>JAWNPU010000025.1:11222500-14137500 GCA_035047325.1 Drosophila vallismaia | reverse complement strand
TTCTATCTTTTATCTTTCTTCTTTCTATCTTTCTTCTTTCTTCTTTCTTCTTTCTTCTTTCTATCTTTCTATCTTCCTCTTCTTTCTTCTTTTTCTTTCTTCTTTTTCTTTTTCTTTTTTTTTTCTTTTTCTTTTTTTTTTTTTTCTTTCTTCTTTCTTCTTTCTTCTTTCTATCTTTCTTCTTTCTATCTTTCTTCTTTCTATCTTTCTATCTTTCTATCTTTCTATCTTTCTATCTTTCTTCTTTCTATCTTTCTATCTTTCTATCTTTCTTCTTTCTATCTTTCTATCTTTCTTCTTTCTATCTTTTTCTTTCTATCTTTCTTCTTTCTATCTTTCTATCTTTCTATCTTTCTTCTTTCTATCTTTCTATCTTTCTTCTTTCTATCTTTCTATCTTTCTTCTTCTTCTTTCTATCTTTCTTCTTTCTATCTTTCTATCTTTCTTCTTTCTATCTTTCTATCTTTCTATCTTTCTATCTTTCTATCTTTCTATCTTTCTATCTTTCTATCTTTCTATCTTTCTATCTTTCTTCTTTCTATCTTTCTATCTTTCTATCTTTCTATCTTTCTATCTTTCTATCTTTCTATCTTTCTATCTTTCTCTATCTTTCTATCTTTCTATCTTTCTATCTTTCTATCTTTCTATCTTTCTATCTTTCTATCTTTCTATCTTTCTATCTTTCTATCTTTCTATCTTTCTATCTTTTCTATCTTTCTATCTTTCTATCTTTCTATCTTTTATCTTTCTATCTTTCTATCTTTCTATTTATCTTTCTATCTTTCTATCTTTCTTCTTTCTATCTTCTTTCTATCTTTCTATCTTTCTATCTTTCTATCTTTCTATCTTTCTATCTTTCTATCTTTCTATCTTTCTATCTTTCTATCTTTCTATCTTTCTATCTTTCTATCTTTCTATCTTTCTATCTTTCTTCTTCATCTTCTATCTTTCTATCTTTCTATCTTTCTATCTTTCTATCTTTCTATCTTTCTTCTTTCTATCTTTCTTCTTTCTATCTTTCTATCTTTCTATCTTTCTATCTTTCTATCTTTCTATCTTTCTATCTTTCTATCTTTCTATCTTTCTATCTTTCTATCTTTTTATCTTTCTATCTTTCTATCTTTCTATCTTTCTATCTTTCTTATCTTTCTATCTTTCTATCTTTCTATCTTTCTATCTTTCTATCTTTCTATCTTTCTATCTTTCTATCTTTCTATCTTTCTTCTTCTTTCTATCTTTTTTCTTTCTATCTTTCTATCTTTCTCTATCTTTCTTCTTTCTTCTTTCTATCTTTCTTCTTTCTATCTTTCTATCTTTCTTCTTTCTATCTTTCTTCTTTCTATCTTTCTTCTTTCTATCTTTCTATCTTTCTATCTTTCTATCTTTCTATCTTTCTATCTTTCTATCTTTCTATCTTTCTATCTTTCTATCTTTCTATCTTTCTATCTTTCTATCTTTCTATCTTTCTATCTTTCTATCTTTCTATCTTTCTTCTTTCTATCTTTCTTCTTTCTATCTTTCTATCTTTCTATCTTTCTATCTTTCTATCTTTCTATCTTTCTTCTTTCTATCTTTCTTCTTTCTATCTTTCTATCTTTCTATCTTTCTATCTTTCTATCTTTCTATCTTCTCTATCTTTCTATCTTTCTATCTTTCTATCTTTCTATCTTTCTATCTTTCTATCTTTCTATCTTTCTATCTTTCTATCTTTCTATCTTTCTATCTTTCTATCTTTCTATCTTTCTGTCTTTCTATCTTTCTATCTTTCTATCTTTCTATCTTTCTATCTTTCTATCTTTCTATCTTTCTATCTTTCTATCTTTCTATCTTTTCTATCTTTCTATCTTTCTATCTTTCTATCTTTCTATCTTTCTATCTTTCTATCTTTCTATCTTTCTATCTTTCTATCTTTTTCTTTCTATCTTTCTATCTTTCTATCTTTCTATCTTTCTATCTTTCTATCTTTCTATCTTTCTATCTTTCTATCTTTCTATCTTTCTATCTTTCTATCTTTCTATCTTTCTATCTTTCTATCTTTCTATCTTTCTTCTTTCTCTCTTTCTATCTTTCTATCTTTCTATCTTTCTATCTTTCTATCTTTCTATCTTTCTTCTTTCTTCTTTCTATCTTTCTATCTTTCTATCTTTCTATCTTTCTATCTTTCTATCTTTCTATCTCTCTATCTTTCTTCTTTCTCTCTTTCTATCTTTCTATCTTTCTTTCTATCTTTCTATCTTTCTATCTTTCTATCTTTCTATCTTTCTATCTTTTTCTTTCTATCTTTCTTCTTTCTATCTTTCTATCTTTCTATCTTTCTATCTTTCTATCTTTCTATCTTTCTATCTTTCTATCTTTCTATCTTTCTATCTTTCTATCTTCTCTATCTTTCTATCTTTCTATCTTTCTATCTTTCTATCTTTCTATCTTTCTTCTTTCTGTCTTTCTATCTCTCTATCTTTCTATCTTTCTATCTTTCTATCTTTCTATCTTTCTATCTTTCTTCTTTCTATCTTTCTATCTTTCTATCTTTCTATCTTTCTATCTTTCTATCTTTCTATCTTTCTATCTTTCTATCTTTCTATCTTTCTATCTTTCTATCTTTCTATCTTTCTATCTTTCTATCTTTCTATCTTTCTATCATTCTATCATTCTGTCTTTCTATCTTTCTATCTTTCTCTATCTTTCTATCTTTCTATCTTTCTATCTTTCTATCTTTCTATCTTTCTCTCTTTCTATCTTTCTATCTTTCTATCTTTCTGTCTTTCTATCTTTCTATCTTTCTATCTTTCTCATCTTTCTATCTTTCTATCTTTCTATCTTTCTATCTTTCTATCTTTCTATCTTTCTATCTTTCTATCTTTCTATCTTTCTCATCTTTCTATCTTTCTATCTTTCTATCTTTCTATCTTTCTATCTTTCTATCTTTCTATTATTTTCTATCTTTTCTTTATTCAAATCCATCAATCTGCTATCTTTCTAGGGTCCATTCCAATACTAGTGAGCCTGGAGAGGTACAACTAAGCTTGTTGCTTATTTTAATAATTGTATTGTGCAATTGTTTTCCCTTTGGGGTTACAAGACGAGATCCCCAGTGCGCATGCTTTGCATTGTAGTCACCAGCAGCTATGAAGCGATCCCCTAGAGTGTTGAAAAAATCCAAAAATTGGTTTTCGGATATCGTAAAGCGAGGTGGGCAGTATACTACTGCAAGTATTATTTGTCCGTTGCCTAGCTGCATATTTAAAGATGCTGCTTGTAAGTAGTTTGTCGCAAAGTCGTCGCGGAAAGTATGTTTTATGCGGTTTCTAATCAGGACTCCGGTGCCTCCATGCGCTTTACCATCAGGGTGGTTGGTGCCGTAGAATGTGTAACCATTTATTTGGAACTTGTGACTTGTTAGTAAGGTGTGTTTCAGAAAGGAGCATTACATCGATATGTTTATCTTGGAGAAATTTAGCTATTTCAAGCTTGTGTCGCGAAACGCCGTTGGCATTCCATAGAGTTATACGTAAGGTAGCCATTGATTATTTTGACTGCCGCGATACCAGCATCTGTATCAATAGTTCCTGATTACGCATAAGATTTTCTATAGTTGTTCTCATGAATGTCATGAATTCGGTCATGTTTTTTTGCATGGTAAGGATCAATGTTTCAATATTGCCTTGTGCCTGTCCTGTTGGCTGATCAGCATTTACCTTGTTTTGTTCTGCGAGTGGGAATGGAGTTGTAGGATTTGTGGATGCAAGACCTGATCTAAGCGCACTCGCAAATGTTACGTTCCTGCTGGTCAGACTGTTTAAGTGGGCATCAGGTGTATGTTTTGGAGGTATAATTCTACTATGGGCATCGCGCATCACGCATCATAGTAACTTTTTGGTGAAGCCGATTTTTTAGGTCCTTGTATACAGGGCAACCTCTGTAGTTTGCTGTGTGGTTTCCTCCGCAGTTGCTACACTTTTTCATGCCGGGGTCAGCTTTGCTTGATGGAAAGTTAACAGAGCTGTGAGGCTCACCACAAGCTACACATAAAGTGCGAAGGGTACAATAAGTTTTTGTATGGCCTTATTCTCGGCACTTTGCACACTGTACGGGTCCTTTGCGCTTATGCGGCTCTTCAATAGAGATTCTTCGGTGTAAGAGATATTGCATCATATAGATGGGGTGACTCTCGTTTTTCTTCAATGCTCAAGAGTCTAGTTCAAGTTCGACCTTGAAAAGAGGTTGTGGCTTTTTATCTTTGTTAAATGATGTTGATAACTGATTTCGACTTTAAACCTTGTTCTATTAGGGTTTCTGATACTTCCTCAGGATTTATTTCAGGCTCAAGGCCTTTAATAACTATTTGTAGTCCCTTGCTGCTTTTTAGCTGGTACGTATAAAAGTTTTTCTTGGCATCGTTGAGGTATTTGGTAAGCGCTCTGAAGTTTAATTCCGTTTTGACTTGCACCTTTGTTTCCTATGAATGGTTGCCCTTGGTCAGGGGAATTATGTGGAAACTGTCTTTCCCAATAAGGTCCATTATTTTGTTTACGAGGGCGTTGGAACTTTTTTCTCTGATGTAGATTGGAGGCGGCTTAGGGGTCTTCTTAATGTCTTTATCAGAATTTGGCAGATCGTCTAAATCATCGGCCAAAATGGAAAATCGGTTATCATTGTTGGGCATATTAGTTTTCTGTCTTGTTATGTCACAATTTATTTTTGATTTATTACCAATTGAAGAATTTTGCGGGTTTAGCTTTTCGCTTTATTTGTATATATCGATCTATACCAGTCTGTATGGTCGAGGAACTTTTTTTGCTGTGGGGAGAGAGGATTGAGTTTTGCTTTTTATTGGTGGAGCGGGTATTGAGGTTGTGGTCGTTTTAACATTCGCTGAAGAAGAGCGTATCGGCAATGAAGCATAACAAACTGTAGTTGATGTTGCTATAGTTGTTGCAGTTGTGGTATTTGTTACTGAGGTTGTTGAGAGCGGAAGACTTGAGAGTGGGAGAGCTGGAAGCGTAACCGATGTGAGCGGGGGGAGTTGGTGTGAGTTTATTGGTGTAGCGGGTGTTGTTGTTGGTGTACGCGAAGGTAAATTTGGCGCGCATTCTGCTCTCCGTTACTGAGGGTAACTGATGGGTCTCTCCAAAGATCGCGCTCTTTCATCACTTTGCGGGTTCAAGCTTTGATAATTGTTTGTGTAATTTTTATGTGGGTGAGTGAGAGGTAGGAGTTGTTTTTGTTTTGTTTAGCTTGAAGCTCTCGCTTCTGATTTAGATTTTGAGCGCCGGTTGCGCTCATATTTAGTTTTGTGTGTTGTTTTCACTTGTTTTTTTTGATTATTAATTCGCAGAAATATAAAAGGTTTTTAACACATGTAAGTATGTTTTAGCGTCTTTTGGCTTTTATATATTGGTTGCACTTGGGTTTGAATTTTGCAATTAAAACTTCAATATTAACTGGAGCTCTGCTGAGGCAGAGCGGTTTGATGAATGAATCCAGCGGTTTTAGAATAAATGTCTGAGAACAATTTCTAACGCCCATCCGTACCATGAAAACTCAATAATCCATAAAGAGCTTGGAATTCCTTCGGTAGCAGAGGAGATAACCCGACTCAGCGAAAGATATACAAAAAGACTAGACAACCACCCCAACCACCTGGCCATCAACCTCCTAGATAACAGCCAATCCCTAAGACGCCTGAAAAGGAAACACCCGCTTGACCTCCCCCACCAATAGACACCTAAGTCAAACTCATAAGATATACATTCCATGTACCTCCCTTAAGTCAATGTCACCCCCAAATCATTTAATGATTGTCCATTCGGACAGATTTTAAATACAAAATAAGAATGATAAAAAAAATAAAAAAAATAGTTCACTAATTTTTTGGATGATAATTAATTATAAATTTTGTAAGAAAATTAAAAACAAATAATCAAGTGAAGCTATACAGAACTTTTGAAATAACGTTAAAGAATATACATTTTTATGTATTAAAGAGAAAAATCCAAACACAAACAAAAACGTGTTCAATAATATTAAAAAAATTATATCAGGCCAGGAAGGCACTTGCAGGATGTTCAAGCACAATATTTTTCTTTTTTATATAACTTTATATAAAAATATAACTTATTTATTGGACCTTCTCAGAATTATGAGACTAAAAAAAAGTTATGGCTTCGATGTGCCTGCGCTAGGTGGGCCGTTGGTCTAGGTGCACTCCAATACGTCACTTCATTTGCTTTCGGGAGCACGGTGTTATTTAAGGTGACAGTCTTGCCGATTGAGTGTAAATATTACATGTTTACATTTTTATTCATTTATTTAGATTCGTTGAGTCTGATAGCCACTTCCCCACGGCCAATAGGTAAGAAGAAAGTTGATTTGATGCTTGTACAAGGCATTTGGATCGACCTAAGATCGCTGTGTCGTCGGCAAACGTTGAAGTTGTTAGTAGCCTGCTTGTGGGTATGTCTGCTGTATGAAGGATGTAGCGAGTTGGTCCAAGAACGCTACCTTTGGGAGCTCCAGCGCTTATAGCGTGGTCGTCGGACATGTCCGAGTTGCATCTCACAGCAAAGATTCTGTTGTAGATACGACTTCAGGAGTTTGTGGGTATTTTGGGTAAGCATTGTTTTAATTTTGAACATTAATCCATATAGCCATACCTTATCAAAAGCATAAGGGACATCCAAAAATATTGCAGTGCAATATACTTGTCATTTGGCATTTGTCGTTATATTTAGCAGTGAGATGTGTTTCTGAACGTAGCAGGACGTCAATATGATTTTCATGAAGGAATTAAGTTAATTCAAGTGTATACCGTGAAACGCCGTTGGCGTTCCACAATGATATTCGTAGAGCAGCCATTGATTATTTTGAGTTTCGGGATACAAGCATCTGCATGAGGATATTTTGGTTCCGCATAAGGTCTTGCATGGTAGTCCTCATAAAGTACATGAAATCAATCAGATGCTGCTGCGACATGCATCATGGTTTCAATATTGCTTTGTTGTTCTCGAAGAGCTAGGTTCTGCAAGTGCCAATTTTAGGACGTTTGCAAAGGTGTTATTTTGGAAGGTGGTCTCAGAGCCAACCTCTTTACGGTTGCGAAAAGGAATTCTGGGGTTGTTTCTGATGACATAGCTTTTCTATGCGCTATGGAGGCGTGATCACCGAGAGCACTCGGTGATGAATCCGGCTTTTGAGGTCTTTGCATATTGGACAGCCTCTATAGTTTGCTGCGTGATTACCCCCACAATTTTTCTTACTTTTTGGTGCTGGGATCGCTATTGTTTGTCGTGCAATGAGCAGAGTCATGAAGCTCTCCACAGAAGACAAAAACTGAACGCAAAGTGCAGTATGCTTTTGTATGGCCATATTATTCTTAATTAGTGCATTGGACGGGGCCTTTGCGCATGTGTGGTTCTTCTACAGTAATTATACGATGCAGAAGAAACTGTTGCTTGTAAATATAATGCACTTTATTTTTCCTGGTAGCTTTAGTGTTAGGTTATGGGTTACCGTCTTTGTTCTGGAAGTTAAATACAGTTTTCGCCTTAAAACCTTAATTTTTTAATGCCTGCGTAATCTCTGAGGGCTGCGTCCCCTATATACCGTTGAGAACTTGGATACCCTTACGACTTTTTAGTTGGTACGTTTTGTAGTTTTTGTTATTTTTTTTAAGTGATGTGCAAGAGTCTTAAATTTCTCTTCCGTTTCTATGAACCTTGGTTTCGTGGATGCTGCCATTTTTTTGGTGTATTATGTTTAAATTTTCTTTTTAACGAGTTCAATTATTTTGTTAACCAATGTATTCTATGTATTTTCTGTCGGATGTATATAGGTGGGGACTTTTTCCTTTTTTTTGTCCCCTTCGTCAGTGCTGGGGGGTAGATCCTTATCAATATCTGCCAGTATTCCAAATTTGTTGGACTCTTGGGTCTCAGTTCGCTGACTTAAAGTGTGGCGATTGATCTTTATTTTATTTTCTGCCGCCTGCTCCATTTTCTTTTAATTTAATTAAGTTTTCGGTAAATTTTTGTGGTAAATTGTTGGTAATTATTTACTTTTTACTTGGAGTATTTTGTATATTTTCGAAGCACAGAATATAAACACGTCCCCACTGTTCAAGTATAGATGCGCGAATGATGATGCACAAACTTGATCATGGGAAATTTATGTTTCCTAAATTTACAAAATAACAATAAGTCAATATCAATGTAAAATGGAAAAACTTTTGTGGCCCTCAGGTGAATATTTAATTGGACAAATAAAAATTGAACAACTATTAACGCTTTACAAATTAATTAAATGCAGTCTATCGAAAGGAAAATGTAATTTAAATGTATAGCAATCCACACTTTTGTTGACCTTGTCACAATGTTCAAGCATTGAACAACTTTATATATAAAAACAAATAAAAAATGTGAAAGGGGTCGGACCAACCAACAATAATAAACAATGCATTTAATGACTTACCACAGCTAGCTTAGGATAAATTTAAGTTCAAAAACAAAGCATGGTCATACAAGTTGAAGAAACATTTTCAAGTTAAATACAAGTTTGTCGAACCATTCAATAGCATAAATAAAATTCTAAGGAATCATTAATATCAAAAAATAAATATCAATTTAGCAGATATTTAGCAGCGCGAAGAATGTCGATCCAGCAGTTCTGCCAACAGCTTAGCCGCCAACGCCAGCGCCACCGACGTCGCTTACCCACAGCTAGCTTAGGATAAATTTAAGTTAATATAAATCAATCTAAAACACGCGCCATTAGGAGGTGCAGCCACATTAAAAAATAAAGTAAGTTAGTGACTAAGTGAAAACGTAAAGGGAAGTGAAACGAAAAAATATTAAAGAAAACAAAAGAAGTTTTATCAGAAAATAAATTCCTTAACATAAGATAAATCAAAAAAAGCGTAAAGCGACCAATAAATAAATAACTGTGTTTGTGGCGCCTTGCAAACAAAAGTATAAGTAAACCCATTTACCTAAAGGTCCTTCCACGATAGAAGAGTAAAACCAGCCACGAGTTTTTATAGAAATATAATATATTAAATACATTAAATATCTTCAAAAAATTTGTGCTAACAATTAAATACCCTACGTTTCATCCAAAAACATAAATTTGTTTAATCACTAAAAATAAAAATATTTTACTATAAAAAAATCGTTTTAAATTCTAACATAGAGTAATACAAAGACCAGAAATTTATCAACAAAATACACAAATCGAAATGGAAGAAACTGTCAGACGGATTTTATATGAAAAATTATCCGTATTATTGCAAAATTCCCAAAACCCGTGTTCCGACATCACGACTCCTCGCTCACAAGAGTTTTAAAAATTTAAAAACCTCTTTATTACACCTAGATGTATTAAAAAAATATTCCAATTATTTTAATGAACCCAACCAAAAACTGATCTACACAACTAACGTTATATTTGAAATACGTACATATACACCAACACACACTTATTCTAAATTTTATCAATATCCAATGTCTCAAAAACATGAAGTGGACAAACAAATAGTAGAACTTTTAAATAACAATATTACGACCATCTCGACCCCTTTACAATTCGCCTGTGTGGATTGTACCAAAAAATTACTTTAAATAAGTACTTTAAATATAAATAAATTTTTTTTTTTTTTTTTACATTCTTATTTTGTATTTAAAATCTGTCCGAATGGACAATCATTAAATGATTTGGGGGTGACATTGACTTAAGGGAGGTACATGGAATGTATATCTTATGAGTCTGACCTAGGTGTCTATTGGTGGGGGAGGTCAAGCGGGTGTTTCCTTTTCAGGCGTCTTAGGGATTGGCTGTTATCTAGGAGCTTAATGGCCAGGTGGTTGGGGTGGTTGTCTAGTCTTTTTGTATATCTTTCGCTGAGTCGGATGATCTCTTCTGCTACCGAAGGAATTCCAAGCTCTTTGTGGATTATTAAGTTTTCATGGTACGGATGGGCGTTAGAAAATGTTCTCAGACATTTATTCTGAAACCGCTGTATTCTGATGCGGTTGGAACAGTTTGCCGTGCCCCACAACTGAATCCCATATGTCCAGATTGGCTTGAGCACTACTTTGTAAATAAGCAGTTTGAGTTTTTCTTTGAGCTTGGACCTTTTCCCTAGGAGCCAGTGCAGTTACTTAAGTCGTAGGTTGGCCTGGTTGCGCTTGTTGATCAGGTGAGGGCGCCATGTGAGTCTGCGGTCCAGGATCAGCCCTAGATATTTGGGAGTGTTATTTATAGGGATGATTTCCCCGTTGAGTGTGACGGGCGGGCAATCCCCCCTGCGTAATGCGAAGGTTGTGTGGGAGGATTTCTCCGCGTTGACCACGATGTTCCATCGTTTTAGCCATGGATCTAGAGCATCCAGTTGTCTCTGGATGATGCCTGATGCTTCCTGGGGATCTGTGGCGGAGGCTAGGAAGGCGGTGTCATCGGCATATGTGGCTACTGTGCGGTTCCGGGAGGGGGTGATGGGGAGGTCCGCTGTATAGAGTGTCTACAAAATGGGTCAAAGAACACTGCATTGGAGGTACTCCTGCTCTTATGGGCCTAGGCTGATTGATGAACCGCATCTCACTTGGAATTCTCTTACCTCTGTGTACGACTTGAGGAAGGCGAAGTGGGAACTTGGAAGGTTGGATTTAATATTGATAAGGAGTCCAGGGTGCCAGACTCTGTCAAACGCCTGTTTAACATCCAGCATAACGGCGCAGCAGTACTTCTTCTTTTCGAAGGCCTCTAGTATGCTCTCAACAAGCCGGTGGCATTGCTCTGGTGTTCCATGAAGGCGTCTGAAGCCAAACTGGTGATCAGGGATCAGTCCGGCCTCGTCCAAAACTGGCAGTACTCTGCGTAAAAATATTCTTTCAAGTATTTTACAGAGGATTGCCAGCAAACTAATCGGACGATACGATGCTAGATTGGCTTCAGGTTTTCCAGGCTTGAGGAGGATAATTACTTCAGCACGCTTCCACACTTTCGGGAAGTACCCTAGACGGAGGCAGCTGTTAAAGATGTTAGCCAGCCTTTGGGAACAGATTAGGGGCAACATTTACAGTGCTGTTGTTCTCGGGGTAGTCGGAGGAGGTGGGTTCGCAAACTCAGCAGCATTGTGCATCTCTTTGGTTAGTTTTTCGATGGCCGCATCTATATTGCTTGGTGTGGAAAGAGGGGGATCTGAGTACAGGGAGGAAAGCATCCAGAACGTAAACTTGGGGGCATTTGTGTGTTTCCCGGTGAGTCTTCTAGGCGGGGTTTTTAGGAGCAAGTTTACTGTGGTCGGATAGCAGTTTATCATAGCTTGAGCATGTTATCTTAGAGTGTCCTATGCCCTTGGAGACGGCGAAGTCCAGAAGATCCGGCTGCTTCGAAGGGTCGGAAGGCCAGTGTGTGGGTTCTCCAGTGGAATGGCAGTCCAGACTCTTTCGCTGCAGGTACTTGTAGAGCTTTATGCCTTTGGGGTTGTTTGAGCGCGACCCCCACCAGGAGTGTTTGGCGTTAAAGTCTCCGGCTGCTATAAATCGAGGTCCAAGGGACTCGAAGAAGTCCTGAAGGTGGGTCTCGGTTATCGAGTGTCTGGGTGGGAAGTAAATAATTTAAATAAATACAGAATGTTATTTGACTATAGAACGTTAAATAGTGGAATTACATCATTCATATATTCTATACCAGACCTCAACGGAGTCCCCATAAGAAAAAACGGAACTACCAGGCAGGGTGTGCGATATCCGGCGAATGCAGCGCTGGAGAGATGGAGAACCAGGCTCCCACTGCTAGCCAGGAGAAGATTATGGACGTCATCAGCAAGCCGTCGTGAAAGGCCAGAGCGAAAACCCATTAAATCTGCGTGTCCATTTGAGATTCGAAACGAGTCAATTTGGTATGCCAGCATATCTTCATCGACCTCGAGTCCCTGGCTTGCCCGACTGATCTTCTCTGCCGCCTCCAAGTTGTTCCCTTCGGTAGGATGCAGAAGAAAATCAGTGCGTGGTCACTCAGCGTTACAACGTCGTGGACCGTCCAGCTGTCGTTAGCCACTAACCCTTTGCTGATGTAGGTGGTAATGTCGAAGTAGGACGAGCACCTATCTTTGTTGAACGTTGGTTTACAGCCATCGTTCAGCAGTACCAGGTCCAACATGTCTATCACTGCACGGCCTGTGGGATTCGATACCCTGCTGTCCCATTCTACTGCCCATGTATTAAAGTCGCCCGCAATGATCTTCGGGCCGCGCCCTCTAGCATGGCTGCCCAGCATCTCCAGCATTTCCTCGAACTGGGCTGGGGTGTCGCTAGGGGCGGCGTAGCAGCTGTATATATGCACTCCTTTTATTCTCGCATATGCAATTCCGTGCATCGGCGAGGCCGCCAATTCCTGTATGTGCAGGTTGCTGCAACAGTTGATAGCTGCTTTACCGGTCTCGTTTAGTATCATTGCGGAGTTGCCACGGACAGGGGAATAGGGTTCGCTCAAAATCATGATGTGTACCTTGCGCTCCGGCGCAGTTTGAGCCAGGAGGCTCTGAGCAGCTGCGCAATGGTTAACATTGAGCTGAATAATCTTAATTTGCTCCTGCATTATACTGGGAATTCGCTTCTTTAAGACTCGCTCTGTATGTCGGGCACGCAAAACAGCCCGTCGGATGGTTTTTATCCACGTCGTCGCTGCATAATAGGCACTTTGGTGGTGCCACGCATCCCCTTGCCTTGTGTCCTCTTTCGCCGCATCGCTGGCAGCAGTCTGATCGATCGATCTCCTTGCAGGTCGTTGCTCGATGTCCGTAGCCCAGGCACTTGTAACATCTCGTGGGCCGGACGTCCTGGATGATGCGGCACCTTGACCAACCCACGGTTACCGTGACCTTCTCGAAGACCGCAATCGCATCATTCGTGTTCATCAGGACAGAGGCTATGTGAGTCCCATCGCGCATCCTACGGAGGCCTTTGATATCCTTTGGTTTCAGCAGAATGCCTTGAAATTGGGAGACCAGGCAGCTGAGGAGATCGTCTCCTGTCGTGGCCTCGTCCATTCCACTGCAGGATAGTGCTATTTTTTGTGTTCCCGTCCGTACCGAAGCCATGTCTTTTAGCGTTGCTTCCAGCTCGGTCTTAAACTTGGGGACGCTGTCGGAGGCTTTACCCTCTACTTCCAGCAGTAGTTCCCCTTGTTGAGTTCTGCGGACTTTACGAACATGTTTGCCCAGTTCGCTGAGATTCGGGTCCACTTTAGTTTTCGGAGCATTTCCGCATACGAGGCAAGAAGACGGGTTCTTTAATATAAATGCCTCCGGCTTCTTCCTCAGGCGTTTAGGCTTAACTTTCTTCCACTCGCCTTCAGTGCTAGACGGATGCATAGCTGCGTGGCTTTGACGTATTTTCATTGGTTTTAGGTATACCTTCTATGCTAACCGCGGAGTAGTTGCCGCGCTTAGGTGCCTGTGCTTTAGGCTCCTGAACTTTTGGCACCTGTCCCTTTGGCAATTCCTTTGTTGGTGGAGCCTTTTTCTAGGCTTTTGGGAAGAAGCGGTCGTAGAACGATTCTCTTTAGCTACGCCTTCATGAAGCTCGATCGCCCTGTTGTTAAGAGTCGAGAGTTCGATTAGTACGCTCTTGTCATCTATGACGACATGGCACCGAATTTCGAACGCGGATAGTATCGCGGCAATTTTATTTCCCATCCTGGCGAGGATGCTCCGTAGGTCTTCATTTTGGAATCCCGCGGCGAGGTCTAAGGGCCTTATAGGCGATTCCGTTGGTGATTTCCTTCCGTTCCTGTGCGACGGCACGCTGATAACGTCCTTTGCCTTTGGGTTGCTGGTATTGTTAGCGCTGTTGGCTACAGAGACCAAGTTGTCCAGCGCTGCAGCACTGCGGCGGCTAGTCGGTATATCCTTCAACACAACCTCCGACGCAGGGGTTCCCGCGGCTAAGTCTAAGGGCCTTATAGGCGATCCCATTGGTGATTTCCTTCCGTTTCTGTGCGGCGGCACGCTGATAACGTTCATTGCCTTCAGGTTGCTCGCATTGCTGGCGCTGCTGGCTATAGAGTCTGGCCGAGTTGTCCAGCGCTGCAGCACTGCGGCGGCTAGTCGGTATATCCTCCAAGACAACCGCCGGCACAGGGGTTCTGGCTTCCTGCACCGCTATTCCTACTCCTTTAATTGGGGACCTCGACATTCTTGAGCTCCTTCTGAATGGTTCATCGTCGGTGGGGGCGAGGCCCCCGCTGCTCTGGCCAGATCTGGCAGCCCTATGGGTCTGCGATGAGTTTTCAGCTCCACCAAATGATTCGAGAAAGAACAAAATGAGAAATTGTATTTTGGACCTTGTTAACACACTTGCGCTCAGCCGAACAATTACAGTTTTCCACGATGTGGCTCTGTGCAGTATAAGCTTGTTCTAGCTGGGCTGTCTCTGTCTTTATGAGTTTTCACGCAGCGTATGTTGAAACACGTCCGTATCGGTCAATATCCAAGAGATTTCTCCTACCTTCTCGGTGGTTCACTTCTACAGCTTCTATGTTCTACCTAGCGACAGTCCGGAGCAATTTGAGGATATGCTTGGAAAGCTTGTTGACCATGCTAGTGGGCGCAGACCAGCAGTCATCGGAGGTGACCTCAAAGCCTGCGCTACAGAATGGCGCAGTCGAAATTCTAATCCAAGAGGCCAAGCAGTAATCAGTGCCATGAACTTGCAAGACCTCGTACTGCTTAATGACGGTCTTAAACCAACGTTTAACAATGACAGAAGTACGTTTTTCATCGATGTCACCTATTTTAGCAGAGTCCTAGTGTCTAACGCAAACTGGATGGTGCAAGAGGACATAACGCTGAGCGATCATAACCTGATCTCGTTCGCTGTCCGAACGATGAAGCCGATACCCAGTCAGCGGAGAAGTGCACTAGGGCCAGTTTGGGATATCAGGAAACTGGACGAAGATATGCTGGCAACCCAGATCGAACTCATGGAGATCACAAATGGACTCGCGGAAACCAAGGTGGCAGCGCTCAAGGAAATGCTCAAAGCAACGTGCGCTGCAGTGATGCCGAGGAAAATGAATTCGAAACGCTGGCCCTGGTCTACTGGTAGAGTAGTTCGCTACACCATCTTCGGGCAGAATTCCTCAACGAGGCAAGCGCAGCGATCCAGAGGGCAACCGCACCACGCCCAATGCATTGAGATACACAAATCGAAGCGATCGGAGTTTAAGAACGGTATATCTGCAGCAAAAGGGAATGCATTCAAGGACCTGCTTAAAAGCGTAGACGACGACCCCTGGGGCCTCGTTTACAAAGCAGTAAGGAGAAAAATTAATGCCGCTGTTGCAGGAACCCCCGCACCACCCCCCCGCCCCCCCCCACATTGCGACGGAGTTACTCCCAAACCAAAACACTTAAAAACAGCGCCCCCACCCCCCCCCCCCCCCTTTCTTCCGTTTAAAAAAAAGAGAAGGCGCCAAAGGCGCAAAAGAGGATCAAGCCGAACAAGGCCCCGGGCATAGATGGTATGCCGGGCACAATCGTTAAAGCAGCTGCTACCGCAACACTTGAGGACTTAAGGGACATATTCCAAAAGTGTCTTCTGGACACTGGACACTTCTGGAGTGTTTCCCAAGCGTTGGAAAACGATGAAGCTAGTCCTTCTGCCGAAAGACAAGGGAACGTCATGCATGACGTCAAGAGATGGCCCAACATCCTCGGCGCAAGGCGCAACTTGGGTATACCCGGATACGTACGGAGTGTAATTGGCAACTACTTTAGGCACCGCGTGTTATGGTATAACCGAAGTTGTTCGCCGACGACGTTGCGGTAACTGCTGTTGCCAAGACTATACCGGAGCTACAGAAAAAAAAGCAATGTGGTGATCAGGGCGATCAGGGCGATCATCGAACGGCTCGAGAAAGTCGGCCTAGAAATTGCTGCGCATAAGACCGAAGTAGTACTGTTGAGCAGCAAAGAGGCCATTAAGCGTATTCAGTTCGAAGTCAAGGGAGTAGAAATCGTTTCATCAGGAACGCTGAAGTACCTGGGAGTCCTAATAGACCGTAGGCTCTCTTTTAAGGACCACGCAATGTATGCCATTAAAAAAGCGGCAATGACAGCTGTAGTCCTGTTAAGAATCATGCCCAACGTGGGAGGACCAACATTGCAGGCTAAGAGACTGCTTGTGGCGGTTACAAAAGGCAACGCTGCTTTACGCTGCCCCTATCTGGTGCTGCGTTACCAACAAAGTATCCTACTTGAATGGCGCGCGTGCAGTATCACGGACAATGGCTGTCAGACTCATCAAAAGGTTTTAGAACCATATCGTATCTCGCGGATCACGCCTTCAGGCATTATACCCAATGACCTGGTTATAAAGGGCCAATACCTATCGCGAGAAGGGGTTACCCAGACAGAGATTCCAGAGTGGATTCGAGGAGTATGGAAGAACAGGTGGCAAGAGTCGCAACGAGGGTGGTGGACTTACAAGCTTATTCCCATAACCTAACGGATTGGGCTGAGTATGAACACAAAGTGGTGGACACCATGACCCAGTTTCTCACGGACCATGGATGTTGCCGAGGTGACCTATTTAGGTTCCACCACGATTCAGCACAGTGTCTCTATTGCACAGACGCAGTGGAAACAGCAGAAAACATTCTTCTGCACTCCTCCAGGTTCGTCGTAGAGAAGGCCCAGCTAGAGTCACTCGCTGGTGCACCTCTCAGCCCGAGGGGCTTGATTTCCGCTATGATGACGGACAAAGTAGTCTGGGAGGGGGCACACGAGATCATCGTCAACATGATGAAGCGTGATCGCACGGACGATATGGCCAACTGGAGTGATGGATGAGGAGTACTCCAGTGTGGTGGCGGGGCAAGATTTCTACCACAGCGCGCTAGGCGAGCGGCTAAAGAATCAAAGAAAGAGCGTCACGCTGCAGTACAACGCATATGGAGAGAGAGTGCGATTTGGCATCACATCCGGCTCACCGATGACATCAACTATTCCACTTAGGCAACAATAAAATATTCAATATTCTGAGTTGGATATTAAGAGTGGGTTTCACCAAATTCTTCTAAAACAAAGAGATGTTGAGAAAATAGTATTTTTAGTAAATAATGGGAAATACGAATTTACACGACTTCCGTTTGGGTTCAAAAACGACCCCTCCGTTTTTCAACGCGCTCTAGACGGCATTCTTAGAGAATACATACAAAAAATTTGCTATATTTCCATCGACGACATAATTGTTTTTAGTAAGCATAAACAAAACACACTTCAAAAACCTTGAACCAGCATTCAAAATTTTAAATTACAGTTAAAAAAATGTGACTTCTTTAAAACTAAAGTAGAATATCTCGGATTCGTTGTATCAGATAGAGACCAACCTGATAAGATAAAATCAAATGCCAATTACCTGTCCTAACACACTTAAGGAACTTAGATCTTTCTTAGGACTATTTGAATATTTGGATACGAAGAAGCGTTAGGGGCATTTGAACAGTTAAAAACTACCATAATATACGATACAGAAATATTGCACTATCCCGACTTTTCGAAAGAATTTACAATAACCACTGACGCTTCTGACTACGCAATAGGCACTAGACTAATGGCTTTCATATAAAAAATTTTATTAAAAACTGAAGTACTCACGCAATGCAATGTTAGCCAATTCTGGGCTGTAAAATCTTTTAATAGATACCTATGGTAAAGATTTATACTGTCCATCAACCCCTTACGCCCGACTGCAATTGGAAAGGTAGCGTACCAGTTAGACTATGGAAGTCTCATTTGGACGAGTACAACAAATTTACAAACCTGGTAAAGAAAATATAGTAGCAGTTGCGCTATTGCGAATGCCGAAACAAGTCGAAATCAACTCCATAACAATGACACAACATAGTGCTCTAAGCTCTAGCCATAATCTTATTCCGATCATTGAAGTATTAATAAATGCATTAAACAACCTAATTTTTATTCATACAATACCTTTCCGAACATTCCACAGGCATGAAATTTCTAAACCAAACTTCTCTGACAATAACTTAATTGAAATACTGAAATACTGAACACTTTTTCGTTATAATCGGGATTTGTACAACAAAAGACCAAATGGGGAAAATACAAAAATTGTATCCTAATTATTTCTCCTCACTAAAAGTCAGATTTACACAATTAAAGGTAGAAGATCTAACAAAAGAAATAGAACAAGACGTACAATAAAGCATATAGGAATGCTGAAGAAGGAAAGTACGATAGGAATCCACATAACCCAGAACTAAAACAAAACGCCTGTACTGGATTACCCACTCACGGTAACATACTCTCTACTGAGAAAAAATTAGTACTTACAGAAATAGACAAAATTTCTAAGCTAGCTCTGGCAAAAATAATGAAGTCAAAATCAATAGAGCATATTAAAAAACCATTAAACCATATATTATTTTAATGCGGCTCAAACGGAGAACGCCAGTGCTCATTGACGACACCCCTGTGGAACAGGTTGATTCAGCCAAATACCTGGGAGTCATACCCGTATGTGAGGTACACCACCTTCCACAGTGACCTAAAGCTGCTTACGGTCTTTGAGACCATAAATTTCCACTCCGGCCGCTACAACGACCGACTCGAGCGCCATCGCAACCGACTCGCTAAGGGTCTTACCAGACCTCGCCCACAAAGGAGGCTCAACAGGAGACTTCCTAGGGACCTAATCCACCGGCTGCCAACAAGACGCCAACAATTTTATATTTTTTAGTTTTTAAGTTTTGTAAATATTGTTAGTTTGTTAAGTTAGTTTAAATTTAGTAACTATGGTAACGTTAAGCACATTTTGCCGGCGAGCTTCTCGGGCAGTATTAATAGATACCAAGGACACCATGGAGTTTTAAGATACCCTGTATGCCTCAATAAATAATTATATAAAAAAAAAAAACTCTACCCTATGCGAAGTAATGAGATGCTTCAAATCAAAAAAAAAAAATCCATCCGATCGTGAGGGATCTGCCCTTACGCGCAAAAAAAACTTTTAGTTTAAATGTATCTGTTTACGACTTATCTTTTCAAATTAATCTGTTGAATAAATGCTATAATTGGTTGACGTATCCGTACTACATAATAGCACTGGAAAAAACTGTTTACAAAAATATACTAAGAAAATCTTTTATAAGAAATAAATCTAAACTTGGTCGAGAACACTTTCTTGAAGAGATAAGATTAGAAAACTTTGTGTGTGTTAAGCAGTTTCTTTATCTTGTGCATTAGTTTTTCTAGCCAGACTCGATCAAATGCGCAACATCTAAGAATATCGCTAAGCAGTATTTCCGGTGCTCAAAAGCGCTACGAATTCCGTTTGTGATGCAATTGACATGTTCCCATGTTTTTTGCGAAAGCGAAATCGATGCGATGGTTATTTGACTTTTAAAGAAGAGAGCCAGTGGTTTTAAATATGCTTTTTCAAACAGTTTCGAGAGACAAGTTGGGAGACTGATGGGTCTGTAGGATGAGGGTTACGTTTTGTCGAAGCTTGGCTTGCCAATTGTTACTATGACCGCCTTTTTCCACGTTTTAGGGATAGTATCCAAGTTTTGTAATAGCATTGAAGAGACGGCATGAGGTCAGAACCGCACACGGTGGGATTTCTCATTTTTGCTGTCACCAAGTTATGTCCAGATGATTTTTTGGGCTTAAGATCTTTTATGGTAGACGTATGGTAGATGCTATCTCACTTTGTCTGAATGTTAGTGGATTTATAGGAGATAAGTTTTTAATTACTGCAGGTAGGTCAAATGAGTTGCTAGCAAGATCAGCTTGGAATACTTTCTAAAGGTGATCGGTGAACGCAATAGCTGTCTTCGTTGCTGCGTATCCAGCTTCCAGAGGGGCCTCGCAGTGGAACGACTGTTGCTGCCGATGGCTGAATATTTTTGTTTTTTTTTTGCTGGTGGGTGATGTATAGATGCTGGCGTTGCTTCCTCAAGCTTAAGTGCCCTGGTTAGTCTACGTTTAGCTAAAGGGTGGTTAAATTTCAAGGGCCGATGTTGAATAAAACACAAACTATTTAGGAAATTATTGAAATTTTATTTTATTATGATATATTGGTATTACTCAATTATGTATGTAACAAAATATCGGCCAAATGAGCGCCGCGATCTCGGCGGCATACCTCCATACGATGGTCCAAATTTTCGATGACGCTGAGGCATAATGGAGGCTCTATGCCGTTAATGTGCCGAATTAACTCATCCTTTAGCTCTTGAATTGTTGCTGGCTTATCGACGTAAACATTTTCTTTCAAATAACCCCAAAGAAAAAAGTCCAACGGTGTCAAATCACATGATCTTGGGGGCCAATTGACATCGCCATTACGTGAGATAACATGGCCATTGAATTTGTTGCGCAAAAGAGCCGAGGTCATAATAAAATAAAGTTTCAATAACTTCCTAAATAGTTTTTGTTTTATTCAAAATCATCATCGGCCCTTATGTAGCGTTTATGTAGCGGTCCATTCCGTCTATATGGTCAACGCGGTATTCTTGCTTACTTTTTGATTTATTCATGATGCGGCAGAACCGTTAGGTAGTATTTTTGTTTTGATCGGTTCAGTGAGAGGAAATACTTTCGTCGACGAAATTGAGCGAGCTGCCGATACCGTTCCAATTGTAGTTGTGATTGCAGTTTCAGTGGTTGTTGTTGTCACAGTACTAGTTATCGTAGGTAAACGTAAAGAAATTTCTTTGCTGCTCGCTGTCTGCAGGAGTCGCCGAGAAGTAAGATAAGTGCACGTTGTTTCGTTGCAATGAGACCCGGCGATCGTCTTGTGGCGTTGTCGCTGAGCGTGAATGTGGTTCTGGCTCATAGTGTTTTTAGTTTTTTTATTAGTTTTTTTTATTAGTTTGAACTACTTGTTTATATATATTTCAAACACAAAATATGTATTCGAGCGACGGTGCATCGCACAGAGCGTCCCTTTCGCTTTCTGCTTTCGATTTATTTATTTGTTTTATATTTATAACAATTCACTTCATTAAAATCAACCAATTTTATACGGAGCTTGATGAAAACAAGTATTCAGACGTCAGCACACGAAATGATTATGGCAATAAAACCCAAAGTAATAAAACATACAGAAGTGTCAAAACGTTTTTGCTTATTTATAAGTTCCCCGAAAAAAAAAAAAAAAAAATTTTTTCGGAAAATAAAACAAAAACTAATTAGTTAACATAATCAGAGTCGCGTAACTACATTAATAGCGATTGGTTGCACAAAGCTCCGTTTTTAGACGCTGCAGCTAGCGGAGTCGGCAATAAGCTGTAAAATAAAGCAAAAAAAAGTTTGCAAAATAAGTGCACGCTGCCCATCGGGCTTTGTATAGCCCCTCCACCGGCGCGTAGCCGCACAAGAGGGGCTGATCTTGTTCTTGATTTCGTTTGAGGCGAAAACGAAAATATAACATTTCCAAATGGCCGAAGGGAAATCTGCTTCTGACTCGCTGCTTAATAAAAAGCAGACCTTGCAAGAAAAAAATGTACCGCGTTGCTGGCAAAACCCCATCCGAGCTTCGAGCGGCTTGCAGGATTAACCAAACTGATATTGGCAACACAAATACCAACATCATCACTCCCACGACCAGCACCATTACCTTCACCAACTTAAGCAGCACAAGCACTGACACCATGGAAACTGCTACAACAAGGAAACTCTGCTCTTCTGCTGCCCCTCGTGTCACTACTGACGTAGCTACAGTGATCAGTGGAGCCGCATCAAAAATGTTGCAGGCCCAAATGCAAAATAGCAAGAAAAGAAAAAACACAAAGTCTTCTTCACCTATCGCAAGGGCTAAGCGAGCGACTAGGGAAGCTGACCTTCCAAGCTCTAGCAATAGGTTCGCGCTACTTGATATGGACATAGAAGCTGAAGACACTGCAGAGAACCAACAGGATGAAATAACTATTGAAAACAACGACCCTGCCCAGACCGAACAAGTAAGGAAAATGGGAAAGCCACCTCAAATTGTAGTCCCAGGCTGCAGCATAAATGACCTGTTTGAATTTATTGGTGAGGTCACTAATGTGAACAATGTGGTCACCAAGAGCAATATAGGAACCACCAGAATCTTCCCCAAGGATAGTGACACCTACAGAAATATTGTTGACCATCTGGACAAAAATCATTTGCAGTTCCACACATACCAAATGAATACAGAAAAGCCGCATCGAATTGTTGTTAAGGGCCTACACCACAGCACTCTAAATAAGGACATCAAAGATAGTCTGCAAAAGTACGGCTTTGAGGTACTCCACATTCATAATCCCGCATCCAGGGCTAACAGGGAAGAGAAGCTAAATCTCTTCTTTATCAATATCAAACCGTGCGATAAAATAAATGATGTCTTCAAAATCACAGTCCTCTGTAGACAAAAGGTGAGGGTGGAGCGAATGAGAAAAGCCACAGACGTCGCACAGTGCAAACGGTGCCAGCGGTACGGCCACACTGCTAGATATTGCCGACGACACCCCAATTGCGCCAGATGTGTCGAGGATCATCAAACAAGTGAGTGTATACGCCCTCTTGACGCAACACCTACCTGCTTCCATTGGTCGGGAGCTCATAAAGCTAGCTACAAAGGCTGCAAGTCGTACCAGGAGTATCTTCGTCGGTCATCGGAGTCTCCAAATAAATCGGCAACCGAAACTAGATCACCTTATGGCAATGTGGCCAATCAATATTCTGCTACAAGGTACGTGCAGGAATTTCCTGCGCTTGGCTCCGCTAGAATAGCAAGGCAACAAGTGGCCCAAATTGCATTCCAACCAGCAGCACAGCAGATGACACCACGGAGCTACAGTGCCCGCACAAGTGCCTCCTATGCAGCAGTCGCAGCTTCAGTGCCAAGCAATTCTGGAAATGCTCAACGTCGTTTGAACTATGCTCAAACGCAGCCAAGTCCACATCAACAACAGCCGATCGATATCCAGTCGCTGCTGCAAGAGCAGCAACAACAGTTTCAGGAATGGCAACAGCACCTCCAGCAGCAGCAGCAACAGCAGTTTCTCATGTGGCTCCAACAGCAACAACAAGAACAACAACAGCAAAATAAGCTAGCTAATGAACGCCTTGCACGGCTAGAAACAATAGTGTCTGAGATGGCCAGCACAATGAAGCAATGGGCTGGAAATAATTCTCAGGTCAACGCTACAGCCTCGCCATGAATTCACTTAAAGTCCTCATCTGGAATGTCAACGCCATTTCAGGAAAAGTCGGAGAAGTCGAACTTTTTGCACACAACAACGACATTGTATATCCTTCTCTTGACTGAAACCAGACTAAACCGCGGTGGAACTGTTCGAGTGTTTGGATACACATTCTATCCTGCCTACAAGCCATCTTCCAATAATCACAGTGGAGGTGGAGTAGCGGTACTAGTCAGGACTACTCTCTGACATTTTCCCCAAAGAGTAATAGAGACGCGCAGTATACAAATGTCATCGGTGAAAGTTGCTACGGGCCTTGGTGACATGGAGTTCAGTTCCATCTACTGCCCACCAGGAAACAGAATACGGGAAAGTCTCTTCACCAGTATACTTCGAAAATGGGGACAAAGGTACCTGGTTGGTGGCGATTGGAACGCACGACATTGGCTATGGGGCGACACCTGCAACTCCCCTAGGGGACAAGAACTAGCTGAAGCCATCTCCGCCACCGGGGCAAAGACTCTTGCCACAGGAGCTCCTACCAAATACCCATAAGTCACCACACATACGACCACATGTATTGATTTTGCCGCCCACCATGGAGTACCGGACTACTGCGCGAGTATTACCCAAAATTGGTATTTAGAGTCTGACCATCTGGCCCTCGTAGTCACCATAGATACCAATGGGATTAATGCTCGCTCTAATGCAAGGCTGATCAGCAATCGAACTGACCTAACTCTATTTCACCAGAATCTGGAGAGCTCCATCCATCTTGAAACGGAGCTGAATTCTGGGGAGGATATAGAAATGGCAGTGGAAATCTTCACTAACAATATCCACAGGGCTGCTGCTGCATCCACTCCACCTGCGAGCCCATTAAAGCCGACAAAATATGGCGTCACACTTACCAGAGAGGCAAAAGAGCTACTGCTTGAAAAAAGGCGCCTACGAAGAAAAGCAATTCGAACCCAAGACCCTTGGGATCGAATCCTGTGGAACCGAGCAGCCAAGCGACTACGGATCCTCTTAAGGGAGCTCAGAAATAACTTCTTTGAACACAAGCTGTCCTCGATGGACTACACTGTTGACGCCAATTACTCACTGTGGAAATGCACAAAGGCTACGAAAAACCAGCCGTTTAGACAGGTCCCAGTTAGGCAGCATGGCGGCGACCTTGCACGGAATGAAGAGGAACAGGCAAACATATTTGCTCAACACCTGGAGGCCAGATTCACCCCACACAACGTTGTTACGCTGGCTGATATCGAAGAGACCCTGGAGAGCTTGCAGACCCCGCTTCAGATGTCCCCATCACGCCAATCAGAGTTCAGGAGATTACCGAAGCCATAATAGCTCTTCCGAAAAACAAGGCTCCTGGCATGGACAGAATATGCCACGTCACACTGAAGGCCCTGCCAAATCGTGCGATCCTCTACATGGCACTTATTTTTAATGCTATGCTAAGGATTCAGTTCTTCCCTTCCCAATGGAAAATAGCGGCAATCCAAATGATATATAAGCCAGGCAAGCCGGAAGACGACCCGGAATCCTATCGGCCAATAAGTCTTCTTCCCTCTATGTCGAAGGTATGGGAAAGACTCATTGCTAATCGACTTACTAGGATTATAACTCAGTGCGGAATTGTGCCGAACCATCAATTTGGATTTCGAGAGGGACACGGCACTGTCGAGCAGGTTCACAGGGTTACGCAGCACATTCTACAGGCATTTGATGATCTTGAATACTGCAACTCAGTTTTTATTGATATCCAACAAGCCTTTGATCGGGTGTGGCACGACGGTCTCCTTTGCAAGGTGAAAGATTTACTACCAGCACCATATTACTTGCTCCTAAAGTCCTACCTGGAAGGGCGGGTATTTAAAGTCAAGATCCGGGACACTTACTCTGCGCCTGCCCAAATGAGAGCTGGAGTCCCGCAAGGAAGTGTTCTTGGCCCGCTCCTGTACTCATTCTATACTGCAGACTTGCCCGTACCCGATGATGGCTACATGGAAGACCCCTCGAAGGCTCTAATTGCCACATATGCAGACGACATTGCCGTTCTGTATAGCTCAAAATGTCGCTTTGAGGCAGCAGACGGTTTGCAGGAATATGTTGCAGCCCTATCAGCGTGGTGCAAGAGGTGGAACCTAAAAATAAACGTGCCTTCACACTAAGGATGAAAACAATCCCACCAATCCAAATGGAAGGACAGATCCTGGAGCAACCAGCAACGGTGAAGTATCTTGGTATCACTTTAGACAAGCGACTCACCTTCTTGCCGCATCTTAAAGCCACTCGCAAGAGGCTGATTGGTCGCCTTCAAAATAGTCTCCTTCTGCCTGAATACAACGTTTTGCTCGTTCAAGAAGGTTATCGAATGACTTTTTTAGGTCGTTTATCGGTAAAGCGTTGAGGATGGCGGTCGTCGCCTTTTGGATGGCATCAACGTCAGCATAGCGGTTTCCTTTCAGGGCTAAATGTAGTTTTCCGAACAAATAAAAATCGCAGGATGCCATATCAGGTGAATACAAAAAGTTTGGGTCCCTTTTGGCCTCTTTAATAATGTCTCTTGAATGTTAAATTATGAGGTCTTTTTCGTGTTGTTTCAAAGTGTGCGGAACAAAACGAGCAGAAACCTTTCTGGACCCAAATTTTCTGTCAAAATACGATAAATCTACGCTGCGGATATTGATAATTCCGATTTCATATATTTAAGCGATGATTTCGGTCCTTTTTTAATGAATTCACGCACAATTTCCGTGTATTTTCGTTCACAACATCTTTTGGCCGGTCCGAACGTTCATTGTCTCCAAAGTCCTGTCCCTCTTGAAAACGTTTAAACCACTCGTGAGTACGGCTACGGGATAGACATTCATCGCCATAAAATTGTTTCATCATTTGATGAGTTTTGATAAAAGTTTTACCAAGTTTAAAACAAAACTTAATATTGGCTCTTTGTTCGATTCTCATTTTCCGACCGACACTACAAATGTAATGTCACATGTAGCGCGATATCTCAGCTATTATACAAATCAGCTGTTATATAAATTTTGTATTCAGGCAGAAGGAGACTATTTTGAGGGCGACCAATAAATTTTTCAAAAAAAAAAAACAAATAGTATTCGTTTTTTAATAAAAGTCCTGGAACTTTTGAATTTGCTCCTTGTATAATAGGGAGTAAAAGTAGGGTGAATCCAAAAAAAAAATAGAATAACGATTCCTAAACTAGAGTTATGCGCAGCACAATTGCTTAGTAAGCTAATGATGCGCATAAGAGAAGCTATGCTGAATTATAAAATAGAACTTTATGCTTGGAGTGATTCAACCACAACGCTAGCTTGATTTAAAAATGGGTTAAACAAGATGAAATTTATTATATAATATGTAGAACAGATGAAATGCGGAAGTTAAAAGACACCGAATGGAATCATTTTAAATCCGAAGATAATCCTGCAGACTTAGCGTGAAGAGAAGATAACACAAGTCAGTTAGTGAATTGCGATCTTTGGTGGAAGGGGCCAAACTGGTTGGCTGAGCCCAAAAAACAATGGCCGCAACAGTCAACAGTATCAAAAATATTGGTATTAAATTCCTTAAATTCCTAGGTTTATGACAGCAGGGGAAAGGAAAGAAGCGGAAATATTAAAAAATAAAAAAAAAACAACAGGAGATGCTATTTAGCAAAGAAATCAACTGCTTAACAAAGAATGAAGAAATAGAAATAAACAGTAAGATACTAGGCCTCAACCCTTTCCTAGATACTAATGGAATATTTCGAGTAGGAGGAAAATTACAGAACTTGAAACCAATTTTTAAAGTAAAGCATCCTATAATTTTGGAAAAAAGTCATATTGCACCATTATTGTAGGTGCATTAGGAAAACTAGACGAAGAATTACAAAAAGCAATTCAAGAAAATAGTTAAATAGCAGAACAACTACAAAAAGAAAGAATCGACTGGCATTTTATTTCCCCAGCAAGTCTATATTTCGGAGGAATCTGGGAAGCAGGCGTAAAATCGATGAAATATCATTGAAAGCGGATAATAACATACGAAGAAATGTCAATATTATTATGCCAAATATAAGCCGTTTACATTCGAGACCGCTATAAACATCGGGATGTGATATGGAAATTAAAATTGTTATCTTTTAATTATTTAAAAAAAATAATTTTTATTTTAATATAATTTTAATATTTTTTGATGATAAACTTTTTTAATTACAATATTACAAGACACTGGTTTTATGCTTATCCCTAATTGGAAACCGTTCTCGATCTTATAATTCTTAATTCTAATCCAATCAACCTCGGCCAGAAGCTTTTCTTTAGAAACTTATTGAACTTTCAATTACATTTAGAATAGGCCAGAAGCTTTTCTTTTAGAAACTTCTTGAACTATCAATTATGTTTTGAATAACAGTTTTATGTTGAAATTAATTCACTGCATTGTGGAATTGAAATTTGTTGACTGATGCAGTTTGATTGAAGCGCAATAAGTTGATCATGGCTTGGTCTACAAGCGGAAGCTGTGTTTACTTTAAATTTGGTTATTTATCTTATCGGGTAGCTAAGTGCTGGCAACGGCAATGACAAAAACAAAGACAAAGTAAATGCCGCCGAGATTGGAATTTGAAAATTTGTTTATAAACTGGAATTTGAAATTTGTTTATAAGCTGGGGTAGAGTGCTATGTTTACGGGTTGGATAACTCTCCCCCTTCTAAAATGACGCGCCCGCTTCATTATGAATTTCGTTTAAACGCTCTCTTAATTCTGTTAAAAATTCTTCCTCAATTTTTGGTTTTTCAAGCTCTGGCCGTTTTTGTTTGGTTACAAATATAATATATCGGAATTTTATTATTAATGTAGTAATCAAATACCAGATTAAAATTAATAATATAAATGAAATTGATATTTTTCAATTGTAAATTTCAATAAATGGGTTTAAAATATTAATGTTGTCAAGAGTAAGTTCTGAATTGTTGGATTTTATATAATCTGATATTTCCAGATTCTTGAAGTGGTAAGTGGTTATGTACTCAAGTATTTTGTTTTCTAAATTGTTGTATGAAATATTATTTATTGTAGTTGTGGCATTGAACGTTATTTAATATGACCCGTCTAAATGAGAATTGTTGACATGATTTCCATTTATTAGAATGGCACCTTCTTGAATGATATCTATATTCTTATTTTTAGCTCGTATTTTAGTGCAATTTTATTTCTCTCCATTTAGTAAGCGGGTAAAACAAGTTTTATCTTTACTTATAATACCATAGTTATTAAAAAGTTCGTTCTTAAAAATAGATATTTCATAAAAAGTATTTTCGCATTTTGCGACCTGATAACTTATTAGTAATTTTCCATCATTTTGTGAAATGGATCTGGCATAATAAATTACGCATCTATTTGTTATTACAGGGTATTTTATTTATATAATTAAGAGTTCTTTATGTAGTACAATTTTGACGATTCGGACGATTTTGGCCTTATGGAGCTGTCTATCTGCATCGGTTCTGGTGGGGGTTGTACCTTAGAATTGTTATTTGAATTCCAATTATTATTTTGTCCAAAGTTCCAGTTTTGCGGCCAATTATTATTCTGATTATTATTCTAATTATTATTCATTCTATTTGATGTATCCCACTTCTCGTGCCAACTCTTTGAATCTCAAAGAGAATCTCACTTTCTCACCAAGAACCTCTGCCAAAACTGATTTCTCTTACTTAAGCGCAAAAAGTAAACTGAAAACATGTATGGAACAATCTCGCTACCTTAGGTCAAATGCTCTAATAGGACAAGCCTACAACGACGACAACAATACATTAATGACCTCAAGATCAAACTCAAACGAATCATTTGCTTCACACACCTCAAACCTACAAACTATAGTCAACACAATAGACTCAGATGACACTATGGATCCCGCCACAAATAAATAATAATCCAATAAAATTTAATCATAACAATTACTATATTAGAATGGAACATCCACGGTATTTTTAATAATTACAACGAACTGACACTACTTATAAAAGACCACGCACCCGACATTGTATTTTTGCTGGAAACCAACCTTCCATGTAATTCTACAAATTTGAATTGCCCCAAAGAATATAGTGGTTATTTCCACAATTTTTCTTATAACACCTCAGCCAAACAAGGCATTGGTGTTCTTAATAAAAGGAATGTCCCACATACATACCGTAACATTAACTCCATCATACTCTGCTCCGCATTGCAGCTTAATTTTGAACAGGTTATTAAAGTTTTTAATGCGTACATCCCACCAAGTCAAACCTTTTCATCCTCTGACATATCAGAAATTCTACAAAATCTTAATGGATCCACAATACTCCTTGGTGACCTAAACTCATGAAGTCCTTTATGAGGTTCGCCGCGCACAAATACAAGGGGTAAACAAATCGAAAGCGTAATTCTTGAAAACAGCCTAATTGTTCTTAACGAAGGTTCTCCGACTCATTTTTCAACTCACAACACTTTCACTCACATTAATATCTCGCTGATTTCTCCACAGGTAGCCCATATGTCCAGCTGGTCTATATCAGATAATTTCCATGGAAGTGATCAGCTGCCTACATACAACTAGTTGAACTAGTTGAAGAATATAGCAAAGAATGGGAAGCATATAAGTCAGAATTGGTGGCGGTGGGACAATTGAAGGTGCCCAGATGGATTAAGTCGAAATTCGAGTTACGTATCTAAATTCATGGTTTTGCAGACGCTTCCGAAAAAGCATATGCGACAGTAGTATACGCGAAAGTAGTAAAGAGCGTTACTACAAGGTGCAATTCAAAAGTTCCAGGACTTTTATTAAAAAACGAATATATGTTTTTATTTTTTCTAATTTATTGGTCGCCTTCAAAATAGTCTCCTTCTGCCTGAATACAACGTTCTGCTCGTTCAAGAAGGTTATCGAATGACTTTTTTAGGTCGTTTATCGGTATAGCGTTGAGGATGGCGGTCGTCGCCTTTTGGACGGCATCAACGTCAGCATAGCGGTTTCCTTTCACGGCCAAATGTAGTTTTCTGAACAAATAAAAATCGCAGGATGCCATATCAGGCGAATACAAAAAGTTTGGGTCCCTTTTGGCCTCTTTAATAATGTCTCTTGAATGTTAAATTCTGAGGTCTTTTTCGTGTTGTTTCAAAGTGTGCGGAACAAAGCGAGCAGAAACCTTTCTGGACCCAAATTTTCTGTCAAAATACGATAAATCTACGCCGCGGATATTGATAATTCCGATTCCATATATTCACGCACAATTTCCGTGTATTTTCGTTCACAACATCTTTTGGCCGGCCCGAACGTTCGTTGTCTTCCAAGTCCTGTCCCTCTTGAAAACGTTTAAACCACTCGTGAGTACGGCTACGGGATAGACAATCATCGCCCTAAAATTGTTTCATCATTTGATTTTTTTTTTTTCTATTAAAATTGTATTTATTTACATTGCAGTCTACTGTTGCTATTTAAAGTAACTTCTACTGCAGAGATTCATAATTTCTATCGAGTATTTACATATTTACATACTTAAACCTAATTAGGGACTCTAGAGGCATTATTTAATTTAATTAATTAATTTATATATCTTCTTGGCAGATCTGTTGGGTGAATGCGCAGGAGCCTCCTTCTCGCCCTCAGTCCCATTACACGTCTCCTCTTCAAGACTTTTCGAGCCAACTGGTTAGGGTGGTTTCCCAATTTATTTATGTACGCGATTGCTTGCTTATTTGTGACATCGCCAGTCCTTGGTACCCTTAGCTCCGTTTCAATGTCTTTGTTGCGGATGTACCAAGCCGCTCCAGATAGTTTACGCAAAATTTGCGACTGCGCCACACGAATTTTGTTGAGGTGCGACTTTGCGGCGATGCCATATACTTGGATACCATATCTCCAAATAGGAGCCAATACATCCTTATGTGTCTTTTCTCAGGGTGTACGTTACGGAAACACAATTTTCCGGATTGACTGCGATGTTCCAGCGTAGGGCCCAGTTCTCAAATTTTTTTAGGTAAACTGAAGCGTGTCGGTGGCTGTATAGACGCAAGTATCTCTGGCCAGGACTGCAGTGTCATCAGCAAAGGTGGCAAATAGCAGGTCATTGGGATCTGTAAGCGACATTTTGTCAGCTGAGGGCATGTCGTGCGTATACAGGCTATATAGTGTTGGACCTAACACACTTCCCTGGGGTACACCTGCTCTGACTCTTCTTGTTTGGGGGGACAGTCCGTCCTGTACTACCTTAAGGGATCGCTCGTGTAGGAAGCTTTTTAATATCAAAAAGAGTTGAGGATTTATTAGGCTTTTAAGCTTGTACAAAAGTGCTTCACACTCTGTCGAAAGCCTGCTGGATGTCCAGAAAAGTTCCAACGACGTACTCCTTTCCATGGAAACCTTCCAGCACAAACTTCACTACGCGGTATAGTTCAGGTGTGCCATTCCTGAGTCTAAAACTAAACTGTCGAAAGCCTGCTGGATGTCCAGAAAAGTTCCAACGACGTACTCCTTTCCATGGAAACCTTCCAGTAGAAAGTTCACTACGCGGTGTAGCTGCTCAGGTGTGCCATGCTTGGTCTAAAACCAAACTGAAAATTTGGAATAGCTTTTTTGACCTTTCGGGACTCGAGCAATCTTCTCAGGATGCACCTCTCAAGTAATTTGCTAAATGCTGGAAGCAGGCTTATTGGGCGATAGGAGTCTAATTCCTCTGCTGGCTTCCCATTTTTATGGAGCATAATGATATTCGCCTTCTTCCAGGCACTTGGGAAGTGTCCCAGTCGAAGAGCAGAATTGAAAATCAGAACGAGGAATAACAAAGCTCTGTGGGGCATCAGCTTAATGGAGCGGTTGTCAATGTGATCCTCACCAGGATCCTTGTTGTTGCGAAGGGATTTGTTATCATCTTCCAATTCCGTGAGCTTAATAGGCTTTACAGGAAGAGCCCCATCTGCAATGGGGCTTCTAGGGATTCAGCAACCAGTTGTTTTCGTCTTGGCCATGCTGTCTCGAACGGCTGGAATCTTTCCTCCAGGTTTCTGGCAAACGCTTCAGCTCTGTCCTGAGGTGATTTTGCCCAAGTGCCATCTGGGTTACGAACTGGAAACTTTGGAGCAACTTGTCTCTTGAATCTCTTCGTGAGCTTCCGAGCGCGAATTTTGAGTTTTCATCGGCAGTAGCTTTCCCGAGGAACGCGTCCGTTGCTTCTCTTTTCAGGTTGGCCAGTACTTTTCTCACCCGATTTGATATCCTTCGGTACAATCTGTCAATTATTAGGTCATTGGTCCTGATGAACTCACGCCGAAGACGTTTCTTGAGAGTTAAGAGTCCGACTGCTTCCGGAGAGAGAGCGACGCTGCTATGCAAGTTGCGTAGGTGAACTGCGCCGCCAGGAGCTGCAATTTGAGCTGCATCTTTTATCTTCTTCATAAAAGTTTCAACCGCTTTTTCGATATCGTTTGCTGTATTTATCTCTGTATTAAGGTTAAAGGCATTGTTAAGTTCGTACTGAAACAGCCTTATATTCGCACCAGGTGGAACGAGCATCCTAATAGGGGCGGTGCTATGAGGTGACGTTGTTAGTGAAGCGATCAGCGGCAAGTGATCGGAAGATAGGTCATACTTTTCGCGTACTGATAGTAGACTGTTAGCTATACCTTTGTACAAGAAAAAGTCGATACATGAAGGTACATTCCTCGTGTTATACGGGTAGTGAGTGGGTTTGCCTGTAGCAAGAACTTGAGTTGAGCTGCCGGAGATAACATCGTGAAATGCAGTGCCTCGAGCATTCGCTCTTATACTACCCCAGAGGCGATGCTTAGCGTTAAAATCACCTCCAATGATAAACTGTTGACCATGTTGACCAAGGAGATTATCAAACTCAGAGGAATTCCAAGGCAGGCCTGGAGGAAGGTACACAGCTGACACCGTAATTTCGCCCAAATTAGTGGAAATTTTTACCGTCGCCATTTGTAAGTGATTCGTTGTGATCGAATGCAGGTGATAGTGTACTAATCCCTGCCTGATTAGGATACAAGCTCCACCTCTGGCTCGACCTCCTGGGTGGTCTGCCCTATAGCAGCTGTAACCTATCATATTGGGTAGGATCCGTCGTGTAGCAGTGTCTCTGAAATAAGCATAACATCAATTTCGTGCTTGCTGAGAAAAACTTTAAGCTCATTAGCATTTGGGATAATGCTACGAGCGTTCCAGGCTCCGAGGCGCAGTTCACAAGCCATTAATTGCGCTGCGTCAACGACTTAGAACCTCTGAGTTCTTTGATCTCCCCAAATAACTCAGCGATGGTTTTTTGTAGACCAGCAATGGTCTGCTGCATTGAGATGATTTGTGCGAGGGAGCCATCAATTACCGTTTGGTTACAATGTTGAGGTTCGCCTGCGTTTGTTACAGGAGCAAACGCAGCAATCGGAAAAGTGTGGAACATTGTATTTGAGAAAGCATTACGCTGTTGGGAGTATTTTCCGTCAGGTCGTGTACTCTGTTGTCCAGTTCTAGTCGCATCTGCATACGATAGGCCCTGCCGCACGATTGAGGATGGAATAGCTTGTTGCTTGATGTTGCGCATGGGCTGTGGATGTTCTACGCTGGTCATGGGAGTAATGTTGATTCCAGTTTTTCGGCTTTTGAGTTTCTGGACGTAAATTTTGCAGCCCTTGTGAGTTGCCTCATGTTTTCCTTGGCAATTAACGAACTCCAGGTCGTCATAGGTCGTTGCCTGGCATTGACTGGAACCAGTTCAATGAGGCAAACTGCATCTACCACATCTGGGCTCCTTGGTGCAATAGTTTTTGATGTGATCAAAGCCAAAACATCGGTAACATTGACGCAAATTAAAATTTTTTCTCGGCAGTTCCACTCTGACTCTTTGACGGCCAACTTTATTTATTTTTAGAGCTTCTCTGTTATTAATAGCCTTTTTAATGTCCATAAACCAAACGTTCTGGCCAGAAGCCTTGCCTGGAACCGGATCAGAGGAGTCAACATTCTGTGACTTCACCTTTGGATTATAGGTATTAACCACAGCGTGATCTTGGGAGGTGAACGCATTTAAAATTTGCTCAATTGGGGTAGAAGAAGCCAAGTTGCACACCACAACCCTGTAGGCTCTATCTTCTGGGAGGCAGAAATGAGTGTATTGGTGATTTTTTTAGTGATAGCTCTGTGGGCATCAGAGTCACGGGGGTATATGCGCAAGTTGCCATTACGCGCGATCTTGAGCTCATATCAGACGAGTCAGACGATACCGCCGAATCGATAAGTCTTTCTAAGGCAGGTACGTCGCTGACAGCAAGTACTGTTATGTGGCTAGGTTTAGGTGACTTCTTTGTCACTGGAATTTCAGCTTGTCCAGATTCTTCTTCTGCAACGGTTTCGACCTGGAGAATGTCCATGCTATTTTCGCCTTCTTGACAGTCATCTAGGTTTGCAAGAGCAGCAAATTTATTTAAAGGGAGATGGTTTCTATGTTCAATTACATGGGCTCTTTTTTTCGAACTTTTCGGTGAGGTTGGTAGGCTTCTCTTCTTGGATGAAACTTTTTGCCAAGAGACTGAAGCCGGCTGGAATGTAGGCGTACTACTATTTTTTTCAATTTGCGGTAATAGGCGACTATTTGCAACTGTTATCTAGTTAGGGTTGTTTAATTGACTTGGGCTGCTAACCATAAAAGGCTCCCTGCCAGTTGAGCTAGACGGGGGCATGCTCTGAAAGGAGCATCCTGTTCGTGGTACCTCTCGTAACTCCGCTTTAGTGCACCCAGCGAGTTCCGACATCCCGGAATCGATCGACTATACTTCTCTTGAAGCACCTCTATTTTTAATTTCCTCGATAAAATAAAAAGGTTTGATTATTTGCCAAAAACTTTTTTTTTTTTTGTTTTGTCGGAAAAAATTTAATGAAAATAAAATCGAACTGATCCCTTTCTCAATGATGATTCGATCGCATTTGCATCATTTGATGAGTTTTGATAAAAGTTTTACCAAGTTTAAAACAAAACTTAATATTGGCTCTTTGTTCGATGCTCATTTTCCGACCGACACTACAAATGTAATGTCACATGTAGCGCGATACCTCAGCTATTATACAAATCAGCTGTTATATAAATTTTGTATTCAGGCAGAAGGAGACTATTTTGAAGGCGACCAATAAATTTTTCAAAAAAAAAAATAAATAGTATTCGTTTTTTAATAAAAGTCCTGGAACTTTTGAATTTGCTCCTTGTATAATAGGGAGTAAAAGTAGGGTGTATCCAAAAAAAAAAATAGAATAACGATTCCTAAACTAGAGTTATGCGCAGCACACTTGCTTAGTAAGCTAATGATGCGCATAAGAGAAGCTATGCTGAATTATAAAATAGAACTTTATGCTTGGAGTGATTCAACCACAACGCTAGCTTGATTTAAAAATGGGTTAAACAAGATGAAATTTATTATATAATATGTAGAACAGATGAAATGCGGAAGTTAAAAGACACCGAATGGAATCATTTTAAATCCGAAGATAATCCTGCAGGCTTAGCGTGAAGAGAAGATAACACAAGTCAGTTAGTGAATTGCGATCTTTGGTGGAAAGGGCCAAACTGGTTGGCTGAGCCCAAAAAACAATGGCCGCAACAGTCAACAGTATCAAAAATATTGGTATTAAATTCCTTAAATTCCTAGGTTTATGACAGCAGGGGAAAGGAAAGAAGCGGAAATATTAAAAAATAAAAAAAAAACAACAGGAGATGCTATTTAGCAAAGAAATCAACTGCTTAACAAAGAATGAAGAAATGGAAATAAGCAGTAAGATACTAGGCCTCAACCCTTTCCTAGATACTAATGGAATATTTCGAGTAGGAGGAAAATTACAGAACTTGAAACCAATTTTTGAAGTAAAGCATCCTATAATTTTGGAAAAAAGTCATATTGCACCATTATTGTAGGTGCATTAGGAAAACTAGACGAAGAATTACAAAAAGCAATTCAAGAAAATAGTTAAATAGCAGAACAACTACAAAAAGAAAGAATCGACTGGCATTTTATTTCCCCAGCAAGTCTATATTTCGGAGGAATCTGGGAAGCAGGCGTAAAATCGATGAAATATCATTGAAAGCGGATAATAACATACGAAGAAATGTCAATATTATTATGCCAAATATAAGCCGTTTACATTCGAGACCGCTATAAACATCGGGATGTGATATGGAAATTAAAATTGTTATCTTTTAATTATTTAAAAAAATAATTTTTATTTTAATATAATTTTAATATTTTTTGATGATAAACTTTTTTAATTACAAAATTACAAGACACTGGTTTTATGCTTATCCCTAATTGGAAACCGTTCTCGATCTTATAATTCTTAATTCTAATCCAATCAACCTCGGCCAGAAGCTTTTCTTTAGAAACTTATTGAACTTTCAATTACATTTAGAATAGGCCAGAAGCTTTTTTTTTAGAAACTTCTTGAACTATCAATTATCTTTTGAATAACAGTTTTATGTTGAAATTAATTCACTGCATTGTGGAATTGAAATTTGTTGACTGATGCAGTTTGATTGAAGCGCAATAAGTTGATCATGGCTTGGTCTACAAGCGGAAGCTGTGTTTACTTTAAATTTGGTTATTTATCTTATCGGGTAGCTAAGTGCTGGCAACGGCAATGACAAAAACAAAGACAAAGTAAATGCCGCCGAGATTGGAATTTGAAAATTTGTTTATAAACTGGAATTTGAAATTTGTTTATAGTATTTAAGTATTTTGTTTTCTAAATTGTTGTATGAAATATTATTTATTGTAGTTGTGGCATTGAACGTTATTTAATATGACCCGTCTAAATGAGAATTGTTGACATGATTTCCATTTATTAGAATGGCACCTTCTTGAATGATATCTATATTCTTATTTTTTGCTCGTATTTTAGTGCAATTTTATTTCTCTCCATTTAGTAAGCGGGTAAAACAAGTTTAATCTTTACTAATAATACTAATAATAATAATAAGTCACTCTGCAGTTAGAGGGCCTCCAACTGAAGAAGACACCTGGACCCGATGGTATTGACAATCGTGCAGCCAAATCCTCACAAAGGAGTTATGGCATTAGTTAAAATTTATAATGCTATGCTAAAATTAGGGCACTTCCCTAAGCAATGGAAGCGTGCGAGGATCGTTATGATACGCAAACCCGGTAAACCTCAGGATACGGGAAGTCACACGGTTGCCCGGAACAAATCCACTGTCTAGTCAATCGCGTAACGCACGCCCTTAATTCCAAGCTCTACACGGTGGCAGTCTTCCTCGATGTCAAGCAAGCTTTTGATAAGCTATGGCACGAGGGACTCCAATATAAAGTCAAGGCTTTTCTTCCAGGACCCCTCTATAATATCCTGAGATCCTTCATCACCGATAGGACTTTCGAGGTGGCAGTGAGAGACTCTCGATCGAGAATGCTGGCCATGAACGCAGGAGTTCCTCAAGGAAGTGTGCTCGGACCCTTTTTGTACAACCTATACACAGCAGATATGCCAGTTCCGTCCCCCAGTGCTCCCTCGGCTGAGGTACTACTGGCTACATACGCTGACGACACAGCCATGCTTGCGTCTCACATGTCTCTGCAAACGGCCTCGAATTCAGTACAAGAATGGCTGCACGACACTGAAGCCTGGGCAGCCAAGTGGAATACAGCCATAGGCAACGTCAATTCCCACTGTTACCTGGGAGTCCACCTAGATCGGAAACTCATCTGACGGGCCCATATCACAGTGTTCAAGGCCAAGTGTCTTTTAAAGATGAAAAAACTGGCTCCTACGGTCTAGCAAACTACAACTCCTAACAAAAGTGTTACTCATCAAGGTAGTACTAAACCCTACTTGGACCTATGCCATTCAAGTATGGTATGAAAACTGTCCAGACACGTGTTGCTCGGCTTGCATCCGGGCTCCCCTGGTACATCTCCAACCACGCTATCCTAAGGGATCTCCGGATGACTCTGCTTGATGATCAGATCAACCTCCACAGCAGCCGATACGCAGAGAAATTGGCAACACCCAAACCCTCTGGCAAGTGATCTCGCCAATGCTCTCTGCCTCCGTCGTCTGAAGAGGATCAACCCCTCTGATCACCCTACCCGCATAATATCGTAAGATTCTAAATTCCCCGCCAAACTCTTAAATGTAAGTTAGTTAAGTGTTTATGTAGCAAAATGTAACCCTCCATTTCCCTCGTCTGGTTACATTCAGAAGGCTCTGAACTGATTCCGACGCTAAATAAAAAAAAAAAAAGGAAAATACACAGCTAACCAGAAGCATCAAAGGCGTCACTGGCAGTATCACCAGGGACATCGCCGGCAGCATTACCGGCAACATCAGCGGCAGCATCGACGACTGGATCGACGGCTACATCGGCAGCAGCAAGTCTTTTTAAATTTTTAATTATTTTTTGTATTTACATTGTAAGTAGATAGAAAAAAATATAAAAAAATTTCTACAAAAGAGAAGGCATCCCTGATAACAGATCAGGTTAGGATTACTGAGTTAGTGGAAGGGATTTTAATAAGGGATGGTACGGTAGAAGATAAGGTACTTTTAGCCTCATAAGAATCCCACAGTTGTGAAAACCACAACAAACTATTAAAGCTAGGGTCAGTAGAGCATGAATACTTCTCGAAAGAACATTTTAAAAAAATGTCAAAAAATTACAAACTGCTAACGAGAAGGTAGCCTGAAATATTCAAAAAAATTGAGTTAGATCCCAAGCTTAGGGGTTCCATCGACCAAGTGGTGGAATACCTGAGCGTTACGTTTAAAGAAATACAAGAAAGGAAGGTTGCTACCTTTCCAATAAGGATGAATAAACTAAAAATGTAGCAAAAAATTGAAGGATTTGCGAATAAATTTATTGCAGAGATTTTAGAAACAAATGAAGATATAGGAATTTATATTGAGTCAATGGACACGTAAATCCATGAAAATTTAGGAGAAAAGGTAGAAGGTAAAAGTAAAAAAATGGACAATTTACCCACTCTACCAATAATAGAGGTACCCACATTCTCTGGTGCGTCCAAAGATTGGGACCATTTTTTCGAGCTCTTTAAAGAGCTAGTTCATTCAAGGGGAGACTTAAGCTTATCTTTGAAGCTAAGCTAACTCAAAAGTGCATTAAAAGGGGAAGCTAAGAATGTTGTTTCCAATTTATTACTGGGTTCTGGCAATAATTATGATGCAGCATGGAAACTGCTAACAAGAAAGTACGAGAATAATAGAAAAATATTCTCGGACCAGTTAAATCGCCTAATGGAGCTTCCAAAAATAAAAATGGACTCATATATAAAAAGTTTAGGTCTACAATGGGACCCTAGTAGGTACGAATTTAAATTCCCAGTAAGCTGCTTAATTCCAAATATCTTGAGGAAAAGATTTATCTTATCCACATTATCCAAAATATTTAACCCATTACGTTGGTTAGCGCCAATAAAAATAAATGGAAAAATAAAGCTGGAACCCATTAGGATCAAGAACTAGTTGAAGAATATAGCAAAGAATGGGAAGCATATAAGTCAGAATTGGTGGCGGTGGGACAATTGAGCGTGCCCAGATGGATTAAGTCGAAATTCGAGTTACGTATACAATTTCATGGTTTTGCAGACGCTTCCGAAAAAGCATATGCGACAGTGGTATACGCGAAAGTAGTAAAGAACGTTACTACAAGGTGCAATTCAAAAGTTCCAGGACTTTTATTAAAAAACGAATATATGTTTTTTTTTTTTTAAATTGATTGGTCGCCTTCAAAATAGTCTCCTTCTGCCTGAATACAACGTTTTGCTCGTTCAAGAAGGTTATCGAATGACTTTTTTAGGTCGTTTATCGGTAAAGCGTTGAGGATGGCGGTCGTCGCCTTTTGGATGGCATCAACGTCAGCATAGCGGTTTCCTTTCAGGGCCAAATGTAGTTTTCCGAACAAATAAAAATCGCAGGATGCCATATCAGGTGAATACAAAAAGCTTGGGTCCCTTTTGGCCTCTTTAATAATGTCTCTTAAATGTTAAATTCTGAGGTCTTTTTCGTGTTGTTTCAAAGTGTGCGGAACAAAACGAGCAGAAACCTTTCTGGACCCAAATTTTCTGTCAAAATACGATAAATCGACGCTGCGGATATTGATAATTCCGATTCCATATATTTAAGCGATGATTTCGGTCCTTTTTTAATGAATTCACGCACAATTTCCGTGTATTTTCGTTCACAACATCTTTTGGCCGGTCCGAACGTTCATTGTCTCCAAAGTCCTGTCCCTCTTGAAAACGTTTAAACCACTCGTGAGTACGGCTACGGGATAGACAATCATCGCCATAAAATTGTTTCATCATTTGATGAGTTTTGATAAAAGTTTTACCAAGTTTAAAACAAAACTTAATATTGGGTCTTTGTCCGATTCTCATTTACCGACCGACCCTACAAATGTAATGTCACATGTAGCGCGATATATCTAAATTTTTCAAAAAAAAACAAATAATATTCGTTTTTATACCCTGTACCCATTGAAAATGGGTGAAAAGGGTATCATAATATGGTGCAAATGTTTGTAACAGGCAGAAGGAAGCATCTCCGACCCCATAAAGTGTTGTTTTATTTTGATATCACCCCGCTACCCCGCAAATCGCAAAAAACTGCCACGCCCACAATTATTAACCTAATGCTGTGCAATTCGGCATATGCGTTGGTGCTTATAAAACCTATCTAATTTTTTAATTTGAACCAAATCGGATAAGAAACACGGAAGGTATGCAACATGCAAAATCTAAGGCAAGGGAAGCAGAAGCGCAGCAAACTACGCATTGCGCGACGCCGACTGCGACGTTGGCAGCGAAATGTGTATGGCTTTATGACACACGAAACTTATTTTCGTTTTTAATAGAATATTGTTTCATTTATTTATTGATACTAAATAAATAAATTGTAAGCATGTCTAAGGGTACAGGGTATTTCGCAGTCGGGAAACTTGACTGCTGGTCCTAGACTAGAGTTATACGCAGCACACTTGCTTAGTAAGCTAATGATGCGCATAAGAGAAGCTATGCTGAATTATAGAATAGAACTTTATGCTTGGAGTGATTCAACCACAACGCTAGCTTGATTTAAAAATGGGTTAAACAAGATGAAATTTATTATATAATATGTAGAACAGATGAAATGCGGAAGTTAAAAGACACCGAATGGAATCATTTTAAATCCGAAGATAATCCTGCAGACTTAGCGTGAAGAGAAGATAACACAAGTCAGTTAGTGAATTGCGATCTTTGGTGGAAGGGGCCAAACTGGTTGGCTGAGCCCAAAAAACAATGGCCGCAACAGTCAACAGTATCAAAAATATTGGTATTAAATTCCATAAATTCCTAGGTTTATGACAGCAGGGGAAAGGAAAGAAGCGGAAATATTAAAAAATAAAAAAAAAACAACAGGAGATGCTATTTAGCAAAGAAATCAACTGCTTAACAAAAGTACTGACTCTTAAAACGCAATAACTTCACTTCTAATAGATGGAATGTTATGAAATTTTTACTGGCCACTAGAGGGCGCTAGATTCAAAAAGTCCTGTTTACTTTGGAATTCACCTTGTAATACCATGTTGCAAAAAGTCAGATTAACAAGGGGAATTTCCCAGGGGAAACATATTGGATTTACGTTTAGAGTTTACAAAAGAATAGAAAGAACTTGAATCTTTTTGAGAATTGAGTTTTTATTTGGAGATATAACTTTTATATAGTTGATTGTTAAGGTTCACGAAATAACTACGAAAATGTAGGTAATTTGAAAGATATAACGAGGAATCAGATCATAAATTTCAAATTTTTAAGGCAAGAGGGGTGCTTATTAAACCAGGCGGTTTTGATGTTGATGGTGCCAATGTTTCAGGAACAGATTTTTTCCAGAATTTGTGAATCACATCATAAAAATAGTCTGTACTAGCATCGATATTCCTAGTAGCAGGTGGAGCAATCCAGAGACAGAAAAAGAAGCTACACAAAACGGGAGCAGATTGAGATTATAAAGCAAAACAAAGTATTGCTATTGCTTTGTTGTTGCTTGCGAGTCAAAATAAAATCGCGAAATTAAAAATAAACGATTTAGTTGAGCAGTTCGGCATTAAATTAAAATAGTTAATTTATACGTTGAAATTAAATTGAAATCGACATTGATGACTTGACTTTCGGGGTCGGGGTCACCAAAGACCTCTTTATAGCCATGCTAGCTATTATTTCAGCCAAAAGGGCGCACCAACTAGCCACTTGCATAGCTTAATACTTTTAAACAATAAACAATACATGTAACAATTAACATATAACAATTGGACTAAATAAATTTAAAATCGTCTACGGGATCGACTCCTAAGAGATCGGCGCGATAATTTGCTTGCAGATGGTCACCTTGCTAGCCAATGACAGTTTGCTCCTTGAACTCAACAGCCAAAAATGTTTGTTCACTGCATTTCGTATGCGGGTTCTAGTGTCCTTGGCGAAGGTGAGTCTGCGATCCAGTGTAAGACCAAGGTATTAAGTTGAATTGGTCTGTAGGACAGGCCTTCCTTCTATGCCGATAGCAGGAGGGGTTTTCCATAATAAGGAAAAACAAACATTGGCGGATTTATAGCTATTTATGCCGATGCTCCAGCGCTTCGCCCATTCCGCGACCGTTATGGCAAACTGCTGGTTTGCATCAGCCGCAGAGGCTTCACAGCTTGATCTATGTCTGATACAGACGTCGTCAGCAAAAGTGACCAGCATAATAGACGGATTGTCTGGTTACGGCATATCACTACTGAAGAGGCAGCACAGGAACGGTCCCAGGACACTTCCCAGTGGGACACCAGCCTTCACTTCATATTTAACAGAGACGACTGAATGAAAGCGAACTGCGAACTGCCTTCCCTCAAGGTATGACCTCAGTAGGTGGAAATATGGGGCAGGTAGTCTCTCCTTTATTTTGACCAGTAAACCTGTGTGCCAAACTCGGTCGGACGCTTCCTTGATACCCAAGATGAGGGCATTGCAGAATTGTTTCCTGTGAAATGGCGTCAATGCTTGCTTAATAAGCCGGAAAAGTTGCTCCACCGTGCAATGACCAACTCGGAACCCGAACTGGTACTCAGGAGTTATCCCCTGAGTGTCCATAATCCAAACAATCCGGGCAGCAATGTCTCTCAAATACCTTCGAAATCGAAGGGAGGAGACTGATCGGCCGATAGGATGCGGGTTTCATTGCAATCTCACTATGGCGTTTAATATATCTTGGCCAGTTGCTCTGCTGATGTTTAAGCGACCAATAACTTCGGATATCTCACTGGGGGCAAAAGACTTGATAGGCAAGTCCATTTGGAGCGCTTGGGACATCCTGGTTTGCTGCAAGTCCGTCCGACACCATGTCCCGTTGCTGCCTAGAAGCGGCGCCTTCATGGTGCACCTTCTTTTGATGGGGCGTATGGCCTTTCAAAGTGAGTGCGTCGCGTCATTATCAGTACCAGTGATCGCCAGTCTCGCATTGAACCACCCAGCTTTGTAATCTGCCAGGATGTCGGGCAGTAGACTGCACCAAAAAAATGGTGACGAGTACTGTTTGTATGGGTGCAGACGCAAGTTCCACCTTGTCGGCAGTAATTGGGGTTAACGGGAAGTGGACTAGGCTGAACTTAACCAGGATAGTTGCTCCTCCTTTTGCCATCGCTTGGGTCGTTTGCGGGACAGGCATCGAAACCGTACAGCCTAAGCGCGCATGTCCCTCGGTAGTGAGTATAGTTAAGCAGCAGTATGTCGATTTCTTCTCGCCGCACCAGACAGTCGAGTTCGGACAGCTTCGTGGACACACCATTGGCTTTCCACACTAAAATGCGCAGCGGCATTATTTTGAGGCTTTATGCACTTGACGAGCAGAGAGCAAGTTGAGAATTTGCCCCTGCTGCTGTGTCTGTTCATGCTGCTGCTTTGGCAACATCAACAAAGGTCCATCTGTTTCTTTTCTGAAATCTGAAATTTCATCGGTTGTGTTGCAGCTTGCCATTGGATGCAGAGCTGGATCGCGGCGACTTCTTCATCGAGTGCGGCTTCTTTTATTACGCTGTCGTGCCTGGTTATGCTCCGTTGTTCTGCCTCTTGTTATGTCCACGTAAGAGACACAACCCCTAGTGATGGCCACCTGGCCGCTGGAGTCAAGTTGCGGTACCGAACGCTCGTTAACTGATCTTCTATCACCCATGCCGCGCGTGGGTCTGGAGCGTTGCAGGAATGCCTGGAATTTGCACATCCTAAGTAGTTTGCAGGGTGTTGCTCTCCACAGTTGTAGCACGTACATAGTTCATTTCGAGGTTGAGTGCAGCTACTTGCAGGGTGTTCTCCTGCATATTTTACACAGACGTGGGCTATTCGGCAGTATTTGGCCGAGTGGCCAAATTACTGGCATCGGTAACACTGCACAACAGATGTTCGTTTCTCGAGCGGTTCGAGTGTAACCCTCATGTGGCACAGTGTCTTGACACTTAATATGTCCTTGTTATTTGAGGCAGTGGAAATATTACCAAAGAACATGTTATTCGGTCTCGCTTCGGGGCAGCCTGGTTCACTTCGGCGCTGGGGCATGTGTGCGTCTAACATCTTGTGGCCAAGCTTTGGCAGCTCTTCATTGATGTGACTATGAAGAGTGCTATGGTGAAGGCCTTTAATGCATACCCTAAATGGCCTCTCTTCCCTCAATTGTTAGCACTGGTATTCGTAGTGCTCGTCATCAAGCCAGTTGACAATAGAGCGGAAGGTGTTGGCGTCGGCCGCGCAAAGTCGCAAAACCCCACCGATGTAGGCCCGAAACTCAACCTTATCTGCGTCAGTTATAGTCCTGATGCTTTGCATCAATTGACGTCGGAGAAACCTTCCATTACGATGGATAGAGGCTTGGAATGAGCTTTGCCAACAGTACGCTTTGCCGCAGCTCTGGCAGCTTGTTGGCTCGTGCTGGGCGGATCACTCAATTCTTCAGCATTGCTCTCGCTATCCATTTCCGTGGTGAGTTCGGCGAGCAGTTGAAATTTGTTAGTGTTTCCACTGTAGCTATGTTGATTTACCGAATTTTCATCGCTTTTTTCTTAACTAATTTGGGAGAAGTACCTGGACCCATCCTACGCTTGATCTTTTGGAAGCGCTGCGCAGGCTCCAAGGTGGGCGCAGTGGTTTGGTTGCTGGTATTTGTCATGTCTAAAGGGTCCAGAGTCCTTTTTGCAGAGCCGTGTCCATATTCCCTTGCCGCCGCTATTATTTCGCTATCCTGGGTAATGTCGCTTGTATGTCCTACATTTACGGTTGGCCTAATTTCATCGGCTTCTTCGGTCCTGACGGATTCCGTTCTGTACGTTTTTATGGATTAATCCAGACTTCATCGAACATTTGAAAGTATGCAATGAAAATCAGGAGACAGGTTGCCAAGATCCTAGCCGACACTTGACCTTGGATAAAGCTTAACTAAAGCTTATGGGCAAACAGATATTTTGTTTCCCCAATTGCAAAAGTCAAATTTATTTTGAATCAATAATTTTAGTTTTTTTGCGCTTTGAAAACACTTTTAAATAACTTTTTGTTACACTAGCCACTGTTTGTGCCACTATTGTATACTTGTTCTTGCTCACTACTGTGTGAATTTTAATTATTCCACGAGCGTTGCAAATATGCGTGCGACACCATCAAATGCCGTTTCCAAATTTTGACTTAACCCTAATAATATAACATAGTGGCGCAAAATGACGCTTCTAAGTTATGAGGTAAGGACTGATGCGATCCACACCTTCATTTACTATACATGCGGTGTTAGCGTCGGGGTGGTGTTTGTGTGTGAGGTTTTAGCGTCCGATGCGGAGTCAGGTGAATTTAATATAGTCGAGTATGTTCATTTTGTGTTGCATTATATTCGCGAGTGTTGGCGAATGATTTTTTTTAATATTTTTTTACCATGTGCTACATTAGGTAAATGAGCTGTTGGCTTAAGTTGTCGTTTAAGGAGTTTGTTAATGTATTTTGTGCTTTCGTTGTGTGTGTGTATTAGTGGCATTTTTGTGTCCAATTTTACTATAAGGATGTGTCTATTAAGTCCTGAGGTGGGTGCCAAGGTGGTTTGGTTTGATAGATTTTTATTTTTGTGCCTTGAAAAGTAAGATTGGCGTTTGTGTCTTTTTTATTTTTTAATTGGACTATTGTCAAGAAATCGTCGGCGTATACGGTAAAAAAAAATTTGCTTATATCTGTTGATGATATTTGCTAGCTGTGGTATTACCGATATTAAAAAATCTTTGTGGGATGTCGTTGTCGAGGGAGTAGATAAGTAAATTGTTTGGTCCTATTTGAACTGTTATTTTTTTGTTTCCCATGAAGTTTTGGTGTATATTTCCATACAATCAGTTGGTAAACTATAGTGTGTGAAACTACTCGGGCAAATGCTCCTTCAAAGTCAAAAAAACTAAGTGATTTGTGCGTCCTAGCGTTGAGCGAAGCATTATGAAGTGGTCTGCAAAAAGTCAACCATGGTCTATTTATCTTGCTCAGTGTTTTATCAAGGGAACAGTTAGGTAAAATAGATCGGTAGGAGGCTATGTTGGTCTTATCCCCATTGGGTTTCATAATTGACCTAAATATGATGATTTTGTACACTTAAGGTATGTGTTCTTTTATATTTGTCTATTTCTATTGCGAATTTAGATGGAGTGTAACTCCGTCTCGTTAAACTCGTCGAACATTCATCACGTCGTTTTACGACCGTTCCGTAATTTGAACGTTTCTGGAGCGAATAAACTATTTGAATTCAGTGTTGAACTGATCAACTAAATCTGTCGTTCCGAGAAGTTGTACACACACTGAAAAACATTTTAAATGTTTTATTTTAACGGGCCATTCTTCGTTTATGTTTAACTAACGATACAATTCGGAAGCAGACAATAAAGTCACCAAAACAATTCGTTGTTTTGCTTTGTAACCATAAACTGCTCACTGCTCTTTTTGACTCCCCCCTTTTCTTAATTTCCTTCTGAATTGCTGCTCTTGCTCTGTTTTGAGTGCATTTTCTTTAACTCAAAATGTCTTTAATTTTTAATTTAAAGAAATGCCAATTTTTTAGACGCTATAACGGGCGACTCTTATTTGACTTGCTGACTTTGCGATAATTACTCGCATATAAAATGCTGGAGTCGGTCATTATGGCCGTCTTGGTAATCTCTTGGGTAAAGGCATCGGCCTGACCTGGTCCTGTTTGGCCTGTCGTGAGATTGAAGATACACACGTTAATGCGGCAAACTCGAAATGGTTTCGGGGATGTTTATAAACAACTTTCCCAATAATAACCAGCATATACATGCATATATATACATGCACCATTTCAGTTTTTTTTTGCCCCCGGCAAAGAGGGTCTTACCTCTTTTCGAAAGTTGATTCGCCGGACAATCCGCCCGCCTGCCGCGTCGCCTACCAACCAAGCCACTTAGGAATGATCTACAGGACTTACGCTTCGAGCTGTTGCTTCCCGGAAATCAATTTTCGTATTCCGCTTTATGCCTGATGCCACTGAAGATGACGATTGGTCCTTCCGAATTATTTTCGGCCAAGTAAACTTTAATTTTACGCACAGACGTAGCACATCGTCATTTAAAGTAGTTTTACAGGATGCTATTTTTCTAACTGAAACCTGACTAAACTCCTCTGTCACAGATAATGAAATTTTTGTCTCCAACTTTTGTGAATCCAGCGAAACGCATTATCTTCCGGAAGTCGGCTCCAATATGGCCCTGATCGTTTCCTTGGCGCTGGGATTTCATCTGCGCCACCTTGTTCTTTTTTGATTGTGACACGCAAATATTTGTCTTGGAAATTGGATAACATTTCTTTGCAATTGTCAGCGTCTTATTGTTGTTGTTTATATTACATAACAACTGCCTCCTGGATTCGCCACATTCGTGAGCTTCGCCTGTTTTCGTTGCCATCTTGTGCTGGCGGCTGGTAACCCAGAATTTCGTTCGTTTTATGCTTTTAACGCTTAATTTTCTTGTTAGATTAATTTCAACTATGTTGTAACAATAAGCACCGTTAGATTTTCTGTATTATTGGCTCACACACAAACATTACCTCGACTCCAATACCGCACGTAATTTCCTAAAATTATTATTTAATTTTACCTTATAAATTAAATTCAGGAGGTACAATATTTATTGCTGAGACCTTCAGGCAGTTTTTAGTATATTATTTGTTTCCCATTTTTGTTGTGTTGTTGTGCCGTTTTAGTTCTAGTCTGTTTGTGTAACCGGGACTCGAACCCGGACCGGCACCGCTCAAGCTCCCACTTACCCACTCGGCTACCGCCCGGCTTCATTATTAATATATAATATTTAGTCTATCTCTATGAGAATCAGACATAAAGCATTTAGGAAATAACGGTGTGTGCAAAGTTTAAAGCCGCTCTTCTTCATTGTGTTACACACTTTTGACCAAATTTTAACATCCTATATTTCAATAAGGAGTTTTAGCTGACTACTGATGCGTACAATTTTTCTATTGGAGCAGTCTTATCAGAAGATAATCACGCAATATTATTTCTCTCTAAAAAACTATCTAAACCGAATACATTTTCTGAAAAAGTTGGAATGGAAATGCTAGAATCAAAAGATGAAAGAATTACCTAGAGGAATATGACTATGTGATATTTTATAAACCGGAAAAAGAAAATGTTGTTGCAGACACACTTTCTAGAATACTTTTAAAACAGATTAATACTGTTGCCGCTACACAACATAGCACCGAAAGATCCAGCCATGACCTGTGACCTATTGTTAGCGTCGAAGCCCCAATAAATGTTTTCAAAAATCAGATATTCTTTTATAAAGTAGACAACCCCATAAATATGAAATATACCGACACAATTACCATATAGACGACATAATAAACGACTTAAAAAAACATTTGAACCACTCAGTAATAGACGGAATTTTCACGGCCGAAGAGAATCCAAAAAAAAATTTCGGAAATATACTATCTCCCAAGAAATGAAATAAAAAATTGTTAATCTGGTCAAGCAATGTAAAGTTTGCAAAGAATCCAAATACCACAGACATCTCCCTAATCCGGAGCTTAAATAAACTCCAATTCCAGAATACTCCGGTCATGTGTTAAGCATTGACATTTACTCTAATGATCGAAAGACTCACTGCAATAGATAAAATTTCTAAATTAGCGCGAGCAAAAATTATAAATTCAAAAGCCATAGAAGACATTAGAACCACTTTACGTGACCTTATCTTTTACTTCGGAGTCCCTAAGCACATCGTTATGAACAACGAGAAAGCCTAATCGATTCTAATTCAATCGATTCATTCCTAATCGATTAGATTCATGTTAGATCAGCTACAGATAGACTGCCCCATCATACAAAAGTTAATGGACAGGTAAACGATATTATTCCACACTTTCAGAAATAATTCGATGCATAGAGAAAGAATACACAGAAAGAATTTTAAAAGAACTTTTAGATAAAGCAGTTTACGAATACAGTTACAGTTTTTATTCAACCACGAAGAAGCGACGATTACAAGTATTCTTTGGCAAGAGATTAACGACGAACCCGGACCAATACGAAACAGGACTGAACTGGACTGGACAAACAAACCATAACAACAAAATGGAAATACCTATTATAAGACCCTGCCGAAGGACACGCAGTGACGTTTTGTCCGCGTAGGTGCAGTCCAATCAAGGAATTATGGCATCGAAATTTAAGACTGTGTGGGCAAGTAATAGCCCCCTTGCCGATCCCCTGATTTTATTTCTGATAATATAGACGGTTTGGTAATGAGCTTCGCTGCCATGATATGGGTCGAAGATTTCATATGCGTCTACGGCTGACTGTCGCCACGACACATAATCATCCTGGTCTCCCATAAAATCTGGCATGGTTTTAACGATTCAAGGTTGACTTCACATCAGATGTTTGGGTCTACAGTTATTTTTTGGAAGGCTTCCACTTGCGGTGCTTTCACACGCAAGCTTTTTCATCTGTTGTTTAACCTCCTCTAATTGTGTTTGAAACACCTGAGTCAGCCTAGCCTCTTGCTGGGCTAAAGCCTGGCTAACGGCTCCGGATATTATTACCTGTAGCTTGGCAGCGTCCATGTCTGTAATGTTATTTGTCGTAGGGCGAAAGCCTTGTGCTTCTTAATCCCACCCGTCGTCACTATCGTATTCGACTTTAATATCTCCATATTCACCTGCCCAACTCATTGACTAATTGTTAGCACAATTGATCGGCTTCCGTGAAACTACAAAATTACGTTGCGCGAGAAAATAGAATGGAGGTAACAACTTTTATTGGAAAAAAGGTTTTCACAAAAATATAATTCCCGCTGCTTTTTTTTTTTAATTTTAAGCCGCAAGAAACATAGAGTAACTTGGGTTATGCAATTCATTTTTAATTTAATAAATTTTTTTTCTTCTTTTTTTTATTAAATTTTTAATAACTTATTTTTTTGGTATCATTTTTTTTTATTATTTTTATTATTATAATTTTTTTCGAATTTACGCAACAGAAAAACAAAAGATATGCAATGTATTTCGTATTATAAACTCTCGAGGGTGTCGCTGAGTTCACTCATCAAACTTACATGTTTTCCTAACTTAACTTTGCTGTTAGGTTAAATTGTTGTTGTAGGTCTGATGGAGTTGGGCGCCGCGTCAATGTAGGAGACGTGGCAGGTTGAGGTGTAGTCCAGCGGCGTTAGCTGCTATCCTGTAATTCTGCAGTGCTAGTGAAGTTCCCCAAGATATAAGAAAGAAATAGTTAAAGAAAACAGAAACACTACAATTTTATAAAAGTATCAATTTTGCATAATAAAACAGCACTTATATTTTATTTATTTTTCGAGCGTACCACATGGTTTGTTAATGTATTATCACCATTGGAAAGGTCGATTTTTTTATCTGTTTTTTAACATAGTCACCTTCTTTTTCAATACATTTTTGACCCTCTTAATCCAGTTTTATTAGCCCGCCGCGAAGAACTCCACCGTCAACCCGTTAAGGTAGTTGGTGACAGCTGTTTTCACTTCCCCCTCTTTGCTGAATTTCATTCCGCTTAAGTTTTCCTTTAACTTTGGGAAAAGGTGAAAATCAGATGGCGCCAAGTCAGGACTGTAAGGTGGGTGAGAAAAGACAATCCAGCCGAATATGGTAATGAGATCCTGAGTTTGACGGGAGGTGTGCGGTCGTCTGTTGTCGTGATGCAATCTCACCCCAGCACTCAGCATCACTCGTCGGCGATTTTGGATAGCCCTTCTTTTTTCAAAGTCTCTCCGTACATATCCGAGTTTATGGTAGTTTTCGGAGGCATAAAGTCTATCAGCAAGATGCATTTTTTATCCCAAAAAAATGTGGTTGAATCACTTTAAACTTCTTTAGCGCAAAAGAACCGCTGTGGCGCCATTGTCGCGACTATTTCGTTTCTGGGGTGAAGTGAATGTACCAGGTTTCATCCCCAGTAATAATGAAACCGACGATCTTTTCTTCATTGTCGTCGCATTCTTAAAGAAACAGTCAATGCGCTTCTGCTTGCGATCAGCTGTGATCTTTCTGGACACCTACCGTGCGCACACCTTCGTGTACCGTAATTTTTCTGTCATAATGTTATAAACAGATTTCGGGCATACATTTGGAACACGTAAAGCGATATCCTCGATCGTCATCCGGCGAACTTCGCGAACAACTTGATCAATTTTTGCAACAATGTCGTCGTGAACGTCTGTTCGGCCTTTGCTGAATTCTCTACACCACAAACGGACTTGTTCGACAGACATGCAGTTTTTTCCATACATTGTAGTCAATTCTTGATGAACGTTCACAGGCTTCATCAATTTCGAATGGAAAAACGTATAACAAAGCGGATTTCGCACTTGGCGGCGAGAGCGTTCGGATGATCCATCTCGAACTGCTGTCAATCCGGCACTGAGCGTCACAGAGATTTGCTCGGCGCACGTATAGAGAGTGGGGGGACTAAGCTACACGGCGGTGTTGCCTAATGTTGCGTACCACCTCTCCTTGCGAAGCTATCGCAGTGGAAAAGTTACTTTTAACATACCCCTCGTAGAAGCAGAAAAATATAACATTGCAACTAGGACCCACACCGCAAATGGAAAAAAGTTTACCACGATCCACATACCGCCAACTTGCGAGCAACCTGTGGCTGAAGTGCAACAACAGTTACCTCAGTTCAAAAACATTTCATACTTCTAAAGACTGCTTGAGGACAAGCATAAATTGGAGGGAGAAGTGTAAACAACAATGAAGTTAACAATAAATAAAGTTAAATAATAACAAGCCCCAATGCAATGAACTCCAATATGCAAGATCAGCGCCTGCCTAATTTCCTGCACGCGACGAGCTACCAACATAAACTTGAATCTGTGTCACTTACCTACTCGGCTACCGTCCGGCTTCATTATTAATATATAATATTTATTCTATCTCTATGAGAATCAGACTTAAAGCAGTTAGAAAAGAACGGTGTGTGCAAAGTTTAAAGCCGCTCTTCTTCATTGTGTTACACACTTGTGACCTAATTTTAGCATCCTATATTCCAATAAGGAGTTTTAGCTGACTACTGATGCGTACAATTTTTCTATTGGAGCAGTCTTATCAGAAGATAATCACGCAATATTATTTCTCTCTAAAAAACTATCTAAACCGAACACATTTTCTGAAAAAGTTGGAATGGAAATGCTAGAATCAAAAGATGAAAGAATTACCTAGAGGAATATGACTATGTGATATTTTATAAACCGGAAAAAGAAAATGTTGTTGCAGACACACTTTCTAGAATACTTTTAAAACAGATTAATACTGTTGCCGCTACACAACATAGCACCGAAAGATCCAGCCATGACCTGTGACCTATTGTTAGCGTCGAAGCCCCAATAAATGTTTTCAAAAATCAGATATTCTTTTATAAAGTAGACAACCCCATAAATATGAAATATACCGACACAATTACCATATAGACGACATAATAAACGACTTAAAAAAACATTTGAACCACTCAGTAATAGACGGAATTTTCACGGCCGAAGAGAATCCAAAAAAAAATTTCGGAAATATACTATCTCCCAAGAAATGAAATAAAAAATTGTTAATCTGGTCAAGCAATGTAAAGTTTGCAAAGAATCCAAATACCACAGACATCTCCCTAATCCGGAGCTTAAATAAACTCCAATTCCAGAATACTCCGGTCATGTGTTAAGCATTGACATTTACTCTACTGATCGAAAGACTCACTGCAATAGATAAAATTTCTAAATTAGCGCGAGCAAAAATTATAAATTCAAAAGCCATAGAAGACATTAGAACCACTTTACGTGACCTTATCTTTTACTTCGGAGTCCCTAAGCACATCGTTATGAACAACGAGAAAGCCTAATCGATTCTAATTCAATCGATTCATTCCTAATCGATTAAATTCATGTTAGATCAGCTACAGATAGAAGTCTATACTGCCCCATCATACAAAAGTTAATGGACAGGTAAACGATTTCATTCCACACTTTCAGAAATAATTCGATGCATAGAGAAAGAATACACAGAAAGAATTTTAAAAGAACTTTTAGATAAAGCAGTTTACGAATACAGTTACAGTTTTTATTCAACCACGAAGAAGCGACGATTACAAGTATTCTTTGGCAAGAGATTAACGACGAACCCGGACCAATACGAAACAGGACTGAACTGAACTGGACAATATTAAAAAACTTAAAATAAACAAGGTCAGACCTTACAAACCATAACAACAAAATGGAAATACTTATTATAAGGGAACGACTTCATCGCCCGAAGTGTCAAAACCGTTTTGCTTATTTATAAGTTTCCCGAAAAAAAAAAAAAAAAAAATTTTTCGGAAAATAAAACAATAACTAATTAGTTAACATAATCAGAGTCGCGTAACTACATTAATAGCGATTGGTTGCACAAAGCTCCGTTTTTGGACGCTACAGCTAGCGGAGTCGGCAATAAGCTGTAAATAAAGCAACAAAAAAGCTTGCAAAATAAGTGCACGCTGCCCATCGGGCTTTGCATAGCCCCTCCACCGGCGCGTAGCCGCACAAGAGGGGCTGATCTTGTTCTTGATTTTGTTTGAGGCGAAAACGAAAATATAACATTTCCAAATGGCCGAAGGGAAATCTGCTTCTGACTCGCTGCTTAATAAAAAGCAGACCTTGCAAGAAAAAATGTACCGCGTTGCTGGCAAAACCCCATCCGAGCTTCGAGCGGCTTGCAGGATTAACCAAACTGATATTGGCAACACAAATACCAACATCATCACTCCCACGACCAGCACCATTACCTTCACCAACTTAAGCAGCACAAGCACTGACACCATGGAAACTGCTACAACAAGCAAACTCTGCTCTTCTGCTGCCCCTCGTGTCACTACTGACGTAGCTACTGTGATCAGTGAAGCCGCATCAAAAATGTTGCAGGCCCAAATGCAAAATAACAAGAAAAGAAAAAACGCAAAGTCTTCTTCACCTATCGCAAGGGCTAAGCGAGCGACTAGGGAAGCTGACCTTCCAAGCTCTACCAATAGGTTCGCCCTACTTGACATGGACATAGAAGACACTACAGAGAACCAACAGGATGAAATAACCATTGAAAACAACGACCCTGCCCAGACCGAACAAGTAAGGAAAGTGGGAAAGCCACCTCAAATTGTAGTCCCAGGCTGCAGCATAAATGACCTGTTTAAATTTATTGGTGAGGTCACTAATGTGAACAATGTGGTCACCAAGAGCAACATAGGAACCACCAGAATCTTCCCCAAAGATAGTGACACATACAGAAATATTGTTGACCATCTGGACAGAAATCATTTGCAGTTCCACACATACCAAATGAATACAGAAAAGCCGCATCGAATTGTTGTTAAGGGCCTACACCACAGCACTCTAAATAAGGATATCAAAGATAGTCTGCAAAAGTACGGCTTTGAGGTACTCCACATTCATAATCCCGCATCCAGGGCTAACAGAGAAGAGAAGCTAAATCTCTTCTTTATTAATATCAAACCGTGCGATAAAATAAACGATGTCTTCAAAATCACAGTCCTCTGTAGACAAAAGGTGAGGGTGGAGCGAATGAGAAAAGCCACAGACGTCGCACAGTGCAAACGGTGCCAGCGGTATGGCCACACTGCTAGATATTGCCGACTACACCCCAATTGCGCCAGATGTGGCGAGGATCATCAAACAAGTGAGTGTATACGCCCTCTTGACGCAACACCTACCTGCTTCCATTGCTCGGGAGCTCATAAAGCTAGCTACAAAGGCTGCAAGTCGTACCAGGAGTATCTTCGTCGGTCATCGGAGTCTCCAAATAAATCGGCAACCGAAACTAGATCACCTTTTTGGCAATGTGGCCAATCAATATTCTGCTACAAGGTACGTGCAGGAATTTCCTGCGCTTGGCTCCGCTAGAATAGCAAGGCAACAAGTTCCCCAAACTGCATTCCAACCAGCAGCAGAGCAGATGACACCACGGAGCTACAGTGCCCGCACAAGTGCCTCCTATGCAGCAGTCGCAGCTTCAGTGCCAAGCAATTCTGGAAATGCTCAACGTCGTTTGAACTATGCTCAAACGCAGCCAAGTCCACATCAACAACAGCCGATCGATATCCAGTCGCTGCTGCAACAGCAGCAACAACAGTTTCAGGAATGGCAACAGCACCTCCAGCAGCAGCAGCAACAGCAGTTTCTCATGTGGCTCCAACAGCAACAACAAGAACAACAACAGCAAAATAAGCTAGCTAATGAACGCCTTGCACGGCTAGAAACAATAGTGTCTGAGATGGCCAGCACAATGAAGCAATGGGCTGGAAATAATTCTCAGGTCAACGCTACAGCCTCGCCATGAATTCACTTAAAGTCCTCATCTGGAATGTCAACGGCATTTCAGGAAAAGTTGGTGAAGTCGAACTTTTTGCACACAACAACGACATTGATATCCTTCTCTTGACTGAAACCAGACTAAACCGCGGTGGAACTGTTCGAGTGTTTGGATACACATTCTATCCTGCCTACAAGCCATCTTCCAATAATCACAGTGGAGGTGGAGTAGCGGTACTAGTCAGGACTACTCTCCGACATTTTCCCCAAAGAGTAATAGAGACGCGCAGTATACAAATGTCATCGGTGAAAGTTGCTACGGGCCTTGGTGACATGGAGTTCAGTTCCATCTACTGCCCACCAGGAAACAGAATACGGGAAAGTCTCTTCACCAGTATACTTCGAAAATGTGGACAAAGGTACCTGGTTGGTGGCGATTGGAACGCACGACATTGGCTATGGGGCGACACCTGCAACTCCCCTAGGGGACAAGAACTAGCTGAAGCCATCTCCGCCACCGGGGCAAAGATTCTTGCCACAGGAGCTCCTACCAGATACCCATACGTCACCACACATACGCCCACATGTATTGATTTTGCCGTCCACCATGGTGTACCGGACTACTGCGCGAGTATTACCCAAAATTGGGATTTAGAGTCTGACCATCTGGCCCTCGTAGTCACCATAGATACCAATGGGATTAATGCTCGCTCTAATGCAAGGCTGATCAGCAATCGAACTGACCTAACTCTATTTCACCAGAATCTGGAGAGCTCCATCCATCTTGAAACGGAGCTGAATTCTGGGGAGGATATAGAAATGGCAGTGGAAATCTTCACTAATAATATCCACATGGCTGCTGCTGCATCCACTCCACCTGCGAGCCCATTAAAGCCGACAAAATATGGCGTCACACTTACCAGAGAGGCAAAAGAGCTACTGGTGGAAAAAAGGCGCCTACGAAGAAAAGCAATTCGAACCCAAGACCCTTGGGATCGAATCCTGTGGAACCGAGCAGCCAAGCGACTACGGATCCTCTTAAGGGAGCTCAGAAATAACTTCTTTGAACGCAAGCTGTCCTCGATGGACTACACTGTTGACGCTAATTACTCACTGTGGAAATGCACAAAGGCTACGAAAAACCAGCCGTTTAGACAGGTCCCAGTTAGGCAGCATGGCGGCGACCTTGCACGGAATGAAGAGGAACAGGCAAACATATTTGCTCAACACCTGGAGGCCAGATTCACCCCACACAACGTTGCTACGCTGGCTGATATCGAAGAGACCCTGGAGAGCTTGCAGACCCCGCTTCAGATGTCCCTCCCCATCACGCCAATCAGAGTTCAGGAGATTACTGAAGCCATAAAAGCTCTTCCGAAAAACAAGGCTCCTGGCATGGACAGAATATGCCACGTCACACTGAAGGCCCTGCCAAATCGTGCGATCCTCTACATGGCACTTATTTTTAATGCTATGCTAAGGATTCAGTTCTTCCCTTCCCAATGGAAAATAGCGGCAATCCAAATGATATATAAGCCAGGCAAGCCGGAAGACGACCCGGAATCCTATCGGCCAATAAGTCTTCTTCCCTCTATGTCGAAGGTATGGGAAAGACTCATTGCTAATCGACTTACTAGGATTATAACTCAGTGCGGAATTGTGCCGAACCATCAATTTGGATTTCGTGAGGGACACGGCACTGTCGAGCAGGTTCACAGGGTTACGCAGCACATTCTACAGGCATTCGACGATCTTGAATACTGCAACTCAGTATTTATTGACATCCAACAAGCCTTTGATAGGGTGTGGCACGACGGTCTCCTTTGCAAGGTGAAAGATTTACTTCCAGCACCTTATTACTTGCTCCTAAAGTCATACCTGGAAGGGCGGGTATTTAAAGTCAAGATCCGGGACACTTACTCTGCGCCTGCCCAAATGAGAGCTGGAGTCCCGCAAGGAAGTGTTCTTGGCCCGCTCCTGTACTCCTTTTATACTGCAGATTTGCCCGTACCCGATGATGGCTATATGGAAGACCCCTCGAAGGCTCTAATTGCCACATATGCAGACGACATTGCCGTTTTGTATAGCTCAAAATGTCGCTTTGAGGCAGCAGATGGTTTGCAGGGATATGTTGCAGCCCTATCAGCGTGGTGCAAGAGGTGGAACCTAAAAATAAACGCTCGAAAAACGTCCAACCCTGCCTTCACACTAAGGATGAAAACAATCCCACCAATCCAAATGGAAGGACAGATCCTGGAGCAACCAGCAACGGTGAAGTACCTTGGTATCACTTTAGACAAGCGACTCACCTTCTTGCCGCATCTTAAAGCCACTCGCAAGAGGTGCGTCCTAAGACTTCAGCAATTACGTTGGCTGCTGAGCCGAAAGAGCAAAATGTCACTTAAGGCAAAAAGACAAGTGTACGCTCAGTGCGTCGCCCCAATCTGGCTCTACGGGCTGCAAATTTGGGGGATTGCAGCAAAATCTAATTGCAATCGCATCCAGGTACTCCAGAATCGTACCCTGAGGCAGATAACCAACTGTCCTTGGTATGTAAGGAATTCAACCTTACATCGGGACCTTAATCTGCATACTGTGGAGGAGCAGATCAACAGACACACCAGCAGGTACAGAGACAGACTCACCACTCATCGCAGTGAACTAGCCAGGAATTTGCTTCCCGCCAGGCCGCTTAGAAGGCTAAAAAGACAAGGCTTCGTGAAGACGCTTCCCCCTCCACGAACATAAATCACCGTTTCCACCTCCATTAACATAAAATCCCCGTGCTAGGCGCTCGGCGATGGGCTTATAAATACTATTTTTTTTTTGCTTGTGTTGTTAAGGTGCAAAATTGTAGCACGGTTTCAATACTTACAATAATAAAATTTAAAACTTCTAAAAAAACTTATTATAAGATCCTGCCGAAGGACACGCAGTGACGTTTTGTCCGCGTAGGTGCAGTCCAATCAAGGAATTATGGCATCGAAATTTAAGACTGTGTGGGCAGGTAATAGCCCCCTTGCCGATCCCCTGATTTTATTTCTGATAATATAGACGGTTTGGTAATGAGCTTCGCTGCCATGATATGGGTCGAAGATTTCATATGCGTCTACGGCTGACTGTCGCCACGACACATAATCATCCTGGTCTCCCATAAAATCTGGCATGGTTTTAACGATTCAAGGTTGACTTCACATCAGATGTTTGGGTCTACAGTTATTTTTTGGAAGGCTTCCACTTGCGGTGCTTTCACACGCAAGCTTTTTCATCTGTTGTTTAACCTCCTCTAATTGTGTTTGAAACACCTGAGTCAGCCTAGCCTCTTGCTGGGCTAAAGCCTGGCTAACGGCTCCGGATTTTATTACCTGTAGCTTGGCAGCGTCCATGTCTGTAATGTTATTCGTCGTAGGGCGAAAGCCTTGTGCTTCTAAATCCCACCCGTCGTCACTATCGTATTCGACTTTATGCAATTTATTTTTAATTTAATAAAATGTTTTTCTTCTTTTTTTTTTTTAAATTTTTAATAACCTATTTTTTGGTATCATTTTTTATTATTATTTTTATTATTATTATTTTTTTTGAATTTACGCAACAGAAAAACAAAAGATATGCCATGTATTTTGTATTATAAACTCTCGAGGTGTTGCTGAGTTCACTCATCAAACTTACATGTTTTCCTAACTTAACTTTGCTGTTAGGTTAAATTGTTGTTGTAGGTCTGATGGAGTTGGGCGCCGCGTCGATGTAGGAGACGTGGCAGGTTGAGGTGTAGTCCAGCGGCGTTAGCTGCTATCCTGTAATTCTGCAGTGCTAGTGAAGTTCCCCAAGATATAAGAAAGAAATAGTTAAAGAAAACAGAAACACTACAATTTTATAAAAGTATCAACTTTGCATAATAAAACAGCACTTATATTTTATTTATTTTTCGAGCGTACCACATGGTTTGTTAATGTATTATCACCATTGGAAAGGTCGATTTTTTATCTGTTTTTTAACATAGTCACCTTCTTTTTCAATACATTTTTGACCCTCTTAATCCAGTTTTATTAGCCCGCCGCGAAGAACTCCACCGTCAACCCGTTAAGGTAGTTGGTGACAGCTGTTTTCACTTCCCCCTCTTTGCTGAATTTCATTCCGCTTAAGTTTTCCTTTAACTTTGGGAAAAGGTGAAAATCAGATGGCGCCAAGTCAGGACTGTAAGGTGGGTGAGAAAAGACAATCCAGCCGAATATGGTAATGAGATCCTGAGTTTGACGGGAGGTGTGCGGTCGTCTGTTGTCGTGATGCAATCTCACCCCAGCACTCAGCATCACTCGTCGGCGATTTTGGATAGCCCTTCTTTTTTCAAAGTCTCTCCGTACATATCCGAGTTTATGGTAGTTTTCGGAAGCATAAAGTCTATCAGCAAGATGCCTTTTTTATCCCAAAAAAATGTGGTTGAATCACTTTAAACTTCTTTAGCGCAAAAGAACCGCTGTGGCGCCATTGTCGCGACTATTTCGTTTCTGGGGTGAAGTGAATGTACCAGGTTTCATCCCCAGTAATAATGAAACCGACGATCTTTTCTTCATTGTCGTCGCATTCTTAAAGAAACAGTCAATGCGCTTCTGCTTGCGATCAGCTGTGATCTTTCTGGACACCTACCGTGCGCACACCTTCGTGTACCGTAATTTTTCTGTCATAATGTTATAAACAGATTTCGGGCATACATTTGGAACACGTAAAGCGATATCCTCGATCGTCATCCGGCGAACTTCGCGAACAACTTGATCAATTTTTGCAACAATGTCGTCGTGAACGTCTGTTCGGCCTTTGCTGAATTCTCTACACCACAAACGGACTTGTTCGACAGACATGCAGTTTTTTCCATACATTGTAGTCAATTCTTGATGAACGTTCACAGGCTTCATCAATTTCGAATGGAAAAACGTATAACAAAGCGGATTTCGCACTTGGCGGCGAGAGCGTTCGGATGATCCATCTCGAACTGCTGTCAATCCGGCACTGAGCGTCACAGAGATTTGCTCGGCGCACGTATAGAGAGTGGGGGGACTAAGCTACACGGCGGTGTTGCCTAATGTTGCGTACCACCTCTCCTTGCGAAGCTATCGCAGTGGAAAAGTTACTTTTAACATACCCCTCGTAGAAGCAGAAAAATATAACATTGCAACTAGGACCCACACCGCAAATGGAAAAAAGTTTACCACGATCCACATACCGCCAACTTGCGAGCAACCTGTGGCTGAAGTGCAACAACAGTTACCTCAGTTCAAAAACATTTCATACTTCTAAAGACTGCTTGAGGACAAGCATAAATTGGAGGGAGAAGTGTAAACAACAATAAAGTTTACAATAAATAAAGTCAAATAATAACAAGCCCCAATGCAATAAACTCCAATATGCAAGATCAGCGCCTGCCTAATTTCCTGCACGCGACGAGCTTCCAACATAAACTCTTTGAAACTGTGTCGCAAGCCTTCCCTTCCCATCAGCGCATGCGATTTCAAGAAGATCGCCAACTGCACCAAGCAGTAATTGCCAACACATTATCCCATGTCGTAACCAATAAGCCACCAATTGAAAGAAACGAAGACGAAGTCGATCCACTGCCAGCAAAAGCAGCGAAACCAACATAAGGTCTGCCAAGACTTGCAGCACTTTAGGCACATAATAGGGAGTTAGTTGAAAATTGGAATTCCAAGAATAAAGAACATTTCTAAAAATTAATTATTTAATTCGGCGGTACATCCAGCAATTAGAGACTCCAGTAGCTCCGGTGGGGGTTATGTAATAGTTTTGGTCATTTAATTTTTACGCCTGCGCGGAAACCGACAGTGAGTTCACATAACCCATGATCATTTGGCGACTCGAACTGTAATTAACAGCTGAATTGTACTAGAATGCAAGACGACTATAATTCCGGAGTAGATCTGGTGTGCTTGCTGTACGTCGTGTAGCTACTCTCGCCCTGTGACACTCAGTCCTTTGAAAACAAATCCAAAACAAATCCGCCTTTCACGTTCTCAAAATCCTTAAGCCTGGTTCCTCAGCACGCATCTGACCCCCACGGACTCTACTTCTCTCTAGTCTAGATTCCCGTTCTTGCTTATTCAGATTTGAAACATATCGTGCGTGTGCTGCAGCGACGACGATGACCCAAATTCGATTTTCTGCGAGGCAAGAAGTTTCACTGAAAGCAGAGTTTTTCTCTAGATGTACAGGTGGTATTTCAAAGGTTGATAGATTACAAAAATACTCTTGATTTGTAATAATTTCGTAACTGATTTATCAACATAAAAGCTCTTAAAAACTATTGAAATATAAAATGAAGGGAACTTTGATTGTTCAATATTCTTATTGTATCGTACGGTTAAAAAGAGTTATTTCCGGGGTCGCGTGCATGTGTGGATAGCGATAAGTGAATAAAAACCTTTGCCGAGCTCAGCGGCATGTTTTGTCAAAATTTGAGCACAATCTATTCAGAAATTTCTGAGCTGTTCCATATACTTCACCATTAACTTATATTTATATACATATATGGTATATATACAATTATATATTATATAATATATAATATATAATATATAATATATAATATATATAATATATATATATACTAGTATATATGTATAGTAATACTACTATACATACTACTATACTCCAATATTCGCATTCTTCTTCTGCTCCGTTGCTGTTGCTATGATTACACAGAAGAAGAATGCGACGAACTTTAAGTATTGTATTGTATAGTATTAGTGTTGTATATATATTGGAATATATATATATATATATATATATATATATTATGAGCTGTTATATTTATATATAACATATATTTATATATATGTAAAGAGGAAGAGCTGACCCGTTGCTGTTGCTATAATTACACAGAAGAAGAATGCGTCAGTCATTAGGAGTCAGAAGAGAGAAGTCCAGTCGCGGACGTTAAATTAGATTTATTGTCTTTGTATTTCTACATCATATCAATAAAAATATAACCTACATTTCATATACATAAACATAAATATAATAACCAATCTTAGATGGGATATGGTATACTAGCATAATATGCTTCACACATTACGCTGATTTTTCGATTTTTCGATTTCGATTCGAACCGATTTTTCGTATCTCGCGACTCAGCTCGAACCGAATCAAACCGTGTACATTTAGTCTTTAGCTAACAATAAACGAATAAAGAAGTTCATAGAATTCGTTTGTGTTTTCTTAGCTTTGATCTTAGTCTAAACGACGGATCATTTGTAACATTCAAATCGCAAATAGGTAAGTAGCGCAGTCAGTAGGATGATAAATTATTGATGCGATAGCCAACCTATTCAATTCTTTAATTATCATTTACTTAAGAACTTTCGCAAATCACGTCGGTAATATCGGAACATCGGTTCACACTTTTAAAGAGTAAACCTTGACGTATCTGTAACCGGAAAGTGATTGTGAAATAACTTAATATAGTAAAACATTTTAAGAAAACGCCTTTGAATTCGCTGAGTAATAAATCCAAAAAGGTTACTCAAACCCTCAAATATAGAATTACAATCTCAACCATAAAAAAATTAACATAGAAGAAATACGTGAATAACATAAACATTAGGTGATCGGAAAAACAAACATTGAATTACAATCTCAACAACAAAAAAATCAACATCGAAGAAATAAGTGAATAACATAAACATTTAATGATCGAAAAATTAAACATCGAATTAGAATCTCAACCATAACTAGATAAACATAGAAGAAAAAAGTGAATAACATAAAATCGAATTACAATCTCAAAAACAAAAAAATCAACATAGAAGAAATAAGTGAGTAACATAAACATTAAATGATCGAAAAAACAAACATTTAATTACAATCTCAACCATAACTAGATAAACATAGAAGAAATACGTGAATAACATAAACATAAGTGATCGGAAAAACAAACATCGAATTACAATCTTAAGAACAAATAAATCAACATAGAAGAAATAGGTAAATAACATAAACATTAAGTGATCGGAAAACCAAACATAGAATTACAATCTCAACAACAAACAAAATAAAAATAGAAGAAATAAGTGAATAACATAAACATTAAGTGAAACACAGTGAAGGAGTTCAACCCACAAAACAGACTAGAACATCTTAGTACAGAGAAAACGAACGAACTTATATACAAAATTCCAAGACATCAAATTCCAAATTGAGAATTTGTAGTCGCATTTGGGTCGAACCCAAAAAACTGGATGCTTCCGGACAACAGAAATTTAGCATTGTAATTGACTACAGAAAATTAAATGAAATAACGATAATTGACCGATACCATATACCGAATATAGGTGAAATATTAGGAAAACTGGGCAGATCCTATTACTTTACAACAATGGATCTTCCAAAAGGCTTCCATAAAATGAAATGTCAAATCTCAACTAAATATGCGCATTACGAGTATACACGATTGCCATTTGGGCTTAAAAATGACCCTGATACATTTTAACGATGTATGAATAATTTATTCGTCCGCTCCTAATTAAATGTTATTTACTATACCTAGATGATATCATAGTCTTTTCCACCTCTTTAGAAAAACATCTTTAAGCCTTAAAGGCAGTTTTCAAAAATCTATCACTATGAAACCTAAAACTAAAATTAAATAAATGCGAATTTTCGAAACAAGAAACGACCTTTCTTGGACACGTCATTACTAAAGACGGAATCAAACCAAACCCAGAAAAAATAAAGGCCTTATTAAAATACCTACTACCAACAAAAACCCAAAGAAATCAAAGCGTTTTTATGACTCACAGGCTATTAGAGGAAAATTATACTCAACTTCTCTGAAATCGCCAAACCCCTTACTAAATGTCTAAAAAAGGAGCAAAAATAGATACCAAATAAGTAGAGTACTTAGAAGCATTCCAAAAATTAAAATTACTTATTTCCGAAGACTCAATCCTAAAAATAACAAACTCTGAGAGAAAATTTACATTAACGACCAATGCCAGCAACGTAGCTCTTGGAGCTGTCCTCTTCCAATATGAACACCCTGTTAGTTACATCAGTAGAACATTAAACGAGCATGAAGTTAACTAAAGCGCCATGAATGTTGGCAATGGTTTGGGCAACCAAAACTTTCAGACACTATCTACTAGGACGACATATAAAAATAGAACAAACATTGTTAAGTGAATCCACAAAACATAACGCAGAAGAAGACAGTAGCAATCTAATAGGATTATCAGAGAAAGCTATTAATCGCCAGAAACGACAAATCATCTTCACAAAAGGTCCTAATAACACAATACAGTACTTTTTTAAAAATAGCCCTGCAACGGATAAACAATATTTACTCGACCATTTTTGTTCAAAAAACTGTGCCTTGTACATTGGCCGTGGTGCAGATTTCGAAATGCTTCAAAGTGCGTACAAAAAAACCATGAATTCAAAATACAATTAAAATATTCCGAAGCTTAATTTTATTAAAAAATATTCCCACTTATGCAAAGTTCAAAGAATTGATTTTAGCTACACATAAAAAACTCCTACATCCAGAAATTTAGAAAACTACAAAACTTATCGGCGAATCATACTACTTTCCCAATACTTCCCCAACTCCTCATCCAAAATATAATTAACGAATTTCACGTTTGCAACTTGGCGAAAACAGAACACAGAAATTTCAATGAAAGTCGCTCCCAAGTCTGAGCATTGCCTCGATAAATTCGTAATAGATATTTATTCTTCCGAGGGCAATCACCATCTAAGTTGTATAGACATCCTCTAAATTCGCCACCCTCGAACATATCAAAAGAAAAGATTGGTTAGAATGCAAAAACCCTTGTATGCGCATAATTAATCAGTTGGAAAAACCAAAAACTCCTAAAGGCAGAAAGAGATGGTGCATTTGCCATGCGTTTAGCCCTTAAACGTTGGCTCGAGTCCGAAGACAGAACTAAAACTTAACACTACAAAAACAGGCATTGCAGACAGAAAGACTTCACAAAACAAACAATAAAAAAATCCGCATTATAAAAAACTCAGATGATAGTGAAGCAAAGCTAAGCAAAATAGAAACAATTCTCTACATCTACAATCAAAAAACTCCCGCTCACATATTTCTTTACGCTGGGCAACCGACCTTAGATTCACAACATAACAAAGATTTTAAAATCAACTAACTAAATAAAATCAGAACAGAATACGAAGTTGACACTACATACAGAAAAGGACCGTTACAGAAGGGCAAAGGAACAATTAATCAAATTTCTACCCTACAGGCCCTGGTTCATCATAATACCCCTCCTCACTTTTGCAAAACTATGAATTTCCATGAAATGAGTGATGGGATTCAGTTAACCAGAATTACAAAGAAATAAACAACGAATGAATGTATTAAGAATATCATAAAAAGAACAAATCCGGTATATAATTTTTGTCCCTACAACAGTTAATCAAATAACCAACCCAACTGCATTAGCAAGATTTTATATCCTTTTTAAGGAGAGGGAAGTAGCATAATATGCTTCACATGTTACACTAAAACTATGTCATTATACATACATAATTATTAACCAGAACGAACATGTCCGTTTCTTGCGACTCGATCGAACCGATTTTTCGTTTCTCGCGACTCGGTTCGAACCGAATCAAACCGTGTACTTTTAGTCTTAAGCTAACAGTAAACTAGTTTTCTTAGCTTTGATCTTAGTCTTAACGACGAATCATTTGTAAGATTCAAATCGCAAATACGTAAGTAGCGCAGTCAGTAGGATGATAAATTATTGATGCGATAGCCAACCTATTCAATTCTTTAATTATCATCCGCTTAAGATCTTTCGCAAATAGCGTCGGTAATATCGGAACATCGGTTCACACTTTTAAAGAGTAAGCCTTGACGTATCGGTAACCGGACAGTGATTGTGAAATAACTTAATATAATAAAATATTTTAAGAAGATGCCTTTAAATTCGATGAGTAATAAATCCAAAAAGGTTACTCAAACCATTAAACCCTCAAATATAGAATTACAATCTGAACCATAACAAAATGAACATAGAAGAAATAAGTGTTTTTGTTTTTTATTATTAATTCCTTAATTTACAATCTGTTTTTTTTTTTAAATAACAATAAGGAATTGGTTGACTAGTTGTGAAGAAAAAAAAAGTAGCGGCCCTTCCCATTGCAAGGATACGCTATTACATTAATAATTTAATTCTGTTGGAGTTCTGCGTTTTAATCTTCTTGGTTCTTGGTGTCATCGGTATTTGTCCCAAGATCGGTATTTGAGTTTTGGTGGCTTAGTAGTTGATTTGTGTGTTTTTTGCTGGTTTTTTTTATATTTCGTTGACTGTCTCTATGTTTAAATCATTATGGATATCTTCGTTTCTAATGTACCATTCGGCTTCTGTGATTATTCTGAGCATTTTCGATTGCGTTCGCTGAATTACTTGTTAGTGGGATTTACTGGCAGTTCCCCAGAGTTCTATTCCATATGTCCATATTGGTTTTATTATCGCCTTGTATATTGCAATTTTTTTATGTAATTCTAGTTTTGATTGTTTTCCTATTAGCCAGTTAAGTTGTCGAAATTTGTTTTTTATTTCATTTCGTTTATTTAGAAGGTACTGTTTCCATGTTAGTTTTGAGTCAATAGTTAGTCCAAGGTACTTGGCATATGGGTGTAATAATATTTGATTGTCATTGATTTGAATTGCGAAGTTTTTGGGTTGTCGTTTTGTGTATATTACTTATTGAGTTTTGTCTTTATTTATCTCAATACCCCGTCTTTTCAAACCAGGATACTGTTTGTGTCATGATTTGTTGTAGTGTTTTTGCAGCTGTTTTTTCACACGCGCTTGACGACATTAACACAGTATCGTCTGCGAACGTCGCAATCATTGATCCAGGGGTAGTTGGCGCTGGAATATCGGAGGTATAAATCAGGTATAAGATGGGCCCAAGCACACTATCTTGGGGAACACCCGTTGACACTGGAAAATTATCTGAGCATTCATTGTCGTATTTAATATAGAAATATCTTTCCGTTATATAGCTTTGAAGGATGGTATATAGGTTATATGGTAGTATATTTCGTAGCTTATGCAGCAGTCCTTTGTGCCATACTTTGTCAAATGCTTTAGCAATGTCCAAGTACACAGCATAGCAAAACTTCTTTTTGTCGAAATCGTCTGTTATTTTGTTAATTACTCGATGGACCTGTTGGACAGTCGAGTGCTGCTTCCGAAAGCCGAATTGGTGCGGAGGTACTATATTTTTTTGTTTTTGGGTTGACTCGATTCTATTAAATAGGACTTTTTCAAATACTTTTAAGAGGACAGGTAATATAGTGATTGGTTTGTACGAGCTTACAGAATTGGCGTTTTATTTGGTTTTAGAATTGCTTTAATTTGGCCTACCTTCCAAGTTATGGTAAAGTATTGCAATCGAAGGATTCCGTTAAACAAGTTTCTAATATAGGTGATAATAGCTTCTGGTAGTTCTATAAGAATATAGTTTTAATTGCACAATTTAAGTTGGTGATTTGTGTAGGAAGCTCAGCATTGCCGTTGTCCATGTCATTGGTAAATAATGTTTTCAAGTGTTCAGCAAGAGTGTCTGTTTTTTCTTTGTTTGATCTCGCCCATGTGTTGTTGTTTTTTTTTAAAGGCGGCTTGTATATAGTTGAGCTCGTCTATTGCTCTATTAAGTATGTTTTTATATTTTGGATGCTTAGTCCTTTGCCATATACTCTTAAGTTTTTGCCTGATTTTGTTTTTAATAAAAGAGGGAGTTTTCTTTAATGCAATCATTTTTATAGATGGTGTCGATTGCGTTGCTGCATATATGATGTTGTCATTTAAATATGCTTTTGCAGAGTCCAGTTCGTTGTTTGTCTTTAGAGAGATATTTATTTCCAAAATTGTCCAAAATGTCGCGAAACATATTCCAATTTGTTTTGTGATTAAATAAAGGGGAGTCATTGTTGTTTTCTTGTAGGCCACCATGTAATGTAATTAATATTGGGGAATGGTCGGAAGAGAGGTCTAGGCATGATTTTATTGTTTGGTTCTCGCATGTTATATTTCTTGTAATGCAGAAGTCAATTAATTCCGGTAGTTTATTGGTGTCAGTTGGCCAGTAAGTCGGCTCTCCTGTGCTTAGAGCACGGCTATTATTGTTTTTTATTGCATCATACAGTCGACTTCCCATTGCAATGGTAAGTTTGGACCCCCATGTTATGTGTTTGGCAGTATAGTCACCGCCTGCCAAATACCGATTTCCCAGTTATTTTAGAAAATCGAGGTATTGGTATTTTGTATTATTAAATTTAGATGGGCAATAAACTGCAGATATATTTATTGGACCCGTTGTGTCTGTGGTCGATATAGTAGTATATTGTATGTAGTCCTTTTTGAATTCATCAAGCTCTATGCACTTGATGCTTTTTTTAATTATTACTGCAGTACAACCATGGGCCTTACCGTCCGGGTGATTAGTAGAGAAAATATTATAGTTAGGTATGTTTATATAGGTTTTCTCAGTTGAGTGTGTCTCAGAAACAAGCATTACGTCAATTAGCTTTTTATTGAAGAATGTTTTTAGTTCAAGTAAATGGCGTGAAAGTCCGTTAGCATTTCAGTTGGCAATTTTTAAATGTTTATTTGTCAAGTTAAATAATAATAATAATAAATGCGTGACAATGTTCATCATATTTGAATATTTGTACCAAACATAGAATTACAATCTCAACCATAACAAAATGAACATAGAAGAAATAAGTGAATAACATAAACATAAGTGATCGGAAAAACAAACACAGAATTATAATCTCAACAACAAAAAAATCAACATAGAAGAAATAAGTGAATAACATAAACATTAAGTAAAACAGTGAAGAAGATAAACCCACAAAACAGACTAGACCATCTAAATACAGAGAAAACGAACGAACTTTTTGACGAGTTAACGAGCTTCTTGACAAAATTCCAGACATCAAATTTCATGAAGGCGACAACAAATTAGAAAAATCACACCATCACACTACGCACAACATCCCCAATTATTCAAATTCTACAGTTTCCAACAGACGTACGAAAAAGAAATAGAGAATTTGTAGTCCCATTTGGGTCGTACCCAAAAAACTAAATGCTTCCGGACAACAGAAATTTAGCATTGTAATTGACTACAGAAAATTAAATGAAATAACGATAATTGACTAATACCATATACCGAATATAGGTAAAATATTAGGAAAACTGGGCAGATCCTATTACTTTACAACAATGGATCTTCCAAAAGGCTTCCATAAAATGAAATGTCAAATCTCAACTAAATATGCGCATTACGAGTATACACGATTGCCATTTGGGCTTAAAAATGACCCTGATACATTTTAACGATGTATGAATAATTTATTCGTCCGCTCCTAATTAAATGTTATTTACTATACCTAGATGATATCATAGTCTTTTCCACCTCTTTAGAAAAACATCTTTAAGCCTTAAAGGCAGTTTTCAAAAATCTATCACTATGAAACCTAAAACTAAAATTAAATAAATGCGATTTTTCGAAATAAGAAACGACCTTTCTAGGACACGTCATTACTAAAGACGGAATCAAACCAAACCCAGAAAAAATAAAGGCCTTATTAAAATACCTACTACCAACAAAAACCCAAAGAAATCAAAGCGTTTTTATGACTCACAGGCTATTAGAGGAAAGGAGCAAAAATAGATACCAAATAAGTAGAGTACTTAGAAGCATTCCAAAAATTAAAATTACTTATTTCCGAAGACTCAATCCTAAAAATAACAAACTCTGAGAGAAAATTTACATTAACGACCAATGCCAGCAACGTAGCTCTTGGAGCTGTCCTCTTCCAATATGAACACCCTGTTAGTTACATCAGTAGAACATTAAACGAGCATGAAGTTAACTAAAGCGCCATGAATGTTGGCAATGGTTTGGGCAACCAAAACTTTCAGACACTATCTACTAGGACGACATATAAAAATAGAACAAACATTGTTAAGTGAATCCACAAAACATATTAGCTATTAATCGCCAGAAACGACAAATCATCTTCACAAAAGGTCCTAATAACACAATACAGTACTTTTTTAAAAATAGCCCTGCAACGGATAAACAATATTTACTCGACCATTTTTGTTCAAAAAACTGTGCCTTGTACATTGGCCGTGGTGCAGATTTCGAAATGCTTCAAAGTGCGTACAAAAAAACCATGAATTCAAAATACAATTAAAATATTCCGAAGCTTAATTTTATTAAAAAATATTCCCACTTATGCAAAGTTCAAAGAATTGATTTTAGCTACACATACAAAAATTCCTACATCCAGAAATTTAGAAAACTACAAAACTTATCGGCGAATCATACTACTTTCCCAATACTTCCCCAACTCCTCATCCAAAATATAATTAACGAATTTCACGTTTGCAACTTGGCGAAAACAGAACACAGAAATTTCAATGAAAGTCACTCCCAAGTCTGAGCATTGCCTCGATAAATTCGTAATAGATATTTATTCTTCCGAGGGCAATCACCATCTAAGTTGTATAGACATCCTCTATATTCGCCACCCTCGAACATATCAAAAGAAAAGATTGGTTAGAATGCAAAAACCCTTGTATGCGCATAATTAATCAGTTGGAAAAACCAAAAACTCCTAAAGGCAGAAAGAGATGGTGCATTTGCCATGCGTTTAGCCCTTAAACGTTGGCTCGAGTCCGAAGACAGAACTAAAACTTAACACTACAAAAACAGGCATTGCAGACATAGAAAGACTTCACAAAACAAACAATAAAAAAATCCGCATTATAAAAAACTCAGATGATAGTGAAGCAAAGCTAAGCAAAATAGAAACAATTCTCTACATCTGCAATCACAAAACTCCCGCTCACATATTTCTTTACGCTGGACAACCGACCTTAGATTCACAACATAACAAAGATTTTAAAATCAACTAACTAAATAAAATCAGAACAGAATACGAAGTTGACACTACATACAGAAAAGGACCGTTACAGAAGGGCAAAGGAACAATTAATCAAATTTCTACCCTACAGGCCCTGGTTCATCATAATACCCCTCCTCACTTTTGCAAAACTATGAATTTCCATGAAATGAGTGATGGGATTCAGTTAACCAGAATTACAAAGAAATAAACAACGAATGAATGTATTAAGAATATCATAAAAAGAACAAATCCGGTATATAATTTTTGTCCCTACAACAGTTAATCAAATAACCAACCCAACTGCATTAGCAAGATTTTATATCCTTTTTAAGGAGAGGGAAGTAGCATAATATGCTTCACATGTTACACTAAAACTATGTCATTATACATACATAATTATTAACCAGAACGAACATGTCCGTTTCTTGCGACTCGATCGAACCGATTTTTCGTTTCTCGCGACTCGGTTCGAACCGAATCAAACCGTGTACTTTTAGTCTTAAGCTAACAGTAAACCAGTTTTCTTAGCTTTGATCTTAGTCTAAACAACGGATCATTTGCAAGATTTAAATCGCAAATACATAAGCAGCACAGTCAGTAGGATGATAAATTAGTGATGCGATAGCCAACCTATTCAATTCTTTAATTATCATCCGATTAGGTCCTTTCGCAAATCGCGTCGGTAATATCGGAACATCGGTTCACACTTTTAAAGAGTAAACCTTGACGTATCTGTAGCCGGAAAGTGATTGTGAAATAACTTAATATAGTAAAACATTTTAAGAAATCGCATTTGAATTCGCTGAGTAATAAATCCAAAAAGGTTACTCAAACCTTAAATATAGAATTACAATCTCAACCATAAAAAAATTAACATAGAAGAAATACGTGAATAACATAAACATTAGGTGATCGGAAAAACAAACATTGAATTACAATCTCAACAACAAAAAAATCAACATCGAAGAAATAAGTGAATAACATAAACATTTAATGATCGAAAAATTAAACATCGAATTAGAATCTCAACTATAACTAGATAAACATAGAAGAAAAAAGTGAATAACATAAAATCGAATTACAATCTCAAAAACAAAAAAATCAACATAGAAGAAATAAGTGAGTAACATAAACATTAAATGATCGAAAAAACAAACATTTAATTACAATCTCAACCATAAATAGATAAACATAGAAGAAATAAGTGAATAACATAAACATAAGTGATCGGAAAAACAAACATCGAATTACAATCTAAACAACAAACAAAATAAACAAAGAAGAAATAAGTGAATAACATAAACATTAAGTGAAACACAGTGAAGGAGATAAACCCACAAAACAGACTAGAACATCTAAGTACAGAGAAAACGAACGAACTTATTGACGAGCTAACGAACTTTTTTACAAAATTCCAAGACATCAAATTTCATTAAGGCGACAACAAATCAGAGAAAGCACACCCTTAAAACTACGCACAACATCCCCAATTATTCCAAATTGAGAATTTGTAGTCCCATTTGGGTCGTACCCAAAAAAACTGGATGCTTCCGGACAATAGAAATTTAGCATTGTAATTGACTACAGAAAATTAAACAAAATAAAGATAATTGACCGATACCCTATACCGAGTATAGATGAAATATTAGGGAAACTAGGCAGATCCAATTACTTTACACCAATAGATATTGCAAAAGGCTTCCATCAAACCGAAATGAACACAGAATCCAAATCTAAGACCGCTTTCTCAACTAAATATGGGCATTACGAATATACACGAACGCCATTTGGGCTTAAAAATGACCCCGCTACATTTTAACGATGTATGAATAATTTATTCGTCCGCTCCTAAATAAATGTTGTTTGGTATAGCTAGATGACATCATAGTTTTTTCCACCTCTTTAGAATGGAACGCTCGTAGCATTATCCCAAATGCTAATGAGCTTAAAGTGTTTCTCAGCAAGCACCAAATTGATGTTATGCTTATTTCAGAGACACTCCTACACGACGGATTCTACCCAATATGATAGGTTACAGCTGCTATAGGGCAGACCACCCAGGAGGTCGAGCCAGAGGTGGAGCTTGTATCCTAATCAGGCAGGGATTAGTGCACTATCACCTGCATTCGATCACAACGAATCACCTACAAATGGCGACAGTAAAAATTTCCACTAATTTGGGCGAAATTACGGTGTCAGCTTTGTACCTTCCTCCATGCCTGCCTTGGAATTCCTCTGAGTTTGATAATCTCCTTGGTCAACATGGTCAAAAGTTTATCATTGGAGATGATTTTAACGCTAAGCATCGCCTCTGGGGTAGTATAAGAGCGAATGCTCGAGGCACAGCACTTCACGATGTTATCTCCGGCAGCTCAACTCAAGTTTTGGCTACAGGCAAACCCACTCACTACCCGTATAACACGAGGAATGTACCTTCATGTATCGACTTCTTCTTGTACAAAGGTATAGCTAACAGTCTACTATCAGTACGCGAAGAGTATGACCTATCTTCCGATCACTTGCCGCTGATCGCTTCACTAACAACGTCACCTCATAGCACCGCCCCTATTAGGATGCTCGTTCCACCTGGTGCGAATATAAGGCTGTTTCAGTACGAACTTAACAATGCCTTTAACCTTAATACAGAGATAAATACAGCAGACGATATCGCGAAAGCGGTTGAAACTTTTATGAAGAAGATCAAAGATGCAGCTCAAATTGCAGCTCCTGGTGGCGCAGTTCACCTACGCAACTTGCATAGCAGCGTCGCTCTCTCTCCGGAAGCAGTCGGACTCTTAACTCTCAAGAAACGTTTTCGGCGTGAGGTTATCAGAACCAATGACCTAATAATTGACAGATTGTACCGAAGGATATCAAATCGGGTGAGAAAAGTACTGGCCAACCTGAAAAGAGAAGCAACTGACGCGTTCCTCGGGAAAGCTACTGCCGATGAAAACTCAAAATTCGCGCTCTGGAAGCTCACGAAGAGATTCAAGAGACAAGTTGCTCCAAAGTTTCCAGTTCGTAACCCAGATGGCACTTGGGCAAAATCACCTCAGGACAGAGCTGAAGCGTTTGCCAGAAACCTGGAGGAAAGATTCCAGCCGTTCGAGACAGCATGGCCAAGACGAAAACAACTGGTTGCTGAATCCCTAGAAGCCCCATTGCAGGTGGGGCTCTTCCTGTAAAGCCTATTAAACTCACGGAATTGGAAGATGATATCAAATCCCTTTGCAACAACAAGGATCCTGGTGAGGAAAACATTGACAACCGCTCCATTAAGCTGATGCCCCACAGAGCTTTGTTATTCCTAGTTCTGATTTTCAATTCTGCTCTTCGACTGGGACACTTCCCAAGCGCCTGGAAGAAGGCGAATATCATTATGCTCCATAAAATGGGAAGCCAGCAGAGGAATTAGACTCCTATCGCCCAATAAGCCTGCTTCCAGCATTTAGCAAATTACTTGAAAGGTGCATCCTGAGAAGATTGCTCGAGTCCCGAAAGGTCAAAAAAGCTATTCCAAATTTTCAGTTTGGTTTTAGACTCAAGCATGGCACACCTGAACAGCTACACCGCGTAGTGAACTTTGTACTGGAAGGTTTCCATGGAAAGGAGTACGCCGTTGGAACTTTTCTGGACATCCAACAGGCTTTCGACAGAGTGTGACATGAAGGACTTCTGCACAAGCTTAAAAACCTACTAAATCCTCAGCTCTTTTTGATAATAAAAAGCTTCCTACACGAGCGATCCTTTAAAGTAGTACAGGACGGACTGTCCTCCCAAACAAGAAGAGTCAGAGCAGGTGTACCCCAGGGAAGTGTGTTAGGTCCAACACTATATAGCCTGTATACGCACGACATGCCCTCAGCTGACAAAATGTCGCTTACAGATCCCAATGACCTGCTATTTGCCACCTTTGCTGATGACACTGCAGTCCTGGCCAGAGATACTTGCGTCTATACAGCCACCGACACGCTTCAGTTTACCTAAAAAAATTTGAGAACTGGGCCCTACGCTGGAACATCGCAGTCAATCCGGAAAAGTGTGTTTCCGTAACGTACACCCTGAGAAAAGACACATTACCAGGTGTGTTTCTGCATGGAGAGCTCCTCACACAATCGAACGCCCACAAATACCTCGGTGTCACTCTGGATAAGCGGCTTACATTTCAACGACATGTAACGGATGTAACTCGGCGGCTCAAAACAAAGGCGAACAGCATGGCTTGGCTCCTTTGGCCTGGAAACAAACTTTCAATTTCCAACAAGGCCAAAATTTATAAGGTTGTCTTGACTCCTATTTGGAAATATGGCATCCAAGTGTATGGCATCGCCGCAAAGTCGCACCTCAACAAAATTCGTGTGGCGCAGTCGCAAATCTTGCGTAAACTATCTGGAGCGGCTTGGTACATCCGCAACAAAGACATTGAACAAGAGCTGAAGGTACCAAGGATTGGCGATGTCATAAACAAGCAAGCAATCGCATACAAAAATAAATTGGGAAACCACCCTAACCAGTTGGCTCGAAAACTCTTGAAGAGGAGACGTGTAATGGGACTGAGGGCGAGAAGGAGGCTCCTGCGCATTCACCCAACAGATCTGCCAAGAAGACATATAAATCATGCCTCTAGAGTCCCTAATTAGGTTTAAGTATGTAAATATGTAAATACTCGATAGAAATTATGAGCCTCCGCAGTAGAAGTTACTATAAATAGTAACAGTAGACTGCAATGTAAATAAATACAATTTTAATAGAAAAAAAAAACCTCTTTAGAAAAACATTTTCAAGCCTTTAGAGGCAGTTTTCGAAAAACTATCACAAGAACAACAAGAAACGACCTTTCTAGGACACGTCATTGCTAAAGACGAAATCAACCCAAACCCAGACAAAATAAAGGACTTATTAAAATACCTACTACCAACAAAACCCAAAGAAATCAAAGCGTTTTTATGACTCACAGGCTATTAGAGGAAATATATATCAACTTCTCTGAAATCACCAAACCCCTTACTAAATGTCTAAAAAAGGAGCAACAATAGATACCAAACAAGTAGAGTACTTAGAAGCATTCCAAAAATTAAAAAATACTTATTTCCGAAGACGCAATCCTAAAAATAACAAACTTTGAGAGAAAATTTACATTAACGATCGATGCCAGCAATGTTGCTCTTAGAGCTGTCCTCTTCCAAGATGGACACCCTGTTAGTTACATCAGTAGAACATTAAACAAGCATAAAGTTAACTACAGCGCCATAAAAAATTAATTGTTGGCAATAGTTTGGGCAACCAAAACTTTTAGACACTACCTACTAGGATGACATATAAAAATAGAACAAACATTTTTTGGTGAATCATTACAACATTAAGTGATCGGAAAAACAAACATAGAATTACAATCTCAACAACAAAAAAATCAACATAGAAGAAAAACGAACATAGAATTACGATCTCAACCATAACAAGATGAACATAGAAGAAATAAGTGAATAACATAAACATAAGCACATTGCACACGTTCATCAGCCGCATCGACTTCATTTTGGCACTGTTATTTTCGACCACATCGAACAAAGCATCGGTGGCGACGTCATCCGCACCCTTGGAGTCACCAACCTCGTCAGATGGATAGAACTAAGGGCTCAACTGAATCTATACTACAAACCCCAGGCACCAAACCATCAACTATTGGAGAATTCCGGAACATACAATATCGAGGGAACATTCGTCAATTTTTAGAAGAAGCCTAGAGAAGACGGCAGTCATTAATAAGTAAATTAGAATTAGAAAAGAATATGTCAGGAACCACCTTGTTTACTAGACTTGTTCAATATAGTATTGATAATTTAATCCTAAAATTGCCAGATCATATTCATCTCAGAATAGTTAAATGCAACATCCCATACCTAAGATCCCTCATAAATATATTGCAAGAAAAAGGCCTTTATGAAATGAAAACGTAAAGTAGAGATAATCTTAAACCAGCCCCAAAGTCTAACAGAATACCAACTAATTCACAAAATAAGCAAATTTATTACCAAAACAAACCAATCACACCTTTTCAACCATTTAACATACCCATGACCAAACTCAGTATAGAAGTATAGTATGAAGAAGTATGAAGTATGAGTATAGAAGAACTAACCCATACAATTATTATTATCCATATTACCCGGATTACCCTCAATCTCAGTCTTACCCCTACCAAATGTACTACACCCCTGAACTAATTCAATATCCTGCCAAATAAAACCATGACAATTCGAACACAATAGAAGAAGAAAAACCAATACCGAACGATAACGAACCCGACGATACCGAGCAAGCAGAAAATTTTTCGGCTTGCAGCCCCAAATCAAGCCAATATGTAATTAAATACAACAATAGTGAATTAAAGACTCTAATCGACACTAGATCCACCATAAACATACTCACTCGAAATATCTTCAAAACAACTATACAAAAAACGAATTAATTGATCTACACCAGAAATGGCCCGCTAATTATTAGCGAAAGTACACATCTGCCACCTAATAACTATTTCCCCATTGCCCAAGAGATCTTAATCTTAATCTACCCCTTCTCAGACTATTACGATATTCTGATTGGATGCAAGTTGTTGTCCAAAGCTAAAGCAGTATTCGATTACAAAAAGGGAACTGCTACCCTGTATGACAAAACATACAAGATACAAAACAGAACCATGTTCAAGTAGATCCTCCATTCCCACAAGACTACACTTTTCTAGAAACTTCCACACTTCAAGAAAACTTGTTCAGACTACACCATCTAAATACAGAGAGAACGAACAAACTTATTGACAAGTTAATGAACTTGTTGACAAAATTCCAAGACATTCAATTTCATAAAGGCGACAAACTCAGTTTTACAAATGAGGAAAAGCACACCCTTAACACTACGCACACCATCCCCAATTATTCCAAATTATACAGTTTCCAAAAGACGTACGAAAAAGAAATAGAGAATTTGTAGTCCCATTTGGGTCGTACCCAAAAAAACTGGATGCTTCCGGACAATAGAAATTTAGCATTGTAATTGACTACAGAAAATTAAACAAAATAAAGATAATTGACCGATACCCTATACCGAGTATAGATGAAATATTAGGGAAACTAGGCAGATCCAATTACTTTACACCAATAGATATTGCAAAAGGCTTCCATCAAACCGAAATGAACACAGAATCCATATCTAAGACCGCTTTCTCAACTAAATATGGGCATTACGAATATACACGAACGCCATTTGGGCTTAAAAATGACCCCGCTACATTTTAACGATGTATGAATAATTTATTCGTCCGCTCCTAAATAAATGTTGTTTGGTATAGCTAGATGACATCATAGTCTTTTCCACCTCTTTAGAAAAACATCCTCAAGTCTTACAGGCAGTTTTCGATAAACTATCATAAGCAAACCTAAAACTACAGTTACGTCATCACTAAAGACGGAATCAAACCAAACCCAGACAAAATAAAGGCCATATTAAAATACCCACTACCAACAAAACCATAAGAATCAAAGCGTTTTTAGAAATCACAGGCTAGTATAAGAAATTTATACCCAAGTTCCCTGACATCGCCAAACCTCTAACTAAATTTATAAAAAAATGATCAAAAATAGATACCAAACAAGTAGAGTACTCTTGTAGAGTAGAGTAGCTCTTGGAGCCGTCCTCTCCCAAGACGAACACCCTGTTAGTTACATCAGTAGAACATCAAACGAGCATGAAGTTAAATACAGCGCCATAAAAAATTAATTGGTGGCAATGGTTTGGGCAACCAAAACTTTCAGACACTATCTACTAGGACGACATACAAAAATAAAACAAAAATTGTTAAATACACTTAAAATATTCCGAAGCGTCATTTTAATAAAAATGATTTTAGCTACACATGAAAAACTCCTACATCCAGGAATTTAGAAAACTACAAAACTTTTCGGCGAAACATACTACTTTCCCAATACTTCCCCAATTCCTCATCCAAAATATAATTAACGAATGTTTTTTTTTTTTTTTTTTATTATTCCTTACGGTAGGAAAATTAAAATCTTCCAAAAATACCACCTACCGTCCGTAGCTGGCATGCACGATTCATAACCCCCCTAGTAGAGTTATGCCCACGTACTAATAACAAAAACCTCCGTATGCTCTTCCGTCCTTTGCAAGCTCACCGCGACTTCCAGTCAAGTTATTTCTTCGGTGAGCAGGATGTGGAGCCTGGTTATACTCCCTTCCTTGTTGATTGGCCTAGTGGCGCGCGTCCTTCATCCCTGGTGTCACTGGGTATTTGTTCTCCTGCCATCGTATATCGTGTACTTCGCCTGTATTAGCCTTCGGCTCTGTTGGCCATCTCGTCGGCTCGGACCCGCTTCATCATATCTCTGATGATGTTATGTCCCCACTCCCAAGAGTCGCTTCTCCACCACCGCTTCTCCACCATGGCCGCGATCAAGCTGCCAGGGCTGAGCGGGCACCGATCAGCGCCCTTAGCTGCGCCCTCTCCTCCGTGAACCTGGAGCAGTGCATGAGTACATGCTCTGCTGTTTCCTCAGCATCGGGGCAGTAGAGGCATTGAGCTGCCTCTACGTGGTGGAACCGGAGTAGGTACGCCCGAAAGCAGCCATGGTCCGTGAGGAACTGGGTAAGGTGGTAGTCCAGTTTCTTGTGGCGGCAATTGGCCCACGTCGTTAAATCGGGGATGAGTTGGTAGGACCACCTCCCCCGTTGCGATGTTGTCCATCTGTTCTACCACTCTCCCATCAGTCGCTCGTGAGCCTCCAGCTGTGTAGCACCTTCTCGTACCTGACAAATGGCCTTTATCTCCAGGTCGATTGGCGGCAAGCCTGCCAGTGCTAGTGCTGCGTCTCCGGATATGGTCCTGAATCCTCTGATGAGCCTAAGGGCCATAGACCGTACCACAGCCCGAGCTCCCTTCAAGTAAGTGGCTTTCTTGGTGGCGTTGCTCCATATTGGTGCAGCATAGAGCAGCGTTGCCTTGGCTACCGCTACCAGTAGTTTCTTTGCCGGGTAGTTTGATCCTCCTATATTGGGCATGAGCCTGGACAATGACGCAGTTGTTATTGCTGTTTTCCTGCTTGCGTAGCTAGCATGATCCTTAAAAGCTAGCCTGTGGTCTATCATTACTCCCAGGTATTTTAAGGAGTCTTGTGATGCCACCTGTGTCCCGTTGACCGTGATCACCATTCTTTCCACCTTCTTCCTGCTGCTTAGTAGGACTGCCTCGGTCTTGTGCGCCGCAATTGCTAAGCCGGCTCCCTCTAGCCAGTCGATGGCCATAGTAATTGTCGCGTTGCACTTCTCTTCGAGGACTGCTATTGTCTTGGCCACTGCAGTTATTGCCACATCGTCCGCAAAGCAATGTAGCTCAGCTCCTAAGGGTCTGTTGATGCCCAGGATTCCATTGTACATAATGTTCCACAGGATCGGTCCAAGCACAGATCCTTGTGGGACCCCTGCAGAAACACTGTAGCATCTCGGGCCAGCGTCCGTGTCGAACCAGAGGACACGATCCGTGAAGTAACTTCCAACGACGATCCTGAGGTACTCCGGGATGCCCATCCTATGCATGGCGCTGAGTATTACTGGCCATCTAGCGGTGTTGAAGGCGTTCTTCACGTCCAACGTGACGATTGCACAGTACTCCTTACTTCCACCCAGCCATCTGTCATAATGTTTCTCACCGCCATAAGTGCGTCCAGGGTGCTCCTGCCCTTCCGGAATCCATGCTGCTGCGTACCTAGTCCATTGCTGCTCTCCGTGATCACCTCTATTCGGGCATACAGGATGCACTCGAATAGCTTGCCCACGATGTCCAGTAGGCACAGCGGGCGGTAGCTAGTTGCGGCGTGTGCTGATCCCTTGGTTTTCGGCAGCAGAACTAATTTCTGGCTTTTCCACCTCGTCGGGAAGACCCCTTCCAAGATACACTGCTGGAAGGTTTTCCTGAATATATCGGGTCTATTTAACGCCGCTGCCTTGACGACTGCTCCAGGTATTCCATCCAGGCCAGGAGCTTTGTTGGGCTTGATTCGCTTGGCTGCCTCCACAACTTCTAGGTCTGTAATGCTCGGAAAATCGTGGGGGGGGGGGGCGCTACTGCTGTTGGCCGCCATAGAGTGGTCTGCCTTGGGAATAGTTCTGCTTAGTATGCTAGCCAGGACATCCGGGTCAGTTGGGGTTGCCTCTCTCTTCCTTAGCTTGTTGGCTACGAGTTTGTAGACAAGTCCCCAGGGCTCTCTATCCACGGTATCTAGCAGTTCCTTATAGGCCCGGGCTTTGGCAGCCAATATGCCGTGTTTAAACTCGGAGCGTTTTCTTCTAAAAGCCTCCACGAGTTCTGCGTGCTGGCTGCTGCCTCTGGTACGTTGCGCCCTTCTTCTTGCCCTCGAGCATCTTCATGAGGTCGGTTGCCATTGAATCTGCGTGTCCATTTGGGATTCGAAACGAGTCGATTTGATATGACAGCATATCTTCGTCGATCTTCCTCGAGTCCCAGGCATGCCCGACTGATCCTCTCTGCCGCCTCCAAGTCGTGCCCTTTGGTAGGATGCCGAAGGAAATCAGCGCGTGGTCACTTAGTGTTACAGTGTCGTGGACCGTCCAGCTCGCGTTGGCCACTAACCCTCTGCTGACGTAGGTGATGTCGATATAGGACGAGCCCCTATCGTTGTTGAACGTTGGTTTGCAGCCGTTGTTTAGCAATACCAAGTCCAACATGAGCATTGTGTTTATTACTGCTCGTCCTCTGGGATTCGATAGCCTGCTGCCCCATTCTACTGCCCATGCATTGAAGTCGCCCGCGATGATCTTCGGGCCGCGCCCTCTCGCGTGGCTGCCCAGCACTTCCATCATCTCCTCGAACTGTTCTGGGGTGTCGCTAGGGGGGCGTAGCAGCTGTAAATATGCACTCCTTTTATTCTCGCATATGCTATTCCGCGCATCGGCGAGGCCGCCAATTCCTGTATGTGTAGGTTGCTGCAACACTTGATGGCTGCTTTACCGGTCTCGTCCAGTATCATTGTGGGGTTGCCACGGACGGGGTAATAGGGTTCGCTCAAAAGCATGATGTCTACCTTTCGCTCCGCCGCAGTTTGAGCCAGGAGGCTCTGAGCAGCTGCACAATGGTTAACATTCAGCTGGACAATCTTAATTTGCTCCTGCATTATGGCGGCACTTCACTTCTTTAAGGCTGGCTCTGTGTGTCGGGCACGCGAAACAGCCCGTCGGGTGGTTTTTATCCACTTCGTCGCTGCATAATAGGCACTTTGGTGGTGCCACGCATCCCCTTGCCTTGTGTCCTCTTTCGCCGCATCGCAGGCAGCAGTCTGATCGATCGATCTCCTTGCAGGTCGTTGCTCGATGTCCGTAGCCCAGGCACTTGTAACATCTCGTGGGCCGGACGTCCTGGATGATGCGGCACCTTGACCAACCCACGGTTACCGTGCCCTTCGCTAAGACCGCAATCGTATCATTAGCGTTCATCAGGACCGAGGCTATCTGAGTCCCATCTCGCATCCTACGTAGTCCTTTGATGTCCTCTAGTTTCAGCTGGATGCCTTGAAATTGGGAGACAAGGCAGCTGTGGAGATCATCTGCTGTCGTCCTCGTCTAGTCCACTGCAGGATAGTGGTATTCTTTGCGCACCCGTACGAACCGAAGCCAAGTCTTTTAAAGTTGCTTCCAGCTCGGTCTTAAATTTGGGGACGCTGTCGGAGCCTGTCCCATCTACTTCCAGCAGTAGTTCCCCTTGCTGAGTTCTACGGACTTTGCGAACATGTTTGCCCAGTTCGCTGAGGTTCGGGTCCGCTTTCAGTTTCCGGAGCATTTCCGCATACGAGGCATCTCCAGTTTTCTTTCTCAGGCGTTTAGGCTGAACTTTTTTCCACTCGCCCCCAGTGCTAGCCTCCTTGGCGACGGATGCATAGCTGCGCGGCTTGGACGTATCTTTTTTGGGTATACCCTCTGAGCTCACCGCGGAGTAGTTGCCGCGCTTGGGTGCCTGTGCTTTAGGCGCCTGACCTTTGGGCATCTGCCCCTTTGGCAGTTCCCTTGCTGGTGTAGCCTTTAGTCTAGGCTTTTGGGGCTCAGTTTGGGTAGAAGCGGTCTTCGAAAGCTTCCCTTTAGAGACTCCTTCGTAAAGCTTAATGGCCCTGTTGCTGAGAGCCGAGAGTTCCAGTAGTTCACTCTTGTCTATGATGACATGGCGCCGAACTTCGAACGCGGATAGTATCGCGTTGATTTTATTACCCATCCTGGCGAGGATGCTCCTTAAGTCTTCGTTTTGGAATCCCTCGTCGAAGTCTAAGGGCCTTATGGGCGATCCCGTTGGGGATTTCCTTCCTTTCCTGTGCGACGGCACGCTAATGACGTCCTTTGCCTTCGGGTTGCTGGTATTGCTAGCGCTGCTGGCTACAGTGGCCGAGTTGTCAAGCCCTGCAGCACTGCGGGGGCTAGTCGGTATATCCTCCAACACAGCCGCCGGCGCAGCGGTTCCCGCGGCTAGATCTAATGGCCCTATAGGCGATCCGATTGGTGATTTTCTTCCTTTTTCGTCCTGCGACGGTGATAACGTCCTTTCCCTTCTGAATACTCCCATTGGTAGCGTTGCTGGCTACAGGGGCCGAGTTGTCCAACGCTGCATCCCAGCGGCGGCAAGTCGGTAAATTCTCCAGCACCACCGCCGGCGCAGGGGTTCCGGCGTCCTGCACCGTAGCTCCTCCTCCTTTTGTTGGGGACCTTGACATTCTGGAGCTCCTCCTGAATGGGTCTTCATCGGTGGGGGCGGTGCCCCCCGCTGATCTGTCCATTTAGCTCCCGATCACCAGATCTGGCAGCACTGTTGGTCTACGATGAGTTGTCAGCTCCACCGGCTGATTTAACAGATGGGCCTCCCACCGCGAAAAGTGCGACCAAAAAAGAACAAAATGAGAAATTGTCTTTTGGACAATTATTCTTGTTTAAACACTTGCTTTTTGGTTTGGTTCGCTAAGCTGAACCATTACACGTTCCCACGATGTAGTAAAGGCAAACGCGCTGCGTTTGTAAACACGTCCGTATTGATCAAAAGCTTTTAAAGCTCCTCAATTAACGAATGTCAAATTTGCAACCTGTCAAAAACAGAACATCGTAACACAGAAATTGAAAGTCACTCCCAAGCCTGAGCATTGCCGCGATAAATTCGTAATAGATATTTATTCTTCCGAGGGCAATCACTATCTAAGTTGTATAGACATCTACTCTAAATTCGCCACCCTCGAACAGATAAAAATAAAAGATTGGTTAGATTGGTTAGTTAATCAGTTGGGAAAACCAAAAACTCCTAAAGGCAGAAAGAGATGGTGCATTTACCAGTTTAGCCCTTAAACGTTGGCTCGAGTCCGAAGACATAGAACTAAATCCTAACACTAAAAAAACAGGCATTGCAGACATAGAAAGACTTCACAAAACAAACAATAAAAAAATCCGAATTATAAAAAACTCAGATGATAGTGAAGCAAAGCTAAGCAAAATAGAAACAATTCTCTACATCTACAATAACAAATTTAAATACGACACTAAGGGACAAACTCCCGAATCGTCCATTTTGAGTTTTTACCGCAAGGACAAACTGTCAACGGATCCTTTCACCAAGAGGTACTCAAGAGACTGAAACGCCGAGTCGTACGCGTCAGGCCAGACATCAAAGACGTTTTCATGCTCCACCACGATAACGCCCCCAGCCCCACGGCCATCGTCGTCACCAACTTCTTGACCCAGAAGAAGATCTCAGTTGTGCCCCAGCCTCCTTACAGCCCTGACTTAGCTCCGTGCGACTTTTTTTTTTTCCCCCTACTGAAGAGAGAGCTAAAGGGAAAACACTGGGAGTCGGTGGAGAACATCCAAGCTCGCGTAACAAGGTTCCTGAAAGGCATTTCTGTCGAGGAGTTTCAGGGTGCTTTCCAGGCGTGGCATACACGTCTCCGCAAGTGTATTGACGCAGGAGGGGACTATTTTGAAGAATTTTAATAATTTGTACTGATTGGATCAACAAATATATTTTTCTTAGAAAATGCGCATTACTTTCATAACGCACCCTGTATGATATAGTGGTCCGATCCGACCGATTTTTAACTTGCGTGCAACAAAAATAAAGATATTGTAAAAATTTCAAAACGCTAGCTTTAAAACTACTGTCAATTTTTTGCATAGAAAAAGACGGACAGACGGACATGGCTATATCGACTCGACTGTTGATGCTGATCAAAAATATATATAGTTTGTTTGGGTCGGAGATGCTTCCTTTAAGGCGTTCCACATTTCTGGACAAAATTATAATACCCTCTGCAAGGGTATAAACAGAACAGAATAAAAAGTTGACACTACATACAGAAACCCAGTTCAAAAAACAGAAAAAAATTTATCAAATTTCTACCCTACAGGCCCTGGTTCATCATTAAACCCCTCCTCACTTCTGCAAAACTATGAATTTCCATGAAATGAGTGATGGGGTTCAGTTAACCAGAATTACAAAGAAATAAACAACGAATGTATTAAGAATATCATAAAAAGAACAAATCCGATATGTAATTTTTGCCCCTACAACAGTTAATCAAATAACAAACCCAACTGCATTACCAAGATTTTATACGTCAACCCCAGTAGAAGCATAAGCTTCCTTTTTAGGAGAGGGAAGTAGCATAATATGCTTCACCTAATACGCTGAAACTATGTCATTATACATACATAATTATTAACCAGAAATGTTGTAAAGACATGTTCGTTTCTTGCGACTCGATCGAACCGAATCAAACCGTGTACTTCTAGTCTTAAGCTAACAGTAAACCAATAAAGAAGTTCATAGAATTCGTTCGTGTTTTCTTAGCTTTGATTTTAGTCTAAGCATCGCATCATTTGTAAGATTAAATAATTTATTGATGCGATAGCCAACTATTCAAATCTTTAATTATCATCCGCTTCGGATCGGTTCACACTTTTAAAGAGTAAAGCTTGACGTATCTGTAACCGGAAAGTGATTGTGAAATAACTTAATATAATAAAATATTTTAAGAAGACGCCTTTGAATTCGCTGAGTAATAAAACCAAAATGGTTACTCAAACCCTCAAATATAATGAACATGAAAGAAATAAGTGAGTAACATAAACATTAAGTGATCTGAAAAACAAACATAGAATTACAATCTCAACAACAAAAAATCAACACAGAAGAAATAAGTCAATTAAATAAACATTAAGTGAAACACAGTGAAGAAGATAAACCCACAAAACAGACTAGAACATCTAAGTACAGAGAAAACGAACGAACTTATTGACGAGTTAACGAACTTCTTGACAAAATTCCAAGACATCAAATTTCATGAAGGCGACAACAAATCAGTCGAATCATTATTGAGAAAGGGATCAGTTCGATTTTATTTTCATTAAATATTATATTTTCCGACAAAAAAATAAAAAAAAATTTGTTTGGCAAAATAATCAAATTTTACGATTTCATCGAGGAAATTATAAAAAAACAAGTAAGGATGCAGCAGTCGAGATTCCCGACTGCAAAATACCCTGTACCCTTAGACATGCTTACAATTTATTTATTTAGTATCAATAAATAAATGAAACAATATTCTATTAAAAAAGAAAATAAGTTTCGTGTGTCATAAAGCCATACACATTTCGCTGTCAACGTCACTGTCAACGTCGCAGTCGGCTTCGCGCAATGCGTATTTTGCTGCGCTTCTGCTTCCCTTGCCATAGATTTTACATGTGACATAACTTCCGTATTTCTTATCCGAAATAGTTCAATTTTAAAAATTAGATAGCTTATATAAGCACCAACGCATATGCCGAATTGCACAGCATTAGGTTAATAATTGTGGGCGTGGCAGTTTTTTACGATTTGCGGGGTAGCGGGGGTGATATCAAAATAAAACAACAAACTTGTACTGCGTATGTTAATTACCTATATATACCTATATACAGACATATGGCACATGTCTGTAGCTTTTGTAGTTTCTGAGATCTAGGCGTTGATACGGACAGACAGACGGACAGACGGACGGACGGACAGACGGACAGACGGACATGGTTATATCGACTCGGCTGTTGATGCTGATCAAGAATATATATACTTTATGGGGTCGGAGATGCTTCCTTCTGCCTGTTACATACATTTGCAACATATTATGATACCCCTTTCACCCATTTTTAATGGGTACAGGGTATAAAAAGTGCTTCAAGAGAAGTATGGTCGATCGATTCCGAGATGTCGGAAGTCGCTGGGTGCACTAAAGCTGAGTTACGAGAGGTACCACGAACAGGATGCTCCTTTCAGAGCATGCCCCCGCCTAGCACAACTGGCAGGGAGCCTCTTATGGTTAGTAGCCCAAGCCAATTAAACAAACCTAACCAGAAAACAGTTAGAAATAGTCGCCTATTACCGCAAATTGAAAAAAATAGTAATACGCTCACATTCCAGCCGGCTTCAGTCTCTTGGCAAAAAGTTCCATCCAAGAAGAGAAGCCTACCAACCTCACCGAAAAGTTCGAAAAAAAGAGACCATGTAATCGAACATAGAAACCATCTCGCTTTAAATAAATTTGCTTGCAAACCTAGATGACTGTCAAGAAGGCGAAAATAGCATGGACATTCTCCAGGTCGAAACCGTTGCAGAAGAAGAATCTGGACAAGCTGAAATTCCAGTGACAAAGAAGTCACCTAAACCTAGCCACATAACAGTACTTGCTGTCAGCGACGTACCTGCCTTAGAAAGACTTCTCGATTCGGCGGTATCGTCTGACTCGTCTGATATGAGCTCAAGATCGCGCGTAATGGCAACTTGCGCATATACCCCCGTGACTCTGATGCCCACAGAGCTATCACTAAAAAATTATCGGAAGTAAATCACCAATACACTCACTTCTGCCTCCCAGAAGTTAGAGCCTACAGGGTTGTGGTGTGCAACTTGGCTGCTTCTACCCCAATTGAGCAAATTTTAAATGCGTTCACCTCCCAAGGTCACGCTGTGGTTAATACCTATAATCCAAAGGTGAAGTCACAGAATGTTGACTCCTCTGATCCGGTTCCAGGCAAGGCTTCTGGCCAGAACGTTTGGTTTATAGACATTACAAAGGCTATTAATAACAAAGAAGCTCTTAAAATTAACAAAGTTGGCCGTCAAAGAGTCAGAGTGGAACTGCCGAGAAAAAATTTTAATTTGCGTCAATGTTACCGATGTTTTGGCTTTGATCACATCAAAAACTATTGCACCAAGGAGCCCAGATGTGGTAGATGCAGTTTGCCTCATTGAACTGGTTCCAGTCAATGCCAGGCAACGACCTATGACGACCTGGAGTTCGTTAATTGCCAAGGAAAACATGAGGCAACTCACAAGGGCTGCAAAATTTACGTCCAGAAACTCAAAAGCCGAAAAACTGGAATCAACATTACTCCCATGACCAGCGTAGAACATCCACAGCCCATGCGCAACATCAAGCAATAAGCTATTCCATCCTCAATCGTGCGGCAGGGCCTATCGTATGCAGATGCGACTAGAACTGGACAACAGAGTACACGACCTGACGGAAAATACTCCCAACAGCGAATGCTTTCTCAAATACAATGTTCCACACTTTTCCGATTGCTGCGTTTGCTCCTGTAACAAACGCAGGCGAACCTCAACATTGTAACCAAACGGTAATTGATGGCTCCCTCGCACAAATCATCTCAATGCAGCAGACCATTGCTGGTCTACAAAAAACCATCGCTGAGTTATTTGGGGAGATCAAAGAACTCAGAGGTTCTAAGTCGTTGACGCAGCGCAAGTAATGGCTTGTGAACTGCGCCTCGGAGCCTGGAACGCTCGTAGCATTATCCTAAATGCTAATGAGCTTAAAGTGTTTCTCAGCAAGCACAAAAATGATGTTATGCTTATTTCAGAGACACTCCTACACGACGGATCCTACCTCAATCTGCTATCGAGCAGATCACACAGGAGGTCGCCCCAGAGGAGGAGATTACATCCTAATCAGGCAGGGATTAGTGCACTATCACCTGCATTCGATCACAACGAATCACCTACAAATGGCGACGGTAAAAATTTCAACTAATTTGGGCGAAATTACGGTGTCAGCTGTGTACCTTCCTCCAGGCCTGCCTTGGAATTCCTCTGAGTTTGATAATCTCCTTGGTCAACATGGTCAACAGTTTATCATTGGAGGTGATTTTAACGCTAAGCATCGCCTCTGGGGTAGTATAAGAGCGAATGCTCGAAGCACAGCACTGCACGATGTTATTTTCGGCAGCTCAACTCAAGTTCTGGCTACAGGCAGACCCACTCACTACCCGTATATCACGAGGAATGTACCTTCATGTATCGACTTCTTCTTGTACAAAGGTATAGCTAACAGTCTACTATCAGTACGCGAAAAGTATGACCTATCTTCCGATCACTTGCCGCTGATCGCTTCACTAACAACGTCACCTCATAGCACCGCCCCTATTAGGATGCTCGTTCCACCTGGTGCGAATATAAGGCTGTTTCAGTACGAACTTAACAATGCCTTTAACCTTAATACAGAGATAAATACAGCAGACGATATCGCGAAAGCGGTTGAAACTTTTATGAAGAAGATCAAAGATGCAGCTCAAATTGCAGCTCCTGGTGGCGCAGTTCACCTACGCAACTTGCATAGCAGCGTCGCTCTCTCTCCGGAAGCAGTGGGAGTCTTAACTCTCAAGAAACGTTTTCGGCGTGAGGTTATCAGAACCAATGACCTAATAATTGACAGATTGTACCGAAGGATATCAAATCGGGTGAGAAAAGTACTGGCCAACCTGAAAAGAGAAGCAACTGACGCGTTCCTCGGGAAAGCTACTGCCGATGAAAACTCAAAATTCGCGCTCTGGAAGCTCACGAAGAGATTCAAGAGACAAGTTGCTCCAAAGTTTCCAGTTCGTAACCCAGATGGCACTTGGGCAAAATCACCTCAGGACAGAGCTGAAGCGTTTGCCAAAAACCTGGAGGAAAGATTCCAGCCGTTCGAGACAGCATGGCCAAGACGAAAACAACTGGTTGCTGAATCCCTAGAAGCCCCATTGCAGATGGGGCTCTTCCTGTAAAGCCTATTAAACTCACGGAATTCGAAAATTATACCAAATGCCTTCGCAAAAACAAGGCTCATGGTGAGGATCACATTGACAACCGCTCCATTAAGCTGATGCCCCACAGAGCTTTGTTATTCCTTGTTCTAATTTTCAATTCTGCTCTTCGACTGGGACACTTCCCAGTCTTTGTACTGGAAGGTTTCCATGGAAAGGAGTACGTCGTTGGAACTTTTCTGGACATCCAACAGGCTTTCGACAGTTTGGTTTTAGACTCAGGCATGGCACACCTGAACAGCTACACCGCGTAGTGAAGTTTGTGCTGGAAGGTTTCCATGGAAAGGAGTACGTCGTTGGAGCTTTTCTGGACATCCAACAGGCTTTCGACAGAGTGTGACATGAAGGACTTCTGCACAAGCTTATAGGCTACTAAATCTTCAGCTCTTTTTGATAATAAAAAGCTTCCTACACGAGCGATCCTTTAAAGTAGTACAGGACGGACTGTCCTCCCAAACAAAAAGAGTCAGAGCAGGTGTACCCCAGGGAAGTGTGTTAGGTCCAACACTATATAGCCTGTATACGCACGACATGCCCTCAACTGACAAAATGTCGCTTACAGATCCCAATGACCTGCTAGTTGCCACATTTTCTGATGACATTGCAGTCCTGGCCAGAGATACTTGCGTCTCTACATCCACCGATACGCTTCAGCTTAACCTAAAAAAATTTGAGAACTGGGCCCTACGCTGGAACATCGCAGTCAATCCGGAAAAGTGTGTCTCCGTGACTTACACCCTGAAAAAAGACACATCACCAGGTGTGTTTCTGCATGAAGAGCTCCTCACACAATCGAACGCCCACAAATACCTCGGTGTCACTCTGGATAAGCGACTTACATTTCAACGCCATGTAACGGATGTAACTCGGCGGCTCAAAACAAAGGCGAACAGCATGGCTTGGCTCCTTAGGCCTGGAAACAAACTTTCAATGTCCAAAAAGGCCAAAATTTATAAGGTTGTCTTGACTCCTATTTGGAAATATGGCATCCAAGTGTATAGCATCGCCGCAAAGTCGCACCTCAACAAAATTCGTGTGGCGCAGTCGCAAATCTTGCGTAAACTATCTGAAGCGGCTTGGTACATCCGCAACAAAGACATTGAACAAGAGCTGAAGGTACCAAGGATTGGCGATCTCATAAACAAACAAGCAACCGCGTACGTAAATAAATTGGAAAACCACCCAAACCAGTTGGCTCGAAAACTCTTGAAGAAGAGACGTGTAATGGGACTGAGGGCGAGAAGGAGGCTCCAGCGCATTCACCCAACAGATCTGCCAAGAAGATATATAAATTAATTAATTAAATGAATTCATGCCTCTAGACTCCCTAATTAGGTTTAAATCTTTACATATGTAAATACTCGCTAGATATTATGAATCTCTGCAGTATAAGTTATTATAAATAGTAACAGTGGACTGCTATGTAATTAAATACAATTTTAATAGAAAAAAAAAATAATTACAATCTCAACAACAAAAAAATAAACATAGAAGAAATAAGTGAGTAACATAAACATAAGTGATCGGAAAAACAAACATCGAATTACAATCTCAACCATAACAAAATGAACATTGAAGAAATATGTGAATAACATAAACATTAAGTAAAACACAGTGAAGAAGATAAAACCACAAAACAGTGAAGACACAACCTCTTGCTCAACTAAGACACAATCCCATTTGAAGTGAAGATAAAATAAACAATGGCAGTAGCATCACCAGCTCCAATAGTACTATCCGACTCGAATATGAGTCAAATCGAGAGACAAATACATTCCGTCGAAAGTTTGAATGACCCGAGCACACTTCACACGTTCATCAGCCGCATCGACTTCATTTTAGCATTTTTCATTTTTGTTGGTAATAAGTAAATTAGAATTAGAAAAAAATATGTCAGAAACCACCTTGTTTACTAGACTTGTTCAATATAGTATTGATAATTTAATCCTAAAATTGCCAGATCATATTCAACTCAGAATAGTTAAATGCAACATCCCATACCTAAGATCCCTCATAAATATATTGCAAGAAAAAGGCCTTGACGAAATGCAAACCCCAAATAACGATCATCTTAAACCAGCCCCAAAGTCAAACAGAATACCAACTAACTCATAAAATAAGCAAATTAATTACCAAAACAAACCAATCAAACCTTTTTAACCATTTTTTAATAACGTTTACCAACCTCATCACCAACCACATCCTTACGTACCATCCCATATACCGAGGTTTAATTCAAATCCGTTTCCCCAGTACCAAAATAGACCAGTTCATGCACAACCTAACATACTCATGACCAAACTCAGTATAGAAGTATAGTATTTTTTTTTATCATTCTTATTTTGTATTTAAAATCTGTCCGAATGGACAATCATTAAATGATTTGGGGGTGATATTGACTTAAGGGAGGTACATGGAATGTATATCTTATGAGTTTGACTTAGGTGTCAAGCGGGTGTTTCCTTTTCAGGCGTCTTAGGGATTGGCTGTTATCTAGGAGCTTGATGGCCAGGTGGTTGTCCAGTCTTTTTGTATATCTTTCGCTGAGTCGGGTGATCTCCTCCGCTACCGAAGAAATTCCAAGCTCTTTGTGGAAGTATGAAGTATGAGTATAGAAGAACTAATATATCACTAATATAACTAATATATAGACACCAAGTCAGCCTGAATACCCATACAATTATTATTATCCATATTACCCGGATTACCCTCAATCTCAGTCTTACCCCTACCAAATGTACTACACCCCTGACTAATTCAATATCCTGCCGAATACAACCATGACCATTTGAACCCAATAGAAGAAGAAAAACCAATGCCAAACGATAACGAACCAGATGATACCGAGCAAGCAGAAAATTTTTCGGCTAGCAGCGCCAGAATCAACACTGAATCCCCCATAAACATGCATATACAAAAAACTAATCACTTGATCTACACCAGTTATGACTCGCTAATTATTAACTCACTTCTTCTCACTCTCAGACGCTTCTTTTAACTCTCACTTCTCAGACCATTACGATTTGCTGATTAGACGAAGGTTGTTGTCCAAAGCTAAAATAGTAATCGATTACCAAAAGGGAACCGTACCCTGTATGACAAAACATACAAACAGAACCATGTTCAAGTAGATCCTCCATTCCCACAAGACTATACTTTACTAGAAACTTCCACACTTCAAGAAAATTTGTTCAGACTAGACCATCTAAATACAATGAGAACGAACAAACTTATTGACAAGTTAATGAACTTGTTGACAAAATTCCAAGACATTCAATTTCATAAAGGCGACAAACTCAGTTTTACAAATGAGGAAAAGCACACCCTTAACACTACGCACACCATCCCCAATTATTCCAAATTGTACAGTTTCCAACAGACGTACGAAAAAGAAATAGAGAATTTGTAGTCCCATTTGGGTCGTACCCAAAAAAACTGGATGCTTCCGGACAATAGAAATTTAGCATTGTAATTGACTACAGAAAATTAAACGAAATAACGATAATTGAAATATTGGGGAAACTAGGCAGATCCAATTACTTTACACCAATAGATATTGCAAAAGGCTTCCATCAAACCGAAATGAACACAGAATCCATATCTAAGACCGCTTTCTCAACTAAATATGGGCATTACGAGTATACACGAATGCCATTTGTGCTTAAAAATGACCCCGCTACATTTTAACGATGTATGAATAATTTACTCCGTCCGCTCCTAAATAAATGTTATTTAGTATTAGTTAACAACTACAAATGTATTACTTTATAGCAACTAAGCAGCTTTGTAGAAACAATGCTGACGCGCCAGAACTGGGTTCAGCGCTCCGCGCAAAGAACGGCTGGCAGTGGAAAAATGACACTCTTAGTCGGAGTGTTGCTTCACACTGCAAGAAATGCTGAGTCGGCTTGCCGGCTTGTTATGTATTGCTGTGAGGTTAAACTTAGTTTAAAGATTGTTAACTCTTTAGTCTTATTTTGGAAGCGCAATAAATCACTACTTTGCTCCGGCACACAGCCGTAAACCCAATTGTCATTATTACCAATTACATAGCTACGCCACAAGGCTAGCAATCCACACTAAGGGGGCGAAGTCAAGCCCTTAATCGTAATCTTCATAAGAAGTTCGAAACCAGACGCAATCGTCTCACCACCGCCGTCCCAGGAGAGAAGCCTCTGGATCGACGCGGGAAATACAGTTATAATTCACCGTAATCTTCATAAGAAGTTCCAAACCAGACGCAATTGTCTCACCACCGCCGTCCCAGGAGAGAAGACTCTGGATCGACGCGGGAAACAGTTATAATTTATACCTCGTTGACATCATAGTCTTTTCCACCTCTTTAGAAGAACATCTTCAAGCCTTACAGGCAGTTTTCGAAAAACTATCATAAGCAAACCTAAAACTACAGTTACGTCATCACTAAACGGAATCAAACCAAACCCAGACAAAATAAAGGCCATATTGAAATACCCACTACCAACAAAACCCTAAGAAATCAAAGCGTTTTTAGGAATCACAGACTAGTATAGGAAATTTATACCCAAGTTCTCTGACATCGCTAAACCCCTAACTAAATTTATAAAAAAAACGGAGCAAAAGTAGAGTACTTAGAAGCACTTCGAAAATTAAAAGTTACTTATTTCCGAAGACCCAATCCTAAAAATAATAAACTTTGAGAGAAAATTACATTAACAACCAATGCCAGCAACGTAGCTCTTGGAGCTGTCCTCTCCCAAGATGAACACCCTGTTAGTTACATCAGTAGAACATTAAACGAGCATGAAGTTAACTACAGCGCCATTGAAAAGGAATTGTTTTTTTTTTTTTTTTTTTTTTTTTATTTGAATTTATTGAGGCATACAGGGTATCTTAAAACCCCTTGGTGACCTTGGCATCTATTAATACTGCCCGAAAGGCTCGCCGGCTAAGTGTCCTTAACGTTACCATTATTACTGAATTTTAACTTACGAACTAACAATATTTACAAAACTTAAAAACTAAAGATATGGAAGAAAGGAAGACATAACGACGATGGGGAGTGTATCGTTTGGCTTATCATCATCTTGCTGTGCGTCTAGTTGGCAGCCGATCAGTTAGGTCCTTAGAAAGTCGCCTGTTGAGCTTCCTTTGTGGACGAGGTCTGGTAAGACCCTTAGCGAGTCGGTTGCGATGGCGCTCCAGTCGGTCGTTGTAGCGGCTAGAGTGGAAATTTATGGTCTCAAAGACCGTGGGCAGCTTTAGGTCACTGTGGAGGGTGGTGTTCCTCACATACCACTCGCAGCCAGTGATCGTCCTTGCCATTTTATCCTGGATGCTCTGGATTCTGCGGATCTGGCTGTCACACGCCAGGCCCCAAATTTGGCACGCATACCTCCAAATAGGAGCTATAATTTGATTATAAATAGTCAACTTATTTCTCAGTGACAGTTTGCTGCGCGGGCCCATGAGCCAGTAGTGCTTTGACGCCGCGGCCCGTATACGTTTTCTCAATTCACTCACTTACTTCGAGAAAGTGAGCCGGGGGTCGAGTATGACTCCCAGGTATTTGGCTGAGTCAACCTGTTTCACAGGGGTGTCGTCAATGAGCACTGCTGGTGGCGTTCTCCGTTTGAGGGTGTAGCAAACATTCGTGCACTTGTTGCGCTTTATGCCAATATTCCATCTCCTAGCCCAGTCGGAAAATCTTGTTGCGTAATTCTGGATACCGTTGGCGGCCTCCTGCTCGCACCTGGACCTGTTCGTTATGCACACGTCGTCGGCAAATGTGGCCAGCATTGACGTTCCGTAGGGACTGTCAGCCGGGCGCGGCATGTCATGGCTATAAAGGCAGTATAGTAGCGGGCCTAGGACGCTTCCCTGGGGTACTCCAGCTGCCGCATTATACTCAGTTGAGAGCGCAGAGTGGAACCGGACCTAATCTCCAATTCCCAAGGTACGACGCGAGGAGACAGTAGTAAGGAGGAGGCAGGGTATTCTTTATTTTCAGTAGCAGACCAGGATGCTACACATCGAGGAAAAAAGCGCTGCAGTATTCGTCGCAGTCGAAGGCCGTTAAAAATTGCTCGACCACTCGATGCAGTTGCTCCACCGTGCAGTGACCAGCACGGAATCCGAACTGGTGTTCTGGCATTATTCCCTGGGCATCCATAAACCTGACCATCCGGGCGGCAATCAGTCAAACACCTTTGAGATCGATGGGAGGAGACTGATCGGCCGGTAGGATCCAGGGTCCTTCTCCGGCTTGCCAACTTTATGAATCATAGAGATGATTCCCAGCTTCCACTGAGGAGGAAAGTACTGCAGCCTCACAATGGCATTGAAAAGCGTCGCTAAGTAGAGGATCGCTCTGCTCGGTAGGGCCTTTAGAGTGGCGTTACATATTCCATTATGGCCTGGTGCTTTTTTAGAATTTTGCTGGGCGATAACATCAGCTATTTCAGCAGGATCGAAAGGTTGGATCGGCATGTCCATTTGGAGAGCTTGAGACAGTTGATCGTGAGTCTCTTCAACCTGCTGCGGACTGGCGAGGTTAAAAGGTTGGAACCGCTCGGCGAGGTAGGCGGCAAACGCATCTGCTTGCTCCAAATCAGTTCGGCACCATGCCCCGTTTCTGTTCATCAGTGGTGCTTTCCTTGGGCAACGTCTTTTGATCGCACGTGGGGCCTTCCAGAGCGAGTGCATCGCGTCGGCTTCGGTACCCGTATTGGCTAACCTGTCGTCGAACCATGCAGCTTTGTGTTCCACTAGTGCACGATGTAGGATAGACTTCGCCCTGTAAAAATCAGCTTTGTCCAGCGGGTGGCGCGATCTCATCCATCTGGAACGTAGACGCCTCTTCTCTGTAATGAGCATCAAAATCTCTCTGGGGACCGGTATTCTGGCTGCTGCGGGTCTCAGTCCTGGGGTGTGGGTGGCCAATGTAGCTGCTACTTGGATGTTGTGGGTGAGAGAGTCGATTGCAACTTCAATGTCCCGCTCGGAGTTCAGCGCCATGTCAAGGTTCAGTGACGACTCGAGGTGCTCTTGAAAACGTTCCATGTTAGCGCGCCTACTGATAAGCCGCTCGACTTTGGGATAGGCTGTGGCTGTTGTATCCAAAGTTATGATGAGAGGTAAGTGGTCAGAGCTTAGCTCTGCAAACGATCGGATATCTGAGTGTAAACCCAGGATACCTCTTGTCAGCGCAAAATCGATGTAGCCTGGGAACCCGCTAGTACCAAAAGGGAACCTTGCGGGGCCACCTGTTGCCATCGAGTTTACATCTGTGTTGAAGATTAGATTTGCCAGGGCATGACCTCTTTGGTTGCACCTCCCTGCTCCCCAAAGCCAGTGGAACGCATTCCAGTCGCCTGCTACGATAAATTTATGCTGATGTTGCTCCAATATGGATTTGAAGTTGTCGGATGTCCAGACGAATCTCGGTGGGCAGTAGACCGCGCCGAAGTTTATAATGCCATCCCCAGTTTCTATAGCTGCAGACGCAAGTTGCACCCTATCAGTGGCTACTGAAGGAAGAGGAAAATGAATCAGACTTGATTTGATAATAATCGCTGATCTACCTTTGGCGTTACCCTCACCCGGGTCGTTTGCAGTATACGCCTCGTAACCATACAGCTTGGGCTTGACTCCATCTTTGTAATTTGTTTCACTGATGAGTAAAACATCAATCTCGTAGCGCCGCACAAAGCATTCAACTTCGGGAAGTTTCGCGGAGACGCCGTTGGCGTTCCATACTAAGATGCGGCTTCATTTTGTCGCTGTCTGCGCGTGTATAGCAGTGAGCAGATGGATCATCTGCCCTTGCTGTAGTAACATCATCCTCATTTGTTCAATCTGCTGTTCCTGAAGGGAGCGCAGAGCGTTCATGCTTTCGTTTAGCGTCTGCAGGATGCTAAAAGTGTTACTGTCCAAAGGGGGCTGATGTCCGCCTCTAGACCGACTCCTTTGCCGGCTGTGCTTCCTGGTCTCAGTTTGCTCCTGGAAGGGCTGTGGCACCTGTTGCTGATCCTGCTTGGGGCCCATCCAGGCTTTAGCTACATCTGCGTAGGAGACTCCGCTTCGGAGAGGTGCAGTCGGCATACATCCAGTAGGGACATGGGACATAGGTCGATTGTTGACTTCGCTTCTTCCTCCCTCTTTTTGGCCTAGAGCGCTGAAGAAATGCCTCGAGTTTGGAGCATCCGGAGTAATTCGCTGGGTGCTGTTCACCACAGTTATAACAAGTGAATGGCTCGCTTCGTGGTCGCGTACAGTCTTTGGCAGGATGTTCGCCGGCGCATTTGAGGCAGATGTGCGCCTTACGGCAGTATTTGGCCGTGTGACCAAATTGCTGGCATCGATGGCATTGGGTTATCGTATTTCGCTTGCGAAGGGGCTCGATGACAACTCTCATGTGGCATAAACCCTTAAGAGCCAGGATCTCCTTGTTGTTCGTCGCAGCAGCGATGTTCAAAAAGAACATGTTTATGGGATTGGAAGCAGGAGCCCCTGGCTCGTTTCGCCTTTTCGGTGTATGGACGTCTAGCACCTTGTGACCGAGGCTTTTTGGTTCATCAATGATTTGATGATGGAGCGTACTGTGGTGGAGTCCTTTAACGCATACTCGGTATGGCCTGTCGTCCTTGAGCTGGTAACAGTGAAACTCAAGCTTTTCGGTCTCGAGCCAGCTGACTATGCTGCGGAAGGTGCTAGCATCTGCCGCGTAGAGCCTCAGGAGTCCGCCCATCGATGCTTTGGCAGAGACCTTGTTCAAATCAGTGATTTTTGACATGTTGTCCATCAGCACGGGTACGCTTTCAATACCTATAAACTAAACTCAATAAACTATTGCAGGGGGTTTAGGTTTAGGTTGCGCCTTGGAAGTTGCACTGATTATGCCAGATGAGGCTGCATCATGTTTGGCAGCAGCAATAGCTGCTTGATGGCTGGTACTGGGCTGCTCGCTAAGATCCTCGGTTTGCGCAAGCAACCCAAAGCAGTTTGAGCTGCCAGTATTGCCTTCTTCTTGGCATTCATTGGAGACCTTGCCTTCCTCTTGATGACTTGCATCCACTGAGGAGCTGGCTTGATAGTGTTGGCCACTTTGGATGTCCGTTTCGTATCAGAGGCTTTGTTCACTGCAATACTGAAGAGCTCGCCGAGGCTGAGTAAGCGCTCGGTGGGAGCGGGCATCATAGTTTTTGTATTTGGGTCCATAAATGCAATTTCCAAAAGTTTGTAAACAAACTTTGATCAGCTGTGAACAGCTGCTTTGAACAGCTGAATTTTTGTTGTGGACTCTGTTCAGCGGGGCCACGATTTTGATTGTTTGCAGCACGCTTTCATCCCTGCTCTTGAGTATTTTTATACCTAGTTGTGAGTCTAATAGGATTATCAGAGAAAGCCATTAATCACCACAATCGACAATTCATCTTTACAAAAGGTCCTAATAATACACAATACAGTACTTTTTTTAAACAGGAATTATACACATCTCTTACAAAAATTAACATAAAATCCCCGGGCTAGGCGCTCGGCGATGGGCTTATAAATACTATTTTTTTTTGCTTGTGTTGTTAAGGTGCAAAATTGTAGCACGGTTTCAATACTTACAATAATAAAATTTAAAAATTTAAAGAAAAAAAAAAAAAAAAAAAAAAAAAAATCTCTTACAAAGAAATGACCCTACAAATGGCTAAACAATATTTACTCGACCATTTTTGTTCAAAAAACTGTGCCTATACATTGTGCCCTATACATTGGCCGTGGTGCAGATTTCAAAATGCTTCAAAGTCCGTAAAAAGAAACCATGAATTCAAAATACAATTAAAATATTCCGAAGCTTCATTTTATTAAAAAATATTCCCACTTATGCAAAGTTCAAAGAATTGATTTTAGCTACACATAAAAAACTCCTACGTCCAGGAATTTAGAAAACTACAAAACTTATCGGCGAAACATACTACTTTCCCAATACTTCCCCAACTCCTCATCCAAAATATAATTAACGAATGTCAAGTTTTCAACCTGGCAAAAACAGAACATCGTAACACAGAAATTCCAATGAAAGTCACTCCCAAGCCTGAGCATTGCCGCGATAAATTCGTAATTGATATTTATTCTTCCGAGGGCAATCACTGTCTAAGTTGTATAGACATCTACTCTAAATTCGCCACCCTCGAACAGGTAAAAACAAAAGATTGGTTAGAATGCAAAAATGCTCTTATGCGCAATTTAATCAGTTGGGAAAACCAAAAACTCCTAAAGGCATTCGCCAGTTTAGCCCTTTAACGTTGGCTCGAGTCCGAAGACATAGAACTAAATCCTAAAACTACAAAAACAGGCATTGCAGACATAGAAAGACTTCACAAAACAATCAATAAAAAAATCCGCATTATATAAAACTGAGATGATAGTGCAACATGGGTAAGAAAAATAGAAAAAATTCTCTACATCTATAATCACAAAACTAAACACGACACTGCGGGACAAAGTCCCTCTCACATATATCTTTAAGCTGGACAACCGATCTTAGATACAAAACATAACAAAGAAATAAAAATCAATTAAATAAATAAAAACAGAACAGAATACGAAGTTGACACTAGATACAGAAAAGGACCGTTACATAAGGGCAAATTACACAACCCATTTAAACTTTAAAAAACGTTGAACAAATTGACGACGATCATTACAAAATCTCTAATCGGAACATAGAAACACACTTCTATAAGACCCAGTGCAAAAAAGCCACAAAATTTATCAAATTTCTACCCTACAGGCACCTAGTTCATCATAAAACCCCTCCTCACTTCTGCAAAACTACGACTTTTTTTTTTTTTCTTTATCATTCTTATTTTTTATTTAAAATCTGTCCGAATGGACAATCATTAAATGATTTGAGGGTGACATTGACTTAAGGGAGGTACATGGAATGTATATCTTATGAGTTTGACTTAGGTGTCTATTGGTGGGGGAGGTCAAGCGGGTGTTTCCTTTACAGGCGTCTTAGGGATTTGCTGTTATCTAGGAGCTTGATGGCCAGGTGGTTGGGGTGGTTGTCCAGTCTTTTTGTATATCTTTCGCTGAGTCGGGTGATCTCCTCCGCTACCGAAGGAATTCCAAGCTCTTTGTGGAAGTATGAAGTATGAGTATAGAAGAACTAATATATCACTAATATAACCAATATATAGACACCAAGTCAGCCTGAATACCCATACAATTATTATTATCCATATTACCCGGATTACCCTCAATCTCAGTCTTACCCCTACCAAATGTACTACACCCCTGAACTAATTCAATATCCTGCCGAATACAACAAATGTCAAGTTTGCAACCTGGCAAAAACAGAACATCGTAACACAGAAATTCCAATGAGTCACTCCCAAGTCTGAGCATTGCCGCGATAAATTCGTAATAGATATTTATTCTTCCGAGGGCAATCACTAAGTTGTACAGACATCCTCTAAATTCGCCACCCTCGAATAGATAAAAACAAAAGATTGGTTAGAATGCAAAAAGGCTCGTATGCGCATAATTAATCAGTTGGGAAAACCAAAAACTCCTAAAGGCAGAAAGAGATGGTGCATTTGCCAGTTTAGCCCTTAAACGTAGTCTCGAGTCCGAAGACAGAACTAAAACTTAACACTACAAAAACAGGCATTGCAGACATAGAAAGACTTCACAAAACAAACAATAAAAAAATCCGCATTATAAAAAACTCAGATGATAGTGAAGCAAAGCTAAGCAAAATAGAAACAATTCTCTACATCTACAATCACAAAACTCCCGCTCACATATTTCTTTACGCTGGACAACCGACCTTAGATACACAACATAACAAAGATTTTAAAATCAACTAAATAAATAAAAACAACAGAATACGAAGTTGACACTACATACAGAAAAGGACCGTTACAGAAGGGCAAAGGAACAATAGGAACAGGGAAACACACTACTATAAGTCCCAATTAAAAAAACAAAAAATTAATCAAATTTTTACCCTACAGGCCCTGTTTCATCATAACACCCCTCCTCACTTCTGCAAAGCTATGAATTTCCATGAAATGAGTGATGGGATTCAGTTAACCAAAATTACAAAGAAATAAACAACGAATCTATTAAGAATATCATAAAAAGAACAAATCCGATATGTAATTTGTGTCCCTACAACAGTTAATCAAATAACAAACCCAACTGCATTACCAAGATTTTATACGTCAACCCCATTAGAAGCAGAAAAGAAGAAAAAGACCCTTGATTTGTATGTTCGTAACTGATTTATTGGTCAACATAACGATTTTATAAACTATTGAAATGTAAAATGAAGGGAATTTTGAGTGTTCAATATTCCAGTTGTGCAGGAAGAGGTATTTCCGCGGTTGCGTGAATAAGTGGATAAGCCACATTGACCTCCATTGATTTTACAATCATATACAATTTTTATTTATATAAAGATAAAAGATGATAATATATATAGTGACATATCCACAGTACCTAAGTACTTAGCACATGCCTGCATAAAACACACGCCTACTATATAAGTACACACATAGCATGTATACCACATATATCCTACACTACCCTACACTATTCAAATGAAATAAATAAACCAACACACCCTATGTTACCCTTTGCTATCCAGTCAATACCAGATAAGAATCAGACTGTCATACGAATCCTCAACACAAAGCCAAATGGAAAAACCCCAAGTCCAACACAGGATTTAAACATTCTCACCTACTGGTAGACTAAACATTTTACCCACTGGTAGACTAAACATTCATTGCCTAAGACCTCACCCCAAGGTCACGTTCCCACGCTCAAAGCTCGGACTCGCCAAACTCGAAAATAAAAGTATTGGATTACAAGATCGGAAGACCAAATCAAAGAGCACTTGTATCCAAGAGCAAACTCACTTGTATCCACGAGTAAATCAAAGTCAAGAACTCCAAAGATTTCTCCGAATTCTCTTAGGACTCTAAATCCTAAGTCAATCCATTCACAAAGCTCGAGACCGAGGCTTGATCGTAAATTAATCCAGATCAATAGTCAAATTCAGTTTGAGACCTAAATTAATTCGGTCGGTGTTCTCAACATAAATAACTTGTAAAAACCAAAATTAAAAATATACAAGGTTTTGGAGAATAAAATTTTAATTATTTTGATTTGTTAAAATCCAATTAGCAACCATTTTTAATTCAGGCCCTAATATGTCTTAGAAGAATGTAAATTGGCTTCACTGTTCCTGTTGGTCAATTTAGTCTCGTTATATGTAAAATTAATTTAAAATTAAAATTATTACTTAAAAAATTAAAAATCAATTATAAAAATTGTAAAATATGGAGGATGTTCAAGTACTGACTTGAACATGAGATAACATTTTATTAAAAATAGTGAAAATAACGATAAGTTACAGTCGAATTTTTATGAAGAATAAAAAAATAAAAATGCTAAATAGAAATACATTTTTATGGTCCTTGCTAAATGCTTAAATATTAAATTAAACAGGTATAAAATTGAAGATTTAAAAAACACTACAAGTTTATAACATACAATCCACTGACTACTATTGATCCACTATTATTTTTTTTATATACTATTTTTTAAGGCATACAGGGTATCTAGGAACTCCTTGGTGTCCTTAGTTTCTAATAATTCGTCTGTTGAGCCTCCTTTGTGAGCGGGATCTGGTAACACCCTTAGCGAATCGGTTTCGATGACGCTCCAGTCATTGTAGCGGCTGGGCTTGGAAATTAATTGTCTCGAAGACCGTGAGGAGCTTTAAGTCGCTGTGGAGGATGGTGTTTCTCACTTACCACTCCCAGCCAGTGATCATCCTCGCCATCTTGTTTTGGATGCTCTGGATTTTACGGATTTCGCTGTCGCTTTCCAGGCCCCAAATTGGCACCCATACCTCCAAATAGTAGCTATTTGGTTGTATATTGTGATCTTGTTTGACAGCGAAAGTTTGCTACGTGTATTCCACATCACTCGCTTAAAAAAAGTGCGCCGACGGTCGAGTACGACTCCCAAGTATTTGGCTGAGTCAGCCTATCGTCAATGGGGTGTCGTCAATGAGCACTGCTGGTGGCGTTCTCCGTTTGAGGGTGTAGCAAACATTCATGGAATTGCCATTTATTTCAATATTCCACCTCCTAGCCCAGGCGGCAAATCTAGTTGCGTAGATCTGGATACCGTTGGCGGCATCCTGCTCATACCTGGACCGGTACGAGTACGTTATGCACACATCATCGGCAAATGTACTATTGTTATTATCGAAATAAAATTTATTTAAAATAAATAATGAAAATATACGGCAATCTACACTTAAAGAAAAACAACCAATCTAAACAAAAATAAATAATAAAAAATAAAATAAACAATTTTTTTTACCGATCCCTACAAATCAAATGCAATTGAAAGGGTCACAAATCACTTCAGCCGCTAACTATGTGCGTTGTAGTGCGCAGTGAAGTCGTTGTGGGCATTATAATATATAGAAATTATGTAAATCTCAATCCAATGACCCCGTGACCTTTGGCTCTACAGCGGTCCTCATCCTGTGTTGCATTGGTTCATTTACGAAGATAAGGCTTGACTTCGCAAGATAGCAGAAGCATAAGTCAACCCTAAACGTCTATCCATCCCGCACACAGCTTTAGGCTCGGCATTTTACACCACGTGTCGCATCAGCATTGTTTTTAAAATGCTTCTTAGTTGCTAGGGCAACACAAAAGATCTAACTGATTTGTTAACTTACAAAGTTGGAGAAGAGAAGAGCTGTTAACATTTGAAGTAAGAAAACAAAGAATCTGGCAACACTGTATCGAGCACCAGTCAATGCTTTGCTGTAGCATCATATTGTATTACTCTTTATCTTTAGTTCTCATTAAACGTTCGCTCGTACTACTTCAATGTCTTTCTCTATTGATATGCACGCATTACTCAAACAGATTATGGGTCCAGGAAAGTACTTGTCGGTCTAGAAATTAAATGTTCGTTTTACTCTAACTCGGGGTATGCATGCGGGAATTAACACAGTAAAATAAGCAATAATATCGCAGAAGCAGCTTGGAAATCGAAAAACTATGTGCAACTATAAAAAACACATGGCACATGGCCATGAAAGGTCTCCTCATAATAACAGACCTTTGGGAAGTTGTGTGTGAAAACCATGTGAGGGATGAAGAGACAGCATCAGCATGTAGGAGCAAATGTAAACTCATTTGAGGAGATTATTGAAAGGTTGGCAGAACTAGACATTAAAATCAAGCAGTTTAAGGGTTAAGGCTGTTGAGCAGTTCGCCTGATACATGGGAAAGCTTCGTGGTCGCAATAGAAACGCTCTATGAATTACCCACATTTGAAGTCGTCAAAGTAAAAGTGCAAGATGAAGGCGCTCGTAAGCAAGAAAGGCCAGCCGCGAAGACATTGTGGCGTCACAAGCGGTGTATGTACATGCACACGTGACCAAAAGGCAACAGGGACAAAGGAAAACACAGCGACAGTAATATGTTCGTAATAATTGACGAGAAGACGACGCCAGTTGATTGAGTATTGAGTCCCAAGGTGTTGGTATTGTGAAATACAAAACAAAAACACTGAATAAATGTTGCAAAATGTTTTATCTGTCCTGCAGCTTCACATGAAATTTTACTCAAAAGCGCAGAAGCAAAATATGAAGCGCTGGTAAAAATCAAAAATGGCAAAAATTTTACATGTATTCAGAAAAAAGTCCCGTTTTTATATTATACAATTTTGCAGCCTAGTCAATAGGCACAATAGATTTGGCCATCTAAATTTGCAAGATCTAGAATTGCTTAGTGAGAAGCAATTAGTACATGGGATGCACATCATAAACGTGCAAAAGCAAATTCCTTGTGACGCTTGTTATCAGGCTCATTGCCGTGCCCAGAAAAGGCGAATCGAGTCAAAAAGGCAGTGCTGGAGTTGGTACATAAGGATATTGATGATTACTTGCGCAAAATATATTTTTATTTCATACAAACTAACAGTCAAGTGTTTCAGAAGTTTAAAAAAATTCAAAGCTACGTTGAGTGCCAAACTGAAAACAAAATCAAGCCGCTACGAAGCGACAACGAAAGGGAATATTTTAACAAGCAGTTCACATACTTGGAAATAATATTTGGAAAAATTCGGGATTTGCGGGTTCCCTACACCCTGCAGCAGAAAGTCTGTTAGTTGTGGAACTGAAAGTCTGTTAGTTCACACTGCGTCGACACACTGCCGTTACACAAATTGTCTTATCATCATTACATTACTGAGGCCAGTATTTAATAAGGGTCACGTAGTCAAGCCTTCCACCAAAATATTCATTAGAAGTCCTACTGATACTAGGCAACCGGTATAACCATTGCTGGACCGAGAGACGGCCACTTTCGCATCACTGGACCAGCACATCCACTTATTTTGTATACGAGATTCTGTATACGGTATTCTACACACAGGATAACTAGTGTCGTTTCGAATATTGATATCAGAAACTTTCGTGCTCACGAACGCACAGTTTGTTACCAATTTTTAACCTTTTCCATAGATTTTTTGAAGTAAATTTTAGTATATTTTTTTAATTTTGCTAACCCCAAATCAACTGACTCATCACATTTTCGGAAAACGTTGTACAATATTTTACTTTTCAAGTGCCAATATATACGCGAAAAGTATATTAGGTGTTCAAATTATGAAATGTTTACAAATATATATTTTTCTTACAAGTTTATTCGTTTTTATGTATTAAGCTTATGTCTTTAAAATCATGTAATTGTTCAGACCATATATCATCAGCAATATCATGTTTTTGTTCATAACATGTTGGAGGTAACGGTGAAATTTTATTTTTACGGAGTGGCAAAATTGTGCTGTATAAATACACAATACCGCCTGTGGGGCCAGGCACAGCACTGCTCTGCACCCACATGACATTATACTTTAAATTAGTGCGTAACACCCTTAATCCTTTGTTTATACGCCATCGACCACCCATACGTCCTGGCATTTTTGTTCCAGGCCAAACGCGACCTTTTTCACCTCCTCCACCTATGTTACCAGGGCGACGATGTGTCTTCGTAACTCCATGGGATGCAGGCATTCCTTTGAAACCAAATCTTTTTACTACACCCTGGAATCCAAAATCGATCCTGAAACGAAAAAATTTATAATTTTTTAAAACAATATAAGAATATATTATAAGTAGGTATATATAATTATTTGTAAGTGTAATAAAAAGTAAGATTACCTAAGCGATGGGTCGCACGGTCGCATCATCGATACGATACGGCTTGATCGATATATTTTATAAATATACAATATCAAGTCAGCAAAGCGCTCAGTTTAGCATGTTTCCAATGGACCTTTTTCCAAAAATTAACAATGCAGTGCCAGTTTGATTTACATAAAATTACAGTATTTACAATTTTTGGATTTTTGACTACTAAAAGTAATATCTCATAACTATTTAAAATATACAAAAAACAAATCAATAGACGATCTTACGGATAAAGTCCGATTGGCTTTTAGAGTGAATAAAAGTGCATTCGAACTATTGATGAAAATATTCAATTACTTACAATATCAAAAATTAAGCTTGGTTATGAATTTTGGGGATGGTCACAAAAATCCCCTAAACTTTTTAAGCCTGAATTGTTTATTTGACCCTCCAATCTACCAGAAAAAAATAGAATAGAATTTCTATCTGAATACATAGATTTTATTCGCAGCTTACCAAAATATCGATCTAACTAAGTGTTGGGGAACTAAAATGCCTTTATTATATTGAGACACCCTTTATGAAGTTTATCTTTTGAGTTTAAAATAAATTATGTAGTTCTATTAATTATCATGTATGTGCATATATGCGCACAACTTGCTAATACGGATTATACGATTACAGTACTTAAATAACGCCACTTCGGTTTTATCTTTACTAAGCTTTGTCTTCTGCTGAGCTACGCAACTTGAGTCAGTCACATGTTTTCTAACGTCGCAAACACACACAAAAACATAGAATACAGTTGTGAGGTGTGAATCTCAAAATAATATCAATAAAAACAGATCCAACTATTATTGGCGGTCCGATTTATAATCACTAATGTGAAAAAAATTGTTATAGAAGTTCTTTTTTTTTTTGTAAAATATTTATTAAGGCAACCGGGGTCACCTGCTCCAGCACCAGTTTTTTATAGTCTTGCTTGCTAACCCAAAGGGCGCGCCGGTTAGACACTTGCCTAGCTTAAAACTTTAAAATTAATTATACAATAATTTGACTAAATACTAATTTAAAGTCATATACGGGATTGACCCCTAGGGGACCGTGCTATTAGGCCCCTCGACTGACACCTTTTTAGCCTCCTTAGCAACGTCCCAGAGGCAAGTCGTTGTGCGAGTGTGTTCTTGTGCCCCGGTAGTCTTTTATTGTAGCGGCTGGAGTGGTTATTAATCTCTTCAAAGACTGGGCAGCTTGAGATCTTTGTACAGGGATGAGTTACGAATGTACCACTCGCATCCGGTAATCAATCTGAGTGTTTTGTTTTGGGCCGTCTGTACTCTTTTGATTTGGCTATCACAAGCTAATCCCCATATTTGGCACCCATGCCCCCAAATCGGAGCGATAATTTGCTTGTAGATGGTCACCTTATTAGCCAATGACAGTTTGCTCATTGAACTTGACAGCCAAAAATGAATGAATATGAACAAACGTTCATAGCATTTCGTATGCGAGTTCTAATGTTGGTGATGTGTTTGGCGAAGGTGAGTCTGCGATCCAATGTAAGACCAAGGTATTTAGTTGAATTGGTCTATAGGACAGGCCTTCCTTCTATGTCCATAGCAGGCGGGGTTTTCCTTAATAAGGAAAAACAAACATTGGCGGATTTTTCGCTATTTATGTCGATGTTCCAACGCTTTGCCCATTGTGCGAACGTTGTGGCAAACTGCTGGATTCCATCAGCCGCAAAGCCTTCACACCTTGATCTGTGGGTAGACGGATTGTCCGCCCCAGGACACTACCCTGTAGGACACCAGCCTTCGCTTCGTGTTTGGCAGAGACGGCCGAATGGAATCGAACCGCAAACTGTCTCCCCTCAAGGTATTACCACAGTAGGTCGAAATATGGGGCAGGTAGTCTCTCCTTTATTTTAACCAGTAAACCTGTGTGCCAAACTCGGTCGAACGCTTCCTTGATACCCAAGATAAGGGCATTGCAAAATTGTTTTCTGTCAAATGCCGTCAATGCTTGCGTAACTCTCTCAGTCTCTCAAATACCTTTGAAATCGAAGGGAGGAGACTGATCGGCCGATAGGATGCGGGTTTCATTGCAATCTCACTATGGCGTTGAATATATCGTGGCCAGGTGCTCTACTGATGTTTAAGCGACCAATAACTTCGGATATCTCACTGGGGCAAAAGACTTGATAGGCAAGTCCATTTGGAGCGCTTGGGACATCCTGGTATGCGTCTCGCTCCAAGCTCATTAGCTCAAATGGCTGAAAACGTTTTGCCAGGTGCCCAGTAAAAACCTCGGTTTGCTGCAAGTCCGTCCGACACCATGTTCCGTTGCTGCCTAGAAGCGGCGCCTTCATGGTGCACCTTCATTTGATGGGGCGTATGGCCTTTCAAAGTGAGTGCGTCGCGTCATTATCAGTACCAGTGATCGCCAGTCTCGCATTGAACCACCCAGCTTTGTGATCTGCCAGTGCCCGTTAAAGTTCGCTCTGTGGTCTATTCCACGCTGCTTTGTCCAGGGGGTGGCGAGACCTCATCCACCTTGTGCGCAGGCGTCTCTTATTCCTGATTCTTATTCCAGAATTCCTGATGCTGTGGGCTTCCGGGGCGGAGTGTGTGCTGCCATTTTTGTTGCCCTCTTGACTTTTCTGGTGAACAATTCAACGGCGTCCAAGTCATCCCCAGAGTTTATCTCAATATCTTGGTTCAGCGATTTCTCCAGTTTTCCTTTGAAGGTTGCTTCACTTGGTTCTCAGCGTCTCCGTCGTCGGGTATGCCATAGCGTCTGCGTCCAACGTGATTGTTAGTGGTAGGTGGTCGGAGCTCAACGACACACCGTATATCAGCGTGGATACCCAGGATGCCCCTTGTCAGGACAAAATCGATGAAGCCAGGAGAGCCTCGTCTTCCAGGAGGGGATCGTGTGGAGCCACGTGTGGAGCCACCTGTGGCAAGACAATTCACCAAAAATTTTCTAGCGCACGACCTCGTTGGATACACCTTCCTGCACCCCAGGGCTAGTGGGATGCGTTCCAGTCACCCGCCACAATATACCTCGGCAGTTTTGGTCCAGGTTGTCGGGCATTAGACTGCACCAAAGTTAATGGTGCCGAGTACTGTTTGTATGGGTGCAGACGCAAGTTCCACCTTGTCGGCAGTAATTGGGGTTAACGGGAAGTGGGCTAGGCTGAACTTAACCAGGATAGTTGCTCCTCCTTTTGCCATCGCTTGGGTCGTTTGCGGGACAGGCATCGAAACCGTACAGCCTAAGCGCGCATGTCCCTCGGCAGTGAGTATCGTTAAGCAGCAGTATGTCGATTTCTTCTCGCCGCACCAGACAGTCGAGTTCGGACAGCTTCGTGGACACACCATTGGCTTTCCACACTAAAATGCGCAGCGGCATTATTTTGAGGCTTTATGCACTTGACGAGCAGAGAGCAAGTTGAGAATTTGCCCCTGCTGCTGTGTCTGTTCATGCTGCTGCTTTGGCAACATCAACAAAGGTCCATCTGTTTCTTTTCTGAAATCTGAAATTTCATCGGTTGTGTTGCAGCTTGCCATTGGATGCAGAGCTGGATCGCGGCGACTTCTTGATCGAGTGCGGCTTCTTTTATTACGCTGTCGTGCCTGGTTATGCTCCGTTGTTCTGCCTCTTGTTATGTCCGCATAAGAGACACAACCCCTAGTGATGGCCACCTGGCCGCTGGGGTCAAGTTGCAGTACCGAACGTTCGTTTACTGATCTTCTATCACCCATGCCGCGCGTCGGTCCTGAGCGTTGCAGGAATGCCTGGAACATGGCACATCTTAAGTAGTTTGCAGGGTGTTGCTCTCTAAAGTTGTAGCACGTAAATAGTTCATTTCGAGGTTGAGTGCAGCTACTTACAGCGTGTTCTCCTGCACATTTTACACAGCCGTGGGCTATTCGGCAGTATTTGGCCGAGTGGCCAAATTACTGGCATCGGTAACACTGCACAACAGATGTTGGTTTCCGGAGCGGTTCGAGTGTAACCCTCATGTGGCACAGTGTCTTGACATTTAATATGTCCTTGTTATTTGAGGCAGTGGCAATATTAACAAAGAACATGTTAATCGGTCTCGCTTCGGGGGAGCCTGGTTCGCTGCGGCGTTGGGGCGTGTGTGCGTCTAACATCTTGTGGCCAAGCTTTGCCAGCTCTTCATTGATGAAGAGTGCTATGTTGAAGCCATTTTATGCATATCCTGAATGACCTATCTTCCTTAAGTTGGTAGCAGTGGTATTCACAGTGCTCGTCATCAAGCCACTTGACAATAGAGCGGAAGGTGTTGTCGTCGGCCGCGTAAAGACGCATAACTCCACCCATGGAGGCCCGAAACTCAACCTTATTTGCGTTAGTGATCGTCCTACTGCTTTGCATCAGAATATTGACGTCGCAGATGCCTTCCATAACAATGGGTGGAGGCTTGAGAGGGGCTTTACCAACAGTAGGCTTTGCCGCAGCTCTGGCGGCTTGTTGGCTAGTGCTAGGCTGATCACTCAATTCTTCAGCATTGCTCTCACTATCCATTTCCCTGGTGAGTTCGGCAAGTAGTTGGAATTTGTTATTGTTACCACTGTACTTATGTTGATTTACCGAGTTTTCGTCTAAATGCGCTTTTTTGCTAACTAATTTAGAAGAGGTACCTGAATCCATTCTAAGCTTGATCTTTTGGAAGCGCTACGCAGACTCCAAGGTGGGCGAAGTGGCTGATTGTAGTTGTCGTGTCTAAAGGGCTCAGTGCCCTTTGTGCAGAGCCACGTCCAGATTCCCTTGCCGCCGCCATGATTTCGCTGTCCTGGGTAATGTCGCTTGTATGTCCTACATTTACGGTAGGCCTAACTTCTTCGGCTTCTTCGGTCCGCTTTGTACGTTTTTCGGATTAATCCAGATTTCATCGAAGACTAATCAGGAGACAGGTTGCCAAGACCCTAGCCGAGACTTGACCTTGGATAAAGCTTAATTAGAGCTTATGGGCAAACAGATGTTTTGTTTGCTCTAACCGGCATGTGAATGTCGGCTCCAATGGCAAAAGTGAAATTAATTTTTATGTCAATAACTTTAGCCTTTTTGCATTTCGGAAACACTTTTATGTAACTTGTTACACAAGCCACTGTTTGTGCCACTATTGTGAAATTTAATTATTCCACGAGCGTTGCGACACCGTCGAATGCTGTTTCCGAATCCAACTAACTTTTATTTTTCAACTTTTTCGGGAGAGTTAATTTCCCTTGACTGAAACTGTCAGCTGTCAGAGACGAACTTCTTTTTGTGTAGCGTAGGTTTTTTTTCAGACAAGATATAAGGCTGCCTCACAAAAAGCGGACCGCGATTGTTTTGGAAATTCATATATGGGGATGCGATGGAAGAAGTGGCCTTGCCACATGTTGACAAAGCTCCAGGGGCTCTGAAATAAACGTCGTTCATTAACGCAGTTTTGTGGGCCATCAAAAATTATTTTTCCAAAAAAACTGATCCGCTTCGAAATTGAAAAATGATAAAACAGCAAATTAGAGATATTCTTGCCGCTAAATTTGAACATTTTTCGATAAATCATGAAAAAATGATTGACGGGAAAGTTTTCAGCAGAATTATTCATTAAATCATCTGTGGAATTTGTCAACATTAAAAATTTAAATCTTGTATATTAAATAACATTTGTCTAAGTATCTCGCTACGCATTATTCTTAAATTAGATGCTTTAAATCCATATTACATATTTCGTATAGAATTCCAATAATAGAATTGCAGATAAAGAAATTATTACTGATAGAAGGATCGCAGAAAAAATGAGTTCCAAAACCAAATGGGTATTTCGGTCATATTCCTGTGGTGGATGTAAATACAAACAAAATTTGTATAGCAACTATTCCTGGCATCTACAATACAATACAACAGATGTAGTTTTAACCTTATACTACAATTTTGTACTATTTTAGCTATGATGGCATAGTTATTGTTGAAGTTTTCCTTCAATATGCTAAGAAAATAGCGATTATATTCGTATAAAAATACCCATGGTTATACATGTGATATTTTATTATGTCAGTTATTAATGGTTTGGTTATAATTATTAGTATTTAAATTAGAATAGGTGTATAGGTTAGACAGCGTACAATTATGAGTAATTTCAAGACTGCGGATAGGAACTGCTGCGTACGTACACAACGGTTGACACGCGACGCACTTCTTTCTTGACATTTCCACGACTCGACTTCTCTCTGATCTCTTTACGACTCGACCGTTCACCACTGACTGCTGACTCCAGAGATGCCCACTCGCTATTTATGGACATGCCAACTATCTTACATACATGCCTACCTATTCATATTATGGTATATTCATAAAATTCATAATATACAAATTTATGGGGCTGCTATTTTATGAAATGTATTAATTCTATTCGAATTAAGGGTGTAGATACAATAAGAAGGTAAACAAAATGTATAGATAGATAATAGATTTTTTTCCATCTAAAAAATTAGGAAATTTCCCGTATAATGCGCTCCAAAAAGTTTCAGATCGAAAATCCAACTTATATGTTTTTTCTTAATTTTTCAAAAATGCCTTTTTCAGCGAGTAGCAGGTCGCTATTTCAGTTTTCAAAACTTTGAACGCGTTTTCCTTAAAAAACAAAAACATTTTTAAAATTGACAACCACAATTACTCGAAAAATACTTGTCCAAATTAGCTTACTTTTTTTGGGTTTCTTCTTTATACCTTAGACTTTTCTGTAAACCTAAATGATTTGGAATTTTTATGTTCCAATATTGATGCAATGCAAAAAATTACTGAAAAAATAGTGCAAAATAATTTTTTTTTTTGTAATTTTTAAGGTTTACTGACAAATGCCATGTATATTGAAGCCAAAAATAGGCTGTTACGGATCAATAATACAGTTTCGATCTAACACTCAAAGAGTGCAGACGTACCTGGGGATCGACAGCAAGTTTCTTATCGTGCTTTAATTCCCACTATTCTGAAACTGTCACATAGCGTCTGATTGGTTCAACTTGCGAACCTAACGGTCTGCTACAAACTCTAACGCACATTCCAGAGTTAGTGTCATCTGCTGCCTTCCAAATTCTGTGTACAACTCAGCAGAAGCAAAGTGCGGTTGGCATACCGGCCAACGGTGCCTAGTTCCCCCTCCCCCCACTCAATCGTCCACAACCTACAGCATGGATTGGCAAGCCCCCGCGCGGGCCACCAAGCTTGGAAAAACAACGCCCTGCAGAAAGGCTCTCAAAGCAAGGAAGTGCAGTTCGAGCAGCGACTCAAGCTCGAGTTCAACTTACTCGGAGCCAGGGGAGATCAAGCGTAAGCCCGCGCGTAAAAGGCAGGGAGAGGAGCCAGACGTCACGCCTAGCACCAGCGCAGCTCTGCATAGGAAGCTGGCAAACAACTTTTTTGCCCTCCTCTCAAGCAAAGAAGATGACGACGAACATGACGAACCCAATCTTGCTGCAGAGGCAGTGGCATCCAAAACAGCAGAGAGCCGAACCCGTCCCTGAAGACCCTCAAGCCTCCCCCGATCTACATCCCAGACGTGTCCGACATTACCGCGCTTTTCAAGTCGATAACGACTCTAGTCGGTACCAAAAAGGATTTCTCGTACAAAACGGAGAGAAACAACAACGTAAGCGTAATGATTCCAGACAAGGAGTCCTACACAGCCCTACGCCAGCATCTCGTGGCACATAACAAAAGGCACCGCAGCTTCCAACCAAAGGACGAGAGAGCGTACAGAGCGGTCATCAAGGGACTTCACCACTCCTACCACACCACCAGCTACCAACCATCATCAATGGTATGAGTTACAGGGACGCACTTCAAGGAAAGCAAGTGACACAGCCAACGAATCCCCAACAAACCCCTCAAACCACTCCCGAAGCCCCACAACCCAACCAGTTTGAAACGATGCTTGCCCGCATGGAAGGAACGATTGAAAGGATGATGGAAAAGTTTATCTCGCCGATGGTCTCGCAGATGATGGAGTTCCTCCCTTCCTCAACAGGAAATAATGCAAATAAGTCTCAATATAGTTTTTTGGAACGCAAACGGCCTGCAGAGGAGCAAAGCCGAAGTAGAGCATCTCATGAAAACAGACAATATCTATGTTCTTCTAGTTTCGGAATCCCAAATTTGTTCCAAATCCTACTTCAACATCAGCGGGTACGAACTGATACACGCCAACCATCCATCTGGCAGAGCACGCGGAGGAGCAGCTATACTCATCAGGAGTGACATTCAGCACACGGAACTTCCCGCGTTTCAGGAGGAATGGGCTCAGTGCGCCGTGACCAGGATTTCTAGCCCACAGGGAGATATCACCATTGGTTCGGTTTACTTCCCACCCAAACACTCGATAACCGAGACCTACCTTCAGGACTTCTTCGAATCCCTTGGACCTCGCTTCATAGCAGATGGAGACTTTAACGCCAAACACTCCTGGTGGGGGTCCCGAACAAACAACCCCAAAGGCAAAACGCTCTATAAGCACCTGCAGCGCAAAAGTCTGGACTGCCATTCCACTGGAGAGCCCAGACAGTGGCCTACCCGACATTTTAAAGCAGCCGGATCTGCTGGACTTCGCCGTCTCCAAGGGCATAGGACACTCTAAGATAACATGCTCAAGCTGTGATAAACTGCTATCCGACCACAGCGCAGTAACCTTGCTCCTAAACATCCCCGTCCTCAGAAAAACCCCGCCTAGAAGACTCACCGGGAAACACATAAAGGCCCCTAAGTTTACGTTCTGGATGCTTTCCTCCCTGTACCCAGATCCCCCTCTTTCCACACAAAACAACATAGATGCGGCCATCGAAAAATTAACCAAAGAGATGCACAATGCTGCTGAGTTTGCGAATCCAACTCCTCCGACTACCCCGAGAACACCTGAAAGAGACGTGCACTTGTAGTCTCCTGAAATCGCGGCCCTCGTGACCGAAAAAAGGTGCCTCAGAAGAGTCTGGGTTTCCTCGCGCAATCCCACGGACAAGACAGCACTTAATCGTGCCACCAAGGAACTGAAGGAAAAGCTATCCATCCTACGGCAGGACTCGTTTCATAGATTCATCAAGGAGCTGGAACCTGGAGACCCGCAGCACAATCTGTGGAATGTCACAGAAATTAAAAGACCTGCGAAGAAGATATCACCCATGCGCAAAGTGGACGGTTCCTGGTGTCGGTCTAAGGTCCAAAGAGCAGAAGCCTTTGCTGACCATCTACATAGTGCATTCTCACCTTTCGATAGATGCACTGGCGAAGAGAGAGCTGCCACCATAAGGTTCGTAGATAGCCGAAGTGCTCCTGGCCCGCCAATACAGCCCGTCGAACCAGAGGAGATTGTGCAGGAGATCGCCTCCTTAAAAAATGGCAAGTCACCAGGTCCTGACCGAATCGATGAAACAGCACTGAAAATGTTGCCCCTAATCTGTTCCCAAAAGCTGGCTTCCATGGAACACCTGAGCAATGTACTGCTGCGCCGTTATGCTGGATGTCAAACAGGCACTTGACAGAGTCTGGCACCCTGGACTCCTTTTCAAAATTGAATCCCACCTCCCAAGTTCCCACCTTCCTCAAGTCATACACAGAGGGGAGAGAATACCGAGTGAGATGCGGTTCATCAATCAGCACGCCTAGGCCCATAAGAGCAGGAGTAACTCAAGGCTGTGTTCTTGGACCCATCTTGTACACACTCAACACAGCGGACCTCCCCATCACCCCCTCTCGGAACCTCACAGTAGCTACATATGCAAATGACACCGCCTTCCTAGTCTCCGCCACAGATCCCCAGGAAGCATCAGCCATCATACAGAAACAACTGGATGCTCTAGATTCATGGCTGAAACGATGGAACATCGTGGTCAACGCGGAGAACCCACACAACCTTCGCACTACGCAGGGGAGAATGCCTCCCGCCACACTCAACGGGGAAACTATCCCAACGAATAACACTCCCTGGCTGACCCTGGACCGCAGGCTCACATGGCGTCCACACCTAATCAACAAGCGCAACCAGGCCGACCTACGACTCATGCAACTGCACTGGCTCCTGGGGAGAAAATCCAAGCTCATTGAAAAACTCAAACTACTCACATACAAAGTAGTGCTGAAACCAATCTGAACCTATGGGATACATTTGTGGGGCATGGCAAGCTTTTCTAACCGCACCAGAATCCAGCGGTTTCAGAATAAATGCTTGAGAACAGTTTCTGAACGTCCATCCGTACCACGAAAACTCAATAATCCATAAAGAGCTTGAAATTCCATGGGTGGCAGAGGAGATCACCCGTCTCAGCGAAAGATACACAAAAAGACTGGACAACCACCCCAACCACCTGGCCATCAATCTCCTAGATAATAGCCAGTCCCTAAGACGCCTGAAGAGGATGCAACCGCTTTACCTCCCCCACCAATAGACACCTAAGTCAACCTCATTAAATATACATCCATGTACCTCCCTTAAATCAATGTCACTCCCAAAAACATTTATCGATTGTCCACTCGGATAGATTTAAAATATAAAGTAAGAACGTTATATAAAAAAAACGGATCAATAATATGACGTCCAGAGTGGTTGCCGTTTTTTTTTTGAAGCTCGACTTCACGCCAGCACACAGCCGCCATCCTCTTTTGAAAAAAATTTTTTTTTTGTTTACTTTCCTGATATATATTTTAAAAAGTGTACAAAGTTTTATAATGATTGAATTTTAACTTCTTTGTAAAAAAAAATGTTTTTCAATGCGTAATTATTAACCGTGTAATTGTATTTACCTCCTTAATACATATGAAAGTAGTAATCGATCATTATGGCCGTCTTGGTGATCTATTGAGAAAACGAATTGATTTAACCAGGTCCTGTCTGGCGTGTCTAGAGATTGAAGGAGAAATTCGTACGTTCATGAGGCAAGCTCAAAAACTATTTACCTTATTAAATGAATAGTTTTCAATCTCGAATCGCTTTTCCTTGACCTACAGTTCCAAAGCAAATCTCCACGTCGCAAATTCCGAACGTAAACAACCAATATAAAATTTTTTTAATCTTTTAAATTTAAAAAAAAAAATTTTTTTTTATTTAGCGTCGGAATCAGTTCAGAGCCTTCTGAATGTAACCGGACGAGGGAAATGGAGGATTATGGTATATTTTGCTACATAAACAATTAACTTAACTTAACTTACATTTAACAGTTTGGCGGGGAATTTTGAATCTAACGATATTATGCGGGTAGGGAATCAGAGGGGTGGATCCTCTTCAGACATCGGAGACAGAAAGCATTGGCGCGATCACTTGCCAGAGAGTTTGGATGTGTTGCTAATTTCTCCGCGTATCGGCTGCTGTGAAGATTGATCTGATCACCAATCGGAGTAATCCGGAGATCCCTCAGAATAGCGTGGTTGGAGACGTACCAAGGGAGCCCGGATGCAAGCCGAGCAGCACGTATCTGGACAGTTTTCAGGCTGTCAAGCTGGTGCTTGGAGGCCGTACCCCATACTTGGACGGCATAGGTCAAAGTAGGGTTTAGTACTAACTTGATGAGTAGCACTTTAGTTAGGAGTTGTAGTGTTTGCTAGACCGTAGGAGCGAGTCCAGTTTTTTTCATCTTTAAAAGGCATTTGGCCTTGACCGCTGTGATATGGGCCCGCCAGACGAGTTTCCGATCCAGGTGGACTCCCAGGTAACAGTGGGAATTGACGTTGCCTATGGCTGTATTCCACTTGGCTGCCCAGACTTCAGTGTCGTGCAGCCATTCTTGTACTGAATTCGAGGCCGTTTGCAGAGACATGTGAGACGCAAGCATGGCTGTGTCGTCAGCGTATGTAGCCAGTAGTACCTCAGCCGAGGGAGCACTGGGGGACGGAACTGGCATATCTGCTGTGTATAGGGTGTACAAAAAGGGTCCGAGCACACTTCCTTGAGGAACTCCTGCGTTCATGGCCAGCATTCTCGATCGAGAGTCTCTCACTGCCACTCGAAAGTCCTTTCGGTGATGAAGGATCTCAGGATATTATAGTGGGGTCCTGGAAGAAAAGCCTTGACTTTATATTGGAGTCCCTCGTGCCATAGCTTATCAAAAGCTTGCTTGACATCGAGGAAGACTGCCACCGTGTAGAGCTTGGATTTAAGGGCGTGCGTTACGCGATTGACTAGACGGTGGATTTGTTCCGGGCAACCGTGTGACTTCCCGTATCCTGATACCTGCGGCAGATCCATCAATCGCTTTATCATAATGCGTTCAAAGCCCTTTAAAAAGGTTGGAAGTAGACTTGTTGGGTGTTACGAGTCTATCTGCGTTGGAGATTTAGCGGGTTTGGGTATCATAACGATCCTCGCACGCTTCCATTGCTTAGGGAAGTGCCCTAATTTTAGCATAGCATTATAAATTTTAACTAATGCCATAACTCCTTTGTGAGGATTTGGCTGCACGATTGTCAATACCATCGGGTCCAGGTGTCTTCTTCAGTTGGAGGACCTCTAACTGCAGAGTGACTTCTTGCGGCTTGGTATGTTTTATGGGATGGATTGGTTGAGTAGGCACATCCAAAAAGCTAGCGACTTCTTCTCGGTCTGAGTCATCCGTCAAACAGAAGGGGGTGAAAGTGGAAAATAAGTGCTCTGCAAATGCGTTCGCTTTGTCACAATCTGTTTACAGCCACAGGCCACTGTGTCCCAAAACGGGCGATTGGCAGAGCGGCTGCCTCTTTATTCCTCTCGTTCGCTTCCATACTGAGAAGTCGCTGCTATTATCAAGGCAAACTCCCTCAAGTAGGCTGTTGAAGTTTTCCTGGCGGTTTTTGGCAAGCATCCGACGCAGTCTGTTTGTGACACTTGAGAGGAACTGCTTAGTTGCAGGATCTGGTGTTACTATTAAACGCCTCCTGAGGTGTGTGTTTGAGGTTCAGAAGAGCTCTTGCCTTCGGATTTAGTATTGGTCTTTTAACAGTTTTCGGGCTTACTTGGCGCATTGATGGAGTAGCCTGTCGTCCAGGCCCAATGACAGTAGCAGTGAAGCAGTCGACATAAGCATCCAGCTCGTCGCTAGTGTTGATGGGCGAATTGAGTGAGACATTTTCCTCGATGTCTGTTTTAAATAGACCAATGTTTGCATGCGGGGGCAGTGTTCTAGGGGTTCCCTGAAAGTATTGGGCCTCCTCATCCAGTTCAAAGAGAAGCGGGAGATGGTCAAATGAAAGCTCAGTGAGGGCTCTTACCTGGATTTGTTGCTGTCTGAAGCCTTTTGATATGCCAAAGTCAATGGCGCTGGGAGAAGCGCTCACCCGGCAGGGGTAGCAAGTAGCTTCGCCTGTAGCTAGATCAGAAGACAGAACCCTGCCTCTTGCATACATTATGGTTGCCCCACCACCTATGTTTGGCGTTCCAGTCTCCTGCAGCAAGGTATTTCCTGTCGAGTTGGGAGAAAAGTGCCGGAAAGTCTGTCTCCGCAGGAGGGCAGTAGATGGAATGATCTGCTGCTGCTGCTTATTTTTAAAATTGATTTGAAGATATTTTTTGCAACCTTTAAAGTTGGCTGCGTAAGAGTTGCTACAGTGATAGCAGCATTTAGGATCGTCCGGTCCGAGATTGAATTCAGAAATTGGATGGTTCATACCCCACTGCTTGCATATATGATGCCGGGTGCAGTATGCCTTCGTGTGCCCATATTCCTGGCATCTAAGGCATTGCACGAGCTCGGTCTGTTTACGCAGCTTCTCCTAGGTAACTTTATGTCTGCAAACAGCAGATATGTTTTTTACGAGGTTCTTACTCTCGACTTTTTTGAGGTCGATGAATCTCATGTTTAGCAGGACTTTTTTTATCTTGTTATGAGGGGTGTAAAGCGGAGGACGTGGTGATCTTCTTTCTGCAGGCATTCGGCAATGTCTTTCGATGAAACACCGTGATGAATGTTGCTCATGATAATGCGGAAGGGCCGATCCTCAGGTAGCTGGTGGTGGTGAAAGAGTGTACTCTTGTCGCGGAACTGACGAACCACAGTTCTGTAGTCGTCAGATGAGTTGCACTGTATAGCACAATCACCTGAATTTAAGGTTTTTATTGTAAAGGTGGGTCCAATGAGAGCTTCCAGCTCTTTGGCTGGAAAGATAACCACGTGGGGGACCATGATTCTTGGTATTTTAGATTGACGGCGAGTTAGTGAGGGGGCGCTGGGAACTGGTGTATCAATATTTGCTTCAGGTTGGCTCTACGCTTCTCTTCGGCAAGCAGCGATCAATCGTAATCGCTGCTTGCGAGGTAGACGGTTCTATGTCTTCGTTGTCTGTTAAGTCCTGGAAACGATTTTTGCGGACATTGTCCTCCTGATGAGGGACTGCCTTTTTACGGTTTATTTTGGGGGAAAGAGAGAGCCGGCTCTTTTATAGGATACGTCTTAGGCTTTAGCAACTGATCGCCACGCGGGCTACCAGAGAGCAGACGCGGCGACAAAATATAAATGATAATTTGATATGAATGACACTCGCAGATTAATTAGAATAATGCCACAACCGTGGACTTGTCCATATAACTCAGAGTGAGTCTTTGTTAAAATGGTACAAAAAAAAAATTGAACCGGAAAAACAAACGCGTCCTACTCATACGAGAGCCCAGGCGAGAATAAATTTATGACCAACTCCAGCTTCACATTTGTCATTGAACAATGCGATAGATATTACACCTGACGAACAGCCTGCCAGTCTGGTACTTCTAAAATTTGACTTTAATGCAACTATGCATACCACTAGTCTTACCGCTTCAGACGTTGATCCACTGGAACCTGGCGCTAACCTCGTACCTGCCCCTAGACAAGACAATTCTCATTCCGTCCCATCATTTAGTCAGCATGTGGCTCGGCCAATCCGCCTGCCTTCCGGAATCGAATTTATAGCTGTTAAAATTCGTTCTCAGTCTTTTAACCTAGTTCTTTTACTCCTGTGTGATGCAACCATTATGCACCACCTAACTGCCTTTAAATCAATTTTTCCACTGTTTAATGATTCTAATCATATCTTTGTTATGAGTGACTTCAATTTGAGCCTTATTTCATAGATCCACACTGGTGAAGATAACTCGCTATTGCTAGCCAAAGCGACTTCTTTAATGGCTTAGCCGATTCTACCGTTTTCCAGCTTAACCCTATTAAGAACTTTCGTGAAAGGTCGCTTAACCTCATTTTGTCAAATGTAAGCTCCTGTCTCAATAATTAGGTCTCCTCCCTTATCCCTTTCTGAGGACTCACACCATCCAACTCTGTTGGTTTCGATAAACTGACCTCAAGTCTCCACTAGTAACAGCGTAAAGTCTCGAACGAAAGTGTTTAAAAAGAACTGACTATTGTGCCCTAAGAAATATCTTGTCCAATATTGACTGAAATTATCTTTTAATTTTCAGCAATATAAATGCTGCTACGGACTGTCTTTTTTATGTGAATCATAACGCCTCGAACAAATCTGTCCCTAAAACAATGGTACCAATAACGTCAAAAACGCCGGATTAATACGAGTCTCCGTCTCTCGTCTTAAAAAAAGAAAATCCAGAGCTTACAAAACGTCTGTAAGGTCTGGTTCCATGTTGCATCTTTCAAATTACCTACATTTTCATAACTATTAAAACTCCTTCCATTTATTTGTAAAGTCTAAAACATAATCCAATCTTTTTCCCTCTTCCCTTTTACATTATATTAAAACGGACTCACATCTTAGTTTTGCTAATCTTTTTGCCTCATTTTTTCCATTGACCTACTCATCTGATTCATTTGATCTTTCCTCTAATGATCCCTAGCGCTTACCGTAAATAAATAAGATATATCTTTTTAAATATCACTGTCACGAAGTTTTATCGGTTCTTTCATCAATCAAAATCTCATTTTCACCAGGAATGCCAAGCTATTTAAAACTACGAAGCCAAAGGATATGTATTTTTTTTTTTAATTTTTATGAGTACGACATGGAAAAAGGAATCATGCATATGTCTGTCGTTTCGTTTTTATGCATTTTTCTAGCTTATTATAAAAAAAAGCTTGCTGGAACACCGAGATTAATGTGTTGATAACTTGTCATTTCATTTCTATTCCACCCAAAAATTTTATTTTTTAAAAAGAAACGAGTATAACTCAAAAAGAGTTATTAATTACAAGCCCCTTACAAGGACTCCATAAATTACACAAACAAGTGGCGACATATTCTACTGTTGTTCTATTTTCAACTGACCATACATTTTTTGGCATCTAATCGGCTTTAAAGAGATTCTGAATTTTTTGAATGGGTGTTACAGACGTTGCCATTTTTAGAGGCGGGAGGAAGCGTGACAAAAATTTAAAAAAAACTTAATCTGCGCGGACAATACAGAATCTGCATCCCAAATGTTGCGTATGTATATCTTGATGTCTCTAAGATCCTTGCGTTTGAGTAAGAGCGTAAGATCCAAACGTCTGGCGCGGAAAGCTGATACTTTTTATTCGGAGTGTTGCTTCACGCTGCAAGAAATGCTGAGTCGGCTTGCCGACTTGTCTTCGTGGCGCGATGCATTGCTGTGAGGTTAAACTTAGTTTGAAGATTGTCAATTCTTTAGTCTTATTTTGGAAGCGCAATAAATCACTACTTTGCTCCGGCACACAGCCGTAAACCCAATTGTCATTATTACCAATAACATAGCTACGCCACAAGGCTAGCAATCCACACTAAGGGGGCGAAGTCAAGCCCTAAATCGTAATCTTCATAAGAAGTTCGAAACCAGACGCAATCGTCTCACCCCCGCCGTCCCAGGAGAAAAGCCTCTGGATCGACGCGGGAAATACAGTTATAATTCACCGTAATCTTCATAAGAAGTTCCAAACCAGACGCAATTGTCTCACCACCGCCGTCCCAGGAGAGAAGACTCTGGATCGACGCGGGAACACACACTTCATAATTTACACACAGAAAGACAGGCGGACACGTCTAGATTGATCCGGCTATTAACGTATACTTCATATGGTAGGAAACGGTTCCAATTCTGTGTTTCATACATTTGCACAAATAAAATGTATACTTGTACTGTAAGAGTACCCCGTATATCAATAGAGTCAACGTAACTTCGAACGAAAATCAGGTTTATATACCCTTGCTGTTAACTAGCTGTTTTTCTTGTTAAGAGTTAAAAGTTATGGTTGAGATATATAGCAACTTTAAGATTTAATATTCCGCTCCGTATGATATTTTCTAGATTTTCGCCAAATCCTCTTAAGAGGCATTGAACTAATTTAAATTTTCTATTCGTCCTTTTATGATTAAAAGGGACTCTGAGAAAATTTCACTTTACTATCTGCGTAAACATTGAACTTATAGTATATCCGATCGCTCGGTTATATAGCAGCTATAGGATATAGGCAACATATTCCGGCACTTCACCTTATATACTGCGTGGAAAAGAAAGAAAATTGTGTGCCTGGTTTGGAGACTACTGATTTAACAAAACAAGATAATTACACATTTTTACATTATTAAAATTAAAATTTTGAAATATCGGAATTTTGATCAATGTGTCAGGTTCAAGGTGACAAAATATAAGTGAATACAAATATCAAAGCACGATTTTTAAAAGAAAAATACCTAAAGACCATTGTTTCAAAATGGGTAGTACTCCATGAATCCCTTCTTTAGTTTTTGTTATTTGTTTCCGATTCTGATAACATGATATACATATCTAACATTTAAAACCATTGTGGTATAATAATAGCACTACATCAGTTGGGTAGTTGCAATTATGAAAATGGACAAGAGCTTCGCATTGCACGTTTATTTGTATTCCGTTTAAATAATCTTGGCCATGAATTGGGATTTTCCAGTACGCGAAAATAAACGGTAGGAAAGAAGAAAAAACTTGTACATCTAAAAAGATATCGCTTGCTTTTGCGCCGGGACACAGCACACTGCTGAGAAAAATTGTCTTTTCGGAAGAGAGGAACTCTTCCTTAAACAAGTTTATTACCGACTATACCATATATACTAACTATACTTAATAGGTACTGCATATTAAGACTATAAAAATGATTAATTGAAGTCCATAGACCAATTAGATCCCTAATTGAACAAAATTTTGGATAAAAATACTTTTTCGGTGAACAATGAGTGTTCCAACAAGCATCTGCCAGGTCAAAAAAATTCTAGAATGGTGTAAGGCATATTTTTCAGATTTCATCGTCCCAATTGAAAGAATTTCCCGCATACTTATCCGACTTGTTGATCAGTTGTTGGATTTGATTTGTTTTACATATTGTTTAAATTTTTTAAAAGCTCGCCATTTATATGAAGACTTTCTGGATCGAAATGCTTTTTCATTGGGAAATACATCATTATTGGAAAGAACTATTACAGGTATTCTTTTAACCACAGCATTAGCTGAATATTTAATTCATTGGCAAGTGTTATGGCTACAATAAGATAGAATACCGTTGCAGGAGCTGCAACCCATAGCCTCAAGTTTTGCATTTCTTAAGTATTGTATAATCAGTTTGTTCGTAATATTTGTTTTTGATTTTGGTTCATGAACATTGTTTTTTCTTGAAATTTCTATATATGTACTTATATTTTGTCAACCATCAACAATTTCAAAACTTACAAATAAACTGGTTTAGTAAAACTTAAGATTAAAATTTTTAAAATATTAAAACTTAATCAGACTAATGGCATCAAATAACTCACGTTTTTCCTCGAACATCGACAAATTCGCCAACGCGAAAGTGCGAGACATCTAAAGAAGTTCCTGGGCATAAGGCGGCCTCCGGCGAGACTAGAAATCGTGCTAACATTTTCTTTGGCATTACACCAGATTTAAGAAATATTCGAGCGTATTCTTTGGTTAGCAGTGCAGGATTAGTATTTCCTGCTCCCACAAGAAGACAACCATATTTATTTAATTTGTTGACATTTGGGGAATGTGTTGGTATATATTTTTCCGGCGGGATGTAGCTAACAATATGGTTCTCTATAATCTGCAACAGCGTTGTACGTATTCTTTCGCCATTTTTGAGCCACAACGGGTATTCTCCGATTTTGCGTGCTATTGCTCCACATTTTCTTATTTGAGAAAGGTCAAAATTAGGACTTGAGAGAGGTTTTGTTTTCATTGATTCTTGTTCATAAATTTTAAATTCATTGGAAACACGTATTGCACTGTAGTTGTTGCGAGCCAATTGATTTATGAAATCGTTATTTTCAGTTGTCAATTCTTCGTTATTCTGCAATATTAAATAAAATATATGTAAAATATTAACAGGGATAAGACATTTATAAGGATCAAGAAAAAAAATGGAAGTGTTCTTTTATGAAAAAAAAAGTATCTAAGGCAAATAAATAGGATCTGCGAGGACCAGGAGATTTGACCTTACCCCTACCGGGTTGGTTTACAAACCAGTGTTTGTAAGCATATTTAAACCAAACATAGCTTTATACACTTACGTGTTTTTATCCCTATCGCTTTGCGTTGTGCAATGCCATATTTCGGTGAGAAATTTATTTTATTTTAAATTTCCAAATATAGTACTGATTTCTATTTTCTATCCGTTGTTTCGTTTCGCAGTAGAAGTTTGTGCTCTTCTTGTGCATCCCTCTCATTTTCGCTCTCTTACCTACTAATCCAACTCTCGATTACGGTGGTTTAAGGTACTAATAATTTTTGTATTAATTTATTTTTAAACGGAGTTATTAGTGTATGTGCTATGTATAATATGGCGCAACAATCCGATTTCCGAATCCAGCGGATCTAGTATCCCCTGTTGGCTGTGTGAAAACTTACATGCTGAATGTGGTGCAAAAAACTAAAATCTAACAATCTAACAATGTCTAACATGACAAGTTGGATCTAACCCCGCTAATCGAGGCGTACGCTAAAGGGCAGTGCCCCTCGAACGGTTTAGCGAGTGTACGTTATGCTGCGGGAGCCGCGCGAATTAAAAATGTATTTTATTTGCAATTTTGCAAGTTATATGCAGACATTTTTAAATTTATTATATATTATAATTTTTTTGAAACTACAAAAAATTTCTTAAAATTTAGGCTCTAAAAAATGTGGCTCATTAAATGTGTTAAATACAGATCTATTCTATCATTTTATAAATCAGCTAAGCCGTTATATTTTAGGCATAAGAATAGATTTTACTATATAAAAAATGTGACAAAATTATTTCTATTACTATTTAAAAACAAGAGCAAAGAAATTTATTTCATTTAAAAATTAGGCTCAGTCTTGATTCGACTGCCATTTACTTTTTGTACATTTTTGAACAATTTAGTTTTTCGACTTTTTTTAATATCTTATTGGAACTGTTACGAACTTAACGGATCGCGGAATCGACAGTAGCTGCAAGCTCACTTGAGGACGTAAGCCTCAAAACTTACTTACATGGCAAAACCACCCTACAATACTATGAGTGCAACATTGCAACGAATCAACAACTATCTGGAAGAAAAACACACCACTATTAACAGACCGGACGGACAAAAAACCTTTAAGAAAGTGAGCCCCTTTCGTATAAAAAAATGCATTGACCTTATTGTTTCCTTTCAATAAAACTAAAGAATATTTCACGCCAACAAATTACTTAAAGCAACCAAAAAGGCAAACATGGGAATTTTAGCATCTGAACATAAATCGGTCAATTCATCAAAAAGCGTCATATATTGCAATAATTTTAAAACATAGAAAAATTGGAAGGAACTGAAACCACAAAAAATAATCGCGGTGCTTGGAATACTGAAAAGACTCGCTTATACGCTGACAGAGACAGACCTAGTATCATCACATTCGACTCATACTCTCTTAGATTTAATTAATATAGGCTACGAAAAAATTCAGTTACGATGCTGTACTTTCGCCTCCAGCCTAGTCTTGGACTACCTTTATAGTAAAAATAAAAAAATAAGAAATTGTTAATTAATATTAAATAAAATATTTATTTCCCTTTGTTCTCAAAATTGCAAAATTAGTGCACGCAGCCCATTGGGCATCATATTACCCCTCTACCGGCGTGCAGCTACACAAGAAGGGGAATAAATCGAAAGTATTTGGCTAATTTTAAGTAAATAAATGTTAAAAATGATACGCTGCTTAAAAATAGGCAGACGATGCACCAAAAAATATGTACGGAGTTTCTGACAAAACACCATCGGAGATTCGCGTTGCATGCCGAATTCTCCAAACCGATATTGACCAAACCAAAATTACCACATCCATGACCGGCATCATGACATTCTGCAAACTTTGCGTGGGCTTACAAACGGAAAAAGAGGATCATCGGCTACCTCAGTGTTTTATTGCCGCTCAGCACGCCTCAAGTGCAAAAAAAAACTCCATGCTTTCACGCATTGCCAACCCTAAGAGAGCGAGCCGAGAACACGACGAACCATCAGCTGACTTTGCAAGCTGTAGCGATTGTGCTCGAAATGGAAGTGGAAGACACTAAAAGATCCACGAAACGATATTCAGTTGATCTGTGATGGGATCTTGGTACTATATATCAAACTGTTTGGGGAGGATAGCTTTCTCGACAGACTTTTATTAAAAAACTCACTAAATTGGAAAATTATTGGTGGACTGGTTTCGAAGAGCGTTTAAAGAACATGTAAGCAAATGTGCTTCCACAGAAGGAATTGGTTAAACAAGTCACACTGAATATATATAAGTATCGTTGACCTCCTAAACCTTGACGTCGTTTAGATTTGTGTATGTCATTGGTAACCTTGGCCAGATTGTCCAGGATGTTTGTTAATTTTTCTTTGCATTGGCCACCTACCTAAATGAGAGTATGGCTGATAGTATTTTGATGAACTCCAGAAAGCACGTGAAGGATTGTCTCTTGTCTCCAGAGGTGGTTCAAAGGCGTGTATTTGCCTTTGAATATGTTTAAGACGTTTCTGTATTATGAGCACAAAATTCATTATGACATTGAATGTTTAGCCGCCGTTTACAGAAGTTAATTATTTCAACTGTCTCTTTTATTTCGATCTGCACCCTAGCTTAGTTCAACAGCGACTCCCTGCCGCGCTCTCTGCAGAGTGGCGAGTCGATCAGTCGATAAGTTTCTCGATAATCTTTGTATGTATGTATATAGTACGGATGGGTGTATGAATGTATAAGCTTATGACTAGATTGGCTATGTATAATTAGGTATGTATGACTAGGAATGTATGACTAAGAGTAAAGGAAGAGGGTAGAAGGAGCAGCCTACTACAACTCGGCCGTCCTGACAACTAGATCTCCCGATCGTAGGATTTTATAACAATTAACGTTTCTTAAAGCTAAGGGTCCTGTTTCTCATTTTATTCTTCTTAGTAGAGATACTTTTAAACGGTCTTAGACATTTTTTAGGTTTTCTTTTCTTCTCGTTTGTTTTCTTTGTTTTACAATTGCTTCTTAAATTATACTTTCTATTTCGTACAGAGTTTCTTAAATTATACTTATACAATTATAATTATACAGTGTTTTATATTCTGTATGCTCCATACACCCCGGTAAGGATTGCGAGAAATTTGAAATCCATCAACATCTTCCAGAAGGAAGCGATCATTTTTGAGAACTTTGCTTATGACATAGGGTCCTTTATGCTTTGGAACTAACTTCTTAGCTATGCCTGTTGTTGAGTCAAAATTTTTAAGCATGACGTAGTCGCCTTTTGTGAACACTCCTGATCGTTTTCGTTTTTTGTCAACATATTCTTTATTGTATGCTTGTGCTCTTTTCTGACTTGCCTCGCCTTTATTTCTAATACTTTCTAAATCTCTTTCTTCAATCGTTTCTCCAATTTCCTCAATTTTTTCTTTTAACTCATCCATAATTTGTCCTTTTTGTTGTAAACCAAATAACATTATGCTAGGATACTGTTTAATGCTGCGGTGTTGTGTATTGTTCAGGGTATATTCGACCTTTTCTAAGACTAAGTCCCAGTGTAGACCTTGATCAGGTTAAATTAACTTGCTAATCATTGGACCAAGACTTCGGTTTATACGTTCAACTTGACCGTTGACTTGTGGCGATCCTGTTGCAATTTTTTTGTGTTTAACATTGCATTCTTTCAAAAATGAGTCAAAATCGCCAGACGTGAAACATGCTCCTCTATCTGATATGATACACTTAGGCCTACTGTATGCTCTGAAGTAGTCGTTTAACGATTGTATGACTTCTTTTGTGTTCGTAGTTTTTGTTGCGTATAGTCTGACAAACTTTGTGAATGCATCTACTATTACTAGAATATGTTTCTTCGGTCTACCCAAGTCTACTGGACCATAATGGTCAATATGGATGATTTCAAAAGGTTTGTTTCCCTTAGGTATGTTGTGTAGAAATCCTTCTGTTTTTCCTGTTTTGGGACTGAATGAAATACATTTTAAACAGTTGCTGATATGTGTGCTACACTTCTGTTTTAAATTTGGAAACCAATAGTTTTTTATTATAGCTTCTATCATTTTGTCTCTTCCTACGTGTCCAAGTTCGTTGTGATACTTGTATAACACTTGTTCTTCCATTTCTATCGGAACGTAGAACAGCAATCTATTTTCATTTGTCTTTTTGTAAACTATACCATTTCTCATCTCATACAATTTATTTTCTGTGTTTTCTAACAATTGCCTGATTTCTTTTAATTTTGTATCTTTCCCTTGACATATAACTAGATTATCTTCGAAACTGTTTGTTTGTATTACCATAATATTTGTACACCTACTCAGTGCGTCAACATGTTGCATGCGGCTACCTGCCCTATGCACAATTTCAAAATCATAACCTTGGAATTCTAAAGCCCACCTGGCTATCCTAGGGTTTAGCTCTTTTTTGCTTAGGGTCAAAATTAATGAGTTGCAGTCGGTGACTATTTTAAATGTCCTCCAATGAAGATAAACTCTAAATCTACGTAACGAATAAACGATGGCTAAAGTTTCTAACTCGAAACTGTGGTATTTTGATTCAATATCTGTTGTCCGTTTTGAAAAGAATGAAACTGGGTGCCATTTCTGGTCCTCCTTCTTTTGCATAAGTACAGCACCGAATCCAGAAGAACTTGCATCACAATGCAATTCTGTTTCGTGCTTATGGTTGTATATAGCTAACACCGGTGACTGTATTAATTTATCTTTTAACATATTAAAACAAATCATTTCTTCACAACCAAATTTGAACGGTTTATCTTTTTTAAGAATGTCGTGCAGTGGTTTAGCTAGTCTAGAAAAATCTTTTATGAACCGTCGAAAATATGAGCATAATCCCAAAAAACTTTGTACTGTATGAACATTGTTAGGTATTGGGAAATTTTGTATTGCCTCGATTCCTTTGTCATTGGGCATTATGCCATCTTTATTTATTATGAACCCAAGATATTTTATACTCGATTGCATAAACTCACATTTGTCTATTCTTAATTCAAGTTTATTTTCAACTAATCTTTTAAAAATTTCTTTCAACGTTTCTAAGTGTTCGTTTATATTTTCGGTTGCCAATAGAATGTCGTCCATATATACTACTACTTTGTTTTCTCTAATCATATCAGCAAAAATTTTGTTAACAAATCTTTGGAACACAGACGGGGCGTTTTTGAGGCCAAATGGCATTCGCAGCCACTCGTATTGGCCTAATGGTGTAACGAAAGAGGTGTATTTTATTGATTCTTTTTTAACATGCACGTGGAAAAAACCGTTTTTAAGATCGAGTTTGGTGAAAACAGTTTTCTCATTCATTCTATCTAACAAGTCATCTATAAGAGGTAGAGGATAGTTGTCTTTCATTGTCATTTTATTAAGTTTTCTAAAGTCGACGCACATACGTAAGTCTCCAGTTTTCTTTTTCACTAAAACAATGGGCGATGCATATTCCGAGTCGCTTGGTCGTATAAATCCGTTTTCCAAATATTCGTCTAATAGTTTTTGTAACCTGTCTTTTTCTGTGTATGAAAGCTTCCTAGGAGAACAGCTAAACGGTTTCGGGTTTTTCAAACACAATTGTATTTCACTTCTAACTGTCGGTTCATTTGGCCTTTTTGCATTTATATAAAAATTTCTAAACAACCTATCGAATTCTAGTTGTAACCTATTGCTAATATTTTCTCCTATTGTGTATTCTAACTCACTTTCCGTTACGTGACATATTCTTAGTACTTCCTTATCAAAGTTGTCATTTAATTGTTCTTAAACGTTTTTATCTTTTGGCAATTTACAACTAACGATTTCTTTTGAAGTGTTAACAATTTCATCTTCTGATAATTTTGATTTACTGATATTCTTTTGTTGACTAACTATTTCATCTCTTAACGATATTGGACCAGTTTCTTTATGCTGTTGATTAACGATTTTGTTTTCTAACGATTTCGGACTAACAATTTCATTTTCTAACGATTGTGAACTAACAATTTCATTTTCTAACGATTTTGGACTAACAATTGCATTTTCTAACGATTTTAAACTAACAATTTCATTTTCTAACGATTGTGAACTAACAATTTCATTTTCTAACGATTTCTCAGGACTATCATTTTCAGTATACATTGATCTTTTGTTTATTTCCATGGGTTTTCTCAACGCAATCATTTCCAAGGTGTACGGGTCTAAATTTAAATTGCATGCAGTTAAAAAATCTCTGCCGAGAATAACATTATACCTCATAGACTGGTCGCAAACAATGATTAAACGAAAATATATTTTTATTGATCCTTTCAATACATAACATGTGGTTTGTCCATATGTTTTGAGAATACAGTTGTTTAAACCAAAATAGCAAGTATTAACTAGGGCTAACTTTATTGTCTCGTTAATAAGTGACTTTTTAATGATAGATATAGGACTGCCAGAGTCTATGAGGCATTCTGAAATTATAGGCTTATAAGCATTTTCAAAAAAATTGATTTTAAACCATCTTACATAATTATTAGTTGAAACGCTCTTCCTTGTGGGACATTGTGCCACCAGGTGTCCAAGTTGTCCACAGGCGTAGCACGAACCTGGTTCAAGTTTGGGCTTCTTGCAGATGTCAGCTTTGTGTCCTCTTGAATTACAGTTTGCGCATCGTATGGCATCTTTGTAGTCGGTTGGCTGTGCAGGTGGCTCCCTCCGAGCTGGCAAACGGATGTTAAAAAATGCGCGTAGCATCTCCGATGGAGTAGAGAAGCATTGGATCCGTGCTTGGGTACGGAAATTTTGCAGCGGTATGCCCTCTATCACCTGGTCCAGTAGCTCGTCGTCGTCGATGTTTATCCCGTTTGAGAGAGCCATCTTCTCATCGTAATAACTGCGGAAACTCTCCTCGGTTTTCCACTTGCGACTTTCGAATTTTCGCCGGATCTCAGCCTTGGATGATTGCTCGCCAAAAGTCAATGACAATTGATCAAGCAAATTGTCAATTGGTTCGATCAATCGAGCAGGGTGCGCATGTAACCAGACTTGCGCGTTTCCTTTAAGTTTAGTGATGAGTAAGATGCGTAAATGGTTGTCATCGATGTTGAACTGCAGGCTCGATCGTGTTCCGTTAAGCATTGCCTTCACTTCTGCTAGCTCTGCGCGTAGTTGCTGTAGCTCGAACATGTTTGTCTCCCTCTCACTGCCAGTTTCGGTTGATTCTTTTCTGTTCATCGCATTCACACTTACGTGATCGGTGTTAATTTCACAATTCTGGAAATCCAGTGAAGAAAAAATGTCGTTTCTTGGTGGACCGTTTTTCTGGGGGTGCTCCGGTGGACAATCGCCCCGAACTGCCGTTGGGATGTCTTGCAGCCTCGCGATTAATTCGGCTTTTGTGCCCTCCGTATTTTGGCCCAGAATATGTAGCCAATCTTTTAGAGTTGTCAGCGAAAAGTCGTTCAGGATGATTTTATCGTCCATTTTGGATTATTAATCCCACTTCTGAGATTTTAGCCGCCGTTTACAGAAGTTTACTATTTCAACTGTCTCTTTTATTTCGATCTGCACCCTAGCTTAGTTCAACAGCGACTCCCTGCCGCGCTCTCTGCAGAGTGGCGAGTCGATCAGTCGATAAGTTTCTCGATAATCTTTGTATGTATGTATATAGTACGGATGGGTGTATGAATGTATAAGCTTATGACTAGATTGGCTATGTATAATTAGGTATGTATGACTAGGAATGTATGACTAAGAGTAAAGGAAGAGGGTAGAAGGAGCAGCCTACTACAAATGTACTATTCAGAATTGAAATATAATTCTGTAGCAGAATTCCGGATTCAGAATACCATTTGTAATGGTTACTTAAGCCTTGTACCTTTATGTTATTTTCGTTACTGCGCCATCTATGCACAGTACTTCTGGAACAGGGAAAGCACTGAAGTGCCCGTCGGTTCTGATAACCGTTTCATCGTCCTGGTTAGGTTCAACATCTTGGCGCCATTATGCCATTGGCGCTACCATTTATACATTTATCGAAGATTATTTAGGGAATTCAAATAATAACGAAGTAATGTAGAGTATTACAGCTACTAATCTGAGCCTGCTACCCTTAAATAAGCCCACTGGTTACTTCCAACGGGGGTAATGTCGGGTCTTGCACCAGCAAATAATTTGCACATGGTCAATATGTGATAAAAGCATAAAACCAGTTGAAAAAAGCATCACTCATGACTACACATCTCCAATCTCGGTTTGGCGCCCAGACATTTTACAGATACATTTTGCCTACAATTATTATATTTAAATGAATCTTTCGTCTTATGTATAATTCGAATATTGATAAATTAAACACACTTCTTTGGCACATTGTCCGGCTGAAAGTCCCATATGAGTCGCATTCTATGCTCTGGACAGGAACCAAAATATTCAAGTAAACTTGCTGGTCCAAGATCTACTCCTTATATGGAAAGCACTACACTACAACCTCCGTACTTAATCGATTTGTGCCACATGGACGGGTGCATTCCTTGGTTTAGGATGTTTGACGTATGCTCCAATTACTTTGCCATAACAAAATCGGCTTGTCTTCGGCTAAATTAAACTTTTCCTTCAGTCAAATGGAATTTCCATGGTCGTTGGAAAATTGTATGCGCTAAGCAATTTTTCACTTATTTCGAAAGTAGTACCTTCCATGGATGTAGACATTTAGATTTTGTTTTAAATAAAGGGTGGTTAAATTTCAAGGGACGATGTTGATTTTGAATAAAACACAAACTATTTAGGAAATTATTGAAATTTTATTTTATTATGATATATTGGTATTACTCAATTATGTATGTAACAAAATATCGGCCAAATGAGCGCCGCGACCTCGGCTCTTTTGCGCAACAAATTCAATGGCCGTGTTATCTCACGTAATGGCGATGTCAATTGGCCCCCAAGATCATGTGATTTGACACCGTTGGACTTCTTTCTTTGGGGTTATTTGAAAGAAGAGGTCTACGTCGATAAGCCAGCAACAATTCAAGAGCCGAAGGATGAGATAATTCGGCACATTAACGGCATAGAACCTCCATTATGCCTCAGCGTCATCGAAAATTTGGACCATCGTATGGAGGTGTGCCGCCGAGGTAGCGGCGCTCATTTGGCCGATATTTTGTTACATACATAATTGAGTAATACCAATATATAATAATAAAATAAAATTTCAATAATTTCCTAAATAGTTTGTGTTTCAACACAAATCAAATAACCATCGGCCCTTGAAATTTAACCACCCTATATTAGCTAATTTTTAATCATTTTTTTTTTTATTTTATGCTCCTTCTTTAAGGTTAGTAAGTAATAATATTTTAAAATCGTTTTGATACACATTTCAAAGGATTTTTCTTATATATTTTATAGTTTTTCTTTATAGTTTAGTTATAGTTCTTGTAGTTTATGGCTTTATATTCATCATTCTTAGAATATTAGGCCAATCGTCCAAAGTATTTTGACAAGATTTCCTCCATTATATGTATAAATATTTTTTTTATTTTTAATTTTCCGAAAATTTAACCTAAATCTCACAAAATTTGGCAGACATTGACCAGGCAATGTGGCAGCTTTTATAAAGAACGTTTGTAAGGGTATACAAAAAATAGAAAAAATCATTGCATAAAATATATATACAATAAAAAAAAACTTTAAAATTCAACAAAATTGCAACTCCAAAGTTTACCAATATTTCGCGACTGACCGTAATAAATGCTTTACAAATGTACATATCATATAATACATGTTTTATGTAAGTTCAAGACTATTAGTTTCATAAAAAATAAACAAAATTAAATATAGTTGCAGATCCCACAAATTCCCAATATTTCGCGGCCTTCACAGCATTGGTATTACGACAAATCAAGACAGCCGGAAATATTTATTCGAAGGGGCTGTTTTTTTTAAGCGGTCCATGACCTTAATCTTGGAGAAACTGTCCAGATTTTCCAGGCTAGTCTGCACTAAATTTACATTAAAACGCTCATCATAGACTAAAGATCGAAATCGAGATAAACGTCCGTCATGTGAAAAATCCAGTTTTAATCAGTATTATATATAGTTACGTTGATTTTATTGATTTTTCATTTAAACAAAATCCAGTGGAAATAATGAGTTTTTTAAATCATCTACACGCAGTCACACAGATCATTGGTAAAATATTCTGTGTACTCTCGTATACTTTTCCAGGTATCAGTACACTGATAGGTGTGTGGGGACAAAGGTATATAAGTTAAATAGTGCCCTTCGATTTAAGCATTTCCACAAAAAAAAAGGATCAGAAAACATTGGCATAGAACTGACCTACCAAAACTGATTGGATCGATGAAAAAACACCTCCAATATGTTCCTAATGCTAATGGAGAGTATACAATGTATTTAAATTATTAGTTTTTATTATCTTTTCTTATAAAATTTAACTGTAATAGAGCTAGAGTCATTTTTATAAACAATTTCTTGACAGTGTCAAAAGTGTGTAAACTTGGATTTTGTTGTTTTTCTCGTTAACTGTTAAAAGTTTTGGAATTTATTTTTTTACATATTGATAAAAAATATATTAATAAATAGATATAAATAAAAAAAAATCCTGAATTTTGATAAAAAGCCTTTAATTTTACATTCAAAGTCAGAAAATACCATTTATTTTTGGTGTATAAACAGTTTCTTGACAAACTGTATTTGATACTTCCTTATGTAAAGTATATGAGGTACCTTACATTATATTTTTGAGTCCGGTTAACCGGGCTACCCGTTTTCAAAGGCCTTTTTGGGCCTGACAAACTAATGCATATTTTTCAGAATAAGGGAAAATGTTAATTAAAAACAACAGATGTTTCTTATTTATATTGGAACTTACAGAAATTTCCTTGCGCAGGAACCAATGAGGATTCCTAATACGTGGACGATTTAAATGACCTTTACCACGGACATGAATGACCGTGGACCCGATAAACCTCGTTAGGCTTACATAAAAACAAACATAATACTGTTCAGTTTTTGAAATAGCTTCAAATCATTAAAACCTACCCAGGATCTTTTATATGAAAAATTACGCCACGTAACATATTATTTACTTTATTACATAAAAAATAAATTTTAGTAAAATGGATTTGAGTGCGACCGACCGATTTATTTTATTAAATGTATAAATTATGCCAAATTAGCGTCGCCCTATTAGCAGCGATGGGGAACAGTGGAAACTAGAACATAAAGATTTGCGTGTGTTTAAAACATTCTTCAATCATATATAATAAAATATTAATAACCACATTTTTCGACACAACATTCGATGTTCTTCATTAGCGAACATTTGGGTGTTCATGAGGAAAATAAACTTCTGTTGCACCAAGGCAACAGGTGTACACAAGGAACTAGTTTATTAATATTTTGAGGCATGCCTATTCTCAAAATGTCCAGCATTGAATCTATATATTATATATTAAATTGGATTTGACACCACTTTTACCATCAACACAGATTCCGTTTTGTTATTATATGAACTGCCATGAATTTACTCCCATAAAAATGCTCAACCTTACCTTTTATTGTTGTATTGTTTATTTCAGTTGCGCAAAATCTACTTCAAAAACCGTGTTATATTTTCTGCTTACATCGGCTTATGCTGATGTGATGTGCTCTGTGGGAATCAGTGTATTCGATTTTTGAAAAAATCAATCTGTTTCAGACGTTTGTATTCAGTGGAAATAGGCTATAGGAACAACAGCATATTTATTATAAAATTATATTATTATATTAAAACGTGTTTTTTTTCTTTTTAATTTGTTTATTAGCTACAAATACCTTGTCGTCCTGGCTGTATGAGATTGGGTGGGACATGGCTATGAACCGCATTTGCGAGCCCTTGCCTATACTATATCAAGCCTCCAGGGCTTGGGTCATTCTTTTCACACCAGAACCCTCGTTCTGGTCTACCTTGTACTCGGAGTGGTGTGACAGACCCGACCAATTTGATTCCATTTTAATGGCAGGTCTCGGGCCCTGAAAACGGTTATTATTTTGACGAGGGATGCCTGCCGGCAGGTAAAATCTAGTTTTGGGTGCAAAATTGACCGGTGGGGAGACTGGGCGAAGGAACCTCCCCTCGGAGCAACCGCCTGTAACTCCTTACAAAAGAAGTAGGCTTCCTGCAAGTCCCTTGGTCTACGCATTACCAATCAATAAAAAGACGTTATAGAATAGAATATTTAGATAAGGCTCTAGCCACCTCCATTGGGTGTCCCATACCTTTTTATCCATTGAGGATAAGAGAAAGGGGTTTATTCACCTCAAAATAGTACTCTTCCAGTTGGCTAAGTTGATATTCTAGCGTTCGAACAATACGTTTATCCGCGTAATGCAACGCTAGAACTCTTCTAATTTCCTGCCAGTCATCGTCTGGTACCCCATAAGTGTCAAGGTCCTTTTCGGCTTCGCCTCTTATCTTTTGCCTAATGTGGCAGACTATTGCGCGGAACATAGGTCTTCCTTTGATAACCTTGTAGTCGTTCAGAATTGCTTGCGCGCGGTTAACCCATGAGACATATCTCTCAGGCTGACCTTTGGACGTTTAAAGTTACTCAACGCAATATGGGAGCGCAAAAGATTCTTTTAACTCAAGCTCATTAAGCGCACGCGCCAAGGGCACCGGTGGGGTAACCAACGGGTTACGGGGTTCGTTTTCAGTTTTAAAGGCATTAATTCTACTATTAATTTTCTTCATGTCATCCTTAAGCCCGGTCATTTGGACAAGGAGTACATTCAGAGCTTCCTTTTTTTTTATTAAAATTGTATTTATGGTTTGGGTGGTTTCCCAATTTATTTACGTACGCAGTTGCTTGTTTGTTTATGACATCGCCAATCCTTGGTACCTTCAGCTCTTGTTCAATGTCTTTGTTGCGGATGTACCAAGCCGCTCCAGATAGTTTAAGCAAGATTTGCGATTGCGCCACACGAATTTTGTTGAGGTGCGACTTTGTGGCGATGCCATACACTTGGATGCCATATTTCCAAATAGGAGCCAAGACAACGTTATAAATTTTGGCCTTGTTGGAAATTGAATGTTTGTTTCCAGGCCTACGGAGCCAAGCCATGCTGTTCGCCTTTGTTTTGAGCCGCCGAGTTACATCCGTTACATGGCGTTGAAATGTAAGTCGCTTATCCAGAGTGACACCGAGGTATTTGTGGTATGTTGTCAGCTGAGGGCATGTCGTGCGTATACAGGCTATATAGTGTTGGACCTGACATACTTCCCTGGGGTACACCTGCTCTGACTCTCTTTGTTTGGGAGGACAGTCCGTCCTGTACTACTTAAAAGGATCGCTCGTGGAGGAAGATTTTTATTATCAAAAAGAGCTGAGGATTTAGTAGGCTTTTAAGCATGTGCAGAAGTCCTTCATGCCACACTCTGTCGAAAGCCTGGTTGATGTCCAGAAAAGCTCCAACGACGTACTCCTTTCCATGGAAACCTTCCGGTACAAAGTAGCTGTTCAACTGTGCCATGCCTGAGTCTAAAATTAAACTGAAAATTTGGAATAGCTTTTTGGACCTTTCGGGACTCGAGCAATCTTCTCAGGATGCACCGCTCAAGTAATTTGCCAAATACTGGACGCAGGCTTATTGGGCGATAGGAGTCTAATTCCTCTGCTGGCTTCCCACTTTTATGGAGTATAATAATATTTGTCTTCTTCCAGGCACTTAGGAAGTGTCCCAGTCGAAGAGCAGAGTTGAAAATCAGTACAAAAAATAACAAAGCTCTGTGGGGCATAAGCTTAATGGAGCGGTTGTCGATGTGATCCTCACCAGGAGCCTTGTTGTTGCGGAGGGATTTGATATGATCTTCAAATTCCGTGAGTTTAACAGGCTTTACAGGAAGAGCAATCTGCAATGGGGCTTCTAGGGAATCAGCAACCAGTTGTATTCGTCTTGTCGATGCTGTCTCGAATGGCTGGAATCTTTCATCCAGGTTTCTGGCAAACGCTTCAGCTCTGTCCTGAGGTGATTTTGCCCAAGTGCCATCTGGGTTACGAACTGGAAACTTTGGAGCAACTTGTCTCTTGAATCTCTTCGTGAGCTTCCAGAGCGCGAATTTTGAGTTTTCATCGGCAGCAGCTTTCCCGAGGAACGCGTCAGTTGCTTCTCTTTTCAGGTTGGCCAGTACTTTTCTCACCCGATTTGATATCCTTCGGTACAATCTGTCAATTATTAGGTCATTGGTTCTGATAACCTCACGCCGAAAACGTTTCTTGAGAGTTAAGATCTTCTTCATAAAAGTTTCAACCGCTTTCTCGATATCGTCTGCTGTATTTATCTCTGTATTAAGGTTAAAGGCATTGTTAAGTTCGTACTGAAACAGCCTTATATTCGCACCAGGTGGAACGAGCATCCTAATAGGGGCGGTGCTATGAGGTGACGTTGTTAGTGAAGCGATCAACGGCAAGTGATCGGAAGATAGGTCATACTCTTCGCGTACTGATAGTAGACTGTTAGCTATACCTTTGTACAAGAAGAAGTCGATACATGAAGGTACATTCCTCGTGATATACGGGTAGTGAGTGGGTCTGCCTGTAGCCAGAACTTGAGTTGAGCTGCCGAAAATAACATCGTGCAGGGCTGTGCTTCGAGCATTCGCTCTTATACTACCCCAGAGGCGATGCTTAGCGTTAAAATCACCTCCAATGATAAACTTTTGACCATGTTTACCAAGGAGATTATCAAACTCAGAGGAATTCCAAGGCAGGCCTGGAGGAAGGTACACAGCTGACACCGTAATTTCGCCCAAATTAGTTGAAATTTTTACCGTCGCCATTTGTAGGTGATTCGTTGTGATCGAATGCAGGTGATAGTGCACTAATCCCTGCCTGATTAGGATGTAATCTCCTCCTCTGGGGCGACCTCCTGTGTGATCTGCTCGATAGCAGATTGAGGTAGGATCCGTCGTGTAGGAGTGTCTCTGAAATAAGCATAACATCATTTTTGTGCTTGCTGAGAAACACTTTAAGCTCATTAGCATTTAGGATAATGCTACGAGCGTTCCAGGCTCCGAGGCGCAGTTCACAAGCCATTACTTGCGCTGCGTCAACGACTTAGAACCTCTGAGTTCTTTGATCTCCCCAAATAACTCAGCGATGGTTTTTTGTAGACCAGCAATGGTCTGCTGCATTGAGATGATTTGTGCGAGGGAGCCATCAATTACCGTTTGGTTAGAATGTTGAGGTTAGCCTGCGTTTGTTACAGGAGCAAACGCAGCAATCGGAAAAGTGGGGAACATTGTATTTGAGAAAGCATTACGCTGTTGGGAGTATTTTTCGTCAGGTCGTGTGCTCTGTTGTCCAATTCTAGTCGCATCTGCATACGATAGGCCCTGCCGCACGATTGAAGATGGAATAGCTTGTTGCTTGATGTTGCGCATGGGCTGTGGATGTTCTACGCTGGTCATGGGAGTAATGTTGATTCCAGTTATTCGGCTTTAGAGTCTCTGGACGTAAATTCTGCAGCCCTTGTGAGTTGCCTAATGTTTTCCTTGGCAATTAACGCACTCCAGGTCGTCATAGGTCCTTGCCTGGCATTGACTGGAACCAGTCCAATGAGGCAAACTGCATCTACCACATCTGGGCTCCTTGGTGCAATAGTTTTTGGTGTGATCAAAGCCAAAATATCGGTAACATTGACGCAAATTAAAATTTTTTCTCGGCAGTTCCACTCTGACTCTTTGACGGCCAACTTTGTTTATTTTTAGAGCTTCTCTGTTATTAATAGCCTTTTTAATGTCTATAAACCAAACGTTCTGGCCAGAAGCCTTGCCTGGAACCGGATCAGAGGTGTCAACATTCTGTGACTTCACCTTTGTGATCACCTAGGTGAACGCATTTAAAATTTGCTCAATTGGAGTAGAAGCAGCCAAGTTGCACACCACAACCCTGTAGGCTCTGTCTTCCGGGAGGCAGAAGTGATTGTATTGGAGATTTACTTCCGAAAATTTTTTAGTGATAGCTCTGTGGGCATCAGAGTCACGGGGGTATATGCGCAAGTTGCCATTACGCGCGATCTTGAGCTCATATGAGTCAGACGATACCGCCGAGTCGAGAAGTGTTATGTGGCTAGGTTTAAGTGACTGGAATTTTTACTTGTCCAGATTCTTCTTCTGCAACGGTTTCGACCTGGAGAATGTCCATGCTATTTTCGCCTTCTCGACAGTCATCTAAGTTTGCAAGAGCAGTAAATTTATTTAAAGCAAGATGGTTTCTATGTTCGATTACATGGTCTCTTTTTTTCGAACTTTTCGGTGAGGTTGGTAGGTTTCTCTTCTTGGATGGAACTTTTTGCCAAGAGACTGAAGCCGGCTGGAATGTGAGCGTATTACTATTTTTTTCAATTTGCGGTAATAGGCGACTATTTCCAACTGTTTTCTGGTTAGGTTTGTTTAATTGGCTTGGGCTATCTGGGTAAAGCGAAAGAAATTCAACCGAATATGCGAAAGATTAAGCTTCTTTCCTCCTCCGCAAACTGTCACTGGCGTCAAAATATTCATTGGCCTCGTACAAGTTTATTCGCAAATTCATGACTAGTTTCTTCCAAATTATAAAACCTTTGTATTCGCTATAACCGGTAACGGAACCGTTACATCGACCTCAAAGCTTGAAGAAATCAGACCTAAAATTGTAACGATTCTCACAAATAAATCTTTTCTGGTAATCTTCGATCGGCAATATCCTATTGAGTTGCATGCTGATGCAAGAACCTGTGGATATGCAGCCGTAAAATTTTTTCGCAATACCTAATTGGCCGTGAGTATGTTATCTATACAGATTATAATTCGTTAAAGCTTTCTGCAAAAAGGCCCTCTTACAATCGTTTAATTTTTATGTTCAGTATACAGAGGGCAAACGTAAGAAATCCCTTATCACCTGAACTTGACTTGACATTGAATAAAATTTCCGAAAAACGAGTAAATCTGTCTGAAATTTAAAGTAGTATCTTTCCCAAATATGTTTTAAAACAATCTACGCATCAACACAAATTAAAGACATTATTTGTGACGAAGCGATCGAAAATGGCTGACATAAATCCTTCAATTCGCATCCGATCTTTACCAAAAATGTTTTAGAACAGTCTACGCATTAACACAAATGAAATAATACACTTATAGTTACGAAAATAGCAGAGACATTAGCCGTGATACAAACTTCCTTTGCGCCATCTTGATGCTTGCATATGCTGCGAATTGCATCAAACGGCAGCTGATAAATACTTCTTGCAACGTTTAGACCCCGAGATAGTGGAAATTGTCAATAAATTGGATTCAGACGAGTTGGCCGAAAACTTTGGCAAAATATATGATCGTAAGGCGAAAATGTGCATTATATTGCAAAGTCCAACGACGGGGTAGAACAAGTTATTTGCCAGTTGTCCCACATCTCTTAAATGGCCTGTAATTATCCGTGTTCACAGAAAACTAGTCGGTCAGTGCAGTCGGTCCTCTTCTGACACCAAAAAATCGAATTGTATGATTTCCAAAACATTTATTTAGTACCCTCCATCAGGATCTGACCTCTACGGCTTTTTGTAGCGTCTTCATCGCTTGATTGCGCTGTCGAAATTGACCTTACCGAGTTCCAGTAAAAGGTTCCAGTTCACGTTTTGCTCGAACTTTTGCTGGCTGTCCTGCTTGTAGTTGACCATGGAAAGAACCTCGCTATATTTCAATCCCCGAACAGAGCATCTGCCTAGGGTGTCTTCTGGGATTCCTTCCGGCATGTTTTTTTTCTATTCTTCCACTCAACAGAGTCTTAGCGGAGGAGTTTTCATCGTTATAATCTTTTTACGAAAAATCTATAAAAATATTTTAAATGTATAGTAACAAATAAGTATATAGCACTGCTTCATCTTAAAGTATATCCTACGAAACTACAGGGTAAGTGCCTTAAAGAAACGAGACAATAAATAATAACGGTTCAGATACACAGTATTATTTTATCTTGATTACAATAATACATTGATAAAAAAAAAAACAGGCGTGGCTTTAGTAATCTATATAATTACCAAAAATAATAAATGTATAAATAAGCGATAGATTAGGGACATTTACGAGGTGTGATAAAAAAAATATTGCGAATTTTGCCAATTTTTGTTCTTCCACAAATCCGGGCGTTTCTGGCGGATGGCTCCGCGCAAGTTGCGCATAACTTGCAGGTAATATTCCTTATTGACCGTTCTACCCTGTGGTAAGAACTCATGATGCACCACGCCCCTGCAATTCCTTTGAGTTTAGTTGTCTTTACAATAAATACCATTGCGCCAACAGGTTATGTGCCCAGGCTCAGCTAGAGGCCCTACGTATAATTATATTATATATGTAGGATATTTATTGATTACACAATTGTTTATCTTAATAATATTTGGTATTATAATAGTTTGGTTATTTTATTTAGTGTTTAATAAAAAGATGACTCGTGCCAACACTTCTTGATCTCCGGACATACGACGACTACACAACTTTGCCTTACTCCGGACACGACGACTTTTCGGCTTGACGATCTTTTCTTACTTCCCAACTTTCAACTCGGTCTTTTCTTTCTCGACTGACTCTTCCTCTTCTGCCCACGCTCACGACGCTACCCCTTGCGATGACCATCGATCGTCGCATATCGATAACCATCGTTACATTCGGCCATCCTGATCACTTTCGTCTGACCCAGACGACCATAGATCCTCACTTGTAGACGCGTATTTCCATAGCTTCATATTCTCTGAACATGTTGCAGTTATTGTAGGACCTTCCACCTGAGCTGCTTTCCGTACATCGTAACGGCCGTTTCTTTTTACCTTAGTTATTTCATATGGCCCGAGAAAACTGCTAGCTAATGTGTGAATTGTTTTTTGCAATGCAAAATGGCAAACACTGTGTGCATCCACTATAACTTCATGATCCGCGTCGCGTTGCTTCTCTTCCAGCTGTTTGCGCAGCTCCAGAAGCTGCTGCTCCAGTTCCGCGTTCTCCTGACCGCGCTTCTTCAAATTGAGGGCATACTTCTTGAGCTTCCCCCTGAGCTCTCGCGCCTTCTGTTGCTGGATATCGGCAATCTCCTTATCCTTCCCCTCAGAAAGCTGCTCCAACTGCTTGATTCGCTCTTCCTGGTCAGGTGGATTCTGTCGTAGCTGCTGCAGTTCCTTTTGGAGAGATTGAATTGTGGTATTCCGGTGATTGATCAGTTCCTTGGACTTTTCGAATTTGGTGGATTTCGACACCAGTTGGCGCCGCAAATCCTCCAGAGAGGGCTGTTGGCCCACTAACTTCTCTTTCAGCTGGGACAACTCTTGCTGCCTTTGGTCAAGCTCCTTTTGTAGCCTCGCGACGTCCTGCTTGAGCTTGGCATTCTCCTCCTTGCGCTGGCTACTCTCCTGGTCCATTTGGAAGATCTCCTCATCCGCTTCCTGGCGTTCGCGACGCAGCTCTTTGTTGACCAGTTCCTGCTCCTGCAACTGCTGTTTCAGCTGCTTTAGGTTGCCACGATTCTCAATGTTCGCATGTATCTCGGCCTTGATTTCCTCGTTCAGCTTGACCACCTGCTGCTGCAGTTGCTCCACTTGCTCTTGATTATCTTCCTGGGGCTTTGTTTGCTCCTCTAGCACGATCTTCATCGACACCGGGCATTCAGCGTTATTTTCGGCTGGCTTGTACTCTGCTATCATTGATTCGATCATCGGATTGTACTGTGGAGAAGCATCTATGTTACTACCAGTCTCAACAATATTGTAAATACTTAGCTCTTTTGATTCAGCGCATTCCGGCCGCGCTGACGCCTGTGTTACAGCTTGTGGGCAATTTGAAGATATATGACCGCTGCCTGCACATTTAAAACATTTTGTTTCTGCCTTGCAGTCTTTCCTCATGTGTTCATTAGATCCGCAGTTGTAGCAACGAATACTTTTTCCATCGGTTAAATTTTGAATGCCACCACTGTATTGCTTTTGCGGTTTTTCGATAACACACTTGCTCTCGTACAACTCATATTTTTTCAACAGTTCGCTGTATGACTTGCAGCCGTACAATGCAAATTTGAATTCGCTTTTAATATCCAGCCCATCAACTATATAAGCGATAATAGACTCAACATCTACTTGTCCAAGTGCTGCAATTTTTTTCATTATTAGCATGTATTCGTGCATGCTTTCGTCGCTCTTCTTCTTCCTGTGCGTCAACTTTGCATGTACATCGGCACTTTTCGATGCGCGCTTAAACTCGCCAATTAGGGCATTTTTAAGTTGCTCATACGTGCTCACCAACTCTGACTCCAGAAACAACTTGGCCATTTTAACCATTTTTCCTCGTGCCTGCACATATCGTTGTTTTTCCGTAAGCTCATATGCATCTGCATTCTGCTCAAAATTTTCAAGCCAAATCTCCACTGGGATGTTGACGCCATCGAAGTCGGGTACAATTTTTGCAAAATTGTCTGCAGTTACTTTCGGCTCTTTCTGGGTAATTTCATCAGCTTGAATCTTAAGAGTAAGCAGCTGAATTATTTGTTGTAGATTTTTGTTACTTTCTGCTTGCATCTTTTTTATTTGGTCTGCACACACTTCTGATAGACACTGCTCTTCTGCATTTTCACTTTCGTCTCCTCGCTTTGCCACCGACCGTGTAACGGCACCATATCGCTGTCCCTTTTTCCCCTCCTCACTCATGCTTTCGTATTCGCTGCTTGACATCAACTCAATATTTCACCACGATTCTAGGAGTTTCTAACCGACGCCAACCAACTTGCGTAATTTCACAACTTTTTATATATAACTTTATATTTGGCACTTTTGACGTGCCAAAACTGTTCAACTTTCTGCACTTTACAAATGGGTCAACTTTTTATTGTTTATACGGACGAGCCCCCAAATGTAGGATATTTATTGATTACACAATTGTTTATCTTAATAATATTTGGTATTATAATAGTTTGGTTATTTTATTTAGTGTTTAATAAAAAGATGACTCGTGCCAACACTTCTTGATCTCCGGACATACGACGACTACACAACTTTGCCTTACTCCGGACACGACGACTTTTCGGCTTGACGATCTTTTTCTTACTTCCCAACTTTCAACTCGGTCTTTTCTTTCTCGACTGACTCTTCCTCTTCTGCCCACGCTCACGACGCTACCCCTTGCGATGACCATCGATCGTCGCATATCGATAACCATCGTTACATATATATATATTATATTATAAAAGAGAACTTAAGTGAAAATCCTTGAAAGATGGGTGGAACATATATCAGAATATATTCACAAGAATATTCACAAGAGCACACACAAAGAGCGAACCAGTGAACTACTTGAACTTCGTTCCAATTTTTTTTTTATGACTACTCGAAATTTTTTTAAGTGTATGATGCAGCAATCTGGGGCATCATACACCTTCATTTTTGGCAGAGGCAGCCAACACAGCGAGTTAAATTTGAAATCGATACTTTATCAAAGCGTTAAATGAAGAGATACCGTATACAAGTTAACGAGTGCCCCTTGCACCTAATAATTTGACACAAAGAGGAAAGAATGGACATTAAATGATAAGAGAACATTGGCTGGAATTGCATGTTTTAATACTAATACCGGAGCGGATTATCAGTAAGTGGAATGTGATATGCTCTTACTTGTCGCGAGAGCAGTATAACCGTTTATGCCAGGTCAGCTTGCCGACCGATTAATGTAGCTTTAGGTTCTTTGTAGTTTTTAGTTTATAAGATTTTTTGGGCAATGCTCCCGCTTTCCGGTGGCTTTAGATTTAGCTTTAACATAAAGCTCATTGCAATAAGTCGCACAATAAATATTATATTATTCCGGCAAACACTGTCGTCATCTATATACTATAGAGGGTTCCCAAAGGCAGGTCAGTGAAATGAGACATCAAATGAAACACTTCTATTTAGAGACGCCACAAGTAGAGTCCTATCAAAGAATTTACGTAATTTCAAGGATCCCGTGCAATTTGAAATTAGACATAATAAAGTCGATACCTAAGTTTAATGGAGCGCAGGATGAGTACGTAGCCTGGACGCAATCTGCCACAGATGCGTATGAGCTGTTTAAGCCATTCGAGGGCAGCAGCGCACACTATGAAGCTACGATAATTAGGCATATGCCAAAAGGCACAGCGAGATCGCTGTTGGTGTCACACAACAAGGTGCTTAATTTTTCATCCATAATATCTAGATTCGATTGTACTTACGGCGATAAGACATTCTTACGGCTTCTTCGCATGGGACTAGATATGGTCCGGCAAGGCGAATCAAGCCTTATGCAGTACTACGATGAAGTCGAAAGAAAATTGACTCTTCTCAAAAACAAAATATTATGACCCACGAGAGAGAAGGCGCCGATTTTCTCAATGCAGAGGTTAGAGCCGACGCACTTCATGCTTTCATCTCCGGACTAAAAAAGTCGCTTAGGTCATTTGTATTCGCGGCACAGCCCAAAGACTAACCGTCTGCCTTGGCAAACATTTTTATTAGCTACAAACTACAAAGAACCTAAAGCTACATTAATCTATCGGTAAGGCGACCTGGAAGTAAGACAAGTAAGAGCATATCCGATTTTCTAAAATAAACATAATTAAAATGATTTAAGATCTGTACGTATTGAACACCCCACAGATAGTACAGTAAGTTTGTAAGAAGCGTCTAGAAAGAAAATCCGTTAGTCCGAAAAAACCACTCACATATTCGAGAGTACCCTAGAGTTAAAATTATTTGTAAGAAGGTGAACCTTTTTCCGACATTCCATAATCACGATGTACGTTAACTACAAGAAGACACTCTAGATGAACGCGGCGGCAATATCTTGCCCCTACCTGACGGCAATACAAAAACTTACACGTCAATTTGCAAGTTGGCCCTATGAGACACTGTAGGACTTCATGATGGAGACACAGCTCTGTGCCGCACTCAACCCAACAACTAAAAAAACCCAACTTTAGTGCTTGAAGACCTGATATTAACAGATAGCCATGTCGTACTAATTTACTTGGAAGAATTCGACTCTAAGAAGAGTTCCTGGCGCAAGGACTATAAAAACGAATACAAGGCCTAAACCGACTTCTCTTCGAATGTTCCTTTTCATATCGGCGTGACAATGATTTTATGCCGACGATCGTTCCGCCCGGGGGTTGTACATATTGCTGTGATACACCATGAACGAAAATTGACCGACGCGTATGGCATCATGGAGAGCCGCTTGGAAAATAAAAAATAAATGGTGGGCAGCTGACTATAACTGACTGATCCATTTTGACAGCACGGAGCAGCTGATGAATCTGATCTTTCCACTGACGCGATTTCCTCGCCCGTACCGCTGGTTTACCACCATTCCACCGCCTTTTACCACCAACTGCATCGCTAAAAAGAAGCCAACTTCAGCGGATTAGAGAAGTTGCGCTACACCATGGAACGCATTGATACCTCTGAAGAAAGTCGTTTTAATTATGACCCAGAACATTGCAGATTCCCATAAAATTTACAAGCAACAAGGGAACTACTTAGATCGTGGGTACCGTTAGCAAAAAAATAACCGGGGTCATGATTTTAAGGGAAGAGTAGTTAACGAGTGCCCCTTGCACCTAATAATTTGACACAGAGAACATTAATTATGGCAATTCAACGCCAACACTAACTGGTAGTGTGTTCTCTACTACAATAAGCAAGAGCTAAATCAATGCGACGGTAAGCATCTCACCGATCTCCACTGTTCGTAGCAGGATAGCAATATGTATCTTATAAAAGAGCCGGCTGCGCTTTTTTTCCCCAAATTAACCCGTAAAAAGGCAGTGCCTCATCAGGAGGACAATATACGTAGAAATCGCTTCCAGGATTTAACAGACAACGAAGACATGAAACCCTTTACCTCGCAAGCAGCGATCAGTTGTGCCGAAGTGAACCGTAGAGCCAACCTGAAGCCCGCAAATATCGCCGTCAATCTAAAGCACCAAAAATCATGGTCCCCCGCGTGATTAACTTGCCAGCCAAAGAGCTGTACGCCTTGGACCCACCTTCTCAATAAACACCTTAAATTCAGGTGATTGTGCTATACAGTGCAACTCATCAGACGACTACAGAACTGTGGCCTGTCACTTCCGCGATAAGCTACCTGAGGATCGGCCCTTCCGCATTGTCATGAGCAACATTCATCACGGTTTTCCATATATGCAGGCAGTGGAGTATGAACCATCCAACTTCTGAATTCAATCTCGGACCGGACGAAACCTAAATGCTGCTATCACTGTAGCAACTCTTACGCAGCCAACTTTAAAGGTTGCAAAAAATATCTTCAAATCAATTTTAAAAATAAGCAGCAGCAGCAGATCATTCCATCTACTGCCCTCCTGCGGAGACAGACTTTCCGGCACTTTTCTCCCAACTCGACAGGAAATACCTTGCTGCAGGAGACTGGAACGCCAAACATAGGTGGTGGGGCAACCATAATGTATGCAAGAGGCAGGGTTCTGTCTTCTGATCTAGCTACAGGCGAAGCTACTTGCTACCCCTGCCGGGTGAGCGCTTCTCCCAGCGCCATTGACTTTGGCATATCAAAAGGCTTCAGACAGCAACAAATCCAGGTAAGAGCCCTCACTGAGCTTTCATTTGACCATCTCCCGCTTCTCTTTGAACTGGATGAGTAGGCCCAATACTTTCAGGGAACCCCTAGAACACTGCCCCCGCATGCAAACATTGGTCTATTTAAAACAGACATCGAGGAAAATGTCTCACTCAATTCGCCCATCAACACTAGCGACGAGCTGGATGCTTATGTCGACTGCTTCACTGCTACTGTCATTGGGGCTGGAGACAGGCTACTCCATCACCGCGCCAAGTAAGCCCGAAAACTGTTAAAAGACCAATACTAAATCCAAAGGCAAGAGCTCTTCTGAACCCTGGGAGTTTGCCCTGACAATAGCAGCGACTTCTCAGTATGGAAGCTAACGAGAGGAATAAAGAGGCAGCCGCTCTGCCAATCGCCCGTTTTAGGACACAGTGGTCTGTGGCTGTAGAAAGATTGTGTCAAAGCGAACGCATTTGCAAAGCATTTGTTTTTCACTTTCACTCCCTTCTGTTTGACGGACGACTCCCATCGAGAAGAAGTCGTTAGCTTTTTGGATGTGCCTTCTCAACCAACCCATCCCATAAGACATACCACGCTGCAAGAAGTCACTGCAGTTAGAGGGCCTAAAACTGAAGAAGACACCTGGACCCGATGGTATTGAAAACCGTGCAGCCAAATACCTTCCTCATAAAGGAGTTATGGCATTAGTTAAAATTTATAATGCTATGCTAAAATTAGGGCACTTCCCTAAGCAATGGAAGCGTGCGAGGATCGTTATGATACCCAAACCCGGCAAACTTCCAACGCAGACAGACTCCTACTGCCCAATAATTCTACTTCCAACCTTTTCTAAGGTCTTCAAACGAATTCTGACGAAACGATTGATGGATCTGCCCAGGTATCAGGAGACATACCCAAACATCAATTTGGCATCAGGAAGTCACACGGTTGCCCGGAACAAGTCCACCGTCTAGTCAATCGCGTAACGCACTGCCTTGAGTCCAAGCTCTACACAGTGGCAGTGTTCCTCGATGTTAAGCACTCCTTTGATAAGGTATGGCACGAGGGATTCCAATAAAAAGTTAAGGCTCTTATTCCAGGACCCCACTTTAATATCCTGATATCCTTCATCACCGATCGGACTTTCGAGGTGGCAGTGAGAGACTCCCGATCGAGAATGCTGGCCATAAACGCATTGTACGCCCTCTACACAGCAGATATACCCGTTCCGTCCCCCAGTGTTCCCTCGGCTGAGGTACTAGTAGCTACATACGTCACGACACAGCCATGCTTGCGTCTCACATGTCTCTGCGGACTATACTGCGGTAAGGCCGCCAAGGCCTGGGCAGCAAAGTAGAATACAGCCATCATACAGCTCTCTGTCTCCGATGTCTGAAGAGGATCCACCCCTCTGATCTCCCTACCCGCATAATATCGTAATATTCTAAATTCCCGCCAAATTGTTAAATGTAGGTTAGTTAAGTCTTTATGTAGCAATATATAATTCCCCATTTCCCTCGGCCGGTTACATTCAGAAGGCTCTGAATTGATTCCGGCGCTAAATAAAAAAACAAAAACAAAAAGCTTTAGGTTCTTTGTAGTTTGTAGCTTTTAAGGTTTTTTGAGCTATACCCCCGGTGCACCGGGTGGTTTCCCGGTGGTTTTAGAGTTTTAGTTTTTAAGTCGCACAATAAATATTATATTACTCCGGCAAAAACCTTCGTCATCCATATATTTTTACTGTTGACTAGGCCAAACCTAGCAACAGGGGGTCAGTCAACCTCCGCATTTTATCGTTTATTTGTCCACCGCGCCATACCGCATTAAAATGAGCTGGAGGACTGATGCGGTGCACGAATAGCTGGATCAAGAATTTGCAGCGAGGGAAAGGTCTTACATAACCTACCTGTGAGTCGAAGGTTCAGGGACAGACGTTTTAAATAGATAAGTTACATACTGAAAGAAGAAAATTCCAACAACGGCATCAAAGTGGCAATCATTGCACGATCGAGACGAAATCTAAAGAATATATAATATATTGGTCGGCTAGTCAACAGAATCGAAAGAGTATCGATAGTGCTCACTGGAAAGGCAAAAAATAATAATTTCTAATGACGTGAAGTTCTTAAATGTTTCAGGATTCAAGAGCGAATACAATGACTTCTACATAATTGAGGCATCTTATAGATGAGGGCATCCTAATTAGCAAGACGAATGAGCGGCAACAACAAAGTGACAGTTTATCCAGCGAAGAAGATTCCAGTAATAGGTAGCAACGACATGAACGAGGGCGTCCAAAGCTTTTTAGGAGAATAAGAAGATGAATACATGGCGAATGTGCGGAACGGCCCATGGAAAATTGTGGCACTTTCGGCTGAGAAAAAGGTTATTGGCATTAAAATGGTGTTCCGCATGAAAGTAGGTGAGAAAAGAAGAAGAAGAAGTAAAGAAGGTGAGGCTAGTTGCAAAGAGTTACTCACAGAGACCTGACGAAGATTTTCATGAGACGTATTTACCTCATCAGGAGGACAATATACGTAGAAATCGCTTCCAGGATTTAACAGACAACGAAGACATGAAACCCTTTACCTCGCAAGCAGCGATCAGTTGTGCCGAAGTGAACCGTAGAGCCAACCTGAAGCCCGCAAATATCGCCGTCAATCTAAAGCACCAAAAATCATGGTCCCCCGCGTGAGTAACTTGCCAGCCACAGAGCTGTACGCCTTGGACCCACATTCTCAATAAACACCTTAAATTCAGGTGAATGTGATATACAGTGCAACTCATCAGACGACTACAGAACTGTGGCCTGTCACTTCCGCGATAAGCTACCTGAGGATCGGCCCTTCCGCATTGTCATGAGCAACATTCATCACGGTTTTCCATATATGCAGGCAGTGGAGTATGAACCATCCAACTTCTGAATTCAATCTCGGACCGGACGAAACCTAAATGCTGCTATCACTGTAGCAACTCTTACGCAGCCAACTTTAAAGGTTGCAAAAAATATCTTCAAATCAATTTTAAAAATAAGCAGCAGCAGCAGATCATTCCATCTACTGCCCTCCTGCGGAGACAGACTTTCCGGCACTTTTCTCCCAACTCGACAGGAAATACCTTGCTGCAGGAGACTGGAACGCCAAACATAGGTGGTGGGGCAACCATAATGTATGCAAGAGGCAGGGTTCTGTCTTCTGATCTAGCTACAGGCGAAGCTACTTGCTACCCCTGCCGGGTGAGCGCTTCTCCCAGCGCCATTGACTTTGGCATATCAAAAGGCTTCAGACAGCAACAAATCCAGGTAAGAGCCCTCACTGAGCTTTCATTTGACCATCTCCCGCTTCTCTTTGAACTGGATGAGTAGGCCCAATACTTTCAGGGAACCCCTAGAACACTGCCCCCGCATGCAAACATTGGTCTATTTAAAACAGACATCGAGGAAAATGTCTCACTCAATTCGCCCATCAACACTAGCGACGAGCTGGATGCTTATGTCGACTGCTTCACTGCTACTGTCATTGGGGCTGGAGACAGGCTACTCCATCACCGCGCCAAGTAAGCCCGAAAACTGTTAAAAGACCAATACTAAATCCAAAGGCAAGAGCTCTTCTGAACCCTGGGAGTTTGCCCTGACAATAGCAGCGACTTCTCAGTATGGAAGCTAACGAGAGGAATAAAGAGGCAGCCGCTCTGCCAATCGCCCGTTTTAGGACACAGTGGTCTGTGGCTGTAGAAAGATTGTGTCAAAGCGAACGCATTTGCAAAGCATTTGTTTTCCACTTTCACTCCCTTCTGTTTGACGGACGACTCCCATCGAGAAGAAGTCGTTAGCTTTTTGGATGTGCCTTCTCAACCAACCCATCCCATAAGACATACCACGCTGCAAGAAGTCACTGCAGTTAGAGGGCCTAAAACTGAAGAAGACACCTGGACCCGATGGTATTGAAAACCGTGCAGCCAAATACCTTCCTCATAAAGGAGTTATGGCATTAGTTAAAATTTATAATGCTATGCTAAAATTAGGGCACTTCCCTAAGCAATGGAAGCGTGCGAGGATCGTTATGATACCCAAACCCGGCAAACTTCCAACGCAGACAGACTCCTACTGCCCAATAATTCTACTTCCAACCTTTTCTAAGGTCTTCAAACGAATTCTGACGAAACGATTGATGGATCTGCCCAGGTATCAGGAGACATACCCAAACATCAATTTGGCATCAGGAAGTCACACGGTTGCCCGGAACAAGTCCACCGTCTAGTCAATCGCGTAACGCACTGCCTTGAGTCCAAGCTCTACACAGTGGCAGTGTTCCTCGATGTTAAGCACTCCTTTGATAAGGTATGGCACGAGGGATTCCAATAAAAAGTTAAGGCTCTTATTCCAGGACCCCACTTTAATATCCTGATATCCTTCATCACCGATCGGACTTTCGAGGTGGCAGTGAGAGACTCCCGATCGAGAATGCTGGCCATAAACGCATTGTACGCCCTCTACACAGCAGATATACCAGTTCCGTCCCCCAGTGTTCCCTCGGCTGAGGTACTAGTAGCTACATACGTCACGACACAGCCATGCTTGCGTCTCACATGTCTCTGCGGACTATACTGCGGTAAGGCCGCCAAGGCCTGGGCAGCAAAGTAGAATACAGCCATCATACAGCTCTCTGTCTCCGATGTCTGAAGAGGATCCACCCCTCTGATCTCCCTACCCGCATAATATCGTAATATTCTAAATTCCCGCCAAATTGTTAAATGTAGGTTAGTTAAGTCTTTATGTAGCAATATATAATTCCCCATTTCCCTCGGCCGGTTACATTCAGAAGGCTCTGAATTGATTCCGGCGCTAAATAAAAAAACAAAAACAAAAAGCTTTAGGTTCTTTGTAGTTTGTAGCTTTTAAGGTTTTTTGAGCTATACCCCCGGTGCACCGGGTGGTTTCCCGGTGGTTTTAGAGTTTTAGTTTTTAAGTCGCACAATAAATATTATATTACTCCGGCAAAAACCTTCGTCATCCATATATTTTTACTGTTGACTAGGCCAAACCTAGCAACAGGGGGTCAGTCAACCTCCGCATTTTATCGTTTATTTGTCCACCGCGCCATACCGCATTAAAATGAGCTGGAGGACTGATGCGGTGCACGAATAGCTGGATCAAGAATTTGCAGCGAGGGAAAGGTCTTACATAACCTACCTGTGAGTCGAAGGTTCAGGGACAGACGTTTTAAATAGATAAGTTACATACTGAAAGAAGAAAATTCCAACAACGGCATCAAAGTGGCAATCATTGCACGATCGAGACGAAATCTAAAGAATATATAATATATTGGTCGGCTAGTCAACAGAATCGAAAGAGTATCGATAGTGCTCACTGGAAAGGCAAAAAATAATAATTTCTAATGACGTGAAGTTCTTAAATGTTTCAGGATTCAAGAGCGAATACAATGACTTCTACATAATTGAGGCATCTTACAGATGAGGGCATCCTAATTAGCAAGACGAATGAGCGGCAACAACAAAGTGACAGTTTATCCAGCGAAGAAGATTCCAGTAATAGGTAGCAGCGACATGAACGAGGGCGTCCAAAGCTTTTTAGGAGAATAAGAAGATGAATACATGGCGAATGTGCGGAACGGCCCATGGAAAATTGTGGCACTTTCGGCTGAGAAAAAGGTTATTGGCATTAAAATGGTGTTCCGCATGAAAGTAGGTGAGAAAAGAAGAAGAAGAAGTAAAGAAGGTGAGGCTAGTTGCAAAGAGTTACTCACAGAGACCTGACGAAGATTTTCATGAGACGTATTTACCTGTAGTGCGACTTACATCGGTCAGACTGTTAGCAGCGATGACGGAGAATCTGACATGGAGATCCATCAAATAGACGTGGTGACGCATATCTAAACGTAGAGCTAAAAGAGAACGTCTACTTGAAAGTACCAGAAGAATAGAGCGATTTCATAGAAAAATTGAAATCAGGCGCAGCAATTGGTGCACAGCAGAACACAATTACCAAAGATCATATGAGAGCAGCATGGTGTGAGGCGCTGGAAAAAAATAACGTATATCCACTTGAGAATGCATTGTATGGTGTACGATAATATTGTTTACAATGGTACCGTAAACTAATAGATAAGCTGGCATAGATGGGTCTGGAGGCTACCAAGCAAAATCAATGTGTATTTGTGAAACGACAGAAGAACAATATTCTTTAAGTCATGATTTACGTTGATGACACATTATTAGCGTCAAATCACACTAAATGGCTGTATTTTACGAACAGTTCCCTTGGAGAGAGTTCGATATGATAGACATCGGTCCAGTGAAAACGTGCCTGGGCATAGAATTCCAACAAAACTTGGAAGAGCATTAAGTCCTCATCTCACAAAAACTATACACTGATACCATTTTGAAGAGATTTGGTATGGCAGAATACAAACCCGCATCAACACCAATAGAAGTAAAGTATATAGTATATTGAAGAAATCTGAGTCCCCCGATGAAATGGAAATTAGAAGGTTTGCTTATCAAAGTTTAATTTGTGCCTTAATGTTTCTTTCAATTGCAAAACCAGAATTGGATATGCTGTGAATTTCTCGAGCTAATTTAATTTATGCTACGGAGCTAAGCATTGGAAAGCAGCAAAACGCATACTGCGATACCCAACCGACACGAAGCACTACGGCCAGACTGGGGCGCAAACTTAAACGACAGCATTCGTCATGGCTGGCGCAACCATAAGTTTGGAGGCGCGACTACAGCGCACAGTGGCAGAATAGTTGGCAATGTTCGATGTAGTAAAAGAAACCTCATATCTAAAGGAACTTCTGGGATGCCCGCCAATTCTTTAAATTTAATACGACTTATATACGACATACAAGTATGTAAAATATATTCAAAAAACCTTATGTAATTGCGACAATTTAATGCTTTGTGAAGTCGTTCCTTTCCGTTAGTAGAGTTTTCCAAATTATTTCGATTTGGGATTTTCTAGAGTGCTAGTTGCAATCGTACATAAGAACTAACAAACAATAAATTTAAAAATTTTTGTTTTATTTATATATTATTTGTAATGATTTTCCTGTATATCCAACTTCGAAATATAATTAGGGTAAAACATTTTTTGGTGAAGAAGTGTGTTCTTAAATTTTATGTTTTCCAGTTCAGCTTATTATTTTTTATAATACTCGGATACAGTTATGTAGTTATCGACGGAAATTCTTCTATGACTAATATTAAGGTTAATTTTGTCATAAGAAATTGAAATCTCATTTTCATTTATGAAAAGATTGCAATTGATCCTAACCATCTTCACCTGGCACTTTAGATCATGCCCGACCAAAAGTATTTAGGAAACGTCTTTCCTGGACTAGACTAGATGTGGAATGGTTACAATAGATCTGATAGGTTGAGGAACTCTTCGGCAAGTACACAGTTTTTCCAATATTTTTGAAATATTACCATGTTAGTATTGGAACCCCTACTTAATTTAACAGGTTACTTTTTTTACATTAAAAATATGCTTATATTTGGGGATGAGTGCCTTTATTACAAGGAACATATATTTGTATTAGGCTTTTTAGTGTTTAATCTCCGACATTTTTTAGCGTCTCATTTTACGTTTTTGCATTAAATTTGATTTTCCAAAACTGAAATCCTTGAGTCTAATTTACGTCCAAAATATAAGGATCGGCTTAAGAACGGTTAATCGAAGAAGTAGTCAGTGGGAGGCTTCTTTTGGCGTGGTGAAGCGAAGCCCCCTAATTTAGAAGTGGTAATGCTGACATTGTCCTCTACGTAAGGTGAATCCTTGCGCAGACGTGACTTGACTTTGAAGTAGTTGGAGATAATTTGCTCAACTTTAGGACCGGGTGGTGAGCTAGAGAGCTCCTTCTCGCACCTTGACACTACGTTAGTAAGGAGTAAGCCTCCGGAGCGGTAAAACTGAATGAGCTTGTCCCTCTTCAGCCACTTATTGAGTATCTGCAAGCTATGAGGCTCGTAGATTCGATACACCTTGTAAAAGTGCTCATAGTGTTCGTTCATCCTCCTCATCTTGTTGGCATCGATTTTCGGGATATCCAAGTGAGGTTGCCTGATAATATGATAGGGATCATATTGAATGGAGAAGTTAGAGTAGCGAACAGTTGGCCAGTCCAAGTCAAGAATGGTATTGTAAAGAACCTTAGGGTGACCTAATACGCCATGAGCTACATCAATCATACGCAGTTGAGGGCCAGGTACAATATACTCCAATTCTATTTCGGCTATCCTGATATCGGTTCCACGGTATTTTCGCTCTCCTATCCACAATATAGGCATATCCTCATCGGCCACATGCTCAAGCTCTTGAATAAGAGGAGACACCTGAGTACGGTAATTCACAATTTTGTTATTTGCTCCATAAAGTAAGCTTCTTTCTGATGGAGTAAATCTTAAATATTCGGGTCTTGTCATAACAAAGTGATCAGAACGAAATAGACGATTCATTTCCATTTCGATAATGTTGTAGGCCCGTCGGTGCATGCAGATCCACACAATCTGAATATTTACAGCCAGAAACTGTTCGTGAAAAACCTTATCCCTTCCTGTATCGGAAATGTTTACAACTTCTTTTAAATGATAATAATCTGCCATATCCCCTTCACCCTTTAAAATCACACTGTAGTTACGGGCTACCAAAATTCTGTACTGGCTTAAATATATCGAAAAAGTTTTTTTCATCTCAATTGTTTGCTGGCTTTGTATTTGTCCGGCTAGTTCGTTTCTTCGGATTAGGACAAATTCTACGAGGCGGAGAAAATACTCAAAATATATTATCAGGGCGTGTATCAATCGGTGGACAGCTGGACGGTGCATGAACTCCACGAAGCGGTGGGTAAGGAAATCGGTAGGCATTAGAAAAAGGACCAAATCACGTATATCATTTATGACTACAGTGTCGTTGTCGTAAGTGCTGTCGTCTCTTACATACGCCTGTCGGAATATAAGCTCCTCCTCCTGATTGATCGTTCGCAGGAATTTATACCCATTGGTAATTATATATCGCTCGCGAGCATCCTCCAGATCACTGTGAGGTTGAAAGTGAAGACTGTCAGTTTTAGTGTCCCAACACCACTTGCCGCTGTAGTACTTGGGAGTGTAATTATCTACATGTACTCGCTTCATAGGTATTTTTTTTCTTACAAATGTGTATTATGTAATTGTGTCAGAGAAATAATTTTTGTGAAGTGAAAATAAAAATGAAAAACTGATTTATGAATATGTGATCACAGAACCATAGCTATGTTAAATGGAATCTTGTATACAAAATGTAGTCGGTCTAACGGACTATTAAGAAATGTATTTGTTCCAGTAAAAATTAATCAATTCGCGAAATTTCTGGCACATATTTAGCTAAAGCTGTATAGCATTCTCCCAAGGGCCATAAAAGTTTTCCTTTTTTACGTTGTAATTTCTTACTTCTTCATATTACAAGAACTTATTCCTATTTTGTATATTTAGGAAACACTAATGAAACATCTCATGTTCAAGTTGGTTCATGAACATCCTGCAAGGGCCAGGAAGGTGCCATAATTTTATTTATTTACACGTTTATTTTTTGAATATAGATTTTCCTCATTAATACATACAAATATATATTTTTCAACGTTATTTATAAGTTCTGTATATCTACATTTTATTCTTTGTTTTTTTTTCATACAAAATATACACTTAGAATGATTGTGATTATCATCCACAAAATAAGCGAGCTATGGCCAGACACATGATAAAAATTTAAATTTGCAGCTCTATGTTTTGTATTATTCAATATTTATTTCGTTGCCAGTTGAGCTATTTCTGTTATATGATTCATAATTGAAGGATTAAGGGGTTCAAAACAATTACCGGCATTTCTTCTGTTTTTTGGTCTAATTTCCGCTTGATTTCCGCCTTTTCTGATATTATTGTGCTTTGTCAATCAAAGCTTTATATTTTTAAAACTTTCCATCTTTTCCTTTAATTTAAACATAAGCCATGGCCAATACGGCTTGTTCAGACGTACTGCATGTACCTCGACATACGAGTGCCCCAACATATGAGTATTTGGAGATAAGAGCCGACGAGAAAGTGATTTTTTGCTTTTAGTTACGAGCAAAATTCGAGATACGAGTCCGGTTCGGTTCAGTTGTTTTTGTATAATAAATATTTGATATTTATTAATACGTTTTTATTATTAAAAACCACGTAACAAAAATTACTGGGGTGACATTTTGGAGGTCGGAACGGATGATTGCTAGTTTAATTGTTTTGTATGAGAAAATTTGCATCGAGATACGAGTAATTCAAGAAACGAGCAAGGTTGCGGAACAAATTAAACTCGTATGTCGAGGTAACAATGTATTTAAATATTCTTTACTAATTTGTAACTTGCTATGGGGGTTTTATTCTAATAGGATCACAATAACTCACTAGTAAATTCTTACGGATATTGCCGCTTCAAACACTTAAAACACAAACTGAATTTTCAAGCTTCGTCCACTCTCCTGGGAACTCATTGCTTTAAACAAATGGCAATACATAATTAAGTGCCCGGGCATTCTGCACATCAGAAAATTTACTTCGTTGGTGTCATTTTGAAACATCTGTTCAACAAAGATTTCTTTCCCTACTGAGTTCAACGAACTAAGCCGTTGATCTAAAAATTCCATGACATCTCTCAGTGTCTTGATTTCATTTGATTTTTTAACGTTGCATTCATATTCCTGTAGAGCATCTTTACTACATTTTTTGATAATGTGCGCAAACATGCTATCTGATTCTTCAGTCAGATTTAACTTAAGTCGCATCATATAAATATATTAATTAATAAAGTCAATAAAACTTTTTATATGCTTATATGAGTCCATATTTATTTTTGACTCTAACTGGTCCGAGAATACTTTTCTATTAATCTCCTACCTTCTTGTTAGTAGTTCCCAAGCTTATTCATAATTATGGCCAGAACCCAGCTTACTTACTGTACTTCGCTTAGCTTCAATGATGAGCTTAAGTCTACTCTGATATTGTAGATTTTTAATTTATTAATCCGTATTGGAAAGGTTACAAACTTCCCTTCCTGGATTTCTTTATATGTTATGCTTAGGTATTCCACTACTTGGTCGATATAACCCTTAAGCTTGATATCTAACTCATTCCTGGAAATATGTCTAACTACCTTCTCTTTATTTGCTTTAAATTTCTAAAGCATGCAACTAAAACGTATTTTTGTAAAATATTTATGGTCTACTGGCCCTAGCTTTAATAATTTGTTGTGATTTTCACGGCCTTGGGATTCTAATGAAGATAGTAGTACCTTATCATTCTCTTCGGTACCACCCTTCGTTAAAATTCCATCCACTAACCTTTCCTTCTCTTTTGACATTTTTTAAAATATAATTTATAATTAAAAAAAAAGAAAAACAAAAGGAAACTGGATGGACTTGCCGCCGATGCGTCCGTCGACGGTGCCGATAGTGTCGCCGCCGCTGCTGCCGATGTACTCGCCGATGCGGCCGTTTATGTTGCTACCGATGCCTCCTGTGTTGCCGCTAATGATTCCGCTGATGCCTTTTTGATATTGCCGTTGCCGCTGATGTTGCCTTTAACGCTGCCGCTCACCGGTGCTTTTGATGTTGCCGTTGCCGCTGATGTTTATTTCGACGTAGCCGCCAATTCCTTCCGCTGACCTGGCTTGACTTTTTAATAATAACATAACATATTAATAATTAATTTAAATGACATTTATTTTATTCTCTGTGTCACTTACCACTTGGGGGAAATAAAAGAGCACTTCATTTTTGACTAGGTTTTTTCCCTAGTCCGAAGCCCTATATCTTAGCTACCCGGGACTAAGATTTTAGCGCGAATCTACAGTCTCTTACCAGATGCTAGTTCATACCTGAGTCTCTTACCACAAGGGGTAAACCGTCAGGTTATCTCGAAACACAATTGTTAAGAGGAGCCCCAGGAGCCCTATATCGCCAATAATGAATCACCAAATAAATCATCAAAGGAAATAACCACTTAAACTTATTGGCACCCAACGTACATATAAAGATGCTGAAATCAGATTACTCATAACGTGCAACGAGACCTTGGATATTATAAAGTCGCTACAGACTTCAAGGGAGGAACGAGACATACGTCTCATGGAAGCAAATCCGCACATATCGCATATAAAGTTTTTGAGAGCTTTGAAGGTAGCTTTCATCCTTTGATACTCCTCTCAATTTTAAGGCCATAATTTTTTATGTTTTTAATTCATACCTTATACCTTATAGAGCAAGAGATTTCAACTTTCCGTCAAAAAATATGACTCCTCTACAGTACTATAATTAAGTGGAGAAGAAGCTAACTTTTCTAATAAATAAGACAATACGACAACGCCGTAGCTGCTTCTCTGAACGAAAAATACAGGTCATGTGCACTACGTGTATTCATTTCGAGGACCAGAAAGTCTTTAAGCAACGTTCCTTTTTCCACAAGGCCCGCCGATCTTTTTTGGACTTTAGCACTAACCCAAGTCGAGGCAAACCATGAGCGATGTATGTTTGCAAGTTTTTTCCCCCGAAGTACCGAAAAAAAATTCAAAAATTCGAGCAAAGACAGCAGATCAAGAAAATAAACATATTTCCAGAATCCAGATTAAATCAGGCAAAAAATAATAATTTCTAATGACGTGAAGTTCTCAAATGTTTCAGGATTCAAGAGCGAATACAATGACATCTACATGATTGAGGCATCTTATAGATGAGGGCATCCCAATTAGCAAGACGAATGAGCGGCAACAACAAAGCGACAGTTTATCCAGCGAAGAAGATTCCAGTAATAGGTAGCAGCGACATGAACGAGAGCGTCCAAAGATTTTTAGGAGAAAAACTCAAGCGATGATGAAAAGTGGACCATTGCTATTGAAGATGAGTACATGGCGAATGTGCGGAACGGCCCATGGAAAATTGTGGCACTTTCGGCTGAGAAAAAGGTTATTGGCATTAAAATGGTGTTCCGCATGAAAGTAGGTGAGAAAAGAAGAAGAAGAAGTAAAGAAGGTGAGGCTAGTTGCAAAGAGTTACTCACAGAGACCTGACGAAGATTTTCATGAGACGTATTTACCTGTAGTGCGACTTACATCGGTCAGACTGTTAGCAGCGATGACGGAGAATCTGACATGGAGATCCATCAAATAGACGTGGTGACGCATATCTAAACGTAGAGCTAAAAGAGAACGTCTACTTGAAAGTACCAGAAGAATAGAGCGATTTCATAGAAAAATTGAAATCAGGCGCAGCAATTGGTGCACAGCAGAACACAATTACCAAAGATCATATGAGAGCAGCATGGTGTGAGGCGCTGGAAAAAAATAACGTATATCCACTTGAGAAAGCATTGTATGGTGTACGATAATATTGTTTACAATGGTACCGTAAACTAATAGATAAGCTGGCATAGATGGGTCTGGAGGCTACCAAGCAAAATCAATGTGTATTTGTGAAACGACAGAAGAACAATATTCTTGAAGTCATGATTTACGTTGATGACACATTATTAGCGTCAAATCACACTAAATGGCTGTATTTTACGAACAGTTCCCTTGGAGAGAGTTCGATATGATAGACATCGGTCCAGTGAAAACGTGCCTGGGCATAGAATTCCAACAAAACTTGGAAGAGCATTAAGTCCTCATCTCACAAAAACTATACACTGATACCATTTTGAAGAGATTTGGTATGGAAGAATACAAACCCGCATCAACACCAATAGAAGTAAAGTATATAGTATATTGAAGAAATCTGAGTCCCCCGATGAAATGGAAATTAGAAGGTTTGCTTATCAAAGTTTAATTTGTGCCTTAATGTTTCTTTCAATTGCAAAACCAGAATTGGATATGCTGTGAATTTCTCGAGCTAATTTAATTTATGCTACGGAGCTAAGCATTGGAAAGCAGCAAAACGTATACTGCGATACCCAACCGACACAAAGCACTACGGCCAGACTGGGGCGCAAACTTAAACGACAGCATTCGTCATGGCTGGCGCAACCATAAGTTTGGAGGCGCGACTACAGCGCACAGTGGCTTTATCAAGCACAGAGGCAGAATAGTTGGCAATGTTCGATGTAGTAAAAGAAACCTCATATCTAAAGGAACTTCTGGGATGCCCGCCAATTCTTTAAATTTAATACGACTTATATACGACATACAAGTATGTAAAATATATTCAAAAAACCTTATGTAATTGCGACAATTTAATGCTTTGTGAAGTCGTTCCTTTCCGTTAGTAGAGTTTTCCAAATTATTTCGATTTGGGATTTTCTAGAGTGCTAGTTGCAATCGTACATAAGAACTAACAAACAATAAATTTAAAAATTTTTGTTTTATTTATATATTATTTGTAATGATTTTCCTGTATATCCAACTTCGAAATATAATTAGGGTAAAACATTTTTTGGTGAAGAAGTGTGTTCTTAAATTTTATGTTTTCCAGTTCAGCTTATTATTTTTTATAATACTCGGATACAGTTATGTAGTTATCGACGGAAATTCTTCTATGACTAATATTAAGGTTAATTTTGTCATAAGAAATTGAAATCTCATTTTCATTTATGAAAAGATTGCAATTGATCCTAACCATCTTCACCTGGCACTTTAGATCATGCCCGACCAAAAGTATTTAGGAAACGTCTTTCCTGGACTAGACTAGATGTGGAATGGTTACAATAGATCTGATAGGTTGAGGAACTCTTCGGCAAGTACACAGTTTTTCCAATATTTTTGAAATATTACCATGTTAGTATTGGAACCCCTACTTAATTTAACAGGTTACTTTTTTTACATTAAAAATATGCTTATATTTGGGGATGAGTGCCTTTATTACAAGGAACATATATTTGTATTAGGCTTTTTAGTGTTTAATCTCCGACATTTTTTAGCGTCTCATTTTACGTTTTTGCATTAAATTTGATTTTCCAAAACTGAAATCCTTGAGTCTAATTTACGTCCAAAATATAAGGATCGGCTTAAGAACGGTTAATCGAAGAAGTAGTCAGTGGGAGGCTTCTTTTGGCGTGGTGAAGCGAAGCCCCCTAATTTAGAAGTGGTAATGCTGACATTGTCCTCTACGTAAGGTGAATCCTTGCGCAGACGTGACTTGACTTTGAAGTAGTTGGAGATAATTTGCTCAACTTTAGGACCGGGTGGTGAGCTAGAGAGCTCCTTCTCGCACCTTGACACTACGTTAGTAAGGAGTAAGCCTCCGGAGCGGTAAAACTGAATGAGCTTGTCCCTCTTCAGCCACTTATTGAGTATCTGCAAGCTATGAGGCTCGTAGATTCGATACACCTTGTAAAAGTGCTCATAGTGTTCGTTCATCCTCCTCATCTTGTTGGCATCGATTTTCGGGATATCCAAGTGAGGTTGCCTGATAATATGATAGGGATCATATTGAATGGAGAAGTTAGAGTAGCGAACAGTTGGCCAGTCCAAGTCAAGAATGGTATTGTAAAGAACCTTAGGGTGACCTAATACGCCATGAGCTACATCAATCATACGCAGTTGAGGGCCAGGTACAATATACTCCAATTCTATTTCGGCTATCCTGATATCGGTTCCACGGTATTTTCGCTCTCCTATCCACAATATAGGCATATCCTCATCGGCCACATGCTCAAGCTCTTGAATAAGAGGAGACACCTGAGTACGGTAATTCACAATTTTGTTATTTGCTCCATAAAGTAAGCTTCTTTCTGATGGAGTAAATCTTAAATATTCGGGTCTTGTCATAACAAAGTGATCAGAACGAAATAGACGATTCATTTCCATTTCGATAATGTTGTAGGCCCGTCGGTGCATGCAGATCCACACAATCTGAATATTTACAGCCAGAAACTGTTCGTGAAAAATCTTATCCCTTCCTGTATCGGAAATGTTTACAACTTCTTTTAAATGATAATAATCTGCCATATCCCCTTCACCCTTTAAAATCACACTGTAGTTACGGGCTACCAAAATTCTGTACTGGCTTAAATATATCGAAAAAGTTTTTTTCATCTCAATTGTTTGCTGGCTTTGTATTTGTCCGGCTAGTTCGTTTCTTCGGATTAGGACAAATTCTACGAGGCGGAGAAAATACAGTGTCGTTGTCGTAAGTGCTGTCGTCTCTTACATACGCCTGTCGGAATATAAGCTCCTCCTCCTGATTGATCGTTCGCAGGAATTTATACCCATTGGTAATTATATATCGCTCGCGAGCATCCTCAAGATCACTGTGAGGTTGAAAGTGAAGACTGTCAGTTTTAGTGTCCCAACACCACTTGCCGCTGTAGTACTTGGGAGTGTAATTATCTACATGTACTCGCTTCATAGGTATTTTTTTTCTTACAAATGTGTATTATGTAATTGTGTCAGAGAAATAATTTTTGTGAAGTGAAAATAAAAATGAAAAACTGATTTATGAATATGTGATCACAGAACCATAGCTATGTTAAATGGAATCTTGTATACAAAATGTAGTCGGTCTAACGGACTATTAGGAAATGTATTTGTTCCAGTAAAAATTAATCAATTCGCGAAATTTCTGGCACATATTTAGCTAAAGCCGTATAGCATTCTCCCAAGGGCCATAAAAGTTTTCCTTTTTTACGTTGTAATTTCTTACTTCTTCATATTACAAGAACTTATTCCTATTTTGTATATTTAGGAAACATCTCATGTTCAAGTTGGTTCATGAACATCCTGCAAGGGCCAGGAAGGTGCCATAATTTTATTTATTTACACGTTTATTTTTTGAATATAGATTTTCCTCATTAATACATACAAATATATATTTTTCAACGTTATTTATAAGTTCTGTATATCTACATTTTATTCTTTGTTTTTTTTTCATACAAAATATACACTTAGAATGATTGTGATTATCATCCACAAAATAAGCGAGCTATGGCCAGACACATGATAAAAATTTAGATTTGCAGCTCTATGTTTTGTATTATTCAATATTTATTTCGTTGCCAGTTGAGCTATTTCTGTTATATGATTCATAATTGAAGGATTAAGGGGTTCAAAACAATTACCGGCATTTCTTCTGTTTTTTGGTCTAATTTCCGCTTGATTTCCGCCTTTTCTGATATTATTGTGCTTTGTCAATCAAAGCTTTATATTTTTAAAACTTTCCATCTTTTCCTTTAATTTAAACATAAGCCATGGCCAATACGGCTTGTTCAGACGTACTGCATGTACCTCGACATACGAGTGCCCCAACATATGAGTATTTGGAGATAAGAGCCGACGAGAAAGTGATTTTTTGCTTTTAGTTACGAGCAAAATTCGAGATACGAGTCCGGTTCGGTTCAGTTGTTTTTGTATAATAAATATTTGATATTTATTAATACGTTTTTATTATTAAAAACCACGTAACAAAAATTACTGGGGTGACATTTTGGAGGTCGGAACGGATGATTGCTAGTTTAATTGTTTTGTATGAGAAAATTTGCATCGAGATACGAGTAATTCAAGATACGAGCAAGGTTGCGGAACAAATTAAACTCGTATGTCGAGGTAACAATGTATTTAAATATTCTTTACAAATTTGTAACTTGCTATGGGGGGTTTTATTCTAATAGGATCACAATAACTCACTAGTAAATTCTTACGGATATTGCCGCTTCAAACACTTAAAACACAAACTGAATTTTCAAGCTTCGTCCACTCTCCTGGGAACTCATTGCTTTAAACAAATGGCAATACATAATTAAGTGCCCGGGCATTTTGCACATCAGAAAATTTACTTCGTTGGTGTCATTTTGAAACATCTGTTCAACAAAGATTTCTTTCCCTACTGAGTTCAACGAACTAAGCCGTTGATCTAAAAATTCCATGACATCTCTCAGTGTCTTGATTTCATTTGATTTTTTAACGTTGCATTCATATTCCTGTAGAGCATCTTTACTACATTTTTTGATAATGTGCGCAAACATGCTATCTGATTCTTCAGTCAGATTTAACTTAAGTCGCATCATATAAATATATTAATTAATAAAGTCAATAAAACTTTTTATATGCTTATATGAGTCCATATTTATTTTTGACTCTAACTGGTCCGAGAATACTTTTCTATTAATCTCCTACCTTCTTGTTAGTAGTTCCCAAGCTTATTCATAATTATGGCCAGAACCCAGCTTACTTACTGTACTTCGCTTAGCTTCAATGATGAGCTTAAGTCTACTCTGAGATTGTAGATTTTTAATTTATTAATCCGTATTGGAAAGGTTACAAACTTCCCTTCCTGGAGTTCTTTATATGTTATGCTTAGGTATTCCACTACTTGGTCGATATAACCCTTAAGCTTGATATCTAACTCATTCCTGGAAATATGTCTAACTACCTTCTCTTTATTTGCTTTAAATTTCTAAAGCATGCAACTAAAACGTATTTTTGTAAAATATTTATGGTCTACTGGCCCTAGCTTTAATAATTTGTTGTGATTTTCACGGCCTTGGGATTCTAATGAAGATAGTAGTACCTTATCATTCTCTTCGGTACCACCCTTCGTTAAAATTCCATCCACTAACCTTTCCTTCTCTTTTGACATTTTTTAAAATATAATTTATAATTAAAAAAAAAGAAAAACAAAAGGAAACTGGATGGACTTGCCGCCGATGCGTCCGTCGACGGTGCCGATAGTGTCGCCGCCGCTGCTGCCGATGTACTCGCCGATGCGGCCGTTTATGTTGCTACCGATGCCTCCTGTGTTGCCGCTAATGATTCCGCTGATGCCTTTTTGATATTGCCGTTGCCGCTGATGTTGCCTTTAACGCTGCCGCTCACCGGTGCTTTTGATGTTGCCGTTGCCGCTGATGTTTATTTCGACGTAGCCGCCAATTCCTTCCGCTGACCTGGCTTGACTTTTTAATAATAACATAACATATTAATAATTTATTTAAATGACATTTATTTTATTCTCTGTGTCACTTACCACTTGGGGGGATATAAAAGAGCACTTCATTTTTGACTAGGTTTTTTTCCCTAGTCCGAAGCCCTATATCTTAGCTACCCGGGACTAAGATTTTAGCGCGAATCTACAGTCTCTTACCAGATGCTAGTTCATACCTGAGTCTCTTACCACAAGGGGTAAACCGTCAGGTTATCTCGAAACACAATTGTTAAGAGGAGCCCCAGGAGCCCTATATCGCCAATAATGAATCACCAAATAAATCATCAAAGGAAATAACCACTTAAACTTATTGGCACCCAACGTACTAAAGACCCTCGACATATTAAGAAGCCGCGGTCGTAAGACCCTCGACACAACAACGAAAACATGAAAAAAGCTCCCGGACGAGAATTAATATAACATAATCCGTCAATCCGACCAGCACACACATATAAGTAGATTGTTCATTATTATTTGACACTTCAAGTAAGAAAAATATTGAAAAAAAATATAATTTAAATGAAAATTTTAAAATTTCTAAAATTGCGTGTGGTGCCCGAAAAAATAAGCACGAGCTCGAAATCTTGTTTCTTAAAATACCAAATAGAACAATAAACGGAACTGAAATTTTTGTTCTTTGTGTTAATAACACATGGTTGACAGTGACAGTGAATTAGAATGCTTACTAGGTACCACTTACTACTACCAACATAAAGCCTCAAGATATCAAAATATACCAATGTCAAATGACCAACTAAATCTATAATAAAAGGCGCAGTATCAAGTGCACTCGTCGCACAAGAACAAATTTTAAATAAAAAAATTCAAGATTTCAGCGAAAGTTTGGGCAGTATAAATATCAGCACACTCGAAGTGGAGACATATAAAGATGCTGAAATCAGATTACTCATAACGTGCAACGAGACCTTGGATATTATAAAGTCGCTACAGACTTCAAGGGAGGAACGAGACATACGTCTCATGGAAGCAAATCCGCACATATCGCATATAAAGTTTTTGAGAGCTTTGAAGGTAGCTTTCATCCTTTGATACTCCTCTCAATTTTAAGGCCATAATTTTTTATGTTTTTAATTCATACCTTATACCTTATAGAGCAAGAGATTTCAACTTTCCGTCAAAAAATATGACTCCTCTACAGTACTATAATTAAGTGGAGAAGAAGCTAACTTTTCTAATAAATAAGACAATACGACAACGCCGTAGCTGCTTCTCTGAACGAAAAATACAGGTCATGTGCACTACGTGTATTCATTTCGAGGACCAGAAAGTCTTTAAGCAACGTTCCTTTTTCCACAAGGCCCGCCGATCTTTTTTGGACTTTAGCACTAACCCAAGTCGAGGCAAACCATGAGCGATGTATGTTTGCAAGTTTTTTCCCCCGAAGTACCGAAAAAAAAATTCAAAAATTCGAGCAAAGACAGCAGATCAAGAAAATAAACATATTTCCAGAATCCAGATTAAATCAGGCAAAAAATAATAATTTCTAATGACTTGAAGTTCTTAAATGTTTCAGGATTCAAGAGCGAATACAATGACATCTACATGATTGAGGCATCTTATAGATGAGGGCATCCCAATTAGCAAGACGAATGAGCGGCAACAACAAAGCGACAGTTTATCCAGCGAAGAAGATTCCAGTAATAGGTAGCAGCGACATGAACGAGAGCGTCCAAAGATTTTTAGGAGAAAAACTCAAGCGATGATGAAAAGTGGACCATTGCTATTGAAGATGAGTACATGGCGAATGTGCGGAACGGCCCATGGAAAATTGTGGCACTTTCGGCTGAGAAAAAGGTTATTGGCATTAAAATGGTGTTCCGCATGAAAGTAGGTGAGAAAAGAAGAAGAAGAAGTAAAGAAGGTGAGGCTAGTTGCAAAGAGTTACTCACAGAGACCTGACGAAGATTTTCATGAGACGTATTTACCTGTAGTGCGACTTACATCGGTCAGACTGTTAGCAGCGATGACGGAGAATCTGACATGGAGATCCATCAAATAGACGTGGTGACGCATATCTAAACGTAGAGCTAAAAGAGAACGTCTACTTGAAAGTACCAGAAGAATAGAGCGATTTCATAGAAAAATTGAAATCAGGCGCAGCAATTGGTGCACAGCAGAACATAATTACCAAAGATCATATGAGAGCAGCAAAGGCATGGCGTGAGGCGCTGGAAAAAAATAACGTATATCCACTTGAGAAAGCATTGTATGGTGTACGATAATATTGTTTACAATGGTACCGTAAAATAATAGATAAGCTGGCATAGATGGGTCTGGAGGCTACCAAGCAAAATCAATGTGTATTTGTGAAACGACAGAAGAACAATATTCTTGAAGTCATGATTTACGTTGATGACACATTATTAGCGTCAAATCACACTAAATGGCTGTATTTTACGAACAGTTCCCTTGGAGAGAGTTCGATATGATAGACATCGGTCCAGTGAAAACGTGCCTGGGCATAGAATTCCAACAAAACTTGGAAGAGCATTAAGTCCTCATCTCACAAAAACTATACACTGATACCATTTTGAAGAGATTTGGTATGGCAGAATACAAACCCGCATCAACACCAATAGAAGTAAAGTATATGGTATATTGAAGAAATCTGAGTCCCCCGATGAAATGGAAATTAGAAGGTTTGCTTATCAAAGTTTAATTTGTGCCTTATTGTTTCTTTCAATTACAAAACCAGAATTGGATATGCTGTGAATTTCTCGAGCTAATTTAATTTATGCTACGGAGCTAAGCATTGGAAAGCAGCAAAACGCATACTGCGATACCCAACCGATACGAAGCACTACTGCCAGACTGGGGCGCAAACTTAAACGACAGCATTCGTCATGGCTGGCGCAACCATAAGTTTGGAGGCGCGACTACAGCGCACAGTGGCTTTATCAAGCACAGAGGCAGAATAGTTGGCAATGTTCGATGTAGTAAAAGAAACCTCATATCTAAAGGAACTTCTGGGATGCCCGCCAATTCTTTAAATTTAATACGACTTATATACGACATACAAGTATGTAAAATATATTCAAAAAACCTTATGTAATTGCGACAATTTAATGCTTTGTGAAGTCGTTCCTTTCCGTTAGTAGAGTTTTCCAAATTATTTCGATTTGGGATTTTCTAGAGTGCTAGTTGCAATCGTACATAAGAACTAACAAACAATAAATTTAAAAATTTTTGTTTTATTTATATATTATTTGTAATGATTTTCCTGTATATCCAACTTCGAAATATAATTAGGGTAAAACATTTTTTGGTGAAGAAGTGTGTTCTTAAATTTTATGTTTTCCAGTTCAGCTTATTATTTTTTATAATACTCGGATACAGTTATGTAGTTATCGACGGAAATTCTTCTATGACTAATATTAAGGTTAATTTTGTCATAAGAAATTGAAATCTCATTTTCATTTATGAAAAGATTGCAATTGATCCTAACCATCTTCACCTGGCACTTTAGATCATGCCCGACCAAAAGTATTTAGGAAACGTCTTTCCTGGACTAGACTAGATGTGGAATGGTTACAATAGATCTGATAGGTTGAGGAACTCTTCGGCAAGTACACAGTTTTTCCAATATTTTTGAAATATTACCATGTTAGTATTGGAACCCCTACTTAATTTAACAGGTTACTTTTTTTACATTAAAAATATGCTTATATTTGGGGATGAGTGCCTTTATTACAAGGAACATATATTTGTATTAGGCTTTTTAGTGTTTAATCTCCGACATTTTTTAGCGTCTCATTTTACGTTTTTGCATTAAATTTGATTTTCCAAAACTGAAATCCTTGAGTCTAATTTACGTCCAAAATATAAGGATCGGCTTAAGAACGGTTAATCGAAGAAGTAGTCAGTGGGAGGCTTCTTTTGGCGTGGTGAAGCGAAGCCCCCTAATTTAGAAGTGGTAATGCTGACATTGTCCTCTACGTAAGGTGAATCCTTGCGCAGACGTGACTTGACTTTGAAGTAGTTGGAGATAATTTGCTCAACTTTAGGACCGGGTGGTGAGCTAGAGAGCTCCTTCTCGCACCTTGACACTACGTTAGTAAGGAGTAAGCCTCCGGAGCGGTAAAACTGAATGAGCTTGTCCCTCTTCAGCCACTTATTGAGTATCTGCAAGCTATGAGGCTCGTAGATTCGATACACCTTGTAAAAGTGCTCATAGTGTTCGTTCATCCTCCTCATCTTGTTGGCATCGATTTTCGGGATATCCAAGTGAGGTTGCCTGATAATATGATAGGGATCATATTGAATGGAGAAGTTAGAGTAGCGAACAGTTGGCCAGTCCAAGTCAAGAATGGTATTGTAAAGAACCTTAGGGTGACCTAATACGCCATGAGCTACATCAATCATACGCAGTTGAGGGCCAGGTACAATATACTCCAATTCTATTTCGGCTATCCTGATATCGGTTCCACGGTATTTTCGCTCTCCTATCCACAATATAGGCATATCCTCATCGGCCACATGCTCAAGCTCTTGAATAAGAGGAGACACCTGAGTACGGTAATTCACAATTTTGTTATTTGCTCCATAAAGTAAGCTTCTTTCTGATGGAGTAAATCTTAAATATTCGGGTCTTGTCATAACAAAGTGATCAGAACGAAATAGACGATTCATTTCCATTTCGATAATGTTGTAGGCCCGTCGGTGCATGCAGATCCACACAATCTGAATATTTACAGCCAGAAACTGTTCGTGAAAAACCTTATCCCTTCCTGTATCGGAAATGTTTACAACTTCTTTTAAATGATAATAATCTGCCATATCCCCTTCACCCTTTAAAATCACACTGTAGTTACGGGCTACCAAAATTCTGTACTGGCTTAAATATATCGAAAAAGTTTTTTTCATCTCAATTGTTTGCTGGCTTTGTATTTGTCCGGCTAGTTCGTTTCTTCGGATTAGGACAAATTCTACGAGGCGGAGAAAATACTCAAAATATATTATCAGGGCGTGTATCAATCGGTGGACAGCTGGACGGTGCATGAACTCCACGAAGCGGTGGGTAAGGAAATCGGTAGGCATTAGAAAAAGGACCAAATCACGTATATCATTTATGACTACAGTGTCGTTGTCGTAAGTGCTGTCGTCTCTTACATACGCCTGTCGGAATATAAGCTCCTCCTCCTGATTGATCGTTCGCAGGAATTTATACCCATTGGTAATTATATATCGCTCGCGAGCATCCTCAAGATCACTGTGAGGTTGAAAGTGAAGACTGTCAGTTTTAGTGTCCCAACACCACTTGCCGCTGTAGTACTTGGGAGTGTAATTATCTACATGTACTCGCTTCATAGGTATTTTTTTTCTTACAAATGTGTATTATGTAATTGTGTCAGAGAAATAATTTTTGTGAAGTGAAAATAAAAATGAAAAACTGATTTATGAATATGTGATCACAGAACCATAGCTATGTTAAATGGAATCTTGTATACAAAATGTAGTCGGTCTAACGGACTATTAGGAAATGTATTTGTTCCAGTAAAAATTAATCAATTCGCGAAATTTCTGGCACATATTTAGCTAAAGCCGTATAGCATTCTCCCAAGGGCCATAAAAGTTTTCCTTTTTTACGTTGTAATTTCTTACTTCTTCATATTACAAGAACTTATTCCTATTTTGTATATTTAGGAAACATTAATGAAACATCTCATGTTCAAGTTGGTTCATGAACATCCTGCAAGGGCCAGGAAGGTGCCATAATTTTATTTATTTACACGTTTATTTTTTGAATATAGATTTTCCTCATTAATACATACAAATATATATTTTTCAACGACCATTTACATAGTGCTTTCTCACCTTTCGATAGATGCACTGCCGAAGAGAGAGCTGCCATCATAAGGTTCGTAGAGAGCCCAAGTGCTCCTGGCACGCCAATACCGCCCGTCGAACCAGAGGAGATTGTGCAGGAGATCGCCTCCTTAAAAAATGGCAAGTCACCAGGTCCTGACCGAATTGATGCAACAGCACTGAAAATGTTGCCCCTAATCTGTTCCCAAAGGCTGGCTAACATCTTTAACAGCTGCCTCCGTCTAGGGTACTTCCCGAAAGTGTGGAAGCGTGCGGAAATAATTGTCCTCCTCAAGCCTGGAAAACCTGAAGCCAATCTAGCATCGTATCGTCCGATTAGTTTGCTGGCAATCCTGTCTAAAATACTTGAAAGAATATTTTTACGTAGAGTACTGCCAGTTTTGGACGAGGCCGGACTGATCCCTGATCACCAGTTTGGATTCAGACGCCTTCATGGAACACCAGAGCAATACCACCGGCTTGTTGAGTGCACACTAGAGGCCTTCGAAAAGAAGAAGTACTGCTGCGCCGTTATGCTGGATGTTAAACAGGCGTTTGACAGAGTCTGGCACCCTGGACTCCTGTTAAAAATTAAATCCAACCTTCCAAGTTCCCACTTCGCCTTCCTCAAGTCGTACACAGAGGAAAGAGAATTCCGAGTGAGATGCGGATCATCAATCAGCACGCCTAGGCCTATAAGAGCAGGAGTACCTCAAGGCAGTGTTCTTGGACCCATCTTATACACACTCTACACAGCGGACCTTCCCATCACCCCCTCTCGGAACCTCACAGTAGCTACATACGCGGACGACACCGCGTTCCTAGCCTCCGCCAAGAATCCGCAGGATGCATCAGCCATCATACAAAGACAACTGGATGCTCTAGATCCATGGCTGAAACGATGGAACATCGTGGTAAACGCGGAGAAATCCTCCCACACAACCTTTGCATTACGCAGGGGGGATTGCCCCCCCGTCACATTCAACGGGGAAACCATTCCAACGAATGACACTCCCAAATATCTAGGGCTGACCCTGGACCGCAGGCTCACATGGCGTCTACACCTAATCAACAAGCGCAACCAGGCCGACCTACGACTCAGGCAACTTCACTGGCTCCTGGGCAGAAGATCCAAGCTCAAGGAAAAATTCAAACTACTCACATACAACGTAGTACTGAAGCCAATCTGGACCTATGGGATTCAGTTGTGGGGCACGGCAAGCTATTCCAACCGCATCAGAATACAGCGGTTTCAGAATATATGTCTGAGAACATTATCTAACGCTCATCCGTACCACGAAAACTCAATAATCCACAAAGAGCTTGGAATTCCTTCGGTAGCAGAGGAGATCACCCGACACAGTGAAAGATATACAAAAAGACTGGACAATCACCCCAACCACCTGGCCATCAAGCTCCTAGAAAACAGCCAATCCCTAAGACGCCTGAAAAGGAAACACCCGCTTGACCTCCCTCACCAATAGACACCTAAGTCAGACTCATATGATGTACATTCCATGTACCCCCCTTAAGTTAATGTCACCACCAAATCATTTAATGATTGTCCATTCGGACAGATTTTAAATATAAAATAAGAATGATAACAAAAAAAAAAAAAAAAAAAAAAAACTTCAAGTAAGAAAAATATTGAAAAAAAATATAATTTAAATGAAAATTTTAAAATTTCTAAAATTGCGTGTGGTGCCCGAAAAAATAAGCACGAGCTCGAAATCTTGTTTCTTAAAATACCAAATAGAACAATAAACGGAACTGAAATTTTTGTTCTTTGTGTTAATAACACATGGTTGAAAATGACAGTGAATTAGAATGCTTACTAGGTACCACTTACTACTACCAACATAAAGCCTCAAGATATCAAAATATACCAATGTCAAATGACCAACTAAATCTATAATAGAAGGCGCAGTATCAAGTGCACTCGTCGCACAAGAACAAATTTTAAATAAAAAAATTCAAGATTTCAGCGAAAGTTTGGGCAGTATAAATATCAGCACACTCGAAGTGGAGACATATAAAGATGCTGAAATCAGATTAGTCATAACGTGCAACGAGACCTTGAATATTATAACGTCGCTACAGTCTTCAAGGGAGGAACGAGATATACGTCTCATGGAAGCAAATCCGCACATATCGCATATAAAGTTTTTGAGAGCTTTGAAGGTAGCTCAAAAGCACTATCAAGCTTTGGGAAAATTAAGAAATAAAATTAAAGTTTCAGCCGATATGATATTTTCATCCTTTGATACTCCTCTCAATTTTAAGGCCATAATTTTTTATGTTTTTAATTCAAACCTTATACCTTATAGAGCAAGAGATTTCAACTTTCCGTCAAAAAATATGACTCCTCTACAGTACTATAATTAAGTGGAGAAGAAGCTAACTTCTCTAATAAATAAGACAATACGACAACGCCGTAGCTGCTTCTCTGAACGAAAAATACAGGTCATGTGCACTACGTGTATTCATTTCGAGGACCAGAAAGTCTTTAAGCAACGTCCCTTTTTCCACAAGGTCCGCCGATCTTTTTTGGACTTTAGCACTAACCCAAGTCGAGGCAAACCATGAGCGATGTATGTTTGCAAGATTTTTTCCACGAAGTACCGAAGAAAAAATTCAAAAATTCGAGCAAAGACAGCAGATCAAGAAAATAAACATATTTCCAGAAGCCAGATTAAATCAGGTAGGAAAAAATCCCCATTTCCCCATTTTAGTAAAAGACTAGGGCAGTCAACTAGACAAGACCAAGTCCAGACTATGGACTTCGATACCTCATCGCGTTTCAGACAACCTACACAGCAATAACAAAACGGTCCGTATCACAGACGAATTTAAACCAATTAATCAAAAATCCAACCACGAAACACTCAATTTGACGCTTACAACAATCAGGGACAGACGATTATGGTAAAAGACCAAATAGCGGCAGTGGAAGGTATACAGGCCCGAAACATCAGGGAATCGACCATATAGCTTTTTTTTTTTTTTTTTTTAACTACAATATTTATTGAGGCATACAGGGTATCTTAAAACCCCTAGGTGACCTTGGCATCTATTAATACTGCCCGACAGGCTTGCCGGCTAAGTGTGTTTAGCGTTACCATTATTACTAAATTTAAACTTAAAGACTAACAATATTTACAAAACTTACAAAACAAAAAATATAAAAGAAAGAAAGACGATGGGGATTATATCGTTTGGCTCATCATCATCTTGCTGTGCGTCTTGTTGGCAGCCGGTCAATTAGGTCTCTAGGAAGTGACCTATTGAGCCTCCTTTATGGGCGAGGTCTGGTGAGACCCTTAGCGAGTGGGTTGCGATAGCGCTCCAGTCGGTCGTTGTAGCGGCTGGAGTGGAAATTTATGGTCTCAAAGACCGTGAGCAGCTTTAGGTCACTGTGGAGGGTGCCGTTCCATACTAAGATGCGTAGCGGCTTCATTTTGTCGCTGTCTGCGCGTGTATAGCAGTGAGCAGATGGATCATCTGCCCTTGCTGTAGTAACAACATCCTCATTTGTTCAATCTGCTGTTCCTGAAGGGAGCGCAGAGCGTTCATGCTTTCGTTTAGCGTCTGCAGGATGCTTAAAGTGTTATTGTCCAAAGGTGGCTGATGTCCGCCTCTAGACCGACTCCTTTGCCGGCTGTGCTTCCTGGTATCAGGTTTCTCCTGGAAGGGCTCCTCGCTGAAGGAATGCCTGGAGTTTGGAGCATCCGGAGTAATTCGCAGGGTGCTTTTCACCACAGTTATAGCAAGTGCATGGCTCGCTTCGTGGACGAGTATATTCTTTGGCAGGATGCTCGCCGGCGCATTTGAGGCAGATGTGCGCCTTACGGCAGTATTTGGCCGTGTGACTAAATTACTGGCATCGATGGCATTGGGTTGTCGTATTTCGCTTGCGAAGGGGCTCGATGACAACTCTCATGTGGCATAAACCCTTAAGAGCCAGGATCTCTTTGTTGTTCGTCGCAGCAGCGATGTTCCAAAAGAACATGTTTATGGGATTGGCAGCAGGAGCCCCTGGCTCGTTTCGACTTTTCGGTGTATGGACGTCTAGCACCTTGTGACCGAGGCTTTTCAGTTCATCAATGATTTGATGATGGAGCGTACTGTTGTGGAGTCCTTTAACGCATACTCGGTATGGCCTGTCGTCCTTGAGCTGGTAACAGTGAAACTCAAGCTTTTCGGTCTCGAGCCAGCTGACTATGCTGCGGAAGGTGCTAGCGTCTGCCGCGTAGAGCCTCAGGACTCCGCCCATCGATGCCTTAGCAGAGACCTTGTTCAAATCAGTGATTTTTGACATGTTGTCCATCAGCACGGGTACGCTTTCAACACCTTCCATAACTATTGGAGGGGGTTTAGGTTCAGGTTGCGCCTTGGAAGTTGCACTGATTATGCCAGATGAGGCTGCATCATGTTTGGCAGCAGCAATAGCTGCTTGTTGGCTGGTACTGGGCTGCTCGCTAAGATCCTCGGTTTGCGCAAGCAACCCAAAGCGATTTGAGCTGCCACTGTAGGTGGGCACAGGAATCTTGGTATCCAGTATTGCGTTCTTCTTGGCATTCATTGGAGACCCCCTTGCCTTCCTCTTGATGACTTGCATCCGCTGAGGCGCTGGCTTGATAGTGTTGGCCACTTTGGATGTCCGTTTCATATCAGAGGCTTTGTTCACTGCTATACTGACCATATAGCTTAAGAGGATACCTCACCCAACCAAGAGAATTGTGAATACCCAATGGTACCCGTACAGTAGTAGCGGATGTAGACGATGGCCTCACAGACCACTATCAGGTACATCTTTTAGACATAACTCCCTGCTCCCGTTCATAGAAAGGGAAATCGCAGGGAGGAAAATGAAACTTCTAATAGACACGGGGGCTTCCAAAAATTATATTAAACCGTAAAAAAAATTAATAAGTAATTAATTAAGTAATTAATTAATAATAATAATTAATAAGTTATAACACTATAAACAAATAATGAGTAATGCACCTTTTTTATACAAATACGACATTCTTCTTATTACCAACATCACAACTTTCGACAAAATAATTGCACTTGACCTACTTAAGAAATCAAACGTGGTACTCGACTTAAGAAACAGAAATCTAATAACTAACGGCATTTCTGAAGCGATCCAATTTTTTTTTTTAAATGTACGGACGTAAATTTTACAAGGGTTAATGATATAGAAGAACCCCAAGAAATTAAGGAAAAGTTTGCAGATTACTTGCAGATTCAAATTAAAAGTATTTGCAAATCCAAGTGTGGCACTATCCGACAGAGAACGAAAACCCCATATATATTCAAAATTATACCCGATGGGCGTCTCCGATTTTGTAAATGTGGAAACCCAAGCTATGTTAAGGGGCTGTATAATCCGACTATCCCGCTCACCCTATATCAACCCAGCTTGGATCGTAAATAAGGAACCGACGAACAGGGAAATACAAATAAGCGTCTAGTAATAGACCTTAGAAAACTGAATATATGTAGGATATTTATTGATTACACAATTGTTTATCTTAATAATATTTGGTTATAATAGTTTGGTTATTCTATTTTGTGTTTAATAAAAAGATGACTCGTGCCAACACTTCTTGATCTCCGGACATACGACGACTACACAACTTTGCCTTACTCCGGACACGACGACTTTTCGGCTTGACGATCTTTTTCTTACTTTTCAACTTTCAACTCGGTCTTTTCTTTCTCGACTGACTCTTCCTCTTCTGCCCACGCTCACGACGCTACCCCTTGCGATGACCATCGATCGTCGCATATCGATAACCATCGTTACATTCGGCCATCCTGATCACTGTCGTCTGACCCAGACGACCATAGATCCTCACTTGTAGACGCGTATTTCCATAGCTTCATATTCTCTGAACATGTTGCAGTTATTGTAGGACCTTCCACCTGAGCTGCTTTCCGTACATCGTAACGGCCGTTTCTTTTTACCTTAGTTATTTCATATGGCCCGAGAAAACTGCTAGCTAATGTGTGAATTGTTTTTTGCAATGCAAAATGGCAAACACTGTGTGCATCCACTATAACTTCATGATCCGCGTCGCGTTGCTTCTCTTCCAGCTGTTTGCGCAGCTCCTGAAGCTGCTGCTCCAGTTCCGCGTTCTCCTGACCGCGCTTCTTCAAATTGAGGGCATACTTCTTGAGCTTCCCCCTGAGCTCTCGCGCCTTCTGTTGCTGGATATCGGCAATCTCCTTATCCTTCTCCTCACAAAGCTGCTCCAACTGCTTGATTCGCTCTTCCTGGTCAGGTGGATTCTGTCGTAGCTGCTGCAGTTCCTTTTGGAGAGATTGAATTGTGGTATTCCGGTGATTGATCAGTTCCTTGGACTTTTCGAATTTGGTGGATTTCGACACCAGTTGGCGCCGCAAATCCTCCAGAGAGGGCTGTTGGCCCACTAACTTCTCTTTCAGCTGGGACAACTCTTGCTGCCTTTGGTCAAGCTCCTTTTGTAGCCTCGCGACGTCCTGCTTGAGCTTGGCATTCTCCTCCTTGCGCTGGCTACTCTCCTGGTCCATTTGGAAGATCTCCTCATCCGCTTCCTGGCGTTCGCGACGCAGCTCTTTGTTGACCAGTTCCTGCTCCTGCAACTGCTGTTTCAGCTGCTTTAGGTTGCCACGATTCTCAATGTTCGCATGTATCTCGGCCTTGATTTCCTCGTTCAGCTTGACCACCTGCTGCTGCAGTTGCTCCACTTGCTCTTGATTATCTTCCTGGGGCTTTGTTTGCTCCTCTAGCACGATCTTCATCGACACCGGGCATTCAGCGTTATTTTCGGCTGGCTTGTACTCTGCTATCATTGATTCGATCATCGGATTGTACTGTGGAGAAGCATCTATGTTACTACCAGTCTCAACAATATTGTAAATACTTAGCTCTTTTGATTCAGCGCATTCCGGCCGCGCTGACGCCTGTGTTACAGCTTGTGGGCAATTTGAAGATATATGACCGCTGCCTGCACATTTAAAACATTTTGTTTCTGCCTTGCAGTCTTTCCTCATGTGTTCATTAGATCCGCAGTTGTAGCAACGAATACTTTTTCCATCGGTTAAATTTTGAATGCCACCACTGTATTGCTTTTGCGGTTTTTCGATAACACACTTGCTCTCGTACAACTCATATTTTTCCAACAGTTCGCTGTATGACTTGCTGCCGTACAATGCAAATTTGAATTCGCTTTTAATATCCAGCCCATCAACTATATAAGCGATAATAGACTCAACATCTACTTGTCCAAGTTCTGCAATTTTTTTCATTATTAGCATGTATTCGTGCATGCTTTCGTCGCTCTTCTTCTTCCTGTGCGTCAACTTTGCATGTACATCGGCACTTTTCGATGCGCGCTTAAACTCGCCAATTAGGGCATTTTTAAGTTGCTCATATGTGCTCACCATCTCTGACTCCAGAAACAACTTGGCCATTTTAACCATTTTTCCTCGTGCCTGCACATATCGTTGTTTTTCCGTAAGCTCATATGCATCTGCATTCTGCTCAAAATTTTCAAGCCAAATCTCCACTGGGATGTTGACGCCATCGAAGTCGGGTACAATTTTTGCAAAATTGTCTGCAGTTACTTTCGGCTCTTTCTGGGTAATTTCATCAGCTTGAATCTTAAGAGTAAGCAGCTGAATTATTTGTTGTAGATTTTTGTTACTTTCTGCTTGCATCTTTTTTATTTGGTCTGCACACACTTCTGATAGACGCTGCTCTTCTGCATTTTCACTTTCGTCTCCTCGCTTTGCCACCGACCGTGTAACGGCACCATATCGCTGTCCCTTTTTCCCCTCCTCACTCATGCTTTCGTATTCGCTGCTTGACATCAACTCAATATTTCACCACGATTCTAGGAGTTTCTAACCGACGCCAACCAACTTGCGTAATTTCACAACTTTTTATATATAACTTTATATTTGGCACTTTTGACGTGCCAAAACTGTTCAACTTTCTGCACTTTACAAATGGGTCAACTTTTTATTGTTTATACGGACGAGCCCCCAAATGTAGGATATTTATTGATTACACAATTGTTTATCTTAATAATATTTGGTATTATAATAGTTTGGTTATTTTATTTAGTGTTTAATAAAAAGATGACTCGTGCCAACACTTCTTGATCTCCGGACATACGACGACTACACAACTTTGCCTTACTCCGGACACGACGACTTTTCGGCTTGACGATCTTTTTCTTACTTTTCAACTTTCAACTCGGTCTTTTCTTTCTCGACTCACTCCTCCTCTGCCCACGCTCACGACGCCACCCCTTGCGATGACCATCGATCGTCGCATATCGATAACCATCGTTACATTCGGCCATCCTGATCACTGTCGTCTGACCCAGACGACCATAGATCCTCACTTGTAGACGCGTATTTCCATAGCTTCATATTCTCTGAACATGTTGCAGTTATTGTAGGACCTTCCACCTGAGCTGCTTTCCGTACATCGTAACGGCCGTTTCTTTTTACCTTAGTTATTTCATATGGCCCGAGAAAACTGCTAGCTAATGTGTGAATTGTTTTTTGCAATGCAAAATGGCCAACACTGTGTGCATCCGCTATAACTTCATGATCCGCTCCGCGTTGCTTCTCCTCCAGCTGTTTGCGCAGCTCCTGAAGCTGCTGCTCCAGTTCCGCGTTCTCCTGACCGCGCTTCTTCAAATTGAGGGCATACTTCTTGAGCTTCCCCCTGAGCTCTCGCGCCTTCTGTTGCTGGATATCGGCAATCTCCTTATCCTTCTCCTCACAAAGCTGCTCCAAGTGCTTGATTCGCTCTTCCTGGTCAGGCGGATTCTGTCGTAGCTGCTGCAGTTCCTTTTGGAGAGATTGAATTGTGGTATTCCGGTAATTGATCAGTTCCTTGGACTTTTCGAATTTGGTGGATTTCGACTCCAGTTGGCGCCGCAAATCCTCCAGAGAGGGCTGTTGGCCCACTAACTTCTCTTTCAGCTGGGACAACTCTTGCTGCCTTTGGTCAAGCTCCTTTTGTAGCCTCGCGACGTCCTGCTTGAGCTTGGCGTTCTCCTCCTTGCGCTGGCTACTCTCCTGGTCCATTTGGAAGATCTCGTCATCCGCTTCCTGGCGTTCGCGACGCAGCTCTTTGTTGACCAGTTCCTGCTCCACGATTCTCAATGTTCGCATGTATCTTGGCCTTGATTTCCTCGTTCAGCTTGACCACCTGCTGCTGCAGTTGCTCCACTTGCTCTTGATTATCTTCCTGGGGCTTTGTTTGCTCCTCTAGCACGATCTTCATCGACACCGGGCATTCAGCGTTGTTTTCGGCTGGCTTGTACTCTGCTATCATTGATTCGATCATCGGATTGTACTGTGGAGAAGCATCTATGTTACTACCAGTCTCAACAATATTGTAAATACTTAGCTCTTTTGATTCAGCGCATTTCGGCCGCGCTGACGCCTTTGTAAAGATGAATTCTCCGTCATTCAAAGTCACGCAGAACTGCGATGCAAAGTCAAAGCCAAGTATTACGTCGTTCTCGATGTGATTGTTTGGTATCACAACAAACTTTTGTATGGCTTCGATCCCGTCAACTTGTACTCTGCCCATAAATGAACCTAGCGGCTGCGTCTTAACGTTTCCAAGGCCTCGTATAACGGAATCACACTTCTGCATCACAGTACTTTGAAGTTTATTGTACAAAGACTGACATACGATTGACACATCGGATCCTGTGTCCACAAGGCAGGCGACCTCTGTACCGTTCAGCAAGACTACTTTCAAGCGCTTAGTACCTTTTACGACTAGAACACTTTTTACAGCTTGTGGACAATTTGAAGAAATATGACCGCTGCCTGCACATTCAAAACATTTTGTTTTTGCCTTGCAGTCTTTTCTCATGTGTTCATTAGATCCGCAGTTGTAGCAACGAATACTTTTTCCATCGGTTAAATTTTGAATGCCACCACTGTATTGCTTTTGCGGTTTTTCGATAACACACTTGCTCTCGTACAACTCATATTTTTTCAACAGTTCGCTGTATGACTTGCAGCCGTACAATGCAAATTTGAATTCGCTTTTAATATCCAGCCCATCAACTATATAAGCGATAATAGACTCAACATCGACTTGTCCAAGTGCTGCAATTTTTTTCATTATTAGCATGTATTCGTGCATGCTTTCGTCGCTCTTCTTCTTCCTGTGCGTCAACTTTGCATGTACATCGGCACTTTTCGATGCGCGCTTAAATTCGCCAATTAGGGCATTTTTAAGTTGCTCATATGTGCTCACCAACTCTGACTCCAGAAACAACTTGGCCATTTTAACCATTTTTCCTCGTGCCTGCACATATCGTTGTTTTTCCGTAAGCTCATATGCATCTGCATTCTGCTCAAAATTTTCAAGCCAAATCTCCACTGGGATGTTGACGCCATCGAAGTCGGGTACAATTTTTGCAAAATTGTCTGCAGTTACTTTCGGCTCTTTCTGGGTAATTTCATCAGCTTGAATCTTAAGAGTAAGCAGCTGAATTATTTGTTGTAGATTTTTGTTACTTTCTGCTTGCATCTTTTTTATTTGGTCTGCACACACTTCTGATAGACGCTGCTCTTCTGCATTTTCATTTTCGTCTCCTCGCTTTGCCTCCGACCGTGTGACGGCACCATATCGCTGTCCCTTTTTCCCCTCCTCACTCATGCTTTCGTATTCGCTGCTTGACATCAACTCAAATTTATTCACCACGATTCTAGGAGTTTCTAACCGACGCCAACCAACTTGCGTAATTTCACAACTTTTTATATACAGCTTTATATTTGGCACTTTTGACGTGCCACAACTGTTCAACTTTCTGCACTTTACAAATGGGTCAACTTTTTATTATTTATACGGACGAGCCCCCAAATGTAGGATATTTATTGATTACACAATTGTTTATCTTAATAATATTTGGTTATAATAGTTTGGTTATTCTATTTAGTGTTTAATAAAAAGATGACTCGTGCCAACACTTCTTGATCTCCGGACATACGACGACTACACAACTTTGCCTTACTCCGGACACGACGACTTTTCGGCTTGACGATCTTTTTCTTACTTTTCAACTTTCAACTCGGTCTTTTCTTTCTCGACTCACTCCTCCTCTGCCCACGCTCACGACGCCACCCCTTGCGATGACCATCGATCGTCGCATATCGATAACCATCGTTACATATATATATATTAAAATATAAATTTTGTATATTTCAATTTGGATTGAAAAATTCAAAATTGCCAGTATTTTGAAAAAAAACATTGAAATAAGGCAATCATGCATTGTTTACGTCGACGATAATATATATGTGACCCTGGACCGCAGGCTCACATGGCGCCCTCACCTGATCAACAAGCGCAACCAGGCCGACCTACGACTCAATCAACTGCACTGGCTCCTGGGGAGAAGGTCCAAGCACAAAGAAAAACTCAAACTACTCACATACCCATTAGTGCTGAAGCCAATATGGACCTATGGGATTCAATTGTGGGGCACGGCAAGCTGTTTCAACCGCATCAGAATACAACGGTTTCCGAATAAATGTCTGAGAACATTTTCTAACGCCCATCCGTACCATGAAAACTCAATAATCCACAAAGAGCTTGGAATTCCTTCGGTAGCAGAGGAGATCACCCGACACAGGGAAAGATATACAAAAAGACTGGACAATCACCCCAACCACCTGGCCATCAAGCTCCTAGATAACACCCAATCCCTAAGACGCCTGAAAAGGAAACACCCGCTTGACCTCCCCCACCAATAGACACCTAAGTCAAACTCATAAGACATACATTCCATGTACCTCCCTTAAGTCAATGTCACCCCAAAATCATTTAATGTTTGTCCATTCGGACAGATTTTAAATACAAAATAAAAAAAAAAAAATGTAATTGTTCTCTCTTAAGCTGGAGCGCGAGGGTATGCATACACTTGAATTCGGTCAAGTGGTCGGAGAGTGTAGCAGAATGCTGGCAGTTGCACTTTCTGTGAACGTGCCGATCGAATCATAATTCGACCACTTCGGTTAAAGACCGAAGCTCTGTTTATGTAAACACTGCAACAAAGTGTTACGTTATATTTACTAAGTACTCTTGGTATATTTTTTTTTATTTTTTTTTCTTTTTTATTTTTTTTTAGTATGGCCATACCAATTATATTTATGAATTAAACATTTTAACCTATCCCTATGTACTGTTTGTTTTTATTTTTATTATTCGATATTATAATGTTATTTTTATCTCCTATTTCCGTTATTTTATACGGACCAGTATATTTATATTAATTTCTTAATAAAACTTTCCTACTGATATTGCTATATTTTGTGTATTTAAATCATAATTTTCCTTATTCCTTATTTTCCTTATTATTACTTCTAATCTGAATTTGCTTTCTTTAGCATAATCGTCTATATTATAAATTGGTTCTATGCTATTTTTACTATTAAAATGTTTTGTTGAGTTACTCGTTCTACTAAACACTAACTCATATGGACAATAATTGTGTACCATAGATGGTGTTGTATTGAAACAATACACAAAATATTAAAGCCATTTCTTGATGTAGTCTGTTATTTGTTTATACATACCTTTCCAAAAATAATGTCTTTTGACCTTGGCCAAGGTTTTTGAAATGCCTGTTTGACCTCCTTGTAATGGATCATCATGTAGTGTAGACAAAATTGCTTCTTTTTCACTTTTTACTAAGGTCACCGGGTTGAGTAGCGCTACCCTTAAGTTTTTTAATATTTTATTGCCCATTTCTTTGAAATTATATATTGAATTGAATTCAAAAATATTTTCCTACGGTGCCAATTTACGTTGACTGATTTTGTATAGGCTTTTCAAGCCTTTGAAAAATTTGATTTTTTTCTATTAAAAATTGTATTTATTTACATTGCAGTCCACTGTTACTATTTATAATAACTTATACTGCGGAGATTTATAATTTCTAGCAAGTATTTACATTTGTACATACTTAAACCTAATTAGGGAGTCTAGAGGCATGAATTAATTTAATCAATTAATTTAAATAGTAAAATTAGCTGTATTTTATTTGTCCCGTCAGTTGACTAAGGACAACGCCGAGGAGAATTATTACACGAAGGATTTTATTGAACTTCTTTATTCAGATATCAGCTTAAGACTAAAAATCAAATGTTAATTGGGTTGAGGAGAAGCTCTTGGATTCTTAAGATTAGGAAAAGATTCAAAGAGAGCAGTCAAATCTGCTTAGGTCAGGCTTTAGGATGTTTACAAGTGCCGCTGCCAAAGAAAATCACTTATGTGTATTATTATTTATAGTTCTTTGAAATAATTGAAGTGGCCCGTTTGGACCACCCAAATATGTTTATAGTTCTATGAAATAATTCAAGCGAATACGTCACTATTTATCTTCTTGGCAGATCTGTTGGGTAAATGCGCTGGAGCCTTTCTCTCGCCCTTAGTCCCATTACACGTCTCCTCGTCAAAAGTTTTCGAGCCAACTAATTTGGGTGGTTTCCCAATTTATTTGCGTACGCGGTTGATTGTCTGTTTATGACATCGTCAATTCTTGGTACCTTCAGCTCTTGTTCAATGTCTTTGTTGCGGATGTACCAAGCCGCTTCAGATAGTTTACGCAAGATTTTCGACTGCGTCATACGAATTTTGTTGAGGTGCGACTTTGCGGCGATGCCATATACTTGGATCCCATATTTCCAAATAGGAGTCAAGACAACCTTATAAATTTTGGCCTTGTTGGAAATTGAAAGATTGTTTCCAGGCCTAAGGAGCCAAGCCATGCTGTTCGCGTTTGTTTTGAGCCGCCGAGTTACATCCGTTACATGGTGTTGAAATGTAAGTCGCTTATCCAGAGGGACACCGAGGTATTTGTGGGCGTTCGGTTGTGTGAGGAGCTCTCCATGCAGAAACACACCTGGTGATGTGTCTTTTCTCAGGGTGTACGTCACGGAAACAAAATTTTTCGGATTGACTGCGATGTTCCAGCGTAGGGCCCAGGTCTCAAGTATTTTTAGGTAAAGCGGAAGCGTATCAGTGGCTGTATAGACGCAAGTATCTCTGGCCAGGACTGCACCTTTGCAGCAAAGGTGGCAAGTAGCAGGTCATTGGGATCTGTAAGCGACATGTTGTCAGATGAGGGCATGTCGTGCGTATACAGGCTATATAGTGTTGGACCTAACACACTTCCCTGGGGTACACCTGCTCTGACTCTCTTTATTTGGGAGAACAGTCCGTCCTGTACTACTGTAAAGGATCGCTCGTTAAGGAAGCTTTTTATTATCAAAAAGAGCTATGGATTTAGTAGGCTTTTAAGCATGTGCAGAAGTCCTTCATGCCACTCTCTGTCGAAAGCCTGGTTGATATCCAGACAAGCTTCAACGACGTACTCCTTTCCATTGCAACCATCCAGTACAAAGTTCACTACGCGGTGTAGCTGTTCACGTGTGCCATGCCTGAGTCTAAAACCAAACTGAAACTTTTGTATAGCTTTATGGATCTTTCGGGACTCAAGCAATCTTCTCAGGATGCACCTCTCAAGTAATTTGCCAAATGCTGGAAGCAGGCGTATTGGGCGATAGGAGTCTAATTCCTCTGCTGGCTTCCCATTTTTATGGAGTATAATAATATTCGTCTTCTTCCAGGCACTTAGGAAGTGTCCCAGTCGAAGAGCAGAGTTGAAAATTAGTACAAAAAATAACAAAGCTCTGTGGGGCATAAGCTTAATGGAGCGGTTGTCGATTTGATCCTCACCAGGAGCCTTGTTGTTGCGAAGGGATTTGATATCATCTTCCAATTCCGTGAGCTTAATAGGCTTTACAGGAAGAGCCATCTGTAATGGGGCTTCTAGTGATTCCAGTTGTACTCGTCTTGGCGATGCTGTCTCGAACGGCTGGAATCTTTCCTCCAGGTTTCTGGCAAACGCTTCAGCTCTGTCCTGAGGTGATTTTGCCCAAGTGCCATCTGGGTGACGAACTGGAAACTTTGTCTCTTGAATCTCTTCGTGAGCTTCCAGAGCGCGAATTTTGAGTTTTCATCGGCAGTAGCTTTCCCGAGGAACGCATCAGTTGCTTCTCTTTTCAGGTTGGCCAGTATTTTTTTCACCCGATTTGATATCTTTCGGTACAGTCTGTCAATTATTGGGTCATTGGTCCTGATGAACTCACTTCGCAGGCATTGAACATGTATGTACCATATATTAAAAGTATATTATATATAGTAAAAAAGTATATATATATAGGTATCTTAAAATATAAAAAGTAACGCTTAGGTATTCTACCACTTGGTCGATGGAACGCCTAAGCTTGGCATCGAAATCAATTTTTATAATATTTCTCGCTACCTTCTCGTTAGCAGTTTGCAATTTTTTTGATATTGTTTTAAAATGTTCTTTCGAGAAGTAATCATGCTCTACTGGCCCTAGCTTTAATAGTTTGTTGTGGTTTTCACAACTCTGAGATTTTAATGAGGCTAAACGTACCTCATCTTCTACGGTACCAACCCTCCCATCCACTAACCTAGTAATCCTAACCTGATCTTCTATTAGGGATGCCATTTCTTTTGTAGACATTTTTTTATAATTTTTCTATCTACTTACAATGTAAATACAAAAATATAAGTAAAAATTTAAAAAGACTTGCCGCCGCTGCTGCTGCCCATGTAGCCCTCGATCCTGTCGTCGATGTTGCCGGTAATGCTGCCGACGATGTTCCTGGTGAAGCTGCCGGTGACGCCTCTGATGCTGATGCTTCTGGTCGCTGGTGTATGTTCCTGGTGATGCTGCCGGTGACGCTTCTGCTTATGACGCTCCTGCTGATGACGCTGCTGATCCTCTTTTTTTGTATTTTTTCACTTTTTTGTCCGTTGTATAGCCAGAGACACGACCACAATTTTTTCAAACAGAAAACAAAATTTTGTTTTTATTTTATACCCAATGGCATTTATTTTATTCTCTGTGTCCCTTACCACTTGGGGGAAACAACAGAGGACTTCGTTTTTTGACTAGGTATTCTTTTACCAGTCCGAAGCCTTTATATCTTAGCTACAGTGGACTGAGATTTTAACACTAATCTGCAGTCACTTATTAGGTGCTATTTTATTCCTAAGTTTCTTACCACAAGGGGGAAAACTTTAGGTTGTCTCGAATGGACTAAATATTAAGAGAAGCCCAATAATAAATGGTGTTGCTCCAATGAGTTTGGTTTAGAAACTATTTATATACTTGTGCCAAAAAATTCAATACGTTGGTGTGTGGGCTGGGGGCTTAAGTATTTTATGACCTTTACCCTCGCAACGTGGTGTTATCTTACGCATGCGAGTACATTTTGTCCCCAGCAGACACCTGTACGAATTTGTTTTTCATTTGATTACAACCCAAGCATCTATTTATGGACCCACGACGGCGCTTGAGTTATGATTAGGGTGGTCTCTTCTGACTATTTCCTTGTAGTATTTTATATATTGAATAAAATGTATTTTTCTTTGGAATTAATCAATATATTGGAAGTTTCTATATGTTTCTCCAAGCTTCTCTTTTATCAGACTCTTCTAAAGTACAAAATGCCTTAATATTACCATAACCAGCAGGTTCCAACATGTTTAACTGCATTTTGGCCATTCCATTCCAGACGCTGAGCAATTTCCAGTGTGTTGAAAATAGTCAAACAAATTTTTCGTTGGCGTGTGGGCTTTGGAGGTTGCTGTCCAACGGCTGTCCATGCAATTGGTGCTGACAATTGGGGCTGAACAATTGGTTGTTGTGGTAACTCGTGCTCAATAGGGAACGGTACCTAAAACATTCATTACTGGAAAAAAACCCACCATATGCGTAGATTTATGATTATTTGTGTCTTCCTTTTATGACCATTTTTATGACCTTAATTTTGCAAACTATTTTCCACGCAACTTTCTTAATGGCCGCCTACGATCGATCTCAGAAAAACTCGACAAAAGACTCGCGATTGGTATCTTCGGTATCCGACAGCAAACCAACCATTTTCATGTACTTCTTCTTTGGGTATAAAGAGAACTAATCTAGAGAACTAAAAAATCATTCGCAACTGATTTTTTAGCAAGTCAAACTTGTTGCAAATCATTGATTGGAAGCGAACAGGTTCAATAAGACAGAGTACGCATAAATCCTGGAGTATGGTATATGTTCAAAAAAGTGATGCGTGCAGTTTTCCGGTTTATAGGGTTGTCGTTTAATCAAATGCTTGGTCTGCGTTTAATGTAAGACTGAAGGTGTGTTTGCAGTTTTGAGTTCCAATAACCACCTTGAACGAATGTGTAATTCCCTTTCGAAACATTATTATTAGGAAATCACTTATCCTACAGAAGGATAATGCCCCGTCTCAAAGCCCGATGATTACAACATTTTTAAACGATGTTAGCGTTCTCCAAGTCCAGATGAAAACATCTGTTCTCTTTTGAAACGAGAGAAGACAATTTCTGAGATCACATCCCTCTGGGAAGAGATGTGTCTGTTAAAATATTATTAAACACAAAGAAGCATATACATTGACTTAGGATCCAGTCCAGGAATATTGAAGAAAAATTTGAAAATTGAACGGGCCAACCCAGATTGAACGAAGACGGGAAGGAAAAACGTCAAAGTTCGGGATAGAAAATAGGTTTAGGTAGCTGTCGGCCTAGAAAATATGCCGAAATAAATGGGCTTATCCGACTAGAAACGAATATCCGTCCGGATACAAATTTGCGTTAAAAAATTGTCCCTTTAATTTAAAATCGCAATTTTAAAAAAAAATTTGGTTTGACTACGTCAATATTTTTATACCCTGTACCCATTGAAAATGGGTGAAAAGGGTATCATAATATGGTGCAAATGTATGTAACAGGCAGAAGGAAGCATCTCCGACCCCATAAAGTATATATATTCTTGATCAGCATCAACAGCCGAGTCGATATAGCCATGTCCGTCTGTCCGTCTGTCTGTCCGTATCAACGCCTAGATCTCAGAAACTACAAAAGCTACAGACATGTGCCATATATCGTTGGATAGGTAATTAACATACGCAGTACAAATTTGTTGTTTTATTTTGATATCACCCCGCTACCCCGAAAATCGCAAAAAACTGCCACGCCCACAATTATTAACCTAATGCTGTGCAATTCGGCATATGCGTTGGTGCTTATAAAAGCTATCTAATTTTTAAATGTGAACCAAATCGGATAAGAAACACGGAAGGTATGCCACATGCAAAATCTATGGCAAGGGAAGCAGAAGCGCACCAAAATACGCATTGCGCGACGCCGACTGCGAAATGTGTATGGCTTTATGACACACGAAACTTATTTTCTTTTATAATAGAATATTGTTTCATTTATTTATTGATACTAAATAAATAAATTGTAAGCATGTCTAAGGGTACAGGGTATTTTGCAGTCGGGAAACTCGACTGCTGCTCCCTTACTTGTTTATTTTTGTAAAGATGATGGCGTCGTCTGCGTATAGTGACGATAGGGATAAAAAAGGGTATTTGGTTTCTATACAATAATAAAGGAAATGTTTTAAAATAAGTTCCAAATAAGTATGAGAATCTCCTTACCATCCTCATCGGAAACCTGATAGACTTGGGAAACTACGATGAGCGTCTGGCCACAAACCACGCCGTGACTTCGATTCACAGTATCCAGGGAAAGTACTGTTTGGTACGAGGTTTTCTCTAGCTTCGAATATTTCGTCACTCTTGACCTTGAAGACAGCGGTCTGTTTCCCAGCATCTTGTTCTGTCACCATTATGGACACTATGCTGCGAAGACTCTTCCAAAGTCTGCTCAACGTAGAGTTTGGCCCGGAAGTCCAATTGGTGAAAGAAGACTCATGCCAAACGTCCGAAAAGGAATCGTTCGATGGACTCACTATTTTTATAATGCAAGTATTTATAGTATTTGAGATTGAAAACAAACTAAGTGAAGATTTTATATCAGGAAGGTATTCTAAGCTTTTATTTCCCTACAGAGTTGTCCTCTCCATATTGGGTGTCCTTAGTCTATTGTCCATCCTTTGTGATTATTTCTTCAACGACCAGAGTAAGTATTTGCATTACTTTTTATTTCCGGAGATCTTTCAATTAAGAGTTCTTCCATACACCCTGAATCCTCTGGTGAAGACTTTCTCCGCACGTGCAACAGCCGGTTTCTATTCCGAATCGTAGAGCCCAAGTCCAATCCCAATGTTATCGATTGCCTGCATGGAATCCGCTGCCTTTCGTCCATCTGGGTGGACTATGGACAAGACTACCTGGTGTTTTTGAATTCTCCCACCTTGAATGTCATCGATTTGCACTGGGTGAGTTTGTCAAAGTTTTTTTTTGAAAACATAATGACTTTAATATTATATTTAAATGGGTTTACAGTGGCGTAAGTCTGCATATAGCATTTTGCTGCAGCATGCAGCTTACTCGGTGGATACATTCTTTTTTCTAAGCGGTCTTCTTTTGTTGGTTATATCCCTGCGTACTATGGAAAAGTACAAACTAATTCCCCACTTTAATGTTCAAAGTATTTTACCTCAAATTTCTTTAGGAATAAAGGAAAGCTGAATATCTCCATGATGTATTTGCACCGTTTTCTGTGTCTTACTCCTCTCCTGGCCTTAGCTGTCCCCATCTACTTGAAAATCCTGCCACGATTGGGCGATGGTCCCCTCTACGGCTCAGTTAACTTCGATGATTACTCTGTGTGTAAGGCTACATGGCTCTGGACACTCCTTTATGTACAAAACTACGCCACCGACAATATCGTGAGTAAAGCCCTTCGATCAAATCGGGACTTGTTCTTTAAGGGTTTTAAAGTGCTTAGGTCATTCCTCGTATCTGGCTGTGGATATGCAGCTTTATATTCAGTCGCCCATCATCTTGATTGCTCTTTATAAATGGGGAAAGAATGGTGTCGCTGGCATAATCGTGGTATTGTTACGTTTAGCTTCCTGTCTCTTCAGCATGATGGTTCTCAAAAATATCTCATTGTAAGCACCGAAAATGCCTAAAACGGCATAGACCCATGATGTCTTAAATCGATCGAAAAAAATACTTTTCCACCCACACTCGGGCATCGCCCTAACTCATGGGCGCCCTGTTTGGATACTTCCTGTACGTCCACCGGGGGCAGTCTTACAAGCTCAACCGCATCCTCGTCGCCTTGGGCTGGTTGCTCAACTCGGGTTTGCTTCTGATCTGCCTTTTTGGGGTTTACGGGTATGCGAGAAAATATAACACGCCCTCCATACTACAGGAAGCCTTCTACCTGACTTTTACACGGATGGCCTGGCCCTTTGGTCTCGGCTGGGTGTTGTTTGCCTGTATGCAGGGCTACGGGGGATTTGCTAACAGCTTTCTCTCATCCCCTCTGTGGCAACCTCCTTTCCGTCTCTCGTACTCCGCCTACATCTTCCATATGTTTGTAGAGAGCCTGAATGCCGGACTCGTACGGACCAATACATACTTCAGCGACTACCAAATGGTGCGTTGTAAGCCACATTCCATATAGTTAAACATATAAACAGTTTATTACTACTTTCAGATGCTTCGATTCTGGGCTGATCTTGGATTCACGATAATCCTTGCGTTTGTCGCCTACATCTTCATTGAGGATCCTTTCGGTAATCTTGAAAGCCTATTGCTTCCCACCAAGAAGAGCAACCCCTCCCCCCCCCCCACCATACACCAGAACCCAAGAAAGACTTGGACCACGAAAAAGGAAAAGAAATTACAATGTCTAATCCGGAATCTGAAAAGAATACACGCATTTAGGATTTTTTGGTGTATTTGAAACTAGTTTAAAGTATTTATAATCGCATAGTGTTTAAATTTAAATGTATTGAAGTAAATTAAGTGTTTACATACTTTTTGTTTTAAAAATGTGTAACCTTGATTTAGACGCACAGAAATACTGTAATAATATGAACAGACTAACTACCAGTTTTTTTTTTTTTTAACTATTTATTGAGGCATACAGGGTATCTTAAAACCCCTTGGCATTTATTAATATTGCCCGAGAGGCTCGCCGGTAAGTGTGCTTAGCGTTACCATTATTACTAAATTTAAACTTACAACTAACAATATTTACAAAACTTAAAACATAAAATTTAAAGAAAAAAAAAAGACGATGGGGAGTATATCGTTTGGCTTATCATCATCTTGCTGTGCGTCTTGTTGGCAGCCGGTCAATTAGGCCCCTAGGAAGTCGCCTATTGAGCCTCCTTTATGGGCGAGGTCTGGTGAGACCCTTAGCGAGTCGGTTGCGATGGAGCTCCAGTCGGTCGTTGTAGCGGCTGGAGTGGAAATGTATGGTCTCGAAGACCGTGGGCAGCGTTCCATACTAAGATGCGTAGCGGCTTCATTTTGTCGCTGTCTGCGCGTGTATAGCAGTGAGCAGATGGATCATCTGCCCTTGCTGTAGTAACATCATCCTCATTTGTTCAATCTGCTGTTCCTGAAGGGAGCGCAGAGCGTTCATGCTTTCGTTTAGCGTCTGCAGGATGCTAAAAGTTTATTGTCCAAAGGGGGCTGATGTCCGCTTCTAGACCGACTCCTTTGCCGGCTGTGCTTCCTGGTCTCAGGTTGCTCCTGGGAGGGCTGTGGCACCTGTTGCTGATCCTGCTTGGCGCCCATCCAGGCTTTAGCTACATCTGCGTAGGAGACTCCGCTTCGGAGATGTGCAGTCGGCATACATCCAGTAGGGACATGGGACATAGGTTGATTGTTGACTTCGCTTCTTCCTCTCATACCTCTTTTTGGCCTAGAGCGCTGAAGGAATGCCTGGAGTTTGGAGCATCCGGAGTAATTCGCTGGGTGCTGTTCACCTCAGGTATAACAAGTGAATGGCTCGCTTCGTGGTCGCGTACAGTCTTTGGCAGGATGTTCGCCGGCGCATTTGAGGCAGATGTGCGCCTTACGGCAGTATTTGGCCGTGTGACCAAATTGCTGGCATCGATGGCATTTGGTTGTCGTATTTCGCTTGCGAAGGGGCTCGATGACAACTCTCATGTGGCATAAACCCTTAAGAGCCAGGATCTTGTTGTTCGTCGCAGCAGCGATGTTCAAAAAGAACATGTTTATGGGATTGGCAGCAGGAGCCCCTAGCTCGTTTCGTTTTTTCGGTGTATGGACTTCTAGCACCTTGTGACGGAAGGTGCTAGCGTCTGCCGCGTAGAGCCTCAGGACTCCTCCCATCGATGCCTTGGCAGAGACCTTGTTCAGATCAGTGATTTTTGACATGTTGTCCATCAGCAGGGGTACGCTTTCAACACCTTCCAAAACTATTGGAGGGGGTTTAGGTTTAGGTTGCGCCTTGGAAGTTGCACTAATTATGCCAGATGAGGCTGCATCATGTTTGGCAGCAGCAATAGCTGCTTGATGGCTGTTACTGGACTGCTCGCTCAGATCCTCGGTTTGCCCAAGCAACCCAAAGCGGTTTGAGCTGCCGCTGTAGGTGGGCACAGGAATCTTGGTATCCAGTATTGCCTTCTTCTTGGCATTCATTGGAGACCTTGCCTTCCTCTTGATGACTTGCATCCACTGATGCGCTGGCTTATTAGTGTTGGCCACTTTGGATGTCCGTTTCGTCTCAGAGGCTTTGTTCACTGCAATATTGAAGAGCTCGCCGAGGCTGAGTAAGCGCTCGGTAGGAGCGGGCATCATAGTTTTTGTATTTGGGTCCATAAATGCAATTTCCAAAAGTTTGTAAACAAACTTCGATCAGCTGTGAACAGCTGCTTTGAACAGCTGAATTTTTGTTGTGGTCGCTGTTCAGCGTGGCCACGATTTTGATTGTTTGCAGCACGCTTATATACCTAATAGTGAGTCTTGGGGACACTCTTCACAGTTTTGCCACTATTGTGGGCTTTACTTGATCTAACTACCTTTAACCATTTAATTTTTAATCATGATAACTATTTTTTTTTTTTTTTAAATATGAGTGAAACTAAATCACAATAAAGAAATTTGGAATATAAAACAAAATTTTTTATTATATATTTGTACATTTATCACACAAGCACGCGATTTTGATAAGCACAAAGTTGGTTCTAAGGGGAAATTTTTGTAAATTACCAACCTAAAATGTTAGATATATGTTTTCGTGATGTTTAATTTTGGTACTAATTTATAATGCAAGGTATATTTGCGGTTTTCCTCGTTTTTCTGGGATAAGATTTCTTGGAATGATGTATGGGGTTTTTCTGGTTAAGCTTTCGAAACTCAGATTAAACTTGCAGTCAATAAATCTCAATCTTATTAATAGTATTATTTAATGGTGTGTATATGTGTATTCAGTGGTGTATAGGTTTAAAAGCATGGAACTGAGACACCTGAGACAAACTCCTTCGTCTAGCTAGAATTCTTGTGCTTAAAATTAAATAATGAAAATAATGTCTAGGTGATTGCAAACAGTGAAAGTTGTGTGTTTTAGCACAGGATAGTATTTGGTTATGTGTTTCTTAATACCGATTTTAATATGACCCTCTATATATTTAAATACAACGATTTATGGAATTTTTGTTGTCGTTAAAGAAACTTTTTTTCGCAAAAATTACGACTGACAACGGTACTTTGTCTACCCCCTTCACAATCTTATTTCTAATTCAGACAAAAAGTAGGTTGAAACTTGCTAAAAGTAAGTAGTAAGTGCGATAACTACAATGATTGTAAAGCGGCTGAAAATGATTGGTGTTGGTGTAGCTAGTTATTACGAAATACAAAATAACGTACTTTATTGTTTTAGTTTATTTCTAACATTGCACTATGGGCCGAAGTTTCAGCTTTTTTACATTTTTATACCATGTACCCATTAAAAATGGGTGAAAAGGTTATCATAAAATGGTGCAAATGTATGTAACAGGCAGAAGGAAGCATCTCCGACCCCATAAAGTATATATATTCTTGATCAGCATCAACAGCCGAGTCGATATAGCTATGTCCGTCTGTCCGTCCGTCCGTCCGCCCGTCCGTCCGTCCGTCCGTCCGTCCGTCTGTCCGTATGTCTATCCGTATGTCTATCCGTATCAACGCCTACATCTCAGAAACTAAAAAAGCTCCAGACATGTGCTATATATCGTTGGATAGGAAATTATCATACGCAGTACAAATTTGTTGTTTTATTTTGATATCACCCCCCGCTCCCCCCCAAACCGCAAAAAGCTGCCACGCCCACAATTATTAACCTAATTCTATGCAATTCGGCATATGCGTTGGTGCTTATAGAAGCTATCTAATTTTTAATGATAAGAAGTTATGCCACACGGAAGTTATGCCACATGCAAAATCTATGGCAAGGGAAGTAGAAGCGCAGCTAAACACGCCTTGCGCGACGCCGACTGCGACGTTGACAGCGAAATGTGTATGGCTTTATGACACACGAAACTTATTTTCATAGCGTAGCGCAACGGCAGAAGCCGATGCTCATTGAAATATGTCAAATTTATATATATGCGTTTCCGTGCCTTATATATACATATCTACTAAGTACCTGTGATCTACAATTTATAGCATGTCTAAGGGTACAGGGTATTTTGCAGTCAAGAATTTCGACTGCTGCTTCCTTATTTGTTCGTCAAGTCTCAAGACAACCAATTCAATGGTTATCCATTAATAATAGTTTTAAATAAAAAAAACGATAGAGAAAGAAAAATACACTTTACGAGTTATTACTTTGATTTACTTTAAGGACAAAACAATTTAAATAATAATGTACTTCATTTTTGTTGGTATTGGGTCTTGTGGGACAAATTTATATATTGTATATTCCCAATTTGTATGGGACTTTGTATGAAAATGTGTTTATAATAAAAGTTTTAGGGAGTTCGTGCAACGCTTGGCAAGTTTTATAGACTCATTATTCTGGCATGGGCGAGCGTTATGCAAGCTTTTGTCACACATTGATATAGAGTATGTCATCTTTGGCTGCAATAAGACTAAATACTTAGAATCAACTTTATAATAATCATCATTCAAATAAGGGTATACTATACTATTGTTGAGCTGAAAACGAGTTTAAAACTTTTATCACTTGAACTTTTTATTGTAAAACTAGCACAACCTCTGTGGTTAAGGGTAAGAGTAGAAAAGACCATACGGCGGAAGCTGAGATGGCTGCAAAGGTAATATCTGCGGCCATAGCCGTGGGTGATGGTCAAATCCCGACAGCTCCAAGATTGGATCCTACTCCCTTCTTGATACATAAATCACGCCCTGCCGCTACAGTTCTTTTCTGCAACTTCCAATTATCCTTCTAAATAAAATAAAATATACATAGTTTAAGACGAAATTATGTTTCTACAAACTCCAAATTCTATTTTAGTACTCATCAGATGTGCCGGATTGGAGAATTCGTTAACGAAGCCTAGGGGCATGAGGGACTTTTCCAGTTACATTTTAAACTTCGAATACACTGCTAGCAGATTGCAATTTCATAAATATTTCTCTGTTTCCAAATTTTAATTCTGAGATGGCACCACCGCTTCCCGTTACTGTTGCCCTTGGCATGAGCCTAGGTTTCTTCCTTGGATACTGTGTCTACTTTGATCAGAAGCGTCGCTCGGCTCCCGACTACAAGTAGCGAGTGCACGAACACCGCCGCCAGAATCGCATGAAGAACGCCAGGGTAGTGCTGTGCGCCAACAACCAAGCCTCCCTCGAGGCGTACTTTTTCAGCCAGAGGAAGGCGGGAGAAGAGCTCATCAAACAGAACCGGGTGGAGGAAGGACTGGCCCACTTCGTCAACGCCATCGTCCTTTGCGCCCAACCCGGCAAGGTGGTCCGCTCACTCAGGAGCTCCTTGCCCAGGCAAACCCATAAAACTCTTGTCCGGAAGAGCCCGAGGACTATTCCGAAGATGAGGGGCCCGTATTGGCTTAAGTTTCTTGTTTACTTCAGTCAATAGATTCGGGAGGCACACATTTTAAATTTAATTTAATCGATATATGTCCATAAACTTTTCTGAGAACCGAATCGTCTGAAGCAATATATGTTAAATTAAGACTGATTGGAAATGTATCGGTACGTGTTTCACCACTTTAAATTACAAAAACTAAATCTAGAATGCATCAAGAAACCGCAAAACTATACGAATTTGAGGAAAAGTTACATTTGGCGAAGCCTAATCTGACATTGTTGAATTTTCGTTTGTACGATTTTATGTATCGAAAGGCTGTTTTATTGTTTTTGATCTTAATTTATAGTTTTAAACATAGTTCCCGAATGACGAATCCAATCCAAAATTCTGTTAAAGCCTTTAGACGGGAACCATATAACATTACTCGTTGTGCGAATGAACAGAACAAACTGCCAAAAAGTTATTTTAGGCCTGTCTCCTACATTTGGACGTCTTTCATGAACTTGGTTGGTTCTCGACTACAAATAGTTGTTGGTTTTTTAAATTCACATTAAATTGCGATTTTAAATTAAAGGGACAATTTTTGAACGTAAATTGTGTATCCGGCCGTTTATTAGCCCATTTATTTCGGCATATTTTCTAGGCCGACAGCTACCTAAACCTATTTTCTATCCCGCACTTTGACGTTTTTCCTTCCCGTCTTCGTTCAATCTGGGTTGGCCCGTTCTTACATTTTCGAATTTTTCTTTAATATTCCTGGACTGGATCCTAACTCAATGTATATGCTTCTTTGTGTTTAATAATATTTTAACAGACACATCTCTTCCCAGAGGGATGTGATCTCAGAAATTGTCTTCTCTCGTTTCAAAAGAGAACAGATGTTTTCATCTGGACTTGGAGAACGCCAACATCGTTTAAAAATGTTGTAATCATCGGGCTTTGAGAGGGGGCATTATCCTTCTGTGGGATAAGTGATTTCCTAATAATAATGTTTCGAAAGGGAAATACACATTCGTTCAAGGTGGTTATTGGAACTCAAAACTGCAAACACACCTTCAGTCTTACATTAAACGCAGACCAAGCATTTGATCAAACGACAACCCTACAAACCAGAAAACTGCACGCATCACTTTTTTGAACATATACCATACTCCAGGATTTATGCGTACTCTGTCTTATTGAACCTGTTCGCTTCCAATCAATGATTTGCAACAAGTTTGACTTGCTAAAAAATCAGTTGGGAATGATTTTTTAGTTCTCTAGATTAGTTCTCTTTATACCCAAAGAAGAAGTACATGAAAATGGTTGGTTTGCTGTCGGATACCGAAGATACCAATCGCGAGTCTTTTGTTGAGTTTTTCTGAGATCGATCGTAGGCGGCCATTAAAAAGGTTGAGTGGAAAACAGTTTGCAAAAATAAGGTCTTAAAAGGAACATACAAAGGATCATAAATCTTTTCATATGGTTTTTTTTTTTTCAGTTATGAATGTTATAGGTACCGTTCCCTATTGAGCAGGAGTTACCACATCAACCAATTGTTCCGCCTCTGAGTTACCACAACATGTTGGAACCAGCTGGTTATGGTAATATTAAGGCACTTTGTACTTTGTCTGATGAAAGAGAAGCTTGCAGAAACATCTAGAAACTTCCAATATATTGATTAACTCCAAAGATAAATTAATTTTATTCAATATATAAAATACTACAAGGAAATAGTCAGAAGAGACCACCCTAATTATAACTCAAGCGCCGTCGTGGCTCCATAGATAGATGCTTGGGTTGTAATCAAGTGAAAAAAAATGTGCCACTCATGGCATTTCTTGTTTGAAACTTATTCCTTCGTCGCATATTGTATAAGCCTTGTGTAATTATAAATATATTCTATTTTTAAGTATGGAGAAAATAAATACATCAAATGCAGAAAAAGTTTTTTTAGTCTATTCCATATGCAACCAACCGAAAGGGCGAAGTTACTCTAAATTGGCCATTGGCTGAGACAAAAAAAAGAGGTGGACCGAATTATGCCCGGATTTATTTATGGCCGTACCTGTGTGGCAGTGCTCAACTATAGAAACGGCCAAACATCCGATTCGCGATGGGACAAGTGGCCTCAAATAGGAAAATAAAATTATCACAGGTGTCTGCTGGGAACAAAAAAGCCATACGAGTTTGTGCAAATTGGGTTCCAGAAGACTGTTGTCTGTTTGAAATATCATGGTTAAAGAATTTCGATTAATGAAAATCGTTCAATTTTCAAAAAAAAAAAAAACGAAAAAATCAGCGCTGCCAATGTGAGCACATTGATCAGGATGTCCTAAACCCTGATCCGACGTCTGCCTTAAGAAACGTTAAAAGGCTGCGGAGGATTTTGGATTTTAAACTTTGAAAAAACCACAACCAGAATTTGTTTGGTGAAGCTCACACTGTATTTGGCCAGTTTAGCGTCGATAACATAGAGCCCATAAAATTTGTCACCGAACGAGGATACAACAATATAAAGACGCTGGAAAGTAACATCAGAATTAATTGCATCAGCCACCTGCTGCCAAACGCCTTGGAGAAATAATTTTCCGAAGCTATGAATCTGTCGGGTACCTTATATAACATTTCTCAAAAAGACCAAATCTGCAGTCTCTGCCGGATATTATTCGCCGTCTCTATATTTAATGCCTTACCCCAAGGAAAGCTTGAGGAATGGCTCCTTCTTGGTTTCGTTAATCGCCATTTATATTTCTTAACTAAGCTTTCACCTTCGACTCCGTTCAATAAGTTAACAACTGAAAAGAACACTCGATATATCTGATTCGGCATGTCAGTAGTTTTACATAAATAATACCCTAGCAACTAAGTACATTCACACAAACAATGCTGACGCGCCCAAAATGAGTTCAGCACCTCACGCTATCCAGAGTGCCGAATTGCAATACATGAAATGCTGAGTCAGCGTGCCGACCACGATTTTATGGCGTGATGCATTGGAGCTAGGGTAGACCTATGTTTCAATATATTTTGTACTTCAGTTCTGTCTAAGATACGAAAGCTTACGCTTGACCAATAAACATAGCTCCGGCTTTGGCCGTAAAAACTTATTAAACTCTTATTATTGATATAATTACCGAGCCACAAGGCCGGTGATTAGAGAGGAAGTAAACTATCCAATATAAACGTCATAAGAAGACTGGTCACAACCAATTACAGTACCACTGCAGTATTCCAAGGTTAGCAGCTAACGCCGTTGGACTACACTTCAACCTGACACGCCTCCTACATCGACGCGGGACAGGATAACATATTTTAAACATACATCTAAACTAGGAGCGTGTCCCCTTAAAACTTACAAAGGTTTCAATAATCTACAGAAGGTTGCTTATACTCTCAATTGCACTACTCTCTATTGCTGTACTGCGGGTGTCACTCCGTCACGTTTCGAATTATTTTGGCAATTCACCGCCCGTGGGAACGGGACACGGAGATTGCTCGCTGCTCGCCCACACGCCGCCACACTTTCTCGCTGCCATACTTGTTTGCCGCCCATGTGACTGCCGCACCTCTATATTCCTGTTAACGCAGAACTCCCATCATCCGGGTTCTCCACAGGCTCGGGAATGGTTTATTTTCGTGTCCGCTGGCTTCTACTGCGCCCTTTACTGTCATACTCCCCAAAAAAAACTATGAGACACCTGCGAACTAACCTCATTGTGCCTTTGCTTGTTTTCTCTGAGTCTGGTTTTTGATTCAACTCCCATGCAGACGCGTTTTTTATTAAATCTAAAGCAGTTTCTATTCTGCTCAGATGCATTTTTAATTTTGTAATTCTTAGTCTACAGGTTTCTACTTTCCTTGCCTGCAAATTTTATACGCCTGGCTTAAGTACTCCTCTCCTTGATCGAGGGAATACTTAAACTTTGAATTTAGCCTGTTATGGCATTATGTCTCACGATCATTTCTTTGGCTGCTTTAAATTTATTTTGCTTGCTAAACATTCATGGTCTGTCGCCCACAATTTTACTATTTTTATACCCTGTACCCATTAAAAATGGGTGAAAAGGGTATCATAATATGGTGCAAATGTATGTAACAGGCAGAAGGAAGCATCTCCGACCCCATAAAGTATATATATTCTTGATCAGCATCAACAGCCGAGTCGATATAGCCATGTCCGTCTGTCCGTCTGTCCGTCTGTCCGTCCGTCCGTCCGTCCGTCCGTCTGACCGTCTGTCCGTCTGTCTGTCCGTATCAACGCCTAGATCTCAGAAACTACTAGAGCTACAGATATGTGCCATATATCGTTGGATAGGTAATTAACATACGCAGTACAAGTTTGTTGTTTTATTTTGATATCACCCCCCGCTACCCTGCAAATCGCAAAAAACTGCTACGCCCACAATTATTAACTTAATGCTGTGCAATTCGGCATATGCGTTGGTGCTTATAAAAGCTATCTAATTTTTAAATGTGAACCAAATCGGATAAGCAACACGGAAGGTATGCCACATGCAAAATCTATGGCAAGGGAAGCAGAAGCGCACCAAAATACGCATTGCGCGACGCCGACTGCGACGTTGGCAGCGAAATGTGTATGGCTTTATGACACACGAAACTTATTTTCGTTTTTAATAGAATATTGTTTCATTTATTTATTGATACTAAATAAATAAATTGTAAGCATGTCTAAGAGTACAGGGTATTTTGCAGTCGGGAAACTCGACTGCTGCTCCCTTACTTGTTTTTATTTTCACAACATTGGACTTCTAATGTAGATTAAAGATCTTTGCCATTTTCTTTAATACTATTTTTTCTTAAGATTTTGTCCACTAACCTCGTTATTTTAACATGATCCTTAATCATAACAGCCTTTTCTTTAGAAAAAATTTCATGTTTCTAACCTCTCTTTCTTATTTGAATTGCTAATACATGTATAGTGACATATTCACATACTCAGTACTGTTCGAAGGAATAAGAATATGCAGAGTGGGAGATCCCATGCAACGCAATATAAGCAAACCACGATATCGCTCTGCCTAATAGGTACTCTAAATCTTTTGATATTGTACACAATCAATATCCCAAGCGGGCGATCTTACTCCCGAAATAATCTAAACAAAAGGGAAACACAATAAATATTTTTGTCACAAGAGTTTAGTCTTAAGCTGAGATTTAAATAATAAAGACATGAAACTATTGCTCTAATCTTTTTTTCTTAGCGTTGTCCTTAGTCAATTGACGGGACATGTGTTCGGCTCGGTAATACAATAAACATTTTACTGACGCAGTCGGTAGGATACTCGTATCAAAAAAAGAGATCTTATGAGTTTGACTTAAGTGTCTATTGGTGGGGGAGGTCAAGCGGGTGTTTCCTTTTCAGGCGCCTTAGGGAATTGGCTGTTATCTGGGAGCTTGATGGCCAGGTGGTTGGGGTGGTTGTCCAGTCTTTTTGTATAACTTTCGCTGAGTCGGGTGATCTCCTCTAATACCCATGGAATTCCAAGCTCTTTATGAATTATTGAGTTTTCATGGTACGGATGGGCGTTTGAAATTGTTCTCGGGCATGTATTCTGAAACCGCTGGATTCTGATGCGGTTAGAGCAGCTTGCCGTTCCCCACAACTGAATCCCATGTATCCAGATTGGCTTCAGCACTACTTTGTAAAAAAGCAGTTTGAGTTTTTCTTTGAGCTTGGACCTTCTCCCTAGGAGCCAGTGCAGTTGCTTCAGTAGTAGGTTGGCCTGGTTGCGCTTGTTGATCAGGTAAGGGCGCCATGTGAGCCTGCGGTCCAGGGTCAGCCCTAGATATTTGGGAGTGTTATTCGTTGGGATGTTTTCCCCGTTGAGTGTGACGGGAGGCATTCTTCACTGCGTAGTGCGAAGGTTGTATGTGAGGATTTCTCCGCATTGACCACGATGTTCCATCGTTTCCGCCATGGATCGAGAGCATCCTGTTGTCTGATGCTGTGGCGGAGGCTAAGAAGGCGGTGTCATCGGCATATGTGGCTACTGTGAGGTTCCGGAAGGGGATGATGGGGAGGTCCACTGTGTAGAGTGTGTATAGGATGGGTCCAAGAACACTTTACCGTCTTTACCTAGATGGGAATCTTTTACCTTTCCCAAAGGCCTCCTACAATAGTTGGATGAAAGTTATTTTCTTTTAATACTTTTGGTGTACGACTACAATTTCTCATTTTGGACTTTGTTTGTCCTGACACGATCCATCCAAAGATCTTTTTTTGCCCGAGAAGTGATCCTTTTTTCACTATTCCCGGCACTTCAATTAGTGCGTATAAATCAGCACCTATTATTAAATCAATCCCACGTGGTATATCTAAATCGGAATCGGCTAACAAAAATTCTTTTCACTCCTTTTTATTTATATTTACCTTAGTTTCGGGAAGATTTTCTATTAAATTCGGTAAAAAATTTGCATTAACATTTAATATTTTTGAATTTGTCTTTCCACCACTTGGTCGATGGAACCCCTAAGCTTGGCATCTAACTCAATTTTTATAATATTTCTCGCCACCTTCTCGTTAGTAGTTTTAAATTTTGTTGCCATTGTGTTAAAATGTTCTTTAGAAAAGAATTCATGGTCTACTGGCCTTAGGTTTAATAGTTTGTTGTGGTTTTCACAACTCTGGGATTCTAATGAAGCTAATAGTACCTTATCTTCTACGGTACCACCCCTCATTAAAATCCCATCTCCTAATCTAGTCATCGTAACCTGACCTTCAATTAAGGTCGCCTTCTCTTTTGTAGACATATTTATTTTTTTTAACTATCTATTTATAACGTAAATACAAAGAAAATAAATTATAATTAAACAGAACTTGCCGCCGCTGCTGCCGCCGATCCTGTCGTCGATGTTGCCGGTAATGCTGCCGGCGATGTTTCTGGTGAAGCTGCCGGTGACACCTCTGATGCTTCTGGTCGCCGGTGTATTTTCCTGGTGATGCTGCCGCTGACGCCTCTGATGCTTCTGGTCGCCGGTGTATTTTCCTAGTGATGCTGCCGGTGACGCTCCTGCTGATGACGCTGCTGATCCTTTTTTTTTGTATTTTTTCACTTTTTTGTCCGTTGTATACCCAAGGCCACTCCCACAATTGTTTTCAAACAGAAAAAAATGTCTTTTTGTTTTATGTTGCACAATGGCATTTATATTATTACCTTACCACTTGGGGAAACAACAGAGGGCTTTGTTTTTTGACTAAAGCCTTTATTTGTCCGAAGCCTTTTTTTAGCTACCGTGGACTGAGATTTTAACACAAATCTGCCGTCACTTATTAGGTGCTATTTATTCCTTACCACAAGTTCTTACCACAGTTTCTTACCACAAGGGGGAAAACTTTAGGTTGTCTCGAATGGACAAGAAGTTAATGACAAGTGACCCACTAAGCGTTGACGTTGTTCCATTGACTGAAATCTTGCGCGCTGAATTTGTTGAGTAGTATAACTCCGGATGCGATTTCATCGATTGTGTGTATGTGTTGGTTGTTAATTCCCATGCAGGTGGCACGGCGACTTTTTAGGAAATTTGGTAGGCAAGATGAAAAACTAATGTCTATCATATTTCTATGGTATGTTTACAAATCGTTATTTCATTATAGTTATTACATTTTATAGTTTTGCGAATATTTTATCTTTACATCTTCGGTTTCTATTTTTTTCACATATTGACCAATTTTTATTGGTTTAATTAGAACTTCTTCGGATAGCTTGGTATCGATTACAGGGATTTTTTCAATATAGATTAACATTAGTCCGTTACTTGCTATGTTTACTTCTGCTATGTTCATGGATTCTTCAAAATTTGTGTAAGGTAATTGATTCTGATCTAATATTCTTTTAACTTCATTGATCTCCTGGTCTCCTAGTATTTTAGGGTTGCTAATGTCTGCTTTTGCCACTGTATAGCCTAATTTAGATTCAGAATTTCTTCTTCAAGCATTTGAATTTGAAAAAATTAATGTTATTCCTTTCAGCGTCTTTTTCATATTTTAGGCTGTTTATTAAATTTCTATTGGCCAGAGTGATTTTATTTATTTTGTCAATGATAAGCCTATTAAGAACAACCTGGTCATTGTTGTAAGTTAAAGCTGAATTTATTTTTTCTTGAAATATTTCAAAATCTCTGCTATCTGGATCCTCAGCCAGCCATTTCCAAGCACTACCTATTAGATCTATATGTCTTTTCCTTATACTCCTGAATTTTAAGCTATTGATTAAGTTTTTAGAAATCCTGATTTCCTCTGTTATGAAGGGTAGAATTAGGTCGTAATATTTTAATTTTATTAAGGCTGTGTGGTTAATTTTATCAATGGTATTTTTATATTCCTCTATGTCAATAATATGGATTAATCGAAAGATCCCTTTTTGAACCTTGGCTAGTCCTGTAGTCAGTGTCACAATTTTCGAATTATGGTAGTGTAGTCCGTTATTTGTACGTCCGCAGCGCACACAGTAAGAAGGGATCTGTAAATGAGGGTGTTTAATTTCAAATTAGTTTTTTATAAATGATTCTACCGTTTTCTGCTAGTACTATAGTGTTTCTGTTTTCCTTGACAATTTTTTTTGTATCTGGATGAAAACTTGGTGCCTAATCTTTTATTGTTTTGTACGAATATCTCTTTTCCAAGATAATAGTTTATTATCTGATTTCCACTTTTATTATGGTGAAGTAAATCTTTTTCCTGCGTGAGCTTGATTTTGTTCGTAATTTTCTGTCTTTCTGTCTGGAGTAGTTTAGGGTCAAGTGATACTTTTCTGCCAATGAATAAATCGACCGGTTTCCTGTTTGTGGTTGAGTGTATTGAATAATTATATTTGACAACTGATCTCTCTATTAGGTTATTTAATGAGCTGTGTAATGGCTAGGTCTTTTGGCATCTAATAATTTCTGAAAGAGTTAAATGAAAGCATTCGATCTGACCGTTGGCTGAGCTGTTGTAGGGTGGTGCTATATAGACCTTTATATTGAACTGGTCTTGCAGCATCCGCATTATGGGACCTGATCTATTATCTCTACTTCTGGAATCCCGAATTTATTAATGATTCTTTCAGTGGTTGTTTAATGTCTTGGGTTGCTCGTGAATTGACTATTTTGGCCTGGACGAATTTAGAAAATTTATCTATTGCCGTGAGGACTACTTGTTTACATGTGAAAAAAAAGTCGACGTGAATAATTTGCCCTCAGTATTATGGTATTGGTGTGCTTTGTAGCTCTGGCTTATTTGGGTGTCTTTCGTATTTTTGTTATTTGCAGGTCTGACAGGACCTCATTTGTGGAAAATATACTTTTTCTAAGAGCTGCTGGATTTACCCTTTCTTTTAGAATTTGTAGCAAATTGTCTGAATTGAATATTGGTTCTGTAATAGTGTAATAGTCTGTGATATGTTGGAAAAATAATTTCAAATTTGTAGGATTTTTTTCCAAAGATAGCAGTATTTGATTTTTAAAAACATTTATTGGTTCTTCTGCCATAGGTATTAGTTTTTCGTGAGAGCTAAAACTACTGTGCACTGTGCAAAAGTTCGTGGGTGTATTCTTCTAAAATTGCTTTTCATCTTTTTATTTGCTCGTTATGGCTTTTTGGATTGGTTAGGTGTGTGAGAGACTCGTGATCTGTGAATATCTTTATTTTGATTGGACCATACAAAAAATTTCGAAGAGTTTGTATTGACCAAATTATGGCCAGCTTTCGGTGCGTAACTTTCTTCTGCATTACTTAAGGTTCTAGAAATAAACATTATTGGTTTGTCCTCCTGAGCTAATACGTTTCATATGGCATAATCTGAAGCATCGGTGGTCAATTGGAATTCTTTACTATAATCTGGATAGGCCAGCTATGGTGAAAGCCACTTTTGAGGTCAATGACAGAGAAAAACTTATTTTGTCCTAATTGTGCAAGTACGTTGTTAATGTCCGGTATGGGGTATCTGTCTGGAATGCTTACCATGTTTAATTTCCTATAGTCAATTACCATTCTGTGCTTTCTCTGTCCTGATGCGTCCATTCTTTTTGGGACAATCCATATTGGGGAGTTGTATGGAGATCGTGAGGGTCTAATTATATCGTTTGCGAGTAGCTCTTGTATTTGTTTTTCTACCTCTGGTCTAAGAGCCTCTGGGTACGGGTAATGTCTTGAGTATATTGGGCTCTTGTTTATACTTCTTACAGTGGCTTCTACTCTTTTTGTGTATGTCAGTTTTTCATCTGGGTCTCCAAAAAGTTTAAGTTTAAAGTTTAAGCAAATAGTTCTTGAATGTTTCTTTTGGGTTTCTGTAGCGTGTTCTACTTAAGTATCTAATTTGTTGCCTTTGCGTGAGATTTTCTGTTTTATTTTAATTCTTTGTTTATTCTGTATAGAAATATACCCCTTTTGCATAATAATTTGGGCTTCTACTTCGCGCAGTGTATCGTTTCCGAAAATGGCATTGAAGGTCTTTAAGGAGGGTAGTAGAAAAAATTTGATAAAAGTATCTTTTAGGTCGAAAGGATTGACGATTGTATGGTGTATTATAAACATTTTCCGCCCACAGAGTAAACGAAAAAGGGTTGGTTGGTAATCGTGGTTGGATATAATTTTCGTTGGATTCAGTGTCTATAAGAATGTTGATCGTCTCTTCATTACCTGCTTTAGATTGAAAGTAGGGTAGCGAAGAGGGTTCTACTCTAAAAAATGTATATAGTGACGTATTTGGGTGGTCCAAACCGGGCACTTCAATTATTTCAAAGAACTATAAACGGTAATGCACTTAAATGATTTCCATAATGTATCTCATCTGCGCAGCATGCGTTTTTCATAAACAATTCTTTGGCAGTGACACTCAGCCGTTCTTGTAAACAAATTCTAAAGCCTGACCTAAGCAGATTTGATTGCTCTCTTTGAATCTTTTCCTAATCTTAATAATCCAAGAGCAGTGCTCATCCAAAATACAAATATTGGATTATAATTCCAATTCGGTTATCCAATAAAAAGTGGAAGTGAAATACGAAAACAAAAACATTAAGTCAAAAGGCAATTAACTGTTAAAACCAACATATAAAATTCTAAGTAGGTGAAGTTAAAAAAACTTTTAAACTTTAATAAACAACAATAAACTAAAGCAATTTAATAATACAACGCCAAAATAACAAAATAAAAAATTTACAATAAAAAAAGCGTAAGTAAAACCAGAAAACTAAACAAAAACATTAAATCCCAAAACAAAAACAAAAACCAAACATTTAAAAATGTACAATAAAAACCCCAACCAATTATTGTCGCACCCCAAATCGTTGCGCTGAGAGACAACAACCTTGTCGAAGCCCGTCGGCAGCTGAAAGACATTATGCCATTCAAGGGTGAAACCCTTCACACCTTCGTCAGCAGAGTGGACTACGTAATTTCACTCTGCCAAACTAACGATGTCCGACAACAGAGGATTCCAACACGATCTTTGGGACTTCCGAACCCAAACACCAAACTAAAAACTTGAGGAATACACCATACAAAGGAAATATAAGAGCATTCTGCGAAGAAGCGGAAAGACGACGTCAATTATTAATTTAGAAACTATACCTGGAAGGTAACCAACCGAATTTTTTTTATTTATATTCAGGCTATTAAAGACTCCATTACAATACTGATAAGCAAACTACCAATACAATTATTTACTATTTTAGCTCATCACGATATTACAGACTTAAGAACTTTAAATTACTATTGCACAAAATGAGGGAATTTATGAGCACATTAATTTTGAATTTAATAAAAACCCAGAATACCGTAATAAAAACTCAAATCCTAATCAGAATTTAAATCACATAAATTCAATACAAATACCCAAACTCAGTATCGCCCAAGTTACCCACAATATTCTCAACCCTTCCAACCTAATTTTAGTCAATACATGTAACCATTTAGACCCACCTATACACAGCAGATGACTAACAAACAATCTATGTGGCACGCACCTAATTATTTCAGACCCCATATATGAATACACAACCAATTATTCAAAAAAATCCTTTTCAACAACCTCCCAAAAAAACCCAACATCCTCAAACAGCACATCTTAGAGGAAATACCCTCAACTACAACAACCCTCTACATCTCAAAATACTAACTTCCCGAGTACCAAACGACTGAGACCATCGGACAGTGAACAAACTAGCAAACAAAGGTTGCACATACAAATGCCTTCTAGACAGTATTTTCAAAAAACCGAACCATTTTATGTAAACTGCACAATCAGTTATAAATTACAAAAATAGTACAGTTACTCTTTTTGATAAAACATACAAATTAATTACTTTAGAATCGGAAAGAAACAAAATGTGTACATCCTAAAGACACCAGAACTAAACTCAGATCAGGAATCAATAAAAAAAAAGATTTTTCAAAAGTCTAACTTTAAAGTTGGAGTGTTTATTAAATAAATTTAAAAATCTTCAATATAAAGGAGACAAACTAACATTTAAAAATACCATTAAACACGTACTAAATACAACACATAACTCCCCAATTTGTTCAAAACAATACCCACTTGCTCAAACGCACGAAACTGAAGTCGAAAAGTAAGAACAGGAAATGCTAAATCTGGGATTATTTAGGGTAATTAATAAGCCATACAATAAATTTACCTGGGTAGTACCCAAAAAAACTGATGCTTCCGGTAAAATCAAGTATACTAGGTGTACAAGTATGAAATATCGTTTTTTTTTAAATAAAAAAACACGTTAAATTTTGTGGAAAAAGAAAAAATCATTTATTCAAAGTATTTGCCATCGCTAGCTATAAATTTCTCCCATCTTTCGGGCAATTTGTGGATTCCGCGCCAGTAGAACTCATCGTCTTTTGCGGTGAACCATTCATCGAGCCATTTTTTCACACTTTCGTAAGAATCGAAGCACTGCTCAGCGAGTGCGTGTCCCATCGAAGCGAATAGGTAGTAATCGGATGGGGCCAGGTCTGGTGAGTAAGCCGCATGCGCAAGCACTTCCCAATTGAGTGTTTCCAACGTGTCGCGAACCGTTCTTGCCGTATGTGATGGAGCGTTGTCATGGAGAAAAATTACCTTGTGTTGTCTTTTTTTATATTCCGGTCGTTTTCTCTGAAGCGCACGGTTCAAATTGATCAATTGTTGTTGGTAGCGTGCCTTATTCACCGTTTCGCCGGGTTTCAAGAACTCATAGTAGATGACACCGCTCTGATCCCACCAAACACAGAGCATCGTCTTCTTGCCAAAGCGATGCGGTCAAGCAGTCGATGTGGCCGGTTGTCCAGGATCAATGTATGATTTTTTACGTTTAGGATTCACAAAAAAAATCCATTTTCCATCGCCAGTAATGAAAGAATGCAAAAACGACTTTCTTTTGTATCTTAAAAGCAAAATTTCGCATGTGTTTTTGCGCCTCTCCATCTGCCTCTCGTTCAACTCATGTGGCACCCATCTACCGACCTTCTGAATCTTTCCTATCTCTCGCAAGCGATTGGAAACTGCTTGTTGACTTACTTCCAACTGCTCTGTGAGTTGTTTTTGCGTTTGAGCATCGTCCTCATCCAAAAATGCTTGCAGTTCGGTGTCTTCGTACCTTTTTGGTGGTTTTCCGTGCTCTTTGTCGTCGACGTCAAAATTACCACTTTTGAAGCGTTGAAACCACCGTTCATACGTTTTTACAGTTGGTATTTGTTCGCCAAAGGCTTCATCAAGCATTCGATGCGATTCCGCAGCTTTTTTCTTCAAATGAAAACAGAAAATTAACACTGTCCGCGTTTGCTCTTTATTCGGCACGAAACTCGACATGTTGACTGCACTGAGATTAAACGATAATGACGCTCGATTAGCGCGAAACTATGGTGGTTTGACAGTCGATGTTGACACTTCACACTGTCAATGTTTTATGACAATCGTTAAATATTTAGGTTTGCGAGACATCTATATGTTCGAACCGACATTTCAAATTGGTACACTGGTAGAGTAGTAGTTAATTATAGAAAACTCAATTAAATAACTATTCCCAGATATCCAATACCAAAAATGGACGAAATCCTTGGTAAATTAGGAAAATGTCAATATTTTAAAACTATCGACTATCGATACCAAACCCACACTTTCCACCAAAAGCGCTCATTACGAATACCTTCGAATGCCATTTGGCCTTAGGAATGCACCTGCTACTTTTCAAAGTTGCATGAATAATATCCTTCGACCGTTGCTTAATAAACACTGTTTGGTGTATCTGGATGATACTATAATTTTTTCAACATCCCTTACAGAAAATTTGAATTCAATAAAATCAGTTTTTTCAAAGCTTGCAGAAGCAAATTTAAAATTGCAACTAGACAAATGTGAATTCTTAAAAAAAGAAGCTAACTTTCTTGGTCACGTAGTTACTCTTGATGGTATTAAACCAAATCCTCTTAAAGTTAAAGCCATAGCTTCATACCCAATTCCAAAATAAGTCAAAAAATTAGAGCTTTCCTCGGATTAACAGGTTATTATCGCAAATTTATTCCAAATTACGCAGACATAGCTAAACCCATTACCAGCTGCTTAAAAAAAGGAGCAAAGATAGATACGCAAAAACTTGAGTACATAGAGGCATTCGAAAAAATTAAGGCTTTGATAATTCGAGACCTAATATCACAACTTCCTAATTTAAAAAAAAAAATTGGTTTTAATCACAGACGCAAGGTTATTGGCCCTCGGGGCTGTCCTTTCTCAAAACGGTCATCCTATATCCTTTATTAGTAGAACACTTAACGAACACGAATTAAATTACAGTGCAATCGAAAAAGAATTACTCGACATAGTTTGGGCCACTAAAACTTTTCGACATTATTTACTAGGACGACAATTTCTCATTGCTAGTGACCATCCACCTCTTAGATGGCTTCATACCTTAAAGGAACCGAATGCTAAGTTACAAAGATGGAGAGTTAGATTAAGCGAATACCAATTTAAAATTGATTATATTAAAGGGAAAGAAAATTCAGTTGCCGATGCATTATCTTTTTTTTTTTTTTCTATTAAAATTGTATTTATTTACATTGCAGTCTACTGTTACTACAATATTTATAGTAACTTCTACTGCAGAGATTCATAATTTCTATCGAGTATTTACATATTTACATACTTAAACCTAATTAGGGAATCTATAGGCATTATTTAATTTAATTAATTTATTTATATATATTCTTGGCAGATCTGTTGGGTGAATGCGCAGGAGCCTCCTTCTCGCCCTCAGTCCCATTACTTGTCTCCTCTTCAAGAGTTTTCGAGCCAACTGGTTAGGGTGGTTTCCCAATTTATTTATGTACGCGATTGCTTGCTTATTTATGACATCGCCAATCCTTGGTACCCTCAGCTCCGTTTCAATGTCTTTGTTGCGGATGTACCAAGACGCTCCAGATAGTTTACGCAAAATTTCGACTGCGCCACACGAATTTTGTTGAGGTGTGACTTTGCGGCGATGCCATATACTTGGATGCCATATCTCCAAATAGGAGCCAATGCAACCTTATAAATTTTGGCCTTGTTTGAAATTTAAAGTTTGTTTCCAGGCCTAAGGAGCCAAGTCATGCTGTTCGCCTTTGTTTTGAGCCGCCGAGTTACATCCGTTACATGGCGTTGAAATGTAAGTCGCTTATCCAGAGTGACACCGAGGTATTTGTGGGCGTTCGATTGTGTGAGGAGCTCTCCATGCAGAAACACACCTGGTGATGTGTCTTTTCTCAGGGTGTACGTCACGGAAACAAAATTTTCCGGATTGAATGCGATGTTCCAGCGTAGGGCCCCGTTCTCAAATTTTTTTAGGTAAAGCTGAAGCGTATCGGTGGATGTATAGACGCAAGTATCTCTGGCCAGGACTGCAGTGTCATCAGAAAATGTGGAAACTAGCAGGTCATTGGGATCTGTAAGCGACATTTTGTCAGCTGAGGGCATGTCGTGCGTATACAGGCATATATTGTTGGACCTAACACACTTCCCTGGGGTACACCTGCTCTGACTCTTTTTGTTTGGGAGGACAGTCCGTCCTGTACTACTTTAAAGGATCGCTCGTGTAGGAAGCTTTTTAATATCAAAAAGAGTTGAGGATTTAGTAGGCTTTTAAGCTTGTGCAAAAGTCCTTCATGCCACACTCTGTCGAAAGCCTGCTGGATGTCCAGAAAAGCTCCAACGACTTACTCCTTTCCATGGAAACCTTCCAGCACAAACTTCACTACGCGGTGTAGCTGTTTAGGTGTGCCATGCCTGAGTCTAAAACCAAACTGAAACTTCGGAATAGCTTTTTGGACCTTAGGGGATTCGAGCAATCTTCTCAGGATGCGCCCCTCCAGTAATTTGCCAAATGCTGGAAGCAGGCTTATTGGGCGATAGGAGTCTAATTCCTCTGCTGGCTTCCCATTTTTATGGAGCATAATGATATTCGCCTTCTTCCAGGCACTTGGGAAGTGTCCCAGTCGAAGAGCAGAATTGAAAATCAGAACAAGGAATAACAAAGCTCTGTGGGGCATAAGCTTAATGGAGCGGTTGTCAATGTGATCCTCACCAGGAGCCTTGTTCTTGCGAAGGGATTTAATACCATCTTCCAATTCCGTGAGTTTAATAGGCTTCACAGGAAGAGCAATCTGCAATGGGGCTTCTAGGGATTCAGCAACCAGTTGTTTTCGTCTTGGCGAAGCTGTCTCGAACGGCTGGAATCTTTTCTCCAGATTTCTGGCAAACGCTTCAGCTCTGTCCTGAGGTGATTTTGCCCAAGTGCCATCTGTGTTACGAACTGGAAACTTTGGAGCAACTTGTCTCTTGAATCTCTTCGTGAGCTTTCAGAGCGCGAATTTTGAGTTTTCATCGGCAGTAGCTTTCCCAAGGAACGCGTCAGTTGCTTCTTTTTTCAGGTTGGCCAGTACTTTTCTCACCCGATTTGATATCCTTCGGTACAATCTGTCAATTATTAGGTCATTGGTCCTGATGAACTCACGCCGAAGACGTTTCTTGAGAGTTAAGAGTCCGACTGCTTCCGGAGAGAGAGCGACGCTGCTATGAAAGTTGCGTAGGTGAACTGCGCCACCAGGAGCTGCAATTTGAGCTGCATCTTTGATCTTCTTCATAAAAGTTTCAACCGCTTTCTCGATATCGTCTGCTGTATTTATCTCTGTATTAAGGTTAAAGGCATTGTTAAGTTCGTACTGAAACAGCCTTATATTCGCACCAGGTGGAACGAGCATCCTAATAGGGGCGGTGCTATGAGGTGACGATGTTAGGGAAGCGATCAGCGGCAAGTGATCGGAAGATAGATCATACTCTTCGCGTACTGATAGTAGACTGTTAGCTATACCTTTGTACAAGAAGAAGTCGATACATGAAGGTACATTCCTCGTGTTATACGGGTAGTGAGTGGGTTTGCCTGTAGCCAGAACTTGAGTTGAGCTGCCGGAGATAACATCGTGAAGTGCTGTGCCTCGAGCATTCGCTCTTATACTACCCCAGAGGCGATGCTTAGCGTTAAAATCACCTCCAATGATAAACTGTTGACCATGTTGACCAAGGAGATTATCAAACTCAGAGGAATTCCAAGGCAGGCCTGGAGGAAGGTACACAGCTGACACCGTAATTTCGCCCAAATTAGTGGAAATTTTTACCGTCGCCATTTGTAGGTGATTCGTTGTGATCGAATGCAGGTGATAGTGTACTAATCCCTGCCTGATTAGGATACAAGCTCCACCTCTGGCTCGACCTCCTGGGTGGTCTGCTCTATAGCAGCTGTAACCTATCATATTGAGGTAGGATCCGTCGTGTAGCAGTGTCTCTGAAATAAGCATAACATCAATTTCGTGCTTGCTGAGAAACACTTTAAGCTCATTAGCATTTAGGATAATGCTACGAGCGTTCCAGGCTCCGAGGCGCAGTTCACAAGCCATTACTTGCGCTGCGTCAACGACTTAGAACCTCTGAGTTCTTTGATCTCCCCAAATAACTCAGCGATGGTTTTTTGTAGACCAGCAATGGTCTGCTGCATTGAGATGATTTGTGCGAGGGAGCCATCAATTACCGTTTGGTTAGAATGTTGAGGTTAGCCTGCGTTTGTTACAGGAGCAAACGCAGCATTCGGAAAAGTCTGAAACCTTGTATTTGAGAAAGCATTTCGCTGTTGGGAGTATTTTCCAACAGGTCGTGTGCTCTGTTGTCGAGTTCTAGTCGCATCTGCATACGATAGGCCCTGCCGCACGATTGAGGATGGAATAGCTTGTTGCTTGATGTTGCGCATGGGCTGTGGATGTTCTACGCGGGTCATGGGAATAATGTTGATTCCAGTTTTTCGGCTTTTGAGTCTCTGGACGTAAATTCTACAGCCCTTGTGAGTTGCCTCATGTTTGCCTTGGCATTCTTCACTGCGTAGTGCGAAGGTTGTATGTGAGTATTTCTCCGCGTTGACCACGATGTTCCATCGTTTCAGCCATGGATAGAGAGCATCCTGTTGTCTGATGCTGTGACGGAGGCTAGGAAGGCGGTGTCATCAGCATATGTGGCCACTGTGAGGTTCCGGGAGGGGATGATGGGGAGGTCCACTGTGTAGAGTGTGTGTAGGATGGGTCCAAGAACACTGCTTTGAGGTACTCCTGCTCTAATGGGACTACGCATGCTGATTGATGATCCACATCTCTGTGTATGACTTGAGGAAGGCGAAATGGGAACTTGGGAGGCGGTATTTAATTTTGAAAAGGAGTCCAGGGTGCCAGACTCTGTCAAATGCCTGTTTGACATCCAGCATAACGGCGTAGCAGTACTTCTTCTTTTCGAAGGCCTCAAGTATGCTCTCAATGAGCCGGTGGCATTGCTCAGGTGTTCCATGGAAGCGTCTGAAGCCAAACTGGTGATCAGGGATCAGTCCGGTCTCGTCCAATACTGGCAGTACTCTACGCAAAAATACTCTTTCAAGAGAGGATTGCCAGCAAAATAATCGGACGATACGAGGTGAGAATGCTCTATGTAGATGGTCAGCAAAGGCTTCTGCTCTTTCGACCTCAGACCGACAACATAAACCCTCCACTTTGCGCGCGGGTGATTTCTTCTTCGCAGGTCTTTGTATGTGCCTCGTGACATTCCACAGATTGTGCTGCGGGGCTCCAGGTTCCAGCTCCCTAAAGAATCTATAGAAGGAGTCCTGCCGTAGAATGGTTAGCTTGTCCTTCAGTTCTTGGTGGCACGATTAAGTGCTGTCTTGTCCCTGGGGTTGCGCGAGGAAAACCAGACTCTCCTGAGGCTCCTTTTTTCAGCCACGAGGGCCGCGATTTCAGGAGACCACAAGTGCACATATCTTTCAGGTGTTCTCGGGGTAGTCGGAGGAGGTGGATTCGCAAACTAAGCATTGTGCATCTCTTTGGTTAGTTTTTCGATGGCCGCATCTATGTTGCTTGGTGTGGAAAGAGGGGGATCTGGGTACAGGGAGGAAAGCATCCAGAACGTAAGCTTGGGGGCATTTGTGTGTTTCCCGGTGAGTCTTCTAGGCGGGGTTTTTCTGAGGACGGGGATGTTTAGAAGCAAGTTTACTGCGCTGTGGTCAGATAACAGTTTATCATAGTTTGAGCATGTTATCTTTTAGGACCCTTGGAGACGGCGACGTCCAGCAGATCCGGCTGCTTAGAAGGGTCGGTAGGCCAGTGTGTGGGTTCTCCAGTGGAATGGCAGTCCAGACTCTTCCGCTGCAGGTAATTATAGTGCTTTATGCCTTTGGGGTTGTTTGTGCGGGACCCTCACCAGGAGTGTTTGGCGTTAAAGTCTCCATCTGCTATGACGCGAGGTCCATGGGATTCGAAGAAGTCCTGAAGGTAGGTCTCGGTTATCGAGTGTCTGGGTGGGAAGTAAACCGAACCAATGGTGATATCTCCCTGTGGGCTAGAAATCCTGGTCACGGCGCCCATTCCTCCTGAAACGCGGGAAGTTCCGTGTACTGAATGCCACTCCTGATGAGCATAGCTGCTCCTCCGCGTGCTTTGCCAGATGGATGGTTGGCATGGATCAGACCGTACCCGCTGAGGTTGAAGCGGGATCTTGGACAAAAATGGGATTCCGATTCGTGGGGCTTCGGAGGTGGTTTGAGGGGTTTGTTGGGGATTCGTAGGCTATGTCGCTTGGTTTCCTAGAAGTGGGTCTCTGTAACTCATACTTTTGACGATATTTGGTATCTGGATGGGGAGTAGTTTGTTGCTACTCGCAAAGGGTCTGGCTTTGGGAGATTGCTGTGCCTTTGCCTTTTTGTAGGCAGGGCATCCTCTGAATGACTCAGGATGATCAGCTTGGCAATGTAAACAGCATGCTTTCTCGTCATCTTTTTTGGTGCATTGTCTGGAGTCGTGAGGACCACCACATTTCACGCAGCGATGTTCCAGGAAGCAGTAGCGCTGTGTGTGTCCGAATCCTTGGCATCTGAAACATTGTGGAACATCGTTGAACTTCAGTGGGGGCTCTACGGTGACGACTGACCTGCAAATTCTCTTTATTTTGAAGACCTCTGTGTTGTTGCTCGCTGGTTCTCCCAATGGTTGTTTGGATTTCCTGCCAATGGGATTGTGCAGATCCCTTACAGTATGGCCGTATTTGTGGAGTTCTTCTTTAATTTCAGTCTGGTTTGTTGAGTGGTGAAGTCCCTTGATGACCGTCCTGCAAGCTCTCTCGTCCTTTGGTTGGAAGGTGGGGTGCCTTTTGTTATGTGCCACGAGGTGCTGGCGTAGGACTGTGTAGGACTCCTTGTCTATCATCATTACACGTACGTTATTATTTCTCTCCGTTTTGTATGAGAAATCCTTTTTGGTACCCACGAGAGTCGTTATCATCTTGACAACCGCGGTAATGTCGGTCACGTCTGGGATGTAGATCGGGGGAGGCTTGAGGGTCTTCGGGATTGGGTTCGATTTCTCTGCTGTTTTAGATGCCACTGCCTCTGAGGCAGTTTTGGGTTCGTCATATTCGTCGTCATCTTCTTTGCTCGAGAGGAGGGCAAGGGAGTTATTTGCCAGCTTGCTATGCAGAGTTGCGCTCGTGCTAGGCGTGACATCTGTATCCTCTTCTTGCCTTTTACGCGCGGGCTTACGCTTGATCACCCTGGGCTCCAAATAAGAAGAACTCGAGCTTAAGTCGCTGCTCGAGCTGCACTTCCTTGCTTTGAGGTCCTTCCTGCTGTTTTTCCAAGCTTGGTGGTCCGCGTGGCGGCTTGCCAATCCATGCTCTAGGTTGTGGACGATTGAGTGGGGGGAGGAGGAACTGGGCACCGTTGGCCGGTATGCCAACCGAACTTTGCTTCTGCTGAGTTGTACACAGCTTCTACAGATAGAGAATTTGGTAGGCAGCAAATGACACGCACTCTGGAATGTGCGTTAGAGTTTGTAGCAGACCGTAAGGTTCGCAGGTTGAACCAATCAAAAACCAATGTCACTATGTCCCATTTTTCGAATAGTGGGACTGAAAGCACGATAAGAACTTTCTTCGATCCGCAGGCACGTCTGCACTCTTTGAGTGTTAGATCGCATCTGAAAAAAAAAATTATCATAGTAAAGTTACTCAACATAGTGCAGAAGAAGACAACACCAACCTTATTCATTTAACAGAAAAACCAATAAATTATTTCAAAAAACAAATAATCTATATTAAATCCGATAAAAATAAAGTAGAGCATTCAATAATATTCAGTAACTCCATTACCACAATTCAATATGATGTAATGACACTCAAAAAGGCCGAACAAATTTTACTTGATCATTTTATTAATAGAAACATTACCATATATATTGAGAGCGATAAAGATTTTGAAATCATTCAAAGAGCACACAGAGAAATTATTAATACCACCTACACAAAAGTTATTCTCTTCCTATTAAAGAAAGATGTTCATACGCCGAATTCAAAGAAATTATACTTCAATCACATGAAAAACTGTTACCTCCACGTATACAGAAAATGACAAATTTATTTAAAGAAAATAACTTCTTTCCAAATAGCGAACTACTAACTCAGAATATAATAAACGAATGCAATATATGCAATTTGGCTAAAAGTGAACATATAAACACCAAAATGCCTTTTAAAATCACACCTACCCGAAACATTGCCGAAAAAATTTGTGGTAGATATTTATTCATCTGAGGGAAAACATTACATCAGTTGCATTAATATATTATATATTCTAAATTCATCAGACTTGAGAAAATTAAAACTAATGACTGGATAGAATGCAGAAACGCATTAATCCGCATTTTGAATCAATTAGGTAAACCCAAATTTCTCCAGTTAAGCTTTGAAGCGATGGCTTAAAGAAGAAGAAATCGAATTACAGCTCAATACAGCAAAAAACGGGGTAGCAGACGTAGAAAGATTACATCAAACAAATGAAAAATTCGTATAATCAATTCATCTGATGATAAAGAAGTAAAATTAAGCAAGAAATGAGCATCACTGTATAAGAATTAATTTAACGGAAATCAATGTAATCACTAAATCTTTTAGTGACAAAATCACAGATTCGCCCAGAATGAAATATTTGTACTGAAAGAATTTAATGGTATAGATATTCATCAGCAAAATAGGTAGAAACGTGGACTATTTCACATAATAGGTTAATCTTTTAAATTTCTTTTTGGCACACTTGATGAAAATTATACGGTAAAAATTAACAAAAAAAATAAACATAATTGCAGAAAATTCAATTCAAGTTCATAAATTAAATAATTTCGTAAGGTTTGTAATGAAGGACTACAGAAACTTACAATACTTACTACGAAAATACCCGCAATAGTATTGACACCCTCGTTTATAGCCCATGTAATTTTTTAAATACATAGAAGATATAGAAATGGGCATGCAACTTTCACGTCTTGGTCTTTTTAACCCAGAATTACTCAATTACGACAATTAACAACCAGAATATAATTTTAATCAAAACCTGAACTTGGATTAACACCAAAAACCACCATTAAAATAATGCCCTATCCCGACCATAATGGGTATCAGTTAGACTATTCAGATCAACAATCATATTTTGAAGATGATAATATAATTCATTATATTTTATATATATATTTATATATTTTAAGCGAAATTTGGTTAAGTCCTAAATTTAATTTAACTCCATTATATTTATCGATTAATGTAACTAAGATAAAGACAATAAAACACAATGACGTTTTAAAATTAATTTCAGAAAATAATATTTCATTTTATGCAAGTATAATAATTGTAGTTATTGTTCTTATAATTTTTCTTGTCCCATCAAAAATTTGTACACAAATGTCCCGTCAATTGACTAAGGACAACGCTAAGAAATAAAAGATTAGAGCAATAGTTTCATGTCTTTATTATTTAAATCTCAGCTTAAGACTAAACTCTTGTGACAAAAATATTTATTGTGTTTCCCTTTTGTTTAGATTATTTCGGGAGTAAGATCGCCCGCTTGGGATATTGATTGTGTACAATATCAAAAGATTTAGAGTACCTATTAGGCAGAGCGATATCGTGGTTTGCTTATATTGCGTTGCATGGGATCTCCCACTCTACATATTCTTATTCCTTCGAACAGTACTGAGTATGTGAATATGTCACTATACATGTATTAGCAATTCAAATAAGAAAGAGAGGTTAGAAACATGAAATTTTTTCTAAAGAAAAGGCTGTTATGATTAAGGATCATGTTAAAATAACGAGGTTAGTGGACAGAATCTTAAGAAAAAATAGTATTAAAGAAAATGGCAAAGATCTTTAATCTACATTAGAAGTCTAATGTTGTGAAAATAAAAACAAGTAAGGGAGCAGCAGTCGAGTTTCCCGACTGCAAAATACCCTGTACCCTTAGACATGCTTACAATTTATTTATTTAGTATCAATAAATAAATGAAACAATATTCTATTAAAAACGAAAATAAGTTTCGTGTGTCATAAAGCCATACACATTTCGCTGCCAACGTCGCAGTCGGCGTCGCGCAATGCGTATTTTGGTGCGCTTCTGCTTCCCTTGCCATAGATTTTGCATGTGGCATACCTTCCGTGTTTCTTATCCGATTTGGTTCACATTTAAAAATTAGATAGCTTTTATAAGCACCAACGCATATGCCGAATTGCACAGCATTAAGTTAATAATTGTGGGCGTAGCAGTTTTTTGCGATTTGCAGGGTAGCGGGGGGTGATATCAAAATAAAACAACAAACTTGTACTGCGTATGTTAATTACCTATCCAACGATATATGGCACATATCTGTAGCTCTAGTAGTTTCTGAGATCTAGGCGTTGATACGGACAGACAGACGGACAGACGGACAGACGGACGGACGGACGGACGGACAGACGGACATGGCTATATCGACTCGGCTGTTGATGCTGATCAAGAATATATATACTTTATGGGGTCGGAGATGCTTCCTTCTGCCTGTTACATACATTTGCACCATATTATGATACCCTTTTCACCCATTTTTAATGGGTACAGGGTATAAAAATAGTAAAATTGTGGGCGACAGACCATGAATGTTTAGCAAGCAAAATAAATTTAAAGCAGCCAAAGAAATGATCGTGAGACATAATGCCATAACAGGCTAAATTCAAAGTTTAAGTATTCCCTCGATCAAGGAGAGGAGTACTTAAGCCAGGCGTATAAAATTTGCAGGCAAGGAAAGTAGAAACCTGTAGACTAAGAATTACAAAATTAAAAATGCATCTGAGCAGAATAGAAACTGCTTTAGATTTAATAAAAAACGCGTCTGCATGGGAGTTGAATCAAAAACCAGACTCAGAGAAAACAAGCAAAGGCACAATGAGGTTAGTTCGCAGGTGTCTCATAGTTTTTTTTGGGGAGTATGACAGTAAAAGGCGCAGTAGAAGCCAGCGGACACGAAAATAAACCATTCCCGAGCCTGTGGAGAACCCGGATGTTGGGAGTTCTGCGTTAACAGGAATATAGAGGTGCGGCCTTCTGTAGATTATTGAAACCTTTGTAAGTTTTAATGGGACACGCTCCTAGTTTAGATGTATGTTTAAAATATGTTATCCTGTCCCGCGTCGATGTAGGAGGCGTGTCAGGTTGAAGTGTAGTCCAACGGCGTTAGCTGCTAACCTTGGAATACTGCAGTGGTACTGTAATTAGTTGTGACCAGTCTTCTTATGACGTTTATATTGGATAGTTTACTTCCTCTCTAATCACCGGCCTTGTGGCTCGGCAATTATATCAATAATAAGATAAGGTTTTTACGGCTAGAGCCGTAAAAATTTGAAAAAATTTTAAAATTGAACGATTTTCATTAATCGAAATTCTTTAACCATGATATTTCAAACAGACAACAGTCTTCTGGAACCCAATTTGCACAAACTCGTATGGCTTTTTTGTTCCCAGCAGACACCTGTGATAATTTTATTTTCCTATTTGAGGCCACTTGTCCCTGCGCGAATCGGATGTTTGGCCGTTTCTATAGTTGAGCACTGCCACACAGGTACGGCCATAAATAAATCCGGGCATAATTCGGTTCACCTCTTTTTTTGTCTCAGCCAATGGCCAATTTAGAGTAACTTCGCCCTTTCGGTTGGTTGCATATGGAATAGACTAAAAAAACTTTTTCTGCATTTGATGTATTTATTTTCTCCATACTTAAAAATAGAATATATTTATAATTACACAAGGCTTATACAATATGCGACGAAGGAATAAGTTTCAAACAAGAAATGCCATGAGTGGCACATTTTTTTTCACTTGATTACAACCCAAGCATCTATCTATGGAGCCACGACGGCGCTTGAGTTATAATTAGGGTGGTCTCTTCTGACTATTTCCTTGTAGTATTTTATATATTGAATAAAATTAATTTATCTTTGGAGTTAATCAATATATTGGAAGTTTCTAGATGTTTCTGCAAGCTTCTCTTTCATCAGACAAAGTACAAAGTGCCTTAATATTACCATAACCAGCTGGTTCCAACATGTTGTGGTAACTCAGAGGCGGAACAATTGGTTGATGTGGTAACTCCTGCTCAATAGGGAACGGTACCTATAACATTCATAACTGAAAAAAAAAAAACCATATGAAAAGATTTATGATCCTTTGTATGTTCCTTTTAAGACCTTATTTTTGCAAACTGTTTTCCACTCAACCTTTTTAATGGCCGCCTACGATCGATCTCAGAAAAACTCGACAAAAGACTCGCGATTGGTATCTTCGGTATCCGACAGCAAACCAACCATTTTCATGTACTTCTTCTTTGGGTATAAAGAGAACTAATCTAGAGAACTAAAAAATCATTCCCAACTGATTTTTTAGCAAGTCAAACTTGTTGCAAATCATTGATTGGAAGCGAACAGGTTCAATAAGACAGAGTACGCATAAATCCTGGAGTATGGTATATGTTAAAAAAAGTGATGAGTGCAGTTTTCTGGTTTATAGGGTTGTCGTTTGATCAAATGCTTGGTCTGCGTTTAATGTAAGACTGAAGGTGTGTTTGCAGTTTTGAGTTCCAATAACCACCTTGAACGAATGTGTAATTCCCTTTCGAAACATTATTATTAGGAAATCACTTATCCCACAGAAGGATAATGCCCCGTCTCAAAGCCCGATGATTACAACATTTTTAAACGATGTTAGCGTTCTCCAAGTCCAGATGAAAACATCTGTTCTCTTTTGAAACGAGAGAAGACAATTTCTGAGATCACATCCCTCTGGGAAGAGATGTGTCCGTTAAAATATTATTAAACACAAAGAAGCATATACATTGACTTAGGATCCAGTCCAGGAATATTGAAGAAAAATTTGAAAATGGAAGAACGGGCCAACCCAGATTGAACGGAGACGGGGAGGAAAAACGTCAAAGTGCGGAATAGAAAATAGGTTTAGGTAGCTTTCGGCCTAGAAAATATGCCGAAATAAATGGGCTAATAAACGGCCGGATACACAATTTACGTTCAAAAATTGTCCCTTTAATTTAAAATCGCAATTTAATGAGAATTTAAAAAACCAACAACTATTTGTAGTCGAGAACCAACCAAGTTCATGAAAGACGTCCAAATGTGGGAGACAGGCCTAAAATAACTTTTCATTCGCACAACGAGTAATGTTACATGGTTCCCGTCTAAAGCCTTAAACAGAGTTTTGGATTGGATTCATCATTCGGGAACTATGTTTAAAACTATAAATTAAGATCAAAAACAATAAAACAGCCTTTCGATACATAAAATCGTACAAACGAAAATTCAACAATGTCAGATTAGGCTTCGCCAAATGTAACTTTTCCTCAAATTCGTATAGTTTTGCGGTTTCTTGATGCATTCTAGATTTAGTTTTTGTAATTTAAAGTGGTGAAACACGTACCGATACATTTCCAATCAGTCTTAATTTAACATATATTGCTTCAGACGATTCGGTTCTCAGAAAAGTTTATGGACATATATCGATTAAATTAAATTTAAAATGTGTGTCTCCCGAATCTATTGACTGAAGTAAACAAGAAACTTAAGCCAAGACGGGCCCCTCATCTTCGGAATAGTCCTCGGGCTCTTCCGGACAAGAGTTTTATGGGTTTGCCTGGGCAAGGAGCTCCTGAGTGAGCGGACCACCTTGCCGGGTTGGGCGCAAAGGACGATGGCGTTGACGAAGTGGGCCAGTCCTTCCTCCACCCGGTTCTGTTTGATGAGCTCTTCTCCCGCCTTCCTCTGGCTGAAAAAGTACGCCTCGAGGGAGGCTTGGTTGTTGGCGCACAGCACTACCCTGGCGTTCTTCATGCGATTCTGGCGGCGGTGTTCGTGCACCCGCTACTTGTAGTCGGGAGCCGAGCGACGCTTCTGATCAAAGTAGACACAGTATCCAAGGAAGAAACCTAGGCTCATGCCAAGGGCAACAGTAACGGGAAGCGGTGGTGCCATCTCAGAATTAAAATTTGGAAACAGAGAAATATTTATGAAATTGCAATCTGCTAGCAGTGTATTCGAAGTTTAAAATGTAACTGGAAAAGTCCCTCATGCCCCTAGGCTTCGTTAACGAATTCTCCAATCCGGCACATCTGATGAGTACTAAAATAGAATTTGGAGTTTGTAGAAACATAATTTCGTCTTAAATTATGTATATTTTATTTTATTTAGAAGGATAATTGGAAGTTGCAGAAAAGAACTGTAGCGGCAGGGCGTGATTTATGTATCAAGAAGGGAGTAGGATCCAATCTTGGAGCTGTCGGGATTTGACCATCACCCACGGCTATGGCCGCAGATATTACCTTTGCAGCCATCTCAGCTTCCGCCGTATGGTCTTTTCTACTCTTACCCTTAACCACAGAGGTTGTGCTAGTTTTACAATAAAAAGTTCAAGTGATAAAAGTTTTAAACTCGTTTTCAGCTCAACAATAGTATAGTATACCCTTATTTGAATGATGATTATTATAAAGTTGATTCTAAGTATTTAGTCTTATTGCAGCCAAAGATGACATACTCTATATCAATGTGTGACAAAAGCTTGCATAACGCTCGCCCATGCCAGAATAATGAGTCTATAAAACTTGCCAAGCGTTGCACGAACTCCCTAAAACTTTTATTATAAACACATTTTCATACAAAGTCCCATACAAATTGGGAATATACAATATATAAATTTGTCCCACAAGACCCAATACCAACAAAAATGAAGTACATTATTATTTAAATTGTTTTGTCCTTAAAGTAAATCAAAGTAATAACTCGTAAAGTGTATTTTTCTTTCTCTATCGTTTTTTTTTATTTAAAACTATTATTAATGGATAACCATTGAATTGGTTGTCTTGAGACTTGACGAACAAATAAGGAAGCAGCAGTCGAAATTCTTGACTGCAAAATACCCTGTACCCTTAGACATGCTATAAATTGTAGATCACAGGTACTTAGTAGATATGTATATATAAGGCACGGAAACGCATACATACAAATTTGACATATTTCAATGAGCATCGGCTTCTGCCGTTGCGCTACGCTATGAAAATAAGTTTCGTGTGTCATAAAGCCATACACATTTCGCTGTCAACGTCGCAGTCGGCGTCGCGCAAGGCGTGTTTAGCTGCGCTTCTACTTCCCTTGCCATAGATTTTGCATGTGGCATAACTTCCGTGTGGCATAACTTCTTATCTTTAAAAATTAGATAGCTTCTATAAGCACCAACGCATATGCCGAATTGCATAGAATTAGGTTAATAATTGTGGGCGTGGCAGCTTTTTGCGGTTTGGGGGGGAGCGGGGGGTGATATCAAAATAAAACAACAAATTTGTACTGCGTATGATAATTTCCTATCCAACGATATATAGCACATGTCTGGAGCTTTTTTAGTTTCTGAGATGTAGGCGTTGATACGGATAGACATACGGATAGACATACGGACAGACGGACGGACGGACGGACGGACGGACGGGCGGACGGACGGACGGACAGACGGACATAGCTATATCGACTCGGCTGTTGATGCTGATCAAGAATATATATACTTTATGGGGTCGGAGATGCTTCCTTCTGCCTGTTACATACATTTGCACCATTTTATGATAACCTTTTCACCCATTTTTAATGGGTACATGGTATAAAAATGTAAAAAAGCTGAAACTTCGGCCCATAGTGCAATGTTAGAAATAAACTAAAACAATAAAGTACGTTATTTTGTATTTCGTAATAACTAGCTACACCAACACCAATCATTTACAGCCGCTTTACAATCATTGTAGTTATCGCACTTACTACTTACTTTTAGCAAGTTTCAACCTACTTTTTGTCTGAATTAGAAATAAGATTGTGAAGGGGGTAGACAAAGTACCGTTGTCAGTCGTAATTTTTGCGAAAAAAAGTTTCTTTAACGACAACAAAAATTCCATAAAGCGTTGTATTTAAATATATAGAGGGTCATATTAAAATCGGTATTAAGAAACACATAACCAAATACTATCCTGTGCTAAAACACACAACTTTCACTGTTTGCAATCACCTAGACATTATTTTCATTATTTAATTTTAAGCACAAGAATTCTAGCTAGACGAAGGAGTTTGTCTCAGGTGTCTCAGTTCCATGCTTTTAAACCTATACACCACTGAATACACATATACACACCATTAAATAATACTATTAATAAGATTGAGATTTATTGACTGCAAGTTTAATCTGAGTTTCGAAAGCTTAACCAGAAAAACCCCATACATCATTCCAAGAAATCTTATCCCAGAAAAACGAGGAAAACCGCAAATATACCTTGCATTATAAATTAGTACCAAAATTAAACATCACGAAAACATATATCTAACATTTTAGGTTGGTAATTTACAAAAATTTCCCCTTAGAACCAACTTTGTGCTTATCAAAATCGCGTGCTTGTGTGATAAATGTACAAATATATAATAAAAAATTTTGTTTTATATTCCAAATTTCTTTATTGTGATTTAGTTTCACTCATATTTAAAAAAAAAAAATAGTTATCATGATTAAAAATTAAATGGTTAAAGGTAGTTAGATCAAGTAAAGCCCACAATAGTGGCAAAACTGTGAAGAGTGTCCCCAAGACTCACTATTAGGTATATAAGCGTGCTGCAAACAATCAAAATCGTGGCCACGCTGAACAGCGACCACAACAAAAATTCAGCTGTTCAAAGCAGCTGTTCACAGCTGATCGAAGTTTGTTTACAAACTTTTGGAAATTGCATTTATGGACCCAAATACAAAAACTATGATGCCCGCTCCTACCGAGCGCTTACTCAGCCTCGGCGAGCTCTTCAATATTGCAGTGAACAAAGCCTCTGAGACGAAACGGACATCCAAAGTGGCCAACACTAATAAGCCAGCGCATCAGTGGATGCAAGTCATCAAGAGGAAGGCAAGGTCTCCAATGAATGCCAAGAAGAAGGCAATACTGGATACCAAGATTCCTGTGCCCACCTACAGCGGCAGCTCAAACCGCTTTGGGTTGCTTGGGCAAACCGAGGATCTGAGCGAGCAGTCCAGTAACAGCCATCAAGCAGCTATTGCTGCTGCCAAACATGATGCAGCCTCATCTGGCATAATCAGTGCAACTTCCAAGGCGCAACCTAAACCTAAACCCCCTCCAATAGTTTTGGAAGGTGTTGAAAGCGTACCCCTGCTGATGGACAACATGTCAAAAATCACTGATCTGAACAAGGTCTCTGCCAAGGCATCGATGGGCGGAGTCCTGAGGCTCTACGCGGCAGACGCTAGCACCTTCCGTCACAAGGTGCTAGAAGTCCATACACCGAAAAAACGAAACGAGCTAGGGGCTCCTGCTGCCAATCCCATAAACATGTTCTTTTTGAACATCGCTGCTGCGACGAACAACAAGATCCTGGCTCTTAAGGGTTTATGCCACATGAGAGTTGTCATCGAGCCCCTTCGCAAGCGAAATACGACAACCAAATGCCATCGATGCCAGCAATTTGGTCACACGGCCAAATACTGCCGTAAGGCGCACATCTGCCTCAAATGCGCCGGCGAACATCCTGCCAAAGACTGTACGCGACCACGAAGCGAGCCATTCACTTGTTATACCTGAGGTGAACAGCACCCAGCGAATTACTCCGGATGCTCCAAACTCCAGGCATTCCTTCAGCGCTCTAGGCCAAAAAGAGGTATGAGAGGAAGAAGCGAAGTCAACAATCAACCTATGTCCCATGTCCCTACTGGATGTATGCCGACTGCACCTCTCCGAAGCGGAGTCTCCTACGCAGATGTAGCTAAAGCCTGGATGGGCGCCAAGCAGGATCAGCAACAGGTGCCACAGCCCTCCCAGGAGCAACCTGAGACCAGGAAGCACAGCCGGCAAAGGAGTCGGTCAATAAGCGGACATCAGCCCCCTTTGGACAATAAACTTTTAGCATCCTGCAGACGCTAAACGAAAGCATGAACGCTCTGCGCTCCCTTCAGGAACAGCAGATTGAACAAATGAGGATGATGTTACTACAGCAAGGGCAGATGATCCATCTGCTCACTGCTATACACGCGCAGACAGCGACAAAATGAAGCCGCTACGCATCTTAGTATGGAACGCCAACGGCGTCTCCGCGAAACTTCCCGAAGTTGAATGCTTTGTGCGGCGCTACGAGATTGATGTTTTACTCATCAGTGAAACAAATTACAAAGATGGAGTCAAGCCCAAGCTGTATGGTTACGAGGCATATACTGCAAACGACCCGGGTGAGGGTAACGCCAAAGGTAGATCAGCGATTATGATCAAATCAAGTCTATTTCATTTTCCTCTTCCTTCAGTAGCCACTGATAGGGTGCAACTTGCGTCTGCAGCTATAGAAACTGGGGATGGCATTATAAACTTCGGCGCGGTCTACTGCCCACCGAGATTCGTCTGGACCACAGACAACTTCAAATCCATATTGGAGCAACATCAGCATAAATTCATCGTAGCAGGCGACTGGAATGCGTTCCACTGGCTTTGGGGAGCAGGGAGGTGCAACCAAAGAGGTCATGCCCTGGCAAATCTAATCTTCAACCCAGATGTAAACTCGCTGGCAACAGGTGGCCCCGCAAGGTTCCCTTTTGGTAGTAGCGGGTCCCCAGGCTACATCGATTTTGCGCTGACAAGAGGTATCCTGGGTTTACACTCAGATATCCGATCGTTTGCCGAGCTAAGCTCTGACCACTTACCTCTCATCATAACTTTGGATACAACAGCCACAGCCTATCCCAAAGTCGAGCGGCTTATCAGTAGGCGCGCTAACATGGAACGTTTTCAAGAGCACCTCGAGTCGTCACTGAACCTTGACATGGCGCTGAACTCCGAGCGGGACATTGAAGTTGCAATCGACTCTCTCACCCACAACATCCAAGTAGCAGCTACATTGGCCACCCACACCCCAGGACTGAGACCCGCAGCAGCCAGAATACCGGTCCCCAGAGAGATTCTGATGCTCATTACAGAGAAGAGGCGTCTACGTTCCAGATGGATGAGATCGCGCCACCCGCTGGACAAAGCTGATTTTTACAGGGCGAAGTCTATCCTACATCGTGCACTAGTGGAACACAAAGCTGCATGGTTCGACGACAGGTTAGCCAATACGGGTACCGAAGCCGACGCGATGCACTCGCTCTGGAAGGCCCCACGTGCGATCAAAAGACGTTGCCCAAGGAAAGCACCACTGATGAACAGAAACGGGGCATGGTGCCGAACTGATTTGGAGCAAGCAGATGCGTTTGCCGCCTACCTCGCCGAGCGGTTCCAACCTTTTAACCTCGCCAGTCCGCAGCAGGTTGAAGAGACTCACGATCAACTGTCTCAAGCTCTCCAAATGGACATGCCGATCCAACCTTTCGATCCTGCTGAAATAGCTGATGTTATCGCCCAGAAAAATTCTAAAAAAGCACCAGGCCATAATGGAATATGTAACGCCACTCTAAAGGCCCTACCGAGCAGAGCGATCCTCTACTTAGCGACGCTTTTCAATGCCATTGTGAGGCTGCAGTACTTTCCTCCTCAGTGGAAGCTGGGAATCATCTCTATGATTCATAAAGTTGGCAAGCCGGAGAAGGACCCTGGATCCTACCGGCCGATCAGTCTCCTCCCATCGATCTCAAAGGTGTTTGACTGATTGCCGCCCGGATGGTCAGGTTTATGGATGCCCAGGGAATAATGCCAGAACACCAGTTCGGATTCCGTGCTGGTCACTGCACGGTGGAGCAACTGCATCGAGTGGTCGAGCAATTTTTAACGGCCTTCGACTGCGACGAATACTGCAGCGCTTTTTTCCTCGATGTGTGGCATCCTGGTCTGCTACTGAAAATAAAGAATACCCTGCCTCCTCCTTACTACTGTCTCCTCGCGTCGTACCTTGGGAATTGGAGATTAGGTCCGGTTCCACTCTGCGCTCTCAACTGAGTATAATGCGGCAGCTGGAGTACCCCAGGGAAGCGTCCTAGGCCCGCTACTATACTGCCTTTATAGCCATGACATGCCGCGCCCGGCTGACAATCTCTACGGAACGTCAATGCTGGCCACATTTGCCGACGACGTGTGCATAACGAACAGGTCCAGGTGCGAGCAGGAGGCCGCCAACGGTATCCAGAACTACGCAACAAGATTTTCCGACTGGGCTAGGAGATGGAATATTGGTATAAATGGCAACAAGTCCACGAATGTTTGCTACACCCTCAAACGGAGAACGCCACCAGCAGTGCTCATTGACGACACCCCTGTGGAACAGGTTGACTCAGCCAAATACCTGGGAGTCATACTCGACCGCCGGCTCACTTTCTCGAAGCAAGAAAGTGAATTGAGAATACGCATACGGGCCGCGGCGTCAAAGCACTACTGGCTAATGGGCCCGCGTAGCAAACTGTCGCTAAGAAATAAGTTGACCATATACAACCAAATCATAGCTCCTATTTGGAGGTATGCGTGCCAAATTTGGGGCCTGGCGTGTGACAGCCAGATCCACAGAATCCAGACCATCCAAAATAAAATGGCGAGGACGATCACTGGCTGCGAGTGGTATGTGAGGAACACCACCCTCCACAGTGACCTAAAACTGCTCACGGTCTTTGAGACCATAAATTTCCACTCCAGCCGCTACAACGACCGACTGGAGCGCCATCGCAACCGACTCGCTAAGGGTCTCACCAGACCTCGCCCACAAACGAGGCTCAATAGGCGACTTCCTAGAGACCTAGTTGACCGGCTGCCAACAAGACGCACAGCAAGATGATGATAAGCCAAACGATATACTCCCCATCGTCTTTCTTTCTTTAATATTTTTTTTTTTGTGTTTTGTAAATAGTTTGTTTGTAAGTTTAAATTTAGTAATAATGGTAACGCTAAGCACACTTAGCCGGCGAGCCTCTCGGGCAGTATTAATAGATGCCAAGGTCACCAAGGGGTTTAAAGATACCCTGTATGCCTTAATAAATAGTTATAAAAAAAAAAAAAAAAAAAAAAACTAAATCCTCTAACTGTTTTATATACAAAATTTAGAAAACAAGCAAATAATAATCAAGACCGCAACAAAAAAAAGAACCCGCACGAAACCAATTGTCTGAGTTAACATGCCAACATAAGCTTGTCCCCTGTCCCCTGAAGATATATTGCGGCCGATGATGAAATCGACATCATCATACACATGCACTCACACATACTGCGTAGTAGCGACGTATTCGTCGAGTAGGACAAGTAGAACTAACGGGATCGAAAGAGTTACCATGCCAACGTACTCGTCGAGTAGGACGAGTAGAACTAACGGGATCGAAAGCACTTCGGCATACCGGTGGGTATATAAGAGGAAATAAAAGCTTTGGTCATTCTTCTTGATGGCGACACTGAACAGAGCGGTTGACTTAATTTAATCGGGGAACAACCAAGGCATAACTGGTAATTCCTGCATTGTATCCTGAAATGCCAGCCTAAGCATAGGCAACCCTTTTAAAGGGAAGGGAGTGACATATTCACATACTCATTTCTGATCGAATAAATAAAAATATGCAGAGTGGGAGATCCCACGCAACGCAATGTAAACAAACCACATCCGGAGCAAGCGCTGTCGCTCTCCCTAATAGACACTCTAAATCTCTTGTTATTGTATACAATCAATATCCCAAGCGGGCGATCTTACTCCCGAAATAATCTAAACAAAAGGGCAACACAACAAATATTTTTGTCACAAGAGTTTGGTCTTAAGCTGAGTTTTGTATAATAAAGACATGAAATTATTGCTCTGATCTTTTATTTCTTAGCGTTGTTCTTAGTCAATAGACGGGACATTTGTTCGGCTCGGTAATACAATAAAAATTTCACCATATATGTAGGTGATACTTGTTATTAATAGTTTGTTTATAATTATTATTTAAGTTAGACGAAGTACAGTTATGAAAAACTTCAAGGCTTTTAAACGACTCGACTTCCTTCTGACCTCTTTACAACTCGACCGTTCACCACTGACTGCCGACTGAACAACGACTTTCGTGTACGACGACTCCAATACCACTCCCTCACTCTTTCTAACCGACTTCTTGTTATATATCTATTATACTGGTGACGTGTGGGCCTCTGCCAACCATACCGCCGTTAGCATTCTTGAGTGTATATATAAATTAATTTGCATGAGATTCTGTAATTCCGTGTTAATAACATCTCGTACAAGTGCCATGAATCTACTTATTTATTTTTCGAATCTTTTAAAATCTTATTGACAGTATTGGTAAGCTCATTAATTTGACTTTGTGCTCTAGTAGTGATATCTATCTGACTATTATGTGCGTTAACTAACTGCGCTTCTGTAAACTTTATGTTATCCAATTCCTTAGCGTCAGGTGTCCCTGTGAAAACCTTTAACGCAGTTCCCAAGAAATCTAAGCGCCTAGCTACTCTGTGATGGATGCTCAACAAGTCAAGCATATCACGAAGGTGAGCGATGTCGACGCTCAGCTTCTGCATGTGGGCTTGGGGAAACATGCCGATCATGCTGTCGGTTTCCTCCACCACTAGCCTATACTCAGAGATGTTAGCTGAGTGTCTAATATAGGCAAATTCGTCCCCGCTATCGTCGATGACGGGAATGTAATTTGCTCGAATAATATAATAATCAGTAAAATAGGCCGATCCCACGGCCAGGAGATAGAGTAGAACCGTTGGTAACAACCTGTAATATGTGTGTTTCGATTTATAACTGTTCAGGATGGAGTTGCCCACCACCAAATGAATTATACTAAAAAAAAATTAAAAAAATTATGCCAAGCGGCTACGAATAATAAAATGTAATAAAAATGTATGCCAAATGGCTACAAATAATAAAAACTTCTGCCAAGTGGCTATGAATGAAAAGTAAAAAAATTCCGAAGGAACCGCAACTGGGTTCTCTTCGGTCCTTGTGGACCACCCTCCCTTTAATTAGTTCTGTGGTCCCCAAGTCACTTCGATGGTCTTTTCTTTACACAAAGGAGTCCGTTGCCTAGTCGTCTATTTGACTTTACTAGAATTTTATCGCCGACCTGGAACACTCTGTTTTACCGAGAAGCGTTCTCCCGGTTTCTGGTCATATCTTGGGCGTTTTTTATTTTCTTTTTTGACGTCATATTGTGGACCGTCCAGGTTCGCCCGCATAACCTCGGCTGGTTTCTTAACATGACAGAGTGGATAGATTTGTTATATCTGGCGGTGGCCAGCAAGATCAATTCCACCATGTCACTTATGCCTTTGTCAATTTTTAAGCATCTAGCAAGTTCAACCAACGTGCTATGGAAGCGTTCCACTTGTCCGTTAAAGATAATGTGGAGGGGCAGCGCATTCGAGATGTTGACGCCAAAATTTTTTTCCAGCATGTACTATGGTATGCGATTTTAATGACGGTTCATTGTCGCAGTAGATGGCCCTGGCTTTGGGGAAAACATTTATGAGTTGTAGCTGTGGTGCTTTCAGATCCTCTATGGTTCTGGACGAAATCGGCTGTACCATAGCGAATTTCGAAAATTTTGCAATGCAGGTGAGGAAGTATTTCTTATTCGTTGAGAAAATATCGATATGCAGTATTTCCCCTACATGGGCAGGGAATGGTATCTCTCCGAGCTTCTGTTTCCTCGGGTGTCTGTCATACTTCGCCTTGGCGCAAGTTTTGCAATTAGCGGCTATCTCGCTCGCCAATTTGGTCATATTTGGGAATTTCCAAGACCGCGAATATGTCGGTTACCCTATTTTTACAATGCTAACACTTTGTGGCTGGAAATTTTCGAACAACATCGTCCTGGATTAGTGCCAGCGTGTGAAGATCACAGTGGAAGGCATTTACACCATTAGGAATAATGGTATTGACAAGTTCCTCAAGCAAAGACTCTTTGCACGAGAAATTGATTGAGTATCGCCTCTTATTTCCAAATAGTATAAAAGTTCGTTTCCAAGGGGAGCGCGCCTCTTCTAAAATTATCTGGTTTTGGAAGCAGTTCACGGGTTTGTTCGTAGACTCAATCGTGTGAGTGAGCGAAAGTTCACTGAGTATCGTGGCTGCACACGACTCCGGTTCCTGGTGTTCAACAACGTTGAATCGTTGTCTCGAGAGGGCATCTGCAACGAGGTTATATTTGCCGGGCTTGTAGAAAATTCGCGCTCCGAACTCATCGATGCGTGCTTTCAACCTCTTGATCTTGGCGTTTGGATTTGATTCTGACACTGTCAAAGGTTGGTGGTCGGTAAAGATGTTTATTTCTTTAACCGCATAAAGTTAGTGCCGGAACTTGGCTAGCGCCCAGACTATGGCTAACAGCTCCCTTTCGTTGATAGCAGAGCTCGCAAATAACAGTTGACCGTTTCTTGCAGTCACCAAATAACAGTTCTTTGCGCACCACTTGCGCAAAAAGTCAGACAAGAGCCGTTCACCAGTGTCTCTTGAACGAACGGTCTGTGCTCAACCAAAAACCAATTTCGTGTTTCCCTTTTGTTCTGCCCATTTACTGACCGTTAAGCAACGAGCGAAGAAAATAAAAGTCTTTTGCATTTGTATAAGTGTGTGTATATGCAAATAAATTGGTCTATTAGTTCAGTTAACTTATACTGGAGTAACTCACTTATTACGTATGCCCGCTTTAATGTAACAGTATCGGAGCTTTCGAGTCAAGAGCTATGCTTTGCTTAAGAACTTAGGGTAATCTTAAGAGATCTAATTAATGAATTCTAGATTGACGACGACGAAATTCAACAGAATATGAAAAAAAGAAAAATTTCAAATGAAACCAGTGAAGAATCAATCGTCTCTGCGATTATAAAGATTGTGTCTACCGATGGAAAGCCTTTTTTTCTTGATAGCGAAGGGTTTCGCTACTAGTTGTAAAGCTTAATGCTGAATAAGTAATAAATCTAATGTTTACATGTAATAAATACATTTGTTAAAATTGTTGCTAAACTTTGTTTAAAAGGCACTGAAATCAAAAGACCGTTTACGATGAGCCTTTCGTTTTTTCGCTCATCTGCTGACCCTCAATGAGCGAGCGTTCAGTTAGATTGCTCTCTCTGAGTTGTTGTTCAGTGAGCATATCAAGAACCATGAAACTGAGAGCAGTTAACCGAAAACCAAAACACAGAGAAAGGAAAAGTTCCGTTCAGAGCGAGAGCACACGTGCATCGTGTTTTTCGGTTGTGTTAGAGAGCAGACCGCAAAACGAAAAACGGTCAACTGTTATTTGCAAGCTCTGGTTGATAGCATAGTTAACTTCCCTGTCACTCAATGTCCTAGAGATAATTGTGATGACGTCCTCAGATGCCAGGATATTGCGTAGTTGCTGAAGCATCTATAGTAGCTGGCCAAGCTTTGACCTTCTCTGGGTCAGTCGCCGTACCATTTTTAAGAAAGCACCCTTGAAGTGTGAAAATTAATTTGCTTTTCTTCGGAGGCCCATTTGAGCTGACCAGAAGCTATGCAAAGCGATACGCCGGACTGTTTTAACAGGTCTAGTCCAACGATCGTGTCAACGGAAGTCAAGTGTGGTAGTATGAAGAAGGTCCCTTTAAGGTTAAAAATGAACACGAAACATTTTTTTGTGATTGTAGTCACGCCATGAATTCAATGGATTGCAAATGGGGACTCAACCGGGCGGACACCTTTCATCCCCTTCAATGGTCGGATGGAGTCGAAACCAGGAGTTTTATGTCGATCCCTGCTACTCTTCGTCTGATGATGGGCAGCAGGGATTTTCCCAAAAAAATTAATAGCGTCGATCTTTCCCGTTTACTGGAGGCTGCGGTGGCAACGTGGTTGACCTTTTGCCTTTTCTAAGGAGCCGAACGGCCAGACGCGGCCTGCTTAGATCTCTGGTAAGACGGGACGTGCGATGGTTGCAACATTTTGGACAATGAAGGGTCAACGTGGTCTATGGGCTCCGGTGTGTTTCCTCGAGCCATCCTGTCGCTACGTGGAGCAGAGTGCACATGTGCCCTGTGCTGTCTAGTAAAGTGCGGCTTTTTCCCGGCACTTCCCTGCTAGTAAGCTTGTGGAGGAGCCTGTTGGCGCTCCTGCACTTAGGGGTACTGTTTACGTTCCTTATAATCCTGGCTTCTTGCAAACGAAGTTGCGAAGCTACTTCGCAGCTTGCCACAGAAAAGCATGCGCAAGTGGAATGGGGCGACAATAAAAAAAAATCAAGACGGCTGCGAAGTTAATGTAGAGAATTCAAATACAAACGAGGAGAAAATGTACAAAAGCGGAATCGAATGCACACAATTAAACAATTAAACATAAATTACGAATTCAATCCGTATTTGAAAGTTGATAATTTTTCAGCGCATTGGCTGGGATATTTAAATTTTATAATAATAAAACCAATTAATTAATACAGAAATGCAGGACATATTCTTGCAGTGTAGTGCTATAAATTTGTATTTATTTTTTTTTTGTTGTTGTTACAAATAGAATAATTCTGACGGAGCAGTTGTTTATTTTATTACACACGAGCATTATTCAAGAACTAGGGTTTAATATAAGGATCTGGTGGTGAAAAGATCGTTAAATTCTTTTGACCAACGTTTAATAAAGGCTAACATTCCTCTGACTTTATTCACTGAAAAGTGAAATGTGACCATCAAACCTAAGTTTAAGGACACCAAGATCATTCATTTTGGAAACACGATCAAGAACATGATTTTCGAGAGGGTAAGACAATAACCAGCAAGCAGCGATGAAACATCATAAGCTTGCATTGTGAGCAGTTAAGGAAGAGAAGATTGCTTTAGCCCCATTAATAGAGCTCATCTGGGTCCAATTCCTGATGCCTGTGCAGAAAATGCTCCGAGAAGATGTAGCATAACTTGATATCATCAACATACATAAAAGTAGAGGCATAAACAGAGCATACAAAACAAAACAAAAGAAACAAAACAAGAGCATAAACAACAGTGGTCCTAGATGACTACCCTGTGGGACACCCGATAGGACTATACAGGTCTAGGTATAGGTTACGTCTATTTGCATGCGATACTGAAACCCTTTGTAGATGATCTAAGAAAATTCTAGTAAATTAGTTTTTGTCGAGCGAAGCTTGGCAAAACCAAGTTGTGATGGGGATATTATGCTCTTGCATGCATATTGCAGCTGCCATGTAATGAGTTTCTCAAGAAGCTTGGGAATCGCAGATAGCTTAGCAGTACCGCGGTAGTTTTCAATGGAAGCCTTAAAACCTTTTCTATGAATAGTTTTAAGGTATGATTCATTCTATAATTTAGGTAAGGATGTTAGCTCCAAGGATAGGTTAAATAGTATAGTGAGGATGCAGCTATGTACATCTGGGCCCGGTGAAAATGAGATTTTGATTGATGAAAGAGCACTGAACACATCGTGACAGTGGAATTTAGAAAGATATATGTCATTTATGTACGGCATATTTATGTAGCAGAGATTAAATGTATCAGATAAGTACGTTGATTGAAAAAATTACGATAAAAGATACAGCAATACCGATATGTGAAGAGTCAGAATTATTATTATATTAGAGGGAAGGGAGAAAAGATTGGGTTTACGTTTAGAGATTACAGAAGAATAGAAAGAGCTTAAATCCTTTTGAAAATTAAGTTTACATGTTGTGATATTATTGTTATAATTAATTGTTAAGGTCAAAAAATTGGTAACGGATGAGTAGGTAATTCAAAAAATGTAACACGGTTCGAAACTTAAGACACTTTTTGTAAGCTGTAAATTTCCTATTTTGAAGGTGAGAGAGCTTATTAAACCATGGCGGTTTTGACGTTGATGGAGGCAATATTTCAGGGATAGATTTATTTAAGGAGTTACGAATTACTTCATAAAAAGAGTAAAAAGAGTAAAACCCTTGATAACATAATACGGCTATACAAAGCAATCCTAAAGCCAGTATGCACTTACGCTATGCAGCTATGGGGAAAAGAAAACAACTTGAACATAGAAATAGTCCAAAGATACCATGACACTAAGAATCATAACTTGTGCTCCTTGGTTCATGAAAAATTATGACACAAAGACCTCAATCTACCATTGGTCAGAAAAGATCGATGGCAGAAAAATATACTAATAGGTTACACTACCACGAAAATATCTTATTGCCAGGCCTATTAGACAACACCAACAACCAAAGGTGACTCATAAGATATCACGTCATGTACCTGCCATATAGATCCACAAATAGGTAGATTAATTAATTAATAATGTAAATATATGGCTGAAATCACTAGAATAATATAATTTTTTTTGTAACTTGCAGTAACCTTAATGTCACTTCTGATTTGACAGAAAGGTTTTTGTATCCTTCCGTTGAACATGGAAATGGTCCTGAAATCGGCTTGAAGGAGACGCCGACTTTGGCCATCGTTTCGGCAGAGACGCATTTTTATATTGCCTAAAATGTCAAAAAACTTAATTTTCGCATATGGGATCGAAAGTCCGTCATGGAAAAGCCAATGCATCCTCAGAGAGCCACGGTTTGTTTCAGATTTTGGTCTGGAGGTATCATAGGGAAATTTTTATTTAAAATGGGGCAGGACCGTTATTGCGCATTGATTTCTTTGTTCGTGAAACTTTAAGAGGATACTTAGAAAACATTTGGTTCCAAAACGGAGCTCCGTGTCACACAGCTAACCTTATATTCGATCTTTTGGGCACTGTCTTCGGAGACCAAGTTACTGCAAGTTGATACCGTGAGACTGTTATTTGTGGGAAGGCGTCAGGGACATATGTTTTGCAGACAATCCAGAGAGAATTGAAGCTTTTAAGGTCAACACTCGTTTAGCCATACAGCCGCAGGGCGTATGGCAAAGCCATTTCAATGGCTTTTTTTGCACCCCAATTTAGTTCCCTAAGAGCAAACATCATGAAATACTTTTAAACGGATTTTATGGCCTAATGCTTACTGAGGGCTCCAGACGCCTAATCCGTACTCCAGTATTGGACGTACTAAAGATACGTATTACGTAAGCTTTTAGTTATATAAGGTTCATTGAATTCCTTAGAATTCCTTTAATGAAGCCAAGCACGCCCTTGGCTTTATTAACCGTCGTAAAAATATGGTCTATATAAGTTTAAAGTCTAATAGGACACCAAGATAGTTCATCTGGGTTAATCTTTCTAAGGAAATCCCATAGAGAAAGTAGGTTGCCTGGTAAGGGCATGAACGATAAAAAGACATAAGCTTACATTTTGACCCATTAAGTTTTAAGAGATTGGTGGAACACCAATTTTGAAAATTGTCCAAATCCGACTGAAGTTTATATTGGACAGAAGGGGATTTGAAGGGGACAAGAACCAGAGAATTCGTCATAGCAGGGGGTAGGTCGTTAATAAAAATAGTGAAAAGTAGTGGCCCAAGATGGCTTCCTTGGGGGACTTCCGATGTAGCACTAACAAGGCGGGAGTGTACATCCTTAAAAAGAACACGTTGGGTTCTCCCAGCTAAGTAGCTAGAAATCCACGTGAGAAGGTCTGAGGGAAATCCTAGAATACTAAGTTTACTACGTTTACAGAGTCAAATGCTTTACTAAAGTCTGTGTAGATAACATCTGTTTGAAGACCTTTACGGAAGCCATCTATAAGAAAGGAGGTCAGCTCCAAAAGGTTTGTAGTGGTGGAGTGACGCTTTATAAAACTATGCTGGCATGGAGAAATAATTTAACTGCAGAGATGTTGAAGATGTGGTGTTACCAATTTTTCAATAAGCTTTTGAGTTGCTGACAATTTAGAGATCCCTCTATAGTTTGTAGCATCCGATTTTTTTCCTTTTTTGTGTAGTGGAATTATGAAGGATTCCTTCCACATTGGGGAAAAAATCGAAATTTCCAGAGACAAAGAGAAAAGTTTTAGAAGAGGTCTGCACAATGGCTTAGCGCAGTTTTTCAGTACCCAGCCAGGAACACCATCAGGACCTGGCGAATAGACTGGTTTCACCCTCAGAAGGTCCGATAGCACAGTGCTTTCGGAGAAGGTTGGTCTAAAAATAAGATTGGCTGATTGAATGTTGTATGAATAAGGCTGATCCATAATTGTAGGAAGTGAGTACGTTGTTTGAAAGAAAATTGCGAATAGGTCGGCAATACCCTGAACAGTACTCGCAGTTAAATTTTCAAACGAAATTAGGGGAGGAGAAGATACATGATTACGCTTAGTGTTCACAAAATTATAAAACTGGATCAGGCAGCGGGTGTTATAATTCTTATAACACTCAGCGTTATGCACGGTGATGTTTGACAGAGCTAAGTATCTTGAAAAAGCTACATTGCAGACCGTTTTTTTTATATCTCTTAAGGAGTCTGCTTTTAATATATTTTTAGCTTTTAAGGCTCCTTGTAAACCAAGGCGGGTCAGTCGAGTCGGATGGATACTTCCATTTATTTTACCGGGGGATATGTTGAACATACCCTAAGTAAAATCATAGTGTGTTGAAAGTGATAAAGATGGTGAATTTTCGATGTTTGACCAGATAAGTTCAGGTAAATTGAAGTCTCCCAGAATCACTAGCAGGTCACTGTCGGACATGCGTTTAGAAATCAGCTGAATAGCAGATAAGTGGTGCCAGTATATAGGCGGTTCTGAAGAAGGTGGTAAGTATGAGCATGTGATAACAGTGATGGAAGCGACATAGTGATTTTCGCATATAGGAATTCTAGATCACCAAGATTCGGTAACTTAACCTTTTCAGAAGCAAAGTCGGAGTCCACAGAGATTAGGACTCCTCCTCCCCTTCGTAGTGGTCGGTCCCGTCTGGAAGTGGTGTACCTGTCTGGAAAAACTTCGGAGCTGAAAATCTCCGGCTTTAACCAGGTTTCTGTGAAGGCTTTAATCTGGGATGCAAATGAAGAACTATCAGAATACAGTTTAAAGGAGCTTACTCCGAAGCCCTTTAGTATTTTGATAGGTAAGAGTAATAGATGTTGATGTTCTTGTACGAATATGTTCTCCGACCAAAATCTGGGCGAACAGATCATGTCGAACATCGGCAAAGGTACACGTATCTTGAAAGATGACTTCCTAATGTCCTCCACTCTAACAACGGCCTTATATTTGCCTTGGATGTAAGTCGAGATATCAATCTCTGAGGTGTCAAGGGCCAGCCGTGATATAAATATGTGTTTATAGGGGAGAATCACCTGTAAAGGTTTTGGTGTTACGGTTGGTAAGACCGCAACATCACTCCGCACCGGTGGTCCAGACGGTGAATTACCCTTAACAGTGGATTTTAGGGGGGTCAACTCTACTCGTGCCGGAGGCATAACCTGGAGTAATGCACTGGAAGATAATTCAGTCGAGTTATGCTCGATTATGGAGTAAAATTTAGGAACCGAATTTGTGTTTCCGACTCCTGCTCTTGGGAAAGTAAGATTTATTCGCGGCTGCATGGTCGTCGGCTGATCAGGCTTAAAAGCGATCTCACTGCATAGGGAATCGTTAATAGCGGGTTTTTTACGCTTTGGAGACTCGTTTAGCAGCTGGACGCTGCTAAATTGGAAATCAAGCGCAGAGAGTTGGTCGTTGATTTTACGGAAACCACCAAACAACGTTCGCATCTTTTTTTAAACCGCGCGACATTCACTGCAGCAAAAGTGAAAGCCTGCATTTCTTGAAACTGCATCCGAAACTGAGGCGGTGAAACCGACACATTTAGTAGGCTGGGACGCGGAAATCGGCTTATTGCACGATTTTATAGCGCAGATACTATAAAATTCCATTATAACAAATTTGTTTATGATAAAAACAAGTAAGGGAGCAGCAGTCGAGTTTCCCGACTGCAAAATACCCTGTACCCTTAGACATGCTTACAATTTATTTATTTAGTATCAATAAATAAATGAAACAATATTCTATTAAAAACGAAAATAAGTTTCGTGTGTCATAAAGCCATACACATTTCGCTGCCAACGTCGCAGTCGGCGTCGCGCAATGCGTATTTTGGTGCGCTTCTGCTTCACTTGCCATAGATTTTGCATGTGGCATACCTTCCGTGTTTCTTATCCGATTTGGTTCAAATTAAAAAATTAGATAGCTTTTATAAGCACCAACGCATATGCCGAATTGCATAGAATTAGGTTAATAATTGTGGGCGTGGCAGTTTTTTGCGATTTGCGTGGTAGCGGGGGGTGATATCAAAATAAAACAACAAACTGTACTGCGTATGTTAATTACCTATCCAACGATATATGGCACATGTCTGTAGCTCTAGTAGTTTCTGAGATCTAGGCGTTGATACGGACAGACAGACGGACAAACGGACGGACAGACGGACATGGCTATATCGACTCGGCTGTTGATGCTCATCAAGAATATATATACTTTATGGGGTCGGAGATGCTTCCTTCTGCCTATTACATACATTTTCACCATATTATGATACCCTTTTCACCCATTTTTAATGGGTACAGGGTATAACAAGAAATTTAAAATATGTAAAAAATATTTTGACACCAAATAATTATTTTTACACAAACTAGTAGCCTTAAACCTGTATACTTGTTTAATAAGAGCGTGATAGAAGAGAAAGGGAATAAAAAAAAGAGCGCAAACTATGAAATAGAAATAGGGCACAGTACCTTACTTAGATAAATAAAGTAAAATTAAAATCTTACCAAATATGGTACCGTGCAGACGCGAATGCGAAAGGAATCGATGTAAGTATTTGTTTTAAATAATTATTATCTTAAACAAACACCGGATTTTTTTACACAAGGCAATAATTAATAAATCGAGTAGCGCAAGAAAAAAACACGACCGTTCGCTATGAAAGTGAAGTGTGTCGTTATAGTTCGGTATTGGTTTTTCTTCTTCTACCATATTGTATTCGAATTGTCATTATTCTATTCGGGAGGATATTGAATTATTTCAGGTGTGTACTACATTTGGTAGGGGTAAGGCTGAGATAGAGAGTAATCCGGGTAATGGGAATAATAATAGTTGTATGCGTATTCAGGCTGACTTGGTGTCACTTCCTGATATCTTAATTCTTCTATACTCATTTTAGATTGTCCGCTGTCTGATTGTATCCGTCTTTTAACAGGGTTATTGGTCGGTGCGTTCAAGGCTGGAGGGTAGTTATTCGGTACGCCTGCATAACTAGGTCCAAAACGGTTCTGATCGAAAATATGCTGTAAGTTAAAAGTTGGGTTTGGGTTTGTGATACGTTTTTTTTGGTAATTAATTTGCTTGTTTTGTGAATTAGTAGGTATTCTGTCTGCATTTAATCATTCTGAGATGAATATGATCTGAATTAATTATCAATACTATCTTTAACAAGTCTAGTAAACAAGGTGGTTTCTGACATATTCTTTTCTTATTCTAATTTACTTATTAATGCCTGCCGTCTTCTAAAAATTGACGAATTTTCCTTCGATATTGTGTGTTTCGGAATTCCTCCAATAGTTGATGGTTTGGTACATAGGGTTTCTAGGATCAATTGAATCAGTTGAGCCCTTAGTTCAATTCTTAGTAAACAAGGTGGTTTTTGGCATATTCTTTTCTAATTCTAATTTACTTTTTAATGCCTGCCGTCTTCTCTCGGCTTCTTCTCAAAATTGACGAATGTTCCCTCAATATTGTGTGTTCCGGAATACCTCCAATAGTTGATGGTTTAGTACATGGGGTTTGTAGTATAGAATCAGTTGAGCCCTTATTTCAATCCAGCTGATAAGGTTCGTGACTCCAAGAGTGCGGATGACGTCGCCTCTAATGTTTTGTTCGATGTGGCCGAATTTTGCTAGTTTCTGCCGTTCGTCCGTAGTCGGGTACAGTGCCAAAATGAAGTCGATGTGGCTGATGAACGTGTGCAATGGGCTCGGGTCTCCATTCAAACATTCGAGAGAATGTATTTGTCTCTCGATTTGACTCATATTCGAGTCAGATAGTACAATTGGAGGTGGTGCGCTACTACCATTGTTTAGTTTCTATGGGTGTAAATCTTCACTTGAAATGGGATTGTGTCTTAGTTCGGCAATGGGTTATGTCTTCACTGTTTTTGTGGGTTTACGTCTTCACTGTGTTTCACTTGATATTTAAGTTATTCACTTAGATCTTCTATGTTCATTATGTTATGATTGAGATTGTATAATAATTCTATGTTTGTTTTTCTTTTCCGTAGAATCTCTGTTGAAGAGCCGCACTAGCGCAAAGGACCCGTACAGTGTGCAAATTGCCAAGAATATGGCCATACAAAAACTTATTGTACCCTTCGCACTGTATGTGTAGCTTGTGGTGAGCTTCACAGCTCCGCTAATTGCCCATCAAACAAAGCTGACCCCGGCATGAAAAAGTGTAGCAACTGCGGAGGAAACCACACAGCAAGATACAAAGGTTGCCCTGTATATAAGGATCTAAAAAAATCGGCTTCACCAAAAAGTTACTATGATGCGTGGGCAAAGCACGCATAGCACAATTATACCTCCAAAACATACACCTGATGCCCACTTAAACAGTCTGACCAACAGGAACGTAACATTTGCAAGTGCGCTTAAATCAGGTCTTGCATCTACAAATCCTACAACTCCATTCCCACTCGCAGAACAAAACAAGGTAAATGCTGATCAGCCAACAGGACAGGCATAAGGCAATATTGAAACATTGATCCTTACCATGCAAAAAAACATGACCGAATTCATGACATTCATGAGAACAACTATAGAAAATCTTATGCGTAATCAGGAACTATTGATACAGATGCTGGTATCGCGGCAGTCAAAATAATCAATGGCTACCTTACGTATAACTCTATGGAATGCCAACGGCGTTTCGCGACACAAGCTTGAAATGGCTAAATTTCTCCAAGATAAACATATCGATGTAATGCTCCTTTCTGAAACACACCTTACTAACAGGACAAGTTACAGTAACAGTACAGTTAAGTACAAGTTCCAAATAAATGGTTATACATTCTACGGCACCAACCACCCTGATGGTAAAGCACATGGAGGCACTGGAGTCCTGATTAGAAACCGCATAAAACATACTTTCCGCGACGACTTTGCGACAAACTACCTACAAGCAACATCTTTAAATATACAGCTGGGCAACGGACAAATAACACTTGCTGTAGTATACTGCCCACCTCGCTTTACGATATCCGAAAACCAATTTTTGGATTTTTTCAACACACTAGGGGATCGCTTCATAGCTGCTGGTGACTACAATGCAAAGCATACGCACTGGAGATCTCGTCTTGTAACCCCAAAGGGAAAACAATTGTACAATACAATTGTTAAAGTAAGGAACAAGCTTAGTTGTGCCTCTCCGGGCTCACCTACATATTGGCCAACGGACCCCAGAAATGTACCAGACTTGATTGACTTTGCTGTCACAAGAAACATCTCTCATAATCATATTAACGCCGAATCCCTCCCAGACCTATCTTCCGATCACTTGCCGGTGCTCCTTAATTATCTCCAACGTCCGGATCTGAAAGACTCACCCGGTCGATTGACATCCAATAGAACTAACTGGCTAAAATATAAGAAATTCGTAAGCTCGCACATTGAACTGAACCCAAGAATCATCAACAAGGCTGACATAGAAAGCACCACTAAACTTTTGGAGTCTGTCCTTGTCGCAGCAGCCCATGCCTTAACCCCAGAAAAACAAACTGTTCAGTATATGCAACCTAAGACAAACGTTCAAATTGAGCAGCTTGTCTTGGAAAAGCGACGCTTACGACAAGAATGGCAATCCTATAGATCGCCATCTGCAAAACAAAGGCTCAAAAACGCAACTCGTAGATTAAGAAAGGAGCTAATCAACGAGCAGGAATGCACACAACGCCGTTACAAAGAGCAATTAGCACCTTTTAGCACAAAATATCCATTATGGAGAGCACACCCATCTCTAAGCCCCCCGGTAGAATCTGTGCCAATAAGAAATTCCGCAGGTGAATGGGTCCGCAGCGACAAACATAGAGCTTCTACTTTCGCCGAGCACCTTCAAAACGTGTTTCAACCAAACCCAGCAACGAATAATTTGGTTTTACAAGAGCAAACAGTTGTAACCCAAACGACACAGGATCCAATAGAATTTCGACCAACTGAAATTGCTAAAATCATTAAAGAACTAAAAGCTAATAAGAGCCCCGGCAGCGATCTAATAACTCTAAGGATGATCATCGAACTTCCAAGCTATTCAATGCAATTAATAGAATTGGTCACTTCCCCTCGCTATGGAAAAAGTCGATCATCATTATGATACCGAAACCGGGAAAGGATCATACAGTCCCATCATCGTATAGACCAATAAGTCTCCTACTATGCATGGCGAAACTCTTCGAATAATGTCTGATGAAATTTTTTATACCGGAGCATCAATTTGGTTTTCAGGAGAAACATGGAACAATCGAACAAGTCAATCGAATCACAACTGAAATTCGAACTGCATTCGAAAAGAGAGAGTACTGCACTGCCATTTTTCTCGATGTGGCCCAAGCATTTGACAGAGTCTGGTTAGATGGCCTAATGCACAAAATTAAATCAACACTCTCTAAATGCATCCATAAGCTTCTAAAATCGTACCTGTACAATAGAGTGTTCTTAGTTAGATGCGGCACTGTTACGTCTGAGGACCACATCATAGAAGCTGGGGTTCCTCAAGGCAGCGTACTTGGCCCAACTCTATACCTGCTATATACAGCCGATATACCAACATCGAGGCAGCTAACTATATCTACGTTTGCCGATGACACTGCAGTCCTAAGCCGCTCTAAATGCCCACGGCAAGCTACTGCACAACTTGCTATCTACCTGGCACATCTCGAGAAATGGCTTTCCGACTGGAGAATAAAAGTCAATGAACGAAAATGTAAACACGTTACTTTTACCCTCAATAGACAAGATTGCCCTTCGCTCGTATTAAATAACACTGTTATACCGAAATCAGATGAAGTTACGTACCTAGGTATTCATCTTGACAGGCGACTCACTTGGCGTAGACACATCAAGGCAAAAAGAACACACCTCAAACTAAAAGCTAATAGTCTACATTGGCTTCTTAGTATACGTTCTCCCTTAAAACTAGAATACAAGGTCTTACTGTACAACTCCGTCCTAAAACCGACCTGGACCTATGGCTCCCAGCTATGGGGGAACGCCAGATTTATAAACTTATTGTTAGATTCATAAGGAGAAGCTTCAATAAATAAAACAAAGCTATAAAAAAAAAACTTAGTGTTTATGTTATTCACTTATTTCTTCTATGTTGATTTTGTCGTTCTTGAGATTGTAATTCTATGTTTGGTTTTCCGATCACTTAATGTTTATTTTTTATAAATCTTTAAAGTCTTATTTTTTATTTTACAAAACATTTTTATGCAATATCTTTGGTTCTAATTATTCCAATATAGTTACACCAATTATACGGTCATTAACTTTTTCATAAATAATTACGCTAAAATCCTTCTTATGTTTTTAAACAATCTGAAGGTGGATGAGGTGTCGACACCCCCCGGACAAAACAGCGTGGAATAGAGCACAGAGCGACCTTCAACGGGCACTGGCAGATCACAAAGCTGAATGGTTCAATGCGAGACTGGCGAACACTGGAACTGATAATAACGCGACGCACTCACTTCGGAAGGCCACACGCGCCATCAAAAGGAGGTGCGCCATGAAGGCGCCGCTTCTAGACAGCAACGGAAGATGGTGTCGGACGGACTTGCAGCAAGCCAAGGTTTTTGCTGGGCACCTGGCTAAACGTTTTCAGCCATTTCAGCTAGCGAGCTCGGAGCAAGTAAGCGAAACGCATGTCAGGCTGTCTCAAGCGCTTCAAATGGACCTGTCTATCAGGCTATTTTCCCCCAGTGAGATATCTGAACTTATTGGTCGCTTAAATATCAGAAGAGCACCTTGACACGATACTATATGCAACGCCACACTAAAGGCATTACCAAGACCAAGGTTACCCAATTCTCGACATAGCGTTGTTTTTCAACGCCATAGTGAGATCGCAATGGATCCCGCCTCCTATCGGACGATCAGTCTCCTCCCTTCGATTTCGAAGGTGTTTGAGAGACTGATTGCTGCCCGGATTGTTAGGATTATGGACACTCAGGGGATTACTCCTGAGCACCAGTTTGGGTTCCGAGTTGGTTATTGCACGGTGGAGCAACTTCTCCGGATTGTTAAGCCAGCATTAACGGCATTTAACAGGAAAAAATTCTGCAATGCCCTCATCTTGGATATCAAGGAAGCGTTCGACCGGTTTTGGCACACAGGTTTACTGGTCAAAATAAAGGAAAGACTACCTGCCCATATTTCCACCTACTGAGGTCATACCTTGAGGGAAGGCAGATCGCAGTTCGCTTTCACTCAGCCGTCTCTGTCAAACATGAAATGAAGGCTGGTGTCCCACTGGAAAGTCTCCTGAGACCGTTCCTGTACTGCCTCTACAGTAGTAATATGCCGCAACCAGACAATCCGTCTACCATGCCGGCCACGATTGCTGACGACGTCTGTATCACCCACCGATCAAGCTGTGAAGCCTCTGCGGCTGATGGAAACCAGTATATTGCCACAACGTTTCCGCAATGGGAGAAACCTTGGAACATCGTCATAAATAGCGAAAAATCCGCCAATGTTTGTTTTTCCTTATTAAGAAAAACCCCGCCTGCTATTGACATAGAAGGAAGGCCTGTCCTACAGACCAATTCGACTAAATACATCTTACATTGGATCGCAGACTCACCTTCGCCAAGCACATCACCGCCACTAGAACTCGCATACGAAATGCAATGAACAAACATTTTTGACTGTTAAGTTCAAGGAGCAAACTGTCATTGGCTAATCGGGTGACCATATACAATACAAGCAAATTATCGCGCCGATCTGGAGGTACGGGTGCCAAATTTGTGGATTAGCTGGTGATAGCCAAATCAAAAGAGTACAGACGGCCCAAAACAAAACACTCAGATTGAAAATTCAAATTCAAAAATTATTTATAGTAAGGGCAAAGAACGTTGTTCAAAAAAAGATGTCAGATTATTTTAAGTAAATAAGTATTTTAAGTAATAAGAACCATAAATTCCATCTAAAAGTCCATAAAAAAGTGTATTATAGCTGAATTGCGGTTCAGTGCATTTTTAGGATAGGTGCACATTTTTATGGGTCAAACATGTTGAGGCAGTTAAGCACATTATCCTGTATTATTAATTGTTAATTTTTTACAAGTATTAAGCTAGGCAAGTGTCTAGCCGGCGTGCCTTTTGGGCTGAAATATTAGCTAGCAAGGCTATAAAGGGCTCGCTGGTAACCCCGGTTGCTTAATAAATATTATATTTTACAAAAAATAACTTTCTTTGTAATAGGAAATTCTATTCCAGAAAAGTTAAGTCGCTATAGTTCATGCTTTATGGCGTTTTGACTTTTACCAACCCTATTTAAAAACACTATAGATACAATATTTTTATACCCTGTACCCATTAAAAATGGGTGAAAAGGGTATCATAATATGGTGCAAATGTATGTAACAGGCAGAAGGAAGCATCTCCGACCCCATAAGGTATATATATTCTTGATCAGCATCAACAGCCGAGTCGATATAGCCATGTCCGTCTGTCCGTCCATCCGTCCGTCCGTCCGTCCGTCCGTCTGTCCGTCTGTCCGTCTGTCTGTCCGTATCAAAGCCTAGATCTCAGAAACTACAAGAGCTACAGACATGTGCCATATATCGTTGGATAGGTAATTAACATACGCAGTACAAGTTTGTTGTTTTGTTTTGATATCACCCCCCGCTACCACGCAAATTGCAAAAAACTGCCACGCCCACAATTATTAACCTCATGCTGTGCAATTCGGCATATGCGTTGGTGCTTATAAAAGCTATCTAATTTTTTAATTTGAACCAAATCGAATAAGAAACACGGAAGGTATGCCACATGCAAAATCTATGGCAAGTGAAGCAGAAGCGCACCAAAATACGCATTGCGCGACGCCGACTGCGACGTTGGCAGCGAAATGTGTATGACTTTATGACACACGAAACTTATTTTCGTTTTTAATAGAATATTGTTTCATTTATTTATTGATACTAAATAAATAAATTGTAAGCATGTCTAAGGGTACAGGGTATTTTGCAGTCGGGAAACTCGACTGCTGCTCCCTTGTTATTTTCTTGCTGTAATTTTTGTTGTTGCTTTAACATTTCCTGAACTAAGCAGATGCTCTAGTTTTATTTCAATTTCAAAACAATCAAAACTTTTTATGCTAAGCCAGAATCCATCTCTTGGAACTCATATATTTTTGTAACTCATTTTTCAATTAAATTACTTCAAATTGTAAAGATTTCATAGAACAATATAAAAGCGAAACATATTTTTTTCAGTCAATAAATGTGTCTGTTAAAAGCATCTCACATAATTTGTATTCGATAATATTTTATAATATTGACTAGACTGACCCGGCAAACGTTGTTTTGTCATATAAATAATTTCCTAGTAATTTCTAGTGCAGACAAAAAACAGCTTACTTATTGTAAGTATGTATGTATGTTAGAATGTGTATATTGTATGTATGTAAGAATGTGGTATATGCGTGGAATAAGCATAGAGCGCTGTGAACGATGAGGGAATATAAAAATAACAAAAGGCAAACATTATTTTTAAGTTATTATAATTTATTCCTTAAAATTATTTATCACTAATTAAACAATTACGACAGTAACACTATTAAACAATATCAATCTCTTAATGCTATAGCGTGAACAATATTTTTTGTTAGTCCATCTTTAGCTAACACAAACAAACTGGATGGTTTACCCACTTGAGAGCATGCCACGTATAATTGTCCGTGTAAAAAACATGGTGTTCTCAAATCGAATCCACAAACAGACATCGTTTGACCTTGGGATTTGTTGACAGTCATTGCAAATGCCAATCTAATCGGAAACTGAATACGTTTGAATTGAATTGGCACATCTGTAGGTATACTTGTAATAGGAATCCGTGGTATGAGTATATTTTCACCTCTGAACTTGACATTTAAAATCCTGGCTTCGATCACGTTTTTCATTAATTTTTGAATGACTAATCGCGTACCGTTGCACAGTCGGGGCGGGTTCAAATTACGAAGCAAGATAATTGGAGATCCAACCTTTAATTGTAAAATATGGGGTGGCATGCCTGGCAAATCCAGTGAGTTCAAAAACTCTGTGGGAAAATTTACTGCTTCGCTGTCGTCGCAAACTGTATCAATAGATTTATATGATACCAAGTTCCCTGGCAACAACTTTTGTATCTTCAGATTTAAATTGTCAACGTCTAAATTTTTTGCCGCTAAAATCGCTCTTTCTGCAAGCCACTCATGATTTATGTACTGTGTGTGTACATCGGGAAATATTTGTTCAATGAGAGTATCTTGAGAATCAGCGATTGTGCAGAAATCGGTCGGTAATTTTACGTATCCAGTTTCATCTATAGCAACTTTTCCATCACCGATATCTAAGAGTTGTTTTGAAAATGTTTCAGCGGATGGATCTTGAAGCATTTGAACGCGCATATTTATTTTTAGCTGTAATTTTTCAACATTACGCCACAATGGAGATGATTTTAAGCAAGCGTTGATCTCATCAGCGTATGTTGAACGTGGAATGACTGGAAGTGTTTGTCTGAAATCACCTGAAAGGACCAACAGAGTTCCACCAAATAGTTTGTCACTGTTTTTAATATCTTTCAATGTCCTGTTCAACGCCTCAAGTGAATGTTTGTGTGCCATAGTACATACATCCCAAATAATAATTTTACACCGTTTCAGCACAGTGGCCATGGACGATTGTTTCTTAATGTTGCATACTGCGTCAGGGTTATTCTGAATATTTAGTGGCAGCTTAAATATTGAATGAGCTGTTCTACCTCCATCCAATAAAGTTGCTGCAATGCCCGATGATGCAACGGCCAATGCGATGCCATTATTTGATCGTATTTCAGCAAGAATTAGCGAAATAACGAATGTTTTGCCAGTTCCACCCGGTGCATCCAAAAAGAAGAACCCACCTTGTCCAGCTGAAACTGCGAGCATAATGCGATCATAAATGGTTCTTTGTTCCTCATTCATTAGTGGGACATTGCAGGCAACAATCGCTGCCATTTCTACAGTACTGTACTGCAGTTCACGATTCATTTCAGTATTCATTAAATCAGATGCAGTTCGATTTGGCGAATTCATACCGAAATTACTAAGTGGTAAGTTGGCAATGACAATGTAAAGATCCTCGATAGCAATCAATGCTTCATTATACATTTCGTGGCTGAATGTTATGGTTAGATCGTGGCACCGTATACGATGTTGATGCAATATATCATCAGTCATTGAATCTTTGTGATTTTCCCATAATATCTGTGCTCGGGCTGGGAAACATGTAGTCAATACTATAGCGAATAGTAGACGAATTTGTATTGCTGTACAGTTCAATGCTGCTTCAGCAAGCATGCATTCCCACTGGTTGTCGTCTTCCAGCAAGCTGAGTGCAAGGCATGCATCTTTATACGTTGGATATTGTTGCCCATTCACTTTACGTATATCTTGAAATGATAATGGGCCAGTAACATTAACCAACAACAGTCGAAGATAAAAGCACTCCGTGTGTCTTGGATTGACTGTAAATAATCGCCCCAAGGCGTTTGACTTAAATAAATTGAGACATGCAGCAACTGGTGAGCCTTGCTTGCGGGGCATCCATGTTTTTGATTGAGTCCATGTGAAATAGCGTGGTACTTGTGAATAGAGTAATGTTCGTGCAAAGGCACCAAAATCATCCGCACGATTACACAATTCAAAAAATGCAGTGAGTGTAGTTTTAGGTGGATTTATTGCTCGTTCAATCGCTGTTTCGTTCGTGAAAAATACACGCTGACCGTTTTCAAGATGGATGGCTAACTGAACAACTGCTGGATCCCGTTCATGAATTGGAAAACCAAAGATACGCCAAGCAGCTTCATTGGAGCTGATGTACCGACCAATTTGGTAGAGCGTTATTTCATCGTTTTTATTCAGTCGAGGAGCATTCACATTAGTATTTTCCACTCTAAACACAGCCATATCACTGCCTTTATGGACATACTTGCAAATGTATTTGATGCTCTTCACAGAACTGCAGAACTCAACATTAATATGAGCATTATATGTCTTGCTCAGCAGAGGCGAATATGGCACCACCCAACGATTGTCAATATCAATGTCTCTGTTGATGATATTTTTAATAAATGATTGTCCGCCATTTTCAGGATTTCTTCGACGATATATTGGGTATCCGTCGACATTTGTGATCGTATCATTGGTAAAATCTTTAGGGAAATTTTTAGTACATTTTTCATCAGCCATGCAAGGCAATGAACCACATGGACCATGAATCATGTTTGTTGTAACAATATCATACAGCAGTTGGTCAGTGGATGGATCTGGAATTTCCGCAGAAATGATACTATCGATTTCTTCAGGACGGATTTTGTCGATGAACCAAACCAAAATGTGTGCATGAGGTAATCCTCGCTTTTGCCACTCAACCGAATACACCCAGCAACGTGTTGGACCAAATACATGTGATTTAGTAATAAAACTTATTAAAGACTTCAACTTTTGTCTGAACACACGTGCTGTAATGTCATGGCGATGTATTGCATTTTGGTCAGGCAGTAGCAAAGATGTAATCTCTGACCATTTTGGATTACATGTGAACGTGATAAATAAACATGGTCGTCCATATTCACGCACGAAAGTCAGAGCATCCTGTATATATTCTTGCATATGTTGTGGACTGCCTACGTACGATGATGGTAAAATGACATGGTTACCAATTTCAGCGACGTCGGCGTTGTTGTTGATAGCGTCTCGCAAATGAATGTACTCTTCCGCGCGCAGCTTTTGTTGATTATATCGTAAGTATCGTAGTCGTTCGCTCTCAATCTTCGCGTACATGTCGACCATGAATTGTTGACAAAGCTCACGACATCGTAAAATGACGTTGTCCAGGCCACGTCTAATTATTAATCGGTACGCGTAATAATCCTTTGAGCTAACGTTCTTGTTTGTTTGAGCTCCTGTAAAAATTAATTTAAATTTATTACGTTCAATAATTTAATTATTTTGTTAAATTAATAACGATCAAATAAATAATCAATGAAGTACCTGATACGGGATCTCTTTGTTTTATGTTTATGCAATATCCGTCTTGTACCTTCCAGAATATTAGCGGATATTGGAGAGCGTCATATGAACGATGTGTGTCAGCAATGAACTGAAGATTATTATTTCTTCTACGAATCGCAATTTCTCGTGCAGCTGTACAATCGCCAACCATGATTCCAGCAACATCATCAACAACGGGTGCATTGAATCTACGAATATGCTCTCCAGCTGGTGTTTTATCAGGATTAATGACGATAGCGTGATTATCGCTTTGTAATTGGTGCATATGTGATTTGAAAATTTTCAACAACTCGTTGTGCTCGTTTAAAAGAGCATCTAGCTCGCTGACGATGCGCCTGGCATAAAGTGAATCAAGGTTATTATAATCGCAACGTGCATTCACGCGATTGGCAAGTACGGTTCCGGAATCCTCGCCGCCCATAAAGTAGATTTGTAAGAATTTATGTGGAGCCTATTTTATGATAAACATGGCCTCTGATTTTGAATGTAGAATTGAATTGTTGATAATTTGCATTAGTATTTCGAACTATTTCTGTTGCTCCGAACGATGTCATTTGAAAGCATGAATTGAATCTTCGAATTGACTTCAGAAACACGTTAGAATCTGGATCCGTGCCGATAAGTAAGCCGTTCAATGGTTCAGGTGGTGTTTCAATTTCAGGTAGTTGCACTTTTCCCGACGCGCAACACATCCCAGCTGGCTCATTTTTGAATTTCAGAGCATGACAATGCGGACATTCTTTGTCCATAGCACCAATTACCACTTTTGAATGAGCATAATATTCAATATCTGGCTCATACTGGAATGCTAGACGCAGGAATGAATCAGATATAAATGCTCGATGTACCTGTTGTCGCTCATTTGTTCTTCGTCTATTGACTCTGAAACGGCGTGATTGTCGTTGTTCTAATCTTCTGACTTTATTGCGTTCAGCTCGTGTATCTTCTGGCTCTTCTTGATGCAATTGCGCCATTCTGACACGTGCATCAGTATTTTGTTGCTGGATTTGTTCTTCTGTTCTTTCGGATCTTCTATTTCACAAGTTTCGAGCTCTACTTGTACTGCGGCTCAAATCAGCTCCTTTGCGTTTTCTTGGCATTGCTCTCTGTACAAAACATACATAAATAGAATTAATGAAATTATTTAATGATGAAAAATGTTTAAAAAAAAAGTATACTTACAACACAAAATCCGTTGTACACTGAGATAGCAAAATAAAAATTGTCAACGTTACTACTACACTTGACGCATTAACAATAATGATGGCCGACAACTATGTAGGGAGTGAGAAAGAAAGAAGACTAAATGTTGGCCAATTGTCATAGATACTGGATAAGGACAACAAATTTCATCAAAATCGGTCAAGCCGTTTCGGAGGAGTATGGTAACGAAAACGTGACACGAGAATTTTATATATAAGATATACAATTTTTTAAGGCATATAAGGTGTTAAGAAAAGGAACAAAAAAAAGTTGTTACTCCTATGAATTCGGTTTAGATACTGTTTTATTCATTTGATTGAACAAGTAAATAATAAACATACAAAAATCTTACAATTTGGTTCTTATATACTAACAAGAGTTCTTATAAATTTTTTATATATGGTACTTATGCCCAAAACCACTTCAATGCGTTGGTATGTGCGCTAGCGGCTTAAGTTTTTTGTGACCCTTTCAAGTGCAAGGCGGTGTCACCTTACGCATGCGTTCACATGAGCGTTTGTTTTGAAGGGATCTATAGCATTGATTACTATATTGGTCCGATCCCATGAAGCACATGTTCAATGCTTCAACATTCTGCCAAGGGCCACAAAAATATGAATTGATATACATTTTAATTAAATTTTTTCTTTCGATTTCTTTTCAATTTTTTAGTGGACTGTATTTCGTTTTTTTATAAAGGACTAGCTTCACCCTGCCACGCTTCCCTGTGGCAAATTGTAATTAATTTTAAAATATAACTCTCATTATTTCGAATCAATAAGCGGTAGGCGTAATAGTTCAGGGCGCTGCACTTTTTATTCGATTCTCCACGTTTATACGCTAAAAATTACTTTGACGAAGGGTGTGCAACAGAATATTTAATTCATTAAGTATGCTGTAATAGCCGCGGGTTTAAGTGGCCACGTGATTAAGGGCGGTCGTTATATAATAGTAGAGTCCTGACCCAGAAAAAGTCCAACTAATTATCAGGGAGCAGGGAAGGTCCCGCACCGAAATTTATTCTTCGACTGTTCTTAATATCTGCTTATAAAGGTTCGCTTAGCCTAAAACCGCAAAGTTGCACTGCCGTGACGCCAGCAGCGGAGCGGTTTTCATATATATTTCTTATTTTAGCGTATAGAAAGAGTGTTCTCTGAGCGCATGTGATTATCTACTTTTGTAGTAACGGTTCAGCTGAAGTCAGTGATCTTCTTACGCTTTCCCTTGGGCTGAACCGTTTACTTTGACGTTATGTTTTAACAAAATATTCGGCTCTAATTGTATACAGTAGATACCAAACATGTGCGCATATAACATACATTTTGCGATTCATTTTTATATTATAGATTATTATCATTGTAGTGCTTTGTGGTATACGATGTTTTTTGTTTGATTACCTGGCGCATAGATAAACAAATCTGATGGTTTTCCAACACGGGAACAGGCAACATACAATTGACCATGTGAAAAACATGGATTTTATAGATTGTTGCCACATACACTTAGCGACTGCCCTTGTGATTTATTTATTGACATTGCAAATGCAAGCCGCACTGGAAACTGTAAACGCTTAAAGCTGAATGGCATATCGTTCGGTATCATAGGGATGCGTGGGATTAAAACATCTTCGCCTTTGTACTTCCCTTTCAAAATTGTGGCTTCGATGACGTTGTTCAATAATTTCTTCACCGCAAGCCGGGTGCCATTACACAGACGTGGCTGGTTTATGTTCCGTAACAAATTACTGATCCGATTTTAAATTAATCAGTTGTCAAAAGCAAACTCAGTAGATTACTACGATTGACTACGTTTTAGTTACAAATTATTTGTATGGGAAAAAGAAGAGGGCTATTTTTAGGGGTTTTCCAGCAATAATTCTAATTTTTCTCTCCGTAAAAACCATCCTTGAACTTCAACGAACATTTTAAAAAAAGATTTGGCCAAATTGGTCCAGGCGTTGTTGAGTTATGCGTTTACCAACACATTTTGCGATTCATTTTTATATATAAGATAATTTACCTGTAACTGGATTTATCATCTTCATTGAAAAATGATAGCCGTCTTCACCTTGCCAAAATAGGATAGGATATTGTAAGGCATCATATGATCGATGTGTTTCAGACACGCGCTGAAGTTGATTGTTCCGCCGATGTAAAACAATGTCTCGGTTATCTAAATTTTCACCCACAATGACAATAGCCACTTCATCAATTGTTGGCGCATTAAAACGTCCAGCATGTTGTCCTGCAGGCGCCTTATCGGCTCTGATGACAATTTTGTGATTATCTGATGGCATGCGGTCCAATGCAGTTCTGAATAATGCAATTAATTCATTATGTTGATGGAAAAATATTTGAAGTTGTTCTACAATGGATCTTTTCACTGAGTTGTTGTGTGCGCAACGCTGATCGACTTCTCTTGCTGAATTGCCCATAAAATATATTTGCAAAAATGTATAGTCGTTATCGGGCATTGGCAATAAGGAACCTGTTCGGTGATATATTTGACCCTGAATCTGCAAGAATATAAAAATGTATTTAGGTAATTGTATAGCAAATTGTTTATAATAAACAAATGGCAACAAATAAAATTGTTTGCCATTATTGTGCTTACTTACCTTGAAAGTAGGCATAAAATTGTCTCGAATAACTTTTGTTGCGCCAAATGATGTCATTTGAAAGCAATTATTATATTGCTGGATATGAGTCAAAAAGTGATTGGAATCTGGCCTATTTCCGGAAACCAATGAATGTAATGGCTCTGGTGGCGGTACCAATGGCGTCAATTTGACTTGGCCGGTCGCGCAACACAATCCTTTGGCTTCGTTTTTGTATTTTAATGCCTTACAGTGTGAGCAAACCGAGTTCATAGAACCAATAACAACACATTGGTAGTTACTGTAGTCAATTGACACATCGTAACTGAAAGCAGCTCGATTCAAACTTGCGCGATTATTAGTTGAATGTCGCGCTCGCGCTTCACGCGTTTGTGATATCCGAATTCTTTCACGTTCATTTCTGTCGTCACGTTCTTGTGCAGTACGATTAGATCGGTAATTACCTTGTTTTGTAGCATTTCTGGTTCTTCTACCTAAACTGCTTCGTTTTATAGGAGGCATATCAAATATAAATTATTTTTTCACTAATCACGAACTAAACAAACACTAACTAAGTAAACACAAAACACAAAACACAACACGGTATACGCACAAAACACGGTATACGAATTTGTTTCGTGTATCAGTTGTCAAAAGCAAACCCAGTAGATTACTACGATTGACTACGTTTTAGTTACAAATTATTTGTATGGGAAAAAGAAGAGGGCTATTTTTAGGGGTTTTCCAGCAATAATTCTAATTTTTCTCTCCGTAAAAACCATCCTTGAACTTCAACGAACATTTTAAAAAAAGATTTGGCCAAATTGGTCCAGGCGTTGTTGAGTTATGCGGTTACCAACACATTTTGCGTTTCATTTTTATATATAAGATTTTTAATTGTTTAATTTTACACTTGTTCAATTTAACATTTAAACATTCTCCCAAGAGCCACAAAAGTTTTTCTTTTTCACATTATTATTTCCTTCTTCTTCATATTAAAAGAAATCGAACTTATTCTTGTTTTGCTTATTTAGGAAACATTAATTTCTCATGTTGAAATTGGTGCTGTTAACAGCTTAAAATCACTGCAGTAACGGAAAAATTATATCATTTTTTTTACTAATTTCTTTCTTTAATTTTTTTCTTATATGGAATTTATGTGGTCTATTTCATAAATTTGATTATACAAAACAATCAGTGTTCACCATATGCTTTTGTTCGTTGTATTCGTTCATAGCCTATTCAAAACATCTGCATCCTCGTTGAATACACATCACCTCGTTTTATCATCGTTCCTTAATTTCATCGTTTCCCGTGTGAATAAACTATTTAAATTCATTGCTGAACTGGTCAAATTAATTCGTCGTTCCGCAGAGTTGTTCACACACTGAACAACATTCTGGAAGTTTTATTTCAACGGACTTTTTTTTTGTTTATTTTTAAATTGCGATTAAATTGTGAGTCGCAAACAACAACAAAGTCACCAAATCAATTCGTTTTCCCGCTTTGTAGCCATAATCTGCTCACTGCTCTTTTGGCTCTCCCCCATTTGTGGAGCTTCTCCTCTTCGTCTCCCTCTGGATTCCTGCTCCTGCTAATACGCTCAAACCGCTTTCACGTTACTGTCGTTGGAACGCTTTTTATCGCATTTATTTCTCTTTATTGTTTTGCATCGCTGGACCACCTGTTTTGTGTGCATTTTGTTTAACTCAAAAGGTCCTTAATATGTACTTCGAAGAAATGCGAATTTGGAAGCGCTATTACTGGCGACTCAAACCTTACTTGCTGGGTATGCGATAATTGCTCGCATATGAAATGCGCCTGAGTCGGTCATTTTGGCTGAGTTGGTGATCTTTTGAGTAAAGGAATCGGTCTGACCTGGTCCTGTTTGGCCTGTTGAGAGATTGAAGGAGAAATGCGGCGTCTCGCCTCATTAAACGACGATGAACTCATTAAGACTATTCACTTTCATGCACAAATCACGCATCATTTTTGACGCCATTATTTAAAGTTTTTGTAAATGCAAACTTCTTACACTATTGCCATAAGACTACAAATATTATAATTGATAAAATCTGCAGCCGCAGACAGGCAGATTCACGGAGACTCAAGCAGTCTGGTTGACAGAACGATATGTGAGTTTTACTTGTTGTATGTAAGCAGGTACGAGATTAGCAGCAGATACCGACGGATCAACGTCAGAAGCGGTAAGATCCGGGTGTCGGCTTCCGAGTCGGCAGGTATAATATTTATCGCCCCATTCAATGACAAATGTGACGCTAAAGTTGTGCATAAATTCGCTTGATGTTGGTTGGTGTTCGGAATTTTTCGTTGTGGTGATACACTTAGAAGCTTGAGGACAAGGAAAGACGATTTACGACTTAGAAATTGTTTATTTAGTGAAATAAATTGTTTCCAAACCTTGCGGCGACCGGTTAAAATTTCCAATTTAGCATTTCTCTTTCAATCTCTTTTTTTATCATTCTTATTTTGTATTTTAAATCTGTCCGAATGGACAATCATTCAATGATTTGGGGGTGACATTGACTTAAGGGAGGTGCATGGAATGTATATCTTATGAGTCTGACTTAGGTGTCTATTGGTGAGGAAGGTCAAGCGGATGCATCCTCTTCAGGCGTCTTAGGGATTGGCTATTATCTAGGAAATTGATGGCCAGGTGGTTGGGGTGGTTGTCCAGTCTTTTTGTGTATCTTTCGCTGAGACGGGTGATCTCCTCTTCTACCCATGGAATTCCAAGCTCTTTATGGATTATTGAGTTTTCGTGGTACAGATGAGCGTTCAGAAACTGTTCTCAGGCATTTAATCTGAAACCGCTGGATTCGATGTGGTTAGAACAGCTTGCCATGCCCCATAACTGTATCCCATAGGTCCAGATTGACTTCAGCACTACTTTGTAAATAAGCAGTTTGAGTTTTTCTTTGAGCATGGACCTTCTCCCTAGGAGCCAGTGTAGTTGCTTCAGTCGTAGGTTGGCCTGGTTGCGCTTGTTGATCAGGTGAGGGCGCCATGTGAGCCTGCGGTCCAGGGTCAGCCCTAGATATTTGGGAGTGTTGTTCGTTGGGATGTTTTCCCCGTTGAGTGTGATGGGGGGGCATTCTTCACTGCGTAGTGCGAAGTTTGTATGTGAGGATTTCTCCGCGTTGACCACGATGTTCCATCGTTTCCGCCATGAATCGAGAGCATCCTGTTGTCTGATGCTGTGGCGGAGGCTAGGAAGGCGGTGTCATCGGCATATGTGGCTACTGTGAGGTTCCGGGAGGGGATGATGGGGAGGTCCACTATGTAGAGTGTGTATATGATGGGTCCAAAAACAATTTATCGTCTTTACCTAGACGGGAATCTTTGTCCTTTCCCAAATGCCTCCTAGTTGGATGAAAGTTATTTTCATTTAATACTGTTGGTGTACTACTACATCTCTTGACAGGCAAGACAGGACCTGGTAAAACCAATACCTTTTTCCAGTAGATCACCTAGTCCATAAGGACATCATGACCAACTCCAACTCAACTGTCGCAATAACTGAGATTCAAGTAGCCTGTTAAAACACCGCCAAATTTGCAGAAAGAGCAGATTAAAGTCATTTTGAGTTACAAAATAAACTCAAAACACAAAGCAGAATAACAGAGAAATCCTACAACTATATCGTAGAAGAGACTGAAACGCGGCAAATAGCAAGGTCTACGGGAGAGCAGGTGCAGCGATTTAGAGGGCGACGAAGAAACTCCACAAAAGGGGAAGAGCCAAAGAGCAGTAAGCAGTTTGTGATCACAAAGCAAAACAAAGAACTGTATGGGAAGAATTTTTTTTGTTTGAGCAGCATAATTAAATGCGAGACACAAAAATGCGATTTAGACTGTTAAAAACATAATTTTTAGAAAATTATTAGACTAAATTAATACAAATTGAACTCTCTGGTGACATGACAATATAAATAGCTGATAGGAACTATTGTAGTACATGCATGTACATGTATGTCAAAGATTGATTTCTCGTTGCTACCATCTTTCTCAGCATTTAGTTCTGATCATCTCTGGAGCACACACTGCTTCGACTTCACAAACGCTTTTCCTTTCTACGCAATTATGCTTCCTTAACTGCTTTGTGAATAATTTTACAACAACGTTTTCGGTAAATGGAGGAAAACCTTAATTTTGAGGCCATTTGGCCTCAAGAATGCAGCCACCAGTTTTCAAATGCCTATTGACAATATTTTTGGACAAGTTCTGTGTCGTCTATGTAGATGATGTAATTATCTTCTTAGAAGACAAACAATCTTATTTTAAGCACCTTGACTGTGTTCTAAAAGGCCAACATGCAAAAATCGGGTTTTTTAAGAAAAGCTTGAGATTTCTAAGGTTCACCGATATTCACCGATAATGGAACGAAAAGAAACACAGAAAAAGTCAAGGCCATAAATCAATTTCATTCCTAGGCCTTGCCAGCAGTTACACATGCTTTATTAATGATTTTGCATCAATAGCCGAACCCTTTCTCGAAATACACCGTCGTTCAGCACGTGCCCTCAAGAACCTTGAGGATTCGAAAACGGCCTTACTACAGGTCATGAATGGCTTTCAAAATGCCCAAGCAATCTACTGCGATAACGAACCATCGTTGAAATAGTACACGATTTCGTCCATGTTGTACAATCATTTGGGCACCAGATTTTACAATGCGTCACCCCTTCACATTGTCAAACGGGCAAGTGATGCGCTTTCACAGCACTCAGCTAAAGATCACCAGATACTTGAAAATCAACAAGGGTGTTACTGACACCGTAGAGGTGATCTTGCCACCACTTGGTACAACAAATCAATCCACTCGGTCATCAATAAGAGGCCAGCAGATGTAGTGCAAAATCACGCCGACGATGAGGGAAATCAAGCGCTCAGAACGCACTAAGGGCCAGAGAGAACGTCTGCAGACAGAATAGTCTTCGAAGTGGGCAAAAAAATGTTAGTATGGTAAATTCCAATAAGCTTACACCCTTTTTGTGAGGAAAAAACCATACAAGCAGACCTGGGGACCACGGTCGTTATTGAGGGCATGGTGGTCAACAAGGAATACTTAAAGTGACTCGGTCGCTCAGTTAAATTTTTTTTTTATACAGAACCAGAATCAATCATTTAAATACAAACATAATAATACGCAAATTCACACCTGCCATTTATGTGAGATACCGCTGAAATGCTACAATGATAATGACTAAATTACTACATTTAATGTTGGCTGTAACACTGCAAAAATCAATATGATAGCTTTTGCGGCAGAGAATTTTACGCAGTCGTGCTAGCACATTGCAAAACGCGGATGACGGGATGATGATCAACGACCTGCCAGGTTCAGAGTGGAAAATGAACCGGAAGTGAAGAGAAAATTGCCCATCATCGCGTCTTCTCTTTTGTCTTTTTCTCTCATTGCCTTACGATCAGAACTCACTCAACGCCAGAATCTCTTTTAATATTCTCTATCGCCTGGCACAAATTCCTAGAGCACATACATGTTTTGTTTCTTGTTTAAATACTACTACTCCTAGTCGCCGGTACATATAAGCAGAGTGTCTCAAAACACTATTGAATGCGTTCTGCGACATTTGAACCTATAGTACCTATAGTACACAATTGTAAGACAATTCTGATAGAGAAAGCTTATACGATGAGACAAGGCCCGGCAAACATGCGTAAAGCTATGAGGTGACAAGCGATACCGAATACATCGTACACATAAGACAGTAAAAGATAAGAGATGCGCTAGCCGACCATAGATACTCAATTGACCGAAACCGCAGCCGCTATAAGAAAATATTTATATACACAAGATAGTAATAAATAAATTAACAATAATTATATAAGGAAATAAAATATAAGATATATAAATTTTAATAAGATATGCGAACTATTTATTGCAATCTAGAATCTCAACAGAAACTTCAAATTTTTAGTTCTTTGTCCTTAACTTTGATCATTTAAAAATTATTTTCACAAATTTCTTACTGTAGGGCCATACTTAACTGTAGGATAAAACAAATTATAATGGAAAGATTCGTTTTTCTGGTAAAATACGATTTTTCATTTGTCAAAAAGTTCTAATTAAACATATGTAGCTAGTAACTTAATCGTCGAGATATCCAATCTCAAGGCGTTTCAAGTTGTATCGAAAAATAGACGAATCGGCGACACCTGGGCATCTACATACGAGCTCGTATATGGCACCAATCCAAAACAATAAAAATTTTGTTATTCGCTTCAGATTTCATTAACAATTCAGATTAAAAAAAGAACATAAAATGTTAACGTAATAAATGAGCTTTAAGGGCGGTTTTTTTCGTTCGAAATACACGAAGCGTAAAAACCTCGTAGCAATAAAAATAACAATAATAATATAAATAAAAAATATATTATTCATGATATTATGTTGCAACTATTATTCGTAGTTCGTATTAGATTTTAACTATGCAAATAGTTTTAAACTCAAAGTGTAACTAGTTTTTATAACTGTATTATTTTTGTTTCAAAGGCATTAAAATATTATTTTTTATTAAATTGATTTCGAGGTTTTCCACTTCCAATTAAATAGACGACAGTGGTCAATAGAAACGAATGCCTCCCTTAAAGACCAACATTTTCTGGGATTACGAATAATATTCTTATTGAGAAACCTTGAGTATTGTAATTTATTAGGCAAAATTAGAAATTAGCAGGTTTGGTAAATTAACATTTTGGTAAATTAACAAAAAAAAATTTTTTTTCGAAAAATAAAACAAAAACTAATTAGTTAACACAATTAGAGTCGCGAAACTGCATTAATAGCGATTGGTTGTGTCTGCACAAAGCTCCGTTTTTGGACACCGCAGCTAGCGGAGTCGGCAATAAGTTGTAAAATAGGGCAACAAAACAGCTTGCAAAATAAGTGCACGCTGCCCATCGGGCATTGCATAGCCCCTCTACCGGCGCGCAGCCGCACAAGAGGGGCTGATCTTGTTGTTGATTTCGTTTGAAGTGAAAACGAAAAATATAACATTTCCAAATGGCTGAAGGGAAATCAGCTTCTGACTCGCTGCTTAATAATAAGCAGACTTTGCACGAAAAAATGTACCGCGTTGCTGGCAAAACCCCATCCGAGCTTCGCGCTGCTTGCAGAACTAACCAAACTGATATTGGCAATACAAGTACCAACATCATCACTCCCACGACCAGCACCATGACCTTCACCAGTGTAAGCAGCACAAGCACTGACACCATGGCAACTGCTACAACAAGCAAACTCTGCTCTGGTTTGAACCTGGAAAAATACGATCAATCGTCGCTTCAGTGCTCCTCTGCTGCCCCGCGTGCCACTACTGACTTAGCTACAGTGATCAGTGGGGCCGCACCAAAAATGTTGCAGATCCAAGTGCAAAAAAGCATGAAAAGAAAAAACGCAAAGCCTTCTTCACCCATCGCAAGAGTTAAGAGAGCGACTAGAGAAGCTGACCTTCCAAGCTCTAGCAACAGGTTCGCGCTACTTGACATGGAAGTAGAAGCTGAAGACACTGCAGAGAACCAACAGGACGAAATAACAGTTGAAAGCAATGACCCTGCTAGCCTGAACAAGTAATAAAAATGGGAAAGCCACCTCAAATTGTTGTCCCAGACTGCAGTATAAATGACCTAATGTGAACTAATGTGAACAATGTGGTCACCAAGAGCAACCTAGGAACCACCAGAATCTTCCCCAAGGATAGTGACACCTCCAGGGCTATTGTTTACCATCTAGACAGACATTGTGTGGAGTTCCACACATACCAAATGCAGACAGAAAAACCGAATCGAATTGTTGTCAAGGGCCTACACCACAGAACTCTAAACAAGGACATCAAAGATAGTCTGCAAAAGTACGGGTTTGAGGTACTCCACATTCATAATCCCGCATCCAGGGCTAACAGGGAAGGTAAGCTAAATCTCTTCTTTATCAACATTAAACCGTGCGATACTATAAATGTCTTCAAAATCACAATCCTCTGCAGACAAAAGATGAGGGTTGAGCAAATGAGAAACGTCACAGACGTCGCACAGTGCAAACGGTGCCAGCGGTACGGCCACACTGCCAGATAATGCCGACGACACCCCCAATTGCGCCAAATGTGGCGAGGGTCATCAAACAAGTGAGTGTATACGCCACTTTGACGCAACACCTACCTGCTTCCATTGTTCAGGAGCTCATAAAGCTAGCCACAAAGGCTGCAAGTCGTACCAGGAGTATCTTCGTCGGTCATCGGAGTCTCCAAAAAAATCGGCAACCGAAACTAGATCACTTAATGGCAATGTGGCCAATCAATATTCTGCTACAAGGTACGTGCAGGAATTTCCTGCGCCTGGCCCCGCTAGAATAGCAAGGAAACAAGTGGCCCAAATTGCATTCCAACCAGCAACATAGCAGATGACACCACGGAGCTACAGTGCCCGCACAAGTGCCTCCTATGCAGCAGTCGCAGCTTCAGTGCCAAGCAATTCTAGAAATGCTCAACGTCATTTGAACTATGCTCAAACGCAGCCAAGTCCACAACAACAACAGCCGATCGATATCCAGTCGCTGCAGCAACAGCAGCAACAGCAGTTTCAGGAATGGCAACAGCACCTCCAGCAGCAGCAGCAGCAACAGCAGTTTTTTCATGTGGCTCCAACAGCAACAACAAAAACAACAACAGCAAAATAAGCTAGCGAATGAACGCCTTGCACGGCTAGAAATAATAGTGTCTAAGATGGCCAGCACAATGAAGAAATGGGCTGGAAATAATTCTCAGATCAACGCTACAGCCTCGCCATGAACTCACTTAAAGTCCTCATCTAGAATGTCAACGGCATTTCAGGAAATGTCGGAGAAGTCGAACTTTTTGCACACAACAACCACATTGATATCCTTCTCTTGGCTGAAACCAGACTAAACCGCGAGTCTTTGGATACACATTCTATCCTGTCTACAAGCCATCTTCCAATAGTCACAGCGGAGGTGGAGTGGCGGTGCTAGTCAGGACTACTCTCCGACATTTTCCCCAAAGGGTAATAGAGACGGGCAGTATAAAAATGTCATCGGTGAAAGTTGCTACAGGTCTTGGTGCCATGGAGTTCAGTTCCATCTACTGCCCTCCAGGAAACAGAATACGGGAAAGTCTCTACACCAGTATACTTCGAAAATTTGGACAAAGGTACCTGGTTGGTGGCGATTGGAACGCACGACATTGGCTATGGTGCGACACCTGCAACTTCCCTAGGGGACAAAAACTAGCTGAACCCACCTCCACCGGGGCAAAGATTCTTGCCACGGGAGCCCCTACCCGATACCCATACGTCACCAGACATACGCCCACATGTATTGATTTTGCCGTCCACCATGGAGTACCGGACTACTGCGCGAGTATTACCCAAAATTGGGATTTAGAGTCTGACCATCTGGCCCTCGTAGTCACCATAGATACCAATGGGATTAATGCTCGTTCTAATGCAAGGCTGATCAGCAATCAAACTGACCTAACTCTATTTCACCGGAATCTGGAGAGCTCCATCCATCTTGAAACGGAGCTGAATTCTCGGGAGGATATAGAAATGGCAGTGCAAATCTTCACTAATAATATCCACAGGGTTGCTGCTGCATCCACTCCACCTGCGAGCCCACTAAAGCCGACAAAATATGGCGTCACACTCACCAGGGAGGCAAAAGAGCTACTGGCTGAAAAAAGGCGCCTACGAAGAAAAGCAATTCGAATCCAAGACCCTTGGGATCTAATCCTGTGGAACCTGTGGCTACGACTACGGATCCTCTTAAGGGAGCTCAGAAATAACTTCTTTGAGGACAAGCTGTCCTCAATGGACTACACTGTTGACGCCAATTACTCACTGTGGAAATGCACAAAGGCTACGAAAAACCAGCCGTTTAGACAGGTCCTAGTTAGGCAGCATGGCGGCGACCTTGCAGAGAATGAAGAGGAACAGGCAAACATATTTGCTCAACACCTGGAGGCCAGATTCACCCCACACAACGTTGCTACGTTGGCTGATATCGAAGAGACCCAGGAGAGCTTGCAGACCCCGCTCCAGATGTCCACCCCCATCACGCCAATCAGAGTTCCGAAGCCATCAAAGCTCTTCCGAAAAACAAGGCTCCTGGCATGGACAGAATAGGCCTCGTCACACTGAAGGCCCTGCCAAATCGTGCGATCCTTTACATGGCACTTATTTTTAATGCTATGCTAAGGATTCAGTTCTTCCCTTCCCAATGGAAAATAGCGGCAATCCACATGGTCTATAAGCCAGGCAAGCCGGAAGACGACCCGGAATCCTATCGGCCAATAAGTCATCTCCCCTCTATATCAAAGATATGGGTAAGACTCATTGCTAATCGACTTACTGGGATTATAACTCAGTGCGGAATTGTGCCGGACCATCAATTTGGATATCGTGAGGGACACGGCACTGTCGAGCAGGTTCACAGGGTTACGCAGCACATTCTACAGGCATTTGATGATCTTGAATACTGCAACTCAGTTTTTATTGATATCCAACAAGCCTTTGATCGGGTGTTGCACGACGGTCTCCTTTGCAAGGTGAAAGATTTACTACCAGCACCATATTACTCGCTCCTAAAGTCCTACCTGGAAGGGCGGGTATTTAAAGTCAAGATCCGGGACACTTACTCCGCGCCTGCCTAGATGAGAGCTGAAGTCCCGCAAGGCAGTGTTCTTGGCCCGCTCCTGTACTCGTTTTATACAGCAGACTAGATGGAAGACCCCTCGAAGTCTCTAATTGCCACATATGCAGACGACATTGCCGTTCTGTATAGCTCCAAATGTCGCTTTGAGTCAGCAGACGGTCTGCAGGGATACGTTGCAGCCCTATCAGCGTGGTGCAAGAGGTGGAACCTAAAGATAAACCCTCGAAAAATGTCCAACCCTACCTTCACACTTAGGATGAAAACAATCCCACCAATCCAAATGGATGGACAGATCCTGGAGCAACCAGCAACGGTGAAGTAGTACCGAAGGGAGCCTCAATGATAATATATACGACGAAGGCGAGAAGTACGGTGAATCCAAGGTCAGCCCAAAATCGAAGCATCTGCAAGTGGAAATAAAGTAAGTTTGGACGGTAGTAGCCAGTAAAATGCTTGGAACTTACCACTTGGTAGTCGCTGAAGTACGTATTGGTCCGTACGAGTCCGGCATTCAGGGTCTCAACAAACATATGAAATATATAGGCCGAGTACGAGAGGCGGAAAAGAGGTTGCCACAGCGGGGATGAGAGAAAGCTGTTAGCCAATTCCCCGTGGCCCTGCATACAGGCGAACACCACCCAGCATAGACCTAAGGGCCAGGCCATTAAAAGTCAAGTACAATAGAAAGCTTCCTGTAGTATGGAAAGTGTGTTATATTTCCTCGTATGCCCGTAAACCCCAAAAAATGCAGATCAGAAACAAAGCTGAGCTGAGCAACCATCCCAAGACGACGAGGATACGGCTGAGCTTTAAGGACTTGCCCCGGTAGACGTGCAGGAAGTATCCAAACAGGACGCCAATAAAGTAGAGCGATGCCCGAGTGTGGGTGGAAAAGTAAACCTTTTTTGTAGCTCCCTTACTGTTGGTGAGACTGCGGACGAACTTACGGCGTTATTAAAGTTTTATATACTTTTACTTACAGTGAAATCTGTACTTACAGTGAAATGTTGTTGATGACCATCATACTGAAGAGACAGGAAGCTAGAAGCAACATTACCATGACTATGCCAGCTGCCCTCTTTTTGCCCCATTTGTAAAGAGCAATTAGGGCGATAAAAAATAAAGCTGCATATCCACAGCCAGATACCAGGAGTGACTTAAGCACTGTGAGCAACACAAGGCACTTTGAGAAGAAGTTCTGAATTGATTGTTGGGCGTTATTTACTATGTTGTCGGTGGCACAATTTTGAAGGTATAGAAGGGTCCAAAATCAAATGGTCTCGCACTTTGAGTAATCGGCAACTCTTACTGACCCGTAAAGGGGTCCATCGCCCATTCGTGCCAGGACTTTCAAGTAAATGAGAACAGCCAAGGCCAAGACAGGAGTGAGGCGGAGAAACCGGTGCAAATACATCATGGGGATATTCAGCTTTCCTTTAGTTCTAAATAAAGGTGCGATAAAGGTGAGTACTATTAACCATGGAATTGGTTTATAATTCTCCATAGTACGCAGGGCTGTAACTACCAGATTAAGACCGCTTAGAAAAAAGAATGAAGAATCCACCGAGTAAGCTGCATGCTGCAGCAACATGCTATATGTATATGCTATATGTGCTATATATAAATCCCCCAGTGATAATCGATGACGTTCAAATTTGGAGAAAAGAAAAACACAATGTAGTCATGCCCGTAGACCACCCAGATGAATGAAAGGCAGAGGATTCCATGCGGGCATTCAATAACATTGGGATTGGACTTGAGCTCTATGATTCGGAATAGAAACCGGCTATTGGCACGTGCAGAGAAAGCCTTCACCAGAGGATTCAGGGTATCTAGAAGAACTCATAATTGAAAGAGATCCGGAATAATAAGTAAAAAAATCCAAAAACTTACAATGGTCGTTGAAGAAATAATCACAAAGGGTAGTAACGACACCCAATATGGAAAGGAAAACTCTGTAGGGAAATAAAAGCTTAGAATACCTTCTCGATACAAAAACTCTACTCTTAGTTTGTTTTCAATCTCAAATAACTACAAGTACTTGCATTATGAAAATAGTGAGTCCATCGAACGATTCCTTTTCGAACGTTTGGCACAAGTCTTCTTTCACCAATTGGACATCCGAGCCTAACTCTACGTTGAGCAGACTTTGGAAGAGTCTTCGCAGCATAGTGTCCATAATGGTGACAGAACAAGATGCTGGGAAGCAGACCGCTGTCTTCAAGGCTAAGAGTGACGAAATATTCGAAGCTAGCGCAAACCTGGCGAAACAGTACATTCCCTGGATACTGTGACTCGAACTCACGGCGTAGTTTGTGGCCTGACACTCATCGTAGTTTCCCAAGTCTATCAGGTTTCCGGTGAAGATCCCCGATGGTAAGGAGCCCCAAGAATCGATCACTGTTGTTTTAAAAGAATTAGTTTCGGATCATTGATTAGTGCTTACATTTCCGTTCTGAAGTGGATTAAGTGAAAACATCTTCAATATTATGGAAGGTAATGAAGGATAGAATAACCATGGATCATTAAAAAAAATACAGAGTTTTTAAGATGTGGAACAAAGAATAAAAAGCATGATTTGATCGATTCAAGTATATCGATCAAAAAGCCTAATGGGTCTAAGGAGCTTTGCCTATCCTCTTTCACAAGTACCAGGCATAGCTTTGAATAACTTCTTAAAATTATCTGAATTTAGATTAAATATAAGCCTCTTCACCATTTTCGAAACTCATTATTTGGAACTTATTTTAAAACATTTCCTTTATCATTGTATAGAAACCAAATACCCTTTTTTATCCCTATTAAAAATATTATATAAAATGAAAATACGCACCTTTGAAGGCCCAAATTTTCGTTGGCATCAGTTCCCTGCTGAGGAGAGCTATATCCGCCATGCACCGTATATCCTCCGGCGTAAGCACCAGGGAACCTTCGTTTTCAAATAGATCATGGACCAAGTCTGACGCCGTACGGTTCCCGTAGCGGTCAAAGAACTGAACCGCTAGACGTCGGAGCCTAGAGGTACTCAAGTACGTTTGTGGGTCAATGCGGTCGGCCGAGCCTGAAGAATCGAGCTGTAGCAGGTCCTGTCCGATGTGGACAGTGGCCAGTGCCAAAGGACACACTAGGAGCAAGGCGGCAAGTCGCATTTCGACAACGTCTCTTGTCTAGGGTTGAAAACGGATTGGTCTGTCTATCAACTCGCTTTTACTAAACGCTTCCGCATCGATAGCCAGTTGTTATCGCATCATCCAAAGAACCAGTATTCTATGTAATCTATTGACAACCTTTTATAGCAATAGCTTTTACATCTTGGTATATGAGTGTAGAAACACTTTTGGTATAAAAAAGACAAAATTTGGGATATATCTGAGAATATAAGCTGTGTCTGTGTAAACTTTGAATTTGGACTTTGTATATTCTCTACTGTATTCCTGTGAATTTACATACCTTATAGGGAAAAAGACACTAGCCAAAACAGCAACCAAAAATTAATTTTTTGTATCGCATTATTACTATGTTCGTTGAAAAAATAATCACAAAGGTAATTAGGATTTTGAGTAGGTGTGCAATTTTGTTTATACCCCTTTTGGAAATCAGAAGGATTGATGGAGTAAAGACACCCAGGAAAACATATATTTAAGTAACCATTCCGTTTCTCTTTATCAACCCATAAGTACCGGATTAATGGGACGCTTGTACAACAATTGACAAACAAAGTAGCGCCACCTGGGGAGTATAGCTTAAGTACAACGGGGCAGCAAAAAAGGTGAGGGAGAGTAACAGGTGAATGTTTATTGCAGTGGTGACCATGCTCCGTACGTATTTTTATGTGAGTACCACCCCAAGGGTAAAAAGTCTCAATATTACAATTTTTACTACGATAGTTACGCAAAATCGTGCCAAACTATCGCTTGAACAGTCGCAAATGATCAGAAAAGTGATCATTCGCAAAGTTTTGATTCCAATTAAATTTTTTTATGTGCGTGAAAATTCAAGGGTAAAAAACTGGTTACATTCGCTGCTCATACTCATGTGTTTAAAAAATTTCAAATAAAAACAAGAAAGTTAATGGCCGTCTTTTATTGGGTTAACAATTTACTCCCTTAGAGTGTTAAGTCTTGTTTCTTTTCGTTTGTTTTTCATACATATTCTGTTAATTTTTTTAAGTAAGCTTTGGTATTATAAATAAAGAGCGAATTTATTTTTCAATGTAACACAATTATATTGTTCTTCGAAAACACAAAATGCAGTTTCTTAAAGTTCCTTCTTCCCAGTGATACCATTTAAAAATTAACTGAATCATTAGGAAAATACATTATCTAGAAATAAATCAGGACCATCAGGTCGTTATAAGTTTCTGTCGCCCCTGTGCTTTACGAGTACCGTAAATTAAAACACGAAAATCTGTACAGCGATCCAGTTACCATTAAAACGGTGTTCAAGTTAAAAAAAATGACGGTTAAAAGAAATTATAATAAACGCTTTCTTGTTCATATTGATAAAACAGCAATTTAAATCGGCTTCCGCGAAAAATAAAAGCGATTTGATTAAACGGAATTATTTACCATACCATTTCATTTATTATGCTCCAACAAGATAATCACAATTAGCTTTGAGGCCAATCAAACGAACGGCCTTCCCAGAAGTTCATCGGCGATTGGTACTGGCAGAAGAGACACTTCAAACTGATTGGTGCATTAGTCACAACGCAATCGGCAATTTGTTTTTTTTATCAATTACCAAGTATTTTGATTTGATTATTTGAAAGGAGTTATTAATTTTTTTTTTTGATGATCAAACGGAATGACTAAGCTCCAAGTATTGGCATAGATGCTGTTATCACTTTCGTTCGAGAAACAATTTAGAAGGACCCCATAAATAGTTTTTTTTTCAGGGGAACATGATTTAATCCTGTACCTTGGGTTGAGCACAAGAAAATATTTAAAAATTTCAAATATTTTTAACACACAAACATTTTTTTTTATCTGCGTTAACGCTTTCCTGGGGACTCGATGCTTTAAATTTGTGGCAATATATTGTAATAAATAAATCCGGTCATTTTGCACATCGGACAATCAAAAAATTGGTGTTACTTTTAAGAACTTCTCTAGCAAGGCTCTCCTCCTTTACTAAGGTCTAAAAATTATCTAAAAATCCATATGATTCTTCGATAAGATTTGCTTTGAATCGCATCATAATAGGTGTAATAAAGAGAAATCCATTTTTTTCCCATAGTTTGCGTTAATTATCTGTATCTCGCGTTTTTTAAGTCCTATCAGATTCCGCTAAATGGCGTTAGAGACAGACATTTTGTACTAAATAAGCTTATCTGCGGGTTGGTTGATTCAGTTTTGTTGAGATCAAGCCTAAGATGAAAGCTCCATTAGGCGATTTAACTGATAAGAGAATATTTTCCTATTATCTTTAACTTCTATTATCGTTAGCAGCTCCCAAGCTGCATTATGATTATTTCCACGACACACCCTATTAAAGTACTTTTATGATGGATCAGCTTCAGAGATGAACTTAGGACTAATCCTTCTAGTCCCTTAAAAAGCTTACAAAAATGGTCGCAATTATTGGAATCTCCAGAGATTATGGTAGGCACCTGTATTTTGGATAGAGTAGATACATTTTTCATTTTTGGACAACTACCTTATACACTCAAAATTGTATTCTCGTGGATTTTAAAATCCATAAGCTACACAGGTCTCTAAGTCCTATTTTATTTAGATACTTTTAAAAGGAAATTGTTTGGAACCCCTTCAATCCTTATTAAATACGAAGAAGTCTCCATTATCCATTAATTGGAAATCGAACTCAAGGAAAGCGAAGGTTTTCTTATTGTTCCCCTTTCCTTTTGTGTTATAGCCAGCGCAAGTTTGCAAAGTTTGCATGCAGACAGCTGATCTTCATGCTAATTCGTCATTGCACCCCTCTCCGCTCCAAGCAGTACTCCAGTTGTTACGAGAGACGCGGAGCGGGCAGAAGCCCAGCTGGCCCGGGCTAAAATACCCAAAAATCCCCAAAACCTATTTTTTCATATGTGAAACCCGTGGACGGGTATAAGAAAAGGCACTAGAATCGAAGAATCCCAGGGTGAAAAAAAGAAAGGAATGACCTTAAACTAAGTTTGAGCGCCAAAAAGCGAGACGACTGAGACAAAAGAACGGAAAAAAATGGAAAAAGTCTAATCTTTGCCCTTTTGGCAAGTCAAGCTTCATATTAATTTTTAATGGTTTGATCCAGTTAGCTTAAATTACCGCGTAATTTCTTCTTAGTTTAATTAATTTAAAAAAAAGTGTCAAAAGAAAGAATAGAAATTAACATATAATTATAAATACAGGGTCCGGCACTCGAAGTGTAACCAATTAAAAAAGCCGTAAATTCAGTTTGGAAAATTACTTTTACTCGATTCAAAGTACAAAATGTGTTAAAATAATACAAAATTCAGAAACAATTTACTTTTGCTCGATATGACCACCTTTTGCCTTGACTATGGCCTTCATACGCTCCAAAAACGGCTTTTTTAATTGGTTACACTTCGAGTGCCGGACCCTGTAGTACACTAGAAAAAAATATAGTGAGAATGAGGACAAAGCAATACGTTTTTATGAAATCATAAAATTACAAGAAGAACAAATTATGTAAGAAGAAAAAAAAAGAAAAAAAACCATGAACCGCAATCAGATCAGCAATTAATTACTGTATAGTGCAATAACAGTACTGTATAACAGCAAATAACACACCTACGCATTCCCCCTTTTCAGTACCACCCCGAAAGCGCTTTCGTCGATGGACAGTAAAAGAGGTAAGTGATTATGCATTCCTTTTCTTATTAGAGAGTAAGACTGCAAGCTTCTCTTCAGTCTTTTGGTTATGCTGCGTTATGCGCGGGCTAAGAGAGCGAACAAAGCTTAACTCCGCGCTTTGATCATTTTTTTTGCTTATTTGCCTGTAACTTTATTTTGACTGATAATCTGTCCGCTAACTATGCAAAATATTTCACATAAAATCTGCAGAAAACAAGTAATGAAATAACGTGAATATACACTAAATATAAAATTATTATTATTTATAAATACTTTAAAAATTATATCTTACACATATATATATTTTACATATTACTATTCCTCAACAGCCTCATTATCGCATTTTTCTCCTTTTAAACATTAGATGTATTTGTTAGACATAATATTAGATAATTAATTAATTAGATTAGATTAATTAGATTAATTAGATAAAATTAATAAATGTTAAACAATAATATAATATGAAATCTTGCTAGAGTTATTCGTTAGGGTCATGCCTAGTGAAAGAAGGGTAGGAATTTAGATAGTCGACTCGATCTTTGGGACCATTTGTGGAAATTACAACAAAGCGGACGAAATGGTCGTGGTAGGGCGGGCAAACGAAACAGCTGAGCAACAACACCTGCCAGCTGAACATGGTCGAGCCAATTAAGTTAAGCCACCTTCTATGTATTTTACTTTTCTTCTACTCTTATCTATTTCTATTCTATCCTCGTTGTCACTTCGCCTGTGCATTTGGATTTGAATGGAAGCAACCAAGCACGCGAAATCAATTAATATTTTTGCGTGCAGTGCAGGAAAGTATCGACCATCCGCGGGTTAAGAAAGATATAGGATAAATATATATCTTCGTAAAATGATACAATCCTCATCGTGATATTGCTCCTGACCTCCTGCGTCTTCAGCATTATGGTCATCAAGAACATGTCTTTGTAAGTTGTAAACACAAGGGGGTCCCGTATCTGATTGGAATCCTTTTTGGGTACTTTGTGCACCTGAACCGCGGTCTTCACCTGCATGTGGCATACCATGCCGTTAACTTTCCGATAGTGGAGGAGGCCTTTTATATAAGCCTCACCCGCGTAGCCTGGCCCCTGGGCCTCTGTTGGGTGGTGTTCGCTTGCATAAACGGCTACGGCTACCTGGCGGAAAGCTTCCTTTCGTCCCCGCTCTGGCAGCCGATGTCTAGGCTCTCCTATGCTGCCTACATCTACCACATGTTGGTGGAGAACTTCAACGGGGGAATCACTCGCACCAGCAACTATTTCAGCCATTACCAAGTGGTAAGTGTGGATGTCCTTCCTTGATGGTCATTGTTGACTCGTCTCCTTAGATGATGCGTTTCTGGGCCGATCTTGGCTTCACGATGCTTCTGTCCTACCTGACGCACATACTAATCAAAGCGCCCTTCAACCATTTAGTGACCATCCTGTTAAAGCCCAAGAGGCCCAAGCCTATAGAGACACTTCAGTCCAAGACCACTACAATCGTAGATTCCATTGAAACTTCTGCCAGGGAAGGCAGACCAGAGGAAGATACCAATAATGAGGTCCAAACGCTGCCACCAAACCAAGCCAAACAAGATTAAATGATCTTAAAGGTTTATTTTTACGTGGCACATGACTTTTTTTGTTAGATTATAAAATAAATAATATCATAGCTCTATGAACTTAACCAATATAGAACTATCAATGAGGTAATATAAATAAAGGTTTAACAACTGATGATGTAATTAACGTTGGATCTCTGATATGTTCCTCTTTCAACATTGCTGTTACTGCGCAAAATTATTTTAATTGTATTAAATATTGAATGTATTTGCGATGCTTTATGAAAATTGGCATATTTGAAAAATTGTAAGCAATAAGACTGCACAGTCCGGATCTAAGCTCAACCGAAAATATACCGGAAAGGTTACCCCATAATTGAAGTATCGCTTTTCTTAAAAGATAGTCAGTATCATATTAGTCTAATTAATTTGTCGTTCTACACACATATTATTTAATCGTATTATTTTCATTCGCGAACAGGAGCCGAATAAGAACAACGCAGGAGGTTAGACCCTTCATTGATATGAAAAACAGTATATTTAATTTTACCAACTCATTAAATAAATCTACGATATCATTAAACAAGCCATCACTTTACACTTTATCTTATACAAACTAGTTTATAACCGATCCGTTTAAAACAAATGCACTTGAAAAGGTCAAAATTTGGAATTGGAAAACTACCGACACATTAAACGGAATCCGTAATATTTAATTCTTAAAAATTCAAAATATTAGTAATAGTCTGTGACAAAATACAACAAGAGAAAAAACAATCGCCAACAAACAGGTACCCGAATACTTATATAAGCCAAAAACTATTAGTAGCTCTAGCCAGAAAACGGAGCAACAAGACTACTTAACTAAAGTATTCACACCAAATTTCAATGGGGATCCAAAACGCCTTCATGGGTTCAACGTTGAAGTAGTCCAAATGTTATACGGGGCTCCTCCCAAACACCAATCAGAAAGTTTCTATTTAACATTAATAAGCCAACAACGTCCTTACATAATTAAGTCGAAGGACTTAAACAAGGACATGACCAAGGATGCTCCAATTTTGTATAGCTCGAAAATAATATTATTCACAGCCATTTGTTTGAATTGCGACACAAACACTATTCCGTAAAGAGGCTATATGATCAATGGTTTTAGACATTAAATCAACTCAAGTCAAACAAATTAATACGAGGAGTCTAACGTTGCTAAAATCTGGAAACAAACCTGAAACCCGAAAGGACCATTAGAAAAAACTATCACTACGAAGAGGAAAAAACATTTTTTTAGATTTTTTTAACCACTTTTATGGATTACTTCGAGATTTTTATAAATGAAAATTCGCAAAAATTAAAAATAAAATTATTCTTAATTGATTATTTTAAACTGCATGCATGTTTGTACATAACAAATCAAAGAAAAAAAAATCCAGTTTTCGATGCTTTCGATGATTTTATTAAATTTTTATATAGAAAATATAGAGACTGGTCAATCCAATTCTTGACAGGTTCCCATTTTTCTGCGTAGGAAAATTTTACTGTCAGTAACACCAATCATATCAATGTTAAATACGAAAAATCGTTCAACAATAAGGAACTTTGTTTTTTGTTTTTAAACTGAATTATTTTTCGGAATTTGTTTTTCCAATATTATTTATTTTATTTTTTTTTTGTTACGACCTGCCCGCACTTGGGACTTGGTGGACTACGCATTTTACGGACCGTGTCGGGCTGCCAGGAGCGGAGTCCCACTGTGTCCGTTGCCCCTTTGCTGCCGTTGCTGCAGTGACTTACTTTTGCATAAGCGTTAATTGAACGCCAACTTAGAGTATGGACTGGCAGGCCCCGCCGCGTGTCATTAAGCTTGGCAAAACAATGCCATGCAAGAAGGCCCTCAAAGCAAGGAAGTGCAGCTCGAGCAGAGACTCTAGCTGGAGTTCTTCTTACTCGGAGCCCAGCGAGATCAAGCGCAAGCCCGCGCGTAATAGGCAAGGAGAGAAGCCAGACGTCACGCCTAGCACCAGCGCAGCTCTGCGCAGCAAGCTGGCAAATAACCCCTTTGCCCTCCTTTCAAGCAAAAATGATGACGACGAACATGACGAACCCAAAACTGCCTCAGAGGCAGTGGCATCTGAAACGGCAGTGAAACCGAACCCGATCCTGAAAACCTTCAAGCCTCCCCCGATCTACATCCCAGACGTGACCGACATCACCGCGGTTGTCAAGATGATAACGACTCTCGTGGGTACCAAAAAGGACTTCTCTTACAAAACGGAGAGAAATAATAATGTACGCGTAATGATGCCAGATAAGGAGTCCTACACAGCCCTACGCCAGCACCTCGTGGCACATAACAAAAGGCACCGCACCTTCCAACCAAAGGACGAGAGAGCATACAGGGCGGTCATCAAGGGACTTCACCACTCAACGGACCAGACTGAAATTAAGGAAAAACTCCACAAATACGGCCATACTGTGAGGGATCTGCACAATCCCATTGGCAGGAAATCCAAACAACCACTGGGGATATTTTTTGTTAACCTAGAACCAGCGAGCAACAACACAGAGGTTTTCAAAATAAAGAGGATTTGTAGGTCAGTCGTCACCGTTAAGCCCCCACTGAAGTTCAACGATGTTCCACAATGTTTCAGATGTCAAGGATTCGGACACACCCAGCGCTACTGTTTCCTGGAACATCGCTGCGTGAAATGTGGTGATTCTCATGACTCTAGGTCATGCACCAAAAAAGATGCCGAGAAAGCATGCTGTTTACATTGTCAAGCTGATCACCCTGCGTCGTACAGAGGATGTCCTGCCTACAAAAAGGCAAAGGCACAGCTATCTCCTAAAGCCAGACCCGTTGAGAGTAGCAACAAACCACCTCTCATCCAAATACCAACTATCATCAATGGTACGAGTTACAGGGACGTACTTCTTGGAAACCATGCAACACAGCCAAGGAATCGCCAACAAACCCCTCAAACCACTCCCGAAGCCCCAAATCTCAACCAGCTTGAAACGATGTTTGCCCGCATGGAAGGAACGATTGAGAGGATGATGGAAAGGTTGATCCCACAGATGCTTTCGCAGATATTCTCGCAGATGACGCAGTTTATAGCTCCCTTCCTCAACAAAAAGTAATGCAAATAAGGCTTAATATAGTTTTTTGGAACGCAAACGGCTTGCAGAAGAGCAAAGCCGAAGTAGAGCATCTCATAAAAACAGACAATATTGATGTTCTTCTAGTTTCGGAATCCCACTTTTGTCCCAGATCCTACTTTAAAATTAGCGGATACGATCTGTTACATGCCAACCATCCATCTGGCAGAGCACGCGGAGGAGCAGCTATGCTCATCAGGAGTGGCATTCAGTATACGGAACTTCCCGCGTTTCAGGAAGAATGGGCTCAGTGCGCCGTGACCAGGATTTCTAGCCCACAGGGAGATATCACCATTGGTGCGGTTTACTTCCCACCCAGACACTCGATAACCGAGACCCACCTTCAGGACTTCTTCGAGTCCCTTGGACCTCGTTTTATAGCAGCCGGAGACTTTAACGCCAAACACTCCTGGTGGGGGTCCCGCACAAATAACCCCAAAGGCATTGAGCTTTACAAGTACCTGCAGCGGAAGAGTCTGGACTGCCATTCCACTGGAGAACCCACACACTGGCCATCCGACCCTTCAAAGCAGCCGGATCTTCTGGACTTCGCCGTCTCCAAGGGCATAGGACACTCTAAGATAACATGCTCAAGCTATGATAAACTGCTATCCGACCACAGCGCAGTAACCTTGCTCCTAAACATCCCCGTCCTCAGAAAAACCCCGCCTAGAAGACTCACCGGGAAACACACAAATGCCCCCAAGTTTACGTTTTGGATGCTTTCCTCCCTGAACTCAGATCCCCCTCTTTCCACACCAAGCAACATAGATGCGGCCATCGAAAACTTAACCAGAGAGATGCACAATGCTGCTGAGTTTGCGAACCCTCCTCCTCCGACTACCCCGAGAACACCTGAAAGAGACTTGCACTTGTGGTCTCCTGAAATCGCGGCCCTCGTGGCCGAAAAAAGGCGCCTCAGAAGAGTCTGGTTTTCATCGCGCAATCCCAGGGGACAAGACAGCACTTAATCGTGCCACCAAGGAACTGAAGGACAAGCTAACCATCCTACGGCAGGACTCCTTCCATAGATTCCTCAAGGAGCTGGAACCTGGAGACCCGCAGCACAATCTGTGGAATGTCACGAGGCACATTAAAAGACCTGCTAAGAAGATTTCGCCCGTGCGCAAAGTGGACGGGTCCTGGTGTCGGTCTGAGATCGAAAGAGCAGAAGCCTTTGCCGACCATTTACATAGTGCTTTCTCACCTTTCGATAGATGCACTGCCGAAGAGAGAGCTGCCATCATAAGGTTCGTAGAGAGCCCAAGTGCTCCTGGCACGCCAATACAGCCCGTCGAACCAGAAGAGATTGTGCAGGAGATCGCCTCCTTAAAAAATGGCAAGTCACCAGGTCCTGACCGAATTGATGCAACAGCACTGAAAATGTTGCCCCTAATCTGTTCCCAAAGGCTGGCTAACATCTTTAACAGCTGCCTCCGTCTAGGGTACTTCCCGAAAGTGTGGAAGCGTGCGGAAATAATTGTCCTCCTCAAGCCTGGAAAACCTGAAGCCAATCTAGCATCGTATCGTCCGATTAGTTTGCTGGCAATCCTGTCTAAAATACTTGAAAGAATATTTTTACGTAGAGTACTGCCAGTTTTGGACGAGGCCGGACTGATCCCTGATCACCAGTTTGGATTCAGACGCCTTCATGGAACACCAGAGCAATGCCACCGGCTTGTTGAGTGCATACTAGAGGCCTTCGAAAAGAAGAAGTACTGCTGCGCCGTTATGTTGGATGTTAAACAGGCGTTTGACAGAGTCCGGCACCCTGGACTCCTGTTTAAAATTAAATCCAACCTTCCAAGTTCCCACTTCGCCTTCCTCAAATCGTACACAGAGGAAAGAGAATTCCGAGTGAGATGCGGATCATCAATCAGCACGCCTAGGCCTATAAGAGCAGGAGTACCTCAAGGCAGTGTTCTTGGACCCATCTTATACACACTCTACACAGCGGACCTTCCCATCACCCCCTCTCGGAACCTCACAGTAGCTACATACGCGGACGACACCGCGTTCCTAGCCTCCGCCAAGAATCCGCAGGATGCATCAGCCATCATACAAAGACAACTGGATGCTCTAGATCCATGGCTGAAACGATGGAACATCATGGTAAACGCGGAGAAATCCTCCCACACAACCTTCGCATTACGCAGGGGGGATTGCCCCCCCGTCACACTCAACGGGGAAACCATTCCAACGAATGACACTCCCAAATATCTAGGGCTGACCCTGGACCGCAGGCTCACATGGCGTCCACACCTAATCAACAAGCGCAACCAGGCCGACCTACGACTCAGGCAACTTCACTGGCTCCTGGGCAGAAGATCCAAGCTCAGGGAAAAATTCAAACTACTCACATACAACGTAGTGCTGAAGCCAATCTGGACCTATGGGATTCAGTTGTGGGGCACGGCAAGCTATTCCAACCGCATCAGAATACAGCGGTTTCAGAATAAATGTCTTAGAACATTATCTAACGCTCATCCGTACCACGAGAACGCAATTATCCACAAAGAGCTTGGAATTCCTTCGGTAGCAGAGGATTGTCCATTCGGACAGATTTTAAATATAAAATAAGAATGATAACAAAAAAAAAAAAAAAAAAAAAAAAAAAAGTAACACCAAAATAATGTGGAATGCAAAATCTTAAACTGGTCAATTTCAAAAGCTCTAATTTTATAATTTAAAATGTATGACTTAAAAAAGTATTCCATATTTTTCCAATAAAAACGTCAATTCTAAGAGAGCTTTCAATATTTTTTTTAACCGAATAGCTGATACAAAATGAATTCAACTATAATATACCTTGTCCGATACTATCAAATAAAAATACTATAATTTACCGTTAACCAAATCCAAAACTATTCAATGAAGCAACACCTTATACGTACACTAAGCAAATTAGAATAGAAACGATATTCAAAGAAAATAAAATCATTTTTAAATTATTTAAAAATTTATTCTACAACTGAAAAAAATTAAATTTCTAAAAATAGCAAACTTATTAAAAACGAATGTGTAAGACGTATTAAAAGATATATCAACCATATGCAAAGCAAATGAGAAGAACGAATTTTCAATTAGAGGTCGACCATTGTGCTATTCCTTTTTTTTACCGGAACAAACGAATATTACCACTAGTGTTGGGTAATCCTAGTTCAATTAGAGGAATAAGTTCGTTCGTTCGTTTAAAATCAATGAACTAGGTCGTTCATTTAGTTCAATCGTTCATTTTTTACACTTGCTTGTTATGAATTTATTTCATACAATGCTGTCATTGAAAATTAATCTTATTTATTCAATTTAAATCAAAAATACATAATAATAATAAAAAAATAATAAAGAGAATTGGAGTTACTTTCCTTTTAAGATTACAAACAGCTTTTTCGTATTCTTCTTTTGACTTGAACCAACGACCTTTAAATCGAGAATCTAAAATGTTACTATCGAACTAAGTGAACAACGAACGAACGATCAGGGTAAGAGATCAAAATGTGAACTATGGTATATTGAACTAAGTTAACTATATTAAACTAAGTGAACTAAATTGAACTAACGAACTATATTGAACTATAAAGACAGACCTAGTTCGGTCGTTCAGTTTGGTGAATAGTTCAATTTATTTCGTTCGTTCACGAACGACACAACACTACCATAATTACCACCAGTAATTATTATAAACCCGGTTATAGAGCGAGACATTTCCATTAAGGTCTTAAGCCTTCAAAGCCTGCGAGTACGGGTCTTTCATAAAGTTTCATGCCATGCGAGATCAGAAACAATAATACTAGATTATCATATAAGTAACTAAGTAGTTTTATTTGATATTTCCCGAAAGGGACCAATGCGATAATTACTATTTCGCATTATAAATATTAAAATTTCAAAGAATAATTTCATGTAACGTGTAATACGACTAAACATGGTTAAAATAAAGAACCACAATTAGCCGTCTTAGCCTACACCAGAAATAGATTAGTTGGGAAAATATGTGAAATATTATATTTAGGTATAGTATTAGATACAAAATTAACCTACGGGGAATAAGAATATGATATTCTTTACATATAAATTAATTCGAGCTTTATACCCCTTAATAGGAACTCAATACTGAGTATAGAAAACACAATCAATTGAATTTCATATTAGCTTAGGCATTAGTTTTTTTAAAAAACGGGTTTAATCGTTTCCATACGTTTATACTGAAGAGAGCTACATCGATTTTTTTAAATAAATATGTGTAAAATACACACATATTTAAGTATGTCACACATCACGTATATTCTTATTGGGCATCGGAGAGACTTTACGGTCATGGCTCAGCTGCCCCATCAAAACTAAAATTTATTCAAAAATACAAATTTTTATTTAACAAATACATTGGGCACAAATATATCGTTGAATATTGAACAAAAAATTATATATTTAAAACAAATATGTATTTTGTACCTATGGGTACTTAAATATGATATATGAAAGTTCGTTTACTTAACCGGATTTAAGTTTATACTAAATTCAAATTTAATTTCAAATATAAAGAACTTTGGGTGGATGACGTTTTTTATAGATGTGCGATGGCTGAAGAGTAATACAGGGGTCTGCGTTTAAATCCGGAAAAATTTTTTGTTTTGTTTTAAAACAAATTTATTGACATACATGAAATTAAAAATTCATTTACAGAAATACAACTGTACCTGTCGAAAATAATATTCCTCTATATAACCTCATTCGACACTAATGACCGCCTCTATCCTTGTCCTAAAACGGTCGCATGCTCTCTTTAATGCAGCGCTGTCCATATTGGTAAATGCTGTTTCGATAGTGCGTAAAGATGCGACATTAGGGTGCCTGGACTTGTTAGTAACCCTTTCGACTACGCTCCAGATATAATAATCCAGGGGGTTTAAATCGGGGCCCCGTGTCCTCTGAAATCAGCGCCCGAGCCTTTTCCACAACTGCTGGAGTGACATGCGTTTTCTCGAATAAGTTCTCCTCGTTGGGTTAGCAGAAGGTTCACCAGACACCTCAGAAGCATTGTACTTAGATACAATATTGTATAAAGTTGATCTCGGGTACTTGAAGAATCGAATTATTTCTGTCGGTGAACGCCCAGCGTGAAGACTTTCGATAATCGCGACTCTTCGGTTGTACTCCGCATTTGCACGTGACATCCCGGCCATTTTTACGTTATGACCATTTACTAAATGCCTATGCCATTTAAAAAAGCCAGTAGCGAACTCTGGTATTCCTATGTGGCGGCAAATTCAAATTGAAATTTGACCGGATTTAAGCGCCGCGCAATGTAGATGGAAAATAAGTTTAGAACAATCCAAATTAGGTTAGTTTGTCATGGCTACCTATGAACTATAAAATAATAAACTTATAACTATTTTCCCTATAATCTGGGGCTAAAGGCAGAGACTAAGCCTGCTGCAGATTAAGACGGCTGTTAATTCTTAAGGATTAATTGGAACAAAAGGTATTAAAACCAATTGCTTGTTGCCGCAACTTCCACATTAACAAATTTGACTTTGCAGAAGTGAATTAATAATAGGGTAGTCTGAAACTAATTTTATGAATACAAATCTGTGCTTTTTATGGCTTATTAGATACACGTACATAGATATTGCTTAGGCGGTAAGTAAAAAGATGTTACGTTAAATAAAAATTCTAAATTTACAATTTAAATATATGGAGTGTTACATTTTGTCGATTTCAGGAATTAGAGCGTCAATCGCTTTCGTTGGCCGTGATTTTTTTTCTTTTGGTGAGAAAATACTTTTACTTTTCTACTATATTAAAAATTCAACATTTTTCTCACAATTGTGTAAATTAGTTACTTTTGTTGCCAAAAAAAAAAAAAAAAAAAAAAAAAAAAACAAATAAGCGTTTTTGTGTTGCCAAAATACTAATACTCACTGAAGTACACTAGTACTCCAAAAGGCTTTTCGAATCGTCCCGCTTTTTGCTTTCACTGGTTCACAACCGCCTAAGCGCGCCAATATTATAGACACCAATAGGAACCGTCCCAAGTGTTCCCATCTACACAGTTCTGAAAGGAAAATACATATTTCTTCATCAAGACAATAGTGGATATAAACGATTGAAAATGCCAGAGGTAACGTCAAAGCAGATGCAGATCGGGAGACACACTTCTGTACATCCCGCATCCATTTCTTCAATTCGGCAATTGTTTATGAATTTATTAATGAACTGATCTCCTTTTTGGATATGGAACCAGTTCCTGAGAAAAATCTGCGTCAAAACTAATCGGGTAACCTGCGAAACATAAAATAGGAGTTTTACATGGTTCCTTTTTATTATTTTTTGGATATATGGAAAAATCTCTTTTCTGTTCGGATGCGGACCTCAAAGATTTTGAAAATTCAAGTTTAATAGGTATTTTTTGTAAGGTCGGTATCGATTGTATATATCGGTATTTTTCTGTTGGCCAAGAACTGTCACACTATTAAAATCATTTAAAAATCCCTACATGTTACCTTTTTCAATAAAGATTTTATTTTCCCCTAAAGTTTCCACGAAAATTAACGCTGGGGTAAGATTGGGATTTTTTGTCTTTAGACATGGACAACGGTCATTCTAAATCTTTCACAAAACATTATTATCGATATATCGATATGCGTATATCAACCCTGGTGCGTGGTTAAGAAGAAGAGCGCTGTCAATTTTCTTTTCCTTTCTTTCCGGTCCTCTGCCAAGTTGAAGACGCAAAGTACGTGGAGTAATCCATAAAAAGTGGCGAAATCCGAATATGTGATTAATTAAACAAATCGAAACCACAATCCCCGTCCACCACTGCGACTGTTGCAGTTTGTGTTTTGTGTTTTGTGCTTCCGATTATGTCTTATAAGACATCCCAAATGAGTCTTTGACGAAACAACAATAATCATAACAAAGTTAACTAATAGGTTTTTTTTGTTTTTTTTATCTATTTTTTGTCTGTGCAGCATGTTTATGCCAAAGGCCCATCGTGTAGCCATCTACGAGTACCTCTTCAAAGAGGGTGTCATCGTGGCCAAGAAGGATTTCCACGCCCAGAAGCATCCCGAGCTGGAGTCGATCCCCAACTTGCACGTCATCAAGGCTATGCAGTCCCTGCACTCGCGCGGTCTTGTCAAGGAGCAGTTCGCCTGGAGGCACTACTACTGGTACCTCACCAACGAGGGAATCGAGGAGCTGCGCAGCTATCTGCATCTGCCGCCCGAGATCGTGCCTTCGACCCTGAAGCGCCCGGCTCGCTCCGAGACTGTGCGTCCGCGCCCAGCTGCCGGCGGCCCCCGAGGCCCTGGCGATGCCTCCAAGACCGGCGAGGACCGCTCTGCCTACAGACGCGCGCCCGGCGGCAGCGGTGTGGACAAGAAGGGTGATGTTGGACCCGGCGCCGGTGAGGTTGAATTCCGCGGAGGATTCGGACGCGGCTCCCGCAACTAAGCAGCCTAAGCCGCCCAAGCAGCCCAACCACCATGCTGCTATTCAGTTTTTTTTAATGTATAAATTAAACACAACAAAATGTTGATCTGATTTCCCAACCAAGAACAACCTCTTCAGATTCAGAAGCGACGAGTGTATGTTTTATGAAAAAGAATTATAAAGCAAGCGCAAGTGAAACCCAGTTTTTTGTTGTCATCAATTTGGCTATCGGTGCTGTATTGAACGGCGTCCTTAGATCAAGATACCCGGAAGGAAGGGCGGGCAAATCAGTCAGTCAGTCGTCCCAGTCACCCTGATCCTCTAGTCTTGAGTCTTGAGAAACCATATCGAGATATCAAAGATTTGGCAGTGGCTCAGTTTTTGTTACTTTGTGTAGATGATGCTACAAACTGCGACAGTAAAAGGGTGATGCTTGTGTCTTTTGGTTGTTTAATCTCTGATTGAACATAAGCTATGTTGTTTCAACCTTATGGGGCTTTCCATTTTCTTGTTCAATAGTGTATGGTGAATAACGGGAAGAGTCGAGTCTTATGGATTAGGGCCCGAACAGCCATTCTCGGCTTTCTGTTTCTAGACGCTAGATAAATCCTGAAGGCAGTTTAAGCCTAAAGTCTTGAAGTTCATGGCAACGGCATATAATTTACCAACAAGGGTCTATAAAGTACTGCGACTGCATGTCTGGTTCAAATGAGCGCCTAATAATTCGCCCAATAATTCGATTTGGGCCGCCACAACACCACAATAGCCACCAAAACAAGAGTTAACCCTCGGATCAGCGGGTAAGGTGGCTGGGGACTTTTTTGATTTTCAAGTAAAGATTACTCTTAGTTCCACCACCCAGGAAAGGTACCCATGACCGCGATTCATTTCAAGGCAGTCGGTTGATTGATTTATCAGCAATAGCTCTCTACTTTTTGACCCTCTTATATCAGCGGTAAGGCTACATACATATGTACCAATTGAATGGAATGTTTATACAAAAGCCATTTGTTTTTGCAAAAAATATGATTATTATATAAAATGAATAACAATGTACTATTGAAAATTAAAATAAAAATAGTTGCACCGCGGGAACATCCTCCATCATGCTACATGTTTGTGCTGGAAACTGAACAATCGCCAGAAAAACGCGCTTCTACTGCTACGATTGTAAAAAAGCGGTTTGTATGGAAAAAATTGAAGTTGACTACAACGTTCACTTAATAAATATAAAACATATTAAGTAATATAATAAACAAGTCATTTTTTCTATTTATTTAGCTTTCACTTGTGTGTAACGGACCTTACCACTGATCCGAAGGCGGTATCCAACAGCCAGAATGAAGAGTCTACCACTAGAGATTCAAATCTTTCCAGCCATCAACTGGGTAGAAGGCGTGCGGTCAACGACAGACAGACAGCCAATCGAAGCAACAAGTTTTTAATAAAAAGCACTCTTATTTTTAAATGGCTTGTTTTATTATTTACAATATTGATGTTTAAAATATGAGAAAATGTACAATTAATTCAAGTCCGTTCCTGTCCGTTCACATTGCCAAAGTTACCATACTAGGCCCGTTCAAAAAGCAGAGCTCTACGACTTGCCGTAACTTACCGGTTACCCCTAAGGACCCCTAACTATCGTCGCTTTATCGATATTTTACCTTTGGCCAGGTGAGACATGTTGATCTTGACCTTGCTTTCGTTCGTACGCTTCACCCAAACCTGAAAAAGCAGACGATAGTAAGCGGAAATTTACAAGTTTTCAGTGGAAAATGGTAACGACTACTTACAACATCGTTGCCAATCGCTGTGATGGTGGCGGCGAACTTGCTCATGTCTTTGCCTTCCACGTACACTTGCTGACCGCGACAGAACCAGCGGCGTTCGTACAGCAGCTTATTGTCTTCGATTCGCGTCTCGACGTAGCCTCCACTACTGGCGGGAGACTCGGCCAGAAGACCGTGGACTTGCTGTTGCTGTTGGTTTTGACTGTACGAACCGCCGAGTCCATTCTGTAAAGCGCTTGGCGCCAACGGCTTGCCACGCTGGATGGTCTTGAGGTCGGACTCGATTTCCTTATCATCCAATTGGTAGACGAGCAGCTGACCTGTCGCAGGCTTGCGCCGCTTCTCAATTACCGGCAGCGGCTCGTTGGGCCGCCGCCGCAACTTGCGAGTGACTGTAGTCTTAATTTCCATGGAATCGTTGGTCAGCTCGAGGCTGTAGCGCTCGTTTTCAATCTGGCGCTTGCGATCCTCGAAGTCGGAGATCAGATTGTCCTTAAGATCCATCATTTTCTCGTCGTACTCCTTCTGAGCGGCTTTTTTTTCCAGAACATAGTCCCTTTCGACGCATTCTCGCATATAGTCTTTGTAAATCTCGTTCAATCGCCGCCTCTCTTTCAGCTGATTGTCCAGCTTCTTTAACCGCTTCACGTACTCTGGGTGGACGAGCTGATTGAGTTCTTCCATCTGCTTCTGGAGGTTAAGGAGCTTATGTTGGTACATCCTGCGGATGAAGAGAAGATTGTTGGAGAATTCATTTACAAGAGCAGAAGTGCACTCACTGCTCCTTTAATTCACTGTTGCTGCCCATGTTGTTACTGCTGCCCATGTTGTTACTGTTCGCGGTGCCGTTGGTGCCGCCGTAACGCTGAGCACTGCGGAACTCCGTTTCGCTGGCGTCGTCCGTGTCTGTAAAATGAAATCAGTACTTTCGTTGTGGGTTTCATAATGTACGCCATTGCACTCACCTTCTTCACTGCGTTCGTCGCCGATGGACTCGTCATCGTAGTCCCTTGTGTATAGGTTGTAGTAGGCAGACATGCTTTTTGTTGACTTAATACCCAGGTGTCTGATTGTTTAGCTTTAATGAAGTTGTTTGTATTTTTCTGATTCAATTCCGAGGAATACACACGCACACATTTAATAGTCGTGTGACCGCATTTCGGAGCTATAGCGCTGCCAGACTATCCAATATATCGATATCTTTCGAATAAAACACTTACAAACGTCACATTTTTAAATCGTTGCAATATGATTTTTTTTTTAAATCCTTAACTTATAAGTACTATTCAATATTTTTGATTTATTCAATGAATATTTATTTATGGTATTTACAATAATTTCTTTTACAAATTCCATTTTCTTAATAAGCTCTTTTCCATTAAAGCCGATTAGAGTAAGCTATCGTATGTGGGTCAGCTGGCTTTTTTAAATTCTGACTTTGATCTTGTAAATAAAAATTATTTTAAAAAACCATACAAAAATCGAGCTTATTTATCATATAACTGCCATTCGGGGTAGATTTGATTCATGAAATAGATCGATTTTATCAGTCTCCTGATAGGAACAAAAATAAATGATAATTGATAATTAATTGGCCTAAATTTTCTCTATGTTCTCTTTTAATAATTTCAAGCCTTTATGCTGTAGGAGTGGATGACATTTCTTATTTATATTTTTATTTCTATATATATATTTTTATATATGCTTTTATGAAATTAAAAATTTTAAATCAAATAATTTAAATAACGTGTATTTTAAAATCGAATCCAGCTCTAGCTCCCATACAAGTTATAGATGGTGAACTTAAAATTCAAAAATATTTAACTTGTTTCAAGACTACTTTTTATCTTATTTATAATAAACAAGTAAGGGAGCAGCAGTCGAGTTTCCCGACTGCAAAATACCCTGTACAATTTATTTATTTAGTATCAATAAATAAATGAAACAATATTCTATTAAAAAAGAAAATAAGTTTCGTGTGTCATAAAGCCATACACATTTCGCTGCCAACGTCGCAGTCGGCGTCGCGCAATGCGTATTTTGGTGCGCTTCTGCTTCCCTTGCCATAGATTTTGCATGTGGCATACCTTCCGTGTTTCTTATCCGATTTGGTTCAAATTAAAAAAATAGATAGCTTTTATAAGCACCAACGCATATGCCGAATTGCACAGCATTAGGTTAATAATTGTGGGCGTGGCAGTTTTTTGCGATTTGCGGGGTAGCGGGGGGTGATATCAAAATAAAACAACAAACTTGTAGTGCGTATGTTAATTACCTATCCAACGATGTATGGCACATGTCTGTAGCTCTTGTAGTTTCTGAGATCTAGGCGTTGATACGGACAGGCAGACGGACGGACGGACAGACGGACGGACAGACGGACGGACGGACAGACGGACGGACGGATGGACGGACAGACGGACATGGCTATATCGACTCGGCTGTTGATGCTGATCAAGAATATATATACTTTATGGGGTCGGAGATGCTTCCTTTTTCACCCATTTTCAATGGGTACAGGGTATAAAAACCAACTTACGTTAAAAAACTTTAATAAATAAAGCACAAGAAAGGAAAGGAAAAGCATCTCAATGTTAAACTTAAATTAATTATAATTTGACAACTAATGTACATATATTTATAAAATTTATTTGATCAATAAACAAATTATGAAAATTATTTTATTAAAAAGGATTTCGTAAAAATAATCAATATGTCAAATATTTATAAACTAGCTTTGCTTCTTTTTAAAATGTTATCTATGGGAAAATGAAAAAAATTAACGTAACCGGTTTTAGACAAAACTTTATGAAATTGAATTTTGTTGATCAAATTTATGTTCATATTTAAACAAAATGTACCTTAAGTGTTTTGTGTACACATCTATTAAATGTGCACTTTCGCGCGAGCACAAACACTTCTTTTTTGGCTGTCACAAGTTTACATTTTCGAATGCTGTCGTCAAGCAACTCGGACTACTTCTACGTCGACGCCAATATGGGCCGCCCACGCAGGAGGAGATCGCTATTTGCCGCTGCTACTTGGCCGAACTGAAATATGCTCATCATCAGCCAAAAATTCCATGCTAAATCATCGCGAGCAAATTTTGATTGATTTCTAACTTGGTGAGGAAGGGTGGGGATGGCTAGTGGGCGTATGGGATTGTGGCAACTCGGAATGGGATGACATACTGTTGGATGACTAGAGCAATTATATACTATATCCTTCGAGTCTGTTTTCGTTACCCGTAGTCCGTCGCACTTGAATATGTATTCCGTGGTGACGTGGGGAAAATTTGTTTTCGATTCCCCAGCCCCTTTGCGATCCTCACCAGCCATCAGTCGTGCCCACGAAAATAAAGCTTTACCCAGTTTTGCAATTTGTTTTTTTAGATCATCTCGAAACTTAAAGATGTGGTGAAATTATTTTGGCTGTAGAGAATGTGTCACATTCGTTCAAGCGAATGTATTCGTATTTATGCCTTTTGTAATTATTATTGTTTGGTGTCCAGCCTCCAAGCGGTAGAAAAGGTACAAAAAATAGGGATACAACCACAAAGGTTATTTTAGTGACAAAATATTTAGCTTTGTTAAGGGGAGGACACTTTTTTTGAAGATTGTATAATATATCATATATAAGAAAAAATAAATTTAGTGTCAAGCTTTTGGGATAAAATATTGCCATTACAATTGGAAAACAATTGCTTTTGTTGCTCATTTTAGGCCAAAATGATTTATAATATATATTTTAATAAATAAAAATGCCTATAGAAATTAATTGCAATGTAGGAAGTAATTCTTCAAACTCAGTGATTTAAATTTGGCTGTTTTTGGGATTGATATTAGGAAAAACAAGAGTAAACTCTACACAATTATGTTGAAGACAATACAAAATGTTAAATATTAAATAAAAACAATATGAAACTTGTATATTGCATGTTTACTGGGGAGTATTTCGAGATTTTATTTGGAAAAGAGTATGCAATATAACTAATAAACAGCGAATTCTGTAAATGGTACATCCACAAAATGAATGTCTTGTATCACACAGAGATTTTTGGATGCGTTGTCCCCGCATTATTCTTGCGGATTTCTGGCCGCTCTCAACTCGCAGCTAAGCAGAGATTCTGTCACCCTCAAGGTCGCCCGTTTCAACGAGTTTATTGTTTGGACAGGGGGCATTAGCGGCCCCTGACGCGACCATGTCCATGTGGGCGCTGCCAAAAGCAAAACACCTCAGCCGCAGCGGCAGCGCTGATCACCGATGATTGTCATTTTATTTTCGTAATTCATTATTAAATCTATTATTATTTGTGTACCTCGGCTGCAGCTGCCGCTGCCGATGCCGCTGCCGATGCCGCTGCCTCTGCCCCCATTGAAATTCGAAATGGAACCGGGACCGGTGCACGACCCTTGGGGACAGCCAATGCTCCCTTTGCGGGAGCACTCTGTTCCTAAAACGAATCTTTCCATACAAAATTTAATTAAGACCTATAAACTAACTAACTACTATTGGCACGTTCTTTTTTCTGTTGTTGTTGATATTCATAGAAGATTCCGTTAAGAAGATGTTGCATCCAGTTGGGGATTTGGGATTGGAAATTAGAAAATGATTTGTACATTTCTAGAAGGAAAATTTTATAAAAATTTATAATCGCAAGCATTGCAATCCGATCCAATCCGAGGCCGTTCTTATTAATATGAAATTGTAGCTTTTATTTACAATCAAACCGTGAATTCGAGTAATTACAATAAAAAAATTAATCTGTCATATATGTACATACATATAAGCTTTCACTTTAACCAAATAAAATATTGACTTAATTAAAGGTGCATTCGATGCAACCAGCTCCGGTTTCGATTAATTTTGCATTACCATGCAGCGAACTCCGTAAAAGGACATTCTTAGCTCGGCTCCGCTCGACTCACGAACCACGAACCGCAAACCACGAACACGAGACACTAGTCTGTCTGAGTCACCTCGTTTGCATTTGTTTACAAACAATCTGCCGGGGAGTGGGCCGGGACGGGGTTGTGGATACGAGTACGATTATGAGACGCTAACGTTCCGCCCACTCGGGCTAATTTGTGGACCCATCGACACTGGTGGCGTTACAAATCATCTCTCGTTCGCGCTACGATCCCAAAAACGGTGAAAAGCGTCGATCTCGAACCGGTTCAATTTTTACCCCGGCACTTCCACATCCACTTTTGATTCCACCCACCCAGTCTATGCACTCAGTACACGTTAGAAAAAGCTTTGCACGAATCTGCTTGTTTGGGTAAAATGAGCTATTGGAACTAGATGCAGTTCCTGGAACCCGGATCCAAGCCGGGCTCGATGTTCTCCCTCCCCCACATACAGAATATGATATATTCCTATCCTTGATTCCACCAAATACCCTTCCGCATTATTTAATTCATTATCTGGTTCATTTTATTATATTATCTCAAATAAAAGTTAATATAAAAATCCTTTAAACGTTTTAGAATCCTAACTGTATCTGGGAACATGCTTATATACGTACAAGCCGTTACAATGACGGCCAGAAAGTCAAATATTTGACTATGTCCGAGTGGCCCCTGAGTAAGTCAGTAGGCCAAATAGCCAAATGTTGAGGCAACATTTACATCGCCAAATAAGCGTAGAAACCTATGACGCACCATTCAGTGTTGAATGAAGTGCTGCTGAGCCATTCATGATAACAAAGATGTCCTAAAAACGTTGGTTTGATTAAAGAACTTTTGCACACATATAACCAATAACTTAGCTAACCCCATTTCGGAGAGTAGGGTATTGCGCGAGAGAAAGAGAGAGAGAGAGAGAGAGAGAGAGCGCTGGGAGTGTGCGCGTGGGGTTCAGTGCTGCCAAAATAGCAATTTTTTCTCTTCTGAATGTAGCATTTTTGATTGGCCAAAAACTAGACAGATAACCGTACAAGGTAACCGTAACATTTAAGCAAGGTCAATGTTGACCAAATTTGCTCCAAATCTGTTATTTAATTTTAAAAAATATTCGTTATATGGTGAGTATTTGCTAGTTACTAAGTCTTTCTATACCTAAATTGCACTAAAATACATTATACTAAATTGTAAGTAAGTTTTCATATATTTTCAGTTCCTAAATAATAGGAAATTGTATCGTTTTGTGAATTAATCTTAATTGTTTATCAGTTTAGCCGTAATTGATGATCCTTAGTTTGCAGCACTGGCGAATTGTCAGTTCTCTCTCTCCACCGGCGCACAGTGGTAAAATTTTTGATTTTGTACGAACACAATCGCAACTAATTCCAGAACAATAATAGTTTTAATAAAAAAATAAAAAAAAAAAAAACAAATATGGTGTATTCAAATGTAAAAGGGTATTTTTAAATTTGAACAACTTAATACAGTTTGAGTAGCTTAATCAGTGTAAGCAAACCGTTTCACATATATAAGATCGCTTCCATCGACCATTGTTCTGGTTGGCAATAGATAATAACCCACTGTGCGGCACTCTCTGCCGCTCTCGAGCTCTTGCCACCGCGATTGCGACCAACGTCTGTATAAAAACGTCCATTCCCAGAGAATGCAAAACAGTCAAGAAGAAACAGAAACGAGGTGAACTGTGCGAACCACCTAACGTCTTGAGGCGCAAAATTTATAGAGAAGAGACATCGCAGTCCCAGTTGGTTTTTTTTTGGTTGCTTCGACGATTAGCAAGTGCACGAGTGGCTCGAAAGCGCGTCGAGCAGAACAAAAGCGAACAGAACGGCCCAAGTGTGCTTTCTAGCAAGAGGAAACCACCACCAACCACTCACTGCCTGTACAAATAAATAGCCAGCACCAACTACCAAATCACAAACAGAAATGGCCGAGGCTAACAAGAGGAATATCCCCATCAAGCTGGGCGACTTCAGCGTCATCGACACGGAGTTCAGCAACATCCGCGAGCGCTTCGACTCCGAGATGCGCAAGATGGAGGAGGAGATGGCCAAGTTCCGCCATGAGCTGATGAACCGCGAGGCCAACTTCTTCGAGTCTACCAGGTGAGCCTCCGCTTCTGGGGTCCATGGGGTATCCTTGTAACTTGTATCCAAATCGCGTGAGTTGCCAACAGCGCTATCGCCCGCCCATCACTGGTAAATTGACAGTTTTTGGGGACAGATTAGGGCCGTTGTTTGATTGGGCTGTTTGGCTGGTTTCCTGGTTGGACCTTCTCATAATTCTTTCGCGACTGTGTTTAAATATAGGCGCACATCTTGCCACCTCGCCTTGCTGGCCTGGAGCACACACACCCAAGCACCCAGCACCCAAATCCCCCCAGATACCAACACAACGGGATACTATAGCCAGCGGGGCTCTGCGATTGGCGCCCCAGATACTTTTTCTGCTCTGGGGGAGGATGAGTCACAGGTTCTAATTTCTCCGTCTGGCTGTCTCCGACCAAGAAACACATGTATCCGTTCCGACACCTCCGCCGCCGCAAAGTTCTATTGCTATTGCTATTCCTCCCACCAGCGCAGCGCCTCTTTCTTGTCTTATTTTCCCTGCCGCGATCTTTATGCAACCATTATAAGGGGCATAACGGAATTTTTTTCGTACAGCAGCCAGATCTTTTCATCGCCCGCTCACCTGTGCCGCGGGATGAATCAGGTATAGTAGTATGGGTCGGTATCTGTGCGCCCATCGCGGTTTATGGTCCAAATATTTACTCGATAAACAGGCAATGTTCGGATTCGAAACACACACACGGCACAAATAACGTTGCCACCGACGCGTCTCAGTCGCTGTCGCGGTTGCGCGCCTCGTCGGCCTCCCAATCAACGGCGGTGCCACTTGGCAGTGGCGTTGCGTGGGCGCCATTTGAAGCCGCTTCTCTCGCCCCGGCGTTGTGGTTACCGTTTGGCGACCTCCGCCTACGACATAATCGAACCGATTTCTTCTCAGATTTCTCTCCTTGATGCCCTGTAATTGCCAAAGAATAGCCAAGTTGTTAGATATATAAACAAATTTAATCAAAATAAATTTTTAATTTTAATTAATTAATTAAAATAGATAGCCAGCGAATTTTCTTCAATGGAATGTAAGTTTCTGAGTCGGTTTCTGGGTTGCCCTGGTTGCACATTAATTTGCATGGCCACAACACAAACTTTCCCATAAAACTAGAGGCCTGTTCCTGGCCTCTAATACGTTCCGGTTCCACCCCCACGCCTATGCCCTATTCGGAATATTGCCAAACTTTTGATTTCTAGTTAAAAGTTAGCCGTAGACGGAAATTAACCCAAATTGCTGGCCCACAGGCGAGTGAGCCTCGGCAATTATCGATGCGTGGCGTGCTGCACCGCCGTGACCTTTGACATCCGCGGCTGTGGCTCCGACTGTATGACTCAGCCAGCTAAGGAACCATCATTAATCCAGCAAAAACCTGTTTGTACAGGAGAAGATTCCCTTATTTCTCTATTAGTCAACTAAAGAAATTAAATAAGAATTGGAGTCATTTCTGCACCTTCTTGGTTACATCCCAGCCACATTTTGAGCCTCATTTTCCCGCATTCTTGATTCCCATTTTTCTCCAAAATGAGTTCCCCAAAATGTCAGGTGATGTTTTCTGCAACTATTTGTAATCCGAGAACATCTGTTTTCGACCAGATCCAAAGCAATCGATCTGGCGGATTTATAGCCTCGCTGATTGGCCTTGCACGTGGGCGTCTACACACATCTCGTATTGTGCGCGTAGTTTAAACAAATAAGTGCGCTGAGCAAATATCTATTTATCATGCAAATAGCGATGGGCGCACTTGGTGTGCGAAAAGCTTTCTCACACCTACCTACCCGCACCCGGAGTGTACGAGCGCACACGCGGACGATTATTGGTTACGCTGCGCCGCCGGGATGCTGATAATTATAATGGGCAGAGCGGAGATGATGTCATTGACAGTTTTTAGTCATGGTGCTGCGGCTGCGGTGCATGATCGGGCATCGTGATGCATGGATTACACAAAAAATTAAAGAGAAGGAAATTTTGAATACAAAATAAATCAAACTCGATAACCGATCAGCGATGTGTCATCGCCGGTAAAAGTAATCGATATTTGACTTCGTTGACACTTCTGTAAAGTCCCAACACACATGCACATCCACATCCCATCTACAAACAATATACAATATACAAAATATACATATATGTATATATGTATGCATGTATGCATATATTTTGATATACTATATAACGGAAACGGCTAGCAAACAAAAGAGCCAAATTTTGTTTGTGCCTGTTCTCTTTTTTATATTTCGTGTTTATTTTCGTTTGTTCTTCGGTTGCCTTGGTTTGGTTTTTCAATAACGAAAAAATATGCATGACATCATCATCAGATGCCAGAGAGATAGAGTCACACACACGGCCGATACGAGCCAAGAGTGCGAGGTGAAGACTGTAACTAAAGAGAGAGCGGGAATTGGGAGGTAGCGCAGGAGACTGCGACTGGAGAGAACAGGTTCTTGGGCATTGTCTCTATTTTCCGCAAAACTCTCCCCCCTCTGTCTCTCTCTCTCTCTCATCCCGTTCTCCCTCTTTCTCGGACAGTATCTGACTGGCTAACGGTTATTGGTATAAATCATTAGCGGTGGCCGTCGGGTGTTGTGTGGGTATTGATTTTGGGCTCTCCTCGCCGATCATCGCCCTCGCAACTCCTACTACTACTGCAAACGCAAGGTCGACGGCACGCGAGCTGACCATTGATGACCGCTTACACCGCTCACACACAGGGGAGAGGGGGCAGGTGTGCTGTAAACGGTGAATCGAGCTTATCAGTTGCTGCGTGTGACGGTCCGGCTATGATGGGAACTTAATGCACTTCGCCTTCTTTTGTAATGCTTTTATGTAGACATATATATAATATCATTTAATATAAATTTTCCCTCTATTTCTCTCTATTCTCTCCCCTGCTGCTTGGAATACGATAACACGATAATCAACCGCAATTATGTATTTCAATACTATAATAATCTTCTCTCCTACCTTAAAAACAATAAAATAAAGCTCTACTAAAAAAACAACAACAACAACCAGGTACAAAAACTAAAATGTATACCAACTAAATTTTCGTTTTCGGTTTGTTTTTCCGCACCACTTATAATTTTATTTGTTGTATCTAATTATGAGTTGTATTAATATTACTGTACTGTTTCAGTATAAATAGTCTCACATTTCAAAAATCCCCACTAAAAAGGATCGATCCAAATCGATTCAATCCTCATCCAAATACAAATTTTCCACATTAAATGCGAATGGGTAATTTTTTGGTAATATTTCTAAAACTATGACTGGAGAAAGCGATTATGGAGCGCAGAATTTGTATAAATATTGTTTCAAAATGCTCATCCAAATTCAAAAATCAAATCATTTGCTGCAATATTATAGATACATATTATTATCGAACACGAATGTGTTTCATGAACTCTATGAAACAATTAACGTAACTTTATTTGAAACCATGAAAACTACTACTAAAATATACATATGTATTCAGGAAGAGAATATATATGTTTAGATCTGGGAGCACGACCTATAAATACATCTCTTCACCCCCTAAAGGGATGACGTAGTTCCGTTTGTTCCAACAGGGTTTGCGCAAGGGGAAACGATGTTTTATGGCTATGAAATGTATAAACAGATCGCATGTCTTGGCGTGTCGAGAACGGGGACTGGCAGATGCTTCCTTTTCGAGCCGTACACCCCGCTCCGAGACGGATGTCGGAGGTCTATTTTTAGGCGGAGTCCCGGGTCGGGACTTGAGCACTAATGCTCCTCATAGACACTTTTGTTGAGCTCGCCTTCGGGATCAGTCGCATCCCAGAGAAGCCAAGCAATGGAGGCCGTCACCCGCACTCTACATAAAACCTTTCGCAGCAGCAGGACCACGACCAGCATTACCACAACTACCAATTCCTCCACTAGGTGATCCGCCTCTCCCATTCTCCCATTATATATAACCGATTGATGTCATCTTTTTATCTTTCGCAATTCGTCATTCGTGATATTTATGTGTCCACTCTGCTCTCGGTTTCCTTGCAGCTCAACGACAAACTCGGCCCTGCCATCGCGGATCCCCAAGCAACAGAACTACGTCTCCGACATCAGCTCCCCCTGATCCAGGTAGGTTTCCGGGAATGAGAAATTCCAACTCGTTGTTCAGGCCACTAACTGTGCCATTCTTTGCAGGATGAGGGTGACAACAAGGTGCTGAAGCTGCGGTTCGACGTCAGCCAATACGCCCCCGAAGAGATTGTCGTGAAGACCGTCGACCAGAAGCTGTTGGTAAGATTCGCATCCCTCCAGTTCCCGCTCCTAAGCTGAACTTGCTAACTCGATCTCCCTATTCTTTCAGGTGCACGCCAAGCACGAGGAGAAGTCGGACACAAAGAGCGTGTACAGGGAGTACAATCGGGAGTTCCTGCTGCCCAAGGGCGTCAACCCGGAGTCCATTCGCTCGTCCCTCAGCAAGGACGGCGTCCTAACAGTGGATGCGCCGCTGCCAGCCCTCACCGCCGGTGAAACGCTGATTCCCATCGCACACAAGTAGAGGTCGCTCTAATCCACCGATCGAAGCAGCCGGAGGCCGAGGCTTGGTTTTGAGCTTGAACATGGGCTTGGGCTTGGGCTTGGACTTGGGCTACCACAAAACAGATTACCTACATCATACACATATTGGACTATCCTATCTAAATGATTAATTTTTTTTTGGTTTTGAATTAAAGCTAAACTATGTTACTGACTTACTACTCATAATTAACTTAAATATAATTCAATTTATTATTAAATTTGATTAATTTAATTCATATTTATAATTTTACATTAAAATAATCAATTTTGTCGTAGTTGTCCCCGCATTGGTTTCCTTTCCTTCTATCAAATAAATCGCTACTTTTAACCCAGTGTAAAGGATTTTCCAAGATTCATCCTGGGGTCCCATGCAAGTTTCTATGGTTTCGTGTGATCCACTCAACTCCACTCAAATTATAAATGATGTGTCTTGAAAACTATTTGTAACTTCGGTCTGTTTAGGAATAAATTTTAGTCTGAAAGTTTTGAATAATTTATCTTCTCTACGGGATCCGTATGCTTGCTTTTTTTTCTTAAATAAGCCTTAGAAGCTGTAATTTCTTAAATCGAAATTCACATTGTAGAAATTTTTAATCATATTTGTAAAAAATTTCCGGGCCTCACGAAGTTATTATTGTCAGCATTTTCTAACGTAGGCTGTTCCATCTAATTCGAAATAGTTGAAAAAATTTTACTTTTTTATCGGAAATCAAAATAGGTTGGTACTTTGTGGCTTCATAATTAGACATACTCGTACATACATAATTCGATAATATCAATATCGTGGTGATTTCAATTTGTATATATTATATGTGGATAAAGTATATAGCCTCTTACACATTAGGTGTTACTGTTAGTGACGTTTGACGTTTTACTCAAAATTATTCTCTCAGCTCGGTGTTTGTTTGGACGAAAAACTTTGGCTCAAACACACTGCGGCCAACACGAACTAACCAAATGAACGGCGGTGTTCAGGGATGTCGTTCATGAGAACCAGAGGTCCTGTCGTTTTGCTGATAATACTGGATAGCTAAACTAACGCTTCTGGCTCTGGAGGCGCATTAGCACCCGTGGAAACTGAAAGGAGCAAGTGGAAATGCCGCCGAAGAAACGACCGCAGTCCGGAAACCCGAAAGGTTCTAACACAGAGGACAAGGGCGGAAATAATAAGGGGGAGCCTGGGGAAGAGTCTGAGGATGCCTTACGTGTACCCACAATGATCCTGAGCGCGGACCCTCGGTACCGCATCAAGCCAATTCAACAGATTATGTCCGCCCTTATCGGAGGTCTCATCACAACATTCGTGGGTGAGTAACGCCCACTCCACGTATCCGCTGCAACCACCGCGAGCCCGATGTCTTTTCCAGTGACTCCTCTGGAGGTGGTGAAGACTCGGGTGCAAACGCAGCACGCGATCCGCCAACATTCGACCGTCTCCAAGCTCTGTTACGTCTTCCACAATGGCCTGATGACTCACGTGTGCCGTCTCAATGGCACCTGTGTCCCCAAGCCAGGTCGGGACATCCGCAACCTGCGGCCGCTTCGCGGTTCCATGGTAAATGAAAATTATTCCGGGTTCCTGTCCAAACCAAGTTTAATGCAAACCTCTTTGGTGACGTAGGATGCATTCCTTAAGATCGTTTGTGGCAACGGCTTTAGCGGCCTATGGGCCGGACTCAGCCCCACACTTGTATCGGCTCTGCCCTCGACTACAATCTATTTCGTGACATACGAGTACCTAAAGAATTCCCTCGCGACCATATACCAGATGTCGCAGCAGTTCGGCGCTTCCGATGAAGGCGATGAGGAGTGGCGAACGCCACGGGACATGCACGCAAGTACCGGAGAGCATTCAAACAGCGCCAAGGGAAGGACCGTGGACACAATCGCGCCTTCCGGCTTGGCCCTGCCATACTTTATACCCATGGCCTCGGGAATCTTATCACGGACGATCGTTGTGACGGCCATCACTCCCCTCGAAATGGTGCGGATTAAGATGCAGTCGCAAGTCATGTCCTACGGAGAGCTGTGGAGAGTCCTGCGCAACCTCATCCAGCAGCATGGGGTGCTGGGCCTGTGGCGTGGCTGGCCGCCAACCGTGTTGCGGGACGCTCCCTTCTCTGGAACCTACTGGGCGTCCTACGAGTCTATGAAGCGGGCTTTCAATGTGACGGAGCCTACGTTCCTCTTTAGCTTTGTAGCTGGTGCCATATCCGGAGCGGTGGGTAGGGGTGCGCCTACAACCGACCATGACTGCAATCCAGTCCTCGTTCTCCCTTCTTTCAGATGGCGACTTTCGTGACCATGCCCTTCGATCTGATCACCACGCACACGCAAATAGAGCTGGGGCAGGACGTGCTCTTTGAGGAAATGGGTGGCGGTATGGGTGGGGCTGGCATTGCCGGCGGAAGAGACATGCATCGGCCGTCGTCCAGTCCCACCGTCAAGCCGTCAGTTTTCTCCCGTCTGGGACACATCTATAGACAACAGGGCGTGCGCGGGCTTTACGTCGGCATCATGCCGCGCATGTTGCGCGTGGTTCCCGCTTGTGCCATCATGATTTCCACATTCGAGTATAGTAAAGCATTTTTCTTTCACCGCAACCTGGATCTCAAGGAAGCAGGTAGGTCCGCAAACAAGTAACAAGTTTGCACTACATTTTAAAGAAATCGTTTTTAAAAACAGTTTTCAAAGTTTTCAAAAGATTGTAGTCCTTTTTATTATTTTAAAGCAAACTCAATGTATGTATATTCTGTATTACATAAAAAAAAATATAATTATTTTCTTGTTCAAATCATCTACAGATATTCTCAGAGAAATGTTTTAATTACTATGTAGTTGATTTTCATAAAATATTAGACTTAGCCTATTCCGCAGCATTTTAGAGGTTCCATTTTCCAAGTAGCATTAAATCTAAAGTTATTATTGCCCCAATCTGTCCTATTTAATTCGTTGTTATGAAATTGTAATGTTAATCGTTCCACTTGACTTTGTTTTTAAAGGTAGAAAGGTATATGTTTTTAGAAAACCATTAAAAATATTTACAAATTCAAAATATCTGATGCATAGGTATGTGCGTTCCATCGCGATAGCATTTTTGTTTTGTAATCGATAGTTGCTGCCTCGGTTCGTGTCACGAGTAAGAACTCGCATGATAAAAACAGCTGCTCGCTGGTCAACGTTAGCGGCAACGGAATAGGCTTTTTTTTGGACCTGTAGACTATTTCACAATGATCGGGAGGCTTGCCTAGTTGCTCCCCTTTCGATTCAAGCACAAAAACTGGATACCAACTTATCACAAAAACTGCTTTCCACAGCTTACCGAGGCTCCCATTGACACGTGCTCCGAGGAGTGTTACACCGAAATACCATGGTCGGGAACAAATGTACGGGCCAGCCCAAGGCCACGATGACGGACCCCCGGTTTCGCATCCGACCTCTGCAGCAAGTGGCGTCTGCTTGTTCCGGTGCCATGGTGACTGCCTGCTTCAGTAAGTAATTGAAAGTCAAAACAAACCCTTTGTAGCTTTGTATCCTGGATTCGCAGTGACGCCGCTGGACGTCATCAAGACCCGAATGCAAGCACAGCAGCAGGCACTGCTTTCGAAGAAATGCTTTTTATACTGTAACGGCCTCATGGATCACATTTGTCCATGCGGCCCGGACACGCCCACTCTAGCTCCCTCAAAACCAACTCCCCGCTTTTCTGGCACAATTGTGAGTATCTGGTTATAGATTAGGTCAGGTCCAATTTAATCAAGATTCCCTTTGCCAGGATGCATTCATAAAGATCAGCCGTACCGAAGGCGTCGGGTCCCTTTGGTCGGGACTCAGTCCCACGCTCATTTCGGCGCTTCCATCCACCATCATCTACTTCGTGGCCTACGAGCAGTTCAAGGCCCGTTTCATAGACATCCACTACAAGTACCTAAGCCAGCTTGACGCCGTTCGCCTGGAGACCGCGTCCGACATTCCACTCCCGATTCCGATGCTAGTTCCCTTGCTTGCCGGCGTTACGGCGCGCATTCTAGCAGTGACCTGTGTCAGTCCCATCGAGCTGATCCGCACCAAGATGCAGTCACAGCGCATGACTCACGCCGAGATGTTCGGCAGCGTCCGTCAGGTGGTGCAAACGCAAGGCATTCTGGGCCTCTGGCGTGGCTTACCACCAACAATTCTGCGCGACGTACCTTTTTCGGGCATCTATTGGACTTGTTACGAGTTCCTCAAGAGTACCTTTGACGTGGTAGAACCGACTTTTGGATTCAGCTTTGCAGCGGGAGCTATTTCCGGATCGGTGAGCATGATTTTTCCCTTTCCCACGTATTTTACATAATTTATTAAATTCAACTACATTACTTAATTTATAAATTTTAGATGGCCGCCACCGTCACCACTCCCTTTGACGTTGTCAAAACTCACGAGCAAATTGAGTTTGGCGAGAAATTTATATTCTCAGGTAGGCCCCTGGCTGCCCAGCTCGCTGCCTCCAGCTTACACTCGCACACACACATTGACAATGGTTCGGTTTGCATTACGGCAGATAATCCTCCCAAGCAATTGGCCACCCAATCGGCGACGGCGCGCCTGGCCAGCATTTACCGCCTGGGCGGTGTTCCTGCTATTTTCGCCGGACTGGGGCCGCGACTCTTCAAGGTGGCTCCTGCGTGCGCGATCATGATTTCATCCTTCGAGTACGGGAAGTCCTTCTTTTATCACTACAACATCGACCAGCACAACCGTCTCAATCCCGCGGCCCAGATCGGATCGGGGATTCGCCAAAAATTCGACTAGAACCAGTCTCGTTATCCACATGAATCGATGTAAATATGTAAATTAATGCCAAAGTTGCCAGGAGGTCGGAGGGCAGAAATCGGCGGCCTGGTTTGAAGGGTCCATCGCCATTGTTAAATTGTATAGTGAATAAAAATTTCCTGTTTATCGTAGTTTGAAAACATAAGTCCGATAAGCTGGACATTCCTCTTGATGTCCAAGATCCCTCTACATTTTGGCGATAATACAAAAAAGGCAGCTGGTACTGACACCGAATTCACGAATTTTCCTTTTCAGAATAATGAATGGCTAAACGGGTTTTGATTCAAAAATGTTTGTCGTTTGTTAAATATGTTGACTAAATAACTATATAAAACATATTTTTTCTTCGCACAAAACCGTTTTTTAAAGCTTTGATTTTTCAAACTAGTATGTTGCACTCATGAAATGGATATATGGAACATATGGACATTATGCAGTTTAGATGTTTAAAAATATATATATACATATATATAATTTCTAAAGAATCTTAATTCACGTAGAAGCTGTTAAAATATTCCAGTAATTTTTTACAAAAATTATTTCGTGCGCGCCTCGTCAAAATTTTTATCGAAATCGATAGCTCGTAAAACAAGTGTTACGAGATATCGATAGGCAAGCTGGTAACACGTGTGTTTCGCTATGTTTGTATTTAGACAACATATTGGTGAAATGGGTAAAGAAACAGCTCCAACACAAGCTGCTACGCCCGCAGGACCTGCTCCGACGAAACCAATGCCAAACCCAAAGAAAGCGGCTAAGCCAGAAGCTAGTATACCACGCGGGCAGCCCAAGTCCAACCGGCCATGGAAGACACCCAAACAGAAGTGAGTGTCTCGAAAAGGAAGCATGACAATATGTATAATGATTGCCATTTCCATTCCAGATTTAGCAAGATCAAGAAGACCATTAACCGGTCATCTTTTGAAAAGAAAACTGCGCTTCGCAACGAGATGCGTTACATAAAGAAAAAGTCCAAGGAGATCAAGGACCAGCGCAAGGAGGCCGCGGTACAGCGGCACCAGCGTCGCGTTGAGAACGCAGAGCGGCGGCTGGCCAACGAGCAACGATCGGAGGTCGTCCAAGTGATCAAGAATCCCGCAAAGCTGAAGCGCATGAAGAAAAAGCAAATGCGCATGATCGAGAAGCGCGACATCAGCCAGGTTAAAGTGGTTTGAGACTAGACACCCGACTGGAGACACCCCTAGAGTTAACTTGTATTTTTTGCCTAAATAAACCTAGTTTAAGTAGAACTAGCGAATATGTGCCTGTGTATTTATCACTATGTGCCTGTGAAGTGTAGCATACAAACGATTTAGCCTATCCTTAGCTTAATTTAACAAGTTTACATAGCAATTCAAGTCTGTTTGGGCGTTATCATCCTCTGGTCGGAAATGCATCAGTATCTGCTTGCGTTGCTCGTTCAATCGGCAGCCCGCCTGTTGTTTTGCAACAGCGCCCGGTGCGCTTAACTCTTGAATTATTGTCTTAATGCGAGCCCGCAGCAACAGGTCTAGTCTGTGAGCCGTAGATTGTGTGTGTGGCTGTTGCTGTGGTTGTGGTTGTGCTTGCGCAGACACCCGTTGAATCTCCTTCGTAGGGTTTTCGAATAGAGTGTTACAGAACTCGATTACAGAAAGGCGCGTTATATCCGAGTTAACATCGAAAATCTTAAGTGTGTCGCATTCCCAGGCAGCTGTAGACGGCAACTCCAGCCGGTTTTGCATCTGTCGTATTACGTCCTCGGGCACTCGGTCATTTCCAGTGCGCTGGGAGTTGTTCTCTAAGCAGGAAATGAGCGGACTGGCGACGTATATCTGTCCATAAGTGCAGTCCTCTAAGCGGGAAAGCTGATGGAGTTTGTAGCGCATACTGCGGTAGTAGAAGTTGTCGTCGCACAATATAAGGTAATCTACGTTGCTGTCGTTGGATGAGGTAGTTCGTGGAACCTCAACGGGCCACTCAGCTGCTCCATGAATGGCTGAAATAAGTTGTTTGAGTGTCCTAAAAACGTGAGCACGCTGGTCTTTGTAAGCCAGCCGGGTGTCGAGGAGGTCATCATAGCACAAGTGGACGATGTAACGGCCGCGTTGGCTGTTATGTTGGCCCAAAAGCCAGCTACAGAGCGAGGATTTACCCGCTCCCGGCAGGCCAATAAGCGCCAGCAGACAGATGCGCGGCATGGTGTTAAAATATTTAAAGGGTAGTGTTTTTGGTTTTTGGGGATTGCGCGTGGTGGAGTAGATTAGCTATCTAGGATCGAGAACAACAGTTGTGGAGCGATCAACTGCTACATGGACATATTTCCGGTTGCACTGGGCGGAACCGGTGTCAACACCGACGTGCCGGCGGCCTCTTTCAGACGCTGCTCCTCTCGCTGGCGTTCCTCTTTTTGTTGCTGCTCCGCCTTGCGAGCGTTCTCCTCGACCTCCTCTATGCGTTTGGCGTTTATTCTTGTTTGCACATCCACGTATACCTTCATCATATTCTGGTTAAAACGGGCGAACTTGGTGACACATCTGTCCACGCAAACGTCCTATATAAAAAAGAGTAATTAATTGGCTGTCGTGCTTAGGGACAGGGGAGGGCATGCCGCACTCACCTCCTGACCACCCAACTCCCTTTGGTTCAGGTTATCCACACATCGGCTAAAGCACAACTCCGTCACTTTGTTGTATAATGTAAGAAAGTCCTTAAGCTGGAAAGATGCCGAGTGCGTCAGCTATGCTCGCAAGTGATTAATAGGTCATTTGCCATACATTACGTAGGTTGGGATCCATGGGTCGGCCTTGCGAATCAGTTGAGTTTTAATACACAATTATACAATTTATTTTTCTAAGCCGTCACGTTCGTGATAACAGCTGTTCCCTGCAAACCGATTTAATCTAATCGATAGTGTTGATGCAACGGAATACGTTTATCGGCGTGGCGATAAAAGCGTTTTTGAAATTATCCGGAAATATACGAATTTGTATTCTGTATTTCGTCCTTCTTTGGAGTTTAAATCGGAGATTATGCAGCTCTCTAAATGCCCTTATATGTAATCGCCTCCAATCAGTCTTAATAATTTTTTTTATATCATTCTTATTTTGTATTTAAAATCTGTCCGAATGGACAATCATTAAATGATTTAGGGGTGACATTAACTTAAGGGAGGTACATGGAATGTATATCTTATGAGTCTGACTTAGGTGTCTATTGGTGGGGGAGGTCAAGCGGGTGTTTCCTTTTCAGGCGTCGTAGGGATTGGCTCTTATCTAGGAGCTTGATTGCTAGGTGATTGGGGTGGTTGTCCAGTCTTTTTGTATATCTTTCACTGAGTCGGGTGATCTCCTCTGCTACCGAAGGAATTCCAAGCTCTTTGTGGATTATTGAGTTTTCGTGGTACGGATGAGCGTTAGAAAATGCTCTCAGACATTTATTCTGAAACCGCTGTATTCTGATGCGGTTAAGTCTTAATAATGATGTTATCTTAATACAACGGTGCAAAAACCTTCGTTTTGCTTAAATATATATTAGAAACCAACAAATAGACTTAACTATAGTATTCTGGAAAAAAGAAGTGAATTCACACAACCTTTTCGTTATTATTTTGTTTTGATACAAATACTTGGAATCGTTCTTATACATGAATTAATTTTTATTTACAAATTTTCACTAAGCAAAGACTATTTAGAAATTTCGAATAATTTAGATAAAAACATGATTTTTCTAAGGGTAAGGGTAAGGGTAACATTTATTCCACATCACTCAAAAAGTCCGTATGATGTCACATAGATGGCTTTGCTATGTAATAATCCATATGATTCTTAGGAAGTGCTAACCTTAAAAAGATATCTGTAAAAATTTCATGAGAATCTGACGTTTAGTTTACAAGTTACACAGGGTCAAGTGACGCTACATTTGTGTTTTTCAAAAAAAATGAATTAAAGCAATTTCGTGTGTTGATTTATCATTGCTTTTTGATGGGAGAAAATACAATCACAGCCAAAGAATGGCTTTATAAGTGTTATCCGGACTCTTTCCCATCGAAGCAAACGGTTTGCTGAGTTTATTCGTGGCCGTACAGACACTGACGATGCTGAACGCTCTGGAAGGCCGATTGAGGTGGTTACACCGGAAAATATCAAAAAAGTCCACCGAATCGTTTTAGAAAACCGAAAAGTGCAATTTGCGTGAGATAGCTAACACCATGAAGATATCAGAAGGCAGTGTGCACACTATTTTGCATGAACATTTGTCCATGAGAAAGCTGTTCTCAAAGTGGGTGCCGCGTTTGCTCACAGCGGAATAAGAAGGACTTTTTGCTTCGGTATGTGACAATGGATGAAACATGGATCCACCACCACACTCCAGAGTCAAATCGGCAGTCAGCTGAGTGGACTGCAGCAGGAGAACCACATCCAAAGCGGCCAAAATCGCAAAAGTCGGCTTGTAAGGTTATGGCGTCTGTATTTTGAGATGCGCACAGCATTTTGTTCATCGACCATCTTGAGAAAGCAAGGAGGAAATTGCCAAAAACGGCCACACATGAAGAAGAACAAGTAAGGAAGCAGCAGCCGAGTTTCTCGACTGCAAAATACCCTGTACCCTCAGACATGCTTAAAATTTATTTATTTAGTATCAATAAATAAATGAAACAATATTCTATTAAAAAAGAAAATAAGTTTCGTGTGTCATAAAGCCATACACATTTCGCTGCCAACGTCGCAGTCGGCGTCGCGCAATGCGTATTTTGGTGCGCTTCTGCTTCCCTTGCCATAGATTTTGCATGTGGCATACCTTCCGTGTTTCTTATCCGATTTGGTTCAAATTAAAAAATTAGATAGCTTTTATAAGCACCAACGCATATGCCGAATTGTACAGCATTAGGTTAATAATTGTGGGCGTGGCAGTTTTTTGCGATTTGCGGGGTAGCCGGGGGTGATATCAAAATAAAACAACAAACTTGTAGTGCGTATGTCAATTACCTATCCAACGATGTATGGCACATGTCTGTAGCTCTTGTAGTTTCTGAGATCTAGGCGTTGATACGGACAGACAGACGGACAGACGGACGGACGGACAGACGGACATGGCTATATCGACTCGGCTGTTGATGCTGATCAAGAATATATATACTTTATGGGGTCGGAGATGCTTCCTTCTGCCTGTTACATACATTTGCACCATATTATGATACCCTTTTCACCCATTTTTAATGGGTACAGGGTATAAAAAAATGCCCTTTCACCCAGAGAATTCACCGTGTCACAATGTGTTAAAAAAATGTGTTTTTCTTAGTTATCCTACGGACTTATTGGGTGATGTGTTATTTGCTTATAATCGTAAAAGTCACATATATGCGAACATAAAATATATGCATTAGCTCTATTTCTATAAAATTTTTGTTGAGAGAAAATTCAAAATACTAATTGTGTTTAATCGAATAGATTCTTTTTTTTTATAAAACTCGTTTCAAATGTACGTCACATTAAAGAGTCTTTTTTATAAAACATTTGTAAGCACATAAATAATTTAAGAGCTAAAAAGTATTATAGAAGTTTGTCAATATCCAAATTAGCTTTCCAAAGAAAAAAAAATGAATTGTTAATTTTATATTTTTTAAAATATTTTTCCAGTATTGTAAAAATTATTTGTAAAAAGTTTGTGGTAAAAATAATTAACTCCTTCATATATAATATTATTGCGATGCTTCTATGTAGCCTGAGCCCCTTCTGTGTTGACGCCATCGGCGGTAGCAGGACGGCTCTCGCAACTGTCCTCGCCGCTACTCGTGGTGGAGGCACCTTCCTCCGGCGAGGTCTTTGCAGCGTCGTCCGCCTCCTGTTGGGCATCCGTTAGCCCGGCATCCGTCTTCCCACTTTTGTCGGCGTCGGCACCCTTTTTGTTCTTTAAAAATTACATTATTATTAAGCTAACGATAGTCATAAGCGAAATCAACACTCAACCTTCTTTCGTTTCTTGGGTTTTTCGGTCTTTACTGCGTGTAGCTCCGCCTCCTCCTGCAGAGCCGATTTGTAGTTCGCGGGGAAGAACTGGACAGCCTCCTTGTGGCCGATAACCGAGTTAATACTGACATAGCTCGGACCGTAAGCCTTCAGAATGGGGATGGTCGTACTCTGCACCTTATTGACCTTCAATACAATCTTGTCGGTACTGCGAAAGATTTGAGTCAAAAGAGTTTACATACGAAAGCAGCTAGGTTGGTTCCTTAGCACAGGGAACTCCACTTACGGTACGTAGGGCTTGGCATTGTATTTATCCACCGAATTGGCTATGAACACTGCTGTTTGCGGATTGTCGCTGGTGAAGAAGCCGTACAGCGGAATGTCCTCCCGGTAGTTTTCGAGGATGACGGCCAGGTCCTTCTTCTTGTATGCGTCGAAGGTCATGATAATGTGTGGCGGTTCCGGCACAGGATCCGGGGGCAGGAAGGCCGAGGTCTGACCCCGGAAGTACGTGTAGATGAGAGCCGCATGGGTGCGCTGGTCGCTGGGGACCCAAATTGGGGGAACGCGGATGGTTTTGGTCTTCTTCGGGCGCTCCTGTTTGGGCTCCGGGTTCGTTGCCGTTTCGAGATCAGTTTCGGACTCCTCCTCGTCGGCCGAAACATCAGCAGGAGTGGCAACGGGGTCCCTCTTTTCCTCGCTTTGCTGCTTCAGAGCCTCGACCACATCTTCCTCTGGCGCTGGATCTGCCGCAGAGCACATCCCAGCGAGAGTCAGTCATCAGGGGACCCGGACTGGCGGGATATACACTCACCTTCGTCCGGAATCTCCACGGTCACTTCCAGCGGCACTATCATGGGCGGCACGGTGATCTCCTCCTCGTTGAACTCGTCGGGGGGTTTGATCGTCTCCTTGGTCAGCTCGTGGGCGTACTGGCGGAGAATGCTTGGCGGGCTGCCGAGCACCTCCTCCACCTTCCAGAAGCACATGAGCAGCTCCTTGTCGTAGAGCTGCTCGATGACATCAGTAGCCAGCGGATTCTCCGCCGCAAAGTTTACTATGGCAAAGTCGCTGGGCGTGATGGGAAACACCTTCCGATCCTTGCACTGTATCTTTAGCGGATCGGCCGGCTCCGAGAGCTTCTTGAACATGTCCCGGTTGACCTGTGGCCCAAACACGGTGATCCCGATATCGGGCAGGTTGTTCATGATGCAATCTGTGACGCTGCTCAGGTATTCCACACGCTTCCGCCGGCTCTCCGCCAGCTCAATTTCCTCTGCCTGCCGGAGTGCCTTGTTGCGCTCCTCTTGCTGCTCCAGCTCGATGGGCTGCAGCTCGGTGATCTCATAGGCGTGATGCGACTCCTTGGCCATCGTCGACTGCAGCATCCGAGTGATCATGGCCACCAGTTTGGGCACGTCGGTGCCGAACATAATATTGATGGCTTTGCCATTCTGAAAAATCCACAAACTCACCAAAATCATTTAAAAAAATGGTGTTCAATTCGGAAAGAGAACATTCAAAGCTTGTGAAGGAAAACTTTCAAATAATAATTATTATGAATTAGAAAAACTTTAATTTACTCTTAACTTAAGAAGCAAAAGGGGCAAAACCTCCCACAAATCTTGGTCCAGTACCATTACCGAAACAAAATCGAAATGGTAAAATTTATACGTTATTTTTGCCTAAGAACATTTTTTTACTTCATATTAGGATCATAATTTTTGAAATAGGTAATTATTAAAATTGGATCACTAATATCACTTTTAACACATATATGATAATTTTTCTACGGATTTTGTCTTAAATATATTTAAAAGGGTTTAGTTTTATAATTTATAGAATAGTTTGACATTAAACACTTAATTTTGAAAAAATATTGGTTATGGAAAAAAAACATTTTTAAAAATGTGAACAATCATTTTATTGTTTTATAAGTCACTTTTTTCAACACTCTAATACTTTCAGTCTATGTCCCAATCTGTAATCGTACTCACCGTAACGAACATCCAGGTAGGTTCGCTCTTCTTGTTGAACCTCTCCAAGTAGGAAATGGAGCCCGCCTTACACTGAAGTTCCAAAAAGAACATTTAAAGTGAAATTCTCTGATTTAGAGGCGGGAGCTCTTACGATTGCAAGCTGGAGATTGTCACCTCCGAGCTCCAGCTTGATCTTCCGGAGACTGCCCACCATTCCCAGGCACGGTCCGCACCATTCCGAGTAGATGTCGAGTACTGAAGCGGATGGCAAGTGTTAGTTTGGGTTAACCAAGTCCAAGACCCGTGCACAGTCCCAGCTGCCCCCCACCCATACCCAGGTTATAAGGCATACCCAGTAGCCCAGAACGCAGCAGGAACTTTTCGAACTCCTCGTCAGTGGTGAGGTCCGCTTGGAGCTGTTGAACTCCTCCTTTCTTTGCCATTTTCTGCAGACTGGCTCAACCCACAACCCACTCGTACCTATCCCAGCCAACATAGTGGTAAGAAGGTGCGAAGTATTGATTAAACGGCGGTTGCCAGGAGTGGTCTGGCCAACTTCTTCGTGGGGAATGCTCTCAACATGGCAAATCAATAAATATGGGCAAATTAAATGATCTCCTTTAATAAATAAAATACTGAAAAAAATAAATGGTAAACTGACTTGACTTAATTGGAGAATATTAAATAATGTAAAGACTTAAAAACTTTTGCAATTGCACTTTGAAATGTATCACAATATAATTTTGTGCCAAACTCAAAATGTAAAGACTCCTTTCATATCCAAAAGTGGTAAATCTCTCAAATTTATTTCCATCGTATATTTCAGATTAAAGGTATAGTCGGGAACAAAAATTTGGATCGGCGAGCCAATAAAGTAATGAAAACTACGATGCATTTCTATGTTTCCTTGGCTATGACTGGGGCGACTGGGTGACTCATTCAGTGATCTCGACTCATTTGACGGCGCAGTTCCCGCATTGTGATCTGGAAGAAACAACTGAGCGTGTCAGAACCTCATATATTCATCGTTTTTTGGTACTTGTCGATTGGATGTCGTTAGATACTTTTTGTCATTTACAGTGATGAAGTAAACGTGTTGTTTACGTTATTTACCTTCGAAAGTGTGGAACATTCTTTCAATTACGGTTATTTACTCATCGGCTTAAGAAATCTTTAAATAATTCCAAAGTCAATTGAATTATAGAATAATTGGGTCAAGTTCGTAATGGAGCAGGCATATTAATACATCTCTGGGGGTGTGATATGCATGTGTATATTGCGGGGATGGGGATTTAATTCGCAAGCGGGAGAGCGATTAACCTTAAGTTGATGGTTATCACCTGGGCAAAAGAATCGGGACTGCGGATTATTTACAGGTCTAATGTGGAAACTGGGAGACAAAGGGCAGCGAATTGATGCGCTCGCGTCCTTTTAAATGGTGTAATCGGGATCTGTTAGACATAAATGCTGTTGTGGGCGCTACTGGGTATAGAAGTCGTATCAATTCATATCTATATCTTCCAGTCGTACAGGTTGCGTGTACGGTATAACCGATTTTTTGTTTACGTCCCTCGAGAGCGCCTTTCTCATATCTGAAACGGAGAGATCACAGGTTCAGACATCTACTGCAGACGGAGCCAGCTTATTTTGAGGCTTACCATACGCGTCCTCATCCTGGTCGCCCGAGTAGTACTCAAGTATGGTGCGGTAGATTATGTATCCTAGGTTTTTGTACATGTTGATTGCCACTTGGTTACTCTTACGTACGAACAAATCAACAAAATAGGCCCGTTTCCTGGATAATAAGTAAAGTTTGAAATGAATAATGAATGCATAATGAATGCCCATTTTGCCTACTTTTCCGATATGTCTTCCAGGAAGTTCATGAGCAAAGCAGCCAAGCCGAGGCGTCGGTAATCGGGTGACACAGTCAGCGCCGTCACGTGTCCGTGCCAGTTATCCAGGTGTCCCTCTACCTTGCCCATTACTTAAAGCCAAAATTGTGGTATAGTTGAAATATCCCCTAGTTGTTTTTTTCTTTACTTACTGTAGCCCATTATCTGGCCGCTGGGCGACTCCGCCAACTGAAAATACTCTGGCCACTTGGCCAAGTACTGAGTATAAAACGAAAGCCCGTACGTCTCCGTAAGTGGGTCAAAGTTGCTAGTAAAACATCGTGAAAATAAGTTTTTAGATTGCACATGACTGGTGTCTTTGGCTACTTACACATTGTTGAACTTGAAGAGGTCGTCGCACGTAAATGGTCTGAGAGTGGTCATTTTTTCATAAATGTTGTTCTTCAGCTATTTCCCAAAAATAACCAAATTCCAAATATAATTACTCTACCGGTACTCCGGTACTCTGTGTTCTCCGTTCACAGCTGTCACAGAGATGCACGCAGGCGATATTTCTGCTATCGATACAATGATAGGGGTTTGGCGACCTTCACATTTAAAATTGTTATTTCTGTCAGTTAAAAACTAAGAATATTTTATTTTGCAAGACTGGGCAAAAAATTTTAAGATTTTTGTTTGTTTGTGTTAAATCCAAAAATCATGTTCATCGAAAGTCACTGACACTGTAGGTAGCTATGTTAAACAAGTTACCACATTAAAATTATTGATAAAAATCTATCACTTTCTTTTTAATTGTGTAATTATGCAATAAAACGTACCTCTTTGTCTGTCTGTTAAATTAACCATTTTAAATAACAAATGATCAGTTTTTACAAAGCTAATTAAAATAAATTAACTTAAAATGCAATGAAAATTAACAGAAGTCTTAATATGTCCTAAAAAGTATTAACTTAATAAAAAAAATGAGGAGTAATTAAAACAACTAATAATTGATATCTTATTTCGTTAAAAAAAGCTACTTTAAAGAACTTCTTTAAACTCTCCCGCCAATGACTTAAACAACTTTTTTTGGTCACACTGGACCGTAAGCAAACTTTAGCGGGAAAAAAAATACCAAAAAGTAGATGTAACAACGAGCTAAAAGCTTTTTGGAATGGAGAAAAAGCTTTGTAGTAACAGCGCGCAAATGTGGTTTTGGATTTCGCTGCCGATCGATTTCTCAATGAACGAGTAATGCAACAGCAGGCTGCTCCGACTTCGTCGGCGGGCAAGCCCCAGAACTCGGGGACCTTGACCCGCGAGGACTTTGACGGCGGTCCTGTGAGCATCGACGAGATCGAGACGGGTCTGTTTCTGGGTAAGATATTGGCTTTTCCTTTCCGCCTCCGGAATCCTTTCACTCTCGCTTTCCACCAGGCAATTTGACGGCGGCCACGCACATGGAGACGCTGCGTTCCTTTAAAATCACCCACATCCTTACCCTCGACTCCGTTCCCCTGCCGCAGCACATTCTGGAGGCTAGTTTTCTCACCACAAAGTACATTCAGAGTGAGCTAAAATTCCCGAAACGAAAGATCGAGCGTAATCGTTGTGTCGTTGTAGTTGCTGACATGCCGCGAGAGGACATCCTGCAGCATCTCGAGGGCTGCGTGGACTTCATCAGCATGGCCCTTAAGCAGCGGGGCAATGTCCTGGTTCATTGCTATTTTGGGGTCAGCCGTAGCTCCTCGACCGTCATCGCATACATGATGAAGCGTCACAATCTGGACTTCCTGCCCGCCTACGAGATGGTAAAGGCCAAACGGCGCTTTGTGCAGCCCAACGCAGGCTTTGTCACGCAACTCAAGCTATTTCGGCGCATGGGCTGCCGCATAGACCCGGGATGCCAGCGCTACAAGATCCACCGCCTGCGCTTGGCCGGCGAGCAAATGCGAAAGGCCAAGATCTTGCCACAGAGCTTCCACAACGTGGTCCGCCCTGACCCGGACATCACGCGCGAGAACCCCGAGCCAATTGTTTTTCGGTGTCGTCGCTGCCGCCGCATCCTGGCCTCCAAATCGAACGTGCTCGAGCACAAGCCACGGGATAGGTTATCTAAGGAAGCACCATCTGCATCCGCCGTCCCCAAAGAGGGTCAGGCTGAAAGCCAGAGCGAACCGCGCATGCTGGAGCAGTTGGCCGAACGGATTCGTCAGTCCTCCCTGGGATCGCCGGGTCACGAGAGCGCCCCCAGCTACTGCCGCAGCATTCTGTTTATAGAGCCCATTGCCTGGATGCACCGCATCATGCTGAACATACAGGGTCGCCTGCACTGCCCCAAGTGCGAGCAGAAGCTTGGCAGCTTTAGCTGGATCAATGGTTTGAGTTTATCATGCGCCACCTAAGTTCTTACATTATTAATTCATTCCTTACAGCTTGCAAGTGTCCGTGTGGGGAGACGATGACACCAGCATTCTATCTGATACCTTCCAAAGTTGAGCTGTCCAAGGCCGTGCAGAATGTGCAGACCACGGTTTAGAGGTCGTGCTCGAAATGGAAAGAGACAGCAGTAGGCACCAGTCTGAGACCGGAAGCTGAGGTGGAACTCAAGCGAACCCAGTGACCGACATCACCAGAACCACTTCCAGCACACTAGTTTCAGCGTCTGGACCATTTTTTAGATCTTTAAAATTAGCGTTCTGGTGAGGAAGATCCTTGGATTTGCATGTGTGGAAGCCTAATCAAGATTACCGAATCACTTCCACTAATTTGAATATTTCACGTTTTATTCAGAAGTATTTGCATTTATATAATCAGACAATTATAGCAACTCTGTTCCAGCATCCGATGTACTTCTCCAAAGTATTTCCGGGTTTCTCAAAATTTTGGCTCCAACTTTGATGCTCCTTTAAAATGATAAAATTCAAATGATATGCTTAGATACATATATCTTATTTTACTTTTGGAATCCAAATTCTAAAGATCCTCCTTATGTGTATATTCTGTATTTAATTTAATGTAAAATTCAGCTTATAAATCCAGTGTTTGCACTCAAGATGGTTGTATTTGATCGTCTATACTAAAGTGGTTTAAAAAAATGCATAATTAGAGCATCACAATATGTGGAAGACCTGTGGATCTGGTCAATCGAATTATAATAGGGACTTGAACCCTCCGAATTGATTTAAACCATAATTCCTGGAAGTGATTATTGAAAAGCAAATCGTTTAAAACCAATGCTCCGACCGACGGGGTCGAATTTTTTGTGGGTTGTAACCCAAACCATTACCCAAAACTCCAATTGTTATAGTTAGCCAATAAATTCGCTGATACATGATATATGATTGTAGTTAATTATACACACAATATATGTACAAACTTGCAAAAGTCGCCGCAAAATGAACTTTGTTAAAGACCACGATCAAATACCGATTTTTGCTGTTCTATATGCATTTGCATAGCTTTTTGCATGTTACAAAACTACACAAACTATAAATGTATTTACATGTTTTAACTTTTTGGAAAGTATTTACGCCGAAAGCGGATCAAAAGCGAGATAAATTTTTATTGACAATATCTGAATTTACGCTAGTAACGTTGCTATTAATGTTCAAGAGTTAGTCAGATAAGGCCATGGTTTTGGGTAATTTACGGCGGTTTCGGATTCTCGGACTTTGCCATGACATGGCCCCTGGCCCTATCGATATCGATGTGCTTTGACCTTTATGTATATTGTATGTAAATGAGTGTATTGATATTAAAGTCTAAATCGTTTGTTTTCCATACGCCAAAATGTTTGCGTTTGGGAGGAGCTTCTGGATGAGCCGTGGGCTGTGGGGCTGCCGTAGTCTCAGTGCGAGCCAGTGCGGCAATCGCATCCTGGCGGCCGTCGACTTCGACAAGACAGTTGTGGAGCCTGACTCGTACCTCGTCGTCCGCGATCTGCTGACGATGGATAGACGCAGCAAAACCCTGCAGGACTTAATTCCGCGCCGCGGCTGGATGGCCTTTATCGAGTATGTTCTCAAGAAGTTATACTGCGAACAGAAGATGGACTCAACGGCAGTGGGACGGGTCGTGCGCCGCATGGAGGCAGTGCCAGGGATGCTGCGCGTGTTGAGGCGTCTAGGCGGTTCGGAGGTCGTCGACCTGTGCATCGTCAGCGACGCGAACTCCTTCTTCATCGGCGAGTGGCTGCGGGATCGCGGCATCGAGGACCTCTTCTACGCCGTGTATACCAACCCGGCCTGCGTCCAGTCGAGCGGCGAGCTGCTGGTGCTGCCCTTCGAGGAGCAGACCCAGTGCGACCTCTGCCCGCCGAATCTCTGCAAGGGTGCCGTTCTGCAGCAGCTGATCCAAAGCGGACGCTATCGACGTGTAGTGTACGTGGGAGACAGCTGCAACGACCTGTGTGCCATGCGGCAATTACGGCCCAAGGATGTGGCCTGCATCCGACGTGGATTCGAGCTGCACAGCAAACTAGCCGCCCACGGGCGAGAGCTACGCTGCTCTGTGTTCCCGTGGCGCGACGGATACGATCTGGATGAAAAATTGCTACCCAAAATCCTTGGCTGATCAAGTTATTAATGCTGCTGTTTTATTCGACTTAAAAATAGATCTTTTATACGTGTACATAATTTGTTACTTAATAAGGACTTAACCATAAATTCCATGGAAAAGTAGATGCCGAGGGCTAAGCTGCACCTGGGCGTGTGTTGAATCCACTGTTTTAAGTAGATAGTAGAGCTACTTTCGGCTCACGGCTCACGGTTTAGGGTTTTCTTAACTCCTAATGATCGCTGTTACGCGGCGGCGGTGCCTAGAACTCTATGCCTCACTAATTCTGATTCTGCACATCGTCGCCGGTCTTTGCGATTCCCTAGCTCTGCTTGCCAAATAGTTCTGTTCTTGTGCTTTGCTTATCCTCTAGATATTACATATATATATATATATATATATATAGGTGTTCGCGGGTGAGTGTGTTCGTTTGATGTTTTGCATAAATTACATGTATAATACATCCTTAACCGTGCAGTAGCAGAGCATCCTCCTCGACTGACCTCCTCCGAGTGAGGCTTCGAGGAGGGCAAATTGCCGAAATTGCCGAAATTGCCGAATTGAACGGATAATCAAGCGGCCATCGCCCTTGAGTGCTGCCTCCTACTTAAATGACTACGGGGGCTGTGTAGTGCTTAGTTCTTAAAATTAAAAGTACATATAGATACATATTGAAAATTCGGCTCATAAGATACACAAATCAATAAAGTAGTTTCGCTTCACTTATGTATATAAAAGTATATATATATATATATATATATATATATAGTACATTGGTTGGGGGTTAGAGGCTGAGACTAAAGACTTCTTAAACGTAATCATAACGCACTATTTGGTTACAAAGTGTAAAAAAAAAAGGTAACATGAAACAGCGGGGTTACAAGTTGAAAGACAAGGATGTGAGTGGAGGGCGGGCTGGAGGATCCGGTTGACAGGATCCATCCACTTAATGCCTGAATTGCGCGCGTCTGGTGCGTCTAAACACCACTAAATAAAAGCGCCTCCTTTGAATTCTCTATAAAAAGAACCTAATAAATAATGACTTATGTGCTAGCTGATTCAAATAAGACAAAAAAGGCTAAAAATTATTTGCTTTTCTCTGTTTTGTGTGCTTGTCATGTGTTTGTTTGTTTGTGGCGTGTGAGTTTTTTTTTGTTTAACATTAGCAAGTTAAGTAACATAACTATAATAGCTATATGCATGTAAATATTAGATAAACAATCGCAATACGTTGTACTGACAATAAAAAATAAAAGTAGTGTAAAAAAAATAGTTTAGCTCCCTTCGTCAGGTTCCTTCTCTCTTCTTGCCTTCTCATTAATACTATGCATTTGTATACATATATATATATATATATATATATGCATGTGTGTGTGTGTGTGTGTGTGGGGGGGGGGGGTGCGCCGGCGGAGAGTAGTTGGATAGCAGGGAGACAGGTGGGAGCCGCGTCCGGCGCTTACTATAAGTCCGTTAGAGTGCGTTTGGCACAATAACGTATGACCCCCACTCAGGCAACAACCGGCGGCGGAGCTATGCCGATGGGCGTCGTGGACGAGGCTCCTCCGGACGCGGCAGTGCTTGCTGTTGCTGTTGCTGTTGCTGTAGCTGTTCCTGCTGCTGTTGTTGTGGCCGAAATGTTTGTCATTGTCGTTGAGGAAACACTCGCCGAGTCCTCAGGGAGTCCTCCGTTTCCGTTTCTGGTTAAGCTGGTGCTGTTGCTGTTGTTGCACTGCGCCGTGCTAATGCTGACTGGCGTCCCCTGTTGTCTCCGGCCGAGTGTGGCGACAGCTGGAGATAGCGGACTCATGGCAGCCGGCATTGCCTCTAGAGCGACTGGCAACGATGCCGTCTTGGGACTCAGTGCCTCCCCCGGCGACAGCTCGGGACCGCCATTGATCGTTGGACTGGCACTCGGGTCGGGGAGCGACAACGGTGCAGGACTGGAGTCCCTGCTCGCCGGAAAGGAGGACTCTAGCTCGGGCACAACCGCCTGCGTGTGGGCGGGCTTGGTTCTCGAGCAGGGAACGCAGAACATGGCAGCGTGCTCGCGCAATTTGGTGATGTGGTCGGTGCTGTATTCGTGCACCCACTTGGCTCGCTTGCCGCGCGACGACCCTTTTCTGCGCTCCGTCGCACCGTTGGGCGACAGTGTGCTCACCTGGCCCAGTCCCTCCGGCCGTGTGGCGCCGCATCGCATGCACACGCAGCAGCGCTCGCAGCTCCAACGACCTGAAAGTATTTCTGAATTGATTTGCGACTCTTCGGGATTACCATAAATGCCATTAATGCTTACCATCTGGCACCGTCTTCAGCCCCAGGCAGTAGATGTGGTAGCCTCGGTCGCACTGCTCACAGTAGAGCATCTTTCCCGGCCTTTGGTTGCTCCGGCACTTGATGCAGCACTTGCACCCGGCGCACTGCCAGTTGTAGTTCCGCACCCGCCCCAACATGCGGGGCGGCATGTCGATGCAGCTCGGATGAACTATTGCGATTGCGATTGAAGGGTTACTGGTTAATATGGTAACCGAGTCGCGGATCGGGATGGAACTCACCTCGCCGTCGGCAGCTGTAGCACCGAATAAAGACCTCGGGCATGTCTCGAGCATTGCGGTTTTGGCTGCGCAGACAAACGCCGCAGTTGAAGAGTCTGTGGGGAGTCGCGTGGGCGGAGTCGCCTCCGTTTTCATTGTCGCTTCCGGCGCTGCTCGAGGCGATCAGAGAATTGAAGCTGCTCGTGGAGCTGCTACTGCAGTCACTGTCATCGCCGCTATCCTGAAACGCGAAAGGGATCATTTAGATGGGTTCTGAATCGTTTTGTTGCGCAGCAGTTGACTCACCGTATCACTGCTGGAGGCGTTGCCGCTGGAGGCGGACGAAGCTGATGTTGTGGAGGAGGTACTGCAATTGCTGGCCGTGCGCGTTTTGTCAGCCTGCTGGCGCAGGGCTCTCCTGGTGCGCCGGATCGTCGCAGGCTTGGCGGTCGCCACCTCCTCCTCCTCTTTGCCATTGGCATCGGAGGCAGGGGCAGGGGCAGGGGCAGGGACAGGTTCCGCAGCCTCATCGCCGCTAGGCGCTGCGTCCATGCTCAGGTCCAGTTGCGCCTCTAGGTCAGTCGATGGCTTGTCAAGCGCCGTGTCCAATGGATAGGCTCTGTGCCAATGAGAGAAACCACCAATTAGAGGGATTTATCGTAATAAGAGACTATAGCTAAAGACCAACCGTAGCTCAGCGGGTTTAAAGACTCTGTAGGCAAACGAGAACTGGTCCGGTACCACGGTAAGGGGATACGCGTAATCCGAGTTGACGAAAGCCTGGTCGTAGGTGCGGGGTGAAAGCAGGGACGGTGGAGCCACCATGTTCTCCGCCTCAGCCGCCGCCCGAACAACGTTAGAAACGGAGCGCTGCAGGCGGGTGCAGACGGGCGCCGACCACTGTTGCGGCTGGTTCATGGTGAACGTCTGCAAGTCCAAGCAGGCCAAGCGCTCCTCTTTGCGGCTGAAAGAATATGAAATGGAATCAATTTCGGGGATCTATAAGCAGCCGGAACATTACTGCTTACGTTTTGTTGAAGTAGACATTCCATTTGCTGGCAGAAAGCATCGCTCGGTCGCGCGCTTGCAAGCCACGGGAGGCACCTACGGTCAGACCCAGTGCCTTCTGCTTGGCCTCTATTTCGCGCAGGTGCTTCAAGCGAATGTACTCCTTGTACTCCTCGTACTTGTCATAGAAGTCCGCGTACATTATATCCAGGATGTCCGACGCCCAGACGGCGGTAATGCCTAAATCGCACATCCTCTCGCTGACCAGCCCCTTCTCCTGCAGCCAGTTGCGCTCCTCCATGTCAACGGCGCGCCGCGGCAGATCCGGATACTTGCGCTTGAAGCTGGTTATGCCCAGATAGAGAGCCACCTGCTCTTGGATCATGAACGTGTCGCGGTTCTTTGACGGACAGCAGCCCTTGGGTGGCGGCCAGTCGTACTCGGCGATGCTGGAGGCACTGTAGTCGGTGCTGCAAGCGGAGCTCGATTACTTTAGAATTTGATTTATTAGGAAGTGTGTCGGATTGTCTTACTCTTCTGCCACACAGATCTCCATTTTCTTTTTCTTTGGACGTTTTTGCGCTGAGCCTAGGACGGCGTCGACTGACTGGCCCTGATTCGAGTCTAGGAGGCTGGCATTGCTCACCATAGACGACTGCGACTCCTCGTTGTTAAGAAAGTCGGGTTGCCTGAACGAAGACATTGTTTAGATCTCTTTTTGATAAAAAAAAAAAAAAAAAAAAAAAAAAAAACAAACAAACAAAAAAATCAATGGGGGGAGACTTACTTCTGTGGCGTTAGCGGAGGCTCCATAAGGCTGCTCATCGACTGGATGCTGTTGCTAAGATCCGCACTCATGCGCGTGTCCTCCTCGAACACTTGCGGCGACTGAAAGCAGAAAGAAACCTTTGGATTAAAACATGGCCAAAACAATAAGCTAGACTAGGCGAGGATAAGAGTAGGAGTGTATTAAAAAAAAGGTGTTTTTTTTTTTTTTGGTTAAGGTACCATATGACAGGATATTCCCACTTCTTGCGTGATTGGACTTGCCAAAACGGAAACGGCATTGCCAGCTCCAAGCAAACCGCTGAGCTTTGTCAAAAGAGAGCGCAGTTAAGAGAGCGTCTGCCAAAGAGAGAGAAAGAGAGAGGACAAAGAAAAGCGGCAATAGCAGCAGGTGTGGTGAAGGTGGACTGGTAGCAGCGCACCACCACATGCAAACCCTCCGAACGCACACACACAAAAACTTCAGCTGATTAAAATCGCAGGTGAAGCCAACAACTGCAGCGGCTGCGCTCCACTTCGCAGTCGCTGTCGCTGGTTTTGCCTTTTGCCCTCCTGGCGGTACTTCTCCTGATGGTGCAACTCACACCACGCGACACCACGCCGGGCCGGGCCGGGCCAGGCCAGGCCATGGAGCATTACCGTAAAGGCAATGAATTCATGACATGGCGCGCGCCTTTGATTCAAGTACGACACGTTACCCGTAACGGCCTCCCGTGCCGTTCTGCTGCCGATTACCAGCCTTTACGTAACGCCAAGCAAAACGTAAACAAGCAGCGATGAAATTTTCAGTTGCAAACCCTCCCAGACTAGGACCTCGTAGGTGCAGCTGCAGTCCTTTTCCATGAGAACTATCCCAGTTGGAAACTCTTTTATAAGAATCCTTCTTCTCCTTCTCCAGGGTAAAGTGCAACCTCTAATATGCAAACCAATCTATGGAACAGTCTTCACAATACATCACAAGCAGCGTTGCAATCCCTCCCAGACTTCTCCCCGGATGACCCAAAGAATCTTTCCCAAAGAACTATCCCACCTGGAAACTCTTTTATAAGAATCCTTCTCCTTCTCCTTCTCCTTCTCCAGGGTTAAATATGCAAACCAATCTATGGAACAGTCTTGAATACACCACAATCATCGTTATTTCATCTCACTTGTAGTTGCAATCCTTCCCAGACAGCTCCCCCGGCTGACCATCTGCAGTCCCTTTCCCAAAGAACTATCCCAGCTGGGAATTTTTTTTATAAGAATCCTTTTTCAGGGTTAAGTGCAACCTATACTCGAATATAATTCCATTTCTATGCAAACGAATCTGTGGTACAGTCTTGAATACATCAGAAGCAGCGAAATTCCATCGCAGTTGCAGTTGCAATCTCTCCCAGACTGCTCCCCCGGCTGGCCAAAGAACTATCCCACCTGGAATCTCCATTATAAGGTGCAAAGTAATTTCATGTATCCAACTGGAACGTTCTCCAGGGTTACCAATATATACAATGCATTCTATAATATGCAAACCAAACTGTGCAACAGTCTTGAATACATTAACCTTAAACACCCAAATAACTGGGATCAAGTTTCGAAAAATCTGCCTGGCTAGGCCGCAGCCCAGAAGCTCCAATGGAAATACTTTTTATTGTCTTAGTTTCCGAAGAAGAAACTGATGGTTTAAATGTTTAATTATAGAAAATTAATGATATTTAGATCAATTTCAAAGGCTATACTGGTTAATAAGGTAACAAGGCCAGTAACAACCAGGAGACCGTCCTATGTCGGAAAGCGCCCTTTTTGAGTTAATAATGCAGAATAAATGTTCTCAGGGATCCAATTTGCGTTGCAACCAGGATCTAACTTTATCTCGAAATGTAATTTTCGGACTTGGTAACTTTTCGGACTAGGAAATAAGCAGGAGTAAGGCTTTTGATGCTCTGATGCGTAAAAATATAAATTCTTTTAAACTATATTTCCATTCATGTATTTATACAATTTAGTATGCAAATAATGTTGCACAATGCAATAATTTCAAATGGAAGCTGCCACTCGCTTTCATAGCAAAGAAACCTAAGAAACCAATGTTCTACAAGTACCTTGGAATGACTTTGGACAGAGGATTAACGATGATCGAAAGGCCTTCTTTCCAGTGTCAAGTAGGTGTTCTTCCTTCTAGTAAACATTTACCTTTAGAGGATCAAACTTGTTGATTGGCTTGTTGATTCAAGTCCATAATGAAACTGATATGGATATGTACTGCCAGCCAGCCTCTCCAACCGCAGAACCATTTAACGATTCCAAAACAAGGACTTGGCCCTTGGACTGGTCTCTGGAGAAAACCCCCACAGCGACAACCACGAGGAGTCCCCTCTGGAGTGGGTCAACGATGAAATAATCAAAGCCAGCAAAGAGACCAGCTACCCTGGTGGGAGTCGGAGCAGGTCTGGTAGACAGCTGTGGAAGAACAGAAAGACTGAGGAGAACCCACCCAATGGACCTCCCCCTGAAGGAACAGTCCTAAGACCCACCCAAACCTGACCTCCAGAAAACCAGAAACTATCAATAAAGAAATGTAACTACAAGTGTCATCCATAAACAATATTTCGACCGAAAACTGATACTCAGATCAGAGGTCTTTTCGGATATATCTTTTATAAGCCTGTTACCCGATTTTACTTACCGGGCTGAAGAGCCCTTTGAGCCGCTCCGGATCGGGCGTGTGCTTCAAGCCGCCAACGCAGCGAGGACGACTCATGGCGATAGCCTTGGCCACCGCACTCGCTCCACGACTCATCCGAGGGGCCCTTGGCTGGGAGGTGGTCGACGAGGAGAGAGCGCCACCGCTACCGCCACCGCCACCGCCACCGCCACCACCCCGGTTCGAGGACGAAGATCCATTGTTGCTGCCCCTGCTGCCACCCCTGGATCCCCGGCCACGTCCGCGGCCGCGTGTGGGAGTCGGAGTCGAAAGCACAGTCATGGTCACGGATTCATCTAAAACATAAAAAAAATGTTTATCATGCGGATTCCACGAGGAATAACTCCCTTCTCACCTCCGGAATTATCCAACGCACTGTTGTAGTTGTCCTCGTCGTGGGAGTCCGGCTGGCTGCCTCCGGCACTCCCGCCGCTGGTGCTCGAGGGCCGGGGCGAGCGCAGCTGTTGCGTCGCTATGATAGAGGAGAAGTCGTTGGGCTGGAAAATGACGTCTTTCAGGCGGTCCGAGGAGGATAGAATGGTCGTGGGCGGAAGCATAGAGCTGCTTCCGCTGCCGCTGACCACCTGGTGGCTTCCCGGTGCGCCCGAAGATGTCGAGGAACTGGACGAGCACATGGTCAGGTCGATTTGTGCCGCCAAAGCAAAGGACATGCTGGTGCTGTTATTGTTGTTGTTGTTGTTGTTCGACTCCGCCTCCGGGCCACCGAACTGGACAAGCATGGGTGGCGGCCTCGGAGGCAACTGATTCGTCTGGGCATTGGCTTTGCTCTGGCGCTTCCTGGTGGCCTTAGGGCTGGGCTGGAGGCTGGGCGTCATGGTGCGGCGGCTGGCTCTCAGTTGGCGGTCGCGGCGCGTGGGTGTCTCGAGGACACCCGCTGGTTCCTTGTTTGCAAGAGCATTCTGCTCGCCATGACCCACGCTCAACGATCCCGCCTCCGGCAGCTGCTCCTGGCCCACAGTCACCATGTCAATGGCCAGGCGCTTGCGCAGCAGCTGCACCCGCCTCGACTTCACCTCCTGGGGCGTGTCCGAGGGCGTGAACTGACTCGGCATGGCTGGTTCGTTGGTGCTCTGGTTTTGGACCCGCTTCGGTCGGCCCCGCCGCTTGCCAGTGCTGGCTGGTGTGGGAACCTGCAGCTGCGCCTGCTCCATGGGGTCATGCGCCTTGGCCTCTCCCATTTGGTGGTCTGGATAGGTGGCTATGGAGCCGTTCTGCTCCGGCAGAGCCACCGCCGGCTGCTGAGTTGCTGGAAAGATGGGTGCTTCCAGCTCAGTGTTGAGGATGCGCTCGTGCTTCTGTTTCCGGGAACGGTGCGAATGCGGGGGCGCGTGCAGGGTCTCCCCAGCCCCGACACTGCACTTCTTGACGGGATCGTGGAAGTTCTGCATTGGTTGATCGTTTTCGTCGTTGTCCAGGCGCCGCTGCTTGTTGGGTGGAATCTGTGGATGCAGAAAAGAGTCTAATTTGGATCTACAAAAACGAATAGAGTCGTGAAGACTTACGCCACGGTTGGGAGATTCGTTGCCCGCACTGCTGAATCGTTTCAGGTGGTTCTCGTTATTGTTGTCTTGAAGGTCTTGAAGATCGTCCCCTGGCTGCTGCTCCTTCCGGTTGCCTTTGTGGTGGTTATTGAGAACTTGGTTATCCAGGTTGTCCAGGTGCTCGTCTTCCATGTAGCTGATGCGCGGACTGCCCTCGGGCGTGTCCAGGATCTCAATGGGAGCCCCGATAGCCTCGCTCTCTGCCAAAGCAATAGCCTCTCCCGCCCCTGCTCCAGCTGGAGCTCCACCGTTGGCCAGCAACCGCTCTGTCAGCTGCGGATATCGGTTGGAGTTGCTATTTGGCGAGGCCGTGGTGAAGCTCTTGGCGGGGGCGGTCAGCTGACTAAGCAGGATTGTAGAGTTGGGCGAGCCGGACGCCCCTACGCTGCCCACACTGGGCACACCGGCCTCCGCCGCGGCTGCCAGGCGCAGGCAGTCCATAAGCCGATTGGCTGGCCGGGATTGGGCCGGGGAGATGCGCCCAGAGAAGGTATTCGGTACGTGTGTCGGCGAGGAGCCCGGCGATGGGGACGAGGTGAGGTCCACCATTTCCACGACGTTGTGCTGCACCGCCTGGACAGGATTGGCCTTGCCGGCCTTACTCCCTTTACTCGCCGCTACGGCAATGCCGTTGCTGGGCGGGAGATTGTGGAACATCTGCGGGTCGTGCTCCTTCGACAGCGACTCGTCAATGTCCATGTCGTCCGAGTTGCGGCGACCCTCGTCCGACGCTGCCGCCACCATCGCCTGGTCGGCGTCCAAGTCGGAGAAGCCACAGAACTCCTGACTGCTGCTGTTCGACTCGCCGCCATTCGTGATCAGAGCCGGTGTGGGGTTCGGAACTGGGGTGGCCAGCTTGGAGGCTGTTGAGGGAAGCTTCTCCTCGAGCACGGCCCGCACCTTGTGCTTGGGGGAGCACAGATTCTTGATGGTGAGCTTGGGCAGCGGCTGCAGCTGCTCCAGCTTGGCCGACGTCTCGTCCTCGGTCAGGTCTATGGACTTGGTCTTGATGGTGAGCTTGGGTATGCTCTGGGCATTGCTCAGGTCGTGCTTCATGATCACGGTGTGCATGTGCTCCTGCCCGCCGGCGCCTCCGCCTCCTGTTTTGATTGTTAACTTTGGTATTTGCTGCTGATGCGCATGGGGATGCGGATGGGGATGCGGATGCGGATGCTCCTCACTGCTGCTGCTGATGCAACTGCTTCCGGCCAGCGTTGTCTTGATCATTAGCTTGGGCACCGTCTGCATCTCGGCGAGCGAAGACGAGGACGACGACGAGGAGGAGGCCGACGACGAGGATGCAGAAGCGGGCGAGAGGCTGGACAGGTGGGCGTCGTTTTTCGACGGCATACCCGATCCCGATCCCGATCCCAATCCTGATCCCGCTCCCGATCCCGTTCCAGAGCCAGAGGCAGCGGGATTCTCGGGCAACTTGATTGTCAACTTGGGAACCACGCTGCCCACGCGCTCCTCGTTGGCGGCCCGGATGGTCAGCTTAGGCACTATGTGCGGTGTGCTGCGTGGATGCTGGGCCAAGACGCTGGCCACGGCCACCTCGTCCTCGGCACACGAGGAGGAGCACGAGGAGGCGTCGGCGTCGGAGGCGTCCTGCGGCTTGGCCACGCCTCCGTCGCTGGACAGCTGGATTCGCAGCGGCTCCACGCGCCTCTCGTCGCCGCCCGCCTGAGATTCACTTAGATTTGAGTTTGGAGCGACGTGCTTCGAAAGCTTCAAGATGATCTTGTGTTGTCCCTCCCGCTCCTCGCCCTTCACGTCGATGGCCGTGGCCGCCATCGCTACGGGTCCTTGGGATGCTTCGGCTTCTGTTGCTGAGTTTGTTGAGGCTGCGGCTGATCCTGAAACTCCAGTGGTGCCTGGAGCATCGTCGCGGGACGTAGCCAAAGAGAGAGGATGTGACTGCGTCGAAGGAGGCTGCGTCTGCGGCTGCGGCTGCGGTTGCGGTTGCGGTTGCGGCTGAGGCGGCGGCGGCGACGCTGTAGTGCTAGTTATATGTCCGGGCTGGTAGTGCTGCCGTCGGTGCAGCAGTTGCTCCGGCTCCTGCTCCTGCTCCTGCTCCAAACCCTGGTCCTGGTCCGGCTCGTGATCCGCATTCAGTTGCTGCTCTCGCTGTGCTGGCGATGACGTGGAGCTGACCCGCTGCTCCTCTTCGCTCGCGGTGCTCTCTGGCGCTGCTTTTACAGAGTTGCTACAAACGCGATCCGTTGCTCCTGCTGTGGATGATGCTGGTGCTGACTCGACTGCTGCTGCTGCTATTCCCGTTCCGGTTACCGTTCCTGTTCCTGTTCCTGTTCCTGTTCCTGTTTCTGTTTCTGTTCCCGATCCTGATCCTGATGACGATGTCGCTGCTACCATCTGCTGCTGACGTAAATCATTCATTGCTATATTCAGTTGTCCAGTGGCCGTCAGCCTGCAAAAAGAAAGAGGATTATTAGTAAAGATTCTAACGAATCCAAGAGGCTAGGCTATTAGACCAAGATCTCCAGATCCCTTTGGAAGGGCAGCGAACGGTTTGCGAACTGAAAACCAAAAGGGTAACGACCTCAGAGCAAGTACATACTTGCCAATCCGAGAATACGATGTACGATGTACGATGTATGATGTATGATGTATAATGTATGATGTACACTGTCAGATCAATGTAAAGTGCATAGAAACCGGACGATCAAGATCTAATTTTAGCGGAAATCCAAACTATTGATCCATAATTGCAGCGAAAAAAATAGGAACAGAGATTGCTGGTTGGTGGCAAGCGCAAGCCTCTTCCCTTACAGAAGCTTGGCACGAAATTGCCGCGCAAACTCCGAGCGGAATCACAACATTTAATAAATAAGCGTTGAAAACATGCGCACACAGCTGTCGACGGACGGAGGAAGGGAGAAGAATAAAGGGTAGAGTAGAGAAACGGTGTGAAAGCAGGGAGAGGGAGAGGGAGAGGGAGCGAGAGAGGCAATGGTGAGGAAGCAGCCACGAACCACGGCCTGCTGCTGTGCTGTGTGTGTGTTGGCAACACTGTCGCCTGTCGCCGCACGGGCAAATCCACCACAACGACCGCCGAACCCACCACAGTCGCCGCTGTTGCCTCTGCCCTGCCGCTCTGCTCTACCGCTCTGCTGCATGGAGAAAATACATACACAAATGCAACAACAGCCAGGCCACACACATGCACATATCTAAATTGGTTAAAACGAAACTTGCATGCCCCTCTCTTTCAGCCTATGAAAATTTAAGTGCACAGTCAACATCAACAACGGTTTTCAGCGAAAACAATCCGCAGCAGCGTTGCCGCAACAGAAGCAGAAAACGACGCCGAAGCCCTGACCCAACAACAACCACAAACTCACCATGCGGCAAAGTCGTCGGTCAGAGTCAGACAAAAGAAGATGGAGTAGAAGAGACTGAACGCCTGCTTCTCTGCATGCACAATTCACAATTCGCAATTCGAGCGATGGCTACTCGCTCCTACTGGCATGCTCCGTGTTTACCACTGCAAGCGTTGCCCGCACGCCAAGCCAATTCTGCGGCACTTGGGGGTGCTATGTCTTAGGCGGTATCTTTTGGGCGGTAAACGGCTAATAAAACATATTATTGAAACACTCGCAACGACTGAGACTGAGAATACTGTAGGCGCACACACACACACACACACACACACTCTGCCACAGCCACAGACACACACTCAGCGGGCAACTCACACACAGTTAGCAGACAACACACACACAAATGCTCGCGCTCTCGGCTGCCTTTGCCGTTGTCCCACTTTCCGTGTATTGGTTTCGTACACTTTTCCACGCACTTTTAACGATTCGGGGCACTGGCAATAGCACTGCCACTGCCAGTAAGACTACGCATTTAATGCTAGTTGAACGCTAAAAAAAAAATATCCACTCGATGCCCCGGCAGTACGAATACATACGCAGACTTGTTCAGCGCGCGTCGAACGTTCTTAGGAATTCATTATTGAACGGTATGCTCTGCTTCGCCTGTCTGCTTATGTTTTTTCTTTTCGATTCCGATTCCGAGGTACTAATGAAAATCTACTGTGCTACCAGAGTGGATTCCCACCCAAATCGAGACTTTATGCCTGCAATTTTTCCCAACCAGGCTGCGGCCACACTAATTCATGCAGCTCCAATAAATTGTTAATTGGGCTTCTTGAATACTTTTCAAATATCATATGAATGTTCTTTATTATTTCGATCAAATATCATATAAGAATATTCATATCCAAATTCAAAATCATTATATTTTTTTACAAAATAAAATTGTTTTCTGCCAAGCCAAGGAAACATTATAAGCTTTGTGTTTTTCAATCGAATTGGATCTCTTATTTAGAGTGTTGGTTCATAGATAATCCCTCAAATTTAAATTAAACTTGACATAATGCAGCTACCCCATTGTTGCAAATATGAGATTTGATCACAAATCAAAAACAAAAATTGTCTTTGTAACTTGGTCTAATAAGTAGACCGAAACTTAGGAGTTAATAAAAAAAGTAAGTGGCTGTAATTTACTATCCTGGTGCACTATTTTTAGATTCATTGATTCCCTTCATAAAGATCATTCCGACCAACAACAAAAAACCCTTTAAAAATTTTGTTTAATATTATTGTAATATTATATCTGTTAATTTTGTGCAATAAAGTAGATTTATTAACCAAACTTGAAATAAAAAGGAACATTATAAAGGTAAGAAAACTCTAACGTTTCCAAAATTCTTATTAGGCTCGATAAAAATAAATTACAAAATAAAGACTTTCTATCCTTGTAAAAACACAACGACAAACAATTGACGTTGATTTTTTCATAAAATATATGCACCATTTTTTCTATAAACAAAGTCATTTCAAACTAAAAAGGGAGAAACAATGTACAAAAATTATTTAGATAGTTTTAAGAAAAATTGTACAATCCAATACTAAAACCTTTTATTGAATAATAAATGTGATTTCATCATTCCGAAAATATTGAAAACATTTTAATGGCGGGATATTCGTTTTGTATTTTTTATATTTTTGTGTACACGAGCAATGGCAATAAGCTTTCTGTTTTTCTGCCGCAACCATAAACTTTGTTTTTTTTTTATGGTTTTACTCCAAATACGGTTTTCGACAATTTGAAAAAGAAAACGGTATGTAGTTGTTACAGATGAGAAAAGCGTCGCAATAGCTTATTTATAATCCAACATCTGAACTTTTCCTTATAGGAGAGAGAAGTAATATCAAGATATTATTGCAGGGCGTCGTTGCCAAGTGAAGAAAATTCGAGTTTCCGCCATTAGTTCCCGCCAAAGGCCCAGTGTGGCCGTACTTCAAAGACCATTAAACGGCTCCCCCTCAAAACATTGAAGGATTTTGGCGCTTTTTAGGTAAAATTGGTGCGAAATTGAGAATTGAGCGAAATTAAGAAGTTGAGCGGAGCGGAGCAAGATGTCCTCGAACGCGGCTGCTGTGGCTGCGGCCGTGGCCAGCTGCAGGCTGGAGAAGCAGCAGCGCCGTCGCTTGGCGGCCTTCGACTTCGACCACACGATCGTCTCGCAGAACACGGACACGGTGGTGCGCGACCTCCTGCCCACGGAGGTGACCAGTGCCCGGGCACACGAGCTGGTGGAGAATGACTGCTGGACCGAATACATGGCGGAGGTGTTCCGTCTGCTGCACGAGCAACAGGTGTCCGAGGCCCGCATCCGGGACACAATCCGGGGCATTCCGGAGGTGCCAGGCTTCGTCCGGCTTATAAAGCACCTGGCCAAGAGGATGAATTTCGATCTGATAATCATCAGTGACTCGAACAGCGTCTTCATCGAGGAGTGGCTGCGAGCCCACAACCTGTCCGACTGTTTCCTGGCCGTCTTCACCAATCCGGCCGAGTTCGACGAAACCGGAAGGCTGCAGGTTCGTGCCCACCACCAGCAGACGGATTGCAAGCTGAGCGCCAGCAACTTGTGCAAGGGGCGTGTGCTGGAGCACTTTGTCATCGAGCAGGACCTTCGACGCAGCATCCGGTACGATCACGTATTCTACGTGGGCGATGGCAACAACGACATCTGCCCAGTGCTGCGTCAGCGAGCCTGTGACTTTGCTTGCGCCCGGCAGGGCTTCGCCATGGAGAAGCACCTGCTGCGCAACCGCAGCAAGTTGAAGCTCCGTGCCCAGCTGATCATATGGAAGAGCGGTTTCGATCTGATGGATCAAATACTGACCCTGCCACAACTGCAGACGGCCGTCGGTCAGGTGGAGCTGGAGACCCCGGAGGGCCAGGCCGAGATGGCCAGGCGAGCATCAGCAGCCGCCGGGCAAGCCAAGTCGCCCACCTAAGGCACTTAAGAGTGCATGAGTTGTTTTTTCGGGTGGTTTGTTTTTTTACGCCTCCTTGCAATGGGCTGACAATGTGGAGCCCGTCTACTCGCACTATTTTTGCACCCCAAAATACACATGCATCTGTATTTGCATCTGCATCTAAATCCGCTCGCTGGAGCCCTCCAAATGCCATATTAGTGTACATATGTCATGTGTCGCGTTTCGCGTTTTGCGTTTTGCGTTTTGCGTTTTGCGTGTTGCGTGTTGAGCGCCTACAGTATCTACAGTTGAGTACCTTGGGAGTTTGTTGAGTCTGGTCTGGTGTTATAGCTGCAGGATGTAGCTGCCAATGGAGCTGCGATGAGCTGCCCCGAAGTTAAATGTTTTATTCCGTGTGTCTATATTGTAATATTAATCGTAACCGTAATTGTAACTGTAATTGTAATTGTAATTGTTTGATTATTACAGCTGTATAAGTGTGTCCATATTAAAGCATTTGAACCTGTGTGTTGCCGTTACTGCATCTTAATGTGTTTTCTTGTTGTAGCTTTTGGAATGTAGGGGCAGGGTGCAGGGTGCTGGTGCAGCACCCAAATCCGATTAGACTCAGATGGCGAGATACGCGTTGCTCGGGCTAGAAAGGGATAGCGCGAGGGTGGCATCGTCTAGTTTATGCGCAAATGAAACGCATTTACTTATACTGCATTCCCCCTCTCCCTAGTTAATAGTACCATACATGTACACATTAATATTCTTTCTAATATGTAGATACATATTTACATATGTACGTATGTTTGTTGAATTTCAGGAAAAGTTAAAAATAGCTTTTCCAAAAAATTTGATTTCGGTATATTTTTGTGAAACATATAACATTTAAAACTTTTTTGACACTTTTCGAAATATTTTACCAAATAGTGTTTCCTTGATTTTTTTTTATAATTTTTTAAATATTAATTATAATTAATATTGTTTCTAATATGTATATTTGTTGATTTACAGGAATAGTTAAAAATAGTTTTTTCAAAAAAAACTTTAAATAATATGAATAAGTCGAATAAATTTCGATTTAAAATTTTATTTTGAAATATTGAAAAATATTTACAACTTTTCAATTACTTTTAGAATTATTTTATCAGATGTTTTTTTCCAAATTCACGAAATTCCATCATTCGTATTTATTTATTTTTTTTATTAAAATTGTATTTATTTACATTGCAGTCTACTGTTACTATTTATAGTAACTTCTACTGCAGAGATTCATAATTTCTATCGAGTATTTACATATTTACATACTTAAACCTAATTAGGGAGTCTATAGGCATTATTCAATTTAATTAATTAATTTATGTGTAGCTAAAATTAATTCTTTGAACTTTGCATAAGTGGGAATATTTTTTAATAAAAGCTATTTATTTAAAGTTTCTGATCCGTTGGCTTATTAACAGTCAGCACAGAAATTATTTGGACACCCAAATAATTGATTAATAGTTCAACAAATCTAAAGAATGAAACTTAATTTTGGTCAAAATCTTGAGATCGTCCCACTTGATTTTCTTTAAAAACGCGGGAAAAGTGAAGCTACAATTTGTCAAGAAACTGTTTTCACACTGAAAATAAATCCCTTTAGCTCTCTTACACTTTCATTTTATAAGAATAGATAATAAAAACTATTAATTATAATACATTGTATACCCTCCGTTACCATTTGTAATTATTAATTATAATACATTGTATACCCTCCATTACCATTTGTAACATATTGTAGGCGTTTTTTCATCGATCCAATCCCTTTTGGTAGGTCATATTCCTTTTGAATCTCTTGCCACTCTTCTAGTCTGTGCTGCTCGGTTGTTTTCTTGCCGCAGTTCTAAAGGAGGCAGTTCCGCTCAGTAAGCGTCTAATGCGTAGCATCCCTGTCTTGATAAAATATTATACCATTCCCATTTTTGGCGCAGTTTGTCAAGAAAACACTGAAAATAAATGGTATTTTCTGGCTCTCAATTATAAATTAATTTTTTTTTTAATTATATCTATTTATTAATGTTTTTTTTTTATCAATATGTAAGTAAATAATAAAAACCTATAAAGAGTTAACGAGAAAAACAACAAATCAACGTTTTCATATTTTTGACACTGTCAAGAAATTCTTTGCACGCTTTTCTTTTCAATTCTATTTGGCTCCAGTTCCGAAGAATTTGGATAAACTAACGATTCAAACTAAATGTATGTATGTATAATATATAGATCGACGTTATTCTAAATTAAACTCCAAAAAGACGCGACGATAACTGAAAATCTTGAAGGAATATGAATTATTATTTTGCCGCATTTTCAACTTTCCTTTTCTTTTCATATTTACGCGATATTTTTTTAGATAGCATTCTTTAGTAACAGCTTAGAATAAGCTACTGCCAAAAATTTGATACTTTCCGAGAAATAATCTTTTAAACAAAACATTTATGAGTGTTTTAATAATTTCTATGCTGACGGTATCAATGTACGTTCTTGAATTTGTTTCCGATTTATAATACATTTTACACCTCGACCATCAAATAAAAACAAGGTACATATTTAAATTTTAACAGTACGATTTCGAACATGTCTCCGTATCTTTTTAGTTCTTTATTTACTTTGTAAATTATATTCTATCAGTGAAGAACTTATCCATAACATTTATCGATATTTATATTTATATTACAGCTCTGCTTAGGCTAGACACAGGCAACCTCGTGCAATCTTATTATCCGTATATTCGGTCGATTAGTTAACTAGTACATGGGGGCAGTTGTGGATAGGGACTTGAAAGTCACATTGGTGCAGGAGCTAGCGAATGGAGCCCATGCCTAAGCAATACTTGAGAATATCGCGAAGATTCGGCCTATGAACCGAGCGGCGCCATCCCGATCTGCTGCGGGGTGGCGCCCAGTTCCAGATTCTTGAGTAGCATCTGAAGCCATTGTTTGGTGGACTTGTCATCCTGCAGACAAAGAGCAAAGGTACCGTCCCGCAGTTGATCGGGCAAGCATTGGCCAAGCGCCTTGCGCGCACTGAAAACAATGAAAATGATGCTACGGTCATCCAAAAATCTTTTACATTATTTTTCTATACGAACCGAGTGTTGTCCGAGAGGCGCAGATAACAGCGCACGACGTGCTTCAGTAGGCGAGCACACGGGTCCTTGGACAGCTGGATAACCATCTTGCCCTAAAATTGCAGAGTTTTTTAAAAGAACATTAAGATGCAGAAAATTCGTATCTACCAAGGTGATGGCAACGTGTGAGAAGCGCTCGTAGGTCTGACAGATGTAAGAAAGACCGGACTCATCAAGGAGTATTTTCTGAATAATAAAAGTGGCCACAGTCTTGCTAAGTTCAGAACCACTGTCCATAATGCTAAGGCACAATGGCACGATCTCGGTGGTTAGCAAGAACGTAATAACTTCTTGTTCGTCGGTCTGAAAGTTAATGAAATAAGTAAAAAATTAACAATATTTATTTAAGAGTAAAAGCCTACCTTAACCAAAGCTCCGATGACGCCCAGGCTGGTCAGGCGCAAGTACTCAAAGGGCCGAGTCTTCGAGGTGGTCGAAAGAAACGGGTAAAGGTAGAGCGGTATCTGGGCCTGCAGAAAGGCCGTGCGAGTCTCCGGGTGCGAGGCCACGCACTGCAGCAATGCCAGGGCATTGCAGACGCGGTTCGACTGGTGAGCCGTCAGAGTGGGCGGCGTAATCGATGGGTATATGTTTAGAATCTCTTGTAGAAGAGCACATGTTGTTCCGAAACTGTTCCACAGCATGGGCGCCAAGTCGGTTTCCCGTTTCTTGCTCAGTTCCAGCAGAGCCGTCTCGCGAGTGTCCGGATGCGCCAGCTCGTTTATCCACTGATACACCTAGCGTCGAATGGAGAAGGACTCGGTTAGCAGTTGATACTTGCAAGTCCCCATCCCAAGTGCCCACCTTTACCTTTTCCTGCTCGCTCTGCTGTTGCTGCTGCTGCTGCTGTTGTTGCTGCTGCTGCTGGGGATTCATGAGGGGACTCGGCTGTGCACTCATTGTATAAAGCTTTTGTATACGATTTCTGCAAAACGAAAAAGGTTCGGTGACTTTCGCCGAACGATCAGCTTTCGCTGCTCTTAGCTCTTAGCTCTGGTGGCCAACAAAATGTATCGAACAGGTTTTAGCTTAATCGGTTAATTAGCTTCGGTAAAAATTTAATGTATTACTAATATTCGTTTTGATCTGATGCCGAAAGAAAATAAAACAATACTACTGGCAGATGTATGTGCCGAATGAAATGTATGACCTTAGTGAAGTTCCAGGCAATGTGACCGTTTCGAAGTTGAGTCGATACTATCGATAGTCCGTTTACTGACAAAACAATTTGAATAAACCAATTATTCTATCCTTGAATAACTTGAACAGATTACATAAACCAAATCGATAAACATACAATGCAATGCAATGCAATGCAATGTAAAAACCTATGCTTCTTAAGAAATGTCCACAGCCGACATGACGGATGGCGGTGGAAGTGCCATCAATTTGAGACGGTTGGCATCCCACCTCCCAAGCAACCCTGAAACTTGACATATTGACGTGGAACTGTCAGCGAAAACGATTCGTAAAGCGACAAGCCGACACGGCAGCAGAGTGTATCATTCGAGTGGAAATTTTCAACTGAAGCGGAGGTGTGTTTTTCTTTTGGTGCACAGTGTATTTCAATGTAGTTTTCCTTCAATAAAACCATTGTTTTTTAATGTTGAATTTGTATTAAAAAAGAGGCGTAGACAAATTCCTTCTAAACAACAAATTTTTCCCTGATTTTCTTTCATATTTCGACTGCATTTGCAGTTTTAATATTGACGTTTGTTAATTAAATTAATTTGCTGGAGTACTAATTAATTGTAAATGCAGAATTGCCGTCTGCAGAGTAACTACGTGTTTCAAAATACAAAACCTCCCACTGCTCCCATGCGTTATCCATTTTAGCTGGAATAGGGGTGGCCAAATTTCACCAGTGACGTCGTCAAGTTTGCCACGTCGCCCGTCGTCCGTCGCCTGTGATGTGATTTCTTGAAGAGTGCCCGCCCCTGCTCACGCTCTGTTTTCTTCTTCTTGCAGTTGTCAACGATTTTGATAAGACATGGACAAGGTTGTTAAATTCGCCGAGCCTGGACGCGCGTTCGCCAAGGACTCCATCCGATTGGTGAAGCGCTGCACCAAGCCCGACCGCAAGGAGTTCCAGAAGATCGCCATTGCCACCGCAATCGGGTTCTGCATTATGGGCTTCATCGGCTTCTTCGTCAAGCTGATACACATCCCCATCAACAACATTATCGTGGGCTCATAGATGCAACAATTGGCCAGGGACCAAACAATATCATCAATTCTAGCATACATTTAAAGTTTTTTGTTTAGTTAACATGCATTATCTATAGAGGATCTATGTGCATTCAACGAAGAATGTCCTGGAGAAGTTTCATATATATGTGAAAACGTATTGAAAATGTTCAAAATTCCATTTTTAAATCTATGTCGAAGTGCATGACACGCGTTAGCAGATAAGACCAATTGTAAAAATATTATGAGCGAACCTCTCCCACGACCATGGCTGAGGGGAGTCCATTAATAAATGTGAACCAGATTTTCAAACTAAACCCGTCTTTATTTCTCCTTGTTTGTTTAGATAGCAGGCTTAAAAACAGAAACATTTCGGAGGCCATGTTTGGAACACATATGTAGTTCATATCCTATCGTAACATATAGAATTAAGATCGGTCGATGTAGAATTAGCTATACACTCAAAAATTATAAAAAAAACGTACTAACCATTTCCATATAAGGAATACGAAAGTGTTAGTCTATTTCGATTCTACAGTTAAATGAAACTAATAACAGAGTTTCCCTAACGCTATGAGCTTAACCAAGTAAGGAAGCAGCAGTCGAGTTTCCCGACTGAAAAATTCCCTGTACCCTTAGACATGCTTACAATTTATTTATTTTGGTATCAATAAATAAATGAAACAATATTCTATTATAAAAGAGTACCACTACAATTTAAATTTTGTATTATTTCGCTGTCAACGTCGTAGTCGGCGTCGCGCAATGCGTGTTTCGCTGCGCTTCTGCTTTTCTTGCCATGGATTTTGCATGTGGCATAACTTCCGTGTTTTTTATCCGATTTGGTTCAAATTTAAAAATTAGATAGCTTCTATAAGCACCAACGCATATGCCGAATTGCATAGCATTAGGTTAATAATTGTGGGCGTATCGACTCGGCTGTTGATGCTAATCAAGAATATTTATGGTTTATGGGGTCGGAGATGTTACCTTCTACCTGTTACATAAATTTGCACCATATTATGCTACCCTTTTCACCCATTTTTAATGGCTACAGGGTATAAAAATGAATTGGAGGTGGCTTGGACACAGACTAACGAGCTCACCTTCCGACTTGCATCAAGAACCAATTAATGCTAAAAAATGTATAAATGTCTAAACAAAACTGCTGCTAGAAGCAAGCAGAATCCGTGTTTGGAACACATGTGTACTTCCCAACAATCCTATCATATACAATTAAGAGGGTACGACAGGATAGAGACATTCGGTCGATCAAAACAATCAAAAAATTACAAAAACCATTTATATATAAAGAGTACGAAAGTAATGTTGATTCCGATTCCAAAGTTAAATTAAACTAATAACAGAGCTTCCCTATCCCTATGAGCTTTAAAAATGAATTGAAAACGATATCCCCTTCCGAATTGCATCAAGGACCAATCAATGCTACAAAACGTGTAAATGTCTAAACAAAACTGGTGCTAGAATCAAGTAATGAATGCCGTTGTTATCCCGGTTCCCATTTCAGAAAAAAGTGTATTTCAATTTGTTTAATAGGATACAAAAGCCTTTAAAATTGTCTCATACCTTGTCAAATTTTGAAGCGTGCTCCTGCTTTAACGTGTTCTGGTTTTCACTTAAAAGTTTTAAGTTAAAACTATTTCTGCCAGCGGAATGTTAGATTCTGTCACTGTTTCTTCTTATAGCTTTTCCAATAACGGTTATTCGATAAATTTATTCCCTTTTAAAAAAACTCAAGCAAAAATTCAAAATATTGTGGTAGTGTCAGAAAATGTTTAATTATAAATTAAGTTAACGCCTAATTGGTCTTTTGGTGGTGAAAAATAAATGTCAATGATGATGTATTTATTTCTTTTGGCTAAAACCAACAGATTTTAGGTAAAAGAAAGACGTTATTTTTTAAATGAGCTTGCCCATTTTATCCAAAAAAAAAACTAGTTTTAGTAAAAGTCGGTAGAACATAATCTTGTAATTACAACAGATACAATTATTGTTCAGTGCAATCAAACTTTTTCCAGCTTTCAGCAAGGGACTTGACCTTTCCAATGGGATTTTGCTCCTTTCGCGGCTTACGCCAAGAATTGGGATTCAGTTCCAGCATTCCACCAATAATTTCCTGCACATGAAAAAACGAAGATTTAGCACATATTTCCAAGGAAGTACATAACACATTTACCTGGGCAAAGTTGGCGGGAAACCGATCCTGGTCTTCGATGACGTGTGCGAATCCCGAATCCATGCCAAAGTGGATCCACACATAAGGCAGGCCCCTGGGAATGGCCGCCCGCAGCGATTTCTGACGAAGATAAACCAGCTGCTTGTTTATGCACCACTCCTGTTCGGACTCCTCGATGGATTTCTTGAAATAAAAAGGAGCCAGCTCGCCTTGGCTTTGCGGGATGGGAATGCAGTGCACACTAAGATGCGGTCGGCGGTGCAGCTTGTTGGCAATCTCATAGAAAACCACGTCCTGGCGTCGAGCGGCAAACATGCGGGTGAGCGCTTTGCGGAAGTTACTAAGCTCCTCCCAGGCGTCTTCGTCTAGCTGCGTGCAGCAGGACACGTGTTGCAAGGAGGTCAGGATGCAGTGGCCACTTTGCAGGCCAATATACCAGGGAATGCTGAGGTAGATCTTGTCGCCCAGGGAAACAAGGAGCTGCTTATCCAGCTTTGCAGAATCGAAACAGCGCTCGCAATTCTCCAGACTGGCTGCCAGTTTTTCGTGCTGTTTGATTGCGGCCTGGATCTCTCTTTTCTCGGTCTCTTCGGGAGAGATTTGCTTGCGCACTTTGTCGGCGAACAAGTCCTCAAGATCATCGTTGGGGTTCTTATGCTTGGACAGAATTTCGGTGTACTGCAGATTGGACTCGGCGGCAGTGGCATGTTTTTCGCGCTCGAACTTTTAAGAGAAAAGATTAAAGAAAATTAATAAATTCTATTGAAAGATTCTAACATGAACGTTTTGCCTTACCATTTGCTTAATGTCATATCGATCGTCGTCGGCAAAGTAACGCACCCTTTGTCCGTCCACATGGGTGTCAACCTTCTTGCCGCTGCGTTTGCGCCCTTTGCTTCCCCCATAGAGATCGTTAGGGTTACTGGACGTGGACGTCCCGGCCTGCATCAGGGGCCGTACGTTTCCGCGTTGGTCCGTTTTGGTGAGAAGAACGTGCTCGGACGAGGCTTTCCAGCTCTGAACTTTGGAACTCGGTTTCGCTATGGTTTTTCCGGATGCTAGGAACTCGGCCCGCGCCTTGCGTGCGTTCTCTAGCTGCAGATTTAGATCAGCTGCCAGTTCCTTCTTGTCCTTTAGCTCCGCCTTTATGGCCTTTGCTGCCAGTTCGTTGATCTGTTCATCGGTTAAGCAGGCGGGGGCAGGTTTTTCGTCCGGTTCCTCGCCAGAGGATTCGCTTTCTGATATAGATCTGCTTCTCCTGGGCGTTGGCGGCCTTGCAGAGGGCTTCCGCCATCGGCGAGATGAGGAACTGTGACCAGAAATTGAACGCTGGGTTTCCCCTCGGTCCTCGTCATCGTCATCGTCGTTCTGTGGCTTTTGGAAACCGGGCAGGCCCGTGCCATTACTCTTCCAGTAGGGATTCAGCTCTCGGTCGCTCTTGGCCGGATGGTATGCGTCAATTTGTTGCAGTTTCTCGTTGGGTTTGGATGGAGCTTTTTGCTCCCTTGAAAAGGTCTTCAGTACGAGAGACTCGTTCGTCATCCAGTTGTCGCGTTGAAGAGGCGCCTCCGTGGCCGGAGTCCTCTCCACCCATTCATCTTCGCTGTCGCTTCCCTCGTCCCTTTTTTTCGATTTTTTCTTGCTTCGCCTACGCTCCTTAACATCTTCACTTGCCGAGGAGGAGCTGGAGCTGGAACTCTCACTGTCACTGCTACTTTCGATGCTCGTGCTGTGGCGCTTCCTTTTCTTTTTCTTGGATGGTTTCTTGTGTGTAGACTTGGATTTTTGCTGTGTGGACTTGGATGTTTTATTTTTCTTTGATTTTTTATTTTTCTTTGATTTTTTTGAAGATGCGGATGAATCCTTCTCCAGCTTCTGGGCCACTGCTGGGAGCATCCAGGTGCCGCCTTCACCTCGCAGCTCTCTTTGCCGCTCCCTCTGGTTGCGAAGCTCTGCGCGGTCCTTAGCCTGCTGCAGCATCTCGGCGCGGGCCTCCCGAAGCTCTTGGCGAGCCTTATCCTTTTCCCTTGCGCTTTCAAACTGTATGTAACTCATGTTGTTTACGTTTTGGCCAGCCGACCATAACAAACTTTTTAATTAGTGGTGGTCTAGTGTCGATAAACGTCTTCGATTGACTAGGAACAGCCAACATCAATAATCGATAAGCATTTAATTCAAACAGTGGGTTATATATAGTTTCAATGTATAGTTATTTAACGAAATCAATGTTAATCTGTTATATAATCTAATCTGTTTTTACTTTCTCTATACTTTTTTGAAATTGTTGATAATCTGCCGTTGATTTTAAAAGTTTAAGAATCATTTACAATTGTGGGTTTCAGTCAATTAAATTAAAAAAAAAAATAGTTTTTTAAATCCCCTAAACAGTCGGAATTATGTTTTATTTTCGATCAATGTGTTTGAGATGTGAAGTCGTTAGCAAATGAACAGACGGATATATCTATAGATAATCCTGAGACATAATGTGTATATACTTTCTACTTCATAGAGTCTTTTACTCCATTGCTAAATTAATTTTTGACATTTTTCTAAACTTTGAGAGTTAGGTTCATTGAAGTAAGAATATACCGCCTAGTTTCGTTAAATAATCGACGTTCACGGCAGCGAAATAATCGACGTTTCATCGATGGTTGTCATCGGTACCAGTGTTCAAAAACGGTTTAGATTCATAAAGATTTAAGATATTTCCATTATTAAGTGCAATTAATTGGCAAAACCACGGAAGGTTTGTCAAATACGTGGTTACCAGCATGCCCATCTACGAAAGCGTTATGCAGGAGAAGCCTCCTATCGTTCTGGACATCGGTACCGCCTACACAAAGTAATCTCAAGATGAGTTTCCAAAAGTGATATCATCACACTTACCTGTCCTTCTTTTTCAGGCTGGGCTTTGCGGCAGAAGCGTATCCCCGCAAGATCATGCCCACCGAGGTAGTCCTCACCACAACGGGGTGCACAAAGCGGCTGTTTGACTATGACACGACGGAACAGCTCCACGACCAACTTGTAGATTTTCTCCAGTCCATTTTCTTCAAGTAGGTGGCTAAACTGATGTGGATAAGTTGCTGGATTTTAACCTCCAGATGTTTTTAGGAACCTCCTGGTCAGTCCAAAGGAGCGCAAGTTTGTGGTGGTGGAGAACGTGTTCGGTCCATCCGTATTCAGGGAAACACTGGCGCGGGTTCTCTTCGTCCACTTCGACGTCTCCTCAGTTCTCTTTGTGCCTGTCCATCTAATTGCGCTCTCCACCCTGGCTGTGCCCACTGCCTTGGTAGTGGACATCGGCTACAGCGAGACAAGTGTCATGCCCGTGTTCAGCGGTGTGCAAATCATGTCCGCCTTCAGGGACCACAGCTACGGAGGCAGCGCCATTCACGCGGAGATTAAGCGTCAATTGGTAGAGGCTGGGGTCAAGGAGAGCCTTCTGTCTGAGGTTGTGCTGGAGGACATTAAGGTGCGAACTTGCTTTGTAACCACTTTCAGTCGAGCCCAGGACTACGCCAAGGGCGCCAAACATCTACCAGAGCCCCCGCCCGCCGTGAAATACATCGTCAGCGACAGCGATGAGGTGATCGAAGTGCCTGGCATCCTGAGAGAAACTGTTTACGAGATTATGTTTGAAAATAGCAACGAAAGGGATAGCTTGCCCCATCTCATCCTCCGCTCCATTCTCGACTGCACTTTAGATGTTAGGAGAGCGCTGGTCGAAAGTGTTTTCCTTGTCGGTGGCGGGTCAATGGTTCAAGGTCTTTTGGCTCGGCTGCGACAAGAACTGCAGTACTTACTCATCGAAGATTCCTTTTATGAGAAGCGCTTTCATGGTGAGCTTCAGTTCAAGTTTTTCACCGCCATTGGACAGCCAAACTTTACCGCCTGGCTGGGTGGCGCTTTGTGCGGGGCCACGGACCTTATCCAAACCCGTTCCTTGGCCAAAGATTCCTATCTGAAGAGCGAGCACGTACCCGATTGGACCAATCTATGCGATAATCGGCCAACAGGGTCCTAAACACAAGATTCCCTTGGGCAGTTTCAATCTGTTCTCTACCCATAATTATTTATTGAAATTGATTCGAGTTGTGTTATAAGCTTAAAGTATCCTGCATGTATAAATTATAAATAAATTTTATAAAAAAAATTTATTGCTAAAACAGTCTTGATAGTTTTGCGAAGAATACCCATACCGTATTTTTGATAATAAATTAATTCTATATCGGGTTGGTGGGTCCGGGTCATGGAGTAAATTTTCTAAACAATTTGAAAATGAAAACTCTCAATATTGATTCCAAAGTACAGACTAGAAGCAACCTGTTGATACCGGAGCTGGAAATTGATTAAGAAGAGCATTATGGAGAATTTTTTATTGGACATTGTTGTACGAGGAGGTGAAAAACGAGAACATTTTTAGCTTTGATTATCGATTTTAACATTATGGTATTGTATTTTTTGTTAATTTTAGTTATTGTGGTTTTGGCAATATTTATCGTCAGTTGATAAAACTAATTCAATAGTAAAGCAAAAGTCATAGGTTCCATATCTTAAGCCAATCGACTATCTAGTTTTACGTCATCGCTGCATTTGATGGAAAGAATAAAACAAATTGTTTTCGGGGAAAGAACTTATAGCTCGAAATTGTTGCCTAGACCAGCTAAGTAAGATCCTTTGTCAGAGAAATTTAAGCAACGACTTTCTTTTAAGAAAAATGTTGTTTCAGATGCATAGTTTGACACCCATTTAGGATGAAATCGACCGATTCCGCGTTATATTTTATGATTCCTCAAAGGATAAGAGCGGTGTGTGCAAAATATAAATACAATAAAATATTAATTGTATAAAATGATCAGGTCTTCAGGATTTTCAACTCAGACTAGTATTCAATGGAAACTACTTACATTTGTTACATTCTTAGAAGGTGATCTTGAGATCAAGAATACAAATATTACACATAACTTGTACATATGGTCAGAAACGCATCCTTCTTTTTCGACAAGTTCCGATACATATGAAGAACTCAATTAAGTATTTAGATTTACCTTTGGATAAATCGTTGATAAATCGGGATTGAATCCCGGCCAAGTTGCTATTAATTCACAGCTTATTTCAACCATTATCTTGCACAGGGTACTCAAATTTTGGTCACAAGTGTGCAACGCAGTGAAGGAGACATTCCCGATCCAATAATATATATATATTCTTAACCAGGAATCCAATTTCGAGTCGGTATAAGCATGTCTGTCTGCCTGTTTCTATGCAAACTAGTTTCTCAGTATCTACAATGCCACAAGTTTGCTTTGGAAGTACATATAAGCTTGGGACTTTTTTCAAATTTCATTTTATAAGGAACTGGTCGAATTCTGCAGTTCCGAAGTAAGGACCGGCCAAACATCCAAGCTATCCTTTTTTGCTGTAATTTGAAAATTCTATAAAGTGTATGAAAAATTTGTATGTCTAACATTTTCTAATATGTATTTTTAATAAAAAAAAACCCGAAAAGGAGGGAAAACTAATGCAGCACTTGTCAATTTCCTGTTTTTATGAATAGTTTAAACTGTTTAGATCAATTTTATTATCTATTACCTCCCTAATTATTATAATTTTTTTTTTGTTGTAACATTCTTATTTTTAATTTAAAATCTGTCCGAGTGGACAATCATTAAATGATTTGGGGGTGACATTGACATGGAATGTATTTTTAAGGAAGTTAACTTAGGTTTCTATTGATAGGGGAGGTCAAGCGGGTGTTTTCTCTTCGGGCGTCTTTGGGATTGGCTATTGTCTAAGCGGTTGATGGCCAGGTGGTTGGGATGGTTGTCCAGTCTTTTTGTGTATATTCCGTTGAGACGGGTGATCTCCTCTGCTACCAATGGAATTCCAAGTTTTTTTTATGTATGATGGAGTTTTCGTGGTACGGATTGAACGGTTGGAAACTGTTCTCAGACTGAGCTTGGACCTTCTCCATAGGAGCCAGTTAAGTTGCTTGAATCGTAGTTCGGCCTGGTTGCCCTAATTATTAGCTATAATTTTGAATATCTATAAAGGTTGCAGTTCGGTGCAAATTATGATTTATTTGTTGGGAAAACAAGAGTGAAACCCCCGAAAGTCGCCCATAATGTCCGAGTTTCAGTGCAATATCCTGACATTTTGAACTTAACGATGTGAAGATACTTGGGTTTACTAAATAAATAAATAAAACATGTTTTCTTTGAAAATTTCAAACACTCATTACTTAGTGTAGTAGCACCGAGGCCTTTAGATTTTATTTTTCGAGCCAAGTCTCTGACTTTGGAATCCTATTTCCATATACCTATTAAATATAAAGTTTTAGTTTAGTTGCTTAAGTCGAATCCAAAATCCCCAAATGAAGGAGCATGTCAGGTTGGCAATCTGCTGTCCCATACCAGCGCGGTTATCAAAGGAACCGACAGGATAGATCTTAGAATTAAACAATAGCTTCCATCTTGATTTTGTAAATTTATTTCAAATTTATTAGCTTATTTCGATTTTGTGTTCTTAGCGGGTAAACCCCCATTTTGCTTTCATTTAGGTTTAAATAGGGGTGTATATATAATTTCAGTTGTATATATTGCATACTCAGGCAACTATAATTCTTAGAATCCCGATGTGTGGTGTGTGGGTGGAGAATGGAGGATAATATGAAAGGTGTGGATGGTATTTGGTTGGGTGATTGGGTGGTTGGGTGTCGGGGAGGTGTATTCATATACAGATCGATGTATTATATAATAATAACTCGTACTTTTGCCTACCAACTAAGCCTAAGCGTAATTTCAGAAATGTTCAAGGGATATAGACGTGTGCATATATATGGTGAATATATGCTTAATATATATAAAAATTACAATATGCACTCGGGCATATGTAGGTGTAACTATACAAAACGGAGAACGCATAATTCATGAATTAACTATTAAAGGAGCTGCTGGCTGGGCTGGATGGCTGGCTTGGTTAGGAGGATAGGGGGTTGAGGTTTCGAGTATTTGCAATTATCGATTCGACGCGACGCGACGCGACGTAACGCTCATCGGGCAAACAAGTTCAACAAACTCCGAATAATAAATAACAAAGCAGTAACAAGTTAAAAGTCGTCCCATATCCTGGAGAGACTGATTGCAGATTGCAGATTGCATTGGACTGGACAGGAACGGATCGTACGGCTTAGGATTAGAGCGATGGCCGGGTAGACTTAAATAACTTATGTTACGTGCGGGCATTAAATTTAGTTCGTACAATAAATAAATAAATCAGTTTGCTCAAGACTGAAACTGGAACTGGAACTGAAACTGGAACTGAAACTCGAACTGAAACTCGAACTGAAACTCGAAACTGAAACGAGGTTGTAGAACGAGAGAGAAAGTGCAGGTTCCTGCAGCGGGCAGCGGGGATAATGCTCATCGTCTTGGCTAGTTTACAATTATTTTAAGTTCAGTCGTCGCTAGTTTGGCAGCTGAGGTGGCCTCCGACTCGGCCCGATCCTGTTCTACGACCAGGACCGGACAAGCCTCGCTTGTGGCGTCTCCGCTGCGACGCCGCCGCCTTCTCCTTCGCCTCTGCTTCTGCTTCTGTTTCGGTGTCGGTGTCGGTGTCTGGGTCTCCGTGTGTTCTTGCGGCCCGTTGTGTAACAGTCCCTGTCACTTCTCTGGCCCGAAGAGCCGCGTCAGGCTGGCGTTCTGGTTACTGTCCATGATGTCGCCTATCCCCCCCGACACGGACTTGGATTTGTGCGACTGCATGGGTGGCAGGTTGGCGATCTGAACCTCGTGCCGGAACAGCTGGTTGACACTGCGACCAACCAGCTGGGCGGTCAGCTTCTTGAAGAGGTCCTTCTTAGCCCGATCCACCTTGTTGCCCTTGACGGGGGCCACGGAGATCTTCTCGTCGAACTTCTGGATGTCGGCTGCGTTCACGCTCGGTATGTGCTGCAGCACCTCGCTGAGGATGGGAAAGTGCGGGCGCAGCAGCTCGTAGAACTGCACGCCGAGCGTTACTAGACCAGACTGGTTGGCCTCGTGCTGCCCGTGCACCTGCATGCCCTGCAGCACGGCCGTAAATGCAGTGACCGCCTTGTTCTCGTCCATCAGCTTCTCGGAGGCGAGGAAGCGCATCACAGGCGCCGCAATATTGACCGCCCGCATGCTGCACATGCCGTCGTTCCAGGCGATGGCCTTGAGGAGCGTCATCAGAACGTAGTTGCCGATGAGACCGTTGCGCAGCAGCTTGCCGCCCAGGTCGCTAACAATGTCGGAGAGCAGAGCCGACTGGCTGGCCCGCGACTGCGGTGCGCTGTCCATCGAATGCTCCTCGTTCTCCATGGCCACTCCATGGCTGCTGTTAGCGTTCACGTTCGCATTGGCCCCCGTCGAAACGTGGTCCGCTCCGATCTGGCCGCCAACCAGTGCGATCTTCAGCACGTCCAAGTACTCGCGGGTCAGGGTGCGGTTCAGTTGGTCCTCGAGCACCTCCTGCGTGTCGTTGACCTCCCCGTTCAGCTGGCCGCTCTCGTAGAGCGAGGCAATGTAGAGCCATCGGCGCGACAGGCGCTCGCACATCAGCGGCGCCAGGTGCGAGAACAACGGCACCAGGACACTGTCGTAGAAGCTGGGCGGGCACGAGTAGACAAACGGCTTGAAGAAGACGCGGATGATGGGGCGCAGTCGGTAGTCGGGCACCACGTCGAGGCGGGCGAACACGTTGCTCACCAGGGCGTCGGCCAGGCCCAGCAGCTGGTAGAGGTCGCGCCCCAACGACGGACCCGCCGACCCCATCAGGTGGTAGCAGCCCTCCGTGATCATCATCATGAATGTCTGCATTTTCTCGAAGGCGGTCGGCTCGCTGCGAATGGTGGTGTCCAGAGGGTCGGCGGGCAGAGCGCAGATGCCCATCAGCAGCTTCTTCTCGTGCTCCAGCATGCCGTGAATGCCGCGGTAGCCCTCGGACAGTGCGGCGAGTGCCTCCTGGGCAAACAGCTCGTTCAGCACTCGCATCAGGGACAGGACTTGTGAGAGCAGCGGCACCACATGCTTGGTGGCCGGGTTGCGGCAGATCGGGTTGCCCAGTTCCGTACAGCCGATGACGAAGCCACCGCGTTGGGCGCGGTCCGGATCGTCGGGCCAGGTGCATCGCTTCACCACGCCCAGGACCACGTGCAGGGCGTCCAGCAGCCGCGACCGGTTGGACAGGGTGATGTCTCCTTCCACGGCGAAGATGGGCGGCTTGTCCAGGCCGACAAAGCGCATAAAGTCTAGGGGAGACTTGAGCACCTCACCAAAGACCATCCACTCGCTGCGCTTGTCCTGGATGATATGCTCGATGAAGAGGGTTTGGCGTTCAAAGTCGCAGAAGTGATTCGAGATGAGGATGAGCGCCTCCTGGAGCGTGGTGCGCATCAGGCGGCACAGCTGGTGGTGGCCGGGCTCCTTGAGGAGCAGCTCGACGTGCCCGCTGATCTGGTCGAAGACGGGCAGCAGCAGGAGCGGGTACTTGTGGGCCAGTTTGACGAGCAGCGAGGCAGCATGGCGGCGCAGGTTTTTCGCAGACTTGGCCTGCACTTTCTCCAGCTCGTTGGGCGGCTTCATGACCAGGGCACGGAAGATCTTGTCCAGCACTCGCGGCAGCAGGCTGACCCCGCTCATGGCCACACAATTGCTGGGCGTGATCTGGCAAGAGGACATGCTGAGGAAGACGAAGAGGGCGGAAATGCAGGAGAGCAGAATGGAATAGGTGAGCGGGTTGGAGGTCTCCAGCTCAAGGCACTCTTCCAGCAGACGCAGCCCCGCCGGCACCGAAGGCCGCTCCGCCACCAGCAGGATGCGGCTAAGTACACCGTCCAGAACGCTCACCAGAGCATCCCACTCCAGATAGACGGTGTCGAGGACACTGCACGATATGACACCGCTCTTGGCCTCCGCCTGGGCCTCGGCTGCAGCATTGCGGAGCCGCTGCTGCAGCCAGTGCTCGCAGTAGCCGTAGGTGACCAGCGGCTGGACGAGCGTGGCCAGGCGAAAGATCTCGAGGAAGTCGGTGCGGCAGCGGAAGAAGTAGAGCGCGAACTCCTCCTCGCTGTCGTACTCCAGCCGGATGTAGCCGTCCGTCGAGAGGCTGACGGGTGTGCTTGTGGCAGCGGGATATGGCAGTTTCACGATCCTCGGCGCAATCGTGTGGATGAGCTTGGGAATGTAGTTGATCGTGGCAAAGTCCTTGGAGCAGGGCTCGTGCTTGAGCAAGACTTGCCAGATCAGGGCCGAGCCATGGGCCACCGTCAGCGAGGGGTGCTGCACGAGGAGGAGGAGGCACTCGAGCAGGATCTCGATGTGCACTGGGCGCTGGGTGGCGTCGTCCTTGCCCCAGAGCGCCACCAGCTGCTGGGCCATGCCGGTGAGCACCTGCAGCAGCTTCTTAAGGAAATTGTGGTGCTGCTCCACGGCCAGGGGCGAGCTCGTGTCGGGCGGGATCTGGCTGGCCTGGTAGATGTAGCGCAGCGGCTCCTCGTTGAATAGCTGCAGCAGCGGCTTGCGCTCCTTGGCCTGACCCTTGCGGTTCGATATCTGGGCCAGGCACTCGGCCGCGTTGCACTGGAATGCTTTGTCGTTGAGCAGAATGCAGAGGAAGTGTATGAGCTTGCCGTTGCTGGACATGATGTGCTGGATGCTGACCCACTCCACGAACCCGCTCAGCGTCAACAGCACGATCTCAACGACGCGGCTGTGGGCGTTGGCCTTGAGGAAGTTGCCGAGTCGCGTGGTCTCGCGAAACGCGGTCACGTGCTGCTCCACCAGGCGCAGGAAGAACTCAAAGATGTCGTTCATGTTGTTGTTCAGCGCCTGGTACATGTCCTTGCGCCGCTGATTCGACTCGATGGTCTGCAGCAAGGCCACGTCTTCCACCAGCCGCAGGAAGACGAGGAGCACCAGCTCCGTCTGGGCCTCGCCCTTGGTGCAGGCCTGGCTCAGTTCCGGCAGCAGGTCCGACCACTGCTGCGGCCACTCGCGCTTTATCATTTCGACGATGATGCGCGACAGAGCGTCCTTGGTGGGCAACAGGGAGCGGTCCTCGGCCGGGCCCACGCCCGCATTCAGCATCTTGATGGCGTTGTCCTTGATATAGACCTTCTCCTCGTGCGTGATGCAGTTCCAGCGGAACTTGATTGTGTACTCGATTAGCTGGAGGCCGAAGTGGCGCACTTGTTGATTGGACTGGGGCGAGCTGGCCAGGAATAGGCCGACGTGGGCGCAGAGCGGCGACTCCTCTTTGAAGCGTTCGCAGGCCATGTAGGCCTCCAGGCGCGCCTGCTGCTGGGTCAGTGGGTGCATAATGAGATCGACAGCTTTGGCTAGTTCGGCGGCCAAAGCCTCGGTGCCTGCTCCGACTCCGACTCCGACTCCGACTCCTGCTCCGACTCCGTGCTGGGCCATGGCTAGCTGATGGCTCTCTGCCGAGGGATAGGTAAACTGAGAGGGTGGATGCGCAGGCATGTGCTCCAACCACTTACCGCTGCCTCGTCGCGTCTTCCAATCGTCCAATCTTCCACAATCGTCCTTCGCCGCTGCCCAATGCAGTGCCAATGCAGGTTATAGCCAGCCAGACAACGTTTTTTTTTTGTCGATTAGGGCAGCCGTATGTGGGTGAGGGTGTCCGGGTGTCGGGGTATCCGGGTGCCAGGGTGTCCGGGTGCCGGGGTGTGCGTGAGCGCGCGTGTGTGTGACTGTGCAAAGTGTGGTTTGCCGAGTGCGGTATTCTGAGTGCGCTGGTTGCTGATTCCGGCAATTGGTGTTGCCTCTGGTGGTTAGCTTTGGGTCGCGCCTATGCCAGGGAACTTAGCATTCGGCTTCGGGGGTGTCACATTTGAATAGCATTTAAGTGGCCCACAGAAATGGTTTTCCTTTCCTTTCCGGCTGGTCGTTAGAACAATGTGCAGCAAATCGCATACGGGCAGGGTTGACAGCCGCCTCACGGATGTTGCCAGATGGCACGCGGTTTCGTCGTCCTCTAATTTATTCTATTACTTATTTAATATGTTCGTGTTATATAGGTGTGGCGCGCTAGAAGCTTAATATCTGTAAGCAAGCCTTGCGCCTTGACAATTGACAAACTGGTAAACAGGCTTACGAAATTCGCGCGATTTTTTCGCAATCGTTGCGTTACCAGGTTGCCAGCTTGCCAGGTTGCCAGGTTGCCAGGTTGCCAGGCTGCCAGGCTGCCAGGTTGCCAGGTTGCCAGGTTGCCAGGTTGCTTAGATGTGTTACAACCGGCCAGCCACTCGTGTTTATCGTCATCGTTCATCAACACTAACCCGAATTCCTTTGCATATGGCATATGCAAAATTAACGGAATCAGATCGTGACGCTTTCCAACACCGACGCAATCCACAATCCAGCAACCGCAACCGCGCAACAACAAAAACAACCGGCAACACATTTCAAAGCGAAGCGACACATAGCTACACAGTCACACAAAAATATAGAATCGAATTCTGTAAAAACGCGCAGAAAAAAATCTCGTGATAGCGCGCTTATGTTCGCGAAATAGCAAAATATCATAGAAAGGCATGCAGTGGCACGAAGTCGAGTTGGATGGAAGCCGGACTGCGGCGTTCCCGGAGCGAGCCGTCCCCGGACTCGGCAAGGATTCGGGTAAGTTTCCATTCCTCCAAGTTCATGCCTGCCTACGGACATTGATGAAAAGTGTCCTTGATCGTTGGTCCCTGGTCGTTGTCGCTGCAGCTAATCACCTGGGCGGCTACCTGCGAGGCGGAAAGTGGGCATGGATCACCTGCAAGTATTCCATCGAGGCCACCATCTTGGTCAGCTCCACATCCTCGGGGAGTGTGTGGCGCGACACACGTTCTGGAGCGAGAACTGGCCTGGCCACGAGGACGTGCGCTGCAGCATCCGCTGCGTGGAGGAGCTCTTCCCGGCACAACCAGACCAGCCCGGTCTCCTGGCCATCTGCATGGAGCTTTGGAAAGCGGGCAGTCATCGGCCCTACCAATGTGCTGCGGCCAGGACGCAGGTGGTGGTCTACTCGGTCGTCTTCGACCAGGTGGTTCGCCGCTTTGATCTCGACGGCACTTACTGCAGCGCCCTCGCTTTCCTCGACGACCGGCTGTGCGAGGGAACGCCTCTGTCCCGCTTTGACGGCTGCTTGGCCATAGCCTCCGATGAGGGCCTCGTCCTCCTACTTGACCTTAACTGTCGGCGAGTCTTGGAGACGCGCAACCGATGCATCCGCGGGGCCGAGAGCGAATCTGCCGCCCAGCTTTTTCGCTATCCCTGCCTGGAATCTGTGAGGGGGATCGACACCCTCCTCGACAATTGCCGATCTGAGGAAGGCCACTTGGCCGTGGAGGTGGATGGTGAGTTCGAACTGGATTATACTTCCCGCGTAGCTAAATAATCCTTTCTAATGTAGTCGCTCGGATCGGTATTCGCTTCTTGGCGGGCATAAGCTTTGCTCCTGGATTTGCAGCTGGCCTGGCGGACGGCTCCATCCTGATCTATGACCTGGTCGACTTTCGCCAGACCACCGTACTGAGGGCGCCGTCGGAGAATGCCGTTTCCGTGCAATGTTTCTGCTGCATTCTGCCGCCCGACGACCCCAAGCCATGCTTCTATGTCTGTGCCATGTACCTCAGCTCGGACAAGCTTTCGCTGCTGTTGCATTCAGTAAATTACCGGCGCTCCTATGTGGAACAGAATGGCGATGGTTTCCGCTTCCAGGTATGTCACTTTGACGTTTCTTCGGTAAGAAGCAAGGAACGACCTTTGTTTTTTTTTTTTAGAATTTCCATTCGAGTTGTGTACGCAACAAGCAGCTGCTCGATGGAGGCAACTGCTCGGTCATCGGCTGCACCTCGGCATCCACTTTCAGCTTCGCCGGCGACAACGGCACACAGCTGGTCATCTTGAGCTGGCACTCGCACGCCGAACGCCGCAACAAGCTGGTGCTGTTCGACATTAACCAGTGGTACAAGGAGGAGATGCCGCCTAGCGTGCGACCACACGAAATACCCCATTACCTGGCCGGCTACATACTCAGTGGGCTGCCCAAAGGCCTGGCCCTGCAGCTGCACTCCAACTCGATAATGCACTTTGTCTCCTTGCACCGCTTCGACGAGCACTTTTATCCCGAATCACTTACGTTCGGTAAGATCTATACGTGGTGCTCTATAAACTGAAGCAGGCCTATTTTACAGTTCCCGGTTCCTTTCTTCCTTTATTCCTTTCAGACTGCTCCTTGATCACCCATTCTGGTTGCCGCTACTATGCGCAGGACGGAGTGCAGCAGCGGTTCCTGAACGCTCTGCGGTGGGAAAGGGCGACGCTATTCTTGAATCCCCAGCCCTATCATGAGAACATTGTCCGGCTGCGACTCATGCCGCAGTTTAGTGAGCTGCATCCCAACGCCACAGTATCCAAGGTAACAGCGTTCCCACATTGTCATGTCTGACAAGAACAAAAACTGCTGCATTGTCGTGCTTTTGTTTTTCCAAACTTTTTACGTTTTCTAAATCGTTTCTGTAAATCGGTGAAGAAAAACCTTCGATCTAGCACAAGGATATCCATATTTGCAACCGCCTTTTTTGGATGAGACTGAAAAAAGTAATTTTAGTCACCGCAGAAATCTCCTTTTAGAAAAGAGAAGGCCATTATTTTAGACTAGAAACTTCTTTGGAAAATACTTTGAATTTTTAGTTGAAAAACATGGATCTTAGGCCTTTTATTATTATTTCAATTATTCATTATACATCTTTAAATCCTTAAACTTTCTTCTTTACTAAAACAAGAGTTTGGAACGCCACGAAATGTCAATAACTTTTGCACTTGAATTACCTGTTACCTTTATTATGTCTCTAATCTTATCTCGAGAAATAAGTTATTCATATTGTCTAATATTTACCTACCTTTTTAGACTTTTCCCTTGTTTTCCATTTAAGCTTCGATTATTTCTTTTATAGTTTAGTTTCTTTGCGCGGCGATGAGATAGTTGCAAACATTTTAAGTAAAAATGAAGGCCCTGGCCTGTTCCAGTGTCCTGGTGGCAATCCTACTTGTCGCAGAGTCCGACTCAACCTTCTCAAACTTCTTGAGAAATCTGATTATAATTTCTACCGCCTTTCCTTTATAGAGTGCCATGTACGAGGAGATTCTGTCGGTGGCTCTGGAACACAAGTGCGTGGCCTTGCTGAACGACTGTGCCCGCAGCTGGCTGGACGGCAGCTTTCTCTGCAATGCGCTGGACTCCACCCAGCTCTCGCTGTCCACGCTCACCAACTGGATAGTGCAACGCGCTGGCCAGATCAAGGCGCGCTGCTCAGAGCTCTGCCAGGGAATCTTCGACTACGGCGGCTATTCCCTGGATGAGCGCGAGCGCCGCGAGTACCAGGCCCTCTCGATGCAGTTGCGGGAACTGCTCCGCCTGCAGACCTACGTCCTAGAGCAGGGCCGCCGCGTCCTGCCGCACAACATCCAGGCCGAGTGCGAGGCCAACAAGCGGGCTTTGCAGACTGTACTCATCTACCAGCGGGTGCTCTTCTGGTTCATAGAGCAGGGCCTATTACCGGAGGGTCAGCATCAGCTTCAGCGTCTGGAGAATACCGACCAGGAGGAGCCGCCGCTCGTCCGCCTGCGTCGCGCCTATGCAGATCGCCGGGCAAATAGACGCACCCTCTACATAGATGCTCTGGGAAAGCGCTCCAGCATGTTGGATGAGTACCCGCCAGCTTCGCTCCAATCGCTCCTCTACTTGATCCTTAGCCCCGACACCCTGGAAGCCCACAAGCATGCCTTCGTCCTCTACCTGCTGATGGACATTGGAACTCCGAGGCAGTGCCTGCGTTTTCAAGCCGCTTTCCAGATCGCCGATCAGCTGGTGAAGGCGGTTCGCTCCTTCTGGTTTCTGGATCACAATGACTTTGAGGTGAGTTCGAGTTCGAGTTCGAGTTCGAGGTGATTTTTTTCGTTTACATATTTTTGTATTTACTTTATGTATTTTCTTCAAATTTTTTGAAAAAAAAGTGAGATGGTCCTTAAAGATAGAATATTTGTGATGCAGATTATTAATGCTATCTTTCGATCAAGTAGCACTCAAATGTGTCTCGAAAACCTATCTCGATAAAGTAGTTGTCGAGGAATATTTTCCACCGATTTTTATAAAATGGTTTTGAAAAAAATCGTTCACAGATATTATAACTCCGATCAATGTTGAAACATTCTAGAAATCTTGTAGTATTAAATAAAGTTTACAAAAATTCATTTTAGAGTGAAAGAGAAAGAATGAAAGAATAGAAATGAATAAGAGTGAGTAAGACAATAAGATAAGCAATAGGTTTAGTTAAAAGATATTTTGGATGGATCTGTCTGTAACTCTCTATAAGACTAGCATTTCGTGCTAAAAAAAATAAAACTATACTGACAGTTTCGGGACAGTATTTTACAAGAATACAGATCGAACACCGAATCTGAATAAACCCAGGATCCGAGTGGTTCTTCCTTGATGGAGCTTTCTAAAGCGGAAAAAATGGGCATATTTTATGAATTTATTTTGACTCAACAAAGTTATCAATCAAAAATATGTGAAATTGGTTTAATAATATAGGTCTCCTGGTAAAAATACAACATTTTATCGTCAGCATTTCTCCGAAGACGTTTATTTTTTTCTAATGGGTCCATGGCTGAAGATGTAAACTCCTTCATTTTTTTCCTGGATAAAAAAATACGTTTTTTTTAGTTTCTATAAAACAGCAGAACAAAAAATAAAATTGTTGATTATAAAAAAAAACTATGTAATGTTAGACCCTAAAGCACCTTTTAAGACAACTTTTTCGCGGAACTTTTCCGAGAACAGCTCGAAAAATGTTGGCCAATCCCTTGCAGCAACCTCTGCCTTCTGAAAGATGTCTGCGTCATCTTGATCAAAAGTTTTAACCTGTTCGTCACATTGGACCAATGACTTTTTATCATTGCTTGCTGCTTAATTAGTTTAAGCTCATTGGAACGGACCAGGTTTTCATAGATCAGGCTCATCTGTTGCTTCACCCTATCGGCTCTCCTATCCTCTAGTTGAACCAAGTTCTAACTGGCCTGAACTCCGCACTGATGGGTAATCAGATGCTTTTGATCCGCTTGGTAGATTCATATCTCCAATAATGTCTACCTTCAGTCGGGAATCCTTGTAGGCCTGAATAGCAGCCATAGTTATTTCCCTTAAGGCGATCAATCGCTTCTCTATGGTTAGTTTTTATTCTCTCTTATAATTTGAATATATTCTCTGTTTATCTGTTTATATTATTAATGTGTACAAGTACGTATATAGCGAAATATTGGTTATATTTCTTATGGAATCGAATATATGTATGCCCCGTCAGTTGGCAGTTGGCACTAAGGACAACGCTGAGAAGAATTATTCGACAAAGGTTTTTATTAACTTCCTTATTCGGATATCAGCTCAAGACTAGATTCTGGTGAACAAAATCTGAAATGAACTGTGGTTTTTATTAAACTTCCTTATTCGGATATCAGCTCAAGACTAGATTCTTGATCTAGATTCTAGATCTAGACTAGATGTTATGTTCAAATAATTTGGGAGCGGGATCGCTTGCTTGGGATATTGTTTGTTTGTATTATTTGAGGGCGAGATCGTCTTCTCTGAATATGGATTGTTTGGAATTGATGTGAATGCTCATGCGTGGTTCTTAATACATCTAGTACATAAGTGGACAAAAAAAGTTTAAGTAAACCTTAAACATTAATGTTTTTTGATCAAAATATATAATAAAGAAAAGGCTGGAATTCACACAAAAATATTTGAACAAGCCGGAATCGTTCTGGGACAATGTCCTATGAAGTGGTAAGGTAAAGTTCAACATTTTTGGTTGGGATGGCTCACAGAAAGTATGTAGAAAGCCTAACACCGCATAGGACCTTAAAAATGTAACACAAACTGTGAAGCACGGTGGCGTAGCGTGATGGTTTGGGGCTGCATTGGGCCTGCTGAAGTTGGGAATCTTGTCTTTATTAAGAGTAATATGGACAGGCATTTATTTTTAACAATTTGGAAGGAGAATCTTAAAGACAGTGCAACCCACCTCCAGTTGAATGAGACGACACTCACTGATATAGATCAGCACGATAACGGCCCAAAACACACGTCATGTCTGGTCAAGGAGTGGCTGCTTTACAACTGGTAGGATGTGTAGGATATGTTTTGTTTTGAAGTAAAGGGGGAGGGATGAGAGGAAGCAGTTGTACAACTCGCGAATCAAAGATGGTCACTAGTAAGGAGAAAAACACTTCGATAAGGATAAGGAGGAAAAGGTCAGCCATCAGCCAGGTGGCCCAAAAATCACCTTTAAAATGGCAACAAGTCATCGAACAAAACGTCGCATATTCCATCTAAATCGGATCATTTTAACTATTATAATTAAAGCCATCAATTTGATACATAAAAAGGGTTTTCTTTTTACTACACCATAAATACAAGTAGTATGAAATTCAAGTGTTTTGAGAGCAATTCCTGTGAAAAAGAATGATTTTTGTGATTTTTGAAATAAAAAAACTTTTAGGGAGAACTATTAAAAAAGTTATTATTCAGGGAATTCATTCAGAAAACTCAATTTATATCTTTAGATAATTCCTTTTTCTCGCAGGTTTGTCAAAGTCAAAATTTGTTGACTTTTTTGGGAATTTCCTTTAAGGAAAAATCGTGTTTTTTTGCTAATAACTTCATTTCTTAATATAAAATGAAACTTATTCATGGGTTCGAAAAAACTCTTCACATATCTTGTTGAAAATTTCAAAGCAATCGCTGTGGTAGTTTTTGAGGCATATTTTGCAATGATTTTAATATTGAATTTGGAGTAAAACATTCAAATACGAGTAGTTTTACTTTTGATTTTTGTTCGATTAAGATTGTATACGAATAAAAACAAAACAAACTTCTTCCTTAAATTACTCAAAAAAAACTTAATCTAATCTAATCTTTTAGAAATCCATGAAATACAACCGATTAACCCTTAATTCCTCATGTATTTTCAATAAAGAAATTTTCAAGATATTAAAAGGTCGAATTCTGTTTGGTTTAGGAATGCGTCAAGGAGCTGTACGATGGCCCCAGCCCGACCACCGGTTACGAGGAGTGGCAGGCGAGGCTGCTGGTGGAGACCCTGCTAGCCTGTGGCGCCAACAAGGAAGCCATGCGGGTGGTGAGTCAGCCGCCGGGCCCAGTCGCCGCCTGGATGCATCTGCGCGTCCTTCTGGCCAACGACAGCATCCCCGAAGCCTTCCACATGGCACGCCTATACGACGACGAGGAGGGTCAGCCACTGCTGGAACGATTCTTCCAGTACTGCATCGACCATGGGCGCTTCAAGGTGCTGGCCGAGCTGTGCCTGCGCGAGCCGGAAGAGCGGCTCGTCTACCGACTGCTGCGTCAGTGCCGTTCTCGGCAGGCGGAGTGCGTCCAGCTGATCCTGTTGCTGCAGAAGAGCAAATTCATCGAGGCCGTCTCCTTTATGGACGAAGTGGCAGCCGAGCGACAGCGAGAAGACGAATCCTCCACCAACATCATCTCGGCCTACCGCTCCACGATGGCGCCGGTGGCCCAGACCATAGCCGGCACTTACTTCCGCATTCGCGGCAAGCTGGACAGCATGAACCAGCAGCCAGGCCGGGACTTGGGCCGGCCTGAGCCCTTCAGCTGCCAGCTGGTCAAGCAGAACGCCAGTGGCCAGGTGGGTGGCATCTTCCAAAGCTCAGCCCTCAGTGCGCACTGGGCCACCCGCTACGAGGACTCGACCTCGCCCTCGGCCTCGGCCTCGGCCTCGGCCTCCAGTTTGCCAGTCTCTGGCATGTCTGTGCTTCTGCCGGCTTTCAATGTGGCCAGCAGAGGACACAGCAACATACCCTTCCTGCGGCGCGCGCAGTATGGCCTCTCGGAGTATCCCCGGCGGCGTCAGGCAGTGAAGCCTGTGCTGCACCAGGTGGCGGAGAAGCGGCAGCGCGAGCAGGAGGAGCTGCAGCGGGAAGACCGCCACCAGAGAGATCAGGGCTCGGTGCAGCCGAAGAAGCGCAGACGCCTGCTGGCCGAGCAGCTGGTGGAGGATATGCGTGGCCACGTCAGGGATATCTTGGCTCAGAACCCACCGCCAAAAAACCTCGAGAAGGGGCGTCTTGGGCGGGAAACAGCCAGCGGCTTGCTGCAGCCGCCATCCTTCCTGCAACCCCGCCAGCCTGCGGCTCGGGAGGGCAGCAGTTCGCCCCCAACAGTCTTAAAGCCTCGGCCATCTTTAAAGTCCCAGAGTGGCACTCCGCTTTTGGCCACGTCCACGAAGCTGTCTGGAACGAAGCGGTTTCGTTTCATGCCGCCGATTCCTCTGCACTTGGATGCCTCCATGGGAGTCGACAGCGAGGTGCCAGCGGACGAAGAATCGGCGGAACCTAGGGAGTGCGTGACCGAGACGGAGACGGAATCGGAGGTATTGGCAGAGGAAGAGGAAGTGAAAGAGGAAGTGGAAGAGGGAGAGGGAGAGGGAGAGGAGGAGGAGGAGGAAACTGACGAGATCATTATGGAGATAGAATCCAGAAGCGACCCGCAAGCCACCGATAGCAGCGAATCGGAGGATGAGTTTATGTCCCCGATGGCTTCCGCCAATGTGTCCCTGGCAAACCAGTCAGGGCTGGCACCGGCAGAATGCCCCAGGGTCATGGAACCGCCACGCGGTCCGCAGCCGCGCACCTCCCTGCTCCAATGCAGAACCGGAAGCGGAAATGGCAGCGAGAGTAGCGGTTTCGGCAGTTTCGCTACCGTCCACGCCGCCCACACGTCATCTCACTCGCAGTTCGTGCCCACCGTCTGCTCCTCGAAGATGTACGAAACGTATTCCCAGATGCAACTCTACGCCCCTAGCTCCGCCACTAGCTCCGGCGCGGTAAAAATATCTGAGCGTACCACCATCTGCGGCGACATGGAGTCCACCGATCTTAATCCGGAGATAACTGCTTCTTTGACAGCAGTCAGCTCTGAGTGGTCGCTGCCGCAAACGCGTCCACTGGGACAACCGCTCCAGATGATGGATACGACCTTGGGAATGTCCACCTATGATGTGACTTCTCTGGAGCCTCGGGAACCGGAACCGGAACGGGAACAGGAACGGGAACTGGAAAGGGAACAGCAACGGGTAGAGGAACAGGAACAGGAAGAAGACCAGAGTCGGGCGCAGGAGGAGGTCCTGCAGTTGGAGGACGCGACTGTCCAGACGCAGCAGCAGCCCGAAGAGGACCAACAGAGCCAAGATCAGGAGAGGCAAAGCACCGATGCCAACTACCAGTTGCCGTTCCTGACCAGCTTCATAGCGAGTACAGACTCGCCCTCCTACAGTCTGAGCAGCGAAGAATCGTCGGAGCTTTCCTCCATTCCTGATCTCATGCGCCCAACTCAGGAGGACATCGACAACCCTTTGTTTACTATCATGAACGAAGAGACGGGTTCTCTGACCTCGTACCACAGTGACACAAACGTCTCCCAAAACTCCAGTCCGCGAGCACCGCTCGGAACCGGCGGGGAGGGATCACCACGATCCCTGTACCGGGCCAACAGCCTGGAAACAGAAGACGATCTGGACACAACCAAGGGCTCACTCGAGGAGGAGGAGGAGGACTACGAGGACGATTGTGTGATCGCGCTTGACGGCACCGAAGTCCGGGGCTACATAGCGCCGCCTCAGCAAACGACGGCCTGCAGCAGTGCCGAGCTTTTTGCGTTCAAAGACGACTGCCAGGAGGAGGCGGTTCCTGGATCATGCCCTTCGCTTTCGTTGGGTGCCACGGCCAACAGCGACTCTGTGGTTACGGACACCATTGTGCTGGACAGCGACAGCGATTCCAGAAAGGAGAAGCAACCGGAAGCCCAGCCGCAGTCTAAGCCCATGGAAGTGGATGCGGAGGTAGCAATAGTGGAGGATCCTGCAACCAGCAACGATTCTGTTGCTACAGTTTCCTACAGTGAACCCAAACAAGCGCAGGCTGAGGTCGAGGAAGAAATGGTGGTCGATGATGTGGAGGAGAAACAAGATCACCTGCTGCCCGAAGATGCGGAGAAAAACAAAGTCCTGGTGATCCAGGAAGAGGAATCGGAGGGACTCAAAATGCCAGATGAAGACTCGGTTTTCGGAGATGATGAAATGGTGCTGGTGGTCCGAGAAGAGACAGAGCCCGATGTTGCTAAAGAAGAGATGATTCTGGATGTCATACAAGAAGAGGACTCGCAAAGTTACGGGCCAAAGGGATTGCCCGAAGAAAAGATAGAGTCCGATTTGGCTATAAATATGATCCATGAAGAGGACTCGCAAAGTTACGGGTTAAAGGATGTGCCTGAAGAAGAGATAGAGTCCGATGTGGATAAAAAAGACATGATACTCGATCAGATCGAAGAAGAGGACTCGCAAAGCTATCAGTTACCAGTTGAGAAAAAATTAGAATCCTCCAAGGATGTCCCCGACCAAATGGCCAAAGATGAATCAGCTCCAGAGGCAGATCCAGTACCTTATCCGACTCAGGAAGAAGACTCTAAGCAGAGCCTCACGCTGGTCTCGTCCGAGGACGAGAATGTTGCGGATGCTGTTCCAAATCCGCCGCAGCAAGCAGTAGCGGTAAAGCGGCAGCGCAAGCATGAGAAGCTGCTTCCGGCTCAGGAAGAGGACTCCAAGCAGAGCGTCACGCTGGTCTTGTCCGAAGACGAAGATGATGCGGCTGCTGTTCCAAAACCGCCGCGGCAAGCTGTAGCGGAGAAGCGGCAGCGCAAGCAGGAGGAGCTGCGTTCGTTCGAGGGCGAAGAGGTTGCGGCTGCTGCTCCAAATCCGCCAAGGACTCTCCGTGCCCGCCGCAGCTACTCTGCCCCGAAGGATAGCCCGGTCGTGCAGATGCCTCCGGTGTTGGAAGAGGACTCCAATCAGAGCCTCACGGTGGTTTCGTCCGAGGGCGAAGAGGTTGCGGCTGCTGTTTTAAATCCGCAGCGGCAAGCAGTAGCGAAGAAGCGGCAGCGCCAGCAGAAGGAGCTGCATCCGGTTGAGGAAGAGGACTCCAACCAGAGCCTCACGGTGATCTCGTCCGAGGGCGAAGATGTTGCGGCTGATGTTCCAAATCCGCCGAGGACTCTCCGTGCCCGCCGCAGTTACTCTGCCCCGAAGGATAGCCCGGTCGTGCAGACGCCTCCGGTGTCTGGGCCCAGGGTGCGCCTGCGCAGCGCCGAAAACGTCTCAACTCCCAGGCGTCGCGCCCTGCGACACAAGAATCTTCTGGAGGTAATCGACGAGAGCTCGCAGGATGCCTCTCTACCGCGCACGAGGTCGCGCTCGCGACTCAGCATAGACTCTGATGCGGCTGCTCCTGGATCCGGAACCACGACCACGACCACGACCACGACGCGTAGCAACCGGGCCACATCGCTGCACCCAGAAGCGCCCAACGTAACACCTCGGCGCACGCGACGCGGCAACAGCGAGCCTCCCAGCCCAATGACCACACCGGTGCGAATGCCCCGCGTCAAGAGGACCCGTAACACAAGCAAGAACAAAGAGACTGGGACACCAGACGAGGCCTCAGCCGAGTCAACCGAAAACAAGTCGAAAGCAGAGGCACAGCTAGAAACAAACCTTCAGCCAGAGGCGGAGCAGGAGGAGAAACCGCGGCTAAGACGTACCACCAGGCGCCCCGCCTCAGCGCTGGGTGACAAGATCGATAAGGGTGAGAAGAGCGAGCAAGCAGAAGCCACCACTTCTGGCCAGTCTACGCCCAGGCAACTGCGTCTGCGGCTCCACCGGATGTCAAAGAGGGATTCGGAACGTGCCGAATCAGCGCCTCCGACATCGGAGCGTTCGGTGATAACGCCAAGTCCAACGGAAGGTGAGGAACAACAATATTTCATTAGACAGTTGATAATATCCTGATATCCTTGCAGGTACAAGCGAATCAGGCGTGCCGCCCAAGAAACGCGGTCGCGCCAAGAAAAAAGATCCGCATTAGAATTCCGCAGAATTGAATTAACTTGTTGCTGAAATTGATGGAAAATGGATACACTTTTTATATTTTTGTTCATCTGAAATTTCTATATTTTATGGCTTTTGATTTCAAAGTTTGAAATAAAAGTGTTGAAAATAAAGTCGATCTGTAGAGACTCTGAGACCCCGCGTTATCCCCAAAACAAAGAAATATTCGGATGTGTCCCAATAAAATTTCCAATTAAAAAGTGTCAAGTTTCTTAATTCAACAATCTACAGAATATCTATTATGGTAATGATACAAAGGACATTTCAAGGAAGGTGCAATCATTATACCCTTGAAAAGGGTATTAAAATTTTGTCCAGAAATGTGTAACGCATTAAAGAAAGCATCTCCGACCCCACAAAGTATATATATTCTTGATCAGCATCAACAGCCGAGTCGATATAGCCATGTACGTCTGTTTCTATACAAAAAATAGACAGTAGTTATAAAGCTAGCGTTTTGAAATTTTTACCAGATCATTATTTTTGTTGCACGCAGATTAAGTTTAAAAATCGAACGGATCCGTCCACTATATCATATAGCAGACATACAAACGATCAATCATATTTCAAGAGTTTGTATGGAAAACTTTTTTGTTCTCCAAGCTATCGCAACCGAATTAAACATTTATTCATTTGACATAGCCATACATGATTTTTTTAAGTTTGGTCCGGATCGTCCCACTATATCACATAGACGCCATACAAACGACCGATTTTTTATTTTTTTTTTTTATTTTGTATTAAAAATCTGTGCGAATGGACAATCATTAAATGATTTGGGGGTGACATTGACTTAAGGGAGGTACAAGGAATGTATATCTTATGAGTTTGACTTAGGTGTCTATTGGTGGGGGAGGTCAAGCGGGTGTTTCCTTTTTAGGCGTCTTAGGGAATTGGCTGTTATCTAGGAGCTTGATTGCCAGGTGGTTGGGGTGGTTGTCCAGTCTTTTTGTATAAATTTCGCTGAGTCGGCTGATCTCGTCTGCTACCGAAGGAATTCCAAGCTCTTTGTGGATTATTGAGTTTTCATGGTACGGATGGGCGTTAGAAATTTTTCTCAGACATTTACTTGTATTCTGAAACCGCTGGATTCTGATGCGGTTAGAACAGCTTGCCGTGCCCCACAACTGTATCCCATAGGTCGATTGGGTTCAGCACTACTTTGTATGTGAGTAGTTTGAGTTTTTCCCTGAGCTTGGACCTTCTCCCTAGGAGCCAGTGCAGTTGCTTAAGTCTTAGGTCGGCCTGGTTGCGCTTGTTGATCAGGTGAGGGCGCCATGTGAGCCTGCGGTCCAGGGTTAGCCCTAGATATTTGGGAGTGTTATTTATAGGGATGATTTCCCCGTTGAGTGTGACGGGGGGGCAATCCCTCTTGCGTAATGCGAAGGTTGTGTGGGAGGATTTCTCCGCGTTGACCACGATGTTCCATCGTTTCAGCCATGGATTTAGAGCATCCAGTTGTCTCTGTATGATGGCTGATGCTTTCTGCGGATCTGTGGCGGAGGCTAGGAAAGCGGTGTCGTCTGCATATGTAGCTACTGTGAGGTTCCGAGAGGGGGTGATGGGAAGGTCCGCTGTGTAGAGTGTGTATAAGATGGGTCCAAGAACACTGCCTTGTAGAGGATTGCCAGCAAACTAATCGGACAATACGAGGCTAGATTGGCTTCAGGTTTTCCAGGCTTGAGGAGGACAATTACTTCAGCACGCTTCCACATTTTCGGGAAGTACCCTAGACGAAGGCAGCTGTTAAAGATGTTAGCCAGCCTTTGGGAACAGATTAGGGACAACATTTTCAGTGCTGTTGCATCAATTCGGTCAGGACCTGGTGACTTGCCATTTTTTAAGGTTCGACGGGCTGTATTGGCGTGCCAGGAGCACTTGGGTTGTCTACGAACCTTATGATGTCAGCTCTCTCTTCGGCAGTGCATCTATCTAAAGGTGAGAAAGCACTATGTAAATGATCGGCAAAGGCTTCTGCTCTTTCGATCTCAGACCGACACCAGGACCCGTCCACTTTGCGCATGGGTGATATCTTCTTCGCAGGTCTTTTAATGTGCTTCGTAACATTCCACAGATTGTGCTGCGGGTCTCCAGGTTCCAGCTCCTTGAGGAATCTATGGAAGGAGTCCTGCCGTAGGATGGTTAGCTTGTCCTTCAGTTCCTTGGTGGCACGATTAAGTGCTGTCTTGTCCCTGGGGTTGCGCGGAGAAAACCCGACTCTTCTGAGGCGCCTTTTTTCGGCCACGAGGGCCGCGATTTCAGGAGACCACAAGTGCAAGTCTCTTTCAGGTGTTCTCGGGGTGGTCGGAGGAGGTGGGTTCGCAAACTCAGCAGCATTGTGCATCTCTTTGGTTAGTTTTTCGATGGCCGCATCTATGTTGCTTGGGGTGGAAAGAGGGGGATCTGGGTACAGGAAGGAAAACATCCATAACGTAAACTTGGGGGCATTTGTGTGTTTCCCGGTGAGTCTTCTAGGCGGGGTTTTTCTGAGGACGGGGATGTTTGGGAGCAAGTTTACTGCGCTGTGGTCGGATAGAAGTTTATCATAGCTTGAGCATGTTATCTTAGAGTGTCCTATGCCCTTGGAGACGGCGAAGTCCAGAAGATCCGGCTACTTTGAAGGGTCGGAAGGCCAAACAATCAAAGAGTATAGACGTACCTGGGGATCGACAGCAAGTTTCTTATCGTGCTTTAACGACCGATATTCCTTGTTTTCGTTGGTAATGAAAATTAATTTGTGCTAAATACATTCTAGAAATACATTCTTCTAGAAAAAAAATCGTTTATTCGAAAAAATTCAATACATTTTGGTCCCCTCGTTAATTCGTATTTTTTTTAAATAGCTAAGAAAGTTGAACCTTCCGTTAATCGAAATTTTGTTTTGAAGTCTCTATAATTCGTGCTTAAGGTTTCAGTAAAATATTAAATGATGATGTATTGGAGGATAGTCCATTAAACAAAGATTATTGTTGGGCAACTATTTCTGACAACGCTCTAAACCCCGGTTAGTTTTGAGGAATACGTAGACATTGACAATGAAGTTACTGTATCTGTGGAGAGGTAATGACATATTGACGCCGAAAGAGATGAAAGTTTGATCAACATTCAAGCTTCAAACTTAATGTTTATAAAAGTATATTTGATAACCTAATAAGTTTGGAGAGTAAAATAGAAAAACTAAAAAAAAATAAACACCAAGTAATCAAAAATGACAGACTTCTTAAATGCTTGATTTGTAGTTATCATAATTTTATATTTTTGTTTACTTTTTCATTATTAATAATTCTAAAACGTGCACATGAATGTAAAACCTATATTTTAATTTTGAATATCCTATAATATCGAATAAAAATGTAAACACAATGTGAAATATTATATAAAAGCCTCGTTTATTCGAATTTTTCTTTGGTCTTTGCTGATAATTTATTATTTCCAATGATTGTAACATGTACAAGTATGTTTAATAATCGCAACACCTCTTTTTCGCAATAAAAAAAGTTTATATTTAAATATTTACTTCGTTTGGCATTTTGAAAAGTAACCGACAGCTCTCGTTTTCAAATTCAACAACAATTTGGAACAGCCTTTGAACTGAATATTACAAAAATTGTAAACCTCTTTAACAAAAACCTCTTAACAATCCAAAAAACGTATATAGAATATAAATGATCACTTTTTACACCGCATATAATCACTTTTTCTATTCAAAAAAATTTAAAAACCATTAAAAACATTAATTCTAAGGCAGATACAATATATTATTTATTTAATGGTTTCCGGTTTTCACCAAATGCATCTTGAAACATTCTAAACTAGACAAGAGGTTTCATTAACCCAAAATATATAATATATAATATATAGATGAATTTTCAATTTTAAAATATTAAGGATCTTTTTTCCAAATTTCAGCTTCCAGTCTTTGCTTTGTAGACAATTTATTGAGTTACCGAATAAGATTTCGATACCATTCTCCTGAAGAGTTGCCTGTAGAGTTTCTCGTGTCGTGTATCGTGTACTTTGTGACGATGGTCTTTGCTTTGTAGACGATTTATTGAGTTTAGCTTCAAGCTGGTCCGGTTTTGGAGTAATCCCCAACCCAATATTAGATGGATGCGTTCCCAATCCCTCCCAACTCCAAAACTCAAAGACAGATTGCAATTGTAGTTGGATGGTTCGGATGTATATATATGTACACATATTTACAAAAGTTATGCTTATAAATAGAATTCGGCAAGATTCGGGCGGTGGTACGGAGGATTTTGTCGTTCTTAAGGCTAACGATTGGCTCCTAAATGAATCCTAAACGAGAGTAGAGAGCTCGTGCAGGGAGATGGTGATGTTGCTCATGTCCAGCGTGGGCGGCATGCCTGGGCTGACCGATCCACTCGCCTCGCGACCGCCCGACGTCAGGCAACTGGTGTTGCTAATGGCCAGGCCAACCAATGGCCGTGGAGTCGGAGGCGTCGGCGGCGTGGCGGTGGCAGGGCGAACGAGAAAGGAGGAGTTGACGGCTCCGCCGCCTCCAGCCAAGTGGTTGTTGCCGCTCAGCAGCGGGTTAAAGCTGCCGTGCGAGTGGTTCGGCGACACAGGCGTCACGGAGGGCGGCTGCAGGAGACAGGCGTGCTGGCTCTGGTAGAGTTGCATCGGTTGCTGGGCAGCCGAGAAAGATGTGGCGGTGGTGTGGAAGCCACTCGGCGACAGGGGCACATGTGGCACGGGCACCGGCAGCTGCAAGGGCATGGACATTGGCAGCTGGCTGGCCGAAAGCAGCGAAAGATTGTGCGGATGCGGATGCGGATGCGGATGAGGATGTGGATGTGGCTGAGAATGGCTGAGCGGTGGCGGCAAAGAGAGGCCGAGGCTCAGGGGGGCGCCACGGTAGCTGATGGTCTTCTCGCGCTGCCACACGAAAACGTTGTGCACCATGGCGCCGCCGCAGAAGACGATGCCCACGCCGATCAGCACACTGGTCACGGTCGCCGGAGTCGAGTGGAAGTGGCTGAACGTGTAGAGTATGAGTCCGGTGAGCAGGACCGGAATGGAGATGAAGAAGCCGCTGACGGCGCAGGTGCGGCTGGCGCTCGACTTGGCCAGATACTGGTTGTTGCGCCCCTCGAACACCGGCGCCCGCAGCTTCACGGCGAACAGGAACTGGATGGCGCAGACCAGCAGGCAGCACAGGTTGAGGGAGAGTGAGAGGGCGCCTAGCGCCAGGGTGACGTCGTACACTACGATGAAGTCCTCGCTGTTGGCCGTCGATGCGGCCGATGCCGTCCGCCCCAGCGCATCCTCGCGTCCATTTGGCGATATCCTCAGCAGGAAGATGAGCGAGAGTAGTGCCAGCAGAAGGGAAACTGTGGATGTGGATGCAAATTATCAGTTGAACTCAAGAACTTTGTTTTATAAAAGATTAAGGACATCCCTAAAGAGTTTATTACTTTTTTTTTTAGAGAACTAGTCTCTGGATCCTAGTTTTGTTGCCTAAACCTATAAAATATCCTGAATCCTGTCTCTCTAGCATACAAATTTACTGGGCAATGGGCGAAACTATTTTATTTTATAAATAAAAACGGATTGAAAGTAAGGATTTAAATGTTATTCGACAATTGGCAGGATAAACGACATTCGGAGGACACGTTTCTGAGCTTAAAATATTATCTTTTTAATAAAAACCTGAATCTAAAATTCTACATAAATACAAGTCGTGAATTTATTGGGAAATTGTTAAAAGAATCAACACAATGGCAATCAACAAAAAGGTGCAAGCTTTGAATTCCAGAAGCCAATGTCCTTAGACTTGTAGTCCGGATCTTTTAGAATAAAAATTTAGATATCTGGATATATTATATGAGGTATATTATATATAATTATAATATTATACTTTGGTGCTTAAAAAGGTGAATAAGCTTAAGAGGAAACATTTTAAAAGTTGTGCAAGAAAATCCTTTTGCTTTTGGACAAGTAAAGGGATCTACTCCTTTGATTCTTCAATTTAATTCAATTATATTTTTTAATTGCATTGTAATTGCTACGATCCCTGACACTTACATTTCATAGTTTAATTTTCATTTATTCAAAAAAGTTGATTAATTTTGTGTTCCTGCAGAGGGTCTGGTCTCCGGTCTCCGGTCTCCAAGTCATCGATTTGTTGTGAAAAATATAGCCTAGAGACCAGCAACGCTGACAACCAATTGGATTACAATTCCCATCTTTTGCCTCGTAATCTTTTCTATGTATACTTTATTCTCTCGGAGCCGTACGATAAACGGCAGCGCCCATCGGTCGCTTAAGAAACTGTACAATAATTATTGATTAAGCTATCAGTTGAGTATCAAAGATCCTCTCGGCTTAGCTATTCAGAACCAAGCAACTGTTCCTTGGTTAAGGCTACTAGAAGGACTCTCAGATCAAAATCTACGGGAATATATAGCTTCGATTCTCCGAGTCATTCTCCGATTTGTTGTGGAAAATATTTCTATGCTATATTTTCCACAACTACCAGTTGAGTATCAAAAGTCCTCTCTGCTTACCCATTCAGAACCAAGCAACTGTTCCTTGGTTCCTTGCTACTAGAAGGACTCTCAGATCGAAATATATATATAATATACTTAAATCTAATAAATATAAATCTATAAATCTATACAAAGCTTCGAAAATAAAGAGACCAGCAATGTTGACCACAATGCTATCCCATAAAGCCATAAAGGGATGCGGATACGTACTGAGGCAGAGCAGGCCGAGACTGGTGAGGGCCTCCCGTGGCGAGGGACCCGGCTTGGTCAGCTTCTGGAGCACGGGGTTGGCCGTGAGGTTGTGGCAGTTGATGTAGCTGTGCCCCACCGGACTGAGGTGGTGGGGGTGCGACTGCTGGTGCGAGTGCGAGTGGGGGTGCGGGTGCGGATGCGGGTGCGGGTGGTGGAGCAACTGCGTCTGGGACTGCATCTGCAGGTGCGTCGAGTGCTGCTGCTGCTGCTGTTGCTGTTGTTGGTGGAGCTGGTGGCTGCTGTCGGCGAGGATGTGCTGGTTGGTGTAGGTGTGATGGTGAATGCTCCCATTCCCATTCCCATTCCCATTCCCATTACCATTTCCGTTACCGTTGCCCAGGCAGTTCCCGTTGGGGGTCAACGGCGTGAGGGGAGTCAGCGGCTTGAGCGGGGTGCTGGGGGTGGCGATGTTCAGGAGGGTGGAGGCGTTGGCCAGTCGTCCGCCCCCATTGAGCAGTGTGCTCGTGGCGGAGGCATTCAGGGCGGAGATGTTAAGGGGTTGCGTCTGCGACTGCGACTGCGACTGCGGTTGTGGCTGTGGCGGGCGCAGGTGGATGTTGCGCGCGGTCGTGGCCAAGGCAGCAGCTGCAGGCGTCGGCGAGTTCCCGCCACCGGTGCTGGTTCCCGTTCCAGTTGCTGCACCATGCACTGGGGGTGTGTTGTGGCCGCTGCCACTGCTGGCGCTGTTGTTGTTGCTGGTGCTGCTGCTGTTACCGCTGCCGCTGCCGCAGCCGTTGCCGTTGCCGTTGCCGTTGCCGTTTCCATTACAATTAAGGTTGTTGGCGGTGCGAAGCAGCTGGCCGCCAAGCGGCACCGGCACAGGCACAGGCACGGGCACGGGCGGGGGCACGGGTATTGCAACGGCGGATGCAGTGGCAGTCACACTGCTCGCATTCGAGGCGTGCTTCAGCATTTCCTGCGAATTCAATCAAGCCGACCGCTCACATTCTGGACGAGCCACGAAAAACGAAAACGAAAAACAGGACTAATCGACCTGCAAAAGGACTAAGATTAGTTTCGAATCAAATATCTGTTGCAGCTTTTTGAAGAATTCTCTGTTTTTTGCACTTTCTTCTCGCTTGGGGTAGGGGTCTGCTTGGGGAAAAACTTACCCACAAATTATGCATCGGATGCATGTATTGAGTAATTAGCGGATGGTAAAGAACTATTGGAGTGAGCGGTAGCGCAGGTGAGCGGGGGTAAAAGCAAAAGCGGGAAAACGGAATATTCGCACGCTCACACTTGCGCAAAAGAAATGCAGATCTAGAGAGACAGAGAGAGAGAGAGAGAGAGAGAGACGAAGCACAAGTGCAATTGTAACGGTTCACCGAGACTTTGCTGTACCTGTGTACGTGTACCTACACACATACACACATATATGTACACATGTATATGTTCAAGACAAGCCATAAAGGACCTTGGTTTCCACAGCATGCCACGGATTCGAGGAAAATCGAGGAAAAAGCTTACTTGGAAATTGTGGATTTTGACTGACATTGCTGAGTCTTGAACCAAACACTAAACACCAAACACCCAACACTGAACAAAAAACAAGAACACAAAAAACGAAACACAAAAAACGAAACACGAAACACGAAGAAACAGAAAATGCATTTGACAGGTTGGGAAACGGGTTTACCTCGCTGTATGTTCTTTTTGGGTGTTTTGATCTCCCCTTTTGGCCTGTGACCTTTACATGGCCATTGCCGGCTAAGAGCTCTTGCCAATTTCGAGTCAATCAAGCAAAAGTCAATCGCCAATTAGCAGTATTTCGATGCGAACCGATCCGATCAAGTGACAAACTGCGACTAAGGACTACGATCGAGCGCCAAACACAAGGACGCGTTTATCAACCCCCAAAAGGAATTTAGTTACATACTTTCCGCGCGGAACGCATCTGCCACTCAGAACTTGCTTATCAAAATTTCGAATCCGAAGCTAATAAATATTTACGAGACTATCGGGCAAGAGCGCTACTCTAACCGTCGGATGCGGTGGTGTTTTTACGAATGAATTCCCAATCAACCGTAATTCGATGAACGTTTCTGGCGATGAACCAGCAGCGTTCATTCGTGGTTGGCCGCCCGGTTCGCGAAAGAGAACCCACTGCCACCACGATCCACCACGATCCACCACTTCAAGCCGCACCTCTCCGAGCCGACTCCAGCCAACGGTTGGCTTCTTGCTTGGTTCTAGCCGCCGGCAGCGATCCGATGCGATCCCAGCCAGCTATTCGCACAACCAGTTAACAAGTGAACGGCCAGCTCTCCCTCTCCCTCTCTCTGACCCACCCGATCCCACCAACACATACATGTGCGGGCTCGGGAATAAGCCAACTCCGAATGCCATTAATCACAGTGGAACGAACAGCCCTGCGATAGCCTTAAAATTCAAGGAATCGAAATAGCAGTCCGCGGCACAAAATTAAAGTCTTTTAAAGTCTTTTTTTTTTTTTTTAATAGATTTAACAAATATTTCAAAATGGATTTTCCAAAATATTTTCACATATTTATTCTTTAACATAACCGAAATCTTTCATAATTCATTGCAGAATAATGTAATTAAATTTGTATATTTAATTTATATTCCTCCTATATAGTCTTTCATTCATTTTTCATTTAAACATTAAACCATATTTTATAAATAATTTACTGTTTGACACGAGATATTAACCTTGCGATAGGCCTAAAATTAAGAAAGGAATCGAAATAGCAGCCCCGGCACGAAATTAAAATCTTCGTTTAAATTTACATTTCAAAATGGATTTTCCAAAATATTTTCATATATTTACGTTTTTTTCAAATAAGAACCACTGATATCCGAACCGAAATCTTTCATAAATCACTGCAGAATAATAAAACTTGTCTAAATTTCTATATTTTATTTATACAGACTTGAAAAAAAGGATTCTCGTTTCCTTTACCTTACCCTTCTCCAATTAAGGATATTTTTCATTTAAACAAATATTTAAAAAAAAATTTCCAGCTTGACATGAGGTATTAGCATATTACTAGCGATATTGGCATAGATATAGCACTTCTACTGCTAGTACTTCTTCTAGTCTTCCAGCGCTATCGTTCCGAATTTTGTTATATATTTTGATAATACATTTTGATCTGAAAATTGTCCATTAAAATTAATGGATATCAAAACTTTTAATGGAAACCAGAGGAACATTTTATTTGGGGTCCGGAAGGATGCGTTTGGAATACCTTTAGTTTTTGAGGTAAAAAACGCTTCCTTCTCTCCATTAAATGCATACATTTGCACGGATTTAATATTCCCTATGATTCTACGAGTTTTGGAACAAAAAATCTGGGTTTTTTCAAACTTTCAGTGCAGTTTCAAAGTGACCAGGAATGCATCGTTATGTGGCCCACTGTACCTCAAACCTGATCGATGCGCGCACACATACAAGCACACGCGAGGGAGCCGATCCTGCCCCACACGCACACGTTACCATCACTACCACCACCACACTCCCAACCACAACACAACAAACACGTATGTGAGTCCCAACTGCCGCTTCAACATAAACTCGCCTAGCCGCATTCCACGAGCTCCGAGCTCAGCGCGGGCCGGAGGGAAGTTGTTGTTTGTTGGATTGTTGCTTTGGCCGACAGCAATACTTGCCTCTTGTTGCATACCACACATTCATATCGTGCCTGCACTGGGCTAGGCCGCGTTTAGATATTCACAAACTTTTACCTTTAGAAGCCAGGTATCAGATACAGGATCAGGAATTAGCCTTGGCATGCCGTATCCTGGTGTATGGTTAAGGATTTATTGGTTCAGATTCGCGGATGGCACTTGTCCAATTGGAGTTTTTCAGTTGCATTCAAAATATACAAATTTCAATTTTGTCGTTGCCAGATTTTGAATATATATTGTTGAGTGTTGGTCAACGAATGATGTTAATCGATAACTTGATAGTATTTGTCGAAAAAGAAAAATATTATTTCTGCTCCAATCAAAAACACAGGAATTTTAGCACAAAAAAACCTAGCAAAAAATGTAATAAAGAAATAAAATGTTACCTCTAAATAACATCGATATACGATATTTAAGCGAACAAAACATTGCGATATTGCGATAAAGTTCTTCTTCTGCTATCGATACTTGGACATAAATATATATTTACGACATCCCTACTAATTACTGCACAGCTGCACTGCCAAAGATCCTGATCCTAGCATGACTGATCACAGCAAACTGTCCGTGGCCGTCATTTGTTCCTCGAACATGAACCGCTCCATGGAGGCGCACAATTTCCTGGCCAAGAAGGGCTTTAATGTTCGCTCCTACGGCACTGGCGAACGCGTCAAACTGCCCGGCATTGCGTTTGACAAACCCAATGTTTACGAATTTGGCACCAGCTACGAGGAGATCTATCGCGACCTGGAGACCAAGGACAAGGAGTTGTAAGTTTTCCCTACCTATCAATTCAGCCTAATTTCTCATGGGGCCACATGGGGCATTCTCCTTCTGCCACAGTTACACACAGAACGGCCTGCTGCACATGCTGGACCGCAACCGGCGGATCAAAAAGTGCCCAGAGCGTTTCCAGGAGACCAAGGAGCAGTTCGACATTATCGTAACCGTCGAGGAGCGTGTCTACGACCTGGTGGTGATGCACATGGAGTCGATTGACTCTGTAGACAATCGGCCTGTACACGTCCTCAACGTCGATGTGGTGGACAATGCAGAAGATGCGCTGATGGGTGCCTTCCTCATTACAGACATGATGAATTTGGTGCGAATCGAAACCATCGGCTTCCCGCTGCTATCCCAAAAATACATATCACACAACACTTCATATTTTTTACAGATGGCCAAGTCGAACGACCTCGATAACGACATCGACGAAATGATACAGGAATTCGAAGAGCGCCGAAATCGGGTGATACTTCACTCTGTTCTTTTTTACTGACGACTGTCGCCCGGCATCGGAACGTGTCCGGCTCCTGTTCCTGTTCTTTCACAGCCTCGGTCGATTTTAGGAGGTCGACGGGGAGACACATGGACCGGGGAGCGGGAGCAAGGGAATCATCGTAAACAGGGCTGGGATCGTGATCGGGGGGTTTGTGCAGCCACTCAGGTGGTAGCCATATATAGCTTGTAAATAGGAAAGCCACACCACACACTGATAAGATCTACACCTGCGCATCCGCAAGTGGCGTTTGGTAGAGCTGTGCGATGGGGTTCGATCAGCTCAAAATTTCTCAAGTAGTTGTTATTATGTAAGTGTGTGCGTTCGTTTTCCTGTAGTACAAGAAATTTGTTTTGTTTTTAGTCCGCGGTCGATTTTCCTGTTTGTATCATCGCTTCGATACCCATTTTCAATTTTTCCCGACTGGCAACACTGGCCGGTTCCTCTTCCTCCTCCTCATCAACCTTCCCCCCCCACAAATACCAGACCCTACCATTCTCCAACAAATTCCATCATTAACCGATTCACATAAACAAAGAATCGCATACGGTGCTCTACCACACTTGGCAGTGTGTGTATGTTGTGTGCTTCTTCGTATGTGAATGAGTGCATAAGGGAGAACCGGCAAAGTCAGGGGCGGAGTAGGCGGATCAGCGGGGCGGGCGTAGTTATTTTTCTAGTTTCTAAATTTTAATTTGGTGGGACAGAGAACAGCCTCTGGAATCACAATAAAATTATTAGGTTAACGTAATACCATTGCGGCCTGTGTGTCGCAAAGTTAAAAACAACAGCCGGAGGCCGGCAGCAGGTGCTACAATATGCAAACAATACTGAATAATAAAATTATTAAGAGCGTGTTTAATAAATGAAACTGATTGATATTGGAATGATTTAAAGTGTTACCAAGGTCGAATACGAATGGCAATACGAGTCTAGATTATCCGAGTCCAAAGTCAATGCGAAACCTATAACAGGCCTAAACCTATAAGAATGTATATTTCCATATATTTATATAAAAAAAAAAAAATCAAACAAGATAATGTGAGATTACAAGCGTAATTTTTACCAAGTAATAAAATATTAGCTTGTATACTAATATATAAAAATTTCAAATTTCTTGGCATCTAGAAAATGAGAAAGAAAATACTGGAAAAATGTTGCTTTTTCTTTAGTTTTCATACATATTAATTTTCTAAAATGTTATCATAAATCGTTTAAATTAGCTTTTATCTTTAATAATTCTTATTTCATGATAATTATCTGTATTCACATCAATTAAACATTTTGCTATTTAATCATACTTTTGTTTAAGTCTTCCTGTTATTGTGTTTGGGTCCCTCATGCGTTTTGTTTATGGATAATAAAAATAACTAAAAAATATACACGGTTTTTAAATTTTTTGTATGGAACTATGGACGCTTTTATTTTTAAGAAGATATTTTAAATTTAAGGGCTCTAATATTGAGTATTTTTTACGTTCAAATCGTGACTTATCGGAATTCTACATACAAAGTTTTGACATATTTTTTGTCTTATTTGTAATATTTATTCTTTTTATTTCAATACCAATACAAATACAAGATCGATCAAAAAAAAACAAAAGTATAATTGATATTATAATACTTTGAATATTTAATAAATATTTCAGATCGAAAATCAAGTTTGAATCGGGACGCGCCTAAGCCCCCGGCATCCAAGTCCGGCCCTGACCGATCGCCGCCTTCGGTTACAAAGCGTCGTTTCTGTTGTTGCCATTGGCAGTGGCGCGGCGCGGCGCGGCTACAACGCTCCAATGTTCCAACGCTCAATGCTTCATGCACACTTTGTGTGCCTGGCCTGGCGCAGTCAGGGAACGATCGCGCTTGGCTCCATTACTCTGTGCTCTGTGCTCTGTGCTCTGTGTGTTTCAAGGGCCTCCGCAAGTCCGCAAATCCGAAAGTCCGAAATCCGAGAATTCGCAACTCCACTGGCCGAATCCAAACAAACCACCTTCTGGCCACCGCAATCGTTGGCTAGCGAGCAAATAAACCGCGTCTCCAGCACTAGGCTTGTGAAATCCAAAAATTCACACAACAGTGGGTTAATAGTAAAAGCGGCCATAAGAGTTTGTTTTCGGTTTTACTTCTTTTTTTTCTGTTATTTCGTACGCTTACGGTTTCGTGTGTGCGTGTTTGCTAACGGTTGCTAAATCTCCACTACAATGGCAGCCACGAAAGAGGGTAAGTGGCGGGACGAAGCTACATACATACATATCTAGGTGACTGGGCGGAGTGGGGGCGTACTCCCCGCGATCACTGTCCCGTCAGGTGGTGGCGCCCTTCAAACACACTCTTCGCCTGAGGTCACCTACAAATCGGTCTGTCTTATCAGAAGCTTCTCAATCTCCGCTCTCACTCCCAATTATCTACCGATGACGTCCAGTTGTTGTTTTTATAGTTTGTTTTTTCGACGTTTTTTGCGTTTGAGCACCACTCACCCCCAAGATTATGGCCCGGTAATAACCTTCCGGACGAAGTGAGATTGTTGCTCGGCGTCCATGGCAATGACATTGGGGATTGGAGTGAGTGCGTTCTACACGTGAATAATTAGCTGCCAGAAGCAGGCCTTTCCAAAACCCGCTCACTCGACAGCTAATTTATTTGTATTACAAAATTCCATCTTTATGTAAACAGTTAAATGTGTATTGCATGTATGTCTCCCTCTCTCTTCTGCTGTGCCCACATGCGTGTCTCTTTCTCTTGACTCCGACTTTGATTTCGACTCTGACTCCGGTTGCTGATCTGGCTCTGCTGCTGCGGCTCTCCTTGCCCCAATGCCTTTGCTTGGTCAATGTCAAAACCGATATGTGGCCGCAATCGTGGACCTGACTCACGACTCACGATCGAAGGAAACGGTTCAGCTGGCCAGTAACACCAAGTCATTGATACACTGGGAATGTGAATCTACCAACTTTTTGATTTAAGCTGAAAAAAAAAAAAAAAAATTTTTTTTTATATATGTATATATTTGTATAAAATATTTACTTTATAAAGAGTTTTATGATAAATTGAATATTTTTTATTCCATGTGTAGGTCAGTTGAAGTTTGAAGTTTATCAAGTATTTTTCAAATATTTTAATCTTCAACCTTCAAGTAGAAGAGGCAAGGTAAATGCAATTCCGATTATCAGGTAAACGTGAGGAAGAATTGCTCTAGATCACTCGGGAGATACAATATTATATTTTATAATAATATAATAATTTTATAATAATATTTTATAAGAAACTTAAGGTAAGACTTTTTAGACTACAATGATGGTCAAACTTCTAATCTAGAATTGTTAATCAAAAAGTGGCAAACCATTTTTTCTCTAGTTTAGTTAATTATGAAATTGTAATTGTTTTTTTTTTCCCAAAACCTACTCTGGGAAAAATGGATCTTAAGGGTTAAGTTTTTGAGGATATTTTTTTGGGTTTTTTATATTTGTTATTTAGGGTAAGAAACGATCTATAAAACCCCTAAAAACATCTAAAAGAAAGACTAACCTTTGACTCACAGATTTTCAGGCTTTTTGGCTTCGAGTCGAAAATCACTTTCGTTTCACTTTCAATTTCTATATCAAATAAATATAAATATATATTATAATGTATGTTTTTACTTTAGATTAATATGAAATAATTTGTTGGAAATTCGACTTTTTTAAGAGCCATGCCTTTTTAAATTAAAGAATTATTCATTTTTTTATCTATGGTAGTGAAAGAAAAAGGAAAATTTTCAAAATTATTAAGAAACATAAATAAACATAAATAAATATTTAAATAATACTAAAGAAGATAAAGACAATTTTAACAAAAAAAAAAGACGATTTTGTAGAAGTTTCCTTCTGGTAAATATTTCAATTAAAATGTTTTAAGAGCACTTAAAAACCAAAATTATATTTTTTTTATCTGGACGTGAAAGCAAAAGAAATAAGAAATTTGAATTTATATTAATTAAAAAATTAAAGAATTAAAAAATACAAAATAGACACAATTTAAATAAAAAAAAAGAAGATATTTTAGAAGGAAGAACTTTAGAGCTTGGTAAATATTTAATTTAAAATTGAAAATGTGTTATTCTTTTGATTATTATTTTGAATAGAATAAAGGCAGAACTATATCTTTTTTTCATTTAAGTACAAAATATAAAAATGTTGTCTTAAAATATCTTTTAGAAAGCTGAAAGTTTCAAACAAATCAAAAACTAGAAACTAAATCTAGAACTTTTCTAGAACTAGAACTAGAAACTATTCTACACAGCTTTTAATGATTTTGTTAGAATTATATAATATATAAAATAATGCATAAAAGAAGGCCTCAGCTGCTCTGGCAATAATTATTGTACCTCCTGTATGTACTTGAATTTAATTTCTAAGATACAATTGAACAATTGAAGTATGTTTGATATACAAGGTGCGTTCCAAAGTAAACAGGACTTTTAAATAATAGACAGAACAAATGGTTTTATCGGCAAAATCAATTAATTTTATTCAAAATAGTCTCCTCCTGCTTCAATACAGCTTTTTGCACGGTCCAAAAGTTTGTCGAACGAGTGTTTTAGCTCGTTGCCCGGTATGGCCGCCAGTATGCCGGTGCAAGCTGCATAACGCTTTCCTTTCATCGGCAAATGCATTTTTCCGAAAAGGTAGAAGTCGCACGGTGCCATATCAGGTGAATACGGGGAGTGGTTGATCGTTAAAATGTGATTTTTGGTCAAATAATCGCTCACAAGCGTCGATCGATGAGACGGCGCAATATCGTGCAACATCATGTTCGAAGCTCATTTTCGCACCGATGACAAAAAAGTACTAACACTTAAAACGCAATAACTTCACTTCTAATAGATGGAATGTTATGAAATTTTTACTGGAAGTCAATGAAGGATAACAGATTCCAACGCACTAGTCGACATATGGATGACGCCAATATAGGGCGCTAGATTCAAAAAGTCCTGTTTACTTTGGAACGCACCTTGTATGATATATTCGAGCGGCTCCCGCTGCATAACGACCGAAGAAGCGCTGCCGTTTATCGTATGGCTTGGATAATGGCAGGGATAGATCCGAGAGAATAAAGTGTAGAAAGGATGAAGAGGACGAAGGGTGCATCGAGGATTCGATAGAAGAGAAAGTGCAGAGTGAAGTAATGGAATATATTGTATGTAGCTTCCGTTGTAGTCGGAAAACAGAATTCTAAGAGGCTGTTAAATATTAAAGTATCTTTTGTATAACGTGATATTTTCCAGAAGAATTGCGCCTTATCTAAAACTTAGTTTTCATAAAAATTTGTAGGTTATGTTCCAATAGGTTTTTTTTTTTTTAATAAAATACATACTAATTAACAGATGCACATATATTTCAACTCCAATATTTCAATACAAAAATTCAGACTTTCTTATACAATTAAAAACACAAATATGTACACATATTTCAAAATTCAAAAAACAAAATTTGAATAATTATGTGCACATTCAAAAATTTAAAAACAAATGAAATGTTTATTAAAAACTTAATTGTTATTTTTCCAGATTTTATAATTATGTATTTTCCCCTTCGCGTTATATAAGGTTGTCAAATATCTCCCTTCCACTTTTTTGCTCTTTATTCAATGCTTTATAAAAAGTGTGACAGTGATCGGATTTAGTTGAAATATGCGCCGTTTTGTTCGATGATCTGTTCCCATCTAGACGGCAACTTCATAATACCTTCCTGGTAGAAGCCCCCCTCGGACAACCACTTTTCACAAGCCTCTTTTGAACTCAACTTCACACCACCAAGGGCATTCGCCATGGACAGGAACTGGTGGTAATCACTTGGCGCTACGGCCGGGCCATATGGTGGATGCGATAAAACCTCCCATCCGAGCTCCCGTAGCTTCTGACGAGTCATCAACGAAGTGTGTGGTCTTCCTGTTGGCCAATTCTGGACGCTTGTGGTCGATCACCTGCTTCAAGCGGTCCAGTTGTTCGCAGTAGATGGTAGAATTAAGCGTCTGGCCATATGGGAGCAGCTCATAGTGGATGATTCCCTTCCAATCCCACCAAACACACAGCAAAACCTTCCTGGCTTGGCTACTGTTTGGGACGATTCACTGGCCTTCGACCACGACCATTTTCGCTTGATATTGTCGTATTTTATCCATTTTTCGTCGCCAGTCACCATCCGCTTTAAGAATGGGTCGAGTTCGTTCCGTTTCAGCAGCATATCGCAGGCGTTGATTCGGTCCAGAAGGTTTTTTTGCGTCAAATTATGCGACACCCAAACATCAAACTTTTTTGTGTATCCAGTCTTCTGCAGATGGTTCAAAATGGTTTGGTGACTAACTCCCATCTCCTGGGCGATGTCACGAGATGCCATATGCCGGTTTAACTCGATTTATTCCATGATTTGATTGGTATTTGTCGTCACAGGTCTTCCGCCGGTTGGCTTATCCATGGTGTCGTTTTCACCCGCTCTGAATCATCGAAATCATTCCTCCGCGCTAGTGAACTCCATGTTTACACGTCTATAACTTTTAAACGCAATGTCCAAACTAATCATGCATAGCGTTGTTTTGTAGGTTATGTCAAGACCTTTCAAATGATGTATAGTCTTGCCAGATACAAGCTCTGTAGCGCTTTGTACATAGCCGCGAAATTCAAAAGACAAAAAAGCGGAAGGGAGATATTTGACAACCTTATATAAGCCAATTCGCGTTGTACTGAAACCTAATGTTTTTTCCAAATCACGTTATATCGAAACCGCGTTATATTATATTATTTTGGTTTCTTTTATTTAGAGAAGCCGGTTCCAGAGGACATTATCCTTTTAAATTTCCTTTCTTCCTATTAAAAACAAAAAGGATAAAGGCAAAGCCTCTCTCTCGAGAGAGAGACAGAACAAAGGTCCTGGGGAAGGCAGAATATCTTTACACTTACCTCTTGGTATTTCCTCTTCGTATTTGTAATCCCAAAATCAGTTTTCAAAATTAAACTTACAAATCGATTGTATTTCTGTGGGGCTTTGCGATCTCCAAAGCGGCCCAAAAGTATGCCTCCTCTGGCGACAAAAGGCACAAAATTCTCCAACAGCTCTGCCGCGTAACGATCCCGTCCAGTTTTCACCGCCCCCTGAAAGGGCGTAGATTGGGGCGTAGATTGAGGCTGGACGGAGGCGTATTCCCACCACACTAACCCCGGATCGACTGATACTGCATCCGTCAGGTCGAAGCCGAAGCCGAAGCCGAAGCCGAAGCCAAAGCCAAAGCCCAGATATATCGGATATATACGGCATTATATGGCGTGTGCACTTTGTGCCGGCGCTGACGTCTCCGTCTCCGTCGCTGTCGCTGTCGACGGCGTCGCTTACACCTTTTCAAAGTCAAGCACAGCGCAGCAGTTTATTCGCTTTGTGCAACCGCATCAAAAGATACTCGCGCGCACCTGTCCCAGCTGAGCCGAACTTCCGCACCTGGTCTGCTCTGCTCTGCTCTGCTCTGCTCTGGTCTGGTCTAGTCTGATTTCCAAGCCAAGTGCCCGCCCCCTGCAGACGCTCCAGACCCCACAGCTTCGTAGGTGACCTCTGGCGGAAGTCTTGGCAAGTCATTGTGATAAGACAACGGATCGAAGCCGAGCGCTTATCGAGTGCTTATCTGACCGGGCCTCTACAGAAACTCCTGTCCGCCGCTCGGTGCTCGGTGAGTGCCTTGCCAACCTTGCCAACCTTGCCAACCTTGCCAGGTCATGGTCGAATCTCGGCCGCGAATAGTCACTCACTGACTCACAGCGAGATTTCGAATTGTGGCGTTTTTGGGTTCTAGAACGATCTCGAGATCAGTTCATTTTGGGAAATACTTTCAAATACATTTCAAATGACATTCAGAATGAGTTCCAAAAAAAATACATCCTAAATGTTTCGCAGAAATTCCAAAGTTCCGCAAAAGTCCTCCAAATAAAGTTAACTCCTCCATTACCTCCATTACTAACGCAATTTTCTTATCAACAGATCACTCCGCCCTGGACGCAATCATCAAGTCTCTCAAGTCCTCCAGCATGTCCTGCGATGGAACGCACTTCGACGGCCAGGTCCCGCACACGTTCGTCATCTTCGGAGCGTCCGGCGACCTGGCCAAGAAGAAGATATACCCGACGCTGTGGTGGCTCTACCGGGACGACCTCCTGCCCAAGCCCACCAAGTTCTGCGGCTACGCCCGCTCCAAGCTCACCGTTGAGCGGATCGAGGAGAACTGCCGCGAGTACATGAAGGTGCAGGCCCACGATGAGACCAAGTACAAGGCGTTCTGGGCCCTCAACGAGTACGTCTCCGGCAGCTACGACGGACGCACTGGCTTCGAGCTGCTCAACCAGCAGCTGGAACTCATGGAGAACAAGAACCGAGCGAACCGCATCTTCTACTTGGCCCTCCCTCCGAGCGTCTTCGAGCAGGTGACGGTCCACATTAAGCAGATCTGCATGTCGGTGTGGTAAGTGTACACGGTCCTTGGAAGTTCTCAAAGTAACTAATCCCTCTGGTTGTCTTTTCTCCTCTTGGTTAGCGGCTGGAACCGCGTCATCATCGAGAAGCCGTTCGGGCGGGACGACGCCTCGTCGCAGGCGCTGAGCGACCACCTGGCCAAGCTGTTTCACGAGGAGCAGCTCTACCGCATCGACCACTACCTGGGCAAGGAGATGGTCCAGAACCTGATGACCATTCGCTTCGGCAACAAGATCCTTAGCTCCACCTGGAACCGGGAGAACATCGCCTCGGTGCTGATCACCTTCAAGGAGCCCTTCGGCACCCAAGGTCGGGGCGGCTACTTCGACGAGTTCGGCATCATTCGGGACGTCATGCAGAACCATCTGCTGCAGATCCTCTCCCTGGTGGCCATGGAGAAGCCGGTCAGCTGCCACCCGGACGACATCCGCGACGAGAAGGTGAAGGTGCTGAAGAGCATCCAAACGCTGACCCTGGACGACATGGTGCTCGGGCAGTACATTGCCGATCCAGACGGCACCGACGAGGACGCCCGCAACGGCTACCTGGATGATCCCACAGTGAGCAATGACTCCAACACGCCCACCTACGCCCTCGGCGTGGTCAAGATCAACAACGAGCGCTGGCAGGGCGTGCCGTTCATCCTGCGCTGCGGCAAGGCGCTGAACGAGCGCAAGGCCGAGGTGCGCATCCAGTACCAGGACGTGCCCGGCGACATCTTCGAGGGCAGCACCAAGCGCAACGAGCTGGTCATCCGGGTCCAGCCGGGCGAGGCCCTCTACTTCAAAATGATGACCAAGAGCCCCGGCATCACCTTCGACATCGAGGAGACCGAGCTGGACCTCACGTACGAGCACCGCTACCGCGACTCCTACCTGCCGGACGCCTACGAGCGGCTCATCCTCGACGTCTTCTGCGGCTCCCAAATGCACTTTGTCCGCTCCGACGAGCTGCGCGAGGCGTGGCGCATCTTCACACCCATCTTGCACCAGATCGAGCAAGACCAGATCCAGCCCATCCCCTACCAGTACGGCTCCCGCGGCCCCAAGCAGGCGGACCGCAAGTGCGAGGAGAACAACTTCAAGTACTCCGGCTCGTACAAGTGGCACGGCAGCAGGCCGGCCGGTTCCAATCTATGAGGTTATTAGGTCGGGATTGACTGGGCACAGGAACAGGCACAGGCACAGGCACAGGCACAGGCACAGGATAACACACAGGATTCTCTTCTCTCTGTCCTTACACATACATATTTTTATGTACTTTTGGCTACTTTAATTTACTACGGGTTGAAATTGAATGTTTTTTTTTTTAAATATACTCTCTAGAATTTAATTCGAGTGCAGACTTTTAATCATGGATCACTTTTGATCATGGATAATCATTAATCTCATGGATTTTCTTGACTCTTGCGAGATGGCGATCGCTCTTTTTTGAAACATTTTTTTGTTAATATCGAAAAGTATGTTTTGCATATTCTATTTTTTACAGTTTTCTGGTGTCTGTTCCAGGAGTCGTAATTATTGAAAGTACATTAGAGGAGACATCTTTCTCCGTTCAGATATGGATCTGGATGTGGATCTCCCCAGAATTACTCGCGGTAACCTTTTACAAGGATCTTAGTCGATCCCGGACTTATAAAGTCTTCTCCAATTTATAATGCAATGGCACAATAATATACAACATTTTTGATTTAGTTTGAGTAATAGACTAAAGTGTTTTAATTCAAAATTTTCAACCGTCTTATTTTTCTGAGCAAAAGAACAACTTAATCTTGAAGCCTCAATCTGTAAGGAGATTGAGTATTAAGAATTTAAATGTAAATTATAATCCTCTTCAAGGCGGTTGGTGTTTGCCTTAAAGGTTGTGACCAATTCAAGTGACCATTTTTTGCGAAATATTAATATTTATCAAAGCTTAACCCTTCAAATCAAATTCTATTCAAAGATTTACCTATTTTGACTAATTTATTGTAGCAGTACGAGGCCATCATAGGTCATATTGGGTTGCCCAAAAAGTAATTGCGGATTTTTTAAAAGAAAGTAAATGCATTTTTAATAAAACTTCGCACATCCTCCTTGAAGTCGCTCCTCTCCACGTAAAGAACGGCTCAGTGCCTGCTCCATAGTCAGGCACTGAGCCAACGATGTCTGAAAGCCGAGATCCAGGTGCGGGTACGTGAACTCCATCGACGTTGGCGACACCTTAGCGAGTGTCTCAAGTGTCTTCTTTGCAATGCCCTCCACCGATTCGGCTGCAAAGTGCTTGTTTTTCTCCTCCAGAAAGGATTGAAGGGAAAAATGGCATCTCAGGCTTCGAATGAAGCTGCTTTGGGACATCGTTGCCAGCTCAAGGATCTTGCTGCTCTGGTAATAGTGCGTAACAATGCCTGAATAGAATGCAACTCCGCCCTTCAGAAGATAGCAAGTGGGTTTGAAGTAGGGACCCATTTTACCCAAATGGCGAGGAAAAAATTTCAGCCGCCTACATCCTGAAACAGACCTATATCCGTTTCGGGCTAAGCGAACAGAGTTCGGTCATTGGACGCTCAGTCCGACGCCACCGATGGTTTCATCGATTATGGCAATGAAAGGTATCTTGTAGTTCCCAATTAAGGCGTTGGTGCTTTACACATCCCAGAAGAAGCTCTTTGATTAATCGATGTGTCCTCCAACGACCAAAGGACGTAGGCCACCGACCCAGGCGGCCTTCTCTCCGGTACCCTTGATGAATGTAATGGATTTTGCCTTCTATATTTAGACATATAGGATATGCTATACCAGACCTGGCTAAACTACATCTCGAGGACACAGGCAGAGAAATTTGAAATTACTGAGGACATAGGTATAACAGGTGAAGCCCCTTTATTGCCTCTTCTGACCTTTCTCAAGGCAGCTTGTTGGGTCCACTTTGATGACCCTGACTCTAACTGATGAACCCAAAATTCACAAGACCATATGCTGCATTCGGGAATACTTTCTTCTAAAGGAGGATGTGTACAGAGGTTCATTCATTTAATTCTTTCTTACTATTTGAACTGCCTACTTCATTGGTACTCCATCATAGCCTAACCGAAAACCTCGAGGTTTTAGATTTAGGCGTATTATCGGACTGTTAACTTTAATTGTCCGGGTGTTTCGATTTAATAATGCCAAAGGCTTAGGCCATGCTGGGCTTCTTAGAGAGCAACACTGAGCGATTCAATGATCCGTACTCGAGGCTCAGTGCCTTTGCTGTATTTTGATTCTACGTTCGAGACTGGAAAATGATTTTATATTTTTAAGCCCCTCCTGCAGAACTCGCCCTAATAGATTGGAACGGCTTCAGGGGAAACTCATAAACACGCTTTCTGAACCCACTGCCTTCCTACCAAACCAGTTGGATCGGCGTACCCTGGCACCAGTCATGTTTGTCCACAACATCAACGCTGGTCGTGTATTTTTTCGTCTTTTTTGAGGAGATTCAAATTCAGTTGTGCCTCAGAGAGATCTTCGCTCCCAAGGCTAATCATGTCCTAGATGGCATGGCACCTGGCATGTTTGTTAACAACATCATTGCTGGTCGTGTATTGATTGCTCTTATTTAAGGGGATTCAAATTCCTCAGATTGCCAGTGCCTGAGAGAGATCTTTGCTCCCATGGCTAATCATCTCCTACATGAGTCGGAACAACTGGGGCTCTGACAACACATTTAGGGACTTAAAATTGCTCAGCAATGTGTAAGCTAAGAATATAGTAAACTGATTAGCATGAAAATGCAAAAAAGGTTTTTTTTTGGGTTCTGGGTTTTCAGGGTAATCAGTGTTCTATATTCTATAATCCCGATAAAATGGATTCTTAAGAATTGTGCTACTTTTCATATATTCTTCAGATATGTGGAAGATATAAAAGTACCCGACCCCGACCGTTCTAACTTAAAGACATATCTGTGAGGGGATATACCAAGTAAAAATTTTTAACAAAATCCATTTCTTTGCAGTTACAGTTTTTATCGTAAGCTATTCTGGAAATTGTTTCCTTCAAGAATCGGGGAATATCTGGGAATATCTGTCATTTCCGGTTTCATAAATTAGTTTTCCAAATAATTAACAATAAAGCTTCATGTAATTAATGGCCTTTTTGGCACAAATTTTTTCACAAGATTGTTAATAAAATAATTATTTTATTTTATATAAATACTCTATTAGTAACATTTTCGTTTTTTATCTTAAAGCTTTTTTCTATAAAAATCATTAAAAAAAATTATCATTATTTGTTCATCCTTTATCCTGTATGAAAATATGAAACAACATTCATTTAGGGAAGAAAAAGTATTTTGTTAACAAAAAAGTGGAAATAAAAAATGGAATTTTTTCTACCTTATAACTGGGTACCCCTTAAAAGGGAGATAAAAATTCCTCTAGAAATGGGAGGAAGTTCTAATCAAGAATAAATATTTTATATACTTCATAAGGTCGGTATATAATCTAATATATTTCATCTTCCGGGTTATTAAAACTAAGGCCTTCAATATTCTGAATTGCAAAAAGCATAAAAAAAAGTATTTGCCTTAGACGAAGATTGAATACGCTTTCGAGTCTAAAAACCTTTTATTTCTAGACGGAAACTGTTCAGAAAATAAGGAAATTTATGAAAAATTATGATCCCCTTGCAAGTTGTAAAAAGCAGAATGTTTAGACACATAAAAATATAAAATATAAATATCATTCTGAATAAAGAACTTCCCGATTTAAGAAAAATTAAACTGAGATTAGGGGTTTCAAAAAATACTGGTTCGAAAAAACAGTGTCATAGTGGGGTTTCGGGTCTAGACGCCTCAAAAAGTCATCAGATTTGATTTGCTATTGAAAGTGTCGTTAAAAATAAGAAATTAATTTTATCAGAAATATAGACAATAAAAAACTTTCAGCTGATTATCGTTTAAAAGCTATGAAAAAATAGAATCAGAAGAAACGAAATCAACTAGAATTATGTCTATATGGTTGAAAAAATATATATATATATTTTAATTTAAGTTTATATTTCTTGGATCGTAGTACCAACCATACAGTTCTTTATAAAAAAGACAAAACAGAAGAAACTAAAAGTCATGTATTTGAAAAGTATTTGAAAAATTGTTTTTCGAAAAGAAAAATGAATTCATATTTTTGCTTTTTCCTCTATCCGGTATAAAAACTCTTTTGTCCATATCCTTAACTTGTAAATGTTTAAAAACAATTATAAATTACCTTTTAAATACTTCTTTTTGTTTTTTTTTTCTGGGACAGAATACCCCCTCAAAGGAATGATAAGATTAACGAAAACTTTTAATTTTAAACCATAATTTATTAAACTAATGATAGAGTAAGAGGTAAAATAAATAATATTAAAAAAAAAAAACACAATCCATTCCCCTGGGATTGTCAATTTGGGCCTTTCCCGATTTTATCCTCATGGACATGGCATAGCCATAATTTACATTCCGGCAAATATGATTTCCTCCGCAAAAAGCCAAGAATAATTGAACATACCATAATCCTTAGGAAGATCCAAAGATTTTCATCGAGGCGAGGGTCTCAGATATCCAACGTCGTTGGGCTTCATTTGCAAATACCCACAGACCTCCTGAGGCGGTGGAAGATGGGACTGTGGGTGAGACTTTGGATGAGGTTGTGGCTGGGTTTGCTGCTGTCGATGGGGCTGGGGTGGTGCTGTGTACGGCGGCAACGACTGAATCTTTGGTGGTGGTGCGGTCGTGTACGGTGGCGGGCTCTTTGCCAGCGGCGGTGGCGTGTACGGAGTCGGGTTTGGCAACTGAATCTTTGGGGGAAGCGGGGGCGTGTACGGTGGCGGGATCTTTACCATCGGCGGTGGCGTATACGGAGACGGGTTTGGCAACTGGATCTTGGGAGGAGGCGGGGGGGTGTACGGAGACGGGTTTGGCAACTGGATCTTTGACGGAGGTGGGGACGCGATCTTTGGCGGGGGCGGGGGTGGGGGTGGGGGTGGCATCTTGTACTGGTCCAGCATCAGTGGAGACGGCGACGATGGCGCGGTCGCCTTCTCCAAATCCTTGTTGGACTCTGGCAACATTTTTCGCTCTATAACTTCCAACGGGATGCCTTCTCGGTGTAAGGCGGGGATCCCTGGGACCTTGATCTCGATATATGGTGATGCTCGCTCCCCCCTTTTTTCCTGCTCGTGGAGATTCTGAATGTATTCCGGGAGCTCCACTTTGATGTCTGCCATGAGACGCAACTTTCGGACGCCGACAGTGAGGAGGATCAAGGTCATGCAAAAGATGATCAGGACTATCATAACCACTGTAGTGTGAATGGAGCTCATGGGGTTGCCTTGCAGATCGCTCAGCCACACGAGTCCCCCGGAGGAGTTGTCGCTGTAGGAGGCCGCCACGGCCACTCTCTTTAGGGACCTCGCTTCGTGGAACTCAAAACTGGTTTCTGCGAGCCTCTCCAACCTGATGGGATGAGTGTCGTTGCAAATCTGGCTCAAACTCAGGGAGGGATAGCACCAATATATGATGTAGTAGTCGAAATTTGTTGCATCCTTTGGCGCGTCCCAGACTAGGATGTTTTTCTCCCAGTGAATGTTCTGAGGCTGGCGATCCTCGGCATGGGTCAGGACGGGCACCGCCAGCCTGCTGTCGTGCTCCGAAGATCCATTCGAGTTGTGGCTCCATATCCTCACATCAGCCGGCTTGGATGCGTCCCATCCTTCGAAGATGGCGGAGGTGTTGCTGACCAACCTGGTGACGTTTCTGCAAGAAAACGGATATCCATTTTTATACGTTAGAGGTGAGTCTCATCCCACCCAGGAGGGGAGACACCGCATGAAAGGTCTAAACCAGGAACTGGTTTTAAGGAACATTAAAGTTCTAATATTTTGGGGATCGAGAGCCCTACACGTAACCCACCTTTAGAACCCCCACATTCTTATTCCGGCCCTGGGCTAAAGGATCATTCCCTGGACTTAACGATCATTCCTTTCAAGTTCTTTACAATTTAAAGGTGATGATCAGTGTTCTAGGAAGCTTTGATGAGACGATAGGACACATCCGACAATGTAAAAAAAAACTACACCATGGATTCATGAAAAGGTAGAATTCATACTCTGATGGCTCCGAAGTATCCAATTGCTATTTAGGATTCGTTTTCACCTAGTCGGAGTCCAAACCCAAAGTAGCCAAAAATTCAAGACTAACCAGAAATAAACAACTTTGTTTAAAACTTATGCTGGCTTATGACCTTGTGGAAGCACTTCTGGCTCCCCCTTGTCCAACCTTCCACCTTAGCTTCTCTCACTTATCATCTACTCACCCCTGATCCGACTCCACCAAGTACGTCAGATTGAAGCCGTTTATGTGATGGTCGCTGATCTGCTGCCAGAAAACCAGCAGCTTCCGTTCCTTGGAGTCGTATGAGAAGCCGTTGGGAACGATTTGGGGAGGAAGCGCAGGAGCAATGGCCAGGGTGGTGACGTTTATGGGCGGGTGCTTCTCCGACCAGGGGCCATGCGGCATGAAGCGCCGCCAAAGCTCCACATCGAAGATTTGGTTGCCCTCCTTTGGTGTTGGGAAGCAGAACTTCTCGCTCATGCGATCGCTCTGGTACAGGCCATTCAGGATGTGCTTCACGGGAGCAATCCGGGTGTGCCGGGGCTTGAGACGGACCATCCACTGGACCGTTTCCGGTTCATCAATATCGGTTGAATCCCTCCAGAAGAGGCACGTCTCGTTGGGTCGCGCGGTTATATTGGTCAGGTGGTTCCACTGGAGCACTTTCATGGCGTACCCGTACCGGAAGATGCTTTGTTCCAGCAGCTTTCTGCCCTCCCCGTTGCACGTCTCCAGCGTGAAGTGGTACTCGTAGAATGTTGGCTCCACATCCAGCCGGCAGTGTATCTGGCTGGCGAGGTTCTTCTGTTCCTGGCACGGAACCGAGGACCTGTTGTTGTACTGCAGGCTGTACCCGGTGACGCCCCAGACATATTCCGGATCCGGTCGCCGGAAGACGCAGTGCAGGTGCGTCTGAATCAATCGGCACTTGATGCCACGCACATCCACCTTGCTTCGCACTGGTACTTCCTGGGACATCAGCAGATGCTCTTCCCTACAGCACTTGATGTCACTCCAGCCGGCCACAACGCCTCTCGCCGTTCCGACCACTTCCCGCCTTTGCATGGCCGTACCAAGCTTGGTGTCCCCATTGAAAAGGGTCAGATCCTGGGGTGCGTTGCACTGGCAGGTCACGTTGTAATCCTCGCCCTCGAACCACGCCACATTCTCCAGCTGGATGGAGCACCTTAGTGCATCCGCGTCACCGCCGGCGACTATCAAAAGCAGCATCGCCAGGCCGCCCAGCTCTATCAAGATCATGGTACCAACGGCGGAACGGCGCAACGGCGCAATCGGTAGCTCTAGAGCTGCAGCTCGGGGAATTTTCGTATCTTGGGATCTGAACGGAGCAGCCGCAAAGCCCGGGGAGCACTCGTCGGAAGGCAATCTGTCCGGGATGCCGACAGAAAGCGAACTGTCCGCTGACCAAAGAACCCCGACAGATCGCCCGACCGAGCGTTATCAATTTTGAGGGAACGCACCCAGGCCCCCGCTTTTTCCGCAAGTCCAGCTCAGCCCAGCTCAGCTCTGGCTACTTATCGCCATGGACGTCAAAACTCAAAGAAAAGTCAGACCAATAGGATGTTTTAAAATTACGCATACAACATTCGTGTATGATTTACATAGGGTATTCTTATTAAAATTACTTTTATCCATATAATATAATAAGCTCGACCTTTTTGACACGCGAATGGTTCGGTTCGGTTCGGTTCGGTTCCGTTCTGTTTTTGTTAAGTGTACAAATAAGAATATGTTATATAAAAAAATACTAAAGCGTTACGAATACTTTCTTCTGTGCCTGTGCCTCTTCTTCAGACGCCTCGCGAAAGAATACAAATAAATTATGGACGAACATCGAATGGTGTGGTGCATTCGCCCGATTTCAAACTAATTACTATATAAAAACAGCTGCCCAGATACCCAGATACTTGGATTCCTGGATACGGATTCGGTCACGGTTACGGTTACGGTTACAGTTACGGTTACGGATACGGATGTGGATGCGAATGATCCGATGGCGTGGCTTAGAGTAAGTTTATGCAGATGCAGGGTGACCATGGTGAGAGATGCATATTGATTGCATATGGAGGGATGCGAAGGTTGCCAGGACGACAGGACGACAGGCCGTCAGGAGTGACTTCCAAATGAGGACTTTGTGCTTAGAGGACGTGTCTGTTGTGAGCAAGGGCGTTCAGGTCCTGGGGCGTTACGTAGCCGTTGATCTGCGGCTGGAGGCGAGAGTGCGGATGCGAATGCGAATGAGGATGCGCCAGCGGCACTGATCCGGGATGGCCGCCGGTAGCCGCTGCTCCGGCGGCATTCGACGGCGATCCCATCGCGTCGGTCAGTGGCGGCTTCATCAGGCCCGTCAGTTGCAGCTGCTCCATGGTGGTGTAGCCAATGTCGGCGGCCAGTTTGGGCGGGCCTGCGGTGGGGAGTGCAGGTCCGACTGGCGGCAACTGGCGCAGAGGCGCAGCAGGTGGCAGAGTTCCCGTGACTGTGGCTGGTCCGGCGGCTCCTCCGGCTGCAGCTATGGACGGGACTGTGGCGAGGGGTTTAAGTTTGTGCAGGTCCGAGGCCTGCACGTAATTGTCTGTGAGCAGGTGCGCCGGTGGGAAGAATGCGGAGGCAGCAGCAGCGGTTGCAGTGGCTGAGGGCGACGGTGCTGTTGCCGGGGCAGGAGCAGCGACTATATTGAGAGCTGGAGTCGGTGCAGGGCCTGGGCCTGAAGTTGGAGGAACTGGACCAGGGACTGGCACTGGGACTGAGGCTGCAGCTGGGCTGGGCCGGGACTGCAAAATGGGCACAGGCACGTAGCCGCTGATGGGTACTCGGGGAAGAGCCATAGGCATCGGCATCGGCATTGGGTTGCCGGAAAACTGTCCGTTGCCCGCCCAATTCTTCATCTGGGTGGGCTTGATGTAGCCGTTGCCGCCGCCGCCGCCGCCTCCCTGTTCCCTGCTCTTATCCACATCCATATCACCCTGATGTTCCAGTTCCCGCGCCCGCTCCCGCTCCTGCTCTCGCTCGCGCTCGCGCTCCTGCTCCCGTTCACGCTCCTGCATGAGGAGCCCGTGTCGCATTGCCACGTAGCTGGCAGGCGGAGCGGTTCCGCTGATGGGTCCCGATTCCGGAGGGTCGTCGTAGATGTCGCGGTCCGCACAGCCCCCGCCACTCGAAGAGCAGACGGTGCGGCGCAGCAGCTTGGAGCTCTCGCTGCCGCAGCTGCTAAAGTCGTGGGGCAGATCCTGGGAAGTGTACTGCGGCGAGTCGACGACCCGGGTGCAAACGATGCCACCGTTGGAGAGGTCCGGGCCCATGCCCTGGCCCAGGCCACCCAGCTCGTTCTTCTTGAGCGTCTCCATTATGCCCTGCGGCAGCACCAGCCCGATGTCCGACATCTTGCGGTACTTCTTGTACACCAAATAGGAAATCACGGCCAGCACCAGGATGGCCACGCACACCTCGATGGTCTGGTACATGGCCTTTAGGCTATGCGTGTCCGGGGTGCAGATAAAGCCGTACGTCCCCCACTCCGACCTGTGGATGCGGTAGGCAGTCTCGTTGGCTTCGTACTCCAAGAACCGCTCTCGCTCCTCCGCTCCCAGCACGTTGGTCCGCGCCTCGCAGCTCCGCGCCTGGACTCGCAGCGACAGCCCAACCGACTCGGTGGTTTCCTGTCCTTCCAGCTGGTAAATCTCTTGCGGCAGCTTCTCCACATTGATGGCGCGCACCGCCAGCTGGAAGGGATTGTGGCTGGTGCAGCGGGGTGTGGGCATCACGTAGGAGCGGTTGCTCCCCGGCAGGATGTAGCTGCTCAGGCAGCTGTCGTTGTTGTCGCGCAGCATCACCTCGTAGTAGTCGATGCGACCGGCCGGTATCCTGGGCCGAATCCAGTCAAGGCGCGAGCTCTGGTCCTTGTTGTTGGTCACCAACAAAGCGGGCGGAGACGGAACTGAAAAAAGACAATTAACAAATTCAAATTGAGAAATTTGAAATATATAGAAAGTTGTAACAACTATCGCAAACTTTCTATTACAATTATTATCTAAAACAATCCATTTACGAGTAGTTCTGCTTCGAGCTTTGCACTTGATTGTCGAGTCGATTCGAGGAATCTGGCTTATCAGTGGCTTTGACACATATTGGGAAATACATTTATAATAATCTGGTAGAGGCCGGAATACGTTCTAGTGCAGGGGGAACACAGCTTTAAACGATGACATCGAAAGACAGAGCTTCTTTTTCCTGGAATTAGTGGCTATTTATAAGTTACAAGCGATTGCAAATCGAGGCCCTTTGAGAGAAGCGGAGGAATCCGGGTACAGGGTATCCCTAAACTAGGTTCCACTGCAGAGCACAGCCCTTTCCGGAGATGAACTTCCTTTTAATAGAATTTTCGTTGTATACATTTGGACTGGACGTAGATTGAAGCGGAGGTTCCACTGCAGAGCAAATCCCTTCCCGGAATGGCTTTTACATGGAATCGTATTGTTGTATACATTTGGACTGGATAGGTTTGGATATGACGCTCCCGATCAGAATGACAGAAATTCAGAGAAGCGAAGGAATCCCGAGTATAGGGTATCGATTGCCAGAAACTCGCTCCCACTTGCTTCAGAGCCCTTTCCGGAATGGCTTGCTGTATACCTTTAGACTGGACGTAGGTCGTGTTAGCCCCCGATTATAATGATACAAGCGGAGGAATCCGAGTGGAGGGTATCAATAGCCAGAAACTTGGTCCCACTTCAGACTCCTTTCCGAAATCGCTGTTAAATAGAATCGTATTGCTGTATACATTCAGACTGGACGTAGGTTCGCCCCCTATGAGAATGATACAAGCGAAGGAATCCCGAGTACAAGAAATTTGGTCCCAGTTGGTTTAGAGCCCTGTCCGGAATGGCTTTTAAATAGAATTCTTCTTGTATACATTCAGACTGGACGTAGGTCGTAATACGCCCCTGATTAGAATGACAGAAATTGAGACAAGCCAAGGAATCCAGAGTATAGGGTATCGATTGCCAGAAACTCGCTCCCAGTTGATTTAGAACCTGGTCCGGAATCGCATTTAAATAGAATTCTTCTTGTAAACAGTCAGACTGGACGTAGGTGGCAGCGGAGGAATCCGAGTAGAGGTGCGTATCAATTGCCAGAAACTCGCTCCCACTTCAGACTCCTTTCCGAAATCGCTGTTAGATAGAAACGGATTGCTGTGTACATTCAGACTGGACGTAGGTCGTAATACGCCCCCGATTAGAATGACAGAAATTGAGAGAAGCGAAGGAATCCCGTCTACAGGGTATAAATTTCTTGAAACTAGGTCCCACTTCAGAGCCCTTTCCGGAATGGCTTTTACATAGAATCGTATTGTTGTATACATTCAGAGTGGACGTAGGTCGCATACGCTCCCGATTAGAATGATACAAGCGAAGAAAATCCGGGTGCCGGGTATCAATTGCCAGAAACTCGCTCGCACTTGCTTCAGAGCCCGTTCCGGAAACGCTTTTAAATAGAATTCTTGTAGAAGAATAGAATTCTTCTTGTATGCATTCATACTCGAATCCTGAGTATAGGGTATCGATTGCCAGAAACTCGCTCCCAGTTGCTTTAGAGCACTTTCCGGAATGGCATTTACATAGAATTCTTCTTGTAAACATTCAGACTGGACGTAGGTGGCAGCGGAGGAATCCGAGTAGAGGGTATCAGTTGCTCGGTGCCACTTCAAAGCCCTGTCCGGAATCGCTGTTACATAGAATCGTATTGCTGCATACATCCATACTCGACGTAATGACAGAAATACAGATTTGAGATAAAAAAAAAAAAAAAATAAGTAAAGAATCACCCACCTCCGATGGCTGTGACGAATTCGACCAGGTTGCTGGGCTCCGAGGGGTAGAGCGTCTTGGCCCGAACGCTCACCTCGTAGCGGGTGAAGGCGGTGAGGTTGGCCAGAGTGAAGGCGATGAACTTCTCCTTGTCGACCAGCTCGCCGGCCGAGGCGGCCACCCGGAAGTCCTCAACGGGATTGCCGGCCGTGTCCAGGAAGCGGAAGGAGCCCTCGTAGGTGCGAACCACCCCGTTGGCCCGCAGCGGCGGCTTCCAGGCCAGTCGCACACTGGAACTGTCCACGCGAAGGACATGCAGCTCACGGGGCTGGCTGGGAGCGGCCTCGCCTGTCCGGTTGACCAGCTCGTCGCTGTACTTGCTGGCCCGCGACTCCGAGTACATCAACATCTTGACGCTGTAGTCGGTGTAGGGCACGAGGTCGCGGATGACGTGCTGCTTGGCATAGCGGTCGTGGATGACCTCGGTGGTGCAGTTGTCCGGCCGGCCAGTGGAGCGCTGGCAGTATGTGAGGTTGTAGCCCGCCAGGATGACCGGGCAGACCCGCTCCGTGCTCCACTTGACCGTCAGGCTGGAGTTGCTGACCGCGTCGATCGACGGCTCCATCTTGGCGAGGTCGTCCTTCTTGTCGCTGCTGCAGATCAGCCAGCGCAGGCCGGTGTTGTGGGAGCGGTAGTTGGCGGACACAGCCATGTGGAGGGTGGGCAGCTGGTTCTGGGCCGTGGTGAAGAGCTGCTGGCCGTAGGCCACCTCCGCGAACTTGATGGGCCCGTCGCACTCGGAGAGCAGGCCGGGCTTCGAGACGCACCAGAAGACGGTGTAGTTGGTGAGCTCGTCGAGGTCCTCTGGCGGCTCCCAGCTAAGCGTGTAGCTCTTGTTGCCCGGATGGTAGACGCTGCGGATGTTCTTCGGGACACGGACGCGGAAGTCCTCGGGGCTGATGGGTCCTATCGACATCCTGGTGGCGTTCTCGGACATGCCCATGCTGTTGCTGCTGCGGATGAGCAGCTCGTAGTGGGCGTTCTGCTTCCATCCTTCGATCAGGGCCGAGTTAGCGAACACCTGGATCTGGTTGGGGTTCCTGGGAAGGAAACGAGAGATTCGGATTAGTGGAATCTCATGTTTTTAGATGGAAATATTGAAATGCGTTTTTGAGACCTCCAATAAGAGGTTCTCTGCTCCCTGTTCCCTTTTCCCTTTTCCCTTTTCCCTGTGGAATTTATTGAGGGGTCTTTCTTTCATTTAGGAATTTATCTTTATTATTGTTTAAATCTGTCTGTATTTTTAGCTTTATCTTCAAATGCCTGCGGATTAAGATTATTTTATAGATTATATTTTTAGAGAGCAGCCTTCTGGCTTCAACCTTCAACCTTTTCAAAGATGAGTCCAGGCTGGAATGCTTTCTTCATGCCTCATAAAACATTTCTAAATAAGAATTACATAAGGATAGACTTTGGGTTCAACTTGGGTTCCTCCAACGCATTCCATGAAACCAAATTGAATGAATGAATGAATAAATGAATGAACTTTAAAGATGAAAATTCTACAAATTATTAGTTCTATTCTCTTTTTAAATTGTTAATCTTACTGTCTTGTTAATAGTTGTTGTTTGATTGTTTTTTAGAAATTAAATTCAAGAGGTTTAGGAAAATTATCCAAGTTCGTAATCTGGTAATCTTACTATTTTGTTAATAATTCTTAATTGGTTCTTTAAAACCCACATCCCACTCAAAAGATGATCCTGATCAAGACTATATATATAGAAATAATCAAGGGTATATAAAGGGTTTACAAACAAACGCATATTCGTTGTTTAAATTGTCAACGAATATCAAATTTAATGAATACACTTATTGGGATTTGTTAACTTTTTGTGTCAACGAAAACCAGTTGGGAATTTATACAAAACAAAAAAAACTGAACAAACGAAACAAATGCAATATTTTGGGTTTTGGGTCGTAAATACGCAGAAAGGCATTTAATAAAAATTTAGAAAACGTCATCAATATTAGATAAGAAGAAACCTTTTTACCAAAAATAAACGAATAGATAGCCAAGTGCGAGTTGCGGGTTGATTTGTGGAGGAAAATATAGAATACATAGAGTTCTATTATCAGAAGTGAGCTAAAAAATCTCTTCAATTTGTTGTCAAAAATCATATCAAAATATGAAACTTGTTGTTGATTTTTTAATGAAAAAACAAATATGTACATAATTTGTACCATATGCACTAGAATGTGGTGTTCGTTTATTTGTTTTCGAGGAAAGTACGAAAGCTTCTTGGATTTTCCCAATTGCCAGAGAAGTAGAAGTATTCCGAGTAAAAATACGTTTATTTTAAAGTTATCGGAACCGAAATGTGACATCCGACACTAGGTAATACGTTGTTGTCAGTTGTCAGTCGAGATTGACAGACAGTTTCTCTCTCAGTTTCTCGGAAGCTCGAATTTTATTGAGAAATTTCAAGCCCCATTCCGATTCCGATTCCAAGTCGCAACTCTGCGACATTCCTCGGTTCCTCGATCGAAGATTGGCGGACGACGGGGCGAGTGTTTTTGCTAATTAACATCCATCAACGATGCGGAGGTGATAAAAGATAAAAGATTACCACGAATCAATAAGAGCTTTGGCCACAGTCGAGGGTCCAGTTTGCGGGGGTTCGAGTTTTGATTTTTATTTTGATTTTGATTTTGATTTTGATTGAATTTCCAATTAAACTCAAATAAATTGAGAACGGCTCTTCCTGCGAAACGTTTTATTTTGTTTTGGTTTTTGTTTGGATTCGAATGGCTTTGTACCCTAGAGCTAGTCAGCTCCTAGCCAGCTTCTGCAATGACTTTTGCAGAATTCTTCTCTGAAATAATAAATATTGACGCAGTTTTCGATTGGATTTATTATTATTTTGCCTGCAGTTGTATTCCGACAGAAACAGAAACAGAAACGGGTAAACAGAAGATAGGATACCCCTCTACAGGGTTTCCTTTCCTCCGAATCCGAATCCGATTCCGAATCCAATTCCAATTCCAATTCCAGATTGCGATCCCGATTCCGATTTCTCTCGCGGTTCATTCAAGCTAAACGCTAAACGCTAAACGCTAAACCCCTTGCCACTGATTGCATCTGTCCAATCCATCTGTCCATCTGTCCATCCATACACTCAGCCATCTTCTCATTAACGAACGTGTTTTGCGCCCCTGCTGTCCCTGCTTGCTCTGCTTGCTCTGCTGGCTGTCTCTGCTCGGCACTTCGGGCGAATTGTTGTTAAAAATAAACATTTTCAGCGGAACCCGGACGAGAACGGGAATGGCAGTGCTATGGCAGTGCCTGTGCAAAAACTACGCCGTAAGAGAGTGCGAGTGGCATATGGATTCGGATTCGCGGGAATTGAATGGATGATCAACTCGAACTCTCTCGATCAACCCGACTCTACATAGAATCGAACCCAACCAACAACACCAAACCCCAAACACCAAAGATATACTCACATTAGACTCCCGTTGATGCGGTACTCGCTGATGACGTAGCGAAAGTCGGGACCGTTGAGCTCCTGCGGCTCGAGGGGCTCCCAGTAGAAGCTCAGGTTCGTCTCCGAGGAGTAGACGTAGAAGCTGCCGTAGGTGACGCGCGGCGGCCGCCGTGGACGAGCCGGGGCGGTGGAGAAGAGGTGGACGAGCGGCTCGCTCCACATCGTGTTGTTTAGGTTGACGCGCACCTGCAGGCGCAGCGTGTAATTGTAGCCGGCGAAGGGCAGCTCCGTAAGGCAGAGGGTGTCCTTGATCGTGGAGCTGTTGTTGCGCCAATAGTTCCGCTGCAGAGGATTCGAGTTCTGGGGGGAGACGTAGACGAGCCAGGCCAGGCCGCGGGCGTAGGTGGTGCGGCGCGGCATCTCCCATGACAGGCAGATGGAGCTCTCGGTCCGGTTGACCTCGGACAGGTTCTGGCCGGGGCGGGCGGGCACCGAGCGCTCGTAGTGGTTCACCGTCACCTCCTGCACCGCCTGACCCAAAGAGTTGGACATGTCCAGCCGGAAATAGTAGAACTCCTTAAAGCGCTTGTACCGCTCGTTAGTGATGTTGCAGGTGACAACGGGCGCGGCGTCAAAGTTGCACTCCACCGGGTACGAGTAGTGGTCATCCTTCTCGATCGTGAAGCTCACATTGTACGTGGTGATGATCCGGTTGTGGGGCTCCGTAAAGTTGCACACCATGTACTCGAAGTCGTAGGCGACGCAGCCAAAGTCTTTGATCGGCATGGGGCGCGTGCCGACGTACACCTTGGAGCTGTTGATCACGTAGTCGCCGCACATGCACGAGTAGTCCTGGTCCTGCTCCGAAGCGTTCCTCGCGCTGAACAGGATCGTCGTGTCGTTCAGCTTGCGTATGTCCGGCAGGTTGCTGTAGTTGATCGACTTGGACTCGAAATACAGCTTATTGACGGAGCACTCCTCCCGCGAGATGTTCATCTCGCGCAGGTACGTCTGGTTGATGGTGCAGCTGATGTTGAAGTCGCTCCCGATGAGCTGTTCCACCTTGACGGGCTCCAGCCAGCCGGGCTCAGCGGTGGCTACCACCCCGTGGAGCAGGAGTAGCGGCAGAAGGGCCACCACCACTTCAATGACCCGAGGTCCCATGTTTTTATCCTGGTTTTGGCCCGCTTCCCAGAGGCACTCTTCCCTTCTCTTTCCCACTCGCACTCGCACTCTTTCTTGCACGACACGACACACACACACACACACACACGTAAAAGTTGCTGTTGCTGCCGAGGTTGCTTCTGTGGTAGTGGCAGTTCTCGGAAACCGTTTATACACTGGTTCCTGGAAGCAGCTCTAACGCATCGCGGTGTGGTAGGTGTGTTCTGCTGGTCTGGTAGTTGGACTCAAAGCTCTTATTCCTCCCAGCCTAATTTCTCACTTATTGTTTCTTGTTCCTGCTAAAGGCGGAATCCTAATCCTGACCTGAGTGGCGAAGACGGCGATCGCTCTACCCTCCCCGCTCGCGTTAGTGTCTTCGGATGGATTTATGTTTCGTTTCGTTTCTGCCTTGCCGTGAATGCGACTTATCGGAACTCGATACACAGTCTGCTGCGATATCAGTCGATATCAGCGAATGTTGGCGCGGCCACACTGAAGAAAGGGATAAAAAATATATCTTAGTGAGCTCAGGATATTAGAATAAATTCATCAGTTTTTATGTATTTATAGCATTATAAATATCGCGCCATTGGATATATAAACCCAGATATGGGTACTGTCCGAATAGTAAAATTCAGAAATGAGCTTGGAACTAGTGAACACTGTTCACACGATAAACACATATCGATATACACAGATGTGGCAGCCCTGGCGTGCTAACTCAGACAGTATGTGTGTGTGTGTGTGCTTGCATGTGTGAGAAAGTGACGAATTACTTTTCATCAAATGGGAAATAATTTAGTTTGAAAACACGTATATATCCAGAGCAGCTAAAAATTAAAGTCGTAATTATATTTAGAGACTACGAGCTAAATCGGCAAAGGAACGTATCCCCGACAACACGACAACTCACCAGCGAACAGCGAAATGGCGGAAGGCGGCAGTAAACGCATCAACGTGGTTGTGAAAACGCCAAAGGACAAGAAAACGGTGGAGGTTGACGAAGATTCTGGAATTAAAGATGTAAGTACGGGGCGCGTGACATTTTTGCACTTTGTTTTCTGTTGCTATTGCTGTTGCTGCCCCTTTGATTTTTGCTTGCTTTTGCTTCTTTTTCAATCAATGCCAGTGGCACGGCTAGTACAGTGCACTTTGGCTATGCGATACGGGTACGGATGACAGGGTGACAAAGTGACAAAGTGACAAAGTGCACAAGCTAACCAGCCAGTGGCTGGTAATGTGCGCTGATCGACTTACACAGAGCCCCGAGAAACAGAAAAAAAAAACCGACTCGATTTCAATTAAATTCAAAGCGAATCCGAAAACAGAGTAGCCGGTCGGATAATATTCATTCCGTATATATTCAGTATTCCACATTCATGTGTGTAATCTATTCCACAGTTCAAAATTCTGGTTGCACAAAAGTTCGAGGCGGAGCCCGAGCAGCTGGTGCTTATTTTTGCCGGCAAAATTATGAAGGACACGGACACGTTGAAGATGCACAATATCAAGGACAACCTGACGGTCCATCTGGTGATAAAGGCGCCTACTCGCAACAACGAGGCCCCGGCCCGGGCCCCGGCCGATGTGCGCCAGACGCCGTTCGGCCTCAATCAGTTCGGAGGCCTGGCTGGCATGGAGGCCCTCGGCGCGGGATCAAACACGTTCATGGACCTTCAGGCCCGCATGCAGAACGAGCTGCTCAACAACGGCGACATGCTGCGCTCCCTGATGGATAACCCGCTGGTGCAGCAGATGATGAACAACCCGGACACGATGCGCCAGCTCATCACGTCCAATCCCCAGATGCAGGATCTGATGCAGCGCAATCCCGAGATCTCCCATATGCTAAACAACCCGGACCTGCTGCGCCAGACGATGGAGCTGGCTCGCAACCCCTCGATGTTGCAGGAGCTGATGCGATCCCACGACCGCGCCATGTCCAACCTGGAGTCTGTGCCGGGCGGCTACAGTGCCCTGCAGCGCATCTATCGCGACATCCAGGAGCCGATGATGAACGCGGCCACCGAGTCTTTCGGCCGCAACCCGTTCGCCGGACTGGTGGAGGGTGGAGGATCGGGAGCGGGTGTCAACCCGCAGCAGGGAACTGAAAACCGCAATCCCCTGCCGAACCCCTGGGGAGGCGGCGGCGGCGGCACCAATTCCACGACAAACGGAACTGGCGGGGGAGCCGGCGCGGGCACCAGCGGCGCCGGCAACCGAATAGGCGACTTGCCGCCAAACAATGTCCTCAACACCCCAGCCATGCGCAGTCTCCTGCAGCAGATGGCCGACAACCCGGCGATGATGCAGAACCTGCTTAATGCGCCGTACACGCGTTCGATGATGGAGACGATGTCGCAGGACCCGGAAATGGCCTCGCGCCTGCTAAGTACCAGCCCACTGCTCTCCAACAATCCCGCCCTGCAGGAGCAGGTGCGCCAGATGATGCCCCAGTTCATGGCTCAGATGCAGAACCCGGAGGTGATGAACATGCTCACCAACCCGGACGCCATGAACGCCATTCTGCAAATCCAGCAGGGCATGGAACAGCTGCGCAGTGCGGCTCCTGGCCTTGTCGGCACCTTGGGCATCCCGCCACCGCCGCCTGGCGTCAACTCCGCCTCGGATCCAGCCAGCGGCGACGGCACCACCACCGCCAACAATGTCTCGCCGTCGAGTGGTGGCAATGCCCAGCAGCAGCCGCCTGGCTCGGCCATCCCCAACCTGGCTCCCGGCGGTGGTCCGAACTCCCAGCTCTTCAATGACTTCATGATGCGTATGCTCAACGGAATGTCCAACAACACGGACAGCACGCAGCCGCCGGAGGTTCGTTATCAGTCGCAGTTGGAACAGCTCGCAGCAATGGGATTTGCCAACCGCGAGGCTAACTTGCAGGGTACGGAGTTACTTTAATGGAGCTTTTTAAGTTGCATTGCGTATTAACCGATCTCTATCTTTTTGCAGCTCTTATCGCTACCTTCGGAGACATCAATGCGGCGGTAGAGCGCCTGCTGTCCCTTAACCAGTTGTCCCTGAGTTAACAACGTTAAGCCATTTCCAAACTGTACACAACCCCTGTCTTTATATCTACAAACTACAACTATATATCTACCACTACAACCTGGAGAATGCGAATGCACATGCGAATGATAATGATGATGATGATGATGATAAGAACTAAAAGGAAAACGAGAACACACGACGAGAAAGGGATCGATCCCTTCCAGAAAGAAACCAACAGCAAAACAGCAAACACACTTGTACGGTCAGCGCGCTGACTGTTTTACTATCCACCAAGCAGGAAATACCTTGAATCCTACACGCCCACACACTCCCACACACTCCCACACTCCCATACACATCCCCAAACAACAACCCCCAAGCATACACACAATCTAATTCATTCGAGCATAGGCACAGGCCTAGAGAACGGGAGAGATGATTATAGAAGGAGATCCTGTCGACAACAGGCAGAAGGATATAGAAGATGATCGCATACCAAAGTTTCGACAGTTGCGTAGTTGAAGAACCTTTTTTTTTTTTGTTTACCTTGAAGAGAGAGACTTACACGCCCTGCGAGACACCTCAGTTACCTTAAAGCGGAAATGGGTGAACCACATTTTGGAAATTTTGCAACATTTTGAATCACGCATATGTGCACGAGCACATACGCGACACCCATCCATCCACCCACCCACCCTTCCGCACAACCACCCACACACACATCTAAACATCTTCTACACTGAAACAAGAGAAACATTTCACGCATTTAACATTCACTGTTTTATAATAAACTTCAACATTTCTGTGCTCTCGTTTATCATTGTAAATGTAACTATATTTTCATGCCGCCCCCAACAACCCAACAACCCCCAACAACCCCATCACGTGACGTCTAGAGTAGAAGTGACGAATAGACAGTGCTTCGTTGAGGTGTCGATCCGTATCATTGGTGGGTCTCTCAATCGGGGATTGGACAGCTGGATGACCCTTTCTGCAGTTCGTGACTCTTGCAGTTCGCGTGTATTCTTACAATCGGACAGCCGCAATAGTGGGACATATACTTTAAATGTGTGTTTATCTATATGCGAGTATAGATATATTAAATATTCCATGGTGTTAAAAGACGTAAAATATTTAAATTCCTTAGTAAAAAAAACCAGAGAGAAATCACTATAACCCTATCTTAATCTAGCTATTACTTTGTATTCACCTGATCGCCGTGTGCTTGGGCTTTGGTCAGGGTTGGGGCCGGGGCCGGTTGCGTTTTGCGGATGTTTCGGAGGGTTCCCGATTGTGTCCCAGCCCCTCCTTTCATTTCCAGGAGACTCTGCCCCGGGAGAGCATGAAATCGGTATTTAATCCCTATTATCTTTGTACAAGAGCCACTGGAAGTCGTCGGTTATCGGTCATCGTGGCAAAGGGGCCAGACACCAACAGTGGCGGTTGGGTGTGGGGGGATGACGGATGAGTAAGTTATGTAAGCTGGGCCGGGCGATCAGAGATCGGAGCTACTTTTATTCGTTTAGTGGACGAAGTGAAACTAAGTAACTACAATAATTGTAAATGGTCACATGTTTTAAAACAAATGAATAAAGCTGCTTTGGTTTTAGATAATAGCCGCGCTCGTTTTAATTCGTGGAGGAACATCTATCTGAAGGTTTTAATTCAACTCAAAATAATTGAATCTTCAGAGAAAATATCAGTTAAATGGTAATTTTGGATGGAGTATTCTATGGAGGGTATTCTGTTCTAGAGCCATGAACTTGAGCAACTTTTTAAAGAATCATATATTAATTGAAAATAGGATAGCAAAAATAGCAAAACAATGAATGAATGCAGAAAATTCAGCCACTCAGCGTGACCTTTGACACCTGCTTGATTTAACCCCCTGCGTCTAGCAGTTTAAAAGAAACCCAAAGACATTAATATAGATTTTAGAATAATTACTATTGTTGGCAATTATTTTTGAAACATTAAAATTGATTTTAGTTCCTATACCTACATACATATGTCTATGAAAAACATTCTGGAGAAATTTCTGATTAATGTTTCGCGTAGAAATTGAAAAATTGTGTCAGGCATTTGGAAAATAGTATTTCGAGAAATATAGATTTTAGAATAATGTTGCTATTGTTGGAACTTAAAACTTAAAGACATTAAAAACGTCTACGTCTATGTTTATGAAGAACACTCTGGAGAAATTCCTGCTTAATGTTTTGCGAAGAAATTGAAAAATCGTGTCAGGCGTTTCGAAAATAGTTTTTCGAGAAGTATAGATTTTAGAATAATGTCGCTATTTGTGGAACTTATTTTTGAAACATATTAAAATTGATTGTAGTTCCCATACCTACATCTATTAAGAACATTCTGGAACAATGTCTGCTTTATGTTTTTCGTATTAATTAAAAAATCGTGTCATGCGTTTGGAAAATAGTTTTTCGAAAAACCGAAAAGATCCGATCTATCCAGTATGGATCCTCTTGTTTACATGTATACTTTCTTTCTAGATCAGAATACTTTCTTTTAGAATCTCCAGAACAGGTCTATCTCTTTCTCTCTGTCTATTTCAATCGATCACTCTTTCTCTTTCGATAGTTGCAACACTCCGATGTTTTGTTGCGATTTTTGGACCGGCCAACACACTGCTGTGTGGAAACCCTCCGTTTGATTTATTGAAGCAGAGGCTTGCGAATAGAATTAAAACATATGCATACAATAGATATTATAAAGAACTTAACGTCTACGATTAAGGCACTCATACAAAGGCTCAGGCACACACATCAATCGTAAGGCTAGATGGGTAGTAATGGTACTAATAGTGGATGAACAGTTCTAGGACAACGGACCAGCACAGCACCCGTTACAGCTCCTCGAAGAAGGCCACACGCGCCTTGGTGCAGCCGGACTTGAGCTTCTTCAGGGTGGAGTACTTGTTCTCGCCGGCCTTGAGTTGCGCCTCACTGAGTATGTCCAGGTTGCTCTGATTCTCTTCGATCTTATGCGGCGCAATCTCGGAGCGCAGAGTCTGCAGTTGGTTCTGCACCTGCTTCTTGGACTTGCGCAGGTACTCGAGATGGTTGCGCTCCATTTCGTTGGTGATTTGTTCCATCTCGTTGTCGGTTAAAATGAACTCCTTGGGTTCAAAGTCGTCGGAAATGCCGCTGGAGTTGTCGCCCTGCGCCAAATAGTGGGTGGTTAGCTCCGCTCCGCCTGCCGTATCAATGTCATTGGTGGAGCTGCTGGTGGCCAACGATGGGGTGCTGACGGCAGCCAAGCTAGACGCCGCGTTGTTGCACTGCGAGACATGGACATTGGCAGCGGCCAGCAGGCTATCCGTGGAGGACTTGCGTCCGCTGTTGAGGAAGTTGAGCAGGAGTGCGGTGGCTTCGCGTTCGGCCATCTTGGCGCAGATGAGTTCCTTGCGCAGCTTCTCAGTCTCCGCCTCGCGCTTATCGTTCTCCACCGTCAGCTGGTGGACGTAGAAGTCGGCGTCGCGGATTTTCTTCTCCAGGTCGTGTTTCTCGCGCTCTATCTTCATTTGGCGTTCGCGCAGCCTGTCCATTTCCGTCTTGAAGTGATTGGCTTTGCACTCCGTCAGCTGCATCTGCTCCTCGTTGACTCGACTCTTTTCAAAGTAGAGCTCCTTGGTTTCCTCCGATCGCCGCTATTGGTTGAAAGATAAGCTTCGGTGATATCAGAAAGTAAATAACACAAGGAGAGAGATTACCAGCGCGTCGCTCGCCATGCGCATCTCGTTCTGCAGGTGCTCCAGGCTCTTCTCCAGTTCGTAGCGCTCGTGCTCCGCCTTCTCCCGCAGCTTCTTCTCCCTGATGAACTTTTTGCGTTCTATATGTCGCCGCTGCTTCTCCTCCTTCGCCTGGGCTTTCATTTGCTGGATCTCCATGGTGTCGGGCTTGCGGCGTCTCATGTACAAGTCGTGGTTGCCCTCGCACAGATCCAAGATCTGACAAATGAAGAATTTCAAACAAGATGTTGGACGTTTTCTTTAAGTTGAAATATTAAACAATTATAATTCTATCTCTAGTTAAATGAGATATTCTTCGAAAATGGTAGATATTTTGAAATATCCATTATAATTTAATAAATTCGACTACCTATAAGCGAAAAATCCAAATATATTCAACGAAACGCGAAAACAAATCAAAACTTTGGTAAGGTTCATTTTGAACAAATTAAACAATACAGATTTTACATTTCTCATTTAAATTACTGAATCTTGGATGAATTTATTCAAGTCAAGTTTAGTTTCTCAACTAAATGATACTCGGTACCTTTTCTATCCACTTTCCGACCTTTTTCTCAATCAATACTATTTTTGTTTAATTGATTTTTAAAACATTGTCCTTTGAAAGCTCTAGGCTTTCTCATTTTCCCAGAAGGGCTTCATTTAAGCAACAAAATTGTATTTTAAAAGTTCAATTTGTAGTTCATTGAAATTTATAGTCGATACATTGGCTGCGACAGCCAAATCCGCAGAATCTAGAGCATCCAAAACAGGATTGCGAGGACGATCTCTGACTGCGTGTGGTATGTGAGAAACACCACCCTCCACAGTGACCTAAAGCTGCTCACGGAGCTGCTTTCGAGACTATTCATTTCCTCTCCAGCCGCTACAATGATCGACTGGAACGAACGTCAACGAAACCGACTCCCGACTGGCAGGTCTTACCAGATCCCGCCCACAAAGGACGCTCAACAGGCGACTTCCCAGGGACATAATCCACCGGCTGCCAATAAGACGCACAACTGGCCAACAAACTGACAAATTACAAGCAAATTATCGCTCCGACTTGGAGGTATGGAAGGCATAAAGACTGGGTAGTGGGACATCGCTGAAGGCTGAAAAGTCGCCAGCCAAGGGATCTGATGACACGATCCCCAAGGGGTGGATCTTTATATTGTTATTTAGTCCATTTGTTATAAGTATTCTTAAATTTTTACTACTGTTAAGCTAGTCTAGAGGCTATTGGGCTGAAGAAACAGAAAGCAAGGCTATAAAGAGGTCTTTGGTGATCCCATTTGGAGCGAAAGATGTTACAGAAATTGTTACAGATTGTGAATCTAAAGGAAGAATCTCATTTATAAGTATTTATAGCCGATAAGATAGCAGTCTAAAAACAGAGGGGCGTATGGCTGGATGGATTTCATAGGCATAGGGTTGAAAAGAATGCATTCTCCCTCAAACAAAAATATACACAAAAAGACAATATGCTGTGGTATTCTTCCTACTAGAAAGTATAAAAATAATCTGGATTTCTGGGTTATATTTAGCGTTTACCATTTTGTTAATGTGCAGATCCTGCGAGTAGAAAATAAAGTTTGAGACCTTGGCGTCCACCAGGCGAATGGTGAACTTCTTATCATCGAAGCTGACATGCCGGATCTCATTCCACTGGAACGTTGTCTTTGGCGTTAGCTTGTCCCGCTCGTCGTAGATGTTTAACCCCACGGCAGTGACTCCCAGCCACAATTTGGTTTTGTTTTTGTTCTAAAATAGCAAAAAAAAATTCTATAATCTTAGCCAATAGAAGCTCCAACTACAACTCACTGTAATAGGAAAGTAGTTTACTCCGTACATATCTAGGTCCTGAGCTATCTTTAGGTACTCCATTTCCACCTCGTCCCGCGTCATCGGCTCATGGTCCATGTACCACGTTTTGATGCGCTCTTCCCACATCTCGGGCGTCATCTGGTACTGGTCGGTGACGCCCTTGGGCAGCAGCTCGCCGCCGGCCAGCATGCCGTCCTTGTAGGTCTCGTAGTCGTAGGGGCCGTACTGTACGTGCACGGCATAGGAGGCGAGCAGCACGGAGGCCTCCGGGCGGCAATAGATGTCCATGGAGAGTATGCTCTGTTTGACCTGCAGGAAGAACAGGTGCTGGGTGATCTCCTGGATCAGCTCCTCGCTGACGTTCTCCGGAAAGAACTTGGCGTAGAAGCTGAACACGTAAATGTTGTTGTTGGCCTGCAGCTCGACGCGCTGGTCTCGCACCCGCTTCTCCATCTTCAGCCAGGAGACGTTGCTGCGCGTGTCCACGTACTGCAGGCCGAAGTACCAGGACTCCCGCAGCCCGATGGTGCGACACACGAGATCGAACAGCTCCTGGCCGGATGCTCGCGGCTCCAGCTTGAACTCGAGCTCGGAGTCGAAGGTGCTCACCCGCACCGACAGCGATCGGTTCTTCTTGGAGCCGAACGGACTCATTGCCCCGATTATGTGATGTGGTTGCTGGTCTCTGGTCTGTGCGTGTCGAGTGTCTGCGTCTGGGTGTGCGTATAGACTGTGCGTGTGTGCGTCGCAGTTCCGTGGGGCTCACATATGTACATATGCGCCTTTCCAAACTAACTTGTGGCGTGCAATAACTTGTTGCTGGTGCTCCTGCTCCTGCTCCTGCTCCTGCTCGTGCTCCTTTTAGACCTAATGACGCGCTTTCTGTCTGCTGCTCCTGTGACCCTCAATAGCTAGACACTTACACTCGCACATATTGCAGCCAATTGGTCTCCTCGGTCAATCGTCCGCCGATTCTCAGCTGAAGGCTGCTCAAGAGAAAGAAAGAGCAAGTGACCTCGCTCATGCAGGCGTATAAAATCGCGATGACAATCGCCCTTGCTCCAACGATTCGCTGATATTTAATTGTTGTAGTAGTTATAGTAGCTACTTGGCCAGTTACCCAATAAGCAACAAACAAAGACCACTGGTAAACAGTTTACACCATTAAGTGAGACAACTGACATATTCGCACGTATTGAGTATTCGGGAATTCAATGACTTTGCGAAGTACGCCGCATAAACCGTCGCAGTGTGACCAGCACTCTATATCCGAATATTCACGCTGGAGGGCCGTCAAAATAACGCTCAAAATGGAATTTAATTTTAGATTGTCAAAATAATAAATTGATGCTTTCCCAAAGTCATAGTGGCAAAAAGGCTTAACCATGATTTCAGATTCTTATATTCCCATTACCAGAATGATTTCATTCCCAGCATATTAAAAAAATAAACAAATATCGCTTCCCATGCAGCGCCATATTCAAAAACTTGCGTATGATGCTGGCAATTCCTTATATTCGTCAAGCGCCCTATTTGTAAGACGAATTACTTACAAAAAATATAAACAGGACCTGCTTAGACTATGTGTGCGTATTCAGGAGGTCATTCGCTTCATTCGTAGATAGGTATAAATGTATTTTAAATTGCTAAATCTTATCACATAAACGCTAATGCTTTGAGTGTCCCCGCTCTGTGCGTTCCCTGCGTTCTGTCTGTGCACAATAGAACGTACAGATTCAACAGATCTGCGAACTATGTCTAACTATATGCTAGTTTGTATTCTTTTTTCTTTTCTTTTGTTTTGTTTTTTTCTTGGGAGGAGGGTAGAGGTGCGACCTGAGCAATATTGGCACGGGACACGCTGGCGATTCTAGAATGAGAGGTCTCCAGATACGGAGCCCCATTATCCCGACCTGGTCTAATATCTACTGGCTGCTGCGCTTCACACGCTCAGCGTGAAGGTCGTACAGCATCTTGTTCTTTTCGTAGTAGTAGGGGTTTTGCTCAGCGCCCAGCTCTGGGTTGTACTCAAACACTTGCTCGGGGGCCACTCCTGGGAGGGCTCCTGGAAGCAGGTAATTGTTGTTATCGTTTCCCAGGGCCGGAATGCTGCAGCTGCTGCTGCTGCTGCTGTTTCCGTCATCGTAGTTGAGGTGAATGTTGTTGATGCGTTTCGAGAGAGGTGTGGACTCACACGGCAGGTCGTCTTCCCGGCTGCGTTTTCTGTAGAAAGGACGTTAAAGCAGAGCAGTTAGGGGAATACAATTGCGTCGCGTTTGCCAATGGCAGATTGGACTAGACAGCAGACTGAAACGGCTTGAGGCTGCAGTAGCCGCCGGTACTTTCTTACCGTGTCTTCACAAATCCAGCCATTCCTTACACGAACTAAGAATTAGTTATTTTTTCCTTCTTTTTTTTTGTTTCCCTGAGCCTTTTGATTTTCTAGTCGCTCTTGACAGCTATGGCAGTGTGACCGGGCTACGCAGAGGACAGCAAGCTTGTCGATTCCTCTACATGGAATCGATGAATTTCGGAAATCAAAATATATGCTTCGATGTTTTTTTTATCATCCAATTAATTTTTAGACAACAAATTAGCCTTGCCAAGCATTAGCATTCAGAAAATCCGTTGATTGGGCAGTCAGTCTTTGAGCGTGGCGCTCAAATGTGTCGATAGACAGAGTTATCGAACATAGATAGCCGATGTTTCCATCGATGTTTCTCCCCTATACGCTGGAAAGAGAACACGAACTAACACACAAAAGAAAATTGTAGTTTTCCGTACATTTCAAGATTCAAGACCGACCCAGCCCAGAAAAGCGGAAAAACAGACCGTATACCGTATACGCCAGCGGCAGCAATTGCAATCAAACGTAAGTAGATCATGAACGGTAAGCGCCGTGCTGTTCGGGTGGCCGGGGAACAAGTCGACAAATTGCAAATCCGACCCAAAAGGAGAAAATTCTGAAGTGAAAAGTGAACGATGGATGGCAGTGTGTGTGCAAGTGACGGGTGGCGGTGTCGGTGTCGGTGTCGCTATCGGTGGCGGTGTGTGTGCGTGTGTGAGCGATTCGCCATGAGTGTGTGCGAGTGCGAGTGTGACAAATGATTGGGGGTTCCAAATTTCATTCTTTTTTTCCGAGTTTCCGAATTCCAATTTGTAAATAGCGCCTGGCTTGGCTTAGAAAGTAAGTGCAGACCCCGCGCTGCCGTTTAAATCATTCGCCCCGCACCGCACAGCACGCCCCCGTATGCAAAATTCATGAATAACTTGGCTGTCGGTGTTGCAGTTGCCGCAGTGGCAATAAAAAAAAAAAAAAAAACTGCATTTGAGTATGTGTGTGTGCACACGCACCAAGAACCCACACACCAGCATACCAGAGTTATGCGCTCCTCCATACATATATGCGCGATTGTACGTGTGTGCGTCACATTAGAATTTTCTGGCTTATCGGTGTGTTGTTGCTTTCCGTTCTTTCTTCTGTTTGCTGTTTTCTGTTTTCTGTTTTCTGTTTGAGTCATCGCTGCGAGGCGATTGTGATTGTGATTGTGATTGTGCGCTGGTTCGCTGCTGGTTACTGGTTGTGGCTCTGGCGGTGGTCCGTTCATACGCATTTATCCACCTTGATAAGGTGCAGCACAAGCGGCTCCGCAGTTAGACCGAACCGCGCCCACTTTTAGTCCTAGAAGGAGCAACCTCACAATAAGAATATCTTAAAGTAGGCAGGGGACTTAACCAAACTTAACTCCAAGTTATCTCTTCTTAACCGATTTCCTTCCATTCTACAGCAGGAGCTTTCCACAACATGCAAACCATCAAGTGCGTGGTCGTCGGCGACGGAGCCGTGGGCAAGACCTGCCTCCTCATCTCCTACACAACCAACAAATTCCCCTCGGAGTACGTGCCCACGGTGTTCGACAACTATGCGGTGACGGTGATGATTGGCGGCGAGCCCTACACCCTGGGTCTCTTCGATACGGCTGGCCAGGAGGACTACGATCGACTGCGTCCGCTCTCCTACCCCCAGACGGACGTCTTCCTTGTCTGCTTCTCAGTGGTCAGTCCCAGTTCCTTTGAGAACGTCAAGGAGAAGGTACATACCCTGTTATTGTAATAGAAACTTGTAGCTAAACTAATTCTCTTGTACCGTAGTGGGTGCCGGAGATCACGCACCATTGTCAGAAGACGCCGTTCCTGCTGGTGGGCACACAAATCGATTTGCGCGACGAGACAAGCACGCTGGAGAAGCTGGCCAAGAACAAGCAGAAGCCCATCACCATGGAGCAGGGCGAGAAGCTGGCCAAGGAGCTGAAGGCGGTCAAGTATGTGGAGTGCTCGGCCCTGACGCAGAAGGGCCTCAAGAACGTATTCGACGAGGCCATTCTCGCCGCCTTGGAGCCGCCAGAACCGACAAAGAAGAGGCGCTGCAAATTCTTATAATTCTCCTCCTTGGGCGTCCTCCTTTTTTCTTGTTCACTCCCTTAATGATATCCTTTTCATTCTTGCTATCTATAAAACTATCCATCGTCGCAACACCCCGACGGCCACCCAGTCCTCTTCAACGTCAACGTCAACGTCACGTGACTTTCAATATATATTCATTATATATGTTTTAATTGTATTATTCAGCATCCGATTCCCTCGGAGCTCTGCGCCCCTCTGCGTCTTTATCAATCTTCTGTTTGCTTCGGAGCTTCGGATTGGGTTGCATTTTATGGGTTACTCACTGTCGCAGAAATCTTGGTAGTTGCTCCTGCAACACGTTTACCCTCTAAAGCTGAGCCTGAGCCCTAACTTCTTGTGAAGATCCCCCGAAAATTATCTCCACCTAGCAGGTGAAATGAATAAAAAAAAACTTAATTTCCCCGTCGCTCCCCCGTTTGGAATTGGCGCAATTTTCTTATTAAGTAACGAGAAGAAACACAATAACAATACGAGTATAGCAAAAAGAATTATTTATATATTTTTCTTTATATATGAATAAATATATATACAAAACGTAAGAGAAAACAACAAAAAAAAAAAAAAATATATATATATATAAAAACGATCATAAAAATAAAGTAAAAAAAAAGCCACAAGGAGAAGTAAGAAGAACCATGCAATATTTTCTTTTGCATCAGTCGATCAAAAATTTGTCCCAAGAACAGCGTGAAAATAAATCTTCGCAAGAGTGCCGAAGAGAGACGAAGAACATATTAAATAATATTGATAACTAAAGGCGTAATGTTTAAACAGCGCAGGAAGGATTTCGCATATTATTATGTAAAACTAAGAGTATTGAAATATGATTAAAAAATAAAATTAACAAAAACGTAAACGAAAACAAAAACAAACTAATCGTTGCAACCAAACACAGACACAACTGAAATCTACAATCTATATTTATATATATAGATAAATATATATATATTTATACACATATATATATATATTTAAATATGTATATTTCATAAATTATAATAATAAAAAAAAACAAACGCAAGAGCAAGAGCAAGGAAACAGCAAGAGACAAATTTGTATTGCAGTTCAGGAACAAAAATGAAAGCGAAAGAAATACGAACTAATGCATTTTTTAATATTTTTATATGTATACATTATCAATTTTTACATTTTTTTTCTAGACTTTAGTGATTTAACATTATTGATTTCAGATAATACCTTATAATAAAAACGAAATCCAAAACGACCACCCTTTTTCTGTTTCTCTGTTGAATTCGAATGACTTGAATGGTTTCAAAAATGGAAACTTAACTTTCTGTTCCTAAGCGGGGAGGTTAGTTCTTTGAAAAGTTTTCCCAAAAACAGTTGCCAAACTTAGTCAGCTACTAACTATAACTTAATTGGTAATGTGAAATCACCTCAACATCTAATGGAATTCACATTTTGGACCGTCATTTACACTTGAATTGACGGTACCACTGAGAGCCATGACACACTTTACTATTATTTCTATTTGTTATTAACAACTTCAAATCAAGACGGTATTGAGCTAAATTAGAAGAAAAATGCTTGCAGTTGATTCGATCTTTGGTGTCTCACAAATATCTTCTCCATCTTTCTCCTTGATAATAAATAATTAAATATTATAACATCTGGAATTTCAATAACAAGTTAGTAGCTTTCAGTGTCTTTACGATTTAAAAGTCTGCTATTAAAAGTGGCATCAATCAAAGAAACAATTTCAAATATACAACTATAATGCATTCATCTGTGGCTTCCACAGATTGAGTTTCTACTTTGGAAAATAGAAGATTGGTGTCTTTTGTATCTCTGATACCTATGAAACCTAAGCCTTGAACCCGGTCAAACTGGCCTGGCTGTAATTTTTCCAAACATACATTAGTTGACTTGGTTTTGGGGAAATTATGAATGCACTAAGAATATGAAAAGCCACAGACTAAGTTTCTACTTTGGAGAATAGGATTGGTGTCTTTTGTATCTCTGATACCTATGCGACCTAAGTCTTGAACCCGGTCAAACTGGCCTGGCTGTAATTTTTCCAAACCAAAGATACATTAGTTAACTTGGTTCTGGGGACGTTATGAAAGCTCCAAGAGTATGAAAAGCCACAGATTAAGTTTCTACTTTGGAGAATAGGATTGGTGTTTTTTGGATCATTGATACCTATGCGACCTAACCCGATCGAACCCTGTCAAACTGGCTGTAATAACTGGCTTGTTCTAATCCAAAGAGACATTAGTTGACTTGGTGTTGAAGACGTCATGAAAGCTCAAAGAGTATTTTATTGAGGCATGTATTTTAGTTATGTAAACATATTTGTGAATATGAAAGCCACATTTAATGTTCGTCTGTTTTACTGGCACAGCTTAAAAGTCATTTCGATGAGATCGCACAAGTTGGTAGATCCACCTGTCCACTAGCCTGCCCATTACTGGAGCTGCTACGAATGTTTATTTCTTTATTGGACATTTTTGCTTCAAATTGCAGTTTATTTTTCATTGCAAATAACACAAAAAAATAACATAAACAACAGCATAAATAAACCTTTTTAAACCCGTAATCCATGGAGATAATGTGGGAAATAATAGTATTTGGTCGAAATTCCGATTTACACCATGTCGATCGTGGATCTTGTTTAAGATTGTTTTAAGCGTGAGTTAGCGTGAAAGCCGCCTCGACAACCAGAGCTTTGTTGCGGCCCACTCAGACGCTAAGACATAGTATCAACTAACATCCGAAACTAACATCCGCTGCATCGGCGACCACTTGAATCGCTCAGTCTTTGTATCGATTAGCACTGGAGATGCTGAATCGATCCAAACATCGGGGCCACTTGACGACACAGAACCGCATCCGCTCCACTTCTACTTTTCGGTCGATCAGCATATTAGAATAGACACAAATGTAGCAAACCATACTGTAAAGTATGAGAAAGAAATAAAAGAATTCATTCAGACTTCCAACCTCAACCCCAACGGACGTTTATTTTGGGAATCAATACCAGCTAAAGGCTTCACTACATAACTCCCGAGCTAACTCGTGCTTTGAAGATGTTTGATGTTTTTTATATCCCAACATCTCCGACCCTGTCAAGTATATATATTCTTGATTAGGACCACCTCCTGAGTCGATATGACTCATCCTGTTTGTTTCTACGCAAACTAGTCTATTAGTTTTAAAGCTTTCGACTTCAAACTCGTTAGTCACCCTTCTTTCCTTTGCACCGAAATCGGTCGACTATATCCGATAGGCTTCTCTTTAACTTAACGATCGGGTGTGCTATAACTTCTATGTCGACTATATCCTTTTTTGGGAGTAAAAGCTTGGGAATTTCTTCAAAATCTATTTTTTTTAAGAACTTTTTTGATTTTAAGGTTCCTTATAAGATCGGTAACTATATCCGATATTTGCTATACCTTTTACCAATAGAAGCCGCCCATTGACTGTATATAAACTTTGTCTCTGCCCGAAGTTGGCTTTCCTTTTCTGTTTTGAATGTTCCTGCAGAAGCTCAGGTCCTTCCGCGTCCTGCGATACCATGGAGTTGCCCAGTAATCCTAACATTACGATCCTCCTGCTCACTCATTAACTTTGGGTTACTTCACCAATTCTATAATTTGATTGATTGAAATTTTGAACAAAATCGTGCCACGTATTAAGGGGATACCTCCGACTTTAAGGAGTTTACTTTGGTTTATGACCACCTCCTTATTATCTACAGGATCCCGGGATTTCTTCGATTACCGTTCATAAAAGGATCTAAAGAAAATCAATTCTTTATTGACTTTGCTTTTAAGGCTGATTAAGGATATAGACATAATACCCCGGGTCCTATGGTTTTATTATCATATTTTAATCTCCTCTTAAAAAGATTGCCCTTTTCTAAATCTTAATGGCTAAAAACGCATTTTATGTTTAGAAATTGTCATAACCCCATACTCTTGGACCTGGACTTGTTATTTATTTAGTTCGTAATGAAGGTAGTGATTTTTTAAGTATACAGCTTTTAAATGGTTTACAAAATAGATGACACCGCCACGTGGAATGGTTAATGATTAAAACATCATTTCATTTGGAACCCAAGCTCTTTAAGAACTCAATGAACCACAATACACCATTTGAAAATAGAATGCGTTCTTTGCTCGAACTTAAATCCATAAAAAACTCAGGGTACGGGTACATAAACTGACAATTTGTTATTATTTATTTATAATTTTTCGAGATAAACCATTGTCAAGATCAATAATTACCGCCCAGTATTAAAAAGAGCACCTTTACAATTTCCGATAGATATTGTTTATTTTCACGTTATTGCGTTGACAATTTTCCCTAAAAATGACCTAACAAATAAATGTTAAAATCGGAAATAAAAACTAGATGGCCTTTCGCGCCCAAAGTCCTGTGTCCCATGGAAGTAAACTAAAACACTAAAACGAGAGTAAAGGGACCAAACTAGGATGGCTCCATAAAGGATAGCTCCATATAATGGTCAAAACATGAACACATATATCGTTAAGGTAAAAATGAACGAAATAATGATTCCAGCGAGCAGGGTCGACTGTCTTGCAGGTCCTTGTTTTCCGATTTGGTTTCTTTTGTTGATTTTGTTGGGCGTTTGTTGGGTAAATGCGAGTGCCTCATGGAGGCATCAGCTTATCCACTGCTGGGGTGGATCAAACGTAGAGAGAAAAGATTACGATTAAAGTTAGTTTTGGCGGGTGACATTGTTCCTTTGACTGTTGATCCTGATACTGCTCCCCCTTACTGCTCCTCGTTATGGTCCCCACTTAAAGCTCGTCGTGGCCGAGGAACTTCTTCAGATAGGACTGCAGCTCCGGAAGCGAGCGGCTTCCCTCGTACTCGTTCTGGCGCTGTCCGTTCTTGTAGAGGAAGAGAGTGGGATAGCCCTCGACCTGCTGGTCGATGCAGATCTGCTTGTTCTCCGGTGCCGTGCAGTCCACCTTGGCAATGCGCACCTCAGCCTGCGCCTCTGTAGCCAGCTGCTCCCAAGTGGGCTGCAGCTTCTGGCAGTGGCCGCACCACGGGGCGTAGAACTTGATAAAAGCCACGCCCTCGGCGATCGCCTTCTCAAACTCCTCCTCGCCGGTCACCTGCTGGACGGTCAGTTTCTTGGCCTCTTCTTCCGCGGCCTCCTTGACGGTATCCTTATCCTTCTCCTCCTCCGCAGGCTTCTCCTGGCTCTGCACTCCCACCATCTTCTGGACGTAGCTCTTCAGGGTGGCCAGATCGCGGGCCCCAGAGTACTTTTCGATCTTCTTGCCGTCCTCGATCCACAAAAGGGTCGGGTAGCCCTTTACCTCAAAGTCCTGGCAGATGGACCGGAACTGAGTGCAGTCTATCTTCGAAATGATGACGCCGGGCTCCGACACCAGTTCCTTGGCCAGCTCATCCCATGTGGGAGCGAGGCGCTGCAAATAAGCGATTAGGGAGATTAAAAGAAACTCAACGGCCTGTAGTGTATCGGTCTTGGTAGCTTACCTGGCAGTGGCTGCACCAGGGGGCGAAGAACTTGACAAAGTGGTTGCCTGTGGAGACGTGCTGGGCGAAGGTCTCTTCGGTGAGGTCCACCACCTTGCCCAGGTCGGGGTTGTCGGATTCCTCGCGCTTTGCCTCGTCCAGGTCGATTTCGGGGGGCGTGCTCAGCTCTTGGTTGATGAAGTCCGTGATGGCGGGCATGTCGCGGGTGCCCTTGAACTTGACCGACTCCTTTTCTCCCTGCTTGAAGAGGCGCAGTGTGGGGTAGCCGGTGACCTGGTGGGCGCCGCACAGGGCCTGGTGCTGGGTGCAGTCCACCTTGGCGATGACCACCTTGGGCTCATCCACGTTCATGATCTCTGCCAGCTGCTCCCAAAGCGGTTGCAAGCGCTTGCAGTGACTGCACCTAAAAAGGGATAGAAAACATGAAAATTTCAACAACTTGGTTTGTTTTTTTCTATAAAAAGAATCTAAAGAAAGCTAAAGGCGTTTCTAAAAGAGTATTTCGTTGGGAATACTTGGAGTACTTTCTTAATGATAATGATAAGGTCAAGTTTTTGACAAATATCAGGAATTCATTGTGAAATTTAGTGTTTCATTAAAAGCACACAATGGACGCCGAAACAATGAACACAGATAAGGCAGGGTGCTGCTTTGTCCCGAACAAAGAGTTTATCATCAACGAATGCTGAAACGCATTAGGAGTTCCTCTCTGGATCCCTCCCCCTGCAGTAATCTCCCGCTAAAAGCACTTCCTAGCAACATAATTGAACCTAATCAAATTAGCTCATAGCCCATAGAGACACTGCGATGGCTTTGATAAGACGCCGGACCAAACATACTCGTACATGAGTATTTAATGTGTCAATCAGGTGGCGGCTGGTTCTTGCTTCTTGACAAAGCCCTCTTGATCGTCTTATCGACGACGTGCGCTTTGATTGGCGCGGCACCCATGACGAATCTCTAGGTCCTTGATTAGCGTGCAGGTTGAAACCTAACACATGTGTCGCTATAGCACTGCGTCAGTCACGCCAGACAAACACAGTTCTTTGAAGAAAAAAAAGAAAAGACGGCAACAAGCGGCAAGCGGCGGTTTTATGCGATTCGCATAAAACGAATTCCGACTTTCAGATTCACCTGATTTTGATTTGGAAACCCGCTACCTCACAGCCAATCACCAATTTGCATTAAAATGTTAAAAATTGGAAATATGCCAAAAGATTCGCTTATTTGTTAAAAATTAACCTTAATTGTCAAAACGGGGAATCAATATCAAATAGTTGAATTTTGACTGAAAATTGCAATTCGCGAAAGTGAAAACCGGAATACGACCTTTAATTATGTGTGCGTGGCTTGTCCACAAAAACGGGCTATGTGGACTTGTGCCATTCGCCAACCAAGTTGGTTAAAATTGGACGCAACTCAGAGATCAGGTTAAACCGAAAATATTGTTTAACCAGCTTTCAGCTGCACTTACCATGGGGCAAAGAACTTGACGAAGACGTTGCCGGTTGCAATGGCCGCGTCGAAGGTCGCCGGGTCCAGCGCTACGGCGAACTCTTTCTCCGCCTGCTTGCCGGCGGTGTCCTCCTCCTGGGCGCCATTGGCGGCGTGCAGAAGGGGCGCCATCAACAGACCGCAGAACGCAACCGATAAAAAGGACCGGCTCAACATATTGCACCCAATGGTTTTGGTTTCGGTTTCGCTTGAATAAATAAATGCTAGCCCTTAGACCACGTCTGTCGTAGCCGGGAGAAATATTTGTAGTTACTTGTCCCTGTGACTAGGGATGTCGAATATATATTTATATGGCAATGTAGGGTTGTTGATAAAATATCGAAATGTAAATATATCGATATCTTAAAATATATATTTTTTTTAAATATATAAACACTAATTGAAAAATAAGCAAGTATTTTTAATTAGAATTCCTTTTAGAGTTAAGAATTTAAAAAAGAAATATTAAAATTAAATTATAAAAACGTAGTAAAAAAAAATGTAAAAATGTAAAAATGTACCAAAAATGGACAAAATTGATAACTATTAATTCTCATCGATAGTCACGCTACCGCCCACGGCATCTGCCCCATTATTATTATTATTATTTTGCAAAAATCTCTGGTCACACATTGGAACTCATTACGGATTTTTCCCCTGACTATATTCGCAAAATGCGCCAATAGAAACCCGTTACTCGAGGCGAGGCGAAAATATTCAAGTTGCTGACGCGCTTTAAGACCCGAAAACCAACAGAAAGAAGGTAGGTTTCCGGAGAGACAGCGTCAGATTTAATGCTGCGAACGGTCCGCTTGTACGATTTTTGCAAACAGACGTTCGGCGTCATTTACTAACCGTCTACTGTTCTTCCGATTCCCGCCCCACTGCCGCACAGTTTTTTTACATCCTGAACGCACGACACACTCGCAAACTCGCAGAGCGGAAAACGAACCGGAAGAGGGGATTAATCGGGGGAAATGAGCAGCCAGGGCCACCACAAGATGCACGGCAGTTCGGAAGTGGAGTTCACCGATGAGATCGATCTGGGCGACCGGTTCTCGGCGGACATGGCGCGGCTCTGCATGAACGAACGCTACTCGGACGTAGAGTTCGTGGTCGAGGGGCAGCAGCTACCGGCCCACCGCGTCGTCCTGGCGGCCCGCAGCGAGTACTTCCGCGCACTACTCTACGGCGGCATGTCGGAGACCACACAGCGCCAGATCCCACTGGAGGTGCCTCTGGATCCGTTCAAGGTGCTCCTTCGCTACATATACTCGGGTACCCTGCTCCTGTCGTCGCTCGACGAGGATGCAGTCATCGATGTGCTGGGCATGGCCAATCAGTACGGTTTCCAGGACCTGGAAATGGCCATCTCGAAATATCTGCGCCAGTACTTGGCTCTCAACAACGTGTGCATGATCCTGGACGCTGCCCGACTGTACAACCTGGAAGAGCTCACCCAAGTGTGTCTCATGTTTATGGACCGAAACGCCGTCGAGTTGCTGCAGCACGACTCCTTCAAGATGCTCTCCAAGGTGAGTACTCTCGTATTTTTTGGGAAATAGATTCGTTTCGATAACCCGTTCATTCCTTTACCAGGAATCTTTGGAAGAAGTGTTGCGCCGCGACTGCTTTTTCGCCCCAGAGGTGCAAATCTTCATGGCTGTGTGGAAGTGGAGCCGCTACAACCCAACCGTGGACATCAAGTCTGTGGTGAGCTACGTGCGCCTGCCGCTCATGAATCTGGAGCACCTGCTGCAGGTGGTGCGACCCTACGGCATTCTGGAGCCCGACAAAATACTGGACGCCATCGACGAGCGAAGCACCTCGAAGAAGCTTCCGTACAGAGCGGCACTGTGGCCGGAGGAGAACGTGGCCACAGCCAAGTTTTTGTCGCGCTGCATTCAGGGAGAGTGCCGCACCGCCCTGCTGGACGGTGATGTGACCACCTACGACATGGAGCACGGTTACACGCGGCACTGCATCACGGATGCCAACGATGCCGGTATTGTGGTGGAACTGGGAACCCTTTGTATGATCAACCACATTCGCATGCTCTTGTGGGACCGAGACAGTCGCGCCTACTCCTACTTTGTCGAGGTGTCTGGCGACCAACAGAATTGGGAGCGAGTGGTGGACTACAGCGACTACCACTGCCGTTCCTGGCAGTATCTCTATTTTGCCGCTCGACCTGTACGCTTCATTCGTCTTGTGGGAACCCAAAATACGGTGAACAGGGTATGTCAGCCATCATGCTAATGCTCCTTCATGTAGACTCATCTAGACTTTAAAATTGTTTCATAATTTCAGGTGTTCCATGTTGTGGGACTGTTAGCCATGCACACAGCTAGACTGCCCAAGCTAATCGACCACTTTGTGGCGCCGAAAGGCAATGTGGCCACCATCGAGATGAGTGCGATCGTAACAGACGGAGTCAGTCGTACCCGCAACGCCCTCGTCAACGGCGACTTTGTACGCTATGATTGGGACTCTGGCTATACTTGCCACCAGTTGGGCAGCGGCGAGATAGTCGTGCGACTGGGTCAGCCTTATCATGTGGGATCTATGCGCCTGTTGCTGTGGGACTGCGACGATCGTACTTACAGTTTCTACATCGAAACCTCGACCAACCGCAAGGACTGGCAGATGGTAGTGGACCGGCGCAATGACAAGGCTCGTTCCTGGCAAAACTTCCATTTCACACCGCGTCCTGTCGTCTTTATCCGCATCGTGGGAACCCGCAACACGGCCAACGAGGTAAACAATGGCTATCTCTTAATCAGTAGCAGGTTTAACTTTTTGATCTATTTCAGATATTCCACTGTGTCCACCTTGAGTGCCCCACCCAGGACAAGAGCTATCTGGAGAAAATTGCAGAGCTGGAAAAGGAGAAAGAGAAGGGAAAGCAATGCGAACCCAAGTCCGGGGACAGCAATACCGCCTCTAGTCCATCCAGCTCATCGGGGACTGTACTGAAGTCCACCCACTGGCCCCCCCACAGGTGCTGGTGTCTCCAAAAGTGGAACAGCCCAAAGGGGTATTAGCATCCGAAGTTCCGAAAGCTACTCCCGTCTTGCCAACAACATCGTCGTCCTCATCCAGAGTCGCTTCCGCTTCCGCATCCGCATCGCAAGAGCAACCTGCTCCGTTAACTCCCGCAGCGTCAAATCCGCCCCCACAGCAACAGCGGCAGCTGAACTCGCCCGAACCATGTGAGAGCCCCAGCTCGAGCTCCAGTCCAAGCCAAAGCCAAAGCAGGAGTAGAAGCAGAAGCGAAAGCGCAGAGCCGGATCCAGTGCCTCCACTGGTAGAGCTCGACACAAAGAAGGCGCGCTGAGGACTGCCCATGATGCTATTTTGTACTTGATCCTTTCGAAATACTCCTGCAAATGCTGCTGCCCAGACAGGCAGTGTCCCCAGTTTGGTTAACCTTATTTGTATTTGTAGTTTGTGCTGTGCGACCGTGCTCTACTTGTTGTCTAGTCCTTCCCAGTGTCCCGGTTCATGGGCTCCGATACATTCGAATCGCCACTAGCTTTTACCGTTTTATTGTCCTTATATTTTTACGTTGTTTTCCAAACACACAGTTGTGATGGGTGGCGATTCCGAACAATTCCTTTGTTAGCACGGCCGCAGTCTTGAGTTAATGACCCAGTACCACCCACCCACCACCCAACCAATGACTTTCGAGCAGATGAACCAAAATTGTATACGACGTTCGCGCACTCCATCGAACTCCATCTATGTCCGTACCCAAAAACTTATCCAGTTGAGGCGCCGCTTATATAGTCGGCCCTAAGGCTCTATTTATTATACAAGTTTTGTCAGAATTTGTACTGCACTCGAATAAAAGCTTATTAAACATTTTTTGTACTTGGCAATCGTCCCGACTCTTATTTGCAACTTTAAATATTTTCCCAGCTATCTTTATTACCAAATTGTGGTGTTTATTATTATCTATGAGTTTCCAGTCCATTAATGTTTGATTTTCTTGAATAAGAAAATAAAAAAGTTACGGTTTAGACTAAATCTTTAAATTAATCCCTTTTGGTTTAATAAACATTTTGCTTCGAAAAAAATAATAAAACCTTTGTCAAATATTAGTTTTTTTTTTGTTAAGAAAAAATCAAGAAGAACTTAAAATGCATTCCTCAATCCAGACCCCAAGGCTACGTGGAGAGGCAATTATTTATGTCTAATTAGAATTAAAACCAGTTACACTGGTACGTTAGAATGGTAGAGAAATAACATTCCCAACACCAGAGGGCGTTTATGTTGTTTCACCTCTGGTTTGGCTGTGTTGAAAAACACATGAAAATATTGGGAGGCTTGTCTACGGTTTACATTCCGCAACTTGATCGATAAGGCAAGGCGATCTTTATGCAATTAAGATCGGTATTTAATGCCCGATCATCCAGAGAAGTGTTACTAAATTCCGGTAAAGATCCCACTGTCCAACCGGCATTGATCCATGACAACTTCTAGAGATGGTTGGATCAAGAGAAGGAGAGCGCACTCACAAAATAGGTGAAAATGAAAGAGATGGTAGATTGGGGGAGCGAGAAAGCGTTGTTAGCAGGAGCACACCAAAGCAATTCCAAATTCTTATCCCGCGGCGCATGCGCCCCAAAGTAATTGCGTGGCAGCAAATGGTAGAGTAAAAATGTGAGTACGTGACTGGGGAATAATAATAATGATAAAATAATTTCTGAAAATACCTTACTTTCTTTGTCATTCTAATTTTAAGAGAATAAATCTTATTGATTTTGGTTAATAAAAATACATAAAAAAAATATTTACAAGTTTGTATAAATGTAGAAAAAAAATTGAAATATATACGAACCTATGTAGTTTAAGTATGTAAGAAGTAACGTCAATAATATCAGAATAAATAAATGAATATATTATTCATCATCCACTACTCTGGTGATTTCTTATCGACTATAAAATGTTTGGTTCTAATTCCAGCGATTTTAAAAGGATAAGTTAGCTTTTTGGTTTCCAAAGAGTTGGCAGCATTGATCGCAAATATTTCCCCGAGAGGAGCAGCGTTCGATCACGGCGTTTTCCAGCACTCTTTTGCAGCTTTGCAACACGCCTGTCGAACCGGGTGGTTGCGCACGATCTCGAACTTGGTTTGGACGGTCCCCAAGCCAACATATGGTAAAAGAAGAACCTATAAAACAGTGAAGCTTCGAGAAAATGATTTGGATACCCAGATCCTACAATAGTACAATAAATTGGTCCGAAAAAAGTAGAATAATGTATAAAAAAAAAAGTCAATAATTTGATATAAAAAATATATATGTATATTTCATTTTGGGTGTATTGTATTTTGATATGCCAGCAACAACCCCACTCGGTTCGTTCAGCTCGCCTCGTTCAGGTGACTCTGCAGTGAGTTCAGTTAGTCCAAGTTAGTCGACAGACGCCCGCCGTGGACAGAGCACAGAGCGCAGAGCTACTAGCTACCAGCTACCAGCTACTAGACACAAGATACAAGATACAAGATATAGATATTGCTAATATATACATACGAGTATATTTATTTATATTCGAGTACACATCTTTTTGAATCTTGAATAAGCAAGCGACGCGCGAGGGTGTCATATACCTATAGAGACATTGCCGATCGGCCAGGCCAGCGAGTATATAGACATCGAGCGGTGGATATTTTTTTACTTGTTTTTTGTGACAACCGCGACAAGTGTTTAAAAATAGTTGCCCAGCTAATTCGCAACTCCCCAGCCACTTAGCTAGCCACTTAGTCAGTCAGTGAGTCAGTCAGTCAGTCAGTCAGTCAGTCGGTTAGGCACTTAAAAGAGCAACAATATGGTCGAGACCGTGGTAACCGTGGAGCGCACAACAACAACAACATCCAATGGACCGCCAGGGGGCGTCAATCCCAGCGGAGATGGAGGATTCTGGAGCGCCATCCGGCTAAACATTGAGTATTTCCGCACCATTCCGGGAATTCTAAAACTTGTTCAATTTGTAAGTACCAATCGGGTTGTTTCTTGTTTCTAGAAAGAAAGTTTATTAAATTTTAAATAATTGTGATACAAAAAGAAAAGAAGAAAGTGGTGTGTGTCCTAATGGGTTCTGAATTTGTTGGGCTTTAGTTTGTTACTTTTTCTCGAAGAAAATGTGATTAGAATTTGGGTTATGAAAATATATTTCTATATATAAAGAGTATCCCCTATAGAATCAATATTCATTGTAGGACCTGAAAGCCTTTATCGTAATGTGTGTTTAGTACACAAGCCATATTATCTATTGGTTTCCCAGGCATATTCTTTATCGAACTATCTGGCGACTTAGCGGGCCCAGACCCCTTTCCAAACATACTAATAATAAAAATACATACATTCATAAATGAATAAATATTCGAGTAGGAATGTAGGTATGTCAGGATCTCATTAGAAACGCGCCGGATAAGATAGGCAGAGACCGGGCTCCCCGACTCCCCGACTCGCCGACTCCCCCATTTGATGGCTGCCATGTGAGACCCAGCCATGGGCCCATGTGGTCATTCCCCGCCACAAGCGACTTTGGTAAATTCTTGACAAGAATTATGCAATGCAAGTGCCGTTTGACAAAGGCTCGAAGCCTCAAACTGGATTTTGCAGCACGAATGAGCCCACAATGAGCACGAACGGCGCCGTGTGGGTAGAACACCACATGCACCGTTGCCAGTGGCACCGCCAGTTGGCCATGTCAGGCCGAGATCGCCCTCCATTCATGCCAGAGCTATTTTCTTGGCGCCCACATTGTTTGGATTTCGGCCGTTGGACGGCAACGCCAACGCCAGATCCGCGATACGAGATCCGAGATACAAAGTACGGAATACCAGATTCCAGATACTCGTACCAGATACAAGATACAGGTGTGCGGGAAATAAAATTCATTTTCTATTCTGCGTTTATGAACTTTAAATATTAATTGTGTCGAAATTGATTTCGAATTTCAAAAGAGAAATTAAACTGCCAACAGTTAGCTATAATGTGTCAATTAAAAGATACTCAAAAAATTGTATTAAAACCTATTTCAAATACAAATTTATGAATCATTCTTGCTTGTAGAAGGAAACAACTTTTCTTTTAAGTATTTAGGTAAATAATTTAGGGCCAAGATATCATCTGATATTTTCTGGGGTATTTTTAAACCAATTCCACATCTTTTTTAAAATCACAAACAATTATAAAAGAGTGATCTTTGAGTAAAAAATATAATTCCTACTACAAAATTTAAGACTAAATTAAGGTTTGGTATTGAAATAACAAAAATTAATCTTAAATGTAAAAGAATGCTTTCTTCTGTTTCTGAAATGTAATAAGATCGTTATAAATACAATATATAGAGACTGAAAATGTTATTAAATATTTCTGAAAAATGCTTTCTTAATGCTCTCTTAACCGAGACCATCTTTTGTATCTTTATTTGTCATTATAGAAAATTATACTTGGTAGTACTTGAGCCCACCATAGAGAACCCTCCCACAGGGTTATTAATTACAAAATTCAACCCAACTCAAAAAACAATTAGACGCAAGACAATTCCAAACTCGAATATGAATTCAAATCGAAATCATTCAAAACAATTTCAAAGTTAATGACAAAGAAAATGCGATTAGAGGGCTTGGACTTGGACTTGGATTGTCGTTCCTAAGTCGCATTCTAAGTCCCATCAAAATTTCAGCAAGGTAATCGGATCAGAACGACTTACGTTGGTGTATTAAAAATATCCTAAAACAGGGGTCTCAAGTTCTTTCTTTGCTCAAGGTTCCAAAGGACTTCACATGCCGGACTTCACATGGAAAAATGCATTATTAAGCGGTCGTTATTTTCGCCAGAAAATCAATACTGAATAAATAGTTGGATTGGTTCTGGCCGATTATGGGTGGTACTAGTATTGGGTATTGCAGGGACTAAGAGGAGAATGAGGGCCCAAATTGCCGATATGATTACCATCGCCATAAACTGTCGGTTATTAAATGGTATTTATTGATTTTCTTTCCCGGCTAGTCCGATTATTTGGCCAGATAATGGCGCAATTAGAGGGATTTTTAGTAGTTGTAATAGGAGATCTCCCCCAAACTATCCAATCTATCCAATCTATCCAATCTATCCGATATATGTGTTTTCTCTTAGATTCTCTTAGATCTTCTTCAAACTCACACTTACCTGGCAAAAATGTATGTATATCGCTCCTTTGGATTCGGAAAGGGGCAATTGGTTTTCTTTGTGTCAAATGGGATTTTCGTGGCATCTAATCTTATCGCAGCCTTTGCCGATAGACTTTGCTGATAGTCCCCGGTTCTAAATAGCTATGTAAAAGTGTTCCACTCAAGTTTTGTCACCAAAATACGCTGAAATCCACCTGACACCTGTCGCGTTCCCAAATGGATACAGAAACAGAAAGCGATACATTACTTGATGTACTTCAAGTCCTTGAAAGGGAAATAATTCCCTTTTTTTTGATAATTATCACACCGCTTGTGGGGTATTTTTAGTTCTCAGTAATAAAGTCCCGTTGAAAACTTTGATGAACGCTTTCAAATGAATAAACTGATGAACTCTAATATGATGAACATTTCTTGATGAATATTCTCTTCAGTTTCAAAACATGTTATCCATTTTTAATGAACTCTTTCAAATGAACCTCTTGATGAACTCTAAGAGGTCTTTCTCACTATTAATAACAGCACGTTTCAATATGATGAACATTTCTTGATGAATGAGATTCTTGATGAATGAATTTCTTGAGAAATGTCAAATCAAAAGAGCTGTGTTGTCAGTTTCGAAATATTTTATACATTTTTAAGGAACCCTTGATGAACTCTTTTGAAATGAACTTCTTGATGAACCCCTTGATGAAGCCCTTGATGAACACTATAAATAACAGTACATTTCTTGATGAATATTTTAATGAACTCTTGATGAATGCTTTTAAACGAACCCCTTGATGAACTTGATGAACAGCTCTTTTTCACCACAAATAACACTACATTTCAATATGATGAACATTTCCTGATGAATATTCCTGAGAATATTTTATACATTTTTAATAAACTCTTGCTAAATTCATTTAAATGAACCCCTTGATGATGAACACTACCAATAACAGTACATTTTTTGATGAATATTTTAATGAACTCTTGATGAATTCTTTTAAATTAACCCATTGATGATCCCCTTAATAAACACTATCAATCACAGTACATTTCTTGATGAATATTCCTTGAGAAATGTCAAATCAAAGGAGAGTTCTTGTCAGTTTATAAATATTTTATACGTCTTTAAGGAACTCTTTTATAATTCTTTTAAAATGAACTCCCCGATGAACTCTTAATAGGACCTTCTTATTAATATGTTATTACCATTTTGGTTTCTAACTGTGACTCATTTTGGCCAAGTAAAAGGATGGCTAACGGTTAAGAGCTAACGGCTAATCGACCGTTACTCATACGCCCCGTTATCAATTATCAATGCGGGGCAGAAGGGCTACCTGGCGGGTTGGAAAGCTGAACAGCAGAAACAAAAGCAAAGGAGATAAGGCAATCAATGCCTGACACCTGACCGCCAATTGCTAATTTGGCCAGGCAGGCTCTCATTACTCATCCAAAACCCCCGAAAGTATTACTTTTCTTGGGGCTGGAAAGCAATTTGCCAAAGCCCGCTGGCCAAATATTAGCGATAAGATTACCAGTGATGGCAATTAGCATTTTGGACCTAGAGCTATACAGAGCCACCCAAAGAACCACATACAGATACGAGTATATCTATCAGAATGTACATATATATCTATGGACACATTTGTAGGTCGGTCTACTCGTATGCATGCCATGGCCAAGTTTGATCCACATTCGATATACAAACACGAAATATGTGGCCAGAAGATCACATCACATATATCCACATATATGCAAATCGGAACAGGCACGATTTATTGTAGAACTTTGAGAACTTTTTATAATAGGCATTACGTAAGATACAGCAAGTATTTTGGAAGCAAGCGGATCGGATCGGATCGGATCGGATACAGCACCCAACAGCGTACCTTGTTTCGGGAGGAATTGATGGATTTTAATTTTGATTTAAATTATCATTTTAATTTTTATGTTCTTGCCAAAAGCGGAAATTATGACACACATTTTTGTCTCAGAATATAAGTCATAACCGAGATCCAGCCCGAAAGCCATTCAAGCCAGTAATTTGTGTTTGTTTTGGTTTCGCGAATGCGATCGATCGTCGGAGCATCCACCCACCCAAGTATGGGGCTTGGAAGCTGAAATCCATCAATGTAAATTCAGTTCTGAATTTAGAAACTCATGCACTTGTCTCTCAAAGCTACAGCTATGAAACGCACTGTACTCGAAGCTGCACAACACCATGTAAATGTATGAATAAGTCAGAGCATTTGAAGTAATTGACGCTGACTAAGTGCACGACAAAATGAGCTCATCTTCCAAGCTCCGATCTGGCCTGGTTAACGATTGGCCAAGACAAGCCGGGCTATTGGTAATATTATACCTTCTCAGTACATATATGCTATATAGACATGCTTTATCGTTTCTCTATTTGACATCTGGGCACTGCACCCTGTTTATCTATCCCAAGCAATCAATGCTACCTTTGCAGTTTATCTCTGAGGCCCTGAAACTTGTGTGGCTTCCATTGAACTTCCCAGCGACACTACAACACTGAAAAAAACAGCGTGAAACTTTTAAATAAAGAAGAGATTTGGCTTTCTGTTTAGTTTCCTTAGAAGAATCTTGAAGGTTTCTACCTCAGAAGCTCGCGTTTTCTTTTGGTGTCCAAGTCCTAGAACTTGATCCGTTTCATTGGCGTTCCGCGTCAGTGGCTGCACACAGAATATGTATCTATAGTGGGTCTACAAAATTATGCTGCAGGTCTCAAAGTCTAGAGGTCTCGAGCTCTAGAGGTCTGGTGGTGGTCGTGGTCTATCAAAAAATGGTAATGCGTCCACGCACTGCGGGTTTTCATGCTTGACAAGGCAGATCGGTCCGTTACTACCATATATTGGATATGTGGACTATATAGAGTATAAACTGTGTGATTATTTTGTAACTGCTGCCTAGAGTCTAGAGAGACCCCTGGTGGAGGTTTGCCTGGTGGAGCGTTTCGAAATCGAAATCGAAATCGGAACATGGGCAGGCACCGTGGCCGTGGTCAAGAGAGCCCACAAATAAACGCCTGCTTATAGCTATCTATATGCAAATTTGTACAAAATGTACAAAAAAATAAAAATGGACAAAGAAGAGAAAAGAAAACTGCCCATAAATTATGTTTAAAAGAGATAAAACTTTGAATATTTTCCGGCCAGAACGTGACGCAAACTTGTGTGACAACAAAAGCAGCATCTGTCGGATCCCTCAAGTGGGAAAACAGCGAACAGAACACCGAGTGCCACTCAAGGGGATCGGTTGGGCGTCCTGCACCTCCACGTCCACTCCTTCCAATGCCACCGTTTGTTTTGGGAATGCAATCGAAGATCAACAAATCGCCGACAGTTCAATCAACCTTTGATCTCCCGGCGGTGTCGTTCCGCCCCTCCTTCTCCGGCTCTTGTTGATTAATTGTTTGCAAAAATGAAAACAACAAACAAACGGAAGGGAAACGGGAGGGGAGTGGCCCAAACAGCAACCACCAACCACCAACCATCAACCACCAACATGTTGCTATCAACAGGTCGCTTTTGGCCCGGCTACAACTTTCAGCTTTCACTTTTCGAGTGTCTTTTGTTTCAGGCAAGACCAAATGTGCGCACCTGCTTGTACGAGTATTCGTGTTTTAATACCCGGTACCAGGCAGACCTTCGGGGTATATTGTATATTGTATTCGTGAGGGCTATAGGCTATGTGAAAAGTCGTTTACGTATATCCTTGATCACCAGACTTCCGAGACTATACGATATGGTCATCGTAATTATTGATATTTGGTATCTGCTTCGGTAATGATAGGATAATTTCCGCCTAGATTCTTTTTCTTTGCCACATTTTCTTTATATTTCTTACCAAGGTTTCCTCTTATTATGAACAGAATCGGCCAAGTTTTTCCAATGTGTTCCTTTTTTGGCAGAGATTTCGTGCAAAGTTCATGGGACGCTATTTTTCTTACAAATATAAGATTGATTTCTTTCCCTATTGTACGTCTATGAAAGAGAATTCCTTCCTTTTAAGCCAATATCCCAGCTGCATTCTACATAATTTGTCTATTTAGAGAAAAGAAAATATATTTGAAGTTTTACCTTAAAAAGTTTCCGTAATATTTCACTCCAAATCACCGGAATTATAGGCACTAGATTGGACAGATACGCCTTGAATATTTGCCAACCCTTTACCGAATCCAAGAAAACATTAAATTTTCTGTAAGGTCAGTGAAGCGGCGGGCGTACCGGGTATCATCTAGTCGAGAACTTCAACTAAAACCCTAATAGGGCGTTTTTGTTTTACATTTTTTGTGCTGTCATATTTTCTGTTTGTGTCGCCAAAAGCTTATTGCCTTTTAATTGCCTGAACAAATGCCATCTGGGCGTCAAAAGGCGACAGCTCACCTTTGTGGATTTTCTGGAATACCAATAGAGATTTCGGCGAGTGAATAATGCGATTCCGAAAACTGTTAAATTAAGACAATATTAAGTCAGGCCGATAATGGGTGCTGATAAGATCTGGCCTAGGGCTTTACAAAATAGGTTTTACGATACATTCATCACCCAGGCCGGGTTTTAGTGGAAGAAAACCAGACTGAAAAGACTGAAGACTGAAGAGTTTTCTTTATATTTGCTTTCTAAATAGAAATTTTCGAAAATATTTGGGTAGAAGAATGTTTGCTGAAAAATACAAAATGGAAAAATAGGCGGAATTTGAAGGATTCACGGATAACTATTCCAGAATAATATTGAGAAATTGCTCAATAAACTTGCGTGTTTCCGAAAAAATGATAGCAGGATAATATTCCTAAAAAACATCGAATAATTGCTTAAAAGACAAACAATTGGCAGTCCCTGGGGACACCATTTTGTTAAACTAGAGAACAAGAAGAAAGCTTTGTTCATTTATTTATGTAATTTTTATGATTCATGGTAATTGGTAATTAGGAAAACATTTAAAAATAAAGCTAAAAGTTATGAGAATGATTTTCTATTCTATCCATTATATTCGTGGCACAATGATGCCATTTCCATTACCAGACATATCATTCCCAGATGAATTCCCCCCAAGTGTTAATGGTTAATGAAAAATGCCAAAAAAAATTATATTGTCTTGTGCGTCGCCGCCTTCTTTTTTTCACAACCACAACCCATTCATTTCTCCTCCAACGAGCATTCAAATTCTACGTCCAATTAAAGGTGACATCATGACATGCTCACTCTGAATTCTGAATTCCGAATTCCGAATTCCAGATTCGACCTTGGAGGGTGCCCGTCCTCCATCTCGGAAGATCACGGTCTGGGGGTGCACTGAGATAATAACAAATGGCATTTGAAATTGAAAATTCGATTTGTAATTTGAAACAGTTTGACCAGAAATAATATTAGAATACAATATCAGGATCAGATACAAAAAATTATAAGTTTTTTAAGTATCTTAATCATTTCGATTTTTAATCAACAAATTACTGAAGAAACTATAACGATTCCTCATCTACCATCAAAAATATTTATCCAACAACAAAACACTTCTCGATTTGGAAATACACTATCGAAGAAATCTTACAAGTAGTTCTAAATCTATATACTAGCTTTGATCTTTAAATAAACGAATATACATAAAACCCCTTGAGGTGTGGTCAATAATTTGTACAAATTATGGGCAGGCTGGGAGGGTTTATGAAACAAGTAATTGCCATTTGCCCATTAGAAAAGCTTTTTTAAACTTCAACCCTAAGCTATAACACTAACGACATTTCCGACAACCTCTTAGGCTAGACTTAAAAAAAACAGAACCAAACAGATTAACCTCCACTTGATATCAAAAAATTACAAACTCCGCCCTGCCCAAACACACATACTCTACCCTTCACCGAAGAGACCACATCACTTTGAACAGGCTAAGAATAGAACACTCTATTCTAACCAATGTCCACTCCATGGCCCTGCATGGATCCGTCAAAAACTAACTCCTGCCCGCTCTGCAAAACTGATGTCCTAGATGGTTAGATGTCCGACATATCCTTTGTTCTTGTCACGTACCTCAAACTACTTACCTATAATTTAAGACCCCTTCTAGCACTAATCAATCCCACCGTCAACAACTCCCATAGAAGTCTAAACTTTTCGGAAAAATTTAATAAAATTAAAATATGATTACTAGATCTTTACATTTTTTATTAATAATACTATTTAAATTACTAGTTTAGTTACTTATTTTTTCCCAAATCAGTTTCAACTTTACTATAAGACCAGCAGAAGGACACTAGTCGATTATCCTTTAGTTTTACCTATTAGCTAGCATTGAATTCTTAAATAAATCCCAAACTTTTAACATGGTTTTTGATCATACACCCTTTTATGAATCTTATCAATAAAGAAAATGACAAAAATTTAAATAATCGAATTGTTTGTCGTACTACTTTTGATAAGGTTCTGGACAAAAATAAAAAAAAAAGACCGAAATATAATGCAGCTTCTGATTAGGGAGAGGTTTTTAATCTAGAACCAAGTCTAGACTTTCACGGCTACACAAAAAAAAGGTTCTTAAGTTTTTGTGAAGAATTTCTTGCCACACCCCACTTGATATTGGGACATATTTCAAAGGTTTTAATTTCTATATAGGTTTGTCCATATTTTCTTTTATTCTTTGTTAATACAGTCACTTTATAGTCACGTTAATCAATTTCAAAATCCTTTACAAGACCTTTTAGATTTAGACTATCTTTTTCGGCTCTTTTCCGTTAACATTTTTCTTTCATGTGTCGAATGAGAGTTTTTTGAAGGGTCTTATTATTTTGTAACTTTTTTGTATACCCAAAAGAATTTTAGGTTAACAAAAATAGTACCAGATATATAAAAACAATACCACCGATAAAAGTAATTTATATAGCCATAGACTTAAGGTTTGGTAGAAAGTACCACAAAACGAACTTCATACAACAGGATTCAAAAACCAACAATGTCCAGTCTTTGTACTTTTTTGTCTTCAGCATTAAATCGAATACATTCTTGACTTGACTCTTTTTCACACAATTTTATAGATAAATTTAATCAGAACAAATGTACTTTAATAGCTTAAATAATAAACCTTAATGTTCTTTTAGTTTCTGGGAATCATCTGCATGGCCCTGGCTGCTCCGCCACTGACCTCGGCCACCTCCTTCTTCATGTTCGTGATCGTGATCTCGTTCATCATCACCATCCTGCTCATCGCCGCCTATTTCCTGGGCATCCGCGAGGCCCTCAACGTGGCCGTCAACTGGGTGTTCTCGGTAAGTTCCCAAGATGCCAACGAAACACACAAAACAGATTCCTAATTGCCGGTTTCCCACTCATTGCAGGAGCTGATCACCACCGCCGTGCTGACGCTGCTGTACTTCATCGGGTTCATCGTGCAGCTGGCCAGGTGGTCGGAGGTGGCCTCTCCAGGTGCTGGATCTAACATGGCCGCCGGCGTCTTCGGGCTGTTCAATTTCCTGGCTTACGCGGCGGGCACGTACTTCCTGTTCCTGGCGCACCGGTCGGGAGCCACCCACTAAGTCCGGCCAAGCGGCGGATCAGCGGGCGGAGATGGGCGGAGACCGAACTTAGCGTAGAACTATTTCTATTTGTTAACAGATTAAGTGCAAAGTGCAATTCACGTACTTGTAATTTCGTCCATTTACGAGTACTTTTGTTTTTTTTGTTAATTTATGCGTGGAGGACATATTGGAATTGAACGACACCCAAGCGGTCATCCATGGGAAGAAGCTCAATGGGAAGCCAAGGCTTTCGCGACTTGATATGTTTTTAATGTTATTTTAATGCCTAACTTTAATGCCGATGCTAAAACTTAAGTTAATGCCACCACCAAACCACACCAAAGGGTGCTGTTTGGCAAGGGAACTGAGTCTCTTAGGAGGCCCTCTCCCTGGGAATCGGAGAAGCTGCTCCCAAGTACCATCAACACCCCGACACCGACACACGAAATCCTGCACCCCCGAGACACACTTGCACCCCCGAGGCAAGAAATCAAAACAATAGTGCGGCAAAGAGTCAAGTTCAATAAATTATTTGTAATTTCTCAACCACTGCGAACACGCAACTCTTGAGTCTAAAATCGTTGGGAACATGGCGATTGTCCGGGCTTGTTCGGCGATTTTTTGGCGCCGCGGTCCGATGGTCCCGCTGGCACCTTGGCACCTTGGCACATCTACCCACCCATACACATTGATACTTGATTTCACTTGGTTCGGGGTCTACTATCGTTTCATTACTCGTCCTGATCATGATCCGTTGGAATTGAAGAGACTGTGGGTGTGGTGCGGGTACTGGCTGGCGCTGGCACTGAAGATGCTGCTGATGCTAATTCTGATTCTAATGCTGATTTTACTGGGCTACAGGTGTCCCGAGGGTTCCTGGGTTGTTCGGGTTCGGGTTCGGGTTCGAGGTCGGGTTTGGATTCGGTTACTGCTGAGGATGCCACTGTGGAGGCGCTTGATGAAGTTACTTCTAGACATGGGGTTTTTGAGACACTGGTCTGGTGGAAATTGCGACACGGCTCCGGTTCAATGTAGATGGGCGGCCAGGGCCAAATGCGAGTCCGAACCGAGACCGGACTCCCCGAAGAGAGGCGAGGATCGCCGTCGGGGCTAAAAGTACTTCTTCAGCTCGTCGTAGATGGCGAGCACGAGGGCGCCACCCGTACCGCGGATAATGTTGGACAGGGCACCCTTGAAGAAGGCGCCGATACCCTCACTCTTGGCAATCACCATCCAGCAGTGAGCCGTGTTCTTGTAGAGCATCTCAGACTTCTTAAGTCCCGACTGCATCATCATACGACGACGCACCGTGTCGAACGGGTAGGAGGCAATACCTGCCACCGTGGTCACCACCTGGGCAATGGCCCAGCTCACGTAGAAGGGTGTACTTTTGGGATTTGGCAAGTAGTCGCGGCACGTGTCGTAGAACCCAAAGTAGGCCGCTCGGTAAATGATGATTCCCTGCACAGAGACGATGAAACCGCGGTACAATCCCACGGGGCCGTCGCTCTTCACAACCTTTACTAGACAGTCGATCAGGCCGTTGAACTCTCGACTGCCACCCTTTCCAACGTCAGCGGCAAGTCTGGAATTAACGAAAATATATAATAAATATATGAGGTATAAATAAGGTATAAATAATCGTTTCAATGACTCCATCCGGAATTGCTAGAAATAACAATACAAGTAAGCCAGCAGAAGATACCAGGTCCTCCTGCTCTACATTCACATTCTTAGTAGAGACGGATAGCACACTTTAGTCCTCTATTCCAAGCATAAACCTGACACGTAAATATTGTGGAAACTTTGCTCTTTCCCTGCCATTGAAGCTCATTTCCTTGTCCACCCATCAACTCTTCCTTCTTGTAAACTTTTCTATACTTTTACACTCTAGGATCTACCCCGCGATGTGAGCCTTACAATAAACGACAGCGCCCATTCGTGGCATGGGCAAGAGGTGTTCCTTTTCTTAAACTATCGGAAAAACCCCAAAAAATGAACAAACTTTAAATTAAGACAAACAATATAAAGAATCATTGACTATTGTGTGGATATAATTTGCGGTATGCGGTACTTAGACTTCAGAACACCGCCTAGTGTATTGTAGTTTTAATAGATCCTCTGATAAGGATTGGATATCGGATAGGATTCTTTCAAACACCCATCCAGTAATTGGATCAGAAAAGTGTCACAAATTAAGGAAACACCTAGTCAGACCACAAGACCTTTTTGAAACAATTACGATTTTGCAAATCAAAATGAAAAACATTACTCACCGGGTTCGAGCAAAATCCAAAGGATACACAAAGCACAAAGATGTGGCGCCTGCCGCGCCTCCGGAAGCCAAGTTTCCAGCGAAATGGCGCCAGAACTGTTTATGCTTGTCTATGCCTCCAAGGAAAATCTGTGAGAGATTGGGATTATAAAAGAAACTCCCTAGCTAAAAACCATATCCTTGGTATGGTACTTGATACTCACCGATTTGTATACGTCCTTGAAGGCAAAATTGAGGGCCTGCGTGGGAAAGTAACGTATCACATTGGCCAAGTTGCCGCGCCAAAATGATCCGAAACCCTGCTCCTTGGGAATGCGGACAAAGCAATCGACGATACCCTTGTAACGCTGGTCCTGCGGAATCTGCTTGGAAACCTCCTGGACCTGCAAGAGGAGCTTGACGCGCTCGATGGGTGCCACTGCCGTCTTGGCCACAGCTGCCGACACGCCGCCCATCATGAAGTCTATCATGAAACCCTTGAGGTCCTTGCTCCGGCCACCGCCACCTCCTCCTTCTTCACCCATCGTGGACTATTCTTGTTAATTGCTTGTTGGTAGGTAAAACGAATCAGTTTTGCATCAGAGTTGGGAGTTAAAAGGGTAAAATTACTTTTAGTATTGAGTTGGTTTTTTTTTTTTATATTTTTCTTTTATAACTTTTTTTTATGTTTTTGTTTTAGTTTTTGTGCAATTTATAATTTTGATTCAGGAACGAATTGAGACCCGAACTGACATAGGCTAACGAGATTCTGAGCTGCCTCGATTCGATCAGGCGGGGCAGGGTTGGCATGGCCAACTCAAACCTATATCTCGTAGCGTCTCGGAAAACCCGGATAGGATGGGAATGTCAATCTGATAGTTTTACGTCGGCTACAAAGGATAGATTACGTTTCTCTTACAATATTTTCTTTTCAAAAACATCAAACTCGAAGGGGTTAGTTTTGTAAACTTTTAGAATAGTTTTGAAAATGTAAACCATTCTTGTCAAATCTATTATTTATATTTTTTTCAACAAAAGCATTCAAATATTTGACGCTTTCATACGTAGAATCAAGAAACATGAAGCTCTTAGACTTACAAATAAAGGGTGGTTAAATTGTAAGGACCGATGTTGAATGTGAACCAAGTTTTTTTCCGAATTTAATTTGACATTTCTCTATTTCAGACTTACTCAATTTGAACCATGGAGAGATACACAATCCAACAACGTGTTAAAGTTATCCAGACTTATTATGAAAATGGGCGTTCAAATCAAAATGCATATCGTGCACTTCGTGATTTTTTTGGTCAATTTGATCGTCCAAAGGGCCGATGTTGATTTTGAATAAAACACAAACTATTTAGGAAATTATTGAAATTTTATTGTATTATTATATATTGGTATTACTCAATTATGTATGTAACAAAATATCGGATCGCCGCGACCTCGGCGGCACACTTCCATACGATGGTCCAAATTTTCGATGACGCTGAGGCATAATGGAGGTTCTATGCCGTTAATGTGCCGAATTATCTCATCCTTCAGCTCTTGAATTGTTGCTGGCTTATCGACGTAGACCTTTTCTTTCAAATAACCCCAAAGAAAGAAGTCCAACGGTGCCAATTGACATCGCCATTACGTGAGATAACACGGCCAATGAATTTGTTGCACAAAAGAGCCATTGTTTCGTTAGCTATGTGGCAAGTGGCACCGTCCTGCTGAAACCACCGTCCTGCCATCGTCCACATCCATATCTTCCAATTGTGGCCATAAAAAATTCATTATCATCTCACGATAGCGAACACCATTCACAGTAACTGCCTGACCGGCCTCATTTTAGAAAAAATACGACCCGATGATGCCGCCAGCCCATAAACCGCACCAAACAGTCACTCTTTGTGGGTGCATTGGTTTTTCGACAATCACTCTTGGATTCTCATTCGCCCAAATGCGGCAATTCTGTTTATTGACGAATCCACTAAGGTGAAGAAGATGATTTTCTTCGAAAATTGATCATCCACTGGTGCCATTTCTTGGAACCATTCTGCCCATTCACGACCTTTGGAATGGTCAAGAGGCTTTAGTTCTTGAGCCAATTGCACCATGTAAGCGTGTAAATGCAAGTCTTTATGCATAATGTTCATCTTCAGCCACACTATCGCGAACAGCAGCAATATTTTTTGCAGTACGAGCTGTACGAGCATGCACTGGTGTTCTCAAATCTTCTACAGACCCGGTTTGCTCGAATTTTACCACGATTTTTGCGATTGTACGCACATTTGGACCAAATCAAATTGACCAAAAAAATCACAAAGTGTACGATATGCATTTTGATTTAAACGCCCATTTTCATAATAAGTCTGGATAATTTTAACACGTTGTTGGATTGTGTATCTATCCATGGTTCAAATTGAGTAAGTCTGAAATAGAGAAATGTCAAATTAAAGACCTTTTTTGCGGTTCCGCCCAACCGACCGAGGGACGCTGCCGTTTATCGCACGGCTAGAAGTCTGTGGTTCCGATTCCCAATATTATTAAATAAAAAAAAAAAGAAAGTCCCAAGGGTTACGACCAAATGGAAGAACATGTCAATACGCTTTTAGTTAAGGAATAAATGTTAACCAAAGCATCCAAGTAAAAATATTTCACATAACCTCCTAAAATACAGCGTTTTGGGTGGAAGACATAACCAGTATCCCTGGTACAAGTTAACCCTTGGACCGAACGAAGGTCAGTCGAGTATAAAAATATACACGCATATATCCACTGGCAGGAGCATATAGCATATATAGAAAGTACATATATCAAGATATACCTCGTCGCGACGAAATGAAACGCAAAACATTGTACTATTTTTATCAATTTTTATATATTTTTAAACCAACCTAAGTTGAGTTCGTGGTTTGTTGCGTCGGAGGCTGAGAATCTTGAGGTGTCGGTTGATTCTTGCACTGCTGCGTCCTCCTACCGATAACATTCTCTTTTGGCTTTTGGCTGGGGGAGGTGGCGGGCGGAGCACAGAAGCATGACAGCTTACAGGATATCTATCTAGATGGTAAATAGCCTAGCCCAAACTTAACAATACTAATCAATATCGTCACAATGTGTTCGTCGTTCGTCTTTGAGTCTCCCATGCGTCGGGACCGCCTCCTCTCCCGCTAGCTGCTAGCTTAGTGTTCTTGTTCTATTGATTCTGGTGCTGATTCTGATTCTGTTTCTGTTTCTGTTTCTGATTCGGAGTCTGGCCATCGTTCCACAATCAAATCCCAGTTATTATATATAATATAATTCCATAATTATATCAAGGGGAGGATAGGTAGATAGGTAGAGGAAGGGTAGTTATTGCTTGCCGTTGTTCTTGGTAAGTAAAGTTTTGGTTGCAGATCAAACTTGTTGTTGTTTTACATTTTGCTGTTCATTTGCTGTTCACTTTCGGTTATCTAACATAATTATAGCTGGTAGTGTTTTGTTGTTTGTTTGTTGTATGTTGTTGTTGTATTTTGCTTGTTTGAATAATTTAATAATTTAATTTACAAGAACTTCTTGATCTCATCGTACAACACAAGCACGAAAGCGCCGCCAGTGCCTCTGAGAACGTTGGAGAAGGCACCCTTGAAGAAGGCGCCGGTACCTTCCTGCTTGGCGATGGTTCCCCAGCAGTGCAGTGTGTTCTTGTAGATGATCTCGGTGGCCTTGCGACCCGACTGCATCATCATGCGACGACGCACGGTATCGAAGGGATAGGACACGATGCCAGCGACGGTTGTCACAACCTGGGCGATGGCCCAGCTGATGTAGATGGGAGTGTTCTTGGGGTCGGGCAGCATGCCGCGAGCAGTATCGTAGAAGCCGAAGTAGGCGGCACGGTAGATGATGATGCCCTGCACGGACACTCCGAAGCCGCGGTACAGTCCGACGATACCGTCGCTCTTGAAGATCTTGGTCAAGCAGTTGCCCAGACCGGTGAATTCACGAGCTCCACCCTTGCCAGTATCAGCAGCCAAGCTATATTTTGATACAAGAAATCCATTAATAAATGTTCTTTCATTGTTTAGTATAAAGCAGCTTAAACCTACCGAGTACGGGCAAAGTCCAAGGGGTAGACAAAGCACAGAGAGGTAGCACCAGCAGCACCACCGGAGGCCAAGTTGCCCATGAAGTAGCGCCAGAACTGGGTGTTCTTGTCAACACCTCCCAGGAAGACCTAGAACAGAGCAGCCAAGGCATTAGCAAATACTACATAAAAACTTGATTCGCATAATAAATTCTAACCTGCTTGTACTTGTCCTTGAAGGCAAAGTTGAGAGCCTGGGTCGGGAAGTATCTGATGACGTTGGCCAAGTTACCGCGCCAGTACGAGCCAAAACCTTGTTCCTTTGGAATGCGGATAAAGCAATCAACCATGCCCTTGTACTGCTTGTCGGGGCTGATTTGTTTCGAGATGTGCTGAACCTGCAGGAGCAGCTTCACACGCTCGATGGGGGCGACGGCAGTCTTTGAGACGGCTGCGGAGATGCCTCCGGCAGCGAAGTCCTTGACGAATCCAACAGCATCGAAATCCTTGCCCATTTTGCTGTAAACACACACCGCGGGATGTCCCGCAATTCTCATTAGTCTCGCTCATATTTCTCAATCCCCGATTTTGGATGATTTTTTAACTTTTGTGCTGGTACAGAGGCGTCTCTCTGGCATCCGTGGCAGTTGCAGTGGCAGTAGCATGCGGGTGGTGGTTGCCCATGCGTTGCATAATGTTATGATTACGATTACGATATATGTACGACATGGCGGATGAATGATTATCACTTTTTTTACACAAGATAAATACGAGACCCAAGCCGAATGAAGAGGTGAAAGTTTTGACAATGTTCTAAATCAAAAATGGGATGCATTTTCACACACGAAACCGGAAGCGGGTGTAACGGGGATGACGGGGATGACGGGGATGACGGGGAGAACAGTGACGGAATGGGTGCACTTTTTGGTTTTCACAATACTTTCCAATACAGGTGAGTAATTTTTTAGGTTAATTTTTTACAAACTTAAAACTAAAAAATGAAGAGTACTTAAATTAGTTATGGATATTAATTAGTCATGCAGTGTTAGTTCATGAATTAACTACAAATTTATGCAAGTGTACGGGTAGTTTAAAAACATAAAAGTAGCATCAGCATTTTTGTTAAAAAAAAAAAGCCTTTTTAAACGATTTGTATCTAAAAGGTGTTGGAAATTTCCATTCAGCATTTTTTGCCGGACAAACTCGTTCTGGTGGCAATGAACTAGAGTTTACCGGCTTAAGTTGCCACGTGGTTTAATTCAGAAAAAAAATCAAATGAAAACTAAACATTTTTAAACAAATTAAGAAATTTTTATATTTCCTTAAAATGCAGGAATAAATGCTTTACTCTACTTTGGATTTCCTTTACGATTCCAAATGTTTCTTTTTGTTTTTCATTAAACCATTGTTTGGATTACATAATTGTCTAAAATGAAGAAGAAGAAAAAAAAAGAACCGTAGAAGTTCAATGGAAAATCATGGCGTTTGGACCTTAGCACAAGTGTAACAGAGACGGCAACAGCCACCACACTCTTTGCCTTCTATTTTCTCTCTTCTTTTTTTGGCACCCGTTGCCATTGAAACATTTTCGTATTTCGCATTTCGTTAAATTTAGAATTTCAAGTGTACTAAACGTCGGCTGCCATTTTGTTTCAATTCAGTGAAATGAAATTAGCATACTCTAGGCCGCGCCGCTTTTCGCATTGACCAGAAGAAGACCAGATGAGTTTATGTAACACTTGGCATTGCAAATAGAAGAAACAGAAGAGAGGCAAGGCAGGCCTTCGCTCTCTTCGTTGAGGGGCGGCCGACCGTATTATCTAACGGGGGCAACTGGCTAACTAAGAGCGGGCCAAGAGAGAACACCGGAGCTTTTGAAAAGCGCAAGAGCACGTGATGTAATTGCCGCAGCTGGAAAATTTTAGCTGGACGAAAGAATAAGTTGCACGTGGAAGAGCCAAATGGCACAATTGTAGTATCCACTGCACTGTAGTTCTGTAGTTTATTTATTTGATTATCTGGTTATGCATTGTCCATTATTATGGATTGCATAAGTTAGCATACACCAGAAAAAAAAATGATTCAAGTTCAAGTCCCGTTTGGTTTTCAATTGATTTTTGGATTATGTAACCATCGAAACTCTTCGATTAAAAAAAAATACAAATGGTCACACGCGTTGGCTTAGTTGGCTTAGCTGGCTTACGATGCTTCAGCTTTTACTTGCTTTGCTTGGATATGATTTTGTTTTTTCCTTGGCTTACGTACAATTTGTTTGTGTTTTATATCACAGCACAAAACCGAAAAAAAAAATGTATCCTTAGTGCCCTGGAATCAAAGGTCTGTACCGGACGGCAACTGAATTGCTTGTGAAAGTAGCATTCGCCAAAATCAGCCACCTAGCCTGCGCTGCCGTCGCTGCTGCGTAGGCGTCGCTGCCGGCGCGACCGCGACTTCAAGTTCAACAGTTGAGCGCCGAGAGTGTGAGAGTGTGTGAGAGGGAGAGAGCGAAAGCTGGTAAAAGCGACATCTCGCGGTTAGCAACAGCAACAGCACGTGTGCGCGAGCGAGACAGAAAGGCTGAGAGAAACACGAAGACCGAGAGATCGCCGCTTATCAGTGCTAAGAATTCAATGGCATAGGCGTATTGCATAAGAGTTGGAAAATAGGAAGTGTACTTGTACCGAAAAAAAAATATAAAAATGCTTTGTCTTTCGCTTTCGTTTCGAGGCCCGAATTGCATATATGGCCAATTGTTTTTCATTTACCCCTTTCGAGGTTTTCGGCGTCGAAATGCCTGCCAAAAAAGCAAAGCAGAACATTTACATTTGGCAAAAAGGCGAGCGTCAGCTGTGTTGCATGTGACTGGGCTTTTTGACGTCTGCCTGGCGCTCCCTCCCTCTCTTTCTTTCGTTCTGTCTTTCATTCTCCGCCTACGGTAGCTCTCTTTCTCATTCGTGTTCGCGTTGGTGGAAGAGGGGCGGGCGGAAGCCACTAAAAGAAGTGCGTGAAGCGATTAGATAAACACGGCTGCTAATACAGTTATTTATATAAGGCCTGACAACTGTCTGCGCCGCTTTTTCAAGGTCCCGCTATCGCGAATTACATAAAAAAAATACAAAGAGAGGAAAGAGAGCGTCTAATCAAGTAGTTCTCGTCTAATACACTGAAAACCATTTAGTGTATAATTAATTATACACTATTAATTAACAGCAAAGTTTTTTTTTGTTATTTTTTAATTTATGTTACGCTGTCAGACGTATTTAAATATTATGACAACACCATTTTTTTTAATTAACTTATCTTGTGATTTCAAGTGTAGTATCTGACTTGCAAAGCTTTGAATATTCTCCAAGCTTTATTCACCGCTATTGTTATTACTCAGCAACATAAGCCCACTGAGTCGGATTTCCAAGACTAAACAATTCTTGGGATATAATCAGTGGCTTTGAATTTTGCTGAATTACGAATCCCACTCTGGTTACATATTCGCAGGCAGATCGAAGTGCGAAACAAGATGCCATTTGTCGCGGAAATGCAATAATAATAAACACTATCAGTGGGAAGCTTTGCAATCAGCACAAAATAGCGCTAAAAGGCCGCACAAAAGGGCAAAATAAGCATAAGTCATATGAGTACTGGATGTCATTGACGTCACAAGGTGTGGGAACGGTAGGGGGCGGCGGAAAGGCGCAATACCGGTTCGGTTTGCGGTTTTTTTTTTTGGGAAAGAATCTTTCCCTTTTCCCATTGCGCCAAAAGAAAGCGGGTCAGAAGAGAAATTAGCCAAAGAGCTCCTAAGAGCGAAAGTTACAATGTCTCCGGCCTCTCACTGACACCCCGCTACCTCCGCACCACATGCCTTGTAGTAGCTTGCACGCGCAGCACGGGAGTGAGCGAGAGGGCGCTACTGGCACATGGAATTCGTTCGCACAGAGGTGTGAATGTCTGAAAGTGTGTGTGTTACTGGGCAATAGAACCATCAATTGCCACACTTTTCGCAAATAAATCGCTCTGATATAGAACTGTGCATCTATATGCTGTATATGTATTCATACTTGCAACCCAATTGTACTCAAGAACCTTGCAATTTTAATAAATTAAGCCGCATCTTAGTGGTAGTGCCAACTCGTTGCGAATTGCATAAGTTGGCAGTTCCAGCGTGGTTGCAAAAAAAAAATGGGGGAAGATATTCCAGCGTGGCTTGAGAAAAACGAACCGAATGCGGGACATGTTGAATTTGAATGATTTTAAATATGCTTTTCAGGCCTGGTGGGGGACTCTGCCTCAAATTGTTACATGTTTTAATGAAGGCCTTAACGTCTTCACACAGCTTTTCGGCACTTGCGGAAATTTTCGCATGGTTATATAAGCGCACGTCGGCAAATTTGAAACTTCGTTGGGGAGTTTTTGCCGACTCCGAAAACCATCACCGATTAAAATATACCAATTAGTTTATCCAACACCAATACAAAAAGAAAAAAAATAAGCACATTACATAACTAAAGAATCTAGCGCAAGGTGACGTGAAAAAAAATCAATGGATATACAAATTTCGGGGACACCAGGCACTGTCCCCGATTCGATCGATTGCCTCTTGGATAGTTTGGTGGCGTTTCAATGAGTTATTAATTAAAATAGCACAATACCTTCAGTTGATTAACTTCTTACAAAAGTCACAGAATAAAAACTTCTTTTGCAGAATTGACCCTTGGCGAAGCCGCGTGCTCACTTGACGATTGAAATTCGTGAAGTGACCAGACATATTCGTCTTCAACGCAATATCGACATTTTTATCAAAAATCGTAATTGTCTCAAAGATATCGTATATCGATATTATTTTTTGTTGTACATCTGGCCACACAAGGGTTTTGCAGCCCTGTTTGCCGTGCTTTGCAGCATTGTTTTCCGAGCTTTGCAGCACTAAAGTTTTCGCGCAATTTCATGGTATTCCAAGGAAAATATTTATGGATTTTCATATTCTGGTAATCATTGTGGTACCCCTAATATTCCATAATCTATATCAGAGCCATAAACAAAATATATTTGGAAAACTTTAAATCGGGCACATTCCAGAAGAGGTAGGAATAAAAGAAAACAGAAGAAAAAAAAAATAAAATAAATAAAAAGAAACACTTGTTTTGAAGATTTTTTTTTGTTGAGCCACAGGCCAAACCTTTTTAAAGCTCTTCCATTTTTTTTTCAATATATCGATGTTGCATTGAAAATATTTTGAGTAATCAATGTTTTTCCTTTCTTTCAGATTGATGGAGTGATCGATATCGAAAGTTTCAAGCATCGGTTATACAAATGTGTGTTGCAGCGCACTGTTTGAAACTTTTCAAAAAATTTTAATTTTAAATAACTTTTGTTTGATAGCAATTGTTTTTATATTGTAACACACATTCAAAACAAAAAAAATACCGACATCGAAAAAATGTAATTAAAAAATGGGTCCACGAAGCTGCCCGAACTTGACTTTCTGGTGCGGCGAGAAGAAATCGACATATGGCTGCTTAGCGAGACTCATTGCCGAGGGACAGGCGCCCCTAGGCTGTACGGTTTCGATGCCTATCCCGCAAACGACCCAAGCGGTGGCAACGCAAAAGGAGGAGCAGCTATCCTGGTGAAGTCCAGCCTAGTCCACTTCCCGTTAACCCCAATACCTGCCGTCAAGGTGCAACTTGCGTCTGCAGCAATACAAACAGTACTCGGCACCATTAACTTCGGAGCAGTCTACTGCCGCACAGAGATTTGCATGAACTACAGAGGAGTTTAACGACATCCTGGACCATAACTGCCCGAGGTATATTGTGGCGGCTGACTGGAATGCGTCCCACTGGTCTCTGGGGTGCAGAAAGTGCAATCAACGAGGTCGTGCGCTAGCGAATCTTGATCTGAGCACTGAGGTGAACTGTCTAGCCACAGGTGGCCAAACACGATTCCCGCCGGCGGCCGAGGCTCTCCTGGCTGCATCGATTTTGCCTTGACAATGAACATCCTTGGTATCCACGTTGATTTACGGTCTGTCGTTGAGCCCACCTACCGCTAATAATCAGGCTCGACGCAGCTGCAATGGCATACTCGATGACGGAGAGGCAGATAACCATGCGAAGCAAACTTGAACTCTTCAAAGGACAACTTGATAGATCGCTGCACCTTGATATTGAAATCAACTCTGGGGATGAATTGGAGGATGCCGTTGAATTGTTAACTAGCCAAGTCAAGACGGCAACTGAGGAAGCCCGCAGCATCGGGTATCCCGATCACCAACGCGATCCAGCTTCTAATCCGCGACAAGAGACGCCTACGCACAATGTGGATGAGGTCTCGCCATTCCCTGAACAAAACAGCGTGGAATAGACCACAGAGCGAACTTCAACGGGCACTGGCAGATTACAAAGCTGGATGGTTCAATGCGAGACTGGCGAACACTGGTACTGATAATGACGCGACGCACTCACTTTGGAAGGCCACACGCACCGTCAAAAGGAGGTGCACCAGGAAGGCGTCGCTTCTAGATAGCAACGGGGCATGATGTCGGACGGATTTGCAGGAAGCCGATGTTTTCAGCTGGCTAGCTCGGAGCAAGGAAGCGAGACGCATACCACGCTGTCCCAAGCGCTCCAAATGGACGTGTCTTTTAGGCCTTTAGCCGCCATTAAGATATCGAAAGCTATTGGTCGTCTAGATATCAGCAGAGCACCTGTAAGTCGGGACCCACAAAGGACCCCGCTGACTGGACACCCAGGGGATTACTTCTGAACAGTTCGGGTTCCGAGCTGATCATTGCACGGTGGCGCATCTTCATCGACTTGTTAAGCAAGTATTGACTGCATTTGACCGGAAAAAATTCTGCAATGCCCTCTTCTTAGACATCAAGGAAGATCTTGGCACAAAGGTTTATTGGTAAAAATAAAGTAGAGACTACTAGCCCCACATTTCCACCTACTGAGGACATATCTTGAAGGAAGGCAGTTCCCGGTTCACTTTCATTTGCCGTCTCTACCAAATAGGAAGCGAAGGCTGGTGTCTCACAGGGAAGTGTCCTGGGGCCGCTACTGTACTGTCTCTGCAGTAGTGATATGCCGCAACAAGAAAATCTTTCAACTATGCTGGCCACGTCTGCTGACGACGCCTGTATTACCCACAGATCAAGCTGTGAAGCCTATGCGGCCGTTGGAATCCAACTACTGTTGGATGCCATAACGTTCGCGCAATTGGCGAAGCCCTGGAACATTGACAAAACAGCGATAAATCCGCCAATGTTTGTTTCTCCTTACTAGGGAAAACTCTGCCTGCTATCGCCATAGAAGGAAGGCCTGTCTTACAGACCATTTCAGGAAAATACCTTGGTCTTATATTGGATCGCAGACTCACCTTTGCCAAGCACATCACCGCCATCAGAACACGCATACGAAACGCAGTGACCAAACATTACTGGCTAGATCTGGAGGTATGGGTGCCAAATCTGGGGACTAGCGTTGTTGTTCAACGCCATAGTGAGATTGCATTGCTCCTCTGCACAGTGGAGACTCACAATAATATCCATGTTCCACAAACCGGGAAAGCCGGAAGGTCGAAGGAGTTTGAGAGACTGATTACTGCCGGACCAAACATTTCTTGTTTCTGAGTAGTAAGAGCAAATTATCGCGCCGATCTGGATGTATGGATGCCAAATCTGGGGACTAGCCTGCGATAGCCAAATCCGCAGAATCCAGAGCATCCAAAACAAGATTGCGAGGGTGATCACTCGCTGTGAGTGGTATGTACCATAAGAAACACCACCCTCCACAGTGACCTAAAGCTGCTCAAGAAGCTGCTTTCGAGACTATTAATTTCCTCTCCATCCGCTACAATGATCGACTGGAACGAACGTCACCGAAACCGACTCGCTAAGGGTCATACCAGATCCCGCCCACAAAGGACGCTCAACAGGCGACTTTCCAGGGACATAATCCACCGGCTGCCAATAAGACGCACAACTGGCCAACAAACTAACAATTTACAATCAAATTATAGCGCCGATCTGGAGGTATGGGTGCCAAATCTGGGAACTAGCCTGCGATAGCCAAACCAAAAGAGTTTAGACGGTCCATAATAGAACTCTTAGATTGATCACCGGATGCAAGTGGTACATTTGAAACTCGACACTACACAAAGATCTAATGCTAGTCAAACTCTTTAAAGAGATAAATAACCACTCCAGCCTTTATAATAGAAGAATACACGGTCACAGGAATAGACTGGCACAAAGACTAGCTAGTGCGACGTTGCTAAGGAGGCTGAAAAGGCGCCAACCGAGGAACCTGATAACACGATCCCCAAGTGTTCGATTCCGTAGACAACGACTTTAAATATTTTTTTATTCCATTTTTTAATATACATATAATTGTTAATTGCTTACTATGGTTAAGCTAGTCAAGTGGCTAGCCGGCGCGCCCATTGGGTGAAAAAACAGAAAGCAAAGCTATAAAGAGGTCTTTGGTGACCCCGATTGCCTTAATAAATATTTTAATAAAACAAACAAAATAATATAAATAAATCACGTAGTTCCTCTTTTTCTTCTACTTTTAGAAAATTATTTCTCTGTGTGTTAGTTGTGGAGGCATTCTATCGAATCTCCAAGCTTAAGAAATTATTAAATTTTGATTTTTTTTACTACATAAACTACTACTACTACTTCTCAAGGACTAATACAAATGTTTTTGTATTATATTTGGTATATAAAAATATTTTGAAATATATTAAAATGCTTTACTTAATATTCTGCGGTAAAAATTTTTAAAAATCACGATATTTTAACAGAAGACTTCCAGATTTACGGAAAGTCTTCCCAATACTTCTGATGTGGTTTTAAAATATGAAAAAAGGAAAAACCTCCGAAGCCTGTCTATGTGTCTATCCATAAAAGTACCGGGTATTCATAGATAGAATTTATTATGTAATAAAAATCCATTTATTTTATATACGAAAAATCATTTATTGAGTAAATTTCTTTTCGATTTGTTTTTTTTTTCACATGTTCACAAAATGGTATTTGGGTTTAGTTGTATAGCTTGTATTTTTTTGTATTTTTATTCATTTTTTATTTAGATTTGTTGTTTTAAATATATTTCCTTGGCCTTGGGATACAATGTTTGTATGTATTAAGCTTTGTATTTGGGTCTTTTCGCTGAATGTGGGTCTTGTATTGAATTTTGTATTGAGCGCTAGCAATTAACATTTAATTACACCGAAAAGGGAAAACATCTTACGCAGATTAGACTTTAGTATACATGTATATATGGTTTCTGGATCCAGCATCCAGTATGCGATTGGCCAGAATACTAGAATTGGGTATTAGGGTAATTTAGGATTACTGATTACTGATTACCGATTATTGATTACTGATAAGTGGTTACTGGTTACTGGTGGGGGTTGCGACAGAAATGAAAGGTAATGTGAGGTGTGTGTGGTAAACCATGGTTTAAACCATTATAATGTACTCGCTAATGTAAATACTGGGTGGCTGGGGCCTCTAAACTATGACACAACTGACATCGAGTAGCCTTCTAATGGGGTCTGCTTTAGCCTATGTCCTTTATTGGTTATTTAGATAAAGTCGTGTAGACTTTCCATGGCAGATACAAAACATACACTGAGTGAATATTTGATATATAATGTGGTTATCGTGTTCCGATATTGATAGCTTTCTTTGCGGTTAAAAAACAGTTATACATTGTAATGAGATTATAGCTCTTCGCATGGTTAGGATCTCTCGTCTTAGGATCTGTCTCATAGTGATCATTATTTCGTATTTTTTTGTTCATTTTTCATTATTTTTGTGTTTTTTGTTGATTTATTTATTTTTTTCATTATTTGTATTTGTATTTTTTTTTCGTTCGTGTAGGAAACAACAAAAATGGACGCAAAATTATTGTTATAGTAGTATTCAAGTTTACCCATCATCTTTTACGTTTAGTTAACTATTTATATAGGAAATATGCAAAACGTACACTTAATATACTTTAAAGGTTTTGTTTCTCGATTTTGTTTCTCGACTTTGTTTGTTTTGTATGTTTTTCTTATCGATCCGATACTATATAAATGCAGCTCTAAAACTTTTACTCTTTGACATTGTTACACTTTCTATCTGGCGACATTTTGTTTGCATTTTGCATTTTGCATTTATGCATCTTTGAATATTTCTTTTTCTTACTCTTCTCAAATACATTTAATAACATTCCTATAGAAATATCCAAGCTGAGGTAGTTAATTCATTCATTTATTTTATTTTTAGTTTACGTTTGGTTATTTTTATTTGGTTATACTGTGACTGCACAATTACGCTCGTATTTAGTTTCATTTTTTAGTTAAATAGGCTTTTGGTATTCGATTTAACCATTTTTTTTTTTTTAACCATTTTTACCCTTCTGCCTTCTTACATTCACATTAAATTCATAGTTCAAGGCGATTGTCGGGTTGGAGGGAGGTTCGGGTCTGAAAGGATCGTCGGGAATCGCTGGGAATCGCTGGGAATCGTCGAATTAGCGAAAATAAAACAACCAAAAAATAACTGCAATAAAAAGTCTGAACTACAACAGAAATAAAAACAAAGACAAATAAAGGTTTGTGTTTTTTTTGTGGTTTTTTTAATAATATTTTACTCTTTTTTTGTAATATTTATAATATTTATAGATATTTTAGCTCTGTAATGTAGATACAATGTACAATGTAGATACATCCTGTGTCGTCACATCATCCTCATGTAGATTATGTGTAGATTAAATGACCTTACGTGTAAAATGTAGACGACGCAAAAAAAAGCTATCAACTAATTAGGTAAAGATAATAGTAAATTTAAAAATAATTATTGTAAAAATAGTTGTATTTTTTTGTAAATTTTCATTATCAATTTTATGTTTTTTTTTTGTTTGTAAAGATTTATTTTATTATATTTTAAAGTGGTTTCTATATAGTTTGCTCGCCATTCAAAATTTTTAAAAATGATTCCGATGATGTTTGTGTGGTGGAGGAGGGTGGTGGGGTTGTTGGGGTGGTGGGGATTGGGGGATGAAATGAGGTGATGGATCGATGATCGATGGGTGTGGCGGGGGCGGGGGCGGGGATGTCCAGCGACAGGGTTTTAATTATAAACTACTATCACACAGGCAAACCCAGCGCTGGATAAAGAAAAAAAAGGGGGCGTATGAAGGTGTTTTTCTTAGGGTGTATGTTAAGGGTTAAAGGTTAACTGTAAACTGTAAACAATTACAAGTTAACAATTAACGGTTAACGGTTAACGGTTGTCGGTGGTAGATTAGAGGCGGTGAATGAATAGGGGGGTGGGTGAATGATTGGTGGATGGGTGGGGTGGCGAAGGCGGCTAAATGAAATACACAACAAAAAATTAAACAAATAATCCAAGTAAATAAAGGTGATCGGTGACGACCCCATCGTATGGATAAAAAATCAATTGGAAATTATTTTAAGGATGCCAAACAATTCCAAGCTTGTCCATTTCTATTTTAAACTTGCATAAAATTATGTATGGTTTTTAGAATATTGATATTGATTCTTATGTTTTTCGCTTCTTGTTTTTTAAATTTGTTTAGTTAAAATTGGTATAAAAGTATAGTTGATGTTTGTTGCATGTGGGTGGTGGGTGGTATGAGTGTTTTTTTTTTTTTTTTAGCATGTGTGTGTGTGTGTGTATGTAGGTTTTTTGTATGTGTCTTTGCAATAAATATAACGGTAACTAAATATATGTTGTAGCTCAGTCTCCAGTTGATTACCGTGTATAATTTATTACAAGTCGAAACAATAAAAAAATATTTGTATATTATATATATATATATATATATATATGAATAAGATTAAATAAAGACTATCAAATATATAATAATATATATATTCAAAATGCTTGAAATGTACAAAAACAAACAAAGCTAAGTGGGCCGGGGGAAAAAATAGGAATTTTTTGAACTAGTTTCGCTTTCTCTCGGTTCTCGGTTCTCGGTTATCGGTTGTCGGTTCTCCGTTCTCGGTTAACGGTTAACGGTTCTCGTTTCGGTTCCCTTTCTTTCCTTTCCCTTTTCTCTCCTTTCAATGCGTTGCCTACTCATATATATTAATATATATTTTTTATGAATTTAGATACGATGTTATGGTTGCTATTGTTATTTTCGTGTTTTATGTACATTTACATTACGAATAGAGGTTTTCATATCGAATTTTACATAGAGAGTTTAGTTTATGTTGGGTTCATTCATTATTATTATGTGTGGTATTCAAAACATCTTGAGGTTTTGCATTATTTTTTTTTTTATATAATCGTACGTTTTTCTTTTTTTGTTTTGTTTTAAATCTGATTAAAAATTTGCATCTTTTGCTTCCTTAATATGTGTGTTTATGCATGTGTTTGTTGTGTGTAAACTTTTTTTTTTTCTTACGGCTGACACAATCGGTTTTTTCTCATCCATTTTTGGATCTTAATTGCTAAAAATATATAGTAAATGATGAAAGTTTTATTTCACGATTTTTCTTTCTGTTTCTTCTCAAAAAGTTTGTTTAGTTTCGGGTTTCAGATTTTCAGTTTTAGAGTTTTTCAGTTTCTTCTGTTCTCTGTTTCTCTGCTTTCAATATTTTCATCGCTTTCTGGTGGTCAGGGTCAGGTCAACTCCTAAAGTTGATCTAATTTTAATTAAATTTATTCCTTAGGATCCGCTGTGGGTCCGTCTTGGTGGTTGTGGCTTTGCTGTCTTTCAGAGTGAGTTGGATCTTTCGTCGTTTGTGTCTGTCTGTCTCTCGTTTAATTTGAATGTAATGCTGCTCCTGCTCCTGCTTGTTCTGCTTCTGCTGTTCCTGCTGCTCTGGATTCTGGCGGATTTTGCGTCCAAATTGTATTTTAGAAACTAAAACAAAAATAATTAACCCCCAATTTGTATCATTTTCATAGACTGTTGCGTTATCGGACTTTGCCTATCTTATCCTAATCCTTTTTTCGTTATCGTTATCGTTATCGTTTTACTTTTACTTTAATTCTTAGTTTCTCCTTTGCTTTTACTTTAACTTTTACTTTTACTTTTACTTTTAATGTACTTTCTTTCGGTTTTCACTGTGTGAGTGGCGGCATGGCTTCTGGGCTATTTGATGCTTTGCTCTGCTTCTTCTTCAGCGCTGCTAACGGTTCATCAGTTGTTCATCCTCTTCTGCTTCTGCTTCTGCTTCTGCTTTTTCTGTTCTATGTTTGCTGTTTCTGCTTCTGCTTCTGCTTGTGGCTGTTGTCAAGCTAACGGTTAAACTCGCTTTATATCGTTATTATTATTATTATATCCCTAATAAAAGAATGTCTCATTTATCAACTGTCGCTCCGACTCGGTCTCTCCTTCGCTTAGAACTGTCTTCCTCCTGTCTCGCTCCAACGTCTCTCAATTCATGCGCCTAACAATTGAAAAATAAACCGCTCGTTTTTTAAGTATATGCCTTAAGAAAACTCCTTTCAATAGGTAAAATCCTTTCTCGTAATAGACAAAAAAAAAACACGTTTAAAAATTATAATAATAAACTCTTGATTTGTACTCATGTTTGTACCGCTAAAAACGTTCTCTTCATATTCTTCTTCGCCTACCTCCTTTCGCGTAGTTGCTTTTGTAAATATTTATATATATTTATACAATATATACGTATATATATATACTATATATGTACATATATAAAAAAATATGCCTTTTTAAAAAAGTATTCTTTCCGTTCCCGTTTCCGTTTCCGTTTCTCATTTCATTACACTTTTTGTTAGCTTGTTAAGAATTTTTATCTTTTTTATCGACATCGATTTTCACGTTATCCTTGTTCTTTTCATTTTCATTTTCATTTTCATTTTCGAAGAGTACAAACTTGTTTGTTTTCGCTTCAAGTTAAATTATATTCATAAATAAATGAGAAATTAAATCTTTTCTGATAAATTCTGATAGCAAAGCAAAATGCTGTTGTTTTGTTTTTTGTTGGTTGTTGATTGTTGGTTGTTGGTTGTTGGTGAATACTCCTCTCTCTCTGTTGTGATCTAACTGTTTTTGCTATCCCCAAAGAAATCGACAGTCAAAGTACTTTTGTGGGTTGGTGTCTTGTGTCCGGATAATGTTGGATAATGTGTTTGCCTGTGCGTTGCGTTTGTGTAAAAATGTACATCAAAAGCATTTTTCTCGACGTTAAATAATATGTTTTTTTTTCATAAATTTAAATTTTTTTTTGTTTTCTTTTAGTAAGTAGTTTTTAAAGTTTAAATAGTTTTAAATTTAAAAACGAGTTTATCACACCTTAAACGTTATCAGTACTTGGCACAACTTACAACACAAAAAAAGTACTTCTCATTTCTTTTTCTTTTCCCATTTTTTTTAGCCTGCCTAGAGGATCCTTAGACTTTAGCACTGTTTTGCTTTTGTTTTTGTTTCCGGAAAGAAAGGCATTCAAATTTGTTAATATTTCTGTTGAAAGTAATGCAAAATTTGCTGAATTGATTTTTGGACGTCTGATAGTTACAGATTTAGGGCGCGAAACAAGAAATAATATTTTTAGCTGAATCATAGGTTCTATTTGAAGTTTTTGTAAAGTTGTTCCATTTCCCATTTTCCCGGCTAAAGTCCAAGGTTTCCTCGCAAAACCCTCTTCCGTTTTTCGTTTTTCCTGCTTGTTTCTTCATTCTCTCCTACTTCCATCATTCATCATACCCTACATCCTTTCTTTCATCCTTCCTTACTAACCGTTGCCTCACTTTCTCCTACCTGCTTTAATAACGATATAAAATAGCCTCTAAATACTAAAAAATAATTTCGTTTCTGCTTCCACTCACTACGCTTTCTTTTGCGTTCTGCGTTCTGCGTTCTGCGTTCTTCGTTCTTTGCTTCTCCCTCTCCTCCTCTTCGTTCTTCAACTGAGTTTCCATTCGACATCATTATCATTATGTTTATCCTTATCTTTGTCTTCGTCTTCGTTTTCGTTTTCAACGCGCGCTCTAACTCACAAGTTTTTAGTAGTTTTCCGTTCTTTCTTTTACCGTTATTCATTATAGATATATTATGCTTAATGTTTTTAACCCCCATCGAAATAAACCAGAGCTATAGCTAAATTATTAACTCGTATTCTCCTCCTCGATCTCTAACATTCTTTGATTCAGCATTTGGAATAATAATTTTCAATTCTTTGTTCTTTCCTTTTCCGTTTCCGTTTCCGTTTCCGTTTCCTTTTCCTTTCTCTCATTTTTTTGTGAATCTTTTTTAAAAATTCCGTTCGTTTTCTATAAATATCGTTTATCGTTTTTTGTTTTTTGTTTTTTTTTTTTGTTGTTGTTTAAGCATACATTTATATATATCTATATATATATTCATATGCATATGCTAAGGACTTTGTATTGACAACTTTGGACATTTGTTTGTGGGAAAAAAAATAGTTATATTAATAGTAATCGAATTCGAATTATTCGCTTTAACGACGAGACAAAACTTATTAGGATTGTACACACATATGTATATATAGATATAGATATAGATATACCTACATAGGATTCTCAGATATAACAAAACAAAATGTCGCGCATTTTCAGCATATACATATGTATATCCCATATATATATACATATATAGCGGCTCGATTCTCAATATTAATGTCTAGCAACATTCTTATATACACTTCCCATTCCCTGCTCCGTCTCCTGAATCTACGCCTATACTCCTACTGCTACTCCTACACTTTGTCCTGCGTCTTGTGTCTATAGTCCTTAGTCCTTTGTCGTTTGTCCTTTGTCGTTTGTCCTTTGTCCTTGCCTATGTCGTATGCAGGTCTCGGGTGGGGACCCAAAATTATATAAACCTTTCTGCGTGGGTTACAGTGGGTGAGTTGCATGTGGGTTGCCGCATATTGAATGGATTTTCAGTTTTAGTTTCAGTTTTTCGGTTTCAGTTTCAGTTTCGGTTTCGGTTACAAATTGGAAAAGGATTCTTTCCACGCCTCTCGGCTTGGAAATTGGGGTTTTCGGTGATCTGGTGTTCTGGTGATATGCCTTTTCCAATGCTTAATTCTTTTCTTTTTTTGTTTTCTGTCGATTTGTGTCTTCCGGTTCTTATCGGTTATCAATTCTTCTCAATTTGTGGTGTTTCGCTTACAAACTAGTTTACATTTTTAGGGTTTGTTTTTTCTTAAATCTTTTTTTGGATTTTTTGTTTGTTTTTTGCTTTTACTTTTTGTTTTTAGTTCAATTTTAGGATATTTTTAGCATTTATATTCACTTTTATGCTCGTAAGTTTAAGTTTTTAGTTTTATGTTTTTTGTTGTAGAAGATAATGCACTTACATTGAGGTATTTTAATTACTTTTTCAATCTTCTTCAAAGTTTTTTTTATATCTTTTTTGCTTCTGGTTTTGTTACAGATTTAGTTAAAAAAAAAAACAAAAAATTAGGTAAAAAAATTAAAAGCAAATATTTCAAATTTCAAAATATTAGGTTGTTGCCCTAAAGCTTGTACAGTTGCTTGCTGGCTTAGAAGTTTTCCGTTTTCTCCTTTTTGAATTTTGAAATTTGTCCAAAAATGTTAGTTTTATCATCCACAATAATATGCCGCTCAAAGGTTTTTGTTTGATTTTTGTTTCCTCGATCGAAATCGAATCGAATCGAAATAATGTTTAAATTTTGTTCAATGTTCAATTTTGGTTTGCTTTTTGCCGAAATGTCGATTTTTCTTCGTTGTTTCTCTGGTGTTCTACTAAATGCCTGAATATAACAGCTGTTTCTGTTTGTCTCCGATGCAAGTGTTATACAAACAAAAGGGTGGGATTCCCCGGGGAGGTTTACCATACAATTGATAATTGTTGTTGTGTTTGATTTGATATTCTGCGATTAACTATTTAGTATTTAGTAACATTAACTTTATGGAATAGCTAGGTAAGTTACGTTAAACAACAAATAGAATAATAAAAAAAAAAAAACAAAGTAGCAGTAGTAATTATTAGATATAATAGATAGATAGATAGATAGATGATTCAATATAACACAAATCGGGCTATTGCTATTGTTGCATGTTTTGGCTCGTAGTATTGTATATAGGTTGTAGTTTGATTGTTGTTGCTCCGTTTCAGTTACTTGGGTTGCGGTCTCAAGCTATTGGTCATACTGATTTACTGTTTACTGTTATACTGTTTATAACTGTTTCTAAGCTACCGTTCTATAAGTTCTATGAGAAATGCATCCTTGGGTTTTGATTGATTGTGTTTCGGTTTCTGTTTCGGTTTTTAGCTTATTGTTGATTGACTGGTTTATGTTTTCGAGTTTTCGCGTTTTTGCGTAGTGTAGTGCCCCATCCATGTATAACAGCTTGTCTCTCATACACGCTCAAACGTTATAACGTAACACTTAACGTAACGTAACGTAACGATCAACTCTCATCCCGCTCGCTCTTTCGTTTACGCTCGATTAAAAAAAATTAACATTTCAGCACCGTCATTTCATTTCTAGTTAGTTTCGTTTCGTTTTTTGTTTTTTTTTTTTTTGTTTTTCATTTCAAGGCAAACACATTACAATAGTTTCTTTAACACTATCTCTCTCGCTCTCTCTCTCTCTCTCTCTACGATCATTCTCGTTCTCTTTCTAGCTCCCGCTTAAGGAATCTAGATTCTTTCTCCATTATCCATCATCCATTATATGTCTCATCATCTTATCCTGCTCTCGGCTCTCGCACTAAGTATAATCAACAATTCATGTAACTATTCCCATCGACGAAAAAAAACTGGTATAAATACAAACAACTCTAGGTTCAGCTGTACAGTACATTAAACACTGCTCTCGCTGGCTCCGCTGTTGAGGTGGTCGAAAGGATGCGAAGTCCTTGTCGGTTGTCCGTCACCAAATACAGCCCAAGCTCCAGCTTATGTCCGAGAGCAATCTCTTAACCAGCTCTTAACTATATTGTGTATATGTAGATATAGAAGTTGTTTCTTTTTGGTGGTTTCGGGTTTGGGTTGAGGTCTGTTATACTATGTATAACGCTTCGGCTTCGGGCAACAGTTGCATCAACTGTTGCGCATTGTGCACATTTACTGTCATACTCCGATTTGAATCTTTTCTCGAAATCGAAATCGAAATCGATATCGAAATGGGTTTTCTTTTCTTTCTTTCCGTTTTAAGTTCTTTCCTGGTTACAATTTCGATTGTTTTTTCATGGTTACAATAGTGGTTGGTTAAATGGTCTTCCTTTTTGCTTGATTCTCAATCTCAATCTCATGCTCTTGCGCTTTGCTTTGCTCATTTCAACCTTCATCTTTTAATCACTTAACGATAAGCTTACTAAACCTTGGTTAAAAAAAAATAATTAAAAATAAACTCTTTATATTTAAGTATATTTAAAAAAAAATATAACGCATACACTACTAAATTTCCTTCATAATCTTTTTCACTTCCAATGTTTTGGATTTTTGTTTTTTTTTTTGGGGGGGGGTTTTCTCTTCAGTTTCTTGTTGTTTCTTTTGTGTTGTTGTTCGTATTGAAACACGATTGGAAATCGGGATTCAAATTCGAATTCGAATTCAAACTCGAAATCGTTTCGATAACTGCTTATATCCTTGAAAGTGTGGTGGTGGTGGTGGTGGTGGTGGTGGTTATGGTGGAAAAAACTGCCTATTTGACAAACAACAACACAAAGAGGTGTAAACGGGTGTGGGGTGTGTAAACGATTTCGCACTCTCTGGTTAACTTTTTCGCTTTATTTCTTAGCTGGCAAATGAAGAATGTTTTTGATTTTTGATTTACTGATTCATGGTTATTATGGTGGGTGGGGCTGGTGGGGGGTGTATTTCATGTTATATTCCGGTTGAGGTTGCAACTGCTTTACACTGAAACAAGCACGTAGAGCGTCATCTTGTGATGGCGTCGCGTTTCTGTTTCTTGTTGCTTGTTGTTGTATAACTTTCTCTATTTCCTTCTATTGCAGGTGGTCGTTTTACAATTTGTTTGCTTACGTTTGTCGCCTGTGCCAGCACAAAGGTGGCGCTTAAGGTTAGCTTAAATGGTTCGATGGTTCGGGTTGTAAAAGGTTTCCTCGGGGGCTGTGCTGGATTCTATCGAGTCTATGAAGTCTATGGGGTCTATGGGGTCTATGGTGGGTGGTCTATGGTGGAGGTAGTTTCAACAGAAGAAAACCCTGCCTTGGCTATTGTTGGCTTGCCGCTGCGGCTGCTTCTGCTTCTGCTTCTGCTTCTGCTTCTGCTCCGGCTCCTGCTGCTCCTGCGACGGCGGCGCCTGCTCTCCATCAACTTGATCATCTAACGGTGGCTTACTGCTGTGAGCTCGCCAGCTGCTGCTGCTGCTGCTGCTGCTGTTGCTGGGCGGCTGCTGCGGCAGTTGCATTCCCAGAAGAAGGCGGCGGCGACGGCTGCTGCTGCTGCGGCTGCGTCGACACCTGCTGCTGGTGGTGTGCAGGCGGCGTCGAGGAGGACGACGCCGACGACACGGGCTGATGATGCAACTGTGGCAGCGCCTGCTGCTGCGACGGCGACTGCTGCTGCTGCTGCTGCTGTTGCTGCTGCTGGGACCCGCTGGAGGCGGCTCCGGCTAGGCTGTGTTGCTGTTGTTGCAATTGTTCTTTGGCAGCTTTCTGTTTTTTGGTTACTGGCGGCGGATTTGTGGACAGCATCATGGCCCGGATGCGTCGCTGTGCGGACTGCGAATCAAATTATTAACAATTCTTTTAATCAAGAAGGGAAGCGGACTCACCTGTACGCTGTAGAAGGGACCGATGATGTGCACGGGCGTTTCCTCGTCGCCGCCGGAGGGCGGGGCCAGGGCGTGCTCCGGCAACTTGATCACGCTGCCCGTCACGCGCTGCAACTCGCGCACATTCTGACCGCCCTTGCCAATAATGCGACCCACCTGGACGAAAAGAAAAGAAGAACTATTGGTTGGAGTCCTGGAATCCCATAAATGACACCCCGAAGCGTACCTGAGAGCTGGCGACGAGCAGCTCGACCGTGAGACGGACATCCTCGGTGCCGCACATGAAACCCTCCTCGCGCATCTTCTCAAAGATCATGTACTGCGCCTTCCACTGACCCTCCGGTGTGCCAACAATCGTGACCTTGCGCTCCGTTTGTTGGTCCAGCGGCTTGTCGGCGTCGAGGGGCGCTATCTTGAGGGAGGCGTTGGAGAAGCGCATGATGCTCCGGATGTGGGAGCCCTTGGTGCCGATGATGGCACCCACGGCATTGTTGGGGATGTACAGGAAGGTGGTCTCCTGGAGGTCGTTGGGGAAGACGGGCGGCACCACGCTGGCCGGCGTCTTGGACATGGCAAAGCTCTGACACGAGGGGAACGGCATGCTCGTATTGAAGACCATGCCGTTGCCCGGTGTCGACATCATTGCCATGGGATGGAGGCCGGGGAACATGAGGCTCTGCGGCGCCATCGCCTGCAGGTCGTTCTCGTAGCTCTGGCGCAGCTTGGTGCTGATCTGGTTCTCCGCCCGCGACATGTTCTCGATCAAACCCTTCACCGTTATGATGCGCTCCAGGTTAAAGCTGTTGATGTCGTTAATGGAGCTGACGGTGATCTTGGTGTCGGTGTCCTGCATGATCCTCTTGATGGTGTTGCCCGACTTTCCAATTATCCTTCCAATCAGATTATTATGGGCGAGTATTTTGAGGCAAATTTCACTACAAATTCAGGGCGGGGGGTGAGAGTTTTCTTATTAGTAAAGAAAGGATTAACAAGGATTAAGGACACGCTTTACCCCTTATTTGTGGAGAGGGCTTCCTGCTGCATCACCTCCAGGATGCGCTTGCAGGCATTGGTGCAGTTCTCCGGATTCCCATAGATCGTGATCGACTTCTCCAGCGAGCCGACGTTCTCCTTGCGATGCACGTCCACCCGAGCACGGCTCTGTTGTGTGATCGTCCGGATGGTGCTGCCTTGCCGCCCGATAATCGCCCCCACCATCTCGCTCTGGACGAGGATGCGCAGCGGGAAGTCCGCCTGGCGGCCGGGCCCTGGCATTCCCGGGTACGGGTTACGCTGGTTGCGCTGGCTCCGCCGCTGGTTCTTGTCCAGCTGCTCGGCATGCAGTTTGCTGCCCTCGAACTCGACCCCGTTCAGGCCTCCAGCAGCTCTGTGTAGGATTACAAGAAGCGGATCGGATTAGTGGTAGTCGTTGTTGAGTGGTTGGGGGGGGGTTGTTGAGTGGTTGGGTTGGGGGGTGGAGATGTCAAAGAATTTTGAAAAAAGTAGCAATCCCTGTCCCTATCCCTGTCCCCTTAGTATCCTTTTTCCCCTCCAATGCTTCAAAATGCTTCAAAATGCTTAAAAATTTGGTGATTACTTTTGCAAGTTGGATTTTGGATGTTGTGGATGTTGTGGAATGGGGTCCTGCGGATGGGGTCCTGTGGTATCTATGGAAATTTCGTAGCAAACGGGAAGGGAAACCGGGATGTGGCTCGAAAATGTTGGGGAATGCACAAAGTATATTTCAAATGTGTGTGTGTTTTTTTTTTGTCTAATTTGACAGGCCAAATGTGTGGGAAGTTCTACGTGATTCGATTTATCGATACATTTGCGCGTAGTTCAAAATTAAGCAATTTTTGTTTTTTTTTTAAGAGAAAAATCACCATAACCTGCCATATCCTCCCAAATTTCCAAAGAATTTTCCTTTCCACCCAAACCCCAACGAGAAAGAGATTCAAAGAGTAAAGAGAGATTCATAAAGAGAGATTCATAAAGAGAGATTCATAAAGAGAGATTCAAGAGTGTGTCTTAGTTTAGTTTTAGTTTTTTTTTTTTTTTTTTTTGGGTATATACCTTTGCGCCTGCTCAGGATTTTCGAATGTTATATGTACTGTTTGAGTATTTTGATCCTTACTAGAAATAGCCTCACACTGTTTGACGATGCCATAGGGCTTCAGTAGCGGTTCGATGTCTTCGAAACGTGTTTGCATCGGTATGCCGCTTATTAAGATTTTTGATGTCGTAACACTGCGAAGAAAATAGCGTAAAAACACACAAGAACAAGAACAAGAACAAGAACAAGACAAGAACAAGAACAAGAAATAGTAGATCAAGAACAGGAAAGACAAACAAAAACAAACACAAGAGTTTAAGAGTAAGAGTAAGAATAGTAGGTAAGGTAGGTAAGTAGGTGGCATAGATCGGGATAATGAAGGATGTTAGGATGGAAATACGGTAAATTATAAATTATATGCAAATAAAAGGCAATTAAAGAGGCAAAGAAAGTTGGACTTGGTGCTGTAGTGTAAGGCAAGAGAGAGAGAGGAAGAGCGAAGAGAGTAGCTACAGAGCGAAAAGCAAGAGAGCATAGAGCAAGAGAGCGAAAGAGCCAGATCAAGCAGCGCAACTAGCATCTAAAGAGCGATTCAGCGAGCATGAGAGCGTGACAATTACAAATGAACTGTTATTTGTTCGTTGCGGGAACTTAAGCCTAGAGATGACATCGTTCCCTGCATCAGAAACAGTGATGCAGGCAGATCCAGGATCAAAAAGGATGTTGTTTAGAATATTGAATGGTTCGAATAACTTTTTCTCTTTCCAGGATGATATTTTCAAGAATTAATATAAAAAAAAAAACCAAAATAATAAAAAGTAACGAAATGGAACAATAATGGAAAAATATACATATAGAAAGAATCTTGAGGATAGACTTTCAGGTTTTTGAGTTCGCATCCTGTTGCCATAACAGAGAAGAACAAGAACAAGATGATAAAGAAGAAGAGGGAGCAGGAGCTGGTGCCTCCTTCTGTGGCATCAACTTTGATCTCCAAAAAGGCGCTTGCCACTCCGGATTTGGAGCCGAAGCTGAACTGGAAGTCAAAGCTTTTAACTCGAATCCCGGATCGGGATGAGAGCGGGAACGGGAACGGGAACGGAAACGGGAGGGAGGGAGTAAGACTAAGAATAGGAATGAGAATAAAAACCAGAATGAAAACGAATGAGGAAAAAGAAACGAAAAAAAAAAAAAACGACGACGGCAAACGCGAACGAACGCGAACGCAAACGACGCCTGGAATGTTGCACATTTAATATCGTGTTTATTTTTCTTGGAAGTAATTTCACTCCAGTCTCCGTCTCCGTCTCCGTCTCAGTCTCAGTCTCAGTCGTCGACGCCACTGCTACTGCTGCTGTCGCCAAGCTCACGAGCTCCCAACAAACAACAACAACAACAACAACACAAACAACAACAATCACACTAATGAGAATAACACAAACACCGGAGGAGTCCGAAAAAAAAGGAAAATTTTGAAGCAGGCGCTCGTCGGCTCGCTCACATTTTGTTGCGCCCCTCGAAGACTTTTAATGGGTTTGCGGCTTTTGATAATAAACAATTCGAAAGTATAGATTTACACGTCAAAACATCGCACTACAAAGTTGTAGTTTTCATGAAATTGAGATACAAAGTAATAATCGAGTGGAAGTGTTGGAAAAACGATGAGTGTTTTCCCCATAATGGTAGCGCCATCGTCAAACGGTTTTTTGGCCTAACTGTAGTCACAGAGAGAGAAAGAGATCCAAAGAAGCATTCCGGCATTCCAGGATTCCGGCATTCCGGCATTCCTTCATTCCCCCATTCCACTCACCGGCCCCCCTTCGCCCAACCCACTGCCGGTTCTCCTCTCCACACACTCTTCTTCCCCCCATCCCCTCCCCCACGCTGTTTATGGCTGCTCATTTCTCAGGCGACGCGGCCTGTGGCGACTGCAGCGACTGTGGCGGCTGCGACGGTTTTCCAGGAAGCGAAGGCGAACTGTAGAACGAATTTTGCTACCATACGCTATTTCTTTTTAACAGTCGAGAGTTGTTTGCAGTTCTTAGCTGGAATCCAATACTCCCTGGAACTCCCTGGAACTCCCTGTCCCTGCTTGCCAGCCAAGCTCCGATCTCATATTATTGTTTGCAATTGGAAAGGCAACAAAACGGTTAACAAGCTCTTCAAAAATAAACACCTATTCTTTTTAATAAATTGTATTCGCAATGCGATAGAAAGAGACCCCCCAAGGCGGCTCAGACTTGGCCTTTTCCAACACTTTTAATCAGAAGTTTACCGTTATTCGTCTACTTGCAATTACAGTCCCGTTAAAGCTTGTTTTAAATAAATTCCTCCTTTTTTTTTAGAATAAATAATGAATCATGAGAGTTTAATTTTTAAATTGCTTATGAATGAACTGAAATTAATGAGTTATTTTTTTGTTATTTTTAATACACTAATGTTTCGCATGCATTCGAGGCGATTAACGGTAATTGCTGGGCATGCGTCACATCTGTTGCTGCACAAGCATCGATGTATGTACATATATACGTACGTACATCACACATACACATACATACATATGTATTATATGCAAATGTCAAGATGCAGTTCGTTGACGTTTCGTTTTCGCTGCTGCGTCTAGCCGACTGCATCCAATGAGAAGAGAGCACCCAGCACCCCCCTACACCCAGGAGTGTCTCTCTCTCTCTCTTTCTCTCTCGCTCTCTTAGTCTCTGTCTGGCAAAGTCATTAACCAGACTGTGCAACAATTTCACCTTTCTTCCCGTTCCCTTTCCCTTTCCCGTTACTGCTGTGGATTTCCTACTTCTTTTAATTCTTTTCCCCCCGACATGTGACCGATTCTAAGCAAATGACCTCGCGGCCTGCCGCAACAAACACACACACACACACACACACACACACATGCGTACGCACGCACACGCTTTCGCACCTGAAAAAGCTCTTGTGCCGTTTCTGTTATCAAAGCGACCTTTACATGCCATTTAACAGTAGAGGACAATGAATTAGGTCCCGAAATTTAAAAAAAAAAAAGTTTGTCACAAAAAAAGGGTGGTCTTGAAAAGAGCTTCAAGAGCTTTAAATCAAAGTTTTTATAATTAATACTGAAAATTGATATTAAAAACTGCTTTAAAGTTTTGTCTGGTAGTGTACGTCCTCTTACATACATACATTGTATATGTAAACGTTACGTACATCAGTGGGATAGAGATATGAACTCTCCAATCAATACGACATGCACTGGCAGCGTCAGCGACAGCGCAGTCGACGTCAAATCGAAGTCAGCGACGGCGCCGTCGTGTGTTTGTTTTGGATTTTGCTTTTTTAATTTTTATCCCTCTCATAAAAAGGCGGCGCTGACTGCATTCGCCAACACACTCGCACGCCTAGCAACATGTGGCTTTCGTTGTTGTTGCCCTGCATTGGCGCTTTATCAGCAACAGCAACAGCAACAACACAACACAAAAGAGATGAGTTTCCTCCTCTTTGCTGCTCTTTCTTTTTTTCGTTTAAATTTTTATGAATGAAAAAATCGGAAATCTGTTGTGCTTTATATTTTTGTTTTTGTACTCCTATAGCGACTTTATTTCTGTCTCGCACACGCACATGTGGGCCAAATATGAATGTAAATGCAAATAATCGCAATGAATGACGCATTTGGTGATGCTGTACCGTACCGTATTGTACCGTATGTACCGTATGCACCGTATGTAGTAGAAAAGGAATAGAAGTATAGCCTGGCTCGCTTCTTGTTTTTTGTTCTATTTTCATGGCATTCCACAAGTTGCTCACACACACACACACACACACACACATTCTCTCTCTGACTTATTCCGTTAGTTGTTGTTGTCTTGCTCTCCTTGCAGTTTATTTGTCGGGCTTATCTACTCCACCACCCCTCTCCACCCCTACGACTAGCTGCGAAAATAAGAGAAATGTCAGGCTGTGATGGCCAGGGATACCCTACACCTGACCCGCAGGCTTTTCCAGCTTATACCGAAAGCGCAGAAACAACAAAGAACTAGGCAAGGGTATTACGAGTGTCAAAGGAATTTGTTTTGTCAACATGTCGGAGGAGAAAAACTTGTTTTTCAGCTTGCAGCTTGCACAGTGTTGCAGGCAGACGAGGGGCAGGAGGAGATGCAACAAAAACGGCAAAAAAAAAAACGCTTTGACCTAAATTGCTTTGTGGCGGTGGTGGTGGTTGGTGGTCGGTCTTGTTGCAGCAACGCCCCTCCCTGCCACAAACACCTACGGCGAAGCCTCGAGGCGCGCGCACACTTGTTGGACTTGTGGCACCTCCCCGTGGCACGTTTTGGCTTTGTCTAAATATTTCCAACTTTTGGATAACCAAATGTGGCAGCATTACATTTCTGCCACAATATTTGTGGCAAGTATGACACATTCTGCCAACCACCCACAAACCGCCTTCATGCAGCAAATGGTTGCACGTGGGCGGGTGGAGGTGGGGCTCAAGGGGCAGGCTGATTGGTTGCGGCAACAAAAGAATGCAACAGAAGCTTTCTGGTGGCGCGGTGGCAAGGTGGGCGTGGCATAGCCATATGGCCGGCCAGTTTAAATAAACAAATAGGAAGAAGAGGAAAGCCAGCTTCGGGCAGAGGCGAACTTTTAATAACCTTTAATACCCTTTTCGGACTAACGGTTTTTTAAGCATAAAAAATATACCAAAAATCGGATATAGATTATCGATCTTTAAAAGAATAATGGGGAATAATCGGGAGCTCCTTTTTAGAATGAATTTTGGAAAAAGTTCCTAGCTTTTAATACCAAAAAAATACCAAAAAAAAAAAAACACCAAATTTATAGCACTTTTGATCCATTTTTAATGCATTAACAAATATACCAAATATATCAAATATACCAAATATATCAAATATACCAAATATACCAAATTGGATATAGTCGCCTGATCCAAGTCCAGTCTGTTCCAACTTTTAATATCGAATGCAAAGGAGAGAAGGGTATTTGGAAAGTTTAAAGTCAAAAGCTTTCAAAATGGACTCGAAAATCCCCTCCAAAGGTGATCCTGCTCAGGAATATATACTATATGCTTTATAGGGTCGAAGAAGAGATATCTCTTGCACACTTTTCCCCCCAAAAACATAATACCCTTTGGAAGGGTATCAAAAAACCGAGACGATAAAGTCGGAGGCGCCCGGAAAGTCGTAAATTACAAATTTTCCGATGGCCCAAAGTTTCAGGAACTCCCCCGAGTGCAGTTTATGGATTTATTTAGCGATATAAACCAAATCCTGGCAATGGTAGAGGTAGAAGAGTCTGAAAGTGTCTCAGAAATGGAATTATAATCCCAGGAAGGTCTCTTTTTTGTTGCTAATTTTATAGAATTTGAGGTATTTTCTAAAAAAAAATCAGTTTAGTTTAATAGTTCTTCATTCCTACAATTAAAATATTGAAAAACTTTTGTCATAACCTCAAAACCAATAACCTTGGTTTTGGGTTAAAATTATCGATAATTTTAGAGTCCTGATAGTTTTTTGTCCTTTTTTTTAGTTTCGAGTTTCGAATATCATTATTTTCCTATTTAGTATCTTTTCTATTCAAAATTTGATGAATTTTATGGTATTTTCTAACAAAAATTAGACCAAAATATTCAAAACTTTCGACCTAACCTCAGCTTATCACATGGTTTTGTGTTAAAATTATCGATAATTTTTTAGTCTCCTTTTTGTTCCTAATTTTATAGAATTTATGGTATTTTTTAACAAAAATATTGAAAACTTTCCACCTCACCTTCACCCACAAATAATAACAGTTTTTTGTATGAATTAATATTCAATAGAAATATTATCGAAATATTTATCGATAAGCTGAGCTTTTAATGCTTTTATCATTAATCGAATATTCTTCTCCAATAATTCCATCTTCCTGTACAGTTTTTTGTTTCTTTTTGCATGACATTTCGAATATAACAATTTTTGAATAATTCTCGATTTTCGAAGCTCTTCGTTACAACAAATGTTACAAAAATGAAGTGCGATGCAAAAATGTGTGCAAAAACAGTGCAGAGAATAGAGCAAAAAGTACTCCCATTCCAGATGTCCCAAGCCAGACATTTACCGTTGCTGGAAAACCCACACAGATATGTCGATTAATTACAAGTATTCTGGTATTGGTATTGGAATTGCAATAATTTTTAGTAGCTTTTAAGGGGGGATGGGGGGAAGTCCAGTTAGAGCCGGATTCAAGGATGGGTGGAAAGAGAGGGGGAGCTTTGCTGCGTTTTTTTTTTTTTTTTTTTTTTTTGTAAATGGCTTACATGGTGCGTAGAGGGGGGAGGGTAGAGTGCGATTTTCCACCCAATTGAGGGGGGCAAGGGGGGGGGGGGACTATGTTAACACACTGTTAAGGGGAGAACCCCCCAAGGAAGATCAAGGACAATACTCAGACATACCGATCCATGTATCGTATAAATTTATGTTGATACAAGTTGTTGGTGTTGATGTTGAGTCTGTTGTTGTTGTTGGTGTGCATTTTGAAGCCGTTTTGTTGTAACAGTTTACTTTTCCGTTTTCCGTTTTGCTTTGCGAAACTTTTCTCTTATCTCCAGCTAGCACTAGCTTTCTCTCACTCAATCTAGCCGATCACACACACACACTTTCGCATGGGCTAGTTCTGGTCGTTTCTTTCCCGTTCCCTTTGCCTTTGGCTCTAGGCTGTTTTTTTGCTGTTTTTTTTTTCAAAATTTGTCTATTTCACCATTCGCGAAAAAAAACTAAACTAAAGAAAGCTAGAGGCAAGAGACGAATGAGTTGGAGCAGAGCAGATAAGCGAAAGAGGGTTAGAGGTGGGCGGGGGGGCAATGGAGACGTTACAGTGTGACGTCTCCTGCGGCTTCCTCGCTCCATCTCGCTCGCTCTCTCACTCTCACTCTCGCTGATCTCCACCGTCTTCTATCTATCTTCCGTCTCACTCTTTTGATCCACGCGCTCACTTGTTAATCACCAAAAAAAAAAAACTCAAAGAAAAAGAACCCCATGTAGAAATGGGGGACAAAATGTGCTTCTGTGCCGATATGATTTTTCGGTTTATTTATTTTGTTTCGGCTCTCTTTGTTGCCTTTTGGTCATGCGTTTGGGATTTAATTCGCTTTTTTGGTCTCTGATTTCTGTTGGGTGCGTTGGCGTTGGCGTTGGCGTTCCGGTCCCCCCCGCCCCCTCACTCCTATGACTCACCACTAGCACTTAAATGGATCACATATCGATAGTTATTATCGGAAGTAGTGTTTGCGTGTCCAAACAGCTACAGTAAGGCTTTTACCGTGGGAAAAATATTTATGATAAAGAAAATAATATAAAAATTTTAGAAAAAAATCCAAAAAATTATCAAAAATATCGATTTCTTTAATTTGTAATTCCATGAATCGGTTCAGTGCTATCGAGGTCACACTGTAGCAATAGCGAATTGGAAGAAACGTGTTTTGCTAATTAGCGGCGGACGCCAGGGTTGCCAACTGTTGCTAGTAAGTAGGTCAGTTTATCTCCTAGTCGCCAGCGCCAGCGCCAGCGCCAGCTGAAGGCTAAATTGATTTTTATTGTTGACTCTCGAGCGCATTTTTCTCCAATAAATGGAGGAATGGCGAAATAGAAGAACGGTGGAGATGAAGAAGCAAAAAAAAAAAAAAAAAAAAAGCAGGCCCGTCATAACGGCACACGATGCAAGCAAGTGTTTTTGTCAGTCTTTTTTTTTTACTCTTTGTATTTTTGCCTTCTGTTTTCCGTTTTCTACTTTCAGGCACTGCAAGTGTGTGCGTGTGAGCTGGAAGATAAAGACGACTCGTGCAAAAAAAAAGAGAAAAAAAAACTACGTAAAAGCTACGAAGCAGCTTGGGAGCAGCGCGCTGAAAAAATAGTGACACCGTCTATTTTCGTTTGCTTTGCACACACTATTCTCTGTCACTCACTCTCGCTGCATGGAATATCAGCTTTAAACAAATGCCAAATGCGTATGGAAAACCGCAACAAAACACGTCGCGCTGGTTTCTATTTTTTTTGCTATTTCTATTTCTTAAATTTTTTATCAGGTTTTCGGCGACAATGTTTTCGCGAGGGAGGAAGACGTGCGACGGCGGGAAAAAGCAACCGACAACACACACCGCTGCGGCCCTATATTATATTTTTTTTATTTTTTTTTATAATTTTTTGCTATTGCTTTGGATTTGCGAAATCCGCTGGACGCTGTTATTGGGGCTGTTGTTGTTGTTTTGCAACTACGCCTCGCGTATTTCCGAAAAAAAGCGACCGCTGAGCAGCCAGCACTTCGATCGAATTAGCTTTTAGTTTGGCTTTGGAAGCAACAGTCGCGTTGGAGAATCGAAATCCGATAGTTATCGACTAATCGATCGATCGCCGATACGGATATTACGGTTATACGGTTGCCGGTAAAACCTAAGAGCCACTTGACTTGACGTTCCGCTCGTGGCAAATTTTTCAAAGTGTTTCCACTCTTAATTACCGTTTCGGGCTTCGACTCTTTTGTTTTGGCTAATTTTTGGGTACAGGTTAGGCTTGCAACTTTACGCAGTCCGCCGGACACTCTGCTCGTTTTTAGCTTTTCTCGGTTTCCTTTTTTTTTTTTGAAACTTTTACGATTTTTTTTTGGGAATATTCAAAATCCAATATGCGGCAAGCGCTCTGTGTGCGGTGCGAACGAAAAAAAAACTGTTAATGTTAACAGCTGTTCTTGGGAAGTGTAGGCCATCCTTGCGGCGAGAGACAACAGCACTGTTAACAGCAGAGAGGGAAGGCTGGTGCCAAGTGCCAACGTCGCTAAATTCAAATTGGAAAAAGTCGGGTGCGACTGTTAGCAGAAGCGAAAAAGACGGCAAAAGACCGCTCTCCCACGCTGGACAGCCCACGCTGTTAGCCCAGCATTAACATTGCCTTCTTGCGTTGAATTGCTGTTAACCACAAAGGTGGAAGAGAGAAATTCCGCAGGAGGGGACTGTTAACCTGCTAATGCCAATACCTTAAGAGAGCGGAGGAGCGGTTTCGCAATGGCCCAAATGCGAATGGCAATGTCAGAGCAGAGCAGGCCGTGTTGCCAGATGGCCAGGAACGGCAAAGTCTTAGACGATCTTTATATACAATTTTTAATAGATTTGCTAATCTCACTATTCTCTTATTTTTGTTAAAAATATCTAATATCTCTAAATGAACCATTTATTTAGTTATTTGCATTGCCAAATACTGGATACGGAAACCAAGTAGACCAGTGTAGCATTAAAGAGAAAAAAACAATAAGAGAAGCTTTGCCGACTGCCGGCTACTTGTCTCTCAACCGGCTTTTTCTCCCTCTCCACCAAAGTTATTGCTCTTTTTCCTGCACTTAAAAATCAAGTGATCCTACAGGCGATTCGAGCCATAATATAATATTATTAAAATAATATAATAATATTAATATAAAAAAAAATATGCATTTAAAAATGCAAAAATATCATATAATTTCGTATGAGCGAAAATTAATTTTTGAAACCAAAAAAGTGTATCTAAATTTCGACCTCAGCCGAGTCTTCTCTTGTTTCTTTTGTTGATTCACTGCAGGTAAAGTGCAACAACTGATTACGTCACTCATTGCGTGCGCCGGCTTTTGAGTAGCTTGTGTTTGTGTGTGTGTGTGTGTTTGTGTTTGTGTTTGCTTGTGTTGGGCAAAACCGAAAACAACAACAACAACACACACAAAGGGAACAGCGCGCGTCAACTATTTGTTATTTCCGGTCATTTATTGCCGTTGTTTCGCTGTCTAGTCTCATTTCGCTTTTATTTTATTTAATTATTTTTTTCTTTCTTTTTGAACCATACCATACACGTGACATTTTTGCACACTAGCCGGTGCTGCTGCCGCTGACGCTGACGCTGACGTCGGCAGCGAGGGGCTGCGGAGTATGCTTGACAACATGTGTTGACCGCAAAAGCGGTGAATCAAGCGAGGAACAACGGTAAAAACAGTTGTAAACAGGCGGCAACAACCCGCTTAAAATTAATACAAGACGAAAAAAACAACAAACTAAAGTGAGGCTACGGCGGCGTCGCGGCTGCGTCGCTGCCTTGCTGCCTTGCTGCCTCTCTGCTCATTTCGGCGGTTCAATGGCCGCGGCAGCAGCGCCCCCTAGCAGCCGGCGCGAATTGCTGATAGTGCGTGGAGAGAAAGGAAGAGAGGCGGAGAGATGTGACATGTCCGCGACAGCGGTTCTTTCTCCAAAAGAAAAATAGCAAAAAAGGGAAAAACGAAAGCAGTCACACCCACAATAGAAGGCAGCAGAATAGGTCATAGATTTTGTAAAAAAAAAATAGAAAACTTTATAAATATTTTTATAAAAATTTTCTATATAATTTCCTGTTTTTTTTTTAAATATTTTTTTTTTAATTAATAAAATTCAAAATATTATCTTTAACTAACAATTGTAACTCTGTTAAAGTTTAATCTTTTAAATAAAATATTAATACAAAATTATAATAAAATAAAATAACTTGGCGTTCCTAATTTTCTGACCACTGCTGTATGAGATCGCGAAAGCTGCCTTGGGCAGATGTCTAAGCTTTCGCCGAGCTTCGTTCTTGGCAAAGAAAGCTCCTGGCGGCAGGCAGCTGGTGAATCGAATCGAATCGCAACAAATCGATCCGATTCGCGACGAATCGCGTCCTTTCCTTTCCTTTCTTTTCTATTTCTTTGCTGTCCTTTCCATCGGGGAAATGCTTTCTTCCTCAGCGGGCGCGCCGAACAAATAATAAAACAAACAATGGAAGGGAAAAAGAATAGGGACGGGACGAGACGAGACGAGACGGGACGGGACGGGACAGGACAGAGCAAGGACGAGGAGACGCTATCAGGTAATTTCGGGGCCCTACCTGCGTGTCGAACACGCAAGGATCGCAGGGATCATAGGGGACGCGAAAACATGAAAAGGGTTGGTTTAGTTGGTTTATCGCAACTGGCAGCTGGTGTGCCAAAAAAAAAAAAAAAAACCGACAAGGAGAAGAAAGTGGCCATAACGGGGAAGAAAGTCCTGGAAAGGTGTCCTGCCACGTGTGCCGGAACAGCAGTTGCGTTCCAACAGTGATAACCTCCCTCGTTAAGGATCTACTCGCAAGGATACAACTTTTATCATAGATTTGTTTTGTTGGAGAATCAACAGGAAGAGGGGTAAGCAGGAGGTTAGCAGGAGTTAGCAGGAGGAAGGTGAAAAGAAGACAAGAACAATCTTCTGTCATCCCTCTCGCTCCTTCCGCCAAATCCCACGATCCTGGCTCTCGTTTTGTCCAGCTTCCTTTGCCTTGTGTGTGTGTGGTTGGTGTTTTTTTTTCGGGTTTTTGGGTTCTGGGTTTTTCGTTTTTTTTTCGTTTTTTTTTTTTGGGTTTTTTTTTTTTTTTTTGGGTTTTGAAAAACTAAGCCAGCAGTAACACGAATCTTCAGATCAGATCTCTCCGCTCTCTCTCCCTCTTTTTCCCACTCGTTCTTCGCCGCCTCTGCTTCTGCTTCTTCTACTTCTACTTCCCAGGCGGAGTGCGCATGTGTGCGTTGTCGCTGGAATTCTTGGAAATTTCTAATGAACGCAAACACAAAAAGGAGCACACAAAAATGTGGCACAACAAAACGAAAAAAACGAAAATCAGCAACAACAACAACCAGCAAGAAGCAAGAATGCGCCGCGAGAGTCTATACAAAAGATATATATGTAGAGGTGGAAATCGTACATGAGTATTAAATATACAGAATATATACCAAAAATATACCGTAGAGGGAAGGAGATTTTTCCATAATTAGATGCTATCGAAAAACTATCGATGATATCGATTTCATTGTCCGATAAATATTCGATAACAGCAACAGCAAAGAAATTCGTCAAAAAATGCAAAATAGTTTATCGATGTTCGATAAGCGATTTGATCGATAACAAAAAGTAAAGAAATTTAGACAAAAAAAAACAGTGAAAAGGCAGTATTATTAACATCCTTTATCCTTAAGCCAGGTTATCCAGACCAGGTGATTATCGGAATTACATCGGTATCGATATTTTCCCGAAATTAGATCCAAAACTATCGATATCGATTCGTAAAAAAGCAGAATAACTTGGACGAGATCGATGTTCGATAAGCGATTTTATCGATTTGTACGACATTGTCCGATAAATATTCGATAACAGTACGAGTAAAGAGACTCTTGAAATTACAGAATAATTCGATCACATCCTTTATCCTTGTCGGAATTACATTACCGAGTATTATCGATGTTCGATAAGCGATGTCATCGATAAATATTCGATGAAAGTGAAGAAAGAGTAACCGGAAAGAAATTCGTGAAAAAAAACAGGACAACTCGATTACTTCCATTGACATCCTTGATCCTTAAATTACCGCGGAATTGGTATTATCCCGAAATTAGATGCAAAACTATCGATTGTTGATAAAAATCGCATTTATCGATAAATTGTCTCTCAAACTCGAACTGAAAATGCAGTATTACTGACACATCCTTGATCCTTAAACCAGGTTAATTATCAGAATTTCTGCAGCGAGTATTATCCCGAAATTAGGGCAGGCCAGGACCTGATTTTCGCCTTGTCCTTTGAGCCAAAACTGGCTCTGCCTCTCTACCTGGCCGGGAGCCTGCTCCTCCTCCTGCTCCTGCTCCTGCTCCTGCTCACATCCTGTTTGCTTAAAGTGATTTGCCAAAGTCGGTGTCCTTCTGCTCTTCCGCTGTGAGGTAGCCCCGCCCCCCAAAAGGTAGCTTAATATGGGCCAGGAAGGACTTTCCTGTTGCTGTTGTTGTTGGGCAAATGTAGGTAAAGTGTCCTGGCCCTGCCCCTGATCCCGCTCTGCCTTATCCTTGGGAACTCATTTAGCTTTCAATTCTACACTTTGAAAAATTATGAGGTTTTATTTTGAGAAGGACCTTCATATTTTAGGTTGTCCTTTTTTAAGGATTTATATAAAAAAGAATTGAAATCAAAAAAAAGGATATCAAGCTTAAAAAGCGATCTCTGAACAAGAAAAGGATGCTTTTTCAAGGCTTGCTTCTTATAGAGAATCCATTTTGAAGTAATTCTAACGCTTCAATTCTAACGTTTTTCTAATGGCTTGGAAGATGTTTTTATTCAATATTAATATTAAAATATTACTATTAAGGATTGGATTAAGGATATTGTTCCATTTTTGAGTTGAAAAAGCATCCTTTTTGGGGTTGTAGCTTAAAGAGAATCCATTTTAAGCAATTCTAACGCTTCCAAATAGTACTTTTCGTGGCTTAGCATCTGCTTTTTTCCAAAATAATTGTTAGAATCTTCTTATAAAGGATCTCGGATCAATGTCAAGCATAAATAGCATCCTTTTTCGAAGCTCCCTTCTACAGAGAAGAATTATTTGGGAAGAATTCTAAAGCCACAAAATGGTATTTGAACTTATTTTGATGATTGATTGATTGGAGGATAAAGATTTTGAAAAACTATTTCGAAAGCAAACTTTGAAAGCTCAAATAGCAGGAAGAGTCCTTATCCTTTTCGGCGTTTCTTCTAGAAGAAAAGCATCATTTGTGATTATCTAACCCATATCTACTATTTTCTATTTTAATTATATATTTATTTGATTATTTTTTTCCACAATCAAGCATTTAGTTCCAAGATTAGTGTCCAACTTTTTTTGCAAGTGTCTGTTTTTTTTGTAGAACTTCAAAGCGAGTTTCGTTTGAATTCTTCTGGCATTGTGAAGCCGCGACAAAGGCGGGGGCGAACGGAAAGAATGGAGAGCGGTACGGTACGCGGTAAACCAAGGTCAGGCTCGAACCTCGTAGAAGCAGCTGCTGGCAGACTAGGTGAGAGGAGACTAGGTCGGATTGGATCAGATCAGATCAGATCACAGATCGGTTTGGATCTAATCTACCCCCAAAACGCACCAAAAAGGAGCAGGACCTTGTCGCACAACAAGGAGCCCTACTAATTTGACTGTCAATCAAAAAAGGCGAGCAGACCTTTTTTTCTCTTCTCTGTTTAGTTTTGTTGTCCTTGTTTTTTAGGGCATCCTTTGCGCCTGCGCAAGATGGTTGATAATCGATGGGAATCAAATTTGTTGCCGGCTTTCAGAGGATCTGTTCTCGGTGCTTTCCTCACCCCGAGATGGTTACAAACATACAAGGATACACGAGATGGCGGGAAAGGCTGCGGCGATTAGAAGAGCTGCGAAAGGACAAATTGGCAGAGCGGCAAGGATCCGAGTCGTAGCCTCGAGTGAACAAACATTAGAAGGGCAACCGAGCAGCGCACATTGCGTATAATTAAAAAATGTTTGAGAGCGCACTCGCGGCGCAGCGGAGAAATATGAGAAACGTGTTTCGTGCGACTAGAAAAAAAAAAGAACAATCTAAACCGAAAAAGGAGCTCAGCGCGGACTAAAAAAAAAACGGAAAAAAAAACCGAAAAAAGCGAACAACGAGACAAAGAAGCTGGCAGGAAAGCCCCTAACCCTAAAACTCTGCCAAAATCATATTTCCAACCGCCGCCAACTCTCCCGAGAAACCTGATCACGAGGAGATCACCATTAAAACCCGGAGTTCTGGGTCACCTCAACCTCAACCCTTCTTTCTAAGCAAAAATCCCAAACTGAGCAGAAAAAAAAAACCCAAAGCACAGGCAGGAACCTGGCTGCTGGCTGCTGGCTGATGGCTGCCTCCTCCTGTGGCAGCGGCATGTTTCCTTTAGAGGATTAAACCAAATGCAGAAATGCTACAGAAAAACGATTCTTCTGTGTCTGTGAGAAGCTGCCTCGCTTGTTTACTTTGCATTCCAGCAGGAAATTAGTTTGGAGGTTTCTTCTTTTCTTGCTTTTGCTTGCTACCTCTGCCCCTGCTCTCTGTTCGGCTTAGCTGTTGTTGCAACAAGCGGCTTAACAATCCTGCCCGCTGCCACAGCGGGTTGCAAGCCTCCGCGTTGCACTTGTGGGTGAATCTTGCTAGATTCTTTCCTTCTATCATGGATTTCTCAATCTTTAATACTTAAATAGCCATCAAGGATATGGAAGGATGTCTGGGGGTTTTCTTCTCCTTCGATATTTTTTTTGTGTTGATCCGTAGAATGTTTTAAAACTTATTTGGCGAAGATCGGATGCAAATTGACGGATTTATCAGCTGCAATTCGACGCTAAGCGCAGCAAATGCAAGATTCAACATGTCGCTTGACGAGCTTTTTTTTTTTCTAACCTACAAATTCCGAGTTCCAATATGAATAAAGAAGAATTCTCTTAAAGAGGAAACAATGAAGAAGAAAGAATCATTGCTTTTTTTTTGGAACTTTCTACAAACTTTCTTCATTCTTTTAGAGATTCTCTTTTAAGGATCTTTAAATCTTGAAGAGATTACTTTCTTTTGGGTAAAAATTGTAGAAGAAATTTTAGTTTTCCCATAACCCTCGCATTATTTTTTGAATCCTTTTAGAGGGACAGATTCCTTTTAAATCGAACTGGAAGCCAAAATAAACATCGAAATAATCTGTTTAGCTGCGTGAGGGCTGGCTGAGAAGGGTTCGATCTCTGCCAAGTGATCCTTGGACGCCGCCTCCTGCCTCCTCCTCATCCTTTGCTCCTGTTTGCTCCTGAGCAGCGTGCGACCAGTATATCAATTCCTAGAGATCGGGGGTTGGATTGGCGATTGGCGATCCCTGGTAGGAAAAGGATAGACAGGTAGTAGCATCCTCAATCCTTGAAGCTCGAACCTCTTTTCCAGTTCCAGCCTGCCGGGTCTCCTGCCTCCTGCCTCGTCTTTTTATGTGACAATGATGATGGTTTCGCCTTCCGAGCTTGTTCTAGGCCCGCTCGGTGTTTGCTTACACCACTTGAGCCTGGCTCGAGGGGAGATTGACGATTGACGAGGGACGAGGGTCAGCGAGGATCAGCGAGGATCGCAAGGATCACACAGGGGAGGCTGATGCTGATGATGCTGCAAAGGATCTCCCTCCTGTCTCCCAGTGATATGCCCAATTTATCACAGGAAATTAGCTGCTATTTAGCAGCGTTGTCTGTCCAAGGAGCAGGGGGAGTGTGCAAGGACTACAAGGATACAAGGAATGGGAGTCTCTACAGAGGGGCCAGCTCCGTGTTATTTGGCGTGATAATTTGTGCAATTGTGGATTGCCGGCAAAGCAGCCTCCCGACGTTTCCCATTAACCAAAAAAAAAAAAAAAAAAAAGGGTCCTTGCTGTGCCTGAAGAGTGCCTGATGGAGGGGCGCATCGAATGGCGAAACCCAATGCTCGGGCGCCATTTTAGAGTATCTCCAAGTATCAGATTTCCAAGTGGGTTAAAGGTTTGACGGTTTGACGGTTTGATGGGTGGGTGGGTTTTCAATGGGTCTAGGAGCCCGCGCACTAAAAGCTACAAAAGCATCACACAACAAACTACGGATACGATAGCTACGGATTACATCAAGAATCAATGAAAGATGGTGGGAGGAGTGTGGGAGGAGAAGGATATTCTGAAGGATTATTTTTTTTGGAGGAGAAGAGTTATAGAGAGAGAGAAAGGCCTGATCTCGATCGGTCTTTGAATTGAATTGCGTTGGAAATCGTTCTAGGGGGTAGTACGATAGTACGATAATACGATAATACGATAGGATAGATCGATACTAGATACAAAATGCAATTAAATTTGGATTCGATAGTACGTACCTTGAGGTGCCAGCACCTTCCAACTGCTGTCGATCCAGTGGCGGGTCGAAGATCTGTTCCCGGTCCTCCTTCGATAGTTCCAGGTCGGCGAATTGATCCAGTTCGGATGCCATTTTGTTAGCTCTTCTTGGTACTAGTTCGGGTACTGGGTACTGGTTCTTGCTACTAGTTCTACGTGCTTCTAGTTCTTGGTTTCTGGTTCTTAGTTTCGGATCGGATCGGATCGGAGGAACACTTTTGAATTTTTGAATCGGTTTCTGATCTTTTCTGATCCGCTTGTCTAATTATTTCAACTCCTTTTTTTTAACTCTTTTTTTTAAATGGATTTCCCGTATTATTTTTGTGATTTTTTATTTGGAATGATGCCTTTTGTTTGTTTGTTTTTTTTCAGAATTTTTAGAATTTCGCGCGCTCAATTAGTCGATAGAATCATGTCCTTGAGGGATTACAATAATTATTTTGGTAATTTTTTGCTTATTTTTTGGTTGTTGGCCAGAATATTCGCTTGCTCCAAACTTTTTCTGAACTCTGTTGAACCGTTATGTTTTTGGGGGACAAAAAACTGTTTTGAATGCTTAGTCAGTGGCTTGATGGCTTTTTTTTTTATTGGTGTCGCGTTAGCATTTCTTATTTTGATTTTTTATTTTTTTTTTACGTTTTTTTTGCGTTTTTTTCTGTTTTGTCTTTACACACGTTTTTTTTTTTTTTTAGGGGAAAAAAAAACAATTCTTCGATATTGGTTTTGGTTTTTAGTTAACTTTTTGTTTTTGTTTTTTTAGTTTGGTTTTGTTTTTTAAATATTTGATTTTTTTTAGTTTTCGTGTCAATTGGGCCAAAAAAGAGTTATCTGCAAAAGATGGAGAGGAGAGGGGAAAAAGCAAAATTAGATTTTTTTCTTTTTAATTTTTCTTAATTTTGTGTGTTTGTGTTCCTAACAAAACGATCTACTTTTTGCACGCCACCCACGCAAGGGTTAACGTTAACAGCTGTTAGAACAGCGATTTATGCGGGGCGATGCGTGAGAGGCAGCGGGAGAGCGCGAAAGCATAAAGAGAGAGGGAGGGGAGCGAGCTTTTGTTGACTTTGATCTTGGCCCATGTGTCTGTGTAGTTGTGCGTGTGCGTGTGCGTGTTCTTGTGCGTGAGGGTGAGGGTGAGGGTGTTGTTGTTGGCATTTTTTCTCTCGTTTTTTGTTTCTTTGACTTTTTTTGGCGAATAAGTGGGCGAGAGAGGCGGAAAAAAAAAAACACACACACACACACACCGGCTCGCATATGGCCCAAAGAATGTGTCCAAAATTGGGGAAATTTCGGTTTCTGTTTCTGCTTCTGCTTCTGCTTCTGCCGTTTGTTTTGTTTCGTCTTTGGCTTACTTTTTGCGGTTCTTCTTGTTCTTCTTGTTGTTGCTTTTGTTGTTTCTTCTTCTCTTGTTGTTGTTGTTGTCTTTTTGTTGTGTGTTCTGTTGCTTGTTTAGAATTTTTTTTGCTCCCCTTTGGTGTTTGTTTTTTTTTTTTGTCAGAATTTTTGGATGTTGTGTCTTGTCTTTTTTTTTTCAGTGGAGACTGGAGCTTTGCAGATGATGTCAGAGTGCCTTAAAAAATTGCCTTTTCTCGTTTGTTGCTGCTGTTGTTGTTGTTGTTGTTGTTGTTTGGTGTTTTTTGTTTGTTTGTTGTTGTTGTTTGTTTTTGTCGATTGATTTTGCGCGCGTGTTTCAAGATTTTCGGTTTTGGATTTTGGAAATTTACATTTGTTTGTTTTATTTTTTTTTGGCAACACTTGAAACTTGAGGGAGGGGAAGGGGAAAATTCAAAAAATTAAGCTCAAGATAAAAAAAAGTAAAAAAAAAAGACACAAAATTGCGCTTTGTTTGTTGTTGCTGCAAGAAATTAAGTTTCTCAAACACTCTATCACACACACACACACACTCGCACACACACTCGCAGTCGCACTCGCACTCGCACACACACGCACTCGCCCCACAAGGCGAGCATGTGGGGAAAGAGAGCAGGCAAGGCAAACGAATTAAAGTCAAAGTCAAAAAATATGCCACGAAAAAGTATCGGCAGCAACAACAACAACACGCAGAATTATTAGCGGGGCTCTGCCGCCGCACCACCCCCCTCCTCTTCGCACACACTCCCTCTTGCTCTCTCTATCTCTTTTTTTTCATTTTTTTTTTTTTTGGGGCTCTGCAGTTTTGTTCTTGGGATTTCCGCGGATGATAGTTATCCGTATCCGTATCCGTATCCGTAGGTTTTCCGCAGCTTATCCCGTTATCCCTTATCCGTGGCGCGAAACTAACGGATTCGGATTCTGATTTACAGATTCGGAGAGCCACCAAAAAAAAAATACAAAAAAAATATTAAGCAAATATTAAGCACAAAAAAATTGATTCAAGGCTGCTGTCACCGCCACCGCCGCCGCCACCGCCGCTGCCTCTTCTTCTTCTTGTATTTTCGCTGTTTTGCGTTTGGATATGTTTTTTTTTTGCTTTTTGGTTTTTTTTTTTGTCTTTTTTTGCTTTTTCGGTTATTTGGTTTTTTTGGGTTTTTGGTTTTTTGGAGCAGCCCGCGAGTCGCGACGCTACTTCTGCTACGTTGCTTACAGTTGGGAGCGTTTTCAGACACTGAACTGCCGCCGGAGCAGCAGCGGCGGAACCAGCGTCGGCCGGGCGCGCCGGCCGCGGCAGCGACGCCGGCAGCGCGGCCGTTTCACATTTTTTTCTCGGCTGCCGAAATTCCTATGCGCGTAGATACGCCACACACACAGATACACCACACACACAGATACGCACCTTGAGGCAGCGAGAGAGGCAAAGGCAGTGGCAGTGGCCAAAGCAGAAGCTGAGGCAAAGACAAAGACAAAGACAGAGCGCAACTAAGAAGCAGAGCGCAAGTGTGTGAGTGCGCGAGTGTGCGAGTGTGGTTGTGTTTGTGGATTGCCGAAAATTTCGGTAAATCGGTGAGCGAACCAGCAGGCGAGCGAGCAAGTGAGTGAGCGCGTCGAGTCGAGTCCGAGTCCGAGTCGAGTGACTTTTTTTTCGGCTGCTTTTTCGCTTTTTTTTTCGTTGGTGATAAAAATTAAAGCTAGCAATGAGACAGATGAAATCAAAAATGGTGGTTTAGTATTTTTGGGGGGGTTCGGCGGGGTTATCGAAAAAGCTCCCAACCTCGGCCCCCCGCCCCAACCAACAAAGCAGTTCCAGTTTCCCGTTTTCCCGTTTTTTCTGCCAACTTTGCGAATAAATATTCTTGCATTGATTTTTATTAAATAATTAGTTAAATCATTATGAAATATTTTATAATAATTTCTATTTTTTAATAATATTCTCAAAAAAAGAGCGAAACTTTTATTTTTTCTTTGCTTTTGGTTTCTAATTTTTAAACCTTCAAATATTGCTTCTGTTTTTGGATTCAACTTTCGAATTACTAATTTAATTACAAAATAAATATATTTATATTGGATTTTGAAAATTTTAAAGAATTTCTTTATTAAAAAATACAAGTTTCCAGAAAAAGATACAAAAAATAGTCCTTTGATATTTTGCTGAAAAAATCCCATAATTCCCATTATTTTCAAGTCTAGCATGAATTATTTTTACTTAAATAATAATTTTTATAATTATTTTGAATTATAAAAAGTTTCTTTATTAAAGAATGAAAATTTATAGAAAAAAAATATACAAAAAATGACCGAAAATGCTTTTATAAATCGATATTTTGCTGCAAAATTCAATTCGTTTTCTCAATATTAAATATTATTTCTATTATTTCTATTATTCCCATTATTCTCAAGAATTTTAAAGAATTTCTTGGCTAAAAATAAAAGTTAATAGAAAAAAAGATACAAAAAATAACCGTAAAGGGCTTCAGAAACTGATATTTTGTTGAAAAAAATCAAGTTCTTTTGGTAATATTAGATATAATTTCTATTATTCATATTTTTCCCATTATTCTCAAGTCTAATTATTCTAAATCTAATTATTTAGAAAAAAAATAGAAAAAAGGAACCAAAAATAACCGAAACTGTCTTTAGAAATCAAGATTTTGCTTTGAAAATTAAGTTGTTTTCTTGATATTTAATATTATTTATATTATTCTAATTATTTTCAAGTCTTTTATTAGTTTTTTTTTACTCAAATAATTATATTTTCCCTTAATTAAAGAATTTTTAATAGTTCTTTGGCTAAAAAAATGGAAAAGGAATCAAAAATAACCGAAACTATTTTTAGAAATTAATATTTTGTTGATATTAGTTATTAATTCTATTACATTTTTATTAATCCTAATATTCCCTCTATTCTCTCAAGTCTAATATGAGTTTTTTTTTAAAGAAGAAATCAGATTTTAGATCCCTTGCCATATGGCAGGCATAGAATAACTGTTAACAATAAGATACTAAGATACTTTTGGTGGCAACTAAAGTTTGACAAAAAAAAAAAAAAGGAATAAAAAACACCCCCCTCCACCTCCACCTCCACCTCCACCTCTATGCGAAATGGAACTCCTTCCTGGGATCCCTCGAATCCCAGAATTTGTCTATTTTTAAACTTAAACATCAAGGACACCTACTTGTGGGAGCAGATCTAATTTTCGAGTTTTTTTTTTGGAGCCGCACTCTCGTTTTCGCTGAAATCTCACTCAAAAAAGGGCTCAGAAAAAGAGGCGCGCGTGTTTAGTCCCGCACCCTTCCCACGTTCCCCCCGCTGATGAACGAAAAAAAGAAACGGGAGTAGAAGAAGAAGCAGCAGAAGCCCAAAGGAGCGCGCCAGAGGGAGACGGACGATGGATGGCCAGGACTTGTGAGTGCGCGGCGGCGGTGAGTGCTCTCTTTCTGCCGCGCTGCCGGCGTCGCTGCCAACGTTGCCAAAAAACACGAGCCCGCACACACACACGCACGCACGCTGAGGTATCCAAACGGTGTCGGTGTGTCTGTGTGTCGGTGTGTGTGTGTTTGTGTGTAGCGATGGTGACGACTGACGGCGGCAGAGACGGCAGCAACGACGACGGCGGCGGCGGCGCAGCGGCGCTTAAGCTCTGGAAACTGAAAACTGAAACTGAAAATGAAAAGGGAAAGGAAGAGGGGGAAAGGGAAAGGGAAAGGAAAAGGGAATGGGGAAAGGGAAAGGCGAGAGGCGAGAGGACAAGGAAAAGGAAGAAGGAAGCGGCAAAGGAAGTGAACTGCGAACTCACAAAAGCTGCTCTCTATATCGGCGTTGTGTTCTTTTTTTTTTTTTTTTTTAAATAAATTTCTAAAAAAACTACAAAAAAAAAAACAAACCCAAAAAGCTGCCGAAAAACCGAAATGCGAGCAGTGGCGAAGGGGCGTGGTGCCCTGTAACCTTCAAACGTTTTTTTTTCTTGCTTGCTAATCCTTGTCAAAGGAAGTCCTAGGATTTCTCTTCAAGTTAAATATTTTGCTTGAAAATGTCCTGGAAATAAAAAAGGAATATTACTTTTTCTTATCCTTGAAATGCATTAAAGCATTAAAAGTATCTGAAGGATCACATTAAAAAAAATGTTCTAAGAAAAGCCTGTTGCACGGGCACTTGCAACGTGTTGCAAAAACGTCTTTTATAGTCGAAAGAAAGAAAGTCCTTTAACAGCGAATCCTGCATGCATAATAAGGATAATAATAATAATAATGGGAAGGAGCCTCACTTGTTGAATGCAACGCTGCACTTCTGACCCTTGACCCTAAGGCCCTGCACGTGTCGCAATCATAACACAGAAAAGGGTTCCTGCAGGCAGGATCCCCGACAGAAAGGATCGTGAAAAGGATGCATCCGCAGGATTGCAGTTGTTGAAGGTGACATTAATTGACGTTTAATAGGCCTCATCTCTCGTCGCCCGGAAAAGGGTTCTCGATATGTCCTTCGACAGACAAGCCAATCCGAGCCGTCGAGGTGGCAAAGCTTGAAAGGATTTCCTTTTTGTTTGCAACAAAAGTGCATCGCAGGAGGGGTTGCAAAGGGTGCGAAAGGCGGAGGACGCGCTTGCCACATCCGCTGCCACGTCTTTGGGGGTTGGTGGTGGCGAGGCCTGCGGTTGCAGCGGCAAAGGTCGTGCCACAAACCACCCACCACCCACTGGTCGCCGGTCACCGGTCACCGGTTACCGCCTCGCGGCGAATGGCAGAAGCCTGTTGCAGTTGCCACTTTCTGCTGCTCTCTGGACAAAATGGCGCGCGCGCAGCAAAGTGCAGCAGCAGCAGCCACCCCTCGGCATGCGGCATGCGGCATGCAACAAAAGCGAGGCCTAGTGGTCACCCCCCGGCCTTGCAACCCACCCACCTTGCAGGACGAGAGCGAGAGAGCGCGAATCCTCGTGCTCGTCCTGGACTGCGAATGAAATCGCCAGGATATATATATGTCCGTGTGTCCTGGGTGGGAGGCTCGTGTGACGGTGGCACGGTGGTTGATGCAACTTGCCGCCTGCAATGGCGCCTGCAATGGAATTCGCCCACCGATGCCTGCAACCCTTCTGGACACTTTTGGCGGGGGTTGTTGCAACGTGTGGCACACTTGTTGTGCCACATTCAAAGCGACACCATCTTAATTCTCGTATTCTCTGGAATCCTTCTGTCGGGAAGCTTTTCTGACTTTTTCAAGCTTCGATTTTGTATCCTTTTTGGATCTGGGAGTGGATCTTAAAGTATTTCGTGAATCAAAAGTACTTCCTTTTTATATAATATATTCTACAATTTTTATAAGGTTTCTATTCTAATTATAATCCCAAGAATCAATCTATAATTTAATAAAAGTTTAGAAGAATAGAAGAGTCTTGGAAGGGACTATTTGGGAGACACGGAAAGTAAAGTTTCCAGAACTTAATGTCCTTAAATGACAAATATTTGTTAAACGAATCAAGAAGGGGTATCAAGGGGTATCAAAAATCAAGGAAACATAGGTATATATAGCATTACATTGTAATTCCTTAAAAAAATCTTTAAAATAATTAAATAATTAGTCTGAAACCTGTTTTTCGGGGGCTTTATAGATTCGATTTTGTCAGAGAGAGTATCCAGAAGGGATTTCAAAAATCAAGGAATTGTTATATAGAATTTTAATATATTCCAAAAATAATAAAATATTTTGGCTAAAACCTGCTTTTCGAAGGATTTAAATATTCGATTTTGAATATTACTCGAAAAAGAGAAACTAGAAAAGGGTTTTGTGATACCCGACCCTGATCCGGAACAAGAATATCAATTTGTGACTGGAAGTGGATCCAGAAGTGGTATCAAAAATCAAGGAAAATATACACAAAGTTACGATTTATCCCAAAAATAATAAAGTTTTTTGACTGAACTCAAGGAATCACCTATTTTCGGAGGCTCTATAGATCAGATTTGGAATATTACTCGAAAAAGAGCAACCAGAAAAGGGTTTCTGGATACCCGACCCTGATCCGGAACAAGAATTTGTGACTCGAAATCCAGAAGGGGTATCAAAAATCAAGGAAAATAAACACAGAGCTAAGATATATCCCAAAAATAATAAAGTTTTTTGACTGAACTCAAGGAATCACCTATTTTCGGAGGCTCTATAGATCAGATTTGGAACATTACTCGAAAAAGAGTAACCAGAAAAGGGTTTCTGGATTCCCAACCCTGATCCGGAACAAGAATATCAATTTGTGACTCGAAATCCATTCAACATGCCAAGAAATGGAGAGTCTCTGGAGTAGGCCATCAGGTAAGAGCGTTACAAATTGGATTTTTTTCAGTTAACAAGCAATACGGTCGTGGGCCATAAATCAAATCGAATTACATTTCGAGGGGTGTTTGGATGCAAACGATTGGAATGAATCCGGCATGAATCTCTGCTCTGTTCCTACGTGTCCTTCTTCGTCCTTCCCGGCTCTATCGCGCACAGGACATTAAACAATTGAACGCGAAATGCCAGCCAGCCAGTCAGCCTGCAGGCGAGGCAGCGAGGAAAGGGTTCGTTTGGCTACAGGACACCTCGAAGGACTAGATACCGGAGTGTGAAAGGGAGGGCGGATGAGCAACAAGGACCAGCAAGGACCAGCAAAGGACCGGCAAGGACCGGCAAGGAGCAAACCAGGCAACCAGCTGCGAAATGCCGTCTGCCTGCCTACCTAAGCTTTCTTAGAGAGGACTCCTCTCCAAGGCTCAAGGACACCGCATCGCTTGACGAGAGGTACAGTCGTCTCTCAGGCAGTCCTCGAAAGCCATTCAAATAGATCACGAAAGGATTCAAAAAGGGAGAATATTTTATGGAATAGAATTAATAATTATAAATTTTGTATTCCCTAAGAAATTAGATCCTTGCATTGGAGGTCATTTCAAAAATACTATTCTAAAACCTATTCTATTTAAATATAATTTTCGTAGTATTTTTTATCCATAAAAAAAAAGTGTAATTATTGATGGTTTCTAAGGACTCTTTCTCTATTTCAATTCAAGGACTATAAATAATTAATTTTGGACTAATTGTAAGTTTTAAATTGGTTTCATCTTTGGAAATATTTTCCTTTATCCAAACTTGGTTTAATAAAGGATAAAAAAGGACGAAAAGTATCTAAATCCTCAGAAATCGGTTTCTTGGTTTAAAGTAATCTTTCTGTCGTTTTAAAACTAAACTATTATTTTTCCATAGTTTAACCTTAACAACTACAAAAATTATTAAAAAATAAAAAAAAATAAATATTTTACGTTCAGTTTCTGTATCGCTTCTAAAATCTAGAAAAAAAACTATCTTAAAAAAATGATTATAAAAAAAAGGTAACTAAAAAATTAAAAAAAAAAAACAAACAGTTTGAAATTTAAAATTAATTTTCCAAGATATCGAACCCCGATCCTTATTTTCTTCAAATTTAAGTTAAAAATCTTTACTAGCAAAAACTATTTAACAAAAAAATATGACAAAAAAAAGGATAAAAAGTAAAGGGTCATCCCTTGAGCTAGTTTCCAAGCCCTCTGACCCCTCCACAACTTCCCTTCCTGCTTCCTGCCTCCCCCCCCCCCCCCCCCCTGTTAATCTTTCTTCCTCACTCTAACTCTCCCTCTCTCGCGCTCCCACTCTATTCGCGGATTCGTTGAACTTTAAAATTGATCCAATTTTTTCGCTTTTTTTTGCATCATTTCGGAAAGCTTTAATTTTAGAATTTTCGAAATTTTCGAAATTCTCTGGCGAGATTAGAATGAGGAAGAGGGGAAGGCGGAAGGGCAGAGAGTGTGGGGGGGAGTTGCCACCAAGCGGCACAGACTCTTCATTCATGCCACGCACTCAGCCCTCTGCCGGCGTTCTATTATCGGACATTCGATTTATTTTTAAAATCAAATTAAAGTCTGGTCCCACTGTGCCGGAAAGGGGTGTGGCATAAAGCGCCCACTTTTTTTAATTAATTAATTTTACAAATTCTTAATCTTCAAAAAAAGATTTCTACCTCTTCAGATATTCTCAAAAAAGAAAGTTAAGCGGAAAAAAGTGAAAATTTAAGGTAAAAATTCGAAATTAGTTTTGAAAAATTTTCGAAATTAAACTTGAAAAATTTGTAACTAAATCTGGAAACTTTCGAAACCAAAATTAAAATAATTAAAAAGTTAAATCATTTCGACAAAAAAAGCTTTGAATTAAAAATAATCAAGTTTTTAAACCGAAGACAAAACTAAACATGATTCGAAAACCCAAAAAAGAGTCAAAAAATGTTTGAAAATTCAGGATTATTCAGGATTATTCAGGATTATTCAGGATTATTTAGGATTATTAAGGATTATTAAGGATTATTAAGGAATTATTAAGGAATTATTAAGGATTATTAAGGAATTATTAAGGAATTATTTAGGATTATTGATATTTTTAAAGATATTAGTTTCTCTGGAAATTATTCGGTGAGTTTTGAATGTAATTTTAAGATAAGATTTCATAAAAAATAATAAAAATTACCAAATAGTTAAGTAAAAAAAGACTGTATCTCTTTTTAAAATACAAAAACTTGACTCTTTAATGTTCGAAATAATATAATAAATAGATTAACAAAAACAATTAGTAATTTATTTAATCCTTAAAATAAATACAAGACTTAAGAGTTAAAAGATTTACAATCTTAATATAATTAAAATATATATTTATATATTTTTTTAAGGATTTATACTCCTTCCGATCCCTAGACTTGTATTATTTAGTTTTTAAGGTTTTATCAGGATCAGATAGATCCTCAGACTTGGTCCCCTTTGACTGTTTTCTCTTCCCAAAACTGAAGAGACCCGTAAAAGGACGAAGGAGGAATGCTTTGTTTAGGTGCTTCGAGGATTATATTCCAAAATCGATATTCCAAAATAGATAATCCTGAATAAGTTCGCGATACTTTCTAAACACACCTCGAAGGATTACCCAAAATCTATCAAATGATAACCAAAAACCCATTCAGAATCCCGAGTTTCCGAAATGGGTTTTGAGATAGTCCTTGAGATAAGGATAGTATATTATACTAAAGGATAGTATACTAAAGGATATATTTAAACTAAAGGATATAAGGATATAAAAATCCCGAAAAACTATTTGAGGTATTTCCGAGAATAAAGTTTCAAAAAGAAAGGTTTTTAAAGTCCTTTTGAAAATATCTTTTATAAGGATATTTAAGGATAGTATTCCTCCCGATCCCGATCCCGATCACGAGATTCCCGATCTAAGGTTTAGAAAAGAAAGGTTTTTGAGGTCCTTGAGCTATCCCTTATAAGGACTAAGCACTCCTCCTCCTCCTATTTTTATCTGCTTTCATAGAATGTTTCGAGGGGAACCCGAAGTACCTTCTGGTTTCTCCATTTCTTGGGGGTACGAGGGTAACCCAAAGGACATTCTAGTATCCCCATTTCTTAGGAGTACCAGGGTAACCCATAATACCTTCTAATATCTCCACTTCTTAGGGGTTCGAAGGTAACCCAAAGGACCTTCTAGTTCCTCCATTTCTCGGGGGGGGGTTTCAAAGCGAAAACTATTCAAGAATCGAAAATGGGTGGAGCGCGTCTCGATGGGGCAAACAATGTCCTGATTGATGTATCAATACCGTTCCAGGAGACCGTGTGGCAAGAGTGTGGCAAGTGTTGCAAGAGTGTGGCAAGCAGTGTTGGCCTGCAGTTCCGATACGAGAGATACTTACAGATTTAATTGGATCCGATCTATCTGGTGGCGTTACGATGGCGGTGTCCAGTTCATTGACTGATTGATCGATTGATCGATTGATCGATTGACTGATTGATGGGTTTGACGGGGGTGTACGAGGTGGGGAGTCCTGAATTTGATCTTGATTGGTGTCCTGTTGCTTTCCAAATCCAACTGTAAACGGTTCTCGGTTTCTCTTTGACGGTAATCGTTTATCGTTTATCGGCAATCGGTGATTGGTTATCGGTTATCGGTAATCGTTCGGCTATCGGTTATCGGTTATCGGTTTTGAATCCAAATCTGGTTTTTGAAGAATTTGCGGATTAGGCGGGGTTACAAGTGGGGGGGAGGGAGTTGTTATGTATATTCGAGGGGGGGGGGGGGGGCGAAGGTGGCCTTGATCCTGATGCTATCCCGCTCGCACGCACTGCCTCGTCGTTGACATCTGACGAAGGATCTGCTTGGGGATTTTGAACTTTGGACTATAAGGACTATAAGGAGGGGGGGTGTTGGGTGTTGGGTTCAAGGACACGTTACAGGACTAAAAGGAGTTTTTCGATATTTTCTACCAATTCGATTTTTCGCTTCCCCTTTGCTCCTTCCTTCGCCTCGCTATCGTCTTCTCCTTTTTGGGGCTTGTTCGGCTGCTTCTTCTTGTTGTTTTTTCAATGTTTTTTTTTTTTTTTTTTTTTTGTTGTGTGTGTTCTCTTCTTCTTATTTTGTTGGTCCTTGTGGCTGTGGCTGTGGTGTGCGGTGTGCGAGTATATTTTTGATTTTGGGTAAATTTTTTTGTTTTTTTTTTGTTGAGCGAGAAAAAAAATTGAAACTGAATTGTGAGAAAGTGAAAATTTGTGGGGCAGGCCCTTTGACAGGATCGGAAATGTCTTCTTGGATAGAAGGTCTGGAAATCGAATAACCAATTAAAGGACACTGTGGGTGGCAGAGTCCTTAAGGCAGAGTTTCAATTTCCCGGACACAAGCTGTCTGCTTAAGGTCATAGGTCAGCCGAACGACCCCTGAAAGTAGGGAAAATGAAAATCCTTCTCGCTTTCTGAGAATCCAAAATAATAAACAAGTTTTATCCAAAAATTTAATAAATCGAATTTCCATCATTTTTTTTTTTTTTTTTTTTTTGCTGACGACTTGGCTTTTATTTGCTTTGGCTTATTGATTTTTTCGTATGTGACAACTTTGTGGGTGGCTGGGGGTGGTTGGGGGTGGCTGGGGGTGGTTGATGCGTGGGTGCGTAGAGGCGTGGGTGCGAGCGAGACGGCGGCAGATGCGTAAGAGTGAGTGCGTAAGAAGGATGGCGGCTCTGGAAAACGACTCTCCCCTCTCTCTCTCTCTTTCTCTCCTCGAGCGTTTGCTTACACTTTGGAATTTTTATTGTATTTTTTTGTAAAACCAACAAAAAAAAATCCGTTAATTTTAAAACTTTTCTTGGTGATTTTCTTGGATTTTCACTTGTTTTGCTTTTCCCGTTTAGCATGGAAGAAAAAAACAACAAAAACGCAAATGGCGGCGACGACGGCGGCGGCGGAACTCGAAAAAAAAACTAGCTGAGAGCCGTAAGCTGAGAGCTGGGAGCTGTGAGCTGGGAGCTGGGAGCTGTGAGCTGTGAGCTGCGAGAGATTAACTGTAAACTGCGAAACGTGAGCTGAGAGTCGAGCGAACTGACGCAACGGCGACTAGTGAACGTGAACTGCCGGATACGGATCCCAAGGTGTTTGCGTCCCGATGAAAATGCGAGGAAAACTCTGCGGCAGCGGCAGCGGCAGCGACGCCGGCAGCGCCGTCGGCGCAAGCATTTTCCACCCAGCAAACACTGAATCAAAATGGCTGACCCTGCTCCTGCCTCAGTCTGTGTGTCTGTGTGTTAGTGTTGGTGGCGTCTATCCGCCTGTTTATCCGATTCAAAGAGCAGCAGCCGGCTTAGACTACACTCACTCCAAATAGGCACCGCACAGGAGAAAACAAAAAAAAAAAACACCTCGGCACCTCTATTTATTTATTTTCTGCGGTTTTCTGCAAAATTTCATTTTAAATCCAAGCAAAAAAATACCGTTCTTACTTCTTTTTATTACATTGTATAAATTTTTCTCTAATATTTAAAGCATTCTTAAAAATACCCAGAAAAAGAGCCTATTGAAGAAGTATTACTACAACAAAAAGAATTAAATTTATTAGCTTGTTTTTTTTTTAAATAAAATAAAAATAAAAAGAAAACAACAAAATTTCGGCATCTAAATTTACAAATAATTTATTTTTGGTGGTTTTCTTCCAAATTTGATTTTAAATTCTAGCCAAAAATTTAGTTTTCTTAAAGAAACAGTTTTTCCTTTTTTAAATTTCATAATTTAAATAGAATTAAAAAAAAAAAAGATTATTTTTGCTTTAATTAAATATTAGAGCATTTTAAAAAGTTATCAAAACATACAAGAAATAAAATGCTATTAAAGAAGTATTAAAATTATAAAGGATTAAATTTAATAGGTTAAGAATTAAATATAAATGAGCAATGAACAATTTGTTGTTGTTTTTTTTTTAATAAAATACATTTAAAAATCCCATTATCCCAATATTATATACAGTTTGTATCTATGTTCTTATTGTTATAAAAATTAAATTAATTAAACAACATCCATGAGACCTTTATTTTGCATTAAAATATATGAATATCACATGAGAATTATTTAATATTATCGTATTACTAATTAATTAATATAATAATTATCTTAAATAATAATAATTTATGGTTATCGCTTAGATAATTGTCTTGGAAATAGAATAGAATAGAAACTTTTTAACCTTGTTAAAAAAAAAACCACAAACATAACCTTAAAAAAGAAGTTCATTTTGGAACTAGATCATGAGAGCTGCTGCTAGACTTCTGGCGATCGGTATGCCAGCTGTTGGACCTGTACTTTCAGCGTTGTTTTCACTGCTTGAGCCATGACAGTTTTCCCGACAACCAAAAGACAGAAAAACAACCAAAAACTCGGCGGATAAACGAATATTTTCCATTTGATTGGTTTGCCGCTGACGCTGACGTCGGCTTCAGCGTCGGTGTCGGTGTTGGTGCCGACGTCGGCGTCGGCGTCGACGTCAACGCAGCTGGCACGAGGGTGAGTGTGAAAAGCGAAAATTCATTGTCACAGGCGAGTGAAGCGGAGACGGAAAACTCGAGGAAAACTCTAAAAACAAGGGTGACCGGACCGAGCGTCGACGCTGACGCTGACGCTGACGCTGCCGCTAACGCTAGAGTTTTTCCTTTTCTCCTCTCCATTTCCTCCTTCGTTTCTTCATTCCTCCCCATTTCTGGCTCTCTCCTCCGCTTCGTCTATTCCGTCTACTCGCTGGTGAAAATTTCAAGAAAATTTCGACCGCCACAGCTGCTTCCCGAAGGCAAGACACAAATGTTGATGTATGAGGAAAACAAAGCGAGGAGGCAGGAGGGTGAATGTGGATTTTGTTCCACCTACGACTGCCACTTCAAGTCCTTTTTCCGATGAAAAGCACAGGCGCTGGCTGAGCCCCTATTGATCTTAAATTTCACAAAAAATATTACTTTTCAACGCAATGCTCCCAAAAAGAGGAACGAATCAAATAATTTTATTTTATAAGAGATTTATTGTAAATATTTACATCGTTTTTTTTTTTTAACTTTAAATAGAAATTCATACTTTCGAATGCATAAGTTCGATAAGTGTAAGTTCTTTCGTTACAAATATACAAAAAAAAAACACTGTTAGACAGATTTTTTTTCGTCACCAAACTAATTAAGCCACTTAACAGTTTTGTGACGAAATGATATAAAGAAAACGATTAAAACTTAGAAGATAGTTTTATAAAGTACAACAATTTTTTGTATGCCAGGACATTGGCATACAATCCTTTTTCCAATTAAAACCAATTTTCGTAAGAAAATCAATCCAACTGGGAAATTGGAAATGGAAATAAAAGAATGGTGATCTAGCCAGGATCTCAATACCATTTCATAGTCTTTAGAGCCTTAAAAATTTCCCATTTACCCGCTTCCTACTCTCCTACATTTTCATTGTCCTCTTTGTGGCCGCTTCCTGCGTCCTGCTTCTCTGCGTCCTCGCTGGCTGGCTGCTTCCTTGTTTTCCCTGTTTCCTTGCTTAGCTAAATCCGATGCGCACCCCGCAGCAACAACAAAAGTATTTCCGACTGTTACCAACCCAAATCGGCCCACACACACACACGCGCAAAAAACCCTCACACACACACACACACACAGACTGCGTCCCGTTTTTGGATTTGGGATTTGAAGCGAAACTTGCGTAGTTTTTCAACCCCAAAATACGGGACAAGGACAAGGTCGAGGATGTGGCTCTACGCCCCTGGTCAGAGGTTTACGGCTTCCATATTATCAAGGGGGTTTTAAGAGTAAATGTACATTTTTATAATCAAATATTTATATTGAATAATGAAACCATTTTATCAACTATGTATTTTTGAAAATTTATTAAACTTGGATTGTTAATTTAGATCCATCAGATTCTTTTTCCTTTGGCTAATTATTGCAAAAAAAATCCACTTTTTATATAAAATAAAACGACCATTAATTTTTAATTTAAGATAAAATTTTAATTCAAAATGCAGATCCTATACCCATACTAGCTAATCCTACAATAATAAAATACAAAACAGATTAAAGTACATAAAAATTACAATAATTTATTATAATAATTATTTAGAAATAAAATATAAATATAACCTATATATTAATTTATTATCCATCTAATAATTATATATTACTCGTATAATATAAGTTAAATGTAAATATTTAGCTGAAGGCCTCAAAAGATATGCTAACCTAAGTTAGGTTATTAGGATAGTTATTTTTAGGTTAGTTTTAACCTTAACCTCACTTCTCAAACTTCTCCCAATAAGTTTGAAAAATAAAACTATCCTTATACTTATTTTCTATGCTATTTGGTAAAGTATTTTGGTTAGAATTAGAATAAATAATTCATACTATTAACTAAAAAATATAAGAAACAAATTGAAAGAAAGCTTTGATATTAAATTTAAATATTTAATAATTAAAGGATGACAAAGATTGATTGATATGAATGTTATAATAAATTAATGATAACAAAAAAGTTATGAATATTTTTTGGCATATCTATATTTTTATTTAATTTTTATATTTATTACAAAAATAGATTCATAATTGAAATCCTTGAAAAACCCCTTTGGAACTCCTTTTCGCCACCCCTGGGATTCTGGTCGTGACGGCGGCTGAGATGCGTCCTGCGTTGGGCCAGGAATGTTTACAGCCGGCTGGCTCGGCCTCGGCTTCGACTTCTAACTCGGATTCTGGTTGTGGCACTAGCCCTAGCCTAGACGCCTGGCCAGGATGCCTGGCCCGCTCACAGCTCACAGCTCACAGCTCAGAGGACGAGGGTGAGGCTCGGCACGAGGCACGAGGCACACGGGCCAAACCCCTGTTTAACAGTTTAAAGCCACCACCCACCCCCGGGACAACTGCGACGCATTTTTCCTCTGTGCGTCGCTTTGCGTTTCTCTGCGTTGCGTTGCGTTGCGTTGCGTTTGGCAGGCTGCGATTTCGATTTGGGATGCCAGAAATGGGATGGGACAGGTCGGAATGGGAATGCGAAGAATGGATGGGAGGATGGATGGGAGGAGGGGTAGAGGAAGCAGAGTGGGGGGAGCACCCAATGGGCGTTTCATTCCGCCATGTTCCGCAGGCTGTGCTTTAGAACTTTTACCGTTACCGTTACCAAGTTTATGGTTGCGAATTCATGAACTTATCAAAAAGTGTGAGAGTTTATGCCGCGCGTTGCAAAGCGTTGTTTTAGTCACATAAAAACTAATTAAGCTACCTATTTTTATGATAACTTACTTACAGTAATATCATTATTACCCGAATTACAAATTACCATGAACATTATTTATAAAAATTAAATTAAAATATATGATATTAAATATGCTAAAAGGTTTAAAGATTCTAAATTCGTTTCAAGTATTTATGTATTTTTACAGTTCTATGACAGAAGCTCTTCAATTTCTGCGAGTGTATCTTTGTTTTACAGTTCGTTTTAATCGAGGATCAAAAGCAACTGCGAATGATAAACGGCCCGTTCTTTTCCGTTTCATTCCCTCCTCCGTCCTTTGTCCACCGTCCTTCGTCGTCCGTCCACCGTCCGGCACGGCTTCCCCCCCTGCCTTACTTATGTGTGTATTTTAACAAATACATGTACATATTTTTTATTATTATTATTTCATTAGATTGCAACCCTCGAGTGTCTCTCCCTGTTAGGGCATCTCCCGCCTCGAATCCTTTGGCCAGGATATGCCGTTGATGTTGTCGTCCCGTGGCGGAATACGCACAAATGTGGAGTGTAGAGTGGGCGGCTTCGGGGTTGGAGGACTACGAACTTGGAAATCAAAACGAAATTCATTTCTATACTTTCTAGGAGGACATTTTTGGAACATTATAACCTAGACATAAGTATTTGTAAATATTCCTGTTATTTAAAAATTGAATTTTCATATATTTTGTTTTCAGGATTTAAAATAAAAACAAACAGTCAAAACTTTCCTCTTATTTAGGAAAAATATATTACTTTTATTTACAAAAATATATGTAAATATTTCTAAATAAAGAAATGCAAATCTTAATTTTTTTATTCAAGTTAAATAAATATCTACATAATATTATATAAAGAAGGAAAACGGTTTAAAATTTCTACTTCAGGTTTAAAATTAACATTTTTTTAAATAAAATGTGCGATTTTTCAAATTAAATTAATATATAGAAATATATTATTATATATATATTATATAGGAATATATTAGAAACAAAAAGATAAAAATCATAAAACTTGATCCAAAATCGTGTATTTTCTAAATACGTAAACTTAATACTTATTTCTCAGTACGTTTCGCTTTCGATTTGTGTTTTTAGGATATTGAAACTTTTACAGTTATCTGCAATCCTACTTAAAGTTGAATTCAACATAAAATATTAATTTATATATTAATGTACAAATTTATTTCTATAAGAACTGCATATAATATATTTCCAGCCTCGAGGTTAAAAATCAAACTGAATTTTTGATTGACTGTTTTTAGTAAAAATATTAAAAATATTCAAAATATTGAACTTTCCAATGTTCTTATGGATTTTCTTTAACACCAAATATAAACATTATATCCTTATTTTATTGGGACTGTATTTATTTGTATATTTTTATTGCAGCACTTAAGTCCCAGATATTATTATATTATAATATCAATATATAATATCAATATAATAAAAAATGTGTAATATATTATTTGTGAATAGTATTTTTGGGATAAAAAATAACCTACAGGGATCAAATTTGTTTTAAATTCGAACTTTATACTCCTTTATTAATAGGCACTCAAGACTGAGTCTATTCTTTAACTTCTAGGTCTAAATTTCAGGCAATTACGTTCCAAAATGTTATCTCTATAGGTTAGAAATAACCTAAAATAAAGATTTTAAAATGATTCACTTCACGTTCGTTCTAAATCGGTTGGAAAACACCAAAAGGGTTAGCGAAAGGCTATCTAACCTAAAAACTAATTTCAGAGATAGATGTTTATACTCCAAATATTATCATATTTTATATAATATTATACATCATTTTATAAATGTATACATAAAGGGTGTTTTTTTTAAAGAGGTATAGAACTTTAAATTGAAATAAAACAACGATGGACAACGATTCGATTCACATTTTGACAATTTTATTTATCCGAAAGATATTCTTGTGGCATTACATATCATTTTTATATAATTTTTAGTTAAATTTTAGTTAAGTTTCTTCCAAAGTTGTTTTTTTAATTATAGATAACTAACGGAATTTCATAATATAACGAATATTTAAGTATTACAAGGAAAAAGCAAGCAAAACTGCGCTTGTGTCTTTTAGGAATTATTATAAAAATGTCTAAAAAATATCATTATATTTAAATTAAGAGACAAACATAAATTGAATTATTTTTATTTCATAAATATAAACCAGTGTTAATTATGAATACAATATGTATTTTCTTTTTTTATGTAATATTTATTAAGGCATACTGGGTATCCTTGGAACAACCGGCTAAGTGTACTGACAAAAATTAAGTAATTAAAAATAAATAAATAATATTTCTGAATTAAAAAAAAGCCCATTGGCTTGTTATTAAAAAATATTAAAGTGGAAGCGACTTAAAAATATATCGAGTTGAAAAATTTAAAAAAAAAGTTCAGAGCCAAAAAGGGAATGACTTTCTACTTTATTCTTCTGCTCCTCCAGCCTCTGTCGGGTTCTGCACCCTTTCTTTCTCTTACAGTGCCTCGAAGGATCCTTCGATCCTTTTTTTGGCTTTTTAGGCTGGTGGTGCGATGACCTCAATGCGTTTTTAATAAGTTCTGCCTGAAACTGACACTCGAAGTTTGGGACCTCGACCAGGACTCGGAACTTGGGACTTGGGACTGGGCTGATTGGATGATGGCAATCTCACGGCAGCACCTCATGCCGCCCGCGCTCTCCTTGTCCCGTGGCAACCGAAGAAAGCGCGTGCGGCATGCAACTTGCATCCTGCGCGAAACGGGCAGAGAGGAACGGGTGCGGGTGAGCGTGGATCAAGGATCGCGAGTCGAACGAAAGTGCCTGGCCTGGATGGGTCCTGTGCGCGCACTCTCCCTGGGGGACTTGTGGCAGGATCGGGCGACAGGTCCCTATCATCGGCGATCGCCAATCGGCGATCCTTGATCTCGTCGCCAGCTGCACCTGCAGGACATCGCGGCTGGTGTTTGTTGGTTTTTCGGTCACCCTTCCTCTTTCTCTCACTCTCACTCTCCCTGTCCCTATCACTCTGCTCCTTTGACCCCCACTTCCTTTCTTTATTATTTTTCTTCGCTGCTCATTTCTCACTCGCTTGTTGGTTAACGGTTAACTGTTAACGGTAATGCAGTTATGCGCAGCGGCGAGGGACGGGCAGAGGCAGTCTGGCAGCCTGGCAGCCTGGCAGCTTGGCAGCTTGGAAGCCTGGAATAGATTCCGCCTCCCCCTGCAATTTGATCCTGTATCTCCGCTCTGGCCAACCGCCCTGATCTCCCTTTACATCCCCCTCCCCCCCACGATCCCCAGGCGCATTATTATCGCATCGGAGGGCAGAGCGAATGCGAATGACAGCGAAAGCAGGACAAAGGATTGCATTTTTTTTGTGCAAGGGAGAAGTGCAAGGAGCTGGAAGAAGGTGTGGCAACAGGAGGTGCACGCGCGTGGCAACCCTCGATCACCATCTCCAGCTCCAGCTCCATCTCGATCCGGATCCTGCAATGCATCGCTGCATCCAGCCTCCAGCCTCCAGTCTCGAGTCATCAGCGCGTGCATGCCCTGCCCTCTTAGAAGTACACTGGAAAAAGTTTCTCGGAAATAGCATTCGTCACTACAGGAATAATATTTTGTTTTTATTTTATCCCTGGATTCTAAACTGCATATCGTAACACTCTTTAGTTTTATATTTATTTCATTATTTATTTATAACAAAACATTTTGTATTAACTTAAATAAATGTATTAGATTTTAGTTAAGAAAAGAATTAATTAATTAAATTAAAATTAAGAAAAGAATAATAACGAGATATACATACTTTTAAAAACTTTTAAAAATTAAAAATATTTGCAAAAACAATAATGAAAATGCTAAAATATGTTTACATAAAATCTAGAAAATCTGATTAAATAATACTAAAAGAAAAAAATATATTTAAGAACTATAAATTATATTTTTATTAATGAGTTTTATTTCCCTATTAGTTTATTATATATTAGTTAGTTTATTTTTTATTATATTACTTAATATATTATTAATTCAATTTTTTTTTCATTTCTTTTTTTACAGTTTTTCATTTAAATAAAAAGCGAATAAAGATTTAAGTTTTAGAACAACAGAGAGATGAAATATCATTTTTATTTTATTTTAATTATCTTTATAATAAAATAATACCGATAAATTTTTTCGGAGCAACAATGCCTGCTTTTCAATGACAATTGGTTTGTTGGCTTTTGAGGTTAGAGCTGGGAAGAAATCGATTTATCGATTTTTTTCAATCTTAAGGAGGAAAAATTGCCTTGAATCGATTACTGAAAAAATCGGGATTGTTATCATTACAAGTCTTATCTTAATGGTAATTTTTATTATTTATAAATATTATTTTTGAGCTACAGTACTGGACTTTTAGTAGAAAAATGATTATTAGGACACATTTTTAATAATGTTTTGCTCATATTTAGGTGGTTTTGTATTCTTAAATTCTTAACCTGTAGCTTATCAATTGAAGGTTACGAGATTTCTTTTTCGACGAATCGATGATCAATCGTCTCCAAAAGAATCGATTTCGATTCGATTGATTGGCAGACCTGTGCGAGATATTTGTCTCGGTGTATCCCTCTGGCAATTTATGCAGGATATCTTGTGCAATCTGATCTGTGTCACTGTCCTTTTCTTTGCTCTTTTATCTCCTTTTGCTCCTCCTTGCTCCTCTGCGCTCGTGTGCTTCTGCCTTCGCCTTGGCTTTTGCATACGAGTGGCTCCCAAGTGTCTTAATCAGCGCTTAATGTGTTGTGATTGCATAATCGAATCGGATGGATGAGGGTGAGGGTGAGGGTGAGGAGCTGTGGCATGTGGAATCTGTGGAGAGGACGTGGGGCAGCAGTAGCTGGCTCGGCTTACCTGTTGCTGTTGCAAGAGGCACGCGTTTGCTCACCTGCCTGCCACCTGAGACTGAAAACTGGAGTCGGAAGACTGCCAAGCGGGGACTGGGACTGGGACCGGGGACTGTAGTCTGAACTCTGGAGACCCAAGAACCAAGACAAGCCTACAATAAAGCAATTATGCATGCGTTTTCTCCTCTTTGTTTTGGGCAAGTGCATCCCAGGATTGGAGGGCGCCGGGAACAGGACAAGGGGCGTGGACCGATAATGTTGTCAGCTCAATTACAAGGCATCGATGACTCTCCTCCTCCCCTCAATTCTCGGCTGTGGCAACTGTGGCAACTGTGGCCAAGGAGGCGAAAAGCAAAAAAACATCCGAAGAAATTAAAACATAAAATTTTGAATATTCATCGGGGCAGTGCCCACAAGTGGATTCACAGGAAGATAAAGACAAATACAACACCCCAGGGAAGGCAAGCCCTTGGGGGGATAATGCTCGCAGGACACTCGCAAGCTGAAGCTAAGCAAACAGGACATTAGCCGTGAAAGCATTATTCCAAAAGCGTTAATTATTTTCGTCGTTTTTTTAAATAGTTGGTAAGCACCGGTTGCCATTTTTTTCAAAAATGTTCCCTGCCTGAAAGGCAAGCCATCACGAGGGCTTCATCGACTCGACCAGAAATTGCTCAAAAAATGTAATGAGGTCACCTTTTAATTATTTATCCATACTCGCGGTACTTGGAAGAAGCTCATTTGCATTTTAAATTGATCTTGAAACTAATTTCTTTGAATAATGTATAATTTATGGCCTCTAAAGTACATTTCCCCGACAAACTAAGGAATATTCCTATATTCTCTATTATCTTTATTTCTAGGCTACAAGAGGAAAGAATGACAAATATTGGATAGTAGTTTGATGCTCAGAATCAACCTTATCCTCATCTAGGTCTAGGTGACTTTTTGTGATAAATGGTGACATTTTATGATAGAATATGTGTAATAATAATCAAGAGTTCAATTTGTTCCATTTTGGGAAAATGTATTCAACTTCACATTATGCCCTTTTTAAATAAAGTTTTATTTCTAACCCAGATTTGGGTTAGACTTGGACAACATTTGGTTCCAAGACGGAGCTTCGTGTCACACAGCTAACCTTATATTCGATCCTTTGGGCACTGTCTTCGGATACCAAGCTATGAAGGACAACACTCGTACAGCCATTGCTGAAATAGAGCCGCCTACTATCGCAGATTTACTCAAAAATTTGACTGACCGTAGGTAGTACTGCAAGGCCAAGATACTAACTGATAAGATACTATTAAGATTGAATACCACATTCCAATTCTAAAGTGTCTGTGGAAATGAAAACACACTTTGGAAAAGTTTAAATTCAGGTTTAAGCTTCCCGAAATAAATTGTTTTGATTAAAACTGCACTCAGTGTACAGTGTGCAGTCCAACACTGAACGTCAATCGATATTATTATTCTAAATTCGGTATTTGGTATTCTATAGAGTTCTACAACCAAGTAGCCTTTGCTTTTTTTAAAACCTCACCTTAACACGAAAATCAACCTAGTTTAGTCAGTCTTCGTTTGGCTTTCGCCTGACTATTTTATTATTTTCAAACTTTTTTATTTTGTTATATTTTATTTTATTATATTTGATTTCTTATATTATTTTTTTATTATTTTGACTTATTTTATGCATTGCTATCCATTGCAATCCATGCGGTAGGCCTCCTCCTCGAAAACAAGACGCATCTCCTGCAGCTGGGGCAGTTTTTCAGGCTTCATGTTAAGCAGGTCGCTGTAGAACTTATTCCATACGTGCTGCTTAAAGAAGCAGTTTGAAAAGTCAAACTATATTATTTTATTTATTATTTATACTTTTTATGCATTGCTGCTTCGTTTGTAAATCTTAAAGATGTACTAAGGTTCCTTTTTTATTTTACACCCAATAAGGGTGAAGATATCAAAAATTAGCTTGGAATAAAATTTCAATTGATTTTAGTCAGTCTTCGTTTGGCTCTTGCCTGACTGGTTTCTTCTTTTCTAACTTTTTTTTATTAAGTACTTTATTTTTTTGTTTACTTTATTTTTTTTATTAGAAAAACCCTGAAACTTTCACGACTCATGTCGTGGTGACTTCGTTGAATATTGTTTTTATTTTAACTATTTATTAATTTACAATCAAGATGGTTCTAGCTTTTTGAAAAGGTTTCTTTTTAAATATTTTATTGAATATTAACTTATTGTTTGAATGCTACTTTTTTGTATTCATAGTTTTTCTTTAAAACGTCGCATATTGACGCATTTCTCTTGATTTATTTTCTTATTTTCTCTTGAATATTTTACTTATTTTTATCATGGATCGTAGGATTTTCCTGACGCCCTTTAACTGCAGTTTGGTCATGATATTTCTTCTTTTTTAAATAATATTTTATTTGTTTATTTTGTATCTTGCTTCAATAATATTTTGAATATACACTGAAGTTTGAACATCGCACGTTGTTGGATCTTTCTTGGTTTGATTCTTCTTGGTATTTTGGTTGCTTCCATATATAATTTATTTTTGAATAGTTATATTAAAAGAAATCACTTCCTCAATTCAATTCTCGCTTTGCGGTGTTCTGGTTTCTTCTTTTCTAATTTTTAAAATAATATTTTATTTGTTTAATTTGAAGCTCATTCGTTAGGGTTTGGCTCTTGCCATAATACTTTATATACAGCTGTAAAGTAAAATTAAATGAGAAGATAGGTACATTTTAATTAAAAAAAATGGATATGCGATTTAAAACTTTCTTTGTTTGTGAAGAATGCAAGAAATAGTTAAGGGTTAATAAACAACGCATTAGGATTAAGGAGAAAGGGGATTATGATTTTCGACGCAGATTGAAATTTTGAAAGGGGAGGGGGATGCGTCATATGTTGCGTCACATGTTACGTCACGAGGAAAGTTTTGAAAGCCTTTAATTTAAAATTAATGTCTGACTGGGATTTTAGTCCTGTGACTGAATGACGAGACCCGTTCGGAAAATGCGCATTGTAAATTATTGTTTTCGATATTATTTTATTTTTTGTTTGATATTTTTTATTTTTATTTTCTACTTATACAATATAAACTATGTTTCAATATTTTAATCATTTTAATCAAAAACTAAGTATCTTGGTATCTTGTATTTAAGTAAAAGGCCTGAGAGATAAGGTTTCTTTCTATCCTTCTAAAATAAAAATGGATAATTTTAAAGTTCGAACAATTTTCAAGTTTGGCAAAAAGTTTGGCGAAAGTTCCTTCTAGAGGTAACCATTTAAGAGCACTTTTCATATTTTAATTTGACTTAATTCATACTGTAATTATATTACTTACCTGAATGGATAAATATCTATAATCAAAATAAATGGATCATTGATGATTAATTCAATAATGAAGTACATGAAATTGAAGCGTTTTATTGAGTTTTAAGAGCCCCAAATTGAATATTGTAATCACTTTGAGGATTATCTTGGCCAATCGATCTTTTCGGCGAGATAAAATTATATGCCTAGTTCGGGGCAAGGTGTTGGCCAGCTGATGGCACTTGCTCCTTGCTCCTTGTTCCTCGCTACTTTTTACTAACCAGGTTATTATCGTTTTTAAAATAAATAAGCCGGTGTAATGACGATAATATGCAGCCGAAAATTGAATAGTTTTTATTTTGGGGTTCGGAGCAACCATCTGCAGGCCACCCAGGACTCGAGAGGACTCGCCAGGACATGAAACGCGAATCGCAGGCCTCCTCGTTGGCGACGCTCGGGCTCATTAACGCTGGGAATTAACGGGCATTTAGCCCGAAAACAAAATGCACAAAATGTCCCAGTCGGACACCAACGAAGCTCATCCTGTTATCCTGTTGCATGGTGCTATGGTGTCTTAGGGGAAAGGGGGTGGCAGGACTCGAGGGTCATTGCATGTCTGGCGGTCGTAAAAATTCATATTTAAAATGCATAACAATGAGAGCGGCACGCGAAGCTTTAACGGAGAACGTAAGGATCGCAAAGGAGCAAGGATAAGGGATCGGGGAAAGGGAATCGCGGATCAAGGATCGCTGATCCGCGATCGTCGACGGCGGGACAGGCACCCACATATGCATTCGTCCAGCAGGGTTGCATTCAACCAATTTTGTCCTTCTTTTTTTGGTTATTTTATTATTTTTATTATTAGTATTATCCTTTCTCCTGTTTCTTTTTTTCGGCCACACAAAAAGCCGAAGAGCAAACAAGAACGGCGTCGAAATTAAGCTGGAATTTTGAGTGGCACGAGCCTTCGATCCTTGTGATCCTCGCGGTCCCTGCCATCCTCCGATGCAGTGCACTGCTTATCCTTAATTTCGTTGCGCCCGGCTGTCGTCCTGTGACTGCTTTGCCCTCTCCCCCGGCGGATCCTCCGGCTTCCCACTTTCGGGGACAGGTGCAAGCTCTCTTCGTTGCTTTCTGTGTGTTTTTCGCGACCAAGTGTCCCGATAGTGTCCTTTTCCTTTCCCCTTGCCATCCCCGATCCTGGCACAAACTCGGCATTAATTCGCTTCTTTATTTTCGGTAATTGCCGAAAATGTTCCGAATGAACGAGCGAATCCTCGTGCCCAGACACCCTGTCCTGTCCCGTTTCCGTGCCTTCCTTTATCCGTTTTTTTCCACCGCTGCGTGCTCTTATCCAGCGTCAGCCGGATTAGGCGTCCCGTCCCGTCCATCACCCCCTCTGTTCTGGCGCTGATCCTTTGCGCTTGATTGCGATTTCACGTTCCTCTCATTTTTCCCCAACAGTTCCAGGAGCCGTGCGATCATTGACTCTTGTCAGGCAATGAATATGCAATGTGTCTTGGCCCGGAGCAGCGTACAGTCCAGGACCTGGTATTCCGTATTCGATATCCCCTATCCTTTATCCTTAGCTTTTCGCCCACCGCAGGATACGAATGGTTTCCTTTTATTTCTGCACTCTGAAAATGCAGAATATTTTGTATTCGTAATTCCAGTTTGAGTTCAACATTTTTACAAACTAAATATATACAAAGGAAGTTTGGAAATCACTAGCCAAAAGTAGATCCTTTTACATATTTTATTTAAAATAAATTAATTTTTTTTGTAACTTCTTTTATTAATTTAAAATCTGTCCAAGTGGACAAAAATTAAATGTTTTGGGGGGTGACATTGACATAAGGGAGGTACATGGAATGTATTAATGGAGTTAATGGAGTTAACTTAGTTGTCTATTGATGGGGGAGGCCAAGCGGGTGTTTCCTCTTCAGGCGTCTTAGGGATTGGCTGATGCTTCCTGGGGATCTGTGACTAGGCTAGGAGGCTAGGAAGGCGATGTTATCGGCATATGAGGTTACTGGAAAGGTCTGCTGTGTAGAGGGTCCAAGAACGCTGCCTTGAGCTACTCCTGCTCTTATGGGCCTAGGCGTGCTAGTTGATGATCCGTGTGTACGACTTGAGGAAGGCGAAGTGGAAACTTGGAAGATGGGACTTGATTTTGAAAAGGAGTCCAGGGTGCCAGACTCTGTCAAACGCCTGTTTGACATCCAGCATAACGGCGCACTAACAGCAGTACTCCTTCTTTCGAAGGCCTCAAGTATGCTCTCAACAAGCTGGTGGCATTGCTCAGGTGGTCCATAGAAGCGTCTAAAGCCAAACTGGTGGTGATCAGGGATCAGTCCGGCCTCGTCCAGTACTGCCATACTCTTCCAAGTTTTTTGGAGAGAATAGAAAACTTATCGGACGATACGAGGCTAGATTGGCTTCAGGATGCCCAGGCTTGAGGAGGACAATTACTTCAGCGCGCTTCCACTCTTTCGGGAAGTACCTTAGACGGAGGCAGCTGTTGATTGTTGAAAATGTTAGCCAGCCTTTAGGAACAGAGATCTAATTCATCGATTCGATCCGGACCTGGTGACTTGCCATTTATTAGGGAGGCGATCTCCTGCGCAATCTCCTCTGGTGCGACGGGCTGTATTGGTGGACCAGGAGCACTTGGGCTGTCTACTAACCTTGTGGTGGCAGCACGCTCTTCACCAGCGCATCTGTCAAAAGGGGAGAATGCGCGATTTCAGAAGACCACAATGAACGTCTCTTACAGGTGTTCTCAGGGTAGTCCGAGGAGGAGGATTCGCGAACTCAGCAGCATTGTGCATCTCTTTGGTTAGTTCTTCGATGGCCGCATCTATGTTGCTTGGTGTGGAAAGAGGGGGATCTGGGTTCAGGGAGAAAAGAATTCAGAACGTAAACTTGGGAGCATCTGTGCGCAGTAATCGGATAGGAGTTTATCGTAGTTGGAGCATGTTATCTTTAAGTGTCCTATGCCCTTGGAGATGGCGAAGTCCAGCAAATCCGGCTGCTTTGAAGGGTCCGAAGACCAGTGTGTGGGCTCTCCAGTGGAATGGCAGTCCAGACTTTTGCGCTACAGGTACTTATGAAACGTTTTGACTGAAGTCTCCGGCTGCTATGAAGCGAGGTCCAATGGACTAGAAGAAGTCCTGAAGGTGGGTCTTGGTTATCGAGTGTCTGGGGGGAAGTAAACCGCACCAATGGAGATATCTCGCTGCGGGCTGGTAATCCTGGTCACGGGCACTGTGTCCAATCCTCCTGAAACGCTGGAAGTTCCGTGTACCAAAATCCACTCTTGATGAGCACGGCTGCTCCTCCGATTGCTCTGCCAGATGGATGGTTGGCATGGATCAGATCGTACCCGTTGATGTTGAAGTGGGTTCTGGGACAAAAATGGGATTCCGATACAAGTAGTAGCATCATTACGCGTACGTTATTGTCTCTCTTCGTTTTATACGAGAAATCCTTCTTGGTACCCACGTCCGGGATGTAGATCGGGGAAGGCTTCAGGGTTTTCCCCGGCTTCTCTACTACATCATTGAATGTCAAATCAAATTGTTTCTATTTTCCTGTAGACCTAAATTGTATGTTTTATAAACGGAATACAGGAAAATTACATTTTCGATAATTTTATAATATAAAATAAAATATTTAACAGGGTATACAAACATTAAAAGTAGCAATGTAAAGTATTGTTAAGAATATTAAAAATTTATTTACTTTTTTTATTTTCAAAAAAAAACAATACGCAGACATAAAACCGATAACTTTTTACACAAATATATTCAAGGAATTAAAAACTATAACAAAAAACCATATAGTTTTTTAATCAAAATAAAAACATGACCCAAAGAAGGTCCAACAACGTGCGAAGTTGAAGCCCCAAGATTTATAAAAAAAAATTATTATGGCAAGAGCCAAACCCTAACGAATGAGCTTCAAATTAAACAAATAAAATATTATTTTAAAAATTAGAAAAGAAGAAACCAGAACACCGCAAAGCGAGAATTGAATTGAGTAAATGATTTCTTTTAATATAACTATTCAAAAATAAATTATATAAGGAAGCAACCAAAATACCAAGAAGAATCAAACCAAGAAAGATCCAACAACGTGCGATGTTCAAACTTCAGTGTATATTCAAAATATTATTGAAGCAAGATACAAAATAAACAAATAAAATATTATTTAAAAAAGAAGAAATATCATGACCAAACTGCAGTTAAAGGGCGTCAGGAAAATCCTACGATCCATGATAAAAATAAGTAAAATATTCAAGAGAAAATAAGAAAATAAATCAAGAGAAATGCGTCAATATGCGACGTTTTAAAGAAAAACTATGAATACAAAAAAGTAGCACAATAAGTTAATATTCAATAAAATATTTAAAAAGAAACCTTTTCAAAAAGCTAGAACCATCTTGATTGTAAATTAATAAATAGTTAAAATAAAAACAATATTCAACGAAGCCACCACAACATGAGTCGTGAAAGTTCCAGGGTTTTTATAATAAAAAAATAAAGTAAACAAAAAAATAAAGTATTTAATAAAAAAAAGTTAGAAAAGAAGAAACTAGTCAGGCAAGAGCCAAACGAAGACTGACTAAAATCAATTGAAAAGGTGAAGTTTAAGTGAAAGATTTTATGCCAAGCTAATTTTTGATATCTTCACCCTTATTGGGAGTACATCTTTAAGATTTACAAACGAAGGAGCAATGCATAAAAAGTATAAATAATAAATAAAATAATATAAGAAATATTTTCCTTATGGGTGAAGGCTCGATCCAAGTCACAGTTGTTAAATCAAAAAAAAGTAAACAAAATATCCATAGAAAAAAGAAGAAAAAACAAACAGTTTTAATTTTTTTGGTTTGTATAAAAAAAATTAAAAACAAAATGAAAATCTGACAAAATAAAATATTTAATTAAAAAAGTTTGAAAAGAAGCAGCACGTATGGAATAAGTTCTTCAGCGACCTGCTTAACATGAAGATTGACCAACTACCTCAGCTGCAGGAGATGCGTCTTGTTTTCGAGGAGGAGGCCTACCGCATGGATTGCAATGGATAGCAATGCATAAAATAAGTCAAAATAATAAAAAAATAATATAAGAAATCAAATATAATAAAATAAAATATAACAAAATAAAAAAGTTTGAAAATAATAAAATAGTCAGGCGAAAGCCAAACGAAGACTGACTAAACTAGGTTGATTTTCGTGTTAAGGTGAGGTTTTAAAAAAAGCAAAGGCTACTTGGTTGTAGAACTCTATAGAATACCAAATACCGAATTTAGAATAATAATATCGATTGACGTTCAGTGTTGGACTGCACACTGTACACTGAGTGCAGTTTTAATCAAAACAATTTATTTCGGGAAGCTTAAACCTGAATTTAAACTTTTCCAAAGTGTGTTTTCATTTCCACAGACACTTTAGAATTGGAATGTGGTATTCAATCTTAACAGTATCTTATCAGTTAGTATCTTGGCCTTGCAGTACTACCTACGGTCAGTCAAATTTTTGAGTAAATCTGCGATAGTAGGCGGCTCTATTTCAGCTTTATTTTGGCTCTACGAGTGTTGTCCTTCATAGCTTGGTATCCGAAGACAGTGCCCAAAGGATCGAATATAAGGTTAGCTGTGTGACACGAAGCTCCGTCTTGGAACCAAATGTTGTCCAAGTCTAACCCAAATGTGGGTTAGAAATAAAACTTTATTTAAAAAGGGCATAATGTGAAGTTGAATACATTTTCCCAAAATTTTTGGAACGTTTCGATAGACATAAAAAAAACCTTTTATTTAAAAAATTATTAAAAATAAATATATTATCATTACTACTTAGTTATAAACAATTAAGTATTTATAATTAATATTATATAGTATTATTATTATTATTAGTATTTTATAATTTTTACATCCAAGTAAGAGAGAAATAGAGAAAGGAACTATTCTAAGACGATGTCTATAATTTAGATGCTTAAAATACAAAACCTTTTGTATTCTTTTGTATTTTTGTATGAGCGGATTATAAATATATTCTTTTTTTTTAATTTTCAAGTCAATTTATGTCTTTTCAAAAGAATTCTCACTTTAGATGCGTAAATGCGTAATTAACCCATTTTTATACCCTGTACCCATTAAAAATGGGTGAAAAGGGTATCATAATATGGTGCAAATGTATGTAACAGGCAGAAGGAAGCATCTCCGACCCCATAAAGTATATATATTCTTGATCAGCATCAACAGCCGAGTCGATATAGCCATGTCCGTCTGTCCGTCCGTCCGTCTGTCCGTCTGTCCGTCCGTCTGTCCGTCCGTCCGTCCTTCAGTCCGTCCGGCTGTCTGTCTGTATCAACGCCTAAATCTCAGAAACTACAAGAGCTACAGACATGTGCCATATATCGTTGGATAGGTAATTAACATACGCAGTACAAGTTTATTGTTTTATTTTGATATCACCCCCCGCTACCCCGCAAATCGCAAAAAACTGCCACGCCCACAATTATTAACCTAATGCTGTGCAACTCGGCATATGCGTTGGTGCTTATAAAAGCTATCTAATTTTTTAATTTGAACCAAATCGGATTAGAAACACGGAAGGTATGCCACATGCAAAATCTATGGAAAGGGAAGCCGAAGCGCAGCAAAACACGCATTGCACGCTTAATTGTTTTGGTACTCTTTTATAATAGAATATTGTTTAATTTATTTATTGATATTAAATAAATAAATTTTAAGCATGTCTAAGGGTACAGGGTATTTTGCAGTCGGGAAACTCGACTGCTGCTTCCTTACTTGTTATTTTATAAAGAAGTCTAAAAGGTTTCACAAATTGAACTCTTGATTATTATTATACATATTCTGAGCTATTTATCACAAAAAGCCACATAGACCGACCTTATCCTGAGGATCAAACTACAATCTAATGGATAGTATGGATATTTTTGTATCCAAAGCGCTGATCCTTTGCGCTTGATTGCGATTTCACGTTCCTCTCATTTTTCCCCAACAGTTCCAGGATCATTGCGTGCGATCATTGACTCTTGTCAGGCAATGAATATGCAATGTGTCTTGGCCCGGAGCAGAGTACAGCCCAGGACCTGGTATTCCGTATTCGATATCCCCTATCCTTTATCCTTAGCTTTTCGCCCACCGCAGGATACGAATGGTTTCCTTTTATTTCTGCACTCTGAAAATGCAGAATATTTTGTATTCGTAATTCCAGTTTGAGTTCAACATTTTTACAAACTAAATATATACAAAGGAAGTTTGGAAATCACTAGCCAAAAGTAGATCCTTTTACGTATTTTATTCAAAATAAATTAATTTTTTTTGTAACGTTCTTTAATTAATTTAAAATCTGTCCAAGTGGACAAAAATTAAATGGTTTGGGGGGTGACATTGACATAAGGGAGGTACATGGGATGTATTAATGGAGTTAATGGAGTTAACTTAGTTGTCTATTGATGGGGGAGGCCAAGCGGGTGTTTCCTTTTCAGGCGTCTTAGGGATTGGCTGATGCTTCCTGGGGATCTGTGACTAGGCTAGGAGGCTAGGAGGCTAGGAGGCTAGGAAGGCGGTGTTATCGGCATATGAGGTTACTAGAAAGGTCTGCTGTATAGAGTGTGTACAAGATGGGTCCAAGAACGCTGCCTTGAGCTACTCCTGCTCTTATGGGCCTAGGCGTGCTAGTTGATGATCCATGTGTACGACTTGAGGAAGGCGAAGTGGAAACTTGGAAGATGGGACTTGATTTTGATAGGGAGTCCAGGGTGCCAGACTCTGTCAAACGCCTGTTTGACATCCAGCATAACGGCGCACTAACAGCAGTACTCCTTCTTTCGAAGGCCTCAAGTATGCTCTCAACAAGCTGGTGGCATTGCTCAGGTGGTCCATGGAAGCGTCTAAAGCCAAACTGGTGGTGATCAGGAATCAGTCCGGCCTCGTCCAGTACTGGCATACTCTTCCAAGTTTTTTGGAGAGAATAGAAAACTTATCGGACGATACGACGCTAGATTGGCTTCAGGATGTCCAGGCTTGAGGAGGACAATTACTTCAGCGCGCTTCCACTCTTTCGGGAAGTACCTTAGACGGAGGCAGCTGTTGAATGTTGAAGATGTTAGCCAGTCTTTAGGAACAGAGTGCTAATGCATCGATTCGATCCGGACCTGGTGACTTGCCATTTTTTAGGGAGGCGATCTCCTGCGCAATCTCCTCTGGTGCGACGGGCTGTATTGGTGGACCAGGAGCACTTGGGCTGTCTACTAACCTTATGGTGGCAGCACGCTCTTCGCCAGTGCATCTGTCAAAAGGGGAGAATGCGCGATTTCAGAAGACCACAAGTGAACGTCTCTTACAGGTGTTCTCAGGGTAGTCCGAGGAGGAGGATTCGCGAACTCAGCAGCATTGTGCATCTCTTTGGTTAGTTCTTCGATGGCCGCATCTATGTTGCTTGGTGTGGAAAGAGAGGGATCTGGGTTCAGGGAGAAAAGAATTCAGAACGTAAACTTGGGAGCATCTGTGCGCAGTAATCGGATAGGAGTTTATCGTAGTTGGAGCATGTTATCTTTAAGTGTCCTATGCCCTTGGAGATGGCGAAGTCCAGCAGATCCGGCTGCTTTGAAGGGTCCGAAGGCCAGTGTGTGGGCTCTCCAGTGGAATGGCAGTCCAGACTTTTGCGCTACAGGTACTTATGAAACGTTTTGACTGAAGTCTCCGGCTGCTATGAAGCGAGGTCCAAGGGACTTGAAGAAGTCCTGAAGGTGGGTCTTGGTTATCGAGTGTCTGGGGGAAGTAAACCGCACCAATGGAGATATCTCGCTGCGGGCTGGTAATCCTGGTCACGGGCACTGTGTCCAATCCTCCTGAAACGCTGGAAGTTCCGTGTACCAAAATCCACTCTTGATGAGCACGGCTGCTCCTCCGATTGCTCTGCCAGATGGATGGTTGGCATGGATCAGATCGTACCCGTTGATGTTGAAGTGGGTTCTGGGACAAAAATGGGATTCCGATACAAGTAGTAGCATCATTACGCGTACGTTATTGTCTCTCTTCGTTTTATACGAGAAATCCTTCTTGGTACCCACGTCCGGGATGTAGATCGGGGAAGGCTTCAGGGTTTTCCCCGGCTTCTCTACTACATCATTGAATGTCAAATCAAATTGTTTCTATTTTCCTGTAGACCTAAATTGTATGTTTTATAAACGGAATACAGGAAAATTACATTTTCGATAATTTTATAATATAAAATAAAATATTTAACAGGGTATACAAACATTAAAAGTAGCAATGTAAAGTATTGTTAAGAATATTAAAAATTTATTTACTTTTTTTATTTTCAAAAAAAAACAATACGCAGACATAAAACCGATAACTTTTTACACAAATATATTCAAGGAATTAAAAACTATAACAAAAAACCATATAGTTTTTTAATCAAAATAAAAACATGACCCAAAGAAGGTCCAACAACGTGCGAAGTTGAAGCCCCAAGATTTATAAAAAAATTATTATGGCAAGAGCCAAACCCTAACGAATGAGCTTCAAATTAAACAAATAAAATATTATTTTAAAAATTAGAAAAGAAGAAACCAGAACACCGCAAAGCGAGAATTGAATTGAGGAAGTGATTTCTTTTAATATAACTATTCAAAAATAAATTATATAAGGAAGCAACCAAAATACCAAGAAGAATCAAACCAAGAAAGATCCAACAACGTGCGATGTTCAAACTTCAGTGTATATTCAAAATATTATTGAAGCAAGATACAAAATAAACAAATAAAATATTATTTAAAAAAGAAGAAATATCATGACCAAACTGCAGTTAAAGGGCGTCAGGAAAATCCTACGATCCATGATAAAAATAAGTAAAATATTCAAGAGAAAATAAGAAAATAAATCAAGAGAAATGCGACAATATGCGACGTTTTAGAGAAAAACTATGAATACAAAAAAGTAGCATTCAAACAATAAGTTAATATTCAATAAAATATTTAAAAAGAAACCTTTTCAAAAAGCTAGAACCATCTTGATTGTAAATTAATAAATAGTTAAAATAAAAACAATATTCAACGAAGCCACCACAACATGAGTCGTGAAAGTTCCAGGGTTTTTATAATAAAAAAAATAAAGTAAACAAAAAAATAAAGTACTTAATAAAAAAAAGTTAGAAAAGAAGAAACCAGTCAGGCAAGAGCCAAACGAAGACTGACTAAAATCAATTGAAAAGGCGAAGTTTAAGTGAAAGATTTTATGCCAAGCTAATTTTTGATATCTTCACCCTTATTGGGAGTACATCTTTAAGATTTACAAACGAAGGAGCAATGCATAAAAAGTATAAATAATAAATAAAATAATATAAGAAATATTTTCTTTATGGGTGAAGCCTCGATCCAAGTCACAGTTGTTAATTCAAAATAAAAGTAAACAAAATATCCATAGAAAAAAGAAAGAAAAAACAAACAGTTTTAATTTTTTTGGTTTGTATAAAAAAAATTAAAACAAAATGAAAATCTGACAAAATAAAATATTTAATTAAAAAAGTTTGAAAAGAAGCAGCACGTATGGAATAAGTTCTTCAGCGACCTGCTTAACATGAAGATTGACCAACTGCCCCAGTTGCAAGAGATGCGTCTTGTTTTCGAGGAGGAGGCCTACCGCATGGATTCCGAACTGCAGAAAAAGAAACGAAGGAGCAATGCATAAAAGTAAAAATAATAAATAAAATAATATAAGAAATAAAATATAACAAAATAAAAAAGTTTGAAAAGAAGAAACTAGTCAGGCGAAAGCCAAACGAAGACTGACTAAACTAGGTTGATTTTCGTGTTAAGGTGAGGTTTTCAAAAAAGCAAAGGCTACTTGGTTGTAGGACTCTAGAATATCAAACCGAATACCGATTTTAGAATAATAATGTCGATTGACGATAACGTTCAGTGTTGTAAAGTACAATGAACACAGTTTTCAACACGTCAAACTATTTATTTCGGGAAGCTTAAATCTAAAACTTTTCCAAAGTGTGTTTTCATTTTCACAGACACTTTAGAATTGGAATGGGGTAGATTGAATACATAGAATAGTAACTTATCAGTTAGTATCTTGTATCGGGTATCATAAAAAGGGTCCGCCATCTACCTTTTTTTAAATGCAATAAACGGTAAAAAAAAAAACAATTGGATGAATTTTCAAATTTATTTTTGATTATTAAATTATTTTTGATTATTTTTGAAAAGTCATATGAAAGCCATTCAAATACCTGGGAAATATACATTTGTGATCAGGTGCTAAAACGCATCAAGGAGCCTGAGATACTACCCGGACTAATGGACATTTCCACTGCGATTATTGCTCCGAATGCCAGCTTGATAGCCACCCAGTTTTCTCCCTTGGGCTCCCTGCTAGACATCAACAACAAGATCCGACAGGCCACAACCAAAGTGATAAAAAAGTACTTAGTACTTCTTCAAAATTTAGAAACGAAGGAGCAATGCATAAATTTAAAAATAATAAATAAAATAATATAAGAAATAAAATATAACAAAATAAAATACAACAAAATAAAAAAGTTTGAAAAGAATAAACTAGTCAGGCGAAAGCCAAACGAAGACTGACTAAAATCAGTTAACAAAGTAAAGTTTTATAAGATGAACGTTCGATTGTTAGTCCATCGAAGTTCAGTGCTGGAAAGTGAAAGATTTTATGCCAAGCTAATTTATTGATATATTTCTTTAATATCAATTAATGTCTGGCGAATGCTAAACGGAGACTAAAATATGTTGAATTTTCTGTTTAGGTAAGGTTTTGAAAAAAGCAGAGGAAATTAAATATGGGGTTCTAGAATATCATATCGATTGTTAGTACGTTAACGTTCAGTGTTGGAAAGTAAAAGATTTTGTATTAAACTAATTTTTCGATATCTTAACTCTTACAAATGACTCGAGTTTTTCTTATGTTAATACCATGGTAAAGTACCATACCAGCTTAAAGCGATAAAGATTAAGATCCTTTAAGCCTTTGATCAACGAAACAAGCTGAAAAGATGTAACACATAATGCTGGCTTAAATGAAAAACTGTTTTTTCTATTATTTAATATGAATCATAAAATTTACTTTGTGTCAAAACAAATTTTAAATAAATCAAAGAGTAACAAGAATATATTTATATTTATTTAAATATTATATTATATATGTTGTATAATAATATATTGTAATCATTTATTTTATTTTTTTATTAGTTATATATGTATATATATGGTGTAGATTTGTAGAATATATTTGAGAAAAGCCTACGATGCCTTAAGGAGTTTCCTCCCTTTTTGAAGAACTAGGTTTTCTCAGTCTTATCGGGTAACGTTTCCCCGGCTTATTGTCGATGTTTTTAATTTCATCGAAAATCTATCGGAAAAAGCAATTAATTATATTCCTGATCACAGTGCAGCTCTCCCTACAATCGCCCTCAAAAAATATCCAAAACTTTTGAAATTATACACGTTTTTCTACTAATTTTGCTGTTATTTTAAATTAATTTTGAAGTGGTTTTCGAGCCTCTTACTTTTGTTTTGCTCTAAAACCTAAAATGTAAAATTTTTATTGAATTTGCATTTTTGCTTTTAAATGTAAAATCTTAGTTTCCTAAGCGGGAAATTTAATATAACGATTTTCATAATTTATTTGATTTGAAGAAAACTTTTTAACCTTGTGCTCGATCATAAGCTTGAGTACCTTTTTGTTAATAGAACTTTAGTTTTTAAATTAAAATATTTATATATTTAAATTTAAGCACTTTCTACACCAGCTTTTAATTTGAAAACCTAAAAACATATCCAAAGTCATAACTAGCCATAACAAAATCTTGATGGTAATGTAAAAAATAACGCCTATTTAATACATATTTTTCCGTCATTATGAACTTTTCAACATTTTCTTTGTGACCCAAAATTTTTGGTATATTTAAACTAAAATCTGTTTTATATTTATATAATACTATATTAAAAATGCAAACATACAAAAATTTATACAATATTTAATCAACCAATTATTTTAATATTTAGTTAACTGTATCGTATTGGAAACAATATTAATGTTTAAACAATGACTGTTCTTAAGCTGTTTTTTTTTTGTTGAAAATAAGAAGAGCTATTCGGCAGCTGGACATCTTGCCTATGACCGTTTTTGACAGTTAAAACTGGAACAGGCCGGACTCGTTTCTGACCATTTCGGACGCTGATCTTAGCAGATGCGGGCATCCTCGCCAGATCCCGATCCCGATCCTGATCCGTGGTCCAGTTGCTAGTTGCCTTTCTTCGAGATGATTTTGAATAACAAAGGTTGAAGCTTGATCTGGAGTCCATTGTCTGGACCACAGCTGCTCAGCTTGGGATGCTGGGAGGCAGTCACTTCTCACGCTTCCCTGACCAGACAGGCCGGCCGGGAGTGACCACTGGCCAAGGACCAGTTGCAGGCCAATTGTTGAATGTCCTGCCTGCCGTCTAACCGGCCCACCGAGCAGCCGCCCAGACACTCAACCGCCGGACAGCTGAGCCCCAGAAAGCAGAGCCCGGATTCGGAAAGCTGCGAAACTAGAAAAGCTTTTTGTTATTCGACTCCTTTGTTGTCCTGACTGTCCTGGCCCTGTGCCTGGCCCTGGCCCTAGTCCTGCAAGGGACATACGCACAAAGCGAACGGGCCTGCGTCCAGCCAATTCCGACAGTTGGGCGCTGTTGTCTCAGCGGGGATAATAGAATAACCAAGAGTTAGTCAAATAAGGAGCCCCGAACTGGTTTCCTTTTTCCATTGTCACCTTTGACGGTCTCCGATTTTCTCTTCAAGGTGACATGGGAGAATAGTTTCAGATTTTTGGCAAACAATTGACATAAAACCACGGGAAAATAAGCCCTTTGTTCGCACAACAGTCATTATAAGGTTTATATTTTCTTATTTAATTATATATATATATATATATAATTTATATCTTTTATAATATTATACAATATTCTGTTTTTGTTCCTTAAGTTTGTAGTAAAATTATTATTTTTTATAATCTTATAACATGGGGAAAAAATAAGAAAAGAAACCAGAACACCGCAAAGAGAGAATTGAATAAGTTAAGCGACTTCTTTTTGAAAAAAAAATTTTAAAAATAAATTATATAGAAAGCAACCAAAAACTTAAACCAAGGAAGATCGAACGACGTGCGAAGTTGAAGCCCCAAGATTTATAAAAAAAAATTATTATGGCAAGAGCCAAACCCTAACGAATGAGCTTCAAATTAAACAAATAAAATATTATTTTAAAAATTAGAAAAGAAGAAACCAGAACACCGCAAAGCGAGAATTGAATTGAGGAAGTGATTTCTTTTAATATAACTATTCAAAAATAAATTATATAAGGAAGCAACCAAAATACCAAGAAGAATCAAACCAAGAAAGATCCAACAACGTGCGATGTTCAAACTTCAGTGTATATTCAAAATATTATTGAAGCAAGATACAAAATAAACAAATAAAATATTATTTAAAAAAGAAGAAATATCATGACCAAACTGCAGTTAAAGGGCGTCAGGAAAATCCTACGATCCATGATAAAAATAAGTAAAATATTCAAGAGAAAATAAGAAAATAAATCAAGAGAAATGCGTCAATATGCGACGTTTTAAAGAAAAACTATGAATACAAAAAAGTAGCACAATAAGTTAATATTCAATAAAATATTTAAAAAGAAACCTTTTCAAAAAGCTAGAACCATCTTGATTGTAAATTAATAAATAGTTAAAATAAAAACAATATTCAACGAAGCCACCACAACATGAGTCGTGAAAGTTCCAGGGTTTTTATAATAAAAAAATAAAGTAAACAAAAAAATAAAGTATTTAATAAAAAAAGTTAGAAAAGAAGAAACTAGTCAGGCAAGAGCCAAACGAAGACTGACTAAAATCAATTGAAAAGGTGAAGTTTAAGTGAAAGATTTTATGCCAAGCTAATTTTTGATATCTTCACCCTTATTGGGTGTAAAATAAAAAAGGAACCTTAGTACATCTTTAAGATTTACAAACGAAGGAGCAATGCATAAAAAGTATAAATAATAAATAAAATAATATAAGAAATATTTTCTTTATGGGTGAAGCCTCGATCCAAGTCACAGTTGTTAATTCAAAATAAAAGTAAACAAAATATCCATAGAAAAAAGAAAGAAAAAACAAACAGTTTTAATTTTTTTTGGTTTGTATAAAAAAAATTAAAACAAAATGAAAATCTGACAAAATAAAATATTTAATTAAAAAAGTTTGAAAAGGAGAAGCACGTAAGGAATAAGTTCTTCAGCGACCTGCTTAACATGAAGATTGACCAACTGCCCCAGTTGCAGGAGATGCGTCTTGTTTTCGAGGAGGAGGCCTACCGCATGGATTCCGAACTGCAGAAAAAGAAACGAAGGAGCAATGCATAAAAGTAAAAATAATAAATAAAATAATATAAGAAATAAAATATAACAAAATAAAAAAGTTTGAAAAGAAGAAACTAGTCAGGCGAAAGCCAAACGAAGACTGACTAAACTAGGTTGATTTTCGTGTTAAGGTGAGGTTTTAAAAAAAGAAAAGGCTACTTGGTTGTAGGACTCTAGAATATCAAACCGAATACCGATTTTAGAATAATAATGTCGATTGACGATAACGTTCAGTGTTGTAAAGTACAATGAACACAGTTTTCAACACGTCAAACTATTTATTTCGGGAAGCTTAAACCTAAAACTTTTCCAAAGTGTGTTTTCATTTTCACAGACACTTTAGAATTGGAATGGGGTAGATTGAATACATAGAATAGTAACTTATCAGTTAGTATCTTGTATCGGGTATCATAAAAAGGGTCCGCCATCTACCTTTTTGTAAATGCAATAAACGGTAAAAACAAAAACAATTGGATGAATTTTCAAATTTATTTTTTTCATAAAGAAGAAGAATCCTTTTGATTATTTTTGAAAAGTCATATGAAAGCCATTCAAATACCTGGGAAATATACATTTGTGATCAGGTGCTGAAACGCATCAAGGAGCCTGAGATACTACCCGGACTAATGGACATTTCCACTGCGATCATTGCTCCGAATGCCAGCTTGATAGCCACCCAGTTTTCTCCCTTGGGCTCCCTGCTAGACATCAACAACAAGATCCGACAGGCCACAACCAAAGTGATAAAAAAGTACTTAGTACTTCTTCAAAATTTAGAAACGAAGGAGCAATGCATAAAAGTAAAAATAATAAATAAAATAATATAAGAAATAAAATATAACAAAATAAAAAAGCTTGAAAAGAAGAAACTAGTCAGGCGAAAGCCAAACGAAGACTGACTAAACTAGGTTGACTTTCGTATTAAGGTGAGGTTTTAAAAAAAGCAAAGGCTACTTGGTTGTAGGGTTCTAGGATATCTTTAAGTGACCCCTTAAGATTGCCACCTTGTTTCCAAACAACCTGATGCTTGTGTTATTATTGTTGGCAGCACAGTAATTATTTAAACTAATCAGTTAACGAATTTTTGTTCTTCAAAATTATAATTTTGAGTTAGTTTTAAGCTTGTAATAAAACTCTTTTGAACTCAACTTCAATCAGATAGCTACAAAAAAAATTGTTCATAAATGATATTTGTCAACTAATATAAGTTTTAGATCCCATTTTTTTGTATTATTAATGGAATAGATTTCCCATCAAATTTTGCTTTCCACAAATGGTTTTCCTAAAGAAGAAAATATCTGAACATTAACTATGAAATTTTGTTTATCTCAAAGGACAAAAGTTTATTTATTTGTTTATTTATTTACTTAACAATTTTAACAATGAGCTGTTAAAAATAATTTTAAGGTAACTATTTTAAGAGGAATTCTATAATTTTCGATTTGTTTACATTTAGTTCAGGGGACAGTATGTGGGATAAGAGGTTATAGTTTTGGCATATACTACGAAAAGGATACCTACGGATAGCAACCTTGGAAGTAGGGAGGACGTAGAAAATCAGCTAGGGACGGTAAAAAATAGTTGATCCGAAAGGTATTTGAAGTAAACTAACCATAAACACGCAACGCTCCTTCAGAGAAGAAAGGTATAAAAAAAGCCTGCAACGATATGGCGGAAGACGATAGTCAGGGTCCCAGTTTAAATTTTTCAGTGCAAATACCAGGAACCGCTTATGCACAGATTCAATTCTATTTTGATGTATAGAATATTAGGGTATGGAGGTATTATTTCTATAAACGAGTACAGGTATCCCTTGTATAACGCGATAGCTACATTCCAGAATAATTGCGCGTGATGTAAATCCGCTTTATCTAAACCTTAGTTTTCATATAAATTTGGGGGTTATGTTCCAATGGGTTTTTTTTTAAATAAAATACATACTAAATAACAGATGCACATATTTTTCAACTCAATACAAAAAGATTTCAGATTTTCTTATACAATTAAAAACACAAGATATGAATAATAATACATATACATATGTACATATTTCAAAATTCAAAAAAACAAAATTTAAATAGTTATGTGCACATTCAAAAATTTAAAAACAAACTAAAACAAATGAAATGTTTATTAAAAACTTAATTGTTATTTTTCCAGATTTTATAATTATGTATTTTCCCCTTCGCGTCATATATATATATATATATATATATATATATATATTTGTTATTTCGGTGTATGTAGATAATCGCGTCAACACTTTCAGTATTTTGTCTTTTTTTACGCAATATACATCTACAAGCCGCTAGATGGCGTCGCCAACCATGTTAAAACCAACATTTTCGAACAGTATTTCCAAGATCATGTAAAAACGCACACACTTTGAAAAGAAAAGGATGGAAGATAGTTCCCTTTTTTAAATAAAAGCAGCTTTGCATCTGCAAACCGCTAGATGGCATCGGCAAAGGTCTACATCTACCATGTAAAAACCAACATTTTCGAACAGTATTTCAAAGCATATGAAAGAACCCTCTTTTTGGAAAAACAAGGATAGAAGAAAGTTCCCTTTTTATACCCTGTACCCATTAAAAATGGGTGAAAAGGGTATCATAATATGGTGCAAATGTATGTAACAGGCAGAAGGAAGCATCTCCGACCCCATAAAGTATATATATTCTTGATCAGCATCAACAGCCGAGTCGATATAGCCATGTCCGTCTGTCCGTCCGTCTGTCCGTCTGTCTGTCCGTATCAACGCCTAGATCTCAGAAACTACAAAAGCTACAGACATGTGCCATATATCGTTGGATAGGTAATTAACATACGCAGTACAAATTTGTTGTTTTATTTTGATATCACCCCGCTACCCCGCAAATCGCAAAAAACTGCCACGCCCACAATTATTAACCTAATGCTGTGCAATTCGGCATATGCGTTGGTGCTTATAAAAGCTATCTAATTATGTAATTTGAACCAAATCGGATAAGAAACACGGAACTTCCGTGAACCACATGCTGCTTCCTTACTTGTTTTAATAAAACCCATTCGATTCACAAATGATTCTGATAAATTTATTTAATTTTTACTTACAATTAATTTTTAGATACACACATGTATGACTGCACACACAAGTATATAAGGGTGTATCCAAGCATATATATTATTCCTATATACCTTGTTCTTAACTCAATTAAAATTACATCTAAGCACAATTTGTAAATGTATATCTTTCCGATATTAAGGAATTGGATCAATGTTGTCTTTTGACTCGATAAAATTTTATAACGTAGCCATAATGGCTATTGCTAGTGAAAAAAATAAACATACATTTTCCTTGAATTCCATTAAAAGTTATTTTCCTGTGCTTTGTGGTTGTGGATCGTTGTGTTTGGTGTCAAAAATTTAAACTAAGGAGGATAATGGAGGTTAAGCTCCTGCCGTGGTTTGGTTTTATTAAATATTATTATTAGGGTTTGTTTTATGGTGTGTGTTTTGTATATTTTTTTAATAGCAAAACTAAACAATTTAAGCTAGGTAGTTCAAAAGGAGGTGTTTCCGCACACAGAACCGCCAACGCTGTTGGCCTGAAAGTGTTTGAAAACGGAGCTGGCCAGCGGGACAGCGGGTCTGTGAGCGGGAAACTTGAGGATAAATAATTTAACCTATTAAAGGACTACCAACAGGGCTTTCTTGTGACATGCGTTAGGTCATTATATATTTCCATTGGGAAAAACAATAGGATATAATAGGTTTAAAATTACAAAAAAAAAACAACGAATGGGCTTTTAGGCTAAGGACTGCTACGGAAACAAATTGACTTTTAGGACTTGAGCGCGAATCTAAAAACGTATGTGCTGATGGTTCCTGGTTTCCACATTTTTTTTTTTTTGTTACTTAGTTCTTTCCATTTTTGAATTTGGAAACTCGATGTAAGAAATTCGACAACTGCTGCTTTTCCTATGTTGCTGCTGTGTTGGGTTTGTCGGTTTTTGCGGTTTTGTGAATCTACTTGACAAAGGCCTCTGGCGGTATTTTGTTTTCCTTAAAGAGTTTCTCGAACACATACGCAGCATGGCTGAAGTCCCAATTTGTTTCCTCAAGGCATCTGAAAAGCGAACCCGGATTAGTGGTAACTTTGTGGTGGATAAATCATTGGGTCGTCTTACTTTCGACTCCAGTCCAGATTCATCTGGCTTTGTGCACTCATGGCCTGGACCATTTGCATCTTGGTGGCATCGTCCTGCGGCTGTACCGCTGCTGCTGGTGCTCCTAAAGCGGCACTGCCGCTGGCCACAGCACTGGGACCGGGTGGCGGAATGGCAACGGCCTGGCCGGGGATCACTGCCTGTCCGGGGACCACTGCGCCGGCGCCTGGATTGAGTCGGCTCTGCACAGCGCTGTTAACGCTCGACAACGAGCTCGCCGCCGTGGCACTGGTGGACGCAACGGGAGCTCCGGGAGCTGGCTGGTGCTGGGAGCGCTTGAATTCGCGCGTCTGCTCGTGGGTGGCGCTGGTCAAAAAGATGGTCTCGTTTCGGATGCAGTAGCCGGTGTTCTGCGGCACCACCACAAAGGTGCGGGCAAAGTAGCGCAAATCGTACGATTGCATCGATGCAGGAGCGCTGGACTCGCTGTTGAATTCCTTGAACAGACCCGTAACCGTGAACACCATCATGGATGTCTGTCAATGTCGAAAGAGGTCAAAAGGATAAAGTTAATTCTGAACATTACATTTCATTCAACTCACATTATATGTTGTCAAGTCTACGGTGAAAGTGCGACGCTCATGCATCGTCCTTGGCCACTCGTCCAAGGTGGAGACACAGGCCAGACGGCCGTTCTTGAGCAAACGAATGCGGTTGTCTTCACGATCTAAACGCCGCAGATTCCGATTAAACTTCCAGAAGTTGTGCAGTCGGCTAAAAAATAGAAATTGTAAGACGACGTATTCGATGGAGTCTTCATGGTTTGTACTCACTTGCTTGCCTGACCGACTGAGGGCATGGTTATCGACAGCATGGCATGCTCGTGGTAGGCCTCCAGCAGCGCCTGCCGGTTGTTGGAGTCAAAGATGCTGAAGTACTGCTCCAGGAATTGGCGCACCACATCGGCGCCGGCACTATCACACAGAAAAGAAGCCTTTGTATCGGGAATTCTACCCGTCTCCGAATCGAAGTTGACCTGCGGCGCAAGGGCCTCCCCATCCTAGTTATTCGGTAAATACAATGGTTATGGGTTATGCAAATCGGGATTGTATTGAAAGTCGCTAAACTTTGCCAGCGGCAATGGGAAATGTCCGGAGTTCTATGCTAAAGCTTTTATTGTAGACCTAAGTATTTTTTTTTAATAAACTTGAATCTATTTGGTATTAAAAAGAAACTTTAGGATACCCGGTACCCTTTTGCCTCCCTTTTATATGCCCTTCTCTATGAGTACCGGGTATAGGCAGGTATATATAGACAGGTAACTAATAAAATAAGATACCAACTTGTTTGAACATAAAATCAAATCAGATTACCCACGTAATTCCCATTGCGCTGCTATTGACAGAAAAATTATGCAAAAAGGATGTTCTTTACCGAGCAACACCTCACTTACCAACTTGAGCAGTTTGGGAAACTTGCGACGTACTTCGCTGTAAATAGTTGGAAGTGGATAATCGGCCGAATTGGATTGTTGGCATTAGCATGGTTGACGATGATAGATATGCGAGTTAAATATCGTAAAATAAAAAATTAAATGGGTTAAAAATGGGAATGGACTGCCTGAGTTGGTGAGCGGACAGATGGCAGGGATCATTCCGAGATACTCGTACATTCTCTTGTTGTTCCTCTACTCGACTGGCTCGCAATGTTTTCAGGAGCTCGTTGGCAGCTGAAGATGCAGAGGCACTTGGTCCTAGGCCGTGTCTTCCTGGCCTTAAGTTGAATTATCATAGATTTGGGAAACCAGTGGAACATTGCTCTGAAGCAAGACATTGTGCTCTTGGGCATCTTTTTGGGTTATTCTTTTTTTTAAATTCATTTTTTTCTGTTTTTTTTTTCTATTGTTTATTTTTTATGTGTTTCTGGTTTTTTCTCTATCTTTTCTTTATGTGTTTTTTTTTCGAGTGTGACCCCAAGCTGGAGGAAGGGTTTGCTGCCAGGAAATGGTTTTGGTTGTGATTTCCGTTCCGTGATTCCGTGCAGTGTCCGTCGTGGCACAGCATTTTCTGGCGGAACATGCGCCCAAATCCAAATTATACAAAAATTCACATTGTGTACTTGATGTGATGTCAAATTGCAACACAGCGCAGTGTATCATTTTTCAGCCAACGTATCGGGCCGCCGGCGCCAGCCGTTGGTTGGTTTGTCCGTCAGTCGGTCCGTCCAGGGAGTCTGGTCTGGCCGAGCGCTGCGCACCTGACATCTAGAGTGGAGCAACACGCCGCCGCCGCCACCGCCACCGCCACCGCCAACGCGAATGCGAACGCGAACGCGATCGCCACCGACGCAGACTCCTCCAACAATGCGCCCCTCAGTGTGTTGGGGTGTGTGGGGAGCTGGGGGCGCGGTGGGCGGTAGGTGGGTGGTTGAATGGGTGTTGATGTTTGTTTAGGTTTGTTTAGGTAGCATTGGGTCATGCGCCGTCGCTGTGGTTGCTGTTGCTTTAATTCCGGGCTTGTGGCATGTCCGCCAAAAATGCGGGCACTCTTGGCTGTAGCTGTCCTGTTGCGGGTCAGTTGTTACAGTGGTTGCCATTCCATGGACAGCATCCCTGGCCTGGGGTCAGTTGCAGAGCTTGTTTTGTTTTCTTTTTTAATATATTTTTTTGTTCATTTTTTGGTTTTTTTTTTTTAGATATTTTTAATTTTTTTATGCCTATACTCAGTAGCTCTGTGCCACTGAAAGATCTGCCCTTTTCGGCTGTTACTCAAGTCCACTCAAGTGCCTTTGCCTGCTCAACTGTTTCTTTGGAAGACTTTTCCAGCCCTCTCAATATACGTTAAAAATTGACGGATTCACCCTGAATCCGCATCCGCATCCGCGCACTCCACAACTCGCCAGTGCATCCGCTTTCGAAAAAGAAAGAAATCAAATCAAATCAAATGGAGACAACAGAATAATGGAAAAATGCTAATCTAAATGCTATTTCCTCTGTGACTCCCGACGCGGCGACTCCCACGTCGAACTGTTTTTATTTTTGGCTTGGCAGCATCCTGCAGAGAAGGGAGAACCAAGCTAATCACACCATACTATACCTGATAAACTGGGACGAATCCTTGTAGCGGTTGCGGCAGGGATTGTTCTTCAGTACCAGCTCCACGATTGGTAAGTTGCGAAAGACGAGCAGATGGGCCAGCGAAATGATCTGCAAAAGGTAATAACCAGAAGCACAAATAACATCCCTGGACTCAGCAAGTAGAGGGTACGAATACTACCTAGAGATACCTCTAAACTTACCTTGTTATCGCCCAGGTAAAGGATCTTGAGCTGGGGCAGACGCTTCTCTATGCCCTTGAACGCCTCCATGCCGGACATTCCGTTGTCGTTCAGATTGATGGCCTCCAGGTCGGGGATGTTGTCGCAGATGATGTCAAGGGCTGCGTTCATTACATTGGAGCGAAAGAGTGGGCAGAAGGTGAGCTTCAGGTCGGGATCGGCGTGGAAGCGGGACAGATCCAAGGCCTTGGTGGTGACGTTGTAGCGCTTCGCCATTGTCACCTTCATCTTCTCCTTGATGGCGTCGTCGATGGCCACCGAAGGTATGCCGCTGCGGACGCGGGGCATCAGGCGGAACCCGTCCGGAAGCTGGGCATGTCTACCCATCTGCTGGATGCGCTCGGCGGTCTCAAAGTCATCCGTGAAGAACATGATGCAGCCCCGCTCCGAGCGCCAGTACTGCGGGATGAAGACGTGCGGCGACAAGGCGGCCAAGAGCGCCCGCAGGAGGGACTCCTTGTCGTAAATCTGTCCATTATGGATCTGGAATCAGGGAGAATCAAATATTGTATTATATTGTAGAGGCGGCACTACAATAGATAGCTCCGAACAGATAGTTGGCTGAAAAAATTATGTCATATACACGCGGCAAGGGTGGAGCTTTGTTTGCTCGGCCTGCTCGGTCTGCTCTACTTTTCGTTATTGTTAACATAAAGATACTTTCCGACGTAGAAACTTGAAGAAAGCACGTAGACGCACTTCCCGAGACCCCAAACAGATGTCAGAAGGTAATTTTAGAGCCACAACTGTGTTGTATTTCACTGAATTGTGACTCATGTGGGATTAGAGCTCGTCAAGATTTATGTAGAATCAATAAAAGGAAATGGATAGCTTGTCTGACAGATAGGTTTGCTTGTTTTTATACCGGTTCCCGAGTGTCATTATTTTGTTTATAATTGATATTTTGAATCCTAATGACAAATCGATCAACCAGTGATCGGATAACACCGTATTAGATAGATTTCGATAATCTTTTATTAGAATATCCAATCTTTATATCGGACAAATGATAAATTCGATAGCTGCGATCACATGAGTGGGTGGTGGGTGGCACTTATCGATAATTGGCCCTGTTCACTCGTCACATTCCCGGCAATTAAGATACGAGCATTTAGTGGGGCAATCGCCAACCACTCGTCCCCCCAAATTTGCATGCCCTTCGGTTTCCCGAGCGGCTCTGGGGACAGGGACAGGGACAGGGACAGGGACTCGTCACCTCTAATTAGTTTTTTTTTTCAGGCGGAGCACTCTTATCAAAAACTGGAACTGGAAGTGGAACTGTCAGTGATTTAATTACGAGTGAGTGTTCGGCAAACAGAGGTGGGTGTGGGTGATGGGTGGATAGATGGATGATACCGTGAAAAGAGAGCGGACCACCCACTCTACCACGAAGGTCAGACACCAATAATGCCGGCTTTTATTATTATTCCGTGGTATCTAATCGGTGACACATATACCCATAGAGTAGGAGTACACAAGGAATCAGTGGAGATTAGTTTAATTAATCAGATCGCCCGCCAAGATTGAAGCCTTAAATAATAATCGTGTGAATGATCACAAAACATAAACAGGCTTGCCTCCACTCACCCACCATTCAAATTCATATCCATATTCATATCCATATTCATATTCGTATTCATATCAAGCATATAAGTCGGAGCGCACCCGCTCGTTCGCCCATCCACCCCGTACCACCCACTACTCATTCATTGCGCATTAGTGCGATAAATATATTTATTATGGGCATTAGCCATTTGGTTATTTTTGTCTCTTTGTTCGCCAAACCAACAATCAGTCGTCGGGAGTTCTTAACCCTAGATTGTGCCCCAATTGACCCATTTACCAAGTCCTTTCAATCCTCAAGATTAAAGCAAAAGCCTATAGATTTCATGGATAATTGAAGTAATGATCCCATTAATTCTGCCACTTAATTGCTCTTCATTTCTTTCGATTCTATTTTTATTCATTGTCCCGGCATTACTCATAATGCTCGAGAGTTTTGGATGGTTTGGATGGTTTGGATGGTTTTATGCCATCGAATTTTGCGCTTTTCTAATTTTGGGATTTTCTAATGCAGCCAATAAAGCGATAAATGATAAACAGATTTATGGCTTAACATTTTTTATCGTTGAAAGTATAAAGACGCGCTTTATGATTGGAAAATATTCCATTTTAAGATGCATTTTAAACCAAAAACTATTTGATCAAATATTTGAGGTTTTTTTTACGTTACCGTACATGGCATGTAAGCGCCTTCGATCTGTTTGGCACGAGCCTAAGGTTGTTTCGACCATAAAACGAACAACAATGACGACTCGAACAGAATATCGATTTGTGGGCTGCTTTTGTGATGTTAGGCCATCCTTTGTTGGCTTGTTGGCTTGTTGGCACGAAAATGCAACCGATCGAACCTCAGACAACAATGGCAACCCTGAAATGGAACGACGCACCTGATGCGATAGTTTATTTATACCGTTAAGCCGACAAGGCCATCGGTACACAGAGATGATGACTGTACTCGGGAATGGGGAATCGGGAATGGGAAGTGACTCTGCCTCCAGAAGTGTGGGTTTGTGTGGGTGGGTGGGATTTGGGGCTCTGGTAGTGGCAGGCAGAGCGCTTGGTTCACTTTCACACAGTACACAGTACACAGAACCCACCGATATCAGAGGCACAAACAAAATGGAAACAACCGAGTGTACATATACCTTTATACATTGTAGTCCGTATTCCGTATTCCGTATTCCGCACAATACAAAATACGAGCTCGCCGAGACATATTTCTAGAATTGATATGGAGCTATGACGACTCCAGCGCAGCCGTCGCAGTCGCTGCCAACGTCGATGTCGATGTCGATGCCGGTGCCGGTGGGTTGGGTTGGATTGGATTGGGCTGAGTTGGGCTGGGCCAGTTTCAGTGAACAAGTGAACACCGCGACACTCGCCCACGGACGCGCAAAGCGAAAAAAAAGAACAGAAAAACAAATAAGAAACAACAAAGCGGCTAAAGAAGTGCAAAAACCAGGCAGGAAGACTCAAGATTCTCATTTTGGATTAGCAGAGAAGCCAGGATGGGAGGCTGTTGCTCGAAGGACCTGGATGACAAGCGCTCCTGGAGTCCCGAGGAGACCAAGAATGGTGTGCGTACCTCCGCGTAGACTCCTTGACTTTCCAGTCCTTGCACTAGTAGTGTTCCTTTTCTTCCAGAGCACCACGTCCACCATCATTGCCCAGCCGCTGGACGAGGTGGGCAGCACGGGGGTGTTCACCCTCACCCGCACCACCACCACCACCACCAAGACGGTGACCAGCAGCACCACCAACAATGACCAGGACTAGCTCCGACCGCCATTTAATCATTTAATTAAGCAATTCTTATAACATTTATACCACAGTCATATATAAATACATTTTTTTTTTACTTTTTTGTTAAAAATGAAACCAAAAACGAAACCGAAACCGAAGCGATTTCAATGGCATTCGTGGACATGTGTGTTTACTCGAAAATAACAGAAACAGAAACAGAAACAGAAATTGAAATCCCTAGCCGATCCGATCGCTTTGTGATCAGAAAAGTGCGAATATATATATTATTATATATAAAGGCCTGGAGACTGGAGAGCTGGAAGTGGAGTGTACATATACTTGTAGACAAACAATGTAAATATTCAATTTGAATATTGAATATTGAATATGAATCGAGTTAAGCTGTTGACGAATAACGTCGAACGACTAACGACTAACGACTAATAACTAGCGAATAATTATTAATTGTTATGCGCCTGAATTCCAATTTCGTAATAAATTGTTGAATCGCTAAATCTTGCACCCAGTCGACTTCATTTCCCGGTGCCTGGATTCTAGATTCTAGATTCTAGATTCTAGATTCTGGATTCCCCCGATCAGCAGCGGTTCGGTTTGTAAATATATCAGTTCCGCGTTTCCCATCTAACATCTATTGTGGCAATCGACAAGGCATTTCTCACCTTTACATCTAGTCTTCTAGCACAATGACTTTAAAATATGAGCAATGCGCCAGAAGACTTGGCAGAGAAAGACTTTAAGAAAACCTCAAGTACATTGTTTATTTTTGGGACTCATTCCAAATATCCCCCCAAAACTAATCATCGCAAAGAAATCTGCAATTCCGACAAGAATTCGTTGTTTATTATTTGATTTCCCTGAAGTTTTATCTGTGACTTGGATTGTGACTCACTTGCTCTAAATGTTAACCTTACCCTCAACCTTAGTGTTTTCTTCCGTTTTTTAGATTATAGAAGATTATAGAAGGGATCTGTGTATAGAAGGGATACAGTTTCCGATTTAGGAATTAGGATTAACTATTTGATATAGCTCTCAAATAGGATTATAGTAGAGTTAAGTAAAGGAAAAAAACTTTCCTGTGATAAAAAGACTAAAGATGAGACAAAAGGATCATCATCAGTTATCAGTTACTTAGCACGGTTTGGCTTATCCAATTACCACTGTAGCAATCTGTTTGCCAGAGCAAGGGAGAGGATAGATAACGCAGAGCGAGAGGGAGCACCTGCCAGTTTCAGTTTCAGTTTCAGTTCAATTGGCGAACGCGAACGCAAACGCGAACGCGATAAGAGGAACAATCCGACGCATTGGTGGCCGATGACATCAGGCGATGCAATGGCCACAAAAGCCAGCCCAAAACCCAGAACCTAGAACAAAAGGGTATCGGCTGGGGATTGGGTTTTGCCCCCCGAATAGTCTCTCGCGTAGCCACTCCCATGAGTCAGTCTCTGCGCCACTCGAGTTCTGTTCGGTTCTCGGCCAGAATGACTAACGGCACGTGTTAGCCGTCATCGGCGTTGAGCCCGACCATAACAACCATAACAACGATCACTCACTCCCTGGCCAGGTCGGAATGTCTTTGAATGTTTTTGGCCATTCCATTCACACGTACTTGGAATATATAATATATATTGTGTACTACAGATATAGATATATTCTAGTATGCTTGATCCAAAGTGGTTCTCCAGTTCCATTTGGAAAATGCAAATGAGCGTCAGCGTCGCCAGGCACGGTTGCGAATTGCAATTATCTATCCTTGGCAATGTCGTAACTGGCGGACTAGGCCATCCAATTTCCATATAATCTTCTATACTTCTATGCTAGATGCATGCCCCTCTCGGGAACCGAAAAAAGTAAAAGTTGATGCGACAGTAAAAGCTCTCCACCTGCGCCTCAAAACAGGCAACAAATGTGGGGCCACCAAAAAAGTTCCAACAGCTCCCGTGGATATGCGTTTAAATATCACTTCGGAGGAGAAGGTATCATGGCTTCATACGAAAGTGTGAAGAGAATCTACAGCAAAACACATATCCAACACCATTCCGAGCATAAAGCCAGATAAGATTAGAGCCTCAAACATGCTGAAAAATAAAGTATAGAAAATCAAGAGCAGCCCTGGCCCTGGCACAAACTGCGCAGATAAATTCAATCGGAGGCGGAGCGCTCCCGAATCCCCGGACCCGGACCCGGGCCAAGCCAAAACCAAAATCAAACGAAAACCCAAGCCCAAAGCAATTAAAGCACACATGTCCCAGCTGTCCGGGCTGTCCGGGGTAGAAGTCGAGGGGTCGTCGATGTTTGTTTGTGCCACGGATTGGACTGCATATGCAGATAAAATAATTTGAACGACCCTACAGTGACTCTTCAATCAAGAGCGCCCATTGGCGGTGATGCTCGAACTGGCGGGGAAACCGCAGTTGAAATTCTTTCCCTGATTCGTTGAATATCTTAGAATATCAGAATATACATATATTAATATAGATCAGATAAGAATATATCAGAAGAATACAAAACATTTGAATAGAAATCCATTAGAATCTTTGAAATGAATTTCCAAAACGAATTCAAATCGAATTGTTTTTAAAACTTTCCCAGGAACCCCAGGAACTGTTTTTGTTTTTCATAAATCCTAATATATATGGATTATTATTTATTATTATTATTAAAATCCCTTTATTGTGTATTGTATCTATATAAAAACGTTGAATATCTTAGAATATCAGAATCTATCAGCATACCCAACAATTTTTAGAATCCATTGTTGCTCTTTGAAACGAATTTACAAATTCGAATCGAAACGTTTTTTAAAATTGTCTCAAAGAAACTGTTTTTTTTTTGTTTTTCCCAATATATATGGATTATTATTATTATTAAAATATACATTAAGCGATTGAATTCCAGAATTTATTCCCCTTTCCTCTAGGAAACCAATCTACCACTAACAATGTTTGAAATCTTTAAACAAAGTGCTTAAAAGTTTCAGGATCCTTTACATAAGTGGAGGTCTATTTGGTAAATGTTATTTGTTAAATGTTTTACAGATTTAAAAGAAACAAATAACCTTCTAATAAACTGAATAAATATAGAAAGAACTTGAAGAAAAACCCTCTTTAAAACTCAACTTTTAAAGTCTCAAATAATTAATGAATAATGAAACCCATGAACTATTTGGACATCTATGCAGAAGAAGAAATATTACCCGACCCGACAACATATCTAATAAAAAATAGCTAGAAATGTAAAAAAAGCCAAAAGGTCAGTTCTGGCAGAAGGCAGAAGGCAGAAGACCGATCGGAAGAGCGAAAGGCATAGAAAGACAGATAAATTGGAGCGCACCCGCGTCCAGTCCAGGCGACGATCGGTGGCGAAAAGCAGACCAGACCAGACCAGTGCCAAAGCAAAGCTTCTCGCAATCAGACGAACACCATGAACCTCATTCCGGGCAGCGTCCTCCTCCTCCTGGTTCTAAACATCCTGACTGGGTGCCATTGCCTGCCCATGACGAACGAGGACCTGGACCTGGTCGCTCTGGGATCCACTGTGCCGCGAAACGAGCAGATCGCCCCGGAGGAATCCGAGTTTGTGGGTCGGATCGCCCCAAGAAAAGAGATCGCTGCCGAGGAGCAACCGGAGCAATTCGAAACGTTCGTGAAGCAGCTCCAGGACGCCGGGGTGCAGACAGCCGAGCGCCGGGATCTCCGCACCCTCAGCTACAAGGAGCTAACCGGCCTCCTGGCCCTCTGGCATCTATCCCAGGGACGCAACTACTACGAGGCCGCCGAGGAACAGAAGAGGCCCCCCGCTGTCTCCCAACAGTGACCACCTGTTATTCTTTAATGAGCTTTCTTTATTGGGTCCGCATGCTGGGGTCAAAGTTCAGTAATAAAATGTGACACGAAAACGGATGGTTGCTATTCCCTCGAGCTAAGATTACCCAATGTTTAGATTTAAAAAAATATAAAATGTAGAGCCCGTCGTTATGCCACGTCCTTGTGCTTCTCCCATTCGATCTCGTCGAGCCGCGGCGCATCCACGGAAACGCCCCCGATCTCCGAGCTGGTACCGGTGACCACCAGGCGGGGGACCTGGCGCCGCTGCAGGCGCTTGGCCAGCGGCGGCACGAAGAGGTCGTGCTTGATCAGAGCGCACTCCGCGTCCTGGTAGATCCGTCTGTTGCTGTCCCAGCCGAGCAGGGCGAACAGCCAGGAGAATAGCCAGCCGCCCAAGAAAGTCACCGCAAATCCCAGGGGGGCGTACCACATATAGCTAATCCTGTAGAGGTAGAAGTAGTGATCGTCCTCCGGGTCTGCCGCGTGCTCCACTTTAGGGGCCGTTCCAAGGAAAATGTCACGGGCGTAGCTCCTGTCCAGCGGGCAGCCCTCTGTGGACATTGCGAGGCCGACCACCGGCGGCTTCGGCTGCCCAAATCCTATCCAGAGGCAGAACGCCAGCGAAACGAGAAGTCCCGTAGTGGCCCCCTTCCCATTGGCCGACGTCACGTACATGCCGAGGGTAAAGAGTCCCAGGAGCGGTCCGCCGACGATGCCGAAGATGGAGAGCGCGGCCTGCAGCAGTCCCCCGATGGAGCCTGCCATGAAGGTCATGCCGATGCAGAGGACGCCGAAGAAGACGGACAGCAGCTTGGAGTACCAGAGGGTCTGCTGGTCGGAGAGCGAGCGTTTCCCCCAAACCTGCACCAGGGGCTTGAGGTAGTCCTCCAGGGTGACGGCCGCCAGCGAGCTGATTATCGAGCTGATCGTGGAGAGGCTGGCGCAGAAGATACCCGACACAAAGAGCCCGGACAGGCCGGTGTACCCGCTCATGGTGTCCACCACGAAGAGCGGCATCACCTGGTCGCGGGAGCCGACTCTGCCCTCCAGCACCGGGTCGCAGGTGCGATAGTACCAGTAGATGCACAGCCCCGAGAAGCAGGTGCTCACGCTGAGGAGGCAGAGGATGGGCAGGCACCACCACAGGGCCGCCTTGGCGGCTCCCAGACTCCGCACTGCCATCAGGCGCTGCACCTGGGTCTGGTTGACGCCGTAGAGAGCCAAGTAGGTGGCGCTGCCGCCGAGGATTTGGGTGAACCAGGTGTGCCGCTCCGTGGGATCCACACTGAAGTTGGACAGGTCGATGCGGCCGTCCTCCTGGGCCACCCGCCAAATCTCGCCCAGGCTGCCGGCCTTCACCCAGGCGCAGATGATCACGCTGAAGATGGCGACGAACATGAGCAGGGACTGGTAGATGTCCGTGACAAGAACAGCCTTCATCCCGCCGAGGGTCGCGTAGAAGGTGCAAACCACGCCCACGATCAGGATCGAGAAGATCTGGTTGAGCCCGGTGACCGCCTCGAGGGCCAGCGCTGGGGCGTACACCACGATGCCCATGTAGAGGACCATCTGCAGCGTGAAGCTGAGCGAGGCGGCCAGCCGCGTGGCGTAGCCGAAGCGCAACTCCAGGTACTCGTAGACACTGGCGGTCTTGAGGCGGTAGAACACCGGCATGATGAGGTGGGCGGCTATCGGAGTGGAGACTATGTAGGCGACGTTGATGGTCACGAACATGGTGCCGTACTGGTACATCTCCATCGAGACGCCCAGCAGGGTGACGGCCGACATGAAGCTGGTCATCAGGCTGAAGGCCACCGGAGCGATGCCCATGGAGCGCCCGGCCAGCAGGTACTCGGTGGTGGTGCTTTGCCGGCTGCCCGCGAAGCGGTAGTAGAGACCAATGGTCACCGAAATGGCCAGCACCACCGCCAGAATGGTGTAGTCCCAGGCGCCAAGAGTAGCCATGACTGGTTGTTCGGTCGGTCCGTTTGCAGCTGCTTTCTGGCGAAATGTTCGCTTTCGGCGGCCCTAATCGCACATCTAATCGCTCCGGTTACGGTTACGGCTACGGCTACGTTTACGGCTGATAAGTGGCCCTAAACGTCGCCTCTCTTGAGATTCTCCGAGTGTTTATACTTTTCCCTGACGGAGCACGAGCACGGCGCGTCTTGAAAGCCCGTCGGTCGTTGGTGAAATGAAGCCAAAGCCAGAGCCCGCCAAAGGAGGCCGTTGTATTAGCCGCTAACCGCTAACTGGGCCATTTACGTTCGTTCGGCCATTTACGACCCCGCCGAGAGATAGCGCTGCTGGGGCTTGCCCACCATGAGAGTGGCTGAACCCAGAACCCAGAACCGAGATCCCTCGCCATCTCCGAGCCTGGTTTTAGGCCATACAGAGTTTAGCCATCCATAAATATTTATTTGGCCGCATGTTGGCGGGGCGATTGCAGTTGCAATTGTAATTGTTTGGCGATTGTCGCGCCCCCGCCAACCTCCCAGCCCGCCGTGTAACAGCAAATGGCAAGCAATGTTTGCTTTACGATTTTTTACGAGGGAAATTAATTAATAAACATCAACGATTGAAGGCGGGAACTGGCCCGAGCTACGAACTACGAACTACGAACTTTGCAAACAAAAGGACCAGGCGAGGTGTCGCCTAGCATCCTATATATCCCATTTAAAGCGGAATCGACATGGACATAGACTTCAATGCTGCTTACCAATGACCTTATCCAAAGTCTAACTAACCAAACAGCCAGACTACAAGCACCATAAAGCATAACAGGCGATAAGTTAGGGGCTCTAATAGAACCCAAAAATAGTGAGGGCGGTCGGTCACGCTCCCTCTATAAATCTGGTACATATAGATCTATCTATATGGCACGCACTAGGCACTACGAATCGCAACCATTAACCTGCTCTATATAAACACATTCACATTCGCGGTTAGAACGATAGAACACTCAAGTTTTTTGGGTGGATTGGGAGATTGTTGGACAGAAAAGAGGCGAACCAAGGCGAAACCTTTATTTCGACATCAATGTTAGGGTACTTATGGTATATTGGTAAGGAATAATGGGTAGGGATCTATTAAGGATTACTTACCGTCACTTGGTACCAGCCATAGCTGTTTTGAATCAGCTTTCCAAACTTTCCGCGTGGAATAGGCGATCCTCGCCTGCGGGATGTAGGTCGCTCCTACGATTCCGTACAAGAGATATTTGAATTAGCTATAATGGATAGTCAACCAGGTATAGAAACTCACCCTTGCATTGGTGGTCATATCATTCATATCATCATCATCGTCCCAGCGACGAAAGTCCTCCAAACGGAGCTTGACATCCTTCTTGTTGTTTGGAAACTGTGAGGGCTTGAAACTGACACGCCGTTTATTGCGATCCTTGCGCCGTTGATGGTCATCTACATCTGGGGATACAAAAATACATCAAAACACAAAATAATTGCAATTTTTACTAAAACTAAATGACTTGCAAATCGTAAATCGTAACAAATATAATGGGGTAGACCTTTAGATTTTAGATAGATTAATCAATCTTACTTACCATCATAGTCCTTGAGGGAAGAGTAACGTGATCCGCCGCGTCCACCGCCACCGCCGTCACCGCCGCCATTGCCAGCGTTATTGTTGTTGTAACGCTGACCACCGCCTCCTCCGCGTTTGGGCATCCTTAACAGTCGAAGTCCGTAATCGTTTGGATCAGCACGTTTTTAGCAGCTAGTCGCTAGCTAGTTTCAGTTCTCTCAGTTGTTGTTGCTCGTGTGGAGTGAAGCACACTGACGTATTATTCGAGTTTCCACAGAATATTACAAACAAAACAACGCCCGCTTGCTCGGAAACGTGTCCGGGGGTTATTGTGCTGGGAGAACGTCCAGAATCTGCGTTTTAATTGCAATGGGGGCCGGGTTAAGTGGCTATGCGCCAATTTTTTGCTTCTCAAATGTCACACAAAGCAACGCAATTTGTTGAAATTTATTTTTTAGTCCCTATTGATGGGAGTCTAACCAACTATCGATAACTGCTCAAGACATTCGTTTGGGTGTTGGAAAACGTTTTTGAAATTTCATATTATCTATTTGTGTTGAAATATCTTAAAAAGTGCTGGTTTCACACGTTTGCTCTGATTTTGTATCTTAGCTAAATTTATGATTTAATGATTTATTTATTACAGATATTTGTCTATCGAATTTAGTATCTTTTTAGTGGTGTCACTTTAGCAGTTTTTTTTAAAGACAAAAAGAATAACAAATACATATGTTGGTAATTATATAGGTTATCGCTTTAAAGATATTCAAAAATGCTTAAAAACTAGAAAAACACATGGCATTAAAAAAATACTTTAAAAAAGTTGGGATTAAAAAGGTTGAAAATATTAAATATTTAAATACATATAATAATATTGTATGATAAAAATAACTTAAAACTTAACGCAGAGCTTAAACACATTGACAAGAATAAAAATATATATTAAGTCTGTTCAAACATTTTTGAAATAATCTTAATGTGAAAATAAAATAAGACGAAAAACTTAACCGTTGAAAAATCAAATTTCAAACATTTATGAAATAATCTTAATGTGAAAATAAAATAAGACGAAAAACTTAACCATTGAAAAATCAAATTTATTTTGTTAAAATAAACGATAATCGTAAACTTTCTATGAAATAAATAGAACGGAACATTCAGTGGCTTTTGATATTTTATTTTTTGAAGCCCCACTTCAAATCTTCGACTCTTGCCAATCGATAGCTACAGAAATCGAAGTCAGGCCGACTTTCGTTATCAAAACACATTTCAATTTAAAATGTCGAAGCGAAAATGTCCTCTGAACTTGGTCTCGGTGTCCGCGGAAAGCGAGCTGGTGGAGAGCCTGGGCGAGTTTCTGAAGCGGCTGAGTAAGGAGGCAACCGAAAGGCAGGGACAGTTCTATGTGGGACTTTCAGGTGAGAAACGAGGCGGGGTGAGCCCAACTTGGGGTGACCTTGCCGATAAAGGCGCAAACCCTAGGCCAGAAGTCAAGTGTGTCACCTCTATCAACAGGTGGCTCCATGATCAAGCTGCTAACGAAGGCGCTGAACGAGGCGAATGTGAACACCACCGACTGGGTGTTCTTTTTCTGCGACGAACGGTTCGTTTCGGACAGCTCCGACGACAGCACCTTCAGGGCCTACAGACGAGAGTGGGAAACTGAACTTCCCTTCATTCGAACCACACAGTTCGTCAAGGCGGACACCACCTTACCGCTGGACAATTGCGCGGAAGATTATGAGGCGAAGATCCGGACCGAAATCCCCATAGGGGGCAACATGCCCCAGTTCGACCTACTGCTTTTGGGCATGGGACCCGACGGCCACACGTGCTCCTTGTTCCCGGAGCAGCCTGCCTCCCTACTCGCCACCAACCGCCTGGTCATCCCCATCCGGGACTCTCCCAAGCCTCCTTCGGAGCGCATCACCTTCACTCTGCCGCTGATCAACAACGCCCGGCATGTGGTCTTTGTGGTCACGGGCGCTGAAAAGGCTGCTGTGGTCAAGGTGAGTTGGTATCGACATGGAATAGATGAAGATTATGTTAAAGAATTTAATATTTAATATTATTTTAGTATTAGTTTCCACAATTTTTAAGCTATTTTGATAACCAAACAAAAAACAAATATTTGTTCTACCTTTGCTGTTCATTTATATCGTTTATTGTTTTATCTTGTTACCAAAATAATATATCCTTTATACTTTAAATTCCATTTCGATTTCAAAAGATCTTTAACATATTTTTTTTTTTTAGGAGGTGTTCTTCGACGAGGAAAAGAGTTTTCCCGCTGCCTGGGTGGATCCCAAAAATGGCAAATTGACGCTATTTGTTGATCAAAATGCTGCGCGTTATATTAATTACATGAACCTATAAGAATGTTATCTTTGTTGAATATTTTTGATATTTTTTATAAACCAAAATTGGTGGACTGTATATAAATTTCTTGACAAATATATATTTAAAAAATGAGCTTCGCTTCTTTTTAGGACGAAAAACATTTACATTAGCCTACATTAGGCTCATAGTATAAAATATTTTGTCATATGACAATAGTGAGACAATAATTTGAGAAAAATTTTATGAAATTTTCGAATAGGTTTCAAAAATGTGGGTAATAAAAGAATCTTTGGTAATTATATGATATTTTTTTGTTTCTTTATTGATATTAAAGTCTGTTCTGATAAACAAGAATTAAATGGAATCGTTAACACTTCACTGTAGGTTATAAGGTAATTTTATCTTAGCTATGGGTTGAGGTCAGGTTTGAGTGGGTGAGTTGGGGTGTCAGGACTGTTCCTCCAGGGGGAGGTCCAGTGGGTGGGTTCTTCTGAGTCTTCTTGTTCTTCCACTACTGTCTACCAGACTGCTCGCCAGGATATTCGGGTGATTGACTAGCCACTCTTTGTGCCTCTTTGTGCTGGCCCAGTTCTTGGTGGATAGCTTTGTTGTCGTTCTAGGGCTATGCTCCAGAGACCAGTCTAAGGGCCTTGTTTTGGAATCATATGGAATTGAATGACTCTGCGGTTGAAGAGGCTGGCAGTACCCCAAAGTTATATTCCGTATGTCCAAATTGGTTTTATTATTGACTTGTATGCCAAAAGCTTCGGCCAGGGTGTAGGGGCGCCAGGTTAGACGTCTGTCGAGTGTCATTCCGAGGTATTTTGGCATTGGATCGACTGGGATGGTGGCACCATTGAGGGTTGAGACTGTCTTCGATTTGTCCACGTTGATGGTAATATTCCATCTGTACAACCAAGGCTCGATGGCGTCCAGATGGCTCTGAATGATTTCTGAGGCTGTTATTTCAGATGCTGCAGTGACAACTATTAGGCGCTCGTCTGAGATGGCTGGGAGGTCTGTGGAGGCTGTGTATAGCTTGTACAGGATGGGGCCTAGTACGCTTCCGGCACTCCGGCTTTAGTGTTCTTTATTGCCGATTTAACTCCGCCACTTCTGAGACTGACTGAGAAGGTCCTGCCAATTTGTTAATATTGCAAGTTCAAGGGACTTCACAATAGAAATGAAAAATGAAATTGTGATTTTTTGATTTTATTGATGACTAGATGGATCCATAAAATCTTTACAAATCACTCCAGCACATTTGAAAACGTTCGACTTAAGAATAAACAATTTAAAATTTACATTAGTAGGCGTACTATTAGTTTATTGGTTAATTAATCCAGGCGAAGATCCATAACGAAAGTGTTGGTCAAACTCTTGAATCGTTTTCTATCACTCCAAACGTTTCAGACGTTTGTCTGCTATAATAAAGTCGTCGTCTTCGACCATTTCAGAGTCGCCTCTTTTCCGCCGAATACGCTCTGCGGTTACACTTTTGACGGAGTCATCTGTATTGCCTCGATACACAAGGTAGTTGTTTTCAATGAACTTGTTGGACATTTTCAGCAAATACGGATCGAAGGGAAAGAACGTTTCTAGCGTCTCCTCCGGCATACACTTCTCGTGACCATAAACAGTGGCCAGCTTGCGCCGGGCATTGCGCTCGAGAATGGTATGACAGTAGGCCAACTGATATGTTCGGGTGACGCCGGCAAATGCTGTAGCTACTGCATCCAGGCAGTATCGCAATGGATTAAAGTGGCACATGGCGAGCCGAGACAGTTGTAGGGTCTGAAGGACCAGCAACTTTTTGGTGGTAGACGTCAGGTCTCTGACACGAAAGGCAATCAAGTAGAATATCGCCTGGCATACCGAGAAGAAAACCAAGTTTGACTTGAGCGAGCACTTCTGGCTGTACTCGTCCGAGTCGTCAATATAGGAATGCGCCCACTTGGCCAGTTCCGTCAAATAAAACGTCAAGGTGGTTATTGGTACGAATTTGGCTCTGGCCAGAAAGCTGGCCATATATCCAACGGCAGCATGCCGTATGATGGCGGATACATTGGGATTCTGAACCTTCTGCCACAGCGAACTAAGGAAAGCCTCTGAATAGGTCGGTTGCAAGCTACTTATAAAGAATACAACAAATTGGACATGGTGCGTGTTGTGGCTGGGTAGGAGGACCTCATCGAATGTGAAGAGCAGGACTTTGAATATGCGCTGGGCTGTGCCTCGTTGTTGCTCCGAAAAGTTGGGCTTTATGTTACATCTTTTATCGAAGAACTTAAAGATCATGTGCAGGCATATATCGAGACTTTGTCCAATAGGATGCTCCATCATCTCTTCGGCATTGACGCTATCTGAGACTGAATCTTCCGCTTTCGTCTCTTCATCGGGAGTTTCCAAATTGATCTCGTCCCGAGGAGCGTTCACGTCCAGCACCAAAAGCTTTTGCAGAACCAGCTGCAAAACGATCTCCTCAAAAACGGGCTTGTAGTCCAACAACCAGAGCAAGTTAAACAAATAGCCAGCACTCACATGCGCAGGCTTCTTAAAATAGGGAAACTTTGCCGATATCGTGTCCGCCACAACGTCGAAAGCCATGGGCACCGCGGTTATAATCCGATTAATCACATCATGAATCAGCTTTAGCTCGCCGTAGATTTTGTTCGACGGGTAACCGCTGATCCACTCGGCCGTGTCCTCATCGTTCGGTATCCAATTCAGAATCAGCTTTGACAGTCCCATCGGCAAATAGCTGTTGTGGGCCACCAGGATTTCGACGCTGAACTCGATGAAAGCTTCGATGGTTTGGCAGCTGCGCTTTCTCCAGCTGAGGGATAGCAGGGCGTCCACGAGGTTCACGAAGTCGGGCGTTAGATCATGAACGATTCTCCTTGCGTCCTTTAGAATCTCCTCCACCTCGGCATCCTCCAGTTCGGCTTCCCGCAAAAAGTGGGTGAACTCTTGCACCAAATAGAAATTGTGCTCCTGCGTGGCTGCACGCACCGATTCAGCGAGACCTTTTTCCTTTGGCATGGCAAATCGTACCTTGTTGGCGGCCATGGTCTTGGCCCTTTCCCGATCCGCTCCGGAGAACTTCTTCAGAATTGATGTTTTTGTGGTGTAGACCGACATGGTGGTTGTTGCAGGTCCCACGATTCCAATTTCACGAAATACAGGAGGCTCAATGTCTCAGAGCGGGTGCCGTGCGTGCAGTTTCATATGAATCAATTAACCTTTTGCAAGGGATTTATTAAATTAAATTTTAACCCAAGCATCTAGAAAGCACGTTGTTGTTTATAAGGATTAGAGCTGACGATATACATTTGATTTCTATCGAAATATGTACTTTGTATGACATCGATATATTTTTTTTATCGATATATATTAGTTTATGCGGAACGACAACTTTATTATAAGTACTCGTAAATTAAAATACATTAAAGTTCAACAAGAAAAACACGCATTAACGTAGATTAACGTAGAAGCTACGCCTATAACGACTATCGATAAGTAACATTTGACCTATCGATGGTTGGGTAGATGCTTCGAGTGACCGTATTCCGAAATAAACGTATTGCTAACGTAAAAAAAAAAGTAAAAATCTGGATATGCAACAACAGCAGGGGCAGCGGTAGTAATTGTTGATGAGCACTTGCCATAGCGTTACCTTAAGCACGCGCAACCTGCCATGGCATCGCCCCAGCCGCACCCGCAGCCGCAGCCGGGCCCGGAACCGGACCAGGAGTCGGAAATCCCGCCCCAGCCGGCGGGCCACGGAAAAGTGGATGCCGTCGATGCCGCGGATGCCGTGGATCGCGTATGCCGTGTCTGCCTTAGAGACGCCTCCGTGGAAGGAAACCTGCACTTCATCTTTGCCGAAGCGCCTGTGGAGCAGGGCGCCAACCTGGCCCGCATCCTGGACGAGTGCACGAAGCATCCGTGCGAGAGGCATGACGGGATGCCGCCACACATGTGCGGCTCTTGTGTGGAGGCAGCCCGCCAAGCCTACCGCTTCAAGAGGGACGCTGAGCGCTCCTACTGCTCCTTTGTGGCTCTCCTGGGCCGCTCACCACAACTGAAGGGTTCCGCCGCCGCCGTTGAGGTGGCCACCCAGACGGAGCAGGTGGCTCTGCTGTCGTGCGAGTTGTGTCACGACAAGTTCCTGAACAGCTTGGATCTCCGGCTGCATCGCAACCGAGTCCACCGGACGGCGAAAGAGGAAAAGGACGAAGAGGAGCTCCTGCTCAAGTGCAAGTTCTGCGCGGAGACGTTTCCCCATCTCCGGCAGCTGCGCATCCACTTGGCGAAGAGCCACGACCAGACCGCTCGGCTCCAGTGCGGCCACTGCCCGCGTACCTTCACCCGGAGCGATCATATGCTGCGCCACATGCGCAACATGCACCCTCGCTCGCAGGACGAGGTCGCAGGTCTTCCGCCAAGCTGGCCGACGGCGGACCAAGATGAGGCGACCATGGAGAGTGCGGAAGGCGACGAACTGGTCGCAGCCGAGGTCCTGCTCAACGAAGAAGTCGACGACCAGGACGTTGGAGCTGCCCTTGAGTGCAATACAAACCCCATTTCCAGCAACGAGGAAGAGGACGATGACAATGACGAGGCCAAGCAGGCTTTGTGGCTGCACATTAAGCCGGAGCCCTGTCTCGAGGCCGAGGAGGTTGACCTCGTCGCCCAACTCAGCCTCGAAAAAAAGCGCCGCCGCAGAGAAAGGGGCATGGCCCCGGCCCCTGCCCAGGCCGAAGCCCCCCACGAAGCCCTCGTTAAGAGTAAGTGTCCGTCGATTTGTGTCTATCTACTGAAGCTGATTTTGAAATCGTATCCCTAGGCGAACCCAGCGGCGACTCGCAGATGAGCATCAAAGTGGAGCGGGCGGGAGATGAAGATGCTTTTATGGGCGGCGAGGACTTTCTGGAGCATCTGCGCGCTGCCGGGGAACTGCCGCTCAGCGACGATGAGCAGTTTCTGAACTACGTGGAAGAGGAAAGCGGCCTGGACGACGACGACGACGACGATGAGGAGGAGGATGAAGGCGACGGAGAGGACGACGACGACGAGCAGAGTCGGGGCTTCAAGCTGAAGCAGGGACCGCCAAAGGGCGCCGGCGGACGATTGGGGGGGAAAAAGTCGAAGCGACGTCGCCGCCGCAAAAAAGAGGGCTCGCCCACATCCAATCCCGAGAACCGGTGCGAGGTGTGCCAGCGCACCTTTTCGCGCCACTGCCACTTGCTGCGCCACAAGCTGTCGCATCTGGAGAAGAAGCCTCACAACTGCCCCCACTGTCCAAAGGCGTTTGCGCGCAGCGATCACCTGAAAGCCCACGTCCAGAGCCTGCACAGCAACAAGGAACACAAGTGCAGTCTCTGCGAGGCGGCGTTCGCCCGCCCCGACGCTCTCGAGCGGCACAAGCTGAGCAAGCACAACGGCGAGGGCCTGGAGCCCGGCAGCGAACTGAAGATGCAGCTGGCCGAGCACACCTGCGAGTACTGTTCGAAGCGCTTCTCCAGCAAGACCTACCTGCGCAAGCACACCCTGCTCCACACCGATTTCCTCTACGCCTGCAAGAGCTGTGAGGAAACGTTTAGGGAGCGGTCGCAGCTGCGGGAGCACGAGAAGACCCACACCGGCCAGAGGAACTTCCTCTGCTGCATTTGTGGCGATAGCTTTGCCCGAAACGACTACCTCCGCGTCCACATGCGGCGCCACAACGGCGAGAAGCCCTACAAGTGCCGTTACTGCGTCAAGGCCTTTCCCCGGGCCACTGATCTCAAGGTCCACGAGCGGTGAGTGAGATTCTTTGACTCTTTGGACTCATCTCAAACGACAAGTGTTTCGTAAATTTTTAGGTACCACACGGGCACGAAGCCGAATCTGTGCAACACCTGCGGCAAGAGCTTCCACCGGGCCTACAACCTGACCATCCACATGCGCACCCACACCGGAGAGCGGCCCTACAAATGCGACCAGTGCCCCAAGAGCTTCACGCAGAGCAACGACCTCAAGGCGCACATCCGGCGGCACACGGGCGAGCGCTACAAGTGTCCGCACTGCGACGCCTACTTCCTGCAGCTGTACAACATGCGCAACCACTGCCTCAGTGCCCACAACAAGCACATCGAGACGAAGACGGGCCGCCTGCAGCGAACGGGTCTGCTGGACGAGAGCGGGCAGTCGCATCTCACCACAGTGGTGATGCCGCCGGCGCGCTACCCCGCCGCTGGGGATCCATCTGTCCAGCTGTCGGCCGCAATCGGAGCCGATAACTCTTCCACCTCGACCACCGTCATCCACTCTCCAGGCGCCTACCACAATAGCGGGGTCGCATCCGGGGTGTTGTCGGGTGCCTCTTCGGCGGCGGCGGGAAATACACTTGACGGATCCAGCTTTGCGCCGACGGCAGTCAATGCGGGCGCTCCGTTCAACACCTTTAACTTTCCTCCCGCCGTAATGGGTGAGTGGAAAGGATCCCCCTTTTTTCTGTATAAAGTCTTACCCGTCACTCTGTCTCTCTCTTTTTCAGCGCATCTCATGTACAACCACGGCGGTGGCAGTCAGCACAGTCAGCACAGCCAGAGCGGCAGCGACACCGCCAAATAGCCGCCGTTCCCGATACCGAATGCTTCTTCACACACAACTATTCCAGTGTAGTCTTAAGCTTCCTCTGTACATAGCCGACGAGGCAGACGAGGATCAGCCAACAGCCTGGCTGCCAAACGAAGTGTACATCACAGGCGCAGTAGCAGGAGCAGGAGCAGGAGCAGGAGCAGAGCACTCCACTCTTTTAACGTGTTAACTTTTAATAGTCGAATAAGGATTGCCTACATTAGCAATGTAGGCGGTCGGAACCATTTTATAAAACCATTTTTATCCCTGTATACTATTGTGTTTCATAGAAGAAATGGCTTCTAACTCCTCCTCCCCCAACATGTTTAAATGATGAGCAAAATAAATTATGAAATCTTATCAAAAGTCTTATTTCAAGTAATATATATTTTACACATTTTATCACATTATTTGGTAAAACCTCCGATTTTAATATATTTTTTTACGTTTTGTAGGCAAAAAATGAATAAAATTAACTTTTAAGTTTTATCGTACTACGTTTTTTCGTTATTATTAAAAAAAAAAACAAAATATTTCAATTGAAAAATCTATAATTTAGTGTTTTTTATAGAATAAACGCAAAAACTCGATCATATATTTATATATTTATATTTAACACTTTAAATTGGTAAAAAGCCAGGAAGATACTCAGGAGTATTCTCAGACCTTCCACCAAGTCAAGCCAAGGTTTTCTTCGTCTCAGACCTTCCAAGCCATGCCCCTGGCCGTGCGCCAACAGGCAGACAGACAAGGCTCTAAAGTCTACTGACCACTTGACCAAAAGATTACCCATCATTCCGTGCTCCACCGATGACCGATGCCCCATCCGACCCAGATGTAACCTCCAGAGCAATCTACACAGATTCCCTCCCAGATCATTCTCGTCTCCGAGTCAGAAGTAAATCTAATCCAAAATAAAACTGACATAATTAAACATGAAATCTGTAGTATTTAATAAAAGTTCTTTGAAAAAAAATTAAAATGAATATTTAATGAGAGAGCAGAACAATTTTTGAAATACTTAACATTTTAATTCCACAATTGACGCTGCTCATACACCAAAAATTAACAAAAAAATAAACCAAAAAGGATGTTACTTTTTAAGGAATGGTTAGAGGATTTCTTGTATTTCTTTTCTTCATTTATTTACTTTTAAATATTAAATGCAAGATCTGCTAGATTTAGAACTCGAGAAACGCGACTTTATTTTGCAGTTTAGCAAAAACACAAAACATGTTTATTTGTGAAACGTAAAACGTAAAATGTAAAACGAAAAACAGAAAATATAATGAAATACAATTCAGAAAACCAAAATGCGAACGAGGATAGGTACGTGTTAATTTCAAATTTAAATAATCTCCAAATAATCTAGAAATCCCGGCGCGACTGAACGAGCATCAGGCTCTGGCGCGGCGAAGGCAAGTTCATCCTGGGTCCCTGCTCCTCCTCCTCCTCCTGCTGCTGCCCCTGCTCCTGCTGCTCTTCTGCCAGCTGGTGATGCTTCAGGGTCGCCAACTGACGTTTCCGGGGCAGAGCTAGCTGGTGACGCATCCGTGGCAGCATTGAGGAGCGACTGGGAGGCTGAAACTCTTCATAGGTCTCCCCGTTTTCGCAGTTCTCGTCCGTGGTGTAGTCCGTGTCCGGCGGTCCCTTGTCCTGCGGCGACTCCCTGGTGCGCATCTTCTTGCTGGACCGAGTTCCAATACTGCGTCGGCTGCTGCTGCCTAGACCGCCGCTGCGGCGCAGCGTGTTGTCCAGGACGCGAACCCGCTTCAGCGGCGACTTGGTGGCCTTCAGCTGGCTCTGGCTCTGGGCGGCCATCAGGCGCTGGGCAGGGCTGCGCAGGGCCGGCGAGGCCTTGATGGAGTTCAGCGAACTCATCAGGCTGCGCTTGGCGGACGGAGTCTTGGACCCTGACTGGGCGGCGGCGGCGGCTGCGGCGGGATGCAGCCGCTTGTGGAGGTTGCCTGTGCTCTTGGTGATGTTGTGGGGGCGCAGGTACTGCTGCGAGGGCGTCTTCCGCAGGGACATGGTCGAGCTGGACAGCGTGGACATGTTGCGTAGGGTGCGCGGTGTTCGGGGAGCCACCGATCCTGGAGCCGGAGGCGGCATGAACTTGCTGGCGGAAGACGGACCCAGACCCGCAGCTGGTGTCTTCTTTCGCGCCGAACTCTGTTGCTTGGAGAGACGGTGACGCTCCCAGTCCTCGGCCATGCGCTCCAGAATGTTCTCGCCGTGCACCAGGAACGGAGTGTTCTCCTGCGCCTCGAAAGCCTGCACCAGCTCCGTGATCTGCTGCTCGATCTTGGGCAGCTTGGAGGTGATGGCCTTGCGCTCCTTCTCCTCCTTCAGCAGCTGCCCGCCGCGATTGTTGAAGCGGTTCGGCTCGCTGGCCTTCGCCTCGAGCGCCTCCATGCGGGCCCACAGCTCCGCCCGGCTCTCGTACAGCTCGAAAATGGCCTTGTTCTTGCTGTAGAAGCTCTTCAGGTCGTCCAGCTCCAGCTCGTGCAGCTCCAGCAGGTCCTCGTTGTACCAGTCGTTGTAGAAGTTCGAGAAGCGCATCCGCTCCTGCTGGCTCTTCAACGTCAGCTCCCACATCTCCTTGATCTCGATGCGCAGCTGCTCGATGAAGGTCTTGAGGTTCTGCCGCCGGAGAGCCTGGCAGCGCTGCAGCTCCTCCCGCAGCACGTCGTAGGTGCGCTGGTTGTAGGCCGTCGATTCACGCACCCGTCGCTTGGCGTACTCGTCGGTCTCCTGGAGGCGCTCCCAAAGCACCTGGATCTTCTGGCGCATGTCGTCGATCCGCTCGCCCAGCTCCTTCACCTGCTCCGCAAACTCCTTCTGCATGCTGCGCAGGCGCTCGAACGTTTCCGGCGTCAGAGTGTGGTTCACCTGGTTGAGGAGGCGCTCCTCCGAGTCTGTTTGTGGCAGGCACTCCAGCACCTTCATGTCGCGCTTGATGCTCTGGCGCAGCTGGTTCATCTCCTCCACGCGCCGCTCTCGCTGCTCACGCAGATGGTCAAGGCGCCCCCGAAAACAGTCCATCTCCTCGGGCGTCGGCAGGGGATCGTCCAGGAGGGGCAGTGGAAGCTCGCCCAGCTCCTCGCAGAGCTGCTCCTGCTGCAGCAGCAGCTCGCAGATCTCAGCACGCCGCCTGCCAAGCTCCTCGCGCAGATGCTCGATGCTCTTGTCCAGCTTGAGTTGCCACAAAACCAGCGGCATGTCGTCCGGACGATCGCCAATGTGCACGGACTCGTGTAGCAGGCGCGTCAGATTGCTGGCTTCGGCCCGCAGTCCGGCGATCTCGTCCAGGATACCCTGCTGCTTCTCGCGCGACTCGTTCAGCAGGTCCGTGTAGAAGCTGTCGGCGTGGTCCTTGAGCCGCAGGAGAAACTCGTCGCAGGTCTTTGGCTCGAAGATGCGCGACCACATCACATGCAGCTGGTCCACGTGCGCCCCGGTCATTTCCAGAATCTTGGCTTTGATAGCCGTCGGACTGCTCAGGACATTCATTGTGTCGGAATGGGGTGTCTTTTTTTTTTTTTTGTTTATTTCGTTATTTCGTCTGATGTGCTGGGATCGAGCTGCTTTGTTTGCTTTTGCTAAACTGAACACTATTGGAAGGGCATCTTCTGCCGTGTGGCTTTTTATTTTTGTTTCTCCTTCAAACGGGGACCTATTCCGAGTTATTTGAAGCGCATTCCAAGGTACTTAGTTTGTGAATGACGCTTGACGAAAATATCGGTAGATTCAAACTGAAATGGCGGCCGAAAATGTTGCCACACCGATGAAATTTCTTTGTAACCGGGTGGCAAGTAAAAAGTGCTGCCCATAAAGCAGTTATTGATTTACTTGGGAAGTTTAACTTATTTAAAACCAGAATTTTTATTAAAAAAACTGTAAGCATTTAAACTGTTGCAAACTGCATTTAAACTGCATTTAAACACAACTGGTGTTGTGGCAATGCTTTTACTTTTCAACATATATTGACGATTGTAGGCTAATAAAAATATTTTGCTTGCCCAACACTGAAAAGTAGTGCCCATAATAATTCATGAATTTCAAATTGGGTTTAATTTAAAATTAAGTTTTACCTTGCTAATCGAAAAAAAATATATATTATGAAGAGAAAGCAACTTTTTCAGAAATGAAAGAAGCTTCCATTAAGTCCTTATAAGTTTTTTTTCGGAAATGACGAGATGACCTTCTTGCAACTAGAAATTTAAAATAAAGTTTTATATTTAAGGGAGATTTTCGAAATTCGGGAATTCGAAAGGAAACTCAGGAAAATGTGGGAAAATTAAAGGCGATACGAACTTCTGCTCTAAAGTTCAAATTCGTTACTTAATGAAGATTTATAAATCATTTTAATATTTAGAAAAATATAAAATGGAGGCTACAAAATGGCGGATATCGTCGTCCTCCACGTGTAAAAAGGCCGTCTTAGAATGTTAAATTTAGGGTCTCTCGTAGGAAAATCAGTAATGGATTTAATTTATCAAAGTTTTCCACACCTAAAACTTATATGAAATTAATTTTGAACTCAAAATAATAACTTTATGGCTGTTTCAAGTTCTTTTTCTCCCGTTAAAAAAAGTAATAAGAATGTTTTCCGGATTTTAAAAAAGAATCGTTTAAATTTGTTTTAAAGAAGACATTCCGAATATGAGAACTTAGTGACATTCCTGACGTTATAAAAGAACAAATGGATATTCCAGGAAAAAAACTTTCATTGTTGGTTCTTTGAATTTGTGAAAAGACAATTCTTAGAATATCTATAAGTTGTTCTTTTATATTTTTTTCATATTGAGGTTTCTTTTTTCTTCCAGTCAAAAAAACTAATACAAAATTGTAGTTCGTTTCTTGCATTTATATTTTAAATTGAACTTCTTTCTGTACATTGTTTGCATTACGAGGACTGGACTAAATAAATGTATGAATGTTGTGTGTTGTTTATGTTGTATGTATATAATATTATATGTAGAGTATTTAGGTGTGCATGTCTCTTCTGTGCACTTTAAACTTGCATGTTTAGAGCGGGTAATATTCATCCTAGGTGTCCTTCTCAATGTTATCTCTATTCTCCTTCTCCTCCTCCTTTTTTTTCTCCTCCTCCTTGTCTACCTCCTCCACCTGCGGGTCCTGGGCAGTCCTGGCCTTCTTCATGAGCAATTCCTTGTGAATCTGCGGAAGGACGCCGCCCCGGGGAATAGTTGACTTGATCAGGCTGTTCAGCTCCTTGTCGCCTTGGATGGCGCGCAGCACGTGGCGGGGTTTCATAAACCCTTTCTTTAAATCTTTCAAGGCCGATCCCGTCACATCCACCACCTCTAAAGCCAAGTACTCCAATACGGCGGCGCAATACACCGCAGCGGTGCCTCCGACGCGCTTACGGGTTGCCTTCTTTAGGTGGCGATGGACGCGACCCACGGGGAAATTTAGTCCGGCGCGTTTCGATCGCGACATTTTCTTCGCCTTTTTTTTGCCGGAATCGGAATCGGAATTGGAATCGGTATGCTCTACTTCAGACATTCTTATTGACGTAATTTTTATTTATTGTTTTTTCCAGTAATTTTTCTCTCCTTCGAATACAAGCTTCTAGGTCGGCTTCTCTTATTCGAATAGAAGTTGACGCGTACAATCGTCGTTTCATTCGAATGCAAGTCTACGGCACACTTTGTTTTGTAAAGTAGCTTTGTTTCACTAAAATTTTTTATCTCAACTGAACTTGTTTGTAATCCTTAATTTCGTTTAAGAAAAACCGTGATATTATCTCTTAAGGTTTCGAATTCAAAACTTAATTTCCAATCACAATGGGTTTTCCAACTCCTCCGATTCTGGCTTGATCTCATAAATTATGGCAAAAAGCTTTTCTTTCAATGGTTTCCTTATTTTTAGGAATGGGAAAAATTATAAGGAAAAAGTCACTCTATGGGATTTCTTTAGAAAGACCTACGACCTTGCTAACGACCCTGGTGTCCTATTAGATTTTCCGAGGCTGTACTGGCGTCATTAAGAGATTTAAAAGAATTCAATGACCTTTGTATAACCAAAAGCTTATATATATCTTTAGTCCGTCCGATGCTGGAGTACGGGTCATGCGTCTGGAGCCCTCAATAAGGGGTTCATCAAGACCAGTATTGAATCTGTAAAGAAGAACTTCTTGATGTTCGCTCTTAAAAGACTCAACTGGGATGCAAATCTTCACCTTTCTTCCAATCTTAGCAGACTCTCACCAATTTATTTACCTTCTCTAGCAAACCGTAGAAAGATGCTGGGTGTCGTTTTCCTACAAAACCTTATTCTCTATTCTCTAGGCTATCCCCGCGATCCGAACCGTACGATAAAAGTAAGCGCTCCTCGGCCGGTTGGGCGGAAGGCGTTTTGCTTCACACAAACATTTCATAACTTCCTTTTAACATTCCTTATGAACTCGACTATTAACACGAGCTTTTGTCAGAAACTCTAAATTTTAATCAAAGGAATCAGTAAGAAAAAGTTTCATCTCCTTTGAACACACCTTGTATGTACAATCTGTTTTATCCATAAAAAAAGTAAATAAAATATATATAAAGCTAACTATTTGCAAAAGAACTAACTATTTACATATGAGAAATAACAAATAATATTTAGTGAATATAATATAAAGCTTTATTTTGATGCGGAAAAAAATTCAAATTATTGCTAGATTTCTTTATACTTATAAAGGGAATTCCTACTGACCCGAAATTTTTCTAATGGAATATAATTATTAGATGTTATACGAGCAGGGCTTCATAAGAGTCCTTTATACGAATATATCCTGATTCAAAACAAAGAAATATATGGTACTCCTTCACGTTACAAGTGCCGGGTATTCAGAATTGTTTCTATTCCGATCATCTTGATCAAGAACAGGATCAAGAATTAGGAGTATAATACAAAAGACTAGTGCATAAAATATTGCAAGTTGAAGAATATATTTCGCTTTAGCTAAATCATTGACAATACATAAAATGGTACCTATACAAACTAAAAATATCAATTGTCCCTAAAATCGAAGGCTTGACTTAAGGTAAAAGTAGAACACAGATCAGCAGCTCAATTGCATCGGTTTTGTGCATCGTGTGGGGGCTTCTAGGGCGACAATAGGTCCAGAGTCTCGACGCTGTCGTCGCTTTGGTTGTCCTCGCTCGACGGAGGCTGCACGTGCACCTGCGGCACCTGTATGGGACGGCTTCGGTGGGTGTTGCGGCTGCCGATGCTGGGTCTGCCGTTGACTCTTTCCCGCCGCAACGAGTAGTCGAGAACGCGCACCTTCTTCTGCGGCGACTTGAGGATTTTCCGCTGGGTGTTTGTCCCCAAAACGGCGTTGCTGCACTCCAGGGATGCGATGAGGTTCCTTTTGGCAGCTGCCGCCGAGGGTTCGCATGTGTTTTCGATGTTGTTGTTGTTGTTGGTGGTGTTGGGGTGCCGCCGCTTCTGCAGATTTCCCGTGCTCTTGGCGGCACTCGGCGACTTCATCTTCGACGGCGTCTTCTTCAGCGAGGACGTGGACCCATACACGCCGGCTCTTCCCTTCAAGGCCTTGGGTGTCAGCGGAGCCGATGGCGGCATCATTTTGCTGGCCGCTTCCTTCTTGCCCGACGGCGGCTGCTTCGGCTGGTGGAGATTCTTCCAGTCGTCGGCCATCTGCTCCAGAATATTCACCCCGTTCACCAGGAACGGCATCTTGGCCGCATTCACGTACTCCTGGACGAGCTCGGTGATCTGCTGCTCCATCTTCGGGAGCTTGGCCGTGACAGCCTTGCGCTCCTTCTGCTCCTTGAGCAGCTGCCCGCCCCGATTGTTGAACCGGTTCGGATCGTTGGCCTTCGCCTCCAAGGCTATCATGCGAGCCCACATCTCCGCCCGGCTATTGTACATCTCGAATATTTTCTTGTTTTCGTCGTAGAACTGCTTCAGTTTTTCCAGTTCCATCTCGTGCAGCTCCAGATCCTCCTCGGTGAGGCTTGTGTTCGAGTAGCTGGCGAATCGCTTCCGTTCCAAGGGGCTCTTCAGGGTGAGATCCCACAGCTCCTTGATCTCGACCCTCAGCCGATCAATGAAGACTTTGAGGTTCTGTCGGCGCAGAGCCTGGCACCGGTGCAGCTCCTCCCGAAGCACGTCGTAGGTGTGCTGGTTGTACGCTGTGGCATCCCTCACCCGTCGCTGGGCGTACTCGTCGGTGTCCTGGAGACGCTCCCACAGCACCTGGATCTTCTGGCGCATGTCGTCGATCTGTTCGCGCAGCTCTTTAACCTGGTCCGCAAACTCCCTCTGCATGCGACGCAGCCGTTGCATGGTCTCGGGTGTCAGGGGGTGGTTCACCTGGTTGAGCAGGCGCTCCTCCGAATCCGTCTGCGGCAGGCACCCGAGCAGCTTCATGTCCTGCTTGACGCTGTGGCGCAGCTGGGTCATCTCCTCGACTCGCCACACGCGCTGCTCGCGTAGCTGATCGAGGTGCACCCGAAAGCAGTCCATTTCCTCGGGCGTGGGCAGTGGATCGTGGAGCAGGGGAAGCGGCTGCTCTCCCAACTCCTTGCAGAGCTGCTCCTGCTGCTGCAGCAGCTTGCCGATTTCCGCCCGCCGCCTGGCCAGATCCTCGCGTAGGTGTTCAATGCTCTCGTCGAGCTTGAGTTGCCACAAAACCAGAGGCATGTCATCCGGCCGATCGCCCACGTCCACGGGTTCGTGGAGCAGTCGAGTCAGGTTGTTGGCTTCGGCCCGCAGGCCAGATATCTCCTTGAGGATGCCTTGCTGCTTCTCCCGAGACTCGTTGAGCAGGTCTGTGTAGAAGCTATCGGCGTGGTCCTTCAAGCGGAGGAGGAACTCCTCGCAAGTCTTCGGCTCGAATATGTGCGACCATAGTTCATGGAGCCGATCCACGTGCTGGCTCGTCAGCTCCAGGATCCTGGCCTTGTGCTCGACGAAGACCATGGCTCATTTGGCGTTTTGTCGTTTTGGCGTTTTGTCGTTTTGGCGTTTTGGCGTACCTAATTATCGATTATTTTTGGAATTATTTCTTAACAAGTGCAAGAGACGCTAACAAAGTGCACCGGTAAATTTCAAACTGTACATACCGCGTGAATGGTGTTGGAAAATATTGTAAAACCGATTGTTACCGACCCTGAGAAGCAGTGTTGTTTGGCATGTGAAAATGAAAGCGCGTAATGCTTGAAAAGTCGAATAGGAAATAAGTCTTCGACAAATGAAAATGAGATCTTTGGAGTGTCCCGTCTCGGGTAACATAGTTTTTTAATTGTATATTTTGAAATTTCGAATATTTTGAATGTATTTGATACGGCTGTTACGGTTAAGTCTTAAGTCTTAAGATTATTAAACAATTATTATTTTGTGCGCTTAAATATTCGAATATTTTAAAATGATTAAAGGTGCATTTAAAAGAGTTTCCCTTAAGTCTCAATTGGCAAAAAAATCACTTAAAAGACAAAATCTACACATTCTACATACATACGTAAATGTAAAATACGTTGCCATGTAGAATTGGGAAAAATCCCTATTGCCTAAGGCGTTTGTATTTTAGAGCACTGATTTCTCCAGTGATAGAAAACGCTTTCCGGGCATAGATGTTTTCCATCGATTTCTTTTTCGCTTAAACAGCTGACAGTCGGATTCGCCATGTTTGTGGCCCTTGCGATCCGAGCGATCCTCTAAAGCGTTCTTGAGTCCTTTAAATCGTCGAAGCAAATACATACCTGCCGATAGGGGGCCGTTTCTCGCCTTCTCCATTCCCGATGAGCTCCAGCGGTGGAAGCGGAGGTGGAGGCGCGCCAATCTGCGGTGGAGGTGCAGGTGGGGCAGGTGCAGCGGGTGCAGTGGGAGGTGCCGATGATGGTGCTCCTGATGCTGCACCCGACCATCGAGCTGGCGCTGCGGCTGTTATAGGAGCAGGTGACGCAGCTACTCCGCCACCATCTCCGCCACCAAATCCCAGTGGAACTCCATTGGGGAGTCCCGTCAACGGCACAAATCCCATTGACGACCAGGATGCCAAGCGACGCAAGTGTCTGGAGACGGACGATGCCCAGGATGGAGCCAGCACGGTAGGTTGACCAAATTTTGGAGAATTTCTGTATTTTTTCACTACTGCAGAGGCAGCGCCTCTGCCCCGATCCTCCCCAGATGGTCGATGCAAATAGCGTGCTCAACAAGATCGCCAACCTGTATGCCGAGAAGCTGATGTCGGACATAGTGCTGCTGGTCGACGGGAAGGAGTATCCGGCCCACCGGGTCATCCTGTGCGCCAGCAGCGAGGTGTTCCAGGTGATGCTAATGAACCCGGAGTGGAATGAGTGCAGCAAGCGCGTCATTGAGCTGCACGAGGAGGCCTGCTGCTCGGCGGTGTTCCCGCAGTTCATCAAGTACCTGTACGTCGGACATATTGCGGTTACCCTGCAGACGGTGATGCCGATGCTGGCGCTGAGCGACAAATACAATGTGCGCGACCTGATAGACCTATGTGTAGGGTACATGACGAAGCACGTGGCCAAGGCGGCCACCAGTGGCTATCTGGTCTCCTGGCTGCAGTATACGCTCTCCTTTACGCCGACCCACAACGATCTCACCGAGACCCTGAAGCGTTTCCTCAAGTGGAACCTCGAGATGGTGGCCGAGTCGCGCGACTTTGTGGACATGGACCCCGCCATAATGCAGCTGTTGCTGCAGCAGAACGACATAGTCGTCACCAGCGAGTACAAACTGTTTGCCATCGTGCAGACGTGGCTGTTGCACCGCCGCGACCAGCTGGAGGCCACCTCCAGCTCCGCGGCCAGTTGCAACGCCAGCTTCATGGATCTGATCGAGCAGACGGTGGTGCACATCCGGTTCGGAATGATGACGCCGCAGGAGCTGTCGCACCTGTCGCTGATGGAGCCGCTGATCGAGTACCACAAGGAGTTCCTGGTCGACCGCATTGCCATCGGCATGAGCTACCAGTCCGGGCAGGAGGATCGGGTGCGCGAGGTGCGGGCCAGCGAGTCAGGGGAGCTGCAGTTCACGCCGCGCCTCTACTGGAACGACACCTGGAGCGTCGACATCGATGTGCACAACTTTGACGAGATCGAGAACTACAAGAACTACGTGAAGCTCTTCTTTTCGCAGCGTCACATCGCCGAGGTGGAGGATGGTGAGCGGTTGTCTTAGTCGGGATAGTCTTATGGGTTTTGCAATTGTGACTCCATATTCGAACAGATACTTGCACCACTTGGGAGATCGAGTTCTTTCCGCGCGGCGTCATGTACAACAAGGCCAAGATGGTCTGCGGCGAGGACGTGCCGGGCTGCTCCCTGAACACGGTCCGCTTGCGGGTGACCTGCAAGCACCAGAACATAGGCGAGGAGCGTTTCAAGGTCAGTTAGTCGCTGGTAGTTAGAGAAGCCAAGCCGAACTCTGTGTAATTTCAGGTTGCTGTGCTGATCGTGGGTGTCCAGAACACCATCTCGCACATTCGCACTGTGGTGGAGCGCACAGAATACTTCTCGGACACGTCGCGCGTCATCAATTTGGACAACCTGCTGCCGTACGAAGAGCTGGAGCACACATCCCCCTACTTGAGCCCCCACCTGACGGGCAACCAACGGAATACCCTGACCCTCCACGTCCTCATTACGCCCATGGGCGTCCATACGTGTCGGGATGCGCCGCCGTTCCAGTTCTAGACACTTAGAGAGCTAGACACCTGACGAATTGATGCCCTCACACCGCGTTAGCATCCGCTCCACAGACACTGTACTTTACTCTTCCATTATAATTTTTATGTATGTATAAACTCAACGTGACTGCTACCCCCCTTGGGCTCAACGAGTGGCGGGATGAAACCACGGTCCTGTTTCCGATCCCCATCCATTCCCGCCGCCATATGTTAAGTTTTTGTTTTTTTTTTTTCTCCTTTAAGTAATTAGACGCCACACGTTCGGCATGTTCGGCACGATTGTCTAATAAACATATTGTAAAGAAACGAATCGATACCCCTACTAACCAAGCCCCCAACCTGTCCAGGTCTCTGGAACGTTATCGAGAAAGAGAGAGCTTTCAGTTTCAGCTTCAGCCAGGAGCAGTCGCACCAGTTTGGATGTTTTACGGCCAATAGAAACGTGTGTGCTGGCGCGGTGATCCATATACGAGTGCGTTTACGGCGGGGATTAGGCTGTCGCATTTTGGGTATAATCTCTTTATCTTTATGTCCCTTGCTTGGAGTGACTTGGCTGCTCTCCCGCTTGCTGGGTGTCACGTTAGTCATGGATGGGTGGATGGGTCCAATCCGGAGTCCACGGAATCCATGCAATCCACGGAATCCATCGAGTACAACGGAGTACTTGCCGAAACGAACACACATCGGTGTATTATACAAAAGTAAAAGTCATCAATCGAATTAATGTTGAAATAAATGTAGTGATTATTTATTGTCGCTTCAAAAAGTAGCCAAGCCAAGCCTCTTGTTGAACGAGTTTATGTTTTCTATGGACTGAATTATAAAGAGTTACTATCATACTTACAATTAGGTATTATCATCTATCAAATGACACTAGTTTTAATCTCTGTACTAAACCCAAAGTCGGACAGTCATTTTGTAAGATATATAGTCACTTATTTTCCCCGTGAGTCTGAGCATTTTGAGAGATCCTTATGGGCGCGCCTCTGCCTCTGCCAGGTATCCGATTATTGTAAATTAAATGTTACAAATTACTTATAAATGTATACAAAGCGAGTATTTACAAGAGAATATCAATAAATTACTTCATTACTTTTAAACACCTTAGACCCATACTGGCTTTGTTTATTCGCTCTGCGGGAGGTTTCCTAATCTCCAGATCTGCTAATCTGGCCAAGTTGGGGGCTAGACCTTATCGCCGCCCCTGGTGTCTGCTATTGCTCACCTAGACGGGATCATTACACCACGGCACTGACTTGCAGATTCGAGAAGATGGTTATTTCAGATTTACGGCTTTTGTCTTCGTCTGTGGTCTTCGACTGAGAGAGCTTTACAGATCGGACCGTACTTTGGAGCACGTATCCGGACGTACTTTTAAGAACTCGACGTCGCGTTGCGGGGCTTGTCAGTTGGACGTGAACGGTGCCGCGGATCGCAACGCAACGGAACTGAACGAATCCCACTGCCCCTCCGGATCTAGGTCGAGCTCAGGACATAATGGATAATCCTGCATACGTAATCGACTGCGATCGCGGGTTCGGTGAGTCTGAGGGGTATTCTGATTGTAAAGAGTGCAAAATATATACATATATATCTTCTTGATATAATAAATCATTTAATTTGTTATTTTTATAAGATGATAGTGTTAATTCTGTGTTCTCTAAAAATATTTGTTATAACTTTATTACTTTGTAAGTAAATAAACCCTTTTTTTGGAAACTTTGACAAGGTTTCCCTTAATCAGAACCCAGAATACGAACTTTAATTCTGAAAAATTTCAAAAATATCGGGCTTTATGAAAGCTTATTCAAATACACAATATTCTATACTAATTGTGTGGATGTTTTATCAAAGGATCCAAAAGAGAGGAGCTTCGGAGTGTTCTCGAATCTAAGATCCAAAAAAAAGTTCAAATTCCTTTCAAGAATAGATTAAGTTAGTTAATAAACAAAGGAAGAATGAATGTTTTTAAGTTTGACTAAAACCATAAATTTTGAAACAATATTTTTGCATAATTTCCTTAAATTGCTTAATAAATATATGTATTTGTATATTGTTTTTTACCAAACTCCTTTATCCAATACCTAAAGAATATACCTAACGTATTTGGAAAAAAGATATTTCGAATTGGAAAATTCGAACTTAAGTAAAAACTGAATTAAAACTCGACAGCTTTTTGATTTTTGTTTGCTATGCTTTATTATTGCCAAAATGACTTTGTTTTTGTTTTTTGTTTTTGTTTTTGTTTTGGTATACATATATAAGATATACATGCGGTATATAAGATATATATATGCGGTATATGCCCATCAGTTACAGATTCAATTCTATATGGTATCGTATGAATATACTTTAGTTATTATTGATGAATTCAATTCTCGTGTCTTTGGATGCAGATGCAGTTTCCCTCCCTCTTTCTCTCCTACTCGCTTTCACTTTCACTTTCACTTTCACTTTTTCCCCTTTTAGTAAGAGAGATACTTTGCCCGCGTTTCTCTGAGTGTATTTCTGTTTTGATCGGTTTTTGCATTTGTTGTTCGAGTATGTGAATAGACCGAGAAAAGTCACGTCAGACATCGGTTATATGGGTTATATACCCCATAAAATAGCTTCAAGTTTTATCTTTTGGGTATTTGGTTTTAGACTTGACTCGTCAGGGTCGGATTAGGAATGTGAGGGCCCGACCGCGGCTGATCATGATATACATATAACCCAGATAACCGATACCTCCTCGTAGGAGGTGTCCTTTCAGAAGCAGTTCCGTGTAATTAGAGTGTTTAGAGTCTCTGATGTGATGTGTGTGTGTTAAATGCTGATTACGAGTTACGAGTATAGTGACATTGTCCGCCTCCTTGGCGGGGTACTCCTTGGATGGTTTACTTGGTAATTGGAAATTGGTATTCCCTAATTGGTTATTGGTAACTGGTTAATGGTAACTGGTTACAGGTTACTGGTTACTGGTTACTGGTTACTGGTTACTGGCTACTTTGGTTTGGCTAATTATTGTAGTTGGTGTAGCGTTCGCTAGCTGCCTGGAAGCAGTGTTCTAGGTGGGGTGAGTTTGCTGCTGAGCTTGGTGAGGTGAGCCGCCTGTGTGATCCGTGATCCTTGCCGAGTGACTTTCTACTGAAGTGGGTCCCGTTTAATGCGTGTGTGGGAGTATAGGAGTATAGGAGTATAGGAGTGGTACAGTGTTGTTGGTACATTAACTATATTTGTTTGGCTATGGTTTCAACTATCCTTTTTGCGGTACATAACGCTATTAACCTCTATATGCGGCCAAATCCGGCTCTATATATATAGTTTGTCCCGGAGCCCAGTACCGAGACGAGACGAGACGAGTCGAGGTGCCGGGCTCAGTTGGAGAGATGTGGTGCTGCCCCTCTAAACAGTGCGTGTGTGTGTGTGTGTGTGTCCGGGATGCTCCTCCATCCTCCATTCCTCAATCCTCCTGCCCCGGAGCCCAGATCTGCACTTACTTCTCGAAGATCAGCTCGCCGGTGAGGAACGGATTGAGGTAGGTCTGGGCCTCGTAGCCGGAGACCGAGGCCGTGGTGGTCCGTCGCCGACCGCCATTCTGCGCCCCGCCACCCCGCCTCTCGTGAGCGTGGCCGTGGGCGTGGTGTGAGGGCCGCTTCTCGTCGCTGGGACTCAGGATCAGGGGAATGGGCATGGAGGTGTAGAGCTGCAGTTGCGGCGGCTGGACGATGGTACCCGCCGCCGGGTTGAGGGGCGTATCCATGTAGCCGTGTGGCAAGGTCGCTGCTGTGGCGGCCACGAACGATTCTCCGCCACTAGTGGTGCTTGGCGTGGAGCTGGCCGTGGCTGTTGAGCCCCCAATGGAGTTGGAGTTCGAGTTGGAGTTGGCCACGGAGAGTTTCTTCTGACCTCCAGCGCTGCCACCGCCGCCGGTTACCCTTGACCTGTGGTGCTTGTAGTGCCCGCGGTGGGTCTTGCGCTTCGCGTGACCCATGCCGGTGACTTCTGCCGGCGGCGAGGTGTCCAGCAGGGGCAGCAAGGGCAGTTGTGCCTCCGGGTCGCCGTCCAGGTCGCTGCTACTGTTCCCAGTGCCGGACGGGCCGAGAAGGGGTTGCTTCAGAGGATCACGGGGGTATGGGTGCGGATGCGGATGGGGATGCGGACGCGGATGCGGATGGGCCTGAATTATCGTGGCCGTGGCGAAGATCTCCTGGAAGCGGTTGCTCGCCTCCAGCTGCTGCAGCTGCAGGTGCTGGCGTTGCAGGAGCTGCTGGCGCTGCTGCTGCAGGTGGCTCAGGATGCGGTACTGGTCGAGGATGTGCTTGTAGAACTGCTCAGCGGTCACTTCCGATGAGTTCAGGAGGCGGATGGCTATTTTCTCGGGTATCACAATTTTATCTGCGAACAAGATGAAAACAACACGTCATTTGATTATCACACAATTGGCAGAAAGACATAAAGATTACAGTGTTTTCGAAACCTTTTACAATCCGGCTTAGAGATCCGGCCCGAAATAAACAAAAAGTTACGCCGTAAATCTTTACATATTTGCAATTCCATAAAACCTTTATGGGATGCTTAAAAATTTTTAAATAAAAAAAACCCCAAACCCTCTGTAATTCACTTTTATATCCCTTGATAATCTCGTATTCCCATTTAATTTAGAAAGTGTTTTCCCATGAGACCAACAAGAGGCCAGATATGGACATGGTACTATGGAGAATGTTTAATCCAATTTTTCTAATTTTTTTACCCAATAAAATATACTATAAGATGTATGAGGAGTAAAAAGTAATCCTTGGAATACCAATATGTTTTTCCAATATTTATCTGTATCTCGTGTTATACAAGTCCGATCGGGTTCTGCTAAATGGCATTAGAATAATGATATTTCGTACTAAAAAAGCTTCTCTGATAGTTTTGTTATTGGATGATTCAGTTTTGTTTAAAAGCGCCTCAAAGATGGACACTAGCAAAGATAATATCGCTTTTATATCTTTTCTTCGATAACAATAACCGTTAGAATGGCAACAAGTTATCGAACAAAATGGCGCATATTTGATCTATATCTGATCAAGCTAAGTAATCTAACTCTAAGTCTTAAATTTGATGCAAAAACAATGGATTTCTTTTTACTGCATACCTAAAATTCATAAATTCCGAAAAATTTCAATAAATTTGCTTCTTAATTTGCCAAAATTTAATACTTTGTATGAAATTTTGTCTATTATTAGTGCAGTTATGTCCAAAATAACGAATTTATTTTTGGTTCTATAAACTTTTTTTTTAATTTTTTAATGGTCTTGAAAGTTGTTAAAATCGGAATTTTTCCACCACAGGTAAGAGATTACCTTCTTCAAAAATTAATAACTTCAGATTTTCCACTTTTTCCAAGACTTTTAATAAGTCTCTTGAATAAAAAACCATCGCCATGGAAGCTCCTTGGGAGCCTTGGAAGTCAGACATGAAACATGTTTCTTGTACTTTCTGAAATGGCAAATAAATTGCAACTTGGTTGCCTTTTGCCTTTTTGCCATATTACTTTCACGAAGCTACCAGATTCTGTATTTAATTGCATCCAATTAGATTTATTGAACTGCAAACTGCAAACTGCAAACTGCAAATGGGGAGTACATGGAGGAAACCCCTGCACCCTGCATTATGTGTGTGTGTTGGGGGTGGTTTGGGTGGCAGAGTGGGTGGCAGGATGGGTGGTTGGGCTGGTTAGCCGTGTGCATGACACCCCATTGACCTAATTTCGAGTTGATTTACAAAAACTGAACAAAAAGCAAAGACGAAGGAGTGGGCGCCACCTCCCACCCCCCACCACCCACAAGGCTGGGCTGGTGGAACAATGTGGGTGGCTTTTCACGCCCTTCCCGAGAAAGTGCTGCCAATTCAGTTATATTCGGAACAAATCTTGTCAGCAGAAAGCTTTAAATTGAAGACATTTTTCCCCATTTTTTCGCCATTCCCCATTGTGTGGCAACTTTTCTCGGAGTTGCAGTTTTCATCGAATTAAGTAATTAAAAATGCATATTTGCTCTTTGGAATTGATTGCTGAGGCAGGGTTTCAAATAAAAAAAAAATAAAAAATTTCATGTTTTTCTAGAAAATTAGAGAAAATTTACTTTTTCAAAAAAGGGTCTTAATTATTAGTTCTTTTAATGTATTAATACATTATATTTAATATATTAATTATTCTATTAGTTTAATATATTATTAGCATTTTATATTTTCTTTATCCTAAGGAATACTTTATGGGAAATGTTATAATTAAAATATAAACAGAAACAATGAAAAAGGTTTATCGGTTAATTAATTAATTATTAAATAAAATAAAAATTTGTTAGAAAATCAAAAGGACTTTGCATGAAAAGCTTTTAAAGTAAAACGTATTTTGATTTTAAAAATGATCAATTTCCAGACCCTTTTTCTAGTTACTAATAATTAATGGTTAACTAGTAGCTAGTTACTTTCTAACGAATAACTAGTTAACTAGTAGCTAATTACTTTCCAACGAGTAACTTTACTTCGTATTGTTATTAACGAATACCGAGATGTAGTTCTGATATTCACTTTTTGTTATAAAAAATGGGCTAGGAATTGTTATTTGAAAATCTCTTTTCTTATTGAATTACATATAAAAATTACATAAATAAAATACAAAATACAAAATATACAAACAATTACATATATAATAAAATACTAATAATAAAAACTATTTAATAATGATTAATGATTAACTAGCTAGTTACTTTCTAACGAGTAGCAGTACTTCGTATTGATATTAACGAATACAGAGATTGTTCTGATTTTTTGTTATAAAAAAAGGGAATTGTTATTTGGAAAGCTCTTTTCTTATTAAATTACATTGGAAAGCTCTTTTAAAAACTGTTTCTCAACTATTAAAAATATGTTAAATAAATGGAATGCGACCCACACTTTGTAGATAATTGAGTGAACAATTTTGGGTTGGTTTTATTTCAAAAAAGAAATGTCATCGTTGTAGTGCGAGCCATTCAACCCCATCATGGGTAATGGGTGCTTCAGCCCCCAATCCCCAATCCCCAATACCAAAACCAATACCAATACCCATTCGAATCCGAGTCCGAATCGGAATCCCAACCCCAACCCTAACCGACCCCAACTCGCGTAGCCTAGATTCAGGCTTTGTCCCAGATTGACCGCAGTCCGCAAATGACCCGCCCAGTGATTGGCTTTGGTTTCTGGTTTCGAGTTTTGGGTTTCTGGTTTCTGGTTTCTGGTTTCTGGTCACCGGACCTGCAGTTAGTCACGGGCTTTTGGCCACTGGTTAACCCGGGATGTGACCCGGGACTAGGAAGGAACCAAATTCCGCACCGACTGCTCTGCTCGCTTACCGCAATGCGTGCCCTTGGTGACAAAGGGCCGGATTGTGGGGTCCCAGATGAAGATGTAGTACAAAGAGAGCATGATGGCGGCCAGCGAGACACAGAGGACGTAGACGGCAACGGTCAGGATCCGGATGACCTTGCGATTGCTCTGCTGCGGCTGGTAGCAGCGGCTTATTGTCTCCGTGGGCGGCAGTTTCACTTTCTCCTCCAGCGAGTTCACTTTCGAGTTCATTTTGAATTTTGATTTTTGATTTAGTTTTTGATTTTGATATTTGATATGCTTCCTTTCTCGTTCCCAATTGGCAGTAGCCTTTATAGTCTAGTTGTGGTTGTTGTTGGTTAAATGCAAAGTTATTATCGCTTGTTTCTAGTTTCTAGATTTATTTTGATATATCGCGTCCCACGTTTATCCCGTCGCGTGCTTAAAGTTACAAAAAAAATGGCGCGCTAAAAATCTGTCTGCCAACCGACGAGTCGGACGTGTGCAAGCGAAATGAATTGAGAAAGTGTGTGAAAGTACTGCAAGGTGTTCTGAGCTTCCTCGGTGCAAGTTCTGGAGAGAGAGAGAGAGAGAGCGAGAGAGATTGCTCGGTTAACAGCTGTTTTTCCTTCGCCCTCCTTCGCACCATCCTTACGAGCGAGTAACGGTAAACGGTAACTGGTTGGGGAGTGCAGTGCAGAAGTTTCGCGTTTGGCTTTCTCTCTCGCTTCGCCTGGAAACTTCGGCACTGCTCGTGGCGTGCCGTTATGGCTTTTTCGTCTCCGCTTGGCTCAGGGACGATCTTCGTTTTTAATTTCATTCATAAAATGCACCTATCCCTCCCAGCTCCCTGCACCTTCCACCGCACCGCACCGCACCGCACCGCCTGCCGCTCCTCATTTGAATTTTCGGCTGATTTGTTGCTGCCGCGTGGGCTTTGGGGGCTTTGGGGGCTGCTTTTGTGTTTATGCCACACGCCACTGGCATTTTGGGAAACAGCAAAGAAAACACAAAGAAATGCATAAAACAAAAACAAACCGCACATCGGCACGTTGCCGCCCTTTGTGTGTCAAGTGCAGTCCCGCCCCTCCTCCTACTGCTCCTTCTACTGATCCTACGCCCCTTACTCATATACGGAAATCAAAATACGCGATGCGATTTGGTGCGAGACTCGCCGCCAATCAATCAACTTTTCTTTGGCTATTTTAAATATTCAATATCTTTGCGATTGCTCCGAAAACGGGTGCTGACAGAGGCAGGGGTGGGGTTAGCGGCAGGGGGCTCTGTCTTTGACAGCAACCTTCGCAGGAGCCGCGAAGGACGCCGCTCACCTTTCAACTTTCGCTGCCTCTGCCACTGCCTCTGCCTCTGCCATCTGGTTCGTTTTCTCCTGTTGTTGCCCCACAATTGCATACCTTCGTTTTCCATTGCCTTGGCTCTCGGAAAAATCGGGGGTTAACAAACTGCAACTGGGTCACTAGGACACGCCGAGGGCGAGCGAGAGCGCACCAGCGGGCGATTTGGGCGACTCGGGGGTGGGAGCGAGAGAGCCAGCTGCACTGCCACACCGAACGATTGCAATGTCGGCCATTGATTTTGTTGTATAAGAACTGCACACACACACACACATACACACACACACTTGCAATCACAGGGACAGGGATAGGGACAGGGAAGGACGTTGAGGGAGGTTGAAAAGAGATAGCCACAAACACACGCATTCGACTACAGGAGGACCTCTGCTTGAGGGACGCCGCAAATCGTTTTATTGAAATCGGGTTGTCCCAGATTCTTGCTGCCTAGTCCTTAATCTGGATGAAATTTGAGGATTTTAAATTAAAATTAAAACTACAATTACTGGGATAAAAAAGATAATTTTACTAAAACATTTCAATTTAAAAATAAAATTCTTTTTTTAACTAGAAAATAACTAGTTGTTAAATATTATGGAAATAGGTGAGTCCCAGGTTTTTGCAGGACTTATCCTTAATTGTACTGATTAGTTGGATGATGGTTAAGGGTTTTCAAAATAAAATTAAAATTACTGGGATAACAAAGATAATTAATTAAAACAAAGGATTTAATGGGAATTAATAGTGAGTTGCAAGTCTGAAATAACTTTTAATTAATTCCTATTCCAATCAAGTAATATTTAAGTTTCTAAATATCAAAAAAATAAAACCTTTTTTTGTAAAAAGACAAAGATATATGAAAATAACATGCCAAAAAGTATGCTTTAAAATTTGAATTTCTGTTGGAAAAAATATTACTTTATTAAAAATGAATATTTTCTTTTTAATGTTTATATATATGCTAATAATAAATATTATGCTAATATGTATATATAATGGTATTGAATTTTTGAATAAATTGTATTTAGCGTTGCTCCACTGTAAATGCACTTAAATACATATTCATCATGTGGGCCAAGATGTAGGCCACACCCACAGACCTGCCACCTATCTGCCACCGAAACACACACACATACACACACACACCTATACATATGTGCACCTTTCCGGCAGCATTGTGGCAAAGTTACCCTCAAGGAGTTCCTTCTTGGGCCACGTGACCAGGTGGAGCACTGGCATACACCCATAGCCCCTTTCTCACCTCGGGTCCTCGGCTGGCATCTCTTAGTGCTGGCCTCGAAAATGTTTTCGCTCCTGCCCAATGCATATCGTCCTTCCTGCCACCTTCGTCCTTTTTCCCCGCCAAGCCTTGCCAAGCCCTGGCAAGTTTAAGGATGGTTTATCTACCTGCTTACTTATGTGCAGACAAAACTGATTAAGCAGGTCGGGCAGGACCCTCGGGTGGCAGGACAAGGAGCTGGGACTTGGGAAATATGGTAAACCCATAAGAGGGGATTTTCCGCAAGAGCCGAATCCACACATGATACGGCTGAGTACAGGCTCTGAATTGGATACACATAATTAAGCTTAAACTTTAGTTAAGGGGAAACTTTTGGGCCAGAAAAAGGACAAAAATAGGGCCAAGAACTAATGCAATTTGTGGCCCAAAAATACGACATATTACTTTGGTTTCGCTTGGCTTAATCCCATTATAAAGTTTCCGTTAAAGGAAAGGGTCCTTTTTGGGCAAACGAAGACACAAATAGGCGATGATTTAAATGCAATTATTAAACCCTGTAGTTTAAATTCAGTTTAAGGCGCCTCTTCAATTGCTGAATAATTGATAATTAATTAAAAGCCAATTGGTTTTCAATAAATAATCGCATGCGGCCAATGAGAATGTGAATATTACTCATACGCCCCGTTGTCCGGATTAATTTGAATCCGTTTGAAAGGCTTTTTAGCTTTGCAATTTAAAAATGCAGAAGGAAGGGGACACTCTAGATGGGTGGAATACCAGGATGTGGAGTTTAAAGTGGTTGAAAATTTAATAGGCCTTATCGGGGCCATTAAACAACACTGCGTATACGTAATATATCGGATTGGAAACAAAAACATACCAGAGAAAGGCTTCTGTCGGGTATGGGAAAGTGTTTGTTAGCCAAATACGGGAGTCTTTTTCTGGCCCTTGAAGACGGGCGGCATGCGCGAGTCCCAGAAGAAGATGTGGTAGATGGAGAGAAAGAATCCCAGACAGCAGAGGCCGCATAGGTAGATCACGATGACGAAGTAGCGGGCGAAACGTTCCGTGCAGGTGGGCTCCGCAAACACAATCTCCTCCAGCTGGGGTGTCTTTGGGACGTACGAGGCAGAGACGCCACTTCTCCGGGGTGCGCTGCTGCTGGCCAGGCGGACGCTGCTCCCGCAACCGCTCACGCTTCTGACGCCGGAGGTTGCTCTGGTGGCCTCCTCCTCCTCCTCGGCCCGCACATTCGATTCGATTATGTTGACGATCTTGGCCAGGTTGGCCACGCTGGTGGCCGTTCTGACCGATCCGGACTCCGTTGCCGACATCGCTATTACCGAAGCGCAAACCCTGATTCGAGTACTGATTTGATGGCGTTCCAATCGCGATTAAATCAAAATCGGTGACGCCGATGACGCCAGCTCTGCGATTGGGACGTGGTGGGACGTGGCAAATCGCAAATCGCAAAGCGGATTAGTTTTGTGCGTGGCTGTCAACTTTTGATATCGACCACGGGGTCTAATTAAAGCTTCCCCACCAGTGATGTAGCACAAGCGCTTACTTACTTTGCCCAATCGGTCTAGCCAAAAAAAAAACAAAGCCTGAATATATTGCTTCTGGTGAAAGTTTCCTTTAAATATGTATGAGATCATTGAAAATATTTCAGCTTTCCAAGGAAGCAGATAAACCGAAAACCTCTTCTAGACAAATTCTTAAATAGATACTCTTCAGAAATATGCCAAAAAATAGCCTTTGAACTTTTTCTAAACCGAAATATCGTTCTAAGCCAGCAAAGATTTAAGACTCTTTGACTTATTAAAGTTATCAAATAGAAAAATGTATTCTTTATATTTTGATTTCTTCTAAACTTTAAACCAAATGGGGAATAACTATTATCTCATGGATTCAATACTTGTACTATTTTTGGGGCACTGATGGATCCATCTGAGAAATTATTTGCTAAGTAAATATTGGTAAATATATGTTACCCGGTACTCAGCTCACCGGGAAAAAGTCGATGCATATTGAAACAAATCACCTTCGAAGGTGAAAAAAAAGCCAAAGCCATCGGCTTAGCCACTCAGCTCTGGTTGGGGTGGAAAACTGACAGCCAGATCAGTTTCCATCGGCCACTTACCCAAATCTGGTCACTGGCGCAGGGGTTGGTGAGTGACTGGGGCGGAGGACTGGACGACTCCGAAGGCGGTCCTAGCCAATGGGATGGGTGTGCTTGAAAACGGGCAGTGGCGGCATCCGTGAGTCCCAGATGAAGAGGTAGTAGACCGCCAGGGTCAGGCCCATGCCGCTTACCCCGCCCATATAGAGAATGAGGGTGAGGAGGCGGAAGGTCTTGGACTCGAAGAAGTCATCCGACTTGGGCACTTGGATCTCCTCGTCCTTGGCCTCCTTGACCACAGCGGCCAAGCTGCTCATCAAGTTTGACGCACCACTGGGACCACCGGGACCACCTGCGCCACTCATTTCGGTCCAGAAGATTCACTCCGAAATTCACCAGAAAAAAATCTACCCAAGCGCCTGGGTCTCTGTCTCTTTGGACGAACTAAACACAATTGAGGGAGAGCTCCGACTGGCGGGGATCTCTTGGTCTTTGGACAGCAGTCTCTAGTACCTAGTGTCTAGTCTGTAGTCTGTAGTCTTTTTCCGCCTCTTTCCAATTCCCTGGCTTTGGTTCGGTTCTAGTTCTGTTTTCGCTATCCGCTTGACTGCTTTTGCGGTTTCTTCTGCCCCAGGGGGACGGCCAGAGGGTGCCAGGGTAGGGTCCGGGCCTCCGTCTTGGGGGCCACGCTAATAAGATTCTGGAGGCCAGGCCGGACTACATCACGTGCTGCGCTCTTCGGCGGCCACTTGACCCGGTTTGATTTCCCTTCCAGCCACCTCCACCTTTTCAGTCTTTGCCTCAAGATGGGTCTGGTGAAGATGGGGCTTAATGGGTATCCGAGGGGTAGATATGGACACTATTCTGAGAGACGCACCGTTTAATATATAAAGTGGCTTCTACAGAAACCCTTCACAGGTAATCCACTAGTCGAGTGGCTGCCAATGCCTTCGTTTACCCACCTTTGATAGCTTGGCCAAATCCAATTAGCGACCACCTTCCTCCCTCTTCCGGGGCGAAGGCAGAGAAGGCAGAATACGGATTGGGGGTGCAACCCCCATCTGCACAGGCAGATGGTCATTGGTACTCGTGCACTTTCTGCACCGGATGGCCGCCGATGGAGACGGGGAACTTGAGGTGGATGTCCGGCATGCTGGAGTCGAAGAAGAGCAGATAGTACAGGGCCAGCACCATGCCCAGGCCGCTGATCCCGCCGAGGTACAGGAAGATGGAGATCACCCGAAAGGTCTTCGACTCGAAGAAGGCCGATGGAGGCTGCTCCTTCGGCAGGCGGACGTCATCCGCGGGCTCGTTTGCTGGCTTCTCCTCCGATTTCTCTGTCGGATCAGAGCCGGCGGTAGACATGGCCAAAATGCAACTGGACATGGTCCGGATGCCATGGGGTCTACTTAAAGGCAACTCAAATTATGCCATATACTGAGGGGTTTCAATCAACTGACACTGATTGACGGATCCTTTTTGATAAGTACACTAAGCGAAAATTGTGTTTATAGGCACCTTTTTAGGGCACCTGTTTATTTATATATAGAATCATTATAACAAGGTAATACAAGATAGTCTCAAGATAACACTTACTATTTTTAACATTAAACATATATTATTTATTATATTAGTTATAAAAGCAAGACATTATTTTATCGTGCTTAAATATATATAAAATATTTTTTTACATTTAATATTTTAATAAAATAAATACGAAAAGATAAAATTCATAATTAATAAAAAACTTCAGTTTTGTTAAGATTGCAAGTAAAGGAAAAACATCAATCGAGGTTTTTAACAATCAATACCCGGTAAATACCAAAAAACATACAAAAGTATATTTTTAACAATTTCTCAGCATATAAAGAAGTTTTTATAATGAATTTGGATGCATCTAAAGTATAATATAAATAGATAGAAAGTATAGATAGAATTTATATATTATATATTCAAAATTTTGTATTTTTAATTTTGTTTTCTTTGCTTATAATAGAGAACTGATTAATCCTTCAAGAAAACATAATCCATATTACTTGTATATCTAGTTGTAAATTATACGTTATTTTCTTATAATTTATATTAAGTTCTTTAAGTTTGGTCGATATCTCTAGTAAAAATAAAGCTAAGGAAGATTTAAATTGTGTTTTATTAACTAATACCTGATAATTGATTTAAAACCTAGAAAAAATACGTTAAATTTTATATATTATATACAATATATATTATTGATTTGAATAAACAAGTTATTATGGTAGTATGAAATAGTTAAGTAGATAGAAAATATATTTTAGTCTCTAAGATGTTGGTCCCTGGTTTTTTTGCGTGTAATCTTAAAACGATTTCCCTAATCCGACATATTTTTCTCCCACCCTGCAGCCCTTGAAAAAGGCAACGACGAGAAGAGCCCGGAGAAGCCGAAACCCCACAGCTTCGACGAGGCCATCTCGCTGACCGGAGTGGGCCGCTTCCACTACAAGCTGCTCCTCATCTGCGGGCTCTGCTTCATGGCGGTCATGGTGGAGATCATGGGGGTCAGTCTCATCATGAACCAGATGAAGTGCGACCTGCTGCCGAGCCTGGACGAGCAGGGCATCTTGGCCTCGGCGGGATTCCTGGGCGTTGTGCTCAGCTCGCATGCCATGGGTTTTCTGGCGGACACCTGGGGCCGGACGACCACCCTTAAGTACGCCCTCTCCCTGGCTTCGGTCTGCTCCATCGTGTCGGGGTTCTCGGTTAACATTTGGATGCTGATCGTGTTCCGGTTCCTCACCGGCTTCTTCATGTCCGGCGGGCAGGCGTGCGTCTTCAGTCTGTGCGGCGAGTTCCACGGCCAACGGTCCCGGGTGCGGCACGTGACCCTGCTCTCCGGGTTCCTCTGCCTGGCCATGGTCTTTGCTCCAGGTAAGTCCCCATACCCGGTACCCAGAATCTGGTCCAGAGTATAATTTACCTTTCCAGCCATGGCCATTGGCATCCTGCCTTTTCGAATCGAGACCGTTGTGTTGGGCATGCGCTTCTCCTCCTGGCGTGTCCTCATCCTGTCCAACGTTTTCATTTCCCTGGTGGCTCTGGCGGGCATCTCGACGCTGCCGGAAACCCCCAAGTACCTGCTGGTGCAGGGGCGACCGCAAGAAACCCTGGACACGCTGCGCACGATCTTCGCCCAGAACACGGGCCGCGACCCCTCCGAGTACCCGGTGCGGGAGATTGTGCTGGAGAGTGGCGGGGCCAGCATTGGCGACGTGCACGGCTTTCTTGACGCAGTGCGTTTGGTCTGGCACCAGACGGTGCCGCTCTTCTACCGCTCCCGCCTGGCTCAAACGTTCAACATCTGCGTCATCCAGTTCCTCATCTACTTCCTTGCTCAGGGCATCTTTATGTGGTTCCCCACCATCCTGGACGAGCTGGGCACCCGAGACGGTGAGGACGCGCTCCTCTGCAGCGTCCTCCAAGGCCTTAACACGGGATCCAATACAACGGACAGCGGCCCAGTCCTTGCCAGCTGCCCCCAGGACGTGGACACCGCCACCTACCAGGTGATGATGATTATCGGGAGCTCCTTCGTGCTCATCTACCTGTTCTTCGCCTACATCATCGACTACACCGGAAAGAAGAACCTGCTAAGTAAGTATCTCCCGAGTATCGTGTATCACATTCCCACTAAGCCTACTAACTCCCTGACTCTCCCGTTTCCAGTGGCATGGATGCTGCTGACCATGGTGTGCCTGGTGGGCCTCCACTACCTGGATCAGTACGTCCTCGTGGTGGTCGCCCTCACCGTCGTGATGGCGATCGGGAACTGCGGCGGCCTGGTAAGCACCATCGCCATGGACTTCTACCCGACCCACATCAACGCCATGGGCATGTGCTTCATCATGATGGTGGGGCGCCTGGGGGCGGTGGTGGGCAGCAATATCCTGGGGCGGCTGTTCTTCGCCAACTGCGACGCCGTCTTCTGGGCGATGCTGGGCCTGGTGGCTTTGCTTTGCTTCATGGGCTACTTCCTGCCGGACAAACGACCCTCCAGGAAGGCCACATCACCCTCGGCAACGGCCACGGCGATAGTGGCGGCCACCACGAACCCCGTCATCGCCATTACTTCTAAATCGGATTAGTCTGGACTGAGCAGAGAGGCTTCTTCTAAACTTTATTTTTTACTTTAGTTTTTTTTATATATTAATAGAAATATTTTTTTGTCTGTACTTCTCAGGAATGAAACTTAAAACTTTTTTTTTTGTATGAATTAAGAGACTTAAATATGTATTGCACTTTTTCTGCAAACTTTAAAGCTATTCATAAACTTTATCTTCCTCCTCGATATTATTCATAAATACGAGAAAAAATCACACATTTTTATGTACAATATTAAAAAAAACTTTTTTTTTGTTTCAGTTAAAGATAGATATTATAATAAATATTTATTATGAACTCGTATGGTTCGAAAAAACTATTGGGCATTCCGTTTTTTTTTCAATTATAAAGCTTATAGGTATTTAGAACTAAAAAAATTAATATTAATAAAATTTATGGCAAGATGTTTTTGGTTTTTACCACGTATTATTCAATAAATTAATAACACTAAAAGACATTTTTATTCTGGTGTTTAGGGTGTTAAAAAAATATAGATTCTTAAATTTTGAAATATTTCCAAGGATTCCAAATGCAAGGACTCTGGATCCCTAATTTTTGTAAAGTTTTCCAAGATATTAATATTATTTTTTCATTATATAATTATTATCTTCTATATTTATTAGTTGTTTTTTATTATTAATTATTGGCTTCTCTATATTTTAATCTAAAGGATTGGACAAATTTTCTATTGGATATGGGTATTCCTCTCCAAAAGCAAAAAGATTTGGAATCCAGGAAGAATCGGGAAGGGGAAGGGGAACGGGAGCAGCCGCCTTGGACATGAAAATGGGAAATGGATTAGGTAAATGTTTGTGCCCATTCCTCGCCAGCAGTTCTGGATGTTGTCACCGAGGCGGCATGGTGGCAGCCTCGTCTGCTGCATTAACATTCCCGGAATTTATTGCTGGATGAGGGGGGTGGTCAAGTGGCAGGGTAGCAAGGTGGCAAGGTGGCAAGGTGGCAAGGGAGGGGTATCCATGGGGCAGACTAAACGCATTCCAAGTGCCGTCGCATCACCAGTCCCAACTCCAACTGCTAACCGGCCGAAAACGGTATTCCTAGACAGTCGGGGCATATCGGCTTTTGTATACCTTTTGTAACTGTAGGGGAAATGTTACAAAAAAAAATTAAAGTTAAATAAATTATTCTAACATTCTTTTCTATTCTAAAAGAAAAATATTATATATCTTAATATTTAGTGGAAAAGTATTCTTTAATAAGAATAAAAAGAATGAAACTTTCTGCAAAATATTCGTAATTACAGAAGCATTCTTATTTCATTAATTTCACTGAGTTTATTAATTTAGGTTTTATTATTTATAATAATTAGTCTAAAAAAATTAAATTTTTTTAATAATATTTTGTTAATCCCTTACGATATAGTTTGTTTAAAAAAAAACAACGCAATAGAAAACTTTTTTAAAGCGGAAAAAATATTTATTAGTTTTTTAAAAAATATTTCAGAACAAATAATAATTTTTAATTTCATGAACTCAAATTATATACAATACAAAAATTTGTTATCAATACAAATCGTGCGTTTATATTGTATATATTTTAGTAAAAATACATTTAATGGTTAAAAATTTCGAATTTTTAAATTGATATTTAAAGTTCTCTTTATTTCTAGGTAATCAAAATATTCCATTTATCCATTTTAGAAGATAGTACGCTTTCCATTAAACGGTAGGGTATTCGCTGTTCGCATATGTATCTTCGATTGCCTTCCCACTTGTTTGTCAGCGTTTTTGTGCGTTTGTTTTTGTATTTATTCAGCAAAACGGTATTTGCTCCGCCGGCTGGTCACAGTCTGCAGCGGCATCTCCAGCTCCAGCGCCAGCTCCAGCTTCAACTTCCACTTCAACTTCAGCTTCGACTGCAACTCCAGCTCCGATTCCAATTCCAATTCCAATGCCAACTCCAACCCACTGATTCGGTAAGCCACTAAGCAGGTAAGCAAGTTGGCAAGTTAGCAGGCCAGCCAGGTGAGTCAGGTGATCCAGGGGAGTCTAGTGAGCCAACCAAGCAACAAACCATTGCCAATCACAACACACACGTTGCCACGTTGGATTCCTCAGCCACATCCAGTCACATCCAAAACCCGAAGTCGCAGTCCAATTCCAAGTGCGAGACCAATTGCGAGACCGATTCCCTCTGCCACAATCTCTGGGCCCAGAAGAGGCTTCTCTGGATCGGTAGACCTGCGGCTTGGTGGCTTGGTGGCTTGTTGGTTTCTTGGTTTGAAGGTTTCGAGGATCGGTGGCCATTGATTGCTTAACTGCGCATTTCTCGACTTATATGGCATTGGCCAGATAACCGCTTAACAACTGCCAGTCCCCAGTCGCGTCTCCAGTTCCATCTCCGCCTCCGTTCTGGTCCCAGCGCCCCGTTCCATTAGCCAACGGCATTGGCATTGCCAATTGGCATCGCAGTTCGAAAATGAGCCATTTGGGGGGGCTGGCTGGGGATCCGCACTGGACCAGACCAGTCCATCTCGCCTCAGCCCACATGGCCAGGTCACTAAATTTCCATTTAACAGCAGTCAGCGCTGAGTGACAATTAAGATGGCCTCGAAGTCCGAACCACCCACTCTAAAAACTGGCTTCTCCAATATTTATTCATACCTGGTACTCCTGGCACTCCCATATACATTGTGCTTCTTCAGCTGTTTCTGTGAGCTTTGATCTCTGAAACTAAGCTATAGAATCCTAAATAGACATGTATTTCATGTATAAAGTCGACATTTTTTTTCATCTAAATATTTGAACGAAATCATTTATGAAAGTATTTGAAGTCTAAAGGTCTTAGGTTGATAATAGTTATTCCTTAATTTATTATAAATGATCCTCAAATTTACTGCACAAATTTCAGCAGCATATTGAAAGAAGAAAGATGAGTACCGGGTATTCTATAGCCGAAACCCATCTTCTATCTTTACCAATCTTGTAATACAATTAGAAGGCTTTATAGATAGGTTTAATAGAATATCTTTATATAAACCAAAGAAAAGGAATGGAAAATTATTAAAATATTTCCATTTGACTTTCCTTCAAAATATTCTCTCAAAATATTAAAAATAGAAATTTTTTCAGAAAACCTCTATTTTAACAGCCAATAAAAGGTGATAGACGATGGTGCAAATTAGGTATTGATAATTAAATGAAATTTTTATTATAATAAGTAAACACTTTCTTTTCACTTCTTTTCTAATAGCTTTGTACTCCAAACTCCAACAAAGTACCGGGTATGAATAGTCTGCCATAATTAGAAAATGAATTCAAATTTTCCTTCAATCTCAAATAAAAAGGCGACAATAAAAATGTACAAAAGACTTTTGGTTACACTGAGAAAACCATTTGAATGCAAAGTCGTTTTCGCCCTCTTGAAAAGGAGAAAGTAAAAAAGTGCCAAAATACAAAAAAGACTTTACAATGAATGATTTTTTGTTATGATGGAAAGAGGCTTGCGATGCTGAGACATTCCACAAGTAATAATTATTTCAAGAAAAAGTGTTCTGGATTGCCAAAAAAGAATACAACATATAGTCTTGAAATTGCATTGACACAGTGTAGCAAGCCCAGAAGATGGCATTAGTATGCTGGACTGGATTCGGGGTCGTCGGCTCTCGATTCCAGGTGACAAATGAGCCGATGGGCACGGGCACGGGCACGGGTACGAGCACGGGCTGACACCTGACAGCCTCTACCTGAGAGCACCTGTCCGTCCGCTTGACGGACGGTGGGCCCACCAGCCACCAGCCATCAGCCCACCAGCCGACCCACTAACCCATAATGGACGCAAATTAGCATCGACATTAGCCCGACCAACAATAAAAGCAATAAAAAACAGAAAAGAAAGAAAAGCAACGAGCCAACAAGACAAGACACATCCGAGGAATCGGCAACATCAACAGAAGTAATTGCAACAACACTTGCGATGCTGGTAATGATGTCGATGACAATGGTGGTCTCTATGTGCCATCGAATCCAGCGGCTTCATTTGCTTCTGGGTCACGGAGTCACCCGCCAGCTGGGGGACAGTGCTGGCGGGGTAATGTCCACATTTGCATACCTCCAGTACCTCCAGACAATGTGCCCAGAAACCAAATGAACCAACTGCCCAGACAATCGGGCCACTCAAAGCCAAACGGAGCACCACCTGGTCGAGGTGCTTCCATGGATGGGAATCAATGGGAAGATCAGTTAAGAAGCTCTATTTAGCCGGAAAGTCACTGGCCGGGTTGCCGGGGAGTATATTCAAGAGTATCTAAGACTGATGTACTGAAAATACACTGCAATAAATACTTGTCTATCTAATTAAGGACACTTGGTAGTTACAAGTCCAAAATGCTTAAGACTTCACGTTCACTTTAAGGCACATTTCAGCCACAAAAACTAAATAGTAAATCTTTATCCAAGGGGTGGAATTAAAAAATTAAAAAGTACATCTTTTTTAAGGGTTTTCTAAATTACTTTCAGGTTGTTAAATAAAAAACAGAATATCTTGTTAAATACATCTTTTAAAATTAATATAAGAAATAACCGTTTGAAATTTCTTTATGTTTTTGAGTGTATGTACATTTTTGTACTTTAAATTTAGAAAAACGATTTTGAACAAATTACCATTATTTGAACAAAAATACCCGGTACTCATAGAGTAGGTTTTTTGATATAGGTTTTTTGATATATTTTTTATATGGTATAATGGTTGAAATTTAATAAACATTGGAAATTTAAGCTATAAAACCGTATTTGGTTCTTAAAGAAGTTAATATTAAAAGTTACTAAATATCTTGAGGCACAAAATAAAAACAGGACCAATATTCAAGATAATTAATGGGCTAAAATATGTTTAAAAATATTCAAATTTACAAAAAATGAATACCTCTTTTAATAAATAAACATTTAAAGCTTTCTTCGTTGATGTTTTTATTTACAAAAGCTTACAAAAATGTTTTTATCTGCTCCATTTATTCAATATACTTTAATAAAATATTTTATATTTCTTAACAACTTTTAAATATTTTATGAAATCTTTGTGTGGAATTTGTGCTTTATGGGATTTCGTAGTCTTTTTTTCTACATAAATATATAAAAAAATATTAATATTATAAATATCTGAAAAATATAATTCCATTATTAATAAATTTGCAATGTATGGAATCTTAAAGTCTTGTTTCTACGTAAATAGCAATATTTCTAATAAATATATAGTTTAATGCAGAAATATGCAGAAACTTTTCTCCGTGTAGTTGAAATGGCAGAAAATGCGTTGAGGAATTGCCGTGATGACAGCAGAGGAAGGCAGAGGAGTTCGCGGGGAGCAGAGAACTGGGTCTGGCTCTGGGTCTGGACTTGGGTCTGGGGGGTACTATAGTGTGCCGATGGCGATGGCTGTCTAGGAAACAGGTGATGGCTTACAGGCGATGGCTTAAGAGCCGGGAATAGCTCCCTCCCCGACCAGAAAACTGCCACTGATGATGCCAAATTCAAAAGTGGATTGCGCATGCATGGAATTGGAATGGGAATGGAAATGGGAATGAGAACGGAGAACCGAGAACCGAGAAGAACCAAGAACGGAGACAGGAGACTGGAGAATTGAGAACCAGAGTGGAGGTAAAGTTGGAGCAACTTCCTTGCCCTGGTGTGGCATCCATGTTGAGCTAATGAAGCGAGTAAAATGCCGAGAAGGTGGACCGACCCGACCCGATCCGAACCGAACCGATCCGATCAGGATGACGCCTGCCAAGTCAAACGTTACTTAATCGCGGTCCCAATGGCCTCGCCAGCCAGCAAAAAGCGCAGCCTCGAAGTCGACGCCAACTTGCAACTGCAACTGCAACTGCAACGGCGGCAGCAGCAGCGACAGGTGCCGCGGTGCAGCGGTAAAGAATCCAGAGGAATGCAACAGATCACAAAACGAACGGATTCCAGGTTGTGGTTTTTAAACTGAAAAAACCCGACCATGAGAATAGCTCAAAATGCTTTCTTAGAAGCTGTGTTTTTGGCCAAACACATTTTCACAGAATGCCAAGTTTATGAGTTCGAATCTAAAGAACCTTATATTTACACAAAACTTTGGGAGTGTTTTGGGAAATCTCTTTCCATACCCGGTACTCGCAGTACACAAGGGTATATTATTTTGGGTGTATGGTTTTCGAGGGATATCTTAAAACATTGAACTCCATGAGTGTTGTTAGGAAAACTTCATATTCAGAAAAATGTTGATTTTTTTTTTGTAAAATATTTATTTATTTTTCATCAATTTTTATATATTTTCATCATTCTAATCCCCTGAATGTGCATTTAATTGTAATGTCTAGAATTTTGCTAAAAACTTTACTAAAGTCAATTTTCAAGTTGAAATCGCTTAAAAGCCTCCTGGATTTTGCTTGGAAACTGCTCAATAATGAAAAAAAGGGGTTTTTTTTACCTTGGAAACACTTTCGAGAGGCTTTGAAACAACTTTTGAAGTCAGTTTTACAAAATAAAAAAAATTTGTAAAAAATACAGGAAATTGCGGCTATAGGCAATCTGATCAATCTTGATCTTGATCTGATCTTGATTTAACTATCAATCGGAAATACAAATTTCATGTCTTCGAAGATAGAAGAGTATCTGGGCCTTCATAAAAAAGGCTCTCAACGAAGGTCATCTGGGAAACCATGGAAGTTATAGCATTTCTGATTGTTCAGTTAAATGGCAGCTATAGGATATACTTCGACTTATATACGAGTTTAGAAAATAATAAAAAAAACTATAAACAGTTAACGAGAAAAACAACAAAATCCAAGTTTACACACTTTTGACACTGTCAATAAATTGTTTACAAAAATGACTAGCTCTATTAACTTAAATTTTATAACAAAAGATTTATTATTAATAATATTTAAATATTTATTATTATATTATTATTTAATATTTAATTATTTAATAATTTTAATACTTTGTATGCCCTTCATTAGCATTAGTAACATATTGTAGGCGTTTTTTCATCGATCCAATCAGTTTTTGTAGGTCATATTCCTGTGGAATCTCTTGCCACTCTTCTAGTCAGTTCTGCTGGGTTGTTTGGTGTCCGCTTTTCCAAGTTTTCCTTAAGGTGGACCCAAAAACATTCTATGGGGTTCAAATCTGGGCTTTCAGACCAAATCCATTTTCCAAAAATCAAAACAAGAAGTCCGTATATTGGAGGCTTCTTCGTTCGGAATTGGAGCTTGGAATCTGTCTGAAAGAACTGCGAACAAGGCCCATTCGCTTGGCGAAGTAATCCTGCTCAGAAATATTATATATACATAGGCTTTAATTGAGATCTTTTTTTGCACTTTTAGTTCGGTTTGTAAATATATAAAAAATTTGAAATTTTTTGTATAAAGATATGAGAAAGTTTTAACGAGGCAATAAAAATGTTGATTTTATTTCTTCTATGAAAGCTCATATAAAATTTTTGTATCTTATAATCGAAACGAGCTTTCAAATTGCCTTTAAAAGAAGCTACCCTTTTTGTGCTGGAATAGAGGGTATTAAATATAAAACCCGATGTGGGATAGTAAGAGGCAATGGCAGAGGTAGCGGCAGTGGCGTGTGGAGTATGCAGGCGCGACGGCCAATCAATTCTCAGAAATGAAAACGCCGTCTTCGGTGGGTATTACCGTTGCTGTTGTTCTGCTTCTGGTGCTGATTCTTCTGCTGATTCTTATGCCGCTGGCGGGATGAGTGACTGGCTGGCTGGCTGGCTGGATGGCTGGATGGCTGGATGGCCGGCTCTTCACATTTCACCGCGCTTGTTGTTGGCACAATTGTGTGAGTCTACAGCTACATCTACAGCTACAGAGCCAGCCACATAAACAGAAAAGAATGCGAAGAAATGCAAAATGCAAACACCACGAACCACAACACAACCACTTTCCAAATGCATTCATGATGTTTACCGTTTAAATGCGCCCAGTTGTTGTTTTTGTTAGTTGTTGCTTGGTAGTGGTTGCCTGCAGACAGAGATGGCCAGATGCGGGCCGAGAGAAGCCAGACGAAGCAGCACCAGCACCAGCAGCAGCAGCAGCAGCCTCTCTAACAGCAAATGAGGAGAAAAGACGGCATGGAAACCGTTGCACCACAGTCTGTGAATTTTTTTTATGTTCTTTCTCATTTCAAGATGTGGTTCTCTTGCCAATTCCGATTCCGATTCCGATTTCAGATTTGTATTTTCTTCGTTTTCTGTTTTCTGTTTTCTTTTCTCTGTTTTCTTTTTTCTGTCTTCTGCTTGTTTTTTGTTTTGGCAGCCAAGGAAACGGAAATTTCTGTTCATTGCTTAAATCGGTTTTGATCAACTTCTGTTCCCATCTTGATTAGTTGTCAACGAGGAAAGGCTAAAACTGTTTAACCGTTATGAGGTGCGATCGCATTCGCGATGGCGATGGCGATGGCGATGGCGATGGCGAGATGGAGATTAGAGATGGCAGTCTGGGAATCGGCAAGTCGGCGGGGATAGCTATGGCGATGGCGATGGGTTACCGGCCCAAAAACTAAACTTGGCCAACTGATTTATGCACCTGGCCCACCTGGCCCACCTGGCCCACCTGCCAGGCCATCCTGTCTGACAATTTTTACCAGCTTAATGGCGCTCGAAAGAAGGGTTAGCTCATTGCAGAGATTTTTTCATCCACCCGACATTGACATATTACATTTTAGTATTTCACAGTATATTTCACATATTTCACAAATTAACTAAAATTAACTAAAACTTAACTTAAATTATTTTATTATATGGTATAATAAGCAAATAGTATTTTTTTTGTATTCCAATGGTTGTATGCTATAAAGCTATTAAAACCATTGTACCATTACATTAATTAGTATTTAAATTCATTAACATAGTACTTAAAAAATAAACAATTGTTTTGTATATGAAAACAATTCTGTTTTATTGGGAAATATTCCTAAAATTTCACATTAACATATTTTCTCTATTTATTAATTTCAATTCAACGAAAAAAAGCTAATCGTTTAATATCTTTTTTAATTATATCTTTTGATATTTATAACATATATTTTTTAAGGAAAAGTATTGAATATTTCATTCGACTCCGAACAAAAATATGTAGTATAAAGTTAAATGATTTTCATGAATTTTATTAAATTTTAATGACCTTTTTTTTCCATACAAAAATCCATATTTCATTCATATTTTGTAAAATATAATTTTTTTACTGCAAGAAACATTTTATTAAAGGTCTTTCCATTTAAATCGTTTTTCATTAGATTATTTAATATTTTTAAAAAATATGATAGGTGCATATTGCAGTAATATAAATTATTTAAATTGACAATAAAGAATTTATTACCGAATTATGGATGAGAAACTTGAGAAAATACTGCTTTAACAGAAAAATGAACAAAGAGAAGTATTAAGTATACGCATTAGGGTATTTTTGTGGGAACAGTTTCATAAAAATCCATGGATCAGAAATAAAAAAGTTATGTTGATTTACAAATTTGTATGAACATTATTGAAAAATGTATGATTATTAGTGTTATATTTCTTTAGATCGTAATATTCTAAAGAAGAAACCGTTTTAGGAGCTAAAAACTGATATCCTTAGCACATGAATTCCTATCTATCCTATTTGTAAGGATCACTATAAGGATTCAGTTAATATGCCACTGATTTTTTAGAAAAAGGCTAATTGAAAAGACAAGATTTTATCCTTCAAAACAAAAAATTTTATATGAGATTTTTAAATTGTAAGGGAAATTTTTCATTTTTTTTTAATGGTAGAAAATACTTTTATTTAGTATTAAACAAGCCTTCAAATTTCCTTAAATAATTGCCAAATTTTAGCTTGATATGTCTCAGAGGGATAAAATGTATTAGAAATGTAAAAAAACGTAGAATATTGAAGGAAAATAAACAGAAAATGGAAAAATTGGAAAATGTTGACTATGAGACGGATTCTTCAATGAAGAATATCCCAAAATGATTGTTAATAATAATTTTTATTTATTTATTGTTTATAGTTTATTACAGTTCTAAGAGGAATTTGTTGCAATTTATTGTACTTTTTGCGTCGAGGAACTTATGGTAGAATGTGTTTTTTTTAAACAGGATATAAAAAGCAAGCCAAAAGCTGAAAGTTCAAGTTCAAGAGCTCCGATTCAACTCGAGGTCTTGGCGGCATTTGGTGGCAGCCGCAGATCCTCCTTACGGATGCATCCTGCAAGAGATTGAGAGGGCGGCGAATGGCTGATTTTATTGGCTGCTATACTTTTTTATTGGTCGTCTAATTGGCAACCGATTCTATGTCATTAGGCCGTTTGATTAGCGGCGCCGCAGTCGCCAGCAAATGCTGCCACCATACAACACCAACAACAATAGGAACAACAACAACAACAAAAACAACGGCAACGGCAACAGCAACACCAAAAACAAGATCTGCCCGCTGTCCGCTGCTGTGCTCATTTGCGCAGCTGCCATCGCAGGTGTAGAAATTAAGTTGCATGTGGCAAGTCGATGCTGTATATACTCTTTAAAAGTCAGAATAAGCTTAGCCCGTGATAATTTTTGAAACTAAAAAATGGTGAAGTGAAGAATGAAACGGAAGATATCCTACGTTTTTTTTTATCGAAATTTTAATGAAATATTTACAAAATACTTTATTTTAATATTTGATTAAACAAATCCCGCCAAATATTGTAAATTTTACTGAATAAATTCACTAACATGCAACCATTTTTGTCTATTTCCTTAAAATATGTACATAAATATGTATAAAAATGTAATATTTAATATTTAAATAAATAATATTTAATGGTAAAAGTTTGAAGACTCTGAAATAAAGTAAGAAGTAAAAGAATTTCTTACACAATAGAATTATAAAGCTTCGAAAACTATTAAATATCGACGAATTCGCATAAAATTTTCGAATATATCGTAACAGTACTACATAACTGTCTTAAAATCCAGGAATATATTTTCTCTATATAGTTTCTCAAAAACTTAAGATTCAATTTCATATTTTATTTATAAATTGAATTCCTATCTACCTTTACAATTTTTTTGTACAAAACTTTGCCTCATCCCCAAAAGCTGAACAAAATTTTAAGGAATCTTTTTCAAACTGCTTTTCTAATTGATGTTAGTAAATTTTATCAAATAATCTAGAATTCTAGAATCTAGGAATAATACGAATTATTTGAAATTGTTACTTAAAATTATTGTAGAAATTAAGAAATTAGCAATAAGATTCTGCAAGGTAGTAATAAGTTTCTAGTTTACGAAGTCTATGAGACTTTCAACTAAATTTAAGCAATTAACATTCCTGTTGTAGGTTAGCTTTTTCTGTTTTATGCAAAAACAGAAATACTTTGAGGTTAGAGTATGAAAAGCTCTGCGCGCAGTCGCAGTCGACGCCGCAGCCTTCAGATTTTGTTGGCGCGAGTGCGAGTGCGAGTGTGAGACTGTGTGCCTCTCGCTCTGGCCTAGCTTGATTTTCTTCTTCTGGCATGGCTCCGTCTTCTTGTGTTTCTTCTGCTGCCTCTTCTGCTGCTGCTGCGGCGACTGCGGCTGCTGCTACTTCTGTTCCCGACAGTTACATTACGAGGCCAAAGAAAGTATCGCCTGGCTGGGTCGCGTATTTCGCGTTCGTCGCTCACCGAGTCCACACGTGCTGCTCTGGTCCGATTCGATTCGATCCGATCCGAGAAGAACGCAGAACGCAGAACGGAGAACGCAGAACGGAGAACGGGGACTCGCTCCGTAGAACTTCAAGTCCGTTCGCGGTCCGAGAATCGTGATCCGAGTATCTGATCACCGATACCGATACCGATACCGATTCATTTTCGGCCAAGAAACTTTCGGCCAAACTTACCAACCAGCCAAGAAGTGCCCAGTGTCAGTGCATATTTTTTTGTTGTTGTTGTGGTTGTTGTTGCTGCTGCTGCTGCTGCTGTTACCGTTACCGTTACTTGCACAAATCGCAAAAGCAACGTGTGCAAGTGAGTGAGCTATATTGAAGAGAAGAAAGAGCTGCGAAGACGGGGAGGCGAGCAGAAGAGTCTCCAGTGGAGTGAAGATTTCTCAAGTTCTATTCTTATATTATTTTCTTTTCTTTTCTTTTCTTTATTTTTTTTTTTTGTCAATTTACTTCTCAAAGTGTTCTGTCTTCTGTCGGCCAGGCTCTGGCTAAGCAGGATATGCTGGAGCGAGGAGCAGGGGGAAGACTCGGCTTCAGATTCTTCGGAAGCCGATTAACCAGCTAGACAGCAAATGCAGCCGAGCATTTCATGCTTTCTAATTTTCCCAATTAGCACAAATGCGGTTGTTGTTGTTGTTGCTGTTGCTGTTGCTGTTGCTGTTGCTGCCTCTGCCACAGTCTCTGCCACATATTCTGCTTCCACTTTGGTATCTGATTCTTCTGCAGCGTTCTTTTCTTCTCCAGCCTGCCTGGTAGCCTGCCTGCCAACAGAATCGAAATCAAAATCAAAGCCGCTGAGTTGCATGCAACGCGACGATCCGTGTGCGGCACTTTCCAAAGTTTTTCCCACTGCCACACAAAAATAACAATCATACATAATAATAATCATAACAATCACACGAACTGCAGACTAGGCCGCCACGAGGGAGGCGGTGTCTCCACCACGAAAGTGGCAACGTCATCCGGCTGTGGCAGGGAGTCTCTTTCCCACACCCGATCCCCAACAGGTGCACTAGGTATTTATTGACCCTCAGAGGCAACTCTCCCGGCCTCGCAACTCGCACACACCTGTCAAATGCCAATTAATCACCAATCAGTGGCCCCGAGCACGGACGCTTGAAAAGATAAACCAGGGCTTGGCACTGAGAGAAAAGACTGCCGAGTTGTGGCTCGATGCGATGATAATTCTTAGATAGCAATCTATCAAGAGCGTTGCCTCAAAAAGACCCATTAAATCGATTTAATGATCCTTTTTAGAAACTTTTTTATGATATCTATCGTGAGAAGCTTTTGCCTTTAAGGAGATCCATTAAATCGATATAAAGTCCTAAAGGGCTTTAGGTAACACATAGAGAATATTATAACCCCATTTCTCTAAAAAAAATGTTTTCAAAAAGATTTTCGATAATTTATATCAAGTCGCAGATTATCGATTAAAACGATCAAAATCGTATTTTCTCAAAAGAACAAAAGATTCTTTGAAACGATATAAAGTCCTTTTTAGACCCTTTTTTTTACATAATTTTTAATACATAGAATATTAAAACCCCATTTGGACCACGGTTTTCGAAATTTATATCAAACTCTGCGAGAGTATCGAATTAATCGATACAAATCGTATTTTCTACAGAACAAGTTTCCATCTTTTTGTTTAAAGTTTTTAATGTTTCTTTAGACAGAAACTAAAACTATACTTAAAGAGAAAAGCATTAACAACAGAATAGAAAACAGCAAAATAGTAAATAAATAAAATAAAACACAGAATAGCAAATAAAGATAAATAAAATAGATAAATAAATAAAATAGAATACAGAATAGCATATGAAGATATCATGAATTCAATATCAAGTAAGAATCGATTTTTGTATTATTTTTGTGGCGATATTAGATTCGATTCTTCACAGAAGTATCGAGAAATATCGAGAAGTATTAAAAAATTTGATTAAATCGATATAGAAAGAATCAAAACCAACTCTACTTCTACTCTCTAGTTTTATGTTTTTAATATATTGAGAGAATATCGGGAAGTATCAAGAAAATCGAATAAATCGATCCTGAAAGAATCAAATCCCGAAGAATATATTTAAATATATTTAAGACATTAGAAATGAGTTGTTCGAAAGTTGCTCCAGAAGTCTTCTTAAATCCTAATCTATTCTAGATATTTCCCAGCTTTCTAATGTTTTTAAAAACTAATATATTTTAATATATAGTATTTAAGACATGAAATGAGTTAGAAATGAGTTAGAAATCAGTTTTTATTCCAATTGAAGTCTTCTAAAAGCTTTCTAATGTTCTGAAAACTAAAGCTAAACCCACATTAATTTTAGAATCAAGTTTCTTGTGCCATAATTGTACCATAATTTTTCTCTGTGTGTGGGGGCATTGTTGGATGACAGAACCGAAGATTTGTACTCTATTTGCGTTACGTGTTAGACGGTTACGATTTCACTTTGGCCTTCTGACCCTTCGCCCCGGCTCTGCGTCTCTGCGGCTCTGCGGCTCGCATTTATGAATTTTTTTCCGTTTTTGTGCTTTTCTCACACATTTTAATTGCATTTGCAAAGTACAGCCGGAATTTCCAAAGTACGGAATAGCCAGGAATACGGAAATACGGAACAAAGGACAAAGGATTCCCGGAGCCAGCTGCAGATTTTGATTTGATTTTTATCGGTAAGTATGATAAGTTTTTGATTAAAATTCAAATTTACGACCAGACAACCTAATTAGCCGCCGACTTTATCGACTTATTAATTAAGCCAAAGTTAAGAAGAAAAAACGAGTTTATTTTGACACCTTTCCACGGCCACATGCCACTTGCCGCTCGCCGCTTACCACTTGCCACAAGATGCTGGCGAGTCTGTGGCAATCCCTCATTCGGACAGATCAAGTGTTATGACGACTCTCGTCACTGGCCCGGGGGGTTCATTAGTCTGCGAATGGATACAGCTACACGAGTACATCTTTACAGCTTCCCAGATACAAAGATACAAAGATACAAAGATAGAAAGATAAATAGAACACGGAATGTATCTGACAAGTGAGTGGAAGAAGCGGTGCTAATGCATCTGATCCGTTTTGGAGCGCATTAAATGCACCGTTAAATACTTCGAATTCTAATTAAGCCGCTGCGACAATCCGAGGCACGCCAATGTGGCAGTTGTTGCAGTGGCAGTGGCAGTGGCAGTGGCAGTGGCAGTTGTGGCACTGGCACAATGAACTCAATTCTTGCCACACAAAACGGAGCCAGAAGAACCACGCGACTTGGCCATAAATGCGACTCGCCAAGTTGCAAGTTGCCAGGTTGCAAGTCAGGTAGCAAGTGTAGATCAACTATCTCTGTCTTGGCCAGACTGGACTTGACCCATAAATGCTATTTCGGGGCAACCAGGAGATGGGAGCGGAGAGGGAGTGGGTGGTGGGAGGTGGGAGGGACGAGGGACTCCCTCCCTGGGCTCAAGGTCTCTTTCACATTTCTCCCGAGCCCCGCATCCGATGACGCATAATTTACGATCGACCCAGTAAATTCTATTCTCTTTCACAGCAGCAACCTCACGGATACAAAGCTGAGATACAGATACAGCTACAAAGATACAGATACAGGTGCACAGGTACAGCTTAAGATACTTTTATACGGATTTCTTTGCCTCTTTCTTCGGCATTCTTCGACATTCTTCGGCAGAATGTTAATTTCGTATTCTCAGCCATCATCGAAGATATTCAAACTTAAAGATACTCGAACTCAAAGATACTCGCTGCTGCTGAGTGGGGGGGGGGGACGGGTGGTGACGGCGTCTCGACGTCTCGGCGTCTAACTGTTCTTTGCCTTTCTACAAACATTCCAACAACGAAATGGAAACTTTTCGTGGCACCTTTCGGGGCTCGGCGCTCGGCGATCGGACTTGGATGCCCCCGCATCCCCAGCATCCCCAGCATCCCGCTCGAAAAGTGAGAGTCCGACATCCGGATGAGGCCCAAAGGCCCAAAGCAACGGAAAAACACGGCTTTATGGCTTATTAGAGTTGGCTTATTGTTCTGCCAATTGTCTTTCAATCGATAAAAGATGCAACCTTTTGGGAAAGTTTCGAGTTCAATACGAATTTTATCTCAATTCTGTTCAGGGATTTATGGTATTTGATAAATATTTTTGAGTTTTTTAAACAAATAATTAGTGGAAGGCAAATTATTTGTATAAAAACTTTTTTTTTAGTTGGAATTTATGAGATTTTAAACTCAATTTGATCCAAAGAAAGCTTTTATTGATTGAAAAAAAAAAAATAATTTCCTTTGAATGCGGATTTGATCCTAAGTTTTTATCTTCTTACTCTATTTTCCGATTTTTTTTTAATTAATATTATTTTTAATGAATTTTTGTTTTAATTTTATTTAAATACATTTTTAGGGATTTTTCGAATCTCTGTGGAAAGCTTTATGGAAATGAAACGTTTCAAACCTTTTAATAAAAAATTGACTTTTTTTGCATATTATTTGCAGATATAATAAATCTAAAATTTTTATCAGGGTTTAATAGAAAATATTTAAATACAGTTTGTCAAGAAACTGTTTACAAACTGAAAATAAATGGTATTTTCTGACTTTGAATGCAAAATTAAAGGCCTTTTGTCAAAATTCATATCTTTTTTTTATTTATATCTATTTATTAATATATTTTTTACGAATATCTAAGAAAATAATAACAAAACTATAAGCAGTTAACGAGAAAAACAACAAAATGTTGATTTTAATCAATGAGAAATGAAAATGAGTTCAGGTTTAAAGATACATAAAGATACAGATTTATCTCATTTATTATGTTTCAGAATCCCAAAAAAAACAATATTATAATAGAGAAACTTGTAAATTAACAAAGTAACAGAAGTTTTGTTTTTTTTTTAAATTAAATAATTTTTATGAATAAAAGCAAAAAGGATCAAAAGCAATAATAGTCTTGAGGTTCTGAAATAAAAGTCCTTTTATTTGCTAAAATATTTGTATACTCGGTAACTTTTAAAGAAAAGGATGCTTTCAGTAAATTAAAAAATGTTTTTTTTAGTAAATGGAATAAAGTAGAACTACTCTTAAGACCAATTTAAACTTAAAAAATAAAATTCAGCCTTTTTCCTTTAGATTTTTCTGCCTAAATGACGCTTTTTTTGACAATTTCCGAAAAGTTAGCCGAAAGTAGGTTGTTTTAAGCAATTAATTTGTTTTTAAAGCTTGTCTAAATTATAACTAAACACTTATTGTAAAAAAAAAGTACAAGAAAAGTACCGGGTATCAGATAGTAGCGAAATATTACCAAAGTCTTGCTCTGATTTCCTTTTTGTCTAATTCTCAGGGAAACCCCCTCGGAAATAGGCAGATTTTCGCAGTGAATCCCCTTCAAGTATTAAGACTTGAGTTTGCTTAGAAAGCACAATGTTTTGGCAGAGTTTTGCAAGCTCAAGAGCTGTGGATGGCCGAAGGGCATCATGTGGCATATCGGGACGGACTCGTTACCGACTCTGTGGCACAAAACATGCCCCACAGGCAGGCCGCCTCTTCCGGCTCGGGCTGGTCCGTCGATGATAAGCAGCTGCCTGCCCGGACCTGTCCCAGCCGAGAACAACACTCCATCCACTCGAAGCTGGCGGGGAATGGGCCCTCTCGTGGCAGTTGTCATGGCAGCTCCAGACTCCCAGACTCCCAGACTGTCAGAGGGGCAGCCTGGCTGACAAACAAAAGCTGATCCAGTGGGTGGACTCCCATTCCCAGGCTCGGGTTTTGGCTCGAATTTGAATGGCCAAAAGGGGAAGTGGGAGTCAGGGGCCATTTGACACGTTCTCGGTCTTTGCCAAAACGTCATTTGAACGTTTCCAGCCATCCGCCAGAATGCCAGAATGCTGGAATGACAACTGCGGCAACAACTGGGAAACGATGTCATCTTTGTCTGCCCCTGCCACCCAGCCACCCAGCCACCCAGCCTTTGTGGCTTTGTGGCATTCAAAACCAGCCACTCACTCGCCGGTTTCTGCCTCACAGAGTCGCAAATTTTAAATTTGCAACGCCAGGCCCGACAAATTGCTCTTGACTTTCGGGCGAAAAGCTAATCCCCGGACTTATGGACGCTTATTTTGGTTTTACGGATTTCTGATTGGCGGCCTTTACCATTTTAATGTCCCGATGTCAGCGGTTCAGGTGGCTATAATATATTTCTCGGCTTGATCACAAAAGCCGCATAGGTTAACCATCTACTAGGATGATCTTAAGGTGTCTTTTATGGCTAGTTTAGGGGGGTGCCTCACTTTTAAAGCCTCAAAAAATACATGTTTTCTTTTGGATACTTGAGTTAAATAAAGGAAATCGATAAACCAGTATTTTATTTCGTATTTTAATGCATTTCATGGTACAATAATTATACTTTAATCTCAAAAAATAAACATTTTTTTTAGAGATACTTTTTAAAACCTAAAAAAATACATAAAAAATACTCTTTCATTAACTTTGTTTGAAATAAATGAATCGTTATGTTTATAATTTAATCTCACAAAACAAATACTTCTGCTAGAAAATCAAAAAAAATTGAATTTTTGGGAAGAAACTAAAAAATATGAAAAAATATGAAAAAATTCAATAAATTTCTGGGTTTAACTCTAGTCCTTTAAGGATTGCTTTTAAAACGTTTTTTGTTTAATAAATCCAAAGCTTTATTTGTATTGAAACTTTTAAATATTTGAGTTTTAAAGAGATTATTAAATATTTAAAATAGAAATGAATATTTCTGTTGTTATTTTCATGTAGAAAAACGGTTTTTCAAGAGATATTCCTTTTGTTTATTATTTGATTGTTTTGTATTATTTGTTTAGTATTCAAAATAGTATAGAAAAGCTAGTTGAAAACTTTCTACGCTTTTTAATAACAAGTCGCATTAATTACCTTTATTTACGAGTTTTTTTTTGTTTTTTTTTTGGTGACAAAAAACGCGACGAAAAAATAAATTTTCATTTGGCGATTGTTAGCAAATTGCACCCAAAAAAAGGCCGAAAAGGCCATGAAAAGTGGACAAACTTGCTCAGAGTCGAGGGGCGATGGGGCGTGGCAACTAACCAGGCTAACTTGGTTAACTTGGCTAACTCGGCTGGTTCGGAACCAGTTTAATTAAAAGAAAGTGAACCATTTAAAATTGTATTTTGATTTCGGCTTTGGACGCGGCTTTTCCCATAGTCGGACATAATTATCATTATCGTGATTATTGCGCTTTTCACTGCAGTCCCCCCCTTCGTGGAAGCTAAAAATATCTCATCAAAAGCACAAAAAAAAAAAGAGCAGAAAACGAGAGGAAAAGATAAACAAAAATTAAGCATGGGCTGGTGATTTACCGTTGGCTTTTCGCAGACGCCGCGCCGTTACCGTTATAGCCTTTGGATCGATTTTGATGCGATTGGAAAGTGGTGGTCGCTGGTCGGCTTTGTGTGTTGCCGTTGCCACACTCTGTGCCACTGGTTGTGGCATTTCCATCTCTCTATTTCCATTTCCATTTCCATTTCCATTTCCATTCCCATTTCCACCTGCACAAGAAAAAGTGAAAACCTCCTCTGATCGATCGCCTTTTTGTGCGACATTTTCTTCTCCATTTTGATTCCAACTCCAACTCCAACTCCGATTCGGATTCCGATTTCGATTTCGATTTCGTTTGGATCCCACCTGCTGCATAATCAATCATTGGGGCATGAATGGGCGATGGTCCGTGGAAGGCGATTAGTCACAAGCCACAAAAACGTTGCCATAATGCTCGAGTTTACACCTAATGTGGCTTCAAAACTGGCTTCAAATCTGGCTTAAAATGTGCCTCATAATGTACCTCATAATGTGCCTCATAGTGTGGCATGTAGGTATTTATTTCGAGCTCTCCAAATCCCATCAACATTCATTAAGGTTCCGGTTTTGTTCGGGTTTTGTGGCAATCTTTTCTTTGCGGCAATCAAGAGTATCATTGTTCAAGTTAATTATTTATTTGTTTTTATGGATGTTATTAAAATAACGAATTAATTTAGAAACACAAATAAATATCGATTAAGCTGATATGAAAAGTTTAATCGATATTTATTTGTGTTTCTAAATTATTTCGTTATTTTTAATGTTTTAACATATTTTATTTAAGTGAATTGCTTTTTGCCTTTGTTAGTTGATAATAAATATATTAAAAAAATATATATATAATTTGCCAAATATTTAAGATTTTCTATAATTAAAGTCTTAGTTATGAACTTAAAACACTTATTCTTGAAGGAAAAAGCTTTTGTTTTATTAATATTAAGACTTATTATATATTTACCAAGAACTTTAAATTAAACTGAGCCTTATTCTTAATAACAAATATATACTAATTTAAATCTATTAAATATGGTATTACTATTAATGTTTCTCAAAGAATCGTTTACCAGTTTTTGAAACACTATAATTTTTACAATATTTGAGATTTAATATTATTGATTCAAAAAGGCTCAAAGTTCTTCCTTAAACTGAAAAACAATAACAATATTTTGTTTTTTTTCTTTATTATTTATTAAGTATTTCAAATACTATACAAAACCTACTTAAGAACTTTCTACGCTTTTTAATGATTTAATACGGAATCATAAATTGTTAATAATTTGTTTTGGAGATAAATAATCTTTTTATTTAGTTTTTAGTTATTATTTCGTTGGAAGAACTTTCTTAATATATTTTAAATATATATTTTAATAAAAATATATTTAAGTAGCATTGGGATTTAAAACATTAATTCAATAATGATTCAATAAAAATATTTTATTTAACAAAGATAGGATGCCAAGAATAAATATTTATGTATACCATAAATTTAATAAAAATGCTCTCGTCTTAATTTAAATTTAAAGAAAAAATGTAATCAAAAATTAATGCATTAATTTTTCTATAAATTTAAATTTTCATTAAGTTTAATATTTTAGAAGAGTTTTATATTTTGAAAAATTCATTTTACAATAAAAGCTTTAAGAATAATAGTTTTATTCTAAATAATAGTTTTTATTAATTTTAATAATAGTTTTATTATCCAAGGTTTTATTCTAAAATATTTAGTATACGAAAATAAAAATCCAAAACCAATCGCAATCAGTTTAATGTTTTTATACTAATTTATATATTATACTTAAATATTTTAGAAAAAGATTAATTTAAATATAACCTTTTAAAGAGCTTTTTATTCATTCAAATCTTACGATCTAGGCGTATAGTTTTTGAAAATAAATATACTTTTTTGGACCATAATAATAGGAAGATTTATCTCAGTATGTATAGTTTTAATATCCTAATTAGTAGATAAATAATTAATATTCAATTTTAGTAAATTTAGTAATTTTTGTAAATAAATACACTTTGGAATAAAGAAGGAAAAAGATCCATCTTAGTATCCGTCTTTGCATATCCTAATTAGTAGTTTAGTTTAATATTTAATAATAAATTTTAGTAAGATTCGGAATTAGAAATTGAAACTTGAGTTTTCCCCAAATAAATAGAAACCAATTAGTTTTTTTAATTATATTTATTTATAGAGGGAAAGTATAATAGTTTCCATTTAGATTCTGGATCTGAAATTGTTGGCTTTTTCGGCACGAAATATTTCGATTGGCTTGGGGATTTTATCTTGTGGATGGATGGATGGATGCCAGGAGGGGGATGTTGCATGGTGCATGCACTTGGCGGAGCGTGTCGTGGTAACTTCCACTTTTCCGGGCTTCCGCAGGTGAGGTACTGTTAATTGCGGCGGCACAAGCAAAGCTCAAGCAGAGGCAGAGGCAGAGGCAACTGCAGAGGCAGAAGCAGAAGCTTCATTAATTAAGCGCCAGCAGAGCGTGTTGCACGCGGTGTGTGCCCCAGTGTGGCACTTTCTTTGGCTTAGTTAGCTCGGGGGTTGGATCTTAATTGGAGATACTAGAGAGATACTAGATTTAAGTATATGCCACATATGTATATATTTAATACTTGCAGCACACTTGAGTTACAGTTAGAGCTGCCGCCGCTGCCGCCGCCGCCGGTCTAGCCGCAGTCCGTCCCTGTCTTCGCTGTCTTCGCTGTCTTCGCTGTCTTCGGGCCAGGTTTTCACTCTTCTCCCGCCCAAGACGGGGCGGGGAGAAATTAATTGGCTCCGAATTAAAGACAAATAAGCATATCAGCGGCGTTTACCGTTCACCGTTTACTGTTGCCCCATTGATGATCGTTTTTTACTTTTGTTTCGAGGCTGGTTCGGTTTTCGGTTTTCGGTTTTCGTTTGTTTTTCAATTTACAGTTTACAGTTCTGCGAGAAGAGATTCTCCGCTGACCGCATTTTTTCGCTTGAATTGCCGCACACAAAAAACGCAATAAAAAACAAAGAAAATAATATAAAGAGGCGGGGGCCTTGCGGCCTGTCCATCATTTCTGCGCATTGTCCGCGATCCGCGATCTCCCCAAAAAATCGAATCGACAATCGAAATCCCACAATCGCCGGTTTCGATTTCGATTTCATTTTCACCTGCCGAGTAAAAGTGGCATACAAATCGGGTAATAAAGCGACCGAATCAGATTTTATTATTATTTATCTATGGCACCGACTCCCTGACTGACTTACTGGTTGGTTGACTGACTGACTGACGGACTGATTGATTGATTGATTGCCGGCGTCTCTTTAATTGCTTTCCAAGCAGCTGCAGGGAAAGTACCGAGGCAGAGCCAGTTACTCACTCCGCCCAGAGTGCCGGGTAAATATTTATCCAATTTATTCGGCCCCGAATCGCTTCAAGAATCAAATAAATTCGAAAGTCTGTGGAGAAATTTTCGTGCCATCATGGAGGCATCTTCGATATTTTTAACACAAAGTATTGTTCTTAGAACAGAGACTTGTGTTTGGAAATGTGTAACAATTTCGACAGTATTATTAGTTTGAAAACACATTGTGTTAAGGCATTGAACATAGGGAAAATAGGGATAATAAAGGAATCAAAAGAAGATCCTAAATAATAAATAAAACATTTGATCCCATGCCCTTTAAAGGGTCGTAATACTTCAATCACTTTTGGCTTTATTAGAGATAATTATTATAAATTGGATTTTTAATAATTCCCGCAATATAGCAATATAGGAAGAATATAAATAAATAGATTCGGTTTTTAAAAAGAGAAGTCAGTTGCTTGGCTCCTCTTCACATTGGTCCTTCGAGACAACCTCTGGTTTCCCCTCCAGTGGTCGTGAACTACGAGAATGAAAAAAATTCAAAAAGGAAACTCGTTGGAGTACATTTTTTGGCTCCTCTTAACACTTTTTATCATAAGTTGATACGAAAACTCGTAAGTAATCGCTGATGCTCTTTCCCGGATCGCGAAGAAACTGATACCTCTAATGCCTAATGAGTACCGGATATACATACATTTAATATTTATGTTTTCCAAATTAAAGAGAGTTTATATTTACAATCTGTGTAACATACGAGTACATGAAAACTTTTAGTTACTATCACATCCTAAAACTAAGAAATTTCTGATCAATAATTCACAAAATTATTTATTAATAAAAAAATAACACTAATAAAAAATAATATAACCTGTACCATTCAGTATATATTGTTAAGAAAACATACTGATAATAAAAATACTAAAAATAAATGATTGAAAATAATTATTATCATGTTTATGAATTATGGAAACTGAAATCGATAAACCTAAAGCCCCTTCACAAACTCTTAAAGTTAAAAAGTTAACTAGAATTTATAAAAAATGTTTGGCTAAAAAGTATGCTGTGTTTTGATAGAATATATTTGAGAAATTATGTCTCTATTTTAATGGAAATAAATTAGTTTAGTCAGGATACTTTTTGGAGTTTGATTTCTCAATTAGTTCTGGCAAAAGGTTGCTTGGTTTTTGGTTGACAGTTGGCAAGGATTGGTTTCTGGCCCGCTCTTTTCTCCCAGCTCCCAGCTCCACCCTGAGATGAGTCACGCCAAGTCGAAGCCAAGATCAAGATCAAGATCGGGTCCCGACATCCAATGGCTGGAACCTCAATTTGCGATGCCGATGCCGATGCCGATGTTGATGCGCCCCCGGGGGTCCATTGAGTTCGTTTGGTGATTGAATGGATCCGCGAATACCTGGAATCCGGGTGGGGAGGAGTCGAGGCAGGTCCAAGTTCGGGCTCGGGGTTCAGTTTGGGGTCCAGGGACCAGGCCGTTTATTAAATTTCAATTTGTTTATGGCTTCTTTTCGTGGCCGCACATTTGCGGCCATTTCACGTGGTCGCGCAATTTTCGGCCAGTTTCCCGGGGGCCATCGGGCTGCTCCGACTTTGCTTGACTTCCTGGACTCGCAGCCAGACATCAGGCATCGCGCTAATGACGAGCATCGACATCTTTATTACCCCAACACGGCAACGGCAACGGCAACGGCCGAAAAGCCGGACCAAACCTCAAACGGCCAAAGCCAGAACCAAGAGCTGGGCCTTTAACAATTGATATTTAACATACGAATGGCTCGGAGGACGACAACGACCCTGATGATGATTACGATGATGACGATGTGGTCACGCCCTCTCTGTGTTCTTGTGCCGCCCTACAGAGTGGGGAGTGGGGGTCAGTTCAGGGGGCAGGGTCGGGGTCGGGGAAATTACCGACCAAATCGAAAGAGTTGTAAGGAATTCAGGTTAAGTGGTCTTCCCAAAAAAAAAAACTCTTGCCCCCAAATGGGGTGTAAAATTAATTTCCTGCTCGAATATTGAAATAGAAACGACAAAATAATAAGTACTAGAATAAACCAATAAAAAGGATTGATTTTTGAATTATTTTATTCAATTTAATTTAATCTTTTCTTGCGATTAATTGGGGTACTCTTAAGACTCTTTCAAGCTACAAATAATTTCAAAGCTAAACTGTATAGGTTTTGGGTTGATATTAAAAAAATATATAAATTCAAGATGAATATATTGTCATAAGTGAAATGTTAGCTTTTTTGTTGATTAAAAATAATAAAATAAATAAAATTTTTTTATTCAAGCTAAAAACTAAAATGGTTTGTGGTTAAAAACAAAAAATATTCATCACTAGTCCGCGCGATTTTAGAATTCCTGTTAGAATAGTTGTATTATAGATTAGAATTAGTTTAAATTAAATAAATAAATGATTTAAAAAATTACAATATCTTATTTGTCGCATTTTAAATTGTTTTTATTTCTTTTCCATAAAATATCTATATCTATATATATCCATAGCAAAGTCTATTCATTCCTCCTTCGAAAGATTCTTTAACTTCTTAAATAGTTTAGTACTAAAAATGCATCTAAAACATTAATTTACTTTATTTGTGCAATTTAAGATGTCATTTTTGACATTAGATGCTCTGCCAAATAAATAGTATTTTTGAAATTTCGTTCTAATATAAAAAAGATAAAAAAGAGGATTTTATATTTATTTTGGATGATTTGGTTGGTATTTCCAAAATAAAGGATTATCCACTAGATACTTATTATTTGATTAAAAAAGCTTTATATTCGTATATATTGCTTTAGAATTCACTTTAAATATCATTGGAGAAGGAATAAAAATATTTATTCCAATTTAAATTATTTTAAAATATTTATATATATACAATTCTTGGAGCTCTAAGACTTTCTTAGTTTGAACTTTTGGAAAAAAAAAACTTTAACATAATTCTTTACATTTAATTTATAATTTATTGAAAAAGTTTCACAAAATAGTAACAATTTATAAAAAAAATATGCATCTTCGTACATAAAAGAAAAAATAGCGATTAATTATCGATTAAGATTTGAGTACTGAAAATGATTAGAAATGTACCGGGTACCATATAGTCAAGTTGGTCATTTTTTTCATAAAAGTATTTGGCATTATTTAATGTCATAAATTTAAATATTTTATAATTAAATTATTTTTGAGAAGAAATATACGAAAAAAGGAAAGAAGTATAGTCAAGAAACTTGGAATTATTTTTTCTACTAGTTCTTTTTTAGGTAAAAAGCTTATTGTTTCATTTATGTTTAAAAATAGAAACATTTCATTACAATATTTAAAGTAAATTGATTACCTAAATTGCATTATTTATTATAAGAAGAAGTACCGGCTATCTTGTGTCGTTAAACTTATCTTAATCTTAATTGTTATTAATTCAAGTTTTTCGATTTTGAGTACCGAGTATCTTATAGTCTATAGTTAAACTATTCTTTCTTGTTTTCTCCATTTTTCGTTTGATAAATTATTTAATATTTGTTGAAACTGTTTGCTTTCCTCTGCAAACGAGGCGTTCAAAAATTACTCCGAATCCCAAATAGATCGTTGAAACCTTTAAAGGATTTGCAACATAATCTGTGGCAAGATTGGATAGCTCCTTGGAGCACCGATGAGCGATAGCCTAAAGATCGAGTTCGTATTTGGAATCGGAATCGGAATCGGAATAAGGCACTCGTTGATGGTAATTTGGCAATTTGGCGGCGGTCACGACTTTCGCTCCTTCAACCTGTGGCCACAAAGTCCCAAGTCGTGCCACTCAAATCGAGTCCAATTGTGTCAATTGGGATTTAGGATTGGCGCGGAACCATCCGAGTGGCCATCCGAGAGCTGTCAGGCAGGAGTTTCTCCCGGTCCATTATTTTATTCGCTATTCAATTTAGATCGACAAATGGAGAGAAACTAATTGAGATCAAAGATTCAGAAAGCGTTCGAATTAGTTTTGTCATTAAATAGTTTTCTAATTTCCACTCTCCAGCCTAGCACCTGGCTAATTAATTGAAATTGTATGAAAATAATCCACTGAGCGATCCAAAGTCACAAATAAACTCACTTCCATGACGCGGCAATAAGTTTTCGAGTAAAAAGTAAACCAAACAATCGGGTAGCCGCGAGATAATGCCAAAGGCGTTGAGGTAGTCCCACCAGCTATGCCGAAATATCGAATATTTATACTTTCCACTTTTTCTATTTTCAGATCCCATTGCCACGTCCCCAGAGCCAACATGTGGAGTCCCCAGAAAGGCCCTACACGACTGTGGGACCTTAGGTTTAGTAGCTTTATATTTATCTTACACCTAATGGTAAGTTTTATATCTAAAAAACCCCATTTAAAAATTATAAATATAACCCTACATCTTATCTGTGGGGCGGTATCGCAGTGATAACCAATTCGATCGACCTTGCCCGAGGTTAGATTGTGGGAACACCACTCTTAATAATCGACACTATTTATTTGGTTTCACAAAAAAAAAACACTTACATTGCAATAATATCTTGGAAAAGCACAGCTATAAATGTAACAGATCTTTTAAGATCGGGGATGTCCTACAAGTTCTCTCCCACCGGCTTGATGGTCAGCTCATGGATCTGGACATTGGGGGGGGTCTGAATGCAGTAGGTGATCGCATCGGCCACGTCCTCGGATGTGAGCGTTGGCATATCGGTGAAGAAAGACTTGTCCACGATCTCCGTGTCCACGGCCCCGGGACTGACGCTCTGCAAATATTAGAAGACAGTTTAGTTCCAGGACTATCAGAATATCAAGGATGTCTTACCGTGATCTTGGTCTGGGTCTGGTTGTTGAGGAACTCCTGGCGCAGGATCTCGGTGAGAGCCGTGACGGCGTGCTTCGAGGGCGGGTACATGCCCATGGACAGTTGGGGGCTGATGGGGACGCGGTGTCCCATCACGCTGTTAACGATCACGACATGGCCGTCGTTGACCTTGCGCTGCTGGAGCGAGCGGAAGGCCTCGCGGGTGCACCAGGCCACGCCGAGGATATTGGTGTCCAGAATGTCGCGCAGGTCCTGGCTGTTGCCCTCCTTCAGGATGCCGGCACCAACGCGAACAATGCCGGCATTGTTGACCAGGACATCGGCACCGCCCAGGGAGGATTCGATCCACTTGAAGGCATCGATCACGTCCTGCTCCTTGCTCACGTCGCACTTGCGGAGGTGGAAGCGGTTGGTCTGGTCGGCCGGCAGCGAGTCCTTTAGCTCCTGGAGACGGTTCTCGCGCCGGGCCAGGCCCACCACCACCATGCCCTTGGCCACGAGGTCCTTGACGCAGGCGGCTCCGATGCCGGAGCTGGCCCCGGTGACCACAGCAACGCGATTAATCCAGCGGTTCATGTTTGGTTTCGTTTAGAATTGTGAGGTGTGCGGCGCCTCGATCGGCTTTTATACCTCCCGCTGGGACCGATCCAGGCATGGAACATTCGGTAATTGATAGTATTTTTACGAAATACTCTCGGAATCTCGAGCTCCCGAGCTTTGGGGCTATCGAGCTTTTGGCTCGCGTAACCGTGACTCGGCATAAAACCGGAATGATTACGTCCCACGCTCTCCGGGGCTTCTGGGAGCGAAATTCATTCTTGGTCAGCACATTTGCCGGCACAACAAACTAGAAACAAGAATGAGGGGACACTTTTTTTGAGCAATCTAGAGATTGCCTTCAATTTTAAGGGAATTCTGTTTCTCTTTGTTTGGGCTTTAAATAGCTCTCGACATAAATAAATGCCAAAATGCTCCAAATCTCGTGAGGTTTTTAATTAGTTTTTATAACACAGGCCAGCAAAGTCCAGCATTTGTTTGTAAACATCAAACATTTTGGCTTCTCTATACAATTAAAACCTTCTCAATTGAATTAAATGTATACTTTATAGATCTTAAACATTGGGAGTTTTTGTTCTTAAGATCGGCGTTAAATTATGGAAAACTCTACGCGGTTAAATAATGAAAAAAACTCATCAATATTACTTTTTTTTGGAAGAATCGTAGAATCACAATAATACATTCTTATAATTAAAAAATTAAAGTTGTGAATGGTAAATGTTGGAGGATATTATTTAATTTTATTTGCTCAATATATGTCCAAAATTGTAGACATTTTACACGTAAGGGTTGTGGGATCTATGGGAGCTACGAAGGTATCTTTTTTTTCTGGGGTAGAGAAGGTGGAATTTACATATAAAAATATATTTCTTGTTGGCCAGTGTACCAATTAAATTTAAATAAATTACATATGAATTACATATTCAAGTTTTTACGAGTTTTTTATTTTAAAATATGGTAAATGTAATTTTAATAAAGTTCCTTCGAGGCCTTTAATTATAATTATCACATAAATATATTTTTGAATATTTGATTTAAATTTGATTTATGATATCTAATTTTATTTAATTTATTATTAGTATTATTTAATTGAATCTTAGAAAAAGAATAAAGCAGAGCAGTGGATTCTTTTTAGTTTTTTTTTGTTTTTTTTTTTTTACTCTTACGTTTCTTTGTGTTTGTATTAATTATAATTTTTTTTTTAATGTAAAGTAAATTATAGAAAAAGGTGTCAGGTGGTATTCGTTTTAGTTAAGAGAAGAACCTTCTTTTTGAGGTCGAATAATAAAAAAAGTTGTTGTGGGAATTATGTAAATTTTAAGGAAGTAAAAAGTGTTATTTGTTTGTTTGGAATTTTTTAACAACCCAATTTTAAGTAGAAAAGAATTTAATCATCTACCAAATAAGCCATCACAAAGCCGCATTGTCTTGAGAATATTTTCCAAACCATAAAAAGGCCAAAGAAGATTCCCAACCGGCTGAATCGACAGTTTTCGAGTAAAATATAAAACACAATTTTACCCAAAAAAGAATCCTTTTCTTTGATTTTCCATTGGAAATTATATATTATATTATGAGAGTCGGAATCCTGCTTAATCAAGATGTAAAACAATCGCAAAATGATTATTTGCAAATAGCAATTAGCTGACTGGAAGCCAACTGGAAGCAGGACCAGCCGGGACCAGCTCCTGCTAATCTGCATTCTGGTCTGCCCGGTCACCGCCAGACAATGTGGCTCCGATCCTAGCCAGATACCTGCACTCATGGTATATATAATTCTATATCCACGGGGACAGGTGATCGGGAAAATCAACTTTTACTGCGCCGCGGAGGCTGGGCGGGATGGGGTGGGGAAAATGCAAATTCCATGGATCCAGTTGGACGGCTCACCTGATTGATGCGGCATGTGGCAAGGCGGTTTGGTCCCAGCCACGGCCTCGGTCTCGGTCTCGGTCTCGGTCTCGGCCTCGGCCAGGTATCGGTATGCAAATGTCAGGTGCAAGTCCTCATCCTCATCCTCCTCCATCTCCTCCTCCTCTAACCAGTTCCCTCCTAGATAGAGGCTGGCAAACGGATGCAGGCCAAGTGGAATTCGCTTTCCCATTTCGATTGGCCAATCGACTGGAGAGGATCGGGGGCGAGATCTGAGGAGCTGTTACCTGGGGCCTGGCAACCGGAGAGACTGGATTTCCGTTTCGTTTTTCTTGGCAAGACGTTTATCAGGTGGCAGGTGCCTGATGGCAGGGGCAGGGGCAGGGGCAGGGACAAGGAGCCAGGTGGCAGGTGGCAGGTGCAACTGGAACCGTTAGAAGCCCACCCACAAGGCTCTGGGATCTTTGGGATCTCTCCTTGTTATTTCAAAACTTATTTTATTCATTTACTTTTATTTAAATAATTACAAAATTATTGAAAACTGTTGAGCTTTTCTTTCGATAAATCAAAGAAACAGGGAGGGTCCTGACTAGTTATAGGGCCCTTATTCAAGTTGGTTAAAAAACCTTTTTAAAAACTGTTTTTAACTTATAATTAAAGGGGTAAAAAATTGCTCAATTTTTAAAGAGAAAAAGTAAAGCAAAAGGCGTGATTTAAAGATATTTTTTCAAGAGTCATAAAAAAAGAAAAAAAATTCGTCTAACTATTGATATTTTCAAAAATGCTTTGCATTAAAATTCAAAAAGAGTATATAAATGAATAAAAATTAATAAAACGGATTTAAAATTAAGCAAATTAGAGTCTGATTAATTATCGGTTTAGAAAAATTGGCTATATTCTCGATTAATAAAAACTATTTTCTATGGTTTGAGTTACGAAAAAACTAAACAAATTGAGAAATGTGGGAAACCAAATTTATTTCTTAACTGAATAATTTTTATTTTTGAAACCATTAAAAGGTCTACAAAAAAGACTGAAAAAATCACAAATTCTTTTGTATTTCAGTAGAAGTTGGAAATCATCGGTTTTATCGTTTAGAGTTTTCCTAAAATTATCTCCCAGAATAGTTTGAATTTTGAAAATATCTTTTGACTAATTTTTAAATAGTTGATATTCTTTGCCAGACCAAAAGACTACAAAAAGTCTAGAATAAAATGGGAATCGATCTTTTGATTAGAAATATTCTCAAATGCAATAATTCTTAAAAGAAAATTCAGTGAAATTATGAAATATTTTTCCAAGATCTTTGAATCAAGACTCGAGTTGAAATAGTTATTTCTAAAAAATCTTTAATTTTCTTCCATTACAGCTTAGTTTAGTCATAGCTGGTAATGAACTGTGGCCCATGGACAGGCCAGACGGGATGCCCAATATCGTGTCCCTGGAGGTGATGTGTGGCAAGGACCATATGGACGTCCACCTCACCTTTTCGCACCCGTTCGAGGGCATTGTTAGCTCCAAAGGTGAGTATTTTCCCTTGATTTTCCCCCAATAAAAGTTCTTAATCGTTTCAATTTTTTATGGCAGGACAACATAGCGATCCTCGCTGTGTTTATGTGCCGCCGTCGACGGGCAAGACCTTCTTCTCGTTCCGCATTTCGTATTCCCGATGCGGCACCAAGCCGGACCTCAATGGACAGTTCTACGAGAATACGGTAAGTTTGGAGTTGGGCTTAGAAAGTTTATAAGAAAGGGGACTAATTTTCATTGAACCCACAACCCCACAGGTAGTGGTGCAGTACGACAAGGACCTCTTGGAGGTTTGGGACGAGGCTAAGCGGTTGCGCTGCGAGTGGTTCAACGATTATGAAAAGACTGCCTCCAAGCCACCCATGGTGATCGCCGATCTCGACGTAATCCAGCTGGACTTCCGAGGTACGAACTGATAAAGTTCACAGCGTTTCTCAAATGGCTAACTAATGAAATGAATTCCCCTTCTCCAGGTGATAATGTGGACTGCTGGATGGAGATACAGCACGGCAAGGGACCCTGGGCCCCGCCAGTGAGCGGAATTGTTCCACTTGGTTCCACCTTAACCCTCGTTGTGGCCATCAATGATTATCGCGGTAAGCTTCAACGAGAATAGAGTTTCACGTCCATCACGAGATCTAGTTTTATTCTCCAATTTATTTTATTTTAAGAATTCCGTTAAAGAATCAAAAAAAAGGCTGCCTGTTTCAATATCAATACACCCTAAGTGCTAAACGGTTTGAAAAAACATTCAAGTAAATCCTCTCAAGCTTAATCTGAGGATCTATCCATAACTAATAAAACATTCTTTTTGTTTAAAAAATTGTCACATCAAAGCGCTTTTGTCACGGTCGCCATTGAGATAAATCCCAGCTCTCTATTTAGATTAGTCTATTCTGACAAATTCATCAAAGGAATAAATATAGTTCGATTATCAAGCTTAGTTTTGTTACTATTTGAAACTATTTAATGTTTGTATTCGGGTTCGGAAAATATTAAAGAAAAACTTGTAACTAATCTTAATTTTTTCCTGTTGTATTCTACTCTTCAGGTGAATTCGATATGCGGGTAAAGTCGTGCGTGGCCTCGGATGGATCCGGACATGTGATCAACCTTTCAGACGAGTTCGGATGCGTCCTGCGTCCCAAAATGATCTCTCGCTTCCTGAAGGCCCGTGCTCCCGACGAGAGGGCCACCGTCATCACGTACGCCTTCTTCCACGCCTTCAAGTTCCCGGACGCCCTGAGCGTGCACATCAAGTGCAAGGTGGAAATCTGTCGCCACGGATGCCTGGACCATTGTCAGAACTCGGGGGTGGCCGGGGCGGGATCCGGCGAAAGTCTGGGCCATGGACTAGGCCTGGGTCTGGGCCTGACCAATGCCAACGAGCGCAAGGACGTCCACATATCAGACGCGATGGGCAGCAGCAGCAACGACCTGCTCAGGGACCTGGCTTTGCCCCCCGGAGGTGGCCACGGAATGGGCCTGGACCACGACATATTCTACGAGGACATCATACACGACCACAAACAGACCCTGGGCGGAGGCCTGCCTGCCGGCGGGGACTACGGCCACGAGAAGAACGGCCATCTGCAGCCCCGTCCCGTCCACGAAGACCCGGAGGAGGCCGATCTTTCGGACCTCTTTGGCGACGAGGACCTGGCCGACTTAGACATGGAAGGCGGCGACGGAGAGCGGTACCTGGGCCTGAAGAAGAGCGGCAAGTTCCCGCACGGACCCCGCCAGCTGGAGGCCCAGAAGCGGATGGGCGTTCCTATGGCGGGACCTCGGTCACTGGAGCCTCACAACCAAGAGGATGTGCCGCGTCCCGTCTACAGACCGCAGGCGGAGGCCCTGAAGCAGCCGCGCGAGGACCACGTTGACTTGGACCAGGAGGAAGAGGAGCCCGCCAAGGAGAGCAAGGATGGTAAGGATGCTAAGCTGGAGCAGCAGGAGTCCGCTCCTAGCAATGGATCCGCACACAGTCGCCGCCGTCGCTCCCTGGTGATTTCCGACCGCAAGGTGCGCAGCGCCGACGTGGGAGTCAGTGGCCTGTACGACGTCATTTCAGAGGCAGATTTGGCCTTCTCGCCGGACTCGAAGCAGGAGGCAGTGACCGTGTTCCAGGGCAAGATCAGCGAGGAGGTGGTCTACGGCATCTGCATGCCCGTGCCGGGCTTCAGCATTCTGTTCATCGTGGTCATCTCGGCGACTATTGTGTCCGCCCTGGTGGCCGGGTCCCTGTTGTACCGCTATCAGCTGCAGAAGGAGGCGCTGGACAAGCAGACGCCCATGCCGGTGCCGGGCACCCTGGCCTCCTGGATGACCCTGCGCCTCTTCCGGCTGCGGCACATGCAACAACAGCAACAACAACAGCAACAGCAACAGCAGCAGCAGCAGCAGGTCAGGCAGCCGAGTTCAGGACACGAAACGGTGCAGTGATTGGGACGCCCGCCCAGGACCTGGACCCACGTCAATGCCTTCCAATTATTATCTATTTATTATGATTATTGTTTTTTCCGGGTTGTTTGTTCAGGAGTGACGCTTTCAGAGATCGGGCCACAATGCAATACTCCAACTGCTCCGAACTGCTCCGTTCAAGATTCGTTTTGGTGCTGAATGTTCTACGGTTTAATCATTTTTTTTTTGTAACTTTGTAATCTTGTATTTTGTTTTGGTGCATTTAGTCGTAAAATTGCATAAAAGTTTTAACAAAAAAGTAAACGAAACACACAAAGAGAGAGAGACACAAATATGCGGAACTGTTCCGGCCTTCGCCTTGGGTTGGAATTTGCGAGTTTGGACTTAAATTCTTTATTAGCCGTTTTTTCGGATCAATGCGAATATTATTAACTCCACACTCGCACATCCTGGCCCGGGGAGGATGTGGGAACGGGGCCGGCAAGGAAGACTCCTGGCAGGTGCTCAAGGTTAAGGAGACGGATGGTGTCACCACACCATCGGCTAGGCCTAAGGGAACTTATTTATTTATACACACAATATATATATAAATGCCTATATATAGCTATATATATAAATTATATATCGTACGATGCTATTTTTAAGAACAGCGGATTGGAAAATTTAAATTAACTTTTTAGTGACTGTTTTGTTTTTTTTTTTTTGTGTTTTTCGGCATCGAAACTTATTTAGGGGAAAATTTAGTTAAATTATACCGCCTACACAATCATCTAGGAAATTTTCACATGCACACATTCACACATCCACACACCACCACCCACGCCCATACCCACACCCACACCCACACCCACCCACATTTTCATTTTCTATCCATAAAGCAACAACAACAGGAGTTGCCTTTTGCTAAATAAAATTTAAGTGCAAATTTTTGTAACTGAAAAATTGACAATTGAATAAAAGTAGTTAAGGTGAAAATAAATTGAAAGCTTTTTACTGGGGATTACCTGAAAAAAAAGCACCTGAAGAGAGACACCAGGTTACAAAACCCGTCCAGAGGCTATTATAATTCATATAAAAATCAATTTTATTTGCAACTTAATCGGAAACTGCGAAAGAACAATAAAAGAACATTTTTACCATATACATTTTGCAATATCATAAACTTTTCATTCCTTTATGGAAATAATTTCGAAAAATAGAATAGTATATGAAATTTTCAATGGGAAAATCTCCGCCTTCAAAGATGAGATCTTAAAAGGAATTTTTGAGTAAGATGAGTTTTTCGAAGTCATTACTATATTTTTAATTTGTAAATAAATTAAATTAAAAAAATATATATTCGAAAAAAATGGGAAGCATTAAATATTAAATATTCCAAATAATAGCTTCAACTATTATTAAGATTTGTTTTAAGATATGTTTAAAGATTTAACCAAAAAAAGAGAATCTTTTAATTGAATTTTTTTACATTAATTAAAAGTAAAAGGTTAATGGTAAAATTCAATTTGTTATTTAAGTTTCAGTACGAGAGAAAAAAAACGAATTCTCTCTTTATGGAAAGAAATTTAAATATTTTCGGGATAGAAATAAAAATCAAGCTATTTGAAAACAAAATCATTATAGGATTAGAAAGTCATAGGAATGAAAAACGAGAGTACATTTAATTAAAAATCTTATAAGATATAAAAAAAAAAGTAAATGTGAACATAAAAATGGAATTATTTCGACAGGTTTGGATGCTTTTAATACTTTTTTGTGAGGAGAGCTCTGGGGTGATCAAGACAAGTCCTCAAGGGCTTAAAATCATGTAGTTATAGAAATATATAATCTCTGGTTGCTGATTGGAGGTTTTTTATAGGTGAGTACTTACCAGATAAGATTAGGAAACCTCAAGCATCAATTTGTTTAACACAAGGAAGCTTTTTAACTTATTAATTATATTCTTGCTTTACTTATTACTATTTTATTGCTATTCTTATTACATATTTCGTTTATTTGGTTGGAATATAACAATTAAGCATCTTTTGATTTTTTTCGAAAAACACCACAAACCAAGGTGGAACAACATTATAGAAATAAAATTAAAGTGCATTTTCCATTTCGCCAACAAACCCAATATTAAACAAGTGAGAAAAGTTATCTTCGACTTGCCGAAGATGGTATACCCTTCCAAACAAAAAAGTTATCCACACAAAGACTTGTTTTCATATCGGTCGTTTGAATGGCAGCTATTTGATATAGTTGACCGATCCGGACCAAACTTCAAAATAATCATGTATGGCTATGTCAAATGAATAAATGTTGAATTCGGTTGCAATAGCTTGAAAAACAAAAAAGTTTTCCATACAAAGACTTGTTTTCATATTGGTCGTTTGTATGGCAGCTATGTGATATAGTTGACCGATCGGGACCAAACTTTTACACATTGTGTATGGCTATGCCAAATAAATAAATGTTTAATTCGGTTGCGATAGCTTGAAGAACAAAAAAGTTTTCCACACAAAGACTTGAAATTTGATTGATCGTTTGTATGGCAGCTATATGATATAGTGGTCCGATCCAACCGATTTTTAAACTTGATCTGCGTGCAACAAAAATAATGATCTGGTAAAAACTTCAAAACGCTAGCTTTAGAACTACTGTCTATTTTTTGCATAGAAACAGACGGACAGGCGGACATGGCTATATCGACTCGGCTGTTGATGCTGATCAAGAATATATATACTTTGTGGGGTCGGAGATGCTTCCTTTAATGCGTTACACATTTCTGGACAAAATTATAATACCCTCTGCAAGGGTATAAAAAATCAAGAAATTAGCTTGAAAATCTTTTACTTTACAACACTGGACGTCAACACTCCATCGATATCGTTGGTATTCTATAATCGTACACAAGTAGCCTTTTGCTTTTTTCGAAGACTCACCTTAACAGGAAATTCAAATTTATTTTGTCAGTGGTCGACAGGCTCTCTTCTGGCTGGTTTCTTGTTTTCTCGTATATTTATTTAATCCTTGTTTTTATTTCTTTTGTGAAAACTATATTATTTTTAAAAATATCATACAAACTATGGACCTTCAACTTCCCACGTTGTTGAGTCGACATGCTTTAACGACGCATGTTGTGGGATCTTCGTTGCTTCCATTTTATTATATTTTGATTTAACATGTATTTGTTATAATTTGTATCCTTGTTCGCCTTTTTGTGGTTTTGATCTAGAAATTCATTCAGCATTTGCCTTAAGTTTGCATTTTGTATTATTTTATGGCATACTGTACATATTTTTGTTAGACATACTTTTAAAATGTTTCCTAATGTTTGAATAAATATTTTATTTGTGGGATAACATGGAGCTTTCGTTACGAATCTTGCGCTATTTTTTTATTTTGAACTTTTAAATGATTATTTTATAGCATCTTTTATGGAATCAAGACTGCAAAACGGAAAAAGCGGAATTTCGGTGAAGGAATGGTCACCAGGATTAGAATAACTAACTTAGAAGATCGCGCGAGTTTCGCCAGCGTCAGACGTTCGCCAAAAAAATCGACACAATTATTTCCCAATGTTGCAGAATATATATTGGTGGTTCTGGCTTCCTCCGGCTCTCCTCCAGCCTCTAGTCCCACTGCCACGCACCCTCCACTTCGGCCATCACCACCGAAGCTTCCTCCCACAAGAAGGACCACACCCACCACTGGAAGACCAACGCCCGCAAGGCGGCCAAGGTCCGGAGGGAGAGAAGAAGGAACAGGGGCCAATCCAAATCGGGCTGTAGGCGCCGTCTCCACCGCAACTAGAAGTAATGCCTCCAGGATTAGACCCCAACCCCAACTTGTTGACTATTTCCTTCACACAATTACTCCTCCTCATTTCAAGTCTTTCTGGAATTTAAATAAATATTAATTAAAAATGTCTATGATTTATAATTTTAGGATGCATTCGTGCTCTTCAGTACCAAGTTTTAAGATCCCTTGCTGTAGTCTGGATGCAATCCCCTGGTTCGTGATGGATAGTCTATGATTTCATTCAAGGTAATCGGTAGGAAAATGAAATTTTCTTTGCATAGGATATGAGGGGTTTTGGAGCTCTCAGTTGGGATTCCTTTTCAGAGCTTCTGAAAAAGAAAACTTAAGGTATTTTTGGGTATTGTAGCAAGGATTTTGAATTCAGAAGAGCTTCGTTCAAAGAAATCCCGAAGAAGTATTCCCGCTCTCGAATTATTTCAAAGCAAAAACTACATTTGTATTTTTTTAATCATCATTACATCCTGTTTGTTTATTCCGTTCTTTATTTGAATATAGATGTATTAAATGGAATTGTCATTGGGGTCATGGTTGTCCTCACTGGAATCCTCATCTAGGTGTTCCTCATAGTTCAGGTAGTCCAGGTAGGCCTCATTGGAATCCATGGAATCCGTAGAATCCGTGGAACCCTCATCTAATTGTCCGTCTTTAGCCTTTAAAATAACCTCGATCGTGTCAATTAATTCGGCCATGACATGTCCCAAGCGCTCCTGGCACTTCAGTGATTCTTTCAATGCCTTTTGCATAGTTTGGACATTTAGCAAAAGTTCCAGATTTATGTCGTCCATCTAAATAAAAAAAATTATTATTTTAAGTTTTCCAAGTTGAAAACTGTGTGTAAAAGTTATTATCAAAATTATAAGACTGTTAAGACCTGGTAAATATCCTAGTTCTTGATAACCAAATTTTTATAATTGAAGACATTACAGAAAGTGAAGTTTCTATGACCCCAACCTGTTTTCTTTCAAAATATTTGTTATTAATAAATATAAAATAGAATTAAGCTTTTTCATCTTTTTCACTAAAAACTAAACATCTCAAATGAATATAAATAACAAGTTAGGATCGATAGACTCTTAAAGACACCAGACATTTCCCCTTGTTGGAAAAAAGTGTTTACCTCTTTGGAAATGAATTGACCAAGTTTTGGCGCACTTCGCCTATGGCTTTATCGAGTCAAAAATTTTCAGTAAAGCGTCTGTTTACTTTCTTTTGCATACAAATACATACATACATATGTACATATATCATTAGCGAAAAATATTGTCAGATTATTCGGTGCCTTTGCAACCATCTTTTTTTTCACTTGTTCAAAATTATACAGTTCCGAAGAATTTGGAACATACTTAAGTTTACGTTTAGAAAACTTACTGTTCACTTTGTTTTCGACTTTTCACCTTGAACTTCGAGAAAAGAACAAACAAATGCAGAACCCAATAATTTGTCACAACTAAGTCTTTTTAGCTGCGCGTTGATGAAGCGTACTCACCTTTATTCGTTTTATTATCCTTTAGCTTCAATATTCACAAGAAAATCAATATTTAGGTAGAACCGTAAAATGTTGAAAACGCTCGACTGCCGTTAAGAAGGGAAAAAATGCAGAATTTTTAAGAAAGCTCCTCGCACCTCGGAACGAAAAACAGAAATGAACAACACTTCACACTTTTTCCCGCCACACGTTAGGCAAGAGAGAAAAAAAGGAGATAGCTTATGTTGCATACAGGCAGAGAACCAAGGAGAGACAAGGCCGGTTGCACATGCGTAGCGTGTGCTTTGAAAATGTGCTTAGAGAGGGACAAATGCACAAGGGAAAATATGCAGAGACTGCAGAGAGAAGCTAAGAGAAGCGCTAGACGAGCGGAGATGAGCAATTAACCAACACTGCACATTGGATATGCATAAGATATGCGCCGATATGCGGAACAATAGTTAGGGAGGAACAAATGCACAATGGCAAATAGGACTGCAGAGATATCGGGAAAACGACTTCGGGTGGAGCCAAAGTTGATATACCCCTGCCGTAAAATGTCTGTTTCTATTGGTAAAAGATATGAAAATATCTGATAAAGTTGACCGATCCTTATAAGAACTTCATAATCAAACCCGCTCTTCATAAAATGGATTTTGTATAATGTTCCTAGCTTCTACTTCAAAAAGCAGAATAATTTGGCATTTCCGACCATTCAGTTATAGGATCCAGTTCAGCAATAGGATATAGTCAGCCGATCCGTATATAATTTTTTAATTTAATTAAAAGGGAATCTTATCGAATATATGTAACTATTTAGCTGCAAAACAATGGGTGTGTGCAAAGTCCCCTTGATCACGATTCGACTCCGACACGTTGTACCGAATGCAAACCCTTCCGGGTCAAGAGATGTGTATAACAGACCCTCCTGGCCCTTTTCCGTTCCGATTAGAAGGACCCACAAGGTATACGACTATTTGAAAAGTTTCATTTTTATCTGTAAGAGCGATCTAACTCTTTTGTCAGGAAATGCTGGTATCTTTGAAATGTCCTCAGGAACGAACGAAAAAGTATTCTATCTTAATGATCGGTTGATCTACGCTGCAGCTCAGCTTCCGCCCAACCCACGGGCGCTACCGTATACGGTACTGTTCGAATGGCGGGGATAGATCCGAGTCTATAGAATATAGAGAAGATTGCTCCCTTTAGTAAGAATTGGTAACTTCATGGTAAAAAAAAACAAAGTTAAGGAATGTTATAGGGACAATTTAAAGGTATTTCAAACATGATACCCAGAAAGTTATCTTAACTTATCTTAGCACTTCATTAACACCACAAGCGCGAAAAATATTAATTTCGACGCAAAACTGTGAAGAGTATCCCCTAGACTCACTATTCGGTATAAAAATACTCAAGCACAGTGATATAAGCGTGCTGCAAACAATAAAAATTGTGGCCCCGCTGAACAGCGGTCACAATAAAAATTCAGCTTTTAAAGAAGCTGTTCACAGCTGATCGAAGTTTGTTTACAAACTTTTGGAAATTGCATTTATGGACCCAAATGCAAAAACTATGTTGCCCGCTCCTACCGGGCGCTTACTCAGCCTCGGCGAGCTCGTCAATATTGCAGTGAACAAAGCCTCTGAGACGAAACGGACATCCAAAGTGGCCAACACTATTAAGCCAGCGCCTCAGCGGATGCACGTCATCAAAAGGAAGGCAAGTGGGTCTCCAATGAATGCCAAGAAGAAGGCAATACTGGATACCAAGATTCCTGTGCCCACCTACAGCGGCAGCTCAAACCGCTTTGGGTTGCTTGCGCAAACCGAGGATCTGAGCGAACAACCCAGTACTAGCCATCAAGCAGCTATTGCTGCTGCCAAACATGATGCAGCCTCATCTGGCATAATCAGTGCAACTTCCAAGGCGCAACCTAAACCCCCTCCAATAGTTTTGGAAGGTGTTGAAAGCGTACCCCAGCTGATGGACAACATGTCAAAAATCACTGATCTGAACAAGGTCTCTGCCAAAGCATCGATGGGCGGAGTCCTGAGGCTCTACGCGGCAGACGTTAGCACCTTCCGCATCATAGTCAGCTGGCTCGAGACCGAAAAGCTTGAGTTTCACTGTTACCAGCTCAAGGAGGACAGGCCATACCGAGTATGCATTAAAGGACTCCACCACAGTACGCTCTATCATCAAATCATTGATGAACTGAAAAGCCTCGGTCACAAGGTGCTAGACGTCCATAAACCGAAAAGGCGAAACGAGCCAGGAACATCGCTGCTGCGGCGAACAATAAGATGATCCTGGCTCTTAAGGGTTTATACCACATGAGAGTTGTCATCGAGCCCCTTTGCAAGCGATATACGACAACCCAATGCCATCGATGCCAGCAATTTGGTCACACGGCCAAATACTGCCGTAAGGCGCACATCTGCATCAACTGCGCCGGCAAACATCCTGCCAAAGACTGTACGCGACCACGAAGCGAACCATGCACTTGCTATAACTGTGGTGAACAGCACCCAGCGAATTACTCCGGATGCTCCAAACTCCAGGCATTCCTTCAGCGCTCTAGACCAAAAAGAGGTGTGGGAGGAAGAAGCGAAGTCAACAATATGTCCCATGTCCCTACTGGATGTATGCCGACTGCACCTCTCCGAAACGGTGTCTCCTACGCAGAAGTAGCTAAAGCCTGGATGGGCCCCAAGCATGATCAGCAACAGGTGCCACAGACCTTCCAGGAGCAACCTGAGACCAGGAAGCATAGCCGGCAAAGGAGTCGGTCTAGAGGCGGACATCAGCCACCTTTAGACAATAACACTTTTAGCATCCTGCAGACGCTAAACGAAAGCATGAACGCTCTGCGCTCCCTTCAGGAACAGCAGATTGAACAAATGAGGATGATGTTACTACAGCAAGGGCAGATGATCCATCTGCTCACTGCTATACACGCGCAGACAGCGACAAAATGGAGCCGCTTCGCATCTTAGTATGAAACGCCACCCTCCACAGTGACCTAAAGCTGCTCACGGTCTTTGAGACCATAAATTTCCACTCCAGCCGCTACAACGACCGACTGGAGCGCCATCGCAACCGGCTCGCTAAGGGTCTCACCAGACCTCGCCCACAAAGGAGGCTCAGTAGGCGACTTTCTAGGGACCTAATTGACCGGCTGCCAACAAGACGCACAGCAAGATGATGATAAGCCAAACGATATAGTCCCCATCGTCTTTCTTTCTTTTATATTTTTTGTTTTTATGTTTTGTAAATATTGTTAGTTTGTAAGTTTAAATTTAGTAATAATGTTAACGAATTAAGCATTGAGGTAGTCCCACCTAGTACACCTATAAACAAAGCTTTTTGTGGCTGTAACCCTGTTTTCACCTGACCCAGATATCTTAGGCCGCAAGAGGCTGTCACAAAAAAACATGTTTCACGCCAATTTTTAAAAACTTGGTCAGTCTCTAAAAACCAAATCATGAACAGTAGAACAAATAATAAGGTGATGTTTGTCCAGCAAAATAGCGACGATCTTCCAGCGGGTGAAGATTCTGGATCTCAGGAGCTATATAAGTCGGGAGGAGAGACTAACCAAGACATAGTTTCCGAATCATCCAGTTTCCGATCTGCGTAGCGACCCTTGCCTGCCTGTTGGTTCTGGCTTCCTCCGACTCTTCTCCAGCCTCTAGTCCCACTGCCACGCCTGCTGCCACTCCTGCCGCCTCTCCCACCCCCACTCTCTCCGCCACCCCCACCTCTAACTCTCCCTTCACATCCACCGCTACCATCTCCACATCCAGCGACTCCTAGAGTACCACGGTATCACCCACCACTTCGGCCATCACCACCGATGCTTCCTCCCACAAGAAGGACCACATCCACCACTGGAAGACCCACGCCCGCAAGGCGGCCAAGGTCCAGAGGGAGAGAAGAAGGAACAGGGGTCCATCCAAATCCAGCTGTAGGCGCCGTCTCCACCGCAACTAGAAGTAATGCCTCCAGGATTAGACCCCAACCCCAACTTGTTGACTATTTCCTCCACACAATTACTCCTCCTTATTTCAAGTCTTTCTGGAATTTAAATAAATATTAATTCAAAATGTCTATGATTTATAATTTTAGGATGCATTCGTGCTCTTCAGTACCAAGTTTTAAGATCCCTTGCTGTAGTCTGGATGCAATACCCCTGGATCGTGGTGGAAAAGGAAATTTTCTTTGCATAGGATATGAGGGGTTTTGGAGCTCTCAGTTGGGATTCCTTTTCAGAGCTTCTGAAAAAGAAAACTTAAGGTATTTTTGGGTATTGTAGCAAGGATTTTGAATTCAGAAGAGCTTCGTTCAAAGAAATCCTGAAGAAAGTCGTTGGGTCCTACCGCTTTCGAATTATTTCCAAGCCAAAACTATCCAAAGCTACAAATTTATTTTATTTTATCATCATAACATCCTGTTTTTTTATTCCGTTCTTATTGTTAATCTTATTGTTAATACATCTATTAAACGGAATTGTCACCGTAGACCAGGTCGTCCTTACTGGAATCCTTATCTATCTGTCCGTCGTGATCCAGGCCGTCCTCACTGGAATCCTCATCCATTTGTGACCCATGGTCCTGGTCGTCGTCCTCACTGGAATCCTTGGAACCCTCATCTAAGCGTCCGAGGCCCGTAGTCTTCAATATATTCTTGGCCATGGCAATTAGGAAGGCCATGTAATCATTCACTAACTTCTGGTTCTTTAGTGCTTCTTCGAATGCTCCTTGCAAAAGTTTGACTCTTTCCAACAGGACAAGTTTTATGTCGTCCATCTAAATGAAAAAAAATTATTATTTTAAGTTTTCCAAGTTAAAAATTGTGTGTAAGAGTTATTTTCAATATTATAAGACTGTTAAGACCTGGTAAAATTTAAAAGAAACTTCAATTCTTTGTTACATTTGAACTTTGGTACTCTCAAAAATCTCCTAGTTCTTGATAAAAAGTTGCTATGACCGAAACCTGTATTTCTTTCCAAATATTTTTTATTAATAAATATAAAATAGAATTAAGCTTTGTCATCTACACAGTTGAACGTATTACTATTACTAATCCTTTCGGAATTGAATTTTTAGCCGTTAAAATTTATTCTGAGTCCTTTAACCTTTTCATCACCTGTTCCTACATTCCTCCTTTGAGTGATGCAATCATTTATATGCACCACTTAACTGCCATTAAATCAGTTTTGTCTCTGCTAAATGATGCTGATCTTATTCTAGTTATGGGGGATTTCAATCTGCCACTCATTTCATGGATCAACTCGGACGAGGATAACTCGCTTTTACCCACTAATCAAAATGACTTCCTTGATGGCTTGGCCAACTCTGCCGTTTTCCAACTTAACCCTATAAGGAACTCCCGTGGCAGCTCGTTTGACCTAATTTTCTCTAACACTTTCTCCTCTGCCACTATAGCAAGGTTTCCTCCCTTATCTACTCCTGAGGACTCTCACCACCCAACACTCTTAGTTTCGCTAATTATTGACTCTCCTGAAGTCCCCCCCAGTAATAGCGAGCAGCTTGAAAATCTACTTAAATTTTCGTCAATAATCAGCCGAGGTTTTCAATATCTCTTGCAAACTGATGTAATTTATACTGACTTCAGCAAATCATTTGATTCAGTTAATCATCAGCTCTTGCTACGGAAACTCTCACTTATTGGTTTTCCACCAAATATCCTGATGTGGGTTGCTTCCTACCTTTCAGATCGAACTCAGCGTGTCCTATTTAAATCTACCAAGTCGAAGGTCATCCATGTCTCATCGGGTGTCCCTCAGGGTAGTCATCTAGGACCATTGTTGTTTATACTCTTTGTGAACGATCTTCCCAATGTGATTAGTTATGCCTCTACGCTTATGTATGCTGATGATGTCATGTTATGCTATTCCTTCTCGGAACATTTCCTGCATAGGCATCTGCAACTAGAACTTGACGAACTCTATTTGTGGTGCTCAAGTAATCTTCTGTTCCTAAACTGCTCTTTGGTTAATGCAAACTTATGACATTCCATCGCAGTGTGCCGCTTATTGTATCTTACTCTCTCGGAAATCACGTCCTTGATCGTGTTTCCATAATCAATGATCTTGGAGTTCTTTTTGATCATAAACTTAAGTTTATTGATCACATTTCTGTGACAGTGAAAAAAGCCAGAGGAATGTTAGCCTTTATCAAACGATGGTCTAAAGAATTTAACGATCCTTTCACCACCAAATCCCTGTATATCACCCTAATACGTCCTATCTTTGAATACTGCTCGTGCGTTCCTCAATACTCCTCTCACCAAAATATTATTGAGTCGGTGCAAAAGCAGTTTCTGTTATTTTCACTCAAAAACTTAAACTGGGATCCTGATAATCGTCTCCCGCCGTACCGTTGCAGTCTTAAATTGTTAAAATTACCTCCACTGAAGGAGCACCGAACCTGTGCTGGGGTCATGTTTCTACACATGCTAATCCATGGCATGGTTGATTCTAAACACCTTCTAAACCAACTATATTTTTCCATCCCTAATAGGAAAACTAGGTCCTTCCGACCCCAATGGTTAACTATTTGCAGATCCAACTACGCTGAACATGATCCCTTTCGCACTATTTGTAAAAACTATTACCTCTTATCAGAAACTCTATCCCCTGAACTCTCTCTTAATGTTAATAAATTAAAAATCATAGAATACCTACTAGAATATTGTAGTTATATTCATATTAAGCAGATCTTTTTAAATTGTTGTTAAATAATTTAAATCTTTTTCACTAAAAACTAAACATCTCAAATGAATATAAATAACAAGTTAGGATCGATAGACTCTTAAAGACACCAGACATTTCCCCTTGTAGGAAAAAAGTGTTTACCTCTTTCGAAATGAATTGACCAAGTTTTGGCGCACTTCGCCGATGGCTTTATCGAGTCAAAAATTTTCAGTAAAGCGTCTGTTTACTTTCTTTTGCATACAAATACATACATACATATGTACATATATCATTAGCGAAAATTATTGTCAGATTATTCGGTGCCTTTGCAACCATCTTTTTTTCACTTGTTCAAAATTATACAGTTTGTCAAGAAACAGTTTTGTTTTTAATACTATTGGGATGCTGTTCCGAAGAATTTGGAACATACTTAAGTTTACGTTTAGAAAACTTACTGTTCACTTTGTTTTCGACTTTTCACCTTGAACTTCGAGAAAAGAACAAACAAATGCAGAACCCAATAATTTGTCACAACTGAGTCTTTTTAGCTGCGCGTTGATGAAGCGTACTCACCTTTCTTCGTTTGATTATCCTTGAGCTTCAATATTCACAAGAAAATCAATATTCAGCTAGAAAAAATGCAGAATTTTTCAGAAAGCTCCTCGCACCCCGGAACGAAAAACAGAAATGAACAACACTTCACACTTTTTCCCGCCACACGTTAGGCAAGAGAGGAAAAAAGGAGATAGCTTATGTTGCATACAGGCAGAGAACCAAGGAGAGACAAGGCCGGTTGCACATGCGTAGCGTGTGCTTGGAAAATGTGCTAAGAGAGGGACAAATGCACAAGGGAAAATATGCAGAGACTGCAGAGAGAAGCTAAGAGATGCGCTAGACGAGCGGAGATGCGCAATTAACCAACACTGCACATTGTATATGCATAAGATATGCGGCGATATGCGGAACAATAGTTAGGGAGGAACAAATGCACAATGGCAAATAGGACTGCAGAGATATCGGGAAAACGACTTCGGGTGGAGCCAAAGTTGATATACCCCTGCCGTAAAATGTCTGTTTCTATTGGTAAAAGATATGAAAATATCTGATAAAGGTGACCGATCCTTATAAGAACTTCATAATCAAACCCGCTCTTCATAAAATGGATTTTGTAAAATGTTCCTAGCTTCTACTTCAAAAAGCAGAATAATTTGGCATTTCCGACCATTCAGTTATAGGATCCAGTTCAGCAATAGGATATAGTCAGCCGATCCGTATATAATTTTTTAATTTAATTAAAAGGGAATCTTATCGAATATATGTAACTATTTAGCTGCAAAACAATGGGTGTGTGCAAAGTCCCCTTGATCACGATTCGACTCCGACACGTTGTACCGAATGCAAACCCTTCCGGGTCAAGAGATGTGTATAACAGACCCTCCTGGCCCTTTTCCGTTCCGATTACAAGGACCCAGAAGGTATACGACTATTTGAAAAGTTTCATTTTTATCTGTAAGAGCGATCTAACTCTTTTGTCAGGAAATGCTGGTATCTTTGAAATGTCCTCAGGAACGAACGAAAAAGTATTCTATCTTAATGATCGGTTGATCTACGCTGCAGCTCAGCTTCCGCCCAACCCACGGGCGCTACCGTATACGGTACTGTTCGAATGGCGGGGATAGATCCGAGTCTATAGAATATAGAGAAGATTGCTCCCTTTAGTAATTAAGAATTGGTAACTTCATGGTAAAAAAAAAAAAGTTAAGGAATGTTATAGGGACAATTTAAAGGTATTTCAAACATGATACCCAGAAAGTTATCTTAACTTATCTTAGCACTTCATTAACACCACAAGCGCGAAAAATATTAATTTCGACGCAAAACTGTGAAGAGTATCCCCTAGACTCACTATTCGGTATAAAAATACTCAAGCACAGTGATATAAGCGTGCTGCAAACAATAAAAATTGTGGCCCCGCTGAACAGCGGTCACAATAAAAATTCAGCTTTTTAAAGAAGCTGTTCACAGCTGATCGAAGTTTGTTTACAAACTTTTGGAAATTGCATTTATGGACCCAAATGCAAAAACTATGTTGCCCGCTCCTACCGGGCGCTTACTCAGCCTCGGCGAGCTCGTCAATATTGCAGTGAACAAAGCCTCTGAGACGAAACGGACATCCAAAGTGGCCAACACTATTAAGCCAGCGCCTCAGCGGATGCACGTCATCAAAAGGAAGGCAAGTGGGTCTCCAATGAATGCCAAGAAGAAGGCAATACTGGATACCAAGATTCCTGTGCCCACCTACAGCGGCAGCTCAAACCGCTTTGGGTTGCTTGCGCAAACCGAGGATCTGAGCGAACAACCCAGTACTAGCCATCAAGCAGCTATTGCTGCTGCCAAACATGATGCAGCCTCATCTGGCATAATCAGTGCAACTTCCAAGGCGCAACCTAAACCCCCTCCAATAGTTTTGGAAGGTGTTGAAAGCGTACCCCAGCTGATGGACAACATGTCAAAAATCACTGATCTGAACAAGGTCTCTGCCAAAGCATCGATGGGCGGAGTCCTGAGGCTCTACGCGGCAGACGTTAGCACCTTCCGCATCATAGTCAGCTGGCTCGAGACCGAAAAGCTTGAGTTTCACTGTTACCAGCTCAAGGAGGACAGGCCATACCGAGTATGCATTAAAGGACTCCACCACAGTACGCTCTATCATCAAATCATTGATGAACTGAAAAGCCTCGGTCACAAGGTGCTAGACGTCCATAAACCGAAAAGGCGAAACGAGCCAGGAACATCGCTGCTGCGGCGAACAATAAGATGATCCTGGCTCTTAAGGGTTTATACCACATGAGAGTTGTCATCGAGCCCCTTTGCAAGCGATATACGACAACCCAATGCCATCGATGCCAGCAATTTGGTCACACGGCCAAATACTGCCGTAAGGCGCACATCTGCATCAACTGCGCCGGCAAACATCCTGCCAAAGACTGTACGCGACCACGAAGCGAACCATGCACTTGCTATAACTGTGGTGAACAGCACCCAGCGAATTACTCCGGATGCTCCAAACTCCAGGCATTCCTTCAGCGCTCTAGACCAAAAAGAGGTGTGGGAGGAAGAAGCGAAGTCAACAATATGTCCCATGTCCCTACTGGATGTATGCCGACTGCACCTCTCCGAAACGGTGTCTCCTACGCAGAAGTAGCTAAAGCCTGGATGGGCCCCAAGCATGATCAGCAACAGGTGCCACAGACCTTCCAGGAGCAACCTGAGACCAGGAAGCATAGCCGGCAAAGGAGTCGGTCTAGAGGCGGACATCAGCCACCTTTAGACAATAACACTTTTAGCATCCTGCAGACGCTAAACGAAAGCATGAACGCTCTGCGCTCCCTTCAGGAACAGCAGATTGAACAAATGAGGATGATGTTACTACAGCAAGGGCAGATGATCCATCTGCTCACTGCTATACACGCGCAGACAGCGACAAAATGGAGCCGCTTCGCATCTTAGTATGAAACGCCACCCTCCACAGTGACCTAAAGCTGCTCACGGTCTTTGAGACCATAAATTTCCACTCCAGCCGCTACAACGACCGACTGGAGCGCCATCGCAACCGACTCGCTAAGGGTCTCACCAGACCTCGCCCACAAAGGAGGCTCAGTAGGCGACTTTCTAGGGACCTAATTGACCGGCTGCCAACAAGCAATACAAGCATACAAGAGGCTGTCACAAAAAAACATGTTTCACGCCAATTTTTAAAAACTTAGTTAGTCTCTAAGCGTGCCTTGTGCAAACTTCTGATTCAAAAACCAGATCATGTACAGTAGAACAAATAATAAGGTGATGTTTGTCCAGCAAAACAGCGAATCTCAGGATCTCAGGAACTATATAAGTGGAGAGGAGAGACTAACCAAGACATAGTTTCCGAATCATCCACTTTCCGATCTGATCTACTCCGATCCAAGATGCGATTCCTCTGCGTAGCGACCCTTGCCAGCCTGTTGGTTCTGGCTTCCTCCGGCTCTCCTCCAGCCTCTAGTCCCACTGCCACGCCTGCTGCCACTCATACCGCCACGCCTGATGCCACTCCTCCCGCCACTCCTGCCGTCTCTCCCACCGCCACTCTCTCCGCCACCCACACTCTAGCTCTACCTCCACATCCACCGCTACCATCTCCACATCCACCGACTCCTAGAGTACCACGGTGGCACCCACCACTTCGGCCATCACCACCGAAGCTTCCTCCCACAAGAAGGACCACATCCAACACTGGAAGACCCACGCCCGCAAGGCGGCCAAGGTCCGGAGAGAGAGAAGAAGGAATAGGGGCCCATCCAAATCCGGTTGTATGCGCCGTCTCCACCGCAACTAGAAGTAATGCCTCCAGGATTAGACCCCAACCCAACTTGTTGACTATTTCCGTCACACAAATACTCAAGTCTTACTCAAGTCTTTCTGGAATTTAAATAAATATTAATTCAAAATGTCTATGATTTATAATTTTAGGATGCATTCGTGCTCTTCAGTACCAAGTTTTAAGATCCCTTGCTGTAGTCTGGATGCAATCCCCTGGTTCGTGATGGATAGTCTATGATTTCATTCAAGGTAATCGGTAGGAAAAAGAAATTTTCTTTGAATAGGATTTGAGTGGTTTTTGAGCTCTCAGTTGGGATTCCTTTTCAGAGCTTCTCAAAAAGAAAACTTAAGGTATTTTTGGGTATTGTAGCAAGGATTTTGAATTCAGAAGAGCTTCGTTCAAAGAAATCCTGAAGAAAGTCGTTGGGTCCTACCGCTTTGGATAGTTTTGGCTTGGAAATAACAAGCCAAAACTATCCAAGGCTACATTTTATTTTATTTTATCATCATAACATCCTGTTTTTTTATTCCGTTCTTATTGTTAATCTTATTGTTAATACATCTATTAAACGGAATTGTCACCGTAGACCAGGTCGTCCTTACTGGAATCCTTATCTATCTGTCCGTCGTGATCCAGGCCGTCCTCACTGGAATCCTCATCCATTTGTGACCCATGGTCCTGGTCCTCGTCCTCACTGGAATCCCCGGAACCCTCATCTAATCGTCCGAAGTCACTAGTCTGCAATAAATTCTTGGCCAAGGCAAACAGTTTGACCACGTATTCCCCCACTATTTTCTGGTTCTCCAGTGATTTTTCCAATGCTCCTTTCAGAATTTCGACTTGTCGCAAAAGTTCCCGATTTAGGTCGTCCATCTAAATGAAACAAATTATTATTTTAAGTTTTCCAAGTTAAAAACTGTGTGTAAAAGTTATTATTAAAATTATAAGACTGTTAAGACTTGGTAAATATCCTAGTTCTTGATAACCAAATTTTAATAATTGAAGAACCAACCTGTTTTCTTTCAAAATATTTGCTATTAATAAATATAAAATAGAATTAAGCTTTTTCATCTTTTTCACTAAAAACTAAACATCTCAAATGAATATAAATAACAAGTTAGGATCGATAGACTCTTAAAGACACCAAACATTTTAAATAAAATTTATTTAATCCTATTTTATTTAATTCATTATATTTAATCCTATCCTACTCCTTCGGTCGGGGCACCGCCCCATTTTTCCCATCTTAGCTACGGCCCTGCGTAATATTATATAATAAGATAACTTGGGTTCCCAACCCATGTAATGATACAGCAACTTTAGCAAATAGTATATTAGGATAACTACGAGTATACATTCAGAAGCATCTTTTAACAGTTTCAGAGAAAAAAACGTGGAATTATAGAATTTTTCGTGCTTAATTATGAGGTCCGATAATCGGACATAACCTTAAGTTGGAAACCCCTTGTTGGAAAAAAGTGTTTACCTCTTTGGAAATGAATTGACCAAGTTTTGGCGCACTTCGCCTATGGCTTTATCGAGTCAAAAATTTTCAGCAAAGCGTCTGTTTACTTTCTTTTGCATACAAATACATACATATGTACATATATCATTAGCGAAAAATATTGTCAGATTATTCGGTGCCTTTGCAACCATCTTTTTTTCACTTGTTCAAAATTATACAGTTGTCAATACTATTGGGATGCTGTTCCGAAGAATTTGGAACATACTTAAGTTTACGTTTAGAAAACTTACTGTTCACTCTGTTTTCGACTTTTCACCTTGAACTTCGAGAAAAGAACAAACAAATGCAGAACCCAATAATTTGTCACAACTGAGTCTTTTTAGCTGCGCGTTGATGAAGCGTACTCACCTTTCTTCGTTTGATTATCCTTGAGCTTCAATATTCACAAGAAAATCAATATTCAGCTAGAAAAAATGCAGAATTTTTCAGAAAGCTCCTCGCACCTCGGAACGAAAAACAGAAATGAACAACACTTCACACTTTTTCCCGCCACACGTTAGGCAAGAGAGAAAAAAAGGAGATAGCTTATGTTGCATACAGGCAGAGAACCAAGGAGAGACAAGGCCGGTTGCACATGCGTAGCGTGTGCTTGGAAAATGTGCTTAGAGAGGGACAAATGCACAAGGGAAAATGTGCAGAGACTGCAGAGAGAAGCTAAGAGATGCGCTAGACGAGCGGAGATGCGCAATTAACCAACACTGCACATTGTATATGCATAAGATATGCGGCGATATGCAGAACAATAGTTAGGGAGGAACAAATGCACAATGGAAAATAGGACTGCAGAGATATCGGGAAAACGACTTCGGGTGGAGCCAAAGTTGATATACCCCTGCCGTAAAATGTCTGTTTCTATTGGTAAAACATATGAAAATATCTGATAAAGGTGACCGATCCTTATAAGAACTTCATAATCAAACCCGCTCTTCATAAAATGGATTTTGTAAAAAGTTCCTAGCTTCAACTTCCAAAAGCAGAATAATTTGGCATTTCCGACCATTCAGTTATAGGATCCAGTTCAGCAATAGGATATAGTCAGCCGATCCGTATATAATTTTTTTAATTTAATTAAGAGGGAATCTTATCGAATATATGTAACTATTTAGCTGCAAAACAATGGGTGTGTGCAAAGTCCCCTTGATCACGATTCGACTCCCACACGTTGTACCGAATGCAAACCCTCCTGGCCCTTAACTATGTCAGGTAGCAGCCCTTCACCCGATTTTTACATCGGCTACAACCGATAGTTACGACAACGGTGGCTTATTTTTCTTTGATTAATTGTATAATTGTGTTTTTGAAACTACAGATGGATAGTCAGTTCAACGCACACATTTTCAGTATTTTATTGGAGTCATTTGGTCATTAGAAAAAAGCTGTACCCAGTTTCCTTTCTCTAACCGCTACGATTAGAAGGACCCAGAAGGTATACGACTATTTGAAAAGTTTCATTTTTATCTGTAAGAGCGATCTAACTCTTTTGTCAGGAAATGCTGGTATCTTTGAAATATCCTCAGGAACGAACGAAAAAGTATTCTATCTTAATGATCGGTTGATCTGCGCTACAGCTCAGCTCCCGCCCAACCCACGGGCGCTACCGTATACGGTACTGTTCGAATGGCGGGGATAGATCCGAGTCTATAGAATATAGAGAAGATTGCTCCCTTTAGTAATTAAGAATTGGTAACTTCATGGTAAAAAAACAAAGTGAAGGAATGTTATAGAGACAATCTAAAGGTATTTCAAACATGATACCCAGAAAGCTATTTTAACTTATTACTCGTATAATGAATTGTATAAGCCCTATCCGACATTTAGTAGTTATTCAATAAAAATATGATACCACTGCATAATAAGGTTATAAAGGAAAACGACACGCAGCATCTTTCTACGACTGGTTAGGGAAGGTAAATTAATTAGAAGGAGTCTGATAGAATAAGATGGGAGTTGAGTCCCCAAAAAGCAAACATCAAGAAACGGATTCAATGCGATCTTGATGAACCCCATACTGAGGGCTCCAGACGCATGACCCGTACTCCAGAATTGGACGTACTAAAGATACGTATAATGTTTTAGTAATATAAGGGTCATTGAATTCCTTAGACCATCGTTTAATGAAGCCAAGCACGCCCTTGGCTTTATTAACCATCGTAGAAATATGGTCGGGAAATTGAAGTTTAGCATCTAATAGGACACCAAGATCGTTAACCTGGGTTAATCTATCTAAGGAAATCCCATAGAGAAAGTATGTCGCCTGGTTAGGGCACGAACGATAGAAAGACATAAGCTTACATTTTGACCCATTAAGTTTTAAGAGATTGGTGGAACACCAATTTTGAAAATTTTCCAAATCCGACTGAAGTCTATATTGGGCAGAAGGGGATTTGTATTGAAGACAAAGCTTAACGTCGTGTGCATACATAAGAACCAGAGAGTTCGTTATAGCAGGGGGTAGGTCGTTAATAAAGATAGTGAAAAGTAGTGGCCCAAGATTAATTAACAAGGCGAGAGTGTACATCCTTAAAAAGAACACGTTGGGTTCTCCAAGCTAAGTAGCTAGAAATCCACGTGAGAAGGTCTGAGGAAAATCCTAGGATACTGAGTTTACTCAAAAGGAGTGAGTGGTTGACAGAGTCAAATGACATCTGTTTGAAGGCCTTTACGGAAGCCATCTATAATAAAGGAGGTCACCTCCAAGAGGTTTGTGGTGGTGGAGCGACACTTTATAAAACCATGCTGACATGAAGAAATAATTGAACTGCAGAGATGTTGAAGATGTGGTGTTACCAATTTTTCAAAAAGCTTTGGAATTTCTGACAATTTTGAGATTCCTCTATAGTTTGTAGCATCCGGTTTTTTTCCTTTTTTGTGTAAGGGAATTATGAAGGATTCCTTCCAAATTTGGGGAAAAATCGAAGTTTCCAGAAACAAAGGGAAAAGTTTTAGAAGAGGTCTGCACAATGGCTTAGCGCAGTTTTTCAGTACACAGCCAGGAACACCATCAGGACCTGGCGAATAGGTTGGTTTCACCCTCAGAAGATCCGATAACACAGTGCTTTCGGAGAAAGTTGGTCTGAAAATAAGATTGGCTGATTGAATGTTATATGAATAAGGTTGATCCATAATTGTAGGAAATGAGTATGTTGTTTGAAAGAAAGTTGCGAATAGATGGGCAATACCCTGATCAGTAGTCGCAGATACATTTTCAAATGAAATTAGGAGGGAGAAGATACTTGCTTACGCTTAGTGTCAACAATATTTTAAAATTGCTTCGGGTCCTGAGTAGACTGGATCCGACAGAGGTATATATACCATAATTTTTATAACACTCAGAGTTATGCACGGTGAAATTTGACCGAGCTATTAAGTATCTTGAGAAAGTTACATTACAGCCAGTTTTCTTATGTCTCTTAAGGAGTCTATTTTTAATGTATTTTAAGTTTTTAAGTCTCCTTGTAAGCCAAGGAGGGTCAGTCGACGCGGATGAAGAAAGCGTTAAGCGTTTTGTAGAATGTTTTTAAAGCGATATTAATATCGGTGCATTCCCAGAGATTGGACCAATCAAATGTAGAAAATAAATTTCGTAGTCTCTGAAAATCAGCCTTGCGAAAGCAGCGAGTTTTATGAACTGCATGGCGAGACTGAAGGTTGCTAGCAGTAAGGGTTTCAATCGACACCTCAAGCGCTGGGTGGTAAGGATCATCTGGGAACGAAAGTGGCATGGCTCTGGAAACGGTTCTTCCATCTGAAGAAGCCGACCTAAAGAATTCCTTACGTGGTTTATTTGACCAAGGGATATGTCGAACATACCCTCAGTAAAACCATGATGTGTTGAGAGGGTTAAAGATGGTGAATTCTCGATGTTTGACCAGATAAGTTCAGGTAAATTGAAGTTTCATAGAGTCACTAGAAGGTCACTATCGGACATGCGGTTAGAAACCAGCTGAATGGCAGATAAGTTGTGGAAAGAAGGTGGTAAATATGAGCATGTGATGAACAGTGATTGAAGCGACATAGTGATTTTCACACATAAGAATTTAATGTCACCAGGATTCGGCAACTTAACCTCTTCAGAAGCGGAGTTGGAGTCTACAGAGATTAGGACTCCTCCTCCCGTTCGTAATGGTCGGTCCCGTCTGTAATTGGTGTACCTGTCTGGGAAAATTTTGGAGCTAAAAATCTCTGGCTTTAACCAGGTCTTTGTGAAGACTATAATCTGGGATGCAAAATAAGAAATATCAGAATACAGTTAAGGGAGCTTGCTCCGAAGCCCCCTAGTATTTTGATAGGTAAGAGTGATAAATGTTGTTAGTTTTTTGAGGATGAAGGTTCAGGTATGGAAGACGAAGACGGTACAGGGTTTTTAGGCTTTGGGAGTCTAACTCCCCCAGGCTTATTAACTTTTTTTTAATTTTACTCGGCTGATGTTCTTGTACGAATATGTTCTCTGACCAAAAGCTGAGCGAACAGATCGTATCGAACATCGGCAAAGGTACACGTATCTTAAAAGATGACGTAAGTCTCGAGTAAGTATATTTAAATTTTAAATTATAATGTCCTCCACTCTAACAACGGCTTTAGATTTGGCTTGGATATATGCCGAGATATCAATCTCTGAGGTGTCAGGGGGCAGCCGTGAAATAAATATATGTTTAGAGGGGAGAATCACCTGCAAGGGCTTTGGTGTTACGGTTGGTAAGACCGCGACATCAGTCTGTACCGGGGGTCCGGACGGTGGTTTACCCTTAGCAGTGGATTTTAAGGGGATCGACTCTACTCGTGCCGGAGGAATCACTTGAAGTGATACCCTGGATACCAATTCAGACGAGCTATGCTCGATTATGGAGTCAAATTCGGAAACCACATTTGTGTTTCCAACTCCTGCTCTTGGGGTGGTAAGAGTTATGAGCGGCTGCATGGTCGTCGGCTGATCAGGCTGAATAGCGATATCCATGCATACGGAGTCCCTAATAGGGGGTTTTTTACGCTTTGGAGATTCATTTAGTAGCTGTAGGCTGCTAAATTGGGAATCCCGCGCAGAGAGTTGGTCGTTGATTTTACGGAAACCACCGATCAACTCTTTGAAACCGTTTTTAGTTTGCCGCATGAACGTTCGCAATTCTTCCAGCGGGTGAAGATTCTGGATCTCAGGAGCTATATAAGTCGGGAGGAGAGACTAACCAAGATACAGTTTCCAGATCATCCACTTTCCGATCTGATCAACTCCGATCCAAGATGCGATTCCTCTGCGTAGCGACCCTTGCCTGCCTGTTGGTTCTGGCTTCCTCCGGCTCTCCTCCAGCCTTTAGTCCCACTGCCACGCCTGCTGCCACTCCTACCACCACTCCTGCCGCCTCTCCCACCGCCTCTCCCACCGCCACTCTCTCCGCCACCCACACCTCTAACTCTCCCTTCACATCCACCGCTACCATCTCCACATCCAGCGACTCCTAGAGCACCACGGTGGCACCCACCACTTCGGCCATCACCACCGAAGCTTCCTCCCACAAGAAGGACCACATCCACCACTGGAAGACCCACGCCCGCAAGGCGGCTAAGGTCCGGAGAGAGAAGAAGGAACAGGGGTCCATCCAAATCCGGCTGTAGGCGCCGTCTCCACCGCAACTAGAAGTAATGCCTCCAGGATTAGACCCCAACCCCAACTTGCTGACTATTTCCTCCACACAATTACTCCTCCTTATTTCAAGTCTTTCTGGAATTTAAATAAATATTAATTCAAAATGTCTATGATTTATAATTTTAGGATGCATTCGTGCTCTTCAGTACCAATTTTAAGATCCCTTGCTGTAGTCTGGATGCAATCCCCTGGTTCGTGATGGATAGTCTATGATTTCATTCAAGGTAATCGGTAGGAAAAAGAAATTTTCTTTGAATAGGATTTGAGTGGTTTTTGAGCTCTCAGTTGGGATTCCTTTTCAGAGCTTCTCAAAAAGAAAACTTAAGGTATTTTTGGGTATTGTAGCAAGGATTTTGAATTCAGAAGAGCTTCGTTCAAAGAAATCCTGAAGAAAGTCGTTGGGTCCTACCGCTTTGGATAGTTTTGGCTTGGAAATAACAAGCCAAAACTATCCAAAGCTACATATGTATTTTATTTTATCATCATAACATCCTGTTTTTTATTCCGTTCTTATTGTTAATCTTATTGTTAATACATCTATTAAACGGAATTGTCACCGTAGACCAGGTCGTCCTTACTGGAATCCTTATCTATCTGTCCGTCGTGATCCAGGCCGTCCTCACTGGAATCCTCATCCATTTGTGACCCATGGTCCTGGTCCTCGTCCTCACTGGAATCCTTGGAACCCTCATCTTGTCCGAAGCCCGTAGTTTTCAATAAATTCTTGGCCATGTCAAGTAGGTTGGCAAGGTAATTATCCACTTTCTTCTGCTTCTTCAGTGATTTTTCCAATGCTTTTTTCTGAATTTCGACTTGTCGCAAAGGTTCCCAATTTATGTCGTCCATCTAAATGAAACAAATTATTATTTTAAGTTTTCCAAGTTAAAAACTGTGTGTAAAAGTTATTATTAAAATTATAAGACTGTTAAGACTTGGTAAATATCCTAGTTCTTGATAACCAAATTTTAATAATTGAAGAACCAACCTGTTTTCTTTCAAAATATTTGCTATTAATAAATATAAAATAGAATTAAGCTTTTTCATCTTTTTCACTAAAAACTAAACATCTCAAATGAATATAAATAACAAGTTAGGATCGATAGACTCTTAAAGACACCAAACATTTTAAATAAAATTTATTTAATCCTATTTTATTTAATTCATTATATTTAATCCTATCCTACTCCTTCGGTCGGGGCACCGCCCCATTTTTCCCATCTTAGCTACGGCCCTGCGTAATATTATATAATAAGATAACTTGGGTTCCCAACCCATGTAATGATACAGCAACTTTAGCAAATAGTATATTAGGATAACTACGAGTATACATTCAGAAGCATCTTTTAACAGTTTCAGAGAAAAAAACGTGGAATTATAGAATTTTTCGTGCTTAATTATGAGGTCCGATAATCGGACATAACCTTAAGTTGGAAACCCCTTGTTGGAAAAAAGTGTTTACCTCTTTGGAAATGAATTGACCAAGTTTTGGCGCACTTCGCCTATGGCTTTATCGAGTCAAAAATTTTCAGCAAAGCGTCTGTTTACTTTCTTTTGCATACAAATACATACATATGTACATATATCATTAGCGAAAAATATTGTCAGATTATTCGGTGCCTTTGCAACCATCTTTTTTTTCACTTGTGCAACATTATACAGTTTGTCAAGAAACAGTTTTGTTTTTAATACTATTGGGATGCTGTTCCGAAGAATTTGGAACATACTTAAGTTTACGTTTAGAAAATTTACAGTTCACTTTTTTTTCGACTTTTCACCTTGAACTTCGAGAAAAGAACAAACAAATGCAGAACCCAATAATTTGTCACAACTGAGTCTTTTTAGCTGCGCGTTGATGAAGCGTACTCACCTTTCTTCGTTTGATTATCCTTTAGCTTCAATATTCACAAGAAAATCAATATTCAGCTAGAACCTTAAAATGTTGAAAACGCTCGACTGCCGTTAAGAAGGGAAAAAATGCAGAATTTTTAAGAAAGCTCCTCGCACCTCGGAACGAAAAACACAAATGAACAACACTTCACACTTTTTCCCGCCACACGTTAGGCAAGAGAGAAAAAAAGGAGATAGCTTATGTTGCATACAGGCAGAGAACCAAGGAGAGACAAGGCCGGTTGCACATGCGTAGCGTGTGCTTTGAAAATGTGCTTAGAGAGGGACAAATGCACAAGGGAAAATATGCAGAGACTGCAGAGAGAAGCTAAGAGAAGCGCTAGACGAGCGGAGATGAGCAATTAACCAACACTGCACATTGTATATGCATAAGATATGCGGCGATATGCGGAACAATAGTTAGGGAGGAACAAATGCACAATGAAAAATACGACTGCAGAGATATCGGGAAAACGACTTCGGGTGGAGCCAAAGTTGATATACCCCTGCCGTAAAATGTCTGTTTCTATTGGTAAAAGATATGAAAATATCTGATAAAGGTGACCGATCCTTATAAGAACTTCATAATCAAACCCGCTCTTCATAAAATGGATTTTGTAAAATGTTCCTAGCTTCTACTTCAAAAAGCAGAATAATTTGGCATTTCCGACCATTCAGTTATAGGATCCAGTTCAGCAATAGGATATAGTCAGCCGATCAGTATATAATTTTTTAATTTAATTAAAAGGGAATCTTATCGAATATATGTAACTCTTTAGCTGCAAAACAATGGGTGTGTGCAAAGTCCCCTTGATCACGATTCGACTCCCACACGTTGTACCGAATGCAAACCCTCCTGGCCCTTAACTATGTCAGGTAGCAGCCCTTCACCCGATTTTTACATCGGCTACAACCGATAGTTACGACAACGGTGGCTTATTTTTCTTTGATTAATTGTATAATTGTGTTTTTGAAACTACAGATGGATAGTCAGTTCAACGCACACATTTTCAGTATTTTATTGGAGTCATTTGGTCATTTGAAAAAAGCTGTACCCAGTTTCCTTTCTCTAACCGCTACGATTAGAAGGACCCAGAAGGTATACGACTATTTGAAAAGTTTCATTTTTATCTGTAAGAGCGATCTAACTCTTTTGTCAGGAAATGCTGGTATCTTTGAAATATCCTCAGGAACGAACGAAAAAGTATTCTATCTTAATGATCGGTTGATCTGCGCTACAGCTCAGCTCCCGCCCAACCCACGGGCGCTACCGTATACGGTACTGTTCGAATGGCGGGGATAGATCCGAGTCTATAGAATATAGAGAAGATTGCTCCCTTTAGTAATTAAGAATTGGTAACTTCATGGTAAAAAAACAAAGTGAAGGAATGTTATAGAGACAATCTAAAGGTATTTCAAACATGATACCCAGAAAGCTATTTTAACTTATTACTCGTATAATGAATTGTATAAGCCCTATCCGACATTTAGTAGTTATTCAATAAAAATATGATACCACTGCATAATAAGGTTATAAAGGAAAACGACACGCAGCATCTTTCTACGACTGGTTAGGGAAGGTAAATTAATTAGAAGGAGTCTGATAGAATAAGATGGGAGTTGAGTCCCCAAAAAGCAAACATCAAGAAACGGATTCAATGCGATCTTGATGAACCCCATACTGAGGGCTCCAGACGCATGACCCGTACTCCAGAATTGGACGTACTAAAGATACGTATAATGTTTTAGTAATATAAGGGTCATTGAATTCCTTAGACCATCGTTTAATGAAGCCAAGCACGCCCTTGGCTTTATTAACCATCGTAGAAATATGGTCGGGAAATTGAAGTTTAGCATCTAATAGGACACCAAGATCGTTAACCTGGGTTAATCTATCTAAGGAAATCCCATAGAGAAAGTATGTCGCCTGGTTAGGGCACGAACGATAGAAAGACATAAGCTTACATTTTGACCCATTAAGTTTTAAGAGATTGGTGGAACACCAATTTTGAAAATTTTCCAAATCCGACTGAAGTCTATATTGGGCAGAAGGGGATTTGTATTGAAGACAAAGCTTAACGTCGTGTGCATACATAAGAACCAGAGAGTTCGTTATAGCAGGGGGTAGGTCGTTAATAAAGATAGTGAAAAGTAGTGGCCCAAGATTAATTAACAAGGCGAGAGTGTACATCCTTAAAAAGAACACGTTGGGTTCTCCAAGCTAAGTAGCTAGAAATCCACGTGAGAAGGTCTGAGGAAAATCCTAGGATACTGAGTTTACTCAAAAGGAGTGAGTGGTTGACAGAGTCAAATGACATCTGTTTGAAGGCCTTTACGGAAGCCATCTATAATAAAGGAGGTCACCTCCAAGAGGTTTGTGGTGGTGGAGCGACACTTTATAAAACCATGCTGACATGAAGAAATAATTGAACTGCAGAGATGTTGAAGATGTGGTGTTACCAATTTTTCAAAAAGCTTTGGAATTTCTGACAATTTTGAGATTCCTCTATAGTTTGTAGCATCCGGTTTTTTTTCCTTTTTTGTGTAAGGGAATTATGAAGGATTCCTTCCAAATTTGGGGAAAAATCGAAGTTTCCAGAAACAAAGGGAAAAGTTTTAGAAGAGGTCTGCACAATGGCTTAGCGCAGTTTTTCAGTACACAGCCAGGAACACCATCAGGACCTGGCGAATAGGTTGGTTTCACCCTCAGAAGATCCGATAACACAGTGCTTTCGGAGAAAGTTGGTCTGAAAATAAGATTGGCTGATTGAATGTTATATGAATAAGGTTGATCCATAATTGTAGGAAATGAGTATGTTGTTTGAAAGAAAGTTGCGAATAGATGGGCAATACCCTGATCAGTAGTCGCAGATACATTTTCAAATGAAATTAGGAGGGGAGAAGATACTTGCTTACGCTTAGTGTCAACAATATTTTAAAATTGCTTCGGGTCCTGAGTAGACTGGATCCGACAGAGGTATATATACCATAATTTTTATAACACTCAGAGTTATGCACGGTGAAATTTGACCGAGCTATTAAGTATCTTGAGAAAGTTACATTACAGCCAGTTTTCTTATGTCTCTTAAGGAGTCTATTTTTAATGTATTTTAAGTTTTTAAGTCTCCTTGTAAGCCAAGGAGGGTCAGTCGACGCGGATGAAGAAAGCGTTAAGCGTTTTGTAGAATGTTTTTAAAGCGATATTAATATCGGTGCATTCCCAGAGATTGGACCAATCAAATGTAGAAAATAAATTTCGTAGTCTCTGAAAATCAGCCTTGCGAAAGCAGCGAGTTTTATGAACTGCATGGCGAGACTGAAGGTTGCTAGCAGTAAGGGTTTCAATCGACACCTCAAGCGCTGGGTGGTAAGGATCATCTGGGAACGAAAGTGGCATGGCTCTGGAAACGGTTCTTCCATCTGAAGAAGCCGACCTAAAGAATTCCTTACGTGGTTTATTTGACCAAGGGATATGTCGAACATACCCTCAGTAAAACCATGATGTGTTGAGAGGGTTAAAGATGGTGAATTCTCGATGTTTGACCAGATAAGTTCAGGTAAATTGAAGTTTCATAGAGTCACTAGAAGGTCACTATCGGACATGCGGTTAGAAACCAGCTGAATGGCAGATAAGTTGTGGAAAGAAGGTGGTAAATATGAGCATGTGATGAACAGTGATTGAAGCGACATAGTGATTTTCACACATAAGAATTTAATGTCACCAGGATTCGGCAACTTAACCTCTTCAGAAGCGGAGTTGGAGTCTACAGAGATTAGGACTCCTCCTCCCGTTCGTAATGGTCGGTCCCGTCTGTAATTGGTGTACCTGTCTGGGAAAATTTTGGAGCTAAAAATCTCTGGCTTTAACCAGGTCTTTGTGAAGACTATAATCTGGGATGCAAAATAAGAAATATCAGAATACAGTTAAGGGAGCTTGCTCCGAAGCCCCCTAGTATTTTGATAGGTAAGAGTGATAAATGTTGTTAGTTTTTTGAGGATGAAGGTTCAGGTATGGAAGACGAAGACGGTACAGGGTTTTTAGGCTTTGGGAGTCTAACTCCCCCAGGCTTATTAACTTTTTTTTAATTTTACTCGGCTGATGTTCTTGTACGAATATGTTCTCTGACCAAAAGCTGAGCGAACAGATCGTATCGAACATCGGCAAAGGTACACGTATCTTAAAAGATGACGTAAGTCTCGAGTAAGTATATTTAAATTTTAAATTATAATGTCCTCCACTCTAACAACGGCTTTAGATTTGGCTTGGATATATGCCGAGATATCAATCTCTGAGGTGTCAGGGGGCAGCCGTGAAATAAATATATGTTTAGAGGGGAGAATCACCTGCAAGGGCTTTGGTGTTACGGTTGGTAAGACCGCGACATCAGTCTGTACCGGGGGTCCGGACGGTGGTTTACCCTTAGCAGTGGATTTTAAGGGGATCGACTCTACTCGTGCCGGAGGAATCACTTGAAGTGATACCCTGGATGCCAATTCAGACGAGCTATGCTCGATTATGGAGTCAAATTCGGAAACCACATTTGTGTTTCCAACTCCTGCTCTTGGGGTGGTAAGAGTTATGAGCGGCTGCATGGTCGTCGGCTGATCAGGCTGAATAGCGATATCCATGCATACGGAGTCCCTAATAGGGGGTTTTTACGCTTTGGAGATTCATTTAGTAGCTGTAGGCTGCTAAATTGGGAATCCCGCGCAGAGAGTTGGTCGTTGATTTTACGGAAACCACCGATCAACTCTTTGAAACCGTTTTTAGTTTGCCGCATGAACGTTCGCAATTCTTCCAGCGGGTGAAGATTCTGGATCTCAGGAGCTATATAAGTCGGGAGGAGAGACTAACCAAGATACAGTTTCCAGATCATCCACTTTCCGATCTGATCAACTCCGATCCAAGATGCGATTCCTCTGCGTAGCGACCCTTGCCTGCCTGTTGGTTCTGGCTTCCTCCGGCTCTCCTCCAGCCTTTAGTCCCACTGCCACGCCTGCTGCCACTCCTACCACCACTCCTGCCGCCTCTCCCACCGCCTCTCCCACCGCCACTCTCTCCGCCACCCACACCTCTAACTCTCCCTTCACATCCACCGCTACCATCTCCACATCCAGCGACTCCTAGAGCACCACGGTGGCACCCACCACTTCGGCCATCACCACCGAAGCTTCCTCCCACAAGAAGGACCACATCCACCACTGGAAGACCCACGCCCGCAAGGCGGCTAAGGTCCGGAGAGAGAGAAGAAGGAACAGGGGTCCATCCAAATCCGGCTGTAGGCGCCGTCTCCACCGCAACTAGAAGTAATGCCTCCAGGATTAGACCCCAACCCCAACTTGCTGACTATTTCCTCCACACAATTACTCCTCCTTATTTCAAGTCTTTCTGGAATTTAAATAAATATTAATTCAAAATGTCTATGATTTATAATTTTAGGATGCATTCGTGCTCTTCAGTACCAATTTTAAGATCCCTTGCTGTAGTCTGGATGCAATACCCCTGGATCGTAGTGGATAGTCTATGATTTTTTTCAAGATAATCGGTAGGAAAAGGAAATTTTCTTTGCATAAGATATGAGGGGTTTTTGAGCTCTCAGTTGGGATTCCTTTTCAGAGCTTCTGAAAAAGAAAACTTAAGGTATTTTTGGGTATTTTAGCAACGATTTTGAATTCAGAAGAGCTTCGTTCAAAGAAATCCTGAAGAAAGTCGTTGGTCCTTCCGGATTCGAATTATTTCCAAGCCAAAAACTATCCAAAGCTACATATGTATTTTATTTTATCATCATAACATCCTGTTTTTTTATTCCGTTCTTATTGTTAATCTTATTGTTAATACATCTATTAAACGGAATTGTCACCGTAGACCAGGTCGTCCTTACTGGAATCCTTATCTATCTGTCCGTCGTGATCCAGGCCGTCCTCACTGGAATCCTCATCCATTTGTGACCCATAGTCCTGGTCCTCGTCCTCACTGGAATCCTTGGAACCCTCATCTTGTCCGAAGCCCGTAGTTTTCAATAAATTCTTGGCCATGTCAAGTAGGTTGGCAAGGTAATTATCCACTTTCTTCTGCTTCTTCAGTGATTTTTCCAATGCTTTTTTCTGAATTTCGACTTGTCGCAAAGGTTCCCAATTTATGTCGTCCATCTAAATGAAACAAATTATTATTTTAAGTTTTCCAAGTTAAAAACTGTGTGTAAAAGTTATTATTAAAATTATAAGACTGTTAAGACCTGGTAAATATCCTAGTTCTTGATAACCAAATTTTAATAATTGAAGAACCAACCTGTTTTCTTTCAAAATATTTGCTATTAATAAATATAAAATAGAATTAAGCTTTTTCATCTTTTTCACTAAAAACTAAACATCTCAAATGAATATAAATAACAAGTTAGGATCGATAGACTCTTAAAGACACCAAACATTTTAAATAAAATTTATTTAATCCTATTATATTTAATTCATTATATTTAATCCTATCCTACTCCTTCGGTCGGGGCACCGCCCCATTTTTCCCATCTTAGCTACGGCCCTGCGTAATATTATATAATAAGATAACTTGGGTTCCCAACCCATGTAATGATACAGCAACTTTAGCAAATAGTATATTAGGATAACTACGAGTATACATTCAGAAGCATCTTTTAACAGTTTCAGAGAAAAAAACGTGGAATTATAGAATTTTTCGTGCTTAATTATGAGGTCCGATAATCGGACATAACCTTAAGTTGGAAACCCCTTGTTGGAAAAAAGTGTTTACCTCTTTGGAAATGAATTGACCAAGTTTTGGCGCACTTCGCCTATGGCTTTATCGAGTCAAAAATTTTCAGCAAAGCGTCTGTTTACTTTCTTTTGCATACAAATACATACATATGTACATATATCATTAGCGAAAAATATTGTCAGATTATTCGGTGCCTTTGCAACCATCTTTTTTTTCACTTGTTCAAAATTATACAGTTGTCAATACTATTGGGATGCTGTTCCGAAGAATTTGGAACATACTTAAGTTTACGTTTAGAAAACTTACTGTTCACTCTGTTTTCGACTTTTCACCTTGAACTTCGAGAAAAGAACAAACAAATGCAGAACCCAATAATTTGTCACAACTGAGTCTTTTTAGCTGCGCGTTGATGAAGCGTACTCACCTTTCTTCGTTTGATTATCCTTGAGCTTCAATATTCACAAGAAAATCAATATTCAGCTAGAAAAAATGCAGAATTTTTCAGAAAGCTCCTCGCACCTCGGAACGAAAAACAGAAATGAACAACACTTCACACTTTTTCCCGCCACACGTTAGGCAAGAGAGAAAAAAAGGAGATAGCTTATGTTGCATACAGGCAGAGAACCAAGGAGAGACAAGGCCGGTTGCACATGCGTAGCGTGTGCTTGGAAAATGTGCTTAGAGAGGGACAAATGCACAAGGGAAAATGTGCAGAGACTGCAGAGAGAAGCTAAGAGATGCGCTAGACGAGCGGAGATGCGCAATTAACCAACACTGCACATTGTATATGCATAAGATATGCGGCGATATGCAGAACAATAGTTAGGGAGGAACAAATGCACAATGGAAAATAGGACTGCAGAGATATCGGGAAAACGACTTCGGGTGGAGCCAAAGTTGATATACCCCTGCCGTAAAATGTCTGTTTCTATTGGTAAAACATATGAAAATATCTGATAAAGGTGACCGATCCTTATAAGAACTTCATAATCAAACCCGCTCTTCATAAAATGGATTTTGTAAAAAGTTCCTAGCTTCAACTTCCAAAAGCAGAATAATTTGGCATTTCCGACCATTCAGTTATAGGATCCAGTTCAGCAATAGGATATAGTCAGCCGATCCGTATATAATTTTTTTAATTTAATTAAGAGGGAATCTTATCGAATATATGTAACTATTTAGCTGCAAAACAATGGGTGTGTGCAAAGTCCCCTTGATCACGATTCGACTCCCACACGTTGTACCGAATGCAAACCCTCCTGGCCCTTAACTATGTCAGGTAGCAGCCCTTCACCCGATTTTTACATCGGCTACAACCGATAGTTACGACAACGGTGGCTTATTTTTCTTTGATTAATTGTATAATTGTGTTTTTGAAACTACAGATGGATAGTCAGTTCAACGCACACATTTTCAGTATTTTATTGGAGTCATTTGGTCATTTGAAAAAAGCTGTACCCAGTTTCCTTTCTCTAACCGCTACGATTAGAAGGACCCAGAAGGTATACGACTATTTGAAAAGTTTCATTTTTATCTGTAAGAGCGATCTAACTCTTTTGTCAGGAAATGCTGGTATCTTTGAAATATCCTCAGGAACGAACGAAAAAGTATTCTATCTTAATGATCGGTTGATCTACGCCGCAGCTCAGCTCCCGCCCAACCCACAGGCGCTACCGTATACGGTACTGTTCGAATGGCGGGGATAGATCCGAGTCTATAGAATATAGAGAAGATTGCTCCCTTTAGTAATTAAGAATTGGTAACTTCATGGTAAAAAAACAAAGTGAAGGAATGTTATAGAGACAATCTAAAGGTATTTCAAACATGATACCCAGAAAGCTATTTTAACTTATTACTCGTATAATGAATTGTATAAGCCCTATCCGACATTTAGTAGTTATTCAATAAAAATATGATACCACTGCATAATAAGGTTATAAAGGAAAACGACACGCAGCATCTTTCTACGACTGGTTAGGGAAGGTAAATTAATTAGAAGGAGTCTGATAGAATAAGATGGGAGTTGAGTCCCCAAAAAGCAAACATCAAGAAACGGATTCAATGCGATCTTGATGAACCCCATACTGAGGGCTCCAGACGCATGACCCGTACTCCAGAATTGGACGTACTAAAGATACGTATAATGTTTTAGTAATATAAGGGTCATTGAATTCCTTAGACCATCGTTTAATGAAGCCAAGCACGCCCTTGGCTTTATTAACCATCGTAGAAATATGGTCGGGAAATTGAAGTTTAGCATCTAATAGGACACCAAGATCGTTAACCTGGGTTAATCTATCTAAGGAAATCCCATAGAGAAAGTATGTCGCCTGGTTAGGGCACGAACGATAGAAAGACATAAGCTTACATTTTGACCCATTAAGTTTTAAGAGATTGGTGGAACACCAATTTTGAAAATTTTCCAAATCCGGCTGAAGTCTATATTGGGCAGAAGGGGATTTGTATTGAAGACAAAGCTTAACGTCGTGTGCATACATAAGAACCAGAGAGTTCGTTATAGCAGGGGGTAGGTCGTTATTAAAGATAGTGAAAAGTAGTGGCCCAAGATGGCTTTCTTGGGGGACTCCCGATGTAGCATTAACAAGGCGAGAGTGTACATCCTTAAAAAGAACACGTTGGGTTCCCCCAGCTAAGTAGCTAGAAATCCACGTGAGAAGGTCTGAGGAAAATTCTAGGATACTGAGTTTACTCAAAAGGAGTGAGTGGTTGACAGAGTCAAATGACATCTGTTTGAAGGCCTTCACGGAAGCCATCTATAATAAAGGAGGTCAGCTCCAAGAGGTTTGTGGTGGTGGAGCGACACTTTATAAAACCATGCTGACATGAAGAAATAATTGAACTGCAGAGATGTTGAAGATGTGGTGTTACCAATTTTTCAAAAAGCTTTGGAATTTCTGACAATTTTGAGATTCCTCTATAGTTTGTAGCATCCGATTTTTTTCCTTTTTTGTGTAAGGGAATTATGAAGGATTCCTTCCAAATTTGGGGAAAAATCGAAGTTTCCAGAAACAAAGGGAAAAGTTTTAGAAGAGGTCTGCACAATGGCTTAGCGCAGTTTTTCAGTACACAGCCAGGAACACCATCAGGACCTGGCGAATAGGTTGGTTTCACCCTCAGAAGATCCGATAACACAGTGCTTTCGGAGAAAGTTGGTCTGAAAATAAGATTGGCTGATTGAATGTTATATGAATAAGGTTGATCCATAATTGTAGGAAATGAGTATGTTGTTTGAAAGAAAGTTGCGAATAGATGGGCAATACCCTGATCAGTAGTCGCAGATACATTTTCAAATGAAATTAGGAGGGGAGAAGATACTTGCTTACGCTTAGTGTCAACAATATTTTAAAATTGCTTCGGGTCCTGAGTAGACTGGATCCGACAGAGGTATATATACCATAATTTTTATAACACTCAGAGTTATGCACGGTGAAATTTGACCGAGCTATTAAGTATCTTGAGAAAGTTACATTACAGCCAGTTTTCTTATGTCTCTTAAGGAGTCTATTTTTAATGTATTTTAAGTTTTTAAGTCTCCTTGTAAGCCAAGGAGGGTCAGTCGACGCGGATGAAGAAAGCGTTAAGCGTTTTGTAGAATGTTTTTAAAGCGATATTAATATCGGTGCATTCCCAGAGATTGGACCAATCAAATGTAGAAAATAAATTTCGTAGTCTCTGAAAATCAGCCTTGCGAAAGCAGCGAGTTTTATGAACTGCATGGCGAGACTGAAGGTTGCTAGCAGTAAGGGTTTCAATCGACACCTCAAGCGCTGGGTGGTAAGGATCATCTGGGAACGAAAGTGGCATGGCTCTGGAAACGGTTCTTCCATCTGAAGAAGCCGACCTAAAGAATTCCTTACGTGGTTTATTTGACCAAGGGATATGTCGAACATACCCTCAGTAAAACCATGATGTGTTGAGAGGGTTAAAGATGGTGAATTCTCGATGTTTGACCAGATAAGTTCAGGTAAATTGAAGTTTCATAGAGTCACTAGAAGGTCACTATCGGACATGCGGTTAGAAACCAGCTGAATGGCAGATAAGTTGTTGTAAGAAGGTGGTAAATATGAGCATGTAATGAACAGTGATTGAAGCGACATAGTGATTTTCACACACAAGAATTCAATGTCACCAGGATTCGGCAACTTAACCTCTTCAGAAGCGGAGTTGGAGTCTACAGAGATTAGGACTCCTCCTCCCGTTCGTAGTGGTCGGTCCCGTCTGTAAGTGGTGTACCTGTCTAGGAAAATTGCGGAGCTAAAAATCTCTGGCTTTAACCAGGTCTCCGTGAAGACTATAATCTGGGATGCAAAATAAGAAATATCAGAATACAGTTAAGGGAGCTTGCTCCGAAGCCCCCTAGTTTTTTGATAGGTAAGAGTGATAAATGTTGTTAGTTTTTTGAGGATGAAGGTTCAGGTACGGAAGACGAAGACGGTACAAGGTTTTTAGGCTTTGGGAGTCTAACTCCCCCAGGCTTATTAACTTTTTTTTAATTTTACTCGGCTGATGTTCTTGTACGCATATGTTCTCTGACCAAAAGCATCGGCAAAGGTACACGTATCTTAAAAGATGGCGTAAGTCTCGAGTAAGTATATTTAAATTTTAAATTATAATGTCCTCCACTCTAACAACGGCTTTAGATTTGGCTTGGATATATGCCGAGATATCAATCTCTGAGGTGTCAGGGGGCAGCCGTGAAATAAATATATGTTTAGAGGGGAGAATCACCTGCAAGGGCTTTGGTGTTACGGTTGGTAAGACCGCGACATCAGTCTGTACCGGGGGTCCGGACGGTGGTTTACCCTTAGCAGTGGATTTTAAGGGGATCGACTCTACTCGTGCCGGAGGAATCACTTGAAGTGATACCCTGGATGCCAATTCAGATGAGCTATGCTCGATTATGGAGTCAAATTCGGAAACCACATTTGTGTTTCCAACTCCTGCTCTTGGGGTGGTAAGAGTTATGAGCGGCTGCATGGTCGTCGGCTGATCAGGCTGAATAGCGATATCCATGCATACGGAGTCCCTAATAGGGGGTTTTTTACGCTTTGGAGATTCATTTAGTAGCTGTAGGCTGCTAAATTGGGAATCCCGCGCAGAGAGTTGGTCGTTGATTTTACGGAAACCACCGATCAACTCTTTGAAACCGTTTTTAGTTTGCCGCATGAACGTTCGCAATTCCTCCAGCGGGTGAAGATTCTGGATCTCAGGAGCTATATAAGTCGGGAGGAGAGACTAACCAAGATACAGTTTCCAGATCATCCACTTTCCGATCTGATCAACTCCGATCCAAGATGCGAATCCTCTGCGTAGCGACCCTTGCCTGCCTGTTGGTTCTGGCTTCCTCCGGCTCTCCTCCAGCCTTTAGTCCCACTGCCACGCCTGCTGCCACTCCTACCGCCACTCCTGCCGCCTCTCCCACCGCCTCTCCCACCCCCACTCTCTCCGCCACCACCACCTCTAACTCTCCCTTCACATCCACCGCTACCATCTCCACATCCAGCGACTCCTAGAGTACCACGGTTGCACCCACCACTTCGGCCATCACCACCGAAGCTTCCTCCCACAAGAAGGACCACATCCACCACTGGAAGACCAACGCCCGCAAGGCGGCTAAGGTCCGGAGAGAGAGAAGAAGGAACAGGGGTCCATCCAAATCCGGCTGTAGGCGCCGTCTCCACCGCAACTAGAAGTAATGCCTCCAGGATTAGACCCCAACCCCAACTTGTTGACTATTTCCTCCACACAATTACTCCTCCTCATTTCAAGTCTTTCTGGAATTTAAATAAATATTAATTCAAAATGTCTATGATTTATAATTTTAGGATGCATTCGTGCTCTTCAGTACCAATACCCCTGGATCGTGGTGGATAGTCTATGATTTTTTTCAAGGTAATCGGTAGGAAAAGGAAATTTTCTTTGCATAGGATATGAGGGGTTTTTGAGCTCACAGTTGGGATTCCTTTTCAGAGCTTCTGAAAAAGAAAACTTAAGGTATTTTTGGGTATTTTAGCAACGATTTTAAATTCAGAAGAGCTTCGTTCAAAGAAATCCTGAAGAAAGTCGTTGGTCCTTCCGGATTCGAATTATTTCCAAGCCAAAAACTATCCAAAGCTACATTTGTATTTTATTTTATCATCATAACATCCTGTTTTTTTATTCCGTTCTTATTGTTAATCTAGATGTATTAAATGGAATTGTAACTGTGGACCTGGTCGTCCTTACTGGAATCCGTATCTAACAGTCCGTAGTCATCCATGCCGTCCTCACTGGAATCCTTGGAATCCTCATCTATTTGTGACCCATGGTCCTGGTCCTCGTCCTCACTGGAATCCTTGGAACCCTCATCTTGTCCGAAGCCCGTAGTTTTCAATAAATTCTTGGCCATGTCAAGTAGGTTGGCAAGGTAATTATCCACTTTCTTCTGCTTCTTCAGTGATTTTTCCAATGCTTTTTTCTGAATTTCGACTTGTCGCAAAGGTTCCCAATTTATGTCGTCCATCTAAATGAAACAAATTATTATTTTAAGTTTTCCAAGTTAAAAACTGTGTGTAAAAGTTATTATTAAAATTATAAGACTGTTAAGACTTGGTAAATATCCTAGTTCTTGATAACCAAATTTTAATAATTGAAGAACCAACCTGTTTTCTTTCAAAATATTTGCTATTAATAAATATAAAATAGAATTAAGCTTTTTCATCTTTTTCACTAAAAACTAAACATCTCAAATGAATATAAATAACAAGTTAGGATCGATAGACTCTTAAAGACACCAAACATTTTAAATAAAATTTATTTAATCCTATTTTATTTAATTCATTATATTTAATCCTATCCTACTCCTTCGGTCGGGGCACCGCCCCATTTTTCCCATCTTAGCTACGGCCCTGCGTAATATTATATAATAAGATAACTTGGGTTCCCAACCCATGTAATGATACAGCAACTTTAGCAAATAGTATATTAGGATAACTACGAGTATACATTCAGAAGCATCTTTTAACAGTTTCAGAGAAAAAAACGTGGAATTATAGAATTTTTCGTGCTTAATTATGAGGTCCGATAATCGGACATAACCTTAAGTTGGAAACCCCTTGTTGGAAAAAAGTGTTTACCTCTTTGGAAATGAATTGACCAAGTTTTGGCGCACTTCGCCTATGGCTTTATCGAGTCAAAAATTTTCAGCAAAGCGTCTGTTTACTTTCTTTTGCATACAAATACATACATATGTACATATATCATTAGCGAAAAATATTGTCAGATTATTCGGTGCCTTTGCAACCATCTTTTTTTTCACTTGTTCAAAATTATACAGTTGTCAATACTATTGGGATGCTGTTCCGAAGAATTTGGAACATACTTAAGTTTACGTTTAGAAAATTTACAGTTCACTTTTTTTTCGACTTTTCACCTTGAACTTCGAGAAAAGAACAAACAAATGCAGAACCCAATAATTTGTCACAACTGAGTCTTTTTAGCTGCGCGTTGATGAAGCGTACTCACCTTTCTTCGTTTGATTATCCTTGAGCTTCAATATTCACAAGAAAATCAATATTCAGCTAGAAAAAATGCAGAATTTTTCAGAAAGCTCCTCGCACCTCGGAAAGAAAAACAGAAATGAACAACACTTCACACTTTTTCCCGCCACACGTTAGGCAAGAGAGAAAAAAAGGAGATAGCTTATGTTGCATACAGGCAGAGAACCAAGGAGAGACAAGGCCGGTTGCACATGCGTAGCGTGTGCTTGGAAAATGTGCTTAGAGAGGGACAAATGCACAAGGGAAAATGTGCAGAGACTGCAGAGAGAAGCTAAGAGATGCGCTAGACGAGCGGAGATGCGCAATTAACCAACACTGCACATTGTATATGCATAAGATATGCGGCGATATGCAGAACAATAGTTAGGGAGGAACAAATGCACAATGGAAAATAGGACTGCAGAGATATCGGGAAAACGACTTCGGGTGGAGCCAAAGTTGATATACCCCTGCCGTAAAATGTCTGTTTCTATTGGTAAAACATATGAAAATATCTGATAAAGGTGACCGATCCTTATAAGAACTTCATAATCAACCGCTCTTCATAAAATGGATTTTGTAAAAAGTTCCTAGCTTCAACTTCCAAAAGCAGAATAATTTGGCATTTCCGACCATTCAGTTATAGGATCCAGTTCAGCAATAGGATATAGTCAGCCGATCCGTATATAATTTTTTTAATTTAATTAAGAGGGAATCTTATCGAATATATGTAACTATTTAGCTGCAAAACAATGGGTGTGTGCAAAGTCCCCTTGATCACGATTCGACTCCGACACGTTGTACCGAATGCAAACCCTTCCGGGTCAACAGACAGACACGTATTCCTGTTTTTTTCCTCCTAAGGACTGGCTGGCAGAACCTCCCTCCTGGCCCTGAAACCTTTGAGAGGGCAGCCCTTTACCCGATTCTTACTATCGGGCGCAACCAATACTTATGACAACGGTGGAAGTTGTATGGTAGGATCTGGGATGATCCAAAAAAATTTTGTCTCATAGTTCCTGCTCGGGCGCTATTTTTAATAGAAAAAGCCTTCACAGGCAGGACTAAGATTGCTGAAGAATCCGTTAAAACCATTCTGAAGGTAGTGGGGAAAATAAGACAATACCAATGGAATTATAGTGGGCTTGGGCAGAACGTTTTACACTCGAAATTGTGTTCTATGCCTTTTCTGTAACTATATTAAAATCTTAATATTTTTTTACCTTGCAGAGGGTATAATTATATTGTTTAGTATATAAATAAGAATTTTTCATAAATACACATAAATTATAATTTGGGTCACAAGGGTGTAACGCAGAGAAGGAGTCATCTCGGACCCTATAAAGTATATACATTTTTGATCGGGATCACATCCTGAGTCGTTATAGGCATGTCTCCCGTTTCTACACAAACTAGTCTCTCTCTTTTCTTCTTTTCAGTTCTATGGAAAATTTTAAAAATATATAATTTTGTGTGTATAAATAACGGAATTTTTAATTGTTCGCCAAACGAGTGTAAATAATCTGCGATTCTACGCATGTTTTGTGCTGACAAAAAGCCGATATAAAAAATGGAACCTGACGCAATGACAGCGGGAGACAAGAGAGGTTTGTTTAGGGTAAATATTGTCTATTATTAAGCAAATTCGATGTTGGATCTCTAGAGACGTACACTAAGGACAGTAAAGGCGATTGCCAACTGCATATTTTCTGATATATGTATACCATATATCCTATCCGATACGCTTCAATAATTACGCAAATCCTCTGTGAAGTGAATTTTAAACATAATGCTATAAGATTTGATAATTACCATATATAGAAATATTTAAGAACCGTTAAAAGGAAACAAAAACATTTCTTATAATTTTCAATACAAAAAATTTTCAATTCCCCTAAAACAAGTTGATACTTTTTATTAAATTCCCATTAAAATATTGGTAATTTCTTTATAAGCAATATTTTTCTTCCACAAAGTTTCCTCATAACAACATTTTCCAAAATATTACTTAAATGGTTCCAACTGTTAGAATCATATATTTAATTTAATTTTCAAACCCGGTACTTGTATAGAGTTATTCAAGTATTAAAGTTGAAATATAGGCTTTGTTAAAAAATATTGCTACAACAGGATATGAGAAAATGAGAATAGTATCAGATCTTTATCTAAAAGAATCAATCGTAAAAAATACACATTCGGATTTGTTTGAAAGATTTTGTCATACCGCAAGCTTTATTTTAAATAAAAATGGAAAATTTTGAAAATATCTTCTTTTTCTAAACAGAATTTATATCACCGTCACTTAGTTTTGGCAAAATTTATTTATTTTTTGCGAATGCTATACCAAATTTCAGTTGTTATGGGCGTAAGGCAAATAATCTGCGATTCTGCGTCTGTTTTGTGAGAACAGTTAATCCAAAGAAAGCTGGAACAATCATCATTGTCGTTGGTTGTTTCTCCAGGTTAAACAAAAAGATAGAAGACTGGTCGATCTCAGTTGCTATATAAGCGGGATCGGAGACTACCGAAGACACACTTCCCGGCTATCTGATCCGATCAACTGAACTTAAGATGCGATTTCTCTGCGTAGCGATCCTTACATGCCTGGTGGCGCTAACTACTTCGGCTGGCACAACTACTGGCAGCGACTCTTCCACTCCCGCGGACAGCTCCTCTACCACTCCTGCGGACAGCTCCTCTACCACTCCTGCGGACAGCTCCTCTACCACTCCTGCGGACAGCTCCTCTACCACTCCTTCGGACAGCTCCTCCTCTTCCAGCTCTACTCCGCCGAACAGCTCCAGCTCTACCTCGTCTAACTCCACATCCTCCGACTCCTCCTCATCCAACAGCACCACTACAACGACGACCGTCGCAAGCACTAAGAAGCGCAAACACCGTCGCCACTTCACCATCCGTCGCCTAAAGTCCGGCAGGATCACAAGGAGGATTCGGAGGTCATCGAAGGCAAACAAGAAGAACAGCAGACGTCGCGTCCGCACTGCTCTTAGCAGTTAGAAGACCAGAGGGAGTCGTGACTATACTGTACCCGGTACTTACCACTTTAGAATATGCGTTTAAAAACCTTCGTACAACAATCAGATAAGAAACCACAAATGCTCTCAATCATGAGCTTTATACCTAAAACTACCCGTTTGAAAAAAACGAAGCTTACCATATTTAGGTTCTATGCCAGATTCTTTGATCCTTCAAGTATGCTCTAAAATCTCCATTTCAAATAAAAAATGCAACAACGTGAGGGATTCTAAACAATTTATTGAACACTTTCTCTTCTCACGCGCACATTGCTCGGCTTATAAAAGTAGACAAAAAAAATGGACGATAAATATTAGGCGGTATATATGCGGGTATTAATATGTAAATATATATGTATAAATTATTATGCAAATAAATAAGTGGACTACAAGGCGTACTAACTGTTATAAGTAGGTCCAAAGGGTCGGGAAGTATTCGGCTTAGTCTACGGCTTAAAGCGCTTATAATATTTAGTGACTAATTAAAGTGTGTGTGTTGTGATTGTGATTTTGATTGATCGTGATTTTTTTCTTTTATGTGTCTGTGTCTGTCTGTGTGTGTGTGTGTGTGTGTGTGTGTTGTGTGTGTGTGTGTGTGTGTATGTGTGCGTGTGTGTGTGTATGCATCTGTGTGCGATCTATAAAGTCTTAAGAGAGTCTTAAAAGAAATACTCTAAGTATTGGATTATCGGCTCAAGTACTGAAGAAAACATTCTAGTGAAGGACAGAGCATTGGGCGGATGGCTTAGCACCGTTTTCCAGAAATAGATCCTAGTCTTAAGCTAAGAGTACAACAAAAATAATCGTTAATCGACTGCCACCAAGGGAGACCTAAATGGGAAATTGGATTGGAAATGGACATAAGAGTGGGAGAGCTGGAGAGCTGGATCATCAAGGGGGAGAAATAAAGTGGAAATGGAAATGGAGAACCCAGTAATCGGCATAAGTTAATGTTAAATGATTTGTATATAAAAATTAAACTAATGAAGCGTACGCTACAAAATAAAGAGCCGCAGACGCAGACACAACTGTACCTCGAACGGAAACGGATGTTGGGGTTCTTTTTCTAACCGGGAGTGTTACCTAAAAACAGTACTGGGTAATGTTTGAAGGTGAAATATAGCTTTAGTTTAAGTACTTTCATTTTGATTTTAATTATTTGATTGTTATTAACTTGGACCCCTTTGGCGTTTGTCAGTTTATTAAAGCAATCAAATTGTGAATTGTTTTCCAAAATAAAAAAAACTCTAGAACCGGCAATTATCTAAAATTTATTTTTTGTCACTAACTAGTAACTGTAGTCGGTACTTGCGACAGAGTAGCGCTTACCAGAAATCAGTACAGTACAGTAACCAGTAACCAATTACGCGTAATTAGCAATTTGTAATAAAAAAACAATCAAAACTTATGAGTGACCAATAAAAGTTGATTGATATCAAATACAAACTGTTCTTATTACTGATCACTGGTAACTAGCTACCATCAACCAGAAACCAGTTACCTGTAATCAGTGACTCGCTACCCTAAAAATTCAAAGAAAACCCTCAAAGCATCCGTTTACACCGATCTAGATACAAAAGCCAGACGGGTCACGAGACCCGCTCACGAGAGCGCCCGCTTCTTGGAGAGCGTCCCCTGGACATCCGCAGGAGGCGGCGGGGTCAGCTGGATGACGGGCAGCGAAGCCAGCTGGGGATTCGTGAAGGCGACGGCCCGCTCCTTGGCCGAGACGGCGGCGAACGAGGAGAAGGGGCGCAGGCGGACGTAGAGCACGGCTGAGGTGAGGCAGGAGGTGACCAGGATGCCCAGGAGCACGATCAGCGTGATGGCAAAGCCGGGCGTGGTCATACAGATGAGCCCCTCTTCGCGCACCGGGAACACCATCGTCTGCGGGCTGCGATCCACTCCGGACCCGGCACCGGATCCGTTCAGCGCACTGCCATTGCCTGTCGCCTGCTCGTCGATGGCGAAAGTGAGATCCCCGGAGGAGACCACCTTAATGATCCGGTTAAGGCCCACCTGGGGCTCGGCCACGGCTCTGGCCCGGCGCTGGACGCGACGCTCGTCACGCCGCTTGCCGATGGCACTGGCCACCTGGTAGGCGTCCACGTGCAGTTGGGGAGGCGGTCCGTACTGCGACTCCGGGCCCACCTGAAGGTGGTGCACGTCCTGCAGGTTGGAGTCCGCCGAGCACTGCTCCGGACAGTGGTAGCGACAGATTTGGATGGTGCACTGGAAGTGAACCTCCATCGAGTCGGGGAACTTGAAGGCCTGGAAGTGGGCGTACGACAGCACGGAGGCGGAGGCCCCGAAGTTCTTGATCTTGGTGAAGCGGGACATCAGCTTCGGGCGGGTGACGCAGCCCCGCTGGTCCACCAGCTGGATGGGGGCCCGCTTGCCGTCGTGCGCCACGCAGTTCCGCACCAGCATGTCGAACTTGGAGTCGTCGTCCTTGATGGCCAGCACCATGGTCATCGTCTGGCCGATCTTCACTAGGCCGGACACTTCGGAGGCCCATGGACCCTTGCCCACCTGGATCTGCATCCAGCAGCCTACGTTGTCGCCGGCGAAGTCCGCCCGCACCACGTCCAGCATGTCCACGGGGAAGGGTCGGAAGGTCACGGACTTCTCGTACTGGTCGTGCCACGTGCAGCGCAGCTTCCTGGCCTGATCCCACACCTCCTGCACCTGCGGGTCGTACTGGATGACGATGATGTTCTCGAAGTAGGTGCCCGCTCCGGTGCCGCCCGCCTCGTGGCCATAGCCCTGGCCGTAGTTGTCCGTGTTGCCGGCGGTGCCGCACTCGTGGAGGCCGATGTCGAAGCTGGCCGAGGTCCTGCCCAGGCCGGAGGGCAGGTGCACGCAGTTCATGTTGCTGTAGTGGCCCTTGGAGAAGACGATGCCGTTGAAGGGCTTGTCGAACTGGACGAACACCTTCATTCCGTTCTTCTCGCACTTCACGTCCAGGGACACGATCTTGGGCATGTCCTGCACCGGCGCCGCCCAGATCTCGTTCTGGCTGGATCCGCCTACGCTCAAGTCCGGCACCTGCACCTGTTGCTGCTGGCCCTGCCCCTGGCTCTGCACTTGCACCTGGGCCTGGCCCTGCTGCGGCGCCACCTGGAGCTGCACCTGGGGCGGGGGCTGCGGTCTCTGCTGGAGCTGCGGGGGCGGCGGACCCTTGTAGAACTGGGCGCCGGGCGGTGGGGGCGGTCCGAAGGGCTGACCGAAGCTCAGCGGGATGTTCTGGTGGTTGCCTGAAGGGGAAGAGGATGCAGGATTTAGTATCCATCGGAATAAACGATCTTTATAGGTTTATGCCATAAGGTACCTTAGGTAGGATTTCACTTTTGTAACCTGATATACCTAAATATAGTCCTGATCAAGGAATTCCACATAAGCTCTAATATATAAGGTCTACTATATAAGGTATATTATCTAGCCGGGTATATTTGGTAAGCTTCTGACTTCTAAATCTAACCTGAATGTTTAGAAATTTTAATAATTAGTAAATAAAGGAAAGTTTGAATAATACGATTTTTTTAAAAAGAGCTAATTTGTTTCTCTTAAAGTTTAAAATTTACACTACAAACTTAGTGGTGTGACATTTTTAATTTTATTTTTCTGATGCAGATAATTCTGTAATAAATGTGTCTCATATATGGTTTTCGCTGTATAAAAGACTTTAAGATATTCTTGAAATATCTTAATTTATTTTTACATATATTGGGTGCAGTAAAGGGAAATCCATATTTTTGGTTTAGTTGTTCACTCTTATCGAAGAAAAACTGTAGAACATGGGGTTTTTCTCTTTTCTAGTGTCCATCTTTTAGGCGTTCTCAAACAAATCTGAATTAACTAATTGCAAAACTGTCAGAAAAGCGTTTTTAGTACGAAATGTCATCTTTCTAACGGCATTTAGCAGAACCCGATCGGACTTATACATCCCGAGATACAGATAAATAACGCCATCTATTGGTGACATTTGGGTTTCTTTTTACTACAATTATTTTATTTTTTATTTTCTATATAATTTTCTTAGAAATACTAATTTAGTAGTTTAAATATTTTAGTTTTTTAGTTTCTATAGTAGCCCATAAACACTATTTTTAATATTTTTTACCAGACTTTAACTGGAATTCGTAAAATTAATAAATAAATAATTATGTCCGAAATATTTAAAGAATAAGAATAGCATAAATAAAACATAATAATTCTATAATATTCTATAAACAATATTATATTTATATTTTGAAAATATCTTGCATTATTTAAATACAAATCTCAGTTAAAAATCAGTAATCGTGGAACTCTCCTTTCCCAGAAGCACTCGGGGCACTCTAGTTTTTTTTCCAAATATGCACATATATATAATATAATATTTTAATTAAAATAAATATTAAAAAAGGTCACTTACTGCGCAGGGTGAGCGCCACATTGGGCGGCGGGGGTGGCGGCATGTTGTGCTGGTAGTGGACCTGCACCTTGGGCACCGACTGGGGCAGCTGCATCTGAATCTGGATCTGGGGCGCCTGCTGGGGCGGCTGGGGCGGATGCTGCTGGGAGTGCTGGGAGTGCTGGGGGTGCTGGGGGTGCTGCTGCTGGGCTTGGGCCTGGGCCTGGGCCTGCTGCTCCTGCTCGGACTCCTGGGCCATCTGGTCGAGCTCGTTCTCGTGGTCGGCCAGGGCGATGGTCAGGTCGTCGTCCGCGCTCCCGGCAATGGCCTTCACCACTTCCACATCGTCGCTGCAGACGAGGGCGACCTGTAACCCCATTTCCAGAGTGGAATGGGCGAGAGGGTGGAGACCGGAATTATTTAAGGCGGATAATTGCTCCGCGCCAGTGCCAGTGGCAGTCGGAGCCAGAGTCGGAGAATGTTGGCTGGAATGGGCGCAGCGGCAAGTTGTAGGTTGCAAGGCGGATGCGGCATGCACCAAGCATCAAGCACCATGCACCATGCAACTCAATTGCATAAGGCAGAAAAAAGCCAGCAGAAAAATAATAACAAACGAGAGAAAGACACAGCCAGTGCAACAATTTCGCTTTTTTTTTGCCAACAACTCTTTCCATTACCATTGCCGTTTCCCTCGCCCGCGATCTTGTGCCACATGCAACCAGCAACCAGAAACCAGAAACTTGCAACCAGCCACAAGCAACTTGCCACTCGCGGCGACCCAATTTCCCGGGGAGATCCGCCTGGCTTAAAAGGAGATGTCAAGGCTAGAACCAGACCAGACAACCGACTATAAAAAAGCAACAAACCGCAGACTGATGACTGAAGACTGGAGACCAGGAGACTGGGGACTGAAGAGAGAAGAGTGAAGACTAAAGACATCCGACCGAGACCTAAATTGCGATCGCAATCGAAATCCGCTGCTCGGGTTGGGTGAATGGCCATCTCAAGAATTGATGGCAATTCTCAGGATACATATAGCCATTGATAGGATTGATATCGAACTTCATTAAAGACTTTTAATGAAATTTTTTGATGTTTCTTAAAACCTTTTAACTCAAAATTTAAATAAAATGAAAGACCATTAATTTTAAATGCATTTAAAGTCTTCTTATTATTGTAATAACTTCCCAAGCATTTTAGATCCAAAACAATTAATTTATTAACAGCTTACCGACCTCTCATTTTATTAATTTTTAAGTTTTAACCTTCACTAAAAATTATCTTCAACTAACTATTTTTTAAATATTTAAAACTATCTTTTAGGTGTTTACTGTAACATTATTGCAATATACAAATCTCTAATGTGAATAAAAAATAAATAAGTGAAATTTTAGATTAAAATTTGATTTTAAATTAGCTTTTAGACCTTTTTAAATAAAAATTACAAAGTTATTTCATGAACTTGGAGACTTTAAGATGAAAAAACATCGGTGGCACATTCGAATATCATGATTTTTTGCCATTTGCACCATTTAAGACTTGATCTTAAAGTCAATCCGGATTTGATTTAAATTTCCAATACAGGTTGATTCAACTTTTAATTAAGACATTAGATTATTCCGAAAGAGACATCTCGATTGAAATAATTCAAAATTTAATTTAAAAAAAAGGTAAAATCCATTATAATAAAGACCAGTCTCCGCCAAAACCGATTTCCTTTGAAAGTTTCTCGAATCCGATTTGGGATTCCCGTCGAAAAGGTGTCCCACTGTACAGTGTGTGCTCTGCGGCACATCCATATTTAGTACCTCAGACTCGTCTTCCGGCTTTCTTAATAATTTATCTTTTGTTTTCCATTACTTTCCATTTTAGGTCTTCATTTCTCTTTTCAGCCTCGAACGCAAGACGAAGTCCTAATTTTTCTCTGCCAGGCGAAGCCAGGCCAGGCGATGGGCATTGAGGAGCTTGGCCGCCTTTCCCTGCTCTCCCACCCCACGACTCGTCCGGGATTCGAAATCCGAAATCAGAAATCCGGAATCCGAAATCCGAAATCCGAAATCCGGACTGATTCAGTTACCATCAGTTGGCCATCAAGGCAATTAGACGAATGCATGAAAATGTTGCCAAGACGATGCCGATCTGGGTCTTGGCTGGTGGACAGGTGGACGCGGATGGCTATGACCATGGCCAAGATACCCAATGCAGATGGAGATGGAGTTGGAGATGGAGTTGAAGATGAAGATGCCCAGCGAAGATGGCGAGGCGAGTGCAACTGCAACTGCAACATCTCAGTTGCGCCAAATCTGTGCCGAAAACAACTTTCACTGCGAAACTTGCAACCTGGCAACCTGGCAACCTGGCAACTGGGAATCTGAGAAACCGAGAAGCTGAGAAGCTGACTAAATTGAGCATCCCAGTATCTGAGTATCTGAGTGTCTTTGGGATGCCGCCGCTTCCACGAAACTATCCAAACGACTGCATCCTGAAGCAATCCTGTTTGGTAGAAAGTGATGTGGCAAGCCAGGCAGACGATTGACAACAAAAAGGTAAATGGCAAGTGGTAAGTGGTAAATGGCAATTGCCAAACAAGTTGCCACGAATTCGAAAAGCAACAAAACCGAGAAAAGCGAAGAAAACAAATATTATACCAGGGGAAACGAAAAGCAAACTAAAAGACAAAAAACCAAAAACCAAAAAAAAACTAAAAAAAATTCTTAAATCAAATTTGCATGGCAGAACGTGATTCGGAGCAAAACTGCAAAAGTGACTTCAAATACTATTACACTTAAAAAAATTAACGAAATAAATAAACCAAAAATTAAGATGAGCAAAAATAATGAATTAAATATTGTGAAAAAGCATACATTATAAAGTTACTAATTATTTCCCACAAAATTACTAAGTTTGATGGAAGGGAAATTTGATTTTTTCATCACAACATTCTATGGTTTATTGTAATAATAATTTTTAAATTTAATTCTTATATTTTTTATTGTTTATGTAAGACACTCTTTGAGGTTCTTGAATTTCTTAAAAGCTTGTATTATTAGCGTGTTATTGTATTATTGTACTTTCATGTAAAACTGCAAATTTGTTTCGATTAAAATATATTCAGCTTATAACTTCAAAATAAATCCTTTTATATATTATATATGTATATAATTGTATGTGAAATATATTAGGAAATAAACAAAAGAAACCACTACTTTTTTGTAATCTTTTTTTGATAATCTATATCAGTTTGTTGATCAATTTTATTAAATTCGGAAATAGTAAAGTTTTGAATGATTGATTTTTTAAATCTCTATGGGATGCTCATGTTTTACGAAAACTTTCTAACAAAGCAAAGTCGTTTTTTAGATAAAAATATGACACTAATTTAATATTAAACCCTCATAACTTTGTAAAAAAAAAATAACAACTAATCATCTTCAGAAATGCGTTAATTGAAATGTGGGCCAAGTGCTTCTTCTACGATGATTGAAAACGATTTGGCGGGAGTTTTGAATCGAAGTTTCACTTAATCTCCTGCCAACTGGAAATGGCTGTAATCTCTACACTGAGACAAAAAAAGAGGAAATTTCATCACTTAAGAGAAACAAATTTCTATTAAGAAAACAAAGTTACTAAACTTTTTTTCACAGTGCAGTGGAGCCGACTAATGATGTGACTAAAGGCCAGAGACTGAGGAAGGAATCCGAGGCGAAATGCAAAGCCGGCTGTTGCTGAAATCTTGACCTCTCCGCGCGGATCCGTGGAAGATGCAACTTGCAAGTCGCGGGTTGCAAGATGCTGGGTGCTGGATGCTGAATGCTGGTTTGTTGGCAGCGCACCAAATCGGGAGAAAGTGAAACATTAGCAGAGAATCGGAATTTGGCAGCAGGCTAGAAAAGGAGGCGAGAGGGTCAAAGGTGAACGCCAGGCCGTTTGGCAGCATTTTCCCAAAAAAAAAAAACAAAAAACAAAAAACAAGAAAAACGCAAAAGCATCAAACGACCCAAAATGAAAGCGAAAAGGAAGCTGAAAAATGGAGATGCTGCCACATGCTGCCTGCCACTCGTTAAAGGAATGGGAACTTGTGTTTTTTTTCCGTTTTCGTTTTTGTTTCTGTTGGCCAGGCTAAATTGTGTCATAGCCCCAGAATGGCCGAAACCAAAAAAAAAAAAAAACTTTCTAACGTCACGAGCGTTGGGCCAAAAAGCAAAGGCAAAAGCTAAAAGCAACTCTGGCCGGCCGAGGGTATTACCTATGTTGGCAAAATGGATGCACATGGAATTTTAATATGTGCCAAAATCCAAAAAGAGAAAGGAATGCTGCGGCGGACTGGGAAGATGCCCCCTCGAGATGCCACCAAAGGCGGTCATTGAATTCAAAAACCACATTATGTGCTGCTTAAATTTTTAGGGATTTCATTAACAATTTTCGTCACTTAATTGGCTTAAAATAATAAAGGAAAATTCGCAAACAAAATTAAATCCTTTTAGTGTCTAACAAATTATAATCTCAAAAACTAAAAGCTAAATCTCTGATTAAGACATTTGAAAAAATACCGTGGTTTCCTTTAAAGAAAAATAATGATTCGATTTTTTTTACAAAGAATATTTTAGGAATTTAAAAATTTGTATATTTTGTCTTCTAAAGAATTGCATTTAAATAAAGTTTATTGAATAAATTCTATTTAAACACCTTAATTATTTTATATTTCAATAAATTTTCTCAATAAAATTTTAATTGTATAGAAAATTAATTAAAAAAATTTGCATAAAACGCATTTAGAATGTATATTTCGATAGAGAATTGTATATAGTTCTACGAATAACTATATAATTTTTATACAATCCTTATTGGTTGGTAAAAAATATAAGTAAAGTATAAGTTTCCACATTTTGAAGTACTCAAAACTAATTAAGCTTTAATAGAATTTTTTCTAATATTTCTAAATGATGGTATTTCTTTGAAATAAGGTAGATATTTAATGTTTTTTTTTATGTTTATAAAACTTATATTTCCAGCTATTTAATCCTTGTATTGCCTTTCCTAATTCTTTTTAAATATTTGTAAAAGCGCACATCCCGTTTTAATGTTTTTAATGTCACTATCCTGGAATTCTTAAATATTTTAGTTTCTGAAGAAATGAAGAACATTTGAAAGCTCTGGAGATGGAATCGAACAAGTATCCTTCACGGTGCTGTCTCTAATTAAGCTTTTATCGGTTTCTTTGTGATGTTCCAGGAACTGAATCGAGCACACACACACACATAGAGACACACATTCAAGCTTTTAACGGACAATTCAGGCAAGAAATGGGCCATGCCAATTACACATCTCTTTCCCGTTCCCGTTCCCGTACCCGTTCCCGTTCCCGTACCCGTTCGCGCACCCGTTCCCCTTCCGTGCCATTCCATTTCATTCCAGGCACTTGACTCGCCAAAGAAGCTCTTTCACTTGCACACACACACACACACACATACACACACGCACTAGGCAGACGCCGAGCAGACACAGAGGCGGAGAGGAGCAGGGAGAGCCGCAAGAGCGGAAGGAGGACGAGGAGAAGCTTAAGCCGGCTGCTACTAATGGAAATTATCTATTTATAAGTCGCTGCTGAGGCGGTTGCTGCTGCTTTTGGCTTTGCTTTTGCCTGGGCTTTGTGTCTGGCTTAAATTGATTTTAATTTTGCATCGCATTGGCTGGAAAACACTCACCTGCAGTGAAAGGAAAATGATAAGCGGCAGCCAAATCTTCTTAGTGCCGATTTCTCGCCGATTTCTTCTGTGCCTCTGTTGTGGCATTTGTTGTTGCTGCTGCTGCTGCTGCTGCTGCTGCTGCTGATGTTGCATGTTGCTGCTTTTAATGTTGCTGCCGTTCCTGTTTGTTAGCCGTATAATTAATTTGTTTATCATTATTCGATATTTGCTTATGATTTCTGTTTTATGTTTCTGTTTTATGTTTCTGTTTCCATTGTGGGTGTGTGTAGAAAAAAAAGATATAAGAAATAAAGAGGCGGAAGAAGCGGCGGAAGAAAGAGAACGTGTCGTAGAAAGTGCTTTTCGCTTTTTTTTTCTTCTATTTTGTAGTCGTTTTTTTTTTTTTGTCTAACTGGCCATTATTGTTATGCTTACCAGCTATGAAAGTGTTTCCCGCTAATTGCAATTTATTAGCAATTTCTCAGTCAGCTCAATGATGATTGATTGACTCGCTAAGTGTCCAAGTCCCCCCAGCCTCTTCCCCTTCTTCTGTCTCTTCTTCTTTCCGAACCCCCACCCACCTAACAGAAAAAAAAAAGAAAAATCCGTTAGCGGGTGAGAAGAGAGAGCCGAAAGAAAGGGACGCTGCGACAAGTCATCAAAAAAAAAACAAAAAAAAAACAAAAAAAAAAAGAAAAGAAAAGAATCTGTTTAATGACAACACACTTAACTTTTAAGACTATTCCAGTACTGGAAGTGATGGCAGCACTGGTGGGGAAGGGGGGCTTTATCAACACCCGGAAGGGGGGTCGCAGGTGCTGCAGGTGAAAAGTGTTAATAGGTTTCCCCATGAGCCAAGTGGGTCATAATAAGCCAACATAAACGGCCTGAGTTGGCCAATTAGAAGGCCCACAAGACGATGGCAAATACCAACGAAAGAGAGAGTGACTGAAAGGAAGAACGGAAGGGAAATCGGGAAAATCTTCAAGAAATCGAATTAAGTCATTATCCCTTTTAATATATTTATTCTGTTGATTCTGTTGGTTTTATCAATTAGCTTAAAATGTGGGATTTTACTTTTGTTCTTCCATTCAGCATTCTCTATCTTCAAAAAAGATTCTTAAACATTTTCAAACTTTTCATAGAATATTATTTAAAATATTGCTTTTTCTCTGCTTTAATTTTGAAAATGGTTTAGTCTAGAAATTAATGTATCAATAAATATTTTTAATCCAGCATTGAAGCAAAAATTAGAATTATTTTTCTTTAAAATATTTGGTGTCATGTTTTATAGTGCTACTTTGTTGGGATATTTTATTTCCTATTTATATTTTCTATTTCCATTTTTACTATTTTTTTTTTAATTTTAACAATATAAACAACATTAATTTAAAAAAGAGTCCTAAATAGTTTAGGAAATTTCTAATAATTAATAATTAACTCTTTTGTGACAAAAATAAGTTAAGATTTTTGTTTTATTTATAAAAAAAATTGCTCGCTTTAATTAAAAACTTTAATAAAAACATTGCCAGAGAATAGTTTAAAAAATTAAGGACCCTAAAACCTGAAAGCCCTACCTGAAAGCCCAGCGAAAGCTCTCACTACGACAGGACTTTGAAAGTTCTAGACAAGGGAAAGTGAAATCAGAAAGAAATTTAGATGAAATAAAAAGAAAGAAAAAAAGAAAATCCATATTGATTAATTGATTTCCCATTGTTCCGTTGCACATGTTCCGACTCACTCACTTCCGGGTTAAACTGTTAAAGGCTAACGGTTTTCGGTTAACGATTAACGGTTAACGCTCTTCCGGATCCGCTCCATTCCATTCCATTCGCACTCACCTACTGATCGTCCCTGGCCCAATTCCGGCGTTCCACTTGCCGTTCCAGTTAAAGTTCCGAATCCAATTCCGTGGCTCGACAAACAGGATGCGTCTGCGTCGTCTGCGTTGTCTGCGTTGTCTGCGTGGTTTTGTGGCAACTTTCGAAAACAGTTGCTCTCGTACGGAGGCCGTTACTTTTGCTGATGATTGCTGCTACTTGCAACTTGCAACCTGCTACTTGCTACTTGCTACTTGTCGTTGCAGTTGCAGTTGCAGGGGCTTGCAGGGAGGCGTTGCACGCGGTCAATAATTAACGATCGCAAGTGGGGCACACACGCGCACCAAAGAAAAAGAAAACCAAACAAACAAAAAGAAAATACCAGAAAAAAAAGGACACAAAAAGCGTTGATCACTTGGCCAGCTTCTTGCTAACCGTATCCAAGCGGTTCTTTCCGTTTCGCTTTTTTTTCTCTATATAAATATATAATTTTTTTTTTATTGTATTTTACGATTATCGCAGTTAATGTTTTGTTTTGTTTTGTTTTGCTCCGATACGCAGAGTTTTTTGTTTCGTGATTTGTTATTTATGTTTTTCAGTCGTTGTTTGGTATTTTGCAACGGTATTCGGTATTTTGTCCAGCTCGAGGATCGCTCGTTCGCCCGTTTGGAGAAAAGGAGAGAAGAGAAAAACGCGTCTGCTTCGCGCCGTGGTTTAGCGCCGAATGCCGCAGACACCTGCTTTCTCGCAGCGGAACACTTCGCATGCGCAACAGCAGCAGCCAGCGCCGCAGTCGCAGTCACCGCCGCCGTCGCTGTCGCAGTCGATGTCTCCGTCTCCGTCTCCGTCTCAGCCTCAGCAGCGAAATTTCTTCTTTCTTTCCATCCATCCATTCAAGACGCCACTCAGTGAGGCAGTCGGCCAAGTCCAAGTCCAAGTCCAATACCAAGTCCGAGACCAGGCCAAAACCAAAACCAAAAACAAAACCAAAAACCGAAGCCACTGCCAAAAGCCAAGTACGACTTGTTCAGGTACTGCATGCCGGTTGTTGTTGTTGCTGCTGTTGCAAGTGTTGCTCTTGCCACTATTTTTGTGGCGCTTTTGGTTGATATTGCTGGATTATACACAGTTTCTGCTACAATTTCATATTTTCTTGGTTTCTAATATTATTTTAGGTCAAAAGCTCAATACATCCAATATTGGGCTTAATATTTGAAGATATTTTCAATATTTTAAATAAATATAAACATAAATAAATATTATTTAAGGCCAATATTTCTACTTGTTTAATAACGTTTATTTCCGAAATCCATTTATTATTTGATATTACCACTTATTATTAATATTGAATATTAATAATCTATATATTATCATTTTTTTCCAATGTTTTTCTATTAATGGAAACATTTTTCTTTTTATTTCTGATGTTTTGGTTTGCAACAATGCGATTATCCTTTTAAGTTTCTGTTTTTATTGAGAAATATTTTAAATTAAAATGAAATAAATAGAATTTATTACTTCAAGTATTTTTCTGTCCCATCAAATAATTTCTTTTAATCTGTTAAATTTAAAATAATTTTTTAGCTTACGTTAAGTTTTCAAAATAAGCTGAAAAAGTTTAGTTTCTTTCTTCATGTTTTCATTTGTAATAAAAATGAATGTTTATATTTCTATATAATGTATAATATATACCTGTACATATATACAATATAAATATATATAAAACTTTTCATTTCATCTACTAGTTTTTAGTTTAGATTAGTTAGTTTAGAAGAAAAAGTATCTTAACTTTTTAATGAATTATTTTAGCGTGAATGTGTTGCTTTGAGTTCTTTTCATAATTTTGCTTTTATCACTTAATATTTTTCAACCATTTCCTAAATGCAGTTTATTTGTTTTCATTTTTAATTTATTCATAGTAAGGTTAGAGTTGAAACTAAAAACATAACTAAGGTTAGCATGGCTTCTGAGGCCTTTATGCAGTTTAATTGTTTTTATTTATTTATTGAAAACCAAATTTTAAAGAAAACTATTTAATTATTTTTCGTTTCTCCGGAGGTTTTTATAGGCAATACATGTCTATTATATTTTTATATTATATTTTTATATTTATTTATATTGCATATATTTTTCTAATATTGCTGCTTTTGGTAAAAATTTATTATTAATATTAACACTTTCCTTCACAAAATCCTGTCAAAAGAAAGGATGACTCTTATTGTTGAAATTGTTAATTTTAAACATAGTTTTGTGTGTGTTTCTAATATTGTTGCTGGTTATTTGCAACGTTATGGCTGCAATTGCTGTTGGTGTTGCAGTTGCAAATGCGACTTTAATGACTTATTATGTTGCTGCTGCTTTTAACACGTTGCTCCTTTCGCTTTTTATTTAACAAAACTTTCTCGCATTTTGAAAAGTATCGGAATTTAAATATAGCTGCCACAAATATTGATTCTGTTTGTGTTTGAGTTTGGGTTTGTTAAATTGATAAAAATATTATCATAAATGCCTCTGTAGCTTGCAACAGTTTTTTGTACTTGCCACTTCTTATTCTGCTAATCCGATTTGCAATTTTATTGCCGGTGTTGCTGCTCATTGTGGCGCTTTAGGTGCCACAAATGTTACTCATTGTGTTGCCGTTACTAGAATATTTTTATACGAGTATATTGCTATTATTGTTACTGGCTTTTCCCATGTTGCTGCTGCAACTGCAACTACCGTTGTTGTTTCGCCCAGCCATGTTGTTGCTGCCTCTGTTTGTGGCATGCTGCTCTCCGTCGCGGTCTTGGTTCCGTCTGTCGCCCGCCCCCTGCCCTCACATTTGTTTGTTTACACTGGGCAGTCGCCGCGACTTCGGTTGCAGTTGCAAGGGGTTACAGAAGCAGACGCAGCTTTGGGGACAAGTCCTCTAACTGTTTACACTTTCTATTCCCCGGACCCCCCCCCCTACCTGTGCCACACCCCCTTTGGAAATGGTCAATAGTGGACGCACTGCCCGTGCCCCAGTTGCTCCAGTTGCTTCGGATGATTTGTGGCAAGCAATCAGGCCCACAAAACGGGTGTGGGCGCCCTTTGATTGCAAAGTGGGCTTAGCCTGGGCGTGGCTCGCCTCTTACCTCTCCCCTCCACCCGGAGGGGGGCGGAGAGATCTCGCATCTTTATTTATTCAGTCCCCTGTAATGTTTCATCGAGTGTTCCACTTTTCCATAAAATATTTTTGCCAAGTGCCGCATTTGGCATTGCCGCTGCCGTTGCCGCGCCACCAGCAACAACACAAACTGTAATAAATGCAACAACAATATGCAACAAAAAAGAGGCAGGCAACAGCAACAAGAACAACAACAAAAACAACGGACATCGGCGGCACTTGCTCTTGTTGAAATAATAGGATGAGCAATTGCAACAACAATTGCAACTGCAACAACCATTGCAACTGCAACAACCAATGCAACTGCAACAGTCGCAGCAGCAACGACAATGAAGGAAATTGATAACCTGAAGTCGCTCAGACACAGTGGTTACGATTTTCTTTAATATTGTACGATTTCGGAATCAATATTTTTATTTCCCTAAGTTTTATGCATATTAAGCTCAATTTTTTTACGGTTTTTTTTTTATGCCAATATATTGTATTGAATGGCTTTTTTTATTATTATATTATTTATATTATTATTTTGTTTTATTATAATACCATTTCGCTAAAAATGTAATTTATTCAAAATAAAATGCAGTATTTAAGAATTATCTAACATACATATTTAAGTATCATTTAAGAATTAAACGAAAAATGTTGCAAAAAAATGCAAAAATGCAAGTTTCTACTTTTTTAGTTTTAAAGTTTTCTAAATCAATATAAAAAGAAACGGGGGAATTCCAACCTATTTAAGCTATATTTAAAAAATAAAAAAATAAATAAACTTTTATATCATTTTTTTAAGAAGCATAAACATAGATTTCAAGATTAATTAAGATCACTAAAGAAATATCAAATTTTAAGTCTACTTCAAGATAAAGAAATTTTTTATAAAAAGCGTTAAATACAGAAATAAGACAATGATTCAATTTGTTTTTTTTTATTTGTTTTCTTTTAATAAAATTCTAATTATAAAATAAATTTATAAATATTTTGTATAATAGATAAAGCTAACCTAGAAATTGTTCTTCTTAAATAATAATTTTGTAATTTTTAAAAAATAAAACTAAAAAAGATATATAAGTGATTTTTTTTTTCTTAAATAATAACTTTATTTAATTTTGTTAACTTATTGTTATGAAATTAATAAACATTTTGACGCCACAAACGATGTTCCTTAGCGAAGTTTATTTTTTGTCACGATTTCTGTCCTTTTAAGTACTTTTCTCTGATTTTTTACCAATTTTTCACATTAAAGGGGTTTTTAAATTAAATATTTACGAAGATTTTCAGGCAATTCCTTCCGAAGTAAAAAACCAACCAGCAAAATATATATTTATGCCGACCAGTGTGAATATGAAATGTATTTTATAACCTAATTATGTTCTCGAAAATCTCAATTTTGAATTTAAAATTTAAATGGGCAAACTCTGAATTAAAATACTCAAATTCGAAAGTCTTTATTTTAAAAGCAGGGCTTACAGAGTTTAGAAAATGTGTCGAAATCTACACAAGCTGTAAAAACAATTTTCTATTGTGATACGAGTACTCTGTGGGATTGTTCCTGTTTTAAACTTTTATAGTAAAAAATAAATTTTAGTATTTAGGGGGAGGAGGAGTCGCCCCTGAAGAGCTTCCGTTGGATGTCCCACTGTGCGGCGGCGGCTCTGAAAAAAATTGCAGAGCGGCGCGCCGGCATTTCATCGCCATTTCAATTCCACTTTGCAGTTTTGAGTTTTGAGTTTTTAGGGGCGCCTCCGACGTCGCTGTGGCAGCTTCACTTCGCGGATCGAAGATTGCAATTCGCAGCTTGCAGTTTGCAGTTCGCAATTCGCGATTCGCCAAAGAGATTCCTGTTTGCTAAATATGACCAAAAAGACCCGTTTCGAAATTGGAGTAATTTCGATCGGCGGCGGCGTTGGTCCGGTTCCGCCTGAAAGTGGCCAGAGATCGTTTTTGGATCGTATCGGATCGGATCGGTTTGGTTTGGTTGTGGCTGTGGCTGTGGCTCTGCCTTGTCAGTGGCTCTGGAGAAGATCGCCTTTCGTCTATTGGTTTTTTGGTTTGGATTGGTTCGCTTCGATTCGCACATTAAGTAACACGCGCCAGCCAGTCTACCGCCGTCTAACTTGGCTAACTCAGCTAACTTGGCTAACTTGGTCAATTACCAAGCGGTTTTGCATTTGGTGCGATGGCAGTGCCTGATGACAGATGGCAGATGGCAGATGGGTAGACTCCCCTTTGAAGAGAGTCTTCTCTTTACGATTCTTCTTGGCAAAAGTAGGAAGGGCAGCCTCTGTTTCTTTTTTTTCCGCGTTTCTGTTTTTGTTGTTGTTTTTTTTAGTTTGTCGCACGCCTCACGCATCTTAAGCGGCGGCGGCGGCGGCGGCGGCGTTGCAAGATGTCTTATTAAGAGTATCTTGTTACTTTCACCATCCGCCGACATGAATTGCGCTTCAATTTCTCACAACCGCGCAGAGATACTTTTCCAAGGGGTGGGGCGCTGAGGGGGGAGCTGACCAAATGCGGCGCTTTTGGCCAAAGGTTTGGGTGAAAACACACTCTGCCCCACTCTGCCACACAAGTCCGTGTCCATCGGGATTCTACGGTTCTGTTGCAGCGGCCATGTGGCAGTATGGCAATGTGGCAATGTGGCACTGTGGCATCATCATCGCCATCGTCATCCGCAGCTCTGGAGCTGAAATCCTCTTTGCCACGCCGGTTTCTAGCCAACTATTTGGGTCGCTCTCACAATTTATTGGTTTAGTTTTCATTGCATTGACACTTCATCATCGCCGGCAAACAGCCTGCGTTTATCATCTGGCTCAGATGCGTTTTTGTCCCCCCCACTTTTCTGGCTACACGGAGAGAAAATACGGGGCAGGCTAACGAATATAGAACTCTCACAAATTGCGGCTTAAAGGGGTCACACAATACTCCACAAAATAATCCCTAAATTAAATTGTAATTTAATATCTAACTTTAATGTTTTGTTAATAGATAATAATAAATTGTTAATAATAAACCTAACAAATATTTATAATTTTTTAACTCAATAAATCACTTCTTATTATTTTATAATTAAATATTTATTTTGATGAATTTTTAAGAGTATACTTTTCGATAAAGATAATACTTTATATGTTTATAATTTCGACATGTATTTATAATAATAAAAGTAATATTTTGGTCTCAAAATAAGCAGTATCGATTAATAAGTGAAGAATTTTTAATTTAAGCCCTTAAGAGGTAATAAATATTTATATTTATATTTATATTATATTTATAATGCTCTGATCTATTGATTGTAAAAAATTTAAGTTAAAAGTACACTTAAAAGTAAGTTAGAAATAAGTAAATTTGTGGATTTTATTAATCATTATAGGGTAAAAAATATTCGAATTATCTAAATTATTTTATAATAGTTAATTATTAAGATCCTTTATGCAACAAGTTAAAAATAAATTAGTTACTTTAGTTTGGTTTGTGTGTAAATTAATTTAAAATCTTATTTTTAATAATTTATTACATAAAGTTCACAAAAAAGTTTTAATAAGTGTTTTTGTCCAGAATTGTGTTTACCCTACAAAGGTGCTAATTTTTTTCGAGTGTACATTTAACCTTTGGGCTGTCGTCGGGTGCAGTCCGTCCAGGGTCCGGTGTCCAGAGGGCCACAAGGTGGCAATGCCAGGTCCCAGTCGAAGTGAAAACGATGCCAACAAAAACAAGTGCCACATGTGCAGCACAGGCAGTGGCAAGTGCAACATTTACCAGACATCGGTGGCAACAAGAAGACAAACAGTGGCAATGACTGCCATTAGGCCATGAGAAGACACATTTTGTCCGTAAGCCGTGGGTGGGTGTGGAAATGGGAAATGGGAAATGGTCGCGGGAAGAAACCAGAAGACACCGAACAGAAGACAGAAGACAGAAGGCAGAAGAATTGGGTTGGCTTGCAAATTGCTGGGGCTGGGGGAGTCTTAGAAAGCGTTTTCCAAAGAATCCCTCACCCTCCTCCCATATTATTTACTTTATTTTCTGTTTTGTTTTTTGTGATGTTTTTTGTGCTTTTTGTGAATCGCCGGGAGAGTCACTTGTCCGCCTATCAATTTCACTTTCTCGCCCCGACAGCTCTCAAATAAAATTAAACGAAACGAAAGAAAAATAAAACAACATTGAAAGTCAATTAGCCGCTGTCCGAAAAGATTCTTCGCTCGAACCAGTCCAGTGAGTGCCCCCCCCTTAAATGCCACACCCCTCCCCCACCATTTTTTAACCATTCGAACTCGCAATTCGGCGATCTAAGCCAAAAGGCACACACGCATGTGAAAAGTATCTGCATCTCAGCATCCAAATATCTCAGAGTACCAAAGTATCTGAGTATCTCGAGATGTGCCCCGAGGCCGCCTCTGGGAAGGGGAGCCTGGACTGGACTGGACTGGACTGGAAGTGGAAGTCAAAGTCGAAGTCGAAGTGGAACCGACTGGCATTCCAGATGGACGGGACGGATCGAAATCGAAATCGCAATCGAAATCGAACGATCGATGCGCCAAAGTTATGAAAGTTCCCAACTAAAATACAAAAAATATACATTTTTTTATACTTTTAAGCAACATTCTCGCCAAGAAAGTTTTCGACTCGCATCTTTTTTTCTTTCCTGCTTATTTTTCGACTTTTTAATTTTTTGTTTTATGGTTTTTTGGTTTTATGGGAAACGAAAAGCTTTCACATGACTGAGTTTGGTAATTAGGAAACATTTTGAACCTTAAATAATAGTTAAAAGCTAAGAAATACCCGTGGGAAAAAAAGGATTTTCGGGAAACTGCGTGGGGGTTTTAAAAGCGATTCAAAATAGTTTGGATATTCGTAAGAATAAATAAATTTTGAGGATATATCCCTATTATCGGAGACAGCAGTATTTTATTAATATATAAATCCTTGAAAAATTCTTTGAAATTGTAAAGAAAGAAATTTCTAAATACGATTTACCTTTAAATCTTAAAATTATAATAAGATTACTATATTTTTTTTAAATATAAACCCAAACACTAGTTTCAAGAATTCATGTCTAAAAACTTATGCATTAAATTCGTTTTTATTATTATTCCCATCACTTTTTAAATATATTTTAAAATACATATAAAATACAATATAAATACATAAAAATACAAATAAAATACAAAATTTTCTAGGGAATTTTTCTAGAGAATTCTAGGGAACTCCGAATTATAAAGGAAGAATGTTTTAGAATTTTTCTCTGTAAAATCTGTCATTGTTTTTATTATTTATTCTAATATTTTACTATCATACTCTTTATATATCCGCGGAATATACCGAAATGACAGTTTCCAGTTGAAAATATATTATGGAAAATATAGAAATTATCGTATGCTTATGATATCTTTAGTTCCTTAAAGTGTTCCATAAAATAAATGAATTTTGAAAAGATTCCCAAGGTACCAAAAAACCACAAGTTTTGGCTATTTCGATCGTTCAGTTATAAGAGAGATATAGGATATCCTCGTCTGATCTGTATAATATTTTTTGTATGATCTGAGAAGGTCCTCATAAAAGAAGCTCTCAGCGAACTTTCTATCAATTTTGTATCTGAAACAATATGGAAGTTTTTCCAATCGGTCGGTTCTATGGCATTTAAATAGAATATTTTTACAACTGAAAGATTTGTGATAAAATAATTATATTTTTAGAAAATAACACTTCCAGAAACTTGAGTCCTTAGTAAAAAAAAAAAGTTCAAAAAAGACTTATGTATCTCCCACTACCAGTTGGGAAAATATTTCCAATTATTTGCAAAAAAAACTCGTGAAGTAAATCAAAACCAAAAAATAAATTATTTATTTTAGAGACAATTTAAAGTGGAGAAGTAAATTAGCAAAGAGCCAGTCTCTGTTCGCCACTTGACCCCTGAACCCTACACTTGACCTCCGGCTACGTATTTTTCTGCCAACTCATATTAGGAGGATCGGTCCGAGGAGCCTCGTAGATCACTTTCCCCTTTATTCCCGGTATTCCTTAACTTCCTTTTCGCTTTTTTTGAATGCTTTGACCTGACCCCTCCAAATGGACATTCCGATGATGGAAAAGCCTGTCAGGGGAGACGATTTCCCAGGCCCATGGATCCCTCAAGGCCCCAAGGCCTCCATCCCTCACTCCCATTTCTCTTTCGGAAAATCTTCCAAGTTGACATTGAAGGAGGGTGGGGGCAGGGCAAGTCCATGGGCGGGGGATGGGGTCTACCAGAGAGCCAGCCTCGGAGAGCTAGACAAACACACCCACTTTCCAAATGAAAACAAAATCGCGGACCACCAAATAGCAGCACGAACTCAGCTCCATCTCTTCCCCATTTCCATTACTTTTATACCCTTTCGAAAGGGTATTTTCGACTTTTGGATAGGGTTTTCATCTATACAGTGTCTACCCTATTATTTCTAGAGAATTTTTCTAATCGGTATATTTATGATTCCGTGACATCCTATAAAAAACAGTCTGAAATAAATTTAATTAATCATCTGGGGAATAGAAAAAATGGATTGTATGAAGGAAAAATAATATGTAACATAATATTATAAGGAAAGACTAGGTTTAATGAGACCACAAATGATAGTTTAAAATTTATGTGGAATAATCAAGTCGTAATTCGATTAATCATAATCATTTTTTCATCATTTTATCTTATTAAACCCATGGAAAGGGTATAGCTAGGTCGCCTCTGGACAAAGTTTACTTTCCTCGCTAGTTTCTTGCTGGCTTGTTGTTGTTTCATCTCCGCAGCCGTAAAACCGCAGACGGCGATCGTGAAATATCGATGCCGAATGCGCCGCGCATGCGCAAACAAAACGGAACCCACTTGATGGGTTATGGCCATTGGACAACGGACATTTGGACATTTGGACGTTTGGAGGTTGTGGGGCTTGGGATGATGGATGTTGGCCATGGGAAGGGCACGCACTGCCTCGGCATCTCCCTCCTCCGGAGAGAAATTTCAATTTTATTTCTGTGTGTGTCACAGCATAATTGAGTAGCCAGCGAAACTAGCCAAGATCGGTGTGTACTCAGGGTGTATCATGTACCAAGTGCTCCTCCACTCCCGATCGCCGCTGATCGTGAAAACATCCAGCCTGCTCTTGAACTAATCCCACACGCTTTCCGCGCCACACGCATTTCACCCAGCCGAAGAGTCCACAGAGTGTACTCGTGTTTGTGTTGAAAGTGTAAGCCCCTCCAGAATCACTCCGACTCCCACTCCCAAGAGTAAAAGTGGGCTCTTTCCTCGGAAAGGCTTAGATCGGTGTGGCTCGATTAGGCTGGGCTTGACCAAAGACTTATAGTCCAATAAAAATAAAGCCATACCTCAAATCACAAAATTGTTTACATATTTTTTGGGTTTTTAAGGTGTCGGTAAGAAGTATATTCCACGTTTTTATCAATAAAGTTGTAATTGGATTAATCAGAATCATAATCAACTCCATTACCAGCGGATCTGTTAAAAAAACATCTAACAATATTATCTTAAACTTATAATTATACTTTTATTACTCATATAATTTAAAATAATAAACATTTTTAGAGACTTACTAAAGTAGAAAAGCGATTTATTTTTATAAAATATTGTTTCACAAGTTTAATGGGATTTTTGTTTTGGCTTACAATATAAACTAAAAGATGGTATTACTAGCGGACAAGGTTTTTTTTTAAGTATTTTTGGTAATTTATTCTATTATTAGGGTGATTCAAGAAATCCGTTGAAATTCTTCTAGTGGCTGTTCAACACGAAAGTATTTAGTCCTCTTAGACTTTGTTCGAAACTCTCTGGGATCCAACCGAGGGGTGAATATATTTAAAGGTATAATATAAAAGTATACTAGTATATAATACTAGTATACTATTATATAATATCAGGCTTTAAAATGTATTAGAGGAAGAATAAGGAGCGGTTTGCTATCCAATATTGAAGCACTTCTCAGATACTCTGACACTTGTCGTGGAAAAGATCTCAAGGATTCATGGTGGCAGGATAAATACGCTAAATCTAAATCTAAAATACGCTAAATTACTATAAAAGTGAAATAAGAACAATTTCCAATTTGTGGAATTGCAGGATAATTTTACTGAAGAGAATCTAAGATTGGCGAAACAGGAACACATTTTTCTAAAGCAAAATCGTATATCAACGAAAAAGCGGGAAAATCAGAGCCAAACTTGTTCTAAAGATTTTCTAAGGATTTTCAATTCAAAAATAACCTCTCGGATGGTCTTTGAGTTGAAAAACTGAATCTAAGAAAATTAAATAAAATATTTCTTTGATGTATCAAATAATCAAGTGATATTAGAAAAATATAAAAATAGATATATGTACATAGAAAAATGGATTTGCGTTGGTTAATAGAAATGGAAAAGTTATAAATTTTTACTAACAAAAAAGCTTAAAAAACTTTAATACATCCTTAGGCCTTTTGGATAAATTTCTAAAAAGTGTTCTTTGGTTTTCTGGATGAAGACCACAACATTTATAATCTATGATAGAGATAGGGAATTGAGGTTTCTAGTTTTTAATGGCGGTATATTATAGGTATATTAAATTTTACTTTACCTATATTATTTTTGTACGGAATGTAGGGGAACCTGGAATTTTAATCAAATATTATATCATATATCAATATGATTTTATACTAATATTAAATATAAATCATATATTATATAAAAGCTAGAACGGAAAGCTAACTTCGGGCGAAGCCAAAGTTATTATATTAATTATAAAATATTAATAATATTAAGAAAAACAGAAAATATCGCATATAGTATAAATTAGATTTTGCAACAAGTCCCATGCTTCTACAATACTTCCAAGACAGACGATTCATGAGGGGATTCTGATCAAGAATACTAATTATTTGTAGGGTGGGAGATGTTTCCTTCTCTGCGTTGCCCTTTTGCAATAAAAATATTTTATACTTACAAAAAAGAGCGGGTTTCGGATCATCCTCACCCAGATCGAAGGTTGAAAAAATTGCATATTGATAAAAGAAAATCTGTGGAAATTCAGAACGTAAATATATAGATTCAGAATACAACCTTAAATTTATACCCAAGAATATCTGTGTTCTTTATCTCCAAAAGGAATGTCGGACCATTCAATGGAGATATTTGAACAAAGTGATTTGTTAATGGATTTTCTTCAATATTGAGTTATTTTTTTTTACCATCCAAAGGTTTTTGAATGCAGATTCGTTGTATTTAAAATAGAATCGTTACGATTCCCTCGCCATCCCGTTGATGTTCGATCTTGATTTAGGAACTGGTGTTTCGTTTTCGCCTATCTAGGATTGTTTTCCTGAAACATCCTGAAAATCCGCATATCTAAGATTGCCTTCCATCTTCCGCTTCCCGCATACTAGAGAAAATTTAATTAAAAGTTGTCCTGAAAATGTGGTTGCTACAATTCCCTGCCTGACAGGATTCAAAATATTTCAATAAGGGTTTCCAAGGATCGGATAGTAAGCGGCTCCGCATTGTTCCTGCTATTAAAGTATGACGAAAATCTGTGAAATGTGGAATTATATATGGTTAGATGTTCAAATATAGAGAAATACCTACCCCCGGGTGGGATCCCAAAGCGGGTGAAAATAGGACATCGAAAAAGTCCTTTGACTTTTTCATTTAATTTTTTAATTTTTCCGTTGGGAAGAGACTTCCATGTTGAACAGCCACTGGAAGAATTTCAACTGAAGCTTAGAAAGTCCAAAATATTTTGTTTAGAATAGGTTATCAAATCTTTCTGAACTGTGACCCTGAATTTCAATATTCTCTTATCAGAATCGGACTATATTTGTTCATACGTGAGAATGTTTCGAATATTTTATAGTTTCTTTTACAATCGAACCTCAAAGCTTTTGAAATTAATTACTTAAAAGAAACTTATAAATAGAATAGGTTTTTTACAACTCATATCTGAGAAACCCTAAATATTTATGCTTCAGAAAAAGTGAAAACAATTCCTTGGTTTAGAGTAAAAGTAATTTTTTTAAATAAGCTCGTTTTGATTAAAATTTGGTCAACAATTGAAGGTTATTTTGCCTGGCAAACATAATCTATTGGAACTTCATTAAAAAATACTTGAACGTGAATACAAAAGCCATGGACACAATCCAATTATTATCTAGCGCCCAGCGCAGATTTTGTGTTATTTTGTTTATACCCTATCGAAGGGTAGTCTAGTTTTTCGGTAATTTTTTATGAAAGTTTTTGGTCAATCGGTAAAATGTCTTTATAAATATTTATTGATATTATTATAACTTAACCGATGTCCGTATTGTTCTTATTTTTAATCCGTTTTTCAATTTATTCGTTATCCTTTTGTCCGTAATCCGTTTGTCCTTCAATGAGCTTTTTCATTTTGTCTACCTTTTGATAGACCGTTACTCTTTGAATACCTTTTTTAGTTCCTGATCCGTTATCTTATATATATTACAGTTCCTTTACGTTATATCATATGAAGTTTTCCCTTTTGTCCGTTTCCTATAAATCTTATATAAAAAATTTTCACTAGGCTAGAAACATGGCAATTTTCTTCGCAGATTCACCAAATTACCTTAAAAGGATTTCCTTATATAGTAATTTTTTTAATACATATTTTTGCAATTTTTAATACCATAAAACTCTTGAGTAAAAACCCATCTGATATGAAGAAGCATAGGTGTGATTATTCCATAAATATATATGAAAGGTATTTATGGAATGATCACAGGAATAATCAAATGTATTTAAAGGGTATCAAAACTTCTGTAGAGTCGTTAGAGGCCATGATTTTGTAATTTTTAGTGGCTGTTGTGGCTATTTTGCATTTTTCATTGGCAGACAACGGCATCCAGCATCCAGCATCCAGCATCGATCAATTGTAAAAAAGAAAACAAATCTCCAATCAATTTGATTGCCTTGATGGTGGTGAGGGGGTGGTCGGTGCATGTGGGTCAGTGAGTCAGGTGCGACTTGTGGGTGGGGCGACGGGGAGATGGGGAGACGGGGCGAGGAGACTAGACTGGAGAAGAGAGAGTGTTAAGACCAATTCGAAATATTCGCTGGTGAAATTTAAATCATTTTCAAATTTAATTACCGGCAAATAAACGTTTGACATTCCACTCGACGCCGCGCCAGACATTCCGTCTGCCTGACTGTCACCTCTTGTTTCGGGGCGTGGCGCCCGCTTCAGAGACATTCCGAGACCCCAGAGTCGAGAGTCGAGAGTCGAGAGTCGAGAGTGGAGTGCCCCCGACCAGACAGCATCCGCACCTCGTTTAATGGCCCCTCGAATCCGCTCCTGGTGGTCAGGTTGCCATCGAGATCGGATGATCAGGTGGCCGGGTGATCGGGCTGCTCAACTGATTGGGTGGCATGTCCAAAACCCCAAAAGCGTTTCATTGAGAAATCGCCGGACCGGACCGGAGCAGAGTCCGGAGTGTAATTTACCAGAGTAATGCATGGGGCATGCCATAAAAACGTTGCATGTGTCGCCTTTGAATGGCCATTGGTCGATCAGGTCTCTCGTAGAAATCGCACTTCTTTCAGCCAGAGCTTAACAACCCTAATTTTCGTGATTTTGCTACTTCCCAAACTACTTAACGGTATATTGTTTAACAGCGTGACAACCCTATTTTGACACCAAATTATCAAACATTTCCTTTTTTTCGTTCCAATAAAAGGTGCAGATGTTTACACCCAGAATTGTTACTTTTTATAAACTGTTAATACTGTTTTTATTTATTTTCCTACAAAAAAATATTTATTTCTATAAAAAAAAATACCAACTCTATTCCCGGAATGAGGTTTAATCTGTCTTCTTGAAAAAAAACTAAAAAGAGCCTAAAAATCCTCTCCCATCACTAACCGGAAATCCGTTATTTTATGATTTAATATTTGATACAATTAAAAAAATAAGATATGGCTTGGAAATGCAGCTTTCCGTTGTTTTCGAAAACTTTTATTAAATATCAAATAATATTAAATATTACATTGGATTGGAATATTATAAATTTTTGCTCAAATTTTAAAATTAAATTATTTTTTGATGATCCTTTTTTGTTTTTTTACATTTTAAGACTTTTTCTTCTCTGAAATTTATTATGATTATAGGAATTATTTGAATTTAAATGTAAAAACTTAACAAAATTTCTTTTTATTTTGAGAATTTTAATATTTTATTACCAATTCTTTTTGCCAGAAAAACTTATCTGCTAATTCCTTAGAATATATTTATTTATTATTTTAATTTTTTGTGTGTAATTTTCTTTCTTTATAACCTCTTTAGCCTTTTTAGAATTATAACATCAACTTTTGTTTTATTTTTTCTGTGCTCCAACGTATATTTTCATACATACCTTGATAAATAAGTATTTATTTTATATTATACCTAATATATATTGTAAACTTAACTAAACTATAACTTAAAAACTTAAACTTTATCTAATTAAAGTTACTGCAAAGATTCTTAAATTGGAATTAGGTATTCCTTTTTTTCTTTTAATTCTAGAAATAAAGTTTTAGTACAAAATAAATAATTCTATTTACTTAACCTCATTTAGTATTATTATTATCAAAACCAAACTATATTTGCCCTAATATTTGGCGCACAAATCTCTTAAAGAAAAGACTCATGGAAGAAGGACTTCTGGGTCGCCAAGGATCCATGTGGCAGGGAGGGCGCGGGGGCATTTCTCCAATTGCCACTTGTTGCTTTGTTTGGTTTCATTTTGCAGCGCCTGCGCCTGCGCCTGCGCCTGCGCCTGCGCTTCAAAGCCGCTTTTCGTTGCGTCGCGTCGGCAGGTGAGCGGCGAGGAAGGGAAAGAAGGAGCTGCTGCAGAAGCCGGAACTGGCCGCTAACGCATCGCATCGCATCGCCAGGCAACGCAACGCAATGCGGCGACGAAAGTTGCGCCGCTTTTTTAGGCTGGCCAACAAATACCAGACGCCTGGGCAAAAGCAGCCAGAAATGTAAAACAGTGAAGAGGAAGAGCCAAAGCTGAATCTGAAGCTTAAGCAGAAGAAGAAGCAAAGGCAGACGCAGTCGCAGCGGCAGACGCAGCAGCAGACGCAGGCGCAGACGCAGGCGCAGGCGGAAGAAGAAGATGCTGCTGATCCATCCGAGGATGTCCAGTTTCATTCCAGTGAAAATGCAGCGCAACCCGTTTCGCAATAAAGAGAAAGTGTCCAGTATTCGTTCTGGCGATCGTAAAGAATAAATTTGCAGGCTATTAAAATGTTTCCCGTTCCACGCAGGTATACCCCCCGCCCATCGCTCTCTGTCGCTAACTCCCCCTTTGCACCTGGCTCTCTAGCCAGCCAAAAAAATTTCGCTCTCCGCTGCGAGAAAGTTGCTGTCGCATTGGAAATCTGGAAACCTGGAAATCTCCAGCCACGCGACAAGTGAAAACAAGATGCCACACACTCCACTCCACCCCACCCCACTCCGCAACCCACTCCCCTCCCCTACTCTGTACTCGGAGTAAGGCCAAAAATAAGTCCACCGATCCGAGGCGAGACTTCTATAGCTATTTATTTATTTTATTTATACGTAAATACATAGATATAGATACATATATACATATTTATGTGTGGAAGGCATTGACTGGATTCTATTTGGATTTGAACGGATGTAGCTGAGATGGCACCAACACAATCTACACACACACAAGCACACTCGTACTTACACATTTTAATTGATAATGATAAGCCGACTCACTCACCCGCACTGGAAGGAGAGAGCCGAAACGATCAGGGTGTGGGAGGGACAGAGGCCTGAAGGGGAGCTCTTGCTGATTAAATTCCAATATTACAGAATAATTTTAAGGATTTTGTATGGGTTACGAATTTTAATTACCTCTTAATTTGATGTAAGATTTTTTAAACTTAAACAAGACCCCATTTGACCTTGCTTAAAATCAATTAAAATTATATTTCATTTTTAATTATAAAATATCCGGTTTTATCCATTATGAAACAAACGCAGCTTTAATTATGATATCATTAAATATAATAAAATTTCTATCGGCTATTCTTAAAATTTAATCAAAAAAGTACATTAAATTCTGCACATGAGCGATTTAAAAATTAATATAAATGTATAAAATATATTTTAGCTTTTTTATTATTATTTATGTAGCTTCAATGTTTCTGTTTTAAGCTTTGAACTATGAAAAAAAAACTAATAATTTTCAGGATTTACCAATAATCCTGTATAAAAGCTTCAGTTTAAAGGTTAAAATGAAGCAAAATTTTCACTCAATGAATTTTTCATATTTTTTTTATTCTTATATTGTATGTAGGTTTAATATTTTAGAAATGTTTTTAATTTAAATCACTATTTCACTAAATCACTATTAGTTTCACTAAACTTAATCAATTTTAATTGCCATTCTTTTAAAAAGTTTTATAATTTTCTAAAAATTTAAAACACCTCTGTACAATAATAAGCAAGGGGTATTATAAAAAAAAGAAAATAATCAAAACAATTCCAGAATGGGATTGGGAGCTGGGAATCACCAAAGTGATGTTTTGTCAAGAAAAAATTTGTTAGAAAAAATATAGAAAATATTAATTGAGTCATTTTCATAAAATAATGGAGAATAATAAAATAATAGATAACAATATTTATATGAAATTCATTCAATAGTAAAGCTTATTATTTCGAAATATAATTTTTATATGAATTTAATAATTAAAAAGAGAAAGTGAAAAAATGTTAATAGTTTAAAAATAGTTTAACAATAATGTAATTATTTATAACAAATATCTACATATATAAAAATAATTCTCACCAATTTGGTGTTTTTTTAATTTGTTTTTTATCATACATAATTTTAAATTTTCTTATAGTAAGTGTAAATCTATTTCCTTAATTTCTAAGAATATTAAAGAATATAACAGTACAGGAAATAGATATATTGTTTCCAATATATAGATTCAAAAGGTTTTCCCCAATAGGTTTTTCCCAATATTGAAATAAATATTTTCTGTCTATATTAAGTATTAAAAGTGATATAAATTTATATTCCTAATATATATTTATAATCGTATAAAGACTTCGGACATAGCCAGAAGGCTGAAAAATAGCCAAGATGCTCAGCTCTGGAGCACTTGTTTCCAGTTCCCGATAATGAGCCGGAGCCGAGCTATTCCCATAGAACTCTGTGGCAACAAGCAGGCGCCCTTATCCGCGAAAACATCCGAATCCGTTGCCGTTTTCTGGAGGCGAATGCGTCGCTAATGTCGCGTATATCTTGCATCTCGCCGAGATGTCGCAGTGCCACCGAAAGCATCGTCCCGATCGTGCGTCGGAGTCCGGCGGAAGATTAGCGACGCCATCAGAGCAAATTGCCACCCACCCATAAAGAGAAGAGAATCCACCAGCCATGGACAGGAATGCTTTGTTCCTGCTCCTTGCGTTTGGCCTGCTGCTGATCCTCGAGCTACTGGCTGCCGTGGAGGCCACTCCTTGGACGAAACACAACAGCAATGCCCACCAGACCAGGAGGCGCTCCGGTCCCAGCAATCGATGTCCCAAGGTAAGTTTTTGTAATTCAATTTCTGACTTTTCATTGTTTACATTTGTTTAGTTTAATTTTGAAATATTTTCTATAAATTTATATATATTTTTTACACCTTTTATTATATAAGTATGTTTTAAGGCTTAACATATTGTGAATATTTATTTATATTATATTATTATATTATTTATATTTATTTATATTATATTCTTAATTACAATAAAAATTATTTGTAATGAGAATAAATTAAATCAAAAAATATACTATAAGCATTCATTGATAAAATAAAAGATAATATACGCTTAAAGCAAACATACACACAAAGTTGATATCATTTTAATAATATTGTCCCTATATTACATTAATAATTAATTAAAATGCGGAAATTAAATCTCTAAGACATATATTTAAAACTTATATAATATACAGAAGTCACAAATCTGTCGTTTTCATAATAAAACACTAATTTTAAAGCAACATTTATTCTCCATTAATTTATTAATTATAAATACATAATATTATATACCCTTATCAGCAGGAGTTTAAATTTAATTATGATAAAAAAAAACTTACTCATATATATGTTTCTAACACTATATTAATGTTTTCTAACGGTGATAGTCATGGTCTTTAGTGTTGCAAAGTTCTGAAAACACAAAAGCCGCATTCACCATCATGTTCTCGTTTTCACGATTTTTCATTCAATTTTACATCGGAAATTGGAATAGAAGAATTGGGACACCAGACATTGAGGCAGCAAAGATTCCATTCGATCCGCTTTGATTTGGGTGCAGGTGCAGTTCGCCGTACAGGTCCCGTCCCTGGTCACGTCCCGACCTCATCTAACTGGATCACTTTCTTTGGCAGAGCTTCAGTTCGATTTCATTCTAATCACAGCCGCCAGAAGAGAGCATCCCCAATTCCCTAATCCAAGTTTCCATTGCCAGTGCCATTCCCATTGTCATTCCCATTCCCGGCTCGTGTTCATCAGTATTCCAGGCACACATAGTCGTATATTTCCAGAGACTAGAGATGACACCATCCGCCATAAAGGGGAATAGCCAATGGCCAAGTTTATGGGCCACGGCGGTATTTCAATCTGACAAACTGAACCTTCCACCTCATCCGCTGCTCATTCGCTGCTTAAATTTTATACTTTACGGTCAGCCTTAGAATCTAAATTAAAAGTTACTTGAGAACCTTAATACCATACATACCATAACATAAACATAAACATGACATAAATAATGACTTCCCAAAAAATAGTCACTTAAATACCTTAATATTACCTTGAATGTTTATCACAGGGTATATCCTTAGTCTACCCTATCGTCCAATCCCTGCTCAGCTTTAGTTTTCACCTTCAATCGCCTCGCGAGCACGTTCCATCTCTAGCGACAAGAATGAATGGGACATAAAAGTGAGGCGCAGAAAGAGGAGAAAGAGCCAAGCAGAAGAAATGGGCTCACACCGATGCCAAAATCAATCACACTTTCTAAGTGGCTCAGACGTCGTCTCTCCGTCAGTCTCCCCCTTGGTTGCCTCCCTTCTCCGCATCTCTTTCGGCGGCGACAATTGCACTTTGTTGCAAGGTGCAGGTGCAGGCACACAAGCAGTGCACTCAAAAAAAATATTTGTTTAAAAAAATTGAATATTTATTATTTATTCTATTTGTAGTTTCGGCATTTTGTACTTAACTCTATAATATATAAATTTTATATATATAATAATATAGTATATAATTTAAATGTATTTATACTTAGTCAAAATAGTTTAAAATATGTAAATAAGATACAGAATTAAGATTAAGTTTTAAAGCGTGTTTTGTGTACTCTTTGTATTTTGTATTTTTTTAATTTTATTCAGTCTAAAATGCTCTAAGAAATTATTCTCTGTGTAAAATTTAAAGCGAGCCGAAAGCCAAAAGCCGCCAGAAAACAATCAAGAAGAATAGACAAAACACACGCACGCTCGCAAGAAGTGGGAAAAGGAGAAGAGAAGGTGGCCAGGAGGCGGCTATGTGGGGAGTGGAAGGGGGATGGCGATTGCGAGCCAATGCGCTTTTGAGGCGCATCAATCAGAGGCTGACTGCGTCTGCGACTGCAACTGCAGCTCCGACTGAGAAGGAGACAGTGAAAGAGTCGGCAGACAAAGACGGCGATACCGACTACTCAATGAACTGTCAGCAGTCAATCACAGTGACAGCGCTAACGGCTTTCGTCTGCTTTTGCCGCTTCTCTTCTCGCCGCACTCCCCACCTTTCATTGGCCCCCCTGTCTAACCACCCCCTGCCCTTTCACCCACCGCCTAGGTAAACAATGCAAATGGATAAAATGTTCACGATAATGAGAAAGGTAACCAAAACATTGGTGGGCCACATTTTTGTTTGATTTCCTTGACACGGAAGGGGACAACCTTGACCTTTCACATTAACGGTTTATGTTTCTTCAGCGATTTTGTACGAGTTTTTATTAACTGTTAACTTAGAAATGCTGAGGTTTCAGATATTAAATGTTAATTTTGGTATTTTTTCCAATAAAAACCAAATTTATTTCATTAATTTCAAAAAGACATCCTTTTTATGGTAACTAAAAAAATACTAAAATCATACCTTGTAAAGGTTAAAAAACAATTTATTTAATCACAAATTAATAAAGTTTTAGGTTTCATATGCTATTTTATTGACTAAACTTAATTTTAAATATAATTTATTATTTTTAAATTTAAATATTTGGTAACTAAAAAAATACTAAAATCATACTTTGTAAAGGTTAAAAAACAATTTATTTAATCACAAATTAATAAAGTTTTAGGTTTTATATGCTATTTTATTGACTAAACTTAATTTTAAATATAATTTATTATTTTTAAACTCCATTAATAACTCATTAACCTTAAAAAACTATAAAATAGTAAAAAAAAAATAGACCTGTTATCGAATACAATTATTTAAGATAGTATTAGGCGTTTAATTAAACATAATTACTTTTTGAACTGTGAAATGGGTTTTAAAAATAAATAGTTTATTTTATTTAAAAAAATGGCGGCACCTATTGTTGTCTCTAGTGTTGCGGTTTTTGAAATAATTACCATTTTTTTAAATTCCAGGTCAAAGCTATTCGAAACTTTGACATGGAGCGGATGATGGGCTGCTGGCACGTGGTGCAGTACTACGCCTCCACGGAGGAGCTTCCGGAGTACGCCTGCATGCGAAGTCACTTCTCCTTCTCCAAGGAAGACCAGCATGTAAGTAGGACCCTTGGATATCGTTATATAAGGACTCTTTTACCTATTTTCCCTCTCTTTCAGATCACCATGAACTTCAGCTATATATTTGCGGAGGATCCGCTGCGGGAGAAGCTGCAAGGAAACATCACCTGGATGATACCCAAGTTCGAGGAGCCCGGCCATTGGCAGCACACTGAGGATATATGCAAGTATCTGAGGGATTATATTAAGATCTGAAGTTATCAATTATATTTTAGGGAAAATTTTACTGTAATATTTGAATATTTTCAAAGGTTGCTTTGTTAATCCTAATATTTGGATGATTTTTTATTTTTTAGTAACAATATTAAAAGAAGGAAAAGCCTGATTAACTTTTTTTAAATAAATTAAATATTTTTTAACCCCTTAAATTATAAAGCTTGTTTTACAATTCAATTAAGCCCTTAAAAAATTTGCTGGAATGTTTTATTATCCGTTTTTCAGTTTGGATATTTATTTGTATTTCATAATTTTACATTTTATATCCTCCCACCCTTTTTTTTCTATAATTTAAAATTTTAATAGAAAGTACTATTAGGTTTGGCTAAGACTTTTACACCTTTTGTTACACATTTTTTATTTTAAAGAACCAAAAGTAACACAAGACCAGTTTAAAATAAATATGGCATAAAAAATACATAATTCTAAAAACATAAAAAAAAAAATACATTCTTTTGCATAAAAAATCGAAATACATATAGTGATAATTACATATAATAATAGTAACAAGGATCTGTTGAAACTCTTCCAGATGAGGGCGTTTATAATACCTATGTCCTGGACACGGACTACGACACCTGGGGATTGGTGATGCACTGCGCCGAGAAGAAGAAGCACCCCCGCTACCTGTCCGCGCTGCTTTTGGCCCGTAAAACGGAGCTGGCCGAGAACGAGATTACCTTTTTGCGGGAAAAACTACCGCGCGACATCGACAAGTCCTTCATGTTCGACATCGGGCAAGGCTCCTGCGACAATCTGATGGAATCCAGCCAGGACGATCCCCTGGCCTATGTGATTAACGGTCGTCAGAATGCCAGGGAAATATTTAAGGTTGTCAATAAGCTATAAAAATAAATATATTAACTATCAGTGTATGAAAATCAAATAAAGTATTTAAAATATTTAGCTCCCAATAAAAAGCCCGCCAAGCCAAACTTGAATTTAAATCAGCTGGCGACAAGCAAACGGTAACACTTTTTGCACAATACTTATGAATTGGTCACGATGTGTAACCGATAAGTCGGAAAATAATATAAATTAGCATACGGTTATTTTGAAATATATATCTTTTAATAAAATTGAAGTTAAAGTTGAGTTATCGGCATTGAAATATATTTATTTCGCAAAAAAATCAGTCGCCTTTAACGGTCGACTAACCGCAACTAGTATTGCACAACTGGACACACAATCCCTGAGGTCCCCACACCAAAATTATACACTGCAACGGGTTAGTACAGCCATAAAAATGAACAAATTCTACAAATAATCCCGCATTGGGGGAATTTTAGCAAAGGGAAACCCTGCAGCGGCAGTGTTGGAAGGCGGTCGAGTGTGCGCCTTAGTAATTTATCGATAGCTGGAGCTATCGATAGGCGTGATTGCATACCTGGTCCGTCTTCGCTACATTATTTGCCTTTACCGGTTCTGCTGCACTGCAAAATTTGTATTATACTATATTATTTATACGTGAGGTTATTAACAATTTAGGTGAGTGGTCGCGCCTGCGGCCGCACAAATCGAATAATAATAGTGCTTAAACGCGGAGTGCGAGCGTGAGCGTGAGCGTGCGCTGGTGTGCTGGTGTTTGTGCGTCCATGCAAGGCGTGCGGCTGTGTGTGTGTCGCTCGTACTCCGACTGTGTGTGCTTGCCGTATGCCTGTATGTGTGTCTGCCTGTATATGTGTCTCTTTTTTTCTCAATTTCAATTTCCACAGTGTGCTTCTTCTTACCGCTCGGCACATTTTGTACGAGCGCTTGTCAAAATACGAGTAAAAAAAATCATTTCCCTTATTCATACTGCGTGATCCCCGTAAAACGAACACATCGAACGAGATCTCGAACGGTGAACACGAAAGGAGGAGAAAATAAGTGAGAAAGCTTCGGTTATTTTAATTAAAAAAAAAAAAAGAAGAGTGCGGAGGAGTGTGCGAGCAACAAGAAGCGGAGGAAAAAGCAAGAAGGAAGCAGCAGCAGCAGCAGCAGCAGCAGCAGCAGCACTTGGAAAAAAAACTCGTGGACAAAAATCTCGCTTCATCCGCTTGCCGCCTGCTGCCCCGCTACCGCCCACCGCGTTCTATGGTATTTCAACAATAAATTCCGCTCGTCAGGCCAAATTACGCAAAATAATCCCCCTAATGTATGTAATATTGTGCGTGTGCCTGTGACTGCCTGTGTGTGCGTGTGCGTGTGCGAATGTGTGGGAGTGCATGCATGCCTCTGCATGTGTGTTGGTGTGCTAGCGTGTGTGTGTGTGTGTGTGTGTGTAAAGGACAATTTGTCCAATGTGCTAAATATCCCAATTTGATTCGATTTTGTCTCACCCTCTACCCTCTACCCTCTACACTCCTCCTTCAACCCGCAGCAAAATGAGCAGCTCCGAGGAAGTCTCCTGGGTCACCTGGTTCTGTGGGCTTCGTGGCAACGAGTTCTTCTGCGAGGTGAGTCCCTAAATTTTGCGTTTTTTTTTTTTTTGTTATCTAAGCGCGCGCTATTGGCGCTGCATACACAAGTGCAACAATTGCAAAGTGCAGCCCTGAGCGGCGCGTACGTGTGGCGGCGACGGCGGCGGCGGCGGCGGCGGCGTCTGTGTGCGAGTACAGTTAGGCCCAATTGCCCCACCTTGCGGCACGCCACGCGCCCCCGCTCGTCTGCCCCAAGCCCCCGATCACAACTTCCTTATTAAATCCTTCTTCTCCAGGTGGACGAGGACTACATACAGGATAAGTTCAATCTAACCGGTTTGAACGAGCAGGTGCCCAACTACCGCCAGGCCCTGGACATGATCTTGGACCTGGAGCCGGGTAAGTACCACTCGCGATTCAAGCAATCGATTTTCCTGGCTAACCGATTTTCTCCACTCTCCACTCCCATCAATCCATCTCCCATCCAGAGGACGAGCTCGAGGACAATCCCTTGCAGTCGGACATGACCGAGCAGGCCGCCGAGATGCTCTACGGCCTCATACACGCTAGATATATACTTACAAATCGCGGCATCGCTCAGATGATCGAGAAGTATCAAACTGGTGACTTTGGACACTGTCCACGTGTCTACTGCGAAAGCCAGCCCATGCTGCCCTTGGGTGCGTACCAAACACTCTTAACGATCTCTAATCTCTTCCAGATCGGGCTCTTCGAAGGATCTACTAGAAACTACTAGAAGTTACTTGAAATATCTGTTAAGTTGTAGATTTTAAGCTTGTAGAAATCTTGAAACGCCTTGAAACGTGGGCTAGAAAGAGGAGATTCAAGCTCTATCTGGCTCAAGTTTCTTACTAGAAAATACTAGAACTATCTGTTAAGTTTTAGATATTCAAAGAAATCTTAAACTTTTCTTAAGAAAACTAAGATCTGTAGGCTAGAAAGACGAGATTCAAACTCCATCTGCCTCTAAAAGAATCTCTAAAAAAGCAAAAGGTTCTACGGAACTACTCTTTGTTAAGAAAAAATACCAAACAAGACTTAGCTAGAAAGTTTTAGGAGTTCCTAAACTTATTATTAACCCAAGATATAAAATATTTTCAAACTAAAATAGAAGGTTAGCTTCCAACAAGGATGAATGATTAGGAAAGAAGATCTTTAGCGAAAGCATAGTATGGTTTTAGTCTAAGATATTCTAGTTTTATGTCCAAGATAGCAACACAAGTTGTAGATGTTCTTCAAAAAGACAGTCTATTGCTCTGGAGATCTTTTAAACGCTAGAAAAGATTAGAAAAGATACTCTTACTTGGCTGTAAGTTGATTGCAATCCTAGTCTGTAAAAACTGCCACACCTGCTGCCATAGATTTGTAATTGTTGTCCGGTTCTGTGTTAATTTTTGGAAAGCATTCAAGAATCGAATAGAAAGACTAGAAGTAAGCAATGAATTTTGTTCTTTCCTCAACTTTTTTGTTGTTAAAAAACACACACATTGTTTATGCAGAAGTGCGGAGAGTTTACACTTTTCTGTTTACTTTCTTGGTAAAACGATTGCCGATCAAGTGTATAGATGGAATATGTTTATGATATAGTTTGGGATTCTTTGGCTGAAAGGAACTTCTGGAATTGGAAGTTCCAACAATAGAAAAAGCTTCTATTTCCTCTTGAAATGAGAGTGGCAGATGAGGAGGAGCTCTGCAGGGTTGAAGATTCCAAGTATAGAGTTTGATAGTTGGTTCCAAAGCCTTGTAACGCTCACGGGTTGTCTCTGGAAGATCAGTCCTGATCAATCAATCCTGACCAAAGAACCCGACCCGACTCTTCTGCCTGCGAAGGTTTGGGTGGTTCCAAGGCAGCGTTAAGATGATTGCATTCTGTGGAGCTTTTAAAGTCTTCGACAAAGAAACTGAGCAATCCGCATTTGTCCAGAAAGAACTGGAAAGTATCCCTGCAAAGGATTCAGCTTAAAAACCTTTAAGGTTGTCAGATCCACCACTGAAAGAAGAGTCTTGCTCCTAAGAATGACTCTAAAATCGAAAAGTCCGCGCTTTTTGTTTACACGTCGATAAATATGATAGGATTGATGATTATTTATTGCGAACTTTCCGTTGTTTGTTTTGCTTTTATAGGAAAAAGCATTCCTAGAATTGAAATTACGAATATGGAACCTTTTCCCCCTTGAAATTGGAGTATCAATGGGGAGAGAACTCTGCAGTTTTGTTAATCTTTGGTTTCATGTTTCCAGAGTTTGTAGTAAACCGGCTGGACTTCAATATTATTGTTTATATTCGAATTGAATGGTATAATATTCTTAAAAGGTTTACTCAATACCTTCAGATTAAGAGTATTGCACAAATATTTAAAATAACTAAAAAATAAACATTTGTAAAATGCTTAACTAGCTCTAAATTTAATTACAAAACAAGCATCCTACTTAACAAAACAGAAGACATACTTAAATCCAAAACGGACTATGGATAAATATTCTGATACGGATACGCCCCAAAAAACATACTAAACCCTAGCCTTGGGCTAGTCCTTGGGGCTTTCCCATTACACCAACAATCAAAGAGAAGGGCGACAACCCTACAGCTAAACGCTTCAAAAATTCGAAAGACACCGCTACACCAATACGAAAAACCAAAATTAAGTAACAATCATAAATACTATATCAATAATACAACGCGGAATATAAAAATAACTCAACTACATAACATACCAGACACACCTATAAAAAACTACAAAACCAAAAACCAAAAACCAAACTCAGAACATCAGAAGCTAATAAACACATCCTTACACATATCCTTACATATACAAGACATCCAACACTCCACCAGAAACATTCCAATAACTATTTTATGAAACAAAGGACTCTTCAAAATCACAAATTTATCTCCATACAAAACTCAACCACAACATTCGCTGGTAAAGCATGGTATTTTGGTATCTTGCCCCGTAATTCCTCGATTATCACAGAAGAAATTATAGAAATCCTCGAGGCCATGAAACAAAGGACCTATATCCTGGGCCTATGCCGAACCATAAAAAACGCTTAGCAAAAGATTCCTAAAAATCTTGAAAGCCTTAGAAATCGTTCTTCAGATATTATTAAAACCATAACGAATATTTTAAAAGAAACAATAATATACAACGTAATCTAAAACATTATTGTTACATTAATAAAAAATAAAACAAACCACTACATAAAATACATATAGTCGAAGGACCTGCCAGGCAAAACTATAAGCAAGTGGTCTCTTATTTTTGTTATACAAATACATACTCTATTACAAACAAGAAAAATAAAAATAAATTACTCTGAAAAAGACAGTACGGAAGATAAAAGATAGTACCCAGTAATACCCAATTCTGAAGTACCAAAGTAATACTCCATTTCCTATTAATAATGTTTGAATAGATCAATATTTAAAAAAAAAATGTTTAGTATTATAGTTCTTTGTTGTTTTTAAGACCAATTCTTAATTCAAATGACATTTATTTAAGGACTGCCAAGAAAAACTCGAAGAAAAAATATCCGAATCTGAAGATGTGTGAAAAAATACCAAATTATCCGAAATCCTTGTTTGAATTTCGAAAAATCTATAGGATAGGATAGGATATCTAGTCTTGATTAACAGACTTGATTAGTTAATACCAGAACCAGAACCATTCCTAACCATTCCATTCCGAACTTGAAGAGAAAAAATACCAAATAATCCGAAATTTGTTTCAATTTCGAGAAATCTATAGATAGAATAATTGTTAGAGAAAATTAGTCCTGACCCAACCGGGTTTTCCAAACCTAAATCGACTCCCAAACCCGAAGGACTAACAAAATGAATTCTTGCTTATTCAATATCGATTAACAACACTGGTTGGTATCATTTACAGGTCTGTCGGACATCCCCGGAGAGGCAATGGTGAAGACCTATTGCCCCAAGTGCATTGATGTTTACACACCAAAATCGTCGCGCCACCACCACACCGATGGCGCCTACTTCGGCACTGGATTTCCACACATGCTCTTCATGGTGCACCCCGAGTATCGTCCCAAGCGTCCTACTAATCAGTTTGTTCCAAGGTGAGTGCTCTCTCTGCAAAGTACCGTAATGAATGCCGTTTCAATTATTATTTCTCTCTTTTTCCAACACCAAAACATCCCACGGTCGCCAACTCTCCGCCATCCGTCATCCGACATCTGACAACCGAAAATCGAAAATCGAAAACCGAAAACCGAAAACCGAAACCCGCAAATCGAAAACCGAAACTCGAAAACAACAAAACCAAAAACAGGCTGTATGGCTTTAAAATACACAGCTTAGCTTATCAAATTCAGCTGCAGGCAGCAGCCAATTTCAAAATGCCACTACGAGCGGTAAATTTAAAAATCATTAACTAGTTATCTACCACATGCCCCGGTCCCCTGACCCCTGACCCCTGACCCCTGACCCCAACCTCTGACCCTGGCTCTACTCTTTTTCATTTTAACGTTTTTAAATCGTTTTTATTTATTTATTTTCGTTTTTTTTTTGAAATTTTGTTTCGTTTTACGTTTCTTTTTTCGTTCTGATAAATATTTTTGACTAAAACGAAAATCACGAAAGTCACCCAAAGAGCCATGCTATAGCATATATATATATATATATTATATCTTATTTTATTTGTTTTCTCTCCCCACACATACAAAAACCAATGAACCAACCAACCAATCACCACCTCAACCTCAAAACCCAAATCGAAATCCAAAAAAAAAATATATCTATATCAATCATACAAAACACAATTCGATCGATAAACTGAACATCTAAATCTGAATTTGAATTTGTTGTCTCTGCCTGTCTGAAAAAAAAAAATACCAAAAATACCAAATACCAAATACCAAAAAAAAAAATACCCTCTATTCGATCTGAAACCGATCGATCCGTTCGATCGATTCTAACATTGTGTGTAGAAAAACTAATTCAACAACAAACAAACAACACCACACACACCACACGCATGCAACAACAACAATCCATTAAATTGCATATAAAAAACAACAACAACAACAAAACATATTGAAAATAGTTTACGACGGGAAGACCAATAGACAACACTACACAACAACAACAACAACAACAACAACAGCCACAACAACAATCGCAACAGCAACAACAACAACAACAATAATAACAAGAGCTAAAACAGCACACACACTGAGAGAAATAGTCGGGAAAGAGACGGAGAGAGAGACAACTGTATTGAGAGGTTTTTGAACGCCAGGAGCAAAGAAACATTTATACAAATATAAAAACAAAACAAACTAAATTGCGTTTATATTTTCAAAAGAAAACATGAAGAAAAAAAGAAGTGAGAGAAAAAACTGCGATCGAAACAAAATATAGTAGAGAGAAAAAAAACATCATATGTGTAAACCGAATAACAGTGAAAAGAAAAGGACGAGAGCGAGGAACTCACACTCATACTCACACTCACACTCACACTCACACTCACAGTCACACACACCCACACACAGACACAAGCATACACTCAGCATATTCACATTCAAAAGCTCATTGATACGAAACTGGAAAAACCTCATGTCAACTAAATTCAAGTTTATATTCTTTTATTCAACTGTACATTTTTGCTTTTTATAAACCAATCTACTAGTAGTGTATATATATATATATGTAAATGTGAGCAATTATCCAAGTTAAATATTTGTACTTATTTCCCTGTTAAGGCCAGGCAAGGCAGTTGGGAAGTTGGGGAAGTCGACGAACATATTCAACGACTTTCAAGGACTCTCAAGCCAAATTCCCTCACACGTACATGTATTTATATATGCAAATTATTTTTTGTCTTAGTCAATTAACCAATTTTTGTACTTTATTTAGTAATTTGTTCGTTTGTCACCTCAATATATGTTTTTTGTGTGGCGTTTCATAACACTGGCAGTGCAACACGACCAAAAAGAAAACAAAAAACGAATTAAAGAGACTCGAAAGCGAATTAGACAGAGAAAGAAAAAGAGAAAGAGAATAAGAGGGAAACATAGAGAAAAAGAAAAAAAAAGAAAAAAGAAAAAAACAAAAAAGAAAAAGAATGAAAGAGGGTTACAAGGACGCGGATACACAAGACGCGATCTGAGGAATAGGTGAGGGAATGTGTGAAAGAGAGAAAAAGTAATTTAAAACTTAGAGAAACAACGATATAAGCAACGTAGTACTTCCAAAATAAGAAAGCAAATACCGATCAGCATTTATATAAACAAAAAAAAGCTAATAAAAACCCTGTATAAATCCCGTAGCAGCAAGTAACGCCTCCTCCAACCGGTAAAGCAGCGAAAACCCCGAAGCCAGCGCCGGCATGCAAGAAATCCTAAGGATAATCTGGCAATCAAATAAAATTACGATCCACCCATGCATACACAAACACCCAAATACCCTCCACAAGACACTCCAAACACACCCATTGATCCAAACACACACCACCCCCACATAGACATTCACAAATCATGCAGCAGGACAGGCGGGAAGAGATGATGGAAAGCAGCCGCCTGGAAGGAGCAAAGGATAAAGGAGGAGAAAAGAAGAGAAGAGAAGAGAAGAGAGAAGACAGGCAGCATCCCACGCAACGATCGAAACGAACGAACGACACATAAAGCAGCTAAAGCTAAAGCCGCCCCAAAAGCAAAGCCCGCAACATACATACACACATGCACACCACCCGCAATCCGCAATCCGCACCTCCTCCACCTCGCCAACCCCCACCCCACACACCCACACACAATAAGCAAGCACGCACAAGATACCAATGTGGGGTATTGGCCAGGACGAAGTTGAGGTGCGAACGCGAACATGTTCACTCATGTCCACACACACACACACTGCACACACTGTGTAACGGCGAGTGTTGCCTTATCGTTCGCAGAAGAATAATTGTAGTAGTGTGACCGTGTTCAACAATCAATCAAAACAAAAAACAAAAACGAATTGAAATTGCAAACGAAACATAATAAATGAAGTAAAGAAAAAAAAAAACCAGCAACGAATTCCATTGCAGAGTGTGTGTTCAGTAGCATTAAAAAAAAGAATGATGCATAAACGCTTTGACTTTAATATATTCTGCAGTTCGAATCTAATTGTAGCAGCATTAATCGGTATAGTTTAGTTTCTTAAGGGTCCAAACATTCAGAATATTTTCAAATTCAATTCTGCTGAATACTGAATTCCCCCTTAAGATATTTATTCTTGTTGTTTTTTTTTTTTGTACCCTCCCCGCCCCCCGTAATTATAATTGTAATTGTAGTCGAGAATTTTCCGAATTGTACTAAAGTAGAAAGGCATACATTTTTGCCAAAAAAAAAACAAAAAAGAAGAAAACAAAAAACAGAAACAAAAACAAAAAGAAAAACAAAACAAATTAACGCAATTTGTTTTTATTATTATAATATTTTTTTTCGTTGTTAAGATCAATATGGGAATAATTGCGTGCCGAAGAGTACGTAAAAGAAAAATAACACAAACAATAAAACGAGAAGTGAAGAAACGTTTTTTAAGAAAATTAGAAATAAAATAAAAAAGAAAAAAGAAAAATATATATATGGAAATCTATATAGAGATCGATAGAAGGCGAGGAGCGTTGATAAGTTAATCTGAAAGTGTGCAGAAAACTGTTTACAATTAATAAATGATGAGAAGAAAAAAAGAGAAGTGAACATATTGGAGAACGAAAGTAATAATAACAATAACTGAAATAAAAACGAAACTGATATTTAATACAAACCGAAGTCTATCATTTCGCCAATCCTCCCGTTACATCAACAAATACCGTTAGTTTACGATCGAATAGCACTAGGCAGAGGCTGAGAGAGAATGAGAGAGAGGGTTTTACAGTTATTTAATCCAAACTTTTAAATCGAGCCTCGAACCAGTCAATGTGTTCACGTGAACCTCGTGTCTCCGCTGTGTTTCATGTTTCACGTGTCCCGCCAAAACCCGAAGTTTTTGATTTTATTTCAACTTTCTTTGCCAAATTTTGATTTGCATCAACTCCAGGATTACATAGCACTCTGTCAGGAGATCCTAAGTCGTCCTGATCCAGAGGCGGAGGCCGAATAAACCTTTATTTTAACACTATTTCTGCAGAAATCTTTTTAAACTCGAAGAAAGCGTTACTTGACATATAAGTTAAAGACAAAATTATTATTTTTTAAGTGATTAGGACAGAAGCATAAATAAATTGTTTAGTTTTTTCTTGTAAAACTTTGTTTAGACGAAAAAAACGGAGATTTTAAGTTCAAGATTTATTTTATTTATATATTTGATTTTGGAATATTCGAGTTATAGAGGTTCTGCTGTAAATTCGTGTACCATAAATTCATAGCGACGATGATTCACCACCCATGTTTATCCGGCGGTGACACAAAAAACAAAATGGCCACTGCAACATCCGCCGGAAATCCATAGATTTACGCTTACCTGCGACCCGATTGCAAATGTTAAATTAAGTCAGCAAAAAATATGTAAAATAAATATGCCTAATCTGTTTTTAATTATTGGTTTACTTTTATTATTAACCAAAATGGTCGCCAAATAACACCCACACTTCATACCTCACTCACCCAAAGTTTCGAGTCCCGACATCTTGTTTGCACTGCTTGCTTTTCTATATCCAACAACCGAAATTTTTCAGATTTTTCCCACAGAGACATACATTTAATTGCGATAACTACTTTAAACACATTCTACAATCACTTGAAAGTAAATTAGAAAGGCAGAGACAATGGCTTGTCGGGGAATAGGACTTTCATCGAAGACATTCTTATACCGCCCCGATTTCCCATACTTCCCTTGGGTCATCTCTCTCAACATTAAATTCAATCAAATTCATTTTCTTTCATATTATTTATTGCTCAAATTTATTTTTGAAACATTCATTTCAGTCTTTTATGAAACTTTATATTCTTGCAAATGGGTTTTATATTTTCAGGCACTTTTTTCCTCTATGAAACAGTTCGAATCCTGTCTTTTTATTTGCCAGTTTCTATAAGATCTCTTTAAACAAACTTAAAATAAATTAATATTACTTATCAGAAAATTGAAATAGAAAAATTTGGTTAGTTTAAAAAAAATATAAAATGTAACTGCAAGGATATTGAGAACTTCCAGTCTATGCTAAAGCTATTACTTTTCCGTCTATAGATTCGCATTAATATCATTTCATAAATCCAAAAGCTTATGTCCCAAAGATTCTATATTGATCGTATGCCAAGCTTAATCTTTATTGGAAATATTGGAAATATTCCAAGCACGAATATATTTTTCGAGTTAAAATAAAACTAAAAATAGTGAAGATTTCGCCAAATTCGATCGAAATGGAACTTGGGAACTTGATTGCCGTCCGTCATGCAGACAACTACAGCCTTTTGAAATAATTGATTGATATTGAAAACTGACGTGTGTGTTTCTTCTTTCTCTTCCGCTTTCTTTTTTCTACTTTCTTCTCTCCTCGTTTTGTAATGTCTGTTCTGTTGATTTAATTACATTTATTTGAAATGCCAATCGAAATATGATCCGATCTGATATTGGTTAATCGCTGATCCGTGCAGCAACGTGGTCAGCCCCCCAAGGACGAAGATCCTGAGAATATCATCGAAACAAAGCAGCGCATCTAAGCGCAAGCAGTGCAGCCAAGCAGTCCAGCAGCAGACACTCACACACCCAAACAGCCACACACAGATACAAACACCCAGACACAGATACAGCTACAGATACAAGTACAGGCCACACTGAGGAAAATTTTGGATGCAGAGCGAGAATATGTATAGATGTTAACGATCAACATGAAATATAGCCAGGAAAAGGACCAACATCAAGTTCATCAGCGCTGGATCGAAGAAATATATATATATAAATGAACACACACATACATAAACATACACACCTACATACAGAGTGCACCTGTGAGAATCGGGAAGCACGACAAATTTATTCTTTGCATTTTATTTACTAAGTGAAGCGGCGAAAACAGTTTAGAAATAGTCTCTAAAATACTTAGTCAAGTGGCCGTAAACCCACCTCTTTTCCGGTTTTCCTTCAACTTCTAAAGCCCATCCTCCCCCCATAGAGTTCCAAGCGATTTCTAGACTATTTACTGACTAGCTACCTGCTTCTTCCTCAAAGCGTGATGCGCTTCAAAGATACAAAAAAAAAACAGAAAAATAGATAACAACCAATCCGAACCCGAACTTGAACTTGAACAACAAATAACGATAAAAACAGCAAAAACAACAACAAAAAATAAATAACTAAAGAAAAGAATCAACAAAACTGTGCAGGAGCCGAGTTCGAAAATTCGATCGGAAGTCGGTTCCCGTTTTCGAAAGCTGAGAGTGCATACTTACGATATAGAAGTACATATACATAACATATAAACAATATACCGTTAGCTTATTTATATATACACACACACATACACACTCGGACACGCAGTCTGTTCCCGTTTTCCCGAATTCGATTTCGAATTATTGCAATCGAAACAATTGAAGAAATTTCGATTTCGATTACAGTCAATTTTTAATTGAAAAGAGAAAACGGGAACAGAACTGTTATTTATAACAAAAACAAGAAAAGAAAATCAGAAACCAACAACAACAAAAACCAACAAAATATTTTATGTATTTTTTTAATGTATTTAAGAATAATTAAGATAAAATACAAACTGAGAAAGCGTAACTGTGCCCGATAAAGCAGTTGGCTGGTAAGCAGGAGATAATACCGTTATCGAAGGAATTATATAGCAAACTGAGCGGAAGTTGATGCGCAAGGAAATGATGATGAAGTTCGTAAAAAATGAAGAGGCGAAAAAAATGAAGAAAATAATAAAAATTATAAAAACACGAAAAAATATGCATGTTTTATTTTTGGTGGCCATGGGAGTTTCAAAATAATTTGTTTTTAGCAACAACAATTTTACATGAATAAAGGTAATATTTACTTTCTGAATTAAAATATAAGACAGTTTCCACTTTCCAAAATCATAATATAATCGTATACACTTTTTATCAAATATAGCTTTAAAAATAATAATTTTAATCGTTTAACTATACAAAACTTATATTTTTATTACCACATTTGAACAATTTTTGAATAATTATACTGAATGAAAATTCAAATTTAAATTTCTTTGAAAATCTAATTATTTTTATATAAAACATATATATATATATATTATAAATTTCATATTGCATGGAACCGTTATCTTAAGCAACTTTTCATTTTAGCTTTAAATATTTATTTCAAATATCCGGCTCTGACATGGTTATATTGGAAGTATAGGTACATTATAATCTTGATTATACGGATCAAATAAAACCAGGGGTATTCCGTATAATCGAAAATCTAGATAATTTATTTGAAAAAAAATCAAACATTAATTAAATTGATTAATTAGAGTTGAGACAAATGAGTCCGGCAATAATCGGGATTCTACTGTAGTATCAAAAAAAGGTTTCTCAATGGCCTACAATACGGCAATTAAATTTGTCCCTTTTTTTTAGGTTAAACACGAACTGACGATAAAAAGTGTCCAAGGGAAACGGTAGGTAGCTTGGAGACGAAAAAACCTTCAATTTTTTATCACTAAATTGTCTCTATAAAGATTTATAGAACTGTTGAAAATCAAAGAATAATTTCACAATAGCAAGATACCATTTACAGTTAATCTTATCATTTGGGGTTTATTTTTTTTATTTCATGGTATTTTTGGTATTTCATGGCAGGTTGCTACACTGAAAAAAACTTAATAAATTTATTTCACCCCCAACATCTCCCACCAATGGTTAAAAAATACTTTTTCTTTTTAAATTTTTTTTTTATTTTATTTTTAAATAAATTAGATAATCCTTCGTAAAATCGAAGAATCCTTTTAATAAGCTTTCGGCTGGTGTCGCTGCCGCTGCTCTAGTGGCTTTTGTGTTTGTTTCTTTGTGGTTTTTCTTTATCTCCGGTTGCTTGTTGCCTTTGCATTCTCATCGACCTAACAGTTTGTCGCCTGCTCGCTTTCTCCGCACGCCCTGCAGCTTCCTCCCTCTCCGTTTCCGACTCCTGCACGATCCCCTCCCTCTCACACACACTTATACATATAACATTTTTTGTCTGTGTTTGTGTTTGTGTTTGTTTTTTTCTTTGCATATCCGCAGGATAGCCTATTGATCTGCGACAGTTATGCGTATATATATATAAAAAAAATTTACAGTTTTACATAATTAAGCAGCTAACTGGACGAGGGAAGCTGGGGAGGTGGAGGCGAATGGGGGGAAAGGGAGGTAGTTCCAGGAAGTGGGCGTTTCGAGAAGCGATTTGGAATGCGAGGAACGCTTTAAATCATATTTTTGGAAAAAAAAAAATACTTTAAATTTAAGTGTACAAAAAAAAAATATTTCGTAATAAAGAATTTTGTGTTGTTTGTTTATGTTTTGTTTTTTGTTTGGAAAATTGCCTTAAAGGTCGAATGGATGGGCAGGACGAGGGATGGCTGCTGGACGAGGTGGACAGGGGGTGGTGTGAATTAGTTACATCTCTTGCTGTGGCTGTTATAATTGTTTATCAGTCTGATTTTTTTTTACTTCTTCTGATCTGCAGTGGATGTGGATGCACGCGGGGTGGAGACGCCTTACAGCTCATCCTTGAGATCCTCATCGTCGGCGCCCTCAGGGGTGGGAGCGCCGCCGGCGCCCTGGTAGAGCTTGGCGATCACCGGCTGGACGATGGCCTCGAGGTCCTTCTTCTGCTTGCGGTACTCCTCGGGATCGGCGTCGGAGTTCTGCTCCAGCCACTTGATAGACTCGTCGATGGCGGACTCCAACTTGGTCTTCTCGTCGTCGCTCAGCTTGGCGCCCAGCTTGTCCTTGTCGCCGATCTGGTTCTTCAGGCTGTAGGCATAGGACTCCAGTTCGTTGCGGGACTCGACCTTCTCCTTGAGCTTCTTGTCCTCGTCGGCGAACTTCTCGGCATCGCGGATCATGCGATCGATGTCCTCGGGCGTCAGGCGGTTCTGGTCGTTGGTGATGACGATCTTCTCCTTGTTGCCGGTGCCCTTGTCCTCGGCACTGACCTGCAGGATGCCGTTGGCGTCGATCTCGAAGGAGACCTCGATCTGGGGAATGCCACGGGGCGCCGGTGGGATACCGGTCAGGTCGAACTTGCCCAGCAGATGGTTGTCCTTGGTCATGGGGCGCTCGCCCTCGTACACCTGGATGGTGACGGTGTGCTGGTTGTCGGAGGCGGTGGAGAACACCTGCGACTTCTTGGTGGGAATGACAGTGTTGCGGGGAATCAGCTTGGTCATCACGCCTCCGACGGTCTCAATGCCCATGGTCAGGGGGTTGACGTCGAGCAGGACGATGGCGTCGGTGTCCTGTTCGCCGGAGAGCACGCCAGCCTGGACGGCGGCACCGTAGGCGACGGCCTCATCGGGATTGATGCCTCGGGAGGGTTCCTTGCCACCGAAGAAGTCCTTCACGAGCTGCTGCACCTTGGGGATACGAGTGGAGCCACCGACCAGCACAATCTCGTGCACGTCCTTCTTGTTCATGTCGGCGTCCTCGAGCACCTTCTGCACGGGCTTCAGGGTGGAGCGGAAGAGGTCCAGGTTGAGCTCCTCGAACTTGGCACGGGTTAGGGTCTCGGAGAAGTCGTCGCCCTCGAAGAAGGACTCGATCTCGATGCGCACCTGGTGGGATCCGGACAGAGCACGCTTGGCCTTCTCGACTTCGCGACGCAGCTTCTGCACAGCACGGTTGTCCTTGCGGATGTCCTTGCCCTTCTTCTTCTTGTACAGCTTGATGAAGTGGTCCATGACGCGCTGATCAAAGTCCTCACCTCCCAAATGGGTGTCGCCGTTGGTGGCCACCACCTCGAACACGCCGTTGTCGATGGTCAGCAGGGAGACATCGAAAGTGCCGCCGCCCAGATCGAACACCAGCACGTTCTTCTCGCCCTCCTTCTTGTCCAGACCGTAAGCGATGGCGGCAGCCGTGGGCTCGTTGATGATACGCAGGACCTGGAGTCCGGCAATGACACCGGCATCCTTGGTGGCCTGACGCTGGGCATCGTTGAAGTAGGCCGGCACGGTGACGACGGCGTGGGTGACCTTCTTGCCGAGATACGCCTCAGCGGTTTCCTTCATCTTGCCGAGCACCATGGCGGAGATCTCCTCGGGGGCAAAGACCTTGGCGCCCTGGGACGTGTCGACGCTGATGTGGGGCTTCGAGTTCTTCTCAACGACCTTGAAGGGGAAGAACTTGATGTCGTGCTGGACGTTGGTGTCCGACCACTCGCGTCCGATCAGACGCTTGGCGTCGAAGACCGTGTTCTCAGGATTGGTGGTCAGCTGGTTCTTGGCGGCATCGCCGATCAGACGCTCTCCGTCGGCGGTGAAGGCCACGTACGAGGGCGTGATACGGTTGCCCTGGTCGTTGGCAATGATCTCAACGCGTCCATTCTTGTAGACTCCAACGCTAAAAGGGGCGGGGATGGAGGGTAAGAATTAGTACAGAGTTTCGTTTCACGTGGCACTAGGGGGGGATAGCTTTATTATGATATACCTACCAGGAGTATGTGGTTCCCAAATCAATGCCAATCACTGTTCCCAGCTCCTTGTCCTTCTCCTTCTTCTCCTCGCCCAGCGAGAGGCCAACAAAGGCCACGACAGCCAGTAATATGCATAACCTCATGTTGAATGTCTTTCAAAAAACTGCAAAAGGCACAAATTAGGAATTTTTTGATTAAAATTAATATTAAGCCGCGATTAATCAAGACTCGACACGTCCACGTCACACATTCACAGATTCAACGCACACCAACACACGCACTCTCTACTCTTTCCGTCCCTGTCTCTGCCTGAGCAACTGCTGACGTTGTTCGACTGTCAACAGGTCCCGTTAGGTGTGCCACTTTGGCAAAGAATCCCTCCTTCTCTTACTCTTCCTCTTCCCTAATACCTTGCTCTGTTTATTCGAGGTCCAAGATCAACATCCAACCGTCCACTTCGGCGACCGCCCGGTAAGTGCTAAGCCAGGTAATAGCTAAACCGGGCAAGAGCTGGCTCGCGGAGAGCGAATCGAAGGTGAGACGCAGCGAGACACTGAGAGAATCAAAGTGTAGACAAGTGGAGGGAGAAATATTCTATATTGCTGGTTGCTATTGAGTCCAGCCGCTGTCGCAGTCGCTGCCACTGCCGCTGCTGACATTGACCGACGCCGACGTCAGCGTCAACGGCACAACAAAAAATTTGTGTACGTGTAACTTATTCTGGTTCTTTCTTGCTGTTGCTCAATCTTGGGAGAGAAAGAAAGAGAGAAAGCCACTTGCCGGCGAGAGAAAGAACGGGTTTTTTGGTCTTGGTTACTACACTGCAGAAAATTTCAGCGGCAAATTAAATATAAAAAATTCGTGGTTGAATTATTAATGAATAGTTTTGGAAAAGCTTAAGATGCTTGGAAATATATTATATATATTTATTTTATATTATCTATAAAGAGCTAATATATTATTTACTATTTAGTACAAAATATATATTTTTGTATATTGTATATATATTTTTCCCCGTGTACTCAAAATTCTTTTACACCCTGATTCTCCACTTCTTGGAGAAAGTCTGAGGAGCCATGGAAACAAGCACAAGAACAAACGGCTTTGCACAGCTGTTTGGGTATTGCCCTCGCACTCGCACTGGCACCCACACGCTCAACTACCGGGACACGCACTTCAGATATCGGGGTTTATCTGCCCACGATTCGCTTCAGGCCCAACCACTGACGTGTACTTTTCGGGCCCCCAACAACAAAGCACGGTATATAGTAGTAGCCGCTGTGGAAATGACGTGTACTTCGCAGCACACACACACACTAGCACAGAAACAGGCACTCACACAGATGAACCGGGGCAAGAAGAAGAGCTTTTTGCGCAGACGCCTTGCCTTGCCTTCGAATTGGAACTTAAAATGCATTTTTTATGATTTAACTAAACAGGAACTATGATTGAAGTAAACTATCTGGTGGTGGCAGGGTGGGGTAGCCAATGGTAGCCGGCGATGTGAATGAACTCTGGCGCTTAGGCTGCGCCAATATCGCCGCCGTGCGTCACCGATATTCAAATTAGGCTCCGCCGCCGCCACCACGTCACAAGCCGCCTGAAGTTGGCGCTGGGCGCTGGGCACTGGGCGATGTGCAAGAAACTTGAAAATGCAGCCGCATGCTATTTATTTATTTTTGGGCACGTGCTGGCCACTATTTGGGGCCGAAGATTTTCTGCCAACATGGCGACTGAGGCGACTATTGTACCCGCTATGGATGCCCTCGGAATTCGGAGAACAATTGCTTTGCTTTGCTTTTGCATTTTTGCTTTTTCGCTACTCACAAATACGAATATCCTGTGCCCGAGCTGACGACTTGTCACTATGTATTAACTGTATTAGGTTCACTTACACTTATCGCTATACGGCTCAGAAGTTTTTTCAAAGGTGCTTTCTCGATTCAAACTGACAGCAGAATGTGGCTAGTTTTCGCCTGCTGCTTTTGGTTTTGCTTTCGCCTTTTGCCGGTGCTTTCCCCAATGCAACCCTGCGACTCGAAAAGACACGTCAGTGCTAGAACAGTGTTGCAAAACGGGCAAGGTCCACCACTAACCGATTTTCAAATGAGACAAACAAAATAAGACCACATTTAAAAATGAATCGTTTTATGAATTAAAAGAAATATAGTTGCTACTTTACAGAAACTATTTATCTCTTTTTATATTCATTCATAATATTCACTTTGCTCACATAGAAAAAAAATAAACCACTAAATCACTCATTCATAAAATCCTCTTTAAAATTTTTAGAGTTACCGATTTATACTTACATTTGCTAACTAAAACTATTAAAAAAAATAATTCACTTAAGTAGTTGTCACTTGGTTGCTCTCTCTATAATCGAGTTAAAGTCTTTGATGTCTTTTTGGCTTGGTTTAAGTATTAATTAATTTATAGATTAAATGGAATATTATTTGTTTATGTTGTGTCACAGCTTTGGTTTCTTGTTTGCTAATATTCGCGTTTGTTTGCACTTTTCTCTCGTTTTGTATATGCTGTGTGCTGAGTCTTTATTCCTTGTACGTTTCTTTTTAAAATGATGCCTGCTCTCCCGTGCACCGGCTATTTATTCAACGGCCGCCCATCTGCGCTGACGTGTAGTACACGTCAGTGAAAACGGGCACTCTGATTGGGTCAGAAAGAGGCAACACAGAGGCAACTGGCAACTGGAAAGTTCGCCAAAGCGGGAGAGTGAGCGAGAGTGCGTGCGCTCTGTTTGTTTACCCAAACATTTTGTTTGATTGGAGCTTCTTTGGCTGCAGAAGGTGAAACTGTTGTTTGTATGATGCAAATATGCGTTGGCCTGCGTAAAGGCTGACGTGTACATTGCCCAGATTTACCGTTAATATTCCCAAGGCATCTAGATATTTACTGTTGCTTTTAGTATAGCCAGGGGGGTCAAAGGGACCCAAAATATCTTTATATAATGTAACGAAGATTTTTTTAACGGTATTTTGGAATATAGGGTTTGATTTTTAACACTTTATTGACACAAACAAAACAAAGTTTTCAGTAAATTAGAATCCCTTATTAATATATCTATGATTGGCATTAAATGGGGTCATGGAAAGTAAAAGTCGACTTGTGTCATTATGTTTTCAAAAGACATTTTTCCTGAATTTTCGAGATGGATCTTTCAATTTCTACGAGAAGTACAGATACATTATTTGTTCTTTTTATGGAAATTGTTTATTTTATAGAATTAAATACAAATAAATAATTTAAAACTACTAAAACATATTGAAAAACGTGTATTACTGAAAATATCACTTAAAATATAAATCACTTTCCTTATTGCTTGGCATTAAAATTCTTCTAAACAAAATAATTTATTTTAAAAAAGTGAGACACGATTTTAAAAAACTATTGTTAAATACGAAGTTTATTTAAATATTTAATCAATTGTAAATTCATATTCCTTAAGCATTCCTTTTAAATAAAAAATATTGGAATAAAAATATAATCTAAGTATTATTTTTGATAGTTTTCTTAGTTGAATGTTAAATGTTTATATTTAATAAACTGATAAAATATATTACAAAAAAATTTTTAAAAGTTTTAAAAATAAAAGATGAATTTTAAGAATTGAACAAAAATTAAAATAGATAAAAATGTATTTATTTAATACGTTAAGACCTTCATAAGTTAAGAACACATTTAAAAAATGTAAACTTAAAATTGATTTATTTGACATTAGTTTCAGTTTTTTAATAAAATTTATTGACTGAGTTTTGCAGATTTATATTGAATATAGAATTGATTATTGTTTTAATTAAAAATGCATATTTAATACCTAGTACTCTAAAAATTAAAATTAAAAAAAAAATGCGATTGAAAATATTCCTAATTTTGGGTTTGAAAGATATTTTTAATGGGAAAATAGAACTTCAATCTTGTTTTTATATGAATTTATAGAGCAAATTAATAATAATAATAATTATACTCCATTATGGATCGTATTATGTTCCGATATTGGCCTATTATATGATATAATCTCAATAATTATTTCAACATAAATTCATTATTGAAAACTTGTTGATTATTTTGATATTCCATAATCCCCTGTTGAAAGGTAAATATCGCTTTTGTTTTGATTTCTGGAATTTGTAGAATGCCTAGAATTGGTTTAAAATTTCATAATAAAAACAAGAAAACTAATATTTCTTGATAATTAAAATTTTTTTGAGTCATCAAGTGCTTCCCAGTAAAAAAAATATTGTAGTTTTTGTTTAAATCTGACTGATTCAATATGGAAAAGGGAAAGATCCACGTATTTTCAAAGAGAGCTTCCATAAATCAGAAACTCCCGATAAGATTGGACTCCTTCATGGTAATCTATGCATAAAGCAGATTCCCGAACCCTCCAGTAGGCCCCAGAAATACTCCCCTTTATCAGTCCCGTTATCCGCCCGAGAATATAAATGAAACGCCCAGATTTTCTTTGGTTTTTTTTTTCGACTTTTGCAATGACACTCAATCAATATCAATATATTTTCATAACAATATATAATAGCATGTAATAATCTTTGTTTTTTTTTTGTTTGTTGTTGTATTCTTTCCCGCTCACCGTCCCATTTTCATAATCATTTCATCATTACATTATTTTATCATTTCATCATTATATCATCATTATCATTATAATTTATCTTACATTAGAAATGGTTTGTTTTTTGTTTTTTTGTTTTTCTTGATTTGGAATCGAACCAAAATTCATGTTTTTTGTGTGTCGAAGGGTCTTAAGAATTTCATTTTTTGTCGCAGATTGTGCTGAATAAACTTTGGACGCGTTTTACTTCAAGTCCGAAAAAGAAAAAATCAATTTTATCAATAATCTCTATTTCGATTTTGTTTTTCAATTTGATATCTATAAAAAAAAAAGTATTTATATTTAATATATATTACGACGATAAAAACTAGGTTCTTTATGGCGCGAAAGTAGCTTGATTCGCATTTTTTTTTGGGTCGTTTCGGGGAAATAATTGTTGCCCTTTGACCTTGTGTGCAGTTTTTTGTTGGTTTTGTTTTTAAAGCTTAACGACACATAAAACCAAAAATTGCTGTCGTTTCTGGGTTTCAGTTTTAGTTTAAGTTTTTACTTTTAGTTTCTTTTCATTGTTTTTTTGGTCGAAAAAGTGAGAGTGAGTTGCTAAGAGGTGGCTAAAATGAACAAGTCGCTGAGATGTACAATATAATATATGTATAATATATATGTTTATAAAAAATCGGAGCATAAAGAAAAGCACATCGAAAAACGATTAATAGTTAATAGCTTTTGTATAAGAGTATAGTTACAGTTGTCCTTCTGTTTTCTTTGTTTGTTTTTTTTTTTTTTTTTTTTTTGGCAATAGAGTGCACAAAAGAGATTTGCTTTTATATATTTACAAATATATAAAGTTTGCATTTTTAAGTTTATGCTTGTACAATAAATTTTAACTTGTTGGTTTTCCTTCGCTAGATGCTGAAACACTTGAGTTGCATAGATCCTTAATTTGTAGGAAGGGTTCTTGGGTTCTTGGGGGGTGTGAGGGTTTTTTTGGTCCGAAACTGCGACTAATCTATGAATACGGGCCAGACAGGACCTGCAGCAGCTGCAGGACTTGCTTGTTAACAATATCAACAAAGCTGCTTTTCTAGCACGGTCTCGGATTCTTGTGCTTTGCAAAACAAAAACTAAAACATTCCAACCGAGTGGCGCGGAAAGTAATCCAGGGACGCACTGCATCCGCTCGGACTACCCTTAACGTATGGGGTGTCCTTGGCTCTGGCCAAGCTAACAATATGCGAACAAGACAGCAATATTAATAGCATTCTTTGCAACAAAGAATTCAAATTTAATTTAATATTTATAAAAGGAACATGCATTAATTTGTATTTAAAAAAAATAATAAATGGTTATTTTCCTGTTTACGATGTTGGTGGCCCTGCTCGGAGGCCGTTTATAAGTTTTCTTTTAAAGGCAAACTGGCTTGGCGTTATCCAAAGATTACTATCCGCTCTCTGCGATTTGTTGTCAATCCAAAGCGATCCCTGCAACTGATCCTGTCCGCCTCCGCCTACTCCCTCTCCAGTCTCCAGTCCTCCGCCTCTCCTGATCTCCACTCCTGTCTGGCTTACTCGTGCCTCACCCCGCATATGGACAGGAACGTACTGAAGTTGTGCAGGCTGCAGGCGGGCAGCACCGTGTAGACGACGGAGGCGGTGTCCTGGCACTTGACGCGGAAGTCGTCCAGCGCCTGCAGCAGCAGCTCCGTCGCCGGGGCGGTGTTCACCTGGTAGAAGAGCTTTAGGTGAATCGCCGGCAGCGGGTGGTGGTGCTGCTGATCCCCGCCAGCTCCGCCTGGCTGTGTAGGCGTTGCCGGTGGCGTGCCCGTTGCGGCCGGCTTCTTGGCCAGCGGATAGTCCTTTAGCAGACGGTTCACCACGTACGTGAGAATCTCGTCCAGGTGCTCGGCGCTAACGGCTAGCGCCAAGCGGCAGTGGTTGCCCAGGATGTCGTCGCTCAGCTGCGTCAGCTGGGTGGTGGACGAGGCCAGTCCGGTGGACACGTAGCAGACGATCGCGGCGCAGTTGTTCTCGTAGTTCCAGCGACGCCGGATCGAGATGGTGTAATCGCCCACCGAACAGCCAGTCTCCTCGTCTATTTGAGATTTGGGAAAAAAAGGATTAATATCCAACATCCTTAAAGATCCTTAAAAAATCTTATAGTATTACAATATTTTCTTTTTTGTACTATCAAATAGTGCAAAGAAATAAATTATTGTTTATAATTATGATTTAGTTTTGATTTTAAATTCTTTTTCAACTTTTGATTGCTTTACTTAATTAATCTTTAAATATACCTAATTATTTATTCATTTTAAAAGGCTATTTAAATATTTAACAACCGTGTCTGATTTTTGGGTAAATTTTCAATAAAGGTGAAGCTTTTTTGTGAGATTTGTGTTTTAAAAAAGAACTAAAAACTTCAACTAATATTGTAGGAAAAAGAAATGTTTTTTTCTTTATACAGATCAATTTTTTGTTATGTAATTTAAAACCACAATTATTTCAAAAATAAGAGGGAATTAAGCATCCTAATAAAAAAAAAAACAAATAGAAATCATTGCATTTAAATTAAAACAAATAAATTAAGAACTTAAAACGAAATAATCATTTCAAAGTTAAAAAAAAGAGAATTAGTTTCTTTTCTTTTAAATTATAACAAATAAATTAGTAATCTAAAACGAAATAAATCCTTTAAAGGTAAAAAGGAAGTAAATTACCAGTTTCAAGGTCCTTTTTTAAAAACTTATAAATAAACTATTAATCAGGAATAAAGTTGAGATATAAATAAATAAGTTTTTAAAGTATAAATAAAAAACTTTAAAACCCTACGAGATTATACAAATTAGGAATATATAACAAAGAACCACAGAAATATATTAAATTATCAATTATAAAAAAAAACAAAATCTACTTTCAATCATATTAAGGATTTCTCCATAAAAAAAACTACTTAAAAAAATAGGTGGCACAGGAAACTCTCTTATTAGACTAATTTTCAAAAATATCTTAATACGATTTCTGTTTTAAATTGTAAAACAGGATCCTTACAGTCGAATCGATCGTTGTGGGTGTGAGCCCAGACCTGCCACTCGACGAGAGCCTCCCGCGGCAGTGCTGGGAGCACAATGTAGTCCATGATGGCGTTGGTGGTGCGGCGCTCCCACTGGCGACGCGCCTCGCCGATGAAGGCCGGATGGGTAACGAAGCAGATGCCGTGCACCACGTCCCGCAGCTGCCCGTGGGCATTCATGGCCTTGGCAATGCGGCTGATATGGCGGAGCGTGAGCTTGCACTGGGGACGGATGCCGCCCTCGATGATTGTCATGCTGCCGGGTACCAGGGCGATCTGGCCAGAGATGTAGGTAATGTCGCCGATCTGTAAGAGAGATTCGTAAAAGGAGAGCTTCCAAAACCCTTTCCATCTCGGGACTCACCCTGGTAGACTGGCTGTAGGGTCCGATGTTGGCCGGAGCCCAGTGGGAGATGCCCTGGACATGCATGGTGTTGCGGCGTCCGTTAAGCAAGGCCGCCGCCGCCTCCTCGCTCTCGCGATCCCGCTCCTCGGCACTGGATATGGACCCAGCTATGGCCTGGCGGTAGGCGATGGCCTCCATCACCACGTGGCAGCCGTCGGGCAGAGGACACTCGACGCAGACGCGCGTCGGCGGGTTGTGGAAGTCAAAGGAGCGCTGGTAGATCCCGTTCAGGGCCGGGTACTCGGCGATGGAGCGCACGTAGAGCGTGATGTAGCACAGATCCTGCAGCTCGTAGCCTTTGCTGTGGCAGAGCTCGTTCAGGGTGTCCAGGGCCTGCTGCATGCCCTGCTCCATGCCATCCGGTCCACTGCCTTTGGAGGAAAGAAAGAGAGTTTGGGAGTTAGCTATGATTCTCTGGAGATCTCAAACAACACGACAATCACTTGAAATCTTGCCAGGATTATGGATCTTTCTCTAATTCAAGTGTTGGTCGTGTTCTTAAAACAAAAAATATGGAAATAGTGACTCTTTTGCGGATACCCTGTATGCCTGCCAGCCACATCCAGCCCTTGGCGTTGATGGCCGCTCTAGCCTCGTTGGCCAGTGGACGGAATTCCCGCTCGTACTTCAGTGGACTCAGCGGCTGGGTGGCTCCTGATCCCACTCCGACTCCGACTCCAACTCCGACTCCGACCGCCTGGCAACAGGTGTTGGCGCTCAGCCCAAGCGAGGAGATGGCCAGCGACAGCGAGCCACAGACGGCGGCGGTGCTGCTGACGTCGCCGGTGGTCAGCAGCATGGAGGCGCAGGTAGAGGCAGAGGCACTGGCTGGGGAACAGATCCCGCCGACTCCTCCCGCCGCCGAAATGCCCGTCATTCCCGTTATGGCCGCCGTGGGCTCGTCGACGCTGGCGCTCTTCGTGACAATGGGTATGGGCGAGGAGGCGGTGGCGGTGGCGTTAGCGGAGGCGCTGGCGGAAACGGATGCGGCGGCCGAGGTGGCCAGATGGCGCCCAAACGAGTTGCTGCGCGAGATCAGCTCGCTCTGGCTGAGCGACTCCCGCAGCCGGGTCTCCTTCTCAATCAGCTCCAGCTCCGTCTCGCTAAAGTCCGGATCGCTCAGGTCGCTGTAGGTGGACTCGTTCAGGTCGCTTATGTAGTCCAGCGAACGTTTCACGAACACCCCGTCGCCACCGATGCCGATCCCGCTGCCGCTCACCACGCCCACCGCCGCCTCCTTCGGCTGGAGCGTCAGCTTCGTAAAGTTGAGGTAGCCCACCGGGCAGATGGGATCCGCGCTCGAGATGATCGTCTGTATGTCCTCGACCACGATCCGCTGCCGAAAGAGCGGGCAGTCCAACGTGAACGTCTCGTACTCGCCACCCTCCCCGCACACGTTCAGCCCGTACTTGTCGCGCATCTTCAGGAGGTGCGGCTGCATCTCGCGGAGCGACTTGCCCAGGTGCCGATCCGGCACAAGGCCCAGGGCAGCCACCTGTGGGGGGGTTTCAGAGAGTTAAGAAGGGTTTCAAATTATTTGATAATAATATTGTTTTGCACTCGCATAATAAAAGAGGAAGCCTAAGGTTATGGACTATACCCGGTACTATACCCGGTACTATACCCGATACCCGGTACTTTTGTAGAACCTTCCCAAAACAATTATAATAAAATCAGATCCTGCAGATCTGTTTTGTACCGTATAAATACCCGATACCCGAAAAATTCTTCAGTTTTGTTCATAAGCAAATGTGTAAGAAAGGAACTATAGATACCCGGTACTTTATAAGACTTTCTCTATAGAACCTTTCTAATTCTAAATTAAAGTTTCAAATACGCAAAAAAACTAAATACTATTGTTATTGTACATACAGAATAGAAGAATCCTAAGGTTCTGGACTCTAGATACCCGGTACTTTTGTAGAACCTTCCCAAACAATTATAATAAAATCAGATTTACGCATAAGAGAAAAAACCAAAGGTTTTGTACCATATGTATACCCGATACTTGATCAGAAATTCTTTTTATTTATTGCGAACACAATTTTAACTGAAATATTTGAAACGCCATGAAAGGAAACCGTATGGCATATAAACTGGACCATAGATACCCGGTACTTTTCCAGATATTCCTTATTGGAGGCTTTCCAGTTTAAAATTAAACTTTTAAATAGTTTAATAAACTAAATATTATTATTATTCTATATACAACAACAATTGAAACCTTAGGCTTAGGACCTTCGTATCGGGTATATATGTATATTCCGATTACTGCCCCGATTATTCAGATATTCTTCTGGTTTATTTCAAACGCAATTGCAACTGAAATATTTGTATTTATATTGTGTCTTGACTTTTATTTTATTTATAATGAGATGTACAAGAGAAGAAACTCTTGGACTGGACTATAGATACCTGGTACTTTTCCAGATATTCCTTATCGGAACCTTTCCAATTCTAAATTAAAGTTTATTATTGTATATTCAATTGTTATAAAAGCCGGTTATCAAATAAGAGAAGAAACCTAAGGTTTAGGACCTTCGGATCGGGTATACCAGGTGTACAAGCATGAAAAAAAAAAAACACGTTAAATTTTGTGGAAAAAGAAAAAATCATTTATTCAAAGTATTTGCCGTCGCTAGCTACACATTTCTCCCATCTTTCGGGCAATTTGTGGATTCCGCGCCAGTAGAACTCATCGTCTTTTGCAGCTCATAGTAGATGACACCGCTCTGGGATCAGAGCACACCAAACACAGAGCATTGTCTTCTTGCCAAAGCGATTCGGTCGAGCAGTCGATGTCCAGGAGTTGTCCAGGATCAACGTATTATTACGTTTAGGATTCACAAAAAAGACCCATTTTTCATCGCCAGTAACGATACGATGCAAAAACGACTTCCTTTTGTATCGTCAAAGCAACTCATGTGGCACCCATCTAGCGACCTTCTGAATCTTGGATTGGAAACTGCTTCCTGACTTACTTCCAACTGCTCTGCGAATTGTTTTTGCGTTTGAGCATCGTCTTCATACCTTTTTGGTGGTTTTCCGTGCTCTTTGGAAACGGTGGTTTCAACGCTTCAAAAGTCAAAATCACCACTTTTGAAGCGTTGAAACCACCGTTCAGACGTTTTCACAGTTGGTACTTGTTCACCAAAGACATTCGGCATTCAACAAGCATTCGGTGCGATTCCGCAGCTGTTTTCTTCAAATGAAAACAGAAAATTAACACTGTCCGCGTTTGCTCTTTATTCGGCACGAAACTCGACATGTTGACTGCACTGAGAGGAAACGATAATGACGCTCGATTGGCGCGAAACTATGGTGGTTTGACAGTCGATGTTGACACTTTACACTGTCAAAGTTTTATGACAATCGATAAATATCGATTAGGTTTGCGAGACATCTACCGACATTTCATACTTGTACACCTGGTATACATTCCCATACTCAGTCAGAAATTCTTCTGGTTTATTTCTAATAAGATTGTAACTCAAATATTTGTATCTACGAGTATATTGTATCTTGTATATTGTATCTCTAGTTTTATGAATAGAATGATGTATAAGAAAGAACACCCTATGGACTATAAACGGGACTATAGATACCCGGTACTTTGCAAGACTTTGTAGGTTCTTCTCATATATATAAATTTAGTGCCACAAAATGATATTTTTTATATATTTCCAAGACTAAGTAAACAATCCAATCGAATTAGATGGACAATTGACAGTTTTTTGTTTGCCATACAGGACTAAAGATGTCTCAGACTTTGTTTCCATATTGGGTAAATCAAAATGTCTTAGGAATAGATACCACTAGGAAGTTTCTTTACAGCTTTACAGCAGCTTATAGAGCTCTCAAGATCAATAAAATGTATCACACTTTGTTTCTTTCTTTCGCTAATAACATTCTCACTCTACTATAGACTCTATTATATAATATCTACTACATTTCATATCTATTCTACTATATTATCGATTCCTATAACTATCTATAGAATCGAAATGTTTCAAAATAATGACAAAATTGAGTACAAAATATAGAATTAATTACAATTATTCTTGAATCTAGTATACGAGTATTTATTAATTTCAATCTGCATTCATCTGAGTGCTGAGATGAGCTTTTCCGATGAGGTGCTATTTTTTTTCTGTTGACCAGAGTTTTCAGCTGTGTTTACACAGACTAATTTTAGAGCACATAGAGTAGTACATAGAGTAGTACATCGAGTAGTACATAGAGTAGTACATAGAGTAGTACATCGAGTAGTACATAGAGTAGTTAACAATGAAGCCGGTAAACCAGACTGGTAGAGTGTCATTATCGTTATTGTTAGGTTACCTTAATGATGATGGCGTGCACCTGGCAGTCAATCATCTCCTGCAGCAGTTCAGTCTGATCTCTCCTCCACAAGTAGGCCAGGGATATCAGGGTCAGGCGGCTGCACACGTTCTCCACCCGGACGCGTTGGTAGTCCGACAGGATGGCGCCCACAGCCACCGCCTCCACCTGCAGTTCGTTCTGTGAATAGAAAGGTTCAAAATTAATCCATTGAATAATTATTTCAAGAAGGAGGTTCTCCTATATGGTAGTCATTCCCTTTCAAAAATGACTCACTTCAACTCGAATATATACTCATTTTTTTAGGTTCGATTGGGAATTCCTCCTCTAGCGAATGTTCTTGGAACAGATACAGATACAATCTGTGGCTTTTAATTAAACTATCCACTTAAAACTGGAATCTATATTCCATAACTTTGAGTATTTATTGGGAAACAATGAATTTAATAGATTGGAATACAAGAAACCAACGGAGAGAAGAACTCCTTTCGATTGGAGACATCTGTTTACGAGGATGTTCTTTTGGGTCTTACCAATAGTTAGGTTTTATTGGACATTTAGGTTGATATTTAGGTGAAAAAACAACCAAATAGGGTTCTTTAACTATTTTATAAATTGAAATCTAGAGGGATAGAAGGACAAAAGTCCGGGCAGTTTGAAATAATTGGAGATGGATTCGAATCTTTAAACAAATCCTTTAATCTCTATCCATTCTATTCTATATCTAGTATATCTATATCATCCATTTATATACTCTACGAATAGTCTTACTAATAGATACTAGATACATAATATGTAATAGATTCTTTAGTAAAAAAAAAGGTCGTTTAAAAGTAAAAAAAAATTAGGGTGAAAAAGTAATACATTTTCTTTGTTTTCTGTTTCTGTAAAACCTTTAAGCATTTTCTTAATATTATGAATTATTTTTGATTATTTGTTTAAGCTCCACTTTCTATTAAATTAAATGAAAAATCAAATGAGTGAATAAAAAATAAAATATATTATATCCGAGGAGAACTACTTTGAAGAGGAAAAAATAGATATTCATGAATGAATATTTTTTGATTTGAAAATTTAAAAAAATACAAAATTCTTGAATCTTTTTGAACATATCTGATATATATAAATAAAAAATTAGATGTAAAGGGGATTAGATTAAATCGATTTTTTAAGAAAACCCGATAAAAATAACACTGAAAATTGAACGAAAACTAAATCGAATCCAGTTCTGAAAAGAAATGATTGTTATTTTTATAACAAACATAAATTCTATTAAACCCAAATTCTCTAAAAAAGATCTTAACTAAGAACTAAGAAAAGTTTCTAATATTTGAAGAAGTTCTTCTCTTTCTTAAGAAATTCCCATCCAATTCTCCAAATCATTCACCCAGCTTTGAATTTGTAAACCAAACTGGAAATCCAAACATTAATTGAAGAAGAGCTATGAATCAGTCTGGGGAATGCAAATTGCGAATAAAAAGTATTAATAAAATGATATTAAGTAATGGATGCGACTGCCAAACCGTAATCATCATCGTTAAAGTCTCCTTGGCCCGGTCGATTTCTTCCATTATCAAGGGGAAAATAAACAAATTGTGCGATTACTAGCCATGGCATTGTTGTTATTCTCGCTTTTGCTTGTATTTATTTACTCAGTCAGAGGGACGGACCGACGGACAGACGGTTCATGTGCACGGCAACCAGTCCATCGAATAGCGAATCGCGAATCGCGATAAGATTACCGCCATCGCCGGTACGGATTTCCATTTCCATTCCCTAGCCTAGCCTCCCACCCAGTCCCAGCTTTGTAATTGGCGTTTCGGTTGCAGTTGCAATCTCCGCTTGTTTCTGTCGACGCCCCAAGGACACGGATAGTCGCATAGAGAGTGGGGGTCTCTATACTCTAGACTATACCCTCTATCCTACAAAGAATTGAATTTCCTAATTATTAATCACCTTAAACCTTAAAATAGCCCTAGCACGGCATGCAACATGTTCCATGAAATTGTAAAAGATATCTTTAGGTCTGGCGGCGGGGGTTTCAGTTACTCTTCAGCGGAAACAGATGGACGGGACTGGATTCCGAGCAAGAATCAGGTGGAGAGAGTCGCCCATCGAGAGGCGGCTCCATTTCTACCAGGAAACTGCATTATTTACATTGTCGAAATCCAGAAATTGTGCGGAAAACTGCGCCTGGCAGGTGCCACCTCCAGTCGGAGTCGTAGGAATCCCACAAGGCACACGGATTGGATATCAAAAAAGAAAGTCAAAGCCACAGAAAGCAACCAACTCTGAATGGTTTAAAGGGTATCATGAAGGGTAATCTCCTTCTACAATCTGGCCATCGAGTCGCTCGGCCCGGAATGCAATCAATCACCTTGCATGTCTCCAGCAGAGTATATAGATCCTCGACCTCGTCGTCGTCCGTGGGCACGTACTGCTTGCCGGTCTGGGTGCTCTTGCCCTTCGTTTCGCGCCGATAGAGCGGCAGGCCCATGGCGCTGGCCAGAATCTCGATGCCCATGTGTCCAACTGTCTGGTACATGAAGCTGTCCAGTTCATCTGAAATTGGAGTAGATGTTAGATGTTAGAGAGAGAGATGTTAAAGCGGCGCTAGATCGGATGGTAAATGATTCCGCAAACTAAACCCATCGAGTGTTATTACTCGATAATTGTGACACACCCCGAAAACCTTTTTTGCCTCATCATTTTGAAGATTCAATTGCGAAGAAGCTCTTCCAAAATACAATAATAACCGGGAGAAGCTCTTCCAAAATAGAATAATATTATTAAATGTTTCAATAACTATTTTAGGATGATTTTTCAATAAATTTACAATTATTTTAAGGCTCTTTAGGCTTTTATTAACTTTAATTATTCTCTTTTCGTGACAAATAAATTGCATCTCAAAGACAAAGCTTTCAAAAACTTGTTTATTCATGTTTGTTTTTAGATATTTCCTTATTTCCTCATTTTTAATGAAAAATAAATGTAAAAAATACTCGAATTTTCTCCCGATTTGGAAAGGATACTCAAAGAAAACCTTCCTGAAGGAAACTAAAACCTAAAACAGAACTTCTAGGACCTTTAAGTCCTTTTAAAACAAACTTGGGAAGAGCCTAAGGACTCCCTTTACTTTTACAGTCTCCTAGTATCCTCTAGAAAAGGCATCTGTAATACCCTTAATAGATTCACAGGATTCACAGGATAGTAGCACCTCGTCTTGGGTCTCGAACTCACCTCTGTCCTTGGGATGCAAGTTGGCCAAGGCGACGATCTCGTGGCCCTCGGCGACGCACTGCATCATGTTGTAGCAACTATCCTTGCCGCCGCTGACCATGGCCACGACCCGCATCTTGGCTGCCTGTTTCCTGTCCTGTCCGTGTCCTGTTTAAGCGGCTACTGAGGGGGATACTGATCCTGATCCTGATCCTGATCGTGATCCGTTCAACGTTAACCTTCAATCAAGGCTTCAATCTGCTGCGCCACTAGCGGGCTTCTCCTAGTATGTTTTTTCCTATTTATTTCTTATTTTTTGGCTTAGTTTGTGCTGCTGGTTAGTGCGAGAAGTGCGTACTCATTTGGTCTACTTTGTTGACTAGACTGATTTGCTGTGGGTTTCGCTTTGGGGTTCGCTGTCACAGTCTCTGCCACTGTAACTGCCTCTGTTGCTGCGGCTTCTGCTGCTGCTGCTGCTGCTGCTGCGGCTGCTGCTGCTACTGTTTCAGCTGCTGTTTAGGGGTTCTGGTGCTGGTGCTGGTGCTGCTCCGCTGCTTGGCCTCCTCCGCTCCACCGCCGGGTGTGCCTTTTTAATGGAAGGAAAGTGCCAGGTTAATTGTTGTGCGTTGTCAGTGGCTTTCAAACTGTGTCCTGTGAGGGAAGGACCCCCTAAATCGAATTAAGTCCGCCGCAAAGTGCAGCCGCCCGAAGGATCTGATTGCATTATCGCAGGACATCTGCTGCTCTGCTCATCTTTCTCTCTCTCTCTTTCAAACACACACACACACACACACACACAAATACATGCGCTGTTCCAATTGGGAAAACGAAGGTCACCACAAAACATACACACACTCTCCTCCTCCTTCTCTGCCCATTTATTTTGCCTGCATTTGTTTTAAGCAAATATTTAAACGTTTTTGTTTTCGTCGTGTATAAATTTACGTTTATAAATAAATCGAATTAGTTGCGCCGGCAGAAGAAGCGCGTGCGTTTACCAACAACAACAACAACAACAATAACAACAAAAACAACAACAACAAAAATAACAACAATAATAATAGCAACAATAACAGCAGCAATAAAAACAACAACAAAAGACTGGCAGAGAGCAAAAGAAGGAAAAACAGAAAACGAAAGTAAAAGAAATTAAGGAAAATGGATGTTATAGACACTAACACACACACACACACATACACACTCGAACACCTAGAGAATCGCCTACGAATGCCACACTACCTCACACTCACACACACACACACACATATAGTTGACCCAAATATAAAAAAAACGTATAGTATTTTCCCAACATAGTATATTTGCAACATTTTGGACATTCGCCGATGAACTCACTGGATACCACAACACGAAACGCACACACAGGCAGGCGCACACACTTGGCGCACACACTTGGCGAATTTCCGCACCCAGAAACAACAAAAACAACACCGCCCGCACAGGATAACGGATAACGGGTAACGGGTAACGGGACGTAGCAAGGGATGTGCGGAATGCTGCCGATGCTAAGCTGGATGCTGCTGGAGAGCACCGAGTGTCCGTTGGGGGCCGTCGCCGGCAGTCGGTGGAGCGACTTACGGTTATGGGCATTAGTGTATTGGTTTTATTACGGCGCTTTCAGGCTAGGGTTGTTGATAATATATCCAAATATCAATATATCGATATTCGTTCTATTCAAATGATAAATTAGTATCGTCTGCATCAAAATATCGAGTATATTGATAGTTTGATGTAATATATTGAATACAATTTAATAGAGAGCTTTGAGGAACTTCAGCTAAGGATGTCAAAAACATAAATTTATATCGAAGTATCGATTTTAAAAGTCGTATATCGATGTTACATGAGAGTTTATTTTCTGTAGTCACACACGTACCTTGCAGCACTGTTTTCCCAGTTTTCCAACATTGTTTTTATAGCCTTGCAGGGCTGCAAAAGTTTGGGCAGTCTGTGCCCGCATTTTTTAAACTTTCCTTATATAAAGAAAGTCGTACAGCGTATTAATAAATGAGTTGGGCTAAAAGAAACCTATTATGGGGGCTTCCTAACTTTTAGGGTAAGGATTCCAGATTTTTTGGATAAACTATTAAGGCCCTCGTCTGATTTTATCAGCATTTTTTTTTTTTTAGAATAAATGGCCAAACTACCCAAAAATTATCTTTTATAAGCCATCAACAATTTTATTTTAGATAACAGCAGATATGTATAATAAAAAACGCACAATATATCAATATATAGACATTTTTTTTATTTAATCAGAAATGTACATTTTAATTATATTTGGACAAATGAAAATAAAATAAGTTAAAGTGAATACATCATATAAGGAATAATTTTCTTTTTTTGATACTGTGTTCATTTGAAGTTGCATTATTGGTGACCGATGAATATCCATCCTTCTCTTCGGTCTATCGATATGAAATCCCTCGTGAGGCCATGATTGTTTGAAATAAAAAAATAATATAATTATATAATATATAATAATATAAGTTCAATGAGGTATCCAAAAGGCGTATGGGTTAATGATGTATTCCTTAATATTGCAAATGAAATATTAAGACAAAAAATGAAAAAAAATTAAAAAAGGGTTCTACGATTATATAACACAAATAGCCAATAAAATATAAAATACCAAAATATAAAGGAAAATAAAAATGAGTTTCACAATTTCTTTTATAAAATTTTTGTCCAAAAAATCAAGGTCTCCAAAAGGCGCATAGGACAATTGTATATTTTGATGTTTTTTAAATTTAGAGCAAAAATGATATTAAAAATGAAATAAAAACAAATCAAATAAATAAAAGGTTCATTGCAAATAAAATATTAACAAACAAAAAAAAGGAAAAAAGAGTTCTACGATTATATAACGCAAATGGCCAATAAAATAGAAAGAAAACAAAATATAAAGGAAAAAAATTAATTACTTGGATAAAAGTTAAATGAGGTAACCAAAAGGCGCATGGGTTAATAATGTATTCCATAATTTTGCAAATGAAATATCGATATATATTTTTTATAATATAATTAATTATAAAATGAAATATCGCAATCGCAGGAGTTTCACAATTTCTTTTTTAAGGATCGCAGGACAATTTTATATTTCGATTTATTTCTAAAGTTTGAGCCAAAATGATATTAAAAATTAAATAAAAACAAATCAAATAAAAGGTTCATTGCAAATGAAATATTAACAAACAAAAAAAGGAAAAAAGAGTTCTACGATTATATAACGCAAATAGCCAATAAAATAGAAAGAAAACAAAATATATAGGAAAATAAAAAGAAAATTAATTACTTGGATAAAAGTTAAATGAGGTAACCAAAAGGCGCATGGGTTAATAATGTATTCCATAATTTTGCAAATGAAATATCAATAAATATTTCTCATATTATAATTGATTATAAAATAAAATATCAAGACAAAAAAAAAGAAAAAAAAAGCTCACCGACTACATCAACGTAAATAGCCAATTATGGCTGTGCTCTAGGCCTTACTGTACCAAATACCATTGAAAAAAAAATATATATAAAAAAAATAAGAGATACAAGTGAAATAATTAGGGATAGAATATAAAATGCTTTAATATAAATTTTTAAAATGTGAAAATAAAGTCGCTTTCAAAGAAAACCTTGGTTTTTTTAATAAATTTAAAAATTAATTAAGTAGGATCAAAAGAAAACATTTTTTAAAATAAATGAAAATAAATTACAAAGATGACAGTAAAATGCAAAAAAAATAAGTTTCCACTTACAATGAACGAAGTTTTCCTTTAATTATTTAATAAATAAAATAACTAAATAAAGAAAAGAAAATTATTTTTTTAGGAATGGCATTGAAATATTAAATTCCAACGCCCCAGCAAGCAGAGGGCTACCCAAGAGAAACTCAAGAGTACCAAGGCTCGTTAAAAAAAAAAAGTTGAAAATAAATAAGAATAATAAAATAATAAATCTTTATCCATCAAAAAGTTTGATACTTGTGACAACTTTCCAGATATCCTGGACTGAGGTAAAAATAAAAATAAAAATAAAATATATAAGAAAATGAGTAACAAGGTAATTTAGAAGACTCCGTATCGAATAGCTATAGTTGGCCGAACACTTTAAATAGTTTAAACACTTTAAACACTTTAAAAACTTTAAACATTTTAAATACTTTAAACACTTTCCAAACAAAAAAACACAATTAAATGAAAATAATCAAGACTTGTTCCGGTGGAGACTGAACACGAATTAAATTTATTGTGGAAAACGAACCTTTTATATAGTAAAATTCAAGTGTTGCGAATGTTATTCAAAAATGAAAGTGTTTTAAGGTGTCAAACGAAATTTAGGGTTAATAAATAGGGTTATAGGGTTGATAATTGAAATTGTAATTATTTGAAACATTTGCGGCTGGCGGCATTCGAGATGGGCGATAGTTTTGTATTAAATAATTTATATTTATTATAAATATTTAAGAGAGATAAAAATGTTATTTCAAATAAGTTTCTGCATAATTTTTCGGGAAAATACATCATTTGGTTACTGTTACAACTTTATGCAAACTTAAAATAATAAAAAAAAAAATCATAATATCGATATATTTAATTGCAAACTATTGCTACCGCAATTGAAAATTTGTCCAAATTATTCACCGTTTTGGAACTTCTTGTGGAATATATTATATTGTCACGCCGTTCACTATTTAATGAGTTTATTATAGGCTTGGAAACAATCGTTAATCTTGGCGGACACGGTTCAAAATATATTGAGTGACCTTAGTCACCAAATATCGATACACCATACTTTAGCGAAAATGTATCGATACTTCAATACAAATAATTGTATTCGACATCCCTAGTCACAATCGCAGAGATAGAAACAGGCCAGCAACCAAAATAATAACAACAACCAAAATAAATACTATATAATATTGTGTGCAAAAGTGTCCCCTGCTGAAGACTACACAAAAGTCGAAAAAGAACAGCGCTAGCAGCCAGACTGGTGGAAAATCGTTAGTTTTTTTTTGTTTTTTTCGGCAGGACTCGTTATTTTTTTTGGTTCCGTTTTGTGTTGTTGCGACGCATAAATCCCACACAAAATCGATCGAGTAAACAAGTGTAACGGGGAAAACGCCATCAAAACAACAGTGGCGATTTAATGTCGCAGTTAATTTGTATGCTATCGAGAAGAAGTAGCAGCAGCAGCAGCAACAACAGCAACAAACACAGCAACAGCACAACAACCAGTAGCCACAAAAAATCATAAACGAAAAGAAGAGGACAGAGAGAAGGAAGGGAAAAAACGTACGACGCAGCGTCGTCTGTTTGTATTGGTGTGCTCGCAGTGCGCATAGAAGAGCCAGCAAGAGGGCGGCAGCGGCAGTGACTGAGAAGCGATTTTGAAATAATAAGAGCCTAAGCGAAAAAGTTTTCTGTGAGCTGGAAAAGGCGAACAAGTAAAGCACATCCCGCACAGTCCGCTTTTAAAACATTTGCAAAGACGGGCGTGGCAAAGGCGACAGGCTAAAGGCGAAAGGGTAGGCCAAAAATACAAAACAACAAAAAGGGGAGAGACGCAACATTGAAAAAGCAATTTGATTTTCGAGATTGTTGCTGCTGCTGCCGCCTCCAACGAACAAGAAGCACAAGAGACAACCTACAACCACCCCCGCCCTCGCTCCTCCAGAGAGATCAACAACAACAAAGCAAGGCAAAGAAACAGAAACAGAACAGAACAGCAGCGGAGAGCAGCAGCTGAAAACATATGATTTTTGTTTGTGTTGTTGTTTTTGCGCGCGCTCTCCTCCGCCAGAGCGAGCGGACCAAGTGAGAAGGGAACGGGCGAATCGAACGAGTGGCGGAACGATTGAAATTGTTGTGTTGTGTTTCAGCTGCTCTGCTGACGGAACAACGCAAGTGGTAAGTGGCTCTTCTTCTTCTCGTTTCTTCTGATGTTTTTGTTTGACGCGCAAAAAGAAAATCTCTATGTACGACCAAGTGTATATATATATATGTATATATATATATATATATATGTATATGTATAACGTAGGTGAACGTAGGTTTTATATTTATGCAACTATTTGTTTACTGTGCCCTGGCTCAATTTCGAAATTGATGGCGTATAAATGTGTGAAACAAAGACCAAATAGCTCTGGCAATGGCAATGCCAAAAAATAGAGTAAAGAGTGCGTCAGCTAAGACAGTGCAAATAAGATTGCAGTTATTTAAATGTCAAAAGTAGTGGAAATTTGTTTTGGCCTGTGACGCGAAAATACAATATTTCAAAACACAAACAATGATGAAAAAAAAACACAGATACACTCGCTGCTGGCTGGCTCTGCTCTCCCTCTGGCGCTTCTTTCTCTTTCTTGCTCACGAACACAAGCAAATAAATAATACGTATATACGCAGTGGAAAATATTGGTGCGCATTAGACGGCGAAGAGCATCAACAAAGCAAATGGAAACGAACTGAAACTATACGAAACGAACGCTGATAGTGGAACATATTTGGGCACAGTGTGATAAGCTCGATAAATATTGATTAAAAAACAGCTTTGATTGTAAAACAACTTTCTTATCGTGTATAAACTTCCAAAAAGCCCCATTTTTAAATTCTTTAAATAGTTTTTTTTAATATATCGAGTTGTTTTGTGAATGGATTGCTTTGAAAATTAGATAGGGAATTAAAATGCGAAGAATTTATTAGTTTAAATTGTGCGAGTATTTTTAAAAAATTATTAATATTGCAAAAATGATTAAAAATAGATTTTTTAATTATGCTTCACAGTAAAAATGATTTTGGAAATGATCTTCGAAAATCGATTACTTAAATCTGTAAATTACGCAAAGGTTTTAGTCCCACTGTGCAGCAGCACAAGGTAGAACTAGTGGGAGCGCAAAACAACATTCGTTGCAGCTTGTGCTTTTGCGCTTGTGTGCATTCAAGTGCAGCTGTGTGTGAGTGTGTGTGTGATGTTGCTATTGCAGCGCGACATTTGTGTGTGTTAGATTTTTGTTTTCATTTTGGCCTCTCTCGCTCTGTGTCTTTTTTTGCTTTTCGACTTCTGTACGTATGTATTTTGATAATTGCTGTGTTTTGGCTCTTTGTTTTCCGAATGTCAAAATCAAAAGCAAAAACAACTTGGCTCAGGCAATCAACAAAAACAAAATTATTTGGACGCCACAGATTTGTGTTTTCGTTTTCGTTTTTGTTTTCGCTTTTTGCTTCATTTACAAATTAAAACGCACATCAACGATTTCATGAAATGTGACATTTTTCAATTGCCTTCCCCATCCCTCTCCCTCTACTTTTCCTTTTTCAAAAATATTTTCCTCACATTCCTCCTTCCAATAGAAATGTTTGCCAAAAAATGTACCAACTTGCGACGGCCAGGGAGCGCGGATTTGGTCTTCTAATGTTTAGGCGGGATAGTGGGTGGGATAGCATTGACAATGAGAACAAAACACAGGACAGAAAAAAGCGAAAATTGCATTCCCCCTGTCAACAGTACAGGTTAACCTCTCTAATGTGGATAGTTTTTTTATTTAAATAAAATTTTTATCACATTTTAAAACGACATATCGCAGATTCTTAAAGCTTTTACGGTACTTTTTTAAAAGTTAAGTTAAATGAAGCTTTTAAGATCAAAAATATTAAAAGTTCATCAAGACAAAGGCGATGATTTCATAGTGTTGTTTTTTTTTTTTATTTCATTTAAAATATATCAGAAAATTAATCAGGTTCTGATGAAATCTTATACCGTTAAAAATTAATTCTTTGTCATTTATGTCTGTTTGTGTTTTTCATGCTTCACTGTAACTGAGAGACATACCGTTAGTTTTATCTGGCAGGGTCCGAGGGTTCCTTTGTTCGACCCCAAGGACTGCCCAAGGTGGGGGGACGCGAACGCAGTCGCCTTATCACCATCGCCGAAGGTGTGAGGGGTGTGTACTGCTGATATATACCGTATTTTTGTGCCTGACATACATACATACATGCATATATTTCCCAAATTTAATAGAAGGTATTCGCTTGCAATCTGGCGAAATAATCAGCTGTATGTGGGTTGATGAACTTGCGCCTAGGCAGGATCCGTGTCGCAAAAAAAATGCTATAGGCAATGGAATGCTGTTTCTTGCGAACGTGCCGTGCCGAAAAATTGACTGTTATATTTCGAACGGTAATCAAAAGGCACACCTCGCAGTGGAATTGCGTTTATGATTGTATTATGTGACTATTTGACTATATTTGTATGTATATTATTATGTGTGTGTGTTTTGGTATATTTTTAGTAACACCTGTTTGCAAAATGCAAACCATAAGGTACAGTCGTGTGAGTGAGCTTATTTCTCTTTGTCCACCCAAAAAGGAAGCAAAAAAGTTTCGCTGAGATTTGGCCAAGTGGCTTTCGGTAATGGCAGCATAAACAACGGTACCCCAAAGCGAAACCCACTCTCTTTGGTTAGAAGGAGCTCTCTTTTCTAATAATCTCTTCTGTTTTTAATCCAATAGTTCCGATTTAATATTTTCATGAAATAACTTCGTCAATATTGATTAAATACCTTCTGAAGTATCTAAAAAAGAGAAATAGATTTAAATTGATTGATTTTTGGTGGAAAAACATATTTATATTAGAAGTTTATCCTAAAGAAAAGCTTCTATAAGGGTTTTAAGATTATGTACACCTTAAAAAAAGACCCTGTTTCTGTTAAAATTATAAATAAAAATATAACTTATAACTTATAACCCTTATAATTAGGTTTTGTTTAAGAAGTGTTAAGCGTGTGATGCTCTTTATTTGATATCCAATATTTTATTTACGTTTAATCTAAAAAAAGCAAAGAATTCTAAAAAAAGTTATTTCCGTGTTTTTATAATTTAATCAAAATAATACACATGAAAAAATGGATTTTCTTGGATTCTTGTACGTTTTATGGAATTCAGACTGTATTAAACATTAAATACCAGCCGTGAGTTGGTGCCATTTGCTGAACAAAGACAAATGCATTACTGAATGCCCCCACAGGCTAGGGGTAAAAGAGATGGGCTGAGTGGGAGGCTCTCCCTAATTCGCTTCTCCAAACGGGTGTATGTGTGCGTGTGACATTGCTTTGAACGGGCTTGTTGCTGTTTACAGTTATTGTTTTTGTTGTTGTTGGTGCGCGTGTGCCGACCCAATTGAGGAATGCAGCGTATGCAACGGCACATCCAGCTAGGGTGCCACCCAAAGCCCCTCTCTGGTTCCCCATCCTTCTTTCTCATTCGTGCGTCACTGGCAGCGTTTTTGGCTTAACCCTTGACTGGAGATGCCTATCGAGAGGAAGGTGAAGATGTTGGCCATCTTGGAAAGGTTTCCATTTCAATGCTGGGGGATTTTTTGACTTGACTGAAAAACTCGGACTTTTGTATGGATTTCTTCCTCAAGTTCAACCTCATAACTATGCATTGTGTTCGCCCTCTTTGGAATTTCCTCACTTTAATTTCGCAATTTGTTGAATTTCTTAATTAAATCATTTTTCCTTTACAACTTGACGTCGTGTCTTATCATTTGCCAATTCCGATCCGAGTGCGAATACTAAGCACTTTGTGCATTTATAGTCTCGCCTGTTAATTACCTCATTTCTATCTATATGGGCGAGAGGCTTGTGCAGCGCAAAATCTCTATAATAGACGGTACGGGACTGACCCACGTGTGGAAAAGTTTTTGCGAATTGCATTCGCAGCTGTAAATCGCAGCTTAAGTAATCGTCAATGGGGATCGTTCACCCGTGTCCTATTGCAGGGTATCTTTGTTTTTTTGAATGCCGTTACTTTTGCTTTACTTTATGCTTTTTGATTGCATCAGATAATGTTTTAATATCTAATCGATGATATGTTTTATGAATATTATTCTGTTTTAACAATCCATAACACTTGTAAATACTGTTAATTACTATTTTTGATTACCAATCGTTTTGGCAATATGATTTTGCTTTTACTTTTGCTTTTGCAAAGAAAATTCTGCCAACTTTGTGTTTGCATATTCCGTTCTGCTGCGCCCGCCATTCGCTGACTGCGAATGTGACGCCAAAAAGCAGCGGAAACTGAGGAACGAGAAGCCTGATCCAAAACTAGAGGCCAAAGCCCAAGACTACGCCAGCTGTTGATTTGGCTAAACCTGAACTCCAGCTTTGGGAGCTGAAGCAATGGCCTGATGATGGCTGCGTGACTTTTTGGTTTTGTTTTTGTTTGGAGCTTGTTTTTGTTGTTTGCTTTTTGTGTTGGCAATGCCAGAAAACAAAAAAAAAAACGAAAAGAGGCAAGCAGAAACGTTATTTTTATACCCATTACTGCTAGACTGTTAAGGGTATATTATTTGGTGGAATACAATGCTTCTCAGTGCTTTTTGATAGTAAAACAGTTGTGTTTGGGTTTCTTTATTTTAATTTTTTTTTTTACTCTAGTTTGATACATTCAATTTGTAAGCCAGTTTAGATTGTTGTTGTTTTATTGCACTTAATTTACGCCCCATGGAATTGAAATTGACCAAAGGAAGGGGAGAAAAATACACACATGCATGGCATACAAAGTGGTAGAGCAGAAAGCACAAAAGATAAAATAAAGCTGAATAATAATAAAACTTGAAACAAAACACAAAGTACACGTAATGCGCTAATAAAGTGGTAAGACCAACCAGAGGGTGGCTGCTGCTGGGGAGGTGAATGAGTGGGTGTGGGAGGGGTGCAGGCAAAGATAGAGGCAATTTGATTGAGACAAAGGCAAACAGAACGAAATGAAATGTCCGAAGGAAATTATGAAATGCGCACATAAAGGGTGGACCTGGACCAACTCTGTACATATGTATTTATTTTTATAGAAAAAAAAAAATTTAAATCCCTCGAAGAAAAAATTCCTCTTAGTTATTTCAAAATTGCATAAGCTGCCAACAAGTAGTATTTCGCCTTTGAAACGATGTGTCATAGTATATTTGTAATGACGTACAAATATACTATGACACATCGTTTCAAAGGCGAAATACTATTATTTATTAAATTATATGATATTATTTATATTATTACGACTTAATTACAAAGTATAAAATAAGGCAATCAGCCGCACGTTTTTATTATGCATTATATTCTTTAGTGAAGTAGCCAGTATAGCATTTTTTATATTAAAAAAATCTTAACCATATCTAAATCAGCGAATATCAGCAAAAAAGCTTTTAGGAAACCCACATAGCCACCATGTCTGCTTTGTTTAAAGGCTATCTGGCCTGGCAAAAGCGATAACACTAAGAATTCCCAATTGCGACCTCCATTGTTGTCCAAATGAGTCTCAAAATGTTTGTTGTTCTCACCTGTTGAGGTCCACCCAAATGCCCTTTGCACGTACAAAAAGAGAGAGTAGAAAGAGCGAGCTAACGGAGAGAGAGTGTGTGTGCATGTGGGAGACAGTTCAATTTGTTTATTTATTGTTTTTGTTCTCTACTTGCAGTTGACAACAAGGTGCGACGCGGAAGAGGCAGAGGGCAGAAGCAGAAGTAGCAGTAAACGAGAGTAAAAAGGCAGAGCAGAAAGTAGGAAAATAGCAAAATAGCAAGCGACAGACAGAGACACCAATAGCGAGCGAAGGAGAAGCAGCAACTGCAGATCAGACACTGTGTCTCCGGGGCAACGAAAACATCTGGAATAGCCAGCAGCAGGGTCACCTCACCCATAGGAGCATCCACTGCCACCCACTGCCATCCCACTTCCCTCCAGTGTGGAGGCACTGCATCAGCGCCAGCAGCTGTGGTAGCAGCTAGAGAGGAGCGACTCCGGCGGACCCGGACAGCACCCCCAGCTCCGTTGCATCATGTCCGCGGACTCGCCACGCCGCCATCCCTCCGGCGTTGGATCGGGATCGGGATTGGGATCGGGATCGGGAATGGGTTCTGGTACCGGATCGAGTTCAGGTGGAATGCGTGGCGCCGTGCCCGCCGTGGTGCCGCCCCAGACAGTGTCGGATCGCTCGATCCTGGACTCGGCCATCGGGTTCATCAACGACGTCACCCTGGCCAACCAGCCGGTGCAGGATCCCAAGGACACCATAACATGGGCCCGCTTCGAGACCTGCGCGGACGTGAGCGATCCGCGGTTCGGCGACGACTGGGAGCTGGAGGGGAATGCGGCCCCGCCGCTGCTCCTCATCCTCGGCTACGGCCTGGGTGTCCAGGTGTGGGCCATTCCGGCCAACGGGGAGGCGGTTGAGGTGCTCTCCTGGCGGCACGGAGTCGTTACTGCCCTCCGGGTGCTGCCCACGCCGGCCACAGCGACCGCTCTCGATGACAACGGCCGGGCCGATGAGCCAGTCGATGGCTTCGCCGAGAAGCGTCCCCTCGTGGCACTCGTCGACGGAGGCAGTGCAGCGGCCAGTGGCCTTTTGTCGGGCGGCTCCTCGGGATTGGGTGGCGGCCTGCAAAGCAGTGGCGGATCGGCCGGGTCCGCGGCCTCGGCAGCCGCCCAGTTCAGCGCCGTGAACTTCGTCTCCCTGAAGACGGGCGTCCAGGTGAAGACGATCAAGTTCAAGAACGCCGTGCTGGACATCCAGGCCAACCGGTCGGCGGTGGTCATCACCTTCCACGAGCGGATAGCCGTGTTCGATGCCAGGACGCTGGAGGACCGCTTGACCATAACCACCTGCTATCCCAGCCCGGGGTACGTTTGCCTCTTATTGGTGGAGAAAACTCCTCTTAACTCTGAGATTTTCCCTTTACAGGATTAACCCCAATCCCATTGCCTTGGGACCGCGCTGGTTGGCCTATGCGGAGCACAAGTTGCTGCACTCCAAGCGCAGCGGCGGCGGCTGCGACGGCGAGGGCGTGCCGAGCTACACGGCCACAGTGCTCAACGCCGCCAAGTCCCTGGGCAAGGGCCTGCGGGAGTTTGGGGAGCAGGTGGCCGCCGGACTCACCGGCACCACCGCCGGCAGCGGCGCCAGCTCCAAGAGCAGCAGCTTCGACTCGGCCAGCGGCGGCCCCGATGCCAAGCAGTCGGGCGTGGTGACCATTATCGATGTGAAGGTGAGATTCCCACCAAGAGGGTTCCCAATCCTTGACTAAACCCCTCCCATTTGCAGCATCCCGTCAAGGACTACAGTCCCACGTCGGGCACCCCGCTGAGCTCCTCAGGCGGAGCCCAGGCTGGCGGTGATCCCATCGTGGCGCACTTCGTCGCCCACAGCGAGGCTCTGGTGGCCATGGAGTTCGACAGCTCCGGCATGCTGCTGCTGACCGCCGACCGGCGGGGCCACGACTTCCACGTGTTCCGGGTGCAGCCGCATCCGGTGGGCAGCAGCCTGGCCGCCGTGCACCACCTGTACGTCCTCCACCGGGGCGACACGAGCGCCAAGGTGCAACACATTGCCTTCTCGCTGGACTCGCGCTGGGCCGCCGTTTCGACGCTGCGCGGCACCACCCACGTCTTCCCCATCACGCCCTACGGCGGCGCCATGGGCGTCCGCACGCACACCTCGCTGCACGTCGTCAACAAGCTGTCGCGCTTCCACCGGAGCGCCGGGCTGGGGGCCGACGGCCGCTCCAGCTCCCCGATCTCTCACTCGGAGAGCACCACGTTCGTGCAGTCCCTGCAGCCGTACCACAACCCCACGCTGCCTCCCTATCCGCGGCCCTCGGTGGTGCAGCCGCTGGCCCAGCTCCGCCAGCCTTTCACGCTGGGATCCCCGCCTGGATCGGCCGGTCTGGGGGTGGGCATTGGCGGCGGAGTCGGCGTAGGCGGCGGCATGGGCTCTGGCGTCAGTTCTGGAGTCCATGGCGTCGTCGGAGGAGGCGGCGGCAGCAGCCAGCGGCAGCGACAGCGCCTCTCCTCGCTCTCGGACGACAGCGGGAAGCCGTTGAGCGTCTGCTCCATTTTCGCCAAGTCTCGATCCTGGCTACTGGAACCGCCCGCGGCGACCAGAGAGGCTCCGCATCGCGTCCAGCGGAAGGCGGTGGACTCGCTTTTCGTAATGGCCGGCCACGGGGCGCTCATCCAGTACGACCTGGACACGAAGCTACCCACAAGTAAGTGCTCCATTATTCGGAGCGCGGTTGACATCCTTTTTTAATCCTTTTAATGCTTCAATAGATGTTGCCAAAGAGAAGATTTGTGATGACACGCCCATCGAGCTGGAGGTGGAGGCCCGCGCCCAGTGGAACCTGGGACGGCGCAAGGATGGATCTCAAGAAATCAAACCACCGCTGGCGCTGGACAACTGGCTGATTAAGGACCGCCATGCCAGCCTCCTGTTGGACAGCGCCCACCACTTCGACGAGCAGGACGAGCGGGCCGAGAGCTGGCTCGCCCAGGTGGAGATTATCACGCACGCCGGTCCCCATCGTCGTCTCTGGATGGGTCCGCAGTTTGTTTTCAAGAACTACAACACGCCCAGCGGGTAAGGAGTCGGATTAGTCGGATTAAAAGACTTCCTGGCCAAGTACTAATACTTATTCCAACAGTTCCAATCTGAACCATGTGGACGCGGAGGCTGTAGAGATTGGGGTGAGCAAAACGTCTAGCACAACGCTGCCTTCGACGCAGGCAGGCAGTTCCTCGTCCTTGGGATCGGGCTCTCTGGTTGGGAAGGATCGGTCCAGTCCGCTGAACATGCCCCTGAATGCTGCCGCCTCGGTGGGAGTAGCCGGCGTGGGTGGTGGCTCCTCCGTGACGGGACGCAGTGGTGCCGGAGTGCCCGTGCTCATCGAGTCGGGATCTTACAGTAAGTAGTGGAGCTGTTGGCTCCCCTGGGAGTGGACAGATCTCATCAAGCTCTTCTTCTACCTTGCAGGCAGCATCGAGCAGAGTCCCAAGCTGATGGACCGCTTCCGTCACGGCCACTTGGACTCGGACTACGGACATGGGGACACCCGTCTCAAGGAGGATCTTGCTGATGCCATGCGGGAATCGCCCTCCACGGCAGCGGCGCGACGCGAGACTTCGGGTGAGTGGCTGTCCAGTAGTCCCATCCGATGCTGGATGGATGTGGGACACCTTCATGAATACTCGCATGTTGTGCCAGACTCTTCCCATGCAAGCCGATGGTTCCTGGAGCAATGATCTCTGTAGCTACAGCGTCTTGGTGGCTCTGGAGAGATCTTTCTTGGTCTGGAGGCTCTGGAGAGAAGCTCTCCTTGTCAAAAGGCTTTGGAGAGGATCTCTCCTTGTCACGAGGCTCTGGAGAGGATCTCTTCATGCGGCAAGGCTTTGGAGGGGATCCCTCCTTGCCACAATACTCTGGAGAGGATCTCTCCTTGTCACGAGACTCTGGAGAGGATCTCTTCTTGTCACAAGGCTCTGGAGAGGATTTCTTCTTGCCACGAAGCTCTGGAGAGGATCTCTCCTTGTCACCAGGGCAGATGGCTGCTTGGAAGGCATAGCGACATATCTTCGACGAAATCTGACGCAGTTTTCCCGGTGCAGTTATGTCGTTTTCAAAGCGACATATCCCTACTGATTATGTCGCTTTAAAACGACATATCTATGGATAGTTATGTCGTTTTTAAAGCGACATATCTCCTTGAATTTATGTTGTTTTCAAAGCGACATATCTCATGGTAGTCATATTGTTTTCAAAGCGGCATAATTTGGATTTCTGGCCTATTAAAACGACATATCTCAGAGAGGTTATGTTGTGTTCTAAGCGACATATCCCTACTGATTATGTCGCTTTGAAACGACATCTCCGGGTAATTGTGGTTTCTTCGGAGATTTGTCGAAAATCCTGGAACCGGAGGCAACTTCGTTGATCGTCAGTCGGTTACCGATGTCTTTGCAAATCATTTTTATTAATTAATATTTACTTTCCATATCATTTTGTTTTTTATTTATTTATTATTTTTGATTTTCGATTTTTAATTTTCAATATTAATCAAAATTTTTTGTTCTGGAATACACACATAAAATATTTTAGATATAATTTGTATACATAATTGTTTAGTTTTTATAATTTCAAACGCTTTCTCAAAGAAAATGTTTAATTCAAAAATATTTTTGGTGTTCAAACAAAAGAAAAACAAAAAAAAAACGGAATTGAAACACCACGAAATTGGCATTGGTTGTTGGTTGTTGATAATGATGATGATGAACCATGACGATAATGATAATTCTGATGATCCATTCCATTTCATTCCGTATTCGCCACCTTTTTCCTTTCTCTCATCTTTCACCTCCACCATGACCCTATTAACCGTAACCCAAGTGCATGCTTCTTCTGCCTTCTCATCTGCTCATCTGCTCATAAAAAAAACAACAACAAAATATCCTCACGATTTTCCATTTCTTGTATTAGTGTGCTTGTGTGCGTGTGTATTTGTGGTGTAAGTTTGTTGGTGTTTTTTTTTTCAAACCCTTAGTTTTTGAACTTTTCTTTTTCTCGCCGGAAAAATCAGCCTAAAATTAACCACGAACCTTTTTTTTGGTGTTTTTGTCTAGCCTTAAATTGATGAAATCTATTTCTTTACTCTAATGAAAATTCTAAATTTAAGCTAACAAAATTCTTGTCACAGCAGAGTCCGCATCAGAAAACTCACACCTTTTCCCCCACAGAAATTCAAATTCTTATGCAACCCACCACACACATTTTCTTAACACCTGTTTGCCCCATTGGTCGCCGTTAACCCTGCCCTGCCTTTTATCAGAATTCCCCTGGATTAGACCTTTTATTCCCAAGGATTTCAGAGGATTCTGAAACCGGGTTTAACCTTAAAAATGCTTTTGCCACCAAATTCACCACCAGCACCGCGAATTCACCACACTAGCTTAGCACACTTTTCACATCTCTGTGTTTCGCTGTTTCTCTGTCCCTTTTTGGGTGCGTCCTTTATTGTTTTGATAATTCTATCCTTTACTTAAAAAATTAAAAAAAAAAAAGCCGATTCTTATCGAAAGAGAAAGAAATTTCATTTCACGTGCGAGTGAGGTAGAGAGAGTGATTGTGAGATGGAGAGAGAAAGCGAGTGGGGAAAAGCGCGAAAGAGAGCGGGTGGGAGAGAACAGTTGAGAGGAAAGAGCACATTAATCTACATGAATCTCTTAATAAAAAGCCAAAGCCATAAATAATAATTTCGAGAACGCAAATTACAAAATCACGATAAACTATTTACAGTTTCTTTATTATTTACCCAAAAATCAATGCAACATCGTGTACTTGTCACGCTATTTTCTGAACTTTGATTTTTTTTCAATTCTTTTATTTCGTTTTCACACTAAAAAAAAACAAAAAATAAATAAAATCCATTAAAAAAATGAGAAAAAAAATTGATTTAAAATCGTTTTCAACTATTCATAAAAACAACTTTTATTTTCCAAAGTTTTTTTTTTTTTAAAATTTTTCTGTTTCACGTTCGATTCATATTTTGTTTTGAGTGTTTTTTTACGCTTCGATCGATCAACTGCTCAAAAAAATCAATAAAAAGAAAGCAATGCAAGTTTCTGAAGACATTCCGCAGCTCAACGAACAACAATGCAATCAATATTTAGCAATTAAACATTTTCGAAACGAAAAAAAACGAAAAACTTCCTTCCGATCAAGATACAAATCAAAATTCGCCTTTGGCTTTTTGTTTTTTGTTTCCTGTACGAACCGAAATGCGCTTTTCTCATAATTTGTTTTCTCTTCTATTTTCTCTTTTCTCCGCTCTGTGTTCTGGTTCTGTGCCCTGCCCTGTCCGCCACCGTCGTTGCCCCGCCTCGCCTCGCCTCGCCTCCAGGCGTCTCCGGAGCCACGGGTGCTTCCGACCACGTCCATGCTGCGTCCGCCGCGGACCGATCCTCGCCAGCCGGCAGCGTCGAGGCCATGGCCAGTGTGTCCAGCTGTGATAATGCCTGCTACTATGACGCCCTGGCCGAGCACGAGAGCTTGAACGACCTGGACGAGGTCGAGGAGCCGGCGGAGCCTGTGTCGAGGAGCCTGGGCCACGAGGGCGGCGCCTCCGCCATTGCCGCCCTCGCCTCGGTGCTGCCCAACATCTGCAGCTACTCGCGGGTGGAGAAGATGGTGAATCCTCTGGGCACGGTCACGGATCTCAACGCCGGCATCTCCGGGGAGCTGCAGACGGACATGCTCGACGAGGTGGTGGGCCAGCTGGCCGCCGAGGATACCGTCATCCACGAGAACTGCGACGAGGCCCTCTTCCGCCCGGTGGTGGCCATCTTCTGCAACGACCCGGCCGAGCGGCAGAAGCTTCTGGACCGCAAGGACCGCAAGGAGCGTGATGCTCCCGCCGGAAAGGAGTCCCTGGAGGCACTGGCCAGCTGCCAGCCTCCCGTCGTCCTCGGCAACAAGCTGATCGTACCTGTCATAGCCAAGGAGGTGGACGAAGTGCTATCCCAGAAGGAGAAGCAGAAGACCCAGAAGCAATCACACAAGGTCCTGCAGCAACTGCAGCAGGAGCGGCAGCAGGAGCAGCAGCGGGAGCAGCAGCGGGAGCAGCAGCGGGAGCAGCAGCGGATCTCCTTGAGGTCCTTGGCGGCGGCCGAGGATGCTGCCCAGGCCCAGAGATTCGCGGAACTCTCGCATCTCAACAAGCCCAAGGCTCAGGTCCAGGGCAAGGGCTCCAGCCAGAAGAGCGGGAGCGGCACCTCCGAGGACGAGGCGACTCCCGTGACCACAGGCGCCGTCAAGCCGACGAAGAAATTGAAGGGTGGTAAGGCGAAGGTCGCTGGAAAGGCTCCGGAAAAGCAGCCCGAAGAGAAGAAGCCGCCCAAGGAGGTGGTGGAAGCGAAGCGGGAGGATTCGGACGCTGAATCGGATCACGCCGACAGTTTGCTGGCCAACAAGGGAAGCATTGCGGCTGTAATGGTCAGCAGTGCCAGTGCCCAGGGATTGAGTCTCCACGTCGAGACAGAGGAGGAGGAGGACCAGTCGGAGCAGCCGGAGGTCGCCGATTCCTGGGATAAGGAGGAGCCGGAGGAGCCAGAGGAGGATCCGCAGCCCGTCAAGGCGGTGCCCAAGAAGAAGCAGACGTCGGGATCTGGAGAAGGAGCCGGAGCGGGAGCCACAGCAACCATGACAATCGAAAGGAGCAAGGATAAAGCCAAGGAGAAGGAGAAGGAAAAGGAAAAGGAGAGGGAGAAGGAGAAGGAAAAGGAGAGGGAGAAGGAGAAGGAAAAGGAAAAGGAGAAGGAGCGGGAGAGAGAACGCGAGGAGAAAGAAGAAAAGGAGAAACAGGCGAAGCTTAAAGAGAAGGAACGGGAGAAGAAGCAGAAGGAAAAGGAAAGAGAAGAGAAGCAGAAGGAAAAGGAAAGAGAAGAGAAGCTCAAGGAGAAGGAGAAAGAGGAAAAGCAAAAGGAGAAAGAGGAGAAGCAAAAAGAGAAGGAAAGGGAAGCAAAGCTCAAGGAGAAAGAACGGGAGGAGAAACTCAAAGAAAAGGAAAGGGAGGCGAAGCTGAAGGAGAAGGAAAAAGAGGAAAAGCAGAAAGAAAAGGAAAGAGAAGAAAAACAGAAAGAAAAGGAAAAAGAGGAAAAGCAGAAAGAAAAGGAACGCGAAAAAGAAGCAAAGATCAAAGAGAAGGAGCGCGAGGAGAAGGAAAAGCTGAAGAAGCAAAAGGAAAAAGAACGTGAAGAGAAGGAAAAAGAAGCCAAGATACGAGAGGAGAAGCTCAAGGAGAGAGAAAAAGAGGAAAAGCTGAAGGAGAAGGAACGGATCGAACGAATCAAAGAGAAGGAAAAAGAAGAAAAAATCAAGAAGGAGAAAGAGGAAAAAGAAAAGGAAAAAGAGGAGAAGCTGCGCGAGAAAGAAAAGGCGGAAAAGCTCAAAGAATTGGAAAAAGAGGCGAAGCTTAAAGAAAAAGAACGCGAAGAACGCGAAAGAGAGGCAAAGCTGAAGGAAAAAGAAAAGGAGAAGGAGAAGGACAAAAAAGAAAAGAAAGACAAAACCCTGGAGAAGGATAAAGAGAAGACGAAACCACAAGAAGACTCCGGCTCGACCAGCTACGTCGTGAAAGTCGTTGAGATGGCGGCCACTCCTGTCAAGAAACCAGCGGCTGTCCCCCTCCCAGCCAGTCCCTGGAAACGGGTTGTGGAAGAGGCACCAGCCAAACTGCCGGCTGTCCAGGACTATCCCAGCCTGGGCAACAAGAAGACCACAAAGAGTCCGGAGAAGAAGCGGGACGAGAAGCTGCTGCCCGGCCTAACCACTCCCCCCAAGGATGAGTCACGGTTGCCAGGCGCCACGGCTGTCAAGAACAATTTCGAGGACTTTCTCAGTGGCCTGAAGCCACTGGAGGCACTGCCACCGCTTCCGGCTCTGGAACCCCTGGAACCGCTGGGGGTGTCCAAGAAGGAGGCGGAAAAAGACGCTCAGCTCAGTCTGATCAACTTTGAAAGTCCTCTGCTGGAGAACGCAGCGATTCCAAGGACCATCTCGCCACCGCCGAGGGGTTTCACGGAGCAGAACCTAATCCTGGCTCTCTGCGGATCCTTGCACTACGAGAACGAGCAGGAGAGGATCAAGGAGCAGGAACTGGAACTGGAAGTTGAGACGGAACCGGAACCGGAACCGGAACAGGAGTACCTACCCTTGAGTACCCTGGCTCTGCAGAAGTCCACTTCCACCTCGAACAACTCGTCCGGCTCCGAGGAGATCGTCATCATGGAGGAGCCTACGAAGAAGCTGAGCAAGAAGCACAAGCGCCTGAAGCAGCTCCAGCTCCAGCAGCAGCAGCGTGAGAGGGAGCGTGAGCGTGAACGGGAGCGGGAGCGGGAGCGCGAGCAGGAAAGGGAACCCGACGATGAGGAACTGCGTCCGCTGATCAGCGTCAGCATGTGCGATTCCCAGCTGGAGATACCGGAAGGCGGAAGCAAAACAACGCCCGAGAAGGATGAGAAACCGGAGCGAGAGTCAGAGCCGGATGATTGCGAGGATCAGGAACCGGAGCAATCCCTACCCGAGGACTTGCTTCACTTTGGCAGCAGTGGCGTGGCAAACCTCGTAGCCACCACCGCCACCACCACTTCCACCACCACGGACAGCGAGGGGCCCGTGCCGGCCACCACCTCCGACGACAACCTGGTGTACGGCTCCTCCTCCACGAGTAGCTCCACCCCGCACAAGCTCAAGACCAAGAAGCTGGAGCACAAGATCAACCTGATCGCCGCCATAGAGGCTGCCACTTCCTCCTCCACGTCCTCGGCGGAGGAGAGCAGTGTGGAGACCACAGTGCATCCCGATCCCACGGGCCTGGGTCTGGGATCCGTTTCCCAAGCCGCGGGGGCTGCCACCTCCGGGGCAGGAAGCCTGGGCGCCGGCGGGGTAGCCAGCTCCACCCTGCCAGCCGCCGGAGGCGTCACCTCCGTGGGCCTCGGGGTGGGCGTGGCCAGCCCGCCGAGTGCCACAAAGAAAAAGACAAAGCGCCGCAAGAGATAAGAATTAGCGATTTGTTTGCTGTGCGTCTTCAGCTTGGTGGTCCTGTGGCATCTCTACGCCAACCGGGAGGATCCTGCCCACCGGATAGCCTCCGGGGGAGCGCCCTCCGCCCAGGCCCTGCAGCAGGCGCCGATGTTGCCGCCGGATTCGGATCCGGACACGGGTCAAGGACCGGGAGGCGACTCCGCTCTGAAACAGGACAGAAGCAGCGCCAAGTAGCCGAGCCGAGCCGAGCCGAGCCGAGACAGCAGCAAACACCCGCCCCTCTCCACACCACACTCAAAAAAGGGGGATTCCAGTGGGAATCCTGGCTTAGATCCTTGCAAGGACGAACGTAATCCAAGAACATGAACAGATTTTAGCTTAATTCTTAGCTGAGTGCAAACCGGGAGATGTATCTTAAATCTTCAGTAAACACAAAAACCAACAAAAAAACCAACAAAAAACCAACAAAAATCCAACAAAATACAAAAAAAAAAAAAAAACAAAAGAAAACACACAAAACACTGCAAAAAAAATTGTGATTTATCGAAAAGAGAACAGAAAACAAAAGATTAGATTTAAAGAATATTTTAATTTAAAGCAAAACCAATTTAAAGCATAAAAACCAAAACGACTTAGCGATTCGTTAAAATAATGGAAAAAAAAAGATTAAAAAAGATGACGAGGAAACGAGGAAAAAATGCGACAAAAAATATTTAATTACTAACCGATTTTTATGTGCAAAGTTATATTGTTAGCTATATATTTCTATAAATTATATACATAAATAATATACGAGTATATACGAGATATAATACTATATATAAACTACACCCTCTATACGAGTATATAAAAAAGGCCTAAGCGTAATGATGGAAAGCGATCCAAGTATCAAAAATAATTAATGCTCTCAAATTGTATATAAAACCAAAAAAAAAAAACAAAAAACCAGAAAATTACCAGAAAATGCTAGAAATTTTGTAAAACGGATATCCTGCCCCAAGCTTACTCACACTCATACACACACACAGCAATACAATATCCTTTAGGGAACCCCGTTAGTCGGTACCAGGACCTCTTCTGATCCGCACTAAAGGGCGCCACCTATGGAGCTACTAAATGCAATATTTTGATTGTAACACTAATTGTCCAATGTCACAATTGTTAGAATTGTTTTCAGGCTTTGCTTTCGTTAAGTTTTCTCTCTCTCTCTCTCTCTCTCTCTCTTTTACCCCCAAGGACCCTATTTAATTCTTCCGTAACCCCCTATTTTTTTTTACTTTACCAAACTTTACTCTATTTGTTAATTTATTTAATTTAGTAGCAATGGTCTCTCGTAGGAATTTAAACTATTCTCCTGTGTCTGTTTTTGTTTCGTTTTGATTATGAGTTTTATTTTATTTTTTTTTTGAGTTTTGTTTTTTAAGATTGTAAAAAGAGAAGAAAATCCAATTTTTTTGTGTATATAAAATATAAAGTTTAAAATTGATGTCTAACTCGCAGTATTTATGATTTACGATTGAGAAACGGATAGACAGAAGTGATGGAAATGAGGCAAGGAATCGTTAAACACTAAAATTTAATTTAATTAAATGATGTATAATTAAATAAATGCAATTTTAGTTAAAACAACAAAGCTGACACAAATGTCTTGTAATTGCTATTATGACGGGCGGTTTTACCTTTCAGCGATTTTAATTGATTGGTAGAAGGGTATCATTTATTTTAAGTTATACAATTTTAAGGTATTATTAGAGTTTTATTAGAATTTACACTGTAAATCTAGGCTTTAATTATTGGGAATCAGAAAACTGGGTTTAGACTCTAACAATGTTTTTTGGAACATATTTGTAGCTCTTAATGGTTTCGATCTTTAAGAACATGATATCTTTGGCAAATAATTTATAAAAATTTCCTTTTTAAAACTTTATATCTCCGCTCTTTGGTATGTCGTTTTTGAAACGTCATATCTCTGCTCTTTGGTATGTCGGTTTTAAACAAAAAACACATAATTCAAGTCATATCTACGCTCTTGTCAATGAAACTTTGAATTCGATCTACATATCGAATAACTAAGATCAACATAACGTGGTGCAAGGATGTGTTGCTTAAAAACGTCATATCTCCGCACTTTGGTATGTCATTCTTAAAAAGACATACATCACTTGGAATATATTTGTATATTTTTTTTATCAAACTACGAGTCACGTTGCTTCTCGCGGATAAATGTCTCTAAAAATCGTCGTATCTTCACTCGTTTCTATGTTGCTTCTAATTCGATCTACATATCGAGTAACATAAGAGCGACATAACGTCGTCAGCGTCATATCTCCGCTCTTTTACATGTCGTTTTAAATAAGACATACATAATATGGTATTTATTTTTATGTTTTTCCAACAAACTAGGAGCAACGTTACTTCAGGCGAAAATATGTCGCTAAAAATGGTGATATTTTCTCGCTTTGTCCCGCTATGTCGCTTCTAATTCGTCTCACATCTCGAGTAACTTAGATCGACATAACATGGTGCGAGGATGTGTCGTTTAAAAACTTGATATTTTCATGGAATATTTACCATATTTACGTACAATAACTTTTATTTTGGCAACTTTGCTTCCAATATTAACAATCAAGTAGAAATACTTAATATATGTCGTTTTAAATAGGGAAAAAAATGTATATTATTTTGACTATTCTGAGAAAAATAAGTTTTATTGATTCATAAAACATAAGAGAGATATTTTTAAAAATGTTTGTTTTGGATGGATAAGATGCGTAACGATATATTTTAGATAACTACCAGGTTTCTGATAGCTCAGGCACTTGGCAGTGTCCTGTCACTTTGAATTCGGTTACTTTCAATCTAGTCACACTTCAGGTGGTTTCTTATTGAAAAAAAAAATATCAGTGGAGTGAGAAAATATGGTATAAATTTATAGAATAAATAAAGTTAAATCGTGAATATATTTTAACTTCTTCTATATCTTGTATTCCTTTTAGCAGTTAATTATTTCACCAAGGACCAGCTGGACGGATTCTCGCTTAACAACAACAACAACATCAACAACAACGTAATCCCAACCAAAGGCAACATGAATCCCAATCCCAATGCCAATCCCAATGCGATGCTGAACAACAAGAGCGGCCAGCTGAAGGCGGAGGTGGGCATCGTGGAGGCTGGAGGAGATCCGTACCCGATACGGCACTCCTACGGGGACCAGGGCGGGGAGCTGTCGACGGTGGTGAACATCGAGATCTTCGACGACCAGCTGAGCATGAGCAGCATCAGCACCAACAGTCGCCTCTCGCTGGAGGGTCCGCCGGCTCAGTCCTCGCCGCCGCTGAGCCTCACCAACGGCCTGATGGACACCAATCTGATGCACTTCAGCGAGAGTGCTGGGCTGGGAGGAGGCGTTGGTGGCGCTGGAAGAGGCGGCGATGTGGATCTGGACGAGGAGGACGACCGCGATCAGGATCAGTATCAGGAACGGGTGCGGGAACGGGAGCGGGGCTCCCGCCGGAATTTGTGAGAGTTAATGCAGCGGGCCGGCCAGCTCCACTTGCGACGCATTTGCTCGCATCTCTTCAAGCCGCGTCCTTCAAACTAAGACACATGTCTCTTGGTGCTCTTGTTCTTCCCCTATATCCTTTACCGTTAAACTCCCGCCTCTGTATTTGTATCTTGTAACTGTAACAGTAACTGTAACTGTAACTGTAACCGTATCTGTATCCCCCAAATCCGTTTGCATCTGTAGTTTAATTTTTGCATTTTTTTTTGTTTAGACCAAGAAGTCGATATCCTTTTGTTAGTTTTGATTTAAAAAAAAAAAAAAAAACCAGCCCACTTAACAAAATAAGGAAAACCGAAATGTGAAATGCCAATGCAATAAAAAGGAAACAAAGCGTGTTGAAAGGATATATAAACATAGGAAATAGATCAGATCAGACCTCAGCTGAATACCGTGATATTTAAAATAAAATTTAACAAAACAAAAAACAAAACGAAACGAAATGAGAAATGAGGCGAAATACAATACAATATTAAATATATAGAAAAAGCAAAACGATTGGCAAATGGCAACAAGAGATCCACGATCCCCGATCCGCTAGGACCTACAAAATATGATATGATATGCAACTTGTAATAAAATAGTTACTCCATTTACTTATTAATCTTACCTTAGTCTAAGAAACAAGCTTCTCCTCGATTGATTTCCCCTTTTTGTTCGCTAAGATACAATATCTTTATACTTTATTTCATTGACTTTTTTTGTATGTTAGCCATGTAGGATGATAGTTTTCTATACTTTTATTATGTGAACCAAACCGAGTCCAGTCGAAACATCCCAATTTCTAAAGCATAGTGCGATTTTTGAACCCAAACAGAGGAAACGCACTGCCAGGGGTCGCAGGACCCTCCGGCCTAATGCAAATTCCAAATCTTGATTCTGCCTTCAGCATTCGCTTCGATTCTTCGATTCTTAAACCAAAAGATTCATTCCAAAACGTCAAGTCCATATTGAAAAAATAAAAAAAGAAACCAAACACCGAAACATATCCATAAACTGAAATGCGTATCATCGACATCCCCAAAAGAGATAACACGAATTGCTAACTTCATGCCGACGATATATATTTTTATGAATCTACATCTACACTATACACTATAGAAAGGATATATACCATAGATAAACATATTTACATATATTTAGAGAAGAGCCTTCTTTGGAGAAACGCAATCCCCATACGAAATCCATACGAGAATAAGAAATAAGCAATAAGATTTTTGGCTCTTGTTGCCTCCTGATTGTTGGATTGTTGATTCCTGATTCCTGATTCCAAAACTGAGTAACTGAGATCGCTGAAAATATTGAACAGGAACAAAGAAGTTAAAAGATAAAACTAACAAAATAATAGATACATAGATACATAGATACAAAACCTAAAAGCATACACACACACACACGCATACTGCTGGCCAGGTTGAGGTTGTGGATAGAAGATTGCAAATTTTATATACAAAACAAATCAAACTAAAAAAAAATATACAATAAATATATAAAGAAAAACACTGAAAAAAAATATAATGATAACAGGAGCGGAGTTTAAGGTGAAGAAACAAAACAAAACAATTCTATTTTTTATACTTGCAACTATCGTCTTCACGTTGTATTTCGATTTAAACTGTTTTTTTATTAGCCACCTAAGTTAGTTCGCCGATATGACTTCACATATATATATATATCATATATATAATCATATATAAACGCCCCCCAACATACCATATATCTTGATACCATATATATTGATTGAAAATTGGCAGAATATTTACTTAAAGCCTATGTATATCTATACGATTATACGCCCATGAGAGGCGACCCATCGGGGTCGTAATCGCATCGCATGTCTTTCCTTACCCTTTACCCCTTAGTTAATCGAAAATTACAAATGCTTGAAAAATACGAGTACTCGTATATACCATATACAAAAAAAACACACTTTTTTAATTCATTTGTATAACCGAATGTGTCATAGAATTCATTTTGCGGAGTCGTTTTTAGAACTCGACACCACCATATACTATAAATAAATGCATAAACTAAAAACCTAACTATGGAACTCTTTCTGGGGTTTTTGGGATTTCTGGGTTGGTTATGGATCGGAATTTGGATAATGGTTTAAAAGTGGCACGAAAACGATTTTTAGTTGCAGTCAAACGGAAGGGCTGTCAAACGGAATTAGTTGTTTTGGAGTTGGGCTTTCTTTATTTAATAGTACCTGGTATCTTATGTTGTATTAAAAGCACGGAAATTTTTGTTCTGAATAGCGGTAAGCGGTTTTCTTAAAAGGTAATATAAAGTAAATGAGTATCGGGTATCCTATAGTCAGAATCTTGTTTTAAAGGTAACTTCCAGGCCTGTTCGTTGAGGTATACCTGGTATCATATCTCTTATATTGTCATCAAATTTGTAAGATGTTTTATACTAAATTGAGTTAACTAAGTACAGGTATCCTTCGTATAACACCGTTTTATACAACGCGGTTTCAGTTTCGATATAACGCGATTTGGAAAAAAATTAGGGTTTAGTACAAAGCGAAATTTTGTCTTATATAACGCGAAGGGGAAAATACATAATTATAAAATCTGGAAGAATAAAAATAAAGTTTTTAATAAACCTTTAATTTGTTTTAGTTTGTTTTTAAATTTTTGAATGTGAACACAATTATTTAAATTTTGTTTTTTTAATATTGAAATATTTACATATGTATATGTATTATTATTTATATTTTGTATTTTTAATTGTATAAAAAAGTCTACATTTTTGTATTGAGTTAAAAAATGTACATCTTTTATTTAGTATGTATTTTATTTTAAAAAAAAAACCTGTTGAAACATAACCCCCAAATTTATATAAAAACTAAGGTTTAGATAACTCGGATTTACATAACGCGCCATTCTTCTGGAACTTAACTATCGCGTTATACGAGGGATACCTGTATACCTGTATTTGGTACCTTATTGCCAGAATCTTGTCTTAGAGGTAAAATTCAGGCTTTTTCTTTGCGGAGTACCTGGAATCATATATTCTTTCCTATAGGTACCATATGTAAGGGATTTTCCACAAATGTAATAGATGTCAAAAATTAAAAGAGTATCGGGTATCTTATAGCCAGAAGCTTATTAAAGGTCTTAAACTTTATCAGTTATGGATTCCTATTCTTAAATAGGTATATTTTTTTAATATTTGTTGTACTCTAATTAAATCGTAATTTATACTGATCGTATTCGTTTTTTTTAAAGCAATATTCAAGCTTATAAATTTTTTCCAAGTTCTGATTATGAAATAGTTTTGATTAAAGGCAATTTGTAGAGTTTTTGAGGCTTATTTATCCATATTGCTATTATTTATTATATATATTAGCAACACGCGTTCTATTAATATTAATGATTTGTTTAAGGCATTTTTTAGACGCAGATACTGGGATGATGGAGTAAGTTTCTCAATACTAAAACTCTAAGAAAGGTACCGGGTATCTTAATATCTCTAGGCTTTTTATACAAATTAGAAAGTATCTTTAAAAGGGGATTTTTTTAGAAGCAAATACTTGGATAAAGATGGAGTAAGTTTCTCAAAACTAAAGCTCTAAGATAAGTACTTGATCTGTTAGATATATTATGATGTATTTGCTTAAAACTTTTTTTAGACGCAGAAAGATGGAGCTGGACTGAGCTCCTCTAAATTAAAGTTTTAAGATTCAAGCGAGTACCAGGTATCTTATTGTCCTTTGGCTCTCTATACATATTAGGATGTAAAAAGCAACGAATGTACCGGGTATGTAATAGATACAAGGCATATGTAAATAAGACTTTGTTAAAAAAGTACTGGGATCTCAACTACTGGGATCTTAAACCCCTGATTTGAGTACCGGATATCTTAGAGTGACTTGGCTTCAGATGAACTTAAGCTTTCAATATTTATTCCGTTTTAATAAGGGGATTAGGATCGATAAGATTGGGTCCTGGGATTGGTGGGTTCGACTGGGTGGGGACTGGGGATATCGCTAGCTTCTGCTAGAGGTCTTCTGTTCTGCTCTTAAGCCCCTGTTATGAGTACCGGACATCCAATAGTCTTCAAATCAAGTTAATCTTTCATTATCTCAAGTATTCCACCTGTGATGAGTACCGGATATCTGATAGTGACTTCAAATCAAGATAAGCTTTCAATATTTATTCCGTTTTAATAAGAAGATTAGGATTGATAGGGTTGGGTGGTGAAAGTGGTGGAAGTGGTGGGTTCGGCTTCGCATATCTCGGGACACGTCTGGGGGCTATCTCTAGCCGCTGCGGCTATTGCGTCTCTTGTTCTTCGTGGACTTGTTCTTGTTTTTCCTGTTCTTCCGCTCCTTCTTCTTCTTGTGGCTGCTCTTCGTGTCCTTCTTGCCCCTCTTGTGGTGGGCGGTCCAGTGGGTGATGTGCTTCTCCTTCTTCTTTTTCTTGGTCTTCTCGGTTGTGGTGGTCGCCGCGGTGGTGGTGGTGGTGGCAGAGGCCTCCGTGGTGGCAGTGGTTGAGGAGCTCGAACTGGTTGGGGTGGAAGAGGCGGCTGGGGTTGAAGAGGCGGCTGGGGTGGAAGAGGCGGCTGGGGTGGAAGAGGCGGCTGGGGTGCCGGTGCTCGTTGTTCCCGCTGCCTCAATGGCCACCAGGCAGGCTACGCAGAGGATCGCTACGCAGAGGAATCGCATCTTTGGATTGGAACGGATTGGATTGTCCAAGAACTGTGTCTCTTTCGGTTTCTGGTCCCGGCTTTTATACTCCCCCACATCGCTCAGCATCCACGCGCTCCAAGATTGGAGCTGTTTAACCTGGACAAACATTGCTTTCTTTCCGTCTGTCTTTGTTCTATCGCTTTTTATTTGGCGCTCCTCTATTTGCACAAAACATGCTTAAAATACAATATTTGGCTCCATTTGCCGAAACCCCAATCGAGGGTATAACTTCCCCCCCAATCATACTAAAATTGTATCACTTTTAATTTCTATTCCTGACTAAAAAAGTTCTTTATTTAACTTCAATTGTTAATTTCAATTTAAAATGGACTTTGACTGAATTTGATGAAAAGCTTCTTAAAGTTCAAAATTTTCCATTGAAATTGCAGATTTTTTTGTCTTTTAGTTGCTTTTTTTAATTGAAGTAAATATTTTAAAATATTTATGAAAATATGAAATAAGCATTTATTCTTAAAGCTTTGAAAATTCAGAAACAAATTTCTAAGAACATCCTTGATAAATATCCTTTAGTCCTTTTAGATTATTATTTTTATTTAGAAAAACCCATTCTTGTTCCTTTCTTGGGCTTCGGATGGTATATGGATATTTCATAATAAAATTATTTACAGATTTATACTATATACTAGACTATATCCCTTTCTATAAAGTATATAATAAACAGTATTTATTCTAAATTCTAAATTATTCTAAATTTAAATAAAAATGTGTTAATTGTATCTTAGGAACTAAATTTAGAACTAAATTCAAGAGGTACAATATTTATTACCAGAGCTTATCCAGAGAGCTTACCAGAGATTATACAAAATAGGTACATCCTAAACCCATTAATAATTGTGTTTTGGAAAAACTAAACTTGTTTTCAAATGGATGTACTTTTCAGGAACTTCCGTATAAGTAAAAATGATAACTTTAATATAAAGTAAATTATATAAAAATATATAATAAATATAATAAAATATATATAATAATAATATATAATAAAATTTTACCATCTTTAGTGCTTTTAGATATATTTTATGTTTAATTTTGAATATAGATGTTAATGTTTCCGTTTGCATTTCACAAAGACAGGGTTCGACCTTGATTTGATATTTTGTCGTAAAGTCGGAGTTTCCAGACTCTTATAGGACTTTTTTATAGGAAAATACTTTCTATTTTATTTGATTGAAATTTGTTTCGTTGGTTTACAAGTTTTCAAAAGCACATAAAAATATTTCAAATATATTCCCATATTCAGACACTCTCATCGAGTAGTTTACTTTTACTTTTATTTTATATCATTTATGCAAAAGGTCAATTTCAGGGTCAAATCAATTGGTTCCGTCTCGTTCCCGTTCCCGATCCCGAGACTTGTCTGGTCTCCAAACAAGGTCAAGGTCAACGCCGCCTGGAAACTGCCAAGGCACTGGAAAATATTTTACTTCTTTAGACGAAAAAATAATAAAAATAAAAATAATAAAATATACAAGCAAATATAAAAAAGTAAGGTTTTTTTTTTAGATCAGAACATAAATTTTATATATTGAATATATTCATATTGTATTTAAAAAAGTGTATTTTATATTAACGATAAAGACATAAAGTAATTGGAGAATTTGAAATTAACTATATATTTATATTAATATATATTTATATAAAAAAAGTGTTTTAATATTACAATTTTTTAGATAAGAAGCTAAAGAAAATAATAAATAACTTTTTTTTGTCTAAAATTATCAAAAATTGTATACAAGAATATAATTTCAATATTCAAAGATTTTCACCTATTTTTTCTGTTATTTTATGTAGGGTTAATGGTGAAAATAATTTAATATTGAAATTACTTTTTAAAATAAAAAAGTACGTATAGTAATGTATTAAATTTTACACACAGCATTTTGAAACAAAGCTATGTAAATGGAAAAAATAAATCAGGGTTTCCCCTTAATATCAAATATTCAAAAATAAACAATCTTGATTTTTTTAGTGTAGGTTTTAATCCATAAACTTTGTTATGCCATCCATCATTATACAATCTTTGATGATTGATGGTGGATGATGGACTACTGGACAAAATCCCCGAGTAAGTTACGATTTACAGATTTGTTTAAATGATTGATAAGCTTGTAAGATTTTAAGACTTTAAGTCAATTAGTCGAGGGGTTCAAGGGAAGGGATTAAATTTCGCAATGGCTTCCCTTTCCTTAGCTCTTTGGGGCTTCTGCCTCTAACCCCTCTTGATCCTCTTGCTCCTCTTGCTCCTCTTACTCCTCTTGCCCTTGCAAGGCCGTCAAATGGCAAACTAAATAAATATTTATTTGCACCACAAAACACCACCCATCACAGCCGCACGCACAGCCCCATCACGCCACAATGGCCCCTTTGTTGAATTAAGTGTTTCCATTGTTCCCATTGTTCGCGAGGCTAAGAGCCGCGCTCAGGGTTGCCAGGCAGACTGCAGACTGGTTCTTGATTTGATTTTAGAACCTATCAGTGTATGTGTCAAAGAAACGTTTATATATATATTATTAATTAATACCGAATAAAACATACCCTAAGACTATGCAACGTTTTGAATAACATGTGATACCCGGTACTAAGTACAATGGGACACAGAAAACACAGTTTTATTAAGTCTTAGGTTCAAGGTTTAAGTTAAGTTTTTTAAGATCATTAATAAAAAATATATATCTAAGCACTTAAGAATAATCAGAATAATAAAAACATCAATCTTTCAAAGTAATAGAAGTCAGAGGATGAAATCCTTTTCATGGCGACCGTGACCAAGGAATCAACAGCAACAAGTAGGAAGGACAAAGAACAATTATACAAAAGAATGTGCGATATGTCAACCAAGACTTAACAAAAGAAATTTATATTTTTGGGTTATTATAGAAAAATGGACTTGGGAGATCCAGGAACTACTAATCAGGAGCTAATTTGAGCAATATTAAGGCTCCAACATATTTCTTTAAACCCAAAAGTACCCCTCTTAACAAATTTAATTTTTTCTATATAAGTATAATGATTTGATTTAATTTTGAATATATTTCGGAAATGAAAGTGCTGTTCTTTTATTCCCATATTTCTGGTTTTATAGTATTTTAGATGCTTCTAGCATTTCCGTTCTTCTAATATAAATTCTTTAGCTATTTTCCAAGTTAATAAGTGATTTTATTGAATCCATACCTCATCTCTATCCATCAAGTAAAGGAAGCTACTGAACTAAAATGCAATTTATAGCTTAAGGGAAATATAGTGTTATTATGAAGAGGGTCTGTATGACAAAATTTATTGATGAAATTGTCTCTAACTACTTGAGTTCAAACTTTGAACTGCAAAGTAACTATATTTACTCGAAATGGGTCTCAGAAACTGAACTTGTTTGGCAGTTAATTCGATAATTGGCCTTTTACAAAGCACCAGACATGCAAACTGTTATTTATTTTACGTAGACGAGTCGGAAATCTGAAATCACGCTACCCTGACTATTCGCCACCCACTCACCGCCCTGGCTTGGATACACCCTCTCGGATTCAGTTCCGTGTGCGTCGTCATCATGCTCGGATCGGTGCTTCTGGGGATCGTGACGCTGCTGGGCGTGATCTACGGGTTCCTGGTATCCAATTTCGGGCACTGGAGGCGGAGGGGAGTGCTAGAGCCACGGGTCCTACCGCTCCTCGGATCCTTTCCCAACATGATTTGGCCGCGCCAGCACTTTACCATCGATATGCAGGACATTTACAAGTAATAGTATGCGATACCCGGTACTAGCCGATACTAATAATCCTTATTTTGGATGCAGGCGCTACCGGGAGACGGAGAGCTATGTGGGCTGTTACCTGCTGAGGGCTCCCAAGCTCCTGGTCCTGGAACCGCGTCTCGTCTACGAGATCTTCGTGAGCGCCTTCCGCCACTTCGAGGACAACAACGCCGCCCTGATGGTGGACACAGCCAAGGACCGGCTCATCGCCCGCAATCCCTTCGTGCTCCAGGGCGACCACTGGCGCCGGGAACGGGCCATCTTCTCCACCCTGTTGACCAACGGCCGAATCCGCACCTTGCACTCGATCATGGAGCGCGTGTGCCGGGATCTGTGCGACTTCCTGGCCAAGGATACGACTGGACCCCGAGGAGGACCCCACGACGCAACTGATGTAACCAAGATGCTTCTAGTGCTGCCTGGTCTTAAAGTTTGCCTTCCAGCTCGGTCTCCGCTTCACCGGGGAAACCCTGTTCGACTGCGTCCTAGGCATTCAGGCGCGCAGCTTTAGCCAGGACCCGCTTCCGGTGATTCGCCAGAACCAGGAAATGTCCAGTGAGAACAGCGGCCTGGCCATTGCCGGAGCCGTGTGTGGGCTTTTCCCCAACCTGCCCCGGCGGCTCCGCCCTAAGGTTTTTCCCCGCTCCTACGACCGCTTCATGGGCGGCGTCATTGGCCAGGCCCTCCGGATCCGCCGCTCCAGGCCCCAGGCCCGGAATGACTTCCTCAACCACCTCCTGGACCTGCAGAAGGAGCACGGCCTCTCCGAGGAGGACCTCACCTCCCACGCCATGACCTTCATGTTTGACGGACTGGACACCACCTCCACTAGCATCGCCCATTGCCTACTTTTGGTGAGTTGAAGGAAGAATATGAAATATTTATACCCGGTACATGTTTTGGAGGGAATTTATCTAGCAGAGAGAGGAAAACCCATCCGACTTCTTAGACTGTAACATTTATACGACCTAGCCATGTCCATAGAGAAACTCGTTTGTGTTTTAAGTGGGAACCTGCCACGTTGGCTTTGTCTCACGGGCCCCTTATGGGAGAGGAATTTAAATACTGCATCAATCAGTTGGAACTTCAAGTATTTTCCGCCAGACACAGAAAAAAGACGATTTGTTCGGTCATGGGTCCACCCTCGGTAAAGGACCGAGGCCTATCCAAATCCTCTTCCGATCTTTGGGATCACGGCACCCGGTTGAAAAGGCAATTCCACGCCGAACTTTCTTAACTTCTTAATGGTTCTAACCGCTTTTGGGTGCTAAACCACAGCCACCACGATGCTCCCACAAGAGGGCCGGGTACGATGCACCACATATTATCACAGCCTCTGGTCAGGCGTCGTACCCCGAAAACATTCCCGGTTTTGACTCTCCAACTGTTTGGGATCGCGAACCCTGGGAAATCCAGATAGAGTCATTATATTCGAGGTTCGACGTCGATCAAGGTTGTTTCAATTGCCGTGATCAGCTGCAATTTTCCAAATGCTCTGATACAAAGCCAATTTGTTTATTTTTCAACCAAGTCCGAATAAAGACTGTCCTAAGAAGTTAAATTGCATTTCCTCAAAGTTTTCAAGTTCCATAGTTAGTTCAGTTTCTCTTCTTACGATATGTGTTTTGGTTTTTCTTTGAATGTTGGTATTAACGAAACAAGAATTGAATACAAAATATATGTTTTGTAACGTTCTTATTTATAATTTAAAATCTGTCCGAGTGGACAATTATTAAATGGTTTGGGGGTGACATTGACATAAGAGAGGTACATGGAATGTATATCTAATGAGGTTGACTTTGGTGTCTATTGATGGGGGAGGTCAAGCGGGTGTTTCCTCTTCAGTCGTCTTTGGGATTGGCTATTGTCTAGGAGGTTGATGGCCAGATGGTTGGGGTGGTTGTCCAGTCTTTTTTTGTATCTTTTGCTGAGACGGGTGATCCCCTCTGCCACCCAAGGAATACCAAGCTCTTTATGAATGATGGAGTTTTCGTGGTACGGATGGGTGCTAGAAACTGTTCTTAGACATTTATTTTGAAACCGCTGGATTCTGATGCGGTTTCAACTGCTTGCCTTGCCCCACATCTGTATCCCATAGGTCCAGATTGGATTCAGGACTACTTTGTATATAAGCAGTTTGAGTTTTTCTTTCAGCTTGGACCTTCTTTAAATCAATCGCATCGATTTTCTTCGATTTCTAGATAGAAATCTCAACGCCCAAGCCCAAGATTCAAATTACGAAATAAGCAAGATTTCATTTACAAAAGAAACCCATTGGCAAGTGCAGAAAAGCCTCTAAAAAATTGAGAAACCCTTTTTTTTCAAAAAGTATCTAAATTCGAAGTAGAAACTCAAGTAATTCTTGGAATGGTTAGTCCGAATCACAGCAAGCCTTGGAAAGAGTAGATCTCCAGTCGGGTCGTAACATTTCTCATTCATTTATAAGTTTTCACTCGGTGAACACGACCGCTCTCGCTCTTGAAATACATATATTTTCAAAATTGTTTTCTAAAATATATTATACATATTTGCGAGTATTTTTGTAATTCCCTCTCTCACATGTATCTCGACAATTTGGTTTTCCACGATGTCCTGCCAGCTTGGACGCTATCCGGAATGTCAGCAAAGGCTATGGGAGGAACTGCAGCGGGCTGGTGGGGCCTCGGAGCTGCCCGACTTGGACGCCCTAATCGAGTTGCCCTACCTGAGTGCCTGTTTCAATGGTGAGTAGTGACCCGAACTGGATAGAGTCCTGATACTAATCCGTATCCGTATCTGTACTTCCAGAGAGCCTCCGGATGTATCCGGCCTCGGGGTGGGCCGCCAAGACCTGTACCAGCGAGTACGAGTTGCAGGGCAGCCACCAGAAGGAACCGCTGAAGCTCCGCCCCGGCGACAATATCATGATTCCGGTGTACGGGCTGCACCACGACCCGGAATACTACCCGGAGCCGGATGAGTTCCGCCCAGAGCGGTTCTTGGATGGCGGACTGAAGCGCCTCAAGCAGCAGGGCGTGTTCCTCGGCTTTGGCAACGGGCCGAGGCAGTGCGTCGGAATACGGTTGGGCCTGGCCATGGCCAAGGCCGCCCTGGCCGCCATCATCCTTCGCTTCCTAGTGCGGGTCAACCACCGCACCCCTCCCGGCATCCAACTGGACCCACACATCTTTGTCGGCGTCCACAGGGGAGGCATCTGGCTGGACTTTGATCCGCGCCAAACCCAGACACAGACCAAAGCCCAAAAAGGGCTCCATTAGGTATCAACCATCAGGCTAGAGAAGATCGAGCAGAGGATCCCAGATCGCTTTTTCTTGTTCACTTTTACGTTGTTTAGTTTTATCATCTTCGATGCATGGAAGGCCAATATAAATTAGAGTGGAACGCCTTTGTTTGCGGCCCGGGTTGGGGTTTTGGTTTGGGTCTTCCAATTTATGGATCTTTGGGTTGGGGATTTGTGGACATTATTGGGGAATTATGTCATCGATTCGCATTCGTAGGCCATTCATCAATGGGCTTTGGCGGAGGCTGGGAATGCATTTGCGTTTTCCACACTCTAAGAAATAACCCACGGATTGTAAGCATTCATCGAATTTAATTTAAATTTCAAACTATATTTAAATGGGTTTTTGTAAAAATTCGGATAATGTAGTGATTATTATTTTTTTTTTTATTTGCAAAGGTTTCTTAGATTTTACCACAGATGTGAAAATGTCATAAAAAGTTGGTATGTAAATTAATTTAAGTAAATAAAAAGAACTTTCCATGTGTCTGTCGATTCATTTCTTATATAATTCATTATCATAATACTTATTCCATAATCGGAAATCCTTTAATTCGAATAATAAAACAACTATCATTGGTTAGATTAAATTAATTCTTGCTTTAGAAAAAAATATTACAAATTAAAGAGTACTCTTTTTAATTAATTAATAAAAATTACTAATGAAAAACATCACGAATACCTATATCTAAGCTGTAAAAGCACAACTCGGTTTTGTATCTTTTAGAAATTATAATATAAAAATCTCAAAAAAAAGCATTATATTTAAATTAAGTTTTGATAGAGATATTTATCCTTTTTTTATTTTATTTTTATGATTTTAGTTAAAACCCCCCAATAGAATGAAAAATGTCTACATTTTTTAAGATGCTTGAAAATGACTAAAAAAATAAATGCTAAGAATTGTTTTCCACTTATTTTTTTTGAGGCTTCGCCCCATAAGGAGCTACTACCTTTTTAAAATAAAAAATATTCAATTTTCATGCAATATAATGCAAAAAATGTGAAACAATATTGTGTTTTTAATACAATACAATATTTAAAACAATCTTTAAAAGTGAGATTATAATATAAATTTAAAAATAATACCAAATCAAACTAAATTCCACCCTATATCAAGAGAAGCAATAGTTACGTTTTAAGTCTAAAATATTTCCTTGCCAATATTGAGGTTCTAGTTAAAAGTATTTAATATTTTTCAATATTATTCACCACTGAACTGTTGTTTCTTGCAGTGTATGAGACCTTTCACCAAAAATCGTACGCCTCTTTCCCAGGGCGGAAGCCAAAAGAAATCGAAAACCTGTCAAAGCCCGAAATTACAAACCGAAAACGCAAAAACCCAAAATCTGAATGAAATCGAAATCTGAATGGAACCACCGCGAAGGTCACGCTCTTTGGAGAATGGGAATTGGGATTTGGACACGCCTTTGGGCTTTGGGTTAATCACGGATCGTCGTCACAGTCACGAATTATACACTAAATTATCTATTTTCACATCGGATCAGGGAACTATATATCAAAGCCCACAAAACGAGAAAGATTGCAAAACATTTTGGTGGCCAATCAAAGGCCTATTTTGATTTAAAACGCGGTAAATCATGGAAAGGGTGTTGCATGTTGACTTTTTTGTTAAGTTTTTTTGTTTAATAAATATGTGGGTTTATTTATTTTCCATATTTTAGAGGGGAATTGAAATTAAAGCTTCCGATTTGCCAAGGGAAAGTAAATATATGAAGTTCAAGTCGGTTATGATAAAGGGTTTCAAAAGTTTGATTTGCTTTAAGGGCCTAAAATTTAGTTGGTCTGGAAATATATTTATATTTTAAGAGCCATAAAGCATGTCAACTTTTAAATATAAAATTTATTTCTTTCCAAATAGGAGTCTTTTTAATAATATTTATTATTTCCCCATTAAAAATTGCACTGAAACCCCCCAACTTACAACAAAAGACCCAACTTTGAATAAATAAAGAATAAATAAATATTTTGACAAGGGTTTTGTTTGTAAGTTAATTACCAATTCAAGGTCTTACCAATTTCCAATTCCCTAATAATTCCCTAATCTCCCAATCCCCCATCATCTCCTCTGCTAACAATTTAAACCACAAAATGATTTACATATATTTACGTAAGTATAAATTTATTGGGTAAGAAATTCGAATCGCTCGTTATTATTGCATGCAAATGATTTGATTTCGACTCTCGATTGCGATTGGAACTCCGGATTGCGATTGGGTTCGGGGGATTCGGTGGCTGGGAAATCCGCGTCCGTGATTCCCATGGAAGGCATGCGAAATGAGGTAGCTTTTGGTTGCATTCGAAATTGGAAAGAAAAGAAAAATATTTAGCGCTTGATGATGTGAGATTTTTACAACTAATCAGTGCTGGGTGTTGACCCTCGACCCGGACCCGGACTGTGGCCTCTAGTGCAGGCTGGCCACGGGGTGCAGGCGGAGAGGCTTGGAGGCGTGGCGCACGATCCGGGAACGGGGCCGGGCAGGGGGCAGGTATCCGTTCTGGACGTGCTGCACCCGTTGGGCTACCGGAGCCACCGAAGCCAGTGGAGCTGGGGAGCCGAAGTCGTCGAAGATCTTCACCGTCTGGACATGCGTCTCCGCCCCGCTGTGGGCGTTCTGGGTGACCACCTTGACCACGTGATGTCTGCCCTGGGGCTGCTCGTTGGTGGCACCCAGGATCTTGATGGTCTTGACGCCGGCCTGGTCGAGGGTCTCCAGCACCTTGAAGGTCCTGGTGGCATGTGGCTTCACGATCTGGACGGTGCGCACCCGGGAGCTGCCGCGCAGGGCAACTGGAGCCGCCACGGGGGCGGTGGCCGCCATGGCCACGTTGACCGCCACCTGGACGTCCTTGGGCATGAACTTCTGGAGGGACTGCTGGGCTTTAAGGCTGAGGGTCTGTGGCTGAGGGGCCGGGATGGAGACTGGCACTGGTGCGGGCACGGGCTGGAGCTTCTGGCTCTGCACTACGCGGTGGTAGTGGTGGTGCAGGTGGTGCTGCTGTCCCTGCTGGACCTGCTGGACTTGCTGGCGGCCATAGGCCTGGGCGTAGAACCTCGGACGCTTGGACTGCTCCCGGTACATGGGAGCCACCTCAATCACCTGCTGCTGCTGCTGCTGGTGGTGCTGCTGGAGGGACTGGACATGGTGGACATGGTGGTGCTGCTGGCGCACGGGCTGGGCGTAGCGGGTGAAGGGCTGGACGGTGTTCATGTAGCTGCGCAGTGAGTGGATGTGGGTCACCTGGGTGGGGGCGGGAGCTGGCAGGGCGGCGGGAGCACTGGCCACAGGTGGCAGGTAGCCAGAAGCCCGGAATTGCTGCTGCTGTTGCTGGTAGGAGACGGCTGGAGCACGTACCACCGGGGCTGGAGCGGGAGCAGGTGCGGGAGCTGGAATGGGAAGAGGAGCTGGAGCTGGCAGGGACACAGGAGCCGGAGCAGGAGCGGGGATGGAGACAGGGACAGGAGCAGGAGCTGCCACTGCAACTGGAGCAGGAGCTGGCACGGAAACGGGAGCAGGAGCAGGAGCTGCAACAGTTGGTGGCAAATAACCAGGAGCCGTGAAGTGCTGCTGTTGATGTTGCTGCTGCACCTGTTGCACCTGTTGCTGGACATGATGGACTTGCTGGACTTGCTGGACATGCTGGACATTCTGGACTTGCTGGACATGCTGGACTTGTTGCTGCTGCTGCTTGGGACGACCATAGACAATGTCGGAGGACTGCTGGGGTCTGGATACCTGAACCTGCGACTGGACAATGACCTGTTGCTGCTGCTGCTGCTGCTGCTGGAGTTGCAACTGCCTTTGCTGCTGCTCCTTGAGCAACTTGGTCTGGGTCTGGAGACTGTGGAGCTCGGCAATGGCGGCCTCAGAGTTCTCGGGCTTCACGAAATCATAGCCATCGGGCAGGACTCCCGGATGAGCCACTGTCGCCTGTGTGGGAGCAACAATCAGTTGCTGTTGTGGCTGCTGTTGCTGCTGCACCTGTTGCACCTGCTGAATCTGTTGCACTTGTTGCACCTGATGTTGCTGTATCTGTTGCACCTGATGTTGCTGTACCTGGGGCTGCAGCTGGAGCTGGGGCTGTGGCTGGGACCTGGGCTCATCGTAACCAGGAGGCAGGTAACCAGGAGCTCGGTACTCACCAGCAACACTCTGGACAGGAGCAACCTGCTGGACTTGCTGCACTGGAGCAGGAGAAGCACTGACGGCGTTGCCAAAGGCCTGACCCAGAGCCTCGGGCAGGGGATCGGGATTGGAGAATTCATACCCAGGGGGCAGATATCCAGGAGCCTGGTAGCTCTGGCTGGTACTCTGTTGCTGAGAAATCTGTTGCTGCTGGACCTGCTGCACCTGCTGTACTTGTTGCACTTGCTGGACCTGTTGTTGGACTTGCTGCTGAGGTGGCAGATAGCCGGGTGCCTGGTACTCAGCCTGGGCAGAGCTTCCAGTGGCCACCACTTGATTGCTGACCGAGTTGCCAGAGGGTGGCAGGTAAGTGGGAGCCTGGAAGACCTTCTGAGGCTGGGACTGTGGCTGTTGCTGTTGCTGGGGGAAGCTGATGGGCGTGTTAGTGGGTGGGAGGTAGTCCGGGGCCTGGTAGCTGGAGACGGTTGGGGCCAGAGACTGCGTCACTTCCTGGGAGCCAGTAGGAGGCAGATATCCGGGTGCCTGGTAGTTCTGTTGGGCATATTGCTGCTGTTGCTGTTGCACTTGCTGCACTTGTTGCACCTGTTGCTGTTGCACTTGTACGTGCTGCACCTGCTGCTGTTGCACATGTTGCACCTGTTGCTGCTGCACTTGGACCTGTTGCACCTGTTGCTGGACAACTGGAGCAGCCGCAGTGGGTGGCAGATAGGCCTGACCACTGAAACCACCGGAGGCTGCTACGGGAGCAGGGTTGGAGCGCTGGAAGTCGTGCTGGTAGGTCGAGGGGAAGGGCACAGGAACCGCAGCCTGGGTAGGAGCGGGAGCAACCGTGGCGACTGGAGCAGGAGCGGAAGCTGGGGCATCGGCAAAGCCCAGGAAGGACACATCCAGGCCGTCATCGTGGCCGTGGGTGGTGGGCGGCAGGTAGGCCTGGCCCGGACCCGACACCGGATTGTGAACCTCGAAGATCTGGTAGCCAGAGTTGCCGTAGTTGCTCTCCTGGAAGCCGCCCGTCTTGTAGTACTGCTCCTTCTGGATCAGAGACTGCTGCTGATGTTGCTGTTGCTGTTGTTGTTGTCGGAGCTTGAGCGATATATCCGCTTGGGTTAATCCACACATCCCGCAGATGGCGATCGCAACGAAGGCGCCGAGGAACTTGACCGGAAACGAGCGAGAAAACATTTTGTTTTGTTTAAACTTTTTTTGTGGTACACAGAAAAAAAAAGCAGAAGAATATCACTGGGTTATAGGGGTATATCCTGGGGGTAATCCTTGGGGGAAGGGCAGTCCCGGGCCACCACTTACATTCATGTTTGAGTCGGTGGTGCTTGAGCCTCGATGTCCAACCGTTCAATGATGCCCCCATTGACCCGGAGCCGCGTTTTATATGCTCTTCTCCGAAAAACTAGTCTGGCGGAGCATCTTCTCCGATCGATCTCTGGTTGCCATCATCGTTCGCTAATTTGCCAGAAAATGTGGTGGAGGAGAAAGGGCCGCGGCAGGGGTAGGGGCACGGGCTGGGGCATGGATGGGCCTTTCATTAACCCATCGAGTCTCCGCTCTTCGGGCAAACACTACGCAACATTTTTTTTTCACCCGAAAATGCAGATTCGGCTTATTGAGTTATCGCCGCTCCACTACACCCAACAAAAAAAGACGAAAAACAGACCTGGCCTGGCATCCGATAAAATGCAAACAAACAGAAACCGTTTAAATAAGTTGTATTGGCCAATATCGCACTAACATGGCCAACACACTTTTAGGAAGTAATCGAGCTCAGGCACGACTTTGTTGCCATTTTTTAGTCGTTTTAACGCAAATTTTAACAAGAAATGCAGCTAAGTTTTAGGTAATCTTAATCTTAATAATAAATTGATTTATACGAACTTGAGATTTATGGAAAGATTCAAGAATTATTTCAACATTTAAGGACACAAATTTAACACAGACTTATTCATTTAATTGGAAAATACTTTAGAAATGAATTATTTATTTGAATTCCTTTTGAAATAATCAATTAAGCCAATAATATTGTAAATAAATATTTATAAAAATGTTAAAGACAAATCCGTGTTTAACTTTTAGGTAATATTAAATTTCCAAGTTGTTTTTAAATTATTTTTGACGTTTCTTAAAACATATTTCTTGAAATTTTGAAAACCTTTTTCGAGATTATTGTGGTCAAGAGTCATGGGGTCATGTATAAAACAGGGTCAATGTCATGTTTGCTAAAGGACTAACTACTCGTATTTACAAATAAATTTCAAATAAAATATTTCCATCTCTTAAAAAGAAATCTATAAACTATAGAAAACATACGTTTGTGTCGGATATTGGTTTTATTATTATATATTTATTTTATTATTATTATTGGTTATATAAATATACTTGTATTAGAATTCTGCATATTAGAATTTCAGTTTCAAAAGACCTTAGATGCTCTGGCAATTATATTCTTATATAACTTCTTAATTTAGTTCTAAAATATAATTAAATAAAAAACGAAAAGTTTCAACATTTTAGAAACAATTAATAAATATGTATTTGAAAACAGATTCATAGAAAATAGATTTAATATCAATAAAAATTAAAGAAAATAGCTCCAAAAAATATTTGTACTGATTTTTTTCAATTTAATAACATTTAAAGCAGATTAAAATAAATATCCACTTAACATCCAATTTTTGAATGATCAGAAAACTGTTATTTGAGAAATATTATACAGGTTAAAGGTTATCGATTATTTTTGCGATTTTTATTAAATCCCTTTAAAAAATAGTTTTTCTTCTTTTTAGTTAATTATATATATTTTTAAAAACTTTAACTATATCTAGTATTTATAAAATTTATAACAAACCAAAATATTTAACTATATTGTATAAGAATAGTTCTGAATTTTTTTACATTTTGTAAACTCATATCTTATATTTCTATAAGATTGAACAGCAGCTATTAACTTTTATTTTGTATTATTATTATAAACTATTTTTTATATCTCAATAAAAGCTTGTGAATTTTTGTCGCAGTGGAGGCTGGCCAATTCGCGGTCCCTCCAGCCCAGACCGGATGTAATTAATACGCCGGTGGACCCATCGAGGGTAGACCCAACCTCATCCGAGCGGGCGGCTCTACGGCCTGTTCTCCGGCGGATTGCATAAGCCCGGATTGCGGGATGGCAGCTCGTTATTGGACACCTCGGTTTCCGGTTATTATGATGGGTTTGCATATGCAGTAGTTTCGCAAAGTGTTCGCTAAATACCGGGCCGGGGCTCCGTGATTGCCAAAAACCAAGAAATAAAAACAAAAAGACGATCTTACATCTGTCATTAGCGAGCGCGTGTCGGATCGGATTGGATCCGAGATCGCATTGGATCGGGCCATGAATTAAACATAAAGCCCTGATAAGCATGTCGTCCCACCTCCGGATGGGAGCCGGGTTGTGTCTCGTGTGGGGTGAGGGTCGGGTTGGGGTCACAACCTCCTCCGCCTGAACTTGCCACCAAAAATGCCATCTGACCACCTTCTTATGAAACTTTTTTCTTCAGATTAATTGAGTTCAACATATATTATATATCAATTGAATTCATAAAAAATCGAAAACGTATATTTATATAATAAATATGATTTAATAATGCATTTGATAAAGTCAACCCTTTTCACATAAAATCTAAAATTGTAACTCAATTGAAACATAAATAGAAAATCAATATTTTTGTCGCAAAATACTCCTATTTTTTTAGTTCTAAAAAATGATTCAAATCTTAAATTTTAAAGCTAATTTGGTTTCATAAAACTTACGCAAAAGTCGTAAAATATTAAAAAAAAAAAAAAAGCTTTGGCAAAATTTATACAACTTAAAAATGAATTGATTATCAATTTTATTTATTGATGTTTATATAATAAGCAATAGAAATTAATTTGGAAAAAAATCTATCTTAATTATGCTTAAATTAAAGAAAACACTTTTCAGATTCTTAAAAAATATAAATAAAATTGTTTTGTAGTGAATTTTCTACAAATTGTTATAAGTTTACCCTCTGAACCTTAAGGAGAATAATTTTTCTAACATAATAAAGTAAAATAAAGACAAATAAAATTCATAAATAATTAATATTTTAACTTTAAAATGAAAATCTATTTGAAGAATAATTTAAAGTGAAAAATCATCTTTGGATCCTGAGATTGTTGCTTTTTGGTGGGATTATTATTCAAAAATAAATTATTTTAATTAGTTTTGAAAATATTCATCTCATCTATTTAATTATTTCTATATATCTATTTAGCCCACTAATCAAATATATATTTGTAAATAATTTAATAAAAAGTTGATTAGTAAAATAGGCATAAAATACAATATATGAGTTGCTAAAAAAATCTATTCAAGTTTGCAATCTCTGGACAAAATAAATAAATATTATTGTGCCATGGAGCAGGTTGAAATTTTGATTTGTATTTTGATTTGTGTTTTGATTGAAAGTGAATTGAATGGCAAACACCTGAGACAAAGGGCAGGCGACCCTTCGCCTTAAAGGTTAACCTTTTCGACAGTTTTTATGGCCCAAACACGGCTCTATTCAGCCGAACCCAAAAATAAAAAACCAAACAAATCACTTCAAAGTAGTCGGCTGGAGATTATATAATCATGATCATTATAGCGACATCTTCCGTTTCGGTTTTCCGCCAGACAGAAACCTGTCTAATTTTCCCATGGCATTCGCTCCGGGGGATACCTGCTCCTCTGCCCTGCCTCCCTTCCAGTCCAGTCCAGATCCAGATCCGTAGACCCCAAAAAGCCCTCAAAGCCCCCCAAAATCCCTCCATTTCCACTTTCTATCTGTTAGCCACAAAGCGAAACCTTGACCCATCTTCGGACCAAATATTTTATGCATATTTGGTCGCCACATTCCGCCACACAAAAGGCCAGAAACGGGAACGAAAGAGACAGCCCAATGGTGAGCGAAAGAGACGGGCAGCGATCAATAAAGGCGGGAAATGCAAATAATTGAATAATATTGAATAGATTTGAATCGAATCGAATCGATAAATCCCAGCCCCGACTCCGAGACAATCTTTTTATTGGGCCTATTTATGGATTAGGCAAGTTTTCAATTTTCCCAGCCCATAAATGGGACTAATATTCCTTTTGTTTTGCAAGGTAATATAAATGATATTGTAAAAGATAATTATAAAGATACAAATATATTATTGGATATTGTAAAAGATATTATAAAAGATATTTCTACATATTCTTGGATAATTGAAGCAGATTCATATATAAACTTATAACTTGAACTTATAACTTAAAAAATTATACAAATATTCTGCAACAATTCTATTTAAAAATATACAAATTTTAACATGTACAATTAATGGAGTAAAACATACCTATGAATACGTAAAAAAATCATTTGATTCCATAAGGCATACTTTATAAGAAATATTACAAGTATGTCCAAAAAAGTGACTGCTGCATATTTATTACTTTTTTTTAAGATAACTAACTTTTTATATGTATTTAATACTCGTTTTTTTCAAAACATCTATTATTATTTATTTAATAAGAAAATAAATATTACATATCTAATTAGGCAAAAATTGTTACTTAATATGTTAACATAATACATAATAGTACATAATAATCCTATAATATGTATTATTATTTAATTATTATATTATAATATTTATATATTAAATTAATAATTATTATTTTATTCTATTAGTTTGAAAATTAATTGAATTTTTTATCAAATTGAGAAGAGCAGTACTTTTTTATCTATTAAAAAATGAAATCAATCAAACAATTTATTAAAAAACCGAATGAAGTGAACTTTCAACGTTAAAAAGTAGTTTTTATAAGAAAAATGATAAAAAAGGGGGAAAATAGTTTCGGGTATAAAGTAGTTGAGAAACTTTCTTTTATAAGAATTATCTTCTATTAGGTTTCAATATTTTTTAAAATTTGCACTGCAGTAAAAAGAAAAGGCATTTATTTATTATACAATATTAAGACCTTAAAATCAGAAAAATAATGTAAAATAGAAATACTACAATTATCCCAATAAGTTGTAAAAACCAATTTATTTCTGCTAAAAATTCATAAATTTTCAAAGTAATGAGGAAAGTTATGATAAGGTAGAAAAAAAACAACAAATTAATTTCCAATTAAAATTAAATTATTTTTCGCTTAGCATTAAAAAAAACTAAACAGAAAGCAAAGCTAGTTGGGGTTTTGGGATATTTAAAGCAAGTTGGGGTGAGTCGGGGGGCTGTGTTGCAATCATTATTGCCACACTGCCCGGGGAGAGTGATGGGCTGGAATTGGACACCACACCCCATACCACCATACCATATACCCCCCTCCCCCCTTAGTATTTCCCGATTCTTGAGAGCCATAAATTTCCGATCAATTTGAATTAACATCTCAGATACATAATTATTTATTTATGAGAGTGTGCCCGTGCATCGGTTGGCATAACTAACCGAATTTGATATGCATATTGCCTGGCTAGTTAATTATTTAATTTCCCGCTCAGTGGCACTCCCGCTCGCCCCCTCTCTTTCGGCTGCCATATCGCTTTCTCTCTCGCTCGTTCTCTGTGAAAATAAATATATTCGCATTAACAAACATCGCCACCCATTAGTGGGCCATCGCAGCCCGATTTACATACTTTTTTTCACATCTTATGTCCGTGCATATTGTTGAGATATTTATCAATATTAAATTTGTGCCACGGGCCGGGGCAGGTGGCAGGTGGCAGGTGGCAGGGGGGCGACCCCTTGCAGCGACAAAAAAAAAAAAACAAAGCCCCAAAAAACTACAAAGCCAACCAGTCGAAATATTTGGCAAAGCCGAAGACTGATAAAGATAAACAAACGCACTAACTCAAAAAATGTATAGAAAAAAAGGAATAAACAAATAGAAATAAAAATGAAAAATAATACCAAAACGAAAACGAAAACGAAAAGGTAAAGAAAAGGGAAACCAACTGAGCTTTTTCCCCCCTTTTTTGGTTGAGAAATAAGTGCGCCAAGGAGGTGGATACGAAAGTTTTGATTCTGGAAATAATATTACTATTTTCTATCAAATAATAAATAAAATCTTTTTGCCAAGACTAAAAAACGCTCTTAAACGTCAAAAATTACAATCAATTCGAAAAAATAATAAATAAATTCGTACAAATTTGTTTTTCGGCATTTAAATATAAATAATATCATGACAACAACCTTTTATAATAAGCCCTTAAACATTAAAAATTTATGAAAATGTCTTCGAATTTGTTTAGAAAAAACAGAGGTTTTACATATATTATTTTTTCTATTTAAACTCAATTGATCACAAATGCGATTTTTCAAAAGTTTTTGTTTAAAAATTAAATATTAGACAAGTTTTGGACCTTTTAATTATGCAAATCTTGCATTCCAATAATAATTCCAATAATTCCAATAAGATCCCCAACGTATTGCCGAGAATAACGAACATTTTCGAAAAATATCCCAAAACATACCAACTACATATAAATGGTTAGAAATTGTTTAAAATTTTAATTTTAAAAGAAAATATTAGTCGTTGTATAAGTATTATTGTATTAGTAGTATTAAAACATTTTAAATATAAATTTAAGGCAAAATTTAAAAAACAAATATATTTAATTTGGTCCTTATCTTAGAGTTTTATCTTGGATTAAAGCATACTTTATCTCCTAAAAATTGTTTTTCCCACTACATGTAGGTTAAATATTTTGCGTTTAGATTTTTTTAACATCGCTACGTGTTTATGGTAGAGCCTTTGTATTACTTAGTTTAGTTCGTCTTATCAAACCAAAATCACGATTCAAATAAAAACGTATCCCAACTTGTTTTGGGAACAAATTACATGCGGCGCAAACTGATCGAACCGCCCTCGCTACTGACGGTCAATGCTGCCCATTGACGGATGGCGGCGGTGTCGTCGGGCAACTAATTGATACATAAAACGAGAAGAAGCGTCTCCGGCAGCCAGGCAGCCAGAGCGGCGACCGCCGGAGAGTCTCAGGGGGAAGTCAGGGGCGGAGCTGGGAGGGGGTGATTAGGTGGGGCCCATGGGGCGTGTTTCGCTTCTTTTTCTTTCTTGTGTTTATTTTGTTTATTTCGGGGGCCTAACAGTGTCGATTCATTGATTGGCATCATCGATGGGGCTACGCCAATAATAAATGTCGAAATTTGCTGTTTATATCTTTATAATTTCTAATTATTGCCCCCCTTGGAAATAATCGCTGTTTGATGGGATCTTTAGGCGGTTTTAGATTTCTGGGCCCTACGGATCGGTTCGGTTCGGTTTGGATAATATGTATTATTTCCGACACGTGTGCCGCGATTACTCACGTTACTACATTATAATATTATTATTATTAACTTAAATATGGATAATTAGCATGCAGACTGCGTTGACGTTTGATTAACCCCATTTCTGGCATCGATCAATCGATCCGCTGACAATTCATTTACACATGTCCTTCAGACACCTCGGCCACTCTCGGCCAACTTCCCTTTCACTTGGCCATCTGCCAAGTTGCCGATTTGGCCATTTGGCTTCTGCTGGCCGAGCGCCGAATGCCGTGTGCCGTTTGCCGTTGCCAAGCCGAGACTTTGGGCCAAAACGCTTGTTTTTCGTTTTTTTTTTTTGGGTCAACCAAGCAGAAATTACAAAGAGATGAGGTGAAGCCCCAAACTCGCGGATTTTCTTACCACAATTGGTAACATCTTTATTACTTTAGGCCACTTTTTTTTAAATTTGAACTTGTAAAACATTAAACGATAAATTAATAGTTATTTATGATAAAACTTAATAAATCTAAAATAAACCTATTATAATTTAAACATTTTGCTAACAAATATTAACTTCTAAAATAAGATATTGGAAAATTAAAAATGTACTAAAATGTAACTATTTTTTACTTATTATTTACTTATAAGTCATAAAATAATATAAACTAAGAAAATATACCGCAAATTTAGGAAGACTTTCTTTTATATTCCAAATTTTGTTTTATTAAAAGAATAAACATTTCATTTGGAATTTTTATAAGTTTCTGGAAATACGAATAATGCTTAAATTTTATGATTGTTACTTTTAGAGATAATTTGATCTCTAACCTATTTTAAATTTAAAAAAAACACACATTTCATAAGACAAAAATTTACTTGAAAAAATATCTTAAAATTAAGACATTTTCTTTATTTCGGGAGCATTTAAACATTTTGTTTATTTAAATTTTGAGCCAAAATGTATAGTAAGTTAATTTTTAATTACCATCAATTAATTGGTTTTAAAATTAATTAATGTTTAACAAATATTCAAGTTAATAACTATTTTACGCTTCACCGGGAATTAAATGAACAAAAAACTATTATTTAACTAATACATGATATTCATTCAAAAAAAACATTAATCAAATAGCCAGGCAAGTAAAATTAAGAAATTGATATCAAAATACCCATTTGAATATGAGTTTTTAGTTTAAGATTTTAGCTTATTGATAAAAATTAAATTTATCCCGTTTTATGTAACTTATAAACAATAAGGGTATTACAAAATGTAATGCAATTTTTAAATTTCAATAAACTTTTGTTGAAAAATTGGTTTTACCTTTTACTGAACAAGTTTTCATTTAAGATAAGAGATTATGAAAAAAACATGGAATTATTCGAATATTGCGTACTTTGAACTTAAAATATACTTAATACTTAATGTATTAAAATGTAATTATTATTTATTACTCACAGTATCTTGATTTACTGTCACAAGAATATATTCCAAAGCATAAAAATAATACAACTATTTGTAAAACTCATTTTTTATATAAATAATACAAATATTTTGTGTTTTAGGAAAAATTTTAATAAATATTTTAATATTGTATGTATTTACATGAAAATTATAGAAATATTATATAACTATTAAGAACATTATAAATAATACAAGACAAATTTTAATTTTAATTTATTTTATTTTTAAATAACTAAATAATGTAATTCAAATTTAAATGTTTGAAATATTTTTCCACCATTGAGTAATTTTTATTTTATTTTTAAATTTAAACACATATAAAACTTTTATCTTTTTTACCCAATATTTTTACGCAAGTTTTAGAAAACAAAAACATTATTTGAAAATTACATACATTTGAAAATGTAAAGTTCTGGAAATCTGAAACGGTATAATAAAAATAAAACAAATTTAAACTGGAAATAACTAAAAGAGGTATTTTCGTGAATATTAAAATTTTTCTATTAATTTTTTTTAAAAAAGAAACACTGAAGAAATGCGTGTTTCAACAATTTTAATGAGAGGAAAATTTTTTATAAATCTATAAATATACAAATTCTATTAATTTTTAACAAACTAATTGTTTTATTTTTAGACATTCGAGTATTTAAATATGTTTTTGAGATGAATGAAGAAATTCGTGTTTGAACAATTTTAATGAGAGCAAAATTGGCAATAAATCTATAAATATAATTCTATTAAAACGTTTTCATGAATCTCTTACTTAAAATAAAGATTTTACAAAACTATTTGCTTTATTTTGGCATATTTCAATATTTAAATATGCTTTTGAGACGAATGGGGCAATAAAGACTTCGGTGTCCGACTGCGATGTGTCACTGTCATTGTTTCGGACTGATTTAAATGCTATTAATTGGCATGGGACAAACGGGGGATTTGCATATTATTTATAAACAGACTTGGGGTCTGAATAGATCCGAATTTGGCAATAGCTCGCGACTGACAAAATTCCGCAAAGGGCAGATGACAGCTCGTACATAAAACAGTTGAGGAGATTTATTGGTTTTTGGAGGCGACATTATTATTATCATTATCATGGCACTGGCACTGACAGTGGCAGTGGCAATATTTTGTTTGCATAATTATCGTTTAGTAACGCGATTTCCCAATCCCATTATTCCGCCATATACAATATATCGTTTTTTTATAAATACTATCCCCGAATGTGGGAAACCTTATCAGTCCCGCTTCCCGGATGGGCTTCGATCCCCGAAAAGTAACCCCACAAAACCCTGAAACTGATTAGATAAATGCTTTCAATTAGCTGGATTAATGTCCGATGGAAATTAAATGGTCATAACACGATTTCCAAAGATAAGGCTGCTCCCTGATCCGCAAATACAATTAATTTATATTTGGAGCAGGTTAAAGACTTTGCAGGGTATTCAATTTTAAAATAAATCTTAATTTATTTTTAAAGCAGTTTGTTTTAAATTTTATATTTTCTACTTTTTGCTATTTTATCTATTTTTTATACCAGCAATATTTACTAGAAAAAAGGCGTAGAAAATGAATATTTATTGGAAATGTTTAAAAGTTTATCTGTCTATTAAAAATTTGGTGATTTTACATGAAATATATAAAATTTGTTTTTATTTCCTATATTTTACAAATATTATTTATCTAAATGATAAAAATCCAAATGTAAAAAAAAAAAGAAATATTTGGTATATTTGAAATACAACAAATTAAGAGAATTTTTATAAACCGTAAAATCCGATATAAATTCTTGTAATTTAATACATGTGTAAATTTATTTATTCATATATATTTATACATATTTAAATTTATCGAAAATATAATTACAATTTTATTACTATATAATTTGTTTCAATAAACTTTAGAAAAACGATCCTTTTCGTATTATATAATATATAAAAACTATAACCTCTCATCCCATATTTTATCCCCTGAACTCTTCCTTAATGTTGACAAATCAAGAGTTTTGGAATTCCTCTTAGAATAATTACATAGTTTATATATTAAGCAGCTGATTGTTCAATTTTTAAATAATGAAATAATAATAATAATGAAAAAATAAAAAAAATAAATAATGTGTGGTAAATTATATTACCTTGCCTGAACCATTACAGTTGAATTTTAAATAAATCAACGCGTAATAAAAATGCATTTTTATTCAAAAAAACTCAAACAGCTTTGAAATAAATAAAAATTATACTCAAAGCATTTGGTTGTGGCACAAAAATCGAAAAAGTTTCTACACCGAATATGTAGAGAATAAGTTAAGCAAATAATATTTAGACAAGTATAGAAAATTACGTGGATATTTCATCGAAAAGTCTGCGAGTTAATGGGGAGAGGTTAACACTTGTTATTATCTTAATGGATTCTCGAATTAATTGTTTGCTTCTCTCCGTACCTTCTCCACTCTTTTATCACCTCGTTCTCCCCCCACACACACATTCATACTGAAAGCAATATTGACACAGCTGTTTCTGGAGCTGATCCAAAAAATGATATCCAAGATATATAGAAAAGCCACGACGAATGAAAAGGCCACCCGACAGGAAAGGACAGGACAGGACCCCCGAATGAAACACCTTGGGATCTCCTTTGACTATCCGAGTTATGGTTGCATTTGCATGTATTTTACATAAAAAAAAAACATTCTGGTTGCGGGTGGGGTCTCAACAAAGTACAATAATATTAAATGTCAGGGGCAAGGTTACACCAAAAGAAACGCCCAAGGGAATGGATACGTTGAGCCGAGAGGGGTCCTCTCAACGCCAGGTCTTAAACGAAAGTCGAAAAATTAAGATTGAGATGCGGCACTGCTGATTCTGCTGCTCCGGTTGCCTATCCTCCTGCTGATGCTCCCAATGCTCCTACTCCTTCCTCCCCATGATTTTACGGCTATTGCTGCTGCTCCTCCTACAGGCGATTGTAGTGCGCCTGGCTGGGCTTGCGGTCCGTGAAGAAGTTGCGCAGGACCAGGATCTGGACGAGACCGATCAGCACCACGGCGGCCGTCTCCACCGAGGACCAGACCATCACCCGCTGGTTGAGGTCCTCGGCCCGCTTGCGACCCTGCGCCTCCCTCAGGCGATGATGCGTCTGGGCGTCCAGGATGTCGTTGAGGCCCTTGTGGATGGCCTGCGACGAGGTCTCCATCTGGGTGAGCACTGTGGCGTGCTCGTCTACGCCCGGCAGCGCCGGCTCCTCGCCCACCTGGAAGTCCACGTAGACGATCTTATGGGAGAACGCCGAGAACTGATTGCCGAAGCAGGCAGTGTACACGCCAGTCGTCTCCGCCACGAACTGGTGGCTGTCGAAGGTGGCCTTCTCCTGCTTGTAGATCACCTTGCCCTGCGGATCCTTCAGAGTCACGTCCACGTCCAGCTGGCCGCCGGCGGAGACCTGGAACTCGAAGTAGGCACTGGTGTTGCGCGTGATCTCCTCGTAAAAGCAGTCTTCGGCGTTGTCCGCCAGGTCGAAGGTGAACTCCACGGCGCCGATGCACTGCACCAAGGCCACCAGCACGGTCACAGCCAACAGGATGCCTGCCGGACTGCTGGTGTACCGGATATGTGTTGGGCTTTTGGTGGCCACCATTGTTCTGGCGGGATTGACTATTTGGTGTATGGATTAACTCGGTACTTCCGCTGCCACGAAGCAGCTGCTGGTGTCTCAACCTCCTGACTTTTGCTATTCTACTTTTTTGATGAATTCGCCGCCTTCCGTCAGCGATTCGTTCCGATTTCCAGGCTGCAAGAGGCAAGGAGTCAACGTTGTATCACTTCAAGAGGAATTCCCCTATTCCTCCGCCCTTTTTCCGGCTGCACTTACCAGTGGTTGTCCGGATTACGTTTTGTTTGCTAGTTTAACAAAAAAAATTCCCATAAAAACACCAAATGTTCTGACACGTGTCAACACTCTTTTTGCGGCTACCTTTCCAGCACTGGAGGAACACGTAAGTGTTATCGGTATTTTAAAACACAAATTATCGACTGGGCGCCGAAATTGGAAGTTCATAAACATCGACATCGAGCAGATATCGATGTTTTTCAAAACTGTCTAACAAAAACAAAACACCGATGTTTTTATATTTTGAATATAAATCAAAAATGCACAATGGAATTTAAAGTAAAAGTAAAAAAACAAAACATTTATTCAGATTTTAACAGAAATTCCAAAAACAAAAACGTAAATTCATGAGATCGGACACGAGTCTTATGTTTTTGTCCTAAATATATGCTAAAGATGTGCAAAATATGAAAAATATTTCTTTGGTGCCACATTGCTGTATATGTGTGGGTTTTTTTTAATTCATACTGATTTCAAAATATACAAATAGAAAGATTTCCTATTGTTTCTTCAATTCGTTTTTTTAAATTTTTTAAGTAGGACTACAGAAAAACGGCAAGCAGGCAACTCTATTTAGAAAGCTGCTCTCACGACATCCACACGCTACACGGTCACTCTAAAAAAGATGCCACTAAGCCATCAAGTAAGCTTCGCCAACCCTGGATTCAACTTGGTTCAACGAGTAGGCTTTGTTTGGCCAGCTGACTCTCCCCTTTATCCACTAATTAGCCCTTCATACGTTTCCACTTTTTAATTTCGACCGAAGCCCGCTGTCCTTTAGATTCTTGTACATTTTAATACTGAATAGAGTGACCAGAATTCGCCAGGATGCCGGTGGTGGAGCTGCGCGTAGACCGCACTCTGCTCTGCCCGAACTTTGATGGCTACAAACTGTCCTTCGACCCGGTGCCGGTGCTGCGGCAGTCCCTCGATGCGGGGCCCTTCGTAATGAAACAAGACACGAGTTCGTTCTCGCTGCTGCACACGGAGCTCTTCGCCAAACACAACCAACTGTGGTCCGATCCGTGGATGCGGCACACCACCTACTTCATCAACAGGCTCCACCAACTGGTGCAGTGCGGCTACGACCCCGTGAGCGGACGCCCGCTCCCCCACCGGATAGTCTACGTTCTGGACGCGCTCGGCGGAGAAGAACACAGGCCGGGAGACTACAACTACTCGGGATTCTTCGTTTCGGAGCGGTTCCTGGTTGTTTGCGACGGAATCAACACCGTCCACCTCATAGATACTGGCGATCGATCCAGACCCGGTACTGAGCTGTGGCAACGGGTCACCCGTACGCCTGTGAACGGTGGAACCAATGACAGAGGCTATATTCTGTATGACGCTCGCCTGGACATGGTGCAGGAGCGGAAACAGATCTCTCTGGTCACAGGACACGTCGCCCGGCGCGATACGGGACCCGAGGAGCACCGATCTCACGTGTACTACAATGCCCTGGCGTGGGGTCGCTGGACACAGTCGCCGGGAGCCGAAGAATGGTCCTACAGCGTCTGCCAGAACCTGGAGACAACCGGTTCCCTGCTCTACTGCTCTTTTGAGCCGCGTGCCGAGTCCCTGGTCATAGCCAGCAACCGTGATGTCCAGACACCAGAGCAACGGGAAGCGGCAGTGGCAGCCGCAGCCGCTCCACGGCCAATGGTTCCTTTTCAGAACGGTGGGAATCTCGAGGAATCTGCGAAATTCTCGTGGACGCAAACCGATGTCGATATCGGGATTCGTTTTCCATTAAACGAAGGCGCGCGCCGCTCTGACTTTCAAATCCGTTGCACGGCCACCACGGTACACGTGGAGCACTTAGGCCAGGTTCTCGTCTCGGGCAACCTGCTCGAGCGCATAGACAACGACCTCACCACATGGACCTTTGGAGCGTCCAGCCTGCAGTTGACGCTTGTCAAGATGGAGTCCCAGCTCTGGTCGCGATTGTTCGTCGAGGAGGGGGTCGCTCCGGAGGCAACGGAAAGGGACTTGGACGAGGAACCTGAACCCATACCGGATCCTCAGTTCCCCATACCTAACCTGGAGGATCCGGTAGAAGAGTGCGACCTTGCCCTTGCCGACGAAGACATCAAGATGGGTAAGCCTTGAGTTATCCCCTGGAAGACTTTTTCTCTAATCATTCCTTTGCAGTTCGTTTCAACCTACCCGCCGGTGGCATCACCCACACCATCTTCCTGGGCTCGACGCCGCTGCTGTTCACCACCCCACTGCGTCCCGGATTCCCGCCTGCCTTCGCCACCCGCCAGGGCGTGGACGCCTCCGTCTGGCTCCAGATGTACCAGCCCAGTCGCCCCGATGAATGGGGAGTTCGCCACGAGGGCCAGCTGCACGCCTTCGGGTACGTGCAGGCCTCCAAGGAGCAGCGCAAGTTCACCGTCTGCTGCCCCTACATGGAGTACGCGGCCATCTGCGAGGGCTACCGCCGTGTGCTCGTCTACCGGTCCCGCCACGACAAAGCCGAGGGACTGCGCAAGCGCAACGGCCCGCCCGTAGTTATCGGGAAACAGAGCCTTGTGGGCTTTGATGAGGGCTCTGGCGACATTGTTGGCGTCTCCACCGCTCCCAACGTGATCACCATCCTAACAGAGTTCTCCGTGATGCACATGCAGGTGTGACCTGACTCCTGGATCTTGGCCCAGCCACAGATTAGTCGTTGAGTAGACAATAAACGCATTTCGTTGGTCCACCGTCAGGACCCACATCTTTGTAAGGAACCCGTCAAAAATTGTGCTTAGTTCGTTGTAAACAAAGTCTAGGCTGACAGCATAACATATCCTAGTTGTAGTGTGTTTCAGGACCTGAAGCCCCTGAAGCGTAGGCTGGAACTTGTATCTTAAGAATTTACAAATATTTTCCAGCCGCCTTGATAGAATATGAAAAAAATAAAATAATGTTTAAAAATCCTTAAACTTTTTATTATTTTTATTAACCTAAAGGTTTTTGGACTCTTATTGATAAAAATATAATTAATTCCATATATTCTGAACCTTATTTTTATAGGGTATACTTTTAACGTAAATTTTAAGGGAATTTAAATCGAATTAATTTTTGGAGATTTGGATTAGCCCCACTAATCCGCCTAAAATATCCAAATATTCTATAACATTGATAAATCCTATTTTTTATCCCATATACCATGAGTATATTTAAACCCAAAAACCTTAAAAAATCTAAACCAAAAGCTTCTTAACTTAATAAACAAAATTAAACCCGAATAATTGTACTAAGAATTAATTGCCATCCTAAAAGCATACTAGACACCCTTAAACGGCTAAATGTCCATAGAATTGTACAGGAATTCATTTAAAATTCAACAGAAAAATTTATCCAATGATATCCTAATTTTTATTTCAATTATTATGAAATTATTTCTTCCAGAAGCTTCCACAACCTTTACCGGCACTAATGGGTTAAATTGTCATATGGGAGTGTGACCGTTTCTGGCGAAATTCGTCAGAACGTGCTAATTTTGGACAGACTTTTAGCCCGCGTTGTCACACTTGCGGAAATTGTTGTTGTTTTTAAGGTTTCGTACGTTGTTTTTTACATAAATAGCCGCGCGTTAAAGTAGAGCGTTTTAATACGTTTGTGTTAATATCGCGTTGCGCTCTTTTCGCGGGTCTTTGGCGGCAGGAAACGCAATATCAAATTATATATACATCTAACCCGACAAAAGTAATTAGTGCAATTAGGCGGTAAACTCAAAACGCTAAAACTACTTGGACCGAGTGTAAAATTATTGTGAAATACACACGCTCGCACACACAACACGCTCCACGCTCGCCCCCACACACACACCAGCGCACGCTCGCTTGCACACTTCCACTTCCAATTGGAAAGAACCTTTCCGGGCGGGGGAGCACGTTTCGCGTCAAACGTTTCGCCCGTGATTCGATTCCGGTGGCAGCCGCAGATTCTATTATTAACAAGCGAAGAACCTGTCGCAATTGCACATCTTTCCCACACACACATTATCCGAGTGTATCCGCCATCTAATATCTGTTTACAAGAGCAGCTGACGCCGCAATCGCAGCTGTAAAAGGAAGGAAGAGGAAAATCACCCAAAGAGTGGGACAGAGAGATCTAGCACGGGAAAACACGCGACCTGCCTTGCACATTTTTGTTGCTTTGTTGCCCCCCTTTTTTTTTGTTGGTTCCCATTAATTGTGAATATTTGATTAGCCAGATTAGAAGAGCTATCTATCGGCAACCCTAATCGTGCATTGCGAAATTGTGAATTTGGGAGAACACGAGAGAAAAACAGCGGGAAATTCGGCAAACTGCAGATTACACAACTGCAGCAACACACACACTAATACACGCGCATTCATCACAGAATCGCGCTGAGAGCGAAAGCTAGAGCAGGAGAGAGCGAGAGAACAAGTGTGGAAAAGTGCAGAGGAGCAAACAGACCGAAAGGAGGTCACATTTGTTGTGCCGCTATATTCCTCTGATTCTGATTCGAGTCGCCAGAGCAACAGCTGAGCGGCCCCCAACAAATAACCGCACTTCTTCTTACTTTTAGCCGGTAAGTGTGCCGTCTGGCGTGGTTCTTGTTGTTGCTTGGTGTTGCTTGTGGCACCATCGTTAAAGTTGCTGCCACAAATGTTGTTTTTTTTTTACCGAACACGATCTGGAATCGCTGACTGGGCAGGTTTTATAATGATTTGGCTTGGGGGGTCAAAGTGGCAAGGCCTACAGCAGAGGCAGAAATATTAGGTCTTTCTTGGGAAACCTTTAAAATTAAATATATTATTTTAATAAATATTAAATCTATTTAACCCGCAATTTATACTATAAATATTATTTTTATGGAATATATATGATTTCTAATGCCTTGCCCGCGACTGTAAATAATTGTGTCTATGGGTAATATTTGTAAATGCGTAATTACCAGGCCGGACCAACTATTTCTATTGATTTTCTATGTTTGGTCTGTAATTACCGGGCAATTCGATTTTAAGTATGCGGCAGTATTGTTGTTATTGTTGTTGCTGTTGCTGTTGCGGCTTCAGCCTTGACATTCGTTCGTACGTTCCGTTTTGTTGTTGTTTTTCCATACAAATTTATGTGCATGCGATTTCCACTTCCCCCTTTTTCATCGCTTCCGCGGCATTTTTTGTGCTGTATTGTAGTTTTTTTTTTTTGGGCGGGTGTCGAATGCCGGACGGCGACCTTGGGTGGAAACTTCTGGCATATTCCCATACGTTGGGGGGCACTGGCGTGACCAATCGAAAGTGAAAAATAGAATCGAGTGGCTAGATTCTCCTACTACTCCCTCCAACCTATTTTTCGGCCACTTTTGCCGAGTCACTGCCGTAAACCGTAATATAGCTCAGTGACGTCACACATGCTTCATAAACCATGGGGGGGGGGGGTTATTCCTTCTGAGACCCCCGGTCTCTCCAAAGAGCGGGAGGGAGCTGTATCCAGTTATTCGATTCGCTATTTCACCAGAGCAAGCAAAAGGGAGAAGCGACTAGTTTTGGAGAGAGAACCAGAGAAAACCAAGAAGAAGATAGCGGAGAGCCAAAAACAACAGTAATTCCGCTTTCCTGATCTATCAGCATGAGAATGCAGAAATATCTCACGAATTATGCATATGACTCACTCGCTCGCCCTTGCGGGCTTCGCTCCGCTCCGTGCCCTCTGCTGCTCGCCATCTCCCCATCTCGCTCACTCACGCATCACGATCAATTATCTCTGTTTTTTTGCTTATTGTTTTTCTGATATCGGATATCGCAGGCGTGCGAAAAGCAATCAAAGCCTTTCAATGTTGCTCCAGTGGTTGTCACATTCGCAATTATTATCGCACCATGACTAGGCAAGGCAGCCCGACCCGACCGATAGATACAGCTGGATAAGTACATTACGCATACGCCCTGTGAGTTGAGTCGGGTGGCCTTGGGCGACCTTGCCTTGCCGCGGGCGGGTTAGCCTTTATTGAGCTGCCAAATCCCTTCCATTGTCACGTGGTCCAAATTCCAGGCAAAGCACTGAGAGAAAATGTTTGTTTATAAAAATAAAGCAGTTTTTTCTTGTTTTTTTTTGCTTTAAAATAAGAAATAATGATTATTTTATCGAAAAAAAATCGTTAAAAGTTTCTCTAAATTGCAATTGTTTCTTGGAATTTCCTATTTTCTCATTGTTTTCGTTAAAATTTGGTCTGTATTTGTTATTAATATTTTTCCCTATAAATAAATGTCTCTTATCTTTGGCTTCTCAGCATGATTATTGCACTTTTTACTCAATTTGTCATCAATATTCAGCTACTTCTTAAAATTTCGATCATTTTCAGATTTCTAAAACATAAATCATGATGACATTAAAGTTTAATCGAAACAGATTTAAATAGATTTCACTTTTAAATCAAAATAGATTTGTTTTTTTAAATAAAAACAGATCACTTTTTAGTGGTTACTTTGGATAAATTAAGTGTAAATTACGAGTAATTATTAATTATAAACAAGGGCATTGAGTTATTTTCTATTTATGATAAAAAAAGTGTTATTGAAGCATTTATAAACATTTTTTTTAATGAGTATTAAATGAAAAAAGGATGATAAAAATTAAAACTATTTTTAATGAGATTTTAAATAAATTATTTATGAATCCTTTAACATTTATTACATTTGTTGGTTAGATGATTTAATTTCTGGTTGTTATTTAATTATTTTTTTTATATGAATCTTAACTATTTTTGTAGAGAAACAAATTTAGAAAAGTCTTGTACTTGGTTTTTAATTATTTTCTCACCGTGTAGCCTTGGTCAGAGAGCCCTCCCCCTTCGCTTAGGTGACAATTTTTTTGATGCGCAATTCATTTTGGCCAATTATTTTTATGGCCAAATTACCTCTGATTGTGGTGTTTGCGGTGTTTGTTGGGTTTTTTTTTAGCCTTGGTGGGGCAGGCCAGTTTAGAAAAAGGCTTAAAAAATGTAAAATTTAAACTCCAAACTTATTGGTAAAGATTTTTAGAATGAATAAAGTTCAAGCCTTTCGTGACCCCTTGGCTTGTCCTGCCTTGAGATACTCGAAGATCTTCCCAGATGACATTACTCATGGATCGAGTGGAATAACGAATAATTCCCTCCCTGAAACTGAAACCCGTCACCCCGTCGATAATTAAGTGGCGTCGTCAGGAAATAAATTTCAGAAAAAACGCAGCCAAAGGCGATAAGTCACAAGTTTGTTAGTCAAGTTTTTGTTCCTTTTTTTGTTTTATTGTCGTAATGAGGCTTTTGTTTTGATATTGTTTTGCACTGGAATTAAGTTGATTGTTTTATGGTTTTTTTTTTATGGTTTTTACGATTTGCAAACTTAGCTCAAGGAAGGGACTCCTTGTCTTGTCCTCTAAGAGCTCTGAGACCTCCGAAGCAAATGTCGTTTGGATTGAAACTGAAGTCGCTTTATAGTCGGGGGATCTGGTCGGGTTCTGGCTTGGTTCTTCCCGATTCTTGGCTTGTTTCTAAGTAAATACACAATCGGCTGAAAAACAAGGTGAAAATTGAGGGAAAAAAACACATAGCTGGCTGCGCAAATGTGTCATGTGAGATGACGAGTGGACCGCCTCCACCGGCTGTTTTTTAAAGAATATTGTGTAATTGAATCCAACCCAATCCCCCCCCCCCCCCCCCCCCCCCCCCCCCCCCCCTCCACAGATTGTTTTCGATTGTTTCCATCTATTAATGGTATTTGTTTGTTTTCAGTGTTAAGTGTTTCGAGTTCCACGGATCGCGGATCGCGGATCGAATGCGTCACTTTCGCTGTTCAAACACCTTGTTTGCACTCTATTTTACGCAATTAAACACGCAGATGTGTCGGCTTCAACTAATTAAACAGAAACTCGGTGTCAGTATCGTCAGATATTGTATAGCTTCTGGATAAAAATATATTTGCTGACAAACACGCATTCATTTGCACAAGTGCATCCCCTTGCAAAAAAACAAAAAAACACCGAAAATTATCAAGACTTTAAGACCCAAAACACGTGCGCCTGCCTCTCTTAATTAGCTTTTGCTAATTTTTATAGTATACCCAAGATATATATTATATATTATTTAGTATATATTATATCTTCCCGAACGATTCTCTTTTCAGAGTCTGAGAAACGAAAATGCTTGCACAGACTTTTTGTTTTTAAATTGAAATTCGATGGAAGAATGTTGCAGTCTGGGCTGTTTTCTGTATTTATTGATTTTCATCATAAAGAATATGATTCACACAATATAAATTAATTGCAAGACCAATAAAGAAAAGAAATAATAATAAAAACAAGGAATTCACTGGGAATCCTTTTTTTAGAAAGGGGTCAGAGGCAAAGGAAAAATCGAACTTTTTTATTGTTTTTTTTTTTTTGCTTATATTTATTGAAAGTATTAAAGAATCAATATGAAAATATTGTTATTTATGAGAATTCAATACTTATTATCAATATTAGCAATAAATAATATAAAAAGTTGAAGCTTCCAAAAGGATATCTTCGGAAAAAGGGGAAAGATTACTTCTTGAAGACTCCTCCTCCAAAGGGTTCGGACTAAAACTATTGTTTAGATAAATACCTATTTAAGCTTCTGGTTTGATGGAAGGATTATTAATTATAATAAAATAAGTTAACACAAATTTAAATGTTTTTAGAAAATCAACAAAAAAAACCTCCAATCTAGCTGAAGGGAAGAGTTTTCCTTGATTTTTTATTCATTTTTTTATTTATTGATAGTAAAGAGAGTTAAATTAAAGTTAAATCTAATAATCTTATTTAGGTGAGCATTTCTTCTGAGGCCTTCAGCTTCTTTTAGGAATTCTTTCACCTTTTTTTTGGAGGAATGTTGGTCCGCGAATCGAAAAAAAACACAGTTTTGGGAGATTTTCATTAAAAGATCTTATCTTTCCTGCTTTCCCTACTATAAGATCCTTTAATATTTACGGATTAACCGGAAGATTAACTTTGAATCACCTCAAAATATCAAATATCCTTCAATATTTAAGGACTAACTCGAAGATTATCTTTCAATCACCTCAAAAATTTGCAGAATATTTGAAAAATAAACAAACATTAAGAAAATTCAATGAAATAAACTTAATTTTTCTCTTCCTTGCTGGTCCAACTATTAGGATCCTTAAATATTTAAGGATTAACAGGAAGATTAACTTTGAATCACCTTAAAATATTAAATATCCTTCAATATTTTGGGACTAACTCGAAGACTAACTTTGAATCATCTCAAAATTTGTAGAATATTTCAAAAGTAAACAAACTTCCTTGATGGTCCAACTATAACTATAAGATCCTTCAATATTTAGGGAATAACAGAAGGAACACCTTTGAATCACCTCAAAATTTAAAGAATATTTGAAAAATAAACATGCATTGAAATAAAGTTTTTATTTTGAAACAATACCGACTACTAGAAACCCTTTAACCTAAGTTGAAATGAAAAAATGCCATCGCGAATTAAGTTCGCATCAATTGAGTTCACTTGGGGCTTTGGGGCTGTGAATAATTAATAATTAATCGTTTCGGTTGTCGTTGTCTCTGCCGGGAATGCCCTCCCACGATTATGACATTTTCCGAACTACGGACGGGACTCTCTATCTCTTCCATCGACCGGCAATCAATTAGAAAATTAATAATTTTCCCTCTCTGGATTGTCGTTGAGGAATCATTTGGCATGGTTCCCATGTGCCACGCCCCCTCCTGTTGCACTCCTCCGTTCGCCTCTTTAATTGTCTGAGAATTTGTTGGCCAAACAGAATTTTATTACGTCGCAATTGTTGTGGCGACGTCGATGGGCAAATACGTAATCTTTTTGTCTTATCTTTTTATTTTTTTTTCCGATGAACTTGCCCCGGGGGGGGGGGGGGGTGCTGCACTTCCTTGTGGATGATGCCCCTCTAGGATGATCCTCCCAAGAAACTCGAATTCAACTCCCAAACAGAGGCCCTTCTCCGTATAGATCTGTGTCTTTTTTTTTGTAGATTTGCGCAGATTCTCGCGAAGAGCCAGAGCATCTGAGAAGAAGCGTCTTGTCTTTTGTTTGTTTTCTATTTCATTTGCCGCGGGACCCTGAAAAAACATTTATGTTTTCGTTTGCATTTTCTATTGCTTGTTTCCGCCTTCGATTTGCACTTCTCTCTACAGTGAGAGAAAATACTAGCCATTAGAATTGCAATTCTGATTCACAACTCTAGCACAACCCGGGAGGAAGCCATTTCGTTTGATAATAAATCAATGGAGACCATAAATCGTAGGTTTCGGTTCGGGATTTTAAATATTTTAAACTTTTCTTGGGTTTTGTTTAGAATCCTGGCCACCAGAGTGCTTGATTGACGTGACGATTGAATAAAAAAAAAACCCCTTGAAAGTGTCAAAATTGCGTATACGCCATGTGGTGCGAGTGTCTGTGAGGGAAAACCTTCAATTACCGAAACCTTGGGCAGAAACGATAATTTGTTATCAGTTTTTGGCCATATGCCGCGTCTTAGGACTGGCTTATCAGTCAGTCAGTCAGTCAGTCAGTTAGTCAGTTAGTCAATCAGTGGGTGAGTCAATCACTCAATCAATTAGGCGACTTCAGTTATGGGACTTCTTTTTGGAGCTTCGCTGGGAGTGAGTCATCGGGTTGGAACACTTGCCGAAAAAAGGTGGCACAAAAGGCAATCAACCACCCACCCACCCACCCACTCACCCCGCTTACTGTTTTCCTATGACATGGCAGAAAACGCAGGCCAGCAATAAAAAAAAAAAACGTATAAAAAAAACAGAAAGAAACACAAACGGCGGTGCTGCTGCTGCCCTTCGGCGATTTCGATTGCGTTGGTCAGGAGCAGCGGCGAGGAACCGCTTTCTCGGGAAGATACTTGCCTCAGAGATGGCAGAGTATCTCAGAGATACATTCGAGATGCAAACGTGCTACAAACGAGTACAAAATTTACACATTAATTAGCACCTGCGAGCTCTCATGGTGCGAGAATCCAAATCGGAGAACAGATCCGTCAAAGGGAATTAAAAATATCAAAAATAATGGCAGAGTTCGTGAGAAAGTGATTTCATAAAATGTGCTCTTTATATTTAGAATTCAACTGCTAATTGTTTCGAGACAATAAACTAATAATAATCAAGGTTTTATTATTAAAAAAGAATGTTTTAAATGAATAAAAAAGAGAAAAATAGGAATCATAAGAGAAATGTTGCAATGAAACAAATCATTAACAATATTTAATTTATTAAAATCCAAGAAGGATATCAAAGATTGTATTGAAGGAATGGGAAGGATAAAAAGTTCCTAAAAATCAATCAAAAAAGGACATCTTTTGTCAGGAAAACCATTTCTAGAAAACAAAAAACTTGGAAATAAAATTGATGAAGAAATGAATTAAAATATCCAATAATTTATATTTATTATAATTTTTATGGCTTACTTTATGCTAAATATTACTTTTAAATAGAAAATAAATAAAAAGAAACTAACTAATTGAGAGAAAAATGAATAAAAAACAATAATATTTTATAGCTATTATGACAAAATTATTCAAAAGAATGGAACTTATTGGATATTATATAAAGTAAAGTGATTTTTATAGGATTTTCTGATATAATTTTGAAGATTTCTTTCTTTAATTTGTTTTTAGTTTATAATTGAAAGCAGAGAAACTTTTTATTATAAAAAGACTTCAATTTTAGTAAAAATTATCCAAAAAAGCAACTCGGATATCGATAAAAATCGATAAATCATTGCCTTTTCTTTGCATTTGCTTTCCATTCAAAATGTAGAACTGATAAAAAGCTATTAAAAAAGGTAATTTCTTTATTAAGAAAAGAGACGCGACTTTCAGTAATTGGTCTAATCCAGAACGAAAGATAAAAATTGAGATTCCACAAGCATTCCTCTCCAGGTTTCTGTCCCTGTCCCGGTTCCCAGTCCCGCTACCGGACCCTGTCCCGCTGCGAAATGCAATTACCAAATGAGGGGTACTTGGGCGCCGCTTATCTAACAGCCTTGCCCCTGTCGGTGGAGGTACGATACCTGGGTTTGGATCTAGGACTGGGTCTGGGTCTGGCGAGGAGCAGGAGGAGGAGGAGGAGGGCACATGCATGCTTGTGCAATTGAAACTTATCTAAGCGCATTTGCATCGCAGTAAGCAGTAAGCAGGAAAGTCAGTCAACCAACAAATCAACAAAACCAACCCATCCAACCCAACCCAACCACCCACGAGAATCAGGAAAGAGATACCAGCCCCCAGTCCGAGTGCAACAACTCGAGGCGAGGGTGTACTTGGGAAATGTTTTCTATTTTCTGTTTTTTCTCTGGTTTCTATTTTTTCTGTTTTCCACTTCTAATCAAGACGCTTCGGTTGCCAGCTGCGATAGAAAATTCCTGGAGTGCAGAGATTGGGATGATAAGTCCCGAAGTCGCAAAGTCTCAAAGAGTCGAAGAAGGAAAATGGTCAGTCCCCAGGTAAAAATAGAGCCGTCGTCCGATGGAGAGATTAATTAACTTGTTAAAATAAAATCAAAACAGGCGATAAGCCACGAAGTTCGATTGCCAATGGACAATCGATATAAATAAATTCTGAAGAAGTGGCGAAAGGTGGGACTTGAGTTCTGACAATCAATGTTACAAAGAACTCTGTATGGAATACCGGGTAGTGTTTCGCCAGACTTCCCGGTAACTCACCCGATCTGCTCGCCAGGTGCTGCTCCGTGCTGGTCTGTACCTTCCTTCTCTAGAATCCAGAATGTGGGTGTTGTTTACTAGTCCAGGGTTCGCGCGAAAGTGATCGGACTCCGGACAAAGCTTTCAATCATTGAATCACGTACGGATTTAGAACCCGATCGAATCGAATCGAATCGAATCGAATCGAATCCGATTGAATGATTTAAGAGGGGCAATCGGTAGCGAAATCTATGCGTTTCCTCTCATCGAATATTATAAAATTCCCAAATTCCCTTGATTGGCAGTTATTTACAATTCAAAGAGGTCGAGTCGAGTATTTTGTGGACAGGTCCAACTCTGACGACTCTGACTCTGACCCTCCCTTCTACCGCAATCTTTATAGCCCGGCGATAAATCAAACCTCACCTCACAACAATATATACAAAAGCCGAAATCTATAAATATATGCTTAACAAATATATATATATATAATATAATATAATATGTAGAATATAAACCCTTCTAGAACCGAAACTGAAGAGGCTAAGATTACCCACCAGATTCGCGCTCTATTTGGTGCTGTGCTAGCTTTTGGTGAAATATTTTGTCGCTTTTGATGGAATACAATAAATTATAAGGGGAAATAATTATAATGGCACTTGAATGGTTCGAGTGCCTCCCGTGTCCCGTTTCCCGTGTCCGATCGCCTCTTTTCTTTTATGGCCGATCGTCCAGATAGGCCCCAGAGAGTCCGACCCATTCCGATTCCATTGATGGATTCATGACTCCGTGGACTCCTCCTCGTGCCGGGTTGGGTTCTTCTTCGTCTGACGTCGTCGTCGTCGTCGTCGATGTCGCGGTCGTCGCTGCTGTCGTTGTCAGCAGAAGCAGCGTCTGAAGCCGACGCCAGCCGAAGCAGCGGCGGAACGGACCAGCCCGGCCCGTCATAAGCTGGAGTCTGGCCGCGTATAAATTTAGTCGCCGCCGGGCCGTGGAGCGACCAAAAACCAGCCAGCATTGGCTTATTCCATTATTTCGAACCATTCCGTTCTGAATCGAAATTGAAAATTAAAAATTAAAAATTAAAAATTGAAAATCTCAAGTGAAGTGAATACACTCGAAGAAAACAAGGTACCCGAAACTATGCAAAAGTGTTGTTTTTTTTTTTCAAAATGTGCAAACTTTTTCATTTAGTTTTTGTGCCAAAGAATGAAGTTAAACAAAGTTTTAGGGAAATATTTTAAAAAAACATTCAAAATTAAATAATATTTTTAGGATTCTATTCAACCTAACCTTAGTTTAGTTTTTTATTTAAGTGTTAAATAGGACTTTTTTTTAGTCCTTTGTAAGTTAACTGATAAATTCTTGGTTCTAAAATTTAATTTCTCGTTTTCGTTTGAAATTTAAAAGAAAAGTAACTTCCTCTAAACAAATTTTCAAATACTTTTTATGTCAAATAAAATTTACGTTTACTTTTTCTAAAATAATAAATAATATTTCTCCACAAATAATAAAATCCATCCAAGTGCTTCTTAAAATATAAAAAAAAATTTCTGATTTCGAATTTCAAAAGAATTTATAGTGAATGAGAATTAAAATTACTTAATTAAAGTAAAATATTTCATCTTATTAATTTATCTAAAAATATTTAAAGCTTCGTACTAAATAGTTTGTTAGAAACTAAAACGTTTTGCTGTTTCAATTTACAATTCAAAGATTTGTTAATAATAATAGCTTTTTAATAATTTTTAATTTTAAATTTCAATACCAATTTTAGCAATAATTGCCAATTAAAAAAAAATATAAATATAATAAAAAAAATAGGAAAATAATCTTTTAAAATTTTCAATTTTAAAGGTTTTGTAATGGAATTTTATTAAATAATTTATTAAATAATTTTGTATTTTAATTGTGTAAACATTTCATAAAAATGTGAAAGATTAAAAATAGTTGAAATAGAAATAGAAGAAATATTATATTCGATTCTGTTTTATAGTTTTAAACGCTTAAACTATTAAAAAAGTGTATTTTTTTTAACACATTTTTCAAAAAATTGAATAGGAATTTTAAAGAATATTGAGAAAGGATAGATTAATAGGAAAAGTAAAATTCATAATCTTCCAAATATCTTTTTAGAAAGGAATTTTAAGAGAATTAACGTAAAAAAACCGATTTAAAATTTGATATTTTCTAAAAAATATTCTTTTAATTTTCCGTTTAGAAAGGAATTTTAAGTGAATATTTTCTAAAAGCTTGAATTCTTAAAGTTTCCAAGAAAAAAATAATATAGGGGTTTGCTTTTAAAACAAAAGGTTTGCTTTTAGTAAAAAGTCCCATTTTCAAACATGGAAACGCAATCAATAGATTCCATAAAATCAATGAGTAAGGCTTGGTTTGTCATAGAACAAAGCCACATTTTGGTCATAGAATAGCGTCATATCTTGGACAAATATTATTACATATCAAGTATTAGAGGTTTAGAGTTGAGGTTTTGGCTTTCAAGAACAGCCCCGATTCTGGTTCAATGAACCCCGCCCAGAACCGTGATATATGATGGGATTAGATTTCGGATTTGGAATTTCGTCAATGGAAGCCGTCAACCTGATATCTTGCCCAATCACTCTGAGAACCCGAATCCGTCAGTCCACATTCCAATGTAATTGGCATTCTCGTAATTATTTTGGCTAAATTACAGACCAAATGGCATGACCATGGCTGAGACAATCCGAATTCCGTTCCAATCGATCCTCCTCCCAGTAGCTTTATTTTGATTTGGGAATTTGGAGTATTTTTTTTTTTTGGGTTTTAGGCGCCCTGGAGTGGCGGATCGTAAATCTGCGCAGCAATCGAACCGAACCCCTCCACCAGGTCCCAAACACCCAAAGCACCCAAAACACCCAAAACACTCAAACACCCAAGCTATGATTCAATCAGCTTTGAGTGGCACACGGCAACCTGTCGCGGCGCGGTGGCTCTCTAAAAATATATATACAAAATATATTTATTGTATTTATTTATTTACTTGAATGTGAATGGATCGGATCGGTCGGTCGGTCGGAATTATACCCAAAAGCAAGTGGCTTCTTATCAATTATTTGAGATTACAGCCGTACAGCCGTAGAACCGTAGAACCGTAGAACCGTAGAGTCGCTTATCAATTAATTGAGTCAAATGTTGTAAATCGTGCGAGTCGAGTGTCAAGACCAAGGAACCGCGAAACAATCAAAATGCACTCACAGAGCCACATGCACCTGTACAGTGTGCCCTGGAATGTTACACCCCGCAGGGGGAATGTGTTACGTTACTCAAATAATTGATATCTCTGGGGTAATGGCCTTCTTAATGACACAGCGGGGCCCGTGTGGGTCTTTTAATTAAAGCGCGTGTACGAGGGGCGCTGCCATAGAAAGTACGGTTCAAATAGCTCGGATCAGAAAAGTAGCAGAAAGAAAAGGTTCTCCAATGCTTTCCTTTTTGATTTCAAATCCAAAATCCACTTCTGTCTCAAAGGTTTTTTTTTTTTTTTAAATAGAAACTGACCTTCCTTAACAAGAATTTCGAATCCCCTCAATAAATATTGCAAAAATATGTACATTAACAACATTCATAAATCGTTATTATTTAGATTAAAACTTTAAAGATTAGCTTTCCTTTCCGTTCCAGACAACAAAAGAGAATATAAATAATTCCAAAACCCATACCCATAAAAAACTTATTTACGATTTACGATTTCACCTTTAATTTATTTTATTATTAAATATTTAAGATTTAAGATTGAGATAAGATAAGGTTGGTGAAGTTTTCCCTACATTTGTAGGGACTCTAGAGTAGGGTATCCGGGCTTCGTTGTTCCCTACACTTCTCTAGAGTAGCGACTCTAGAGTAGGCTCTAAAAGTGACTCTAGTGACTATAAAGTAGGGTATACGCGCTTCGTTCCCTTCACTTATAGTAACTCTACAGTAGGGTATCCGCGCTTCGTCGTTCCCTACACTTTCAGTGTCTCTAAAAAAGGGTATCACGGCGTAGTCGTTCCCTACACTTCTTGTGACTCTAGAGTGGGTAGGAGTAGGTCTAGAGTAGAGTAGGGTATCCGCCATTTGTCGTTGTTCTCTTCGCTTCTAGTAAAGGTTATCCGCACTTCGTCGTTTCCTAGACTTCTAGTGACTCTAAAGTAGAGTGTCTGCGCTTCGTCGTGACTTTAGAGTAGGTTATTCCACTTCTAGTGACTCTAAAGTAGAGTATCTGCGCTTCGTCGCGGCTCTTCTAATTTATCAACTTATGCAAATACCCTCTTTGCTTAATTTCATTGTTTATGCAATCTTGTGGAAATGCAAATTGCAAATTGTAAACTGCAATTGCAATTGCATCGATTGCACTTTTTGCTTTTGTACATTTCGATTGTGGAATTGCGTAATGTCGGAAAGAGTGAATAGAATATAAGGAAGAGAGTGACTTTCAGGGTAGCTATACGTAGAGTGCGAGTCATAGATATAGAGTAGCTTCAGCCGTTTTTCGGAAGATGAAAGAGAGTTCCCAGTGCCAGCATCCTAAAAGATAGATTTCTATTAGACCCACTGCGAGTGTTTTTATTGACTTATTGACTTATGGCGCAGTGGTCGTAGTAGTCCGGTATTCCTACCGAGACGTCACAACAGCCCGGCTGGGAGCTCTACTTGGATCTACCGGACAGGTCAGGAGAGAAAAAAGCATAGAAAAAAGCGAGACAAAATCAAAATTAAGGAGTGTGAAACATTGTGGAACCAACCAACTCACCCGCTGACTAATCCCGTTTCCGTTTCCGTTTTCGTTCCATATCTCCACCGATCTCCAACCAGCAGAAGCTACAGAAATGGGTCTACTGAGCGAGGGCAGTCCACTCTCCTGGGAGGAGACCAAAGCGTTGGCGGACCACGTCCGCGAGCACGGAGTCAACCAGTTCATCAACCTCTACCACAGACTGAAGGACCGCCAGGGCGACATCCTCAAGTGGGGTGACGAGGTCGAGTACATCATCGTCAAGTTCGACGACGAGCAGAAGGTGGCCCGCGTGGCCCTGCGCGCCCAAGACCTGCTCGCGGAGCTCAACGAGAAGGAGCACGCCGACCCCAAGGGCGTCAAGTCCCTCTGGCGTCCCGAGTACGGCGCCTACATGATCGAGGGCACCCCCGGCAAGCCCTTCGGCGGCCTCATGGCCCACTTCAACCTGGTGGAGGCCAACATGCGCTACCGCCGCGAGGAGGTCACCGAGCTGCTGGGCAGCGACGAGTGCGTCATGTCCATCACCAACTTCCCGCGTCTGGGCGCCCCCAACTTTACCTATCCGCTGGCCCAGCCCCGTCCCGAGGACCCCCTCAGCTCGGCCAGGTCCCTCTACTTCCCGGACGAGGCCATCTTCCCGGGTCATCCGCGCTTCAAGACCCTCACACGTAACATTCGCATGCGGCGCGGCGAGAAGGTCTCCATCAAGCTGAAGGGTGAGTCATCATTTAAGATCAATACCAATCCTGAATCTTATTAATCCCCTTGTATCCTCGAATAGTTTTCAAGGATGAGAAGACGAAGCTGCCAGTGGAAGGAGCCCCACCGGGAGAGCCGGACGTTGTCCTACTGGACGCCATGGGTTTCGGAATGGGCTGCTGCTGCCTGCAGCTCACCTTCCAGGCCTGCAACATCACCGAGGCGCGCCGCCTCTACGACCAGCTGGCCCCGCTCTGCCCCATCATGCTGGCCCTGACGGCCGCCTCGCCCATCTACCGCGGCTACCTGACCGAGTCCGACTGCCGCTGGAACGTGATCAGCTCCTCGGTGGACTGCCGCACCGAGGAGGAGCGCGGCCTGGCACCGCTCCAGAACCAGAAGTTCCGCATCGCCAAGTCGCGGTACGACTCGATCGACTCCTACCTCTCCCCGGAGGGGGCCAAGTACAACGATGTGCCGTTGACCTACGACGAGGCCGTCTACCAACGCCTCACCGAGGGCGGGATCGACCACCTGCTGGCTCAGCACGTGGCCCACCTGTTCATCCGTGACACGGTGTCGCTGTTCAGCGAGAAGGTCAACCAGAACGACAACGAGGACACGGACCACTTCGAGAACATCCAGTCGACCAACTGGCAGACGATGCGCTTCAAGCCGCCGCCCCCCAACAGCTCCATCGGCTGGCGCGTCGAGTTCCGGCCCTGCGAGGCCCAGATCAGTGACTTTGAGAACGCGGCCATTGTCTGCTTCGTGGTGCTCCTGACCCGTGTGATCCTCTCGTACCAGTTGAACTTCCTGACTCCGATCAGCAAGGTGGACGAGAACATGCAAACGGCCCAGAAGCGGGATGCCTGTCGCAAGGAGAAGTTCTGGTTCCGCAAGTCCTCCAAGACCACCGAGCAGCGCGCCGCCAAGGCCAAGGCTCAGGCCGAGGCCAAGGCCCAGGCTCAGACCAACGGAAAGGCCACTATGAACGGAGGCGGAGGAGCTGCAGTGGTGGAGAACGGAAACGGCAATGGCCTGTCCAACGGTAGCGGCAGCGAGAACGGCGACATCGAGGAGCCCCTCACCAACGGCTCGGCCAAGCTGAACGGACACGCCGCCACCAATGGCACTAGCAAGACCAATGGCTCCACCAATGGCCTCTCCAATGGCACCGACAGCGACCACACCGACACGGACGACGAGGAGAACGAGCTCTTCCAGCTCCTCTCCATCAACGAGATCTTTAACGGAAAGGTAAGTCGACTTGGCTTTGTTTTTAGAGAAAAGAACTAAGATTTTGTTCTCTCCACAGCCCAATGTATTTCCGGGTCTGGTGCCGCTGATCCGCAGCTATCTGCAGTCCATGGAGGTGGACACGGACACGCACTGCACCATCGAGCAGTATCTGCGCTTCATCCAGAAGCGGGCCGCCGGCGAGCTGATCACCACGGCCACCTGGATGCGCGAGCAGGTGCTCAGCCACCCGGACTACAAGTGAGTTATCAGTCATAGCTTTCCCTGTAGGGACTCTAATCAAGTAGATATCTAGAGTGGAAAATTCCCGCTTTAATTTCCTAGCGGAAAATTACAAAACACAAGCAGTTTAGTTTCTAAATATTTTTCTCCAGTTATTAAACATTTTACATAAACATTTCACAAAAGATAAGGAGTTATAAATTCCCTTCTGACTCTGTAAAAACACTCTGGAACTCTAGAAGCATATAAATTAAACAAGTTTATGACAAGTCTTAAAATTAAGTCTGAAATGAAAATGAGTTGAGATAAAAAAGCGTCTGGTTAGGAAACCCTTTTGTATAGGATTATTGACCCCCAACTAAACCCACCCTCTCTGTTATTCTCTTCCAGGCAAGACTCTGTGGTGAGCGAGCGCATCAACTACGATCTGCTGAAGAGCATCCAGGGCATCCAGCAGGGGAAGCAGGTGGAGCCTGCCCTGCTCGGCCAGGGCTATCATTCCAAGACCAAAACGAAAGAGTTCATTCCGCCGGCGCTGCAGAAGCAGCTGGCCAAGAACGGCTGCTGCGAGGAGAAATGATTGAGGAGCGCGCTGCGGACGCGTCCAACGCAGCTGGCCTCGGGAGGCCGGTGGCGCATGTGATTCGGGTTTTGTGGGTCCGTGATGGGTGTAGAGTGGCAGTGGCACGATGGCACGAAGAAAGCGCAACGATGCGAGGCAAGGCTGAGGCTGAGGCTGAGGCTGGAGCCGAGCGAGGTAGACCAATCCGTGCAGGACTGTGCCGGACCGGAAAGGGAGTGGAGAGGCGCAGATTGGAGCAAAGCGAAGCGGCAACATTTATCAATATTATTTTTATAGCATAATTTAAACGATTTACAATTAGTGTGCACCGGAATCCTAATTGTGGACAAATCGCCTGGTCGCCTGACAGAGGAGAAAGATAAACGAAACGTAGCAGGAGGCGGTTGCCAGCCAGAGGGCACTAGCGAAGGGCACAGCATCCTCTGCCGCCACAGGAATCGATGCCCAAGAGGCAGTCTGTCCTTGGCAATAGTTAGATGAAAACTACAGAATACCAACTAACAAGAACACCAACTACAACCGACTACAACAAGATAAATCTCAACCAAGTGCCGTTCCACAAGACCTACAAAAGATAGCTAAACATGAAATGATTAGAGGAGCAGAAGGCGGCCTTGTTAGGAGCCGACTTTTGTTTTGTTTTCGTTTAATTATATATTTATTATTACTATTCGTATAAATTCAAGTACAATGAAACTTGTTCTTATTTTTTTTTTTTTTATTAAAACATAGATATATTGTATTGTATGATGTATTGTATGTAAACACAAAATACGCAACACTCACGTCTGAAAGTGGCCTGCTGTTATTGAAACCTAGATATCTAATATTAAGCAAACACGCAACACGAAAAAAGCAACAAGAGATTGAACTTTTGCAATTATGGTATAATTTATTGTGTCAGTGTTTGTTTCACCATTATGATACATTATTATGGTTTACTTATGCAAGTACTTTATGCAAATATTGTGACCACAAGCAAGCAAGCAAATAAACGGATAAAATTGTTGAATCTTAACTAATTGAAATGTATTCCCTATTCCCTAACTATATACCTATATATATATATATATATATATATACAAAATATTATACAAACTTCGATCGAGATTGAGATCCAGATCGAGGGAACTTTGATAAGATGCCTTCTGAAACGAAACCCTGTACTTATATTTACCGTTATCAATAGGAATGTTAGTCTAGACTAAATAGTAAATTGCGAATTGCCAGAAGTGCTCGGAAGGTAAACATGAAATAACCAATCAAAACTATATATACATCCGCATATACATATATACTTGTATATATACAAAATTAAGTATGTGTACCCCAGGTAAAAAGTTTTACCAAAATTTGCTAGCCAATTTGTAAGATGTGCGGCATTTAATTTACATTTTTGTAACAAAACCAACATAAAGACCCATTTATTTGCTTGCCCATGCCCATGCCCACGCCCCCTCCCCCCACCCCCACCCAGTTTTTGGAAAGAACAACCACTCTGTATTTACTGTACCCACACCAAAAACTAATATTCAATGCAAAAAAATAAAAAATGTTTTGCAGAAAAAACCAAACTCCAAGTCTTGCAATTTCAATTTGGCGCCATGTAGAGGATTATCGATGTATCGATAGTAATTGTGGAGGTTGGACTCCGATATGTTGGGGCCCATACCGGTGCCACCTCTAGTGGAATCTCAGCAACAAAAAAGCGAAAAACAATTAAAAAATGACAGAAAAAAACAAAGGTGATTGGATAAGCAGGCGTGTTTGTTGATAAATAAAATTGTGCTGGTCGAGATGTGCTGGGTCTTTTCAACCAGCTAACGTGATTTTAGAGTTTCTAGATTCTTTTTATACATTTTTTGAAATTTTGAACAAAAACATAAATGCTTTGACACTGCCAGAAAAAGAAAACAAACTCCAGTTACCGTTAACCCGCTCTCCACCTTGGAGACTTGCAAGTGAGTGCGTGTGCGTCTGTGTGCTTTACAGTTAATTAGGGTGGAGCATGCAGTGTCGGTGGTAATTGTCGTTGTTTTAAGTAACTGCGGTCCACCCAACTCTTCCGGTTAATGGGAGCATAATTTTTCCGCTCCCCACCACCCCGCACATCCTTTTGTGTGTGTGCGAGACATCCCGAGAGAGACACGAAGGCTCCTCATCAGCTCCTCAGCTCCCCCTCTTCCTCGGCAGCACCCCGGCGACAGATAGTCGGATCGGATGTTGAAAAAAAACAAAAAGAATTAAAAACAAGCGCATCTGCCGAGCAGCATCGCATCGGAATTAATCAAGTGAATTACGGAAGACTCACACAATTCGCGTGCAGTTGCCGTCCGGACAACAACAAATGCTGCTGCCATCTAGCGGGCACTTAATGCAGGAGTCCTACTAAGTAGTAGAAAAGTAGTAGAAAGCAGCAGGAAATCGAGCACAAAGCGCAGCAAAGCAAAACACGCCCATCAACTGAGGAACAACAATTGGAATCGGAAGGACTTGCTTCAGTTTCTATATATTCAAACGTCCTTGGAGGACAACGGAAGGAGCAGGGGAGTCAACGGAGCTGTCGAAGCAGGCGAAGGATAGACAACAACAATAACAGCAACAAACAACAACAACAACAACGAGAACGTCAACCGACAAACACAATTTGAGTAAAAGGTGCGCCTAGAAGATGGGTAAGTGGGCGTGTTTTTTTCCTTGCAGGACTCTCGTGTTTCCTCCCTATTGTCGCATTTGCATACATTTGTATGCGATTAGTGTGTGCGTGTGTGTGTGTGTGCGCGTGTCGGTCGTAGGGCGCTGGGCGGAAGTGGGCGTGGAAGTATATATAAACCAGGGTGTGGGTGAGCGGGCGAGAGTCCAGCAGGTGCCCTGACAAGTTCCGGAATCTGTGACACGGAGAAAAAGAATAAAATCCAAAAACAAAGCCTTCACGCTCTTGGAATTCACAAAGTATGCTTGACAAGTTATGAATTCCACCTCTCAAAAGCTTACAAACGCAAAAAAATTATAACTTAGTGTTTACAAAATATATTTTAAGCTTTTATCCTTTTTTTCAAGATGGAGTTCGAATACTTTAAAAAAAAAAATCAACTTTTAAACAGGAAATTTAATATTTTAAGCTATTTTTTTACATATTCCTTAATCATTAATGTATGCCAGTTTAAAATAGCATTCTAATAAACTATAGGTTCCTCCTTTACGCTTGCTAATAACTAATATAAACCATAAGTATTCTTTAATTTACTAATTAAATCAGTGACGGAACTAGTTCATTTGAAAGGGTTAAGTCATTGCGGAGAAATTGCACGAATTTGTAATAATAAAAAATACACTATAATATAACATGTTTTTAAACAAATTTACTTTTAAATAGAAACAATCTTGCATTTTTAATAAGACTAAATAAAAAAAAATGAATTTAAATTTTCCCTCTCTAATATCGTTCCTCGAGTAAATGTTTTTGCGATTAAACCGTTTAAACCGTTATTTACTGCCATACATTATGACATTATATTTTTTTAACAACAAAAAAATTAATTTCATTAAAAATGAATTCAAATTTTCCCTCTCGAATCCACTTCCTCAAGTAACTGTTTTTACCGTTATTTAGTGGCGAACCATGAACTAGTTCACAAACCAAGACAAGCCAAGCTTTGGAGAGGAAGAGAGCGGTAGAGCGAGCAGGACTGCCCCCCACAAGGGCGCGCGCGCGTGGAGAGAGGGAAAAGATAGTGCCGTTTAGAGAGAGAGAGAGAGAGTGGGTGGGGCAGTGGAGGGGGCGACTGTTTTGAAACGGATTTTTCCGAGTTCCGAGATTTGGCAGCAACAAAAACAAGCTTGAAATAAAGGAGGCGAAAGCGCGCAGAAGCCTGCACAGGCACGTGCCTCTCTCCGTGTCTCCGTGTTAGTCTGATGTGTCGTGGTGTGAGTTGGCGAGGAAAACAATGTAAGCTGAAAAGGATCAAAAGCGCAAGGCGTTGTTGCAGGAGCAAAAAGCAAAAGGCAGAGACAGCAACAGCAACAGCAACAGAAACAGAAAGAGGAACGGAAACGGAAACGTAAGAAAAGGAAAGCGAGCGAGAGGCGCTGTTAAAATATGAAAATTGCATTTTCCTCTTCCTGTCCTGTGCCTGTGCATGTCCTGTGCCTGTGCTTGTGCCTGTGCTGGGCGCTCTAATAAAATTCCACCATCTCCTGCCATTGCCATTGTCCTGCGGGAGTGTTAGTAGCGTGTCCGTCTCCGATTGCAAGGATGTGAGAGTGCACGGACGTGTCCTGCAATGCAACGCGTGTGTATGTGTGTGGGCGGTGCAAAGGCCCCGCAAGAACAAAAAAAAGAACAAAAAATAAATAAATAAATGGAAAAGGAAAAGGATAACCGTCGGCAGTCTGCGATTTGGCCCTCGGCAGTGAACTTTACTTTTCAGCCTCGCCTGCTGCATTTTCCGATTTCCATTTCCCATTTTTCCCAGTGTGTGCGTGTGTGCGTGTGTGTGAGTGCCGACGCCCTCAGCTAAAAAAATACATCCTGGCCAGGACTCCTTTAATTGTAATAATCGTGTGATTTCTTGTGTCCCTGCAGCAGCTCCCACTTCGCCTGGAGGAACAAACGAAGGAGCAGGAGAAGGAGCAGGACCCGGAGCAGGACCCGGACCCGGAGCTGCACCTGGAGCTGGACTAAGGCAGGGCACTGAAATCGGCAACGGCACAGAGCACGGCATCGAAATGCTTAAGGCGCTCTACGACTTCCAGGCGGTCTACCCCAAGACCATCAGCTTTGACGAGGGCGAGTACTTCATCCTCTACCAGACCTCAGCCCGCCAGCGCAATTGGTGGCAGGTGGTCAGCATGAAGGGCAACATCGGGTTTGTGCCCTCGAATTACGTAATGAAGATTAAGGTGAGTCTTCCCCGTAGAGAAGCCTTCTTGACAGCCCACAATCTCACATTCCCTCACCCAGGTGGAACACGACTTCCTCATCAGTTTCCTCAACTCCTCCATCGAGTCGCTGGAGAAGTGCACGGACCACGAGATCAACGGCATCATGTCCAAGGACGAGCTGCTGGACAGGCTGCGCGAGAAGAAGCACACCATGGAGCGGCTCTATGCGGTATTCCAATCACTTTTCCTCCCAAAAATAAGGCAACCTTTCACATTTTCATTTCATTCCAGGAGAGCTCCGAGCGCGATGGCGACTCCTCGCTGTCCTACTCGCACAGCTACAGCGACAAGGGCAGCCACCGGCACTCGCATCCCCATCCCAATGCCAACTCCAATCCCCACCAGCAGTCACATTCCCAGCGCCGCCAGCACAGCCCTCCGCCGCAGAGCAGCGGCGCCTCCCAGCGCCTCGACATGAGCAAGAAGAGCATGTCCAGTCCGGCGGTGGGCATGGTGGAGTCGCCCAGCACGGGCAGCATCCACGGGCAGTTCCAGGCCAGCGGCAGCTCCGGCAGCTGCACCATTCAGACGCCTCAGCAGCAACAGCCACTGCCCGCTCCGCCGCCAGCGGTCCCGGCCACGACCACGGCCTCGAGCAAATCCTCCGCGGACGTTGCGCAGGACAACAGCATCACGTCGGAACCCTCGGAAACGACCACAACCACCACCACGACCAGCGAGGACGTGGTGACTACTTACAAGGAGACCAGCCAGCCGAGCACGAGCCAACACCACAAGGGCCAGAACGGAAGCACGGCCTCTGCCTCCGCCTCCGCCTCTATGTCCGCGTCCGCCTCGGCGTCGGCTCTGCGGAGCGGCAGCATCGGGAACGAGAGCGGCACCCGGAGGGGCAGCACCGGAGACCTGCGCCACGACCTGCAGCAGGACGAAAAATTCGAGGCGGCGGACAAATCCGAGGACGTCAGCGACGTCTGCCAGGCGAACGGTGACAGTGCGGAGAACAGCCAGGCGCTGGACAGCATGGAGAGTGCCTCGATGCCGCGACAAAGGAGTTTGGGCGGCAGGAGCGCGGAGGAGGGAGCCGCCGGAGCAGCGGGCGGTGGGCAGCTGAAGGTGGAGTCCTCGGACGTCTACCAGATCGTTGACGCCCTGCGCCGGAACACGAACCTCAGCTTCGACCTCTCCTGCGAGGCATTGCGCGTGGTGCTGACCAGCCTGGAGCAGCTCTACAACGGCGCCATTAATCCCTACCTGGAGGCGGTGGCCGTTCACGTCACCGGCAAGGTGGCCACGCCCAAGGAGTTGCTTGGCATCACGCACGATGGCAAACGGCTGCAGTACCTCTTCGGCCAGCTGGCCGACTGCAAGAACGACACAGAGCAGCGTACCTGGATGCTCTACGAGGACGAGGACGACATCATCCAGTTCCTAGAGGAGCTGGTCGAAATTCTCGTAAGTATCCTGAGCGGTGAACTCAGGAAGATAGCTTTTAGTATATTTTATAGTTTAATATATAGTTTAGTATATAGTTTAGTATATAGTTTAGTTTAGTAATAGTTTTCGAATTACTTAAAACTTTCTTCTTATTTTCTAAGGATGTATGTTTCAAAAAGGACCTAAAGAAATCTGATAACTTTGACTAACGAAAAAGACATTTTGTCAAAAGGATATGCATATGTAAATCCAATTTTCCTTTATCCTTGTAATCCATACAAAATACCTTGTATAACATTTAAAAATGTAAATCATGTATTAGCAGTCGACTTTTGCTCAATATTTAAAAGCTATTTACCTGGACTTTACTGATGTCCTTGGCTTCATGCGTTGAATAGTTAGGAATCGAAAACCCTCAGAATCGGATGGATATTGAATAAAATTGTTTAAACTTTTTAAAGGACTGTAAGCTCTTAATACATACTTCTTCAAAAGTAGCTACTTAAAACTAAATCAATTCATTTCAATTCAAATTTTATACATTTAAGTAGTAGTTACAGTGTTTAGTCGTTAGCATTTATTGTATTTTAAAAATGGCTTAAAGGAGTTTCTTTATTTATTCTTAAACAAATATTTATAATATGTATAAAGCAACTCCTACTAATCGGTTGATTTCTATACAAGAAATTAGCATAAAATATTAACTTTGTAATATCATCTCTTCTGGATTCTCATACATTTTCTAAAATTCCCTTTTCTTACAGAATAATGCAGATGAAAATATTAGCTGCTACGAGATGTCCTGCGACCAGTATCAGATGTTCATCAACCTGGTACAGTACTACCAGATGGAGACGCGCTGGTCCATAAAGAAGCTTTTGCTCAAGACCTTCACGGCCGCCTGTCACTTGGACTACATCATCGTGGATATCCTGCTGACCTCAGTGCTGCCGCTAGAAATTGTATAAATTCATTAATATTTTATTTGTTTTTATGTTAAAATTATCTGGAATGCTTTCCCGATGCAGGTCGAGGACATGAAGACCCACTTCTCGAACCTGGATCGCTTCAAGCAGCTGGTAAAGATGTTGACCATCATCTTCTCGCTGGGGCAGCCCATGCCGGTTAACCACCAGGGTGCGTTTATACATTAGAAGCCAAATATTGAAACCAAATGATTATTGATTCCTAAACTATACCCACAGACTATCTTGGCGTGCACTTTGCTAGTTTCCTACTAGAGATCGTCGAAGGGAACAACCCGGAGCTGCTGGTGGACATGGTCATCGCTCTGATTCTGGCCTTCAACCAGCAGTTCAGCGAACACACCTTCAACGTCATTATCGAGGCGATGCAGAACCTGCCCTCCGCCAAAGTGTTCACCGAGAAACTACTGCTCCTGCTCAATCGGGAGGGTACGTCCTCTGTACTAAGTGAATGAGAGTATCAATAATTAATCGAATGTTTGTGATTTGCTTCCACCAGATGACCCCACACGCCTGCTGAAGCATCCCAACGAGAACATGAACACGGTGCTGCGCATGTTCATCGACATATTCAGCCACCCGGACACGGCGGGCATGTTCTACACGAACGACATCAAGGTGCTCATAGACATTGTGGTGCGGCAGCTGTCCGACTTGGATGCCGGCAGTTCGGTAGGTTCCTTAAGTCATACAGGATTTATTAGTCCTTATTAGCTATTTAAGAAAAATCATCTTCTATTCTATGCAATTTCATTAATATATTGTTTTGAGTATTAAGGTTTATACATTTTTTGTGTATTTTGCGATGATTGCGAATCATACGTTCTCGTTTATATTTTATTTTTGGATTTCATTATCTTAACTATCGTAATTGTAACATTTTATTCACGTTTCTTTCACCTATTTTTAATGACGATGAGTATATAAAATGTACGAATAAGACTGATAATAAAGAACTGTTAACGTAGGCTCAGCCCTTGGCATTGAATCTTGTGTTTGGTTTTATTTTTTTTTATATTTATATGTCCCTTTCATACATTTTATTGTACAAGTTTTAAATACAATTGCTTTTAATTTTAAGGAAACGCAGTCTAAGAAAGAGTAGATCTCAAAAACTAAAAAACATCTGAAATATATATATATAATATATAATATAGTATCTAAACTCGTTTGCTTATGGCACATTATTTTAAAAGCTTTTATAGTATTTAAAAATAACAAATTTAAGATATAGAAAACTGTATGGAGGATTATATAGAACATTAAGTTTATGTTGTTCTTCAGCTTTTCGGAACAGGAGGAGTACCTCTTCATTTATCATTTAAGTCATATCATTTTACCTTAAGTTCGTTGATATTAATTTGGATGTTCGATTTCAGACGCGACCCTGCTACCTGGAACTGTGCCGGCGCATTCTACGGAACACCAACTACCAGGAGCACCAGCACCGCAAGCACGACCTCATGAAGATCTTCACGCGCATCTTCTGCGAGGAGACCGAGTGCAGTGCCTCCGACCAGCAGCTGGTGCGGGAGATAGCCAACGAGTTCCCGCAGCTGTTCAAGGCCTAAAAACTAAACCAAATGAAACAAGAAACCAGAAAACCAGAAACCAAACAAAATCCAAACCAAATCCCATCCGGGGTGAGCTAAATTGTAAAGCGTTGCTAGTGAGGCGAGCCGACCAAGCGAGCCAACCGTAAAGTCTTAACTTACTTCAACTTTGATCAGCGAATTGTTATGCATTTGTTCAGTCTCAGTCTCGGTCTTGGTATCGGTCTCGGTCTTGGTCTCGGTCTCGGCTAACCCTCGATCCGGATCTTATTTCAGATCGAGGGACACTACATATATACATATATCTTATGAACATAGTCTGTAAGCTGTGGCCATCGAAGCCATCGAAGGAACTAGGTGCATGGATAGCGAAGGTATCGGAGGTAGCGAGGATGCGACATCCAGACAGGGGGAGCTGTAGCCGTTAGTCTTACGATCATTTATCCCGTAGGTCTAGGTCGACTATGGCGAGCATTTCAGGACGATTTCACTAATTTAGAGTTTAGCCTAGCCAGGGACATTTTTAGCCAGAACCAGAACCAGAACCAGATCCAGATCCAAAACCAGAACCAGACACAGAGTCGAGGAGGATTATCCTCTATTTTAAATTTTGTAGTTATAATTGAAAATTATTTGGAATTCATAATTTTGAGAAAAAACTAAGCGTAAAACCTAAAGAAACGAGTCGGTCGATTGACTGGATATTTATAGCCTAATTATACACCTATAATGAAAATATACATTAATAACAAATGCGAATGCAAATTCGAATTCGAAAGGTTAATCACAATCTGCATGGAAAATAACTAAACACAATGTAAACAGAGAAGTATTTGCGACTAGCAAAATCTAAATCCAAGTCGATTCAATTGTAAAACGAGCATATAATGTTGAATTTGTTTATATAATCTATGAGGAGGCGTACTAAATCGAACAGGAAACCATTGACAATTGTTAAAGCTCAAATACATATAAAAAACAACAAACAAACAAATTGGAGGCGGTGAATCGAGAATCGTGAATCGAAATCGAAATCGAAATCGAAATCGAAATAGAGAGTTGAAAATTACAAAATTACAAAATGGTAAATGAATAATCGAAAATGGAGAATGAATAACGGTAAATTATAGAAAATGAACTGCAGAACGCATCAAAATGAAGAACACCCCTGCATTTCTCTCCCTCACACAGACACTCACTCTATATATATATCTCTCTCTCTCACTCTATTTAATGCTAAATAACGAAACAAAGTTTGTTATATTTATCTCTATATAAACACACATCGCATAAATCGTTTCAAACACAACACGTAAGATCTCTTCGCCTTCGCCTTCATTTCAAAATCCGGGATTTGAAATTTTGAATTCGAATTCGCAATTTTAAATTGTTCAGAATGGGTTATTGTGTTGTTACTGTAGCTGTGAGACATTTCGAAATCGGAAACTTTTATCTATTATTAAGTTTATTGTTAGGCATTGTTAAATTGTTTAGGAAGAAAATTTTAATCAAAACCATGAGCAGGATATTAAAACCTTCATCTATTCGAAACAACTTTCTTCGATTCTACACTCTTTTTTTGTTATGTTGAAACTAATATAAAGAAAAAAAAATCATTAGAAAGCGGCTGGTGCAAAACGAATTTAATTGCCAAGTTTCATAACGAATACTGATATTTACAAGTAAATATAAATATACATAAATGTATTGATAAACTAATCTAAACCAAAAACTAAGTGGAAAAGTAAAAGCAATTGTCTTTGAATCAATGCCTAAATATTAATCACAAATTGTACCTTTCGATTTTGAATTAAAAACACTCTTGGCAATTGAAACACAAACAACAAAATCAATGAGGCAAAGCGGTAAGCACAGCAGCAATAAAAAAAGCAACAATAAATGTTTAATAGTAACTTCGTTAACAATAACAACAAACACGTTTTAAGTCAAGCAAATAGAGTTCATTTTAAGGATTGTTGAATTCTCATTTTTAACACGAAACAGAGATCCTAAAAACCAATAAAAACAACAAAAAAATACAAGTTTTAAAGCAACGCATTCAAAATGTAACGAATCGAAATTGCAATTGTAAGAAACGAAATAATAAATGCAAAATATAAATAAAATAAAAAACCTGTTTTTATCTTAACTTACCGCATAAGGGGGCATTATATTCATGATGATTTAATCTAATTATATTTGACTTTTTACAATTGTTTTTTATGCGACAAAATTTTCAAATGAATTTAAATTTTTTGCGTCATCCAGTGACAGTTATTCAAAGCACAAATACCCCATCTATGGACAATTTGCTTTCTCACAACCGCCCCCTATCGACTCCGAAAGGAACTATTAAAAATTACTGGCGACATCTGTTGTAAAAATTTGATGCGCCCTCTTTTAACAAAAAAAAAAGAGCCAACATTGGCCTACAGCTGCCGCTTCCGAATCCTGCCGAATCAAACTTAAACTTAAAATTGTTTCAATATGCGCCCTCTTTTAACAAAATAAAAAGAGCCAACATTGGCCTACAGCTGCCGCTTTTGTAAAAAAAATACCAATCTAGATTTGTAACCGAATCAAACTTTAACTTCTTAAATGGATAGTTTTTCCAAGTTTCATAGGTAAATTATTTAGAAATAATACATATTCGAAATTCTGTAAAGATAACAATAACCAGGAACGGTATTTTTATTTAAATATTTCAAAAATTTAGTGTTTGCCTACGATCATTTTTATCCAGAAAACATATCCCGGATTGGTGGATTTTTTTATTTTCTAGTTCATTATGTGGAGCATAACAAAACAGTTCTTTCTCTAATGAGATCCGTGCAAAAACTGTTTTATTCATATGATTTTAATGATTGTCCACTCGGACAGATTTTAAATTAAAAATAAAAATAAGAACGTTACAAAAAAAAAATATTTGGGAAATGACTTTTACTCTCAATTTTAACATTAATAAACATTTATTAAAATTTTTAAAAATAATTACGATTAAAAATCTAAAGAAATGGTTGAAAATGAATCTAGAATCAAGATAAAGGAAACCCCTGCATTTATCTCCCTCATACTGACGCTCACGTATTTAACCATATATTTCTCTCTTACTTTATTTCAATATAAAATAGTGAAGTAAAGGTTGATACATCTATCTCTATTTAGCAAAAACTTCCATAAGAGTAAATCTGTCTTAGAAAATGGCTGATTTTATGGATGCAAATAAATTTAAGCAAAAGTTGAGTTTGAACATAAATTGAATAAAATATAACTTAAAATAAACTTAAAAAATAAAAATTAAAATAAAAATAACTTACAAATTAAAAATAAATAAAACAAATTAAAAATTAAAATAAATAACGTTTATTCAATGCCATCTAGCGGCGGTCGTTTGAAAGTTACCAATCGCCACCTATGAGCAATTTCTTCTATCATAAACGCCCTCACACGGACATAAAAAGAAGCAACAATTTCTTTTAGCGCCATCTGTGGTTATAATTGTTTGATAAAGCGACATCTGTTAACAAAAAACCAGATGACGCTTCGGTTATTTTAAATTTCGTAACTTTGGGACAAATTAATAACACAAAAAAAACATTACCGTGTGAATAAAATTCGAAGGACCACCCGCCGTTATAGCATCTTAACTCGTAACATCGTAACTTACCGTAGATTTCTTATCCTAAAGGTATCCTTTTGCAACTCCCATAAAATAAATATTAAATAAGTTTTAAGACTTTATATGTATTTATAAACCATTATAAAACTGAATTGTTAAATTACGGCCACAATTTTGTATTTTTATACAGACACTAAGAGTTAAAAAATAAATATAGTTTTTATAGAAATTTGATAGACGCATTTCTAAATATTTATGGTTAGTCTCTTTATCGAAATTGAGATTTGAATGCAAAATTGTTATAAAATGTATGTCCGACAATCCAGCAAAAGTTTATGGCTAAAAACGGAATTTAAGACTTAATTAAATCGTATGTAAGTATCGTAACTTCTTAGCAATTTTTTTGTAAAAAAAAGCTTTTCCCGAAAAGTTGGGTTTTTAAAACATTCGCGCGTATCGATGATTTGCATCTGTTTCTTTCTAACGAATCAGTTCTATCCGTTCGTAAGTTGTCATCTTACAAAATTCTCAGAGTTGTAGGAAAGCTTCTATCCCCTTCAGTAGGGTAGCTCCTTGCGTTAAGTTAACACACATCTAAAAAGATAAAGACTTCTGGAGTCCAGACACACTCGACACTGGGATATATTTTCCGTTTGGAAATTAGTCTTTCCGGCTCGAAGTTGGTTGTTCGGAAGGTAGAAGAGCAGCAGAATGAACGGTACTGATGTGGCGTACGTGGACGCGGACACGGATCCGCTTCCAGCTCTACCTCCAGCCCCATCCTTGGCAACGATAGCAGATTCAACTACAAAAGTAACTCCTGCGCCCACTCCGGCTGGTGAACCCACTACAGAGCCGGCCTCCATACCGCCCGCAGAGGAGGAACCGGGATCCGAACCTGCACCCGAACCGGCACCCGAACCGGCACCCAAACCGGTCAAGGCACCCGATCCTGAACGCCCACGCGCCTTGACCGGAACTGCTTTACGGACACAAAGACCGCATTCTATAACGGCCCCGTTGCGTGGTTTTGGGGCCTGGGATGACCCAGGAGTGTCTATTTTCGCCACAGCCTCCCAAGAGCCCATTCCCAACATGCTAAGCTACTTGCAGCCGATGCCGCCCGGGGCCTGCGACCAGGACAAAGATGCCTGTTTGATTAAGTCACAGTCCTCGGTGGCGGAGAATTCGCTCTTTCGGTTGGTCAAATATCAGGTGGAGGACGCGGCCGCCGAGCGGCACACCCACATGAACCCTAAGCAGCGCCTGGAGCGGACCGACGGCGCCGTCACCGCCGCCCTAGCCGAGGAGCTGCGTCGCCAGCAGGTGGTGGCCAGCAAGCGCATCCAGTTGCACAGGAATGTGGTCGCGCTTCGGGAGCTTGAGGCGGAGGTGGCCCAGGCCCACACGGCTTTGTACGTTAGGCAAACCATCCTGACGAATGAGCGGGATAAGGCGGATACCAAACAGCGGGAGAGGGCAAAGGCTATGGCGGACCAGCGCCAGATGGAGATGGAGAAGCGGGCGGAGGAATCGAAGAAGGGTCAGAAGGCGGCCAAGTTCCGGAGCGACCTGATAGCCCAGATGACGGAGGCGCGGGAAAAGCGTCAAAAGGAGCAGCAGGATACTCAGGAGGAGGGACAGCGGGAGCGCCGCGAGTGCCAGATCAAGCAGGAGAACGACCGTATCCAGGATGCCATAAAGCTAGCCGAACAGCGGAGTGTTCTGATGGCCGAACTGAAAAAGTGCGCGGATGAGATGCGCTCCGCTCGGGAGGCCATGGCCAAGTCCTTCAAGGGCAAGCCGGAGAGAGGGATTCTGGATGCACTGGGCCCAGTGACCGCCACCTACGTGGGGATGGCCAAGAAGCGGCGCCACGACGAAATCGAGGCTCGGGACATCAATGCTGCCCGCCTGGGCTTCCAGCTCAGCCAGATCAAGCACGACATAGAGGCCCGCGAGCAGCTTATCACCAACCTACTCATCCGCGAGTTCAAGGCCAAGGACAACGAGTTGGCTCTGAAGCAGGCACGCCAGAAGATGGACCTTAAGCACGAGATCCGCGACCAGCTGCTCAGCCAGCGTGAGGAGCAGAAGTTCTTCCGTGAAAAGGCTGTCCAGCAGAGCATGGTCAAGCCAAAGGACTCAACCAGCTTCGGAGAGCGCCAGTACCGGAATCAGGTGGCCCAGCAGGAGAACACTCATCGGTTGGACGTCCAGGCCTACCGGGACATTGCTGACATGATCGAGGTAAGCAAGCACAAGCGAGCCGCCGACGCCGAGGAGGTGCGCCAGATCGTCAAGGGAGTCTACGACATCCAGGACAAGCAAGACGCCTTGGTCGCCGCCGAACGAATGGAGCTCCTGGCAAAGCAGCCACGTGAGGTCCTCTCCGCCCTTCGCGCTGCCCTTCTGACCCCAGAGGAGCTCAAGACTTTCAACCTAGCCAAGTGAAGTTCTCTTTCCTGGTTACTTTCTTCCCGAAAATACATTGATATTGTTTCTCTGAAAATTACGGGATTAAGCTGTTACGTTTTAGGATGACCGGCTGGGTCTTCTAGGGTATTTCTAGGTTCTAATTTTTAGATATGCAGTTTGATAAGACTCACTTTAGGTTAGTTGTCGTAAATCCATGTGACGCCCACCGCGTCGTTCGAACGGCAGGATGAAGCCACCTATATCCACCCAAGCCTGGATAATTTAAATCTTGTAAATTTGAGAGAAATTTTTTTAAATTACTTAACGGTCCAACCATTAATTAAAAACTCAAACATTTTCTTTGTTAAACACGGAGAGGAAAATTTGTAAAAGCTTTCTCCTATCAGTGTGACCAGGTAATCGATCTCGTAACTCCTTTAAAATAGTGTGACCGACTTGCGCTTTTTTTTTATTGGCATTATTTATAATCTGTCCTGTTGGACAATAATTAAATGGAATTGTATACACTTCACTGTAGGTAATTAGGTAACTTTTTCTTAGCTAGTCCAATGGGTGGCTTCTTCTGATTCTTCTTGTTCTTCAAATGCTGTCTACCAGACTGCTCTCTATTCGGGTGATTGGGTAGCCTCTCTTTGTGCCTACGACTGGCTTTGATTATTTCATCGTTGACCCACGGTACGCCCAGTTCCTCGTAGATGGTTTTGTTGTCGTGGTAGGGTTGTGCTCCAGACACCAGTCAAGGGGCCTTGTTTTTGAATCGTTGAATGGCTCTGCGGTTGGAGAGCCTGGCAGTACCTAAAAGTTGTATTCCGTAAGTTTTATATATTAGTTTTATTATGGACTTGTATGTATGTAAAAGCTTTATCCTGATTTTTAACTATGAGCGCGTGCCAATCATCAACCAGTGGTATTATTTGATCCTCTTTTCAGCGTTTTTCCTTTTGGGCAGGATGTGGGGGCGCCAGGTTAGACGTCTGTTGATTGTCATTCCGAGGTATTTTCGCGTTGGATTGACTGGGATGGAGACACCACCTATGCGCAGAGTGAAGGTGGATGCTGTAGTTGCACCGCAAGGAATGCGGTGTCGTCGGCGAAGGTGGCTACTATTAGGCGCTCGATGGCTGTGTACAGGATTTGGCTATAGTGATATTTCTCCTCGAAACCGTTGAGGATGGTGCTGACCAGGCGGTGACATTGTACCAGAGGGGAATGTGATTGCCTGAATTAGGAATGAGTATTACCTCTGCTCGTTTCCATGGGATGCATTAGCCAGCAGTTGTATGCAGGCGGTGGCAGGAGCTTTCTATGCTTTATCTCATTCAAAACTTTGTCAGCTGTCACTGGTTCTATTGCTGTTTGGCTGGGTCGCAGTGGCTCCGCTGCGTGTGGGTTGGCTTCAACTTCTTGTTCAGAACACCTTATTATTGGGATGAACGCATTCTGCAGGGGGTCTGCAAAAGGCTCGGCTGTGCGGCACCAAGTCCCATTTGCTCGCTGGACTGCTGCAGCTCGTTTTATTGGCTTCTTGATGGCGCGTAACTTGCCATAGGCCATGCTGGGGGTCACCTGGTTCGAGGTTTCCCAGAAAGTGAGATGCTGCAGCCGCACTTATAGGCGTTTTGCGGCTCTGTTAATAGGCTTTGTCTCTCGGTTTCCTTGAGATGAACCAGGTTCTTCCAAGGCGTCTCTTCTCTGTTTCCCATGGTTGCGAGCTCGGGCGACCAGAGATGCAGCTTCCTTTTGTGGGGGCCTCGGTGTAGATGGTACCCTTGGTGACGCGTGGGCGGCGGTACTGTGCACTGCGTTGGTAAGTCCCACGGTGGCGGCGTCAATTTGCTCGGGAGTAGAGAGATCCTTTTCTGGGTTGATTCTTTCAGAGAGTCAGTCAGAGTATACTACTTCCACATAGGTGCCCTTGTTGAACATTTTGGGTCGTGTAGCTTTTTTGTGCACCTAGATGTTCAGGTGGAGTTCGGTTGCACTGTGATCGGGGAGGAGGTTCGCGTTTGGGGAGCAAGTAATTTTAATTCGGTTGATGCCCTTGGATAGAGCGATGTCCAGTGTGTCAGGATGTTTCAGAGGGTCGGTTCGCCAATAGGTTGGCTCTCCGCTGGAGTGGCAGTCGATACCTCTGTGCTGTATACAGCTGAATAAGGCGATTCCTTTTGGGTTATTTGTACGGCTTCCTCCCGCTATGATGAACCTCGGTCCCAAGTCGCTCATCAGCTTGTCGAACTTTCTCTCGGTTACCGTATGTCTTGGCGGGAAGTAGACCGTCATCAGCTTGTATCCGTGTAGGCGGAGATAGGATCTGTTGGTAAAGTGGATCTCGGAGATTCAAAGAAAGTCGATATTATTGGTGTGGACAAAATGTTCCACTTCTGGCCTGCTTTTAATCAGGCCATTAGCGTTCCTGATGACTATACGCGGGCCTACTTGCATACCTTTGATAGGATAGAGATGATCATAACCGTCATCTGCTTGAATATCTTGTTCATCATTCTCTCAAACATATCCTCCATCCGGGAGATAACGGCTGTCATCTGGTTGTTTAGGGACTACTTTGACAGCTCGAACTTTTGATAGAGAATGATGTGTACAGTATGCCATAAAATAATACAGAACGATTAAACCATCCGTTTTTGTGAAAAATGCTGAATGAATTTTTAATTCAAAACAACAACATGGCGGAAGGGATTCAAATCGTAACAAATACATATGAAAATCAGATACATTTTTAAATCAAAATAAAATCGAACCAACGAAGATCTAACAACAAGCTCCATAGTTAACATTTAAAATGTTTAAAACTAACGTAAAACCACAAAGCTACAAAATAAACTAATTTCATAGTAAAAAAAATATTAATTAAAATATAAAAAAAAGAAACATGCCCAAAACTTGAACCATACCATAAGAAGCCATGGCCCCATAGTTTGTCAAACAAAAGAAATTAATGAAACAAAATTAAAAAAGGAAACATTTACAAAATAAGTAAAATATTAGATAAACAAAGGAAACAAATCAGGTGGCGACCGACGACCTGCGAAGTTCCATGGTTTGTTAAAAATTTAAAAAAATAATAAAGTTTTCACAAATTAAATAAAAACAAGAAATAAATAAATATATGAGAAAATAAGAAACCAGCCAGGCGAGAGCCTGTCGAAGACTGTTAAGGTGAGTCTTTAAAAAAAGCAAAGAGCTACTTGAGCAGGATTCTAGAGTGTTAGCGTTAGCCTGTTAACGTCCAGTGTTGTAAAGTAAACGATTTTCTGTCAAGCTAATTTCTGGATTTGTTATCCCCTATTGGGTGCAATGGAAAATTACTTTAATTGTACTTTATTTTCCTGATATTGTTCTACCACGGTTAAGGTGAGGTATTTGCAAAAATCAAAAGATGCTTTTTGTTTTATTCCAATTAAATAGACGAAATAAATAAATTAGCAAGAAATTTCATGACAGACTATAATAATAAAAATTCATTATCAAAAAGTTCACCCTTAGGTCTCAAAACTCAAAATATTCCACATTCTTGATCTTCTTCAAAGATCAACATAAAATAGAATGATCAATCATTGAAATGATAAAAATTACGTTTCGTCAAAAGGCAGATTTTAAATAAGCCAAATAGTAAAAACAATATGAATACCTCATAAATTAGATTATATTACATAATAATTATATTTTTTTTAATAATAAATAATTTTATATGGACATATACATATGTATATGTATGGCGTTGGGTTAAAGAATAAATTTAAAAAAGCCTCGTAGGCATTTAAAAGCCTCCTCCCTTTTCTTAAACAAATTGATGCTTCAGGTTTCCTAATCTTAATTTCATTATCAAATTTCTTAGGCTGCAAAAATACACAAAAAACATGTTTCACGCCTATTTTTAAATAGTTAGTTAGTCTCTAAGCGTGCCTTGTGCAAACTTCTGATTCAAAAACCAGATCATGTATAGCAGAACTAATAATAAGGTGATGTTTGTCCAGCATAAACAGCGACGATCTTCCAGAGGATGAAGATTCTGGATCTGGGGAGCTATATAAGTCGGGAGGCGAGACAAACCAAGACACAGTTTCCGAATCATTCCTCTGCGATTCCTCTGCGTAGCGACCCTTGCCTGCCTGGTGAATCTGGCTTCCTCCGGCTCCCCTCCAGCCGCCAGTCCCACTGCCACGCCTACTGCCACACCTGCTGCCACTCCTACTGCCACTCCTTCCGCCACTCCCACCGCGACCAACTCCACATCCACCGACTCGTCGAGTACTACGGTGGCACCCACCACTTCGGCCACCACCACCGAAGCTTCCTCCCAAAAGAAGGAGCACATCCACCACTGGAAGACCCACGCCCGCAAGACGGCCAAGGTCCGGAGGGAATGAAGGAGGAACAGGGGCCAATCCAAATCCGGCAGTAGGCGCCGTCTCCACCGCAACTAGAAGTAATGCCTCCAGGATTAGACCCCCACCCCAACTGGTTGACTATTTAATCCACACAATTACTCCTCCTCATTTTAAGTTTTTCTAGAATTTAAATAAATATTAATTCAAAACGCATCCAAAATCAACACAAGGAGTGGTCTATGATTTATAATTTTAGGATGCATTTGTGCTCTTCAGTATCAATTTGAAAACCCCTTGCCCTAGTCTGGATGCCCTACCCCAGGAACGTGGGGGATAAACTATGATTTCTTACAAGGTAATCGGTAGGAAAAGGATATTTTCTTTGCATAGGATATGAGGGGTTTTTTAGCTCTCAGTTGGGATTCCTTTTCAGAGCTTCTGCAAAAGAAAACTAAAAATATTTTTGTGTATTTTAGCAAGAATTTTGAATTCAGAAGAGCTTCGTTCAAAGAAATCCTGAAAAAGGTCGTTGGGTCCTCCCGCTCTCGAGTTATTTCGAAGCAAAAACTATCCAAAACTACATATGTACTTTTATCATCATGACATCCAGTTTGTTTATTCCATTCTTATTGTTAATCTAGATGTATTTAATGAAATTGTCATCGTGATCATTGTCTTGGTCGTCCTCACTGGAATCAATTTTTATGATTTGGTCGTCCGTGTCGTCCTCACTGGAATCCTCATCTGATTGAATCACATTTTCCTGGTAGTCCTCACCGGAACCCGTGGAGTCATCATCTAGTTGCCCGAGGACACTAGCCTCCAATAAATGCTTGGACATGGCAATTAGTTTGGGCATGTGATCCTCCACTTTTTTCTGGATCTCCAGTGTTTTTTCCAATGCACTTTGCAATTTTACTCCAAACAAGCGTAATGCAGACGATGAAGGCGATTCCTTAACTGAATCTAGGTAGCCGATGGCATTTTTTATATTCTTCTGGAACATCAATGAATTTTCCAATGCTCCTTGCAGAGCTTTGACATTTGACGATAAATCCTCATTGACGTCGTCCATCTAAATGAAACAAATTATTAGTTTATATTTTCCAAGTTAAAAACTTTGTGAAAAAGTTATTATCAATATTATAAGACTGTTAAGACCTGTTAAACTTGAAAAGTGACTTCAATTCTTTGTTACATTTGAACTTTGAAGCAGGTGAAAAGAAATTCTAAGCAAACTCTCAAAAATCTCCTAGTTCTTGATAAACAAATTTTAATAATTGAAGACGATAAAGAAAACGATGTTGCTATGACCGCAACCTGTTTTCTTTCTAAATATTTTTTAGTGATAAATATAAAAGAGAACTATTTTTTGTTATAAAATCACACGATTTAGGTTTACAGCTTATTAAAATTTTTCAAACATAAGCCCTATTAGCCCCTTTAATTAAAAATGTTATTTAAAATTCCGGAAATTCTAAATCCATTACTGACTGAATACCCTAATCGCGAAAAATCAAAAATGAATTAATTAAAATAAGTTATGTTCTTAAGTAGCTTTTTATTTCCATCTGAAAGTGCAAGAAAATAGAAATAATTAACTGGGTGGAGATATTAAAATGTTGTCAGAGGTATTCTGAAAGTATACCTAAACCGTGATCCTTTTTTAATTTGACTTGCTTGCCGTAAGCATTTCTAATTAAGCTTTAGGATTTGGGATCGATACTCTTAAATACACCAACCTTTTAAATAGAATTTAATTAATCCTATTATATTTAATCCTATAATACACATTCGGTAGGGAGCACAAGGGCACTGCCCCATTTTCCCCATGCTAGCGACGGCCCTGGGTAATATAATAATATATTTTGGGTTCCTAACCCATGTAATGTTACAGCAACTTTAGAAAATTGTAAAATATTAGGATAACTTTACATTCTTAAGCAACTTTTAATAGTTTCAGAGACAACAACGTAAGATTAAAGAGTTTTTCGTGCTTAATTATCAGGTCCGATAATAAGAAGTTTTTGTACACCACTAATTATCGGACATAACCTTAAGTTGGAAACCCCTTGTTGGAAAATAGTGTGTACCTCTTTGGAAATGAATTGACCAAGTTTTGGCGCACTTCGTCTATGGCTTTATCGAGTCAAAAATTTTTAGTATAGCGTCTGTTTACTTTCTTCTGCAAAAAACCAAAAATATATTATTAGCGACCATCTTTTTTTCACTTGTGCAAAGTTATACGGCTTGTCAAGAAACAGTTTTCTTTTGAATTCTATTGGGCTCCTGTTAGGCTTTTTAGCTTTGCGTTGAAGGAGCGTACTCACCTTTCTTCGTTTGATTATCCTTTACCTTCAATTATTCACTAGAAAATTCAGATTCAGCTAGAACCGTCAAATGATGAAACGCTCGACTGCCGTTAAGAAGGAAAAAATGCGCATTTTTGTGAAGGAAAGCACCTCGCACCGCGGAACGAAAGACACAAATGGAAGAGAAAACGAAATGGATATACATACATAGCTTATGTTGCATACAGGCAGAGGCAGCACCAAGGAGAGACAAGGCCGGTTGCACATGCGTAAAGCGTGTGCTTTGATAATGTGCTTAGAGAGGGACAAATGCACAATGGCAAATAGAACTGCAAAGAGATAAGAGATGCGCTAGGCGACCAGAGATGCGCCATTTATGAATAAAGAAAGCTGACTGGGGTGGAGCCAAAGTTGATATACTCCTTCCGTAAAATGTCTGTTTCTATTGGTAAGAGATATCTGATCTAGTTGACCGATCCTTATAAGAACGGCATAATAAAACCCGTTCCTCATAAAAGGGATTTTGCAAAAAGTCCCTAGCTTCTACCTCCAAAAAGCAGAATATTTATGACATTGCCGAACATTCAGTTATAGGATCCGGTTCAGCAATAGGATATAGTCAGCCGATCCGTATATAATTTTTAAATGTAGCGCCAATTCTTGAGTGAGTAGACCCACATATCAGACCCTTCTGGCCTTTAACCCTGTCAGGTGGCAGCCGTTCACCCGATTTTTACTATCGACCACAACCGATAGTTATGACAACGGTAGCTTATTTTTTTGATTGATTGTATAATTGCTTGTATAATTGTTATCGAAACTACAGACTATTTGAAAAGTATCAGTTTTAACTGTAAGATCCAACTCTTGTTTCAGGAAATGCTGGTATCTTAAAAATGTGCTCGTGAACGAACCATCGTCATCACTTTTTGAAAAGGATTTTTGCTTAATGGTCGATAAATAAATGTAAATGTCGATAAGTTCTATCCGACATTTAGTAGTTATTCAATAAAAATATGATACAATATGACGTTCATTTAGAAGAAAATAAGTGAAGTACTAGGTGTTTTAAATGAGTCACGATTAAATTAAGAAGAAATCGCATACGAGAAAAGTCATAGTTTCGGAGGTAACCAAAGTATCGCTTGCGGTATTTAAACAAAACTTGATTTTTACAAATTAAAAAGATTTGTTCTACTTTTCAGTATCAATTTAAAACACCAATTCGTTTATTTATATTTAAGTTAAAATATATAAGTATTATATATTAAGTTATATTTAAGTTAAATTATGATGTTACCCCTTTCAAACATTTTTGAAAAATAGAAAAAAAATGTTGTCCTTTTCTCGAATCTTCTAATGCAGATCGAAGAAGACTGAAGCTCTGATTCGGAAATGGTATTTCGTTTCAAAATCGGTTTGATTAAAATGGATTAAATATACGCTATCGAATGTATACAAAAATTAGGTGTTTGGAAATGTAAATCTCTTGTTTTTTTTTTTTAATTTAAAAATCCGAATCGCTTCTTGTTTTCACTAAAATCTAAAGGTTATAAACTACATTGAATTAGTAGGCCTTTGAATTTCCATTTTAAAGCCCAAACTAGTGTGGAAAAAAACATTTGAAAGTAGGTCTAGCTATTTCCACCATTAACACTCAAACAAGTGTTGCAAGGTTCAGTAAAGTTCTGTTCTGTTAAATTTAACAGTTTCAAAATCATCAAGTAGTCGCTGAAAGTTGGTAAATGTAAAAATTCTGTATAAAAGGAGCTTCTCTTCTTACCGAGTATCAGTTACTTGCTGCATTCTGAGCAGCTAAGAAGTTATTTTTTATTCTTTCTGGCTTTTTATTTTTATATCATTTTATTTTATTTTGCCTTCGATATCATGAGTAATGAGGGAAATCTTCTTTCATTATTTTACTTAATTTTTATATTATTTAATTTCCAACGCAATGGGATCTACTTACGACGCATATAATGTTCTAGCTTCTTTTCTTATTTTAATTTATTTATTTTTGTTGAAAATTTAATCCCAAAAGCTGTGGGATTTAACTTTTGGGTTTTTATTTTTTTTAATCAATGGAATCTGCAACCGAACTTAAAACATCTTGGCTTTAATTTTGTTAATTTTTTTCTTTATCTTTTAATATTTAATATTTTAAGCAAACCTTGGTCTCTACAACCGTACTGTTTTGATACTACGTTTTTTTTTTATTAACTAAACTTATAGAATGCTGAATTTGGGGCTATACTTATTTCCCTATTTAATTTTTATTCTTTTTGCCTTCGATCTTATGAGGAATTGGGGAACTCTGGAGCTTAAATTTATTTTTTTTTTCAATGCGTGTCTCAACTTAAGGCTCTCCTTTTCTTATTTAAAATTACTGCAATTTCCAAAGCAATGGGATCTACTTACGACGCATATAATGTTCCAGCTTATTTTCTTATTTTTATTTAAAATTTAAAATTCAATCCCAACTTGTGGGATCAACTTACGACGCATATTGTGATCTAGTTTCGGGTTTTTATTTTCAATTAACAATATATATAATATATGTATAGTGACATCCAAATCTCCATATATCTCATTGTCCAATACATTTCCTTTAACTTTACAAACCATGGAACTCGCTCGCTGTTGGGTCCTCATTTGCTGTTGCAGAAATTGCATTTCTGTTTAATTCTGTAAATGAAAACTACTTTTCCTAAAGAAATAATATGTATAGTGACATATCCAAATCTTCCCGTATCCCATTGTCCAATGCATTTCCTTTAACTTTACAAATCATGGAGGTTCTATTTCGCTTGCCGTTGGGTCTTCGTTTGCCACCTGATTTGTTTCCTTTTTCGTTGGTTCGATTTTATTATTTAAAAATGTATTTGTTATGATTTGAATCCTTTTCGCCATGTTTTGATTTAAAGATTTTATCAGCATTTTCCTCAAGACTTGATTGGTTTAATCGTTTTGTATTATTTTACGGCATACTGTACACGTCATTCTCTATTATTATTTTAAATTTAATCTCAATTCGGGGAACATACTTACTACGCATATAGTGTTCGAGTTTGGCTCTAAACTTTATTTTCAATTAACAATTTCTATTTAAAACTACCAAACCTTGGACTCTACCAGCTAACTCTGAAACTTTCTTGAAAGCTCCTACACTTCTTTGTAATTCTGTAAATAGGAACTATTTTTTTAAAGGAATAATATATATGAGTATGTAAATTATGTACATGTGTTGCTAAAAATGACCCCTTGGAGTAAGATGGCACGATATTCAAACACTGCCAAACAGACACGGTACAGAGCGTATAAATTGGGCGGTAGACTCTCTGATTGTATGCTAACGAAGTGAAAAACGCGTAATTTAAATTTATGCCAACTCGGCGACTAGTTATGGACAACATCATTGCTTTAAAATTAGCAATTTATTTAAGTCGCGAATCAATTTCTTCAGGCGTTGTGCCTGCATACAGTTCATCTTTTAGCTTCAAATCGTATTTTTCATTAGTCTAATGTCCTGTTTTAATTTTTAAATTTAAAAATCCGTATTTTTTGGTCATCATAATTTGGGTACATCATAATATTGTTTGCTGATTGAATTTGTTCGTTTACATTGATATTCTGGTTCGTGTGTTCTTCGTTTTGCTTAGAATATTTTACAATTAATTTCTTAGGTATATTCTTAAATTTATACGCTAAATACATGGTCAAGCTAATAATTTTAATGACAAATGTAGTGATGCTTATAATTTGGAATATACTGTAGTATTTTACATGTGAATTTATCATCTCTTTAGTTTGCAAATATGCCATAGGTTCTAGTTTTGTGACGTTATTGGTGATATAAACTATCTGTGTAAAATCTGCTAAACTGTTTGAAGTTATTCATTAATCTGGGTTGTACATTTTTTTAATTTTTATAATGTTGATACTATAATCTTGTTAGTGAAATCTTGATTTACTATTGTCTCTGGTAGATTCCAGGTAATCAGAAATTTTTTGTGAGTTTTTGTATATTTACACTGAGTTGGTTCCTGTTTAATAATTCCAACTATACATTTATCAAATATTAAGTTTTCTGTATCATTTTGATATACTTGATTATTGTGAATATAGAATTTGTCGAATGTATGCTCAGTTAGAATGTATCCATGCTCGTCTGGATAAGGTACTACTTGAAAAATCGGAATTTGTGCAATCTCGCTAGGGACATGAGAAATAATAAGGATTTCTTTTGTGTCTGTCTTAAGCCATGTTGACGTTTTTATGACGTACTTATATGCCGTTCCTACCACATTTAAAACACCTCTTTTATGTTTCCCAACAATTCGTAAACCATTTTCTCGTTTCTCGTTTTAATTTTTCAAGGAATAATACCAGAACACCAGTTCGGATTCCGTGCTGGTCACTGCACGGTGGAGCAACTGCATCTCTCCTTATTTTATTTAATTTTTATATTATTTAATTTCCAACGCAATGGGATCTACTTACGACGCATATAATGTTCTAGCTTCTTTTCTTATTTTAATTTATTTATTTTTGTTTAAAATTTAATCCCAAAAGCTGTGGGATCTACTTTCGACGCATGTAATGTTTTAGTTTCGGGTTTTTATTTATTTTTTAATCAATGGAATCTGAAACCGAACTTACTCGAAACATCCTGGCTTTAATTTTATTAAATTTTTATTTTTCTGTTAATATTTAATATTTTAAGCAAACCTTGGTCTCTACAACCGTACTGTTTTGATACTACGTTTTTTTTTTATTAACTAAACCTATAGAATGCTGAATTCGGGGCTAAACTTATTTCCCTATTTTATTTTTATTCTTTTTGCCTTCGATCTTATGAGGAATTGGGGAACTCTGGAGCTTAAATTTATTTTTTTTTTCAATGCGTGTCTCAACTTAAGGCTCTCCTTTTCTTATTTAAAATTACTGCAATTTCCAAAGCAATGGGATCTACTTACGACGCATATAATGTTCCAGCTTATTTTCTTATTTTTATTTAAAATTTAAAATTCAATCCCAACTTGTGGGATCAACTTATGACGCATATGTTTCTGTTTCGGTGTTCTAGTTTCGGGTTTTTATTTTCAATTAACAATATAAATATAATATATATAGTGACATATCCAAATCTCCATGTATCTCATTGTCCAATACATTTCCTTTAACTTTACAAACCATGGAACTCACACGCTGTTGGGTCCTCATTTGCTGTTGCAGAAATTGCATTTCTGTTTAATTCTGTAAATGAAAACTACTTTTCCTAAAGAAATAATATGTAAAGTGACATATCCAAATCTTCACGTATCCCATTGTCCAATGCATTTCCTTTAACTTTACAAATCATGGAGGTTCGATTTCGCATGCCGTCGGGTCTTCGTTTGCCACCTGATTTGTTTCCTTTTTCGTTGGTTCGATTTTATTATTATTTAAAAATGTATTTGTTAGGATTTGAATCCTTTTCGCCATGACGTTGAGACGTTGTCTCGGTAATGGTCTTAACTCCTTCAGGTGATGTGATAGTAAGTCCGATATCTGAACTTAAAAACCGCTAAAAATTATAGACAACCGACCCGAGTCTTTGTTTCTGTTTTAAATGCTTCGCAAATTATGAACAAAAATTCAAAAAAAGGATATACAGGACGTACTTATAGATCTACAGACTAAATGACTTACGGAGATACCAAAAAAGATACAATACTATACATCCACGATAAATTCTTACGGACAAGGGAACACAAAATAATAAACTGTGATCGGGAAAATATATTCCCGAAGACACTAGAGATTTCTCCATAATTCAAGGGGACTGGACTCATCCTGCCAAGGATTATTAATTTATTTTTTTTTTATCGATATTTCGAATCTTCTAATGCAGATCGAAGAAGACTGAAGTTCTGATTCAGAAATGGTATTACGTTTTAAGATCGGTTAGAAAATTAATAAAATATATGTTTTTTTTTTATTTATTTTTTTTTTTTATTAGCGTCGGAATCAGTTCAGAGCCTTCTGAATGTAACCAGACGAGGGAAAGGGAGGATTACATTTTATCAGAGTATCCAATCAGAGTAATCCGGAGATCCCTTAGGATAGCGTGGTTGGAGACGTACCGAGGGAGCCCGGATGCAAGCCGAGCAGCACGTGTCTGGACAGTTTTCAGCCTGTCAAGCTGATGCTTGGAGGCCGTACCCCATACTTGCATGGCATAGGTCCAAGTAGGGTTTAGTACTACCTTGATGAGTAGCACTTTAGTTTGGAGTTTAAGTTTGCTAGACCGTAGGAGCCAGTCCAGTTTTTTCATTTTGAAAGACACTTGGCCTTGACCGCTGTGATATGGGCCCGCCAGATGAGTTTCCAATCCAGGTGAACTCCCAGGTAACAGTGGGAATTGACGTTGCCTATCAACCCACCGTTAAATGTTAGGCCGGCGCAGGTGCCGGGACGGAGCGCGAAGGTCACACAAGCGGACTTAGCACAATTGATGGCTGTATTCCACTTGGCTGCCCAGGCTTCAATGTCGTGCAGCCATTCTTGTACTGCATTCGAGGCCGTTTGCAGAGACATGTGAGACGCAAGCATGGCTGTGTCGTCGGCGTATGTAGCCAGTAGTACCTCAGCACTTGGAGCACAGGGGGACGGAACTGGCATATCTGCTGTGAACAGGGTGTACAAAAAGGGTCCGAGCACACTTCCTTGAGGAACTGCTGCGTTCATGGCCAGTATCCTCGATCGAGAGTCTCTCACTGCCACCTCGAAAGTCCGATCGGTGATGAAGGATCTCAGGATATTATAGTGGGGTCCTGGAAGAAGAGCCTTGATTTTATATTGGAGTCCCTCGTGCCATACCTTATCAAAAGCTTGCTTGATATCGAGGAAGACTGCCACAGTGTAGAGCTTGGAGTCAAGGGCGTGCGTTACGCGATTGACTAGACGGTGGACTTGTTCCGGGCAACCGTGTGACTTCCTGAAGCCAAATTGATGTTTAGGTATGTATCCTGATACCTGAGGCAGATCCATTAATCGTTTCTTCAGAATTCGTTCAAAGACCTTAGAAAAGGTTGGAAGTAGACTTATTGGGCGGTAGGAGTCTATCTGCGTTGGAGGTTTGCCGGGTTTGGGTATCATAACGATCCTCGCACGCTTCCATTGCTTAGGGAAGTGCCCTAATCTTAGCATAGTATTATAAATTTTAACTAATGCCATAACTCCTTTGTGAGGAAGGTATTTGGCTGAACGGTTGTCAATACCATCGGGTCCAGGTGTCTTCTTCAGTTGGAGGCCCTCTAACTGCAAAGTGACTTCTTGCGGCGTGGTATGTCTTATAGGATTGGTTGGTTGAGTAGGCAAATCCAAAAACCTAACGCCTTCTTCTCGGTGGGAGGGGTCCGTTAAACAGAAGGGGGTGAAAGTGGCAAACAAGTGCTCTGCTAATGCGTTCGCTTTGTCACAATCTGTTTTCAGCCACAGGCCACTGTGTCCCAAAACGGGCGATTGGCAGAGCGGCTGCCTCTTTATTCCTCTCGTTAGCTTCCATACTGAGAAGTCGCTGCTATTGTCAGGGTCGGATCCCTCAAGTAGGCTGTTGAAGTTTTCCTGGCGGTTTTTGGCAAGCATCCGACGCAGTCTGTTTGTGACACTTGAGAGGGACTGCTTAGTTGAAGGATCTCCTGTTGCTATTAAAGGCCTGAGGTGTCTTTAGAGGTTCAGAAGAGCTTTTGCCTCCGGATTTAGTATTGGTCTACTAATAGTTTTCGGGCTTACTCGGCGTGGTGAAGGAGTAGCCTGTCGTCCTGCCTCAATGACAGTAGCAGTGAAGCAGTCGACATAAGCATCCAGCTCGTCGCTAGTGTTGGTGGGCGAATTGAGCACGACATTATTCTCGATGTATGCTTTAAATAGAGCAACGTTTGCATGCGGGGGCAGTGTTCTAAGAGTTCCCTGAAAGTATTGGGCCTCCTCGTCCAGTTCAAAGAGAAGCGGGAGATGATCAGATGAAAGCTCAGTGACGGCTCTCACCTGGATTTGTTGCTGTCTGAAGCCTTTAGATATGCCAAAGTCAATGGCGCTGGGTAGGGGTAGCAGGTAGCTTCGCCTGTAGCTACAATGTCAATGCCCTCGTCTGCAAGAGCAGAGGACAAAGCCCTGCCTCTGGCACACATTCTGTGGTTGCCCCACCACCTATGTTTGGCGTTCCAGTCCCCTGCAGCAAGGAATTTCCTGCCGAGTTGGGAGAAAAGTGTCAGAAAGTCTGTCTACGCCCACCTGTAGGAAGGGGGGCAATAGACCGAGGCAACATCAAAGGATCCTCTGCTTGCAGACAGTTTAATGCCGACTGCTTGTAGGTGTTCTTCCGTCAGTGGCTGGATGGGAGATTGTGGATCTTATAAAAATTGCCGCTCCTCCGTGCAGCCTGCCATCCGGGTGGTTGGCAGAGTGTAGGGTGAAGCCGGGAATTCTAAAGCGGGAGCGTGTGTTGAAGTGCGTCTCGGACAACATGAGGATGTCGATGTTATGCAGTTCTATGAAGGCAATAATCTCGATGATCTTCGAGGAGGCCCCGTTGGCGTTCCAGGATGCTATTTTAAAACGACCCCTTATGAGAGGTGGTGACGGGAGGGAGCAAGCGAAGGATAACTTGCATGAAGGAATCTATCATTGACGTCATCCTGTCGATCTTTGTGATGAGCAGATCCAATTTCGCATCCAAATTATCGTTTCTGCTAGTGTCCGGCGGGGGCGGGTTGTAAACTGGTGGTATACTGGGCTGTCCGATTTAAGTGACCGTATTATTAATTCTTGCTACGCTCGCGTAAGTTTGCTTGCCAAAGGTAGGGGTAGTACTTGGTAGAGGCGATGGAATGATTTTCTGCTGCTGCTTATTTTTAAAGTTGATTTGTAAATATTTTTTGCAACCTTTAAAGTTGGCTGCGTGAGAGTTGCCACAGTGATAGCAGCATTTAGGATTGTCCGGTCCGAGATGGCATTCGGAAGTTGGATGGTTCCTTCCGCACTGCCTGCAAATGTGGTGTTGGGAGCAGTATGCCTTGGTGTGCCCGTATTCCTGGCACCTAAGGCATTGGAAAAATATATGCTAAACATTATACATTCGAATAAAAAAATTAGGAAATGTAAATTTCTTGTTTTTTTTTTTAAATTTAAAAATTCGTATTTTTTGGTCAGTTTTGTGTGAGTATCTTTACTAATCTTTACTATCTTTTACTATATCTTACTTAATCTTTTACTATCTTTACTATCTTTACTAATTTTTTTTTATAAAACAAGGTTACTGACAAACTTAATTTGAATCAATAGGCCTTTTGTAAAACCAAAACTAGTATTATTATTTCAATCAGAATTTGGAATGTGTATTTCTGCATTATAATTTTCGCTTCTTGTTTTCACTAAAATCTTAAGGTTAAAAACTACATTGAATCAGTAGACCTTTGAATTTCCATTTTAAACCCCAAACTAGTGTTGAAAAAAAACATTTGAACGTAGATCTAGCCATTTCTTTCCCTAACACTCAAACAAGTGTTGCAAGGTTCAGTAAAGTTCTGTTCTGTTAAATTTAACAGTTTTAAAATCATCAAGAAGTCGCTGAAAGTTGGTAAATGTAAAAATTCTGTATAAAAGGAGCTTCTCTTCTTACCGAGTATCAGTTACTTGCTGCATTCTGAGCAGCTAAGAAGTTATTTTTATTCTTTCTGGCTTTTTATTTTTATATCATTTTATTTTATTTTGCCTTCGATATCATGAGTAATGAGGGAAATCTTCTTTCATTATTTTACTTAATTTTTATATTATTTAATTTCCAACGCAATGGGATCTACTTACGACGCATATAATGTTCTAGCTTCTTTTCTTATTTTAATTTATTTATTTTTGTTGAAAATTTAATCCCAAAAGCTGTGGGATTTAACTTTCGGGTTTTTATTTTTTTTAATCAATGGAATCTGCAACCGAACTTAAAACATCTTGGCTTTAATTTTGTTAAATTTTTATTTTTCTGTTAATATTTATCATTTTAACCAAACCTTGGTCTCTACAACCGTACTGTTTTGATACTACGTTTTTGATTAACTAAACCGATAGAATGCTGAATTTGGGGCTAAACTTATTCCCTTATTTTATTTTTATTCTTTTTGCCTTGGATATCATGAGTAATTAGGGAAGTCTATTAACAATATAATATAACATATATATAAACAATATATAACAATAATTAACAATATATAAAATATATATATAGTGGCATATCCAAATCTCCGCGTATCCCATTGTCCAATGCATTTCCTTTAACTTTACAAATCATGGAGGTTCGATTTCGCATGCTGACGGGTCTTCGTTTGCCACCTGATTTGTTTCCTTTTTTATATGAATATTTTACTTAACTTATTTTGTAAGTTTGGCTGGTTTCTTATTTTCTCATATATTTATTTGTCGGAGATATTGGTGAATCTGAATCACTCCTCTGCATGGCCTTGGCGACACGTTTTCTGATATTTGGTTGGGAGCGTGGCATGTCTGTTTCCTTTTACTTTCTTTCATCGAGTGATGAAAATCCCCCCTCACCACGTTGACCACTATGTTCCATCGTTTAAGCTATGGATCTAGAGCATCCAGTTGAAGGAAGGCGTTGTCATCTGCATGTATAGCTACTGTGTGGTTCCGAGAGGGGGTGACGGGAAGGCCCGCTGTGTAGAGTGTGTATAAGATGGGCCCAAGAACACTGCCTTGAGGTACTCCTGCTCTTATGGGCTTAGGCGTGCTGATTGATGATCCGCATCTCACTCGGAATTCTCTTTCCTCTGTGTACGACTTCAGGAAGGCGAAGTGCTTGGAACTCGAAAGGTGGGATTTAATTTTGAAAAGGAGTCCAGGGTGCCAGACTCTGTCAAACGACTGTTTGACATCCAGCATAACGACGCAGCAATACTTCTTCGTTTCGAAGGCCTCAAGTATGCTCTTAACAATCCGGTGGCATTGCTCAGGTGTTCCATGGAAGGGTCGGAAGTCAAACTGGTGATCAGAGATCAGTCCGGCCTTGTCCAATACTGGCAGTACTCTACGCAAAAATACTCTTTCAAGTATTTTAGAGAGGATTGCCAGCAAACTAATCGGCTTCTGGCTCATTGGCTTCTGCTCTTTGGACCTTAGACCGACACCAGAAACCGTCCACTTTGCGCATGGGTGATATCTTCTTCGCAGGTCTCTTAATGTGCCTCGTTACATTCCACAGATTGTGCTGCGGGTCTACAGGTTCCAGCTCCTTGAGGAATCTATGATAGAGTCCTGCCGTAGGATGGTTAGCATGTCCTTCAGTTCCTTGGTGGCACGATTAAGTGCTGTCTTGTCCCTGGGATTGCGCGAAGGAAACCAGACTCTTCTGAGGCGCCTTTTTTCGGCCACGAGGACCGCGATTTCAGGAGACCACAAGTGCACGTCTCTTTCAGGTGTTCTCGGGGTAGTCGGAGGAGGTGGGTTCGCAAACTCAGCAGCATTGTGCATCTCTTTGGTTAGGTTTTCGATGGCCGCATCTATGTTGCTTGGTGTGGAAAGAGGGGGATCTGGGTACAGGGAGGAAAGCATCCAGAACGTAAACTTGGGGGCATTTGTGTGTTTCCCGGTGAGTCTTCTTGGCGGGGTTTTTCTGAGGACGGGGATGTTTAGGAGCAAGTTTACTGCGCTGTGGTCGGATAGCAGTTTATCATAGCTTGAGCATGTTATCTTAAAGTGTCCTATGCCCTTGGAGACGGCGAAGTCCAGACGATCCGGCTGCTTTGAAGGGTCGCAAGGCCAGTGTGTAGGTTCTCCAGTGGAATGGCAGTCCAGACTCTTCCGCTGCAGGTACTTATAGAGCTTTATGCCTTTGGGGTTGTTTGTGCGGGACCCCCAGGAGTGCTTGGCGTTAAAGTCTCCGGCTGCTATAAAGCGAGGTCCAAGGGACTCGAAGAAGTCCTGAAGGTGGGTCTCGGTTATCGATTGTCTGGGTGAGAACTAAACCGCACCAATGCTGATATCTCCCTGTGGGCTAGAAATCCTGGTCATGGCGCACTGAGCCCATTCCTCCTGAAATGCGGAAAGTTCCGTGTACTGAATGCCACTCCTGATGAGCATAGCTGCTCCTCCGCGTGCCCTGCCAGATGGATGGTTGGCATGTAACAGTTCGTATCCGCTAATGTTAAAGTAGGATCTGGGACAAAAGTGGGATTCCGAAACTAGAAGATCATCGATATTGTCTGTTTTCATGAAATGCTCTACTTCGGTTTTCCTCCTCTGCAAGCCGTTTGCGTTCCAAAAAACTATATTAAGACTTATTTGCATTACTTTCTGTTGAGGAAGGGAGCTATAAACTGCATCATCTGCGAGAACATCTGCGAGATCAACTTTTCCATCATCCTATCAATCGTTGCTTCCATGCGGGCAAATATCGTTTCAAGTTGGTTGGGTTTTGGGGCTTCAAGAGTGGTATGAGGGGTTTGTTGGTGATTCGTTGGCTGTGTCGCTTGGTTTCCTAGAAGTACGTCCCTGTAACTCGAACCATTGATGATAGTTGGTATTTGGATGAGAGGTGGTTTGTTGCTACTCTCAACGGGTTTGGCTTTAGGAGATTGCTGCGCCTTTGCCTTTTTGTAGGCAGGGTATTCTCTGAACGACGCAGGGTGATCAGATTGGCAATGTAAACAGCCTGCTTCGTCATCATTTTTGGTGCATGACCTAGAGTCGTGAGAACCACCACATTTTACGCAGCGATATTCCAGGAAGCAGTAGCGCTCCTTTTCACACAGACATCTCCGCCACTTACGCTCCCTACCTCTTTGCCCATACTCGCGGTCAGACTACGTTAAGTAGCAACTAAAAATAGTTGTCTACTACGCTTCAAGCATACAGAGAGAGAATACAGAAAGAAAGGACATTGCAAACGATAACGATAAGCGGCAATGCTCGTTACAATTTGAATTTGAAAATAATCTGCGACAAATTTATTCCTTGTTCTTATTATTTTGTGAAAACTATTATTCTTACAAATTTTATACAAGCCAGGAAACTTCGCAAGCTAGGATTACTAGCATTAATTAACAAGGAAGAAATTAAGAAATTACATTTCTGTTTAATTCTGTAAATGGGAACTACTTTTCCTAAAGAAATAATATGTATAGAGACATATCCAAATCTCCACATATCCTATTGTCCAATACATTTCCTTTAACTTAGTAACCCACTGTAATTGTATCACCCAATGTATCTAAAAAGCTTATCGAAGTTCACTCGACAAATTAAAAGCTTAGCACCGAGGCTTGATCGCCAGATAAGATAGGATATAAGTTCGAGTTAAGATTTGTCCCTGCAACCTGCACCTAATCTCCCGTCTTCGGATCTAATAAAGAATAAAAATATATTTTTTTTATCTGAAAGATACCCAGGAGTCGTAATTATATGGGTATGTAAATGATGTACATGTGTGGCTAAAAATATATTCGAATTGAGTAGCCTCTCCTTGTGCCTACGGCTGGCTTTGATTATTTCATCGTTGACCCACGGTACGCCCAGTTCCTCGTAGATAGTTTTGTTGTCGTGATAGGGCTGTGCTCCAGAGATCAGTCTAAGGGCCTTGTTTTGGAATCGTTGAATGGCTCTGCGGTTGGAGGGCCTTGGGCCCTTTAAACATGACAATTACCAGCAACCCGCCTTGGAGTCAGCGCAGCGCTTCCAAAAGATCAAGCGTAGGATGGATCCAGGTACCTCTTCTAAATTAGTTAGGAAAAAAGCGCAATTAGACGAAAACTCGATAAATCAACATAAGTACAGTGGTAGCACTAACAAATTTCAACTACTCGCCGAACTCCCCACGGAAATGGATAGCGAGAACAATGCTGAAGAATTGAGTGATCAGCATAGCACTAGCCAACAAGCTGCCAGAGCTGCAGCAAAGCGTACTGTTGGCAAAGCCCCTCCCAAGCCTCCACCCATCGTTATGGAAGGCATCTTCGACGTCAATATTCTGATGCAAAGCATTAGGACGATCACTGACGTAAATAAGGTGGAGCTTCGGGTCTCCATGGGTGGAGCTATGCGCCTTTACGCGGCCGACGCCAACACCCTCCGCTCTATTGTCAAGTGGCTCGATGACGAGTACTATGAATACCACTGCTATCAACTAAGGGAAGATAGGCCATTCAGGATATACATAAAAGGGCTTCGCCATAGCCCTCTTCATAGCCACATCAATGTAGAGCTGGCAAAGCTTGGCCACAAGATGTTAGACGCAGACACGCCCCAGCGCCGCAGCGAACCAGGCTGCCCCGAAGCGAGACCGATTAACGTGTTCTTTGTTAATATTGCCACTGCGTCAAATAATAAGGACGTATTAAATGTCAAGACTCTGTGCCACATGAGGGTTGTAGTCGAACCGCTCCGAAAACGAACATCTGTTGTGCAGTGTCACCGATGCCAGCAATTTGGCCACTCGGTCACATACTGCCGAAAAGCCCACGTCTGTGTAAACGGTGCAGGAGAACATCCCGCAAGTAGCTGCACTCGGCCTCGAAAAGAACTATGTACGTGCTACAACTGTGGAGAGCAGCACCCTGTAAACTACTCAGGATGTGCCAAGTTCCAGGCATTCCTACAACGCTCCAGGCCCAAGCGCACAACCTTGAACTCTTCAAAGGACAACTTGAGAGATCTCTACACCTCGATATTGAGATCAACTCTGGGGATGACTTGGAAGACGCCGTTTAAATTGTTCGCCAGCAAAGTCAAGAGAGCAGCAACAATGGCAGCTTCCGTCCCGGAAGCCCGCAGCATCAGGTATCCCGATCACCAATACGATCCAGCTTCTAATCCGTGAAAAGATGAGGATGAGGTCTCGACACCCCCTGGACAAAACAGCGTGGAATAGAGCACAGAGCACTGGCACTGGCAGATCACAAAGCTGGATGGTTCAATGCGAGACTGGCGAACACTGGAACTGATAATGACGCGACGCACTCTCTTTGGAAGGCCCCACGCGCCATCAAAAAAAGGTGCACCAGGAAAGCGCCGCTTCTAGACAGCAACGGGACATGGTATCGGACGGACTTGGAGCAAGCCGAGGTTTTTGTTGGGCACCTGGCTAAACGTTTTCAGCCATTTCAGCTAGCGAGCTCGGAGCAAGTAAGCGAAACACATGACAGGCTGTCTCAAGCGCTCCAAATGGACCTGAACTTATTGGTCGCTTAAATATCAGCAGAGCACCTGGCCACGATACCATATGCAACGCCACACTAAAGGCATTACCCATAGATCAAACTGTGAAGCCTCAGTGGCTGATGGAATCCAGAAGTTTGCCACAACGTTCGCGCAATGGGCGAAGCGTTGGAACATCGGCATAAATAGCGATAGATTCGCCAATGTTTGTATTTCCTTATTAAGGAAAACCCCGCCTACTATCGACTTGGAAGGAGGCCTGTCCTACAGACCAATTCTACTAAATATCTTTGTCTTACATTGGATCGCAGACTCACCTTCGTCAAGCACATCACCGCCATTAGAACCCGCATACGAAATGCAATGAACAAACATTTTTGGCTGTTAAGTTCAAGAAGCAAAATGTCATTGGATAATAAGGTGAGCATCTACAAGCAAATTATCGCGCCGATTTGGAGGTATGGGTGCCAAATATGGGGATTAGCTTGTGATAGCCAAATCAAAAGAGTACAGACGGCCCAAAACAAAACACTCAGATTGATCACTGGATGCGAGTGCTACATTTGTAACTCGTCCCTGCACAAAGATCTCAAGCTGCCCACAGTCTTTGACGAGATTAATGGGCACTCCAGCCGCTACAATATAACGGGGTCGATCCCGTAGACGACTTTAAATTGGTATTTAGTCAAATTATTGTATTATTAATTTTTAAGTATTAAGCTAGGCAAGTGTCTAGCCGGCGCGCCTTTTGGTCTGAAATAACAGCAAGCATGGCTATAAAGAGTTCGCTGGTTGAACCCGCTTGCCATAATAATTAAAAATTAAAAAAAAAAAATTGTTTGATCCTCTTTTCAGCTTGTTTCCTTTTGCGCAGGATATGGGGGCGCCAGGTTAGACGTCTGTCGAGTGTCATTCCGAGGTATTTTCGCGTTGGATTGACTCGGATGGTGACACCATCTCTGCGCAGAGTGAAGGTGGACTGTGTGGATTTGTCCTCGTTGATGGTGATATTCCATCTGCACAGCCAAGGCTCGATGGCTTCCAGCTTGCTATAAATGATTTCTTAGGCCGTTAATTTAGATGCTGCCAGTCTCCGTCGAACGCCTGCAGCACGGCGCAGCAATATTCTTTTTCCTTGAAAGCGTTGAGGATGGTGCTGACCAGGCGGTGACACTGTTCCGGAGTGGAATGTGATCGCCTCAAGCGAAACTGGTGATCCAGGATCAATCCAGACATGTCGGGCCCTGGCGATTCTATGTTTTAAAGTGCTTTATCTCATTCAAAACTTCGTCAAAACTTGGTTCTATTGCTGTTTGGCTGTGCCGCAGTGGCTCCGCTGCGTGTAGGTTGGCTTTAGCTGCACGTTCAGAACACCTTATTATTGGGGTGAACGCATTCTGCAGGGGATCTGCAATAGCCTCGGCTTTGTCTTGGTCTGTGCGGCACCAAGTCCCATTTGCTCGCTGGACTGCTGCAGCTCGTTTTATTGGCTTCTTGATGGCGCGTAACTTGCCATAGTCTATGCTGGGGGTCACCTGGTTCGAGGTTTCCCAGAAAGTGAGATGCTGCAGCCGCACTTATAGGCGTTTTGCGGCTCTGTTAATAGGCTTTGTCTCTCGGTTTCCTTGAGATGAACCAGGTTTTTCCGAGGCGTCTCTTCTCTGTTTCCCATCGTTGCGAGCTCGGGCGACCAGAGATGCAGCTTCCTTTTGTGGGGGCCTCGGTGTAGATGGTACCCTTGGTGACGCGTGGGCGGCGGTACTGTGCACTGCGTTGGGAAGTCCCACGGTGGCGGCGTCAATTTGCTCGGGAGTAGAGAGATCCTTTTCTGGGTTGATTCTTTCAGAGAGTCAGTCAGAGTATACTACTTCCACATAGGTGCCCTTGTTGAACATTTTGGGTCGTGTAGCTTTTTTGTGCACCTAGATGTTCAGGTGGAGTTCGGTTGCACTGTGATCGGGGAGGAGGTTCGCGTTTGGGGAGCAAGTAATTTTAATTCGGTTGATGCCCTTGGATAGAGCGATGTCCAGTGTGTCAGGATGTTTCAGAGGGTCGGTTGGCTCTCTAGTGGAGTGGCAGTCGATACCTCTGTGCTGTATACAGCTGAATAACGCGATTCCTTTGGGGTTATTTGTACGGCTTCCTCCCGCTATGATGAACCTCGGTCCCAAGTCGCTCATCAGCTTGTCGAACTTTCTCTCGGTTACCGTATGTCTTGGCGGGAAGTAGACCGTCATCAGCTTGTATCCGTGTAGGCGGAGATAGTGTAGTGGATCTCGGAGATTCAAAGAATGTCGATATTATTGGTGTGGACAAAATGTTCCACTTCTGGCCTGCTTTTAATCAGGCCATTAGCGTTCCTGAAGACTATACGCGGGCCTACTTGCATACCTTTGATAGGATAGAGATGATCATAACCGTCATCTGCTTGAATATCTTGTTCATCATTCTCTCAAACATATCCTCCATCCGGGAGATAACGGCTGTCATCTGGTTTAGGGACTACTTTGACAGCTCGAACTTTTGATAGAGAATGATGTGTACAGTATGCCATAAAATAATACAAAACGATTAAACCATCCGTTTTTGTGGAAAATGCTGAATGAATTTTTAATTCAAAACAACAACATGGCGGAATGGATTCAAATCGTAACAAATACATATGAAAATCAGATACATTTTTAAATCAAAATAAAATCGAACCAACGAAGATCTAACAACAAGCTCCATGATTAACATTTAAAATGTTTAAAACTAACGTAAAACCACAAAGCTACAAAATAAAATATTAATTAAAATATAAAAAAAAGAAACATGCCCAAAACTTGAACCATACCATAAGAAGCCATGGCCCCATAGTTTGTCAAACAAAAGAAATTAATGAAACAAAATTAAAAAAGGAAACATTTACAAAATAAGTAAAATATTAGATAAACAAAGGAAACAAATCAGGTGGCGACCGACGACCTGCGAAGTTCCATGGTTTGTTAAAAATTTTTAAAAATAATAAAGTTTTCACATATTAAATAAAAACAAGAAATAAATAAATATATGAGAAAATAAGAAACCAGCCAGGCGAGAGCCTGTCAAAGACTGTTAAGGTGAGTCTTTAAAAAAAGCAAAGGGCTACTTGAGCAGGATTCTAGAGTGTTAGCGTTAGCCTGTTAACGTCCAGTGTTGTAAAGTAAACGATTTTCTGTCAAGCTAATTTCTGGATTTGTTATCCTCTATTGGGTGCAATGGAAAAATTACTTTAATTTTATTTTCCTGATATTGTTCTACCATGGTTAAGGTGAGGTATTTGCAAAAATCAAAAGATGCTTTTTGTTTTATTCCAATCAAATAGACGAAATAAATAAATTAGCAAGAAATATCATGACAGACTATAATCATAAAAATTCATTATCAAAATGTTCCACATTCTTGATCTTCTTCAAAGATCAACATAAAATAGAATTATCAATCATTGAAATGATAAAATTTACGTTTCGTCAAAAGGCAGATTTTAAATAAGCAAAATAGTAAAAACAATATGAATACCTCATAAATTGGATTATATTACATTATAATTATATTTTTTTAATAATAAATAATTTTATATGGACATATACATATGTATATGTATGGCGTTGGGTTAAAGAATAAATTTAAAAAAGCCTAGTAGGCATTTAAAAGCCTCCTCCCTTTTCTTAAACAAATTGATGCTTCAGGTTTCCTAATCTTAATTTCATTATCAAATTTCTTAGGCTGCAAAAATACACAAAAAACATGTTTCACGCCTATTTTTAAATAGTTGGTTAGTCTCTAAGCGTGCCTTGTGCAAACTTTTGATTAAAAAACCAGATCATGTATAGCAGAACTAATAATAAGGTGATGTTTGTCCAGCATAAACAGCGACGATCTTCCAGAGGGTGAAGATTCTGGATCTGGGGAGCTATATAAGTCGGGAGGCGAGACAAACCAAGACACAGTTTCCGAATCATTCCTCTGCGATTCCTCTGCGTAGCGACCCTTGCCTGCCTGGTGAATCTGGCTTCCTCCGGCTCCCCTCCAGCCGCCAGTCCCACTGCCACGCCTACTGCCACACCTGCTGCCACTCCTACTGCCACTCCTTCCGCCACTCCCACCGCGACCAACTCCACATCCACCGACTCGTCGAGTACTACGGTGGCACCCACCACTTCGGCTACCACCACCGAAGCTTCCTCCCACAAGAAGGAGCACATCCACCACTGGAAGACCCACGCCCGCAAGACGGCCAAGGTCCGGAGGGAGAGAAGGAGGAACAGGGGCCAATCCAAATCCGGCAGTAGGCGCCGTCTCCACCGCAACTAGAAGTAATGCCTCCAGGATTAGACCCCCACCCCAACTGGTTGACTATTTAATCCACACAATTACTCCTCCTCATTTTAAGTTTTTCTAGAATTTAAATAAATATTAATTCAAAATGCATCCAAAATCAACACAAGGACTGGTCTATGGTTTATAATTTTAGGATGCATTTGTGCTCTTCAGTATTAATTTGAAAACCCCTTGCCCTAGTCTGGATGCCCTACCCCAGGAACGTGGGGGATAAACTATGATTTCTTACAAGGTAATCGGTAGGAAAAGGATATTTTCTTAGCATAGGATATGAAGCTAGAATTTTGAATTCAGAAGAGCTTCGTTCAAAGAAATCCTGAAAAAGGTCGTTGGGTCCTCCCGCTCTCGAGTTATTTCCAAGCAAAAACTATCCAAAACTACATATGTACTTTTATCATCATGACATCCAGTTTGTTTATTACATTCTTATTGTTAATCTAGATGTATTTAATGAAATTGTCATCGTGATCATTGTCCTGGTCGTCCTCACTGGAATCTATTTTTATGATTTGGTCGTCCGTGTCGTCCGTATCGTCCGTATCGTCCGTGCCGTCCTCACTGGAATCCTCATCTGATTGAATCACATTTTCCTGGTAGTCCTCACCGGAACCCGTGGAGTCATCATCTAGTTTCCCGAGGACACAAGCCTCCAATAAATTCTTGGACATGGCAATTAGTTTGGGCATGTGATCCCCCACTTTCTTCTGGATCTCCAGTGCATTTTCCAATGCACTTTGCAATTTTACTCCAAACAAGCGCAATGCAGACGATGCAGGCAATTCCTTAACTGAATCTAGGTAGCCGATGGCATTTATTATATTCTTCTGGAACATCAATGAATTTTCCAATGCTCCTTGCAGAGCTTTGACATTTGACGATAAATCCTCATTGACGTCGTCCATCTAAATGAAACAAATTATTATTTTAAATTTTCCAAGTTAAAAACTGTGTGAAAAAGTTATTATCAATATTATAAGACTGTTAAGACCTGTTAAACTTGAAAAGTAACTTCAATTCTTGTTATATTTGTAATATTTGAACTTTGGAGAAGCTGAAAAGAAATTCTAAGCAAACTCTCAAAAATCTCCTAGTTCTTGATAAACAAATTTTAATAATTGAAGACGATAAAGAAAACGATGTTGCTATGACCGCAACCTGTTTTCTTTCTAAATATTTTTTAGTGATAAATATAAAAGAGAACTATTTTTTGTTATAAAATCACACGATTTAGGTTTACAGCTTATTAAAATTTTTCAAACATAAGCCCTATTAGCCCCTTTAATTAAAAATGTTATTTAAAATTCCGGAAATTCTAAATCCATTACTGACTGAATACCCTAATCGCGAAAAATCAAAAATGAATTAATTAAAATAAGTTATGTTCTTAAGTAGCTTTTTATTTCCATCTGAAAGTGCAAGAAAATAGAAATAATTAACTGGGTGGAGATATTAAAATGTTGTCAGAGGTATTCTGAAAGTATACCTAAACCGTGATCCTTTTTTAATTTGACTTGCTTGCCGTAAGCATTTCTAATTAAGCTTTAGGATTTGGGATCGATACTCTTAAATACACCAACCTTTTAAATAGAATTTAATTAATCCTATTATATTTAATCCTATAATACACATTCGGTAGGGAGCACAAGGGCACTGCCCCATTTTCCCCATGCTAGCGACGGCCCTGGGTAATATAATAATATATTTTGGGTTCCTAACCCATGTAATGTTACAACAACTTTAGAAAATTGTAAAATATTAGGATAACTTTACATTCTTAAGCAACTTTTAATAGTTTCAGAGACAACAACGTAAGATTAAAGAGTTTTTCGTGCTTAATTATCAGGTCCGATAATAAGAAGTTTTTGTACACCACTAATTATCGGACATAACCTTAAGTTGGAAACCCCTTGTTGGAAAATAGTGTGTACCTCTTTGGAAATGAATTGACCAAGTTTTGGCGCACTTCGTCTATGGCTTTATCGAGTCAAAAATTTTCAGTATAGCGTCTGTTTACTTTATTCTGCAAAAAACCAAAAATATATTATTAGCGACCATCTTTTTTTCACTTGTGCAAAGTTATACGGCTTGTCAAGAAACAGTTTTCGTTTGAATTCTATTGGGCTCCTGTTGGGCTTCTTAGCTTCGCGTTGAAGGAGCGTACTCACCTTTCTTCGTTTGATTATCCTTTACCTTCAATTATTCACTAGAAAATTCAGATTCAGCTAGAACCGTCAAATGATGAAACGCTCGACTGCCGTTAAGAAGGAAAAAATGCGCGTTTTTGTGAAGGAAAGCACCTCGCACCGCGGAACGAAAGACACAAATGGAAGAGAAAACAAAATGGATATACAGGGTGCGGCGCTTAAATCCGGACAAATTTAATTGTTTATTTAAAAACAAATTTATTTGAACAAAATATGAAAAAAATTGAAAGTTCATTTACAGAAATATTAGTTGTTCCTGCCGAGAGTAAATTACTCTATATAACCTCTTTCAGCCCTAATGATCGCCTCTATCCTTGTCCTAAAACGGTCGCATGCTCTCTTCAAAACAGCGCTGTCCATATTGGTGAATGCTGCTTCGATAGCGGTGCGTAGAGATGCGACATTAGGGTGCCTGGACTTGTTAGTAACCCTTTCGACTACGCTCCAAACATAATAGTCCAGGGGGTTCAAATCCGGGCTATTCGGGGGCCAGAACTCTTTGCTCCAGAACGAGTCCATGCGAGACATGCGTTTTCTCGAATGAGTTCTCCTCGTTGGGTTAGCAGAAGGTTCCCCACACACCTCAGAATCATTGTACTTACATACAATATCGTATACAGTCGATCTCGGGTACCCGAAGAATCGAATAATTTTTGTCGGCGAACGCCCAGCGCGAAGACTTTCGATAATCGCGGCTCTTCGGTTGTACTCCGCACTTGTACGTAACATCCCGGCCATTTTTAGGTTATGACTATTTACCAGATGCCCATGGCTTACAAGAACGCCAGTAGCGAACTCTGGCGGAATGACTATGTGGCGGGAAATTCAAATTCAAATTTGTCCGGATCTAAGCGCCGCACCCTGTACATACATAGCTTATGTTGCATCCAGGCAGTGGCAGCACCAAGGAGAGACAAGGCCGGTTGCACATGCGTAAAGCGTGTGCTTTGATAATGTGCTTAGAGAGGGACAAATGCACAATGGCAAATAGAACTGCAAAGAGATAAGAGATGCGCTAGGCGACCAGAGATGCGCCATTTATGAATAACGAAAGCTGACTGGGGTGGAGCCAAAGTTGATATACTCCTTCCGTAAAATGTCTGTTTCTATTGGTAAGAGATATCTGATCTAGTTGACCGATCCTTATAAGAACGGCATAATAAAACCCGTTCCTCATAAAAGGCATTTTGCAAAAAGTCCCTAGCTTCTACCTCCAAAAAGCAGAATATTTATGACATTGCCGAACATTCAGTTATAGGATCCGGTTCAGCAATAGGATATAGTCAGCCGATCCGTATATAATTTTTAAATGTAGCGCCGATTCTTATAAAAGGGGCTCTTATCGAATATATGTATGTAACTATTTAGCTAGCTGATTACGATTTGACTCCGACACGTTGTATCGAATGCAAGCCCTTCCGGGTCAGTAGACCCGCATATCAGACCCTTCTGGCCTTTAACCCTGTCAGGTGGCAGCCGTTCACCCAATTTTTACTATCGACCACAACCGATGGTTATGACAACGGTAGCTTATTTTTTTTGATTGATTGTATAATTGCTTGTATAATTGTTTTCGAAACTACAGACTATTTGAAAAGTATCAGTTTTATCTGTAAGATCCAACTCTTGTTTCAGGAAATGCTGGTATCTTAAAAATGTGCTCGGGAACGAACCATCATCACTTTTTGAAAAGGATTTTTGCTTAATGGTCGGTTGATCTGCGCTTAAAAAAGTGTAGGTCAAATCCCGCCCAAACCACGGTTCGAATGGCGGGTCTAAGTCTATAAAATATAGAAAAGATTGCTCCCTTTAGTAATTAAGAATTGGTAACTTCATGGTAGAAAAACAAAGTGAATGTAATAGAGACAATTTAAAAGTATTTCAAACATGATACTCAGGAAGTTATCTTAACTTATCATATTACTCGTAAAATATAATAATTGTTCTAAATGTCGATAAGTTCTATCCGACATTTAGTAGTTATTCAATAAAAATATGATACGATATGACGTTCATTTAGAAGAAAATAAGTGAAGTACTAGGTGTTTTAAATGAGTCACGATTAAATTAAGCTTTCTATCAAATAGGTAATGTCAAATAATTTTTTTTGTTTTGTAACCGTACCGGAGACGAATTGCATTTATTAGTCAGTAAGTTATCGAGGCGTTCTGGGAGGTAAAGCGGCGCGAGAGTCCGAGCTGTGACTAAAGCTAATCTATACCTGAACCTGTCAGTAGAACCTAGAACCTAGGCCTAGGCTATAATCCTATCCCGAATCAAGCAAGGAGAAACTAATTTGCTTTTAACTCGAAAAAGGATTCTGGATATGCTTTTTGTAGTATTCTGGGAGAATATAATTTCATCGAAGGTCATGATTTTGATGATTTACTTTATCTTGAAACCATCGTGATCCAGGATCGCATTTGAAATATGAAAAAGACTTTGCTTTCCGAATATCTCTTCCGAATGAATTGATTTTTATCACATGCGATTTATGACAATTTGAATTTTTGTTGTAAGAAATCGCATACGAGAAAAATCATAGTTTCGGAGGTAACCAAAGTATCGCATGCGGTATTTAAACAAAACATGATTTTTACAAATTAAAAAGATTTGTTCTACTTTTCAGTATCAATTTAAAACACCAATTCGTTTATTTATATTCAAGTTTGTTGTGGGTATATACAGACTCTTTTCTTAAAATTTTTTATTAATTTTATATTAACTTTTCTATAGTTATATTCAAAAAAATGTTGCATTTCTATCTTAACTATAGTTTTAGTATTATGCAGATTAAAAAACACTGAAGCTCTGATTAAGATATGGAATTTCGCTTTAAAGTTGGTTAGAAAATTAATAAAATACACGCTTTTAAATGTATAAAAAAATTAGCTTTTGGAAATGTAAATTTCTTGTTCTTTTTTTTTAATTTAAAAATCCGTATTTTTTGGTAAGTTTTGTGTGAGTATCTTTACTAATCTTTACTATCTTTTACTATATCTTCCTTAATCTTTTACTTGTCTTTACTATCTTCACTAATTTTTTTTTATAAAACAAAGTTACTGACAAACTTAATTTGAATCAATAGGCCTTTTGTAAAACCAAAACTAGTATTATTATTTCAATCAGAATTTGGAATTTGTATACTTTTTCTGCATTATAATTTGCGCTTCTTGTTTTCACTAAAATCTTAACGTTAAAAACTACATTGAATCAGTAGACCTTTGGATTTCCATTTTAAACCCCAAACTAGTGTTGAAAAAAACATTTGAACGTAGATCTAGCCATTTCTTTCCCTAACACTCAAACAAGTGTTGCAAGGTTCAGTAAAGTTCTGTTCTGTTAAATTTAACAGTTTCAAAATCATCAAGTAGTCGCTGAAAGTTGGTAAATGTAAAAATTCTGTATAAAAGGAGCTTCTCTTCTTACCGAGTATCAGTTACATGCTGCATTCTGAGCAGCTAAGAAGTTATTTTTATTCTTTCTGGCTTTTTATTTTTATTTCATTTTATTTTATTTTGCCTTCGATATCATGAGTAATGAGGGAAATCTTCTTTCATTATTTTAATTAATTTTTATATTATTTAATTTCCAACGCAATGGGATCTACTTACGACGCATATAATGTTCTAGCTTCTTTTCTTATTTTAATTTATTTATTTTTGTTGAAAATTTAATCCCAAAAGCTGTGGGATTTAACTTTCGGGTTTTTATTTTTTTTAATCAATGGAATCTGCAACCGAACTTAAAACATCTTGGCTTTAATTTTGTTAATTTTTTATTTATCTTTTAATATTTAATATTTTAACCAAACCTTGGTCTCTACAACCGTACTGTTTTGATACTACGTTTTTTTTTTTATTAACTAAACCTATAGAATGCTGAATTTGGGGCTATACTTATTTCCCTATTTAATTTTTATTCTTTTTGCCTTCGATCTTATGAGTAATTGGGGAACTCTGGAGCTTAAATTTATTTTTTTTTTCGAAGCGTGTCTCAACTTAAGGCTCTCCTTTTCTTATTTAAAATTACTGCAATTTCCAAAGCAATGGGATCTACTTACGACGCATATAATGTTCCAGCTTATTTTCTTATTTTTATTTAAAATTTAAAATTCAATCCCAACTTGTGGGATCAACTTGCGACGCATATTGTGATCTAGTTTCGGGTTTTTATTTTCAATTAACAATATATATAATATATGTATAGTGACATCCAAATCTCCATGTATCTCATTGTCCAATACATTTCCTTTAACTTTACAAACCATGGAACTCACACGCTGTTGGGTCCTCATTTGCTGTTGCAGAAATTGCATTTCTGTTTAATTCTGTAAATGAAAACTACTTTTCCTAAAGAAATATGTATAGTGACATATCCAAATCTTCACGTATCCCATTGTCCAATGCATTTCCTTTAACTTTACAAACCATGGAACTCACTCGCTATTGCAGAAATTGGGGTCTTCGTTTGCCACTTGATTGGTTTCCTTTTTTATATGAATATTTTATTTAACTTATTTTGTAAGTTTGGCTGGTTTCTTATTTTCTCATTATATTTATTTGTCGGAGATATTGGTGAATCTGAATCACTCCTCTGCATGGCCTTGGCGACACGTTTTCTGATATTTGGTTGGGAGCGTGGCATGTCTGTTTCCTTTTACTTTCTTTCATCGAGTGATGAAAATCAACTCTGTGCATATACCTACCACACACCGACGATGCGATTCCTTTGCATACACACATAACATCATATAGTGTTTTCTTACCATACTCATGCACACAATACGTTTCTTTTTCCCCCCCTCACCACGTTGACCACTATGTTCCATCGTTTCAGCTATGGATCTAGAGCATCCAGTTGTCTCTGCATGATGGCTGATGCTTCCTAGGGATCTGTGGCGGAGGCTAGGAAGGCGTTGTCATCTGCATGTATAGCTACTGTGAGGTTCCGAGAGGGGGTGACGGGAAGGCCCGCTGTGTAGAGTGTGTATAAGATGGGTCCAAGAACACTGCCTTGAGGTACTCCTGCTCTTATGGGCTTAGGCGTGCTGATTGATGATCCGCATCTCACTCGGAATTCTCTTTCCTCTGTGTACGACTTCAGGAAGGCGAAGTGCTTGGAACTCGAAAGGTGGGATTTAATTTTGAAAAGGAGTCCAGGGTGCCAGACTCTGTCAAACGACTGTTTGACATCCAGCATAACGACGCAGCAGTACTTCTTCGTTTCGAAGGCCTCAAGTATGCTCTTAACAATCCGGTGGCATTGCTCAGGTGTTCCATGGAAGGGTCGGAAGTCAAACTGGTGATCAGGGATCTCTTCTGGTGTGACGGGATGTATTGGCAGTCCAGGAGCACTTGGGCTGTCTACGAACCTTATGGTCTTCAGCAGTGCATCTGTCAAAAGGGAAGAATGCACTGTGTAGCTTTTCAAAAAGTGATTATTCTTCGTTCCTAAGGACATTTCCTGAAACAAGAGTTGCATCGCTCTTACAGTTAAACTGATACTTTTCAAATAGTCGAATCCTCCTGGGTCCTTCTAATCGGAGTCGTTAGAGGAGGGAAACTGGGAAGAGCTTTTTTTAACAAGTGTGACTAAATGCAAGTATTTTTTTTTCATGGTGAAAATTTTTATTATTTAAGTTAACATGTTTACTGTAACCTATGTGGTAGCTTTACAGGTTGTACATAAAAAATTGATTCCTCAAAGGTATGTCAATACATACTGCACATCTAGTAAATTACTATTAACATTTGCATTATATTTTACTATTGAATTATTTTACAATACAATCTGGAAGGGAGATCTCGGGGGTATTAATTCTTCAGTCTTCTTTTTCGTGGGGGTGGGTAAGCCTTCTTGCCAATGTGTTGGGGTGGAGGCCAAGACGTCTTAAGTATCTTTCCGCGTATGTCCTGCATACATCGCCTATTTTGGCTATGTTAAGGTCCCTCTCTGTCTTTTGTTCTCATGTACCAGGGGGCGTTGCAAATACATAGATCTGATTATCTTGGTTTGAGCAACTCTTATTTTGTTTAGGTTTGATTTACTTGTAATTCCGTATACTTCGATACCATACTTCCAAATTGGGCTCAAAATGGATTTATAGAGGCGGACTTTATACGAAAGTTTGTTTCTCGGTGTAAGGAGCCTTGACATTTTTATATCCTTTGAGAGCACAGCTTGTTTAATCATAGTTTTGTGCCTTTGGAACGTAAAAGTTCTGTCCAAAATCACGCCAAAGTATTTGTAGTGGGTCTTGTGTTGAAGTGTGGAGCCAAGAATTGTAATTCCTGGACAATTCAAAGGCCTTTTGGCGAATGTTACGCAAGCATATCTGCTGCAATTAATTCCTATATTCCATTCCATTGCCCACTTTTCGAAAGCCGTTACGTAACTTTGTAGGCCCCTGGTTGCAGTACTCATTTCTTTACTCCTGACCATTACCGCAGTGTCGTCCGCGTATGTTGCTATTATACTGTCTTTGTCTTTAACTTCCGTACAGCACCAGGACTCCGGCATGTCGGAAGTGTACAGCGAATACACGGTCGGGCCTAGCACACTACCTTGGAGTACACCTGCCAAGATGGATCGCTTTGATGATTTTTCGCCATCAACAACCACACTAAATTTCCTTTCTGCAAGAAAACTTTTAATAAGTATAAATAATTGCGGCGTCAAGAGCGTTTTAGCTTCGATAGAAGACCGTCATGCCAAACTCTGTCGAAAGCGTGTTGTATGTCCATAAATACTTCTACTGTGTACATCTTGTTATCCATTGCCCCTAAGACAAAGATGGTCACCCGGTGAAGGAAGTTCTGATATGCCATGACTTTTTCGGAAACCGAATTTGCATTGAGGATTGCCATTGGTCCATTTGGAAAGGCACCCTGCCTCTCGTTTCTGCCGAAGAGATGTTGAAAGACTTAAATCTATCCTGAGCTGTTTGCAAAGACGTCTGCCTTTTCCTGGCTTAAGACGCACCAACCACCAGTAGGATTCGTGATGGGAGCCTTTGGGATAACCTGTCTTTTAATGCTGTTCGTCAGTTTCCACAACGAATAGTTGGTCAATGCATCAGGCCTTGCATTTTCCAGCATTTCATCAAAGTGGTCCTGCTTGTTTTTCGCCAGAACTTTTCCTAGACGGTTAGACAGTCTTTTGTAAATGTTGTGGGCACGGATGTCTCCTGTTCTTGAAAATTCTCGTCTTGCTCTTCGTTTAAGTCGTATGAGGTCTAAAGCATTTTGTGGAAGCATATTGTGTCTATTCAGGATGGGAAATTTCTACTTCTTGGGGCAGCAAGTGTCGCGGCTAGCTGTATTTTGTCCATAAATATTTGTACCGCATCTTCGATGTCTTCTGAATGGTTAATCCCGATGTTTAGATTAATGCTTCTGTCCAAGGTGTCTTTGAATTGTTTTACTGAAGAGACGGGTAATAGAATATTTCTTTTTATGGTTTTGTATTGGGGAGTGTGGCTAAGTATTGCTAGTACTGGCAAGTGGTCCGAAGACAGATCGTAGTTTGTTGCGATTGAAAACTTGTTTATTGCCACCCCCTTTATTATAAAGAATTTTGAAGATACCCCCATTCGTTAGTACATCGAGGCTGGTTATCTGGGAGTCAGTTCGCATTATTGGATTATTTTGTCTGTGGGTAATTAGAGTTTTAATAAATATTTCTGAGCCTCCCCTGGCGTTGTTACTAGGGTGGTTCGCGTAGTATTGTTGATAGCCTGGGAGGCATACTTTTAGTCACGGACGCATATGACTTTCTGTAATAAGCATAATATCTATGGAGTAAGCAATAAGAAAAAGTCTAAGTTCTTCATTTTTCTGTACAATTCCTCTTGCTCCATAATCCGAGTTTTAAAGTAGAGGCCATCATTTTTTAGCTATCAGAACTTTAACTATTTCTCGAAATGCCTTGTTTGCTTCAATCGTTTCAGTGATTAGTCTAAATAAATTATCTAATCGATCGTTAATATCCTGGATAGCCTTTTCAACAGAAGGATATTTCTTATTAGAGCTGCAATCCTCGCCACTTACAGTCGAATTTTGATTAGCTGGAACGCTGGAGTTGTTTCGATTACTGGTCCTTACTATGTCTGTATACGAACATCCGTTTCTGAGAGTCGGGGTAATCGTTACTTCTACACGGCGGCTTTCAAACTCTCCATTATTTTTGAGGTTGGGAAATCTAATTCCTGGCTTTAATTTTTTGGTTAACTGCATTCTGACTTTGCAGCCTTTGAAACTGGCAGGATGATTCTCCATGCAGTTTGCGCATGTGTACTGTTTGTTAAGCTGGGCCTCGCATTTTTTTGAATTGGTAGGATGCAGTCTCGCTTTCCCAATTTCCACAAGGTGTCTTTAGGAAACAACAATTGCGGGTGTGGCCAAAATTTTGGCAGTTGAAACATTGAGCTATGTTTTTGCTTCGAGTGGCCTTCTATACAGTTATCCTGTGCCTTCCAATTCGATTCACTTTGAGTGACTCGCCTACATTGGAAGCTGGCTTGAGGTTAAAAAAAACAAATTTTGCCTCGTTTTTAAATTGATAGCTTGTTCGTCATCGTTTTCGTCAATTGGAATTTCGTGCCATCTAGGCTTCCTTGGCGTATATTTATTTAAAACCACGAAGCCTTTGTCTTTGAAACAGCGCTCAATTTCTTCCTTAGGAACTGTTGAGTGTAGATTCTTCAGCACCAGCCTGTAAGGTTTCTCCTCACGGAGCTGATGGTGCCTGAACTCACATTCCAAGGCAGTCAAGCTACGGACCACATTTCTAAAGGCTGTTGCATCTGACGTGTAGATTCGCGAAATTCCCGCTCTAGAAGTCCGAATGATATAATTTCCCGCCTGGATTGCTTGGTTAAGGCAGCTTTCTAGAGATCCTATGTTATTAACGTGGGGAACACATATAGGAGGTGGTTTTGGAGTTGGCGTTTGACGCGGCTGGACATTATTCGAACATATTTCTGCGTTGCTTTCAATAGCTTCCTCGAAAGTCTCCATCTCGTCCACAGGACTAATCTCCTCAGCTAAAGCTGTGAAGCTATTGTTGCGAAGGCCAGTTAAGGACGAGGGGGTTTTTGTCGGAGACGCAAGGGAAGGGTTTCCTTGCTCTTTTTTTTGTTTGTATATTCTTTATCAGAGTCGGTAGGGACCCGTTTCGTACGTCTAGGCGGAGGCATGCTCTGAAAGGAGCATCCTGTTCGTGGTACCTCTTGGAAGCTATCAGCACCTAAAACTGTAATAGATTCCAACTGTCTATAACAATCTTGGCTTGTAACTCCGCTTTAGTGTACCCAGCGACTTCCGACATCTCGGATTCGATCGACCATACTTTCTCTTGAAGCACCTTTTTTTTTTTTTTTTTATTTTTCTCAGAAAATATTTAATGAAAATAAAATCAAATCTCTTTTATATTTACATTTGCATTTATCAATAAAAAATATTTAGAAAGAAAACAGGTTGCGGTCATAGCAACATTGCTTTCTTCATCGTATTAAAATTTGTTTATCAAGAACCAGGAGATTTTTGAGAGTTTGCTTAGAATTTCTTTTCACCTGCTTCAAAGTTCAAATATAACAAAGAATTGAAGTTACTTTTCAAGTCTTAACAGGTCTTAACAGTCTTATTATATAATAAGACTTATTATAATAATAACTTTTTCACACAGTTTTTAACTTGGAAAATTTAAAATAATAATTTGTTTCATTTAGATGGACGACGTCAATGAGGATTTATCGTCAAATGTCAAAGCTCTGCAAGGAGCATTGGAAAATTCATTGATGTTCCAGAAGAATATAATAAATGCCATCGGCTACCTAGATTCAGTTAAGGAATTGCCATCATCGTCTGCATTGCGCTTGTTTGGAGTAAAATTGCAAAGTGCATTGGAAAATGCACTGGAGATCCAGAAGAAAGTGGGGGATCACATGCCCAAACTAATTGCCATGTCCAAGAATTTATTGGAGGCTAGTGTCCTCGGGAAACTAGATGATGATTCCACGGGTTCCGGTGAGGACTACCAGGAAAATGTGATTCAATCAGATGAGGATTCCAGTGAGGACGACACGGACGACACGGACGACCAAATCATAAAAATAGATTCCAGTGAGGACGACCAGGACAATGATCACGATGACAATTTCATTAAATACATCTAGATTAACAATAAGAATGGAATAAACAAACTGGATGTCATGATGATAAAAGTACATATGTAGTTTTGGATAGTTTTTGCTTGGAAATAACTCGAGAGCGGGAGGACCCAACGACCTTTTTCAGGATTTCTTTGAACGAAGCTCTTCTGAATTCAAAATTCTAGCTTCATATCCTATGCTAAGAAAATATCCTTTTCCTACCGATTACCTTGTAAGAAATCATAGATTATCCCCCACGTTCCTGGGGTAGGGCATCTAGACTATGGCAAGGGGTTTTCAAATTGATACTGAAGAGCACAAATGCATCCTAAAATTATAAACCATAGACCAGCCCTTGTGTTGATTTTGGATGCGTTTTGAATTAATATTTATTTAAATTCAAGAAAAACTTAAAATGAGGAGGAGTAATTGTGTGGATTAAATAGTCAACCAGTTGGGGTGGGGGTCTAATCCTGGAGGCATTACTTCTAGTTGCGGTGGAGACGGCGCCTACTACCGGATTTGGATTGGCCCCTATTCCTCCTTCTCTCCCTCCGGACCTTGGCCGTCTTGCGGGCGTGGGTCTTCCAGTGGTGGATGTGCTCCTTCTTGTGGGAGGAAGCTTCGGTGGTGGTGGCCGAAGTGGTGGGTGCCACCGTAGTACTCGACGAGTCGGTGGATGTGGAGTTGGTCGCGGTGGGAGTGGCGGAAGGAGTGGCAGTGGGAGTGGCAGCAGGTGTGGCAGTAGGCGTGGCAGCGGGACTGGCGGCTGGAGGGGAGCCGGAGGAAGCCAGAATCACCAGGCAGACAAGGGTCGCTACGCAGAGGAATCGCATCTTGGATCAGAGTTGATCAGATTGGAAACTGTATGATTCGGAAACTGTGTCTTGGTTTGTCTCGCCTCCCGACTTAAATAGCTCCCCAGATCCAGAATCTTCATCCTCTGGAAGATCGTCGCTGTTTATGCTGGACAAACATCACCTTATTATTAGTTCTGCTATACATGATCTGGTTTTTGAATCAGAAGTTTGCACAAGGCACGCTTAGAGACTAACCAACTATTTAAAAATAGGCGTGGAACATGTTTTTTGTGTATTTTTGCAGCCTAAGAAATTTGATAATGAAATGGAAACTGGGTCAGGTGAACATTTTTTGAAATCTGCTAAGCTGTAGCATAAATTCCATAAAAATGATTTATAAAATAATTTTCACTTTCCCATTCTGAACATTTCCTCATTGTATAATTTTGAAATTTTATATAGACTAAAATTTTTCCTTATTCCAAAGATTAATTTTTAGAATCATTTTTTATTACGGTTCATATTTATTAAGATTGTCTTTTTCTGGGTACAATTAAAAAGTTCATTCTTTTCACTTGATGTAAAAAATGTTTAATTCCCACAGCTATTTTAGGTTTAATACGAGAGTTTTTGGAAAAAAAGAATATTCTTTTTATGGAAAAAAGTTAAGATTAGGAAACCTGAAGCATCAATTTGTTTAAGAAAAGGGAGGAGGCTTTTTAATGCCTACGAGGCTTTTTTAAATTTATTCTTTAACTTAACGCCATACACATACATATGTATATGTCCATATAAAATTATTTATTATTAAAAAAAATATAATTATAATGTAATATAATCCAATTTATGATGTATTCATATTGTTTTTACTATTTTGCTTATTTAAAATCTGCCTTTTGACGAAACGTAAATTTTATCATTTCAATGATTGATCATTCTATTTTATGTTGATCTTTGAAGAAGATCAAGAATGTGGAACATTTTGATAATGAATTTTTATGATTATAGTCTGTCATGATATTTCTTGCTAATTTATTTATTTCGTCTATTTGATTGGAATAAAACAAAAAGCATCTTTTGATTTTTGCAAATACCTCACCTTAACCATGGTAGAACAATATCAGGAAAATAAAATTAAAGTAATTTTTCCATTGCACCCAATAGGGGATAACAAATCCAGAAATTAGCTTGACAGAAAATCGATTACTTTACAACACTGGACGTTAACAGGCTAACGCTAACACTCTAGAATCCTGCTCAAGTAGCCCTTTGCTTTTTTGAAAGACTCACCTTAACAGTCTTCGACAGGCTCTCGCCTGGCTGGTTTCTTATTTTCTCATATATTTATTTATTTCTTGTTTTTATTTAATATGTGAAAACTTTATTATTTTTAAAAATTTTTAACAAACCATGGAACTTCGCAGGTCGTCGGTCGCCACCTGATTTGTTTCCTTTGTTTATCTAATATTTTACTTATTTTGTAAATGTTTCTTTTTTTAATTTTGTTTCATTAATTTCTTTTGTTTGACAAACTATGGGGCCATGGCTTCTTATGGTATGGTTCAAGTTTTGGGCATGTTTCTTTTTTTTATATTTTAATTAATATTTTATTTTGTAGCTTTGTGGTTTTTTTTTATTTTGATTTAAAAATGTATCTGATAATCTGATGATCTGAAATAAAAACAAGGAACAAATAACACAGTCACCCACTATCTCGCTTCGAGTTCGGACGTCTGTGACTTTCGAATTGTAAGTGCTTCGCTTCTTCTTATTTTTTTTCAAAGCGCACGTGCAAATCCAAAAACACATTTTCTATATCAATAAATTTGATAACCATGGCCCCCGGGCCACCCAATTTAGGGAATAATCGCTTTGCCAGCCTCAGCGTTAGCCCCAAAGCTAAGAAAAAAATACCCTTCCCGAGACCTCCCTGAAACACAGTGCAAGAATCCGATATTTTTAGTTGTCTCATCAAAAAACTCCCCGAAAACCATATCCAAATATAAATGCTTTGCCGTCCATAGACCCCCTAAGTATATCAGCAAACTCCAGGGAAATTAGTGACAAATTCACCAAAGTGACCTCTTTACCCTTTTTACCCAAAAATTAATTGATTTTGCCGATAAAACCATTTGTTCTGTCTATTTTTTAAAAGTCCTGTTTACTTTGGAACGCACCTTGTACTTAAAGAAAAACCAAAGCGTTGTCGACTGCGGGTGCATCCTTTTAGGCGGAAGTGTGAATTATTTGTAGCGACAAGCGCCCCTACAAACTCGCTGACAAAGCCACCCAAGAGATGAGACTTACACCATCAATCCTTTTCACTCCGTTTAACTGCATATTCTCGACGCCTGCACTTAATTAGATTTCAATTATTTGGTACACATAGTCTTTCGAATTGTTTAAGTTACCCATCTTGTGAAAAAATCTCCAAAATTAACAAATTTGTCCAAAAAGCTCAGTTTATTATATAAAGTACAATAATAACCCATAAGTCTCGAGTCGAAGGCCACCGTAGCTAGTACTCTATAAATTATTAGGTTTAGTATTGTATACTAGATTTAATTTTGTTAAATAAATAAAAATTTAAAACTATCAATTTTGGATAACCGTTAAATTGGTTGACTTGAGACTTGACGAATAATTATTGCATTAAATTGTGCAATACCTCTGTTATTATTAAAAAAATGTAAAAAGGCCGAAACTTCCGTCTTTGCCCATAGTACAATGTTAGAAATAAACTAAAACAATAAAGTACGTTTAATTTATTTTAACAACACATTAACAAATATCTGCTAAATATAAATATAACTACAATGTAACTATTCTAGGATGTATTCTAGGATTTTTAATTTATTAACATTAAGAGAGAGTTCAGGGGATAGAGTATGTGATAAGAGGTTATAGTTTTTACAAATAGTGCGAAGAGGATCGTGTTCAGCGTTGTTGGATCTGCAAATAGTGGAAACCTAGGGGTCGGAAGGACCTAGTTTTCCTATTAGGGATGGAAAAATATAGTTGATTTAGAAGGTGTTTAGAATCAACCATGCCATGGATAAGCATATGTAGAAACATGACCCCAGCACAGGTTCGGCACTCCTTCAGTGGAGGCAACGGTAGGGCAGGAGACGATTATCAGGATCCCAGTTTAAGTTTTTTAGAGCAAATAACAGAAACTACTTTTGCACCGACTCAATACTATTTTGGTGAGAGGAGTATTGAGCACTAAAACGCACGAGCAATATTCAAGGATAGGACGAACTAGGGTGATATACAGGGATTTGGTGGTGAAAGGATCGTTAAATTCTTTAGACTATCGCCTAATGAAGGTTAACCTTCCTCTGGCTTTATTCACTGTCACAGAAATGTGATCATTAAACTTAAGTTTATGATCAAAAAGAACTTCAAGATCATTGATTGTGGAAACACGACACAACACCAATCATTTACAGCCGCTTTACAATCATTGTAGTTATCGCACTTACTACAATGTTATTTTTAGCAAGTTTTAACCTACTTTTTGTCTGAATTATAAATAAGATTGGGAAGGGAGTGTACAGAGTACCGTTATCAGTCGTAATTATTGCGAAATCAAAGTATCTTTAACGACAACAAAAATTCGCCGAATATGATTTTTGTGTTTCCAATCCAGTAGTACTACGAAAAGCTTATCCGTAAGCTTGTTTTGTTGATAGGAAATTTTACGAAAAGCGACTTCGCCGTAATATTTCTAAAGATAATGTTTCTGACTTTATAATCTTTAAGTGTATGAAGACTTTGCGTGAAATCTAATTCTATTCATAGTCCGAAATTCCGAAGTATTAAAATTAAGTTTCGGCGTTTTTTTGTTTCCAAGCATTTCCGAACATTAACTGGTTTGTCTAGATTTTAGAGTCTAGACTTCATTTATTGATTCTGCATTATCGCCAAAATGGAAAACCAATAAGTAGCAAAGCAGTTTGTTTTCATGATAATCTTAATTTAATTCGTAGTGGGGACTGTCCATATCCTCCACTGACCATGGCATTGGTATTGACACAACGGCCTTCCATTTCTTAATAAACGTTACGATTAAGAAAATCAATAGATTACACGGAATTACACTACAAGTACTTGGTCAATTGTGATAACAACTGGCTATCGAAACGGAAGCCTTTAGCATAAAAGTAAAAGCGAGCTGATAGACAGACCAATCTGTTTTCAACCCTAGACAAGAGACGTTGTCGAAATGCGACTTGCCGCCTTGCTCCTAGTGTGTCCTTTAGCACTGGCCACTGCCCACATCGGACAGGACCTGCTACAACTCGATTCTTCAGGCTCGGGCGATCGCATTGACCCACAAACGTACTTGAGTACCTCTAGGCTCCGACGACTGGCGGTTGAGTTCTTTGACCGCTACGGGAACCGTACGGCGTCAGACCTGGTCCATGATCTATTTGGAGACAAAAGTTCCCTGGTGCCTACGCCGGAGGATATACGGTGCATGGCGGATATAGCTCTCCTCAGCAGGGAACTGATGGCAACGAAAATTTGGGCCTTAAAAGGTGCGTATTTTCATTTTATATTTTATTTTTAATAGGGGTAAAAAGGGTATTTGGTTTCTACACAATAAAAAAGGAAATGTTTTAAATTAGTTCCAAATAATGAGTTTCGAAAATGGTGAACAGGTTAATATTTCATCTAAATTCTGATCAATTTAAAATGTTATTCAAATGCTATACCTGGTACTTGTGAAAGAGGATAAGCAATGCTCCTTAGACCCATTAAGCTTTTTTATGACCAGCATATACTTGAATCGATCAAATCATGCTTTCTATTTTTTGTTCGACCTCTTAAAAACCTCTTTTAATGATCCATTGTTATTGTTATCCTTCATTACCTTCCATAATATTGAAGATGTTTTCACTTAATCCACTTAAAAACTGAAATGTAAGCACTAATCAATGATCCTAAACTAATTCTTTTAAAACAATAGTGATCGATTCTTGGGGCTCCTTACCATCGGGGATCTTCACCGGAAACCTGATAAACTTGGGAAACTACGATGAGTGTCTGGCCACAAACCACGCCGTGACTTCGATTCACAGTGTCCAGGGAAAGTACTGTTTCGCGAGGTTTCCTCTAGCTTCGAATATTTCGTCGCTCTTGGCCTTGAAGACAGCGGTTTGCTTCCCAGCATCTTGTTCTGCCACCATTATGGACACTATGCTGCGAAGACTCTTCCAAAGTCTGCTCAACGTAGAGTTTGGCCCGGAAGTCCAATTGGTGAAAGAAGACTCTTGCCAAACATCCGAAAGGGAATCGTTCGATGGACTCACTATTTTCATAATGCAAGTACTTACAAACTAAGTGAAGATTTTATATCGAGAAAGTATTCTAAGCTTTTATTTCCCTACAGAGTTGTCCTTTCCATATTGGGTGTCCTTACTCTATTGTCTACCCTTTGTGATTATTTCTTTAACGACCAGAGTAAGTATAAGTATTTGCATTACTTTTTTCCGGAGATCTTTCAATTAAGAGTTCTTCCAGACACCCTGAATCCTCTGGTGAAGGCTTTCTCGGCACGTGCCAATAGCCGGTTTTTATTCCGAATCGTAGAGCCCAAGTCCAATCCCAATGTTATCGATTGCCTGCATGGAATCCGCTGCCTTTCGTTCATCTGGGTGGTCTATGGACATGACTACCTGGTGTTTTTGTATTCTCCCAACTTGAATGTCATCGATTTTCACTGGGTGAGCTTTTAAATTTTTTTTTTTTGAAAACAAGGACTTTAATATTATATTTAAATGGGTTTACAGTGGCGTAAGTCGGCATATAGCATGTTGCTGCAGCATGCAGCTTACTCGGTGGATACATTCTTTTTTCTAAGCGGTCTTCTTTTGGTGGCTATATCCCTGCGTACTATGGAAAAGTACAAACTAATTTCCCACTTTAATGTTCAAAGTATTTACCTTTACCTCAACTTTCTTTAGGAATAAAGGAAAGCTGAATATCTCCATGATGTATTTGCACCGTTTTCTGCGCCTTACTCCTCTCCTGGCCTTTGCTGTCCTCATCTACTTAAAAATCCTGCCACGAATGGGCGATGGTCCTCTCTACGGATCAGTTAACTTCGACGATTACTCTGTGTGTAAGGCTACATGGCTCTGGACACTCCTTTATGTACAAAACTACGCCACCGACAATATCGTGAGTAAAGCCCTTCGATCAAATCAGGACTTGTTCTTGAACGTTTTTAAAGTGCTTAGGTCATTCCTGGTATCTGGCTGTGGATATGCAGCTTTATATTCTGTCGCCCATCATCTTGATTGCTCTTTATAAATGGGGAAAGAATGGTGTCGCTGGCATAATCGTGGTATTGTTACTTCTAGCTTCCTGTCTCTTCAGCATGATGGTTCTCAAAAATATCTCACTGTAAGTACCGAAAATGCCTAAAACGTCATAGACCATATTGTCTTAAATCGATTTCTCCCATAGAATCACGCAAAGTGAGAGGGCGATGGAAAAAATTTACTTTTCCACCCAGACTCGGGCATCGCCCTACCTCATAGGCGCCCTATTTGGATACTTCCTGCACGTCTACCGGGGCAAGTCCTTCAAGCTCAGCCGTATCCTCGTCGTCTTGGGATGGTTGCTCAGCTCAGCTTTGTTTCTGATCTGCATTTTTGGGGTTTACGGGTATGCGAGAAAATATAATACGCCCTCCATACTAGAGGAAGCCTTCTACCTGACTTTTACACGGATGGCCTGGCCCTTGGGTCTCTGCTGGGTGGTGTTCGCCTGTATGCAGGGCTACGGAGGATTTGCTAACAGCTTTCTCTCATCCCCTCTGTGGCAACCTCTTTCCCGTCTCTCGTACTCCGCCTACATCTTCCATATGTTTGTAGAGAGCCTGAATGCCGGACTCGTACGGACCAATACATACTTCAGCGACTACCAAATGGTGCGTTCTAAGCCACATTCCATACAGTAAAACATGTAAACAGTTTATTACTACTTTCAGATGCTTCGATTCTGGGCTGACTTTGGATTCACGCTACTCCTTGCGTTTGTCGCCTACATCCTCATTGAGGCTCCTTTCGGTAATCTCGAAAGCCTATTGCTTCCCACCAAGAAGAGCAACCCCTCCCTTACAGCTCAACTCAAGAAAGACTTGGACCACGAGAAGGGAGAAGAAATTACAATGTCTAAGCCGGAGTCTGAAACGAATACACGCCTTTAGGATTTTTTGGTGTATTTGAAACTAGTTTAAAGTATTTATAATCGCATGGTGTTTAAATTTAAATGTATTGAATTAAATTAAGTGTTTACATACTTTTTGTTTTAGAAATGTGTAACCTTGATTTAGACGCACACAAATACTGTTATAATATGAACACACTAACTACCCTTAACCATTTAATTTTTAATCATGATAACTATTTTTTTTTATTTAAATATGGGTGAAACTAAATCACCCTAAAGAAATTTAGAATATAAAACGAAATTTTTTATTATTTATTTGTACATTTTTTACACAAGCGCAGGATTTTGATAAGCACAAAGTTGGTTCTAAGGGGAAATTTTTATAAATTACCAATCTAAAATGTTACTAATTTATAATTCAAAGTATATTTGCGGTTTTTTTTCGTTTTTCTGAGATGAGATTTCTTAGAATGATTTATGGGGTGTTTCTCGTTTAGCTTTCGAAACTCAGATTAAACTTGCAGTCAATAAATCTCAATATTATTAATAGTATGTATTTAATGGTGTGTACATGTGTATTCAGTGGTGAACCTATGCCTATAAAAGCATGGAACTGAGACACCTGATGACAAAGCTTAATGAGAAATGCTTACGGTTTTTCCGGAATTTTAAAGATCGTGTGATTTTATAACAAAAAATAGTTCTCTTTTATATTTATCAATAAAAAAGTATTTCGAAAGAAAACAGGTTTCGGTCATAGCAACATCGCTTTCTTTATCGTCTTCAATTATTAAAATTTGTTTATCAAGAACTAGGAGATTTTTGAGAGTTTGCTTAGAATTTCTTTTCAGCTTCTCCAAAGTTCAAATATTACAAATATAACAAGAATTGAAGTTACTTTTCAAGTTTAACAGGTCTTAACAGTCTTATAATATTGATAATAACTTTTTCACACAGTTTTTAACTTGGAAAATTTAAAATAATAGTTTGTTTCATTTAGATGGACGACGTCAATGAGGATTTATCGTCAAATGTCAAAGCTCTGCAAGGAGCATTGGAAAATTCATTGATGTTCCAGAAGAATATAATAAATGCCATCGGCTACCTAGATTCAGTTAAGGAATTGCCATCATCGTCTGCATTGCGCTTGTTTGGAGTAAAATTGCAAAGTGCATTGGAAAATGCACTGGAGATCCAGAAGAAAGTGGGGGATCACATGCCCAAACTAATTGCCATGTCCAAGAATTTATTGGAGGCTAGTGTCCTCGGGAAACTAGATGATGATTCCACGGGTTCCGGTGAGGACTACCAGGAAAATGTGATTCAATCAGATGAGGATTCCAGTGAGGACGACACGGACGACACGGACGACCAAATCATAAAAATAGATTCCAGTGAGGACGACCAGGACAATGATCACGATGACAATTTCATTAAATACATCTAGATTAACAATAAGAATGGAATAAACAAACTGGATGTCATGATGATAAAAGTACATATGTAGTTTTGGATAGTTTTTGCTTGGAAATAACTCGAGAGCGGGAGGACCCAACGACCTTTTTCAGGATTTCTTTGAACGAAGCTCTTCTGAATTCAAAATTCTAGCTTCATATCCTATGCTAAGAAAATATCCTTTTCCTACCGATTACCTTGTAAGAAATCATAGATTATCCCCCACGTTCCTGGGGTAGGGCATCTAGACTATGGCAAGGGGTTTTCAAATTGATACTGAAGAGCACAAATGCATCCTAAAATTATAAATCATAGACCAGTCCTTGTGTTGATTTTGGATGCATTTTGAATTAATATTTATTTAAATTCTAGAAAAACTTAAAATGAGGAGGAGTAATTGTGTGGATTAAATAGTCAACCAGTTGGGGTGGGGGTCTAATCCTGGAGGCATTACTTCTAGTTGCGGTGGAGACGGCGCCTATTGCCGGATTTGGATTGGCCCCTGTTCCTCCTTCTCTCCCTCCGGACCTTGGCCGTCTTGCGGGCGTGGGTCTTCCAGTGGTGGATGTGCTCCTTCTTGTGGGAGGAAGCTTTGGTGGTGGTGGCCGAAGTGGTGGGTGCCACCGTAGTACTCGACGAGTCGGTGGATGTGGAGTTGGTCGCGGTAGGAGTGGCGGAAGGAGTGGCAGTGGGAGTGGCAGCAGGTGTGGCAGTAGGCGTGGCAGTGGGACTGGTGGTAGGAGGGGAGCCGGAGGAAGCCAGAACCACCAGGCAGGCAAGGGTCGCTACGCAGAGGAATCGCAGAGGAATGATTCGGAAACTGTGTCTTGGTTTGTCTCGCCTCCCGACTCATATATAGCTCCCCAGATCCAGAATCTTCATCCTCTGGAAGATCGTCGCTGTTTATGCTGGACAAACATCACCTTATTATTAGTTCTGCTATACATGATCTGGTTTTTGAATCAGAAGTTTGCACAAGGCACGCTTAGAGACTAACTAACTATTTAAAAATAGGCGTGAAACATGTTTTTTGTGTATTTTTGCAGCCTAAGAAATTTGATAATGAAATTAAGATTAGGAAACCTGAAGCATCAATTTGTTTAAGAAAAGGGAGGAGGCTTTTAAATGCCTACGAGGCTTTTTTAAATTTATTCTTTAACCCAACGCCATACATATACATATGTATATGTCCATATAAAATTATTTATTATTCAAAAAAAATATAATTATAATGTAATATAATCCAATTTATGAGGTATTCATATTGTTTTTACTATTTTGCTTATTTAAAATCTGCCTTTTGACGAAACGTAAATTTTATCATTTCAATGATTGATAATTCTATTTTATGTTGATCTTTGAAGAAGATCAAGAATGTGGAACATTTTGATAATGAATTTTTATGATTATAGTCTGTCATGATATTTCTTGCTAATTTATTTATTTCGTCTATTTGATTGGAATAAAACAAAAAGCATCTTTTGATTTTTGCAAATACCTCACCTTAACAATGGTAGAACAATATCAGGAAAATAAAATTAGAGTAATTTTTCCATTGCACCCAATAGGCGATAACAAATCCAGAAATTAGCTTGACAGAAAATCGTTTACTCTACAACACTGGACGTTAACAGGCTAACGCTAACACTCTAGAATCCTGCTCAAGTAGCCCTTTGCTTTTTTGAAAGACTCACCTTAACAGTCTTCGACAGGCTCTCGCCTGGCTGGTTTCTTATTTTCTCATATATTTATTTATTTCTTGTTTTTATTTAATTTGTGAAAACTTTATTATTTTTAAAAATTTTTAACAAACCATGGAACTTCGCAGGTCGTCGGTCGCCACCTGATTTGTTTCCTTTGTTTATCTAATATTTTACTTTTTTGTAAATGTTTCCTTTTTTAATTTTTGTTTCATTAATTTCTTTTGTTTGACAAACTATGGGGCCATGGCTTCTTATGGTATGGTTCAAGTTTTGGGCATGTTTCTTTTTTTATATTTTAATTAATATTTTTTTTACTATGAAGTTAGTTTATTTTATAGCTTTATGGTTTTACGTTAGTTTTAAACATTTTTAATGTTAACCATGGAGCTTGTTGTGGAATCTTCGTTGCTCCGATTTTATTTTGATTTAAAAATGTATCTGATTTTCATATGTATTTGTTACGATTTGAATCCTTTCCGCCATGTTGTTGTTTTGTATTAAAAATTCATTCAGCATTTTCCACAAAAACGGATGGTTTAATCGTTTTGTATTATTTTATGGCATACTGTACACATCATTCTCTATCAAAAGTTCGACCTGTCAAAGTAGTCCCTAAACAACCAGATGACAGCCGTTATCTCCCGGATGGAGGATATGTTTGAGAGAATGATGAACAAGATATTCAAGCAGATGACGGTTATGATCATCTCTATCCTATCAAAGGTATGCAAGTAGGCCCGCGTATAGTCTTCAGGAACGCTAATGGCCTGATTAAAAGCAGGCCAGAAGTGGAACATTTTGTCCACACCAATAATATCGACATTCTTTGAATCTCCGAGATCCACTTTACCAACAGATCCTATCTCCGCCTACACGGATACAAGCTGATGACGGTCTACTTCCCGCCAAGACATACGGTAACCGAGAGAAAGTTCGACAACCTGATGAGCGACTTGGGACCGAGGTTCATCATAGCGGGAGGAAGCCGTACAAATAACCCAAAAGGAATCGCGTTATTCAGCTGTATACAGCACAGAGGTATCGACTACCACTCCACTAGAGAGCCAACCGACCCTCTGAAACATCCTGACACACTGGACATCGCTCTATCCAAGGGCATCAACCGAATTAAAATTACTTGCTCCCCAAACGCGAACCTCCTCCCCGATCACAGTGCAACCGAACTCCACCTGAACATCTAGGTGCACAAAAAAGCTACACGACCCAAAATGTTCAACAAGGGCACCTATGTGGAAGTAGTATACTCTGACTGACTCTCTGAAAGAATCAACCCAGAAAAGGATCTCTCTACTCCCTAGCAAATTGACGCCGCCACCGTGGGACTTACCAACGCAGTGCACAGTACCGCCGCCCACGCGTCACCAAGGGTACCATCTACACCGAGGCCCCCACAAAAGGAAGCTGCATCTCTGGTCGCCCGAGCTCGCAACCATGGGAAACAGAGAAGAGACGCCTCTGAAGATCCGGGTTCATCTCAAGGAAACCGAGAGACAAAGCCTATTAACAGAGCCGCAAAACGCCCATAAGTGCGGCTGCAGCATCTCACTTTCTGGGAAACCTCGAACCAGGTGACCCCCAGCATGGCCTATGGCAAGTTACGCGCCATCAAGAAGCCAATAAAACGAGCTGCAGCAGTCCAGCGAGCAAATAGGACTTGGTGCCGCACAGACCAAGACAAAGCCGAGGCTATTGCAGATCCCCTGCAGAATGCGTTCACCCCAATAATAAGGTGTTCTGAACGAGCAGCTAAAGCCAACCTACACGGAGCGGAGCCACTGCGGCACAGCCAAACAGCAATAGAACCAAGTTTTGACGAAGTTTTGAATGAGATAAAGCACTTTAAAACATAGAATCGCCAGGGCCCGACGAGTCTGGATTGATCCTGGATCACCAGTTTCGCTTGAGGCGATCACATTCCACTCCGGAACAGTGTCACCGCCTGGTCAGCACCATCCTCAACGCTTTCAAGGAAAAAGAATATTGCTGCGCCGTGCTGCAGGCGTTCGACGGAGACTGGCAGCATCTAAATTAACGGCCTAAGAAATCATTTATAGCAAGCTGGAAGCCATCGAGCCTTGGCTGTGCAGATGGAATATCACCATCAACGAGGACAAATCCACACAGTCCACCTTCACTCTGCGCAGAGATGGTGTCACCATCCGAGTCAATCCAACGCGAAAATACCTCGGAATGACACTCGACAGACGTCTAACCTGGCGCCCCCATATCCTGCGCAAAAGGAAACAAGCTGAAAAGAGGATCAAACAATTTTTTTTTTAATTTTTAATTATTATGGCAAGCGGGTTCAACCAGCGAACTCTTTATAGCCATGCTTGCTGTTATTTCAGACCAAAAGGCGCGCCGGCTAGACACTTGCCTAGCTTAATACTTAAAAATTAATAATACAATAATTTGACTAAATACCAATTTAAAGTCGTCTACGGGATCGACCCCGTTATGTTGTAGCGGCTGGAGTGCCCATTAATCTCGTCAAAGACTGTGGGCAGCTTGAGATCTTTGTGCAGGGACGAGTTACAAATGTAGCACTCGCATCCAGTGATCAATCTGAGTGTTTTGTTTTGGGCCGTCTGTACTCTTTTGATTTGGCTATCACAAGCTAATCCCCATATTTGGCACCCATACCTCCAAATCGGCGCGATAATTTGCTTGTAGATGCTCACCTTATTATCCAATGACATTTTGCTTCTTGAACTTAACAGCCAAAAATGTTTGTTCATTGCATTTCGTATGCGGGTTCTAATGGCGGTGATGTGCTTGACGAAGGTGAGTCTGCGATCCAATGTAAGACAAAGATATTTAGTAGAATTGGTCTGTAGGACAGGCCTCCTTCCAAGTCGATAGTAGGCGGGGTTTTCCTTAATAAGGAAATACTAACATTGGCGAATCTATCGCTATTTATGCCGATGTTCCAACGCTTCGCCCATTGCGCGAACGTTGTGGCAAACTTCTGGATTCCATCAGCCGCTGAGGCTTCACAGTTTGATCTATGGGTAATGCCTTTAGTGTGGCGTTGCATATGGTATCGTGGCCAGGTGCTCTGCTGATATTTAAGCGACCAATAAGTTCAGGTCCATTTGGAGCGCTTGAGACAGCCTGTCATGTGTTCGCTTACTTGCTCCGAGCTCGCTAGCTGAAATGGCTGAAAACGTTTAGCCAGGTGCCCAACAAAAACCTCGGCTTGCTCCAAGTCCGTCCGACACCATGTCCCGTTGCTGTCTAGAAGCGGCTCTTTCCTGGTGCACCTTTTTTTGATGGCGCGTGGGGCCTTCCAAAGAGAGTGCGTCGCGTCATTATCAGTTCCAGTGTTCGCCAGTCTCGCATTGAACCATCCAGCTTTGTGATCTGCCAGTGCCAGTGCTCTGTGCTCTATTCCACGCTGTTTTGTCCAGGGGGGTGTCGAGACCTCATCCTCATCTTTTCACGGATTAGAAGCTGGATCGTATTGGTGATCGGGATACCTGATGCTGCGGGCTTCCGGGACGGAAGCTGCCATTGTTGCTGCTCTCTTGACTTTGCTGGCGAACAATTTAAACGGCGTCTTCCAAGTCATCCCCAGAGTTGATCTCAATATCGAGGTGTAGAGATCTCTCAAGTTGTCCTTTGAAGAGTTCAAGGTTGTGCGCTTGGGCCTGGAGCGTTGTAGGAATGCCTGGAACTTGGCACATCCTGAGTAGTTTACAGGGTGCTGCTCTCCACAGTTGTAGCACGTACATAGTTCTTTTCGAGGCCGAGTGCAGCTACTTGCGGGATGTTCTCCTGCACATTTTACACAGACGTGGGCTTTTCGGCAGTATGTGACCGAGTGGCCAAATTGCTGGCATCGGTGACACTGCACAACAGATGTTCGTTTTCGGAGCGGTTCGACTACAACCCTCATGTGGCACAGAGTCTTGACATTTAATACGTCCTTATTATTTGACGCAGTGGCAATATTAACAAAGAACACGTTAATCGGTCTCGCTTCGGGGCAGCCTGGTTCGCTGCGGCGCTGGGGCGTGTCTGCGTCTAACATCTTGTGGCCAAGCTTTGCCAGCTCTACATTGATGTGGCTATGAAGAGGGCTATGGCGAAGCCCTTTTATGTATATCCTGAATGGCCTATCTTCCCTTAGTTGATAGCAGTGGTATTCATAGTACTCGTCATCGAGCCACTTGACAATAGAGCGGAGGGTGTTGGCGTCGGCCGCGTAAAGGCGCATAGCTCCACCCATGGAGACCCGAAGCTCCACCTTATTTACGTCAGTGATCGTCCTAATGCTTTGCATCAGAATATTGACGTCGAAGATGCCTTCCATAACGATGGGTGGAGGCTTGGGAGGGGCTTTGCCAACAGTACGCTTTGCCGCAGCTCTGGCAGCTTGTTGGCTAGTGCTATGCTGATCACTCAATTCTTCAGCATTGTTCTCGCTATCCATTTCCGTGGGGAGTTCGGCGAGTAGTTGAAATTTGTTAGTGCTACCACTGTACTTATGTTGATTTATCGAGTTTTCGTCTAATTGCGCTTTTTTCCTAACTAATTTAGAAGAGGTACCTGGATCCATCCTACGCTTGATCTTTTGGAAGCGCTGCGCCGACTCCAAGGCGGGTTGCTGGTAATTGTCATGTTTAAAGGGCCCAAGGCCCTCCAACCGCAGAGCCATTCAACGATTCCAAAACAAGGCCCTTAGACTGGTCTCTGGAGCACAGCCCTATCACGACAACAAAACTATCTACGAGGAACTGGGCGTACCGTGGGTCAACGATGAAATAATCAAAGCCAGCCGTAGGCACAAGGAGAAGCTACTCAATTCGAATATATTTTTAGCCACACATGTACATCATTTACATACCCATATAATTACGACTCCTGGGTATCTTTCAGATAAAAAAATATATTTTTATTCTTTATTAGATCCGAAGACGGGAGATTAGGTGCAGGTTGCAGGGACAAATCTTAACTCGAACTTATATCCTATCTTATCTGGCGATCAAGCCTCGGTGCAAAGATTTTAATTTGTCGAGTGAACTTCGATAAGCTTTTTAGATACATTGGGTGATACAATTACAGTGGGTTAATAAGTTAAAGGAAATGTATTGGACATTGGGATACGTGGAGATTTGGATATGCCTCTATACATATTATTTCTTTAGGAAAAGTAGTCCCATTTACAGAATTAAACAGAAATGTAATTTCTTATTTTATTTTTTATTAATTGATCCCAGTAATTAACCCTTAAAATTTTGTTGAACTAGGAAAGTTCCGTGGCATGTATAAAATTTGTAAAAATAATAGTTTTCACAAAATAAATAAAAACAAGGAATAAATAAATATACAAGTATGAGAAAATAATAAACCAGCAAAACTTACAAAATAAGTTAAGTAAAATATTCAATAAAAAAGGAAACAAATCAGGTGGCAAACGAAGACCCGACAGCATGCGAAATCGAACCTCCATGATTTGTAAAGTTAAAGGAAATGCATTGGACAATGGGATACGTGAAGATTTGGATATGTCACCATACATATTATTTCTTTAGGAAAAGTAGTTTTCATTTACAGAATTAAACAGAAATGCAATTTCTGCAACAGCAAATGAGGACCCATCAGCAAGTGAGTTCCATGGTTTGTAAAGTTAAAGGAAATGTATTGGACAATGAGATACATGGAGATTTGGATGTCACTATACATATATTATATATATTGTTAATTGAAAATAAAAACCCGAAACTAGATCACCATATGCGTCGTAAGTTGATCCCACAAGTTGGGATTGAATTTTAAATAAATTAAAATAAAAGAAGCTGGAACACTATATGCGTCGTAAGTAGATCCCATTGCTTTGGAAATTGCAATAATTTAAAATAAGAAAAGGAGAGCCTTAAGTTGAGGCATGCTTTGAAAAAAATAAATAAATAAATTTAAGCTCAAAGAGTTCCCTAATTACTCATGATATCGAAGGCAAAAAGAATAAAAATAAAATAGGGAAATAAGTTTAGCCCCGAATTCAGCATTCTATAGGTTTAGTTAATAAAAAAAAACGTAGTATCAAAACAGTACGGTTGTAGAGACCAAGGTTTGCTTAAAATATTAAATATTAACAGAAAAATAAAAATTTAATAAAATTAAAGCCAGGATGTTTCGAGTAAGTTCGGTTTCAGATTCCATTGATTAAAAAATAAATAAAAACCCGAAACTAAAACATTACATGCGTCGAAAGTAGATCCCACAGCTTTTGGGATTTAATTTTAAACAAAAATAAATAAATTAAAATAAGAAAAGAAGCTAGAACATTATATGCGTCGTAAGTAGATCCCATTGCGTTGGAAATTAAATAATATAAAAATTAAATAAAATAAGGAGAGATGCAGTTGCTCCACCGTGCAGTGACCAGCACGGAATCCGAACTGGTGTTCTGGTATTATTCCTTGAAAAATTAAAACGAGAAACGAGAAAATGGTTTACGAATTGTTGGGAAACATAAAAGAGGTGTTTTAAATGTGGTAGGAACGGCATATAAGTACGTCATAAAAACGTCAACATGGCTTAAGACAGACACAAAAGAAATCCTTATTATTTCTCATGTCCCTAGCGAGATTGCACAAATTCCGATTTTTCAAGTAGTACCTTATCCAGACGAGCATGGATACATTCTAACTGAGCATACATTCGACAAATTCTATATTCACAATAATCAAGTATATCAAAAAGATACAGAAAACTTAATATTTGATAAATGTATAGTTGGAATTATTAAACAGGAACCAACTCAGTGTAAATGTACAAAAACTCACAAAAATTTTCAAATAAATTACATAGAACCAAATATTCTGATTACCTGGAATCTACCAGAGACAATAGTAAATCAAGATTTCACTAACAACAAGATTATAGTATCAACATTATAAAAATTAAAAAAATGTACAACCCAGATTAATGAATAACTTCAAACAGTTTAGCAGATTTTACACAGATAGTTTATATCACCAATAACGTCACAAAACTAGAACCTATGGCATATTTGCAAACTAAAGAGATGATAAATTCACATGTAAAATACTACAGTATATTCCAAATTATAAGCATCACTACATTTGTCATTAAAATTATTAGCTTGACCATGTATTTAGCGTATAAATTTAAGAATATACCTAAGAAATTAATTGTAAAATATTCTAAGCAAAACGAAGAACACACGAACCAGAATATCAATGTAAACGAACAAATTCAATCAGCAAACAATATTATGATGTACCCAAATTATGATGACCAAAAAATACGGATTTTTAAATTTAAAAATTAAAACAGGACATTAGACTAATGAAAAATACGATTTGAAGCTAGAAGATGAACTGTATGCAGGCACAACGCCTGAAGAAATTGATTCGCGACTTAAATAAATTGCTAATTTTAAAGCAATGATGTTGTCCATAACTAGTCGCCGAGTTGGCATAAATTTAAATTACGCGTTTTTCACTTCGTTAGCATACAATCAGAGAGTCTACCGCCGAATTTATACGCTCTGTACCGTGTCTGTTTGGCAGTGTTTGAATATCGTGCCATCTTACTCCAAGGGGTCATTTTTAGCAACACATGTACATAATTTACATACTCATATATATTATTCCTTTAAAAAAATAGTTCCCATTTACAGAATTACAAAGAAGTGTAGGAGCTTTCAAGAAAGTTTCAGAGTTAGCTGGTAGAGTCCAAGGTTTGGTAGTTTTAAATAGAAATTGTTAATTGAAAATAAAGTTTAGAGCCAAACTCGAACACTATATGCGTAGTAAGTATGTTCCCCGAATTGAGATTAAATTTTAAATAATAATAGAGAATGGCGTGTACAGTATGCCGTAAAATAATACAAAACGATTAAACCAATCAAGTCTTGAGGAAAATGCTGATAAAATCTTTAAATCAAAACATGGCGAAAAGGATTCAAATCATAACAAATACATTTTTAAATAATAATAAAATCGAACCAACGAAAAAGGAAACAAATCAGGTGGCAAACGAAGACCAAACCGCCTACGAAATCGAACCTCCATGATTTGTAAAGTTAAAGGAAATGCATTGGACAATGGGATACGGGAAGATTTGGATATGTCACTATACATATTATTTCTTTAGGAAAAGTAGTTTTCATTTACAGAATTAAACCGAAATGCAATTTCTGCAACAGCAAATGAGGACCCAACAGCAAGTGAGTTCCATGGTTTGTAAAGTTAAAGGAAATGTATTGGACAATGAGATACATGGAGATTTGGATGTCACTATACATATATTATATATATTTTTAATTGAAAATAAAAACCCGAAACTAGATAACAATATGCGTCGCAAGTTGATCCCACAAGTTGGGATTGAATTTTAAATTTTAAATAAAAATAAGAAAATAAGCTGGAACATTATATGCGTCGTAAGTAGATCCCATTGCTTTGGAAATTGCAGTAATTTTAAATAAGAAAAGGAGAGCCTTAAGTTGAGACACGCTTTGAAAAAAAAAATAAATTTAAGCTCCAGAGTTCCCCAATTCCTCATAAGATCGAAGTCAAAAAGAATAAAAATTAAATAGGGAAATAAGTATAGCCCCAAATTCAGCATTCTATAGGTTTAGTTAATAAAAAAAAAAAAAACGTAGTATCAAAACAGTACGGTTGTAGAGACCAAGGTTTGGTTAAAATATTTAATATTAACAGAAAAATAAAATTTTAACAAAATTATTAAAGCCAAGATGTTTTAAGTTCGGTTGCAGATTCCATTGATTAAAAAGAATAAAAACCCAAAAGTTAAATCCCACAGCTTTTGGGATTAAATTTTCAACAAAAATAAATAAATTAAAATAAGAAAAGAAGCTAGAACATTATATGCGTCGTAAGTAGATCCCATTGCGTTGGAAATTAAATAATATAAAAATAAAGTAAAATAATGAAAGAAGATTTCCCTCATTACTCATGATATCGAAGGCAAAATAAAATAAAATGATATAAAAATAAAAAGCCAGAAAGAATAAAAATAACTTCTTAGCTGCTCAGAATGCAGCAAGTAACTGATACTCGGTAAGAAGAGAAGCTCCTTTTATACAGAATTTTTACATTTACCAACTTTCAGCGACTACTTGACCAGAACTTTACTGAACCTTGCAACACTTGTTTGAGTGTTAATGAAGGAAATAGCTTGACCTACTTTCAAATGTTTTTTTCAACACTAGTTTGGGGTTTAAAATGGAAATTCAAAGGTCTACTGATTCAATGTAGTTTTTAACCTTAAGATTTTAGTGAAAACAAGAAGCGAAAATTATAATGCAGAAAAAGTATACACATTCCAAATTCTGATTGAAATAATAATACTAGTTTTGGTTTTACAAAAGGCCTATTGATTCAAATTAAGTTTGTCAGTAACCTTGTTTTATAAAAAAAAATTAGTAAAGATAGTAAAAGATTAAGTAAGATATAGTAAAAGATAGTAAAGATTAGTAAAGATACTCACACAAAACTGACCAAAAAATACGGATTTTTAAATTAAAAAAAAAAAAGAACAAGAAATTTACATTTCCAAAAGCTAATTTTTTTATACATTTAAAAGCGTATATTTTATTAATTTTCTAACCAACTTTAAAGCGAAATTCCATATCTTAATCAGAGCTTCAGTGTTTTTTAATCTGCATAATACTAAAACTATAGTTAAGATAGAAATGCAACATTTTTTTGAATATAACTATAGAAAAGTTAATATAAAATTAATAAAAAATTTTAAGAAAAGCCTCTGTATATACCCACAACAAACTTGAATATAAATAAACGAATTGGTGTTTTAAATTGATACTGAATAGTAGAACAAATCTTTTTAATTTGTAAAAATCAAGTTTTGTTTAAATACCGCATGCGATACTTTGGTTACCTCCGAAACTATGGTTTTTCTCGTATGCGATTTCTTACAACAAAAATTCAAATTGTCATAAATCGCATGTGATAAAAATCAATTCATTCGGAAGAGATATTCGGAAAGCAAAGTCTTTTTCATATTTCAAATGCGATCCTGGATCACGATGGCTTCAAGATGAAGAAAAATCATCAAAATCATGACCTTCGACGAAATTATATTCTCCCAGAATACTACAAAAAGCATATCCAGAATCCTTACCCTTTGTCGAGTTAAAAGCAACCGAGTTAGTTTCTCCTCGTTTATTCATAGCTTGATTGGCTTACGATCTAGGGTACAGAGTAAAGATATAGTATACAGCTTGATTCGGGATAGGATTATAGCCTAGGCCTAGGTTCTAGGTTCTACTGACAGGTTCAGGTATAGATTAGCTTTAGTCACAGCTCGGACTCTCGCGCCGCTTTACCTCCAAGAACGCCTCGATAACTTACTGACTAATAAATGCATTTCGTCTCCGGTACGTTTTTAGATACACTCCGCATGTCCTGGCATGTCCTGGCATGCGGACTTGCTCGATCTCGTTCTCGGTTCGATTTCCGAAAGTTCTTCTTATAAGTTAAACTCTGTAGTTGGTAATTTTGCTTTCTTTCGATGCTGATGCTTGAAGGTAAAACCGCAAAATGATGATTCATAGCGTCAAAAACAAATAATTGCTACTAAACGTGCAAAATAAACGTTGGTAAAAAAAAAAATTTTAAAATATAGCAACTATGCTCGTAAATAACATTGAACCAGCTGGAATTATGTACAATAAAACATTCCAATTCCTGTCATAAATAAATAATAAATATACATTTTACATTTAACATTTAACATTTAAATGCAACTTAGTCGGATCGGCGTATGGTCTACACATGGTCCGATCCTCAACCTACAGATACATCCGAAAAATATAGTAATAAAAGTACAGAAGATCGCTCGACATATCGAAACAGATACGAGCCCATTGGCAACCAACTAAGTCCTACTAATACACAATACTAGGAGGGGGACAGAAACAGGAAAGGAGCAGAGGAGGGAGGTGGGAGGTAGGTAAAGGACTAGCAGGACTAACAGAGGTAGAGTTGCTCCTTATCAGGAAAATAAAATTAAAGTAATTTTTCCATTGCACCCAATAGGGGATAACAAATCCAGAAATTAGCTTGACAGAAAATCGATTACTTTACAACACTGGACGTTAACAGGCTAACGCTAACACTCTAGAATCCTGCTCAAGTAGCCCTTTGCTTTTTTTAAAGACTCACCTTAACAGTCTTTGACAGGCTCTCGCCTGGCTGGTTTCTTATTTTCTCATATATTTATTTATTCCTTGTTTTTATTTAATTTGTGAAAACTTTATTATTTTTAAAAATTTTTAACAAACCATGGAACTTTGCAGGTTGTCGGTCGCCACCTGATTTGTTTCCTTTGTTTATCTAATATTTTACTTATTTTGTAAATGTTTCCTTTTTTAATTTTGTTTCATTAATTTCTTTTGTTTGACAAACTATGGGGCCATGGCTTCTTATGGTATGGTTCAAGTTTTGGGCATGTTTCTTTTTTTTATATTTTAATTAATATTTTTTTTACTATGAAATTAGTTTATTTTGTAGCTTTGTGGTTTTACGTTAGTTTTAAACATTTTAAATGTTAACCATGGAGCTTGTTGTTAGATCTTCGTTGGTTCGATTTTATTTTGATTTAAAAATGTATCTGATTTTCATATGTATTTGTTGTTTGATTTGAATCCTTTCCGCCATGTTGTTGTTTTGAATTAAAAATTCATTCAGCATTTTCCACAAAAACGGATGGTTTAATCGTTTTGTATTATTTTATGGCATACTGTACACATCATTCTCTATCAAAAGTTCGACCTGTCAAAGTAGTCCCTAAACAACCAGATGACAGCCGTTATCTCCCGGATGGAGGATATGTTTGAGAGAATGATAAACAAGATATTGAAGCAGATGACGGTTATGATCATCTCTATCCTATCAAAGGTATGCAAGTAGGCCCGCGTATAGTCTTCAGGAACGCTAATGGCCTGATTAAAAGCAGGCCAGAAGTGGAACATTTTGTCCACACCAATAATATCGACATTCTTTGAATCTCCGAGATCCACTTTACCAACAGATCCTATCTCCGCCTACACGGATACAAGGTGATGACGGTCTACTTCCCGCCAAGACATACGGTAACCGAGAGAAAGTTCGACAAGCTGCTGAGCGACTTGGGACCGAGGCTCATCATAGCGGGAGGAAGCCGTACAAATAACCCAAAAGGAATCGCCTTATTCAGCTGTATACAGCACAGAGGTATCGACTGCCACTCCAGCGGAGAGCCAACCTATTGACAACCGACCCTCTGAAACATCCTGACACTCTGGACATCGCTCTATCCAAGGGCATCAACCGAATTAAAATTACTTGCTCCCCAAACGCGAACCTCCTCCCCGATCACAGTGCAACCGAACTCCACCTGAACATCTAGGTGCACAAAAAAGCTACACGACCCAAAATGTTCAACAAGGGCACCTATGTGGAAGTAGTATACTCTGACTGACTCTCTGAAAGAATCAACCCAGAAAAGGATCTCTCTACTCCCTAGCAAATTGACGCCGCCACCGTGGGACTTACCAACGCAGTGCACAGTACCGCCGCCCACGCGTCACCAAGGGTACCATCTACACCGAGGCCCCCACAAAAGGAAGCTGCATCTCTGGTCGCCCGAGCTCGCAACCATGGGAAACAGAGAAGAGACGCCTTGGAAGAACCTGGTTCATCTCAAGGAAACCGAGAGACAAAGCCTATTAACAGAGCCGCAAAACGCCTATAAGTGCGGCTGCAGCATCTCACTTTCTGGGAAACCTCGAACCAGGTGACCCCCAGCATGGCCTATGGCAAGTTACGCGCCATCAAGAAGCCAATAAAACGAGCTGCAGCAGTCCAGCGAGCAAATGGGACTTGGTGCCGCACAGACCAAGACAAAGCCGAGGCTATTGCAGATCCCCTGCAGAATGCGTTCACCCCAATAATAAGGTGTTCTGAACGAGCAGCTAAAGCCAACCTACACGCAGCGGAGCCACTGCGGCACAGCCAAACAGCAATAGAACCAAGTTTTGACGAAGTTTTGAATGAGATAAAGCACTTTAAAACATAGAATCGCCAGGGCCCGACGAGTCTGGATTGATCCTGGATCACCAGTTTCGCTTGAGGCGATCACATTCCACTCCGGAACAGTGTCACCGCCTGGTCAGCACCATCCTCAACGCTTTCAAGGAAAAAGAATATTGCTGCGCCGTGCTGCAGGCGTTCGACGGAGACTGGCAGCATCTAAATTAACGGCCTAAGAAATCATTTATAGCAAGCTGGAAGCCATCGATCCTTGGCTGTGCAGATGGAATATCACCATCAACGAGGACAAATCCACACAGTCCACCTTCACTCTGCGCAGAGATGGTGTCACCATCCGAGTCAATCCAACGCGAAAATACCTCGGAATGACACTCGACAGACGTCTAACCTGGCGCCCCCATATCCTGCGCAAAAGGAAACAAGCTGAAAAGAGGATCAAACAATTTTTTTTTTTTAATTTTTAATTATTATGGCAAGCGGGTTCAACCAGCGAACTCTTTATAGCCATGCTTGCTGTTATTTCAGACCAAAAGGCGCGCCGGCTAGACACTTGCCTAGCTTAATACTTAAAAATTAATAATACAATAATTTGACTAAATACCAATTTAAAGTCGTCTACGGGATCGACCCCGTTATATTGTAGCGGCTGGAGTGCCCATTAATCTCTTCAAAGACTGTGGGCAGCTTGAGATCTTTGTGCAGGGACGAGTTACAAATGTAGCACTCGCATCCAGTGATCAATCTGAGTGTTTTGTTTTGGGCCGTCTGTACTCTTTTGATTTGGCTATCACAAGCTAATCCCCATATTTGGCACCCATAAATATCCTCCAAATCGGCGCGATAATTTGCTTGTAGATGCTCACCTTATTATCCAATGACATTTTGCTTCTTGAACTTAACAGCCAAAAATGTTTGTTCATTGCATTTCGTATGCGGATTCTAATGGCGGTGATGTGCTTGACGAAGGTGAGTCTGCGATCCAATGTAAGACAAATATATTTAGTAGAATTGGTCTGTAGGACAGGCCTCCTTCCAAGTCGATAGTAGGCGGGGTTTTCCTTAATAAGGAAATACAAACATTGGCGAATCTATCGTTGTGGCAAACTTCTGGATTCCATCATGCCTTTAGTGTGGCGTTGCCAGGTGCTCTGCTGATATTTAAGCGACCAATAAGTTCAGGTCCATTTGGAGCGCTTGAGACAGCCTGTCATGTGTTCGCTTACTTGCTCCGAGCTCGCTAGCTGAAATGGCTGAAAACGTTTAGCCAGGTGCCCAACAAAAACCTCGGCTTGCTCCAAGTCCGTCCGACACCATGTCCCGTTGCTGTCTAGAAGCGGCTCTTTCCTGGTGCACCTTTTTTTGATGGCGCGTGGGGCCTTCCAAAGAGAGTGCGTCGCGTCATTATCAGTTCCAGTGTTCGCCAGTCTCGCATTGAACCATCCAGCTTTGTGATCTGCCAGTGCCAGTGCTCTGTGCTCTATTCCACGCTGTTTTGTCCAGGGGGTGTCGAGACCTCATCCTCATCTTTTCACGGATTAGAAGCTGGATCGTATTGGTGATCGGGATACCTGATGCTGCGGGCTTCCGGGACGGAAGCTGCCATTGTTGCTGCTCTCTTGACTTTGCTGGCGAACAATTTAAACGGCGTCTTCCAAGTCATCCCCAGAGTTGATCTCAATATCGAGGTGTAGAGATCTCTCAAGTTGTCCTTTGAAGAGTTCAAGGTTGTGCGCTTGGGCCTGGAGCGTTGTAGGAATGCCTGGAACTTGGCACATCCTGAGTAGTTTACAGGGTGCTGCTCTCCACAGTTGTAGCACGTACATAGTTCTTTTCGAGGCCGAGTGCAGCTACTTGCGGGATGTTCTCCTGCACATTTTACACAGACGTGGGCTTTTCGGCAGTATGTGACCGAGTGGCCAAATTGCTGGCATCGGTGACACTGCACAACAGATGTTCGTTTTCGGAGCGGTTCGACTACAACCCTCATGTGGCACAGAGTCTTGACATTTAATACGTCCTTATTATTTGACGCAGTGGCAATATTAACAAAGAACACGTTAATCGGTCTCGCTTCGGGGCAGCCTGGTTCGCTGCGGCGCTGGGGCGTGTCTGCGTCTAACATCTTGTGGCCAAGCTTTGCCAGCTCTACATTGATGTGGCTATGAAGAGGGCTATGGCGAAGCCCTTTTATGTATATCCTGAATGGCCTATCTTCCCTTAGTTGATAGCAGTGGTATTCATAGTACTCGTCATCGAGCCACTTGACAATAGAGCGGAGGGTGTTGGCGTCGGCCGCGTAAAGGCGCATAGCTCCACCCATGGAGACCCGAAGCTCCACCTTATTTACGTCAGTGATCGTCCTAATGCTTTGCATCAGAATATTGACGTCGAAGATGCCTTCCATAACGATGGGTGGAGGCTTGGGAGGGGCTTTGCCAACAGTACGCTTTGCCGCAGCTCTGGCAGCTTGTTGGCTAGTGCTATGCTGATCACTCAATTCTTCAGCATTGTTCTCGCTATCCATTTCCGTGGGGAGTTCGGCGAGTAGTTGAAATTTGTTAGTGCTACCACTGTACTTATGTTGATTTATCGAGTTTTCGTCTAATTGCGCTTTTTTCCTAACTAATTTAGAAGAGGTACCTGGATCCATCCTACGCTTGATCTTTTGGAAGCGCTGCGCCGACTCCAAGGCGGGTTGCTGGTAATTGTCATGTTTAAAGGGCCCAAGGCCCTCCAACCGCAGAGCCATTCAACGATTCCAAAACAAGGCCCTTAGACTGGTCTCTGGAGCACAGCCCTATCACGACAACAAAACTATCTACGAGGAACTGGGCGTACCGTGGGTCAACGATGAAATAATCAAAGCCAGCCGTAGGCACAAGGAGAAGCTACTCAATTCGAATATATTTTTAGCCACACATGTACATCATTTACATACCCATATAATTACGACTCCTGGGTATCTTTCAGATAAAAAAATATATTTTTATTCTTTATTAGATCCGAAGACGGGAGATTAGGTGCAGGTTGCAGGGACAAATCTTAACTCGAACTTATATCCTATCTTATCTGGCGATCAAGCCTCGGTGCAAAGATTTTAATTTGTCGAGTGAACTTCGATAAGCTTTTTAGATACATTGGGTGATACAATTACAGTGGGTTAATAAGTTAAAGGAAATGTATTGGACATTGGGATACGTGGAGATTTGGATATGCCTCTATACATATTATTTCTTTAGGAAAAGTAGTCCCATTTACAGAATTAAACAGAAATGTAATTTCTTATTTTATTTTTTATTAATTGATCCCAGTAATTAACCCTTAAAATTTTGTTGAACTAGGAAAGTTCCGTGGCATGTATAAAATTTGTAAAAATAATAGTTTTCACAAAATAAATAAAAACAAGGAATAAATAAATATACAAGTATGAGAAAATAAGAAACCAGCAAAACTTACAAAATAAGTTAAGTAAAATATTCAATAAAAAAGGAAACAAATCAGGTGGCAAACGAAGACCCGACAGCATGCGAAATCGAACCTCCATGATTTGTAAAGTTAAAGGAAATGCATTGGACAATGGGATACGTGAAGATTTGGATATGTCACCATACATATTATTTCTTTAGGAAAAGTAGTTTTCATTTACAGAATTAAACAGAAATGCAATTTCTGCAACAGCAAATGAGGACCCATCAGCAAGTGAGTTCCATGGTTTGTAAAGTTAAAGGAAATGTATTGGACAATGAGATACATGGAGATTTGGATGTCACTATACATATATTATATATATTGTTAATTGAAAATAAAAACCCGAAACTAGATCACCATATGCGTCGTAAGTTGATCCCACAAGTTGGGATTGAATTTTAAATAAATTAAAATAAAAGAAGCTGGAACACTATATGCGTCGTAAGTAGATCCCATTGCTTTGGAAATTGCAATAATTTAAAATAAGAAAAGGAGAGCCTTAAGTTGAGGCATGCTTTGAAAAAAATAAATAAATAAATTTAAGCTCAAAGAGTTCCCTAATTACTCATGATATCGAAGGCAAAAAGAATAAAAATAAAATAGGGAAATAAGTATAGCCCCAAATTCAGCATTCTATAGGTTTAGTTAATAAAAAAAAACGTAGTATCAAAACAGTACGGTTGTAGAGACCAAGGTTTGCTTAAAATAATAAATATTAACAGAAAAATAAAAATTTAATAAAATTAAAGCCAGGATGTTTCGAGTAAGTTCGGTTGCAGATTCCATTGATTAAAAAAAAAATAAAAACCCGAAACTAAAACATTACATGCGTCGAAAGTAGATCCCACAGCTTTTGGGATTAAATTTTAAACAAAAATAAATAAATTAAAATAAGAAAAGAAGCTAGAATATTATATGCGTCGTAAGTAGATCCCATTGCGTTGGAAATTAAATAATATAAAAATTATTCCGATTTTTCAAGTAGTACCTTATCCAGACGAGCATGGATACATTCTAACTGAGCATACATTCGACAAATTCTATATTCACAATAATCAAGTATATCAAAAAGATACAGAAAACTTAATATTTGATAAATGTATAGTTGGAATTATTAAACAGGAACCAACTCAGTGTAAATGTACAAAAACTCACAAAAATTTTCAAATAAATTACATAGAACCAAATATTCTGATTACCTGGAATCTACCAGAGACAATAGTAAATCAAGATTTCACTAACAACAAGATTATAGTATCAACATTATAAAAATTAAAAAAATGTACAACCCAGATTAATGAATAACTTCAAACAGTTTAGCAGATTTTACACAGATAGTTTATATCACCAATAACGTCACAAAACTAGAACCTATGGCATATTTGCAAACTAAAGAGATGATAAATTCACATGTAAAATACTACAGTATATTCCAAATTATAAGCATCACTACATTTGTCATTAAAATTATTAGCTTGACCATGTATTTAGCGTATAAATTTAAGAATATACCTAAGAAATTAATTGTAAAATATTCTAAGCAAAACGAAGAACACACGAACCAGAATATATCAATGTAAACGAACAAATTCAATCAGCAAACAATATTATGATGTACCCAAATTATGATGACCAAAAAATACGGATTTTTAAATTTAAAAATTAAAACAGGACATTAGACTAATGAAAAATACGATTTGAAGCTAGAAGATGAACTGTATGCAGGCACAACGCCTGAAGAAATTGATTCGCGACTTAAATAAATTGCTAATTTTAAAGCAATGATGTTGTCCATAACTAGTCGCCGAGTTGGCATAAATTTAAATTACGCGTTTTTCACTTCGTTAGCATACAATCAGAGAGTCTACCGCCGAATTTATACGCTCTGTACCGTGTCTGTTTGGCAGTGTTTGAATATCGTGCCATCTTACTCCAAGGGGTCATTTTTAGCAACACATGTACATAATTTACATACTCATATATATTATTCCTTTAAAAAAATAGTTCCCATTTACAGAATTACAAAGAAGTGTAGGAGCTTTCAAGAAAGTTTCAGAGTTAGCTGGTAGAGTCCAAGGTTTGGTAGTTTTAAATAGAAATTGTTAATTGAAAATAAAGTTTAGAGCCAAACTCGAACACTATATGCGTAGTAAGTATGTTCCCCGAATTGAGATTAAATTTTAAATAATAATAGAGAATGACGTGTACAGTATGCCGTAAAATAATACAAAACGATTAAACCAATCAAGTCTTGAGAAAAATGCTGATAAAATCTTTAAATCAAAACATGGCGAAAAGGATTCAAATCATAACAAATACATTTTTAAATAATAATAAAATCGAACCAACGAAAAAGGAAACAAATCAGGTGGCAAACGAAGACCAAACCGCCTACGAAATCGAACCTCCATGATTTGTAAAGTTAAAGGAAATGCATTGGACAATGGGATACGGGAAGATTTGGATATGTCACTATACATATTATTTCTTTAGGAAAAGTAGTTTTCATTTACAGAATTAAACCGAAATGCAATTTCTGCAACAGCAAATGAGGACCCAACAGCAAGTGAGTTCCATGGTTTGTAAAGTTAAAGGAAATGTATTGGACAATGAGATACATGGAGATTTGGATGTCACTATACATATATTATATATATTTTTAATTGAAAATAAAAACCCGAAACTAGATAACAATATGCGTCGCAAGTTGATCCCACAAGTTGCGATTGAATTTTAAATTTTAAATAAAAATAAGAAAATAAGCTGGAACATTATATGCGTCGTAAGTAGATCCCATTGCTTTGGAAATTGCAGTAATTTTAAATAAGAAAAGGAGAGCCTTAAGTTGAGACACGCTTTGAAAAAAAAAAATAAATTTAAGCTCCAGAGTTCCCCAATTCCTCATAAGATCGAAGGCAAAAAGAATAAAAATTAAATAGGGAAATAAGTATAGCCCCAAATTCAGCATTCTATAGGTTTAGTTAATAAAAAAAAAAAAAACGTAGTATCAAAACTGTACGGTTGTAGAGACCAAGGTTTGGTTAAAATATTTAATATTAACAGAAAAATAAAATTTTAACAAAATTATTAAAGCCAAGATGTTTTAAGTTCGGTTGCAGATTCCATTGATTAAAAAGAATAAAAACCCGAAAGTTAAATCCCACAGCTTTTGGGATTGAATTTTCAACAAAAATAAATAAATTAAAATAAGAAAAGAAGCTAGAACATTATATGCGTCGTAAGTAGATCCCATTGCGTTGGAAATTAAATAATATAAAAATTAAGTAAAATAATGAAAGAAGATTTCCCTCATTACTCATGATATCGAAGGCAAAATAAAATAAAATGATATAAAAATAAAAAGCCAGATAGAATAAAAATAACTTCTTAGCTGCTCAGAATGCAGCAAATAACTGATACTCGGTAAGAAGAGAAGCTCCTTTTATACAGAATTTTTACATTTACCAACTTTCAGCGACTACTTGATGATTTTGAAACTGTTAAATTTAACAGAACAGAACTTTACTGAACCTTGCAACACTTGTTTGAGTGTTAATGAAGGAAATAGCTTGACCTACTTTCAAATGTTTTTTTCAACACTAGTTTGGGGTTTAAAATGGAAATTCAAAGGTCTACTGATTCAATGTAGTTTTTAACCTTAAGATTTTAGTGAAAACAAGAAGCGAAAATTATAATGCAGAAAAAGTATACACATTCCAAATTCTGATTGAAATAATAATACTAGTTTTGGTTTTACAAAAGGCCTATTGATTCAAATTAAGTTTGTCAGTAACCTTGTTTTATAAAAAAAATTAGTAAAGATAGTAAAAGATTAAGTAAGATATAGTAAAAGATAGTAAAGATTAGTAAAGATACTCACACAAAACTGACCAAAAAATACGGATTTTTAAATTAAAAAAAAAAGAACAAGAAATTTACATTTCCAAAAGCAAATTTTTTTATACATTTAAAAGCGTGTATTTTATTAATTTTCTAACCAACTTTAAAGCGAAATTCCATATCTTAATCAGAGCTTCAGTGTTTTTTAATCTGCATAATACTAAAACTATAGTTAAGATAGAAATGCAACATTTTTTTGAATATAACTATAGAAAAGTTAATATAAAATTAATAAAAAATTTTAAGAAAAGAGTCTGTATATACCCACAACAAACTTGAATATAAATAAACGAATTGCTGTTTTAAATTTATACTGAATAGTAGAACAAATCTTTTTAATTTGTAAAAATCAAGTTTTGTTTAAGTACCGCATACGATACTTTGGTTACCTCCGAAACTATGACTTTTCTCGTATGCGATTTCTTCTTAATTTAATCGTGACTCATATAAAACACCTAGTACTTCACTTATTTTCTTCTAAATGAACGTCATATCGTATCATATTTTTATTGAATAACTACTAAATGTCGGATAGAACTTATCGACATTTAGAACAATTATTATATTTTACGAGTAATATGATAAGTTAAGATAACTTCCTGAGTATCATGTTTGAAATACTTTTAAATTGTCTCTATTACATTCACTTTGTTTTTCTACCATGAAGTTACCAATTCTTAATTACTAAAGGGAGCAATCTTTTCTATATTTTATAGACTTAGATCTATACCCGCCATTCGAACCGTGGTTTGGGCGGGATTTGACCTACACTTTTTTAAGCGCAGATCAACCGACCATTAAGCAAAAATCCTTTTCAAAAAGTGATGATGGTTCGTTCCCGAGCACATTTTTAAGATACCAGCATTTCCTGAAACAAGAGTTGGATCTTACAGATAAAACTGATACTTTTCAAATAGTCTGCAGTTTCGAAAACAATTATACAAGCAATTATACAATCAATCAAAAAAAAATAAGCTACCGTTGTCATAACTATCGGTTGTGGTCGATAGTAAAAATCGGGTGAACGGCTGCCACCTGACAGGGTTAAAGGCCAGAAGGGTCTGATATGCGGGTCTACTGACCCGGAAGGGCTTGCATTCGATACAACGTGTCGGAGTCAAATCGTAATCAGCTAGCTAGATAGTTACATACATATATTCGATAAGAGCCCCTTTTATAAGAATCGGCGCTACATTTAAAAATTATATACGGATCGGCTGACTATATCCTATTGCTGAACCGGATCCTATAACTGAATGTTCGGCAATGTCATAAATATTCTGCTTTTTGGAGGTAGAAGCTAGGGACTTTTTGCAAAATGCCTTTTATGAGGAACGGGTTTTATTATGCCGTTCTTATAAGGATCGGTCAACTAGATCAGATATCTCTTACCAATAGAAACAGACATTTTACGGAAGGAGTATATCAACTTTGGCTCCACCCCAGTCAGCTTTCTTTATTCATAAATGGCGCATCTCTGGTCGCCTAGCGCATCTCTTATCTCTTTGCAGTTCTATTGGCCATTGTGCGTTTGTCCCTCTCTAAGCACATTATCAAAGCACACGCTTTACGCATGTGCAACCGGCCTTGTCTCTCCTTGCTGCTGCCACTGCCTGGATGCAACATAAGCTATGTATGTACAGGGTGCGGCGCTTAAATCCGGACAAATTTGAATTTGAATTTCCCGCCACATAGTCATTCCGCCAGAGTTCGCTACTGGCGTTCTTGTAAGCCATGGGCATCTCGTAAATAGTCATAACCTAAAAATGGCCGGGATGTTACGTACAAGTGCGGAGTACAACCGAAGAGCCGCGATTATCGAAAGTCTTCGAGCTGGGCGTTCGCCGACAGAAATAATTCGATTCTTCGGGTACCCGAGATCGACTGTATACGATATTGTATGTAAGTACAATGATTCTGAGGTGTGTGGGGAACCTTCTGCTAACCCAACGAGGAGAACTCATTCGAGAAAACGCATGTCTCGCATGGACTCGTTCTGGAGCAAAGAGTTCTGGCCCCCGAATAGCCCGGATTTTAACCCCCTGGACTATTTTGTTTGGAGCGTAGTCGAAAGGGTTACTAACAAGTCCAGGCACCCTAATGTCGCATCTCTACGCACCGCTATCGAAGCAGCATTCACCAATATGGACAGCGCTGTTTTGAAGAGAGCATGCGACCGTTTTAGGACAAGGATAGAGGCGGTCATTAGGGCTGAAGGAGGTTATATAGAGTAATTTACTCTCGGCAGGAACAACTAATATTTCTGTAAATGAACTTTCAATTTTTTTCATATTTTGTTCAAATAAATTTGTTTTTAAATAAACAATTAAATTTGTCCGGATTTAAGCGCCGCACCCTGTATATCCATTTCGTTTTCTCTTCCATTTGTGTCTTTCGTTCCGCGGTGCGAGGTGCTTTCCTTCACAAAAATGCGCATTTTTTCCTTCTTAACGGCAGTCGAGCGTTTCATCATTTGACGGTTCTAGCTGAATCTGAATTTTCTAGTGAATAATTGAAGGTAAAGGATAATAAAACAAAGAAAGGTGAGTACGCTCCTTCAACGCAAAGCTAAAAAGCCTAACAGGAGCCCAATAGAATTCAAACGAAAACTGTTTCTTGACAAGCCGTATAACTTTGCACAAGTGAAAAAAAGATGGTCGCTAATAATATATTTTTGGTTTTTTGCAGAAGAAAGTAAACAAACGCTATACTAAAAATTTTTGACTCGATAAAGCCATAGACGAAGTGCGCCAAAACTTGGTCAATTCATTTCCAAAGAGGTACACACTATTTTCCAACAAGGGGTTTCCAACTTAAGGTTATGTCCGATAATTAGTGGTGTACAAAAACTTCTTATTATCGGACCTGATAATTAAGCACGAAAAACTCTTTAATCTTACGTTGTTGTCTCTGAAACTATTAAAAGTTGCTTAAGAATGTAAAGTTATCCTAGTATTTTACAATTTTCTAAAGTTGCTGTAACATTACATGGGTTAGGAACCCAAAATATATTATTATATTACCGAGGGCCGTCGCTAGCATGGGGAAAATGGGGCAGTGCCCTTGTGCTCCCTACCGAATGTGTATTATAGGATTAAATATAATAGGATTAATTAAATTCTATTTAAAAAGTTTCGTGTATTTATGAGTATCGATCCCAAATCCCAAAGCTTAATGAGAAATGCTTACGGCAAGCAAGTCAAATTAAAAAAGGATCACGGTTTAGGTATACTTTCAGAATACCTCTGACAACATTTTAATATCTCCACCCAGTTAACTATTTCTATTTTCTTGCACTTTCAGATGGAAATAAAAAGCTACTTAAGAAAATAACTTATTTTAATTAATTAATTTTTGATTTTTCGCGATTAGGGTATTCAGTCAGTAATGAATTTAGAATTTCCGGAATTATAAATAACATTTTTAATTAAAGGGGCTAATAGGGCTTATGTTTGAAAAATTTTAATAAGCTGTAAACCTAAATCGTGTGATTTTATAACAAAAAATAGATCTCTTTTATATTTATCAATAAAAAATATTTAGAAAGAAAACAGGTTGCGGTCATAGCAACATCGCTTTCTTTATCGTCTTCAATTATTAAAATTTGTTTATCAAGAACTAGGAGATTTTTGAGAGTTTGCTTCGAATTTCTTTTCAGTTGCTCCAAAGTTCAAATATTACAAATATAACAAGAATTGAAGTTACTTTTCAAGTTTAACAGGTCTTAACAGTCTTATAATATTGATAATAACTTTTTCACACAGTTTTTAACTTGGAAAATTTAAAATAATAATTTGTTTCATTTAGATGGACGACGTCAATGAGGATTTATCGTCAAATGTCAAAGCTCTGCAAGGAGCATTGGAAAATTCTTTGATGTTCCAGAAGAATATAATAAATGCCATCGGCTACCTAGATTCAGTTAAGGAATTTCCTTCATCGTCTGCATTGCGCTTGTTTGGAGTAAAATTGCAAAGTGCATTGGAAAATGCACTGGAGATCCAGAAGAAAGTGGGGGATCACATGCCCAAACTAATTGCCATGTCCAAGAATTTATTGGAGGCTAGTGTCCTCGGGAAACTAGATGATGACTCCACGGGTTCCGGTGAGGACTACCAGGAAAATGTGATTCAATCAGATGAGGATTCCAGTGAGGACGGCACGGACGATACGGACGATACGGACGACACGGACGACCAAATCATAAAAATAGATTCCAGTGAGGACGATCAAGACAATGATCACGATGACAATTTCATTAAATACATCTAGATTAACAATAAGAATGTAATAAACAAACTGGATGTCATGATGATAAAAGTACATATGTAGTTTTGGATAGTTTTTGCTTGGAAATAACTCGAGAGCGGGAGGACCCAACGACCTTTTTCAGGATTTCTTTGAACAAAGCTCTTCTGGATTCAAACTTCTAGCTTAAATAACGAAAATATCTTTAGTTTTCTTTTGCAGAAGCTCTGAAAAGGAATCCCAACTGAGAGCTAAAAAACCCCTCATATCCTATGCAATGAAAATATACTTTTCCTGCCGATTACCTTGTAAGAAATCATAGATTATCCCCCACGTTCCTGGGGTAGGGCATCCAGACTAGGGCAAGGGGTTTTCAAATTGGTACTGAAGAGCACAATTGCATCCTAAAATTATAAATCATAGACCAGTCCTTGTGTTGATTTTGGATGCGTTTTGAATTGATATTTATTTAAATTCAAGAAAAACTTAAAATGAGGAGTAATTGTGTGGATTAAATAGTCAACCAGTTGGGGTGGGGGTCTAATCCTGGAGGCATTACTTCTAGTTGCAGCGGAGACGGCGCCTATTGCCGGATTTGGATTGGCCCCTGTTCCTCCTTCTCTTCCTCCGGACCTTCGCCGCCTTGCGGGCATGGGTCTTCCAGTGGCGGATGTGCACCTTCTTGTGGAAGGAAGCATCGGTGGTGGTGGCCGAAGTGGTGGGTGCCACCGTAGTACTCGACGAGTCGGTGGATGTGGAGTTGGTCGCGGCGGGAGTGGCGGAAGGAGTGGCAGTGGGAGTGGCAGCAGGTGTGGCAGTAGGCGTGGCAGTGGGACTGGCGGCTGGAGGGGAGCCGGAGGAAGCCAGAATCACCAGGCAGGCAAGGGTCGCTACGCAGAGGAATCGCATCTTGGATCGGAGATGATCAGATTGGAAACTGTATGATTCGGAAACTGTGTCTTGGTTTGTCTCGCCTCCCGACTCATATATAGCTCCCCAGATCCAGAATCTTCATCCTCTGGAAGATCGTCGCTGTTTATGCTGGACAAACATCACCTTATTATTAGTTCTGCTATACATGATCTGGTTTTTGAATCAGAAGTTTGCACAAGGCACGCTTAGAGACTAACTAACTATTTAAAAATAGGCGTGAAACATGTTTTTTGTGTATTTTTGCAGCCTAAGAAATTTGATAATGAAATTAAGATTAAGATTAACCTGAAGCATCAATTTGTTTAAGAAAAGGGAGGAGGCTTTTAAATGCCTACGAGGCTTTTTTAAATTTATTCTTTAACCCAACGCCATACATATACATATGTATATGTCCATATAAAATTATTTATTATTAAAAAAAATATAATTATTATGTAATATAATCTAATTTATGAGGTATTCATATTGTTTTTACTATTTGGCTTATTTAAAATCTGCCTTTTGACGAAACGTAATTTTTATCATTTCAATGATTGATCATTCTATTTTATGTTGATCTTTGAAGAAGATCAAGAATGTGGAATATTTTGAGTTTTGAGACCTAAGGGTGAACTTTTTGATAATGAATTTTTATGATTATAGTCTGTCATGAAATTTCTAGCTAATTTATTTATTTCGTCTATTTGATTGGAATAAAACAAAAAGCATCTTTTGATTTTTGCAAATACCTCACCTTAACCACGGTAGAACAATATCAGGAAAATAAAATTAAAGTAATTTTTCCATTGCACCCAATAGGGGATAACAAATCCAGAAATTAGCTTGACAGAAAATCGTTTACTTTACAACACTGGACGTTAACAGGCTAACGCTAACACTCTAGAATCCTGCTCAAGTAGCTCTTTGCTTTTTTTAAAGACTCACCTTAACAGTCTTCGACAGGCTCTCGCCAGGCTGGTTTCTTATTTTCTCATATATTTATTTATTTCTTGTTTTTATTTAATTTGTGAAAACTTTATTATTTTTAAAAATTTTTAACAAACCATGGAACTTTGCAGGTTGTCGGTCGCCACCTGATTTGTTTCCTTTGTTTATCTAATATTTTACTTATTTTGTAAATGTTTCCTTTTTTAATTTTGTTTCATTAATTTCTTTTGTTTGACAAACTATGGGGCCAGGGCTTTTTATGGTATGGTTCAAGTTTTGGGCATGTTTCTTTTTTTTATATTTTAATTAATATTTTTTTTACTATGAAGTTAGTTTATTTTGTAGCTTTGTGGTTTTACGTTAGTTTTAAACATTTTTAAATGTTAACCATGGAGCTTGTTGTGGAATCTTCGTTGCTCCGATTTTATTTTGATTTAAAAATGTATCTGATTTTCATATGTATTTGTTACGATTTGAATCCATTCCGCCATGTTGTTGTTTTGAATTAAAAATTCATTCAGCATTTTCCACAAAAACGGATGGTTTAATCGTTTTGTATTATTTTATGGCATACTGTACACATCATTCTCTATCAAAAGTTCGAGCTATCAAAGTAGTCCCTAAACAACCAGATGACAGCCGTTATCTCCCGGATGGAGGATATGTTTGAGAGAATGATGAACAAGATATTCAAGCAGATGACGGTTATGATCATCTCTATCCTATCAAAGGTATGCAAGTAGGCCCGCGTATAGTCTTCAGGAACGCTAATGGCCTGATTAAAAGCAGGCCAGAAGTGGAACATTTTGTCCACACCAATAATATCGACATTCTTTGAATCTCCGAGATCCACTTTACCAACAGATCCTATCTCCGCCTACACGGATACAAGCTGATGACGGTCTACTTCCCGCCAAGGCATACGGTAACCGAGAGAAAGTTCGACAAGCTGATGAGCGACTTGGGACCGAGGTTCATCATAGCGGGAGGAAGCCGTACAAATAACCCAAAAGGAATCGCCTTATTCAGCTGTATACAGCACAGAGGTATCGACTGCCACTCCAGCGGAGAGCCAACCTATTGGCCAACCGACCCTCTGAAACATCCTGACACACTGGACATCGCTCTATCCAAGGGCATCAACCGAATTAAAATTACTTGCTCCCCAAACGCGAACCTCCTCCCCGATCACAGTGCAACCGAACTCCACCTGAACATCTAGGTGCACAAAAAAGCTACACGACCCAAAATGTTCAACAAGGGCACCTATGTGGAAGTAGTATACTCTGACTGACTCTCTGAAAGAATCAACCCAGAAAAGGATCTCTCTACTCCCTAGCAAATTGACGCCGCCACCGTGGGACTTACCAACGCAGTGCACAGTACCGCCGCCCACGCGTCACCAAGGGTACCATCTACACCGAGGCCCCCACAAAAGGAAGCTGCATCTCTGGTCGCCCGAGCTCGCAACCATGGGAAACAGAGAAGAGACGCCTCTGAAGATCCGGGTTCATCTCAAGGAAACCGAGAGACAAAGCCTATTAACAGAGCCGCAAAACGCCCATAAGTGCGGCTGCAGCATCTCACTTTCTGGGAAACCTCGAACCAGGTGACCCCCAGCATGGCCTATGGCAAGTTACGCGCCATCAAGAAGCCAATAAAACGAGCTGCAGCAGTCCAGCGAGCAAATGGGACTTGGTGCCGCACAGACCAAGACAAAGCCGAGGCTATTGCAGATCCCCTGCAGAATGCGTTCACCCCAATAATAAGGTGTTCTGAACGAGCAGCTAAAGCCATCATACACGCAGCGGAGCCACTGCGGCACAGCCAAACAGCAATAGAACCAAGTTTTGACGAAGTTTTGAATGAGATAAATCACTTTAAAACATAGAATCGCCAGGGCCCGACGAGTCTGGATTGATCCTGGATCACTAGTTTCGCTTGAGGCGATCACATTCCACTCCGGAACAGTGTCACCGCCTGGTCAGCACCATCCTCAACGCTTTCAAGGAAAAAGAATATTGCTGCGCCGTGCTGCAGGCGTTCGACGGAGACTGGCAGCATCTAAATTAACGGCCTAAGAAATCATTTATAGCAAGCTGGAAGCCATCGAGCCTTGGCTGTGCAGATGGAATATCACCATCAACGAGGACAAATCCACACAGTCCACCTTCACTCTGCGCAGAGATGGTGTCACCATCCGAGTCAATCCAACGCGAAAATACCTCGGAATGACACTCGACAGACGTCTAACCTGGCGCCCCCATATCCTGCGCAAAAGGAAACAAGCTGAAAAGAGGATCAAACAATTTTTTTTTTTTAATTTTTAATTATTATGGCAAGCGGGTTCAACCAGCGAACTCTTTATAGCCATGCTTGCTGTTATTTCAGACCAAAAGGCGCGCCGGCTAGACACTTGCCTAGCTTAATACTTAAAAATTAATAATACAATAATTTGACTAAATACTATAATTTAAAGTCGTCTACGGGATCGACCCCGTTATATTGTAGCGGCTGGAGTGCCCATTAATCTCGTCAAAGACTGTGGGCAGCTTGAGATCTTTGTGCAGGGACGAGTTACAAATGTAGCACTCGCATCCAGTGATCAATCTGAGTGTTTTGTCTTGGGCCGTCTGTACTCTTTTGATTTGGCTATCACAAGCTAATCCCCACATTTGGCACCCATTCCTCCAAATCGGCGCGATAATTGGCTTGTAGATGCTCACCTTATTATCCAATGACATTTTGCTTCTTGAACTTAACAGCCAAAAATGTTTGTTCATTGCATTTCGTATGCGAGTTCTAATGGCGGTGATGTGCTTGACGAAGGTGAGTCTGCGATCCAATGTAAGACAAAGATATTTAGTAGAATTGGTCTGTAGGACAGGCCTTCCTTCCAAGTCGATAGTAGGCGGGGTTTTCCTTAATAAGGAAATACAAACATTGGCGAATCTATCGCTATTTATGTCGATGTTCCAACGATTCGCCCATTGCGCGAACGTTGTGGCAAACTTCTGGATTCCATCATGCCTTTAGTGTGGCGTTGCCAGGTGCTCCGCTGATATTTAAGCGACCAATAAGTTCAGGTCCATTTGGAGCGCTTGAGACAGCCTGTCATGTGTTCGCTTACTTGCTCCGAGCTCGCTAGCTGAAATGGCTGAAAACGTTTAGCCAGGTGCCCAACAAAAACCTCGGCTTGCTCCAAGTCCGTCCGACACCATGTCCCGTTGCTGTCTAGAAGCGGCTCTTTCCTGGTGCACCTTTTTTTGATGGCGCGTGGGGCCTTCCAAAGAGAGTGCGTCGCGTCATTATCAGTTCCAGTGTTCGCCAGTCTCGCATTGAACCATCCAGCTTTGTGATCTGCCAGTGCCAGTGCCAGTGCTCTGTGCTCTATTCCACGCTGTTTTGTCCAGGGGGTGTCGAGACCTCATCCTCATCTTTTCACGGATTAGAAGCTGGATCGTATTGGTGATCGGGATACCTGATGCTGCGGGCTTCCGGGACGGAAGCTGCCATTGTTGCTGCTCTCGTGACTTTGCTGGCGAACAATTTAAACGGCGTCTTCCAAGTCATCCCCAGAGTTGATCTCAATATCGAGGTGTAGAGATCTCTCAAGTTGTCCTTTGAAGAGTTCAAGGTTGTGCGCTTGGGCCTGGAGCGTTGTAGGAATGCCTGGAACTTGGCACATCCTGAGTAGTTTACAGGGTGCTGCTCTCCACAGTTGTAGCACGTACATAGTTCTTTTCGAGGCCGAGTGCAGCTACTTGCGGGATGTTCTCCTGCACATTTTACACAGACGTGGGCTTTTCGGCAGTATGTGACCGAGTGGCCAAATTGCTGGCATCGGTGACACTGCACAACAGATGTTCGTTTTCGGAGCGGTTCGACTACAACCCTCATGTGGCACAGAGTCTTGACATTTAATACGTCCTTATTATTTGACGCAGTGGCAATATTAACAAAGAACACGTTAATCGGTCTCGCTTCGGGGCAGCCTGGTTCGCTGCGGCGCTGGGGCGTGTCTGCGTCTAACATCTTGTGGCCAAGCTTTGCCAGCTCTACATTGATGTGGCTATGAAGAGGGCTATGGCGAAGCCCTTTTATGTATATCCTGAATGGCCTATCTTCCCTTAGTTGATAGCAGTGGTATTCATAGTACTCGTCATCGAGCCACTTGACAATAGAGCGGAGGGTGTTGGCGTCGGCCGCGTAAAGGCGCATAGCTCCACCCATGGAGACCCGAAGCTCCACCTTATTTACGTCAGTGATCGTCCTAATGCTTTGCATCAGAATATTGACGTCGAAGATGCCTTCCATAACGATGGGTGGAGGCTTGGGAGGGGCTTTGCCAACAGTACGCTTTGCTGCAGCTCTGGCAGCTTGTTGGCTAGTGCTATGCTGATCACTCAATTCTTCAGCATTGTTCTCGCTATCCATTTCCGTGGTGAGTTCGGCGAGTAGTTGGAATTTGTTAGTGTTACTACTGTACTTATGTTGATTTATCGAGTTTTCGTCTAAATGCGCTTTTTTCCTAACTAATTTAGAAGAGGTACCTGGATCCATCCTACGCTTGATCTTTTGGAAGCGCTGCGCCGACTCCAAGGCGGGTTGCTGGTAATTGTCATGTTTAAAGGGCCCAAGGCCCTCCAACCGCAGAGCCATTCAACGATTCCAAAACAAGGCCCTTAGACTGGTCTCTGGAGCACAGCCCTATCACGACAACAAAACTATCTACGAGGAACTGGGCGTACCGTGGGTCAACGATGAAATAATCAAAGCCAGCCGTAGGCACAAGGAGAGGCTACTCAATTCGAATATATTTTTAGCCACACATGTACACCATTTACATACCCATATAATTACGACTCCTGGGTATCTTTCAGATAAAAAAAATATATTTTTATTCTTTATTAGATCCGAAGACGGGAGATTAGGTGCAGGTTGCAGGGACAAATCTTAACTCGAACTTATATCCTATCTTATATGGCGATCAAGCCTCGGTGCTAAGCTTTTAAGTTGTCGAGTGAACTTCGATAAGCTTTTTAGATACATTGGGTGATACAATTACAGTGGGTTAATAAGTTAAAGGAAATGTATTAGACATTGGGATACGTGGAGATTTGGATATGTCTCTATACATTTTATTTCTTTAGGAAAAGTAGTCCCATTTACAGAATTAAACAGAAATGTAATTTCTTATTTTATTTTTTATTAATTGATCCCAGTAATTAATCCTTAAAATTTTGTTGAACTAGGAAAGTTCCGTGGCATGTATAAAATTTGTAAAAATAATTGTTTTCACAAAATAAATAAAAACAAGGAATAAATAAATATGCAAGTATGAGAAAATAAGAAACCAGCAAAACTTACAAAATAAGTTAAGTAAAATATTCAATAAAAAAGGAAACAAATCAGGTGGCAAACGAAGACCCAACGGCAAGCGAAATCGAACCTCCATGATTTGTAAAGTTAAAGGAAATGCATTGGACAATGGGATACGTGAAGAGTTGGATATGTCACCATACATATTATTTCTTTAGGAAAAGTAGTTTTCATTTACAGAATTAAACAGAAATGCAATTTCTGCAACAGCAAATGAGGACCCATCAGCAAATGAGTTCCATGGTTTGTAAAGTTAAAGGAAATGCATTGGACAATGGGATACGTGAAGATTTGGATATGTCACTATACATATTATTTCTTTAGGAAAAGTAGTTTTCATTTACAGAATTAAACAGAAATGCAATTTCTGCAACAGCAAATAAGGACCCATCAGCAAATGAGTTCCATGGTTTGTAAAGTTAAAGGAAATGTATTGGACAATGAGATACATGGAGATTTGGATGTCACTATACATATATTATATATATTGTTAATTGAAAATAAAAACCCGAAACTAGATCACAATATGCGTCGCAAGTTGATCCCACAAGTTGGGATTGAATTTTAAATTTTAAATAAAAATAAGAAAATAAGCTGGAACATTATATGCGTCGTAAGTAGATCCCATTGCTTTGGAAATTGCAGTAATTTTAAATAAGAAAAGGAGAGCCTTAAGTTGAGACACGCTTTGAAAAAAAAAATAAATTTAAGCTCCAGAGTTCCCCAATTACTCATAAGATCGAAGGCAAAAAGAATAAAAATTAAATAGGGAAATAAGTATAGCCCCAAATTCAGCATTCTATAAGTTTAGTTAATAAAAAAAAAAAACGTAGTATCAAAACAGTACGGTTGTAGAGACCAAGGTTTGCTTAAAATATTAAATATTAAAAGATAAATAAAAAAATTAACAAAATTAAAGCCAAGATGTTTTAAGTTCGGTTGCAGATTCCATTGATTAAAAAAAATAAAAACCCAAAAGTTAAATCCCACAGCTTTTGGGATTAAATTTTCAACAAAAATAAATAAATTAAAATAAGAAAAGAAGCTAGAACATTATATGCGTCGTAAGTAGATCCCATTGCGTTGGAAATTAAATAATATAAAAATTAAGTAAAATAATGAAAGAAGATTTCCCTCATTACTCATGATATCGAAGGCAAAATAAAATAAAATGATATAAAAATAAAAAGCCAGAAAGAATAAAAATAACTTCTTAGCTGCTCAGAATGCAGCAAGTAACTGATACTCGGTAAGAAGAGAAGCTCCTTTTATACAGAATTTTTACATTTACCAACTTTCAGCGACTACTTGATGATTTTGAAACTGTTAAATTTAACAGAACAGAACTTTACTGAACCTTGCAACACTTGTTTGAGTGTTAATGAAGGAAATAGCTTGACCTACTTTCAAATGTTTTTTTCAACACTAGTTTGGGGTTTAAAATGGAAATTCAAAGGTCTACTGATTCAATGTAGTTTTTAACCTTAAGATTTTAGTGAAAACAAGAAGCGAAAATTATAATGCAGAAAAAGTATACACATTCCAAATTCTGATTGAAATAATAATACTAGTTTTGGTTTTACAAAAGGCCTATTGATTCAAATTAAGTTTGTCAGTAACCTTGTTTTATAAAAAAAAAATTAGTAAAGATAGTAAAAGATTAAGTAAGATATAGTAAAAGATAGTAAAGATTAGTAAAGATACTCACACAAAACTGACCAAAAAATACGGATTTTTAAATTAAAAAAAAAAAAGAACAAGAAATTTACATTTCCAAAAGCAAATTTTTTTATACATTTAAAAGCGTGTATTTTATTAATTTTCTAACCAACTTTAAAGCGAAATTCCATATCTTAATCAGAGCTTCAGTGTTTTTTAATCTGCATAATACTAAAACTATAGTTAAGATAGAAATGCAACATTTTTTTGAATATAACTATAGAAAAGTTAATATAAAATTAATAAAAAATTTTAAGAAAAGCCTCTGTATATACCCACAACAAACTTGAATATAAATAAACGAATTGGTGTTTTAAATTGATACTGAATAGTAGAACAAATCTTTTTAATTTGTAAAAATCAAGTTTTGTTTAAATACCGCATGCGATACTTTGGTTACCTCCGAAACTATGGTTTTTCTCGTATGCGATTTCTTACAACAAAAATTCAAATTGTCATAAATCGCATGTGATAAAAATCAATTCATTCGGAAGAGATATTCGGAAAGCAAAGTCTTTTTCATATTTCAAATGCGATCCTGGATCACGATGGCTTCAAGATGAAGAAAAATCATCAAAATCATGACCTTCGACGAAATTATATTCTCCCAGAATACTACAAAAAGCATATCCAGAATCCTTACCCTTTGTCGAGTTAAAAGCAACCGAGTTAGTTTCTCCTCGTTTATTCATAACTTGATTAGCTTACGATCTACGGTACAGAGTAAAGATATAGTATACAGCTTGATTCGGGATAGGAATATAGCCTAGGCCTAGGTTCTAGGTTCTACTGACAGGTTCAGGTATAGATTAGCTTTAGTCACAGCTCGGACTCTCGCGCCGCTTTACCTCCAAGAACGCCTCGATAACTTACTGACTAATAAATGCATTTCGTCTCCGGTACGTTTTTAGATACACTCCGCATGTCCTGGCATGTCCTGGCATGCGGACTTGCTCGATCTCGTTCTCGGTTCGATTTCCGAAAGTTCTTCTTATAAGTTAAACTCTGTAGTTGGTAATTTTGCTTTCTTTCGATGCTGATGCTTGAAGGTAAAACCGCAAAATGATGATTCATAGCGTCAAAAACAAATAATTGCTACTAAACGTGCAAAATAAACGTTGGTAAAAAAAAAATTTTAAAATATAGCAACTATGCTCGTAAATAACATTGAACCAGCTGGAATTATGTACAATAAAACATTCCAATTCCTGTCATAAATAAATAATAAATATACATTTTACATTTAACATTTAACATTTAAATGCAACTTAGTCGGATCGGCGTATGGTCTACACATGGTCCGATCCTCAACCTATAGATACATCCGAAAAATATAGTAATAAAAGTACAGAAGATCGCTCGACATATCGAAACAGATACGAGCCCATTGGCAACCAACTAAGTCCTACTAATACACAATACTAGGAGGGGGACAGAAACAGGAAAGGAGCAGAGGAGGGAGGTGGGAGGTAGGTAAAGGACTAACAGGACTAACAGAGGTAGAGTTGCTCCTTAGTCAATCACCACCGACCAGGGATGGTCCACCTTGCCGTACTGGATGTCCGTCAGCGTTTCGCGGATGAGCTCGTGGACGGGCTTCTCCTGCTCCATGGTGGGTATGTAGAGGTCCTGGCCCAGGTAGTTGATTCGGTTGACAGGACTGACCACGCAGGCGGTGCCGGCTCCAAACAGCTCCAGCAGCTAAAAGAGGGAACAGAAAAAGACAAATTTTATGTCCTGTTCGGCAGGAGGAGGCGTCTATCCTTTGACTTACCCTTCCCTGGTTGAGCAGCTCGCAGACCTGGGGCATGGTGATGGTGGCCTCGCTCACCTTGAACTTGCCCCACTGGCGGGTCATGCGCAGGATGGAGTCCCGAGTGATGCCCGGCAGGATCAGGCCACTCAACGGCGGGGTAACCAGTTCTTGTTCTGGAAGGGATTCCTTTTTTTAGAAACGAAGATATCTTTAAATTAAGGACGAGACATACCTCCTTGATCGTTGACGTAGAACATGAAGATGTTCATGGTGCCCACCTCGGTGAGCTGGTGGTCCTCGCCGTAGAGCCACAGGACCTGCTGCAGCCCCTTGGCGGCGGCCTCCTTCTGGACGTTGATGGTGGGTGCGTAGTTGGAGCCCATTTTGCGGTTGCCTACGCCGCCGGGCCACGCCCGCACGTAGCTGGGATCGGCGAGGAGGGAGACGGCGCCCGAGGAGCCTGTCTTGAAGTAGCTGCCCACCGGGCTGAGGATTGTGTAGAGCAGGGCGGAGTCCGACGAGGCCACTCCTAAGGTGGGCTGTGGATCGGATTAGGGATTAGAATAAAGGAAACCTTTAACCAGAGCAAGGACTCACATCAATGCCAATCAGGGTGGGGCGGATGTACAGGCTGGCGGTGTCTGTGTGGGGCACCCACTCGGAGTCGATGGTGAGGAGGCGGGAGAGGCACTGGACGAACTCCTTGCCCTCAAAGGTGGGCAGGCCGGAGCGCTGGGCGGCCAGGTTCATGCGGTTCATATTCATGTCCGGCCGGAAGATTCGGATCTTCCCATCGACGCCCCTATACGCCTTCATCCCCTCGAACAGCTGCAATGGAGGAGGATGGGGAGTAAAAGGATTAGTAATCAGATCGGATTGGAGATTGGAGATTGGAGATTGAAGATTGGAGGGATGGCAACCGAGCTTCGATTCCAGCTCTGACGTCAGGGTCAGGCCCCTGGCCACACGTGCCACTCGTTTGGGGAGATTGAAAGATTGCCAGATTGCAAGATTTCCGGATTAGGGCTTTGAGTGGATGCACGAGCCGGAGCCGGAGTCGAGTCGAGTCGAGGGAGAACCTCGCCTAGCAACACTCCTCAATAATCGATGCCTTTCTAGGGCCCTCGACTTGTTTTCTTTGTTTTACAATTAATTTGCATTTAAGGCGAGGGAAAAGCAAGTAAATAATCTCCCAAGTAAATAAATAATATTTGTTTTTTGTTTTTTTTTTTTTTTGTTTTTTGTAACAAACAATCAAAGAACGGAAATTTAATTAGCTTTTTGCTTTCACTTTTCTAAATATTTTGATTTGAATTCGAAGAATATTTTTATATCAATTTATGCAGAAAAATGTACACTTTTTTGTAAGTAAAATAATCCATATTTTAAGGAATGAATACAAATGAATATTGTGGGTGAAATGAATGAATTTTAAAAATGAATATAAATGAATACGAGTTGAATAAATCTCAAGAATGAACATCAATGAATATTATAAGTTAAATGAATAAATTTTAAGAATGAATATAAGTTAAATGAATGCTTAATTAAGAATGAACATCAATGAATATTATAAGTTAAATGAATAAATTTTAAGAATGAATATAAGTTAAATGAATGCTTAATTAAGAATGAACATAAATGAATATTGTAGGTAAAATGAATCTAAAATGAGTCTTAAGAATAAACATAAATGAATATTTGCAAGTTAAATGAATGCCTCTTAAAAATGAACAAAAATGAATATTTTAAGTTAAATAAATGAGTAAATAAATGAATATTAAGAATGGGTATAAGTTAAATGAATGAAAATTAAATAAATGAATATTAAAATTGAATTTCATAAATTTATTTAAAGAATGAACTTATGATAAGTTTCATTTTATTTTCATTCTTTTTTAATAGTTTCATATATTCATATTTCATATAATATTCATTCTTCAATGAATGTTTTTTTTTTCTATTCGAAGGGTTTAGATACAGATTTAAAAAAGAATTCCATAAATTACAGAAAATTAACTCAAATTTTTAAAATTAAACTCGAAACTAATATTTTGTGATATTTAAACAGTTTTCGTGACGAAGAAAAGTTTATGATGTTTCTGCATAAAATTCTGGTATAAAAAAAAGTACAATCTTTAATAAATTTGGTATAAAAAAGTATACTAAATAAATCTATTAAATATTTCTTATTCTATATAATAGGTATTCATAATAAAAAAAAAACCCACCTCAACGGCGTAATGGAGGACTTTGGCGGCCGGGTGCATGACGAGGTTCTCGAGGGGCGTGATCTCGGGGCGCTGCCACCCGCCGAGGCTCCTGTGGTAGTAGACCTTGAGCATGTGGTCGGTGAAGAGGCGTCCGAAGCCGAGCTCCTCGTCGCTGTCGGGCTTCGGTTGGAGCTGCTCGGGAGCGGCCAGTCGGACGGCGAGCTGCGAGGCGCGGAACTGATCGCCAACGTTGGGTTCGTGCTTGATGGGCTCCGGGGCGCTGGTGTACTGCGCATCCACGGAGGCTGTGACCCGGAAGTCGGCAGCGGCGGCGGCGGCGGCCTTTTGCTGCTCCCGCTGGGCGGTCTTCAGGGACTGATTGCTGCACAGCCGAATGGACTGCTCGATGAAGCGGATAAGCCGGTGTTGGTTGCGGAAGATGTCCTGGAAGGGATAAGAGAACCCTGATTAGCAACTAATTTTCTTTGATTATTTTTTTTAATGGAACCCTTAAGGGAAATCGCACTAATATTCAAGTTCAATCATGTTTCCGCGTGATGCAGAGTGACGGGCTGGTCTGGAACCGAAAAGTTGCGACTCCCGAAAAGTAATTTGCAAATTCATGAAAACCGATTTCCGATTTGCAAGGCAGACGATCGAATAAAATAGATTAAACCGATGTAACCCCTAAAAGGGATTGCGATTTGGATTCCGATTTGGATTACGATTGGGTTACGGATTTCGGGTCAGACAATGACATTATTTCCTTGACTGATAAAGCTGATGAAATCGTCAAAACTATCACCTAAGCCGAATATAAACTAAAAAAAATCTACCGTCAGCCGAGCTAGTCATTGCATCAGCCAAAAAAAAACAGAAATATTTAAAAAAAAAAAAAAAAACCACCAGAAGAGTTGGCCCCAAAAACTGGTTCAAAACTTGCCGCTTTGCCGCTTGCCGCCTGTCGCGGGGCACAGAATTCATTATGAAGAATCGGAAGAATTATGAGAATCGGAATATCGGAGAGAGACACTATAATGTCGCCTTATCTGGCGATGTTCGGGGACCGATAAGAGCCGCCGGTCATTAATGTCCAAAATAACACATTAATGGCTTCTATTTATAGGAGTGTCTGGAACAAAATAGATTCTGTTTTGTTTTTGGTTTTTCTAAAGGTAAAAAAAGTCTTCTTTTTTCCAAAACTATTTCCTAATTTTTTACTTTTTGTTTCAGGTTTAACTTAAAATTAACAATCTTGTAAAGACTAAAATTTATAATCTGGAAAAAAATAGACTCTTTTTCTTTTCTCTTGATTGTTTTTGGTTTTTTAAATCTACTTTTTTCAGCTTTTTTTTTTTTGGAAACTATTTTCTAATTTTTTACATTGTTTTTTTCTTACTTTTTGTTTCAAGTTCAATTTTAAAACTCCTTGAAACTCTTTGAAAATACTAGAATTTTTAACTAACTTTAGAGTCCTCTTTAAATTTATGTTTTTTTTTTAAGGCTACTATGTGGTTTAATATTTGAAATATTTAATATTTTCTTTGTTTCAGAAATGAATTTTAAGGTTAAAATAAGCTTTAATATTTGATATACATTTAATATAAAATTCATAAACGTTTCATTAAAAAAAAATTACTTTTTTTTTGGGAAAAAACATTTTAACTTTTGTGACAACTCAAAATATTCAAAAAGTATCTTAAGATTCCATAAAAACACGACATTTTAGAAAAAAAAAATACACAATTTTTATGCAATTTTACTTGAATTTTTAATAAAATTTTGGTTTTTTACTTAAATTTTCAATTGAATTTTTAATTGAATTAAATTGGTTTTTAATTAAATTTTCAATAAAATTTTGGTTTTCGTTTGCGTATTTTTTCTAACACGAAATTTTTTTCAAATATTAAGTCCCCTGTTTTTGTTGAAGTTTTTCTGGAAATGATAAACAACATGTACAAAGTGGCGTTCCATGATTTGCATAAAAAAAATGAATATTATTCATAAGGCGGGCAAGCCCAGACAGAGCCGCATATAGAGTCTGTTGCCAACTTGTTGAAATTAAAATTGATTTTTATTTTCGGCTGCGGTAGCGGTGGCGGTGGCGATGGCGATGGCGGTGGCAGCGAAGCGCGCGTGGCGTGTTCCGATAACGAATTCGATTTCGATTACCAACCTTTGCGTTAATGGCCATTTTGGTCGTCATCTTGTCTGTCGTAACGGTCGAACTTTCTTTCCCGTTTCCTTTTGTTTCTTTTTGTCTTTTTCGGTGGCAGCTTTTTTTTAAGCTGCACTTGCACTTTGCCGCACTGCGCGATCACCGATATTCTTGGCTTATTTCTTTGTTATTTTTATTGTTGTTGTTATTGTTGTTGGGGTTGGTGTTGTCGTGTGGAAGGAACACTGAACACTGGACTCGACTCGAATCACGATCACAGCAAAAAAAAAATTATTTAGTCCGCAGCGGCTGGCGTTTAGTCTCTGTTTGGCGAGTAATTTAGTTCGCGCGACTTATATAGTCGGTGAATCGCTCTCTTCGCATCGCGCTCTTACGCGACCTGCGACCCGCTCTACAGCTCTCCAGCTCTCCCGCTCTTTTATTTGTTGTTCTCTTAATTGGGCTGATATTCGTATCCTGTTGCGGATTCCACTCAAAGCCTTGAGTGGAAAGGGAAGACATCCTTATCTGTGGATAACGGTACGTGCGAGGATACTATGTTCTTTGTTGTTCCTGTTATCGCCATTTTAAGAGCACGACAATGGCCGCTAAGAGAGGTAACGGGAGGGGACGAGCACCTCTACACTGCGCCACAAAAACAAAAATGCTGCAAAATCATCCGTTTTATAATTTAAATTGCAAATATAATAAACAAGCCAATGACTTGTTGAAATAATGAACCGATAACTCATCACCTGTTTAAATATTAAATATATAAAGAATTTCTTACTTAAATAAATAGAATTCTTGACGTGGATCCGCCAGAAAAATGTCCTTTTCTATGTTCGAATAAAATACACATTCCAATTAATTTAAATAATTAGCTTGGTTGCTGATAATCCCCAAAAAATACTGACTGATTGTTTGGATAATTCAAAATAAACCAGAGAAAATTACCTTTTCACGAAAGTGTAATATAAACAAAGGGTTTGTTGAATTAGTTTGCACTTCTGTACTCCATGGTCATAAAAATGCATTTGTTAATATATTATAGCACTGATAAACTGCTTTTTTCCAGTCAGTGACAACTAATTAGACCCATTGGTATTACAATTAGGTATAAAACAATCGCATTTTGATTTCGTTCTATTAGTACTTGCTTTGGAAGCCCTTTTCTATTTACATAATTAGCTTTTTGGCCCTTTCGTATAATTGATCGATCACTCTTACATAATCCTATAAATTTTCTATAGGATAACGGTCTTTTCTCTCTTACTCTATAATAATTTTTTACTAATAAATAATAAATATTATTGTATTAAAAGACACTGGTTTTTTATGGAGTATAATATTTTAAATTACATTAAAATCTATTTTTCAACCTTTTAAATTTATGAAAACTCTACAAGTCTAACTTGTTTCTTCAAGTGTAGCCAAAAAAGCACTCAGATTGCCGAAATGTTCGACTTCTGCCGATCGGCACATCCGCTCTTCGGCGTTCGGTTCTTGTTCTTCGGGTTGCTGCTGCCCCAAAAAAGCCGGGCGGGTTGGAAAGAAGCTGGGGGCAGCAGGGTTGTGGTCGGTGGTTGGTGGGTGGTGGGTGGTGGTGTGCGGGCGACGGGCAGTATACCCCCCATGGGCCGCGTACTTATTTGGGCGCAGCAGCAGCAATCGCGGCGCAGAGTTTTTTGTTTCTTTTGTCTCGTTTTTTTCCGCCAACTTGATTGTTTTTGCTTCGAGAATTTCGGGTCTGTACAATTTTGTTTCTGCCTTTCTGACATATTTGCTGTGACTTGAGTTTTTTTTTCGATTTTTCGATGAATTCTCTTCTGGTTCGAGTTGCTTGTTTGTACTGCTTGGGGCTTATGTGGTTTCCATTAAAGGTGAGTACATAATGGAACAAGCCGACCACATTTATTCACACAAACTGAAGCATTTTTTGCCTAAAGTTGACGGTTTGTCGAAAAACCGATCGAAAGTTGAAGTTGTTTTTGGTTTTTTTTTTTATGAATTACTTTGCAGCTCTGTGGCAGAATCGGATTTTATTCAAAATTTTTTCTGTAGAAAGTTAATTTTATTAAAAAAAAAACGTTCGATCGAGCAACTTAAATATTCAATTAATCCTTAAATTAAAGGAGATACGATTAAAAACCTCTAGAAACCATTAAATGTTTTTTTAATTTATTTTGAATCAAGTTTTAGGAAAAACTAACAATCGGGATGTTTTTTTTTTTTTGCTTTTCTTAACATTTACTTCAATTCTAAACATTCACTTTTCTAAAAATACGAATTCAAAAGAAAATAAAATCATTTAAATTTATTTATTTAGAAAAAAAAATACCATTGAATAAAAAATACCATAGAGCAATTCAAGTTACAAAAAGCTTTGCTTTTATTTCTTTTCACTTTTTTTCAATTTTGAGGTTATAATTTTTTTTACTGTTATTTTTGGTTTAAAAAAGGGAAGAAACTACGAAAAATTATAAAAATGGACATGCATTTGGTATCCTTCTCGTTTACTCTTATTTCAATTAAGTAAAAAAATTGTTTTTCTTAAGTTTGAGTTAAAATTATGTTAAGTTTGAGTTAAAATTTGAGTTATAATTATGTTAACTGTTGTACAAACAGTAATTTAAAGAAGAAAGAAACGAAGATAAGGGATAGCAGGATAAAAGGAACGGGATATTTAGGTGACGCACACGTGTTATCAGTTAGAACATCCTTCTTTACCTGCCTACCCCTTACTCCCTTTGGCTTCCATTTACTTACCACTGGAAAGTATTTGAAAAGTGTTTTTGTGTAACCGAAGGGAAATGTTGGTATTGTGTGTTGCGGCGCAGCAATATGACGCGCACGTTTTTATTTGGTTTTTTATTTTTCTGTTTTTCCTGGTCGTAGTTTCCCATGTTCGAGTGATAAGCCAAAGGTTTCCAGAGTGTATGATTGTGTGTGTGTGACAGATTGTTCAAAACAAACATATAACTGGAATAGACTAAAAACGGTAAACACGAGAGTGTGTGAAACCCGTCGCTAATCCTGGCTGATGCAACTTCTAAATTGGCTGCATCACGATCCGCGGCTGATAAGAGAATTCCAGTCGGTGCAGCCGCTCTTCCTCGGATGCTCTTCAGACCCCCTCCCGGATGGCGGATGCAATCTTGTAACTTAAGAGAGCGGAATCTGCGCAAGAGTCACGTCGGGTTACACGGCCCCTCTCTCTCTCACTCTATCTCTCTCTCCAAGTGGCTGATAAACAAATAAATTAGCGAGCCGTCTTCTGAATTGGTCGCTTTTGTTGCTTTTGTTGTCCAATCAATGCCAGAGCAGTTCAATGTCAATGTGCGACCGGCAGTGGGAGCGGGAGAGAGAGGCAACGAGGTGGTCCCAAGGGGGGGAACCCTGCTCGGTCTCACTCGGTCACCCGGTGACCACTTGTAATACCCACACACTCGCACACTGGACTCGACGGCCATGGCCGGGCTCCTGGTCAGTGGGTCACCCGGCGGACTCGACCTTCGGGCGGCGCTTCTCTCAAGGAGAAGGAGAAGGGCCTTCGCGTAAACATTGCTGGGAACATTCAGGGGATATTTTTTACCAATTATTGCGTACTTAAAAATATTTTTTTTTATTATTTTCAAAGCATTTAAAGTTTGATAGAGAATAGAAATGTATATATTTTAAGAATAATATTATTTTAATTACGTTGTATTCTTTATTTTTTGTAGGTTATAAGGTACAATAAAAAACAGGTTCTTCCTCAACATCTTAAAAGAATCTCCATTTTCTTTAAAGCCACTTTATAGTTTATTCTTAATTGTCTTTATTAATAATAATAAATATAGTTATTTCTGAACTTCTGAAAGAAGTTCTTTAATACAATTCAATAAAAATAAAATGTTCTTAAAAATATATTTAAAAATTTTAATTTTTCAGTTAATAAATTGAATTTAGCCTAAAATACTAACCCTACTAGTTGTTTAAGAAGTACAATAATACTTACTTAATAATAGTACTTAATAAAATTTGGTAAAAGAATATACGAATTTGGTAAAAAATTATTAAAATTAACCTCAAATAAGTTGTAAAATAGTTAGCAACTTACTTAAAACAGCATTTAATATCACTATTCAGTATATTTCAATATTCCATAGATTAGTTTGTTTTTATGAAGAAAAGCTATAAAATCAATTTAATTCGATTGAAACTTTAGCTTAAAATTAAATTTTTTAATAAAATATATAAGAGCTTCAAAAGTATGTTTTATTTTATAGTAACTAAGAGGAAAATTGGTATAATTATTTAATAAAAACTGTAATTATTGCTTTTTTCGGAGCTTAAAACTAAACCACAGTGACCGCAGTCTATGAAATTTAATAGTTTTAGATTTCTATCAACTTTCTTAACAAAAGTAAATACCACAATACCGGCTACTAGTTAGTATTTTTCTTACGTCATAGCATACAAAGAACGATCATCTAGTGATGACAGTTAATCAACTGAAGCAATGAAGTGACGAATGTCTCTTATCAGCCTATCGTTTATCGATTTTAAGCCAAAGCCAGATTTAAGAGTTATAACTGGAGGATCTTTGGTTACAGGAACATGGTTTAACATTTCAAAAGAAAACAAAGATATTAGAATACTTTTTTACAAAACTAAACTACTAAAAAATACCCGTTAATATACCTTATAATATTTTTATTTCAATTATTGTTTATCGATTTAAAGCCCGGCTTTGGTTTTTGAGTTATCGCTGCAGGAACAGTGTAAATGGTTTGGAATTTTAAAAGGAAACAAAGATAATTGAATACTTTTTTAAGAAATTAAACTACTCAAAAATACCTGTGAATATACCTTATAATATTTTTATTTCAATTATCGTTTATCGATTTCAAGCCTGGCTTTGGTTTTTGAGTTATCGTTGCAAGAACTGTATAAATGGTTTGAAATTTTAAAAGAAAACAATGATAATACTTTTTTAAGAAATTAAACTACTAAAAAATACCCCTTTGAAGAATATGCTTATTCCAATATTCTGCACTATGTAGATTCTTTAAAAATTTGATGAAGAAACATGCATGGTATAAGAAGAGTACTAAGTTTTATTTAAATAATATGTTTTTCCAACTTTACAGGCAAGTGGACCTCTATTGATTGTGAAATTCATAAAACTGCAGATGGGATTTGGTGATTTCTGGACGTTTCTGTTTTTTGCCGGCGCGGCCTGTCAGCAGAAACCAAACAACGGAAAAGGCGGGCGAAAACAACTTGATAAACGATTTCCCTTGGCGAGTGGTGGGGCGTGGTGGGGCGCGGTGGGGCGAGGGGCGTGGGGCACGTAACTGGCTAAAAGATACGCAAGCAAGGCGGGGGGGTGTGGCAGGGAGGAAGAAAGAGCAGAACAACAAGTATCACCTGATTGAGGGGGAAACGTGCCCCGCAACGGAATGGAATATCTTACAATGGTTTTACGATCAAGGACGCCGTGCATGGAAATACTTTTGTATCTGTGAGATGGAGGGGTGTGTCGTGTATCTCGTTCTCTCTCTCTTCTGCGGGTGTGTGTGTGTGTGTGTGTTTTGGAGGCCCGTTCCTCTGAAACGCGCCCACTTTTTGCCACAAACACAGATACAGATACACAGATACAAAGATACAGATACATATCGTACCACACGGCGTATGCGCAATATGCTCGCCGTAGGGGGGCCCATTGAGTGACTTGTTTTCGCACTGACTTCACGATCGTTGGGTTATTTTTTTGTTATTGTTTTGAATTGCGATGACTTTCTGGAAGATTTTGTTTTTGTTACCTTGACAACGACAACTAAAACAACAACAGGCTGTAAATAAAAAACATCATTCGAGATTCTTGTTGTTTTCTGCGGTTTTCCTTCCGTTGGCTTTCCTTCTGAAAGTGCATTCCGATTGCAAATATTTTTGCCCTTTTGGGGACAGTCCTCGTGGCGTCGTTGCAATTATAATGCCAATGCCTCCAAATCCAAATTCGAATAAAAATCGAATCAAATTCGAATCGAAATCCGACAATTACGCACTCTGGCAGCTGTGACGTCAAATCAATACAAAATCGAACTGCTTTAATCGCGCCCAACTGTGTCGAGGTAATTGGAATTAAAATTGGAATCAGAATCAGAATCGAAATCGGAATTGGAATTCGAATTCAATTCGAACGATCTGCTTCCAGGCGGCCATTCAAATCGAATCACAAATTCAAAAACATTCACGATTCGCGGGGCTAAAGGGTCCTCCAAACGACGCAGTTCCAATCGGGTGACCACTTTTCCGATATTTCCCCACGACTACACAATTCTAGGAAATTTTGTGGTTTTTCTATATTGTTATTCTAGATTCTAGATTAGGATTATCAAAAATTAAATGTAATTTTATTCCAGATTTTCAATATTCGTTTCATGGGGTTTGAAATATTTCCCAATTTTTAATGCAAACTCTGGAAGGTCTAAAGGTCCAACAATATTACTCCAATATTAATCCATTTTTGTTACCTTAACAATTTGTTTAATTATAATATCTTTTATCTTTATAAACTTTAGAATAAAATAGGGAAATAAATAAAATTATTATACTTTTTAATGCTACTTCGTAATGGCTATGCTTAATGCTTTTTTTAATTTTGTAAAATATTGAAAATACGAAATTTATCAAATTAAATTCCACATTTATTTCCTCTTTAACAAATAAAAACTTTATATTTTTTATTACATTATTGTGTATGGATTATTGAATGCCTCTTTTCTTTTAAACCAATTTTCGAAAACACGAATTTCTTCTTTTAAGAGAATCAATTTTTATAGCTAAAAGGCTTTCCTTAGCTTGAAGATATTTATTAATATTTCTATTGAATTTGCAACATCATTACTGTTAATAATATTTGTAGAATATTACCATAGTTATATATAATTAAAAAAACCTTTTATTTATTTATTTACAATTGAAGGAGGATAATTTCAAAGAAAAAATTTCCACAAAAACCAAGAAAATATTTCCCAATCTCAAGGTCACATATTTTGAGCTACCAAATGTTATTTTTTATTTATTATTTTTTTTTATTATTTTAGTTAATATGCTATCTTTGTTTGTTCCTTGTTTTCGTTGCAGCTTGTCATCGATTGCTCATCCTCCTGATCGGGGGGCTTATCGACCCATTGACGTCACCTGGCCGGGCACACGCCCCCCCACAAGCAGCACGGGACTCCGGTTATCAGTCCGGCTCTGCCCCGCCCCCTTCCCAGCCCCTTTGGCCGGGTCAGTGCGATCACAAGATACGCGTTTCCGGAGCTTTGGCTGTCACGGAGGAGCGGCAGAGATAAAACCAAAGAACCGAAAACGAAACCGAAACCGAGAGATACAGATACAAAAACAGATACAGATACATATTCCAAGCGGATGATATGAAATATATTTTGTTTTTTGGAAAGACAACGGCTGCGGGCCACATGATCGCGATCGGTTGATGAATGCGGCTTTATCGCTCCGCCTACCCGCCACCCACTCTCCACCCACTCTCCACCCACTCTCCACCCACTCGCCACCCACTCGCCACCCACTCTTCACACACTCGCCACCCCTATCCATCCCATCCCCTGTCAGTCTTATCACTTTTTTAGTCACCCGCTCCGATTACGGTTCCGCAAGTCATCCGGGGATATGAGAGCACGGATGTCAGTCCCGAGGTAATCACCTCTGGCGATTCCAATTCCGATTCCCGATCCTGATCTCATTTATTTCCCCAACCTCCTACACGTCGACTCTGTTTTTTTTACGCATCGGACATTTATTTTGACATTTATTTGCTATTTGCCGGTTTTTTATCATTTTAATGCGTTTATTCTGACTTGGGATTTTAATGAGAAAAGAATCTGAAATATATATAGTACAATATATTACACCTTATTTGTTTTTAATTAATTATTTATTTTTATATTTATTGAAATGGGAGGATATTCAAATTATCATTAAATTAGATTCCATTGTGTTTTGCTTAAAAGTCTTGAAAGTCATGAAATTCTTCAAAAGACTTTAATTTAATCTTAAATGTGTAGAAGATTAAAACTAATAAACAATTTTGAAAGTTTTGGTAAATGAAATTAAAATAAATACTTAAGAAACAAAATGTTTGAAAAAAGTGTTTTTATTTCTTGTTTAAAAAGGGAACGAAAACAAAATAAATTACAATACTAAGAAATAATATCATTTATAAACATTTTTCGTATTTATATTTACATTGGAAATACAAATATTGGGAGAAAAATAAATTCTTAAGTTTTTAGATTCAAAAAGTTATTTTAATCTTAGATTATACAAAAATCTCTCTTTCTTAGAGCCAGAAATTGTATAAAAATATCAAAATAACTTAAGAAATATGTAACTCTTCTTATCGTTTAAAATATTATACCTAATAATACAATATAGATGCAATATGAATAAGTCTTTTCGAAACATGAATTAAAAGTTTATATTCAAAATTTTACACAATTGTAAATATAAAGCTTAAAAATAAGTCCATGTTAAAAAATTGTCCTTTCTTATTTGATGTACTTTTTGTTAAAATTTTTCAAAATTTTTCCACACATTCATAAAAAGAAAAACTGAAAGTTTATTTAAGTAAAAATTCTTCCCGAAGTTTAAGCCACCGAATCAATTTTAATTTTTTGATTCCCCATGAAAAGGCTTAATTCCTGTTCATCTGACTTTTTGGTTAATAAAAAGGATATATATGTAGATCTGAAGATAAATATATAAAAATGATATTTATGAGAGCAGAAATCGTAGGCGCTGGCAAGTGATTTATTTGCTTACGCGAGCTTTCTACATTTTCTTGTCCGTATCTCCGAATATATTTTTTAGCGCTCAAGGTCTTTCAACCTCCCACCACCCACTACCCGAGACCCTCCCGCTCCTCCCATCAAATTTTCACTGTCGATCTTTGGCATTCAAAAATAGCACAAAAAAAAAGCATAAAAAAGCGAAAGATTGGAGGAAAAAACAGAATTTCTGCTGTTTACCAGCTGCCGGGGCTGTCTTTCTAATTGATTTTTTTTCGCCAACAGATATGCTTTTTCAAGGTTGGGGGCAAGAGCGAAAAAAAGATTAAAAAAAAGGCAGAAATAGCGCGAAAAAACGCCAAACCCGAGACCACAATCATAACGCTTTTTTACGATCTTTTTACGATTGCTTTTTTATGGCAAAAAAAAACAAAAATCGCGAGCTGGTCGCGTGCCCGAGACAAGCCCCCTTTTCGAAAACTCTCAAGGAAAAGGAGTTTTATCCAAAGTGGATCGAAGTGGTATATAGGGTAGGGTAGGGATAGGGTATACGAGTATATGACCCGATCGAGTGGTCTGATTTTCCGACTTGTCAGCGACACGTGTGGCTCTCCAAGCGACAGCCCAAGAACGTACGAGAATGGACGGAATGGAATCCATGCTCGGTGTATCCAATAGTTATGTACCCCCGAGAGTACCCCGAGAGTACACATGGGCTGGAACATCCGAAACTTACAGGGTATCAGGGTAGTGCCAGACCAGGTGGTTGGGGATGGAACATTTTTAGTTCCGCCAAAAACGGATTACAATAGCATAATCCTTGATCTTTTTACTAAATTTTAAGAGTTTGCGACTTAATATATCTTTCCTCATTAGCCAATATTTTTAAATATAAGGATTACATATAGGGATTATAACGATTATAAGGATATAAGGATTATTAAATATAAGGAGTTCAAGTAATATAGCCCTAAATTTCAAACCATAAATAATTGAGATAAACTAAGCTATCGAAAAATATCGAAAATTATCGAAAGGCTAACGGTTAAATCAAAAAAATATTAACAAGATAACACAAAATGGATTATCTTAAACTTGATAGTATCTAAAATATGCTTTTGGATTCCGAGACCCAAGAAACCGCCGCATGCTAGGCATGTCCCATATCCCCATCACACTACAGGGCATTATTAGTTTATCATATTTCTCCAACTTGTTCGATCAAATAACGCTAAAGAGTTGAGCACACAGACAAAAGCACACACCGAGAGCAACACCCACCCAGAGGGGTTTATGTATTTGGTTTACCTGCGCGTGGCTCTCAAAATTCAAGAAAAAAAATATGTGACAAAAAAAGTTGGAAAAAAACCCGACCCGAAGTGCCAGAAAGCACACGAAAAATGGAAAAAATATGCCTAGTTGGCAAAGTCGATCCGTCAAGTCGACGAAAAGCCAGACAGTCCGATCGCCAGAGACCGCAAATGTCCAATTTAAATGCTTTATTTGTATCTGTGTAACAGAGTATCTTTGTATCTGTGTATCTTTGTATCTATGCATCTTTATATGTTAGTGTCTATGTATCTTTTTGTCTATGTATCTTTGTATCTATGTATCTATGTATCTATGTATCCATGTATCTATGTATCTATGTATCTATGTATCTATGTATCTATGTATCTATGTATCTATGTATCTATGTATCTATGTATCTATGTATCTATGTATCTATGTATCTATGTATCTATGTATCTATGTATCTATGTATCTATGTATCTATGTATCTATGTATCTATGTATCTATGTATCTATGTATCTATGTATCTATGTATCTATGTATCTATGTATCTATGTATCTATGTATCTATGTATCTATGTATCTATGTATCTATGTATCTATGTATCTATGTATCTATGTATCTATGTATCTATGTATCTATGTATCTATGTATCTATGTATCTATGTATCTATGTATCTATGTATCTATGTATCTATGTATCTATGTATGTATGTATCTATGTATCTATGTATCTATGTATCTATGTATCTATGTATCTATGTATCTATGTATCTATGTATCTATGTATCTATGTATCTATGTATCTATGTATCTATGTATCTATGTATCTATGTATCTATGTATGTATGTATCTATGTATCTATGTATCTATGTATCTATGTATCTATGTATCTATGTATCTATGTATCTATGTATCTATGTATCTATGTATCTATGTATCTATGTATCTATGTATCTATGTATCTATGTATCTATGTATCTATATATGTATATATATGTATATGTATATATTTATATATCTTTGTATCTATGTATCTTTGTATCTATGTATCTTTGTATCTATGTATCTATGTATCTATGTATCTATGTATCTATGTATCTATGTATCTATGTATCTATGTATCTATGTATCTATGCATATTTGTATCTTTGTATCTTTGTATCTTTGTATCTTTGTATATTTGTATCTATGTATCTTTGTATGTAGTGTCTATGTATCTTTTTGTCTATGTATCTTTGTATCTATGTATCTATGTACATATCTATGTATTTATGTATCTTTGTATCTATGTATCTATGTATCTTTGTACCTAAATATCTTTGAATCACTGTATCTTTGTACCACTGTGTCTTGGTATCTGTGTATCTAAGTATCTTTGAATCACTGTATCTTTGTACCACTGTGTCTTGGTATCTTTGTATCTAAGTATCTTTGAATCACTGTATCTTTGTACCCCTGTGTCTTGGTATCTTTGTATCTGTGGCACCTGTTCGCTTTGTTGAGTTGCGTAAATTATTCGCGCTCTTTGCCCGTCGCCGCTCTTTGGCACTTTTCGCTTGTAAAAAGCTGGCTGTCTGCGCGTGTGATGCTCTTTTTCAGTCGCCGCTTTATATAACTCGAAAATCCCATATTCATGCAGGTTGATTCGAAACCAAAAAACTGTCTTGTTTTTTTATCGCGAGAACACAGACGCGGACGCAGACGAGCCCAGAAAATCAGCCAATCCGACGCGAGGGGATTATCTCACGCATTTCAATGCATGACAGATGACGCAGTGCGTCAGCAAAACCACATATTCGTATACATTATGATCCCAAACAGCTTCTGGTATATATCTTTATGGCCAAACAGATCAGATTCTCACTACCAATCCCATTTAAATATTATCTTAGCTTTTCAAAATTGCACATTACGTATACGCCCTGTTAACGTTAACAAGTTGTAAAAAGCACATATTCGTACATTTATGATGCCAACCGGCTTCTGGTATATATCTATGGCCAGATCCTATCACTAGCAATCCTATTAAACCATAATCTTAGCTTTAGCTTTTACTACTTTTGACATTTTCTGTATTTTTTAATCCCAAATTTTACATCACGTATACGCCATGTTTGCGTTAACAAGTTGTAAAGCTTAATATATTTTAATCTTCTTGAATTTATGTCAAGAAAAATAGGTTTAGCCCCCAAGCTTAAATAAACAAACAATATTTATTTTGTAAAATTAGAATTCCATAAAAAGTAAAAACTTTTATTTACTTTATTTTCTTTTTGCAAGCCATAAACTCTCTTGAGTTTTGTAATTATTTAATAAGTAATATCTAAATTAATCTGAGAGTTGTTCTTAATTGTTTACAATGACTTTTAAAATCTACAATGACTATTTGAAAAATATTTATATTTTTTTATATTATTTTTCCTTGAAAAGAAACCTAAATCAAATAATTTTAGAGAATGTGGCAAATAAAAATGTGTTTTCATTTTAACTTTAACTTTGAAACTTTGAAGAGTCAAACCCATTTCCAATTATTGTTTTTTACACATTAATAATACCTATAATAATATTAATAATACATACGATTTATAATAATTTGGTTTAATTCTTTGCAAAAACAAACAACGGGTTTTTAAGTTCAAAATTATTTATTTTAAACAAATTAAAACTAGACATAAAAATATAATTCAAATTAATAAAATCCCAACCAAAAACAAATATGCGAATAGTAACCTAATAAAAGTGAATATTAATCGGGTTTTTATAAAATTCTTAACCTTTTACTTTTATAAGGCAATCCCGTCAAACAAAATCGAGTTTCTAGGCAGCCTTTCGATACCCAAAATTAATCTTCTTAGCCAAAAAAAAATAAAACTGGTTCGAAACGGTCTCGACTGGTCTTCTCCTCTCGTTCCGCAGGCCCAGACACAAATACATAAATGCAAAAAATTAAACAAAGCCCAAAGCCAAAAAAACGAAACAACCAAAAAAAAAACACAAAACAAGAATTTCAAATAAATTTAAAGCAGACCCGAAAAAAAAGCATTTTAAAAAAATCAATGCTTGACGAAGGCAAGAAACTCGCGATTTATTCAGGTTATTTATATCAAAAGGAACTCGATTTCGTTGCCATCCACATGGCATTGAATCGAGTCGAGTCGAGTCTCTTGTCTATTTAATATTTCTTTATTTCTTTACTTTTTCGGCAACTTTCATTATCAATGTCAAGCACGATTCTAATTAAACGCTCTCGAAATAAAAAGCGAAACCCACGCGATAAGGAGGAGCTGCCAGCTGCTCGTTCCATTAATGGATACGGAGTCGAGGAACCTCGCACCTCGATCTCCAATCTATATATAAAAGAATATGAATATATATAGATAATAGAAACATGTATATGTTCTGGAGCGAAGTGACGTGTTTCTAAAATATTTCATTATTTTAGAGAAGGGACTTTCTGGATTGGGTTCCATTTAAGAAAACCTAAATATAAGGGATCTTGTGTGGGGATTTACAATTTTTATTATTCTTAAAATCAAACAAAATAATAATAATTTTTAAGGCAACCATTTAGTACAATAGTTTTTACATTTTATAATCGTAATAAATTAAAAATATTTATAATAACTTTCGATATCCGTACATATATTTGATTTACATTTAATATTGAGATTTTTAAAGATTATTTACATTTGTTTTCCTCTTTTTATTGTTTGTTTAATATAATAATATTATTTAATGTTGTATTTTCTAGTTTTTTTTCAAAAACAACAATTATTTAGAAAACTGGAAAAGAAACTTTAAATATGTTTGGCAATTTTAAAAAAAGAATCAATAAATTTATTACATCAAAAAATCTACAATAAATAAACTAAAACTTGGAAATTGAATAAAGAAATAAAGATGTTAGTTAGATGTTAGATGACCAAGTGTTTTCAAAAATTAATTTTATATCCCAACCCTCTCTAAATAGTTCAAAAAATACCTAGAAAATAGATAAAATTACTTGAAGTTTGAGGCTATAGGAAAAGGTTATTAAAAAAACTTAAAATAAATATTGTACTACGAATCAATACAAAACCTGAAAGAATAAATGAAATAATCAGAATGATTTAGCACTATTAATATAGTCCATTTAGTCGGGCTTCTTGAAAAAGTATTTGTATAAAAAATTAGCACTGACTAAAATCGGATGAATAAATAATTTCAGACTCTGAGACTAGGAGGAGGAACTCACGTGCCCATCCATAATTTCAAATTTAAAGCAAAGCCACTTCTAAATGTTTTCGCAAGGAGGACCTTATCACTCGAGACGCTATCACTGGGATGGGCTTTGTGATTTATTTTTAATGTGCCGCAAATTATGGAGTGGCTGCCAGGCAGGCAGGCAGGCAGGCAGGCAGGCTTATCAGCTCCAAAGGGGGGCAGGTAGCTGGGCTTGTCACCGCATCCGATCTGAAGGCATCGCATGTTGCTCGGCCTGTTGCTAGAGGGAAGCCTTATCGCCTCCCAAGTGCGTCATCGCCTTGGGATCGCACGGGCCTCGTCCTCCCTCGCTTCCTGCTCTGCGTTCGCCGCTCCCCTCAATGATTCGAGCTGCCACCCCGCTCCACCGGTCATTACTCCGACTGGACCGCATCCTATCCCTCTGTGGTTAACGGTGGGCACTGCAACCGGTTTGGGGTTGGGATTGGGTTTTCGATCCGAGCCTCCGTTCGCCGTTCACCAATTCGAATTACATCCATCAAGCAATTAAACAGGTTGCTGCCACAACTGGCCACAAATTGCTATTTCCCAAGATCGATTGTCGCTTTCTGCTCTCTTGATATGTCAAAGTGGTTTTGCATCAAACTGCATTTAATTAAAGGTGAAACAATGGTTTCTAGAATGCATATCATTAATTGCTCTGACAAGGAAAAAATTACTTTTACTTTTTGATTGAATTTTAAGAAATATAGTTTTTATATTCAAAACAACATTTATTCCATTTTTCTATATATTTTTGTTCAATATAATTGGTACTTTATTGGATTAAGAATTTCAATTCAATTTAAGAAATAAACGAAAAATGGAAGAGGGTAGTAAATCATCTTGAAAGATTGTAAATATACCCGGTACTTCTACTTCCCATTCCTTTCCAGGAAAAGCTACTTTCTAAGAATCAAACCTAAAAGCGACTAAGCTTTTCAATTAAATGTTCTATTGCCTATTTTGGGGCATTTATGGGGTTCTTTGGGGATATTCCTTAATAGCTTCTGTAAAAATCAACAAATCTATATTACTTTTCCTTTAAAAATCAAAATCTTCCTCGATTTCGAAAGTTTTAACACCAAGTTTTTATTTAATGGGCCAGAAAGAAGCTTCATTTATAATAAATTCCAATAAAAATCTAAAACTTTTGAGAAGAGGAGCGGATCTTGAATAACAAATATAATCTACATAGAATAAAGAGCACACATATTTAAATATTTATAAGTATTTCTTGAAGGTCTTAAGATCAAGATCGAAATTGTCCCTCTGTCTCAACATTCAATTCCATCCCAGACCTGGTTTCAATATTTTTATTGTAAATATAAAAATAAAGCTTTGATTTTGTATATTTGACAAAATCGATGTCCCAACTTGATACCTTTATAAAATAATTAAAAATACAATTTCAGGCTGTATATTGACCAAAACGGTTAAAAATAGTTCACAATTTATTATTCTATTATATCTAGACTAGAATACACCGGTAGTGGGAGTGTATTACTAAGCCAGGTTCGTTTGGCATTACACACAAGTACACAAGTAGTCTATTTTTCTATGCGATCAAACTGGTAAACCTGCCCAGACACAAAATACCACATGCTTGTCTCAATTGCTTGTCTGTACACGGGGCGATTGTCTATATTTACAAGGTAGTTGTTTCGAAATAAATAGTTACATAGAAAAAAAGCTAGGAGGATGCGCGGTGCTAGGGAAGCTTCTTGAGGTGCGTCTGCTTGTGCTTCACCTTGGAGGTGAGGACGTCGTAGCCCAGGCTGATGATGTTGTCGTAGAAGATGCGGTAGTGGGTGGGGATCCAGTAAAAGTTGACGAACTGCGCCACCGGCCACACCGTCCACTCGGCCGCGTACAGCTTCCAGGCCTTCTCCTTGATCTCCGCCCACACCTCGTTCTTGTCCTTCTGCTCCAGCAGGCCGAGAGTAACGAAAAAGGCTGATATGTAAATGGGCGAACAGATGAGCTGGTCGAGCACAATTTTCTTGGCTACGATGCGCATGCTGCGCCCGGGAAGCCTCTTGTCGAGCATCTTGTACCAGAAGTGACATATAACGCCCACCGTCACCCCGCTGATGGCCATGTGGGCGGTGCGGGTGGACTCGAAGCGCTCGATCTCGCCGCAGTAGATCTCAAAGTGCTGTTCGAGCACATCGCCCAGGCAGCTGAGGGTCAACGAGATGCCGACGTTGGTGAAGAGCAAGAAGCGCGTACTGAAGGCATTCGCATGCCACTCGCGTAACTTTTGCAGGGTACCGGCAGTCAATCCGCTTACTGCTCCACCCGCCCTCGCTCTAGCAGCACCCCCTCTAGCTCCAGCTCCAGCTCCGGCTCCGGCTCCGGCTCCAGCTCCTCCAGCCGATCCTCCGCTGACTCCGCCGCCGGCGGTGTTCCTGGGCAAACTGATCCGCAGGCAACGCTGTCCCCGTACGGCGTTTAAAAGGAGTAAGCTGCGGCTTGGGAACCGCAGCGATTGCATGCCTTCCGTCTGATTGCGGTTCGGCTGGTTCGGCGGTTTCTCGTTGTGAGTCGTAGGGAGTCTTCCAGTGGGGAGACTCGCGAATTCGAAAATACGTCCTTGTACCTTTGTTCCTGGCTCACCGCTGTTTCTTTACTTGCCCTCCAGCGTCTGCGGTCCAGCCATAATGTCAGCGGTGTCGAAAGGTCGCGATTCGGTTGGTTTTGGATGCAGTCGTGGGTGCGGGTGTAGCGATGGATTAAAACAGAGGTCCTGGGGTGAATTTAGAAACTAATACGCATGGTTTTTCGAATTTTGTTGTATGACTTTTAAAAGGCAACTCGGACACGCAACAGCAACAACAAAAAAAACAATATCGTCAGCAACAACAACAGCTATCACGTGTAGGTGGCGAACAGCTGTTTCGAAAAGATAATCGATTATGTCATCGATAGTGATTAAGGAGAACATTTTTTTTTAGTTTTATTACTTTCTACTTTTGACTATGTTTTAAACAAGATTGACTTGGATTTAAATTAACTTTAAGGATATGAAATGTTTTTGACTTTTATCTCAGAGATTTGAACAAAATCATGTTGCAGCTTTTGTAAATTATTATTTTTTTTTAACATTCAAACAAACCTTCTTTTAACAAGAGAAAAACATTAATTTAAGTAATTAATTTAATAGTAATGTGTAACTAAATAAGATATATATATTTGATAGTTTTCTTCCGATAGTTTCTATCGTCGGGACAGAACACTCGACGACAACCCTAGAAAACATTCCACTGCGTTTTGTTTTCTTTTTCTGCAAGCGTCGCATTTGCACTGATTTCTAAACAGAACTACGCGGTTTGAAAACTCCCTTTAACGACAAGTGCGTCAGACCTGGTAGAAGACCTATCACCAGCACTCAAGGATTCTAAATCAAGCTGAAACAGCTGAGCAAGGTAAGTACGCTGTTGCCATTGTTTTGTTGTTGTGCAAGTTGTGGAGGATTCCGATCCAAAACAAAAGCACAAGCTGAGATAAGCACAGCAACACTTCAAGGTGCTTCGAACAGTATCTGTCGCGAATTCAACGTTCAGCGTTCAGCGTTGTAGCGCTTTTCCAGAGCCCAGCCGTGCCAAACAAAGGAACCCCGCACACACACAGCGAGTGGCAGCGCGAGTGCGAGCGAGAGCGGCAGCTGGCTAGAACGAGAGGGGCGGCATCAGGCATCAGAATGGGACGCATTTTCCTGGAGCACCTTGGTGGCCCGAAGCTCTTCAACTGCGCCCAATGCCACACTAACCTGACCAACCGCAGCCAGCTGATCAGCACCCGCTTCACGGGCGCCACCGGTGAGTCTTTGGCTTTGGCTTTTTCCTTTTTCGGGAAAATCTCTCCAGTTATGCAATTAATGGCTCTTTGTGCCCGCAGGACGTGCCTATCTGTTCAAGCGAGTGGTGAACCTGACCTTCAGCAACATCCAGGAACGCGTCATGCTCACTGGCCGTCACATGGTGCGCGACGTCATGTGCAAAAACTGCGGCGCCAAGCTGGGCTGGATGTACGAGTTCGCCACCGAGGAGTCGCAAAAGTGCGTAATAAGCTTTAGGTTGAAGACTCTAGTTGCCAGAGTCCCTAGCAATAGATAGAAATAGTTTTATAGCCTTGAATGTTACTCGGATGACATGGAAGATGTAGGTCACTATTGTTGTCTCAATTTGGAGTTTAATCTAATTAAGGGAAGCTACGAATTCCCAGAATTGTTGAACTCAATTGAAAAAGTCTTAATCCCTGTCAGCTGCTTCAGATTGTTTCTAAAACAAATGTTGTATCGAGTTTTAGGATTTCTTCAGCTAAATATCTCATGAAAAGTTATTTTTTGGAAGAGAATATTGTATGTTTTTCTAGACTGCAGTCTTCTTAAATGAATTAACCTTTTGGCGTAAATTCCTAGCCTGCATCACATGTCCATCAAGTTCTACACAAACAAAAAACTTTGAATTTTAAAGCTATTATCAGTCTGGGAAACAGCGCCCTATAATGAGCTTTCATAGTTTCCTTATGGTAGCTTTATGCAAAGATATTTTTCATTCTTTTAGTCTAGTTCTTTCTATTACTTTATTTTAAATATAGTCCAAGAATTGCCCCTTTCAACTAGCTAGAAATCTAATTAATATATTTCTGATTTACTAGAAAATTCTCTTAAATCGAACACGATTTTTAAAAATAATGATGCAGAAACGTTCTCTGGGTAGTAATCCAACTTGTGTAACAATTTCATCATCGTTTCTTTTAAAACAAAGAGCTAAAGTAGAGTTTATGTCGTAAAAACTATAGGGAACTAAAAAATGTTGAACTTGGGACAGTTTTTATGTAAAAAAGCGTTCTATCTAAGCATTAAGATTAGCATTTTTTTATAAGTTCGACCCTTAAAACTATACTTTTCTTTCAGATACAAAGAAGGTCGAGTTATCTTGGAGTATGCCTTAATAACCGAGGCTGAGGGCTTTCCTTCCGAAGCCGCCAGCACGAGTCACTGAGCGCGGACTTGGACAACCCGAGATCCAGAGAAAAACCACGCATTGGCGAACCGTGTGTAGCCCTAAGTATTGAGTAGCAAGCCACAGCCGATGGCTTCTATGCATTAACCTAGTTTAGAGATCGCCGCGCCCGGCACCGGTCCCGGTCCCGGCTCCTGACCCTGACCCGTTTCCGAGTCCGGATTCGACGGTCTTGTCTTGTCTTAACGTTAACGTTACTTAAACGTAGTTGTAGGCATACCTAGCACGTAAGCAGCGGCGGCGCACGATTCTAACATAAACTCCCATGAGGCTGGACAGCTAGAAACGATGATAAGCGAGGATAAGGTCCTGTTCCAGTTGCCCACCAACTGATCACACTTGTGTCTTTTCAAACAAGATCTCTAGACCGTAATCAATCACCAATCAATCAGCAATAAAGTACCACACAATAATCGAATAGAAATTCCGGGTCGAACCGCCACCTCGTCTCGTCCTTTACTCAGCTATTTTGACAAATGCAACAAAAATGCATTATCGCCAGGATCTAAACTAGTTGTAACATAGAAGTACTACAGCTTCCCAGTCTTTTGGGCCATGGCCAGCGCGTTTTCGTTGGCAATGACCTGGAACTCCTGGAAGCGCTGCGACACGCGTTGATTCATCTTCAGGTACTTCTCCATGCAGTTGAGCGAGCATTTCTCCTGCAAGAGAGATAGTTACTAAGCTACCAAACCGCATGGCGCCGATGACTTACCTCGGAATCTTTGACATCTCGCGATGTAAAGTCGCGCACGCAGTCTGTGAAGCACATCTCGGACAGCTTGTTGTAGGACATCAGAAAGTCTGAAAACTGTGCCAGGCACAGGCGCCAAAAATCACATTTGAGAACACAACTCCCCAAGAACCACGACATTGCATCACTTGACCGTCGCTTGAGAGCCGATTGCCAGTGGGTAATGCCGGTCTACTTACCGTTTTCATCTGGTCCTTGTCCAGCTGCTCCAACGCAATAGTTTCGGGGGTTTTCGCCATCGTGTGATATTAACTTTGATTCAAGTTTCCAATTTCCAAAGTCGAATCCAATGTGCCAGGGCAAAGCGACCTATATTAAATAATAGCAGTCACACAGCTGTGCGATAGTGTCACTTTGTTAGAGATGGCACTTGTCTCGGGGTATAGCAAGGTATAAAATTTTAAATTTAAAATATGCACTTCTACGCAGTAAAAATGAGTCTAAAACGAGTTCAAATTTGAAAGTCTTGAATTCGAGTATATAGAAAGTATTTTCTAAGCCTATTTTGTAAGGTTCTTTTCAGTCCAATAGAATTTTGTTCAGGCATAAAAAACTATACTTTTAAACAAGATTATTATAGATTTTATAGAACTATTTCAAATACCATATCAAGTATTACCAATAAGGATGATTTTTATAACTAGATGAGAATAATATTGTCGAATAACAACAGTGGCCCCCCCTTAAGCGATACTTAAGCGATAAGCTCTCAATGCGATATATAGATGCATGTTTTCGCTACTGCTCTGTAAACACTTTCCAACACTTCGGGCAGCCATCTTTGATATCGATAAATTTTCACAAGGAGAACTTTCCTGGCGTGGGTGTGCCTGTATTTTCGCTCTGAACTCGAGCCAGCCATAAAATAGGCAGTTGAAGGAAACTGAAAAAACAGCAAACAGCAAAACCCGACCAGCGAAGGGAGGAACTGCACCAGTCGCACAGCAGGGCGAAAGCAAGCTACAGCGAAAGGAGAGAATACAAAACCAGTAGAAGATGCCACGCTACAGGGAATGGGACTTGGCCTGCAAGGTCTATGTGGGTAACCTAGGCTCCTCGGCCTCCAAGTACGAGATTGAGAACGCCTTCAGCAAGTACGGCCCCTTGCGCAACGTCTGGGTGGCCCGCAACCCGCCAGGATTCGCCTTCGTGGAGTTCGAGGACCGTCGCGATGCTGAGGACGCGACGCGCGGCCTGGACGGCACTCGCTGCTGCGGCACCCGCATCCGCGTCGAGATGTCATCGGGCAGGTCTCGCGAGGGTCGCGGCGGTGGTGGCGGCGGCGGCGGCGGTGGCGGCGGACCCCGCCGAGGAGGACGAAGCGGCAGCGGTGGCGGCGGAACCCGCGCTGGCGACGGCGGCGGACGCTATAGGTAAGTGCAAAAGTGTCCCCCCCGTGGGGCGGGCTTATGGTTATGAAACATAATTGCGCCATATATGCATGGCGCGCTCTTTCCGCTGCAGCAGATGTGCTGCACCAGAAAAATATTTGATCCGTCGCCCAGTCTCGTGTATGTATGCTTGTGAAAAATCGATTCGCGTATACACACACGACTGTGACTGTGACTGCGACAGGGTGACAGGGTGACAGGGGAGGGAGGGATACGCGGGATGAATTGCGAAAGGCGGAGGCCATCTAGTATACCATATATACATATATATATATAAATACGATATAGAGTCTATATACACAGTCGTCCGATGCGCAGGTGCTAGGCTTGAATTCGATTTTGTTTTGAATCGATCGATTTTGCTTTCTCATTTCCCATTTCCCATTTCAAAAGAAAATATGAATTAATAAATAAATAGTCTAGAGTCTAGAGTCTAGAGAGAAATAAACATGGTTAGTTTGATAGTTTTGTTGTGTTTTTAGTGCGCAGAATTGCAAAAAAAAAAAATTCGAATTTCGAACGCTTGGAGGCGAGTTTTAATGTGGTCTCACAATCATTTTGCAGGACAAAGTCTTCTTCTTCTACTACTACTACAAGCACAACAACAACAACATCTCCAAATCTAATTAAAAGAACAACTCCAACAAGTACAACTACAACAGTTAAAAGAACAACTCCAACAGCTACTACTACTAGAACTTCTACTACTACTACTCCTCTTCCTTCAACAAGAGCTACTACTACTACTACAAGAACAAAAATCTCTCTTACACACATTTCCGAATCCGAATCAAAACCACAAATACAAGAAACAGTACAAGACTTGTTGTGCGGCTTGATCGATTTGAGCTTCAACAAACTCGATATATTCCGTTGACAGCAACTGAACTGACCAACAACAGCAACTATCACAAACAACCCCACACTATTCAGCATGAATCGAAGCATCTCCAGCAACGTCTCTCCAGCTGCAGCTCTCCACAATAGCTCCAAAACAGCCATAACCAGCCACAGCACCAACCACCCACCAAAAGCTACACTCGAACCAAACACCAAACACCACACACACTCTACATTCTACATTGTACACTCACCCATGAATGCATCTCTCATTCACGGCCGTCTTTTTGTGGCGTCTCTTAGTTGCAAGCCGGTGTCCATTGTCTTGTCTTGCCCTGCTCTCTCTCATCTTCAAAGCAAACTAGACAACACACCAACTGCCATTAACAACACAGAACACCACGAACAACAGCGACCACGGCATCGCATCAGCGGCAAATAGCAGCAAATAGCATCAGCAACTCCATACCGGCCAGCCAACCCAACCCATCAAAGCTGTATATATTTCTGTGTATATAAATATCTTATATATCGTACTCGTAAGTTTATATATGCAGAAGGTATATACGAGATACCATTCACCAGTTCAGCAAAGCTTCAGTCAGCGCCTCCAGCCGCCTCCAACTTCAACTTCTGTTGCGATCTTCAGTTCGGTTCTGCCGTACCCATCGACTTCCGTCCCCAACAAAAGAACCACCAACCCACCACAACCACATCCAACCCAACAACCAACCAACCAACCAACCAACCAACCAACCAACCACCTCATCATCCGTCATCGCTAGTGCAGCAACAGCATCAGCTCAGCCAACAAGCTACAGCAGCTCCAAGAACAACCAACCGCCTACTGCTTCTTCTCCTTCAACAACTTCAACAAGAATCACTCTGAGACAGAAAGCCCCTGATTTTTTCACAACTATTTGCACCCATCCCATGAGATTGAGATTGAGATTGAGATCGGGATCGGGGCTGCTTCTCATGTCAATCCCTTCAAGTTCAAAGCGCAGCAAGTATGAATCCTTCGCCATCGCCTCAATCTTCTCCTTGTTTGGCAAAAACAAAAGAGAGCGAAAACCGAGCGAACGTCTCACCACAACCACAACTCTGTTAAGTTTAATTAATTATGCTTTCTGTTAATTTTTCTAATGAACATTTTTTTTTTTTTGTATCCTAACATCTACCGAGATAATGTTGTTCAAAAACTAACTGTCTGACCTCTATATATATGTTATTCTATATATATGTGTGTACGTTGAGCAGCTCTGTTCGAATTAGAATTCAGATTTCATCACCAAACAGCCGATAACCGGAAGAACCGGAAGAATCAGAAGCAACAGAGTCAGAGTCAGTCCTCACTCCAACGACTTCATCCTCCTCAGCTTCAAGTGCTTTCAGTGCTCATCTCTCCACATCGACACCGTCGAACGATGCTCTTCCCCACAACTGCTTCTTCATCCAAAACTGCGAGAGAATGGGGAGCTCTAAGAGTAGAACTAATCACCAATATCTCCACCACCAAACAACCAACCAACCAACCAACCAACCAAGAACCAAGAACACACACCAAGAAACCAACACAACCAACCAACCACCACTCTAGTCAATCACAGTCAATCAGCTCAGCTCAGCTCAGATCAGAATTGTATATCGTATCGTTCTACTGTCCAAAAGTATAACTCCAACTACTACTACTACTACTACTACTATTATTAGATCAACTCAACAACAGTCTTCTCAGTCTGCTCTGCTCATCAACCAAACCAACTAAGCAACCAACCAACCAACCAACCAGTCAACCAACCAATCAGCCTACCAATCAACCAACCACCACCAACCAACCACCACCAACTACTTTATGTAAATGTCACACCAACGCTTTCGTAAACGGGGCCAAAAAAAAGTTAAAGCAAAGCCAAAGCCAAAGCCAAAGCAAAAGCCAAAGCAAGCAATCAGCTAAATCTCCACCACCTTCAATCAAGCACCTTCAGCCACCTAAAAAAAAAAAAATTAAAAAGACAGAAAACAGAACTCAAATAATGTTGAAAAGTTGCAAAGTTGTATACAAAAGCTCTCTGCTCTCAGCTCCACTCCAATCAGCTCTCCGATCCGTATCCGATCCGCCAGATCTCCACCAGATCCAGATCAGATCCATCAGATCCGTCAGATCGGTCAGATTTTGCAGATCCATCCATCAGCCCAGCCCAAGCCCAACTCAGTTCAAGTTGTGTCTTGACTTGACCTTGCGTATCTTAAGGAATTGTTACTACTTGTTACCACTTCAAACGTGCCTAGCTAAGTTGTCTTAAATCTATTTAATGTGTATTTTTTTCTCTTCTCTCTCTCTCTCTTTCTCTTTCTTGCTCTCTATCTCACTCTATTGATTTCGCTCCTTGTGCTGTCCTTGTGTGTCTGTGCCCTGCCTGCGAATTGTTTCCCCCATCGCCACCCACCCATCTCGTTGCAGGTCCCGATCGCCACGCCGCTCCAGGACACGCAGTCGCAGCTTCTCCCGGGACCGTCGCAGCCGCTCAGACTCGAGGGATCGCCACTAGACGAGGACGTCAACGTCAACGTCAACGTCAACGAGAAGGAGCAACATCAGAAGGAGGAGAACTGGACGGTAGAGGAAGGAGCAGCCCGATCCGGACTACTACCACTACTACAACTACAACTACACAAAACACAAACATGCAGACACAGCTACATATATATAGAGATATATGTATATATAGACGTATATATACAGAAACTGACACACACACCCACACCCCCCCCTACTGACCCAGCGTTGTGGCCAATCATCGCAGTGATCCTGATTCCTTGGTTTGAGTCCCACAATCCTCACCAATCTCCTGAAACCACAACAATACCCACAACTAAACCCCAAACCCCAAACCCCAAACCACAAGCCACACTCAGAACCACCTACTCAGCCATCTCTGATCTGGACATATAACAAGTATATAGCCACATTACTTTGACAGTACGGTACACATCGGTGTTTAGGCTTTAAGACTTTGGTAGATTTTAACTCAAAAACAAAAGAAAGCAAAAAGATATACATACATCATCCGGAAGACAGAAGTCCACACAAAACGCATATACCGGCAGCATATTTAAGAACGACCGAAGGTAACTTCTATTAAATGTTCGCGGATCTGTATTCTTTTTCCGTAATTATTTTTTTTTTGTATTTTTGTTTATCCACATTTGTCGTAACTCACAATGTCTTAAGGCAATGCTGGATAAACAAAAAACGTAAGAATTTGTATATTAAATTAACGGAAGTGCAACTAATTAAGTCGTGAAATGAAAATCAATAAATTGAACATAATTTAAATCAACATTTGCAAAGGGTTTTTTATTTGGGATGAGTAACTGGAGAACTATTCTCCTAAAGAAACATGGAAGACAAACATCTGTCTTGTGTTTATACTATTAATACACGGTACTTGGACTAACGATGCTCAACGTACAGTCTTCAGTATCCTTTACCTTCCAAAAATTTGGATACACCGAGAAATGTTTGGACATCTTGGCTTTATAAGAATCAAGAGGTTAGTATATAGAACTCTACAACGAGCTTTGAGTATGACTATGAGTCTTGACTTTGTGATAACCGGTACTTAACCTGGACCCATCCCAAAATATTTAGATTTACACGAATTTATGAATTTTCAAGATCTTTGGTGGATTGCTTAGAATTATTAATGAAATAAGTTGCTATTTTTGAATGTTTTGCATAAAATTTAATCTATGCTTTAATACAGATGCGATTGGATAAAACAGATATCTGTTGAGGAATAATAAGTATACTTGATAACCCATGGAATACTATATTCCAAGGAATAAACTATATTCCGAAGAGTTCGGGTAGGTAGGGTTCCGGCAATCTAAATGTAAGAAGATGAGGTTCGTGGTGTACCACATTTACATGAAAGATCCCAGGTCAGAACTGATCACAAAAGTGATCGCTTTCAAACTATATAATTTCATCTTTATTTTTCGATTAAAGTAAATACGGAATTGTATCCTTTACATTGACACATTGCTCCATCGAATATGTTTCTAAATAACTTATTTTTCAATGACATGGGGTATGTTACCCCAAACGATGGCTTTCAATTTTATTGAATAAACTCAAGTACTTTTCACATTAGTTAGACTATTATTTGCTTTTCCGTACATTATAAGGCAGCGCCCTTAAGGAAAATGTATTCTAAAGCAAGAAAATAAGTCTCAAACCAACAAGCCTTTATTAAATGTTCTAGAAACGTTTGAAAATAGATAAAGGCTACCGAAACTATCAAATTTGTATTTTGAATAGTTATCAGATATTTTACGTTTTTTTGTTGTACATTAAAAGGCAGCGCCTTTAAGGAAGATTTATTATAAAGTTTTAAAACAAATACAAACTGCCTCTATTCTCCCAATAAAAAGTACCACTTTTTAACAATAATATTTATGTATATTTAGATTTTAGTTTTCTCTTTTAATAACAATTATTAAAGACCTGCAAGAACACATATACGCTTTCGGGATCGATTCGGGATAAGCACATGCATGGCTGGCTATATATACGAGTTCGAGTATGTGTATGGATAAATATTATGTAAACGTACATAAGCAAATACATAACGATCGTCTAGAACGATGTCAGAACATGACGTTGCGCCGCTAACAAAAATTATTGTCACCTCTCCTTAAATCGTCGCAATAAAGATCAAGGACTACACATAACGATAACGATACACAGTATACGAGTACATATAGATACGTTAAGAAACGTTAAGAAAATTGAACATGTTGGTTAATTGCTAACTGGAAACGTGGGGGAAGCTATGAGCTGCGCGAAGGAACAAATCGGGGGAAGCTTAAACTTCAGACATTGACATATATTTGATATATGAAACCAGGATAATTCAAAATTTCGATCGGGGTAGTAATATCAAAACAAAAAAAAAAAAAACCATGTAATCCTTAGCCGGAGGATCGGACACTTTTAACACAGGTTGGCGGCCGGAACTGGAAGGGAGGAACGGAGACTGGGGGCTGGGTGCTGTGGGTCGACGTCGTCTACTTGTACTTCTTCATGAAGTCGGCGTGGAACACTCGGAACTTCTCCATCATTATCTTCAGCTTGTCCGTCTGCGGGAGGATGGTGCTGCGGTAGTGGTAGGTGCCGGGTTTCTGTCCAAATCCACTGCCAGGAACGATGCAGATTCCTAGAGGAAGAAATTTGATTAGAAAGCGTGCTAGGAAGGATTATCCAAGAGGCAAGACTCACCGCTCGTCTCGAGCAGCTCAAATGCGTAGAAGGCGTCGGGGGCCATGCCCTTGGCCTTGGCGGCCTCGATCGCCTTGGGCGGGATGTCGATCTGGGGGAAGACGTACATGGCGCCCTGCACGGGGTTCACCTTGTAGCCCTCGAAGCTGCTAAGGGTCTTGTGGACCAGCTCGGCGCGCTCCTTAAGCGCCGAAAGGACGGCGTCGCGCTCCTTTTTGTACAGCTCGTACGAGGGCTCGCCAGGAGTGGGCGGATTAACCAGAGCACTGACCGCCACCTGGCCGGCCGTGGTGCTGCAGAGCGCCGCGGTAATCGACTTGGTGAGCATCGCCTTGACCTTGGGATCGAGATTGAGCACCTCCATGTAGCCGCCGCGGATGCCGCACTCGCCGAGGTAGCCCTTCGAGGTGGACAGGAAGCTGACCAGCTCCTGGCTGCGGTAGGGCTCTCCCATCTCGTAGGCCACCTTCTTGAAGGACCAGAACTTGGAGTCCTTGTCGTAGACGTTGTCCTGGTACACCTCATCGGCGAGGATCAGCACCTTGTTGTCGTACGCGAATTTGATGATGTCCTCGACGTTCTGGCGGGTCAGCACCTGACCGGTGGGGTTGCCCGGGTTGATCACCACTAGGGCGCGGGGGTTGCACGTCTTCTTGGCCTCGTCGAATGAGCGCTGCAGCTCCTTGCGACTTAGGCTCCAGGCTGTCTCCTCCTCCAGGTAGTAGTCCACCTTGGTCATGCCGTACTCCGAGATGGTGGCGGAGTAGAGAGGGTACTGCGGAATGGGCACCATCACGCCGGGGGGCTTGCCACACACTTCAGAGCTGCAAGGTAAGGGGCATGGTTTACTTTGCAATTTAATGGATAAAGATGTTTATGATATGGACATTCTTGGATCTTAAAGATTTCCCAAAAAAATAAGCTCTTATCAAACATAAACAATCCTATTAATCTTGTTCCCAATCTATGTCAAAATATCATGAAGTATATAACTTTCGTGACGAAAAGATTTCTTTTAAAAGCGGAAGTTTCCTTTCCTCGCTACTTTCTCAGCAAATACAATTTTGTTTACTAATTTCATAGATTTTCCAACCAGATTAGACTTTAAAGATATGCCTGGCCATATACTTCTTCGTTTAAGCAAATAATGTCCATGATTTTCTATTTCTTATGCTGAATCATATTGTACTTTAACTAAAACAAAAAAATGTACCATATGCCCTCAGGGGGGTAATTAATTTATAAACTGGAAGTTCCCTGGCTGTGTTTTCTTTTCTATTTATCTTTTATGGAAATGAGAATAACATTTGCCTTGAGAATATGCCTAAGAGTTTAGGTTTAAACTAATAAAGTAATTAGCAAAGTTATAAATATACTAGACTTCCAGGGGGTTTCTAAGCAAGCAACCTTCTTCTGTATAAAAATCACTTCTCGGTACAAAAATTTAAAGAGATTTTATACTGAAGTTTTTTGGATAATGAACGAAACAAAATATATTAGCTAAAACTTATGGGATATTCATAAGAACAAATATATTCCATTCATGTAAAACTAGTCTCATCCTTTTTTTGGGTTAAAATGATATTTTAAATGCAAATATTACACACATTCTAAAGCTTTTTTTACAGCTCCTGAACTGATTGCAATATAAACTTGGTACAGATAGACATATAACCTAGCTCCCTTTACCCCAAAAAGTACCGGGTACGACTAGCTTTCTCACTGTTAAACCCAAACCCTGAACCTACTTCACCAGAGCGAGGATGGACTTGATTCCGGGAGAAGCTCCGGCAGTGAGGTAGATGTTCTGCCAGTCGGCGTCAATGCCGCCGTCGCGCCTCTTAATGTAGTCCGCCACCTGGCGACGGACCACCTCGAGTCCAGCGGAGTCCGTGTAGGAGCCCACCGACCTGCCCTGGCAGCCTTCCAGGATGGCACAAGCTCGCTTCTTCACGTCGTCGGGGTAGTCGGGCGAGTCCAGCAGGCGCGTCTCGAAGGTGAGAGCCATCAGCTGCAGGAGAATACAATATTAACTGGATTCATAGAACACCTTTTGGGGGAAGGACTCACCTGACGCAGGAACGTCAAGGGCTGCTGGCCCATGGCATGGCAGTCGCCGATGTTGGCGCGGATCACCTGGTCGAAAGGCTTCTTGGCGCCCTGCAATCAAAGCAAATCAAAGCAAATCAAATCAAATCGGATCGGAAACCGCATTACAGTCTGTTTACCCAAAACTCAATTGAATTATGATGGATGGATGGGGTAGGTGAGCAGGGGAGGTGGCATATCAAATGAGCTTTTAATTAAGGGCTTTCGCATGCAAATTACCCTCAAGTGGATCCAAATTGGAATTAGCACAGACCCATAATTGGGGACAAGTACCTGGCCACCGCATGGATTTATGCATTATTTATGGAATATTTAGTCGGGGCTCTGAACAAACTTAATTAATTATTTATTGCTGATGGTTTTTCCAAGCCATTAAAGAAAATTACTAGTCAGGTTGATGGAAATGCGTTTTTTTTTCAGTAAGGGGGCTTGGCTCTTTTGTAATTGATAAAAAATTACAGATTTCAGGTGAATGGAAAAAGAGGTTTAACAGGTTTTTCATGACTCTTCAAAACTTAGTTTTTTTTTTAGACTTATATAGCTCTCAAAGCCTTTAATAACGTCAAAATTTATATAATTTTTTTGTATTATTTGTGGCAACAATTGTATTGCATTTTGAAATACTTTAAATTGTTAGTTTTAAAAGAAATGACAATGATTGTCAGTAAAACAAATTCTCTAAGGTATTCTTAATCAAGTTTAGGCAAAAAATTGTATTATTGTTTTCCAAACCAAAAGGGAGCCAAAATGTTTAAGCGAATGTTATCCTCAAAGGGACAAAATTAAGGAGTTTATGAATAAAATGCTTTAGGGCAGATTTATGGGGGCTCAGAGATATAGTGAGTGAGATATAGATTGATATTTTGGCTATATTCTGGAAGTCCTTCTTATAATGATCAGTAGTCTATATCCTAAATGCATTTTTTTCCCAAACAAGTGGAAGTACAAAAAAGTGTCTCGTAGCTTGGGTGTTTTTTAAGGTCTATTTTATAAATATAAGACCAAAAAAATTCCATTAAGTAAAACCGAATGTGCTTAACTTTAGTAGTTTAAAAATGCTTAACTTTTGTTAGTTTTTAATTCAGACCCATTATTAATTTAATAAACTTTTGAGAACTTCCAGAAGAGCGCTCTTTTCCAAGCACTTCCAGAAGAGCCCTTGTTCGGGAAAAGGCGACCCCTGCTTTACACCCATTATGGTAAATGGAGTATCCAATGGGGTTCATTACACCCAACCAAGTAGCCGAGCAATCGAGGAGCCCGCAGAGCAATTTGGGCTCCCGTGGCAAATGTCAACGGAGTGACACACAATTTGCTGGGCACATGCGAGCCGAGGAGCTGCATTCATTAGAGATCCCGGGTACGGGTTCGGGTTCCGGGTTCCGGGTAACCGGGGTACGGTTTCCACGTTCTGCTATGCTCGAGCGGGTAATTTACCACAAAATTCAAGGGGGCTGCCTGTGGGTGGGAGGTGGATGGTAGGTGGTTGTGTGTTTTGCGGCTAAATAATGGAAATTGCGCCATGTAAGCGAGCTCCATTGACGTCACACTCCGGACCGAGTGCATGTCGTGGCGAATATTGCTATTAGGGAAAATTAGGGAATTCGCAGCTCATCACGGCCCCAAGTAATACACAAAGTGTGATAATATGTGGAATGATCTTGGCGAAAAATAAATACGAGGATCCCAACAGAGCCTCCAGTGGAAATGTGTTCGCGGTATCATCGACGCCCCACCTTATCGCACCTTGTTAATTGTATTTCTTTCCGATTTCCAATTTCGAAAATAGCCGATAAGAAGGGTGTTGCCAAGTTAATTGCACCTACACTTATAGGCCTAGTATTATGGGTTTGTAGTGTCCAGTGGGGGTACAAATATAGAAAACCCAATGCTCTCCAGGTAGAAAAAACTATTAAAATAATTTTGCTTTAAACTGAATTAAAAAAAAAAAAAAAATACAAAACATTGCGTCTCAAAACATCTGTCAGATTGTTTCTAATCGCTTTGTACTTATAACACATTTGTTTTGTGTGCTTTCAGTGGGGTACATGAATCAAATGCATTTTCAAATAAAAATAAATAGACGGATAAAGAAAGTTTTATGGGAATATTAAAAAAAAAAATACATCTGTGGCTGCAATTATTCTGAAGAATCTGGAAAAATACTGTTGAAATGCGGTGATCCTTAGTGGATCAGGTAACACTGGAAAGTTTTTATTTATATACAAATTTGAACAAAATTCACTATCATTAATTCGTTAATTATATTCAGAAATTGTGTTAAAAATTTCAAAGCAATCGGTGCAGTAGTTTTTGAAATTATGAGGGGCAGCGACATTCAAGAAAAGTGTTGTGTGAAGAGTTTTGACTTAAAGTGACTTGCAGTTAAAAAACAAGATTCTTGAGATATTATGCATTTATTTGAATAAAAAAAATTGGAACATAATAGGAAAAGAACAAAATTTCAAACTCTATTCCGCTCTTTTGTCAATTATGAAATAAGAAATCGAATATTTAGAGCCTTGTTGAAAGAGAAAACACACTGGACATGTTTTTAAAACTTTACATGGAAGTATGTACAATATTAAATTAAAAACAGTATATTATACTCCCACTATAGCTCCGAAAGTTAGGAATTTTAAAGCTAAACCTGTACCACTAATTTCCCGATTAGCACTGTATTATTTTTTCGACTCTCCTCTAAACGTCGCTCCTCCTCCAATCAATTTGCACCCAAGCCCCTGTAAATAAACAAAGCTATTGTGCTAAGTGGCTTTATGGCTGATAACTATATGGTATATATTATTTAGTTTCCAGTACATGGCACATAGCAGGTTGTTAGGGAGCAAGTAAGGTCGAATAATCGTAATTTTCAGGGGAGTTGAAAATCGAAATCGAATCAAAACGAATGCCATGGTGCGGAAAAGTCGCGAATGCATCGCCTGATAAGAATGTCTGCTGCTGTCAGATGGTTCTCATGGATATCTGGCAGAGTGCCAGGACTGGGTGGAATTTGATAAAACGCAGATGGAGAAACAAAAGCAAGTGATGCGGCGAATGAGGAAATCAATCCCAGCGGGCGGGACAGCCTGATAGGGGAAAGTCGTCGGAAAATCGGAAAGCTTTCAGCGGCAGACACGAGCCCGGAGAATGTGAAAAATCATCGAGGAAACAATGCCAAAACATATCCAAATACGAATATTATCCTTTTAAGAGGTCATCGAAGTTCGAATGCAGAAATTTCGTGAAACATCTGGAGGGGAATGGGAAAAACTTGTGTACCCCAAAAATTTCACAGCTCATGCGCATGTTTGGCCTTTGTTATGATTTTTCACTTTCTGATAAGAGGATGTCCACAGCAGCCCGCCCACGCACCTCCCACATCTCGATTTTCCGCACTTATGTAAGTGTTAACTTTTGCGGTTGAAGGTCGTTCAGTGAACTTGAATGGCCCCTCGCGAATTCCATCTCTTCAATTGAAGTTCTCGCAACGCAATTTACAATTCCTACAAATAATTAAAAAAATGTTCTATTCCGCCGCCGTTCATCCAGTAATTAAATCCACGATTCGCCGCGTTATGGAAAAAACGAGCTTAGTTTCGAAGACGGGACGGGTAAGCCGAGGCTGGGCGAGCCCTCTGCTAGAAATCATTCATGCTGCTGGCGGCTCTAATTTAATTATTGCCTTGTTTCAAAGTTCTGCCGCCTCGCTAATGAATCTATTACCTCCCAGATAAGTTTCGATAATTTTTTATAGCCGTTTGATTGCGTTTTTCAATTACTTGCGATAGCGAATTTTGGTCAAAGTTTTTTTCAAACACTTTTTGTTTCATTCAATCAGCTGATTTTTCTATATATTTATTTAATAGATAAAGAGAATATATGGAGACGGAGATTTTTAACCATAAATATTTATTTTTATGGCTCGCAAAAGCCAAAAGCAAACAATGAAATTTATATTCTTTGTTTTAAGGCTTTGTGTCTTGTCTTTTTTTTGTTTAATTAACAAAAAAATTAACGTTTATTTTGAGATCAGCTGTTTTATTACACTAATTTTAGGATAATATTTCATAAAAACAAACACTTTTTCACTCACTTTTCATGTTTTTTTCCATTCACCGTTAGCATATCTTTTTTTACAGTTTATGGCTTTCACGTTTACCGTTCGTTTCACGGCCCCAACAGCCTAACAGGTGTCTGACAGAGGGTGGGGCCAGTCAAGAAGAGGAAGAGCGTGAAGGATAACGAGGTGAATGATTTAGTGGAGCGCTCCCGCCTACCGAAGCGTGAATAAAAGGGCGGCAAAGCGGAATACAAACAATCGGCACACGGGACGAGCGGATATGGCGTGCTGATGCCATTAAATTGGGTTTATGCAAAGGGGTGAGGGGTTTGGGGTTCCAATACTGGTAATGACGTCGCGTTTTATGCGACTCTTTTAACAAAACTCACCTTTTCAAGCTCCTTCTCAATCTCGCCGGCACGAATCACCAGAGGACCACGCACCGCGTACTCCATGGCGATGAAGTTCGGGTTGATGTTGTCCAGGTTGAGGGATTTCTCGTTCGACGGCATCTTGGGGCTGGTGGAAAGTGATCTGGAATGTGGGAAGCTTCGGTTGGCACTTTTATTTATTTATTTTTTTTTTTTTGCTTTTATTCCGCCGCCCCGAAGCCCGGCAGAGAGAGAGCCGTGGGAGAGCGCGACCAGGTGGGCTTTCAGAGTTGCCAGATGCCACCGAAAACAATCGTGGCCAACTTTTAAGTTAAGTTTTCGGTTTGAATTTTGTATTTAAAAGCGACTGCCTTTGGATCGCACTCCCCACTGGCGGCGGCAACCTTCACCTACCGACGGGCGTCTAACGGTGAATGGCTGGTATTCGCCGCTAGCACTGCTGTTTGAATGCCGCTGCTGGCGCGCTGCTGACGCGTCGTTTTCGCCGCAACATTGTTGGGGCCATTGTTGTTGTGCAGGAATGCCCTCCAGCGGCGAATTACGAGTTGTTGTTGCCTCAGCTGGTGCTGTTGTTGCTTCAATGTGGCAGACACTGTGGCAGTGGCAGGCTTAATTAGCATTCGACTCATGTTTCTAAAAGAGATACAAAAAAAACACAAAACAATTTCAATTAAAAAAGAAGCGAGTGGCAAAGACAGCTCGTAGATAAAAGAAGAAGAACCGGTAAAGCCAGGGTGGCAAGCGGAGACTCCTATAAAACGGGGTGGGTGTGGGGGTATAAGAGTTGGCCTCCTGTTTTCTAAGAGCGGCGAATTAACTTATCAGTAAAAATACGTATAAAAAAATATAAAGAAACTTATCAATAGAACTCTTGTGGGTTGATTAGTTATTTATGGGTCGTATAGTTACATAAGCCAATTGATTAAATATTGACAGGCCCATGGTAAGCTGTTTAATTTGTTTGCGCGCTACTGAAGAAGAGGAAGCAGCTGATGCGGCGAATGCACTTCCAGCCTAGACACGAACCAACAGCTGCACTTGGGCGGCAAATTCAAAAGTGCAGCGAAATCACGGGACAGAAGCTTAGATCTCAGTTTTAAAACTAATTAAATAATATAATAATAATAATAAACCTTAAAATGGTAGCTGAAACTATAATCTTGAAACCAAGCTGCTTATCACCGTAAAACTTTATTGTTTTCGGTAGCATTTTATGGCTTTTTTTTTTTGTTTTTTAGTCGAGAATCGTGTCTATGGTTTAACGGCTTTATTTTCTGCGGATTCTGGAATTCCAGCGGATTCATTGGCCGCTTCCCTTATCAGTTGAGCGTACTTTTGACTTTGAGCTAGAATCGGGGTTTAGCTTATCAGTGACGTCCCAGACCGAGCTTACAAATACACATTCTGTGTTCTCTCAGATCCAGATTCATGGCAGGGTCTCTCGACGGCCCCCATTTTTCAGATTTTTGCACTTTGATACGCCAATTGCGTAATGCAAATACATATATACTATATACCATAACAGCGGACAAAGAAATAATACACCTGCATATAGTATTCTGGGATGGGGGAACTCAAATCACTCGAAAGCGTCAATCAGCCGCATCTGTCCTTTTAGCATCTGCGTTTTTTAGAATTTAAAAAATGAACCAACACAGCTGAAACATGTTTCTATATATATGCATATCTTATTCTGGTATATATCGGGAATATATAAGATCCATTGTTTGCTGAAAACCAAAACCCGTACTCGATCTATTTGCCTAAACACGTTTTTTGTCGAATCGAAGAAGGTTGTTCGGAACCGGTTTCCGTTCTGTTTTTGTTTATGGGAACAGTAATCCAAGTCCCAATTGGAATCGGGATTCTTTGATTACGTACAGTGGGGTCTGGATATAATCTATGTAATGGGAGACGTCTTTAAAATATTGCCATTTTTATTTTCTTAGACAGTTTCGTTTAAGACTTTGTAATTTATTAAAATTCGAAATTCGAAATGAGGATATACATTTTCTTCTTGTAATATTATATTTTATAAATTTACAAAATGTTTTTTAATAGTTTTTAAAATGTACAACATAAAATATCATCCATAAATAAGATTTAAAGAATTTAAAAAAAAATGATTATTTTTTTTAATAATGTTCTTATTATCTTAAGCCTTTAGAAGGAATGAAAATAATAATAAAATACATTTGTACATATATAAATAATGAAAACTATATATAAAAAAAAAAATAATGAATAAAAAAAATGAAAAAACATTGAAATGAATTCTTAAAAAAATATGTAAATATCAATTTTATTAAAGATTTGTATGTAAACATAACAATTTTACTAGAAAATTTCCTTAGAAAAGAAATATTCACATTATTGAAAATAATTTAAAAAAATATGCCATTTTTTTCTGTAATTCTAATTACTACTTCACTTTTACTTTTTTTAATCCCTTAGAAATTTTAAATAAAATTATTAAAATTATATTAAACATCAGGTGACCTCGTAAATATGTAAGAAAATTGTTCTTTGGTTTATTAAAAATAAAATATAAATAAAATTTCCATTTAATCTGATCATTTTAAGCAAGTTTATAAATTGAAAATACATCTCCTGCGGAAAATATCTGCCTTAAACTTGTGGCAACTTTTTTGTTGAGTGTATAAATAATTTGTTTGGTCCTATTTTTGCTGTTTGTGTCTGAAGCATTGTTTGCGATTTGTTGTGACAACAAAATGCGACTTATGCAACGCGCCTCCTAAAAAAGCGATTCTGGACTTTTGCCTGCACTTTGCCCCATTAACCGTTAGCAAAGCTCTCTCTAGACTATCTATGTAGGGCCCCCCCTGGGTGTATATTGCCAAACATGCAGAGTATGCGGACATCCCCTCGCGGATAAGATAGTCGCGATAAGCTCTGGATAATTAAATAGAACTTGAAAACTTTTCACATGACACTCTTGATCCCGGGAGGTGCACGGCGGGAGGAGGAGGTGGCATAAATTATAACCAAACGTCAGCGTATTATAACTTAATTGACACGTAGGGCGAGTAAATAAATAAAGAAATAACGCAGGAGGGGGTGATAATTGGTTTGCTAAACAGCTGTTGGCGCCGCACGCACACATAGAACACAACGAAAAAAAAAATAGAAAACAAAAAAAAAATGAATGGAGAAGCAACAATTTTTGCGGCTTTTGTTTGAGACACGCAATTCAATTAAGTATTAACAATGAAAAAAAAAATAGACGAAAACACGACGCACGCTAAACGGTGAACACAAATCACAGTACCTTGCTTTTCGGACTTGATTCAATTTCTTTTTTGGGCCGCAAATCACTTTCACTGTCACTGCCTCGCGTTCCAACTAGACTGCCGCCCTGCTCCGTTCCCAATCAGAATGTGTGCCAGCGCTTCTGCTTCTGGTTCTGGTTCTTGTGCTTGTTCTTGTTTGTTTTTGTAGTTCAAGAGCGGAGCAGCAGCCTCAATCGATTTTTCGCTGCACTTTTTAATTCTCTCACCTTGACGGGTGCTAGAGGAAGGCGAAGCGGAAGGGGAAGGAAGTGCCTAGGGAAGGCTACAAGATACAAGATAGCGGTAAACAGAAGGTGTGCTCGGCGATTATCTAACGGCGTGTGTTTGTTGATCGCAAAAATCCCATATTTCGTACATATGTAAACTTATTAATAAACTTATCTGCACATTTTCATATATATACGTGCCTAATATTGTATGTTGGATGCGTGCGAGTGTGTGTGAGTGCGGCGGTGGTGGCGTGTCGGTGTGGGCGAGTTCCAATCAGAAAATCAAAGCTTCCTTGGCCGCTAGCCGCAATTAAACAAGTGAACCGAGTGAGGAATCGAACCGCAACCGGAGACAAAAAGCAGCTGCTCTGGCGGCTGTTTCTCAGTCACCCCAGTCGCTGTTTTTAAAAGCAGCGGTATATACCAAAGCAATGGAGCGAAAGAGCGGCGGTTACGGCGGCAGCGATTAGTTTTTAAAATATCACGTCGCCAGCCCTGGTCTCTATCCGTTACAAGCGATAGATCGATAGATCAAGCATTAAAAGCTCTCAAAAGTAACGGAATAAGCTAATTAAATAAATCAATTGTAACTATTTGCATGTATAAGTTTAAAGTTTAAAACAAGCTGTTAAGGATAATTTCAGAATTTAAATATCTAAAAAAGGTTAAAGCTAAGGTATTTATTTTTTGTTCTTTTTAGTTTTAGTGAACCACAATCTTTTATTTGTATACATAAGAGAGACTTTTTTCTACCGACGGTATTTAAAATATTTTTCCTACTTTTTTAAATTAAAATATGATAAAATGTAGTTAAAATGTTTACAAATTTTAGGACTTTTATTTTTTTTTTGTATTTAAAGTATTTATTGTAATTTAAGCAATAAGAGCAATATATTTTCGGATATCTTTTCAAATCCTTAAGATACATTAAAAACCTTTACTAGCTTGTAAATTATTTCTAAAAAATGGTATTTGTTCTTTTTTAAATAATGAAGAAACGGTTTAATTGTATTATATTATTAAAATTGTAACATATAGCACCTTTACGAATTATTAATGTTACAAATTGTTAGAAACTAACCGCTTAAAATATTTTTATAAAAGTTAAAGTAACAGCTTATTACGATTTTTTAATTTATTTTGATTTGGGATTTATAATCTGAAAATCTGGGCTTTCCTTTTAAACATTGTTTTTACAAAATATTTCCAATATATCCAATACGTTATATTCCAAAAAATACTTTCCATTATATTTCAGCTATTTTCTAATTAATTCAAAAGTTTTAAAAAATGAATAAAAATCTAAGAGATTGATATAAGAGATCTAAGAGAGAGATAACCAACTTATGATAAATTGAACTTAATTTATATCTAATTAAGTTGTTAGTTGAAGAAATTGAGAAATATTCAGGTAATTCAAAGGAATTGAAAAATCATGATTTTTTACCTTAATTTTATGTAAAAGTGTCAGATCCTCCGGTTCCAATTTTCTGCAATTTATTACAATTACATGATTATTACTAAATTAAAAATTAAAAAAAAAAAAAAACAAGATTAACTTACCAGTAAATTTTTTAAAAAAGGGAAAATAATTTAAAAAACCATATCTAGGTGTGACGGGAGTGTTTTGCGGTCCAACTTTAAGGGAACATCACAGATATCCATTAATATCCTTCAGTTCCTTTAATTTTATTGTGTAAGTGTTAATGTATTAAAAGTTAAAAAGTGTTGACTGATTTAATGATTTGAAGTAAGTGACAGAAAGTGTAATGAAATGAAATGATTTAAATGTCAAGGTTTCCTTATGTTAAAGTGTTTAAAAAAATCATATAGTTGCTGGTACTATTTAGGTATCCTTTTTTATATACGAGTTAATATTTTCTAAGATAATGAACTATGTCATAGTAATTATTATATTATATTTAAATTTAAAATTTATTCAAAAAGTATCCAAAAAATGTTTAAAAAATGTATTAAATATAAATATGGCTTGAATTAATCAGAAAGGAATATATAAAATATTGAATTATATAAAAAATAGTTTTAATTTATCTAAGATTAAACGAAATTTAACTCAATAAATTTCTCTGTAGACTCATAGACTCCGTTTGTCATCTTGAGCCCAAATATGTTTATCATAAAGGGTCTGAAATACATTTTCCGAGCGTTAGAAACATCTGGTTTCTAGATAAGTGGCGATCCTGGTGCCAGACTGTCTGGGCTCTTAGGATTTCAGGATCATATATCCAAACATAAAAAAAGAGAAACCCGGGTCAGATTCTAACCAAAACTCAGACCCATGATTTCCGAACAAATTGTAGCAAATTGAAGGGATAACGCCTCTTGGTTTTTCGGGTTCCAAAAAGGAGTTAAGAATACACGAGGTTTTTGTTTTATATTACAAATATTATTATTTATAATATATATTTGTATATTGTGGAGTTTTTTTTTCATTAACTTTTTGAGTTTAAACTTTTAATTTGTTAATTTGTTGTCTGCAAGGTCTGCAAGGGTTTACAATGGGGCCTTTAATACCAGAATTATTTCGTTTTGATTAACGAGGCCCAATAGGTTCTGTAAGAAGTTTACAGCTGATAGACATTCTGTTGGATACAAAAGTTAATTCTGAATTATTAAAATATGTTACAATATGTTAAATATGTTAAAATATGTAGAGCCAAATTTGTCTTCCTCCCTGCATTATTTTGAAGATAATTTGATTAATTGATGATTTGATCTGAGGGGATAGAAAACAAGGAAGAACAGATTCAAGATCGAACAACTCGACTATACTCGACCCCTGGTTTCTCTCTTTGCTCAATTATCTTCCATTTAAAGTCACATTAGATTATATATATATTATGTAACTAAATTAATAATTAGATACGGTTCGTCTCATCATAACTTATAGTTTCATAGATCTTGATCTTTTATGGCCTCTTAGAAATAAAAGATCATATCGACGTCATCCCGTTTATGACTACCAGGTATATATGTTAATAGGTTTATATAACATATCCCATCCAAACATCTCGGGTTCCCAATCCCGGACTGTGCGAGAGACAACATCGGTAGTGTCACTTGCCTGACCAGAGGCTTTGATAAGATTTGGTGCCACGGGAGTCAGGAACCCAACGGTGACTTTACTAGCAAAAACGGATAAAATAATAACTATTAAGAAAGATCGGAAAAAGGTTTTGGATAGGCCTTGGTCTTTAACCGAGGACGATACCATGAACAGATTGTCTTCTTTCGGTATCCTGCAGATTTGTTCCAAAGGGGCGCTGATTGACGTGAGATTAAGCCAACGTAGGAGGTTATGACGCAATTGACTTCAATTCCATCCAAACAATCCAATTAAATCAGGAAAACTATATTTGTAAGGTTTACTTTTATAGATGCTTTGTTTTATTTCATTTGAAACTTAAGGCTAGACAAAAAAAGGTTCCTTAAGAGTAGGGCTATGTACAAATTGATTTTTGTTAAGTTCTTCTGGAACTACAGGACATTCTTGTTCACACATATCCTTGTCCTCGGCTACGTCTTGATGCTCATGATGGCCTCGATGGAGAAGCTGAGTTTGGGTTTCTTGGCGGGAATCGCGGATGGACTGGAGCTGGAGGAGATAATGCTGGTGGGCGTTGGCGTGAAACTGTTCACGGGCGAGTGGAGCGGCCGCATTGGATGGATTGATGGATATGTGGGCCGCTCCTGGCGCATCATTGAAGCGGTAACGGGGGCGGATGCAGAGGCAGCGGCGGCGGCTGCGGCGGCCACGAACAAAGCATTCCCGCCCAGGGTCGCCTCCATGGCGTAGTTCAGTTCCGGGTCGGCGAAGGCGCGACGTTTTCGCATTCGCTCCATCAGGGGCGAGCTGAACGTGGGAAAGCGCTGCTTGTACTCTGGAAAAAGGACACCCGGAAAATTAGTAAGGACCTTCTAGGATGCGGCGGATAATTAGAAAAGATTACACGATCATTTTCGAGATTATTGCCTCAAGAAAGGGACGCCCCAGGCATTAGTTTCGGGGTTTCATGTCAGATACATAAATGTGTTCCCAAAAGAGTATTTTTTAGATCATAAAGACTGTTTATTATATCTCTAGATAACTTTTAATATCCTTTTGTGATTACCGTAAGTCTAGAAAATAACGAAATCTTAAGAAAAGATAAAAATAATACTTTAAAAAAATCATCAGAACAGCATAGATATCATTCCTATATTATATTTCGATTTTATGTCAAACAAAATGTATTTATTTTCACAAGAATAAGAAAATTAGACAATCCTTCTTTTAAAATTGCAGAAATGAATTTAGAAATCCTAGGTCCTTCTTTTTTTAGAGTAATACGACCCCAGGATCCCGATCCCGGCCAGACAGTCTGGCACCAGGATCGCCACTTGTACGGAAACCAGATGGAAAAGTCAATTGCTGTTGCCACATACTCCTGCCTCCTACTCCTGCCCCATCCTCTTGCCACACACTTCTGCCACATACTCCTACCCCATCTCTCATCCCCGAGAGGGTTTTCCGTTTTGGTCGCATATCAGTTTTCCAAACGGACGGATAGACGGACAGACGGACGGACGGACATCTCAAGTGATTGGAAAATGTGCGTACACACTTCGAGGCGTCGGATTTCAATTGTTTTTCGTCAGTCCAATAATTGCTGTTGTTATTGTTGCCAGTTTCTGGTGTTGGTGTTGTTATTGTTGTTGCAGGGAATCAGTCATTTCCTGTCTTCGGTCTGGGGAAGATTTTCGGGAGGGTTACCAATCCCCGATCCCCTATCCTCCGCTCTCCGATCTCCGGTTACCGCTCCTCCGGGCCAGACAGACTGTCTCCGCATGGCCAGTGGTGGAGGAAATGAGGTGGCGGAGGAGGGAGTTCTCCTTGTGGGTCTAACCCCTGACCCTCTACCATATCTACCATATCTGTCATATATCTTTATCAGGTCTTTAACTAACGAATTTTAAAATCCAAAAAATTTTACAAAGTTGCATAGGAAGTAAGTCTTTGCAACTTTGTAAAAAAATTTCTAATTGGCTTCACCATTATTAAAAATCTCTATTCTTGAGATGTTACTACAAAATTTTCTTGAATTTTTCAAGTATAATAATATTTCTCTTAATTTTAAAAGAAAAACTTACATCTAACGCATTGAAGTGCAGCTTTTAATTTAAATCATCGCTTTCAAAAGTAACATTCGAATTCTAGGAAATAATAAACCTTGTAACAGTGCAAAACATAAAAAAATCCCATCAAACGTGGTTTAATTTTATGCATTTAAAGTAAACATGGAATAATTTGTTTTATCAAATTTTATAGTTAAAATAAAAAATATCTATTTTATAAATTTTCCAATTTTTTTTTTTTGATTGTCTTTTTTTGATTCCTTTTTATGAATTGAAATCACAATTGATTTTAAATATACAAAAACAACTAAAAATTTTTGAAACTCTTTTAAAAACACTCGGAAATTTTGAAAGCCCCATAGTTTTGTTTCGAAAACTCACCTTCCATGGCAGCGGTGATGTGGAGCGTGGATTGCTGGAGGCTGCGAAGCCGCTGTTTGTAGATCCTTTTTTGGGCCAGGAGGGCTTGTCTGGTGGCGGAGGAGGAGGAGTGAGAGCTGGGAGGTGCTGGCATCTGCGGAGGTGGCGGCGAGGCAGTGGTATGCGAGCTGGAGTCCTCGCCCTCACTGCCCGAGCATGGTGCCGGCGTGGCCGAGGAGGTGGAGCCGGCGGTGGCCTCCAGAGCCTCCATGGTCTGCTGGCGGCGCAGGGCCACCTGGGCGGCCATCACTCGCTGGCGGTCCACTACCAGCTGGCAGTTGGGGCAGCAGCACTCGCGCCACCGGCACAGGCGCTTGTGTCCTTTCACGCAGGATATCACGCCGTGGTTGCGGCACCTCGCGCACTTGGGCGTCCTCAGGAGGCGGCGCTCCCTTTGGCTGTTCCTGTCCTGGCTCATTTCTCTATTCTCACTGATCACTGACCACTGGATGACTGGATGACTGGGTGACTGGGTAACTGAATGGCTACTGATCACTGTCCCGCGATCTCTGATCGACTAAAAGGATCCCGTCCCGGACACGGACATTTAAGGGGCGACCGCACCGGCTACTTGTCGCCGGCAGACAGTCTGGCAGCGTCAAGTGGTTCCGTCCCCAGGGATCGGACCCGCGCATCAGCCAGACTGGCGATGCAGGCTGCCTCGGGAGGGGGCAAAGAAGTGCGGTCGGGCACCTCGCCTGCCATTGGCTGCTAATCGCTGCCTCTAAATTTAGACGGTCCAATGGCCGCACAGATGGTCCGCATCAGTATCCGAAAGATACATTCGGTCACGGTCAGCATTCGCTAAAAGCGACAGAAGAAACTGCGCCTTTTTGTTAGAACTTTTTACCTAAATTCATTTTGTGGTTAGCCTAAAAATCGTAATAAGTTTTAATTACCATTAATATCATTATTAGCATAATTATTATCATATTAAAGGTAATAGTTATTAAATAAAGTATCTAAAAGATTTAAGATAAAAACCTAAAAAAAATCTAAAAATAAAATAATGCTTTGTATTTAATTTATGACTTTGAAAAGTTATTGAAAAATTAAAACCCATTTTGTAATTAAAAATATTAAAAACTAATTCAATAAAACGTATTTAAGAGACTGTCCCAAATTTTAAGATTATTTCGTTTTTTCTAGATCAGAATATTAAGAGGATAAGACATATTCATCTCATATACATGTGTTATATAAAAAATTGTTTCGCAAAAAGTAATTGTTAACTTAATTTATTGACAAAATCAAGGCAGAGTCCTTTCTTTTCATTTAAATATTTAATATATCTGGGTTTTAATTATATTCCAATTTAAGTTAAATTTGTTAAAATTTTTAACCTTTAATTGCTAAAAACCCTGCTCCTGAATCTTTACCCTTTATGAAAATTCCTCATCACTTTCCATTTAGCGAAGTACGACTGTGATCTCCCATCTGTGGACCCTTTGTTTGGACTTGACACTTCGAGAATACGCATATTGATTTCTGCTTTGTTCCTTTAATATTCGTATTTATTTATTTGACTTAATTGTGGTTTACTTGTATAACAATTTGTAGCATTATCTCGTATATAATATATATAGCACGTACATCCATACATATATTTGTTTCCGTATTCCGTATTCCGTATTAATACAAATTCAACACGATTTAAAATTAAACTATTCTTTAGTCATTAGTTTAGCTAACAAGCAGTATTAAAAAAAAGAGATTTCTTCAGCGTTTTACAATATACGAGTATGTGTAGTATTTGTAGAGTTTTTTAGGGGAAAGGACTTTCCAAAGAGGCCTTTTTAAATGCTTTCTCTATATGGAAGCCAGTACAGTGCGTTTCATCGGCGATTGTCAGCCAGTTTTCAATCAAGAGATATGTCAGCGAATTTGTCTAGTTTTTTGAAATTGGAAAATTTATAGAAGGGAATCGCACTGTCTTGGCTCTGGTTTTCTGGTTTTCTTTTTATTAAGAGTATTAAAAAAATTTGAGTGACTTTTAAATGGATTGCATAGATTAAAGCTTCAGCTAGAAGTGTGCCAGGTCATAGATCATTTCTTCTTTTCTTTGTTTTTTTCTTTTATTTTTTTTGGTCAAAATACAGGTGCGACTAGAAAAGGATACCCAAGGACATTGTGCTATCGAGTGCTCTTGGCTTCTATAATTATATAAAGTGTGTTTTGTTCACAAGGATCCAGCGGACAGTCTGGAAATTCAGGGGGAAATGGGGCCTTCCTATAAGATTTCTGTAGAATAAATGCTTGCAAAGTTATTGTCCTTTACTGTTTGAAAAACGCTCTCTAAACTGCAAATCTATATGTCCTGTCCGTATATACGAGTATATAGGTATATCCTCGGAATAAATCTTGATCCTTGAACCAACTAAATCTAATTACAAAACACGCGGCCCTACAAAAATCGAACAAACGCAAATCACAAAGGTACAAACGATTGTAGATACATATCTGTATATAATATATAATTTATATATATAATATATAATGCATTATATAATAACACATTCTATGGCTATGGATTGCAACTATTATAAACAATTTTATTCAATATTCCGATTCGATCTGTGTTCGCTTTGGTATTCACTTCGTTTTCGTATCACATTTCTTAAAGGGCTTACCATTTCCAATTCTATCGATTTGAATCGATTTAAATCGATTATCATCGATTTAAAATAAATTTCGATACCGTTTTCGATTTCGGTTTTAGACTGGGTGTTAAATTCAACAACAATTGATTGCCTAACAACGATCTATCCACAGGGTTTCAATATAACAGGTCTCCCGTACAGCACGCGAAATAATTGTAACTGCCGGCGGTGGCCACCTGGTCTTGGGCAGAGTTTCTGGAATTTTCAGCTCGGGAAACTCGAGATGTCACTTGGTCTGAGTTCGAACACTTGGGTGTTGAAATTGAAACAAAATACACAAGTCTTTTGTGGTATGAAATTTCCTATTTCCAAATTTGGTTTGATTCCTAAAGTTTGCATTTTACGAATTTTGATTTCTTCTGGATTTCCTTCTAATTATATATTTTAATCAAAAAGATTTCTCACTTTATATTGTGTTTGAAAAACATTAATGTATCTCAATACATATGCTATCTTATTATTGTTTGGAATTTAATAAAAGATTTCAATATGAAAATTGAATACTAAACATTTTTCACTTAATGAAATATCTTTTGGGAATTAAGTTAATCAAATTTACATTAATGTTCAATGTTTTCGAATCAATTTTAAAAATATCCATGTTTTTAGAACCTCTTTTTATTTGGCCTAATGTATGCATAGAAAATTTATCTAAAAGCACTTATTAGATCAACTTTGCTTTGAAAATAATTCATTTTGTGATAAATTGTATTATTAGAAAATCAGTTTAACTATTAAATAATAGTTATAAGATATATTAAAATATATTAAAATTGATTTTAAATCATTTAAATCACATTAAAGCCTCTTTTTATAGATTTTTGAAATTGTTCTTTTGAAATATTAAAAAGTTTCGGATGAGATAGAACTATCCAAGAATATTTTATTATATTGGATTGAATAAATGATTATGATTCTCTTAAGAGAATTCTAGAGGGAAACTCTTAAATCTCAGTGCATTTTTCCAAAACCCAATTAAATTCAAATCCCAAGTGATCCACCGCCACTTTGCAATTATGTCTGGTGCTGTAGCCGTATCCCTATCCGGCAGATAGTATTTTTGTGTATATAGTCGGTATATAGAAATCTTTACATAACAATTAGTGCGCGACAGTGTAGATATATATAACTAGTAAATAGGCTCGAGGTCCTTTGGTGCGGGTTTTTAAAGTTAGATTACATAATACTTCTGGTTTTATTCCTGGTATTTGTGTTCTTCTCCTGTGGGGAGGGGGTTTCTCTGGGAAGCAGTAGAAAAGTAGGAAATCCTTCAACGCCGAAGAGAATGCAATTTTCCAGCCGCCAATTGGGCATCGCCGGATCAGAAGACGCCGCTCTGCCACCTCAGACGATGCTGTTACGCTTGGCGCTGGTCCGCTGCAGAGTGCTCTGCATGGCGGCCACCACCGCCTCCGCCCCGCCCGCGAACACCGGCTGGTTGACCGCCCGCCGCAGGACGTGCCACATGGCCACCGGTTTGCGGAGCGAGGAGAGCATCTGGTGCCAGTGCCGCAACCCCTTCCCCACTGCGCAGCTACCCGCGACTACGTGCCCCAGCGGCAGCAGCCCGCCCCCGCCGGTCACCCCGAACACCGTCAGCCTTAGCCGGGCGGTCGTCAGGCTCGGCGGTGGCACGTTGAAGATCACCGACTCATTGAAGATCGGTCCGCGGTCCTTCCGCTTCAGCGAGGTCCTCTTCTTCAGCACCTTGCGCTCGTTGTCCATCAAATAGACCTGTTTGTGGGGGAGAGAGACACCAATGGGTTAAGGAATGTGTCTTGATTTGGCTGAGGGTTAAATAAGTTCTAGAAAATTCCCTTGTTCAGGAACCCTTTCTTTGACATCTGGTAAGTGAATCAAAAAATGGTAAATGTAATATGCTAATAAAAAAAAACTTCTTTTTTGAAACCGCAGGTGATGAATGCACAGCAGCTCGTTTCATGAATAAAGCTTCGAATTGAAATCATACTTCCATAAGAATCTTTAAATAGAACCTCCTTACCTTAACAAAGACGCTTTGGACCGTGTCCGCGGGGTCCTGCTCCCTGATCTCCGTCTGCTTCTGGTTCGGCTTGTCCTCCTTTTCAGGGTCCAGCTTCAGGTTCCGGGCCTTGACCACTACGATGGTCAGCCGCTCCGCCGTGGGCAGGTAGCTGAGCGAGAACATAATCTCGCCCCATCGGGCGTTGCACTTGCGAGAGTCCGAGAGCGGAATCCAGGTGGTGATGGGTTTAGGCGACTCCCCGATCTCCATCTCCGCCTCGCCGATGAGCGTATGGGCGGGGCCGCTGTGGTACAGGTGGAACCAGAGAGAGTGACGCGCCTGACGCTTCTGGAGCCAAAAGTTGAAGCTTTCGTTGTAGTTGGGGGTCCCTGTGGCCCGAACCACCTGGAAGAATAATAGTGGATCAAGGATAACGACTCGTTTAAGAACTCTTCTTGTCAGAAATATCCCTTAGAAGGACTAGCTTACCTTTGTTTGCATGGCTCCGGGATGATCGGGTACCAAATAAACTCGCACAAAAGTGTCCAGGGAATCCATGCTAAAGGGACAGATGAGTCCTTTAGCCTCCAGGACACTGACTGTGAGCTCCAAGCCCTGATTGCTGATGCAGTTCCTTCGACAAAAAGAATAAATTTAATCCAGACTCCGACATTTTCCATGAACTCACTTATCGTAATGCAATCCGACGCAGAGATATCCTGTGATCTGAGTGTAGGGCTGGTCCAGCTGCTCCAGGACCAGGTTGGACTCCGAGGTGACTGAGTCGCAGGACACCGCCCGCTCCAGGTTGATTCCTTCCATAGATCCCGCCGCCGAGCCCGATCCGGAGTCCAGGGATACTTGCGAGCTGTTCCGCCTGCCCAGGCCCATTCCCAGGCTCAAAGTCGAGTCCTGGCGGAGCAAGGACCTGCCGAAGGACCAAGTACCATTTCCATTCCCGTTCGCATGCCCCAGTCCGTTCCCATTGGCCACCGATCCGTTCATGCCCAGCTTCCGAAAGAGATAGTCCTCGGAGATGGTCTTCTGCAGCAGATGAGGTCCTTTGACGCGTTGCGAGAGGCCCGTGAACGGATTCGTGCCGTTCTGGAGCTTCAGCAGTCGACTTGAAAGGCTATTCGTGTCAACGAAGGGATTGCCATTGTGATGACTTGAGGTTTCCGAGCCAGTAGGACCACTTTGGACAGGAAACGACTGAGTAGGCTGGGAAACGGAGGCGTTACCTGTGGACATTATGATTTTTCGTTTTAATACATAGTTTCTCAGTTGAGACTACCTCAAAGTAAAGTATCATCTTACATTTTCATTATTTCTAAAGCTCGATTCTTTAAAAATATAGATTAAATCGAGAAATCGAGACAAAAAAGTATATTAATCGATATTATCTATAATTTATGAACAAAGCATCGAAAATATCGATACCGAAATACCTAATCAAATCTAATTGTACTTCTTTGTGATAAGACGTCTATATATTTGATTTTTATTTATTTATTTTTTTTACAGATTGTAGAATAGAATAGTTACAAAAAAATATTTTCATAGACCCTGAAAGTGAGTTTAATAAGGAGAGTACCGGGTATTATATTTGAGCATATTCGTTATTCTTTGTTGCGAGTTAATCCGAAATTAAACCGATTAAAAACCAAATTTTCATTTGACATCCACACATATCTTATAAAACTCTTTATAACCGCATTTGTAATCAGTTTTAACCCAAAAAAGGAATTTACTAAGCCCATCTATATGGCTTTCCCTGATTTCCCCTTTTAAAGCATAAAAACTTACATGAGGAGGAAATGTCAGGAGTCGAGATCGTGGAAACTGGAGGATCTGCCACTGGAAGGCCGGGGATCATCTGCTCCGTGGACTCGCACAGAAAAGGGTTCGTGCTGGAGTTTCTCCGTTTGAGGGCTGGAATGCGTCGCTCCGTCTCCGGCAGGAACTCCGGCTGCTGGTCCAACTCCGACTGGGACACTCCGTTCAGGGCTTGACCCACCAGGGAGACTTGGCGCTTGGCAATGGGCCGGGGAATGGCGGTGGACGAGAGATTCACGGAGGCGGAGGTGGTGAGCCGCGGGGGAGGAGGCGCCTCCAGGGGCTGGGGCAGGACACCGTTGCCCATGGACCCGTTCTGGCGCAGGCCAGAGGATCGGGGCTCCGGATCACCCAGCTCCTGGTCCTGGCTAAAGGAGAAGGTTACCGTCTTGGTGGCGGGTCCGGCGCTGTTCGGTGCTGGGGCAGGCCGGAGCGGCTGTGGCGGAATGCTTACGTCCGCCTGGGGCAGGTTCCACAGCGGAGTGGTGACCTCCAGGGAGGTGCTTGTTCCACCGGAGCCTCCCACCAAGCAGCCGTTCATAAGGAGCAGCTGCTGGGAGCGATTGTGATCGTCCTTATCGATAGTATCGAAGCGCTTGAAGCTGCCACTGGTGCTCAGCAGAAACTCCGATCCGGACTGGATCTGCAAATTATGAAATTATTGGGAAACTCCTTCCTATTAAGAATCCGGAGTACTTACACTGGCCATGTAGCCGTTGGCGTGAAAGAGCTTGTGCTTGTGGTTGGAGAGCCCGATCTTCTCCTCCTTGCTGGACCGCATCCTCATCCAGCTGGCGGCTCTCGGGCCGAGGCAGTGGCAGACGAACAGTACGCCCATCACCAGGACCGCCAACAGCAGGAGCGCCAGGCTGGCGAAGGACATCATCGCTAGCGGAGTGCCTTCCATGCGTCACTTACCACCTCTGAATCGCAATCATTTCTATAACTTTCTGCAAAGTATCAGAAATGCGAAAATGTATAATTCTATTTGTGTTTAGGAAATTATATTATCCATAATAATGCTTTTACAACTTATGATTACAGTTACAGTGACGAATGTCCTGAAGCACTGATAAGAGGTGGGTGACGAAAGAGAACCAATCTTTAAGATCATTGTTTTTAGTTTTGACGAAAAGCAGCGCAAACAGCTGCTGGCAGATCTTAAACGATCTTTGCACCTTCCCAGACGTCAAGAAGCAATTTAACTTGGCCAAAAAAAGAAGAAATAATAAGTGTCACTGTCAATATCGATGCACTTTTCCCCTTTCGCCTGTCAGAGATCGCGGTGAGTCACCGGTTCGGTTTGAAAACGAAAATAAAACCCAAATGTTTTCATTGGAAACTGAGGGCCTGGAGGGCTGGAGGTGGCTGGGGATTTAGAAAACACTTTCATCTCGCATCGCTTTACATTCGGCGATTTGCCTCATCGTGGGCGTGTGGGCGTGTTTTCTGATTTTCTATCTAATTTTTTGGGGGCGGGGACAGGTGCGCGTTCTCGTTCTCGGTCACAAACTTTGACAGTTTTCCAATTGAATTTGAAACCCAAGACGCAGGCATTCCCACTTCAAAGCACCGACAATGAAAAGTCGGAAAGATGAGTGGGGGAAGGGGTGACAGAAATACCAGGGGGCGGTATTACGTTGACAATGGATCATTCTCGCCTGGAAGAGCTGACAGCCTTGCCTGAGCTCTTCTCTTCCGCCTTTCATCACCCGATTCCTTGCCGTTGCCAGGCACTCCGAACGGCTTAGGTAACAGGACTTGGCAGGGATTACAGTCAAGCCTGTCTATGGCGGATGTTGTCAGGAGAGCTACGAGTTTAAAATAAACTTCTCTTTTGAAGGTGTGTTTAAAAAATCAACAATCAACTTTTTAATAAAATATGCAATACAATTACAATAAATAATAAAAACAATACAAATAGAAAATGTATTTTATATTGTAATACAATACTTATGTTTGCTGTTAAAAATTTGAATCAAATGTTGTTTAAAACTTGGATCATTGCATTAAAATATAAGAATAAAAAAATTTTATAATTTAGTGTAAAATGTAGCAATGTGTTCCTTTAAAAACCTTTACAAACATACATAAAAATGTTACCTTCAAAAGGATATATTTAAATACTATTTCACTTCTATATCACTTATCATTTATGTATTATATAAATCTAAATAAAACTGATGGCAACAAATTAATTAAATTTATTTTTATAAATTTACGATTTTTTTCAGAACACATTATTTATAAACAAACAGACAAGTCTTAAGAAATTAGTTATTAAGTTATACTATTTCAATGAAATATAATATATTATAATCCCTTGGACAATCCTTAGAAATTTCCTTATATCGAAGTATGTCTGTATTTTGCAAGTTCCTCAAGGTAAGTGTTTTTCTAAGCTCCGATAGTGAGTACTTATATTTATAAATACTCGAATAGTCCCTCCATTCGGTGTCTAAATTCATTCACTTAATAATGTCACGCTTCTGCATCGCATTCAGTTCATTGAGCCGGTCATTAAATCGGTTTAATTATATGCCCGGGCATAAATGCATTACTGCGTAATTTATTTTGCACTTAATTTGAGCAGGGATTCGCTCTGCGAATACCCTGTAACCCAAGAGGACTACCAAATGAAGCTTGGCCTAAACTGAAGGTGACTCCAGGACATAAAAGTCAACTATACCGAGTAATTAACATGTGTAATAAGGGTTTAATGAGGCACTCACTGGATATTGCACTGAGAAAAATCAATGCAATAAATACTACTTTAATACCTTATATACCTAATGCCTAATAGAATTATACCTAAAGAATACCAAATTTAATTAAAAGCTATTTTGTCAAGAGTATAAAAAATTACTCTTAAGAGAACAGCATAAACAATGATAATAATTAAATGAAGTAATACTAAATATGATAATAATAAGAAACTTAGAAACTTTAATCATAAAAAAATATTTTAAGATTGTTACTTTTATGGAAATTGTTATAAATATCCTTTTGTTGTTTAGTTTTTCTTTCATTTTTATTTAAATTGCTTTTGTGTTCTTCAGGAACGGATCATTTTAATTTAGACTTAAAAACCTTATACAGAGAATTCTTATATTTTTATTTCAGATATTTGAATTATTTGTTTATTGTTTATTTAATTTGCAAATCAATTCTATACAAATAATCATGATTTTTATTCTTAATCTTATAAGTAGCGGGTTTCGGGTACATTCTCCCCTAAAAGTAGGTTTTAAATATTTAGCGAGTGTCTTTTTTATATACTGTTCTTAAAAAAAATCATTGTAAAACATTTTAAAGGTTGAACTTTTCGAACACATGATTTGTGTTTAATTTTAAATTAAAATTTATCAAAAATATTTATATAAAAGGACCTTTAATACTTTTTTTCAGCTATAAAAGTTGTGGAAATTGAAGAACTTTCTTACCCTCGGTTGTATTTTGATTGAAGAAGGCTATGATTCTTTGGAGTGTAGTTTGGGAATTGGTCACACATCTTGCCACAGCGAGGGGCATGAAGGAGAAAAGTGGAGGCGAAGAAGTGGCACTTTTCATTAACCTACTGGGAGGTCATTCCACTGGCTCTGCCTTTTGTTGCCTGCAGGTGCTGGCACACACTTTCGCATTCACAGCCCGATATCGGGTGTGTGGTGTATATATATATGATATATACCATAGTGTGTGTATATCGTATATCGGGGCACCGAAAGTGTCGCCGCATGGGCCAATATAAGCGCGCAGGAGCCCCGGTTATTCCGGATTCCGGCTAGGAGATGGCGGGCTACTGACCTCTTTTCGGGCCTCGAAAATGGGACAAACCGAAATCTGAATTCAGAAATGGCGAATGGCGACTGGCGAGAAATGAACGCCAGTCACGTCATCGGGAGACAACTGTAGTCCACCATCCACTAACCACTATCCAGTATCCTTGATAGTTGCCAGGATAATAAGAAAACAAGCGAGGAAATCAAAAAAGTTTCACTGTGAAATGGAGAGTGAAAAGCGGGCGAAAGTCAAAGTAATCAAAAATGGCCAAGAGAAAGGGTTGTGGGGCGGGACTTGGTCGAAACATAAAAGACAAGGGGGACCGCAAATCTAGAGCATGTTGGCCAGCAGCTCATTTTCAGTTTTGGCCACTTGGTTTAGCCTGCAATTTGTATTACCAAAAAAAAATATGTGACAATAAGTAGAGCAGCAAGACCTTACCTATTTTCCTAGATTTTCCCACTTTTGGCAGTTTTCACAGCTCTTGAAACAGTTAACAATTTGTACACAGGCTTTTCCTAATTATTAATTAAATAAAACCAACAATTTTCACTATTTTTACTATTCTGGTCGCCTTAAATTTGCAAACAACAATAAATATCAACACACAATAACAAAATGAGACGCGACGGGCCGCAGGAGCTGCGTTCCCTCGGGGACGAAGCGGAGGACTGAATGTGGTCCTGGGGGTGCGACGGGCCAACTTTCTGGGCCAACAACACTGTTCGCCAGCTTCCAACACTGCCCTGTCTGTGAATAACGGTAAATCGCAAAGCTCCGGCTCAAGCTCGAGCCAAAAGTTCCCATCAAGCATCGAGCTTAAGCTATCGAAATTTTTCGCGGCATTTTACAATTTTAAATTGAAACAGTTAGGAATTTACAATAAATCATTATGTGTTTTATTTTAAACTTCACAAATTATTATTATTTAAATGAATTATTTATTATAAAATTGAAAAGTAAACCTTTTCCGATTTGATTTTAATTTATTTTGTTCAAAATTGAAAAATACTTAAAAGTTCGGATTTAGTAAACATATAGTTATAATTTAAATATTTGTATTTTTCCAATTGATTCTTAATTACTGTTAAAAGTAAAATTAAGTTTAAATTAATATTTTGATAAAGCTTCTTATGCAGGTCTACTGGGAAGCTTTTTTTTAAGTTTGGATTCATAAAAAGCCTTGCCAGCAATTAAAAAACATTAAAAACTTTATTTGAATTTTTTAAAGTTACAAAATTATGGAAATCGGTATTTTGGTTTTATTTAATGTTTTATATAATAAAAGTTTTAATATATAAAGTTATATAATCAAAGTTATATGTATTTAAAATTTTGTGTTAAATCTCAATTAACTTTAATCCGTTTTTTTACATACACAGACCGACAAAATAAAACTTATTTTTTCACGACTAAATTGGAAGTCCTTGAATATTCCTTGAATAGTTCATAAATATGGTATTGAATATATTTTTTTTATCTTTTTTAAAACAAAAATTATTGATTTTTACAGAAATACTAGTTTTTTAAATCGGAAAGTCCAAGAAATGATAGATGGGATACTAATAGTTTATAATTTTTAAATTGAATAGGAAAAGGATACTGTTTAGAGTGATAAGATTTGCGGATCGGTAACGACGAGATCGGAAGTACCTAGTTATCCTGTAAGAACCCGTAAAAAATAATGTATAGAAAAGGAATTTAGAGTCTTGAAGTAGGATATGTGTGTGCTTGTTACTCTGCCGGATACCTGATGAAACCTGCACTTTTTACCTTTTATTTAGTCATTTAAAGCTATACAAACCTACAAAAAGATGCTAAGCAGAAAGGAAAGAAAGTTTCCGTAGCAGTATATGATGATTTACAAGTACTTAATCAAATACTGTGCTGAAGAACGTAATCTTTAAAGGATTCCGTTGATCTCTGTGACTGTAAACCAAGTTTGCGAGTTTTCTGGTATGCTTCCAATCATAATCTTCTTTAGACACCATTTGTCGAAGGGTATGAGTCGTTTTTGTGGCCTGTGCCTTTGACCACCGGATCTTTACCACTCTTTGCTGGAAATCTCGGAGGCATCATGGTATTGATATCGGGAGATGTCAACCTGGTGGTGGGTTCGAGTGACTGATATTCGGCGTCTTCCAACACAAAAGGAACAAATTTGTTGATCAAAAACATAAATTTTGTCAAGTGTTCGTATATCTAAAAAAAATATCATATTTAACCAACCATTATATTATTTAGACCGTGTAATTATATTATTATATTAATATATCCTTATATATTTTATGTTTAGTGCTTTTATGTTATGTGCTTTTTTAAGCATCCACAGATCCACTATTTCTTTTGAATTACCATTATAAAAAATAATAATCAATTTTATCAATTTTATACATTTATTTATCAGCTTTTAAAGTTTTTCTCAGATACATTTTTCATATTACAAATATACGGTGGCTCACAGCTTATTTCGTGTAAGCAACATTTTCGAAAAACTAAATATAAAGAAAGAACATGAAAACAAAGGCATTTCTTTCTGGAACACAGTAATTTTTGCCGATGAGAGTAAATTCAATATTTCTGCATCAGATGGTAAGGCTTATGTGTGGCGTCAACCAAATACTGAGCTCCAAAAAAATAATTTACGTGGCACAGTAAAACATGGAGGCGGACATGTAATGGTTTGGGGGTGCATGTCGTCAGCAGGTGTCGGTAAATTGGAATTCATAGAATCCACCATGACTAAAGAGGTATACCTAGACTTTTTGCAGCGAAATTTACTCCAAAGTGCTGAAGATTTGGGCATACGAGATACATTTCGCTTCTATCAAGATAACGATCCCAAGCATAAATCCGGTATTGTTCAAACTTGGCTAATTTGGAATTTCCCACACATCGTCCAAGCACCTGACCAATCCCCAGATTTGAATGTAATTGAAAATTTATGGCACATTCTAGAACTGGGTATTCGAAAACGCCATATTTATAATATCAAAAGTTTGAAAGCAGCGCGAATAGAAGAGTGGAATAAAATATCGCCAGAATACACCAAAAAATTGGTTGACTCTATGCAATCGAGATTAAAAGCTGTAATGAAGCAAAAAGGCTACTCTACAAAATATTAAATAATTATTATTGAACCATTTTTAGAGACTAAATTATCTACGAAACTGCATCATTTATTTGTAGAGTTGTGAATAATATATACCTCTTCTATCTTTATTTTTTCAAAAATGTTGCTCACACGAAATAAGCTGTGAGCCACTGTAAGTATATTTGTAGTATTGTTTTAGTTTTTAAGTAAAATATAGCAACAGAGATTTTATGACTTTTATAATCATAATGGATAACGTATTTTTATTAAATTAATTTAATTTAAATCATATTTTTTTTTAAAAATCATGGCCATCTAGATCTTAATTAAAAAACATTTTAAAATAAAATTAGAATTTATAGCTTAAAATGTTTAAGATCCTTCTTGGCGGATTCATGGCAGAAATTTAAGTTCTGAGCGGTGAGGAATTTTTATTCGTAAGAGCTTTCCGGCCTGATTCAGGGGCCATTCAGGCCGGATTGAATCTGAAGAAAGCTGTCCTTAGGAGAGACGAAGAAAGCTTTTAACTTTCCAGTTTTCCAGAAATTAAGCTGCAAGCCCCGGCTCATCCTCCAGATATAAAAAACGTATTGACAATTTATAGTTGTGAGCTTTGGGACAAAAATTGCCATAAAGGATACGTCCCATAAATTTATAGTCAGATATTTATAGTATCTATAAAGTTTATAGTGCCCATCCATAAATTTACGGTATCCTGTAAATATGTCAATGCATTTATGGTAGCCTGAAAATATTGACGTAAATGTAAAGTAAATAGAAAATACGCTTTAATCCTGTACCAAAACCTTCTCCCCTCCTTAAAAAAAAACATCAACCCGACTTTTTCCCCTCCAAAACCCATATCGTAGGAAACGATAAGCTTGCAACTTTATCCGATTTATCCGGATAGCTCTGTTAACGAAGTCCAGATCCGTGACGAATGGAAACTCAGGGTTCGCCGATGTCTGTTTAAAAAGTGCAATTTAAAGGAAGAAAAATAATTTTGTTTGGAGTGTTTCTTCGTCACTAAATACATGTTTTGTGTGGACTTCGGATAAATCGGGTACCTCAGGAGAAATAGAGGCTATAAGCCAAAAAATAGGTATATATGTGCAAAGATATATTCTTGCCTGCACCAAATTCATTTTAACCTAGAAATTTCTGCAGTCGTTCCGCAACGCTCCATTAAAATTAAATATAAAATTAAAAATATTTTATTGTCAAAAAATAAGATGAAATTAATCTAAACTAAGGGACATAAGAAACTTTCGTAAATGATTTTATAGTTCAAATGTATTATATAAGATTCTAAAAGTTTTTTAACAAAATGTAGTCGTATTATTGGTATTGTTGGGCTTTTATGTTTTGGTAACAGCTTTGATCTGAATCAGAAAAGGCTGTAATATTATAGTTTTAATAGTTGTATATTTATTTGCACAGGAAATTAAAGTTAATCAGGAGTTTACACAGTTATATAATTTCTTTAAAGTCAATCTTTTGTATTTTAAGAAGCTTAAACCATTTAAAAAGTGTTCCTCAGGTTCCTGAATCAATATATTTTATACAACATAACAGATATTAAATCGTTGGATACTTATTTTTTATACAAGCAAGTGGAAAATAATTTGTGCTCAACTTTTTGGTGGCGGAAATTAAAAAAAATTAAGACCCTTGGCTTTTTTAATTCCTCGTTGGACCTTAGCCCTAAAAACTACTTGGCATTGTACTCGTCCTTCATCAAGTCCATCACTTTTTAATTGTTTAGTTTTAAGCTGAAGCATTTTCTACTTAATACAAGGACGTGGTGCAATATACACGACCATCCTTTAGAAAGTCGGGATAAAATCATGATGTAAAATAATAAATGAAGGAGTTAAAGTACATTTAATTTAGACTTCTTAGGCCTTACATAATTTCAACAAAAGTCGTTCATTTTTCATTTGAACAGGTTCAAGACAACCAAAACTTTATAGGTATTTTTTTATTTATTTAACAATTTAACAATGTGCTAAATCTAATTAAAAATAGGTTACTATTATAAGAGGAATTTAATAATTTTAGATTCATTTAAATTATGGGAGAGTTTATATGAAACTCGACACTTGTTCATTTAGATTATGATCAAGTTCTCCGAAACTTTCCAAAGGGGTTCCATCACCTCCAGTTTCGATAATTAAAAATTCGGCTTTATTTTTGAATTCTTCGTGTTTGGATTCAATCTTTTATTTTTATATCATATATGTGAATTTTTTTTGGGACTAAGATCCTTGAATATTTTATCTCTAGGCCTGTGAGTCAAGCTTTGGGCGCTGTTTTCGTTGCTTTATGGCTAGATCTACGTTCAAATGTTTTTTTCCACACTTGTTTGGGGTTTAAATGGAAATTCAAAGGCCTACTGATTCAATGTAGTTTTTAACCTTACGAGTCGGTTGCGATGGCGCTCCAGTCGGTCGTTGTAGCGGCTGGAGTGGAAATTTATGGTCTCAAAGACCGTGAGCAGCTTTAGGTCACTGTGGAGGGTGGTGTTCCTTACATACCACTCGCAGCCAGTGATCGTCCTCGCCATTTTATTTTGGATGCTCTGGATTCTGCGGATCTGGCTATCACACGCCAGGCCCCAAATTTGGCACGCATACCTCCAAATAGGAGCTATGATTTGGTTGTATATGGTCAACTTATTTTTAGCGACAGTTTGCTCTGCGGGCCCATGACGCCGCGGCCCGTATGCGTATTCTCAATTCACTCACTTGCTTCGAGAAAGTGAGCCGGCGGTCGAGTATGACTCCCAGGTATTTGGCTGAGTCAACCTGTTCCACAGGGGTGTCGTCAATGAGCACTGCTGGCGGCTCCGTTTAAGGGTGTAGCAGACATTCGTGGACTTGTTGCCATTTATACCAATATTCAATCTCCTAGCCCAGTCGGAAAATCTTGTTGCGTAGTTCTGGATACCGTTGGCGGCCTCCTGCACGCACCTGGACCTGTACGTTATGCACACGTCGTCGGCAAATGTGGCCAGCATTGACGTTCCGTAGAAATTGTCAGCCGGGCGCGGCATGTCATGGCTATAAAAGCAGTATAGTAGCGGGCCTAGGACGCTTTCCTGGGGTACTCCAGCTGCCGCATTATACTCAGTTGAGAGCGCAGAGCGGAACCGGACCGCAAATCTCCTATTCCTGAGGTACGACGCCAGGAGACAGTAGTAAGGCGCAGGCAGGGTATTTTTGATTTTCAGAAGCAGACCAGGATGCCACACACGATCAAACGCCTCCCGGACATCGAGGAAAAGAGCGTTGCAGTATTCGTCGCAGTCGAAGGCCGTTAAAATTTGCTCGGCCACTCGATGCAGTTGCTCCACCGTGCAGTGACCAGCACGGAATCCGAACTGGTGTTCTGGCATTATTCCCTGAAAAATTAAAACGAGAAATCAATGGTTTACGAATTGTTGGGAGACATAAAAGAGGTCTTTTAAATGTGGTAGGAACGGCATATAAGTACTAGGAACTAGGAATGCAGTTAACTAGGTTGGGAATCTTTAACCCAAAGATGTTAAAGCACGACTACTTAAAACAAGTAAATTCGGAGAAATTTTTGAGAATAAAAACGTCAACATGGCTTAAGACAGACACAAAAGAAATCCTTATCATTTCTCATGTCCCTAGCGAGATTGCACAAATTTTTCAAGTAGTACCTTATCCAGACGAGCATGGATACATTCTAACTGAGCATACTTTCGACAAGTTCTATATTCATAATAATCAAGTGTATCAAAAAGATACAGAAAACTTAATATTTGATAAATGTATAGTTGGAATTATTAAACAGGAACCAACTCAGTGTAAATATACAAAAACTCACAAAAATTTTCAAATAAATTACATAGAACCAAATATTCTGATTACCTGGAATCTACCAGAGACAATAGTAAATCAAGATTTCACTAACAAGATTATAGTATCAACATTATAAAAATTAAAAAAATGTACAACCCAGATTAATGAATAACTTCAAACAGTTTAGCAGATTTTACACAGATAGTTTATATCACCAATAACGTCACAAAACTAGAACCTATGGCATATTTGCAAACTAAAGAGATGATAAATTCACATGTAAAATACTACAGTATATTCCAAATTATAAGCATCACTACATTTGTCATTAAAATTATTAGCTTGACCATGTATTTAGCGTATAAATTTAAGAATATACCTAAGAAATAAATTTAAAATATTCTAAGCAAAACAAAGAACACACGAACCAGAATATCAATGTAAACGAACAAATTCAATCAGCAAACAATATTATGATGTACCCAAATTATGATGACCAAAAAATACGGATTTTTAAATTTAAAAATTAAAACAGGACATTAGACTAATGAAAAATACGATTTGAAGCTAAAAGATGAACTGTATGCAGGCACAACGCCTGAAGAAATTGATTCGCGACTTAAATAAATTGCTAATTTTAAAGCAATGATGTTGTCCATAACTAGTCGCCGAGTTGGCATAAATTTAAATTACGCGTTTTTCACTTCATTAGCATACAATCCGAGAGTGTACCGCCTAATTTATACGCTCTGTACCGTGTCTGTAAAGGAAATGTATTGGACATTGGAATACGTGAAGATTTGGATATGTCACTATACATATTATTTCTTTAGGAAAAGTAGTTTTCATTTACAGAATTAAACAGAAATGCAATTTCTGCAACAGCAAATGAGGACCCAACAGCGTGTGAGTTCCATGGTTTGTAAAGTTAAAGGAAATGTATTGGACAATGAGATACATGGAGATTTGGATATGTCACTATATATATTATATTTATATTGTTAATTGAAAATAAAAACCCGAAACTAGAACACCATATGCGTCATAAGTTGATCCCACAAGTTGGGATTGAATTTTAAATAAAAATAAGAAAAGAAGCTGGAACATTATATGCGTCGTAAGTAGATCCCATTGCTTTGGAAATTGCAATAATTTAAAATAAGAAAAGGAGAGCCTTAAGTTGAGGCATGCTTTGAAAAAAATAAATAAATAAATGTAAACTCAAAGAGTTCCCTAATTACTCATGATATCGAAGGCAAAAAGAATAAAAATAAAATAGGGAAATAAGTTTAGCCCCAAATTCAGCATTCTATAGGTTTAGTTAATAAAAAAAAACGTAGTATCAAAACAGTACGGTTGTAGAGACCAAGGTTTGCTTAAAATATTAAATATTAACAGAAAAATAAAAATTTAATAAAATTAAAGCCAGGATGTTTCGAGTAAGTTCGGTTTCAGATTCCATTGATTAAAAAATAAATAAAAACCCGAAACTAAAACATTACATGCGTCGAAAGTAGATCCCACAGCTTTTGGGATTAAATTTTAAACAAAAATAAATAAATTAAAATAAGAAAAGAAGCTAGAACATTATATGCGTCGTAAGTAGATCCCATTGCGTTGGAAATTAAATAATATAAAAATTAAATAAAATAAGGAGAGATGCAGTTGCTCCACCGTGCAGTGACCAGCACGGAATCCGAACTGGTGTTCTGGTATTATTCCTTGAAAAATTAAAACGAGAAACGAGAAAATGGTTTACGAATTGTTGGGAAACATAAAAGAGGTGTTTTAAATGTGGTAGGAACGGCATATAAGTACGTCATAAAAACGTCAACATGGCTTAAGACAGACACAAAAGAAATCCTTATTATTTCTCATGTCCCTAGCGAGATTGCACAAATTCCGATTTTTCAAGTAGTACCTTATCCAGACGAGCATGGATACATTCTAACTGAGCATACATTCGACAAATTCTATATTCACAATAATCAAGTATATCAAAAAGATACAGAAAACTTAATATTTGATAAATGTATAGTTGGAATTATTAAACAGGAACCAACTCAGTTTAAATATACAAAAACTCACAAAAAATTTCTGATTACCTGGAATCTACCAGAGACAATAGTAAATCAAGATTTCACTAACAAGATTATAGTATCAACATTATAAAAATTAAAAAAATGTACAACCCAGATTAATGAATAACTTCAAACAGTTTAGCAGATTTTACACAGATAGTTTATATCACCAATAACGTCACAAAACTAGAACCTATGGCATATTTGCAAACTAAAGAGATGATAAATTCACATGTAAAATACTACAGTATATTCCAAATTATAAGCATCACTACATTTGTCATTAAAATTATTAGCTTGACCATGTATTTAGCGTATAAATTTAAGAATATACCTAAGAAATAAATTGTAAAATATTCTAAGCAAAACGAAGAACACACGAACCAGATTATCAATGTAAACGAACAAATTCAATCAGCAAACAATATTATGATGTACCCAAATTATGATGAACAAAAAATACGGATTTTTAAATTTAAAAATTAAAACAGGACATTAGACTAATGAAAAATACGATTTGAAGCTAAAAGATGAACTGTATGCAGGCACAACGCCTGAAGAAATTGATTCGCGACTTAAATAAATTGCTAATTTTAAAGCAATGATGTTGTCCATAACTAGTCGCCGAGTTGGCATAAATTTAAATTACGCGTTTTTCACTTCATTAGCATACAATCCGAGAGTGTACCGCCTAATTTATACGCTCTGTACCGTGTCTGTAAAGGAAATGTATTGGACATTGGAATACGTGAAGATTTGGATATGTCACTATACATATTATTTCTTTAGGAAAAGTAGTTTTCATTTACAGAATTAAACAGAAATGCAATTTCTGCAACAGCAAATGAGGACCCAACAGCAAGTGAGTTCCATGGTTTGTAAAGTTAAAGGAAATGTATTGGACATTGGAATACGTGAAGATTTGGATATGTCACTATACATATTATTTCTTTAGGAAAAGTAGTTTTCATTTACAGAATTAAACAGAAATGCAATTTCTGCAACAGCAAATGAGGACCCAACAGCAAATGAGTTCCATGGTTTGTAAAGTTAAAGGAAATGTATTGGACAATGAGATACATGGAGATTTGGAAGTCACTATACATATATTATATATATTGTTAATTGAAAATAAAAACCCGAAACTAGAACACCATATGCGTCGTAAGTTGATCCCACAAGTTGGGATTGAATTTTCAATTTTAAATAAAAATAAGAAAATAAACTGGAACATTATATGCGTCGTAAGTAGATCCCATTGCTTTGGAAATTGCAATAATTTAAAATAAGAAAAGGAGAGCCTTAAGTTGAGGCCTGCTTTGAAAAAAATAAATAAATAAATTTAAGCTCAAAGAGTTCCCTAATTACTCATGATACCGAAGGCAAAATAAAATAATATAATATAAAAATATAAACCCAGAAATAATAAAAATAACTTCTTAACTGCTCAGAATGCAGCAAGTAACTGATAGTCGGTAAGAAGAGAAGCTCCTTTTATACAGAATTTTTCCATTTGCCAACTTTCAGGGACTGCTTGATGAATTTGAAACTGTTAAATTTAACAGAACAGAACTTTACTGAGCCTTGCAACACTGGTTTTAGTGTTAGTGAAAGAAATGGCTAGATCTACGTTCAAATGTTTTTTTCCACACTAGTTTGGGCTTTAAAATGAAAATTCGAAGGCCTACTAATTCAATGTAGTTTATAACCTTTCACTAAAATGAAAACAAGAGGCGATTCGGATTTTTAAATTTAAAAAAAAAAACAAGAGATTTACATTTCCAAACATCTCATTTTTGTATACATTCGATAGCGTATATTTAATCCATTTTAATCAAACCGATTTTAAAACGAAATGTCATTTCTGAATCAGAGCTTCAGCCTTCTTCGATCTGCATTAGAAGATTCGAGAAAAGGACAATTTTTTCAATTTTTTGAAAATTTTTGAACGGGGTAAAATCATAATTTTTGTAAAATATCTTAATTTTTTTTTCTCCTTTCCCGATATTATAATAAAAATTTTAGGGTATATAAACCCTGATTTATAAATGGTATTCCGTTTCCAAATCGGAGGCTTATTAGCAAAGATACTCGCACAAAACTGACCAAAAAATTCTGATTTTTAAATTAAAAAAAAAAAGAGATTCACATTTCCAAAAAGCTTTCCTTGCCTGCTGCTCTGAGCATCGCAATTACTGGCAGGACAGGCATACGGGTAGCTGCTGGTTAGTTTCGGAAAATCCGTGGCATCAAACTTTGCTTAGGCTGCAATTAGTTTGGCTAATAAAAAGCCCAACTATAAATTGCAACACAGTACTTAGCGAAAGTGCATCCTAGTGATGCACCGATAGTAACTGTTAGCCTTTCATTCATTCCGGGACGTCCTCACCCCGTGAAGCAGACGCATTTACCACATCTAGAGAAACTAGCCTTGAAGCGGGACTACATGTAGCTCGCTCGCCGTGGTACTGCATCTTCTCCGGTGAATACTTCCTTTCGACTCACGGCGTGGCTCGCAGAGGAACACTAAGATTCCACGGAGCAGGGACTCGACGTGCTCGCTAACAAGAGAAAGTACTCGGGTACCCATTGCTTAAAGATGCGGTCTTCCATCATTCGAGCCAGAAGCCAGAAGAATAAACAGCTGTCATGGGGGCGCTACAGGCGTCCTGGTTTGTCCATTATCACCGGGTAGATCCAGTAGGTTACTTCTCTCAGCAAAAATTGGATGTCAACGAAGCCTCATAATCCACTGTCACTGGCAGGTCCGTCTCGATCAGTAGATTGTCCAGCACATGGGGAGGTGGCTCCCCTTTCGTGTGGGCCAGTACCATCTTGACGCACTGGACCATCCTTTCCCAGGCGTCACTTTTAGCTGGCCTCGCTGCACAGTTACCAAAAATATCAACTCGACTCCTTTAGACTATAACTCGCCTGGATCCTCTCTGGCTCGAAAACTTCGCTGAACCTTCTAGTCTCTTGATTGATTCCATCGAAGTTCTTCCCATTATATCTCCTCATCCGGACCACCGGTCCTATCCTATATGAAGTTCCTTATGGAAATAATGCAGAAGTCCGTGGATAACTCCTGGGCCATCGCCAAATAAATGGCATTCGTAGTTAAACAATGCTTGTGGGTACGGCCGATCCAATTCAGCACAGTCTTGGAGTCCGTCCAAAGTACGCATCTTATACACATGCTCAATGCTTGAATATTCTGCCAAGCGCCACAAAAGTGTGTGGCAGCTCCGATTTTGAGATCCCATCAGAAGCTTGGCGGTCCCCATTCTCAAAAGCAACCCTAAAATCCAATCGGGTCAAACGTAGATAATACCAGGTTAAGGAACTCCCTCTGAGTAGGGACGCATCTTTAACACTAAATTTGGGGTCATCTTTAGCAGGATGCCAGTAAATTCCCAATACATTCTTTTCTGACTGGATCTGAACTGGCATTGAAGGCCTTAACCACGTTAGTCGACCACGTAGCAGCACTCATTTATGGACAGGACTGGCCGGAGATTAGTATGGATGTACCTTGTCGCATCTGTCCTGTAGCTTTATTAACACCTGGTGGAACATCTCCACGATTTCCGCACAGACTCCCACGGTTCCCTCTCGAAAGTGTCCGTGATCACAGTCGGAAGTGAATTGTAGCTCTTAGGGCGGAATTCAGGGATGTGCCATTCATCTTGGCTGCTGCATCGAAGACTAAACGGATCTTCCCAGGCTTTGAGTTCTCGACTCCGAAGTAAGGCAGATACCACAATTTATCGCTGTTGGCTCGAATGGCATCCTGCTGCACTAGTCGTCGTTCGAATCCCTCCTTGACGCTGACATCTTTAGTTTCATTGTAGACCCCCGCGAATTTCGTATCGCGAAAGAGCTGCAGCTATCTGGCAATCTCACTTCGTCATCCTTCCATTGCATTCTTGTCTGGTATCGTTGACCTATTCCATTCTTCGTTCTCTCCAAGATGTCCAAGGCCTGTGCTTCTTCGACTGGTGGTGTTGGAGTCACGCGAAAGTTATCGAATTCGAAATTCTCATTGACCATCTTCTCCAGAGCGTCATCCTGCGGGACGTCTAAAACGCACGAGCTGTGGGCCTCACTCCACGTCTCACTGGTCCGTATCAATATCTCATCCAAATTTTGTAGCTGCTGCACATGGTCACATGCCAGAATAGCACATGACCTCCATCCGAATCGACATAACTAAGGTTTCGGTGCGGCGTCTCGTTGTCTGGCTTTTGACTCCCGGAATCCATGCACCCTGCGCCTTGTGCGCTTGTTACGTGGAAGATGAACGAATTACTCGCTGTTGAATCCACTGGCTGCGGCATTCGTTTACGTTGACTGATGACCTGCAGCTCGCGACTATGGCCGCTCCGTAGGTCCCTCTTGTGGGCGCCTACCGACTGCAGTGACTGTCTGGGACGTCCCGATCCTTTATGCAACACGTGGTGATGCTTCACCTGGCGTCCAACCACTTGCCACACTCACGGTCGCCTAAGATCCAGCTGGTAGCGTAGTTGCCTTATGCCCCCTGCGGTACGCGTCGACAACCGCTCTTTGGCTGCACCGTCGTTGTGACATAAAATGGCGGACAGTAGCTTTCAGTTGTCGAGCTTAAATTCCGCATGACTTGTTACCTTATTGTCACTTGAAATATGTCAGGAAGCTTTCACTCAGTTGTAGCTGGCGATTGTTCGTCAGAAAATGGCGCCACTGACTCTAGTGGTCCCGTTAGATTTTGACTCCACATCTGCCTCAGCGTTAAAACATGGCGCCTTTCCTAGCGGTGGATTCGCCGCACCGCTTATTGTGATGGCGCTCGACCCGGTTCTAACGGGATTTGTGGAGGCCGCCGCTTGTCCTTTATTTGCCCTTTACTATTGGATTCCGTCTAGACTAGCGATCAAGGAGCGTCGCAATTTGTACAGTCGTGGTATCCCTAGCCTGTCATGGCGCCTCGGCTTGGGCGGTGCTACTCATGCGTCATATTCAAGTGGTTTCCAGCCACTTTCCTTTGAAATCCGTGACCACTGTCGTCCACCGTCTGTCCTCGACAAGTTCTTGCAGATGTAGCTGCGGTAGCCTCAGTCGGGTTAAGTCAGGGGTTCCGCCTTCGACCAAATGCGATTCCAGATGCGGATTAAGAACAAGAATGCGCGTAGAGCATTTCCCTTAACTTGACTCTCATAAATCAAATAAAATATATTGGTATTAGTTTGAAATATCAAAATAAATATTCTCAAAGACGACTTGTGATTTTTAAACAAATATCCCAGATTTTCTGGAGCAAGCACATCGATTAAGTCATTATCCTCATCGAATTTCAGTCTGACATTCGCAATTAGATTGTAAAAATGTTGCAAATTTGGTAAAAAACTTAAAAAAGATTATCATTCAATCTTTTAATATTTATTATATTCAGTGAGATATTATTTTTAGAACCTTTCTTACAGCTAGCACTTGTACTTTGTACAAAGTAACAAAAAATGCAGGAAAAGGCCTCTTAAGAAGGCTTATGGTAGAAAAAGTAAGCGAATTTCTTAGTATGTATTTTTGGTATATCTATTTTATAAGATATAATCCTTAATGTGGCTAATTTATGTGGCTAAGTTTTTACTACTAATTATTATTATTAGTAAGATGTTAGAAAACTTTTCCGTTTGAGAACTTTTGGACAACCGCATTGTCGTCGATTGGACCAATTTTAAGGTTAAAAAGGTAACAACCCGATCTTAGTTTGATGTAACGGTTTTTTACGCTTTCGATCCAAAAATTCCGTTAATCGTCTTGACCATTTAAAGGAGTTTTTGCAGCTTTCAGCAAACGAATTTTTCATCAAAACATAACCAAAACCACTTTTGGTTCCAAGCATTGAAAGGACTTCCGAATTCCGGAGCTATTTTTGATTTTAACATTTCTCAATAATTTTTAATTTTTTTTAATCTAATTTATTATAAAAAAAAGTATTGAATGAGTAAATAAAATTTCAGATTAACTTAAATTTCAATGGTTGTTTAAAATATTTTTGGAAAAGATAAATACGTATCTACTATGAAACATAAAAGTAAATAATTTTATAATATCTAAACTAAATTTATTTCTTGAGAAAATAGATACCATTAAAATTGAAATTGCATTTCTAATTTTAGATTTTAAATTTTAAGCCTATATTTTGTGATATAAATTTGGAAAAGTCGTAAAGATAAAAGAATTGATAAATCTATTCAAAATACAAAAAAGGATATTTATTTTTTGTCGTTTTCCGCCGGCTTTTGCGTTCCATGCCAAAAATTTATGAGAAAATATATATCTAGATTTTGTGTATTCATTTTTTATATATACTCGTATATTTATGTTTTATATATCATATTAAATAGAGTATTTATACAAATATTTTTATTTATTTTATATTTTCAATGCTTAAAGTTTTTCAACTTAATTATTTTACGTCAACGCAAAACTTTTAATTTTCCTTGAAAGAAAGGCAAGTTGCTTTAGTGGAAAGACGCATCGGTATTGGAAACTCATAAATTGTAAAAATATTACCAATTGCAGTATTAATTTCAAAGTTTTTAAACAGTTTTTGATACAATAAATTCAGTTTGACTGCAAAGATTAAAGCTGGAATTGCGACGGCTGTGCAGATGTGTTTGAATTTCGGCAAAGGCGAGTGTTTGTTGTTCCAGAAAAGCCGGTAAGACCACGTGGACTTGCAGGCTGTGCTACGGCGGGGCAGGACCGGCCTGGAAAGCCGGCGTCCGCCCCCCACTGTTATACTGCGGGGGGAGACGCGGCATGCAGTCGGACTTCGGGTCTCTGTTAAGCTTCGGGTTGCGTCTGGAAAGCCGAATGCGACTGGAAAACAGCATCTCTCGTGAGAGAGAATCACGAGCTATAACAGAAGCCTAACAGGGATGCCCCTCGCTGTTAACGCTGCCCCTTCCATGCATTTTCTGCATGCCGGCTTGTGGATCGTAAGCTTTCGAACAGTTTGACCTTAGACAATGTTACCGCATGTTATAATCCTGGAATTTTAACATTTGCCGGCTACTTTAATAGGATTAAGAAAGGCAGAGACAACAAAAACGAAAAGAAAACAAAAAATAACAAAGGAAATGGAGGAAGGCCAACAAAAGGACCAGAAGTTGCACCCGCAGCAAGGATTTTTAAGTAAAATATTTGATAGATACACAAAATCCGAATCTAAATCTTAATCGGAATTGCAAAACGAAAAAGGATTCAGTCCCGCAGTCCGATTATAGATTTTATTCGAATGGCCCCGACGATAAATATATATATATATAAAATTCATGCAGAGAGCATTTTCTGGCACAAATTTTGGCTAATAAATTGCCATTAAAACATGCCGCATTTTGATGGCCGCCACGCCACTCCGCGTCGCGCCACACCATTACGCAATTTCTGGCCAAAAGCCAATGCAGCAAATGTGCTGATTAAAAGAACACTTGCCGCAAATAATTCGCACGGAATTCCTTTGAGGGCGTCAATCAACGGACTGTCCCTCGTCCCCGCCATTGGTCACTGGTCACCGCCATTATCCTTTCTTCCCATCCCTGCATTCGCAATTCACAAATCGCAAATCGAATTGCCATCCATCGACACTTTTGCAAATGATATTTCCTTCAACCCGTCCGACCGGAAGTCAGGCGGCGATTGTGGGTCAAAAGCGGGACAAAACCGCACAGGATAAAATAGTAAAACCGAAACAATAAAACCGTTAGTGCTGTAAAAACGAAAAAAGACAAAGGAAAAAAACGGGGAGAGACGAAAAACGAGAAAAAACATTTAAACAGAAATGAAAATGTACAAAAATCAAACAGAAAATAGAAAACAGAAAATAGGAAACAAAATCGAAATGAAATAGTTTTGGTTGTCGGCCCGGTTCAGGGCTCAAAGGCAGAGCAAATAAATTGGGAAAATTGTGGCAACTTGCAACTTGCAACTGAGACTTGCAACCCACCCACACACTGCCACAATATGTATAATGCTAAATAATGCTAAATGCCGAAATGATTTCAAATGCAATTTCAATTGAATTCGCAAACAAGCTTTTCCTCCCCGAAACGCACCTCTTAACCCCACTGATCGGGCTTTGGGAAAAAGTTGTAGGCCATACAAATAACGGGACAACCCTTCGGAACAGTCACAAAAGTGCGACCCCCTGCAGCCTCCAGAAAGCCTATCAACGAGCCCGTCAATTCATGGGAAAATATTGCACAGATGCCAAAAGTGGGATAGGGACAGGGAGTAGGAATACGAGTGGGAGTGAGGCAACTGTGATGCAACTTCCACACAAAGAGACACAAAAAAAACTTGTTGGCCAACAAAGTTTTTCCCATTTTCATTCACATTTGCCACTCCCCGTTCCGTTCTCCATTCTATTACCGCCCCCGCAAAGTACCGCCCACATCAATTGACAGTCCAATTAACCGGGAATTACCCGAGAACTACGACGTGGGTCCGTGGAAGTAATCCTCCTCGAGACCCACTCGAAAGTAACTCGCCAAGGCCCTTGGATGTGTCATAATTACAAGAGAGAGAGAGAGCTTTTCTCTCACCCTCTCCCGATCTTTCTCCCCCGTTCTTCTGTTCTCCGGCCCGTTCTGTCTCTGTCTCCCTCTCACTTCCGTTATAAAATAATTGCAAATGCAACGCCGAAAGGCCGAAAGGACCGTTAGCAACAACAATTTTTCCATTCCCGTAAACACAATTAAATCTGCCCAACCCTTTACAAACTGCATTAAAATATATATACATAATATATATATATAATATAATTTACATATATTTGCACAAATTGAGTTCACTTTGTGCATTTTTTAACGGGCCAATGAACCCTGTCCGATTCGCCAGCCATTCGCTTAAGGTCGCCATTTTCCGCCTACGCCTATTCTCGGGCATTATCAAATTTATATACTCGACTCTTAGCCGGGGAATTTAATTAACTTTCCACGGACAAAAATGATTAATGAATCTTGTGAACCGGCCAGGACTCGGCTCGGCGTCAACGGCGTCGGCTGGCGCCTGAAACTGAAACCGAAAATTAATTTGTCCCTTTACTTCCGGTTGAGAGCGATCCAACTTTAAACAATATAAATTATGCTAATTCAGAGCAAACATTTCTAGTTTTTCCTCCCAAAAAATAACAAGTTTGGGTTGGTCCACCAATAAAGTTTTCTTTCCATTTCAATTTCGAATTAATCGTTTCTTTATTGAAATATAATGATTTGATGAGGTTCTTATATAATAGTTCCTTAGAGATAAAATCCAAGATGTAATTTTTGTTAATAATTTATTAATAAAACTTATTTGTGGAAAAAAAGGAAAAAAATCCCTGTCATTTCTAATACGATACTTCGTGTATCTTAGAACTAAAGACCTTTTTATACAATTAAGTTTATTTTGTTATATCTGTTTTCCTTTTATTTTATATATTTAATTTTTTCGTAAAATATGAAATTCGCTAAAATTTATTTAGGTCTTGCAGAAACTTACCTAATAGATCCGGGCTTAAAAGATAACTATCAATATTCGGTACTTACAATAATACTTCTGTTAGCAATGGTTCAACATTTTATGGTTCAACAAATTAATTAAATCCTATTTTATGACGTGTTATGGTTTCTAAAAAATATATAACAACATATTTTTTGCGCGACTCCTGCTGCATAACGTCATAAGGTCAAAATTTCTTTATCAACGATAAAGACGAAAGTTTGTTTTGTAAAAATTAAAATTAAGTTCCCAAATATAAAAAAATCTTTTATATTATAAGAATTCTAAATAAAATATGAACAACATTAAATATCTAAAAACATAAAAAATATATTGTTTTTCAATACCCTTAAAAATATTTGTGTTTTGGGTTTAAGTTTGTTAATTATTAAAGTCTTTTGTACTAAAAGGACTAAAGTCTTTTGTACTAATAAAAGGATATAGAATATACGCATGCACGATAAGAATAGTATAAAAAATAGTAATAATGTTAGAGGTAAGTGATAAAATACAAAATCCTTATAAAAGTAAGAAATTAAATTATTATCCTCCTTTTTATTATCCTCCTCCCTTAGACTCCTCAAGAAACACAATTAATTTGATGAAATGTTTCTTACCTTTTCGCTGTGATTTGTTTGCCATTCAAAAAGCAGGCCCACACATTGGGTGTGGCTGTGGGCTGTGGGAATCCCCCTTTTTAATTCGCCGCCAAAATAGCAAAAAATTGCAAAGAAAAGCACGCGGGGCGGGGAAGGATGAGCTGGAATATTACAAAAAATTCCTTTAAATTGCATTCCACAGCCGGGCCGAGCCGGGCCAGGCCGAGTCCTATATATTTTTTTAAAGAGCCACTGAAAGCAGGCTCTGTGATAAGCTTTCAGGGCACAGCCAGGATTAGTTTCCCATTCATGATTATTCTTTCGTTTTTTCTCCGGTGCTCGTTTTTTTCACCCTTTGGCTCGGGCTTACCTGACAGACTCGGAGGGTTACCCCTTCACCTCCTCCTCCCTTGTGACCCCACCTCCGCCTCCCCTTGAGGTCTTCGTTATGAGCGTAATCTAGTCATCGTGCCTTCAAACTCGGCCATTGATGCAGTGCCTCTTTGTGTCGTTCATTGCCAGCCACTCCCCCACACAACAAGCCCCCTGCAGTCACCCCGCAACCCCCCCTGGACTCGCAAATACACCGCCACATACACCCCCACCTGGTAGCCCGCAAAGTCCGCCCTATACATGTGTAACCCGACTTGTTTCGACGGATTTTTACACTGAAAGAATAGTATCCATGAGATGAACAATTGGGGAAATTTCATTGAAACGTATTATCCAATATTTTATCACTTAAATTGTTTTCAAACAATTTAAAACCTATTTATAACCCTCATATTTTAATCAAACGTTTTTTTCATTTATTTCCCATTTACTTATTGAATATTTTTTATAATTTTAAGCATCAAATAAGGTATTAACTTTATAATATTTAATACAATATTAAATAGTATTTAATATCCTTATAGTATTATATTTCATATTTTAATATTGTAGGAGTAAAATGTTCTATACTTTTTCAAAAATGATTTATTTATTCATGAATATCTTTTTTGCCCGCTTCAAAGCTCATAAACCTCGTACTTAACCTTCTTATGAAGAATTCTGAATTATGAAGAACATTATAAACCCACTTGAAGATTAAATAAAGATTTTTAAAATATTATAATATGGAAAATAATATTAAATATAATATTACATTTTATATAGAATAAAAAATATAAACAGGAAAAGGAAACTGAGGAAACTTCGGTTAAAACATAAGAGCAGTGCCCAAAATTATTTATTAGAATATAACATTTGATAAAATAATCTCATTGTTTCATATTTATAATTCTTAGTGTGTATTATTTATAATTGTTAACAAACCAAATCTTAAATTATATATATATTTTTTTAAATTGATTCGTGTAAGAATTATTTGTTTTTTATTAAAAATTGCTAAAGTTAAAATAGCAAATTTATTTAACAAAGCAGCAAAAGAGAGATAGTTAGGTCTGAACGCATTGTTTCTCTGGCAGTTACATTGTAAAGTTTAAATTTTATTATTAACATTAATTTAATTAATAAATTTAATATTTCATTTAATAAAAATAAAAGAAAGTAAGTTATTTGGATTATCCATTTAACTTTGAAAAAAAATTGCATAAAATATTTACGATAAACTGAAAATGCATCAAATATAGCAGTTTGAGGGATTAGTGAAGGATAAGGACAGCAGACCAGAAGGACAAAAGGACTCTGGGACTCAAGGACTCTAGAACAAAAGTCTTTCATTTTGTGTTTAATCGGATGATGAAAATTAATCAAGACACAAAAAGGAAGCAATTTGTAAATCATTTAAAATGTATCAATTCATCATCCGAGTTTTTTGTATATCAAAGGATAAAAAGGATACATTGAAAGTATGATTTCAACACGTGTCGGCTGTCATTTGGAATAACAAGCATAGATTGATTGATTGATTAAATGATTTGCGTTTTTTTTTCTGACTGTGCAGTAGAGTGTCCTGAAAGCGGGGGGAGGAAGGTGGAGAAGAGTGGGCGGGGCTGAGGCGCGAGAATGGAGAAGCACAGGTGCATTTCCAAGTGGCAGATGACGTGGCCCGACATCGGCGTATCCGCTGCCTGGCTGAATGAATGATATACCAGTTGCCATCGACAATGGGCTCCGGCCACGCCCCCTCTTTGTCCGCCGCGCCCACAACCACACACAGCCCCGCACACCCACGCATAGAATGATTTGTCAACAAAGCCAAAAAAAAAGGAAGGAAAAGGGAAAAAATTGAGCACAGCAGGCACCGCAAAGGGCAAAGAGAAGGAACAAAAAAGTGCGCCGGAAAGGTGGCAAGGAAGTGGCCATTGTAGAGTCCGTGCTTTTGTGGCCGGATTCGCAACGGACTCCGGCCCGGAGACCATTTGTCGCAGCGCCATCTAGCGGCGGACAAACGAAGTGTACAGGAGGACAGGCGGACAGACTCGTGTCCTCGATGGCCATCGATGTCAGCCAGATGGCCCCTGATTGCGATGGGCTGCCTTTTTACTTTTGCTACGGAAAGCAGCAGCGGGTCCGGAGTCCGGGAAAGTCCGGGTACGGGTTTTTCTCCCCTCGTGGCATCCTGACCGCCTGCCATTCGGCATTCGGCATTCACCATTTGGCATTTGCCTTCCAAACATTCAAACTGATCACCGCTGACGTTGGCGTGTGACTTTTGTGACTCCGGGTGTGGCTCTGGGTGTGACCCCGGCGGAGATGCAATGATTGTCCGAAAAGGGGCTCAGCCCGGGGCGAGAGATTTATTTGCCCGGAACTGGGACTTTGTTGCATTTTGGCTGCTGCAGCAGCCGGACTAAAGCCGAATCCAAAGCCTCCGCCGGATTTAAGCGGCGGATTTTTTTCCCCAACTCACCCGGAACTGGCCCGGAGGGATTTTAAATTCCGCCAGCTGGCAGATTCGCAGCCGGGAAGCTGACCGTAGCGCTTTGTTTACTTTCGAATAAATCCAGATTTCGCCAATTAACTTTCGAGCATTTCGGTGACGATGCGGGCGAATCCTGTGGATTTCCCAAAAAAAAGAACGGAAATTAAACAAGAAATATCAAGGATACTCCCGCAGGATACTCACTACTAAATGTATTTTTTCCTTTTTTGTCACATAAACTCGCTGGAAACAACTTTACTCGATCTGAGTTCGGGTAATGGATGTTTATGTATTTAAGGGGGATTTTGTTTTAATGGAAAACGCCTTTGTTTGTTCTCGGTTCTTCATTTCTTGAGTTTCTTGGTAAATGGAAAATATAGACATTATCAGTAAAAGAAGATTTACAAAATCAGCTTAGAAAATGTTGTCACACTTATAGATATTTTTTTAAGCTACCCTACCCTCTCACAGTTGCCTATATTTATTTTTCCTACTTCTATAAGTATTTAAAACATTCAAAACCAACATCATCCAAAAATCATCTTCACAAACAAAGTTTTCAATGACGAAAACACATTTTTCTTTATACCAAAAATATCTCAAAAATATATAAACTTTTGTGACGATTAATAAGATATCCTACTAATACAGTAATTATAACTAAAATTAAAACCGCGTGATCATTAAAAAAATGTATTTTTCCATTAAAGGAGAAGCTCTAACTTGTAAGTTTAAACTAACTTATGTAGACATTTTTTTTCTAACAAAAGTAAAATACTTTATATATGAAGCTTAAATTTCCATATTTATATATAATATGTTAAAAAGTTTAAATATTATATATGGAAGGAAGCTCGTTTGAAGGAACGAGCTCATAAGCCATTTAATTTGTTACTAAATTTTTATCAAGCAAATATGCATACATGGAATTTCCTTCGACACTGAAATGTTTCCTTCTTAAGGTGATTTGTTTGCTTAATTAATTTAAACGGATAGTTTTTTAGAAGCTATCCCCACTATCCCAAACACGTTGCCTTCCCAGAAACCTCACTTATTTCAGTAGAGCCCTTCCACAAATGCAACTAGACAATAAACCTCTGCCCAAGATTGAAAACTTAATTTGGAGAGTCAGGCTGCTCCAAGGGAAATCCATTCCAAATAAAGGCCATAATTCGAGTCCTTGGACCACAGGCAGCCAGGTGTGTGAGAATGTGTGAAGGGAATCTCCTGCGGAAGGCTTCCCTTTAATTCAGAATTGTAATCCATCATCCAGATATGTAAATGACCTCAGTGGGTCGGAGATGCGATGATTGTTTAAAGGGGATTCTGGCCATGTGTGGCTGGCTGGAGAGATTTATTTGGCCACAACTGGGACTTTATACATTTTGGCTGCCGGCAAATAAAAATGTTTTCCCTCTTTTTCCACCGGAACACCGATTTCAGGCTACAAGGGCTTTGTTTGCTTGAAAAATAGGTCCGACATCCGGATTTGTTTATGAATAAAAATTGGAGCCTGCCTGGCTGCGTTTATTTTAAATGCATATCCATGTTTGGCTTATAAATTCCTGCTTAAATGGACGTTTCTGATGATAAATAAATGGGAAAATGCCTGAGGTATGTCTCTCCTCAACACTTTACAAATTTCCACATAACTTTGGCTTTTTGCAGGCCAAAGACTAGGGGAAAAGACTGAGTCGGAATAGTTTCAAAGTTAATTTACTCAAAGTTAGCACTTTGCCATCACAGGACTTTTCCCCAGGATACTGCCAATGGAAGTGGCGAATGTGTATGTAATTTTTGCAACAAAAAAAAATGTTTACAAGTTGGTTTTTCCTCTTTTATTTTGCCTTCTTTCTTGCCAAGGAATATGTCAAATTACCACCAAGCCTCCGGAAATCAATGGAAGGGATCTACTATGGGGATATCCACTCCAGAGATAACAACTTTTTATTACAATACAGAAGTTTATTTGGAAGCAGATCAGGTATAGAATATATTATATGTATATGCCTTTAAAATAAAATTCAAGTATTTATTTATTTATTTTAAGCTAACTGATAGTTTCAACTAAAAGGTAACTGGTGGAGCAAACCCGACTAGTGGTCTTCTGCTCTCCTTATAGTACATTTTATTCTGATTTGTGAAAAAATACTTCATAACTAACTAAAAATAGTATTATTAGTAGGAGGAACTAGGTTGAATTTAAGATACAAATCTTATAGTAATCATATTTTGTATATTATTTCACTTTTTTTTTTAAAGCTTAAATTCGTATCTAAATTGTTGATGGTGGAATTTTCTAGTCCTAGGATGGGGTTTAAATTTCTAATGTAGATGTAAGCTGGATTGACAGTTCGTATGGGGCTTAAATTGATAGAGGAAGATGTACTTGGGACTGAGAGTGCCGGGCAAGAACAAAGTATTTGTAGGACCTCTTACTAATCAATATTGCAGAACGGGAACGTGTTCCTTTTTGTTAGGTCCTTGTAGAGGGCATTAGTTAGGGTATGTAGCGGATTGGTTAGGACAGAGTAGCCTAGGCTATTCAAAGGGATTTGGTCTCTTCTGTTAAGGAGAGTAAGAGATTGTGTGTTGGTGTTTCTGTTGGACGAAGTTTGTAGTTTCCTGATACCAAATGGAGGTGGCTCTGATTAGTTCTGATTGCTTGAAGTCTAGTCTAAGTTTAAGGTTGGGCGAAATGTCATTAGTGTCATAAATCGTTTTGGGGTATAATTTACCATTATTGAACAAAAACTGTATTTTTTTATGTTTTACATAATGAAACAATTTTAGAGCAAAATATAATATTGTTAAATATAGCAACCACTTAAATCATCATAAATATAATATTTTTAAATATCGTTATATTCGTTATATAAACTATAGTCAAAATAAATTGTTTTTTTATACGAGTATACATTATTTACCTTTAAAACAATTTTTTTTACCTCCAATAGAGACTATATTCTTAATTAGAAATAAATATATAAAATAAATTATAGACAAAAGAACCTTTACACTTATTGCATTTTTTGAAAGACTTATCTAAACAATAAATTATTGGTATAAAATATTTATTTTATTTTTTGGCCGAAATAGTAATATAAATTAAATACATTTTCACAAATAAATAAACCCTTGTACTCTACCAGTATAGGGCTAAAAAACTTTGTTTAAAAAATAAATAAAAAGAATCTTCCGTTCTTTTTTTTCTCAAAATTCTTAAAGCGCCACTGCCAAGTTGCGGAGCTCTAGACCTAATGGCTAATAATCCCCTTAGGTTAAGTGCTGTTCCAAGTGCTGTTTCCCCTTGAGAGGATGCCAAGTAGCGGGTATCTATAATCACGTGACATTTGACCACAGAGGGGGGGAAAACTCCACCACCAGGACACTCAAAGAACATTCATTAGGCTGGTCGGTGCCAAAAGTCGGTGCATTTAGGCTCTTTTTGGCAAAAGGCGATTAAGTGGAAAGTGTTTCCTTAACCGGCAATTGGCTGGGTAACCGGGAAATAGTCTCGCCGAGAGTGGGTGGCGTACAGGCAGTTTCCAGGACCTAAACAATTATCAAACTTTGCTCCAGGCTCTGGTTTTCCGCTCGCTCGGAGATGGGAGTTGGGAGCTGGAGGTTGAGAGTCCTGTTATCATTACTTGTGTGTATCCTTTTAATCCGAAATTACTGTAAAACGCAAACATATCCAGCCACAGATACGTAAATAGAGTCAAGGGAGTCCTGGGGGTTTACGGGTTTGAGGCTTTTCAGGGATTGCAGGTTTCGGTGCTTGAAGGAGTCCTTCCAGCCAGCCAGCCCGGCAGCCAGGATGGCGCCCTATCTTGGTTCTGTCACCAAAACTACTCATCCTGCCACTGCTACAACTGCCATTGGCTTTCTACTCCGTTTAAATGCAACATTAAACTTAACTGGAGTGGTGGAAAATGGGCTCTCAAATGTAAACAACCAGTTGATGGCCAACTGGCAGAAACTACACTCGAAAGTCATCTGAATTCTGATTTGACTTTAGTTTTGTGATGGGGACTTGCAGGAGTATCTCTCCGCCCTCACCTGCATTCATTTTCATTTAATGGCGACCATAATTGCATTTTATTTAATTACATTTGGATGGAAAGAGTGGATGATGGTGCTTTTCAGGGTCAAGGCATGTCGAAACATGCTTTTCTGCGGGGAGGAAGCTCTCTGAAGTGTTTTTTGAAAAGTAAGTAGTTTAATTTTTGATAAGGTATGATTAGTTAGGGATACTTATGTAAAATATTTGTGTAAAATCGTTTAAATATTCAACGTTTCATAAAAGAGTTTTCAAGCATTTAGGTTGAGAAACATTTTAAGATTTAATTAGTCAGATCGAAGAAGACTGAAGCTCTGATTCAGAAATGATATTACTTTTTAAGATCGGTTAGAAAATTATTAAAATATATGTTAAACATTATACATTCGAATAAAAAAATTAGCTTTTGGAAATTTAAATTTCCTGTTTTTTTGTTTAATTTTAAAAATCCGTATTTTCTCGGCAGTTTTGTGCGAATTTGTACTATTTTTTTTTATAAAACAAGGTTACTTACAAACTTAATTTGAATCAATAGGCCTTTTGTAAAGCCAAAACTAGTATTATTATTTTAATCAGAACTCGGAATTTGTATACTTTTTCTGTATTATAATTTTCGCTTCTTGTTTTCACTAAAATCTTAAGGTTAAAAACTACATTGATTTAGTAGGGCTTTGAATTTCCATTTTAAACCCCAAACTAGTGTGGAAAAAAACATTTGAACGTAGATCTAGCCATTTCTTTCACTAACACTCAAACCAGTGTTGCAAGGTTCAGTAAAGTTCTGTTCTGTTAAATTTAACAGTTTCAAAATCATCAAGCAGCCCCTGAAAGTTGGCAAATGGAAAAATTCTGTATAAAAGGAGCTTCTCTTCTTACCGACTATCAGTTACTTGCTGCATTCTGAGCAGTTAAGAAGTTATTTTTATTATTTCTGGGTTTATATTTTTATATTATATTATTTTATTTTGCTTCGATCTCATGAGTAATGAGGGAACTCTTTGAGCTTAAATTTATTTATTTATTTTTTTCAAAGCATGCCTCAACTTAAGGCTCTCCTTTTCTTATTTTAAATTATTGCAATTTCCAAAGCAATGGGATCTACTTACGACGCATATAATGTTCCAGCTTCTTTTCTTATTTTTGTTTAAAATTCAATCCCAACTTGTGGGATCAACTTACGACGCATATGGTGTTCTAGTTTCGGATTTTTATTTTCAATTAACAATATATTTAATATATATAGTGAAATATCAAAATCTCCACGTATTCCAATGTCCAATACATTTCCTTTAATTTTACAAACCATGGAACTCACTTGCCGTTGGATCCTCATTTGCTGTTGCAGAAATTGCTTTTCTGTTTTATTCTGTAAATGAAAACTACTTTTCCTAAAGAAATAATATGTATAGTGACATATCCAAATCTTCACGTATTCCAATGTCCAATACATTTCCTTTAACTTTACAAACCATGGAACTCACTTGCTGTTGGGTCCTCATTCGCTGTTGCAGAAATTGCATTTCTGTTTAATTCTGTAAATGAAAACTACTTTTCCTAAAGAAATAATATGTATAGTGACATATCCAAATCTTCACGTATCCCATTGTCCAATACATTTCCTTTAACTTTACAAATCATGGAGGTTCTATTTCGCTTGCCGTTGGGTCTTCGTTTGCTCTTGCAGAAATTTCATTTCTGTTTAATTCTGTAAATGAAAACTACTTTTCCTAAAGAAATAATATGTATAGTGACATATCCAAATCTTCACGTATTCCAATGTCCAATACATTTCCTTTAACTTTACAAACCATGGAACTCACTTGCTGTTGGGTCCTCATTTGCTGTTGCAGAAATTGCATTTCTATTTAATTCTGTAAATGAAAACTACTTTTCCTAAAGAAATAATATGTATAGTGACATATCCAAATCTTCACGTATCCCATTGTCCAATGCATTTCCTTTAACTTTACAAATCATGGAGGTTCTATTTCGCTTGCCGTTGGGTCTTCGTTTGCTCTTGCAGAAATTTCATTTCTGTTTAATTCTGTAAATGAAAACTACTTTTCCTAAAGAAATAATATGTATAGTGACATATCCAAATCTTCACGTATTCCAATGTCCAATACATTTCCTTTAACTTTACAAACCATGGAACTCACTTGCTGTTGGGTCCTCATTCGCTGTTGCAGAAATTGCATTTCTGTTTAATTCTGTAAATAAAAACTACTTTTCCTAAAGAAATAATATGTATAGTGACATATCCAAATCTCCACGTATCCCAATGTCCAATACATTTCCTTTAACTTATTAACCCACTGTAATTGTATCACCCAATGTATCTAAAAAGCTTATCGAAGTTCACTCGACAAATTAAAAGCTTAGCACCGAGGCTTGATCGCCAGATAAGATAGGATATAAGTTCGAGTTAAGATTTGTCCCTGCAACCTGCACCCAATCTCCCGTCTTCGGATCTAATAAAGAATAAAAATATATTTTTTTTATCTGAAAGATACCCAGGAGTCGTAATTATATGGGTATGTAAATGATGTACATGTGTGGCTAAAAATATATTCGAATTGAGTAGCTTCTCCTTGTGCCTACGGCTGGCTTTGATTATTTCATGGTTGACCCACGGTACGCCCAGTTCCTCGTAGATAGTTTTGTTGTCGTGATAGGGCTGTGCTCCAGAGACCAGTCTAAGGGCCTTGTTTTGGAATTTATAAAACAAGGTTACTGACAAACTTAATTTGAATCAATAGGCCTTTTGTAAAACCAAAACTAGTATTATTATTTCAATCAGAATTTGGAATGTGTATACTTTTTCTGCATTATAATTTTCGCTTCTTGTTTTCACTAAAATCTTAAGGTTAAAAACTACATTGAATCAGTAGACCTTTGAATTTCCATTTTAAACCCCAAACTAGTGTTGAAAAAAACATTTGAACGTAGATCTAGCCATTTCTTTCCCTAACACTAAAACAAGTGTTGCAAGGTTCAGTAAAGTTCTGTTCTGTTAAATTTAACAGTTTCAAAATCATCAAGAAGTCGCTGAAAGTTGGTAAATGTAAAAATTCTGTATAAAAGGAGCTTCTCTTCTTACCGAGTATCAGTTACTTGCTGCATTCTGAGCAGCTAAGAAGTTATTTTTATTCTTTCTGGCTTTTTATTTTTATATCATTTTATTTTATTTTGCCTTCGATTTCATGAGTAATGAGGGAAATCTTCTGTCATTATTTTACTTAATTTTTATATTATTTAATTTCCAACGCAATGGGATCTACTTACGACGCATATAATGTTCTAGCTTCTTTTCTTATTTTAATTTATTTATTTTTGTTGAAAATTGAATCCCAAAAGCTGTGGGATTTAACTTTCGGGTTTTTATTTTTTTAATCAATGGAATCTGCAACCGAACTTAAAACATCTTGGCTTTAATTTTGTTAAATTTTTATTTTTCTGTTAATATTTATTATTTTAACCAAACCTTGGTCTCTACAACCGTACTGTTTTGATACTACGTTTTTGATTAACTAAACCGATAGAATGCTGAATTTGGGGCTTTACTTATTCCCTTATTTTATTTTTATTCTTATATATTACTTACTTATTATTATATTACTATAATATTTTACTTAACTTATTTTGTAAGTTTGGCTGGTTTCTTATTTTCTCATATATTTATTTGTCGGAGATATTGGTGAATCTGAATCGCTCCTCTGCATGGCCTTGGCGACACGTTTTCTGATATTTGGTTGGGAGCGTGGCATGTCTGTTTCCTTTTACTTTCTTTCATCGAGTGATGAAAATCCCCCCTCACCACGTTGACCACTATGTTCCATCGTTTCAGCTATGGATCTAGAGCATCCAGTTGAAGGAAGGCGTTGTCATCTGCATGTATAGCTACTGTGTGGTTCCGAGAGGGGGTGACGGGAAGGCCCGCTGTGTAGATTGTGTATAAGATGGGCCCAAGAACACTGCCTTGAGGTACTCCTGCTCTTATGGGCTTAGGCGTGCTGATTGATGATCCGCATCTCACTCGGAATTCTCTTTCCTCTGTGTACGACTTCAGGAAGGCGAAGTGCTTGGAACTCGAAAGGTGGGATTTAATCTTGAAAAGGAGTCCAGGGTGCCAGACTCTGTCAAACGACTGTTTGACATCCAGCATAACGACGCAGCAGTACTTCTTCGTTTCGAAGGCCTCAAGTATGCTCTTAACAATCCGGTGGCATTGCTCAGGTGCTCCATGGAAGGGTCGGAAGTCAAACTGGTGATCAGAGATCAGTCCGGCCTTGTCCAATACTGGCAGTACTCTACGCAAAAATACTCTTTCAAGTATTTTAGAGAGGATTGCCAGCAAACTAATCGGCTTCTGGCGCATTGGCTTCTGCTCTTTGGACCTTAGACCGACACCAGAAACCGTCCACTTTGCGCATGGGTGATATCTTCTTCGCAGGTCTTTTAATGTGCCTCGTTACATTCCACAGATTGTGCTGCGGGTCTACAGGTTCCAGCTCCTTGAGGAATCTATGATAGAGTCCTGCCGTAGGATGGTTAGCATGTCCTTCAGTTCCTTGGTGGCACGATTAAGTGCTGTCTTGTCCCTGGGATTGCGCGAAGGAAACCAGACTCTTCTGAGGCGCCTTTTTTCGGCCACGAGGGCCGCGATTTCAGGAGACCACAAGTGCACGTCTCTTTCAGGTGTTCTCGGGGTAGTCGGAGGAGGTGGGTTCGCAAACTCAGCAGCATTGTGCATCTCTTTGGTTAGGTTTTCGATGGCCGCATCTATGTTGCTTGGTGTGGAAAGAGGGGGATCTGGGTACAGGGAGGAAAGCATCCAGAACGTAAACTTGGGGGCATTTGTGTGTTTCCCGGTGAGTCTTCTTGGCGGGGTTTTTCTGAGGACGGGGATGTTTAGGAGCAAGTTTACTGCGCTGTGGTCGGATAGCAGTTTATCATAGCTTGAGCATGTTATCTTAGAGTGTCCTATGCCCTTGGAGACGGCGAAGTCCAGACGATCCGGCTGCTTTGAAGGGTCGCAAGGCCAGTGTGTAGGTTCTCCAGTGGAATGGCAGTCCAGACTCTTCCGCTGCAGGTACTTATAGAGCTTTATGCCTTTGGGGTTGTTTGTGCGGGACCCCCAGGAGTGCTTGGCGTTAAAGTCTCCGGCTGCTATAAAGCGAGGTCCAAGGGACTCGAAGAAGTCCTGAAGGTGGGTCTCGGTTATCGATTGTCTGGGTGAGAACTAAACCGCACCAATGGTGATATCTCCCTGTGGGCTAGAAATCCTGGTCATGGCGCACTGAGCCCATTCCTCCTGAAATGCGGGAAGTTCCGTGTACTGAATGCCACTCCTGATGAGCATAGCTGCTCCTCCGCGTGCCCTGCCAGATGGATGGTTGGCATGTAACAGTTCGTATCCGCTAATGTTAAAGTAGGATCTGGGACAAAAGTGGGATTCCGAAACTAGAAGATCATCGATATTGTCTGTTTTCATGAAATGCTCTACTTCGGTTTTCCTCCTCTGCAAGCCGTTTGCGTTCCAAAAAACTATATTAAGACTTATTTGCATTACTTTCTGTTGAGGAAGGGAGCTATAAACTGCATCATCTGCGAGAACATCTGCGAGATCAACTTTTCCATCATCCTCTCAATCGTTGCTTCCATGCGGGCAAATATCGTTTCAAGCTGGTTGGGTTTTGGGGCTTCGAGAGTGGTTTGAGGGGTTTGTTGGGGATTCGTTGGCTGTGTCGCTTGGTTTCCTAGAAGTACGTCCCTGTAACTCGTACCATTGATGATAGTTGGTATTTGGATGAGAGGTGGTTTGTTGCTACTCTCAACGGGTTTGGCTTTAGGAGATTGCTGCGCCTTTGCCTTTTTGTAGGCAGGGTATTCTCTGAACGACGCAGGGTGATCAGATTGGCAATGTAAACAGCATGCTTCGTCATCATTTTTGGTGCATGACCTAGAGTCGTGAGAACCACCACATTTCACGCAGCGATATTCCAGGAAGCAGTAGCGCTCCTTTTCACACAGACATCTCCGCCACTTACGCTCCCTACCTCTTTGCCCATACTCGCGGTCAGACTACGTTAAGTAGCAACTAAAAATAGTTGTCTACTACGCTTCAAGCATACAGAGAGAGAATACAGAAAGAAAGGACATTGCAAACGATAACGATAAGCGGCAATGCTCGTTACAATTTGAATTTGAAAATAATCTGCGACAAATTTATTCCTTGTTCTTATTATTTTGTGAAAACTATTATTCTTACAAATTTTATACAAGCCAACTTCGCAAGCTAGGATTACTAGCATTAATTAAAAAGGAAGAAAATAAGAAATTACATTTCTGTTTAATTCTGTAAATGGGAACTACTTTTCCTAAAGAAATAATATGTATAGAGACATATCCAAATCTCCACATATCCTATTGTCCAATACATTTCCTTTAACTTAGTAACCCACTGTAATTGTATCACCCAATGTATCTAAAAAGCTTATCGAAGTTCACTCGACAAATTAAAAGCTTAGCACCGAGGCTTGATCGCCAGATAAGATAGGATATAAGTTCGAGTTAAGATTTGTCCCTGCAACCTGCACCTAATCTCCCGTCTTCGGATCTAATAAAGAATAAAAATATATTTTTTTTATCTGAAAGATACCCAGGAGTCGTAATTATATGGGTATGTAAATGATGTACATGTGTGGCTAAAAATATATTCGAATTGAGTAGCTTCTCCTTGTGCCTACGGCTGGCTTTGATTATTTCATGGTTGACCCACGGTACGCCCAGTTCCTCGTAGATAGTTTTGTTGTCGTGATAGGGCTGTGCTCCAGAGACCAGTCTAAGGGCCTTGTTTTGGAATTTATAAAACAAGGTTACTGACAAACTTAATTTGAATCAATAGGCCTTTTGTAAAACCAAAACTAGTATTATTATTTCAATCAGAATTTGGAATGTGTATACTTTTTCTGCATTATAATTTTCGCTTCTTGTTTTCACTAAAATCTTAAGGTTAAAAACTACATTGAATCAGTAGACCTTTGAATTTCCATTTTAAACCCCAAACTAGTGTTGAAAACAACATTTGAACGTAGATCTAGCCATTTCTTTCCCTAACACTCAAACAAGTGTTGCAAGGTTCAGTAAAGTTCTGTTCTGTTAAATTTAACAGTTTCAAAATCATCAAGAAGTCGCTGAAAGTTGGTAAATGTAAAAATTCTGTATAAAAGGAGCTTCTCTTCTTACCGAGTATCAGTTACTTGCTGCATTCTGAGCAGCTAAGAAGTTATTTTTATTATTTCTGGCTTTTTATTTTTATATCATTTTATTTTATTTTGCCTTCGATATCATGAGCAATGAGGGAAATCTTCTTTCTGTATTTTACTTCATTTTTATATTATTTAATTTCCAACGCAATGGGATCTACTTACGACGCATATAATGTTCTAGCTTCTTTTCTTATTTTAGTTTATTTTTATTTAAAATGTAATCCCAAAAGCTGTCGTGTTTAACTTTCGGGTTTTTATTTTTTTTAATCAATGGAATCGGCAACCGAACTTAAAACATCTTGGCTTTCATTTTATTAAATTTTTATTTTTCTGTTAATATTTAATATTTTAACCAAACCTTGGTCTCTACAACCGTACTGTTTTGATACTACGTTTTTTTTTTTTATTAACTAAACTTATAGAATGCTGAATTTGGGGCTATACTTATTTCCCTATTTAATTTTTATTCTTTTTGCCTTCGATCTTATGAGTAATTGGGGAACTCTGGAGCTTAAATTTATTTATTTTTTTTTTAAAGCGTGTCTCAACTTAAGGCTCTCCTTTTCTAATTTAAAATTACTGCAATTTCCAAAGCAATGGGATCTACTTACGACGCATATAATGTTCCAGCTTATTTTCTTATTTTTATTTAAAATTTAAAATTCAATCCCAACTTGTGGGATCAACTTGCGACGCATATTGTGATCTAGTTTCGGGTTTTTATTTTCAATTAACAATATATATAATATATGTATAGTGACATCCAAATCTCCATGTATCTCCTTGTCCAATACATTTCCTTTAACTTTACAAACCATGGAACTCACTTGCCGTTGGATCCTCATTTGCTGTTGCAGAAATTTCTGTTTAATTCTGTAAATGAAAACTACTTTTCCTAAAGAAATAATATGTATAGTGACATATCCAAATCTTCACGTATCCCATTGTCCAATGCATTTCCTTTAACTTTACAAATCATGGAGGTTCGATTTCGCAGGCGGTTTGCTCTTCGTTTGCCACCTGATTTGTTTCCTTTTTCGTTGGTTCGATTTTATTATTATTTAAAAATGTATTTGTTATGATTTGAATCCTTTTCGCCATGTTTTGATTTAAAGATTTTATCAGCATTTTCCTCAAGACTTGACTGGTTTAATCGTTTTGTATTATTTTACGGCATACTGTACACGTCATTCTCTATTATTATTTAAAATTTAATCTCAATTCGTGGAACATACTACGCATATAGTGTTCGAGTTTGGCTCTAAATTTTATTTTCAATTAACAATTTCTATTTAAAACTACCAAACCTTGGACTCTACCAACTAACTCTGAAACTTTCTTGAAAGCTCCTACCTTTGATATTTTATCTTACAATTTTTTTTTACTTTTTTTTTTGTTATTTATTTTATATACTATAGATAAACTTTGGGACTTTGGACTTTGGAATTTCACTTCTTTGTAATTCTGTAAATGGAAACTATTTTTTTAAAGGAATAATATATATGAGTATGTAAATTATGTACATGTGTTGCTAAAAATGACCCCTTGGACTAAGATGGCACGATATTCAAACACTGCCAAACAGACACGGTACCGAGCGTATAAATTGGGCGGTACACTCTCTGATTGTATGCTAATGAAGTAAAAAACGCGTAATTTAAATTTATGCCAACTCGGCGACTAGTTATGGACAACATCATTGCTTTAAAATTAGCAATTTATTTAAGTCGCGAATCAATTTCTTTAGGCGTTGTACCTGCATACAGTTCATCTTTTAGCTTCAAACCGTATTTTTCATTAGTCTTATGTCTCGTAACTTGTCGATGTGCCTCAATTCTTCCTTGGCTATTCTTAGAATGGGATTTTGACCCTTTCCTAGGTCCTTTAGAGTTACATTGAGACTTTGTCTCGATAATGGTCTTAACTCCTTCAGGTGCATTTATTGTTTCCATTTTCTCTAAGTTATTTGATGTGATAGTAAGTCCGATATCAGAACTTAAAAACCGCTAAAAATAAAAGACAACCGACCCGAGTCTTTGTTTCTGTTTTAAATGCTTCGCAAATTATGAACAAAAATTCGAACAAAAGGATATACAGGACATACTTATAGATCTACAGAATAAATGACTTACGGAGATACAAAAAAAGATACTATACATCCAGGCTTAGTACGTGCGTGGCTCTACACTTCACCGTGATCTCAATCTACACACTGGGGAAGAACAGATCTGTAGACATTCCAGAAGATACAACGATCGACTTGCTAGACACCGCAGTATACTTGCAAGGAGACTGCTACCAGCTAGGCCGTTAGGGCGACTTGAAAGACTGGGATTCAGCATGACGTTTTCTTAATTGTCCAGCCCTCCCACCACCTGCTAGTAATCCTCTTAAGAGGTTGTTGTTAAGATGATATTTAGAATGTATGGTTTCAACGCTTAATATTAATAAAAAAAAAACTATACATCCACGATAAATTCTTTCGGACAAGGGAACACAAAATAATAAACTGTGATCGGGAAAATATATTCCCGAAGACACTAGAGATTTCTCCATAATTCAAGGGGACTGGACTCATTCTGTCAAGGAGTATTATTTATTATGCAAATTGCCAGGAAAATTAAATTGGTTAGCCAGTGAGACTAGCAAAGCATACAGGATAATCGGGGAATGAAAATTTTAATTTAAACCCACTAAGCATTACGGTACAATGGAGGCCATTTAACACCCTGTAACGGGAACTTCAAAGTCGGTGGGCAAACTGGATGCCAGGGCTTTGTTCTACGTTTGCAATTAAGTCTTCTAATCAGTGATACGGGAGGGGTTTCGACTACCATCCACGGACTACGGATCAGGGACTGGGGACTGGGAGGGCTTTCAGCAAACAGATATGGAATGTACTCGACGGCAGCCGTCATTTCCCATTTGTGCCTTTTTATTTGCAAAATGGGGCGTGTGTGTAGGACATGTTTACTGTCATTTTCTACATTTTGCAGCAGGTCCTTCCCCCACCACCCAGCAGCCTTTTACATTTTTATTTGCAAACAAGGCACTTCATTAGTTAAGCGAAAGCCCTCCTCCCGTCATTTCCTTCCAGCCTCTCAAACTCTTTCACATATTAAATAAAAAGACGGCTAAAGACTGGACTGGAAATAAGGCAAATACTTTAGGGTACCAGAAGGATTTGTGCTGCAACTTTAATGAGTCGGAAAAGGACACTGCGAAGGAATCCCTCTTGGAAGATTGTTTCTTCCTCCCCACAAATCCATCGATAAACACTATAGTGTGTGCTTTTGGCCAAGTCCGGGACCGGGGCCAAGTTATTAAAATCAACAGCAATAAATTAGCATATTTTATGTTTGTATAAATACTCTGACTAGGGAGGAATGTCTCTGCTCCCTGGCCAGAAACCCCGAAAACTGATACTGAAGCCATAGCACTAAGAAGCGAAAGGACGGAGCACCACCAAAAGCACAGCATTGGTGGGAAAAGCTGAAGCAGAAGCAAAAGCAAGGCGACAGAATACTCCAAGCACATAAATCAGGACAAAGCAAAGACAAGAGAAACCCACTGCAGCACCAGCAGCAGCACCCTCCTATCACTCCTCGACACCCTTCACTAGCACCTAACCCACCCACCAGGCTACCCACCACCCCATTAAGCACCCACAAAATACAGCCGAACTTTCATGGACGCCAACATTGTTTTGAAACCACACCAAAAGTAGAACAAAATATGGGTAATCCTCAAGGCTTTACTTCCAGATAGAAAATTATCAGAAAAATAAGGATTTAATTACATAACTTTAAAAATAATTAAAAATACATTAATACTTGCTTCTGCTCTTTGATACATAACAAGGTAGTTTTTTAGCTTTTTTTGTTGATTTGTGTCCTAATTTCCTTTAAAAATTAGTTTGAATTAAATTCCTCAACTATATCATACCCGCTACACAGCTTAGACTCTGAGGAACCCAATTTTACAAAAGTCGTTCACTAAAAAATGCCAAAAATTTCGATGAAAACTTGCTCAAATATTGGGCTTTATGGGAAAATCTTTACAATGTTAAATTTTATTCTAATTCAAATTTAAGGAAATCAAATCTAAAAAAAAAAACAAAAAAATAAATAAAAGTAAGAGGGATAAGTTTAAAAGAATCTCCCAATAACACAATTTTATGATTTCGATAAATAGTTTAAGAATAATCGTAGACACGATCGTCGATCGTAATATCGTTTCAAGTCCGATAACAATTTTGATGCAATTAATAATTTGTTTTAAAAGCAAATTCATCCTTTGGAAGAACTTTCTCTGGAGATTTCTGAGCCTTTCGCTGCGCCAAGTGACACGGTGGAAATATTTCCATCTGTATAGATATGTACTTGGTATATATACATATATATTATATATGTAAATATATATTCGCTTTTATGTATTAAGCGAAATGGAGGGAAATGCAGAGACTCTCTGCCAATGGACAAACAAGTGAGAATTTTACATTTTGCTGGCCAAAAAAGAATTTATGCAAAACAATTGTCAACAATGAGGGAAAGAGTTTGCTGATGGAAAATACCGGAACTTGCTGGGGCTGTCGGGGATTAGTTGGGAGAGTGGTATAAGGGGAAGGTCCTGGTTTCAGGACGAGAACGGGGACGGGGACGGAGAAAAGGGCGCGGCCCAAGCAAGTGCATTGTTCCAGTTCTTTGGCTTTGACCCCCTCCCCGGCTAGGCCAACAGAAAAGTGCGTGGCTCCCTGGGAGACGCCGGGAATCTGGCAAGTCCGGAAAGTACTTTATGTCGAGTTACACGCCCCCTTTTTTTTGCACCTCCATTAACACCCCCCACTCCCCTTGTCTCCTGCAAACCACAGTGCAATGTGACATTATCTGCTTTAATTGCATAATAAAGCACTTTTAATTAGGTTTTTACATAAGAGCCGACCCGAACATGGCCAGCAGCCACGCCCACTCCGTCCGCGAACTGCACCCGCCGAGTAGGCAAAGGGGGTGGAGCGGTGGGTGGTATTTTGGTTTTGGTTTTGGGCGGAATTCGGATTTAGGAATTTGGCTATAGGAATTGAATATAAAACCGAATCTCATTTAAAAAGTTCCAACTGACAAAGAAAAGCTCTGGGTGGGGCCAATGCATTGAAAAAAATATCTAAGGGACCACTATTATTTTTAAGAATTTAAGGAAATATAAAAATTGGAAACTAAACAAATAGTCGTGTACTCAAATTTTTATTTCAAAGCTAAAAACAAAACTCTTTTTTATTTGTATTTTAATTATTTTTGTTCAACCTAAAGGGCAAGAAATTTTATTAGCTAATTAGCTGAATAATTTATTCAATCAAAAATATAAATTTGAATTCTACAATATTTATAAAAAAATCAATAATTAAAAACACAAATATTATGCATATTACACAATAATAGCCTTAAAACAAAGTTTAATAAACTTTTATGAATAATAAGAGTCCTGATTATACAAAAAATATTTTAAGCAAAATTTGAATAAAAAATTGCACCAAAAATGCAAAACTTAAAATCATAATTTAATGCAAAATTTATTCATAAATTTTATTATTCTTTTCAATATCTTATATAGAATCGTTTAACTTTTAATTTTACAAACCCCTAAAATTCTTTTATTAATTATAATTAATTTATTTAAAACACAGAAAAGTAAAACTTCTAAAATCTAAAAAAATATTCTAAACCAAAGTCCACGAATGATTTGATTTCAATGCGAAAATTTCCCATTTAAGTTGCTTTTATCCTTTTTTTAATCTCTTTCAAGGCAACTGTATAATTGTTTCCACAAATCTGATCATTTAAATATAATTAATAGTAATTATAGTATTTAAAGTGTTTTTGTTTTGGGCAAAAAAGTGTAAACACAAAATATTGCATTCGAGGCAATTTTTTTCCTTTTTTTATTATTTTCCTGCTTGGGTTTCTGTTTTTTATTGACAATTAATTCCGCGGTCTAGGGGCGAGTTCAACATTAATTTTTAATCTGTCAACTTTTCCTCATTGTTGTTGTTTGTTTGTTTGCCGTCGCTTTTGTCGTTGTTGAAACAACAAGCCCAGCCCGTCCTAGAAAAAAGTCTCTAGAATTTCCAGGACCTGCCTGAGAGTGGTTTTTCTACACATATATGCTCTCCTATATACATCCATATATATATCCTTATATATATATATATATATCTTGGAAGGAGTGCCTTGATATGCCAGCGATTTTTGGCACTGAGAAAAAATCGATTCGATGAGCAATTTCCCAGCTGCTTTTTTCTCTGTGTTTTCCCCCCCAAAAAAAGGCGTGACATCAAAACTTTGGCTGCTGTCTATAAGCTTCCCATTTATATCCTTTTCTTATCCCTATCCCGAGTTTTTTTGGATCTTGGTTTTTGGGTGCAGTTGCAAAGTGGGGGAAAAACTTAATCCGCGTCCAGGCTGGCTTTTGGGACCAGAAACGACCTTCGGTGGGCTGCAGCAGAAAGAGTCCTTCCTACAGAGTCTTTTCTGCCGCTGTTTGTCCTTTAATTATGCCAAAAATGCGCACTGACACGTAAAAATATTGCATACTTGAAGGCGCGCCGAATGGAAACCGCACAGTAGGCTATAGGAGTGTGAGGAGGAGGGAGTGTGGGTGGTTGGGTGGTTAGGGGGTGGCTCCGGAGATGATGCGACAGAGTTGACAATGCCCAAGACGGATGTAGGGGAGGAGGAAGAACCCGCAAAACCAGCAGCAGCAGCAGCAGCCATGGCAATGCATATAACATTTTAATTTCCTGCTTATTAGCCGGGCCACGCCCACAGAAGATAGAGCCAGCCCACGCAAACTAAACCAGCACACACACAAAGACACAGCCACACACACATCCACACACACATATAATATATGTACAAGGAACCGCAAGAACCACCCACAAGAACCACCCAACCACCCCCTGGCAGCCGCCCAACTAACGAGCCCGCAGACACACACGCATACACACTAAGGACAGAGACACACACGCACACACACACACTCAGGGACACACTCACCCATACACTCAAAGAATAATACAATACAAACGACGACTTGGAGAGCACTCGGCGCAGGGATTAAAAATAGATTTGAAGAAAGCGCTTAAATGGAGCAAATATAAGCCGAGAAAGTGCAGTGGAAGAGAACGAAAGGAGAGGAGGAGGAGAAGAAAAGAACTGCCAAAGCAAAGCAGACGGAAAACGAATTCGGTGCCAAAACAGAAGCCGATAAGTAGAGGAACAACGAGCCAAGAACATGCACTTGGGTGTCGCCTTTCAAATCAAACATTTTGACCTCAAGAGTCCGCTTTCAGGGACGCAAGTTGCCAAATCTTGCCACAAACTGATGCAAAAGAAACGGATTTTAAGAAAACAAGTTTGAAACATTAATTAGAAATATTTTAAGACTGAATGATGATTTGAAAATACGTAAACCCAAAACCCAACACGCATATCTTAAATCAACGCTTAAATTCTATTTTAAAATAATATTCCTTAAAGTTATGGATGAATTACCAAAAATTTCAAAAGGTTTTTGTTTGTTTTTCAAAATTCAATGATTTCATTTTCAATATTCCATTTAAGAATACAAATTTTTGGATTTAAAATATTAAATAGCCATATCTACAATATGGGAATCAAAATTTTAAGTAAAAACATGCACCTAAATATTACTGAAAAGTTGAAAGAAATTTATATTCGTTTTGGCAATAAAAACAACCCATAAATTGCATCGATGCACCTGAGCCTTGGCCAGTTTCGTTTCCTGTCATTTTTGTTGCCAAAATTGTCTCGTTTCAGCCACATAAATACGTTTATACAACACGGCTTTAATCCGACTTCCCTGAAAATTTGAGGTTTCAAGAAATGCAAAATACATAATGGAAACTCTTCCCCAACTCGTTCGGTTTTATCTCCCAAAGTTTTATGTTTAAAAGTTCAGCGAGAGCTGAAAAGGCCAAGAAAAGGCCATAAAACCGATAATCGACCAAAAAAGAGGCAGTTAAGGAGACTCTCCTGGAATGTCCTTGTCCCGTGACTTGAAAATGTTGCGGAACTCACAACGGGACAGGCTGTCAGGATGCAGACAGCTTTAAGTGACAAATTAAAGACAAAGGCTAATTAATCCGGCTGAAGGGACCGGATTTGCATACTCAAGTGCAGAGACTTTCGAGTTTATACTCAATTAAAGCATTATAAAAGCCTTTAAAGTGCTCATGTGGGCTGAAGGACCAAGGGAAGGAGAAAAAATGGAGGAAAAAACAAGAAAAAGAAGGAAGCAGGGGAGGATGCAGGAAGGAAAAGGGAAAAGCTGAAATACGTGTAAGACAAAAGAATCTGTGAGGCTTTTTTTGTGCCTCACAAGTATCTTTTCTTGTCCTTTACATGCTTTTCTTTTTTTTTGTTTTCCTCGAGAATGTCCGTTGACATGAAGGAGCAGGCTTAGGCTTTACTCCTGGCTGAAAAATAAAGAACGAGGAACCTAACAATATGCGTAAATATGCATCCTTTTTGTGGCTTTCAAGGCTCATCCCTCGGAACTTCTTAAAAAAATGCATTTGGCTTACATGTCGTATGAGTAATATTTCGCATTTTTTCAAAAAGTTATAAAGCAAAACGTGCTTATTCCAGATTTTGTGTTAGAATATATTGAAGAACATCCAAAAACTCATATTTAATAAGTTTTTAAGACTTTATTTTGTATAAAATACATTTTTAATTCTACAGAAATTTCAAAAAAAGAAACATAAAATTCGATATTTGAAGAATAGGTTCATGTTTCTAAAACAAATATTTTATATTTATTTTTTTTTTTATATTTGTTTCTTTTAAAAACTTTACCCTCAGCTCACATGTCGTATACGCAATATCCTAAATTTATGAATTTAACTCCTTAATTTGACTGCCTAAGTAATTTTAAGAATCTTAAAGGATTTTATAAGAAAAAAAATGTAAAGACTTGCATTAAAACACTCAAATAAATATATTTATATATTTTTGGCAGCTTTAAACACTTTTTAAAACTTTAATTGGCTCACATGGCGTATGAGTAATATTAAGAAAATGCTGAAATATATTCAGAAGAAATATTCAGAAAATAATTAAATTGGTGATTATTAAGTAACTATACAAAAGAATCAGATTATGTCATATTATATACGACATTGGCTTCCATGGCGTATGATTAATATTAAAACATTTCGATTAACAGAATCTGAGAAAGATGATTACTTCCGTTAAGGTCAAAGTAACTCTTTCTATCTATTGAAACAGATAATGTTTACATAATAAAATATTCTTTACTTGAAGTTTCCATTTAGTCAACTGCCAGTTATGCCAACAGCCATTCGGCTAACATGTCGTATGAGTAATATTGAGAACAATGAGAATTATTTAGGGTTTCTCATACCCTTACCCTATTTAGGAAATTGTAAATTATTAAAGAAGTATACAAAAAAAATTATGTAATTCCCTAAAATAAATTCCTGTCATGGGCTTACATGGCGTATGAGTAATATTAAAACATTTTCCTTCATAAAAAACTGAGAAAGATGTATATTTCCGCAAATATTTGTGGAAACTTTACTTTTTCGACTGAAACAGATGATGTTTAAATAATAAAATACTCTCTACTTAAAGTTTCCGTTTACCCAACTGGCATTTCTGCCAATAACCACTCGGCTCACATGTCGTATGAGTCATGTTTGAAGAGTGAATGAAATAAAATGCATTTTTCGCCCCACATGACAATACGAGAATAATTCTTATCTTTAATAAAGCCGCACAGCTTGTGACTTTTCCAAAAACAATTTATAGAAACAAGTTGAACGAAACGAAACAAAAAATAAAAGAACAGAACTGATTTTTTGCGGTTCTTTTATTTTGGTTTCGTTTTGTTTTGTTGTTGTTGTTGTTTTTGTTTTTGTTTTTGTTCTGCGGGACAGCATTCGACCTGGCGCACGTGTTGTATGAGTAATATTTACGAGTATCTGTGAACGAGTTACACAAATAGACGGCGAGGAAATAACGGAATAACGGAACAGGACAGACCAGCAGCAGAGAACAGAGGACCGAAACAGAGACAGCGACAGCGACAGCGATAGCGATGACGAGGGATAGAAACAAGGACAGTGGCAGTGGGAGTGGGAGAAAAGGCAAATGAAACAAGAGAAGAGAAAATGGCAAGCAGGAAGAGGACAAGAGGACAAGAGGACAAGAGGACAAGAGGATAAGTGGAAAAGTGAAAAAGGCGATGAAGAGGAGAAGAGAGAAGAGTATAGGAGAAGTGGAGAATCCAGTTGCGAATCTACCCAGTGACCCCGGCGACTACTCGTAACGGGACATGCGAAGATGCAGTGCCAAAGATACAAGCACACGGCCTGTCAGGGCTCCCCACATATACAGTTACACTTGCACTTACACCACCACACTCACAGTCACACCAGATGCGACGGCTGGTGCCCACAATTGCGGTCAATTAAATAGCACTGCCGCGCCCTGGAGGGGTCGCAGCCGCAACGCAAATATCACATTTCACAGGGCGCCTGTTTAATCTGTTTAATCGAATTCACTTACGAGTTGGGGAAACTCATTATCGCCCTTTTCACCTTTACATTCCCACACTCGAATATTCACACCCAAATGAATATAATTAATATTAAAACAATTAAGCAGGGATGGAGAATATAGCATCTGGTTCCCCACCCATATTCTAGGGATTGAGAAAGTCACACGATAAAGATTAATAATATCTTAAAATAATTATAATTTATCACGTTTTTTTGGTGAAAGCACCTCTTTACTTTATATGACATGCTCCCAAAGCAATTTGGCTTTTAAAATCATAAAAACTAGAATTTTTAAGATTAAAGTAAATTATTAATCATTTAAAAATCGTTAAATGTATTATCTTATGACATATACTAATATTCATATCGTGTTCAATATATTTCTTTAAATTTTTTCATCTGTTAATCGATATTAATCCGGTATCTAATTTTAAAAATATTTAAAGGTTAGCCAAGGTAGAATTTTTATAATAATTCAAGGTAGAAAATTTCAAAAATGTATTCCTACTCCGTCTTGCATAAAATTTGCATAAATGTCCATGAAATATTATATTTTTATACAAATTTTAAAAAATAACAAGAACATAATGGATATATTGTGAAAAAATGTTCCAATAAGAGAGACTACTGTTTTTTGCTTCACTTAAATTCAGGAAACTTTCCTGATAAATGTTTGCAATTATTTATAAATAAATTGTAGGCCTTTGTGGTTTTGAAAATTATTTTTGCCATGAGATTGATGATGTCTGGGCAATTACAGTCATTTTATTCCCATGTAAATGGCTATTTATGTGACCGCGACTGTAAACAGATGCAGGCAGGCAGTGGGTGTGTGAGTGGGTGTGTGTGTGGAGGGATGCGTTTTGTTTGTCATGAACGCGGTTGGCATTCCAGCAGCCAGCCTACCAGTCCCAGGCTCCCCGCATATCCTTGCCACTCGGGCCGCTCTTATCCTGCCGCCCTCATCGCCCGTCCTTCCACCCCTCACCTCTGCATCCTTCATTGCTCGTTTTCCTGTCATAGCCCACACATTTTTCATTACACACTCTGTCCCTTGCAGCTAGCGAATTTTTGGATGCGCCTCTCGCGCGTCTTGCCACGGCGGCTTGTACTTTGCCAGGACCCAGGACATGCCAGCACACACACACATACACGGAGGACTGGCATGCCCGCAAGTGTGGAGGACACACACATGTGTCCAAACAATATAAATCACGTGCACTCGCACACACACTACCCTACAACATTGGCGCCCGAGCAGTTGGGGAGGAGGAAGCGGATAACGGGAAGCTGGATGAAATATCGATTTTAATATGAGCCTGCGGAATATATATATACAATATATATATATACATATTTTGGAAATTAAACTAAAACGTGACTGAAACACACACTCGTCCTTCCCATCCTTTCGACCCATCCGGTCCCGTTCGTCCTGCTCGTCGTCGTCTGGTCAGAAAAGCAGGAAAGCAGACGAGCAAACGCCCCATTATGTAAGCCATCGTAAAAACATTTTTTGCATCGACTACTGCAAAGTGTGCACAATTTGGTAACGGACGCAGGACCAAGGACCAAGGACGAGGAACCCAAAAACAGGAGCAGGACACCCGAACAACGGACAGCTTAATGTCCTTACGTATTGCTGGCCTGCATTTTATGGTCATTAATACCGTTGCATTTATTATTATAAGGCCAAGTTGGGAGTTTCATAAATTAAAATTCGTGACAGTTTTCCTGCCACGTTTGCGGTTAATTTGTCTGTGTGCTTTTCTCCCTGTGTATTTTGTTCGTTGATAAATATTAGTGTTTGGCCCTGGCCATGGAAATTTTAAATCATTTTTAATGGCAAGATGAAGCCTTCCTCGTCCTTTCGCCACATTAGTTGCCGTTTTAAAATCAAACAAAGGACTTTCAACTCCCCAACTGAAAAATTGCAATGCATTTATTTTCTTTCTGATTTGTGGCCTTTTAATTGAAGCCTTTTATTCTGTGCTTTAACAAATGAGGTTTTAGTTGCACCAAAGCCTACAGATTTATTTATTTGTTTATTTATTTATTGTATGTGATGGAGAAGTTTACAAAACTAAACTAAACTAACAAATAGTCTTATAGTGCCAGCTGCCAGGGCCTTCGAGCAACGTTATTTATAGAAGTTGTTTGATTTATGATTAGGTTTCATATTGTGCAATTACTTTTAGGTTTTAGAATCCGTTGTATATTTTTGTTTGTTTTAAGAATATGTCATATTTTGATATTATCTGTAGAGATTCTAAGAGGTCCTTTAAAAGGGAAACCGCTAGCTTTAGGTAAAATAATTCCTCTTCAATGGTCATTAAGTTAAGCTAAAATCCATTTAAGATTTGAATTAAACTAAAAATACATTTTTAAATTTTTTAAATTGGAGCCTGAAAACAAATATTAAATATAAACTAAATCCATAAAGAAATAATTTAAATAATTTGTCTTTATTTAATATTGTGAAATACATTTTGGCCAACAGGGCGGATGATTAATTTTTCCATACCTTTTACCTTTTGTCTTATTATTGTCTTATTTTTTGTCTTATTTTTTGTAACTTCCGGTAAGTTTTCCCCTACTTCTTCAGCTTCGAGAAACGCAATATTTCAACGATTGGATAATTCCCTAAAATAACAAACTCCAAACGAGAAGATCAAGCCTGCCATTTGGTTTGCTGAACTTGCAACTTATTCGCGGTGGCACGTATTTTTTCTGCATTGCAGCAGAGTCTTTCCCACTTCCTTTCATTCTATTCCTTCCTTGTTGCTCCTCCCCTTTGATGGGCCACACCCATGGAGCAGCAAGGACCAACCGCCGGCGGTGGTTAGGCGAAAGGCTCCTCGTCCTGCATTGAAAATGTTGATAATTGGATTTACACGTGAATGATCACAATCTTGGAGCCTTTACTTTGCTCTATTGCCTCGGTTCTTGGGCCGAAAAGGGCAATGGGGGAGTGGACTAGAAATCTCTGCCACTTGTGCAAGGGCAGTGGCCAAAACGAAAAGGCCAAAAACCAGAGCCAGACCCAGAGCCAGAATCAGAGCCACAGCCCCAAAGGCCGAAGACCGAAAACGGAAAACCAAAACCCGAAAACCGAAACCCGAAAACCAAAACCAAGTAATTATGATCGTAAATTGATTAGGCCACGAGGGGGTGGGTTGGCTTTCAGGGATGCTAGGCTGGCTCAAAGGACGAAGGACCACACACAACGGGGCTAATGGAATTAGTGTTACATAATCTCCGTTGTTCGACTTCCTGGCCTGCCACCGACGCTGATGCTGATTCCGGCTATCCTGCAGCCGGGAAGGACTTTTTTATACTGTCAGGGACTTTAAAACCCCTCTTCTTGCTTTCTACTTCAATTCGGTTTTATTTTTCCTTTAACAAATAAACAAAACGGTTTATAAATATCAATATCAATAATCAATCAAGTCATAAAATCCAAATATAGTCCTTAAAATGTCTCAAATAATCTTTAAATTCTTTGCCTTAAAATTCAGTAGAAACGGTTCTTTAATTGTTTTGTAATTTCGACTTTAAACTCGAATGCGTTTTTGCCAATTTTCCACAAATTTACTTAAATTTTACTTCCCAGAATTTACTTCAAACTATAAAGTTAAGGATTATGGACATAAATATATTTTTAAACATTAAATAATCAAGAGTTAAACTTTTTTTAATTACCTGTTCCAGGACCTCTTTTTTTCCTTGCCGCCTCTAATCCGGTTTCCAAAATTTTATGGCTTTTTCATCATTTTTATTGGTGGATTATTTTTGCTTTGTTATTTCTGTGGATTATCTTTATTTTTTTAAAACCTAAGCGAAATTTTATATTATAGGAAATTATTTCCTTTTTCTTTTATATAAAAAAAATTGTTTCGGTAAGCAACAGGGATTTTTTAAATTATTTATAATATTTATATAAGAATTTATTATAAATAATTTTTTTTATTTATTTATAGTTGATTTATTAAATTCAATCTAAAAACTTACATTCAAAATTAATTTTTTCTCCAATTAAAAGTAGTTTATCTCCTGTTTTTTGTCATTTCAAATCCACCAAAAGCGGCTTTTTCAGTTGGGAATGCTTTGACCGCTTCAAACCTTTCCTTTTTAGGGCCTTAAAGTCATCAAGATTATAAATTTTTGATGCCTTTTATATTTCCTCTCCAACCTGCTGCCAATTGCAGTTTACCTAGAGTGGTTGCTTATTTATTTATAACTTTGTTGGTGTCTCTGTGATGGCCAAATAAATGTTTACAGGACATTTACAGGACACTAAAAAATGAGATAAAATCTCTAAAAGGATAGACTCTCTTCTTTGGCAAACATTTTTGACTCTCGTGAAAATTTTTGTCAAGTTATAAAACAGATTCTTATTTTTTTCCTAAAAGTATGCTAACATTAATTTATGATCTCACGACTTCCAAGTTCATTGAAATTTTTTATCTTTACCAAAAATCTGTGTTTAAATGATTTTAAAGGCTTAAAGGAAGTGAAAGAAAAAGCCAAGTTGATGGAAATCGCGTGGAGAGGATACAAAGAGGATTCGAAACGGCCATAACCAGCAGTCCTCCGTTTGGACCCGTCTTGAGGCCATTAAGTGGGCCGATAGCTAATGATAAAATAACTACCCAGCCGGTCTATTCCTGCTATTCTGGTGGAACGTGGCAGGCGGTTTTTATTGCCACGCCAGGACTACTTGCCACACATTCGGAGGCAACTTCCCCCAAGTTGGTGGATGCAACTCGGCATTATTATGTGCTCGCCGAGATTCAGGTGCTCCTCGGAAGAGTAAGATAGACAGAGCTAACGATGCAGTTTCAGATTGAAAATATATATAGCTACACACGTAGATGCGATTTGGAAGGACCTTGTTTGTGTAAAAATTTAAAATCATATAGTTCTCTTGGTGGGTAGAGAATTCCTTGAACATTCCTTATTCCTTATTTAAAAAGATATATTCCAAAGTTTTGGTTTTCGCGCGACTTCTGTTCCATCACGTACAGCCCACCTCCTGCCCAACCAACCGAAGGAAGCTGCCGTTTATCGTACGGCTCGAATCACGGGGACAGATTCAAGACAATAAAGTGTAGAAAAGATTACGATGTTTAACTATACATGTCTAAGCGAAAACACGACCAAAATCGACCTACTATCATTACTTCAATATCTATAAGTTCCATAAAAGGATCATAGGTATAAGAATAATATAGCAACACTTGTATAATATTAATTGCAGTTTTTGGTTTTTTTAGAACCTCAACCTTCGCTTATTACAGAATTTATAATAAATAGAAAACTGTACAAATAGAGACTAAAAAGTAAATAAAAATATTATCTCATCAAACGACAGCCATTTTTCAGCTTACTAAGGACCACCCTAATGCCAAGGCACACACGAATAATTATTTCTGGAGGCAGGAAATCACAGGTTTTTCACTATTTTTCCACTTTTTCAATATGTCAGCTGCATTGTTTTTACCCACAAGCCTCTAAAGGCAGATAAAATTCAGTGTTTTTATGAAACTGGCATTTATTTGCTAAATAAATGTAAATGAAAAATACTTTCCGTTGTAATTGCAAATAAAAACGAAATCAAATAACACGACTGGCAGTGTCAGATGCACATTCTTTTATTGCAAACAGCGAAAAATTAGCTTTTCGATATATTTACCTTTGACCCCTTTTGACAATGACCCTCCATCGATTGACTTTTTTATTTAAACAATCCTATTTGTTAATTTTTTAGCTTTGTCGGATAAACATTTAAGAAGATTTAATTAGAAATTTGTCAGTTTTAAGGGGAGGACTAGTATTTTAATATAAATATTACTATTAGTATTCAAATAGTTTCTTAAATTCCCTTTAAAGTTTTTTATATTCATACTCGGTACTCGTAGATTACAAAGAAATGTATCAGAAAGAAGAATATTTTTGATCTCTTGTTATATTAAAAGCCTATTCCTCCAATATACGATTACCTAATCCATTTTAACAGAATTAAATTCAAACTAAAAGTATTTCAATTCTGAAACCCATCTCAACCTGTTACTGGAGATGGCAGGGAAATTGGAGAGCTGTCCGAAACTTCGATTACCCACAAAAACGCCACAAGATGCCCAAAACGTATGCAAATAAATGTAAGGTCAGATGGCAAAATAAATATGCATATACGAGTATATGCACATATGCATTTCCTTGGATAAGCATGACATATCATGCAAAATGTAACTGAATATAATGCAACCGAAAAAACATTCAAAATCTAACAACAGAGTGACGAAGGCTATTTCATACCATTCCCAATTACATTTAATATAATAAATCAATTGAATAAAATTCAATAATTTATGTTAATTTATTTGTATTTGTTCTGAAAGAATAATGTCCGATTCATATATAATAATACATATTTTAGTTTTAAGCATTGAAAATTATTGAAATAATTAATCGTTTCAAAGTAAATTTCAATTCAAGGTCTAATTTTGTCAACTAATTCTATTTTTGTTTTGTTTCGTAAAAACGATATTTAAATTGATTATTATTTAATTTTATTATAAAAGCAGTTTATTAATTTCAAGAATATTAAATTAATTTGATATATATTTTAAATGTAGTAGTAAATACAAAAATATTCGTAACTTAAAAATATTACCAAATATTAAAACAACAAGAGACAAATTATTGAATTTTAATATCAGACATATGTTTTTATAAGTAGTCAAAGTAGTAAGTAAACATATGTTTTAAAGGAAGTAACCTTTAAAATAAAAATGTGAATATTTATGTAGGCCTCCTAGCAATATTTTTTTTAGTCTTATAAAAATTAAACAACGAAACAGCTACAAAAATTGAATAATTGGGAAAAATTATTTCTTTTGCTTACAAAAGCTTTCATGTTTCTCTCTCGTTTCAAGGTCAATCAACATTTGACACGAGTATTCTAGGTCACGACCTTGACACTGGAATGTCCTTGGGAACGCCGGTCCGTGGCCCTTGGACATGTCAAGGACGTTTGGACTCCACGTGTTGATGTTTTCTGTATATGTAAACAATTGAATACGATAAGAAACGCACAATAAAAACTAGGATAGAGAGAAGGAGAGTGAAAAGAGTCCTGAGTACCGGGTATAAATATAATTGAAATAAAAACTTTATATTTCGGTTACATATTTTGAATTGGTATTGAATTGGTAAAGCAGAATAAATAGGATCGTTCATTAGTTTTAATCCTTTTGGGTGCCTTTATTTCAGCTCCGCAGTAATCTACGATAGTGTCCTTGGGCGCTAACCTCCCGGGCTTTCGTCACCTACGCGGAATGTAATAAAAAAAATGCAAACTCTTTTGTATGGAAACTCGTGCTTCCCCATTCCGGCATCAATTCTGAAACTGATTTGTGTGCCTGGTCTGGTCTGGTCGGGTCTGGTCTGGTCTGGTCTAGGGACTGGTCCTGCCCAAAACCATAGCCCCTGCTTCACAGAAATATCCTTCAGCCAAGCGTGAACCGAATCGATTGTGCATCCAAGGAAGGACTGCAAGGGAAGGAGCGGGTGTGGCTGCAAAGAGGTTATATACAATATGTGTGGGTGTGCTTGGGTGTTTGGGTGTTTGGGTGTGTATGACCCCCTTGGGCGTCGGAGGGTTAAGTGTTTGCAGTGCAATGTTTGCGCACTCAGCAGCTCGAGAGCACTCAATTAGAAACGTTAAGCTAACGACTCTTCGATTCCATTCTGTGCGATTTGATCAAAGCAAAGAAAGCAAAGAAAGCAGGAAAAGCAAAAGCAAAACCAAAACAGTAGCGCGAGGGGAGGTTGAGGCAAACAGTAAACACCACCATGAACCAGAAAGGGACGGCCATATCGGAAGGGTGCACTCTTCTTCGATCGCTCAGCTTTCAGCTCGCAGGTCGCAGGTCGCAGCTCGGTTTCGGTTCGCATCAAATTAATTTGCCTAAAATGTGGCACAAATCTCGATTGCAACAGCACAACTCAGCAATAAACAAAAACGACACAAGGAGCTGCAACACAAGGAGCACAAGGAGCAGAAAGGACATTGAAAGCTGCAAAAAGAAAGCGTCAAGCACCAGCAGCAGAAGGCAAAAAGCAGCAGCAGCGACATGTGAGATTGATGACACAATCAAACAGGTAAGGGGCGTGGTAGGGGGATCACGAGCCGCATGCAGCCATGGGCGTAGTCGAAATTTTTTCAATCGCTTCTCAGCGGGGTGGGGTGGGAGGAATACCAAATTGTTTCAGTCGAAGAAAGCAATATTCAAAGCTTTTATTTGAGTTCGAGAAAAAATGTATATACATGATTTTTAGATTACACTTGAACTTTAGATTTAAAAGTTAAATTGTTTCATTAAAAATTATACAAAATTTTAACATAAAAATGTATGAAAAACAAGCAATATTTTTAAAAAATATTGTTTTTGAAGGTCTTAAAATTTATTTAAGACACATAATTACATTTAATAGCGTTTTATCCAGAACTACTTAATCTAAAATACCAGATTTTCATAGTTTTTAAATTTTAATACCAGGTACTTTCCATAAATACACTTACAAAATGGAATTTCTTATGTGATTTACTTGCAAGAAATAAAAAAAAATTTTCCGAAAGTAAAAAATATTAATTACTTAAATAATTACTTTTTTATATTTTAAATATTTAATTTGTTGTTCAAATTTAAAACTTGAATAAAATTACAAATAGTCCCCCAAACCTCAAAATTTCACCTCTATAACCTAAATACCTATTCTAAACCCAAATATACCTATACCCTTTATATCCTTTACCCAATTTTAGCACAAAAATAACACCTTTTTATTATCAGTGTATCCTAAAGGATGTCACCCCATATCAGTTAGTTGCACAACGAGACAGACTTTTCCCCACCAAAATGACTATTTCCATTGCATCGAATTCGGGCTGCTTGGCTGGCTTGGGGGTTTCCGGGGCGGTTCACCATCCTTGGTGTCCCACAGCCCACAGCCCACAGCCCCCAACCTCCCGTTAACCCCACTCGCAGAGGCTGTGCTACGCCCATGGGCAGTGTGCGAGCGAGACGGGGACCGACAAACGGTAAAAAGAGGCGCTGACTGCCAAATGGAAAATGGATTTCAGTATTAATTTCGCTGACGACTAGGAGGAGGACGAAAATGAGGATGAGAATGAGAATGAGGAAGAGGATGAGGATTACGGCAAGGACGAATGTGGGAGAGGGAGACCCGGCCTGGATGACGGCAAGTTGCCTGCATAACATCAAAAGCGAGACATCCGTCTTGACATTCCGCCCGGGATGCAGATGACGGAGATGAAGTGGCGGAGCTGGAGGCGGAGGAGATGCAGGTGCACCCCTAACCATAACCCGTCCCAACGTAACCCGTAGCCCGGAGCCTCGTGGACCTGCAGTCCCGCAGACCCGTTAGATTGCGGTATGGCTTGACTGCAATGCGCCGGAATCGGACTCCTACCCCGGCTACCCACACCCGGCTTGGCATCACTCTCCGCCGCCCCTATTTTGTTTTTACGGCCCCGGCGCACCTATTTTCTATTTTCCAAAAGGATTTCCCAGCATTTTTGACAAAATGAAGCAACAACAAAGTTGCAAAAACAAAACGAATGGCGAAAAATGAACGGTGAACGACGGTGAACGGTGAACGACGAACAGAAAATGGCGGAATGGCAGGATGGCGAAATCACAAAATGGCGAAAAAAAATAAACTGAACTGACGCCAAGTTGGCTCTTTGTTATTTGGGCGTTTGGCAAGTTTCTCGGTGCTTTTCCGTTTTTATTTTTATGTATATTCAGTGTACCGGGAGTACCCTGGCCGAGGACCGTCCGAGGGTATTAGAACTCGGCTTAGGAGTTTCCGGCGCACTGAAGGGGATGTTGCAGGACCTAAAAAGTAATTTCGCCGTAAGCCGTCCGCCTCAACGCGGATTTGTAGCAACTGTAGAAGCTACATACCTCAGTTTCGAATCTTTGCCGATGTCCTTTGTTTACAGCTGAAATAAAAGTTATCCTGTTGCAGCCAGGACAATATTGTGTCTCGCAGAGCTTTCATCGCAATTACAATTAACTAAATTATTGAAAACAGCAGGTTTCTCTATGATAAAAATTTAATTTATAAGCAACTTCTTTACATTTCTAAACTTAAAAACTTATCTTAAACTATCCTAAAAGGATAAGAAAAACTTGTTCTTTTAACATGTAACTCTTTTTGGGGTTATTAATTTTTTACAGATTTAATTGCAACTGAAACCTTGAATCCTTCTTTATTGACAGAAATCAATGAGTTCAATGACTTTGCCAAGTAATCTACAAGGGTATGCGTTGCTTCGTTCCTCTAAGCCAAGTCCGTGTTCTAGTATAAATCCTTCTTTTTTTTGGTCTCTTGTCGTCGTCGTGTCGCCGTCATAAAAAATAAATGGAATATTTTCGCGTACTTCTTCTCTTGGCACTTGCTCATCCTCCGGCTCCATTCTCTCGCTTTGCCACTTTTAAATGTTGCGGTTCCATCCGTCATGGCTCGTGCGCTGTCTCCGCTTTTCTAGGTAGAATGCAGCCGGGGAATGGGTGCGCCATGGTGCAGCTTATGCAAAATATTTGCACCAGAAAGGGTTCCCGTACGCTGGCATTACGAATACATTATTTATGAGGTGGTGACAAATTGAAATTAGCATAATAAGCCCGCAATACAGAATCAAATGTTTGTTTTTCCCATCCATCCACTCTTTTGGGTTTTTAGCCCTGACGAGACCGTTTCCGCTCCTGGTAGCGAGCCAGAGCCGCGTCAAACACCTCGCCCACGGTTCTTTTGCGCCAGACAAGTGTGCGGTCCACCGGCGGCTTGGTCACGATGGGAACGGGTAGGTCCTTGGGGTCCAGCTCCTCATCGTCCGAGTCCGATTCTTTCTTGGAATCACCCTCCTTGTCTGGGCTGGATTCCTTGGACTTCTTAGAGTTCTTGCTCTGATCTTTTTTCTTTTCCTTCAAATCCTTGGTCTTCTCATGCTCCTTCGACTTCTCCTTCTGCTCCTCCTCCTCATCACTAGAGTCGTCTATGCTGAAGTCGGAGTCCGCGTCTATGTTGTTGGTCAAATGAGCTTGAACGGGTTTCGTTTCAGGTTTGTCTCCCGGCGTGGTGGCCCCGTTTGCCTTAGCTGGGGGTTCAGGGTCCTCGCCCTCGGAAGAGCGTCGCCGACGGTAGCTCCTGTGCTTGGGAGCATCGGGCTTAATGGGCTTGTACGAAACCTCCTCGGTGGAGGGAGCGGTCTTGGGCTTGACCACCTCCGTGGCGGTGCCCAGTTTCTGCTCGTAGAGATGCCGGTAGAAACCGTCGAGATCCTTCTGCTTGGTGACATCGCCAATGGCTTCGAGGTAGTCGTCCCGCTGCTCCTGCTCCTGCATCTGGCGAATCGTTTCGAGCTTCTTGCGGTAGGCGGCCGTCACGTAGGTGTCCTTGTCCTTGAACTTCTCGCCCTCGGCGTCGCGGTCCTTTTGCACTTGCCGCTCGATGCGCAGCTCCTTCTCCAGTTTGCGCCGTTCGGCGTGCTCCATAATCTTGGCGATGTACTTTGGCTTGCGCGGCTCCTGGCTTTTGGTCTGCTTCTGCTCCTCGCGCCCTCTGTCCATTTCGTCGTACAGCTCGTCGTACTGAAAGATGGTGGGATCCTCTTCCAGAGCCTTTTCCTGCAGCCGACGGGCCACGCGTCGCTCCATGAAACTCGGACCACTGGACACGCCGCTAGTGCCCTTGGACCGCATTTGCGGTGCCTTCTTGTCATCCTCAGCGTCGGATTCACTGCTCTCGTTAAAGATAGATGGCTTTGTTGGCTGCGGCGGTTTGACGGACGGCTTCTTTTGCTGCCCCGGCAATATTAGACCATATCTAGAGGAAAATCCATCCATTAAAATGTTACAAATTTAACTAATTACAAATAAAAACTCACTGTTTTGACATTTTGGTTTGTTTACAACTGTTTAGAGTGGCCGCTTCTTAGTTAAAACTTTCCACCTTCAAAATCAGCCGGCTAATAGCAACCCTGTGTTTGAGAAACATCAATAGACAACTGTTATCGATATTTCCAACATTTTAATTAGCCATCGACGTTAGATTGATGCATTTTCCAGAATTTGGAGATGTTTTTTGATGGTTTTTTTTACTGACATTTGCGATAATTAAAAAAAATATATTTTGCAAGTGTCATAACTGTTTGTTTTACAATAAAAATATACGATATTACCGTGAGATCCCCAATATGCCAAACATCTAGTTAGTCGATTTTGAACATTGATGATTGGTTAGATATTTTAAAATTTCATGTAATTATTTTATGACAACCGTTCTCACATAAACAACATCCTGAGTTCCATCGATATTTGTTTTTAAAAATATCGATATTTTCGAATGCGTTTGGCATTTTCTAGCCCCTGTTATCCGGCAGCAGCAGCCACACCTTTTTATACTTTCCAGTGTGGCCACACTTTTCTCTTTCTTTTCAACCTCTGTTTCGGCAAGGTACGCACGCTCCACGTGGCCCTTCTTAAATTGTGCAACTTAAAACTGTGTTTGCAAACCAATCCTAGGTAATCGCCGCCTCAATTAACTGATTTCTTCGAAATATACTTGTGGACGGCTGGCCAAATAATGTTGGTTGTCGGCATAACCGATATTTAGTTCGAGCGCGGTGCCGAATATGTGCAAAATGTTATTCTTTTTCTAATTTTTTTTCTGTGCTTGAAGAACAAACATATCGGCTGATATGTAAACAATGCTCTAGTTGCAGTGCACTCAGACAAAGGATCACCCGAATATAGTACATTGGATATTTTTTTTCATGTGGCGGCTTTTCTAAAGTGCAAAAAATCTGCATAAATGCCGAGTGTTGTTGTTGTCATCGACCCTGAAAGTGTATGTGTGTGTGGGGTGGTGGGGGAGAGTTCATAAAAGGATCTAAATACTCTTTAAAAATGGAATCTGTCAAAACCGGCGTCTAATTTGTCGTTTGGCATCGAAAAATGTCAAAAATTTGTTGTTGTTTACAACTAACTGTAACCCAGCGCTCACCCACACACATACACAGACGCGCAGGCGGGAACTTACACAGGGAAGCTGTCTATTTTTTTTTTCTTTGCACGTGCTTTGGTTTTTTTTTTTATATAGTTCAGATATTGCTAAAGATCGGATATAATCCTGAAATTCGTCCTTAAAGTTGTCTTTTTTATAACGGAAATCCCTTTTTTTGTTTTGGAGAAGATTGGTTTGGAATTAAGTTGCACTGAAAGTAGTGAGGTTTTTTGCATAAAAAATAAGAAATTACTGAAAAGATTTAGTTTGTTTAACTTCCTATATATCTTTAAAGAGCTTTGAAAGTCGGAAGAATCATTATAGACATCATTATATTGTTTTTTAAGGCAATCCAGAAAAGGGTTATGTCAAAAAAAGCATGATTCATGGATGTTTTCTTTGATTTCCATCCATTTCAAACATAAATCTCTTAAAAAAAGATTGAATTTAATATAAAAGAAAAGGTAGATCGAGGCCAGGTCCAGGTTTTCGAAGAAACCATCTCAAAAAAACCAAAGAAAATCTAATCGATCCTCTCTATTCCTTGCAGCCATGGTGCGTATGAACGTATTGGCCGATGCCCTTAAGTGCATCAACAACGCTGAGAAGCGTGGCAAACGCCAAGTGCTCCTGCGGCCCTGCTCGAAGGTCATCATCAAGTTCCTGACCGTCATGATGAAGCACGGCTACATCGGCGAGTTCGAGATCGTGGATGACCACCGTTCCGGCAAGATCGTCGTCAACCTGACCGGTCGCCTGAACAAGTGCGGCGTCATCTCGCCCCGCTTCGATGTGCCCATCAATGACATCGAGAAGTGGACCAACAATCTGCTGCCCTCCCGTCAGTTCGGCTACGTCGTGCTCACCACCTCGGGCGGCATCATGGACCACGAGGAGGCCAGGAGAAAACACCTGGGAGGCAAGATCCTCGGATTCTTCTTCTAAATACGAAAAATATATGACGAGGAGATGAACGAGGAGCTGCGGCGAGCTGCGGTGTGTGTGGGAGTTGCTATGTAGCACATTATTTTATTTACATTCATTCAAGTTTTTTATGCCACAACCATCCCGGGGTCCGGGGCGTGACTCTGATGCCGAGCCGGGCGCCGCAATGAATGTTCACAAAGAAACGCGAAATAAAATGATTGATACATAATAATTTTAAATACGATTTTTTTTTTATAAAATACGTACAATGTAAGCCGTATCGTGATGCAACTAAATCGACAGTAAATCAATCTGTAATCATAAAAATTAATGTGTATATAAATTTAAGAGATTGGATGTAGGTCCTGGTGACTTTGTTGAACTTTTTACTCGAAAACAGCGAAAACTGCCATGTGGTTAGTTCCTCGACAATGTGGCTCAAGACCTGAATGAAAATAACCTACAAATTGTCGAAAACAATTATTTGTGTACTAAGAAGGGAAAATGTTTGCTAAACATTTTAGTTTGAAAGTTAAGAGGTTTATTTACCTCTCACGCTTCTTGTTGTTTTATTTACAAATATGTATCAATGAAAATTTTAAACAAATTTCATGGGACTATAAATTTTGAATCCTAAAAATATGCTTATAAAAAAGGCTTCAGCTTAAACGTGCTCCGTTCGATACATTTAAAGTAAAAAATTCATATTCTTATCTTCAACAAAAGTAAATAGTGGCAATGCCATTTGCTTAATTCTTACCATAATCAACTCCATTCCTCGATTCTAATGATCTATTCCTTATGAGTAATATTTAAATTTCTAAAATTAGTTAGTTGTCTCCTTTAACTAATTTGTATTGGAAACTACACATGATAGTCTGCCAGTTTGTGGAAACTCTTAGCTTTGCTCTTTGAAAACATTCATTTATTCATACAAACCCTTTCAGATATATTTAAAAGATTTTCTAAAATGAAACACATGGAATATCTATCCCCATTTTTATAAAAATATTGAATGAAATGACAGTAGATACAGATATACTAGATAGTAGAGATATAGTAGATATTATGGAATTTTCGTGGTAGAATCAGCTCCTTATGAAATGGACACTTAAACAGTGAAGAGAAAGCTATTAATGCCGATTTGTATTGCTTTTTTACTATATCTTCATATAGTATATAGTCAACAGATTCCATTCGCTTAAAATTCTGTATTAGGCGCAAAGAAAAAAGTATAAAGTCGATAGCTAAAACCTTCTCTTAGGACTTATTTTCGGAAACAGACAAACAGGCAGTAAATCGAGTAATGCTGATCTGGAATACATATGTATATGGTATAAGCTTTTTAGGGTTGAGTATAATTTCTTTATCGCGTTGTATACTTTAAATGATAATTATCGTTCTTCAATATTATAACCATTGGCTGTTCCAGTTAATCTTTTCTATTCGATTCGAGCCGTACGATAAACGGCAGCGCCCATTGGTCGCTAGGGCGGAATGTTGTCTGTACGGGAGTCGCATGAAAAAAGGGTTATTTAAAAAGTGAAAACTTTGTTTAATTTCCTTTTTCATCCCAATTATGATGTACTCTTGGATTTTATACAAATGTATACTTTATACATTATAAACAATGTTTAATACCTTTATAATACCAATAAAAGCAGCTAAAATTAGATTACCGAGCTTCTGGTCGCTTATCACAATTCAAATATTGGCGGGTGACTGAAAAAGCTCAGTGATAAAAACAACGGTTAACTTACAACACTTAACTTCCACTTTGCAACACTTTTCCCTCGAGGACTACCAACACTGGGTTTTGTCAACGCCATAACTTAATGCATACTTTCTGGTTGGATTCGCTTTTGCATTTGAATTATTGCATTTCATAGGAAATTCAATAATCCAAGAGATATCAGTAATCAGTAATCAGTAATCAACCATCACTCCATATATATTCTTGTCTCGGGCAATAAACTGCAATTAGTGTTAATATTGACAAGTATCGATTGGGTTTGCGTGTTTGGGAAAAAGATAATTGATGAGATGGACTTATCTATAGATGGAATGGTTTTATTGTTAATAGAACAGCTTGTAAATAGATCGAAACACCTCACCACACCCCCAAAAAGCCGCTTATCGAACGGTAATTGAAAGGTCGATGGCGTCCAAAATGGCGGAGCTCGGAAAAATGGAAGGCTTGCCATTCCGGGAATGTCATTCCGCACGACCCAATGCCAACTGATATCACTAACACCACTGGAGCGGTACGATTACCGGCTATCAGTCTATAAAATAATCAAATTACGCGACAGACAGCACTACAAAATTTTTTCCATTTTTTTTCTATGTACTATGAGTACAAATTTCGCATTTGTGTTTGTATTGATAAAGAAACTTCCTCAACTTTCACAATCGTTTTTTAAAGGCAATTGTTTTGTTATTTTTTCAAAGAAGGTTCATGGTAGACGATTATTTTTCCTAAATTTTCAAGCAATTTTTTGTTTATTTTAACAGTTTATTATTTTCTTAATATGTAACAAAATGCAATATGGTCTTGAATGTTTTCTCTTTATTGTGATTTCCCAATGGTTAAAAACCTTTTAGACCAAAATAACCTAAATCTATTAAAAAGCAAACATTCTTATTCAAAGTATTATTGGTTATTTATTTTTCTTAGTGGTACTTAACGTTAGATGCATATAAAAAAAAGTATTCTTGGGTTATTTATAAACAAATTCATTTTTTAAAGACATGGAAATGTAAAATTTTTTTTTAAAAACTGAAAATTACAAGATACAAGATCTACGTCCTGAATGAAAGCCCTTCCTCTACCATAAGTTAAATATTTATCTATTTTCCGGAACTCCAATCAGTACCAGTGGGTCATTTCCCTTCCTTTCAATCTGTACCTCCGATTTAATTAGAGTAATGGCTTTTTTTCCCAGACTGGGAATATAATGGAATCACAACCATTCAAAAGTCAATCGACAATGACATTTGCAACGTCCCCAATTGGCCGAAAGGCATAGAAATCGGGCTCAGACTGGGATTATTGTTCAATTTTGTAAAATGTGTTTCTTTGCGGGTTTAGGTATTTTTTCGTATTTCTATTTCTGTCATTTGGAAAAACGTTTCGCTTGGCTTTCGGAGCAATGATTCAGCTAAAGGTAACAGCAATCTCTTTTTTATACACATTTTTCTATTTTTTTGCAGCTGTCGAGAGGCTGATGAATATGAATAGAGCGTTTTTGTTCAGGTTGGCAAACAAGCTCAGGTAAAAACGTTTGAAAAGTGTGTTTTTTTTCAATACTAAGAAGCTTGAATACCCTTACTTTTGGGCGGTTTTTAAGGTAAAGATGCAATGTAGAGGTTAAAGATTTTCAAGTTAAAGATGCAACTCAAAAGGGTATAAAAAGCTAAAAAAATATACAATTTTCTAATACACAGATCTCCGATTTTATATGTTTTATACTTTAACATAAAATATTATAAATATAAAGAGATTATTAGCTACAAAAAGCTTACTAATACTCTATTTTTATCCAAATTATTCCTAAAATTCTTCATATTTTAAACAAAACTTAAAACTCCAATAGGAAAAAAGGAAATTGATTAGTTATTGTTTGTTTTATGGTATTTTTCTAGGATTTTATTACAATATTGAGCTTTGGTAAGCGATAATAAACGTAAACAACAAATAAATTCGTCCAGACAATAATAACAAAGACAATAACAAGCTAAAGAATAATATTCCTTGAAATAAATAAATGATTACCCGATAAATAATCGTAAATTTCAAGTAATAACAGTAAAACATAGTTTCGTGAGGAGAGGAATAGTGATTACAGAAGCTTTTCATTAAGAGGCCTATTATCTTGGGCGCAGCTGTTGGAGAACTACAGTTTTTCCCTTCATTAGAAGGCCTATTATCTTGGGTGCAGCTGTTGGTGAACTTCAGTTTTCCCCTACACAGAACACATGTGCAAAGGGGATACATTATGTACATGTGTCCGACACTTGCAATTAGCAGACTGATAAGTCGGTTATGCCCCAAAGTTAACTGTTAACAATCCGCCGAGGCGACGTAACGTGCGCAGAAATCGGTTTCGGTTACCGATTGGGGTTCGCGTTCGGGTTCGGGTTTGGATCGCAGTGCCGACTGGAAAGGGTTCTGTTACCCGTTCTCGTAGGTTCCAAAGTGCTTCCAAGTGGCTCGCAGCTGGCCGCAAACACACACAAACATGTACGTACACATGTAGGGGCCATGCGAAAGTGCCGGCTGTGGTGGGGAGAGGGGGCTGGAAATAAACTCGTTTTCTAGCCAAGATCGGCGGATCAAGTCGTGTGATGCGCCCCGCAGAAACTACACACGTCCACGTAATAGTTGAACTCTCGGGTGAGGATCTGGGCTGACTCACCAACACCAAGATAGCGACAGACCGTGGATAACCATATATCCATAACCTGATTTTTATATGCAAGACATCCACGTCGACCCGACCATACGTCTTACACCGAAAAAAACAAGTTATTTCGTTTTACCTAAATTTTGTAAATATCAAATAAAAATTATAATAAAAATAAAAAGAAATATCCCTAAATGCAAGTCACAGATGGTTTTTTAATTAGGTCGAGTTGTATATGAATAAAAATATATTAGAAACGGATAAAGTCTTCAAAAGATGGAATATCTTAATATCAATATTATTTAAAATTATTCAATATTCACTATAAACAATAAAGTTTATTTGCATTTCACAATATTTACCATCAAAATAATCTAATTTTTAGATAAAATATCTAGGGATTCCATGGAAAAATTTGTAACCTTGTTTCAGTCTAACCTTTTGACCTTGAAATTTAATTATCATAAACTTATTAAATGTGAGCTTTTTTTTTCTTTTCACCAAATGACTCAACATAAATAATCATGAAAAAAAATTTTTTAGGTTTTAATGAATATCTATCTATGAATAACCTATCTTTTTAAACGTATCCTTGGTCTATTTAAAATAGTCTGCTTTGAAGAAACTGACCTAAGTAACTTTTAGTCTTCTAGTAGTTCTAGTTAGTTTTCTAGTAACTTTTACAAACTCTCAAATCTATCTTAACTGAATTCATGTTTTCAGATTTAAAAATAAAGTTTAAAGATGATGAAATAAATATTCAAGGAGCTAATCAGGACATAGACTTAATATTATGATCATCAAATACATCGAATTTTGAATCTACATTTAAAATCAAATTTCTAAATATGGTTTTTAATATGATTTAATATATGGAATGTAGGGAAATATGGTTTTAAAATTGTTTTTTTTTTAATAAAAAAGTAATTAAACTTTGTAAAGTGACGATGTAATAGACTTATAGAAAAACTTTAATGTTATTTGTCCTGAAAATGTAGAAGCTTTCTTGCAGTGTAGCACAACTCTCGCTTGCACTTGACATTAAAATGCGGGACTGGATGCGGAAAACGGGAACCCTGCACTCGGTTACTGTGTCACTCCATTCCCCAGAGCGATGACGTAGCCGAGGCGATGTCGGGGTATTCTCCGCCTTCTGATTCCGATTCCGTTTCCTAATCCGAACCTGAATCAGAGTCTGGAGTCACTTTGTATATACAAACATTAAGCGATTTCGCCATCGGCGGCCCCAGACAGTGATAAGTTTTATGCCACCTGTGGGCGAGGAATTGTGGAATTGTTCCCCTGGGTGATAAGAGCCGAAGTTTGAGGCGAAAGTCCGCCCGTCACCCCCTGATAAAGACCCACGTGTTGCATGACTACCGCCGTCTACTCTTCCGTTCAATCTTTTAGTTTTTTCTTTTTTATTTTTTATTTTACTTTCGGGTGAACTACAAAAAGCACAACTACAAAAAAAAAACGAATCAAATCACTTTCTGCTTAGCTGCTGATTAAATGGGTGTTTCACAGTTGCTCTACTTTCTAGGGTTAATGTGTAGGGTATACGATATACGATATACGATATATATATAGAATATGCGATGCGGGCAGGACGGGGCGGGGCGGGGATGTGGCGATTCGAATCCGCTCCTGCTCCGCGCCAGGATGCTCGCCAGGAGCAGCCCCTCCTCCCGGTTGGCTTCTCAAAGGACATGTGTCCAACTTAGGAGGTGGTGGCAAAGTACTCCTTGGACTTGGTGGGATCGGCAACCATGGTCTTCTGGCCGGGCTTCCAGTTGGCGGGGCACACCTCGCCGTACTTGTCGGTGTACTGGAAGGCCTGCACCAGGCGGAGGGTCTCCTCCACGCTGCGTCCCACTGGCAGATCGTTGACGGTGATCTGACGCAGGTTCTGCTTCTCGTCAATGATGAAGAGGCCGCGGAAGGGGATGCCGGTCTCCTCATCCAAGACTCCGTAGTCGCGGGCCACCTTCATCGACTTGTCGGCCAGCAGGGGGATCTCCATGCTGCCCAGGCCGCCCTGCTTGCGGGGCGTGTTGATCCAGGCCAGGTGGGTGAACTGGCTGTCGGTGGAGCAGCCGATCACCTCGCAGTTGATCTTGCGGAACTCGGCGGCGCTCTCCGAGAACGCAATGATCTCGGTGGGGCAGACGAAGGTGAAGTCCAGGGGGTAGAAGAACAGGACCAGGTACTTGCCCTTGTAGTCGCTCAGCTTAATGTCCTTGAAGATGCCATTGACGACGGCGGTGCCGGAGAATTCGGGTGCGGGCTTCTGTAGCTGGGGCATCTGTATCAAGAGCGGGAGTGGAATGACATGGTTTCTCCATTAATCTAATGAACTTTGGTTTTTTTTCTTCTTGAACTTGAACTCAATTATTGAAACAAGTGCAAAATGTATTTGGGAAACTTTTACAACTTTAACTCGAAAGAAGGTTGAACTAAATCGTTAAATTATTTACAAAAACTGTACCTAAGGAGTCTAAGAAGCTTTAAGTTTCTTATGTAAGAGTTCCGTTATATTACTTAGCCCTAGCTGATCTTATTTTAACCATTTTCTAGAATAAAATACGTTGCAAAACTATTAAATATTTGCAAAATAAATAAGTTTCTTCTACATTCAGTCTTCAATATGAAAAAACTTTAAAATATTAAATTAAAAAGTGACTCAGCTTTGTCAAAATTTGTTTAAAAAAAATAATTAAAAGTAATAAAAGTTGCCTTTAGGAAATTTCCAACAAATTAGGCTTAAGATTCATTTTGGAAAACTACCAGACAGTTTTGGTTTTGGAGATAAATTCATACGAAATCTGCATATTTAAATAAACATTTATAATATTTAAATAAAACGATTGGAAAAATCCGAAACTAGTCTTGGTCCTACACTCGGGAAGAATCTTGAAAGCTTTAGAGGAACTACTGATGTGGCAGTCTCGTAGATCAAATTGCTAGATCCAATTCCAATTCCGATTTCAATTCCGATTCCAGACATTTCCAACTTAACCTTGACGATCGTAAGGGAGAATTTCACATGAAATCCACAAAAAAAAAAAAAAGAAAATGGCCGACGCGGCAGAAGACGAATGTAATGTAAGAAGAAACCCGTACCCGGACCCGTACCCAGACCCGCACCCGTACCCGTACCCGGAATAATCAATTAGCCGAAATTCTTGAAATTAGTTTCTTGATTCGAATTCAGGCACGTCCCTTGAATTGGATTGGACGGATTAATGGCAGAAATTGAAAATCAAATATTTCTCAACTGGCAAATATTTTCTTCTCGATTATTTCCGCTTTTTTTTTTCTTGATATTTCTTTTTTTTCCCCCCCGTTCTTTCTTTATAGCCGGCTAGCATTTTTGCAATTGTATGAGATTCTGTGCGCCTCTGTGTGAGTGTGTGCGACGGACGTGCCAATAAAGCAAATACAAAAAGTACAAAAAAAAAAGGGAAACTATGCTCGGTGCTCAATAGAACTTGTGAAATAATCTGTGTTCACCCGACCCAACGTCATTATCATCATTATCGTCATTATAATCCCGGACGAGACAGCACACCGATTTTGCAACATTAACCAAAAAAGAAAGAAGAAAGACCAATTTGATGCCTTACGCTCTCCTTCAATTTCTCCCTCACTCTTCCCAGAATTTGCGAAATATTCATCGCCGGACACTCACTGTTGTAATGGTTGCCTGGTACTGATTTTTTTCAGTTGAAGTAATTGATTTCCGGAATCGGCGTCGGCGTGGGTCGCTCGTTAGTCGCTGTGATTAGCTGGATTTAGCACAACCTTTCGGCACGCGAATCAAAGACGAAATACTATGAATCGGTGCTTTGGTCCGAAAAAGCGCGAATTGAATTGTCGCAGTGTTACCAGTCTTGATTAAGGGGGGGCTTTCGCTTAAACGCTTGCAAAAGCTTTGCGGTCGGACGCACGTGCCAGCTGGCAAAGACTGACCGCAAAAGCTTTCCATTGGTAAGGCAGCCCTGGTGTTTAAAATTTGAATTTAAGCGGGGTTTTAATGAAACAAAATATATTGTACTTTCTGGGTTGTTAGCTTATTACTAATTAAATTATTAATTACAATTGGATTACAATGAGGAATAATTTTATTTATTTTATTAGAAATTAAAATAACATTTGCAATGCATAAACTTTACTTTTCGGTTAATCATGCAAAGTTTTTCCTTTCAGGCTTTTCCATTTATCGAAAGCAATCGCATATGATTCAAAGTATCTTTTGTAGTTTCTAAAACTCACAAATGACTTTTTTAATCTGTGGTCACGCATTATACTTTTTATCAAAACTTTATTTTCAATGGCTAGTTCCCCTTCTTAGGCCGAAATGAAGGCTAAGTTTGATAATTATTTGTGGCATTCTAAAAAAAAATATGAATTTCCGTGTTTCTGTTTCTCTTCATCCTTTTAATTTTCTTTTCATCTTTTAATCATCTTTTTTAATTTCTTATTTAATTTAAATAATCATATAATTTTATCGCGACCAAATTCAAAACTCCCATGCGATTTTTGACAAATTTTGTTTGAATTTAAAAAAAATCGCATGCTATAGAAATTGAACTACTCTTTTTTACTTTCGTACAAACTAATTAAATTAATCTTATTTAAGTGGAACTAGCTAACATAAAATAACATATGTAATTTATGATAAAACTATTGTTTTTGGTGTTTTTTTGTACCTATGTGTTCATGAACTTGTAAACTTTCTGTATCCGTTGTCCTGGGATACACAACGTTCGCTGTTTTATTATGATTTCTCCAAGGAACTCAGACTTCACAAGGATCTGCCAAAACCTGTTGGTGGTATTGATTTCGTGGCACGATTTCACTGGGCTGCCAACTCCAACACAAGGAATCACCTACCATTGAGGGCGGCCATTTCGTATCATATTCCACTCCGGTGGGATATTTTATTTTGAAGACTAAAAATATGAAAGTCCCGAATATTCAGAATCTGCCACAGAAACAGAATCAATCAGAAACAGGAAACGCATTGCAGGTGGACTTCAATTTTTTTAAAATATTTTTTAACTAATATTTCCCATTATATCTTGTTTAATTTTGTTACGAATTCTAAAATTTGAATTAAATTGATGATGTTTAGCCGAAAACTTTTCATGATTTTGATAGCAAATATTTTAGCCATTTCTTAACCGATATCCTTTGATTTTCATTAAAAAAAAACAATGTGTTGAATTTATGCCAAAATAAAAATGAGTCCTGGAAATAAATGTGGGGTTTTCTTTAAAACAAAACATGAAAAGGTTGAAGTGATGCCATTTGGCCTTAATTCGTACATTTTAGTTACCTCTCAATGAATTTCGCAGCCACTGTGAACCGATTTCCAGAAAGAAACCAACTTCTAAAACATAAGTCATCCTCGATCTGCGTCAAATAATCGGAACCAAAGAACGAAACACAATCTTCGGCCTTATTATTATCAAAAAATTATAAATATATGTGAAAATTCTGTAGTATTCGATGATCCCAGATAGAAAAGAAACGCCTTTTACAGGCCTGCCAAGTATTAGAGGAGTTCCTAACCGAAAACGATGTTTCCAAATATGAAAAGAATAAAAACGGCGGTCAATTCTGGTTTAACTGAATTTAATAGTGCACAATTAGTAGTATTTAGTAGGTAGTCGCATAAACTTTAATTATTAAAGGCTTAGTCTAAGCAATTGTCGCGTATTGATGGGTATCCTTAGATGCACTCCGAAGGATCGTCAGGACAATCTGGGGGCGCGATGTGTCTGCGGGCCAGCGGGTGGTTCTCGACAAAGGGGATCAATTGTTTTGTTTTTCTTTTTTTGGATAAATAAATTATACTACAGAACAGCAGCAGGAGCGGTAACAGCAGCAGCATCAGCACGAGTACATACTCTAAGATATATACGTCTATATATGTATGTATAGTGTGTTGTTTCAGTCTTTGATTTTAAACTTAATGGGTTAAAAGTGTACGCAGACAAAAAGTCAAGGGTAGTTCAAAGGGTTAAGTGAAAAAAAAAAACAAAAAAAATGTGGAAAATCCTTAACTAACTTAGCCTAAAATTGGGGTTAATCGATTCGGGTTATGAAAGTGTCTTTTTTTGTGGGGGGGCCCAGCCCCCATTTAGGGTTTTCCCTCGTCTATGTCGTTGTCCTCCCTCTTTGACTCGTCCTTGTGGCCCTTGAGGTCCTTGAGGTCCTGGAGGGTTGAAGAGGCGTCCGGCAGGGACTCCATGGTCGCCTGCAGCTCGACGAAAATGTCGATGAGATTGTTGATCCCGATGAGATAGCCGTCCTCGTGGTTGCCCACCTTCCAGGCCGAGTAGTGGTCGATCCGGAGCTTTGGCGGCAGCTCCACCGTCTTGGCGAAGTCGATCAGCCAGATGCTGGCATGGGTCTGGTCGTGGACGAACAGCAGGGAGCTCCCGATCACCTCGTGGGTCTGGAAGAACTCCGAAACCGCCAGAGTGGCCCTGATGGCCCTTAGACGCTGGATGTACCGGGGCTTTTGGAGGGATTACAAAGAATCATCAGTTAGTTCCGGATATATATAATAATGTCAGTTTTTATTTACCAGAATGTGGGGATGACCGCTGAGGAACTCGACGAAGGCCAGCTTGATTTGTTCGCGTGACTTGGTCGTTTTGAAATCTTTGGAACTAGTGCCGTCGCTCTTCTTGATGCCCTGTCAGGTTAGATTAATCTAAATTAGTCGATTCATTGATTTAAATTAAGTTGAGTCAAAAATCTACAATAAAGAGGCCTATTTTTATCACAAACCAAGAGATTTTTCGGTGGAAAGTCGTGTTCTATTTCGGTTTCAGTTACTAAACAGATTGATTGTTCTGTCGGAGAAAGAGGAGAAACTCTTACCTAATGTGAGGAGGTAAGAGTTTCTCTTACTATAATAGACGTTGTACTTCGTTTGGTGGGAAATTGAATTAAGTGGATGTATTGTAGGATCGCAGGATTTCAAAAATGATATAATTAACCAACAAATGGACAGAGAAGCTTCCTGTCTGCAGCAATATATTGCAAATTAATGAATTAAAACCGGACGGAAATGAAAAAAATCTTCCATTGGGCATGAGATTCATGAACAAAGGGAGGGAAATTATGATGAACCCAATGGAGAACCTATTAGGTTGATGGGTTGAAAACGGATAATCGGATGGAAATCGTATGGGAATGATAGAAATATCAATAGAATAGAAAAAGAAAAGGAGAATGAATAATCTAATAGACAATCTAGTGGACATCCAACTAGAAAACCTAAGGGACAAGCTAATGGAAACACTCATGGACAAAAAAAAAAGGAAAAAAAGAACTACATATGTAGTTCAAACTCTAAAATCTTGTACACCGAATAGAATACCTAAATTAGTAGCAATCAATGCTCAAGAAGTACCGGGTATCGATACCCACCTCAATGCGGAAGCCCAAGGTGGCTGTGCTGGAGATCGTCTCCCGCCAGACCATGTAACGCGGCTTGGTGACCGCCTTGGCGGCGTGCTCCTCGGCTGTGGGGGCGTTGGCGTCGATCTGGATCATCTTGTCATACATGTCCTTGCGCAGCTTGGGCTTCTCCTTGGCCTTGGACAGCTCCTCCTCGAGGTAGGTGCGCACACCCACCTTGCAGTCCATCACGCAGGGCTGGACATAGTCGCTCAGCAGGTCCTGCAGCTGGAGATACACTTTGGAAGTAGAAGGGAATACAAAGGATTAAAGGAGGATCAAGGCTAAAGGACTCCTGCTTACATTCACCATCCTCGCTGGTTACCTGGCCCTTGTAAACGGGCACATAGGGGCGCAGGAGGTCCTGCATGAGGATCTGGAAGCACTCCTCCTCCTTGGGGCAGAGCTTCTTGAGAACGGTTCCCGGCTCGGGACCGGCCTTGAAGTTGCCCTGATGTCCTGCCAGCTGCACCCATGGATACCGTTGCTTCTTGTAGGTCTGGAAGAAGGGTGTCCACTGCACGATATTCCGGATCTTGCGCCAGCCGGAGCTCTGAAAGGACAATACAATTAGTGAAGTCTCGTCTTGCAGTCTCTTATAATTCTCAAATCCAAATCCGAATTAAAAATAGAAACCGCGAATATTAATTGAAAATGTACGATTAATCAATTATCTTCGTTCGATTTGCGTAAATATCAGAATTTGTTGGCCTGTTTTTGGTCTTCGTTTATTTGTGACTTTGTATAAACAATATTTAAGCATGTTTCCGCTAAATTGTTTATAATTTACTCTCAAAATTTCCTCTCTAATTTAAGATTCTGCAATTCCTTGAAAACTAGAACTAGAACAGGTGCGAAAAACTGGTCAATGGAAAATTTTTGTTTATTCAGTCACCGAATGACTTCTTATTGTTTCTCGTATTTATGGTATTTACTTTTTTGAAATTTACTAGAGAACTTAACAAACAGACCCTGGTAAGTAGTCTCTTTAATTCTACTCTGATTTCTTTTCTCATTTAAAATCGAAACACGTTTTTCTTAGCCACCTGATAAATCGGGTAAAATAATAAGTGAAAAGGCTTAATAAATGCCATAATAAGTGTTTATAAAAGGGGAATTGTAATATTTCAGAAAACATTTCTTTTCTAGACTAAAGAGTATACAATTTAATAAAGAATACCCATGACAAAATGAATATTAAGTTCAATTCTTATTTGTTTCATGGAATTCTAAAAAAAACAAGAATATTTCATTTCTGATCGCTTTTGCACCAAAAAGAAAGGTCTTATAGGTATTATTATTGGTAATATTGGTATAACTAATATTTAATATTTACAAAATTAATTAGATTTCTATTCACTTTAAAAGTCTTGACTTTACAAAATACTTTAAATATAACGTATACGACTTGTTGTCGCAGTTGAAAAATATAAATAAAATATTAAACATTAAATTCGTTATAATTAAAATATATATTGAAACAAACTAAAATGTAACTTTAAAATATCTAATTTTTCTAAAACGTATTCCCAATTTTTAATGGAATCCAAAAATAAACTTATTTTAAGGTAAGCGTAAAAACTATCTTTAAAAAATCCTTTGATATAAATATGTAAGGCCTTCTTAAAGTCATATTTTCTAATAGCTTAAAAAAGAATTAATTAGGTTACTTTAAAATATTTTCAATTTGATAAATGTTAAGTATATATCCAAAAAAATAATTATTTAAGTACTAATAAAAAATAGCAGAATATTGAAAAATGTAGGGAGTTTTTTAAGGAAAGTTTTCTTAAAATTCGGGAAAGGCTTCTCAGCTTTTAATGTTAAAACTTGTAGGCCTAAAATCAACTTAAATTAAATATAATTTATTATCTATTAATAAATAAGCATAAAATTAAATTAAACATAAATTTTAAAATGATTTGAAAAACTCGAGAATTTTGAATACTTTTGTGGGAATTCCCACTTTTTTAGACCCATTTTTGGAGGTCATGGGACCTGCAACCCCTTGTCCTACCTTCTTGTGACCCGATCCGCCAGCTGTAGACGAGGTGGACCCCGAGCCCAAGCCCGATCCCACGGCGGAACCGGCCGCCGAGGTGGAGACGTCCGAGTCCCACTCGGAGCTGAGATCGTCGCTGCTGGCGTAGCCGTAGTCCCGCGGCATGGGCACCTCCAGCAGCGACTTGGAGTACTGGATGTAGCCGGGACAGAGGCTCTGGCCCAGCGGGGAGTGCGACCGCCGGGGGCCCAGACCCGGACTGGATCCCGGGGAAGTGGGCGAGCCGAGGGGTACGGAGTACTGGTGGGAGAGCTTCCGGCCCAGGCTCAGCCGGAGGCCCCCGTTCTGGTAGTGACTGGCCACATGGTCACCGGAGTTGGCCGTGATGCTGATGGTGGGCATCGATAGCTTCTTCTCGGCCCGCTGCCGGATGCCATGGGCCTGGGCGAAGGCCAGGCTGCACTTCCGGGTCTGCATGTTGTTGCCGGAGAGCTTGCGGCGGAAGATCTTCTTGGGATTGGCGGCGGCTCCCGCTTCCGCTGGGGCCTTCTCCGCCTCGCCGGAGTCTGAAGGATTGGGCTTCCCGCCCGAGTCGCTGTCCTCGTCCGCCTCGTCGCCATCGGCTGCTCCCCCGTCCCCGTCCTGGTCGTTCTCCTCCACCACCTCATCGTCGTCCTCGTCGTCGTCGTCGTCCTCGAACTTTAGCTTGGAAATCTCCTCCGGCGGCACGTCCGGGAAGTGGAGCAACTTCACGGTTACCTTCTTGCCGGCCTCGTTGTAGTAAACCTCCTTGGCGCTCATCCTGTCAAAGTCCTCGTAGATCCGGACTTGGGGCGACGGCGGCGGCGTGGGCGGGGTCACCAGGCCCTTGCCCCGGAGATTCCCGTTTCCGTTTCCGTTGCCGGTTATCAGCGATCCGGGACGCGGCTTTGGACTCGACGGCTTCTGTTGCTTCTGGCTGGGATTCTGGCCTGGATTCGTATTCGGATTCGGATTCGGATTGGGGTTCAGGGCGCACACGGACATCTTACATGGAATCTGGCTCACGGCACTCGGTTAAGTGCATCGGAGTACTGGAACCGAACTGAGGCGACTGCAACTGCCACTGCAACCGGGAATCACACAGAGAGAGAGATAGAGAAACCGCCAAAGACAAAGATCGAGGCATAATCAGAGAGGGACAGCGATATAGTAAGTAAGAGAGAGCGAGAGAGAGAGAGAGATGTGGAGCTGCATTTTCGATTTCTGCGCATTTGCGAACCCGTTCGAGCCTAAAATCGCCTTTCCTTCCCCGCAGACCCTCCTCTTTACAATCCTCAAGCTATCTATCGAAACCGTTCGATCTGTCGATCATAACGGGTGATTGGGACAGGACTAGGGTCTAGCGACTATGGAAATACCCTCCAAATCAAAGGGATTAGTCGGAGTGAGGGAGACAAGGAGAGAGAGATCAAAAGAAACCAAAATTATTTTTAAGAAAATTTTAAGTTTCTTCTCACAAATTTTTGTATAACTTGGTTTAAGATTTAACTAAAAATAAATGGATTAAAAAAATTTAAAAAAAATGCTTTCATATGCCTTAATTCTTTAGTTCTACTGCCATTATAATCACTAGTTTTGCTATTAATATTTTCCTATAATAAATAAATAAATAAATAATATTCAATGTGAGAAACCTCAGGAAAAACACATTCAAATTTGTAGATGATTTTAATAACAAATTTTAAATATAAATTACATCTTTTATTATTTTAACAAAGTGGAATCAAAATAAAGGAAATTCTTCAATTATTCTTAAAATATTAGCACAAAGTTAAATGTCTAAAATGCAAATAATTTTAAAATGCATTTAACTTTAAAAACTGTTTGTAAAAAATTTAAAACTTGTATAAAATCATTTTAAAATAAAAATCATAAATAGGAAATATTTAAAACTATTTTTTGAATGTTAAATTTCATTTTAAACTTGTAGATATATTTGTAAAAAGAATATAAGATGAAAAACTTTTCGAAATTTCCTAAGAAAAAAAGTAGGAAAATAAATTGTTTATTTTAATTATCTTTTTTTAAAGCTCCAAATCAATTTAAATACTTAAACAAAAATGAACGTGGTCTTAATTTATGAATTTTCTGAATATAACAAAAAGTTGTTTAAACTAAATTTGTGTGGTTTTTTTAAGTTAATTTTAGAACTTTAAAATAGAACCAAAAAATATATTTGAAGAATGTTTGAAACCGCAAACCAGGCTTATCAAAATTAATTTATTTCTTTAGTCCAAAAGATAAATGCGGTTTTATTTAAAACAATTATTTGTGTAATTGTATCTATTTTTAGTAAAATATAGTTTTGGGTCAAATAACTAAAATAAATATCCTACAAGTTCTTTGTTTATCAAAGTGTAACATTTATCCGCAAACTCGATTTCTCGATTGGCTTTAATAATACCCATCCATGGTCCTAGGGTTTTCACACATTAATGTTAAGCTTTGTTAGCAGCTTTAAAAAAACCTATTGTTTACGAAGATTTTTATAAGCCAAGTTGCTGTATTTATTTTAACAAGAGGCTGCGAAAAGTTCCCTAAAAATAGAAAATACCCTAATCTAAATTTTTAAACCAAATAATCCAAAGATAAAACGACAACTAAGAAGAAGTAAATACGAAAAATAATTTGGGAAAATAAATTAAAATTTAGTAAATCAAAAAAAGGTATTAGACTTTTCTAAATACTTCCAGAAGTTATCACGATGAAAAAGAGAATATTAATTCATAAAAAATGAAAATAAAAAATGTTTCTGTTAAAAACGTGTCAAAAATATGCAAAGTTTTTGAAGACACTTTGAATTCTTTGAATTCTTAACAAAAAAAAGAGATAACCAAAAAGGTTTTAAATACTTTCAAAAGCCATTAGTTTAAAAAAGAGAAATTGATTTTCCACTGTCTAGGGTATCAATAAGTCGTTGCTGCTTTGCATTTGGCCTTTGGCAGCTTTTGGGTTTGTCGATTTTGCTGGATTTTGTTGCTGTTGGTGTAATAATGCGCACACATCAATCAAAATTGATTAAATTTAATACAAACTCGTACATATGTATGTGCCATGTAACATCAAAAGACAGCCCAGACAGGGTAGACAGGGTGGACGGACCAAGTAGGAGGCATTGTCGGAGCGTGTTGGCATCTTGGCAGCTCCATCTGCGGCATCCAAAGTGGCAAGTGGCAAGTGGCAAGTGGCAAGTGGCAATATAGAGAACCACCAACAACTATCTGGCAACAGCACCGAACAGCAACCACAAGTCAACAAAGTCAACAAAAACCGCCCAGAGTCGGGCAAGGCAATCCAATCCAATCCGAAACCCAAATCGAAAAGCACATTATGATAATAATGGAAATGCCAGCGACAGTGCCGACCGACCGGCTATCCAGTTACGCCACTGCACAAAGCAACAATACATATATACACAACAGCACTATATAATACTAGATCGTGTATGGGATCGTACATATATATACAAGTATATTTGTATATAGTTGAAAGCCACAAATACAGAGGCTGAAATTTCTTTATAACACTTGACGTCATTTGCAAATGTTGACGGCGTCGTTGCTGGGCGATAACGAAGCAACACCAACAACTACACCAACAGAAGCTACAACAACTACACCAATAACAACAATAACTAAAAGAACACCTAAAACAACAACAACAATAACAAAAAGAAACTAAAACTACACCAACAACACCCATAACTACACCAACAAATGCTACTTTTTTTTATGGCATTTTAAAATTCTAGATCATCGAAAAGAGACCGTTTTTTGGGGAACCACACACCTTTTTTTATACTTCACTAATTTGCAAAAGCCTCAAATTAGAATAATGAAGTCTTAATTGGTTTGATATCAATCAGACGAAGAAATAAATTAACTTTAAGCCTTGAAGCTTTGACATTGATTCGGGGCTTTGAATTAAGAGACTTTAACTAAATAATGGGCTTAGTTTTTGTTTTAGCCTAAGCAGAAATAAAGAAGATTAAGATTAAGAATAACATTTTTTGATGGCTTTAAGTAATCAATTAATTTAACAGACATTAAAATTTAAACAAAATTAAAAACGAATTAAGAACTTTAAATATTAAAGTTTATGTGAGAGAAATTTACATTTTGTATCTAAAGTTTATTATTATTATATTCATATGTTCATATAAGACGAAATAACTTTTTAATTCATAAATGTATTACAAATTTATATATCTAAATATTTAGGCAACATTTTATTTAATTTATCAAAAGTTAAAAAACAATTTAATTTTGAATAAAGTGAAAGAAAGAATATTTTGAAGCAATCGAGCTAAATAATAGATAAAAAAAGCATAATTCTTGTAAAATATTTGTAATCTTTGAATGTTTTCGAAACTCGTAGATTAATATTTCCCTTTTCTCAAAACAAATGAAACAATATATCTTCTGTGATCACTAAATACCCAATTTTTTAATATTTTTGGGTTTTTTAAAGATTTACGTCCACTAAATAACTTTGATTTTTTTCTTCTATCAAATCCTATATCCCCACCAACCTTTCATAGCAACAAACGCACTCTTCTTCCTCCTCGTTATCCTTTCTACACTTTTTTCTTTTGGATCTATCCCTGCGCTTTAAGCCGTACGATAAACGGTAGCGCATCTCGGTCGTTTTGGGTGGGAGCTGCATAACTGTACGTTATGCAGCAAGAGCCAGGCGACAAAAAAACAAAGTTAAAAGGCTTTAAAAGCCAAATAGAGGATTACGAGTGTCTCCGTAACTTCCGATCTTGAAGGCGATAAAAGTCGAGAGTTTAGATAAAAAAAATGCACGTGACAGGTTCTGACAGGCAGTTAGCCAAGATTTAGGAGCTCCTGAAAGGTATTTGACATATTTAATACCCTCTCATTATCCCATCTACTACGTATACTTAATATCGGTGACCCAAATAAGTCATACACGGCGTATGCTTGATATTTGCGATCCACGAAGAAAGATATATCAAGTATACGCCATGGGTGGCCCAAAACAAAAAAAAAGAATGATCTATGATTATGTTTATTGTCTAAATTTAATTTATTGTTTCTATTTCTATTCTTATTGAAATTTTAGATTGGCTTTCATTGTTTCCCTAAAAAATTTATTGACTATTTTCGAAGCTCTATTCTTTTTATTCTTCTCAATTACTGAGAGGGCTGGGCTGCGCCTTGGATCCATCCTTAAATACTAATTTTCTATTCGTTATCTAATAAAAACAATTTTACAATCTTCGATGTCGTCAACACCAGCAACAAAAACAACTACAGAAGCAGAAAAAAAAATTAAATAAAAAAAAGCAACGTCGACGATAACGACTCGATATATGGCGGTATGTACTTTGCATATAGATACATCAGATCGTGTATATATATATATATATATATATATGTATGCTTTTGGGTGTGGGATGGGTGGGGTGGTTATTGCTTGCACTTGCCACCCCCACTTGGACACTTCCCTCTCAATCCTGATTCTAATTATCTTCGCCACACACGGAGAAAATTTCCAAGACATTTCTTAATAAACTTTTCTGTTTATTAAGAAATTGGATTTATAAAAATTACAGGAAATGTTTATTTATTTTGCAATGAAACTTGAATTGAAAATATAAACAAAACTTAATTTTAAAGAAAAAAAGTTAAAGTTTTTGTTTGATGTTTTTAGTTTAAAACAAGTTAAAGATTTAAAAAAATGTTGACGAGTTCATAATTTTTAAAAGCATTTGATTATTTATGTAATAAACTATATATTTTAATTTTTAATTAGGTAAAAAACTGTATTTTTAATCAATATTATACAAAAAACTGGTTTTCAGTTCAGGTTTCAAAAGATGTTTGAATTGAATATAATTAAGGAATTCTTAATTAAAATTATCAAAGAACTTTCTTTAAATTTTATTCGTTTAAAAACAAAAGAAAAAATATGTCTGATGATTAATTTAATAAATAATTTCAAAAAATAATATAAAAAAAAATAGAATAAAGGATATGAAACTCTTTAAAAGCAATGTTTAGAAATATTTTTATGAAATTTCTAAAATAAAATTTTCAAAAATAAAATTTAAAAACTTGTTAGAAAAAAGTTTAGAAATATATTCTTGAAAGTTATTAAATTATTTTGTCCAAATATGTGTTTAGTTTTAATAAAAACGTAATTGAAGTTCTTCAAAGTTTAATTTGTTTGTTTTTTGGCAGTTAAAAAAAAACAAATTATTTATGTGTTTGCCTTAAATTATGGTTCGTCACCTACGTGGACAGCTGTCCTTATTTCATAATTACTTTTAGTTATAATTAATTGCTTTTGTTATAAAAAGGGCTTCAAATCATTATTAATTACCGGATTGCAAGGCATTACTGGATTATGCAGTATTTTTATTATTTAAAAAAAAAAAGAAAATTCAAACAATTTAAGGACTTGGAATGTATTAAGAGGAAATATTTAATTAAATAATATTCGATAAAATGTTATGTTTAAAAGTTTCTCAAGGTTATCCTTATCGTCTAAAATTTCTCTCAGTGTCCATGGCACAGCACCACCCACTCTTTAAATGGACGCGACGCGCTTAATACCCGCCATTCACATTCCCAAACAATTTCTCTCAGTATTTCGAGTGTGATTGTGTTTTTTTTTTGTGTGTTTTTTAACTACCGAAAGCTTAAAATTAATAAAGTAAACAATTTGCTGGCGACTGCCCCGCCCCACTCCGCCTCCTCCGCCTGCAATCTTTCTTCTTTTTTTTTTTATTTTGTATTTCTCCGAGTGTGAGCATTTTTTTTCTCGCATTCTCTTCTAAATTATTTATTATTATTATTTTTTTTTTTTGACTCGCATTGACGCACAGAATGGTTTTTTGGTTTGTCGGTTTCGGTTTTGGGATTGTGGGTGGTTGGATGGGTGGTTGGGCGGATGTTATCGAAACGATCAAGCGCCAATTAAGGCGGGCCTGGGGGTGGGCTGGATGGGCTGAATGGTCTGAATGGGCTGGCTGGTCTGGCTGGGACGATTTGTTTCCATTTTTGGCCACTTAATGAGCCTCAATTGCCAAACGGCCAAATAAACACGAATTTCGTATGCTGCTCTTCAATTATATAATTCGCATTTAACTGCGAAAAGTGGGTGGAGATGGGGGTGGAGGTGGCTGGGGAGGTGGAGGTGGCTGGGGAGGCCAAACTGCGTAATGGGGTGGGGCTGGGTGGATAAGGGGCCGCCCATTGACGTCGTCGTTTTCGTTAGTGTGTAAATGTTTACATAAACCCGAACACTTCGCATTTTTCGGTGCAAAAGTCAGTTCGCAATTTAAGTCATCTAGTATAAGAGTCTACCCCTCTCTCTCTCTCTCTCGCTCTCTCTTTCATTTTGGGTGGGCTTGGGGGGTTGGCGCGTGCTTCAATTAACACTTTTTACAAAAAGCAGCCCAAGAAAAAAATGAGAAAAAAAACAAACACTAGAAGCCACACACAATTCAGCCTCCACAAGGTCTTCTTTTACGAAATTCAAATATTCGAAAATATTTTAGGGTTTTTTTTGAAACAGTTTTTGGTTTTGACTTCACAATACCTTGTTGATTTTTATAGATTCTTGTTTGGCGACTTTTCTTATCAGAAACACACAGAAACCAAACAAAAATCGTTAATAATATATATTTTTTTTTCGCACTCACAACAGAATTCGAATTCAAACCGAAAAAAATTTATAAAACGAAAGCAATTTTAATAATTTTTGAGAGCTGTTTTCGGTTTTCGGTAAATAATAATATTGTTTTTCGGGGTTGTTGCTGTTTTTATTTTTTTTTGACTTTGTTTTTTTTTAATATATATAATATTTTGGTTTTTGGAGCCGTTTGATGCGATGGCTCGAAAGCTGGGCTTAGCTTGGAGAGGCGAATAAAAAAAATACACACTGTGTTCCGCAGGGGAGAGATATTAAATTTTAGGTGGAAACACACGCGGAAAGGCGGCGACAACGACGGCAACAGCAACAACAGCAGCAACAATAACAACAAATAAACTGAGACGAGACCCCAAAGCCAGCCGCACGCGATCGCAGCAAAAGCTCAACTGGTCGAGACTCTGCTCTGGAAATGGAAACGGAACCAAAACCCAAACCAAACTGAAAGCGAACTGAACCGAACCGAACTGAACTGACAGCCCACGGAGAGCTCCACCGCCGGCGATGAGCAGCAACAATAACGGCAACAACAGAAGCAGCAACAGCAACAGCAACAGCAACAGCAACAACAGCAACAGGCACTTTTTGTACTAAAGTCCTAACATCAGAAGCCCACCAAAGCCCAATTCCAAAAGGAGACAAAGTCCCAACTCGAAAGCTTTAATACCCTTGCTGCTGCCTGATATAGAATATTAAAGAATACTAAAGAATATCTAATAAGGATAAGATATTTTTGTCCAAATATCTCATAGTTTCAAAGTCCAACTTGAAATAGTCGAGTCGTTCCATTCATATGTTTTCTATGTTTACCCCTAAAAACGAACTTTTAAATCTCTAAAAACTTAAAGAAACGTTACAGAATTAAAATTATTCTAGGTTTTTTTAAAACATAGCCTTATTATTCAAAATCTTAAGAATATTGAAATGAAAATAAGTCTACATTACAAACCAAAATGGCAAAGGATAAGGAAATAGGATCTATTTTTGAAGAATTCTTTTTAACAATATATATATTTTTTTTAATGTCTATTAAATAGCTTCGTTGTCTTCTTTAAAATATTTAGATTTTAAGTTTCTAAGATTAAAAAAATCATTAAAAATTTATAGAAATCGGTCTACTTTTGAGGTATTATTTTTCATCATTATTATATCATCACATTATCATTATTATTATCACCATTATAATCATTATATAAGTATAATGTACATATAGTAATAGATCATATATATAGAGTAATATATTGTATATACTCGTATATTGTTGTCTATTTCAAGCTGCAATTTTTTGTCAGAAACAATTGCTTTGGATTTTAAATTATAGATACAGATAGATAGTTTTAAAAATGAATTTTTAGACATTTAAAATACGAGATGAATATAATAAAAAGGATCTTAAATTATTAAAGATCCAATAAACAATATATAATTAATTGAAAACAAAAATTATACAGAAAAAGCTTTCACATAAAGGTTTAGATAAAATTTATACTAAATCTAGAATAATAATAAATCTAGAATAATTAGTTAAAAGAAAACTTTGCTAAAAAGTTTCTAAAAAAATACCTTAAAAAAGTAACCAATTTTATTAATTCTTTTAAGAAAACTATAGAACTACTATAAAATACAAAATAAAACAGCAAACAACTCTACAAAGAAACAAATATTTGTTGAAAATTTGAAAATTTATCACGAGGAACGGAAGAAATGTCTAAATTTATTTAAAAACATTTATACCCGGTACCTGCCTGATCTCCTACAAACGAATGGACTCCATTTTGGTTTGCGAACTTTTAGGGGAAATTATAGTGCCCCCTCCCCAAAAGAGTATGGAAATCGAAAACTGATAACGGACAGCTTTTGGGGGGGATGACGCCGAGGGGGGAGGGCCTCATTATCGCCCGTCTAGGCGGTCAGAGAGGAGGCGGAGAAGGAGAAGGAGATGCTCCAGCGGAGCCGGGGATGGGATGGAGCGGGTGGTCGGCTTTTGAAACCAAAGCCCGGGCCAGGGAACAAAGCTCATCGCCAGCTTGGCCTAGACTGGCCCGCGATGACGTCGATTAATGATCAAAGCGCAGCGAAGTGAAGGCCACCGGGCGGAACGTCAATGGCGATGATATGGAGATGATCCTCCTCCTCCGTCTATAGAAGCTGCCACAACATTTCCACTATATGGTACTTACTTACCCTTTCAGACCAACGGAGCTTTCCACACAAAAACAAAATATAAATCAAAATAAACAAAATTTGTTACGAAATTTCTCTAGAATCTTGTACAACTTTTAACTTCTTAACTGAACTTTTTAAACATTATTTTGACGCAACGAAAAAACTACTTTGTTTTCAATATTTTTTGGTAAAAAGTTGAGGTATAACTATGGATTTATTTCTATTAGTTTCTAATTGAAATATATGCTTAATTTTAATATTCTTAAATAAGAATATTTAAGAATAAAACAGAGATCAATTAAATTTTTTGAATAATAAAAAAAGCTTTTCCGGAATGGAAATCACAATATTTTGAAGCTATTTCATTTTTTAAGTATAAAAATTGAAGTTGGTTTGATTAAAATGTCTAAAGAAGGCAGAAAAATTATTAAATTTCGTAACTAAATATATAAAAAATAAATATTAAATAAATGTTCCATTTTGTGAATGCCAATTAAAATATACCCTTAAATTTTACCGAGTACCGGATATAAATATTCTTTTATCAGCTATAAATATTAATCTCTAAACTCTTTCAATTAATAAAAAGTAGAATTTTGGTCTCTGAGAAATAATGTTAAAAACAAAATTTAAATTATGTTTTATTATCCAATATTTTATCCTAAATTATACAATATTTTAGAGACAGTTTGTGATTGGAAATCTTTCAAATTCTATAAAAATTTTTAAATTTACGTATAACATAAATGTAATAAAAATTACATTTTTTTTGTAATAGTTCTCGCAGTGTAAATGTGTTGAACCGTTGAACAGCGGTCTCCATTGTGGCTTTTGTCATTGAAAAGATCTTTTATTTTAATTTTAATTAATTGAAAATACGGCGTTATAACACTTTTGTGTGTTTACCATATTAATGAAAGCAAGTTATTTGATTAATTGCCGAGCATTGTTGTTTGATCGACGACCATTAGCTTTAGCGTTGCACACACAAGTGCGTCACAAATGGGGGGAGTGGAGAGGAAGCTGTAGCAGAAGAGGAAACTGTAGCAGAAGAAGAAGCAGTAGCAGTAGCAGCAAAAGAAGAAGCAAAAGCTGAGGATGGGACAGCGGAAAAGCAGAAAAACAGAGACAGAAATCTCACTGGCGATCGCTGTCAAGATCCTTATTAAATATGACTCACAAGCACTTTCTCCTGGAGAAAGTTTAAGGCCAAGACCAAGTGGCCGGGTTTTGTGCAACCGTAAATGAGAAGTTGCGGCATCTTCAGGCGCTTTGTTTTCCAGGAAGAGCCATTAAATTAGACGCCTATCCTCCCACCCGCCCCGCAACCAAAAAATATGTCTCGCCCCCCACTTTTTTTTGGCTTATCAGTTGAACGATCTCATTTTCACACGCTCCACGCTTTACGCATGAGCAGCCGCTCTTTTCTCTCTCTTCTTGTGACGTCAATGGGACGATGGCAAAGCTTTTATGACCAGACCGGTCCACGACAGTGCTGGCCATTTAGCTAGTTTGTAACCAGCTCTAGCAAGCTAGTTTTTAAACTAAAATAATACCTTAGAATGGGTTTTTAAACGCGCATAATAAATCTTCCTTAGCCATACTTTTCTTTTTTCTTTATAATATTTCAAGGTCGAATAAATGTCATCTCACTTTTCTTTTAAACACAGTTCGAGGTAAAAAAGAATTTAAACATGAAACTCTCTTTGATATAAACAATACTTATTTATTGTATTTTTTTAATAACATCAATTTGGTAAATTTTTCGTGAGAACATTGCTTGTGAGAAATTCTCACAAAAACCATACTGACATTCCAATTGCTTTTGACTTTCATATTCTGGCAAGATCTCTGGAGGAATCTCTGATCATTATCTGAGTTTGAAAGCTTTCTCCGAAACACACCTGTGGAAGCGAAGACAACCACCTGGGAAAGCTTCCAGGGTACCGCAACACCGATAAATTGCTTTCAATTTAATATTTTGAGAAAGTATTTTAAAATATATATAATAAATGTGTTTAAGCCGCGATTTCTGCGAGTAGTTTGTATTTAATGCTATATTTTAAGCATTAAATTAGATCTTCAAAATAAATTTAAATTATACATGACTTTTAACACACTTTTTGAAATAGTATTTTAACTATTTTTTAGATGTTTTTTAGAGTCTTATGATATTGCAGGTATTAGGTTTTATAATTTTATACTTAAAATAGTATCCTTATTGGAATATTATAAAATTCAAAAAAAAATCATAAACTTATTTAAATTATGTTATTATAATTAAGTAGAAAAGAAAAACTAGAATAATGTTAAATATAGATCTATAATATAGAACCAGTTTCTTACTTCAATTATGAGTAACTTAATATGGAAAGTAGGGAAAAATATTAAGTATAATTAAGTATTAGTGAAGATTTTAAATAAATAAAAAATAAATATTCTTACTTTATTCAAATTTTAAATAAAGTTTTTTTTTGATTTTGGGGGAAGTTTGAAATATTATACTAAATAGTGTCTTATAAATACCAAAACACCGAAGGTACTTGATTTTTGAAATAATTTTAATTTCATTGGGTTCTTGAAATGTTTTTTAAAATATATTGAGTTGATACATTTGTCCGAACCATTGTCAAACTCCTCATTAGGTCCCCGAATTCCACACACTTCTTACCTTTTTCTTGGCCGCCTCAGCGGCACTGATCACGTAGAGATCGACGATGCCCAGGAGGCAGTCGTCGCAGCGGCAAACATCCTCGCCGAAGGCCAAAGAGCCCAGGCTGCTGGTGGAGTCAAGGGAGTCGGTGCGGCGCAGTCGGCTCACCACGCCCATGCCCAGACCCAGACCCATCCCCAGGCCAACGCCCATGCCCAGGCCCATGCCCATGCCCCCGCCCAGACCCACGCCTCCGATGGGGAGCGGAATGGCGCCGCCACCGGTGGGCGAGGTGGGGGCTGTAGACGGGCCAGAGCCGGAGCCGGAGCCGGGGGCTGGGGCTGAGCCAGAAGCGGACGCAGAGGCAGCGGCGGCTGCTTCGATTTTGCGTGCCAGCAGCTGCTCCATGAGCGTCCGCGGACGCGAGGAGGAGGGAAACAGGGCCATCTCCGCCAGACGAATGCCGGTCACTCCAAGGCCTGTGCCGGGTTCGGTTCCGGCTATCTCTGCCTCCGCCTCCCCCGCCGCTCTTCCGGCACCGCCCCCACCCGCTCCCGAAGCCGCTCCTGGTCCCCCGTCCACCTCCGCAGCAGCCGAGTTCTTTGCCTAAGTCTTTCGTTTTTCCGCGCGGCTTTCAACTCAAAATCCTTCTAATATCCCGGGAATATCTTCTAAAGACGCGACACTGGTAACATACCTGAAAGAAAAAAAATAATTAAAAATAATTAGATAAATATTAATAATAATACGATTTTTTTAAACAATTAAAAAATATTACAAATATTTTTTATTTCATTGCAAATATAATTTTTTGTAGTGAGAGAATTCCCCAATATTATATTGTGGTTTGCTTTAATATTTATCTGGTACTCTAAAAAATATTTAAGCAATTTAAATGCATTAAAAATATACACATTTAATAGACAATATCATATTTGAAAATTAAAATTAAAATGATTCCATATTTGAAGTCGGTTTTAATCTGTCTATAAAATGCTCCATTTTCTATGGCACAATGTTCGGCATTTTTAAGAGACCCATTTATCCATTTTAATAATTTTCATCCATTAAATAATATGGATATGATAGTAATAACAATTTAAACTAAAAGGTGAGTAATGACAAGATTTTAATAAAACTCTAAAAGCTTTTTTGGGATTTAAGTACCGGTAAGTGTAGTCGAGGAGCACTAAAACACGTAATAGCGTGTTTCAATATAGGTTTAAAAACACAAAAATTAATAATTTATAGATAGATTTAGAAAGAGAAATTAAAATAAAAAACTCATAAAATAGAGTGTCTTCAAGTCCCCAAGCCTTCGTTTTGAATTACTCGAGAAAATAGAGGAAAATACAAAAAAATATGTATTGACAGCCGGCTGAGGCCTCCATCCATCCTCCATCCATGCATCTATTTACTTATTCCAACTTATCTCGCGACTTATCCAATTTAAATTAATCATCGCAATCTATTTTGGCTGGCAGGTCCAGTATCAATATTGGATATTGGATACCCCTCCGGGCAGCACACCCGAAATCTTATCGCCTCGTGGCTTCTTTGGACATCTGCTATCTGGCGAGGAGCTCAAAAATTTATGGACCGCAATTTGTTATCCAAAAGGAGGAACGGAAAGGGTGACACGGAGGAGGAGATGGTGGCTTCGGAGATTCCAGCTGGGGCGTCAGAAGTGGTATTCGCTTAATCGCGCAGCTGATAAAAGTCTCTTGTTAATTAACATGAAAGTGCAGCAGAGAAGGCCGGGAGATGGGGCAGCCTCCTCTGAGGACCCCGCTAAAGCCTTCGGAGGAAAAAACAGGCTCTCCTGTTAGCCAAGTTAGCCAAGTTAGCCAAGTTAGCCAGTTTGCTAGTTGGCCAGTTTGCCAGTCGTCATCGGCATCATATCGCCGCATTTATGCGCACATAAAAGTTAAATAATAGATCCAAAAGATACTTTTGCTTTGCCAGAGAGCAAGTCGAGACCCCGAACGTCCCCTGACGGACTGGACCGGACCGACTCCTATTGCCAACTCCCCGTTACCAACTCCAATTGCAGCCTCAACCAGTTACCAGTTGTTTTTGTTTTTATCCAAATGATTTATAAGCGCTGGCTCTGGTGCTTTTGCTGTTGTTATACCCTGACCATAAATCGGCGATCCCAAATGGGTAGTACAATTTAATAGTCTGCCCGGGAGATCATCTACCCCAATAAATTTAACCAATGCATAATTTTACACACCCTCTTATGGCAGTGATGTGGGTTTCGGTGACCCCGAAAAGGGGCTACAAGGAAATTGGAGTTTAGATTTAAATAAAGGTCGGTTTGAAAAGCAACAAAGAGGGACAAACCCCTCAAAGCAGTTGAAACAATGGAAATAATGATGATGATCCCGATAGGGACTAATCATTGAATTCTTCCCTAGCTGTTAATATAAAATATAGTATTATCTAACCCCAATATTTGAAAGGAATTGATAATTTTGAAGACCCTCCTAAGATGGAAAACTTACTTCGATTTGGTGACCCCGAAAACGTTTGGGGAAATTTCGAGGCGAAAGTAAGAATTACTTTAGAAGAATAGTCTAGAAGGTAATCTAATCCAATATATTCGAATAATCCCAATTAGTCCCAATAAACAATAGAATTTAAAAAAGAAAATGAAAATCGTGGTTTGAGCAGCAAATCGGGTTAAAATTCCTTCCCTCTTTGCAATTCAATATCTCAACCGAGATAATTTCGATTCTCGATTCTCGATTCTCAGGCTTCAGTGCACTTGCTTGGAGAATGAATAAAATAATTAATTTTTCACACGTCCCTAGAGATATCTTACATACAAGTAAGTAATGTTTGCGCTTCCACTCGACTAAATTATTGATTGAGTTTTCCACAAATTGAATTCCACAACCTACTATAGATTTTCAATTAATTCAACTGAATATTTGTTTGAAGGAAACGTGCATAGAAATCAAATTGATTCGTCGAGATTGTAGGAGTATTCCTTGCAAATATTTAAATAAACAATTTGATAGTATCTGAGGATCTACGATATACGATCTACGATATCGTAACTATCAAATATATATTTTATTTCAATTTCCAGAAGTGGTTTTCTTTAACAAGATCATAATAAATTCAAATTGATTTTAAACCAAAAAAACATGGCAAGATTGGACAATATTTCATAAAATATACATTGTTTGGATAGTCTGTCAATGGATTTTATAATTTTGTTCACAAATGTGCAACGCAGTAAAGGAGACATCTCCGATCCTATCCTAGAATATATATATTCTTGATCACGATCACCTCAATAGTAAATATAAATAGTCTCTCAGTTTTAAGGTTATCTACTCCAAAATTTGCACAAATCATTCTTTCCTTATACGAAATATTTAAGTCGGAATCGCTCTACTATATCCTACAAAGTTTCCATAAAACTGAAACTTTGGAAATGCCATTTTATAAAAAACTAGTCTTATTCTGAAGTTATTTTAAGGATTAAGGATTTGCCTTCTATTATTATTTTAATATTTAAATTATATAAAATGCTTTCTTAATATTTCGCTTAGATCTTGGAATTTAGAAAGTGTTCTTGGTATCCAAAGAATATATTTGTTCAATTCCTGTTTTTTTTTTGTATCAGAGTACCTGATATTTAAAGAGATATAGTATTTGTAAAATAAAAACAGTTAATATTTACAATTAATGTTTATATTTGTTCGTAATTTGTTTAAGCTGTTTCAAAGTTTTTGGGATTTTTTTTATGTAAAATCTTAAAAGTAAAATTGATTTTTAAAAGGTGAATGAATGAATAACAAAAATTGATTTTGTAGTTTATGCTTTTTATTTAGTGCCCTTAATTTTTATAGATTAAATTACTTTTCTAAAGTTTTAACAATTTTTTAAAGATATATTTAAAAAAAAAATGATAAAATAAGAGCAATTTGAATTCGTTGTGTTAGAAAAAAACAGAGCAACTCCTCCATTTGCCCCGCGACTCAGTTTAGCTTTAGTTTTCCAGCTTCCAGCGATATATTCCCCCCCTAAGTTTTTCCTACCCCTCTACCCCTCCACTACCCCTCTGATTTTCCGCTCCCCTACCCGTACACACCACACACACGGAGTGCTTTGTTGTGCGTTGCTTAAGCCAACTGTCTTGTACTTTTATGGGCGCTCGTCTTATCAATAATTTATGTCAGATTATACCGTTATGTCACAATAAATTAAAGTTGGCAACTTATTTTCCAGACTCCACACTAACTCCGTCCCGGAGTCTTAAAGTCCGCAGAGTCCGCGGAGTCGGTGGAGTCCGCGAGGTCCAGTGTGCGGCCTGTATTGGGCTTTTAAAGTTTTTATTATGGCCAAATCTGTCAGTTTAGTGGCACATTTGGAAAAGTGCTTAACAACGGCGTCCCCTACCCTCATTCCGGGTTTTGTATTTCCAGTCCTGATTTTGTTTTTTTTATTTTTCGCTATTTTGAAAATCCAGTTGAAAATCGGCGGGACATCTTTGGCCATTTTTCAACGTTGGCGTGCGGTGGCAAATTTCACTGTCACGCCTCGTTTTCAATTAACTTGTTGGCGGCCCGCCGCAGTGCCCATAAATCAAATGAGTTAGCCCCCTCCCCCTACCCCTCCCCCTACCCCTACCCCATACCCCTACCCCCTCCATAAATACTATTCATTTATATATAGAGATCTGGCCACTCTAAATAGCCTTTTTGGAGCCTGGAAAAATATTTTTTTGATTTATGGAGATCGCTTCATTTTGGTTGCGGCTTCCAAGTCAAAGTTTATCGCGTCTTTGTCGGTGCTTCACACACGAGTCTCGGCTGTGTGTCCGCCTGTCTGTGAGTCCCTGTGTCCACTGTACAGTGGCCATAAAAAGCGCAACTGAAAATGCGCAACTGCCAGCTGCTTTTTATGGTAGTTGCATGTCTTGTCTCGGCCCGGCCAGTGGCCAGTGGCCAGTGGCTAGTGGCCATTTCCTCGAGGGTCGTCGCTTTATGAAATGTCTAGATTTTGTATCTTGTATCTGCCAGATACTCACTGCTCTTCAGGCTCCACTCCTCTCCTCTCCGCGTCGCCAGCAAACAATAACAAAAATTAATATAATTGCCACTCGGAAAGTACACACACAAAAAATAGGTAAACAAAACCGGGGTTTGGTATAATTTGATTTTAACAATTATTTGTTTGTTTGTTTTTTCCGTTTTTTGGTTTTTTTTTGTTTGTTGGATTGAAACCGAATTGTTGGGAAATCAGAAATCGGATCAGAAATCGGAGCAGAAAACGCAGAACGATCGGCGAGGCTTGTTGACTTTGGAACGGCGCTCCGGCAACTGAGAAATGCGACTCGCGGCGGCAACAAGCAAAGCTCCAAGCCAAAAACCAAACCAAACAACCGAAGGCACAAAATATATAAAAAACCGAACCCATCATCGGTTTTCCGATCGCCAAAGAAGCGAAAAAGCGAAAAAAAAATACCATATAACCGATCGTTGAAAGGGGCATGGGGCATACGGAAGGGGCACGTTACTGGGGCTGGTTGGAGGAGGAGCCTCCCCCATCCCCCATCCCACCCTCTAAATCCTGAAGACCCCAATAATGCCACACAATCCTCCCGGTAATCGCCACATAAATCAGGCAGCGACACTGCCACAACATGATGGAATAATGACGCTGATTGAAACATGCAAACCGCGGAGACACAACCCGGGCCCTGGCGGAAAAGGGTCTCCGAAAGCGACCAAACCTTTCCGCTTTGAAAATCTACACTTGGAGAAAAATCTAGCACATTCAATCCAATATAAGCTACAGATAACTGAAATATAGAACGGAAAATTAATTGTTTCCTACTTGGTAAATCGTCTTTCTTTTTCTTTGTATTGTAGAATCTCTTTGTGGTTTTAAATTTATTGAAAGTTTCAAAATCTACAGCATCTGTGAAAAATATTAAAAAATAACTTAAAATGTATTAAGATTTAAGATTGGTTTTAAAATCTATAAAATCCAAATATTAAAAATCTACAATTTACATTCAAAAATGACACTCTATTATTTAAAAAAACAGGCAACCCAAAAACGGTTCTGAAATGTTAGGTTCGTAGATTTTAGGTTTAGCTCTCTAAATTTCCTCCTAAAAATTAAAGATTTATCTTAATGAGAAGTTAGTAATAAGAAGAGTTGTAGGTATTTTAACTAAATGCAAAAATGGTTTTATTATATTAATTTATTATTAAACCTTTCATAAGAAAAGGATTTTGAATGATTTCTTAAGCTAAACAGCTCGGAGTGTCAATCAAAACCAAACATCTCAACATTAAAATCAAGAAATGATTGATTGAATGATGATATTTACAAAAGAAAATATTTCTCGTTCTGTGAATTTATTTTCTAATGTTATTTTTAATGTAAGAAACATGTTATGATATAAAAAGGTAAAAGTTTTAGAGACATTTCGCCGTTTCTTGTAAGTTTATGTACAAAAATAAACATAGAATAATAAAACAAATCAAAATTTTTGTAATTTTTGTATTTTAAATTTGATTTATTTCATATTTCATGTGTTAGAAATTTTTTCTCTATATTTCAAGGTCAGTTTCTAAACCAAATACTGACCCAAATTTACGATAAAAAAAAATAATTCCCTATTTAAAATATATTGTGCGTCATCAAGAGGTTGTGTAACAAAGCAGTTACAAAACCAATGTCAACTTTGTTTTAAAAGTAAATAAAAAACATTTAATAGAATAAATAAAATCGGATTACAAAGTAAATATTAACATAAGATTAGTAAAGCTACACTGCGCAAAATGATACAATTTTTATATTCTAAAAACTAAAAAGAAAACTCAATAGAAAAAGAAAATTAAAAAGAATCCCTTTTTTCTGTTTCGCTCACATTTAAAATATTTGAAAGAATAATCATTTAAATTCAAAAAAAGGTCAATAACTCTTAACGTCGATAAATTATTTAAAATATAAATTATGTTAATTGCTGTAAATTAATGTATTTTGTATTATTTCGATTAATATTTATACTAATATCTGTTCATATAAATTTTTATTTAAGCAATTTTTTATTAATATCCGAATGACTTTTAATTTGGCATTTTTAATTTAATTGAATTCTAAATATGGGAACAAATATATCAATTTTTTTTTGGATGGGTTCGAAAGTAAATTAAATTCGGTTTATAAGATTATAATTAGATGGAAAATTTTAAATAAAGTTCTATATTTTAGTATTGAGAAAATGGTTAAGATTAGTACCTTAAATATTCATAATTTGTATATTAGTACAAAATTATATACAGTGTATAATATAAAGATAAAAAGAAATGAATAAAATCTTAAAAATACAAAATACTTTTAAGATGAAGTTATATAAAAATAAATAAAGTCATCTTCTGTTTTATTTTCTTCTTGATAAGGTGTACTTCTTATATATTAAATATCTTATATACTTCTTATATAAATTTTTTAAAAATAGTGACTTTTCCCTCTCTTATCTTGATATCAATTTTGGTGACGAACAAATCTCATTTACATACATTAAAAATGACAAATTAAAATAAATTATTTTGCGGCACGTTCAAACAAATTTTAACAAATATAGAAAAACGTGTTGGGAAATAATTTATTGGAATGTATTATTTGTACATGAGTAAAAATAAATTAGATATTTTGCGCATTAAAAGTGGATTCGTCACTGGAATTTTATCACTTGAAGTTTTTATTTCATGGAATTTTATGGAAATATTATGGAACATATTATGCAGATAAACATTTTTAAACGTTTTTTAAACACTTCTAAACTGAAATATTTCTCTGTGTAAAGTGGAATTCCATCTCCTTGGGCCAAGACAGAACTCGGACTCCTTGTCGCCGATCCTCTGACAAGGCGACTAATTGCGGCGGCAAATTGCCGCTGGCATTTGATTTGCATAATGCAAATTGCCAGCGGCTCTAATCGGTAGCGCTCCATCTTCCCCAGCCCCAGTCTCGGTTTACAGTCCCGGTTTCCAGTCCCGGATCCAGACCCTTTTCTGGGTCTATTGAATGAAGCTTTCGAGCGAGACTGGCGGGAGGGACCCTGAGAGCCGAGGCCGAGTTGGCTTTATGACGGGCGCGCGGCTGTCACAATATTTGTATGCTATTAATTGACCACTTGACGCCCCCAGCCACGCCCCCAATCAGAGGGGGTGAAGGAGGGGCGTGGCTTTACTAAGTGTTTTATGGAGTCACACTGATGGCTCAAACCGATAAGCAGGCAGCTGTCGTGGTCGCGGTTTTGGTTTCGGTTTTGGTTTTAGTTTTGGATGTGGAACTGGCAACTGGCAATCCGAATCCTGGGCAGCGACTCATAGCCTGTCATATGTGGCCAAAGGCGAAGCCGCCAAAGATCCAAAGATACATACGGAATGAGGCAGGAAATTGGAATGGGAATGGAAATGGGAATGGGAATGGTAATGCGAGGAGGAGATACGGAAAAGGGTATGGAAATGGGTTTGATAAAGGGGTTTTGGGTTATACGACTCCATAAAGTGTCCTATTATCGGAGGGACTGGAGTGAAAAACTGCAAATGTATCGTTGAATTGAATTGAATCATAGATTAATGCCATTTACAGGACACATGAGATTTTAAAGTGGAATAAATTATGAAATGATAATAAAAATGCAACATTTTTGAGACCTCAATATAAGAAATTAAATACAAGAATTAAATCATTAATTCAAATTGAATCAAAATCACTTTGAAAAAATACTTGACTGATTAAAAAAAAATATTATTACTTTTAATAACCAAAAGATCCAATTTAATATAAAATTTCCCTCCTCCAAGTATAACTTAACACTTATAAAGCATATATTTTAATAGATTTTGTTATCCCAGAACCTGTATTTTGAAAATAAAAGTATTGAAATCACATAAATATTCTCAAAATTGTTTTAAAATTTGTTTCCGTTTCCAACGAACGCACCGATCTGGAAACGAGAGACCCATCCAGAGGCTCTACGAGTACCTACGAATATCTGTTCCCGGTTATCGTTATCTCCTGGCCATCTAATATTAGAAGGCAATATCTATTACCTTGTACAAGTGCTCTTGTCTGGCCTTATCGGGCCAATAGTACCGAAACATGCCGATGTTTGGGTAGCGTCTTGTGGAGGCAAATACCCTTTCGATGGGGAAAGTTCACCCCCGACTATCCATTCGAAATGTATTCCAAAAAAAAAGCCACAAAGTGCCCTATAATTATATTTCGCTATAAAAATAAATTAGAAACAAAGCAAATTGCTTGTAATTTATGGGAATTTTGTGTTATTTTTAGCGTTTTAACAAAAATTGGCTGTAACAAGTGCAAGTGATTTTTTATAATTTTTGTTTTCGTGCGTCAAGCCGGAGAGTAATTTCCCGCAACCTGCAATTAGCTTCGAAAATTTCACAGTTTTTCGAGGGAAAAATACTGGTTTTTATTTATAATTATTTAGCAAAGTGCAAAGGAAATCCAAAACCCTAAAAGACAGGAGGATGTTGCAAGTTGCAGGTTGCACATTGCACATTGCACATTGCATGTTGCATGCTGCTGGTGGCGCGTGTGTTACGGGTGCCACCGCATCGCTCGTTGGACATGCAACACAACAACATAACCTTTAGGGGCATCTCCAAAAGGGTGTGGCGAGGGGTTAGGTGGCAGGGGGAGTGCCTGCATTTACAGCAATGACAAATATGTCGACACGCAAGCAACACTACACTGGAAAAAATGATGAATAATGTTTCTAAAATAGAGGCTTATAAATATTTTTATCACCAATAGAAACTATAAATCCAGAGATTTTATTCATTATAAAAATATAATCTTAATATAGAGCATTTCAAAATAGAATACTATCTAAAAAAAATGGACAATTTTATCAAAATTTCATTATTTGATGAAGAAAGAGAGAACGAGAATTGTCTTTTTAGCTTCTCCGCCCATAAAAGCACCGCCCTCTTTTTTCACCTGATAAGAGGACATAACTTTATGATTTATTGATAAAGATCTATCTATCACCGATCTTTGATCAATTGGTATAAATTTATAAATAAAATAGTTGACTCAATGTTTTAATGACAGAAATAAATGAGTCATTTATGTTTTTATTGCCATTTGTTGTGACAAAATATTTTTTTAGTGTTATTGTTTGTTGTTTTTCTTTTCAAAACAGAAAAATAAAAGATAATGAAATAAATAATGAAATAAAAAATAATAAAATAAAGTGAAAAATAAATAATAAAAAAATAAAGTGATTCATTTGTAAGTTTAATTGCGATTTTAGTTTTTTTTTGGGAATTTTTCCTTAACACAACGATACTGTTTCCAGACTTTAGACTTTATATCTTATATATTTCTTTATTATTTTTTAATTCTTATTTAAAAGCATAATTATTTTTTTGTGTGTGAATTGCCGCATCGCTGGATTGCCACCGAGATCGACGACTCGGATTCAATTCAGTGGAAACTGCAGACGCGAAACAAACAAAACCAGCCATGGAATCAGAGAACCAGCAGGAAAATAAAAAAATAAACAACTCAAGAAATAAAAAACTAAAGAAATAAAAAACAGAAACTACAACAAAGAAACAACCAGCAAATGACGCAAATTTCAAACACCCGAGAATACTTTTCTACTCGAAACCCATAAAGGCGAACTTCGAAGGGTCTCCTCCGGTCTGGAATTGCGGTTTCCACGGATCGGATCGGATCGGATCGGAGAGGAGCGGACCTGCTGGTGGCAGAGCCCTGACCCACAGCTGTAGAACAGCTTCTTGCTCTGTGGTTGCAACACTGGAAAAAACTGGGGTTCTCACAATTCGAAATCATTAAAAACTTATGTTACCTAAATATGATAATTTTATTGATAATTCCAAGTGTAAAAGGTTACACATACCCAAGTGACAATTTAGTTTAAAATAAATTATGAGGAAACCCAAGAAAAAACATTAAAAATATTTACAAAATATTAGTAAAGAAGAGTATAAGAGAGTTAGTATAGAAATGAAGGTAATTATTAATTAAGTTACAAGTTAAATATAATAATATAAATATATAATTGCAAAAATATTGATCAAATAAATATGAATATTCAAAAATATTGAAAAAAACACATTTAAAATTAATTCTACAATTTAATCGGTAATAAAGGTTAAATTAATTGAGTAAATAAAGAATAAAAACTAATATTCGTACCCGGTACTCATTGAATACAAAGGGATACTATTTTATTTTAACTTTAATACGTCAATACTTTACTTTGTTAACAAAATAAAATATATAGGTTTTAAAAAATATAATAAAAAATACTATATATTAAAATATTTTTGTCATTTTTTCATTAGGAAAACCATTATTAAGTTTATGTTTTTAGAAAATATTATATAAAGACCTGCAAAATATTTATTTTCAATATTTATACAACGCAGTTTTGAGTTTTTTTTTATAGTTAAAAGACAAATAAAATCCGCAAACGAAACGAATTTAATGACCTCAAAAATGATTACCACGAGAACCATAAAAAAAACATCAATATCATTGATATATCGATAGTAAATAGGTTTTCAATTTTCTTAATTCCCACACCCTTTCCAGTCAATCGACATGACAAGATAATTTTCCAATATGACTTGCATTACATAATTTTAGGTAGTTCCGTGCCAAGGCGGACTCGACGACCAAATCGATCACTCGATGCCAGCAATGACTTTAATTACCGATTTTTCCGATAGCAAATGACTTTAGGGGCTGTATCGGTTCGTTCTCGTGATAAAAGTGGCATTGTGACCAAGCTGGGTCTTGAATTCCTAGGAGGGGACTTCGATGGGATGGATGGATGAATGGATGGATGGATGGATGGCAATGGAATGGCATCAGGCATCAGGCAGGGCCCGGAGCCCATAGCAATACAAATTACGATCTCTGACGTCAACGGAAGTTGTGACTTGAGCGAAGGTCGACGGATCGTATCCAAAAGTTCTCCCAGCTCCCATCCACCAGAGATCTCGCAGCTAAATCGATTTCTCGCTCAATTAGTGGGCGTCATAATTCCCAGACCCCGAACCAGACCCAGACCCAAACCCAAACCTCAAACCGAACCCCAAGCCCCCGAGTTCGGACATGGATGTGTTGATTAGATATGACGCTATTCTGGCTCTGGCTCTGGCTCTGGACTGGAGGAGGCTCTCTATGGCTGGGTGGGGGCTACGAGTCCGGGTGACGGTTGACGGCTGACGATTGTTCACGACCCACGGAGACCATAAACTATCACACGATCCAATCGCAGTGGTAAATGTGAGCGAATCAGCTTCGCTTCCCGCCACACAGATTAATTATTATTGTGTATGGAAACGCATACCCATTTTAAAATAATAAAAATAAGAATTTTATAAACGAATTAAGGTCCGTTAATGCAATTAATCTTTTTTAATGTCATCGTATAACCCTTTGTTGCAAATTCTTAGGTTTCTATATGAATAAAACAGAAATATTCATAGCCGGTACTTAAAAGATACTTGTTTTTTTTTTATTTGTTTTTGACAATTTAAGGCATCGAAATATATTTAATAATAAACAATTTCATGCTTTTTTATTATATTATATAAGTTTCGATTTAAAAAGAGAACTCTGTAAGCTCTTCGATAGTTTATCTGTTATTGGTGCTAAAAATGTTGTAGAAAAGCGATTGTTCTGTTATCGCTGATTAAAAATTAACCAATTTTCACTTCTATGGAGGCTCTTTGACAAATTTCTTTTTTTTTTTGTATTTTTTCTATTAATGAAAATAAGATTTATGTTAAATATCGAACAACTTTTTATAGATTTTTTAGGTTCTTAGCCAAAATTAATCGCTTTAAACCGATTTAAATAGGCAGATTATAAAATATTGATACTTTCAAATACTTCAAGACCTCTCCTAAACCTAATAAATTCTCGTTTAACTTTTTTAATACAATATTTTAATATTTAGAAAAGTGCGTCCTATTTCGAAAGGAAATTCAAATAAAATACATTAACATTGACTTGTCGTCCTAATTCAAATTTGGATGCAGTTTTTATTTATACGTATGTTTGTATTATAATAAATTTTCATTAATATTCCATTTATTTAATTTAAAATTATTATAAAAAACTTAAATGATATACAAAACCCAAAACTCTTACAAAGTTTAACTCAAAATTTTGATCAATTCAAAAAGTTAAGATCTACAGTATTCCTATTTCGTGAATATTATTATTTCCAAAATAATTTTTAAAATGGTTACGTTACAAAACTAATTCTTTCACAATGTTTTTAATTTTTGTATTCAATAAAGTTATATTTCTTTTCGACCATAAATTGTAAAATGTGTTAAAAGGAGAGGTTTTCGTGCTTTTCTATTTAAATTCCACCGGGGTTGGCGATATGGAAAGTTTTATCTGGTCAAAACTGGAAAATACCTGATTTAATATTTATAAATTAATAGCCCCCGCCTTTCCTCCTAAATATAAAAACATTTTTAATACAAATTTAACAATATCAATAACAATTTTTTTCCGATAAAAATATTATTGAAAATTAATAAAAACAATAAAAGTTGTAAATATTTATAGAGGCACTTGAATCATGGTTTTCTATTTCTGTATCGCTTTTGCCACTTTTAGCGCTTGGGACATATAATTCGTACATATAATCGGAATATATAATTTCCAAGATAATTTAAGGTGACTTGTAAATTATTTTCCCTGATAATTAAACCAAAAAATTAAAAAAGTCACAATTTAATGGCTTTTAAGCCGAATTTCATATTTAAATATCAAAGTTAATCCTCTTCTATTTTCTACAATAAATCCTAAAACTCATTATGACTCTCCTCTAATATCTACGCAGTTATTGAAGAGTTGGTATTAATAATATCCGATCTATAAAGAAAATATATCGGGAATTAGAGGAACATTTCCAATGCAAATTTTTTCGATTAGGCAGCACTCAGAAAAAGTCTTTAATCCGAAAAAGATCGAAAATTTGTTGATGATTGATTCAATTTAATTTTTACATACGAGTATATATAAATTTTCTAAATTTTAAAACTTTATCAAAACTACCATTTTTACTTGAAATATAAAAAATGAACAAAGGACAGATGATATTTCTGGATTTCATGATATCCGGTACTCCCCATTTCTGGCATAAATTTTTAGATTATTAGAAAAGAAAGTCTTTTTCAAATACATTTCTGATTCTTTGCATTATTTTAGGGAAACAGAAGCATTTAAATGCAATATTTAAATCTAGATTAAAGCAGATCGCAAATAAAAGCAACTTTAAAAAAATAATAATAATAATAATTTCTATAAAATCGATCATAAGAATTTTAAACACTTTTTAAAAAAAATATACACTTATTTTTTAAGAAGTATTTATAATAATCCTTTAACGGAAATTTATGATATTGCAAATATCTCATGAATCTCATCTCAATATCTTATCCTTTTCCATGAAAAATTGTTGTGGTATATCCTTTTCCATAACATTTCCTACTTTAACTCAAATTTAAACTATCAAGACTTAGAATCACAAAAAATCACAAATCACTTCCATACTTTTAAGATTAGAACGATATTAAAAAACAAATCTTTTCACCATATTCCCTGCATTCTTGTAAGATAATCTCCCGGACTTATGGAATATTTCGATTGTTTGAGTGTTGATTGTAATGTGGATATTTTTTGCTTGATATGTATGTTTTTTCGGCATATATCTGGCCTCGACTGGAACCGAGGCTCAAATGGCTGATATTATTAATGATCGCGACTCGGGGCGGTCACAAACAAAGGCACTCCAGTATCCAGTGACGTCACGACGACGTCAACCGGCCAAATGGTGATTGTCGGTGACTTTGGGGCACCCACACAGGGACTTATCTTTAAGTAAGCAAAAGATTGAAGAGAAAAAAAAACAACAACAAACAAGCAAAACAAAAGTAAAATCAAAAAGGCATTTCCATGAAGCCCACGCCGCAATGTCCACAATGGACCAACAATGGCAAAACAAAACCCATTCCATAGACTCTGAGTCCGAGACCCATCCCGTTGGCATTTTTATATTATAAATGGAATGCAAAGAATAGGCATTCCTCCCCGTAGTGCTGATAAAACGGAGGTGGCAGGGCCTAGGATACCAGGAAATGCTCGTCCCAAGAATGCCAAATACCGAAGATATCAGAGAAATTTACAAAACAAAAATCCCCAGCATCATCCGCGATGATGATAAGTAAATATTGTAGATTCGCAAATATATATATCCCATTCCATGTCTGATAATGGTCCGACCTCAAACATGAATGAAACCTGACAGCCTTTGGCAAATTAATTGGAATTAAAGCCTCTTCGTCGGAAAGCGTCGGAAAAAGATAATGAAATGGCAAAGAAAGTGACAGAATTTACGGGGAACTTCCATTCAAAAAAAAATTAATATTAACTTTGGAAGTTATCTGATTTGTTTATCTCTAAGTAAGCCTTTTAGAGACCTTAGGTAAACCGTATTATTTCAAGAAAATTCAAAAGATACACAAAGTACTTCTAAAAGAAAGATTTATGATATAAGTTTTACTTTTAACTCTTATGAATACTTTATTATGGAAAGTATATCTAAAATGGGATCGGGTTCAAATGTTCTTAATAAAATTGATAAAGTTTTAAATAAAGTATTTTTGATACCATTTCTAAGCAGGATACGAAATTTTTACCTTTAAAAGGAATTTTTTTCAAATAGTCCTAGAAAATCGCATTGAAAATAATCTATTTCAAATCAACAATCCCCCTGAATCTCAATTAATTGTTTATATATTATAATAATTGTAACATCTAAGATTAGTTAAAATAATAACATAAGGACAGTTCCTTAGTTAAATATCTGATTATCTGAAATCCTTATAAGGATACTGTTTTTGGGATAATGGGATTTGAAGACAAATTGAATTCAACTTAATTTCAACTCGATACTTGATCCTTGAAAGGGATTCGATGACCAAATCCTTTTGAAAATCGATAAAAAATGTAAAAACTCGATAAAATCGATAACAAACTTATTTCAGTAAACGGGAATACTAAAAAGGGATCTTCCATTTTAATTTATTTCCAACATATTCTATATTTTCTAAGTTAACATTGATCCTTGAAAGGGATTCGATGACAAAATCCTTTTGAAAATCGATAAAAATTTTAAAAACTCGATAAAATCGATAACAAACTTATTTCAGTAAACGGGAATACTAAAAAAGGGATCTTTCATTTTAATTTATTTCCAACATATTCTATATTTTCTAAGTTAACATTGATCCTTGAAAGGGATTCGATGACCAAATCCTTTTGAAAATCGATAAAAAATGTAAAAACTCGATAAAATCGATAACAAACTTATTTCAGTAAACGGGAATACTAAAAAGGGATCTTTCATTTTAATTTATTTCCAGCATATTCTATATTTTCTAAGTTAACATTGATCCTTAAAAGGGATTCGATGACCAAATCCTTTTGAAAATCGATAAAAACTCGATAAAATCGATAACAAACTTATTTCAGTAAACGGGAATACTAAAAAGGGATCTTTCATTTTAATTTATTTCCAACATATTCTATATTTTGTAAGTTTGCATTGAATAACAAGAAAATTTAGTAGTATCTTTATAGAATCTCTGCAATATAAAGGGAATTACTTGGAATCTTGAGCAGTTTAGCAACGATCGGGTAACTATATCTTGTAAATATTTTGAAAACCGAATATAAATCACGGATAAAGTAGTATTTCATGCGAAATAGTCAGGTTGCACGAGTTTCTGTTCCAATCTTATGGTGTGACTTATGGGGTAATCCGCCCCGACTTTGTGGATATTTTATATATCCAGACACACAGGTAATGGGAACGGTGACGTATGAGCGATATCGCGGTTCTTAAAGCAAAGAAAGCCATAAGGCGAGCGTTATACGAGTACAATTGACAAAGTCGGGCAGGTGGGATCATCATAGATATCACCCCGTCTGCCTCTCATATATATGTATATACAGACAATACCTATATATGTATATATAGCTATGTTTATATGGAATGGCACACAGCACCCTCATGGGTGGAAGAAGAGCTCGAGCCGTTTCTGGGATCCCACCGATTATTGCCCGACTATGCCATATAGTATAAATACCGGAGGAGATAAACCCGCTCGATAAGCGGGTAACATTATTAACCAAAACACACACAGATACGGATAGGAGGTACAGGTACTGATATCGCATATAAACAATTATATAGTGGGGGGAGTGGGGAGGTACTATATAGTCTATACCCTGTACTATATAGTATACATATATATATATATCCATTATCTATATTATGATTCCGAAAAATTCGGTTTCCAATATTTGTATTTTCTTTGGAAACTTTTTTCCAACATCGGGGTAAACAAATTGTCATTATATAAAGGTAAATATGTGCAGTTTTATATATATGGTAGTATAGGGTTATGCATATACATAATATTTATCTATAACGGTATACAATATACCGTTAACGAAAGGCTTATCTTTTTTCTTGTTTTTGTTTTTGTTTTCGTTTTCGTTCTAGATAAAAAAAGGAATGAACGCACAAAGCTGAGGTTTTCATTTTTTTCTGTCTGTGTTTTTTTTGTTGTTCTGTTTTTTTATCAAGGCTCCCCTAATTTTTTTAACTTATAGCCATATCTTTCCCATTCACACACACGCTGGAAAAAAAAAAACAAAAAACTGGAATAATAATAGCAAACGAAAAAGAACTTCTCCGAGCAACAAAACCTAATTTTTTTTTCCTTTTTTTTTTTTGGTTTTTTGTGATAAGATAAAAATCAAATTAATTAACAGCCTTTTAAGCAAACACGCACACTCTCGCACACACACTTACTAACACACGAACAGAGGGGAAAGCGTCATCTAATAACGGGAATTAGACCCTCGAAGGCCGTCAAGATCAAGTCCAATCTTGGAGATTTCGGGATTTCTTGCAAAGCATCTCGAAGGATTAAAATACGAATTCCACAATTTTTGGTATTATTTTTTAAGGAAATATTACTATTATTTCCAAAAAGAATTTCAATAAAAGTTTTAGAATTTAATCCTTCGAAATGAAACTTAAAACTTAAGCTTTCTCCTTTCTTTTTTCGAAAGTTTTTATTTTTTAAAAGAAAACCCAACAATAGATCCTTTTTCAAGTTTTAAAATATATATAGTTTATTCTACAAAATATTGTAGAATTTTTGGAAAATAAAATATATAGATTTTCGAAAAAAACGGATCGATTTTTGTTGAGCTTTTTCGAAAGAAAATTCAAAAGTATTTTTTTTTGTTTTTTTTTTTATAATTATAAAATTAAAACTAATTCTAAAATGTATATAATTTCAAAACATTTTTATGGAAATCATTTATTTTTTAAAGGTATTTTTTATACGTATTTTTTATACGTATTTTTTATGGTATTTTTATGGGTATTTTTTATGGTATTTTGTTATGGTATTTTTTTATGGGTATTTTTTTATGGGTATTTTTTTTTTAACAAATAACTAATACTTTCTCCTCTGTTCGTGGCAAACTAAATGCGTTTTGCCTGTCAGTCCTTCGCTATGGTATTATAAAAAAAAAAAATTATTTAAAACTATAATTAATAGTATTTAAATTTGGGCAAGGATACAGCCTGGTGTTGGCCTTCGTCCTTTGCCTCCTTTTTGGGTGTGTAATACCCGCTACTCGTAGAGCACCAGATTACAGATTTTTGGGTATTTTTTGTGGGTATTTTTTTCTATACTATTTGAGATTTCCCTGGTTTGTGACGTCAGTGTGGCCAAGTGGAGCGCCTACCTTCTTGGAGCGGTCCCGCTGGCGCTCGCCCAGCTGCGTGGCCGCCAGGAGCTCGCTCAGCTGCTGCTCCCGCTCGCGCTCCCGTTCCCCCCGCTCGTACGCCTCCTCCTCCAACCGCCGCTCCTGCTCCAGCCGCTCGTCCACCTCCAGCTCCTCGTCCTCCTCCTCCTCCTCCTCGTCGCTGAGGCTGCTGCTCTGGGTGCTGCCCTTCCGGGCGAGCGCCACCCGGATCCCGTTCACGATGCACTCGCCCCCATCCAGGGCGGAGATGGTGGAGCCGCAGTAGTAGAGGTTGCTGCAGCTGCTGGCGGCACTGACATCCGACTGGCCTTCGTCCTTGGCGCATCCCGGCGGTCCTCCACCACCCGATCCCGATCCCGATCCCGTCCCGGATCCGGCATGGCCATGTCCCGCTTCCAGGGAGCAGCGCCGCTGGCAGCGCGCCCTCTGCAGGCGAAAGTACTCCATCTCCTCCATGCTGATCCCGCAGGCGGTGATGTCGTCCGAGTAGTCGCTGACCACCACCGAGGGGGTGCGCACGTACCGCACCCCCACCGGAAAGCCGCTGGCCCCCAGCTCGCTGTAGCTGCTCTGCGTCGACTCCCGGCGGGATCCGGGGGCGGCCACCACCCGCTCCTCCAACAGGACCTTGGTGGGCACGGCCACGCTGGCGGCGGCGATGGTGGCCGTTGGCGGGCCAGTGGGCGAGGTGAGGGGGAGTCCGGCAGGGCGGTGGGCTCGGCCAGAGGCAGCAGAGCCGGGCGCAGAGGCAGGTCCGTCACCGTCAGGGTCATCCTCCGCTGGGGCGGGGCTGCCGGCATGGTGTCCATGCTGCTGTCGTCCACCTCCAGTCCCAGGGCAGAGTCGCTGCTGGCGCACCGGGTGACCTTGCCCTTGCGGAGACGCGGCGAAAGGCCACCTCCTCCTCCTCCTCCTCCGGTCATTTCTTCGTTGTCGCTGCTGTAGGGACTCAATCCTCCGCCGGTGACGTTGCAGCCTTCGTCCGAGTTGGCAATGCCGGGAGCCACTGCCTCCTTGGCAGCCGCCTCCTGCTGCTGCTGCTGCTCCTGCTGGACAATCATGGCCTGGAACTGTTCGATCAGCTGCTGGACGGGCTTGTGCGGCTCCGTTCTGGCCCAGGAATGGTTCTGGATTTGGTTTGGGTTTTGGTTTCGCTCTTGGTGGGGTACCCCCTCTCTCGATTGGCCGAAGAAATCCGCTTTCAGGCGAGCCTTGCGAAGGGCCAAGTTCCGGGAGATTTCTTCACATGGATTAACAGTTCGGGCGAGAACCGTTTCGAATGCGGGCGTTGCTGGTGTCCGTGTCCGTGTCTCTGTCTTTGATATCTCTACGAGTTGGCTCTTCGGCGGTGCTGCACGCTTCGCTGCTCTCTGATAACTGAACGGCGTCGCCTCTGCCTTCGGGCATTTATTTTCAATTTTAACCGTACTCGCGGCGCGCGTCGGCGTCGGCGTTGACGCTGGCGTTGGCGTTGACGTCGGCGACGGCGACGGCGTCGGGGCCGCTGCTGGCTTCGTTATCTTTGGCGTGACATCGAAACAGAAAGCGGGGGCGTCCGACGTTCGCGAATCCGTACCCGTTGCCGTTACCGTTACCGTTCCTGCTACCGAAGCTTCGCACGCACTCATCTCGCATGGGTGAGGGGAGAGGGGGTGACAGGATCAGTGAGAGAATCGAAATGAGAGCGGCTGAGAGGGCTCTGTAGGTGTGTGAGAAAAGTATGATAACAGGTGGCGGGAGAGAATGAGAAATTAGAATGGAAAGTGAGAGAGAGAAAGGGACAAAGACAGGATCGTGAGAGCGCAAAATGATGAGAGCAGTCTGCAAACTAACGGTTTTAGTTGTAATTACAATGAGATAAAAACAGTTAAGAATGAAAATATTTAAAACGGAATGAAATGAAACAGAGATTAGGGTGAGGGGTTCGGATTTCGATGGGACCCAAGGACAAGGATTTGTGTAGTTGTTGTAGTTGTGATGCCGGCAAACATTCTACATACGTCCGCACTTTCCGAATGGCACCTGTGCGCTGCCGTCGCTGAACTGAAATCGCTTTTTCTGCTTCTCTGCAGCTCTGCCCGTTTCGCTGGAGAAAAAGAAGCGGGGGGGTCGTCAGGGGGGCTGTAGAGGCGGCGAGGCGGAGTGGGGGCGTGGGGGCTTGGTGGCTGGAAACAGCTGTTTTCGGGCTGTTTATAGTTTCGCTGCTGCTTCTTCCTCTAGACTTTTTTATTTTTTGTTCGTTGTCGGCTCTTGGTTCTTGTTGAATGTTGAATTACTTTTTTGTCGCAATTTAAAAGGGGGGTAATTGTGATCTTGAAACGTTGACGTAATTTGCAATGATCCCGCACGTACACACGCACACTTCTGCGACGGCTATTTACGCGAAATGCTCCAATTGCTGCCAATGGATACCACTGTATGTTTTCGCGTAATTGTAAATTGCATTTGAGCACAGCAGTCACAACAACAGCAACAAACACAACAACAATAGTAAGAACAGTAAGAATAGCCATAGCAGACGCACGCACACAATGGCACATTGACAAAATGACGGAATGACATGGCGATGCAATTTCATGCAAACTGACGCACAATGGGACAAAACGTTGACTTGTCGCCCTCCATTCCCCACCCAGCAAATACAGTGGGCGTGACTTTTTGTCGAGTCAGCAAAAAAATAATAAGCACTGTCATTGTTAGCCAAACATTAATTCACAAAAAAAATTTAATTAATGAACATTGCCCATATACGAAAGTCTATCCATTAATACTTTTATGGGTTCAATACCTCAAAGCGTATAAATTTTATGTTGTGAAAGCTTTATTAATTTTTGTGATAAACTTGTAATTAAACTCAAAATTCTAGAAACTGAATAAAGATTACTATTCAGTAAACAAATTTCCTTTGAATAACAATAAAGTAATTGCTATTATTCATCCCTTTTTTGGTTACAACCTGCCACGAAAATATTTTTTTGGCACCGACAGGTTCATTGACAAACCGTAGCGGGTGCCTGTGTATTATCGGTCCGGGGTTTCGGTGTGACCGGAATCTATGACAACACGTGATTCACGGGTTGCGAAATCCCCACCCACTCCACGGTGCGGCATCGCACTTTGTCCAACGCCAGCGGCTATGACGTCAGTGGGGCGAACAACGCAGACGCAACAGCCACTGGCAGAGGGAGCGAGATGGGGAGGGTATTTACAGAGATAGAGCCAGGGGCCTTGGGGCGATAGGGGCTGGAAGATGGGGAGGGGATAATGCCTTACCGTAGACCAGGGCGCGGTGATTACTCAACTCCCCTACACTGCGAAAACTAACACGTAACAGAGGGTAGGGGATATAGAAATTACATCCGGTAAGTACATGATCAGGATTATAAGGATACACTGAACAAGAAATAAAACCATTAAAGCTTTTGAATATTTCGGATTAAAATCTTATTTATTCCTATTGGTATCTATTTTTGGTTTATTTTCTATTTTCTATTGTACCATTATATCCATCATTATACCATTATATTATGTTAAAGGACAAGAAAAGAAAATTTCGAACCCCCTAATTTTCTACAGTGCACGCCTGTCCAATTGTCAACGCACGAATGACGACGAAATCGCTGTGGTATAAATAACAAGGGGCAATTAAAAAATGCAATTTTTTTATTGTTTTATGTGATTTTTTCATTTTTGTTCTGCCCGGAGCTGTTGTTGATTTTTTGTATATTTTTTATTCTTTAAGTTTTTGTTGTGTGTTGTGTTTTTTGTGTTTTTTGTTACTTTGAGTGACTGACAAGACGCACGGACGCTAGTTGCTGACGCTGATAGGCCCCGCCAGAATGACGTGGTAGCGGCTTAAAGTGAGCCACCCCACCCCCCCTCCGGTCGGTCATCTATAGTTGTGAAATCAAAACCACTTTAGGTTTACACACCTGCGATCGAGATCGATATATGAATACGGTAAGTTTTGCGCTCGGCCAACTACGTCAATGCATTTGATGAAACAGAGAAGCAAAATAAACAGAAAAACACGAAACAGAAAACAAAAATCAAGAAAATACATATGTAGAACAGAAAAAAAATAGACATTGAAAAATCGGTTTAAAATAACTGGAAAGAGTAAGCGAAGGATAATGAGCCGTTGCATTCATGGATTCCCATTCTTGTCTCCCTGATCCGCCCTCTCATTCTCTCAAACAGTTGCCCCACTGACCGAAATCCCCCGGCTTGGAAGCTTTTTAAAGCTCCCCAAGACTGCGATTTCCAGTTATTCATTTTTTTACAACTTTCCTTTTCGAAATCTATTCAAGTTTTTCACATCTTTCCACAACTCAAAGATTTTTCCTACTCTACAATCTAATCTGGTATGATTTTCTGGTATAATTCTAGTATAATTTGGTATAATTTTCCTTTTAATTATTATCTCCATGATCGTATTTAAAGCTTTATATTTTAAAAATGCTTTAAAATTTATAAAGATATTTAATTATTAATATATAAACATAGTACAGAATGAATAAACATTTTTTTACTTTTAATACTATCCATTTCTTATATTTTTGAATAATTCTACCATTTTTTAATTTGTTATTTTTAATTTTAAATCATTTAAAATGATTTTAAAAGTTTTTTTTAAGTTAAGTTTTAGTTTGAATTTTTAACATTAATATATAAATAAAAACGTATTTAATAGAATAAGAGAAACAAGAACGAGTAAATATTGATTATATATCAAATCAAAATAATAAAAAATTAAAAAATCAAAATATGGGTATACTGTAGAAAACAAAAATGAATAATAATAAATATTTATGTACCTAATAGGTAAAATGTATTTATAATTAATGTAAAAGTCTATTTAAACTCCCATCTACCAAATCAGATTTATATCCGATTCATAAGCTTTTCATAAACTCATTAAATAAATCCATGTTTTTATTTTTTACTGCAATATTAGTGTATAAAAGCACCAGCTTTCCTTACTTAAGTTTTTCTCCCACTAAGAACCTGTCAATATCGTCTGAAAACGAGATTGCACACTGAAAGAAACAAAGGTGACGCTATTAGAGTATTATACTCCCCCCTCGAGCGGAAAAGGGGACCTGAAAAGGTGCCGGCCCATCCATAAACTTTTCACATTTGCTCTCGGCCATAAGCCATCCATTCAGACAGTTTCTGTTTTCCCAAAATGGTCAAAACGAGCCGCCTGACGCATTTAAACTTTCGCATTCCCATTCCCATTCGCACTCGGATTCGTATTCGTATTCGGTTTCGGTTTCGGTTTCGGAGTCGGATTCGAATAATCGCACACGCGTGAATTGTGTGCCGTTTATTGTTGTTACACAAGAAAAAAATGTTCGTGGTTTTATGAAGTATTTTAAGAATTTCCGTTCTTCTGGGCGTTGCGTGTCATTTGTCATTAGAGGCGGTCGAATAATTCCACGGAAATTATTCTTTTATTAAAATAAATTGAAATAAAATGTTTTCTTTATTTCATCAATTTCAAAATTGTCTATACCCATAAAAAATATTGTCTGGACTTGTTAAATAAAATTCATAATAATTTTATTCATTAAAGAGACGTGACCCTTATCATTCTGGTTCAAAAAATATATAAAGTCCTAAAATCCTTTAATTCTTAAAAAAAAAAAAATAAAACTAATACATATTGTATATTCCTTATATTATAATTTTTTGAGTTTCTAAATATTAATTTTTATTAATTATTCATATATCATTATTATATTTAAAGTTGAGTTTTAAAGAGAAAAGTTATCAAGATTATATGTAATTAAGAAAATTTAACAAATAATAAATTTTTAAATTTATATTTTACATAAAAGATTAGATTTTAACTATTATTCAATTTGATTTATGGAATTGAATTAATCAAACCAATTTTAATTTAATAAAAAAAGAAACAAGTAAAATTTAAAAAATAAAAATATAATATGTTTAATATTAGCTGATTAAATTAGTTCAATTTTAATTTAGGACTCTTTTAAGGAGACCCTTTAAGACTCCCATTAGACATTAAGAAATCTTTTGAATATTTTTGTTTTAAGTGAAATTGCTTCGTTTTGGTTTCAGTGTTTAGTGGCGTTTGGTTTGGTTTCTCGGACTGACATTAATACGAATGTGAATTGATATTGAGCCTGCGTGTGCGTCTGCCTATTTTCTGGCGGGGATTGGTCTTTGATCCGATCTGATCGGATCGAAACGGATCGGATTGTGGTTCGACTAATTACATTCGTTTCGGACACCGGTTCGAACTCGAACTCAAACTCGAATTCGGACTCAGATTCGGTAACTGAGCGTGCTCGTGAGCGTTCGCCACTTTTCGAAACGTAACGGTTCGGTCCCGGTCGCCCGAGAGGCGACAACTCGGCGCAGGCGTTGCACACTGACTGAAGCCGAAACTTTCGGTTCAAATTCGAAATTCGGAACTCGCCCCCCGACCCTCCCCAGCCACGCTAAGTCGGTCCCGTCCGGACCAGGCCAAGAAACCCCCGCCCCCCGACTCACCTGCCCCGCTAGAATCTACACAGCAATGGCGCTTATAATTCGGCCCAAAGCTCCCCAAAGCACAGCCTCGAATGTGGCGACCTGCATTTCGGAGTTACTGAAAAAAATAATACCCAAACTTTTATCAGAGGTTTTCTAAGTCGAAAAAATTAAATTTCGAAATGAATACATTTTGAGTTTCAAAAATTATTTTTCTTCTGCACAACTTCTATTGAAAGTTTTACAAGAATATTAAAAAACCAATATTTTTTCATCATGAACTCAAAAATCGTTTTAATCTTCTTCTCGATGTACTCTTTCATAGAAAAATAGTAAATGGCTTCAAATATATTGATACCTGTTACTAGTCTAAAATAAGGATATGCCACATGGCAAGGATATGTACGTTCATCATATATAATATATAGATATCATCAGATATAACTAATATTGATCTAACCATATTTGGAGCCAAACTTCTACAAACATAAGCTTATTTACACAAATTCAGGTATCCCTTAAAATTGTACTATACCTATAATTTGGAAACCTACTTACCAAAATAACGACAAAGATCTTTCATATCTATCGTAAATGATTAATGATGATTCTACTATAAGATACCATTAAAGATAGGTCTATTAAAAAGTTATATTTAGAAAAAGATCAGTTTTTTCTAGATTTCTAAGATATCTTTCAGATCCGTAGACTTTATCAAGAGAAAAATCGGTCACTAACAATAGTTATATGACAGCTATAGGCCAAATCCTAATAAAATGAATATTAAAGGAAATCCCATAATGTTATCACTCAAGGATAACAAATTTTATATTTGATAGGATAATGCAACTTATCTAAGTATAACTATTTTTTTTTTTATATTTCATCACCTAAATAAAAATTAAGTTTTAGATGTAAAACTAAAGTCTAATAATAATATTTTTATTAGACCTTAAAACCCAAGTAAAACAAAGCTTTTTATATCCTTGCAGAGGGTATTATATTTTTGGCCACAAGTGTGCAACACAGTGAAGAAGGCAACTCCTCTCCAATACATATATACTTGATCAGGATCACCCCAGGAGTCGATACGCGACTCTTAGTTTTGAAACCATCGACTCCAAACTTTGTACACACCCTTATTTCCTTAATATCCTAGGATATAAGTCGGAACGACAGCGATCGGTTGACTATATCCTATAGCTGCCATAAAACGGAAAGATGTGAAATGCTATAACTTTAATTTTTTAGCAAATAGAAAGTGGAAATTTGCTCAGAACCACATAGTTATCTTCATACGGATCAGACGACTATATCCTATAGCTGCCATATAATTGAACGACCGGGAATGCTACTCCTATCTTAATTTTTGCAGATAGAAAATTTAAATTATTAGGAACCTTTCTTATAAAGATCTGCGATCATCAAGAACATTTCATACGGATCGGACGACCATATCCTATAGCTCCCATATAACAGAACGTTTAGAAACTTTTCTGGTTTTTGGAATAGAAGCTTGGGACTTTTTTTAATATCCATTTTATAAGAAACTGGTCTGATTCTGATTGATTGATGATAAGAATCGGCTAACTATATCTGGTATTTCCTCTATCCCTCACCAATAGAAACCGCCACTTAACTGCATTTGTATATAAAATAAAAAAAAGAAAGTAATGACATTAAAAAACAGTCCGCATCAGAAATAATACTAAATACAAAATATATTTAATGGAATTTCCGACTTCTGCAGAACCTACGATTTACGAGTCGTAACTCAAATTCCCATTCAAACTACTAAAAGTTATTTCGAAACCCGTGAAATTATTTACGGGGGATTACTCATTCAAAAACCGAGTAAAAAATGAACAGTGGTTAGTTGTTAAAAAGATATTTCCCTGTAAAACCACCGGAAAGTACGTGACGTTTCCAATTTCCAATGATTTTCAAGGTCAATCAACCAGAAACACTGGAAGTTTACTTTAATTAAAATTCCAATAGAAGGTAGTTGAATATTTTTTAAGATACAAACATTTTTATTGGCTAATTGACAAAAGGATTGATTTTCTAAACGTTAAGAGAGGGAGAAAAGAATGTTACTTTTTTACTATAAAGATTGCCCTTTCAATGGGGGATCTTCCAGCAAAAGGATCCTTCATCAAATTTAAACAAATATCTTTTGACTTTATTTGCATAAAACACAACTTGGAAATTATTTGTCAGAACCCACACACCTCGGTGTGGGCGGTAAAAAATTACTTAATATAGCCTTGCTGCTGTTCATCTGTGTATACAATTCTTGATTTTTGGGGTAATTTGTTGATTTATGGGGTAATAGTAGAATAGAACCTGAGTTGGGAGACCTGGTCTGGTCTGGCCTGGCCTGGTTGCCCCAAAGAGTAAATCAGTTTTATAAATTATTTAAAAAAAAATTAGCTTGTTGTTGGAGTACATAATATTAAAAAAGCAAACAACTGGAGTCGGTGAAGGGCGCTGAATGGGTGACGGATCGCGACTGGAACTGCATGCTTGTGACGCTCTAGATGTGGGTGTGGTTAGGTGTAGGTGTAGGTGTAGGTGTAGGTGTTGGAGGTGTCTGGAGTTCCTTTGTTTTTTGGGATAAGTCTTCACCGGTAGCGCCGGTCCCGCTCCTCGTAGTGATCGTTGTGGCGACTCCGGCTGCTCCGCTCGTAGGTGCCGAGCTCCCGCTTCCGCTCGTGCCGCTCGGCGCGCTGGCGACTCCGGCTTCTGCTCCGGCTCCGCGAGCTCTGTCTGTGCTTGTGCTTCTTCTTGTGCTTGCTGCGGTGGCGGTCGTGGTCCTTCTCCCGGTCCCGATCCCGGTCTCGGTCCCGTTCCCGCTCCCGATCCCTGTCCCGCTCCCGGTCCCTCTCGCCACGCTCCCGCTCCATCGGCGCCGGTGGGTAGTCCTCGTAGCCGCCGCGTCCCCGGGCGTAGATGGATCCCGAGGCGGGGGGGTAGTAGTCACGATCGTCGTGATCGTTCCGGTAGTTGTTCATCGGTGGTGGTGGGTGGGCGTTGGGCCGGGAACCGGAGCCCATAATGGCCTGACCGCGACCGCCACCGCCACCGCCCCGGTCTCCGGCCAGGCCGGCTCCTGCGCTGCCGTCGTAGTCCTGGTACTCCCCTTCCTGGGCAGCTCCGCCCGCTCCCGCACCCGCACCTGCCCCCGTCCCCGCGGGGGGCCGCCCCGTGCTCAGCAGGCTGACGCTGATGTTCTGCTCGCGGCAATACTGCTCGATCCTCTTCTCGATCTGCTTCTGGATGGGCACGGGAATGCGCGGAAAGAGCGTGGAGAACCAGTCCAGCTTGGTCATGAACTGGTACACCATCTGGCCAATGGTCAGGACCTGTTTTGGGGAAAATAACCGAGTTAGTGACGAAATCGCTCCAAGGGGGTGCAAGGTACATGTGATTGGTGCTCATACAGTTGACTCACCTGGCCGCCGCCCGCCTTCACGTCGATCTCCTCCTCGTCCTGCAGGTAGTCCTCATACCAGTCGTACAGATCACCGGGCGGCTGCGTGTACCGCAAGTACATGAATCCTGCAGAGGATAGAAAAGATCAGGATAGGGTTCAAGGTTTGGAAATTGAGCATTCTAATGGAAGGGGAGTTTCACAGCGGGTTGGATGGATTACGGTCTAATAAATCAAAGAAACTCAAGTCTTTATCTTATCTTGAGAGATTCTTTAGAGGTTTAACTATGAAATATCTTTCTATAGGGTAAAAAAATGATTTAAACTGAAAGACTGTCCAATAAAAGACGGCTGAAAGACACTTGAGACTGTTTGAAAAGTTTTTTACAATATAAGCGGATGTTTCGCCAAACAATATGGAAAACCTCTTATAAATTAGCTCTTCATTCTGCAAACTGAAAAGATCTGCCGCTTCAATAGAACTTGAAATGGAACCCTCGATTGCAGTGAAGAGAAAACTTGATATTGGCCCTGCGGGCAGCTGGAAATCGGATCTATAGTCTCGAAGCAAAATGAAACAATAAAACTTGAAATTGGATCTATAGAGAAAATAAACCTGTTCGATGGGCAAACATCCACCACTCTGGATCGGACCGTAATCGACCCACCCCGCAGCCGTAGTCGCAGTCGCAATCGCAGCCCAAGGAGGATTCGGTTCTAGGGGCTTTCTTGGGCTTCTCGTTAACGGAACTCGGATCGTTTTTGGTGCTAAGGTGCTAAGGTGCTAAGGGAGCAGGAGCAAGCGACGGCTGAACTCATGCAACTTACCAACACCTACCTAGTGCCCGGATGTAGGCCGAGTCCGTGTGGTTGAGCAGTCCGTTGATCTGTTTCCGGGTGAGGCGCAGCGTGTAGAGCTTGTACAGAAGGCAGTAGGCCGTGGACACAATTCCGCCAGCCCCGACGCCACGCACCTGCAAATTGGACAAACCCGAAATTAGTAACTGGCTCGAAAACTATTCGGGAGCATCGCCAACGATTAGCGCTACATTTCATAAACCACTCACACCGCCGCACATGCCCGTCTGGCCGGAGGTCTTCCTCGATCCGCGTTCCCACGGCTCCATGTGCTTCACCTGGTAGTAGATCTCGTCCACAACCTCGTGGTACGTTTTCAGCTTGAAGAGATGTACTGGAAAAGAGAGTACAATGTAGTAAAAGGTTTTTAGATGGAAGGGAATATTCTATTGATTCCATTAAATGGTTTTCTATTTTTTCGTCGCTGAGACATAAGAAACAATCTTTTAAAGCTAAATATTAATATTTAGAATGGTTTAATGCATTAAGAATAATATTCCTGATCAGGAATACAGAAACCTTTCTATCTTGTTTCTCCTGGTCCTCGTAAATACGTTTCTAAATTATATTTCACGTTTATACCATATTTCATAGAACTTAATAGAGAATCTTTTAAAATTCATGTTTTATCATTTGTTGATAATATTTTTAAATCATATAAGCCTAAAAAATATGAAATAAAGCAGCATAAGCAAAAACAATAAACGAATAAAGTTAAAAATTCTGTGAAAAAGTTTCCTTTAAAATGGAAAATTCTTAGATATGGAGAGGATGAGTTGCATTTTTCTTGGTCTTTTCTTCTCTTAAAAATAAAATTGAAAAGTTAAACCTCAAAACTATACAAAAAAAGACTTAATTTAATTGAAAATAAACGCAAACAAAATTCGCAATATTTCTTAGCCATTTGCAAAGGTTTTCTTATGAAAAATACAAATTTATTCAACATTTTGATCACAAAATGGTTCCAAAGGACAACAGGAAGCCTTAAGCCTCGATTAGGGATTATAAAAACACTTTTTTATATCAAAAACCTAATAAAAAACAAGAAACCGCTGAACGGACGGAAAAAAGGCGGTAAAATGTGCAGAGAGAAAGCGATAGAAGACTCACCTTTGAAGTAGCTTGAGCTTTGGATGTTGGCCAGGATCAGGGGATTGAGGTTCATGGAGGTCTCGTTGCCCCAGAAGGGCAGCGTGTTGTGCTGCTTCCCGGCGCCGGCCTTTTTTCCACCAGCACCGCCGCCGCCGCCACCACCTCCGCCGCCGCCGCTGCCTCCGCCGCCGCCGGCAGAAGATGACGCCGAATACTCTATGGGGAAAGGTAAAGGGGGTGGGTGACCACATGAGTACACAGGAGTTTGAGGCAAACCGCTCGCCGGTATCTGGACTCACCTTCCTCCATTCCAACTAGTGCTCCTCACTGGCGGGCATCAATTCCACAGCCTCAGAAGTTTGGGCGCGCGAAAAATTCAACAGCAACAGTAACAGAAATTTTCGCCAAGCGAGACGTTTACGGTGCAGAGTAGAGCAGTGTTGCCAAGTCCGCTTTTTTCCCGTCAGATGCAGACTGCAGGGTGACCCAAGCGTGTCGAGCAGAGCAGGGTGTCATAATATCGATATTTCTCGGTCAAATATCGTATATCGATGGTGGTTGGAAATTTATTTTCTAATCTTTCTGCTTGGTCATACTAAGGCCAAGGCCGTATTGCCATTGTGCAAAAAATGACAAGGTCTATGCAGTAACCATCGGTCTATCGATGTCGATTAGTCAATATTCGATCACAGCAGATACGTCTTTTTAAATTTTTTTTTTTTTAACCAAATTTTAATGTTTAACTTATTAAAGGGTAATTTTTTATTTAAAAAAAAACCATAAAATACTTAAAAAGTATTTAAATTTCTCTGCTTTATACGATTATTAAAAATTCAACGGCGTTTTATTTACTTTTGTTCAAATTTGTATTTATATGTGAAACATTAATTTAAATGCCAACTAGACACTAAATTAAATGAATAAAAGTATTGACTTTACGTTAATAACGGTATTTCGATTTTATTTATTTTGATATATATTCTTTTTAAATTGGATTGTCACTAAATTCTTTTTTTTAAATACACATACCTCTAAATGGAATAGTTTTACATTAAAAAAAGGAAATAAAATTTATCAAGTTTGCATGAAAATAACCTTCTCCAAGCTTCTTAAAAATTCAAATTTTTTCAATAAATTTCAAACTATGAAGTTATATTAAGTAAACTATTTAAGTAAGATATTTATTTTTCCTATAAAAGAATTCCTAAATGAAAGGTTGTTTTTCTCCAACCCCTAAAAGGTCTTGAATCCAAAAAGTATAGCTTCTTTCCATAGAATCGGTCGAACCAAATGTTTAAAATATACAAATTCAAAAAGATGTATTATAACTAGATATTAAAAACGAAATGCGATAATATTTATTTATTTTATAGACAATTTTGAATTATATATATTTTAGATGATTTCCCCCTTTTCATTTTAAGCCAAAGAACTATAAAATTTGGGCTCTACTGTTATTAATAATATATTTTTAAAAAAGCTGAATATATAATCTCAGTTAATGGTAAAATAAGTAGAAAAATTAAATTGATTTAAGCGAACTAATTTGATTTCCCTATTGAGTTGATTGAAGGACATGACGCGAAAAGGTTTGAGGAAAAAGTTCCATCTTTCCATTTGTGTCTTATTATTTAATGGATTAATCAATAATCCATATTTCTGACTCGAGCTTGATTGGCCATCAAATTAAAATCAATTATCCATCGATCCAATAAAAGCATTTATCAATAGCCTATTGATGACCTTTTTCCTCATAATATATAATTAGGGAATGGAAATTTCAGCCTAAAAGTAGACTTTGGTTTTTTTGTTGTCCCAGAATACTATGCTACAAAAACAACATTTTGATTCATTTTTTATTTTCGTTTTTTTATTTAGGATTTTTTTTATACAATAACTTAACATTTTGTTGGTTTTGTTTTCTTTTTTGGAATCGGAAATTTACAATATTAAATATTGATTTATTGCTGCTCTGGCTGCCTTTCTTTCCTCTTTACTGATTCGTTTGCGGATTTTGCATAATTTGGTTTGGAAACAATATATATCGCTATTTTTTTATATATCTGTCTGTTTATGTATACATATACATATATATATATATATATATATATATATTTTTTGTTCTTTTTTTTATTTGTATTTGTATTTTGTATTTGTTTTTGTATTACTTTACGGTTTATCAAATGCAGCACACAGATGCATGCTTAGGCTGTAGGTGTGAGTGTGTAAGTGAGTAGGTGAGTGAGAGAGTGTGGGTGTTGCTTCCTTTTCGGTGTTCTCTTTACTTTGCTATTTGGTTGCTGCTTCTCCTTTTCGCTCAGTGTAAACAGTGTCTTGTACCTCACTTTGCTTGATTTACCTGCTTCATTGCTTTTGATTTTTTAATTGCCTCTTTTTTTTAATTTTCCAACTAAGAAAAATACTGAGAGGGGGGCTGGTAAGGGGCGTGGTGCAGAGGTGGTGTGGTGTTTTTGGTGCCTAACTAAGCTGAAACAAAAAAACGGTGGTTCTTCCTTTTCCTACACTTTTCCTGGCCTCTTCCCTCTCTTTAATCTTTATTTCAAGCTTTCTTAAGCTTTCTCAAGCTTCTTCAAAGCAAAATACTTAAGCTTCTCTTTTGAACCTTTTTTCTCTCTTTTCAGCACCGGTTCGAACTGTATTTTTCTTTGATCGGCCGCCTACAGTGGGCCCCAAAAGTCAGTGCACCCACACTTTCAGAGCCCAGAGTGTGAATCATGTATATAAATAATGTTAAAAAATAATTTCTCATTCTCATTACTTTCGTTTAGCCTTAGAAAATTGGGATTTCTTCAATTTCTTTTTCTACTCGTTTCTCTGTTCATCGTCTCGTTACCTTTATTTTCTTCTTCATATATATATATGTATATAGTATATACGTGTGTGTTTTGTATATGTATGTGTGTGGGTGTGTGTATATTTGTTTTAAGGTTTAACATTTAATTTACTTTCATCTGCTTCATCGTCCTCATATAAATAAAAATAAATACATTATTCTTTATATTAATTTTTTTATGCTTTTCGTTTTGCTTTGTTGTTGTTTTTAGGTTTTTATACTTTAAATTTTGTTTTTTTTTTTTTTTTTTGTTATTTTTTACTCATTTATGCATGCAAGCAGCAAAACGTTTTTCGATTTAATTTTTTTGTTCAGTTTTTCTTTTTAATATACTTGTTTAATTTTTACTTTTTAAACGTCCCTCGTCCTATCTTTTAAAAAGCTGCACTAAATTTTACAATTATAAAAAATCCATACACATACCTACGGGATATATGTACGTGAGTTTTAGGTCGAAGTCGCGTTACAAAAAAAAAAAAAAGGGGGAAAAAAATATTATGTATATATGTATAATAATGGTGAATTGCAATTACTCCAGACTAACAAATATATATATATAAATATATAGATGCGTGTTTGCTTCCTCTTCGTTATTTTTGTTTAAGATTTACAATTCAAGTTTGGATTTTCTCTCGTTTTTTTCTGTTCAGCTGCGTTGCTGTTGCTATAATTTTGGCTCTCAGTGTGGCGCTGCTTGTACCGTTTCTCTTCTACGTTTGCTTCTAGATGGATTTTCTGTTTGTAGTTCTATTTCATTCTTTTCTGTTGGTCAGAGAGCTTAGAATTTTCTTATATTTTTTTTGTTGCTATCTCGTTTTGTAATTTTTTTTAAGGGTTTTTGTTTTCTTTTTTGTTTTTTTGTTTTGCACGGCAAAGCAAAGCAAAGCGTTTTATGCGGCATGAAAAATATCAACAGCTCCGGTTCGGTTCGGTTTTCCCCAAAAAACTTTAACATCCAAAAAACACGGCTAGCCGGAAAATATCCCCCTCTCCTTCTTATTTTTATGTTCATCTTTATGGTATCTGTTCATTCTTCCTCTTGTTCTTAGCACTCCTGTCGGTCAGTTTCGGTTTCCGTTTCCGTTTCTGTTTCGTGATTTCCACACATTCCCTTCTCACCATGCATTTTCGCATCACCCAAGTCTGTGTTTTTTTTCTTCGTTTGTTTTTGTTTCTCCCTTCTGCGCTTGTTTCTGTTCTGTTTCTGCTCTCTTCGCTCCTTCTTTTCGTTTTCCGTTTTGAACTTCGCTTCAGGAAACAGCTGATTCGGGGACTGCGCCGATTATTGGATCACGCAGCAGCCCTTCTTCTTGTTCTTCTTCTCGTCGATGACCACGTGGCTGGCGGACGTGGGTCCCGGTACCACCTGCTTGGACACCTGTCCCAGATTGGTAACCCCATTGTTTCCGCCACCGCCGCCGCCGCCGCCTCCATTGCTCTGATCCGCCGCCGCCGCCGACCTTCCGCCGGTCTCCAGCTTGCCGGCATGGGAATTTGTACCATTTTGTGCTGTTGCTTGATTCTGCGAGAGCTGCAAAGTGGATTAAGTGCATCAGTAAGTGGGTTTATGGTATATCTAGTATCTGGTACTCACGTTTGTTTTGGTCACGCTCTCGCCAATCGCTGTTCCGCCATTGCAATTATCATCTGCATGTGCGCTCCCATTGCCTATTATGCGGTCCTCTGTGGGTGTGATGGGTTTACCTCCTGGGGGTTACGAAATACGGAAAAAAAACGAAACAAAAAGGGGGAACCAGAAACATCAGTACCATCGGTTGCCAGCGACCTCGAGTGGGTTGCATTTTTTCCACCCACAGCTTTTTCCCACACAACAAAACTAGTTACTACTTATTACTGGGAAACTACTATTTTAAGTCTTATTTATACGTAATATTAATAAATCCAATTTAATGCAATTAAAAACAAAAAATACTACAAATATTCTCCCATAATTGAGAAATTTTTACTTGAGATTTTATACTTCTTCAAAAAAGGGGCAGATTTTATATAGAATATAAAAAAAAAACTATTTAAATTAAAAAAAAAATATAATATGCACAAAACGAACCTTATTATAAATATTTTATTAATTTTTAATTTAAGGTTTTAGACTTTTACTTTAATTTATTTTTTATCTTAGTTTTTTGTATAAAAAGATTAACAAAACAAGAAGAAAAATAAATTCAAATAATACGGAAAACCAATAAGAAAGTTTATATTTTAAAAGTTTATATTTTATATTTGAACATATATATTTAATTTTTTATATACTTTTATTCAAAAAGAATTTCTCTTAACATTGTTATTCTCTTCAATATGGAAAAAAAAACGAATTGAAACATAAAAAATACTGAAATTTCTTAAAAATTTTTAAAAAATGTACAATCAAATATTTAGTAAGACATTTCTGACTTAAATAATTGCTTTAGTTTTAAAGTTTCAACAAAAACTTAGGAATAATTACGTAATAAAATCTCTTAAAATATTACCAAATTTTGGAAAATGATTAAAAATAAATGATATTTAGAAGTTTTATTTTGCTCATGAATTAATTTTTAAATTAAATTAATGGAAAAAACCTTGTTCTTTATGTTTAAATAGCGAATAATAGATGAAAAATATATATTTAACTTTTTTTTATAAAAAGAAATTTGTTTGAAAAGCAAAACCATGAAAAATTATGAAAAAAAATGTTCTATTTTCTACATTTTAAAGCTTATAGTATTAGTAAATAATTATTATTAAAACTATATTTTATTATTTACCATAAATGATAGATGATGCATGGAAACCCCCCTTAAATGGGTCAAAACTTACCTCTTATCATATTGACGATTTCATCAGCCTCTCTTGAGAGATCGCCGCCTGGACGAAATGGATTATCCCAGCCGGAATCAGTGCTGCAGGGAAAGGATATATTATTATATTATTCAAATATATATTAAGGAATAGATTATAATAGATTGATAATATACCATAATAGATCGAATACATCCCAAAGTCATGTAAAACCTATAAATTCTGCGTATTTTTATGAAAAAATTATATTTTCTATCGAATGGGAATAATACCGACAAGTACCGGGTATTGAAACGGTCTAGGTCTCGGATATTATACCAAGTAATACAAAACGATTAAACAAGAGACGGATATATCTAGTTTAGGGTTAGGATTATAATATTCATGACTTTATGAATATGAATTTAAAAGAAATACTCATTAAATAAAAGATACTAAAAAATATAAATCATCACGATTGAAAATCTCAAAAGACATTGATTTTTAGGTGAAAAGAGGACCTCGGTTTATGACTCTAAAGAAACCCCTCAAAAGATTACATTTCTAGTAGAATTCCTTGACAGATATATGAATAAACCTAACCTTAGTCATATGATTAGAGTTGGTTTGGTTTTCAAAAGGAAAAGGTCTAGAGAAAGGACCTAAGAAGCAGACTATTCGATACCCAATAAAAGTGGTAAGTAATCAAATTCCCTAACCCTATATATCCCTTATAGGTATATATGAAAATGTTTTGGTTTTCAATAGGAAAGTTATAAGGCAGACAATATGATACCCGATACTTGGGCCCTAGAATTTTCAGTCAAAATATGACGTTTGTTTCGAATACCTTAACAGATATAAATGAACTTCCTTTTTAATCAGCCAAAAAATAGGTTTATTTTCTAAAATATTTGCATTTTTCTCTACAACCCGATTGTAAACCAAAATTGGAGATCGATTTAGTCGAGACTGTATCATACCCGATACAAAAGGTGCTCTAAGATCCAATAGATCAAAGGGACAGATATAGGAATCCCGGAAGGGATAGTCCTCTTCCGATTTCCCCGATTTTACGATTAATCGATCCCTTACCGAGTACCGGTTATCAAATACTCACCTCTGTTGGCGGTCATAGGCCGCTCCCAGGCCGAGCTGGTGCTGCTGCTGCATCGCCGCCACCGCCGTCTCGTAGTCCAAGTTGTAGTTGTAGGCGAGTCCGCCTTCGATGGATTCCAGCAGATACTCGGTCGGTGGACAGATCTGCTGGGGCTGGCTGCTTTGGTAAATCGAAACGCGAACAATCGAGCGCTCCGATCTGAAAAGAATACAAATCGAATTAGAAAATTGTGCAAAAAAACAAAAAAAAAAACAAAAAGATAGAAACAAAAATCACGCATCACCGCGTGTGACCTTAAAATAGTTGAGCAAGTGCGTCATCTATAGAGGAGCCACCTCAATGTCAATTAAATTAAGTCATTTGCCAATTGGCTTTCGACGAAAATTTTCTGATTCAATTGATTGAAAGCGACCGCCGGGGATTAGACGACTTTTCCCGATAATAAAAAATGGAAAATGCAAAATCCAATCACGAATCGCGAAAAATTATTAAAAAAAAAAAAAAAAACTATTTTTTTACGCATCAATCACGCTCTGCTTGGCGGCATCCGAGATGGCGAAATTCATCACCGACATCTCCGGATTCTCGTCGGGTTCTTCGTTCATATAGTGTAGCTCATAGGTCTCCACCAATTCCTCCTCGTAGGGATAGTTATCTTCCCAATATTCATCATCCATGCTGCTTTTTGTTTATTTTTTATTTATTTTTTTAAAAACGATCTTAACTCGATGAAACCAAAACGAAATCTGACGATTCCAGACCGAACACCCCACCACCTCACTAACAGATACTAAAACTAGATTCAAAGGGTACTATATCCTCAAAAAAGTTATACGATTTGAAAAAAATATGGCCTGCTTTCATTCCAAACACAAGTTCAAGATATTTAACAGCATTTCTACCAAGAATTGCAGAAGAGATATACTTTAAGATCATTTTTTTATTCAAAATTGGGTTTATTAATTGCTTTAAAATACTAAAAGGTATTTTTTCTTGTAAATAATCAACAAAAATGTCCAATAATGCTCAAAAACTTTCAAAATATCGAATTCCCTGAAAACTTAACGAATTGATACAAAAATGTCCCATTTTTCCTATGTTCCTCTTTTCCATTGTTCCACTATTCCATTGTTCCTTTTTAACCTTTAAGCTAGTTTTGCTTTTTAGGTTGTTAACCTTTAAGCATGTTTCAAAAATGGACAAAAATATTTCAAAAGTTTCACAATTTCGAACTTGGAGTTAAGGATACAATTTTAAGTTTAACCCTTGAGCTAGTTCTAGCTTTTTAGATCTACGAAGTTAACCTTTAAGCTAGTTTCTATTTTAGAATATATAAAAAAGTTGTATAAAAGGTTTAATATTAGTTTAATATTAAAATATTAGGAGTATTAATTCCCTGAAAACTTAACGAATTGATACAAAAATGTCCCATTTTTCCTATGTTCCTCTTTTCCATTGTTCCACTGTTCCACTATTCCATTGTCCCTTTTTAACCTTTAAGCATGTTTCGAGTTGAAAATATATAAAAATGTTGAAAATTATTAACAAATTGCAACAAAAATAGACAAGAATATATCCAAATTTTCACGATTTCGAACTTGGAGTTAAGGATACAATTTTAAGTTTAACCCTTGAGATAGTTCTAGCTTTTTCGATCTACGTAGTTAACCTTTAAGCTAGTTTTCAGTTTAAAATTTGGGAAAAAAACTATAAATAGAACAAAGCTCTAATTTAGATTACAGTATTTTTTCGTCTTTTCTCTATAGACTTTGTCATTAAAACTTGACTTGACCCTGAACTTGCTTAAAGCCAGTTTGGAAATGGTTTAAGATTTATTTTTGGATTTCTGATTTCTGATCTCTGATCTCGCTTTAACCCTGAAATAAACCCGATCCTCGTCAGTTTGAAAATGGATTTGATTTTACGACGCACTTTGATTTACAGGCAACGTTTTTTTTTTTTATCTAAATAACTGGTTTATGACGATGACTTCATTTATGACGGCTCCTCGATTGGATAGACGAGAGTGTGAAAATGCGTGGCTTTACCGAACCGAAACGCACTGTAGCCGAGATCTACGAATTGTAAGATGAAAACGGAACTAAAGATAGAAACAAGAGAAGGGGAATGCCAAGAACTTTGATCTTAAGATCAGAACTTTTGAAAGTCTCCAAAAATATTAAAAAAAAAGGGAGCCCGAAATCGAAGCAAACAAATCACAAAACACTCTATATATGGCCCACCCCCTATCGCCACCCACCCACCTCCCCCCAACACACATGTTTTATCTGTTTACATTTCAAATACACTTCATAACCCGAAGATGTTGTTGTTGTTGCTGTTAACGCCACCCACCCCACCCCCCAAAACTTGAACATGTGAAGATTACGTCATGTGCCGAAATTGATACGCGAATGAGCGAGCCAGCGAATAAAAAGTAACAAAAAAAAAAACAAGTACAACTGTCTACAACTAGAACAAGAACAAGAGCAACAACAAAACAAGGCTTACAAGCTCAGACACGAAAAACAGAAGAAGAATACCAAAAAAAAAAAAGAAAACTAGTTTCCAACAAACATTAAAAAAAGATACGTTTTCAACGAATGTATCTTCAAGATTCAAACACGAAGCTGCGGCACAGCGAAGGAAAGATTTTAAACAGCAGCTCATAAACGCGGCTTCAAGTGCCCCGCAAATTGAACAACTTAAAAAACATGAGAAATTAAATGCCAACAAAAAACTTCAAAAAAGAAACAAAAAAAAAAGCTCGTTGGCATTACGAAGATGATCAGGAAAACGAGGCGGATAAGTCGTGGGGGTGGGGGAGTAGCAGGGGGAGCAGGGGGAGCAGGCAGGGCAACATGAACTGTAAATGGGAAACTGAAGTAGATGCTGAGGAAACAGAAAAAAAAGAAGCGGCAGCATCAGCTGCGATGAGCGCATCAAATTCGCCGCAAACGCTCCAAGAACAGAGCCAACCATCTAGCCGTTTTCCCGCTAAGCACCAAGCAGGTGATTTTTAACAGGTGAAGCTGTTATTTTTTGGGCCATAACTTTGTTGATTTCTATTAAGAGAAGTTCTATTCGAAGAAATTTATAACCCAAAACAAGTTACTTAGAAAATAACTTCATTTACGCAATAAATGACAGTTTAATTCCATAAAAATTTCATAGACTGTCGAATAAGCCGTCAAAATTCTATAAAAAAAAAAAACAAAACTGTGTACAAAATTAAAACAAATTTTTAAAACTCGTAAAATTTACTCCGTGGCGAAATTTAAACAATATTTCACTCGCTCCACATCTTCTAAATTCAAAATTAATATGAAATTTTGTCTAAAAACAACAAACAAAATAAATAAGTCCAAAAATATATTCAAAATTGTAATACTTTTTGGCTATTCTCTTTAGAAAATATTTTAGGTATTCTCGCGTTAAAAAAATTAAGAAAAAAAATAATGCACTTGACTTTCAGCTGGAACTTAAAACCTGGCTACTTTTTGATCAGCTTGAGCTTACTTAGAGAGCATCACTGATGTTAGTGGCTATGACGCCGGCAGAGCAGCGGCTTTTCAATTAGTTTTGGTTTTGTTTTTGGGGCACACACGCGAGAAGGAAGAACAAGAAGCGGCCAGGCCAGGCCAAGGAGAAGGGCCATTGGGGGGACAGAAGAGAACTGTGTGTGCGAACGAGATAGCCATATTGAGAGTGAAAATTAATTTAACAAATTATGCGACCAGAAACGAGCGACCCCACCCGCAAAAACAAAATAAGAGAAAAAAGCGAATCATTTTGCGTTTTTGCACTTGAAAAATGGAAAACCAAACAGCAGGAAAGCACTCACACACACACATATAAACACGCACAAACACTTGCAGGTGAATGTAGGGGGAACTGCAATACGGCATTTATTTGTTTTTGTTGTTGTTGTTTTTTTTGTTGTTGGTGGTGGAGGAATTTCATTCGATTTTATAATTTCAACACGTACGAATATATATATACTATATATTGTATAATGTGTATATATATAGTATAAATAACAGCGACTAAGGCTAATTTATGTACAAACAAGGCGCTATTTTAACACACACATACAGAGATAAATACATTTATTTTAATTGCGTTCAGTGGGGTAGCTTAAAGTGGACAAAAAGGGGGCTATGTGGGGAGAGTCGACGGGTGCGGTGGCTCATCTCCGGCTCTCTTCTCTCCTTCGCCCTCGCTGCTGCTGCCGCCGCCACCGCCACCGCCCTCTCGCTCGCTCCGTCCGTCCATTTCGCCAGTGTGTGTGTGTATTATTTTTTGCGATGAACTCACTGTGCGCATCCCATGGAGCAACTAAAACAACAATTACAACAGTAACAGTACTAGCCCCTGCACTGGTGTGTGTCTGTGAACCAAATAGCCCGAATTACTTTCACATTGTTCAATTTTTGTGCCATTTTACCATTTTACCGTAGTTTGCTATTTAATTCAAGCGTTTTTCGTTTCATTTTCACACACCAACCACTTGCACTTGCGTGTGCCTCTCTCTCACCATCCATCCCTCTCGCTCTCTCACCCACCCACCACACACCCGCTCGGGTCTCAAACTAGCGCGCACTCTTTCCACACGCACGATTGACTTTGGCAAGGTAACTGTAACTGTTACTTTTTCCCTCTTTTTTTTTGTTTTTTATTTTTTATTTAAGCTCTAGATAGCTCTCTCTGCCTTGCACTTTTTCGGTAGGATCTTAAAACTACTAACTTGATAAATATTTACACGCACCGTTAGAAATTCCACGCGCGCAAAAAAAAAGACAACAGGGGGGCGCGAAGATGAGAACAGCAAGCAGATCGCGTATTTTATGCTTTTCGTTTCGTTTCGTTCTGTTCTGTTCTGTTGTTGTTGCGCTTTTTAGACGGCTCTGTATTTTTGTGTTGTGGTTGCGAATGGATTGCCTGGCTAAATGAACTGCCTGAGTTTGTCGATGCTTGCTGCTGAAAAGTAAAAGATACAAAACACACACGCTCGCATGCCAGCACGAATGTTTGGAGGAACGAAGAGAGCGCTAGCACTGGACGCCCAGCCCGCTCTCACTCCCACTCGCTGGCTCTCTCTTGTGAAGTTCAGCCAGCGTTGCCACGTAGCTTTTAGTAATGGCGCGCTTTTGAAAATTCGCTTTTGGATTTACTTTTTCGATTAAAAACTAAGAAAACCTAAAGTAACAACTTTCCTATAGGGCTAGGATGTCCCTAGGATAGTTTTCCTAGTTTCGAATGCTTAGATAAATATGAAAAATCTTTTTATAGGCTCAAAAAATTGTATTTTTAAACTTAAATTGCATTATTTTTACCTTTTAAAGAAAATGCTTTCGAACTCTAACAAGAACCAATTAAAGTTAAACTTTTGAACTCATAAATCACTGTTTCTGAATGTTTTATTTAAAAAAAAAACAAGAACATTCGCGGCATAAGACACAAAGAACAATTAACATGCTGTTTAATGAGCTTTTTTTAATGTGCTCCAGACACTACTCCGCCTTCCCGCCACAGGCAGACATTTATCTTTTGTCATGCTTTTATTGCGATCTATTTTCAAGCGAAACAAAAACATTTCCTAATTTTTCATTTCGCACATTTCCTGGCTGGCAAATCTTTGCATTTCGGACAAACAAACGAAAACAAACACAGCCGCCCCAGCAGCCGGCAATTTGTGCTTTTGTATGCGGAATTTTGGCAGCTGCTGAAGGAATAACCAGAAATTACACTAGACAACAATGTTGAGGAATGAATAATAGCGGACTATAAAATTATGTTCTTTGAAGTTTATGGAAAATGTCCAACTTTGAAGTACAATTTTTTGATTCATTAAAATTAAACTTTTTTACAAGAATTTCCTGTTGTCCAGTGTTTTTTGCGTCGCATCTTGTAAAGACGCAACAAGATGCGCAATAAGAAAATCTCCGTATAAGCCACAAAAAATAACAAAAACAAAAGGAACACGAACACGAAGCGCGCATTTGTAAATTGGCAAGAACTGAAATCAAACAAAACGTAAAAGCGCCACATCTGGCAACGTTGCTAAAACCAACAAACATGACATCACTTTTTTGCGCACTCACCAAAGTAATAAAAGCAAGCCCAGTTGGTGGGTGCTAGGGGGTGGTTGGGGGGGTGAAGAAAGGGCAAGAGAGAAGCAGAGAGCGAGCCAGCGCGTCGCCGTTCGGCCGCTCTCTCGCCTAAGCTCACCTCGCTCGCTCTCTCTCACGCTCTGGCCCATGTTATACACAAGCAACGGAGCGCAAAATAAAAAATAATAACAAGAATGAGAGAATGAGAGAAGAAACATAAACTCATAACCACACACATAAAGGTAAAATTGGGGAAGCTGCTGGAACGGGCAGATTGGTGGGGTGGGTGGTTGGTATGTTCGGTTTGGGTGGGGGGTTTGGTGCATATTTCCCAGTTGATTAAAAAACAGGCCTGCCTCATCGCGCTGCCGAAAATTCGGGCCCCATCGCCCCAAACATCTTCGCCATTTATTTAATCTATTGTTGTCAAACAGACGGTGAAATGAAGAATGAAAAAAGCGGACCAAATGACAAACTGACATCCCAGGAAAACAGAACATCAACATCGGAACAAATGCGGCAACTATTTGGAACGCTCGCAAACCAAAAAAACCACACACGGGCACACCTGAGGGAGATTGAATAGGAACGCAATTACAACAAATTGCGCCATTAAAAATTGTGATCTTTTAGTTTACTTTAAAAACTACTCAATAATGGCTTTTTAATCATTAATTTAACCAAATTATTGTTTTAATTTAATCAAAGTCGTTAGGAAAAGATTATGTTAAAAAAAGTTAAATTTTTTTTACTCTTTTTCAAAATAGAGTTTTTTAAACTAATTTTCAAAATAAGTATTTTTTTTTAACTCTTTCAAAATTAGTTTAAATCTTTTTTAACTTGTTCTCAAAATAAATTTATTTTTTTAAATCTTTTTGAATTGGTTTTAATTTTTTAAATTATTATTAATTATATTAAAATTAAAATGAATATTACTCCTTGGTCTTTAAAAAATTAATTAATATAAGATATAGAAGGTATAAAATAAATATTACTTCAGGGTTATTTTAAATTGAATTTATAAAAGATATAAAAGGTGTAAATGGATTTGTAAAATATATAAAATGGTATAAAATAAATTTAAAAAAAAAGGTAAAAAGTATAAAATGCATTAAAATAAATACTACTTCTGGGTACTAGTGATCCACCCATGGCTGTGCTGACACGTAACTAGGTAATAGGACCAGAGTGCACGGTGGGCAGGCGACTCAAAAGCGATCACATTTGAATACGACATCATCGTGCATAACTAAAGGTCTGACCACAAAACTAAATATAGAATTTACTACTCCCGATTAGTGCTTCGCTTGATTTACGCTTCCCGATATTTTGGGGCCTTAGGCGATTCGAGATTATTTGCTGTGCTGTTCTGGAGCTGGACATTGATAAGTCCGCTAACAAATGATAACGATTCCCGAAGATGGATGATGACGCCGGTATCAAAAATATACAAAAAAAAAATATTAATAATAAAATAATAATAATAATAAAATAAAATAATCTTTTATTGTTTTTAAATCGATATTCATAGTGGTAGAAAAATGATTATTTTGGTTTGTTTGACATTTTTTGCCATTTACTATTTGGCCAAGAAAAATATTCAAAATTGGCATAATTCCCAAATAAATTGCGATTTCCCCAAATCGACACAAAAGCCATTTTGTGACGTATTATTTTAGAGAAATATTTCCCATTTCCATCACCTATTTTCTTGAAATTTTCGCAGTCTTGACCTCGATTGGTGAATTTTTATTTATTTTATGGGTAATATAGTTTTTGATTTTCATTATTTATGGTCTATACAATATAGGTTTTTATTAAAACCAATTTTTATTAGAAAAACTACACGAAATATTTGAAAATTTATTGAAAAAAATCTTTAAAACGCTTGAATAAATCGAGAAAATTTTATTTATTGAAATATTTCTTCTTGTTTTAGATATATCTATTTTTTTTGCATATTTAACCAATTATATAAATTACTGAATTTAAATAAATAGTTTTTTTCAGGAATAAAAAGACCTTTTGTTCTTTTGTTGTGTTTTAAACTTTGTTTGGATAGGAAATTGGTAATTTCCACTGTTCGCGCTTGGTGCATAAAAGACAGAAAAGGATAGAAAATAAAAAAAAAAAAGACAATGGGAAGAGCAAAGCTAAAGCTCGGCTATATAGACGGTTTGGTAATTACACACGCACTGTTGACCAGCGGCACAATTACCGTTAGCATTACAAAAATGTGACAATGGCTCTTTCTCTTTCTCCTTGCCCCGTCTATGATGATGATTACGATTATGAACGCGATTATGATGATTATGATGATGGTATATGCATGTCAAGTGTGCCGTGGGTACCGGAAAATCAATTGGGTGATTGACAGGCGGACAGTTCGAGATGTACTTTCACAATAGCCATGGATATGTGCAAGGCAAGGCCCACCACCGGCATCGCCGGCCGATCGAATTTCTATACTCAGGACGGGCAGAAATTGGAAATGGGAGGAAAAAAAAAACAAAATTGAAAACGAAATCATGTCGAGGTCAGCATCTTCACACAGCCTCCTTGCATTACTTATAAACTGTAAGAAAAATATATATATTTAAAAATTCATAATAATGGAAAATGTACAAATTTTAGAATGGAAATTGAAAAAAAAAATTTAAAAGCAAATCTTTTTTAACGTTAAAAACTGATAAATTTAATATAATTAAGCTTAATTAAAGAAACTTTAACGTGTTAAATTTTTGAAAAATTAGAATTCAAAAAGTATTGCAAAATTATTTTTTTTTTGTGGAATATAAAACCCCAGAATATACCCCACCCTTTCTAACCATTTTTTTTTAGTATTTCTTGGTAATTAATAAGAAGAAGCACCATTACAAAGATTGCGGGCTTCTTCTAGCTGTTTTTTATTTCTTCTTCCCTCATTTAATTGTTTCTTATTTTCTTCCTCTTGTACCTCTGACTAACTGTAAAGAAAGAAAGTTCTATAGCAAGTGGCGAGCGAGCTCAAAGCCTCGATGACATCACGCTCTATCGGCGGCCCAAAGCTCCTCTCACACACTCAAGAAGTTCGAAAAGAATTGGAAAAAGAAACACGCACGGCGAGCAAAAAGGTCACAACATGTGTTAAGTCTAATCTCTGCCCAAAACGGAATATGCCACCTAGGCGGATCAAAATAGAAAAAGAAAAAAAAAAAAGGCATAAAGAATAAAGCTTCGACGCGAAGCAAAACAAATTGTCAGCAAATTTGATTTGAAGACCATAAGACAGTCATCGTTAAAAAAAAAAACACCTTTCCAAATATGGTTCTATTTATGGCTCTACACTTTTTACGATTAATTCGCAGTTTCGAATTGAAAATGGAAATGGAAACGGATTTCGGCGGCCTAAGATCTGATAAATCGATCAAGACTAGCGAGAAAGGGAAGCGAATATTAATTTATCGCTTTCGGCGCATATCTAACGCCGCAATCGATTAGCGAGCTTAATAGCGCCACTAAAGTTATCGACTTTAAGCTAGAACCCGACTAAAGCGCTCGTTTCGAACTCGATGGGTGCGGCACAGCCGTTAGATACAGTTACAGATACGATGCGATGCACCCGAAAAAGATGTGGGTCATCAACCACCGAAAGAAGTTGACCCACTTATGTACTCTTCATATGTATTGCTTTAAAATGCACACACACACACACACACACACACATAGAGACCCATCCCACTCCCACACACGGACACGGACACGGACAAGGCAGGCATCATTATGTAATAAAACGATGACGTTGTTTAACGGTATTCCTCGTTGGCGCCGGCGCATTCAAACTCCAATTGGAGTTCCCTCGGTGGTGGGACAGGCGAATAACCAGACGAAGAAGAACCCAAATAAACAAACCCATCTTCCAATTGGACTGATAACAAGTGAGCGTGGGAGAGCCCGGAGAGAGGGCAAAAGAGGAGAGCGAGAATGATTGAGAGAGAGGCTTCAAGTACAGTGGTTCCTTGACAATGGGAAACGTTATCCTGTTTTTTTTTTTTTTTTTAATTTTTTTTTGTGGTTTTTTAAGCGTATTTTAGGTGTTTTTTTGTGTATTTTTTTGGCACTTATTTGCTTTGCCTTTTTTTATTGTTTCCGCAATTATTTGCTATTTTGCCATTTCTGCAGTTTTTTGTTCATAAAAAAGTTCTTTGAAAACGGCGACTACTGTTTCAGACATAAGCTTAAAGCGAGTTCAAGTACAGTAGGGCTTCAAAATGTTGTTTTTTTTTTAAATATAATAATAAAAATAAGATTTAAGACATTTTTTGAGACAGAAATTGCAGTTATTTAAGTTTTATCGTTGAGAATTTTTCAATATTTATTTTTTTTTTATAAGAAAGTTCTTTAAAATCCGGAACCACTGTGCAAAGTTAAAGCAAACAAAGTTTTTAAATCAAAATGCTGACGACGCTGAGCGGTAATTATCGATTAAAAAATTTGTGTGTCTCAAGCTTCCTGTTTTTTAGGGGTTTGAGGTGGCTAGAGGTGGTTTTTTACTCTATCCAAGGGTTGGGGAAGGTTTTTTCCCCTTTTTTTTTTTTGTATGAAACTCGGGAGGTCATTGCTTGCTATTTGGGTTGAAGTTGTGGGAAAAGCTATTCAGTCTCTGGATTGGCTCTGGGCGCTCTGGGGGATTATTTTCTAAGCCAAAGCCAAAGCGGCTCAGATATGGATTGGCCAACAATCCACGAAATGAAACAAAAGTGAAAGCTGCCGAAAAGTCATTAGACGGCGGTTTTAATGAGGTAAAAGTAGGCCCTATTCAGGGCACATACCGCCGCGTACCGCCATAAAAAACAGCCGCCTCGCGAGATGATGCAAAAAACTAATTAAATTAAGGGAAAGAAACTGCTTTGTTTTTTTGATCTTTTTTGATTATCTTTTTTTTATCTGGGAAGTACTTGAAAAAAAAAGTGACTCACTCTTCCTGCACTTCGATGCCGCTGTCTTCCATGTTCGCCTTGCCGTAGTCTCCACTGTAGCTGCCCGACAGCGGCAGGTGCGACGGATGCGGCTGCGGATGCGTCAAAGTCGACGTCGACTGCAGCTGTCCAGCACCGGCTGCGGCGGCAGCAGCGTCTCGAGCGGATCCCGCCGCCGCCTCGAACCCAAACGTGGACTCCACGTGCTCTGACAGAGGAGTCGGCGTCTCGAAGACCAGCGTCTCCACCATCGATCCTTTCGAGGAGCCAAAGGAGACGCTAAAAAATAGAAAAAAAAATTAATTTAAAAAAGGGAAAAAAGGAGAAATTCTTCTTTGTTTCTGTCTCTCTTTTTCCTTGTCTTTTTTGGGTTTTTAGGTTAGTTTTTCCTTTGAAAATTTTTTTTTTTTCTATAAAAATCTTAAAAAATTAATGGAAAAAATAGGATTGATGGAGGAATTAGTTTCTAAAAGTGAAACCCCTTAGAAAACACACTTTGATTGCCAAAACCCCAAAAACCGTTTTCCAAAAAACTAAAAAAAAAAAAATGGATGCCCTTTTCAAAATTGTTACGAAACTATCAAAGAAATTATTAACATATTTACATCCCTTTTTGGAACTCAAAACTGGCCAAAAAGGTGCCTAAAAAGTTGCCCAAAAAGTTGTCCGAAAAGGTGCTCTTCTCCATATTAAGATTTCAGGCCTAAATCGTTCTAAAGTGAGAAACCGGAATGGAAGTGACTTTTTTCTTTGATTATTTTATTGATTTTTGATTGATGATTTTTGGTTTCTGGTTTCTGGTAAAAAAACAGAACCGATTTTGTATATATTTTTATATTAAAAGGGAACTGGTTATCCCGATTAAAAAAACAAAACGTTTTAGATAATAAATTTATAGTTTTTGTAGTTTTTGGAACGTTTCAAATTATATTCAAAAAATATTATATAAAATTTAAGTAAATAAAAAGGTTTCTTCTCTTCAAAATCTATGAAATTGTGAATTTTATTAAAGAATAATTTGGAAACCGAACCAAAAATAAAATATTTCAATATATATTTCGTAGAGAATACTATAAATATATAGTTTTTACAATTTTCTTTAAATTATAAAACAAATTAAGCAAAAAAAAAACGTTTCTACTTTTTAAAATCCATAAAAATCAACGAAATTGGGAACTTTTTTAAAGAAAGAACAAGAAATAGAAGAAATAGAATTAAAAATTATGTATTTCAATTACTTGATAGAGAAATCTTAATATTCGTAGTTTTAAAAATGTTTTTTTTTTCATAATATAATAAACTTAATAACTATTACCTTGCTACATTAAAAAATTTAATAAAATCATCGAAATTTTTGTTCTTTTTAAAGAAGAAATTGGAAATCGAACCATAAAATATTATATTTCAATTATTTCAGCGAAAAAGCTTTGAATTTCAAGTTTTTAGAATGTTTTTTATTAAAAAATTTAAAGCAATAAAAAGTTATATTTTCAAAATCAACAAAATTGTAAACTTTTAAAGAAGAAATTGGAAACCGTAGCTCAAAAAATATATATTTTATAACTATAAAGTTATTATAAATATTTAAACAAATAAAAACTTTGCATTCGTGTCAAAAATCTATCAAAATCGTGTGTAAATTTTAAATTTTTTAAAGAAGGAATCGAAAACCGATGTTTTTAGAATATTTTTGAATTTATTTTAAGGGTTTAAACCAATTAAAAAAAAAACAAATCACAAATTCTATCAAAATCAACGAAATTGTACATTTTTCAAGCCTTTTTTTTTTCAAAACTGAGCTTTTTTTAGAACAATTTTGGAAAGGTGTGTCTCTTGATAAAGATTTTATTGTTAAATCAAGAGCTAAAGAGTTTTAGAATTTAATTTGTTTTCAATTAACTTTTGTGCTTTTAGTTTTCCTCAACCCCCTTCATTATCCATTATCCAACCTGTACAGGTAGATATATATATATTTTGTTAAACAAATTAAGAAACCCCATTGTTCCGCTGCTTTTGCCATTTTTCATGGGAATTCTTTGTGTTTCGCCTTTCCAGCGTCTCTCCTTTCCGTTCTTATTAGAACGATTAGTACAAAGGTATTTAAGTGGATTTTCACACTCGAGTGTAAATATTCTTATTAGCAAACAAGGTGGGAAAAAAAAATAGAAGGGAAGAGGAGCTAAAGCAGAGAGGGAGATAGAGCGATAGACGCACCGTTTCAGTCCGACTTGTTTGGTGCCGAGCTTGCTGAGCTTGCCGGGCTTCTTCTGGGGGCGTGGGAATTTGTCGCTCAGATCGCTGGACAGATCCTCCTCGTCAGCTGTTGAGGCAGCTGTTCCTATTCCAGTTGTTCCTGTTGTTGTTACCGTTGTTGTTGTTGTGGTTACCGTCGTCGTCTCTGTCTCTCCTGTTGCATTGTTGTTGTTTTGGTTTTGGTTTTGGTTTGTCTTTTCGACCACATTTCTAACCGCATTGTTGTTGTCCGTGTTGTTGTTGTTGGCTTGCGGCTGGGACGGTTCTATTGTCGTTGTTGTTGTTGTATGCACCAGCGGCAGCGTGGTGGGTGGTGCAACAGAGACAGCGATAGCGGGCGAGGACGCCAAAGGAGGCGAGGAGGTGGTGAGGCTCGTCTCCTCGCTCAGCAGACGCGTCCGTTCATCGACGCTGGCTGCGGCAGCGACAGAACCGTTCGACGTCGACTGCATTGCGGTTGCAGTGGCAGCAGCAGCAGCAGCGGCAGAGGCAGAGGCAGCGACAGCGGTAGGGTAAATATTCGGTTTCACAGCTGGCAGCGGGGCATTTTGAGGGGGCGGCGGTGTGGGCGGGGCCAGGGCCAGCATAGGTGCACCAAATAACGGTACAAGACACACACACACACAGGGACGCACACTCGCGCAGAAATTACCGCTTGATTGGATTTGAAATTCAAACACACACCAACACACTGGCACTCAGTTTAAGGCAATTTCCGCCGCAAAAACCCACAAAAAAACACAATAAAAAAAAACAAAACGAAGGAAAACAACAAATATTAGCACATTAGCACCGCTCAAAAAACAGCGACAGCGACAGGGACTGGGACAGCGGCAGCGGCGACAGCGACGGTTGCAGAGACAGCAGCAGCAGCGACGGCAGCGTCGTCGGTGACCTGCACTTTATAAAAAAAAATATACATATATAATTCCCGAACCGATTACAGAACTTGGCGCCCTAACACGAGTTTATAAATAAAACTAGATGTGCATTTATTAAACGCGAACGCCAGTGCGAATGTGGGATTATCGTGTGTGTATATTTGGCTGCGCTTCGAATTTCTGTTCTGCGGTCCAAACGCCGTCGGTGCTACGCTTTGTTTCTGTTTTTCCGTGCTGTTAAGGTGGTGCTGTTAATGGCGTGCTGTTAAATTTAAAAGTAATCTGTTACGACCGATAGTTGGTAATGTCCATTAACGGTATGACGCAGTGGAGAGATTTTTCTGGAAAATAGTAGCTGGCCTTGCTTAGTGGCTAAAATTACCCATAATTACGTAACATTTTTCATATAATGAGTACTTTTCATTTCAATAACTGTATTAAAGTTTCTCAACCAGCAGCTAGGTTGGCAACCCTGGTAAGGCAGTGATGGCTTAACATTGCGATATTTGGATAAAAGCTTCTGTTAACTAAGCGATAGTTACCGTTACCGGTTAAAAACAAAAATTGAAATGCATTTAAGATATATTTGCGGCTATTGTAACTTTTAAAGAATTAATTATAAGTTAATAAATTGTATTTTATTGATTTGGTAATGGGAAATAAATGATTTCATCCTAGTAGTCCATGGAATTGGATTTTGGAGCAAGATTGTGACCCAAAATTGAAAACAAAGTTGCCTTTGAGAATAAAATTTTTGACTTGGGGAAGCTAGATCCTGGATAGTCACATTCAAAATCGTGTTTTGGCTCTATAAAGACGTGTTTTCAGCTATATATTATTATTTTTGATATTTGAATTATTTTGAGAAAATTTGCGTAGTTATTTTAAGAAAATTTTTGTAGTTATTTTTATAAAATTTTCGTAGTTATTTCGGGAAAATTTTCGTAGTTATTTTGATAAAATTTTCGTGGTGTTTTTATTTTATTTGTTTTTTTGTTTATTACATATAATTACTTATTACTTACTTATTACTAATTACAATGGAGATTAATTTAGGTATTTCAGGTACAAATAACGCAGACATCCTTTTAGGTAGCATCGTGAACGGTGAAGGAAATGTGGCAGGCATGGACTTGATCGAAATTAATGACGTAAGGGAAGAAACAGGAAACGTCCCTTTGGATATCGTCGTAGTTGAAGGAAACGCAGCAAGCATGGAATTCGTTGATGTTTGTGGACCCAGCGCGGAAGACATCCCGGTCGTTGACGTCGTGAACGATGATGGAAATGCAGCAGGAATGGAATTGATCGAAGATAACGACGTAAAGGAAGAACCCGTTGATGTTACTGGACCCGGCAAGGATGATATTCCTATGGATAACGTCGAGAACGATGAAGGAAATGCAGCAGGAATGGAATTGATCGAAGATAACGACGTAAAGGAAGAACCCGTTGATGTTACTGGACCCGGCAAGGATGATATTCCTATGGATAACGTCGAGAACGATGAAGGAAATGCAGCAGGAATGGAATTGATCGAAGATAACGACGTAAAGGAAGAACCCGTTCATGTTACTGGACCCAGCACGAGCGAAGTACCTTTGGATAACGTCGTGAACGGTGAAGGAAATGCAGCAGGAATGGAATTGATGGAAGATAACGACGTAAAGGAAGAACCCGTTGATGTTACTGGACCCAGCAAGGATGATATTCCTATGGATAACGTCGTGAACGGTGAAGGAAATGCAGCAGGAATGGAATTGATCGAAGATAACGACGTAAAGGAAGAACCCGTTGATGTTACTGGACCCGGCAAGGATGATATTCCTATGGATAACGTCGAGAACGATGAAGGAAATGCAGCAGGAATGGAATTGATCGAAGATAACGACGTAAAGGAAGAACCCGTTGATGTTACTGGACCTGGCGATGATGAGATTCCTTTCGATAACGTCGTGAACGGTGAAGGAAATGCAGCAGGAATGGAATTGATCGAACATAACGACGTAAAGGAAGAACCCGTTGATGTTACTGGACCCCGCTCGGAAGACGTCCGTTTGGATAACGGCGTAGCTGAAGGAAATGCAGCGGGAATGGATTTTGTTGATGTTACTGGACTTGGCAAGGATGAGCTTCCATTAGATGACGTCGTAGTTGAAGAAAATGCAGCAAGCGTGGACTTCGTTAATGTTACTGGACCCAGCGGGGAAGAAAACCCTACAGCAGCCGAGAACTTGATCGAAGATAACGACGTAAGGGAAGAACCCGTTGATGTTACTGGACCCGGCAAGGATGATATTCCTATGGATAACGACGTAGCTGAAGGAAACGCAGGAAGCGTGGACATCGTTACTGGACCCAGCGTGGAAGAAATCCCTATAGCAGGCGTGAACTTGGTCGAAAATAACGACGTAAGGGTGGAAACCGCTAATGCCACTGGACCCAGCACGGAGGACGCGGAGCCCTGGAGGACTAAACTTGACGAGTACTTTGAGGATAATATAAAAAATAACTATCCATTGGACGAATCCGACTTGCCACTTCCGTTTCCAGAGGGTGTTGATATCCCTATACAGATGTTGCGTCGATGGATGGCGCCCGTCAATGATTACTTGGACAAACGTGTCATCCGCGAGGGGGATGTTAGTCGCGGATACATTCCAGACGGATGCCAGTTGAAGATCCGCATCTCCGGCTACTGGGAATGCGGGGATGACACCTTCGGTACTCCAACCGTTTTGGATTTCGTGACTGGAGAGCGTCAGGCGCCGACTTTTGTGGAGCACGCTGTACAGACTATGTACCGGTTTGAGGAGGCCGAGTTCTGTATCCTCTGCAGCTTGATGTACCCGAAGCCTCGACGATTTGCTGGATACGGAAACGGAGTGTTCCGGATTGATATATTGGAAGCCATCGACCTGCCACAGTTCGTACAAATTAGGCCCCAGTTCAAGACCGTTTACCCGGAGGCACAGAAGCTGGACCGCAAGGCCATGACTGCCAAAAGCCAAAATCGCCTTCAAGAAGCTGCGAACTTTTTTGAACAGTCTCTTTCGGTTTTGAAGAACTGTTCCACTGACAATGACAAGGAAGAGGAGCAGAAGATCCGCTTTCTTGCATTGGGCTATGACGCCTTGATGGACGTCTATTTTGCCCTGAAGAGTTTTAGAAGAGTGGTTGTTACGATGCGAGCGGTTCGCTGTCTCTCAAAGGAGCCTTCTTGCAAGTGTCTCAGACAGGAGGGATGGGGTCTCCTTATATCTGGAAACGCAGAGCTTGCTCGAAGTCCCTTCCTCACAATGAATCAGCGACACGGGCTCTACCACGAAGTCCTGAGCGGTCTCGTCGCAATCCAATTACATCTCAAAAGGGAAAATGCAGCTCTGCAGGCTCGTTTGGACGCTAAGAAAGTCGCGGCCACTGCAACGGAAGGACAAACCACTCCAAAGGACAATTAATCTCCATTGACAGAGGTACATCTATACCACTTGTATGTGTAATAAAAACAAAAAACAAAACGTATTTAAGCGACTTGGAAATTAATCATATGCTTATTGCAAAATAAATTATTTGTGAACCGATAAATGTAAAATATTTCCATTAAATTTAAAACTAAAGAAATCGTATTTATGTTGTACATAATTGGGTCTGCGGATATGTAACCAGAGTGGTCGGAAGGACCTAGTTATTCTCTTAAGTACGAAACAGAATAGTTGTTCCGAAAGGTATTTGGGGTCAACCGGACCATAAACAAGGCTATAGAAGCGTGACCCCAGCACAGGTTCGTAGGTAGGTTTAAAAATTTAAGCCGGCAACGATATGGCGAAAGACGATTCCCTGGGTCCCAATTTAGATTCGATAGGGACTGCTTTTATAGATTCAATTCTGTTTTGATGTATAGGATACTGTGGAGTCCAAACACAAGAGCAGTATTCGAGGAGAAGCTACTTAAGCCACTAGCCAGCAGTTCAGCTGGGAGGTCGAGCATCGACAGACAGGCACCTCCAGTTCCTCAACGTACACCTGGCCGAGTGGAGCATCAAGAGATGGGAAAGCGATAGACAAGGCATGGGCGGAAGGTGGCACCGAACCGGGTTTCACTGGGTCTCTGGGTCAATTCCCACTTTTTGCCTCATATAGGGGGTGAGAAGTTAGTGGCGCCATCTACGGAGGTGAATTAAAGGATGAAACCGGATCAAGGAGGCTTAGCGGTCTTGGTAGGTTCTATAGAAGTATGGGAGCATCGACGACCGCCACTGGAGAGTCTGAAGACTAAGTCAAACCAAAACTGTAGTAAAGTCCGTGGATTGAAGCGATTGTGAGTCTAAACTACCGGGCCAGGATGAGGAGAACGGAGTAAGATCCCCATTTCGAGACACTCGTTCAGCGGGATCAAGGTGAGCGATAAGCTCGATAAAACAGTTGAAGTCTAGGAAGGACGAGAGCAGCTAGAGTAGATTCCAAAGAATGGATCCGGGAATGCCCAGGGTAAAAGAATTCAAGCTTAGTTGATCATGTTTTTGTTGATAGAAAGTTGAATCTTAGCCCATCTAGAAAATTACATGGATCGGCAGACTATATTCGAAAGCTAACTGAAGGATCGAACTATAGTTTTCTATTCTTGTTTAATCTGAAACAAGTGGCTTGAATTCTTTTTTTTCAGACAAAGGCGATGGCGTTTTTACTTTTATATTATATTATTAAAAAATTAAATCAAAAAAACTAATATATGTAGTGTAAAATAAGTAAAATATAAAAAATTTGATTAACATTTTCATAACATCGCATATTTTTCATCGTATAGATTGACAATACTATTTTTGTGTTTTGTGGTCACCCCTAATATCGATAGCCGCGATGGCTGATAGTTCATCTCTATGGTTCTCTAGCTGGTGCATCTCTATGGAGAGATGAGCAAAATTGCAATTTTTTCGCTTAGATTGGATTTTTAAGCTGCAAAAACCTACAATTACCAAGCGGCAAATAAAAACAAATGGACGAGGACTCCCCCGATTGAATTAAATCATCAGATCCCGACTCGGCAGCCATTGGAGAGCCAGCGTACGGATTTAAGGGCGAGGGCTATCGCTCATCACTATTACAAATACGAAAATGAAATTGCGTGCATTCTAAATGGTAAGCAAAGCGGCAATAAATGCTGAAACAGAAGCACCCCGAAGGTGGGGAAAGACGAGTACTGTAGGGTAACTGTTAATTTGTAATTAATTAAATGCGACAACGCCATTAAAACGAAAACAAACCAAAACACACGCACACCCATGCACATGCACAAAAATGTTTTTTATTTAAATTTCACACAAAAAGTTTCAGTTTGTTGTACAACAAATGTGGATTTAGTAAATTGTTTGCCTAACCGATTGCCAGTTAATTAAAAACCAAATCAATTTTTTCTGCCAGTGTGTGTGTAAACACACCCAATAACCACATGTGTGTGTCTGTGTGTGTGTGTGTGTGTGTGTGTTTTGCTAAAAATTGCATTGCAATTATTAATAAATATAAATAAATGAAAAAAATAAAAAGTAATCAAAACAAATTCCCTTTGCAGCTCAGGTGCTAAAAATAAACAAACTACAAAAAAAAAACTGCATTCCGCCGCCCATTTGTTTTGGTTTTGCTGCAATTTTTGTGGCAATTTCTGCTGCAATCTGCGAGTCGCCGTGTGGGCTGCGCGTGACTCACAAAATAAATTACTTTAGTTTTAGTTTACAAAAACAGAGACTACAGAAATAGAACGGAATTCCGCCGGCGCATACCGGTTAGCCCGGTTAGGAACTCTGCACAAGTGCAAACCGCTTCTAGCCACAAATCCGGCCCAAGAATGGGTCACAAGTAGAGTCACAAAATTGCACAAAAACCTCATTCCAAACTTCCAAACCCTATAAACTATATCTAGTATATAGATTCTTGATCCGCATCAATAGACGGATCGATACTGCAACCGCGACACTTTTTTTTTTCTTCGATTTGCAAATGTCGGGGTTGCAATTTCGTACACACCCTTTTTTCTGTGGCAAGTTGAGAATATATATAGAATATATATTTCCTTAAACTTTCCTATATACTCAATGTTTTTAAAACATAAATTAATAATAATAATCTTATTTTCCATCCATTTTGTGTATTTTTTTTTAATTTGAAAAGGAAATTCTTTGAAAATTCAATCAATGTCTCTTTTTTTTGTTTTGGATAAATTTTAAATGAAAACTTATTTTTCTTTTAATTTTCGTTTAAATTATTTTGTCATAATGACTAAATTATCTATAAAATCCAAAATAATGCTTAAATTATTTATAAAATCCAAAATAATGCTTAAATTATCTAAAAAAATCCAAAATCTAAAATCCTACATTATTTATAAAATCCAAAATAATGCTTAAATTATTTATAAAATCCTAAATAATGTCTAAATTATTTATGAAACCCAAAATAATGCCTTAATTGTTCATAAAATCCAAAAAATATTGCTTTAAATATTCATAAAATCCAAAATAATTCTTAATTTGTTGCTAAAATCCAAAATAATACTTAAATTATCTAAAAAAATCCAAAATAATGCTTTAAATAATTATAAAATCCAAAATAATGCTTTAATTATCTATAACATCCATTTATTTTGTTTCTATTTTGGAGTCTTTTGTCTTTTTTTTTGGTTTCCTAGAAACATTATTCGACAATTTTCCAAGAAATTATTTCCCCAAGTCCAAGAAACGTGTTCTTTTTCCTCCGCCAATAAAGAATTAGTTTCATAAGTGGGATAAATTCCCAAGAATTCTTAATATAATAAATATAGAAGTTTATAAGTAAAAGCTATAAAGTAATTTTATTTAGAAATCCGCTTTTAAAACTTGATTTAATATTCAAAAACTTAAATTTTTATCCCACTTTCTGCATTAAATTAGGTTTAAGGTCTTAGAGGCTTTTAAAGAATAGAAAATAATATAGTTTCTTTATTGTTTAGTTTAAAAAAACCATAAATATATATTTTATTATTAAATCTTTAAAGAAAAATGTTAAAAGTTAAAGAAAAATGGAAAGAAATTCGAAATTAATTTGTATATTTTTTTGTATTTCTTATAACAGCCACATGGGAACTATGACCAAGGACTATGACTATCTGCTGAAGGTTCTTCTGGTGGGGGACAGCGATGTGGGCAAGCACGAGATCCTCTCGAACCTGGAGGATCCCTCCACGGAGAGTCCCTTCTGCAGCGGCAACGGTGAGTGTCCTTTGCTCCTGTGTGCTCTCTCTGTGTGGAATTCAAATAGAATTGAAATCTAATCTAATAGACTGCACCTCTCACATCCTCAAAACGGTAGCATACAAGACCACCACGATCCTGCTGGAGGGGAAGCGGGTGAAGCTGCAGCTGTGGGACACCTCCGGCCAGGGACGGTTCTGCACCATCATCCGGTCGTATTCGCGGGGTGCCCAGGGCATTATTCTTGTCTACGACATCACCAACAAGTGGAGCTTCGATGGCATCGATCGGTGGCTCAAGGAGGTCGACGAGGTAGACGGTGGCATCTTTCCTTGGTTGTCATTTATTGATCTAGGATTTCTTTTCAGCACGCTCCTGGTATTCCAAAGGTCCTGGTGGGTAACCGACTCCACTTGGCCTTCAAGCGCCAGGTGGCGGCCAAACAGGCCGAGACCTACGCCAGTCGGAACAACATGTCCTGCTTCGAGATATCGCCGCTCTGCGACTTCAACATCCGCGAGTCCTTCTGCGAGCTGGCGCGCATGGCGCTGCACAGGAATGGCATGGAGCATATCTGGCGCAGCAACAAGGGTAAAGCCAGTTTATAGACAACTTTTAGAGCGCTTCGAATGGCGGTGGAAGAACAAAACACAATTTATCTTAGAAATCTTTGTACTTTATCGTAGCTTTCTTAATCTGTTTCAAATTGAGGTACTGAAAGCAGGTCTCAATCCTAAACTTAGCGATAAGTATGCTGTTTGATTAGAAAGTCTATCCATTTCGTTCATCAGATACCGGATACCGATTTACCGAACTCTGCAGTTTTTCGAGCTGGCGTCTTTTGTTACAGTTGGCTTTCGAAATGTCCTTCAAACAGAAGTCATCTTCAATGACTTTAGCAAACCCTTTGACTTACCCACTTTTGAGTAAACTCAGTCTCTTGGGATTTCCCACAGACCTTTCTCTGTGAATGTCCAGCTACTTCTCTGGAAGAACACAAGGCTTCCTTTTCAACGGACGAGATATCCGAGTGGGAGTGCCCTAAGGCAGCTTTCTTGGGTCTTGAGCTCACTTTGCACTTCCTCCTCTATTAAATCATCAATTCAATCATCCTCCTCACCTTCCTTTTTGTGCAACAAACGCACTCTTCCTCGCTTTTTTCTCAGATCTATTTCCGTGATACGAGTCGTACGATAAACGACAGCGCCCTTCGGTTTGGGCAGCGCGAGCCGCGCCATAAAAAAGATTATATAAATGGGTATTCCATATTACTTACCACCACACTACGGGGTGACCGATTCTGGACTGTTCTGAGGGTCGAAATCGGTAGACATTTACGATTTACTTTAAATATAAATTAAAGTAGATATTGTTTCTTGTTATTAAAAGGATCAAGTTTCCACATTTCGAATCCCCCGAAAATTCAGTCAAAGTTCGAATCCACCGGAATCGTTTTAAGTTTTTTTATCCACCGTATTTATTCTGTACGAGAAGGAAATTATTCCATTTAAAATTCATTTAAATGGCATTCTCTAAAGAAGGATTCTCTACTAGTTTGATTCAGTTCGATGGTTCGATTCAGCGCAAGGGTACTTTTGCAGAATTTTGTGCAAAATTAAATTCTTAAAGAATAAAGAAATCCTTTCTAATAAACTGTAATTACTTGATTCTTCCACTTGCAGTGCTGACGCTGCAGGAGCTGTGCTGCAGGACGATCGTGAGAAGGACGAGCGTGTACGCGATCGACTCGCTGCCGCTGCCGCCGTCGGTCAAGTCGACGCTCAAGTCATACGCCCTGACCACCTCGCAGTGCTACAACTCGCTGACGCAGAGCTCCAAGAGCAAGAACCGCTGCAAGACGCCGACGAGCGGCAGCCGGAACAGCTGTGCGATCGCGTGATCGTTGCCTTGTATCCGGATCCGGGTCTGGACATGGGGCCATGGGCCATGGATTTGGATGCGGATGCGGATACGGATACGGATACGCTGTTGCCACACCCCCCCACGCAACCGACATTAACTTTAAATCAACTCTACTTACGTAATCTAGGCTAACAAACACACACACACATCTACACCCACACGCACACACACAACCAAATGGAAGGTCCTTTTTCCGCATTTCGATTATATTTTATTTTTTTCGGTTTTTTTTCATCGACATCGATATTTATTGGCCAACAAACAAAAGAATGTTTACCCTTTTTTTTACACAGTAAATCTTACAATTATTTAATTATTACTGACCCCGCCCCGTGATCCCGTGATCCCATGACTACGCCCACTTTCTACTCCCGTCTCTTGCATTACTCTAATGTTGTTAATATTATTATGTTTGTATAATTCTAATATTTAAAGCGCTGATCTTAAGTACAGCCTTTTCGTACAGCAACACAAGAAAATCATTAATCATTAAAAATAAATCAAACAAAAAACAAAAAACATCAAAAACCACAGAAAAATCGATAAAAACGATAAAGCGATAAACGCAAGTGAAAAAACATTTTTGTACGAATTAAAAAAAGTAAAAGAAAAAAAGTAAATGATTATTTTTTTTCGTTTGTTTATCATCGGATTAAAAAAATATTCTTAGAAATGTATTTGTAATTAAAGCGAACACACAAAGGCGAATTGATAAAAATAATTCATAATGAAAAAAAAAAACAAAGAAAAAAAGCGATTTTACTTTCTGGTTTTCTATCCCTTTCAGATTCCTGGCTGAACCATATCACCGTCTCTTTCTGATTAAATAGGAAAAGAGAAAGTTGAGGCTTATATTAAAAATAGAAGTACAAAATTAAGAAATATATTTTTTTTATAAACTTTGGAAATTTCCTTTTTAAGAGTAAATATTTTTTCTTACAAACATTTTTTTAGAAGAATAGGAAAGCCCTTTTTTAATTTATTATATAAAAGAATAAGGATTTGATATTCCCAGAAATAATACTTTTTTATTTTTATTTTCTTTAACTAATTTTTAAATGAAATTGTAATTTACCAACAAAACCTTCCAATTTTGAAAGGCTTTTGTAAAAAAAATTAAGACAAATTATTCGAGCATCTGGCGGCTTAAACCACAAATTAGATTAGAGGAGAAACACATACTCTGTAAATTATTTTATAAAGGATATTATTTAGGTTGGTTGGAAAAATATATATCTTTCTAAGAGGCTTTTAATATTATAATATTTTATAGGTATTCTTGAAAAATCATTTTAATCAATTTCTTTTTTTGGTTCTTCATTTTAACTTAAAAAAAAGAATGTATAGGAAAGGAAGCGACTTATAATTTTTAAAAAATCTTAGAAAAATAAATTATACGTTCGTTGAAAAAAATTACAAATTATTAAATTATAGGTATTCTTCAAAAACCTTTTTTTTTAAATTACATTTTTAATTCTTCATTCAAACTAAAAAAGAAATAAATACTTTGAAAGGAAACTTATAACAATAGTCTCTTAAAAAATGAGTTAGAGGTCCGTTGAAAAAATTACAAATAATTTAATTTTAAATTAAATAATTAATTCTCTTTAATTTCCGTGGGCTCAGAATCAGTTCTAGAAACAGGAGCGACAATTGATAAGATTACTTTTTTTTTAATTATTTATAAAAATAATTATAAATTATTAAATAAATTGGGATTTATTGGAACCTCGAAGGCTTTGGGAATATTTTAAAACCAATTCTATTTAATTATATATGGTAATAAACTATGTAATAAAATTTATTTAAGAAGCTTTAAGAAAGATGAAATATCCCATAAAAAAATATGAACCTATAAAAAAATGTATTAATCTTTAGAGATATACGAGTGTGCTCCCCGAGGTATCTTCAAGGTCGATCAAGATAGATCTCCACTCCGAGTCTGGATCGATTTGTTTCGTTTTCAACATCTGGGGAGGGTTGTCCCATGTCGGATGTGATTAATCGGCTCGCTGCAAACCCAATTTGATATTGTAATATTATTTAAATGATTCAAATTGCCTTTCCTTCGATTTGGCTTCGATTTTGGTTTTTGGCCGAAAGCCAAGCAAGAAAAAAAGAAGAAAAAACCGAATCATTTTGTGGCTTCTTCTTCGACAACTATTTCTCTTTTTTCCCCTTTTTTTGATTTTTTTTTTACATCGAACTGTTTTACACAATTCCCGAGTTGGTCAATACAAAAAAAAATCAGAAAAAAAGGGGCGGGAGAGGGGCGTTATAGCGGACACGTTATAGTTTCGGAGCATTATCAAAATCGGCGGGGAATTGGCGAGGGACTTAATGGAGAATGACGGCGAAATTATTGCAATAATTTGCATATATAGTGACTTCGTTTTTAATTCGGTTTCTATTCACGAATTAGGTTTTATGAGTCTTTATTTTTTTTATTTTCACTTTGATAAGCTAAAATGGGTTTAAAAAAGCAAATTTACAAATTTAATATTTATTTTTATTTCGCTTATTGCAGTTTGTGATGTAAAATATGATTGCTTTTTATTTCATATTATTTTTATAGAAAAAGTAAAAGGAAAAATAATATAAAATATAAATTAAATACAATTTAAAAGGATTAACTTATCTAAATTTAAGTTTCATCATAAATAGTATCTATATCTACAGTATCTATATATTTATCTATATCTATATCTATCTATACTATAATATAGTATTATATTAAGTGAAAGTGTACGATATTAATTTATACGATATTAATTATTATTAATAATAATTTAAACATTTTTTATATAAAGAGTTTATTTTATTATTTAATATCATTAGCACTTTAAGTTTTTCTCAAGGAATTTTCATGAAATATTATTATTAAATTATATTAATATTCATTTATTATTTTTTCTTAATATTATTTTCTTTTTAATTTTTTTTGCCTAGATTATTCTAAAATTTTATTTTAAATTAGGATTTTAGTATATTTTTAAAACTTAGAAACTATTAGAATTCTGGAACCTTTTATTGATTGGATTAGTTTAAATTTTAAAATATATAACAAATAATTTTGAACAGAAAAATCAAAATTTATTTTGTTTCATTAATATTTTATGCATTTTAAGAATATTTGATTCAAATCAAGAAAATTTATGGTTATAATATTATTAATAATAATATTATTAATTATGGCTTTCACTTTTGTTTTATTTAAAAATATTTCACAGAAATTTAAATTTGTTTAAAATTATTTTAAACAAATTATTATTATAATTATTATAATTATAAGTAGTAGTTATTTTTTACAATTTATATTTTTATGGCGCCAAACTATCTTGTTTTTATAGTTTGTTTTAGTGCTAAAACTTTTTGAAAATTATTTAAAATTAGAAATGCAGCTTAATTTGTTAATTTTAGCTTTCAAATTTTAAAAATATAATTGAGAGTTAAAATTGATGATGGTTTGATGGGAAAAGTACCAGCCACCAGGTGCATTGGGGAACTGACCTGACCTGACCCATCGATCAGGTGACCCGGCGGGGGGCGTGAGTCATGGCCAGGGGGCGGAGGTATATGGGGCGGGGCCATCATCGAGCAGACGGTCCAAGCCCCGGGGATTCATTTCGGTGGCTGGCCCAATTATGGAACTGCTTTTTATTATTTATTTTTATTTTTTTCCCCCATTTTCATTTCTCATTCGGCTCATTTGCATTTGGTTTTTGGTTTTTGGGTTTTGGTTTGTAGTTTTCGGGTTTCTTGTTGTTGGATCTCTTCTAATCCGTTTTGGGATGACGAAAGCCGGCGGAGCGAAGATGCATCTCGTAACCGGCGGAGCTATAAAAGCCCCAGCCGGACGGGAATGGAGCATCAGTTGGCAACCAGCTTCCTCTTCGGCTACGTGAAGTTCCAATCAGGTTTTCGACCCCCAAGCAAGAAACTTCCAGCAATGAAGGTGGGTCCTTCTTATCCTTTATCAAAATTTTACAAAATTTACTAATTTAAATCCTTTTTCCTCAGATCTTTGTGTGTCTTTTGGCTACTCTGGTGGCCACCTCATCCGCCGGCTTCATTGGCGGCTCCGGCGGTGGCGGCGGCGGAGGCGGTGGCTACAGTTACGGAATCGGTTCGGGCGGTGGCGGAGGAGGAGCTGTCCACCAGGAGGTGAAGACTATTAAGGTGATCCAAGAAGCTGGTGGATACTCTGGCGGTGGCGGCTACTCCGGTGGAGGCGGCTACTCTGGCGGAGGCGGCGGCTACTCCGTAGGACATGGCGGCGGCTACTCCGGCGGTCACCAGGAGGTCAAGACTGTGAAGGTCATCCACCAGGAGAGTGGTGGCTTCTCCGGCGGTCATGGCGGCGGCTATTCCGGCGGCGGCTACTCCGGCGGACATGGACACGGCGGCCACCAGGAGATCAAGACTGTCAAGGTCATCCATGAGGAGGGACACGCTCTGGGAGGCGGCGGTGGCTACACTGGCGGCTACTCCGGTGGTCATGGACACGGACACGGACACGGAGGTCACCAGGAGGTCAAGACCATCAAGGTTATCCACGAGGAGGGAGGACACGCCCATGGCGGTGGTCATGCCCACGGCGGCGGCTACTCCGGCGGACATGGACACGGCGGCCACCAGGAGGTCAAGACTGTGAAGGTGATCCACCAGGAGGGCGGTGGTTATTCCGGCGGCGGCTTTTCCGGCGGTTACTCCGGAGGCTTCTCCGGCGGTTACTCCGGCGGTCACGGGCACGGCGGTCACGACGAGATCAAGACCGTCAAGGTCATTCACGAGGAGGGACACGCCCTGGGCGGCGGCGGCGGCTACACCGGCGGCTACTCCGGCGGCCACGGAGGCTATGGAGGCCACCAGGAGGTCAAGACCATAAAGGTGATTCACGAGGAGGGCCACAGCCACGGAGGACATGATCACGGACACGACCACGGGCACGGAGGTCATGGCGGCGGCTTCGATGAGGTTAAGACCATCAAGGTCATCCACGAGGACGGCGGCCACGCCCACGGTGGACACGGAGGCGCCGGAATCGCCATCAGCAACGAGTACCTTCCCCCCAGCAACGAGTACCTGCCCCCCGTTGCTGCTCCCTCTCCCGGATACCTGCCGCCCTCTTCAAGCTGGAAGTAGGACTCCCCGGAAAGTCTCGCCGGAAAGTATCTCACGGATGCATCCCCACTGTGATTCGAACCGATTTCGTTTCGATGAGAGCTACTGATCCCCCAGTTTTTTTTTTAATCCTTGTTGTTAAGTAGTTTTAGGCAACCTTTCCTTTTTTTCTTCCCATCTTTTTTTTATTGTTGAATCCATTTTTCCTCACTTGTCACAAAAAATACAAAAAAAAATAAACGCCATCTGTAAATTATAAATATCACGGAAGAGTTTCTTTTTTGGGTTTTGGAAAAAAAAAAATATGATACCCGGTACTACTCTAGTGCCAAGTCTTCCTCCTCTTCTAAGAATTATCTTGTTTGGTACTCAAGCAATATACTTTCCTATTTTTGGGCATAATCCTATTTCGTAGAAATCCAATATATCCAAATTTTATTTATTAATTATTAGATTTAAACATTTTTTTATTTTTATAATTTTTTATTTTAATTTTCATTTCCATCAAAGATCAAAAAAAGGTGAAAGGCACCGGGTACCTGGTATTAAAAACAAAATGAATACAATCAACATTGTTTTATTTGTAAATGTATTTTGGTAACATTTTTTTGATATTTTATTTTAAATATATTTTTTTTAATCTCTCTCGATTTTGGAATAAGTAAATTTATAATGTCTTAAAAGTAGTTGGAAAATATTCTATTACTAATAAAAACTTGAAAATGGTCAAGAGGTATTCCTATTTACTTTGGTATTTAAGATTTATTCAAATAAATGAAAATAATTTAAAGCAGAAATGAATAAAATAATAATGAATAAAAAAAGCTGAAAACAAATATTATTTAATAAAAGATATCTATTTATTCGTAAAATGTATCTTTATCGAAATCCTTTGAATATGAATATGAATTGTTTAGTCATTTGTAAGACTTTAAATTATAATTTCAATAAAAAATAAAAGGTCTTCATCCACGAGAATAAATGCGTGCGGAATAATATAAGAAAATTTAAAATAAATTGATATTGTATTATATTTGTATACAATTTGAAATTTAATATACAATTTAACATGAAAATTCGAAGGAAAATAATAAATGTCTATTTAAGTTTTAAAAATAAATAGAACATTATTCAATATTATTAAAAAATTATAAATCTTTTAAAAATAGGAAAATAAATAATTAAATAAAAATGGAAAGAAAATATTTATTTTACTGAGAATTGCTTGAAAATATCAAACAAAAACTATCAAATAAAAAAATTTGTATACAATTTTCATAGATCTTTAAATCTTAAATGTAGTTCTTATATTTTTCTTAATATTTATATATTTTTTTATATATTTTTTGGTATGGAAATTTTACTTTACTTGTCTTTAGTTTTTGAAATTTCTTATGTCAACGGATTTTCTAATTAATTTTTACATTTTCCTAAAAAAAGTTTGAGATAGATTAGAAAAGGTTGTGCACGAGTATTTGAAAACAAATAAATCTTTCGGAAACGAGAAGAATGAAATTTACATTGTTTCGGGAAGCCAAAGAAATGGATTTTAGGCAGATCGTAAAAGAAAGAATTAGCATTTCGGCTTTCAATAGATTTACTTTCGATTTGTATCTTCTTGTGTGGAAGTTTTCGTTTTTTTTCAGGTTTTTTTCGGGTTTCGGTTTCACTTTCAACTCAATCTATAAACCGAATTGGAAATTAACATGATCAGCTCGTCTTCTTAATTGCCAGTAGCTCGATGACCTCTTCAAAGTTGAGTTTCAGTATCTCGCAGATACATTAACGAATGTATCTCATGGGTTCAAATTCGAGGTTTTATGGATAATTATAAAGTATTTTAGTTAGGTTAAGGCTTAATTAAGAATTATTATATTTTCGTATGCAAAGTTTTTTACTTGTGCGGCCAAAAGTCCTGGCGCCTTCTCTTCGCAGGACTCGCGTCGATCCGATTGCTTTGCCCCAAATACTGGTGCAGGGGTAGTGGGCGTGGCGAGGAGGAGGTCACCGCCAAAGGATGTTCGCTGGTGGGTCGCCACTTCGAGGGCAGCCAAGGCGACTCATAGTCCTGGTGATATTTTCCACCAACCTGCGGTGGAAGGACCATCTTGGGCTCCTGGTGGACCTTCAGGTTCAAAAGTAACTCCCCATCGTCGTCGATCAGATTGTAGAGCTGGACTCCCTTGGCCTCCCGCAGAGGATGGGCTCTTTCCAGACGAACCTGTTGCCGGATGGGTTTTGGCCTAAAACGCGACTTGGGTCTGGGGGTGATGAAGCGCGACGATCGATCCTGGGACTGCAGTTGCCGCAGGATTCCCAAAGGCAACAGCAGATCCGATTCGAAGGGCATAAAGCCACTGGCTCGCACTTTGATGATATTCCTTATCAGGGGCTGATGGCCCTGGAAGCTCCTTACCAGGCCGAAAAGGCCCAACAGACTCAGGGTATTCACGGTTAGCATTTTGGCGGCTTTCTTATGGTACTTCTTAGCTCATTTTAGGATCACATTAAAAAAATAAAACATATATTTACTTGTGGCTTAACCGAATTATTCGAGTATTATTTGCGGTGAAAGACCCACTAACCGACCCGCGTTGCACCAACTGAATAAGCTGAATAAACTCGAGTCCGTTCGAGTCGAGTTCAAGTCCACTCACAGCTGAGAGCTTCATAAAAGCGAATTAATTAGGGAAAATACCGTACGGTACACGAATGCACAGTGGTACGAAAATGTTGGAAAATAAGTTTCAAGTATCAGACATGCATTTCATACAATCCTGTGCCATAAAAATGTTTTTATATAAATTGCATCAGCAATAGTAAATGGGGCTTTAATATATTCATAAGCTTGTAAAATTGTAAAATGATAATCCATTTTTGTGAATAAATATTTTCTATTAAACTATGATGAGTATAATGAGTAAAAAGGGTATAATAAATAATAAAAATTTTACAAACCTTAGAAATAAAATAGATATATCTCTAATGCTCGACCCACTGTCCATAGAGATGTCCAACACTTTGAATTGAAAATAAAAACATAACTGGCCACTGGCCAGGCCTCTCGACGTTTATTGTTTATTGTTTGGCGACTCACTCTTTTTTCTCCATTATTCCCTCTATTTTGTTGTGGCCGCTGGCCAGTGGCCAGTACAAATTTATTAAAACACAGCCACATGTGTGTGATTTATGGCGGAGTTAACAAGAATAGTTCTGTGGATGCCTCGGCCTGTTTGTCCGTGGAATGACATTAAACTGGTTCACATAAGCCGTCGCTTTGGCCGTCGCCATTATGTTGGCCATTAAAGCCAACCCGTCCACTCTCGCTGCCATTGCGTTGACCCAAAGAATACACATACTACCCATGTATAGCTCTACTACCTATATTTCCATATCTGGTCCATGGCTCGTATCTCCGGCTCATTAGCATTAAAACAAAAGAGACACCCGCATTGGAAAACGAAAACCACAATACAAAAATATACAATATTTTCGAAAATCTCTATGGAAAACGCTTGATTTTCAAAAAAGTTTGCAGTTGACAATTCAAAACGTTCAACGCTTCAGAGATCACTCTCACTGCTCTACATTTGCATAGGAACAGTGCGTTTCATAGCTACAGGTTGGTAGGTGTGATGCTAAGCTTATGAAATCATAAATATATTTTAAGACTAGTTTTTAAAGAAGTCAGTTTACGATTAATAATTCAATAAGTAGCAGGGCAACCCTATATTAAGTCTCTATTGATCAATTCATTGAAACTTAATTATTTAACGTTTAACTTTGTGTTTTTTTTGTATATTCTTGGAAACAGATCGCAAATAAAAACAACTTTAAAAAGGAAAAAAAATATATATATACAATATATTCTTGAAAATGTAATTTATTAAAGTTTCCTTAAATGCAATCTAATAATTTGTAAGGAGACGTTAGATGAAATTCAAAACGTAAGATTTATTTGGATTTAATCCAAATAATTTAGTAAAAGTTTAAAAAAAAAGGAAGACTACTGAAATATAAATTTGAAATTGAATAATTATTGTTATAAAAATAAAATAAAAGGATTATTAAAAATATAGCATTGTTTGGTTATAATAAATAAAAATTGTTTGGATAATTATTTATTATTATAAAATTGTTAAATTTGATTATTAAATTTTATATTATTAATTATTATTATTTAATTTGCAAGTTCACAAATTTGTCAAAAGAAAAATCTAGTTAAAAGCCCACACTACCTTCATGAAACGCACTGCACTTATCCATAATCATGCTCAAACACAACTAACGGTAGCTAAATACCATTCAGAGTTGATTCACACACATTGTTTAAGCCTCAATCACAAGCCTCAATCACAAGCCCCAATCACAAGCTTCAATCACAAGCTTCAATCACAAGCCACCTCAAGTTTTTATGTTTTTATTTTTATTTTTTTTTGTAATTATTTATTTATTGTAGACGTAGACTTTGCTTAATCACTAAAATTAAGAACAAAAAGTTTTGCAAAAAAAATGGGTTTACATATATAGATTAATATGTGGAGGGATATCTGTACAATTAGAGTGTAGAGAGAGACTTAGACTTAAAAGTATTGCTAGATGACTAGAAAAATAAGTGATTTTTTTAAACTTATTAATATAGATTATTCGATTTCTTCAAATTCCATCTCCTTCCGGATCCAAGACATGCTCCTTTTCTTTCTCAGAATATTTACATATACAAATACTGTTGCTCTAAATATTATTTATCATTTAGGATATCGATTAAGGTCTAGTCCAGGGTGATGTGCGGATTGGTGTACGTAAAGCCATGGAACTGTTTCTGATCCATAGAGGCCAGTATTTCCTTGTCAATGGGGGTCAAGCGAACCCGTTCCCTGGTGAAAACCCGATCGAAATATTGCGTATCCAGTGGATGTTTCTGGGGGGATATTTTTCGACAATTATAACCCATGTTGGGGTTATCTTGGGACTCCAATAAACTTACCACTTGGGGCTTGAAGGGCGGCTCTATTTGGCGCTTTTCCAGCAGACCCCAGTCGATGGGCCGGAAGAATATATGATCGGCTATATCCCCGGCTGGACTGTATTGAGACCCAATACGCTTCGTATAATCCTTTTCCAGGAGCTGTAAAAATAATCGGAAAATTTTATTTACATATTTTATTTGGATAAAATACATTTTCTAATAAGAAGCATTTAATAGAAATTACTTTAATAAAATTACAGATTTTTCAAACGCTTCGTAAACAACCCGGTACTACACTAATTACTCTTGTCTTTTAATTTTTAGTAAAGTTTATTTTGTAATAAAATTTGTATGTAATAAAAAATATTTTTTATATTATATGAAAACGCGTAAAGAATTTGTAAGAAATCTTTGAAAGATTATCAGTTCTTTTCGTCTCTTGTATATTTTTGAAAAAATTACCCCTACAAGTAAGATTCCATTTTTTTAATATTTACGCTAATTAAATATTCAATGTTTTAAAATTGAAATCTTTATTTGAAAATCTTACCCCCTTGAGAATTCCGGTGGCCTCGGCGGAAATGTAAACGGGGAACCATGGAATTTCGTTGCAAATCGACCAGAAGAGCTCGTCTTCGTCGCAGCCACTGAACGGCGATTGTCCGATCAGCATTTCGTAGAGCAGCACACCAAAAGACCACCAATCCACATTTTGATTGTACTTTTCACCCTGACAAATATAAAAATAAAAAAAATAGAATATACTATACCTATTTCAATGATTTCGTGGCACAACTAACCTTTATGATTTCGGGCGCCATGTAATCGGGTGTGCCGCAAAAACTATCGGCGGTTTTGTCCAAATAGATTTGCAATTTGCACATTCCAAAGTCGGCAATACGAACGTGCCCCTCGTAGTCCAGCAGGACGTTATCCAGTTTGAGATCCCTTGAAATTGATTGAATAAATTATAATTATTTATTAGCAAAAAGTAAAGGTTACTTCTAGAAGAGCTTAAAACGATTAATCGAAATTTATCGATTGTTAAAGGCGATTTATATGGTACATTTTTGGTCGAATTACGTTCTTATTAAAATTATTTACCCTAAAATTCTTTTTTTTTATTTCTAAACGATTCTTTTTTTTACATAAAGAAAGATTTAAAGCCGTCTCTTTACAAAACAAGGATGTTTTTGGAATTAAAATCGTTTAGTTTTGAAATTTTGTACAAAGGCCAAATTTGTCATAAAATGAACTCTAACAAAGTTCCAGTTTTCTATAAAACATAGGCTTTATATATAATTACTATTTTCTTAAAAATATTCCAAAATTGACACCTTACCTATAGATAATGCCCTTCTTGTGGAGGAACTTGAGACCGGAGATTATTTCGGCGCCATAGAACCTGGCCCGCTCCTCGGAGAAGCGTCCGCTTTCCTGGATATGGAACATGAGATCACCGCCATTCAGATACTCCATCACGAAGAACAGGTGGCTCTGCGGGAGAAATCGGGAGAGATAAAAATTAAAATCGAAGCAGCGAGAGATTTGAATCAAATGGGCGAATCGTCCCCCAAAGTCATAAATAATTAAAATACCTTCTAATCGGTGTCAATGCAAGTGGCAAGATGCAGATACATTTACAGCAAAGATACAGATGCAAATGCATCTCGAGACTCAGATACAGATGCTAAGAACACGAAACAGACGGACAGGCACCCTGATCTACATGATGTCCGAATGTCCGACAGTCCCTCTGTCTGTCTGTCCGATTGTCCGTTTGTCCGTCTGTCCGATTGTCCCTCTGTCCGATTGTCCGAATGTCGTGTGCCCCAATCGATGGCCAGCCGCAGTCCCAATTAAATCAAATATACCTATATTTAATTATAGATCGCTTTACCTTTGCTTTGGCTATTTATAAAGCCCATCGATTGTTCTATCTTACATTTGGATATATATTTATATAAAACACACCTTTGGTTTGCGGGGATTACCTCCAACCGATCAACCGAAAAGGTGCAAATCGGATATACGAGCTTTTGGGTGGAACTAATTGAAACTTGGATTGAAACTTTTTACAAAAATTCTGGAACCCGGAATTCTTTGATTTTGAATAGAAAATGGAAACTAAAACTGTTTGTTTTTAATAATTTTAATTCTTAAAGTTCATTGTCCTCTAAAAACCCCTTAAAGAAGGTACATATTAAATTTGTTTTAACGTAAATATTTTAATTATATGATTTTTAAATATTGAAAAGTTATTAGGTTTTAATCCAATCCTAAGCAGGTTATTTTTAGTAGCTTAAATTATTAATTGAAATAATTTTCATTAAAATTTTAGGGTTTATAAAATGTTTCTCAGCAATATTTGAAATAACCTTGTATGAAATTTTTATGTTGTGTTTAATAATTAATAAAGTTTATTTACCAATCTTTAGATTTACGTTTATAACCGAATAATTTTCAACATTTGTAATGTTTTAAATATATCGTTATTTTAAATATAAGCCCAGTATTTTTATAAATAAACTTATGTTTACTATATTTACGTGTGTGTTTTAAATATTATTTTTTTTTAAAGATACTCTTAGGAAAAGAAGGTGATTTAAAATTGGAAACCCTAAATTAATTCTAAAAAACTTCGCTTTTTGAGATTTTGACCAATTAAAAAATATTTTATAAACCCTTAAATCCAATATATATTATAAATATAAAAAATTAATTAAAAAAACCCACCTCCGTTTGGAAAGTGCAAAACAAATGACACAAATAAGGATGTTTGGTGCCCAGGGCCAGGACCTTGCGTTCAATGAGCGTCGAGTCCACGTCGTCGTCTTCCAGGACGACGTCCTTTTTCAGGCACTTGATGGCATAATAGTAGGTGGTGTCCCGCAGCTCGGCCAGCAGGACCTTTGCAAGAAACCCCATTTAATATTAATTAATTAGATAAAAAAATGATTTGTAGAAAAAGGACTCACCTTACCGAAGCTGCCCTTGCCGAGGACGGCCAGAAAGTGGAAATCATCTACCGAATAGTTCTTAAATCTAGGTATTACTGTGGCTGGCGCAGTGAAACGTCCGGATTTTTGGAATTGTGAATATGTATATGATGTTTCTGTGCGAGCGAGACAGCAGGTACAACAGAGCGAGACAGAGCGAGGTCGTATAGAAAATAGAGTTTAAAAGTTAGTCGAGATCGAGATCGTGAAAATATATATTATATAAAAATTAGCTTTGGAAAGAGAATGGTGTTCGCTTCATGACTTCTTCCAGGGTCACTTGAGTGGCATATGGGAACGGGGGGATCTAGGATAATGGATATATCATTTCTATTCCGCATACCATCGTGTTCCTCGCCGGGCTCGATCTTATAGGCCGGATTCAGGCTAGGCGGTGTACTGGGGGAATCGCGGGCTTCTCGGGCGCCTAATTGGTCGGGAATATGAATTCATTTATTTTTTATTTATTTCCTTTTCCAAGCACTTTTCTCAGGCTTTGATTTTGCTCAAAAATTGATTTTTATTTTTTTAGCTAAACTATTTCCTAAATAGATTAAATATTTACAAAAAATCTTTCTTAGAAATTATATTTCAATTTCAATTTTTGTATTAAAATTATAACTCAAAGTTGAAAAAATATTATGAACCAATATTTGGTTTTAAAAAGGACTTCCCATTAATTTAAAATGAAATTTAATCCATAAATTCACTAAAATATTTATTATCTTTGTTGTTTAAAATTTAAAACTTACTTTTACAACTAATTTTTCCAAGTTATTTAGATTGAAGTCTTTAATGCAGTGTTTAATATATATTTTCTAATATATTTTTCACTTTAACTATATTTATTAATCCTCAACCTGCTATTTAATTTTATCCTCTCTAAATGGCAATTATCACATTTTAAATTCTAAATAAAAAATCCCCAATTTGAGCAAAATCAAGCCCATGAATTTAAAACCACAAATTATGAAGATTTTCAATAATTTTTTGCGGCCTTCAACGTGCTCGTTCAGTTTGCGATTTGTGCCTTTTTTCAGTTTGTGGCCATTTTCTGGCCTTTTGTGATTTTTTTTTGCAATTTTTTTGCTGCGATTTTTAGTGGGTTTTGGCGGATTTTACCTCGCTTCACGTAGTTGAGTGCCTCGACGATGAGTTTCTGATTGACGCCGCATAAATTGGCCGTGAGGCGCTCGCATTTCTTGTGGCAATTCACGTCACATTCTGATTGTTTTGGGTTTTAATGCGGAATATGGTCGGAATACCGCCCACGCATCGCGTTTTATGTCATCCAAGAGAAATTAATTGCAAACAAATTTTTATTTAATATTTTATGGCAGCCTATTCGATATTCTGTTGCGATTTATGGGTTGCAGATTGCTTTGGCGGTTGAACAACTATAATTATATATTTTATATATTATATTTTGCTTTTTTATCTATTAACTCTTCCTATTATGGTAGTATTTTAACTTTAAAACCGTTTAAGTCTATACCCCATTTTTCTACCTAAAACTATAATTTAAAGAAAGCTACAACAACCAGACACTGAACACATTTGAAACCAAACATAAAATTATAAAGTTCCAAAAAATATGAGGATTCTACATGAATATATATTCAGATTCTTGAATTTGGATTTTTAGTTCGGTAGATATTTCTAAAACATTTATTTTCTAAAAAACGTCAAAATTATATTCATAAGAAAGCTTGTAATATTTAATTGGGGAAATTTATTGGAAATTGATAGATATGGCATAAAAAATGTATAAAGTGAAGGTGCTTCTTTTTCAAATCTGTTTTCAAACCAGAAAAATACTTCTAAATGATGCTCGGTTTTTTGGACATGAAAAATATTGTAATTTTCGATTGGTTTTCAAATTATCAAAAAGAAATAAGTGTTTGAAAAGCATGGAAAAATATTTCCCATTAATATCAAAGAGGAAGTACATCCAAAACCCGCAAAACCCAAAACATTTATTTCCGAGTAAGATAAATTCCCAAAATAAATGGTTCAGGGTATTGAGAATCGTTAGTTTCCGTTGATTATTTGCATTTAAGGGGATCTCTGAGTTGTTCAGGAAAATAAACAATGTCGAAAGAGCAATTGTTTGGGCCACTTTGATTGCAATTTCAATAAATTTCTCGAACCAATGTCCGGATATCACGTATACGCAGGGTGATCCATAGTTTATATAATCGCAAAACGAGAGCTGCAAATCGCGAATCGAATCGAATTTACTATCTGGCTCATAACTGCGTTGTATATAGTCGGGTTCGAGTATTCAGTCAGATTATCAGGCAATATATATATAGATATAAATTATATATAGAGACGTGTATTATTATTTGGTACGAAAAGCTTTCTTCTCTCACGACGATGACCTAAACAAATTGTTTTCATTTGTTGTTTTGGCTAAAAGTAAAATGCCAACTTGTCGATTTTCTAGACTCCCACCGCCCCTACCTGCCACCTGCCTCTCCTGCCACTGCCACTCTTTGTCTCATTTTCTTTGGCTTTTCTTTGATTTTCTCGCCGCTTCTCGCCGCTTCTCGCCGCTTCTTGCTGCGAATCTCTGGCAATTTCTCGCGAAAACATCAAGGAAGCCACGGAAGCCACTGCGGAACAGTAATCAACGATAAACGATAAAATTCTCGCCGAAAAATTACATAAAACAAGGCAAGATATAGGAAGTCTTGGGAAACTACTATTTCCCATAATCCACTCAAAAAAAATTCAAGACAATTGGAGGACGATATTTTTCAGGGGTCCAAGTTGGAAAAAATAAAACCATTTCTGCTAAAAAACACTTACAAAAAATCACAAGAATATATATTCTTAGTTTTCACCAAAAATTAACAAGAAAAAAAATTAGGAAAAAAAAATAAAATTTCAGCCAATTTCACGAGTCATTCACAAATCATATTTTTCGACACAATTTTCCTCCAGCGTCCAGCGACTCGGGTCACTGAACCATTATTTCATCTCTGATATATTTTATATATATATATTCTGAATCCGCACCCGATTTCGATTTTTTTTCCACTTCCTAGTTAACAGCTTGCATCGATGTCTATTACTAGGCCGAAAACTATCGGCGACTATATTTTTATACCATATTCTTTGGGCCATTGGGCCATTGTCTTCCCCGGATCATGTACTATATATTAGCTATTGAACATTATTATGATTTTGTTTATTTTTTCGGGTGTTTTTTTACCCATTTTTTTTGACGATTCAACGGAATTGTTTGGATGCCATCGGCTAGCTTTATATAGTATATCCTTCACATCCCATATCTATAGGTCCGCCTGAAACCGAAAGCATTCCGAAACGCCTCAAGATTTCAGTAAAGCAGGAAAGCTCTTTCCCATTACTATATACTATATAATATCTTGTTTTTGTTCGTATTTTTACTGGGACACGTGCCGTACTCAAGTGACCGACGGGAATCGGGCTGTGGGAATCGGGGGGAGCTATGTTTTTGGTTAAATACACTGAGAAAAATGCTGTAGATTAATGGGTGGGAATGTAATGATTTTCCTCTTTCCATATCTTTGATAATTTCAAACTGACTTCAAGTAATGAGTTTAAAAAAACATCTACTTTCAAAATCAAAAATATCATTTCCTAATAATATCATTTCCTATCATATCCTAATCAAAAATGATAAATTTCTTTTGTGAATCAATGAAAATATGTTCGAATAGGTCCTTCTTTTAGAATGTTTTTTTTTTAATATTATGGAGGTGTTCATTGAAAAAAGTTTGAACTTTATTCAAGTGTTAAAAATTGGATTTTTAAGTTGAATATTTAATTTTTTTTATCTTTAGACTTTATAATATGTATATTATATGTTTCTTGAATTGCTTTTATTTTAAAGTGATCTCTAATTGTTGCTTTTAACAAGCAATTTAATTTTAATTTAATATTTAAAAGCAAAATAAATCCTTGTTTCTTTCATATTTATTATTTAGTGCAATATTCTGAACTATTTTTATTTTTATTTTAATATTTCCTATTAGTTTTGAAACATATTTTATATGTCAATTTAACATTCAAAGTAAAGCTTACGATTTTACTATTTTGTAAGTCGAAAGCTAAAGTAATGTTAGCTTTTTTTATTATTTATTTTTATTAGTATTATTTTTTATTTATTTTTTCTATGTTGTTTGTTGTTTTTCTTGAAAATAATTTTCATTGCAGAGGATAAAGTTTCTATTATTTTGTCCCATCTACTTGTTATGTTTCTCAGTGTATTTTGATCGGGGAGAGTGACAAAAGGAAGAGCGAGGTAGAGAGAGAGCGCCCCTCGGGCCTTACCTAACATCTTTTTGGGACTGGAGGGCGCTGTGCCGCCCTCGAAGCCGGAATCGTTGCTGCAGGTACTCATCCGGATTATGGAGGGCGAGGAGCCGGCCGGAGTGCCAGCCACGCCCAGGGTGCCACCGACAGCCGCCCCCGAGGAGGTGGACGACTCGGCGACCCCCGACGAAGAGCCGCCGTCCTTGGTGGCGCCGGGGCCGCGGAGTCCCGCCCGACCCGCGGATCCTCCAGAGCTTTGGCTGCTGCCGGAGGAGCTGCACTCCTCGCCACTCTCCTCGTCGCTGGTGGCCTCCTCCTCCAAGGACTCGCTGCCGGCTTCGCTGCCGCTCTCGTCGTCGGTGTTCTCGTCCGAGTAGACGATCTTCTCCCGCTTCCACAGAGGGCGCGGCGTGGCCACCAGAGGGTAGCGAGGCGCCTCCTCCTTCACGTAGCACTTGTTGGTGGTGTCGATTTTGACCTTCTTGTGCGGATCGAAACGCGGCGGCCCGGCGGCGGCGGCGGCCGCTTTCTTTTGCTTTCTCTTCTCCTTGCGCTGTTTCTTCTTCATGCTTTCACTCAAGACCCGGCGGGTACCGCTCGCACTGGAATATTCCGCCGAACTGTCGTCGGAATCGGATGCGGAATCGGATTCGGAGACGGAGACGGACTCGGGTTTGGAATCGGAATCTTCCGCCGACGATGGTATATAGTCCTCTAATTCAGCATCAACGTCTCGCAGACACTGTGCCAAATTCGATACTGTTGCAAACTTTGATAAATTATTGGCGCAGCTGTTGTTGTCTACATCGGCAGTAGCAACACCAGCGGCAACATTAGCGCAACAGGGAGCAACAGATGTTGCTGCCTCAACGGTGGCAACATTCGGTGATGGCTCTTGCTTAATTGTTTTCAAATTCGTAGGCGTTGGTGTTGCAGATTGCGATGACGCATGTTGCTGCTGCTGCTGCACTGGTGATATTTTGGCCGCCTTTGTGGGGGCCAAAGTTATAAATTGATCGGCATTGATTGGGGTCACATTGCTCTCCGTTGCTGCTGCTGTTTTTTCTGTTGCATCCACTGTTGCTGCTGCAATCGATGTTGCTGCTGTTTGTGATGCTGCTGTCGTTGCTGTCGTTGCTGGCGCTGCCTTCTTTTTGGCAACATTTATTTTGCCGGCTTTCGGTGATTGCACCTTTGACTTGCCTGTTTCCGTCAATTTCGTTTTGGTTTCCGTCTGGGATAGCTGTTGCTGTTGCTGTTGCTGTTGCTGCTGGGATTGCTGCTGCTGTTGCTGTTCCTTGTGCGTTGTTTTATTTATTTTCGTTTCGATTGCCTGTTGTTGTTCAGGTGACTTGGCCATTTGCCCGCTATTTATTTTTGGCCCTGTTGTTTCGTTCAGTTTTGATTTGCCCGTTGGTGTTGCTGCCACTGTTGCTATTGTTGCTGTTGTTGTAGCTGTTGCAGTGTTGCCAGATTGTTTAGCCGCCACAGCTGTTGTTGTCTTAGTTGTTGTCTTTGGTGCGACTGCTGTCAATGGAATCTCTTCTGTTTTTGTTGGCAACTTGCTAGGTGTTGGTGTCGGACTTTGTGTTGTTGGTGTGCCTGTTGGTGTTGCTGATTTTGTTTGGATTTCGACTGATGCTGCTGCTTTGATCTTGGGAGATTCCTTCTTAGCCTTTGTGACCGACACTTCGCCCATTTCTTTTGTTGTTGACTTGAGTTCTGGAGTTGTTGGTGTAAGCGTTGGTGTAGCTGGTTTTGTTTGGATTGCATTTAATGCTTCTGCTTTGATTTTGGGCGATTCATTCTTAGACTTTGCTGGCGCCACTTCGCCAGGGTCCTTTGTTGTTGATTTGAGCTCTGGAGTTGTTGGTATAACCGTTGGTGTAGCTGATTTGACTTGAATTGCTGTTGGAATTGCCGTCTTAGGTTTTTCAGCCTCTTTGGTTTCGATTTTGATTAGACTATCTTTGGTGGCGCCTATTTTTGTCTTGGCTTCCTCTATTGTTTTTGTTGGTGAGACTTTTTTGGTCGGTGCTGTTGTTGTCTTTGTTTTGGCAACCTCCGTTGCTGTTGTTTTGGTCTTTATAGCCTCCAGTGCCTGAGTTGGGGTCTTGGGAGAGTCTACCGAAGTTGTGGCTATGACTTGAGGTTTTGTGGTGACATTTGTTGCTGTTGTTGTTTGTTTAGTGGCTTTCGGTGTAGTTTTGGTTGTCGTATCGCTTGTTGGTATAGATTTTGGTGTAGCTGGTTTTGTTGTTGAGATGTCTGGAGCTTGTGCAGGCACTGGAGTCTTGGAAGTTATTGCTGTTTGTGGGGTTTTTAGTTCTATGGTTATTTCCGACTTCAGTTTGGGGGTTTTTGGTTCTGGGACTTTTGATTTGGCTTCGTCTACAACTGTCTTTGTTTCCTTTGGAGTGGTCGGTGACTTTGGCTGCTGTTCCTCCTCCAGGAGACGCTCTTGTCTTTCGGTCAAGGCCTTCTTGCGATTGGTCATGTAGAGGGTTTCCCTCGACCCGATTTGGGACCAAAAGTCCTCGCCACTCTCTGACTTCTGAATGGCTTTCCTAATGGGCTTGGGTGTGGCCACGCCCTCCACTTTAGGTTCCTTCCTTTCCTGGTCCTGCTTCTGGATGGCCGCCTCATCGAACGTGAAGATCTGCGCCACACTGATGTGTTGTTTTGGTGGTTCCGGCTTGGCCTCCGGTTTTGGAAGAACCTTCTTCACAGGCGACGTCTTGTTGGCCTTGGGGGCCGCCTTCATGAATCCCTCGGGCAGGGCGGGCTCCGGCTTTTTCTTGGGTAGCTTGAAGACCTTGTGGATCTGATGGTGCTCCTCGACAGTCTCCACGTTTACTGTGAACTTGGGCTTCGGACTGGGGCTGGGGGTGGAGCTGGAGCCAGAGGTGGAGGCGAGTCCTTGACTCGCGGCCAAGGCCGAGGCCGAGGCATCCTCATTCAACTCCAGGACACTGGGCATGTGCTCGACTTTGGCAGAGGCGGCTGGAGCATTCTCCACCTCCACGATGGCTGTGATTTTGTGTCGCAATTTCTTGGACTTCTTGGAGCGACGTTTAGTCCTCTCGGTACCACTTTCGTCGGCTGTGGTGGTGCTGTCGTGGCTGGATCTCCTCTCCAGGTGGATCAGCTGGAAGCTGCCGGAGCTGGACTTCTGCAGCTTGTTGAGGATCTCCTGCTCCTGTTCCTGGATTATGGAGGCCCTTCGCCTCAGCTCTCCGGCATTCAGATCGTCGTCGATTTTGTCGGAAGAAATGTCCTCGCAAATGTCATGGAAGGTGGGACACTGGACCAAACTCAGCCTGCGGATTTTCTGCTGCATCTCTTCGAGCTCCTCTTGGTCGTCGAGGGATTCCGAATCATTCTTTTCCTGATCGCTTTCTTCCTTGGGGGCTTCGCTCTTCTGGGCACTCTGTGGCCGAGTTAGCTCCTCGATCTTGGCCTGGTTAGCGATCGGTTCCTCCTCCTTGCCGTCACGGATGAAGAATCTTTCGCGCAACAGTTCCCCCGGCGACTTTTTGTTGCTCGTCACCGGAAAGGCGGCCAGTTCATCGGCCAGCTTTTGGCGCCAACTGAGACTCGGCTCGGTGGCTGGTGGCAGGTCCCGGAATTGGTGTTCCTCTGGTTGAACCGGTTGTACTTTGTTGGAGGTGTCCTCCTCGGGTCGGTCCTTGCTGCGACGTCGAATGGTGGAGAGTCGGACCACCGCCCGGTTTCGTCGGATGGTGGAACGACGTTTGGGTCCCGCTTCCGGGACTTCGAGGTAGTTGTCCCTTGGCGGGTCTTCCTGGCTTTTCACTTCTTCCTTTGTGTCTGGCTTAGTGTCCTGTTTCTTGACTGATTCCCTGTCTTTGTCTTTGTCCTTGTCTCGGTCCCTGTCCTTGTTCCTTTCCTTGTCCTCTTCCTTATCCCTTTCCTTGTCCCTGTCTCTGTCCTTGTCCCTGTCCTGATTTAACTTGGGTGTCACCCCTCGACGATACCGAGACGAACTCACATCGATGTCCGCCGTGTTAATGGCAATGGGGCGGGGCGGGATGTACCGGGTGGTGGGGGCGGCAGAGGAGTAGCTGGAGGATGTGTACTTCGGCGACTGGATTCGGGTGAGGGGCATCAGGCTGCTGTGGCCGCTGTGCCGCCCACTCTCGGTGATAGTGGTGAGCTTGGGCTGGTACCGGGAGCCCAGGCCGTGGAGGGAGCTCCCGGATCCGGCGGAAGAGCCGCTCGTGTAGCTGGGGGAGCGCGGCGAGGAGGAGCCCAGGGGCACCATGTAGCTGGCCGGGTAGGAGCGGTTGTAGCTGGAGGTGTAGCTGCTGGACCCGGGCAGGTTCAGGCCCAGCCCGGAGCTGTAGTACGGGGAGTAGAGCTGGCTACTCCCGCCGCTGTAGTAATAATTCGTGGAATCCGAGTACAGAGGCATTTTGGCACAATTTTCAAAAACCGAAGATGCACTTGAAAAAAAATCACGCAACACTCTCGACTTTTGGGATTTCTCCTTGTTTATTCGTTGATTTTAATATTTTTAAAAGTTTCTGCTTTTTAAGGTTTTACTTTATTTAAGATTTCATTTTTTTGGTCGCTGCAACGCTGTAACTTTTATTAATTCAAAATCTTTTTCTAAATGGCACAGTTTGGGCTTCAATATTTTAATAATTATTTATTGCAGAATTTTATTTTATTCTTTTTGAGTCATTTATACGTTTTAAATTATTTGATTCATTTTTTAAGTCAAAAAAGTATTCGGTTTATCTTTTATTAATGTGATTTAAGTATTTTTATTAATCTTTAAGCTTCTTTTGCCTACCTACCTATTCCAAAGCTTGAATAATATTATTGAAGTTATTTTAAAATTTAGTTTCCAATTCAATTCAATTCAATTAGGTATTACCTAATTTAACTACCTAATTTAACTAATTTACCGTACCTAGAATTTATTATTTTACCTATGTACTATTTTTTTGAAACATTTAAAATAAAATATACATAACAAATACAAAATTTATTACAAAATAGATAAAAACTTAGATTCTCTGAAACGAGGGATCTGCAAATTATTTTTGACTTCTCAGCATGGACATCGAATAAAAATTCTATTTAAATTGCCTAAATATTTTCGAAGTTTCTAAGAATTTCTTCTATTAAATATATTTATCAAAACCCTAAAAATAAATCAACTTAATGGCCAATCATTCCAGCTTAAAAATCCAATAAACACACGAACTTCAAGTTAGTCAATGTTTGTGTTGACTTTTCCGCCTTATTTTTTGAATGCCTAAAAATACCTAAAAAATCAACTTAATTAGCCAATCGAAGAAGCTCTAATTTATAGTCCTAATAGGTGTTAATTATTTTCAATAAACAAATGCAAATTGACTTGAAGAAACACGCAGTTTCCGGCTAAAAGCCACTCGACTTCGTGTCAATAACTCAATTTAATTGCAATTGTTGGCCACTAACAAGGCTAATACCACTTGGCCAAGTTTCTTCTTGGGCAATGCGATAAATTTAGATTCAGAAGTCTGAATCTGAGAGTCTTAGGGTCTTAGATTTTCCCCATAAATTCGATGGCACTTCACTTGATTTCTCACAGGTTAACGCTTGCTCGCGAATACAGTATAAATCTATATATAATATATTATATTCTTTTTTTTTTTCTTCATGTTTCTACCGCATAAGTATACGTATATTTTGCTTGGGCCCTCTGCGGCTCTTCTGTCATTTAATTATACAATTTTTAGAGATTTCAAAACTGCTGTCATAATGTGCCAGCATTTGGCAATACACGATACACGACCGATCATCGAACCAGCTTCTGGCCAGCGGCATTAATTATTTGGCCTAATTGGCCAAAAAGGTCTAATTCCCCTTGATCGACCGCCCAGTCGGATCGAATTTAAATCCGAATCGATGAATTATATATATTATTTTCGCAAATTTGTGGTGGCAATTATGACGTAGGCTTTTTCCGAGATCTCTGGGCTATTTGGTGTAACAATTTCAAATAGTTTTTAAACAGAAACATTTTAAGCAGAAAAATTAGTTTAAATCGTAGAATTCTATAAAGTATATTATGATATATTTTAGGTAAATTAATGGTAAAGATTGTCATGGACTAGATGTTAGACTCTTATTCTAACTTTGTAGTTTGTAAACAGAAAATGAGTAAATATTTTCTCAAGTTTTTGACTATTTATTTTGTAAATTTTTCATATTTCATAAAAAAATTATATTTCATACAATTTATGTCGAAGAAGTCGACATTTTTGGAATGTTATAGTTAAGACTTCCGTAGTTTTTTTGCCATTTTTCTTGACGAAGTATCAGCTTTTCTTTGTAATATAAAATACCTTCATCTTTAGAATCTATAGAACAATTTTCGTTTTAAATTTAAATATAAATCTTAGGAAAATATCGAATGTCTAGGATTTTGGGTAATTATGATACACATTTTACAGTATTAATATTACATTTTCATTTTCCTTATTTATGGAATTATTGACTATTTAAGGAAATTGAATTCAAATGAATATATAATTAGGATCATCGTTTTTTAAAGATAAATAAATTGAAAAGAAAATTGAAGATAATTTCATCTAGACATAAATTTAAAGATAAATGAAGACTTTTGATAGCTTTTCTTTGTAATCTAAACAAAATTGTTTATTTCTCTATGAACTGAATTTTCTGGAAATTCGTCATTTGACGAAAAGTTAGACAAAAATTTATACTAAATGGACTTTTAGCCGGAAGTTGGGGGAATTGAAATTATTGTCATTGATTTTGAGCTGAAGGTCAGAAATCGTTTCTGGAATCGATTGCTTTTCAATAATGAACGCGTCTTTTCCCCTACTTTTTGTGTTATTTATTATATTTTTTTTAATGTTTTTTTTTTTTGGTTTATACAATATGTTTATTATTGGCTTTTGCGTTTGCCCACATGTGCCATATAGAAAAAAGATGGATATATACTCGGATACGGATATATATTTTTTTGATTCTTTTGCATGACGTAAGCGTTCACGAGTCGTTGTCTGCGATTTTCCACGCATAAAAAATCTGACAGATTTTTTGCTTTTTTTTTTTTTATTGTCTTCCTTTTGGAAAGAATTGGGTTTTAGATTTTATTTTATAACCGCACACTTTATGATAATTTTTCTTTAGTTTTTATTTTTGTTTTAATATTAGCGCTTTACCGTTAACGCGACAGCAAAAAAAATGAAAATAATAAAAAAGAAAATGCCAGCAAAGTCGACGTGGCGTACGCATTAACGGAAACTACTGAAATGTGAAAGGCAGCGCTGAAAAATTTTCAATTCCGATTCCTGATCTCGCCGATTTCGAAGTCTATATCTGAGTATATATATTTCTGTGCCAGTGTCTGGGTGAGTATCTGTGTGAGAGAGGCTAACTTCGCTGCCGTCAAGATACACGTGTGGCGGCCTTTGTATCTTTCTATCTTTGTATTTGTATCTTGAGGTTGTATCTTCCATCTTCGCCTGTGTTTGTGTTGAGGCAGAGGCCCCAGATCATCGCGGTTCTGTCTGCCAATTTCGAAATATGCCACACCCCCCGCCCCGGCACCACCGCCCCCACCCCCACACACACCTGCCATAAATTTTCACACCACCACCACGACGCTTTCGAATTTCGAAAATCATAAGAAAAAAATAGCATTTTTGACTTGTTTGAAAACTGAAATATTTGCACAGCGAAAGTAAAAGCGAAAATGAGACATTTTTTGGGCAGAGAGAAATTCGCGAATGAGAGCCCAGAGAGTGGAAATATGAAAGAACAATTAACTAAAATTAAAATCAAACATCCAAGTTAAGTTTATTAAAAACCCTCAAATAGTATATTTCAACCTATAACCCAAAAGAATAACTCAAAACCCCTTCGAAAAGCCTCGAGAGAGTCTCCAATTTTCTGCCGCAAAATGTGTGACCAATTAATTGTCACTAAAATCTGTCTAAGCCATAAATTATGGCCAAATTTTTGTAGTGTAATCAAACATCAAAGTCTTCACAGTTTTTTGACATTTCGAAAATAAATTTTTTTTAAATCCTTAAAAATATTAATAAATGTGTGAGCAATTAGCGAAAATATGACTTATTTTCAAATTTCTTAATTGAAAAAGAAATACCAATTTATTTTTTTAAATTAACTTTTTTTATAAAATTAAAAATTCCATTTACCATTTCACAGTACGATTTTGTATTTATTTTATTTTAATTAGTTCAATAATAATTTTCATTTAACAAAATCAAGTTTATCTCTCAATAAAGTCCTTTTCTTATATAGAATTTTTTTAAGCCATAACCAAAAATATATTTGAAGATTGTGGCAATTTGAACATTTTTGGGAAATTAAATTTCGATAATTTTTTATTTAACTTTTTAAGAATCAACAATATGGTTAGAAATATGAAATTTAACATGAGAATCGATATTATTTCAATAATTATCACCAGATTTTTCTTTTATATTGGTAAAAATTAAAATTTTTAACTCAGAAATAAAGTAATTATCATTCGTCCTTCAATTGTAAAAAAAGTTTAATGAAATATGAAAAAATAATCTTAATAATTATAAAATTAAATCATATTTTTAATAGGCTTTAAAATAATCAAACTGAATGGGATTACAAAAAAATTATTAAAATATGTAAGAATGATTCCGATAAAGGTTTTCCACCTTTGAAAAATTCAATAAAATTCCTAAAATTCTTTTGTAATTATATTAAAAAAGTTTTGAGATTTAATTTAAAAATTTTAAAAATGATTTAAGAAATTCTTCTTGAGTGGTTAACAAGCATCCAAATAAATAAATAACAAAAATCCTAGAATTTGTACTAAAAATATTAGAATTGTTTTTACTCACCGAATCTTGAGTAAAAACAATTCTAATATTTTGAATTTTGGCATTTTGGTTTTGGCAGAAAATGGAAAATGTCATCCAAAGCGGTAAAGCAAGTGCAAATATTTAGCCGGGCTCGGTGGATCATCAATCTGCCCGTTTGTGGCACCTGCTATCAAGATGTTTGGCTAAAATTGTCCATCGATCCCCGCTCAGACCCGGGTCCGATGGGGAAAGGAAATCGAAAACAAATGCCAGAAATGCCTTACGTAGGATGTTTCGAACAAATCGTACAAATCGTACATTTTGTACCAAAAAGTCCGCGTAAATGCGATTCCTAGTGGTGACGCTTTTCGGTTCCGCAAAATTCATTTATAGATCCGCGCCAAGAGGAAGAGATGGGAAAGCGCCAAACAACCAGAAATAGAACTGCATGAAGAATGCTCTTCTCTGCTCTTTTTTTCTGTCTTTTTTCTCGCAGTCTCAGTACTTAATCTTGGCGATTTATAGCCACAAAAAAAAAAACAAGAAAAAAAAACAAGAAAAAATTACAAGAACTGAAAAACAGGGGAACGATATATACTTTGGGCGATATTTTTGCGTCTACATTCCTGTCATGTCAGTTGCAAAGGTGCCAAGCTCCGGCCACACTTCTACACTCGAAAAAAAGGGGTTACAGTGGAAAAATATCAGTGGGAGATAGTTTGGAAATGGCTACAAAATAATAGTTTGTTCTTGAAGAGAGTTTTAAAATTTGTATTCCCGTTTTTTTCTGTATGTACAGGAATTTAAGTTAAAATATTATTGAGAACTTATCAGAGTTAATAAAAATTGATTTTAGAAACACAAGACTTTGCATTTTTGTGTCTATTATTTTTATAAAAAACATAAATCTACATTATATATTTTTTATTGTATGTGATAGAGTAACTTATAAAACTGAACTAACTAAAATTTAAAATTTAGCTTGTAATAGTATAAAAAGAATTCTATTTGAAAAGACTCAGAAAACTATAAAAAATATATAGGCCTCTATATCTATATCTATTTACATATATTTCTGTGTTTCAAGTGTTTCAAAAGTGCTTCAAAAATAAATCTAATAACTAATAAAATTTTATATACGGGTATTTTTGAGGTTTATTACCAATTAGCTTTGTTGGGTTTAGGATCCGAAATTATCTCTACTTTTTATACTCTTTATATTTATTTACTCTTATATATATATATATATAATATATGAATAAAGGAATAAAAATATTGTATACAGTCTGAATAGTTTTTCAAATTTAATAAAAAAATTTTGAAATATATAAAAAATCTTTACGATAGCTATGTATTCTATCTTCTATCTATTATATGATTTTGGAAATTCTACTTTTTAAAAGCCAGGGTATTCATGAAGTCGGTCTGAAATTTCCTGTTGTATTTTTGTTTGTGTTTCTCTGTTGGCAGAGTCGCAATAAATTGATTCCTAATGCAGCCGGGCTGTCCGTCCTTTAGCCAAATAAAACGATTTCTGGCTGATCGGACTTGTTGGCATTATTTCCGCTTTGATCGGCGAAGTGAAAGTATTCTTCTTTGTTTTCCGCTAAAAAGTTGCACAATTTTTCGCACATCTGCATAATGCAATTGCATGTCAGAATTATGCCATCAAGAAGGAATTTGAATTCATTTTTGTATCTCTCGTGGTTCAGTCTTTATTTTTTAGCGAACTTTTCCGAGAATGCGCATTTTTATCACACATACGCCGTGTGGCTTTTGTCGTTTTTTATTAACAGGGAATGGCCCAATTTGAATATTAAATATGTATTCTGGCACTTTTGAAACAGGAAAAGATTCAGAGACACAATTATGGCATATAAATGGCGAAATAAAGTGAAAATTTCACGGGACAACAAAAATGGGACGCATCCATTAATTACCACAATTTCAAAATAAAATATTTGTTGATGATTTTTTTTAAAGAAAAGGGACAGATATGAAGAGTATAAATCATTTTGAAATAATAATAAAATTAAGTGCTTGGAAATAATATCCTTGTTAGGTGTAAATAAAATACTAGTTTCCTACTGGAGTTCCCTTTATTTTTTGACTTTTCCCTTAAATTCAAATGTTTTTACCCTTTATTTTTGGTGACCGTTACATTTTCTTGATTAAGAAAAAGCTCAAAGGCCACAGGTTCTTATAGACGCTACAAAATCGGCAAAGCTTTTAATAAAAAGCTACTTTTGCACCTCAGGCATAGATGGTGCCACCTGACCAAAGCTTTTTGCAAATACAACCCATTGGAAATCGCAACAGAATTAAGTTTAGTTTTTAAATAATACCTTAAAAATAAAAAAAAAGCACTTAAAGGTTTACAAAATATTACTTTTAAATTTTAATTATTTAAAATTGAAGTAAAACATGTTTAAGAAAGTTACTTTTTATATATAAAATATTGAACAACTTGTTCAAAGCATATAATCTAAAAATTATCACTTTGGGTTTAAAATTTTTGAAATATGAAAAGTCTTATTATTTTATAATACACATATTATTCATAATAAAAAGAATTTAGTTCAAAATTTGAGTAAAATATTGATATCTTAATAAATCTTGTATGTTATGTGCAAATCTTTTTGCTATATATATAATTTATTCCATTATAAATTTGTATTAATAGAAAATAGACCTATAATACTGTTCCTTTAAGTGCTTTTATATTAGTTTAAAAGGTAAAAATATTTAATAATCAAATCAAATATCGATAAACTCACCTTCACACTTGAGACCTTGAATAAAAAAACCGCCCATTAGCGAGCCACAGTGATCGCAAAAAGTAGGTGACATAAAAGTGTGGGGCTTGAAACGATGTGGCATATCGATCTTGAATCGTTCCCGCAGCAACTATATTAGAAAAAAAGAATACAAAAATTTAAGTAAAAACTTCTCCACTAAGTAAATAAAATAGAAAAACTTACAATTGTACTAGCTGAGGTAAAAACAGATCCGGAACATTTGCCCAACAACTTTTCGTGACACTTTTTGTGAACCACCGTCTGACAAACTGTAGGAAATATTTTGATAGTTACTTTAATTCTAAATATTTCTTAAAAATTATGTTATATTTTATACTTACTAATGCACTGGTAACCTTGTTTACCAAATCCCCAGAGAAACAAATTGCAAAAAGCGCAAAAAGTTGGTTGGCGAAAGAATTTGGCCACGAAACGATGTCCGTTGATGTCGTGGGTTCTAAATAATAATAAGAATAATAGTTAGTAATATTCTAATGATATTTAATTAAAATAGTTTCTTTGGGATATTATACTCTTGGCTCTTCTCTATTGAAAGTTCCTATTGTTTAATTATTTTAAAATTATGTACCTTTTTTATCGGAGCTAAGTTGCTTTTGAATAACACCTTTGAAATATGTCGATCTAAGAGCGACATGTCATCTAGCGGTAATATATTGATAATTGAAATAATAATTGAAAGTAATTGTTCATATTTCTTATTTTTAAAAGTTTTGTATGTCGTTTTAAAAAGTCATAGCGTCGACGAAGTAGTCTTGATTGGAAATATGTAATTTTATGTAAAAAAAACTGCGCTACTTAAAAAATGTGTTCTCGATTTTAAAACTCCATATGTTATGCTTAAGTACATAACATAATCAATAAGAAATTAATTATTTTTGTAATTTTTTCTAGTTATAACTTCTCCGAAGTAAGAACGACATTTCCCCGCTTTTATGTCATTAATTAAATTAGCTCAAGTACCGGGTATGTATTCTCTCGTATTGTCTGTATATTTTTTTAACTCACTTCTGATGCTTAATGGCCCCTCGACGATTGGTTATACTCCGGGGACGAGTTCGCCTGTCCACGTAGACACCGCTCCCTGTGACGCCACCGTCACACCGTCCTTTATCTGGTAAGCCTGTGCTGCTCTCCCGATCCCGATCCCGATCCCTGTCCCGATCCCGATCCCTGTCCCTGTCCCTGTCCCGGTGATAGGCCTCCTCCTTGGAGTGCTGCCGGGGCAGCTCGAAGGAATGCTGCTTGCCATAGTGATCTCGATCCCGATCCCTGTCCCGATCTCTTCGAGGTCCGCCGGAGGCACTGCTGCCACTCAAACCACTTCCCGCACCACTGCTGCTACTAGAGCTCTGTTTGTATCGCGTCTGGAAAATAAATTGTGCAAATATTTGATTATATTTTAAACAATATGCGAAAATCACTTTATTGTTTTTGAATTTTCTACACCTGCAAACAATTTGAAGCTAAGAATACGCAAAGAGCCATCATCGAAATAATTTACAAGTACTTTACAATGTTTACACATTAGTTTAATATTTTTAATTTGGTTCCTCAAAAGATATCCAATGCTTTTGGTTTTGTAAATAAAGTGAGCTGTTCTGTTTGATTTAAATCAAAACAAGAAATTTTTGTTTTTAATTACATTTCATCCATTTAGAAATTATTAAATAGTTAAATATTTTGGAATATAGAATTATTACGTCTTTATTTTTGGGAAGTATTTTTGTTTACTAATTAAGGATTGTGGAAAGTTTTAGGATTTTAAAATATTGAAATTTGTTTCTAAAGAAAAGCTAGACTAAAGATTTTCTATATTTCTACATTTTTTTATTTTGGCTTATTAAGTTTTATGCTTTCTTATTTATCATTTAAATATTTAGGTTTCTATTCTTCGTTTTATTAGTCTTACGATCTGTTTAAAAATTCAAAAGGATGCATCCTTGAGAGGGGTAAAAATGAAAAATTAAGAAACATTCTTTGAGAGGTAACTTTATAAGGTTCCTCGTGTGTACCGAGTATACCTATTGTAAAAAAATTCTCTTGCCTCTATTGAAAAGAAAGTATTGTTAAGGAAAAAGATCCGATTAAGATCATTTGCCTATATCCTATCATAAATATATCATATCGAAAAAGAGTCGTAAGATTCTTGGGGTAGCCTGTTGGTAAATGAATTTCAAAGACAGGGGAAGCCCCTGTTGTAGGTTCTGGTAACTTAGCACCCCAGTAACCCCTGCTCACCTCGTGACCCCCCTGACCACCCTGGTGGCGGGAGGAGCCGCCCGAGCTGCGGGGTCGCTGGCTGCTGGAACTGCTGGACTTCTGCTTGCGCACCTGGGCGCGTGTGAACATCATCTTGGGGTTTGGGTCTGGGTCTGAGGTCTCCTGATTCCGTTACGGATCGCGATTCCGATTCCCATCTATATACATAAGTACGAGTATATCGCTTTTCTATATATCTCGTGTGTGGCTGTGGCGATCTTGGGGCTTCTGTTTTGTGTTTCGTTTTTGGCGCTTTATGGCGAGTACAAGGCGATTTCTTTTATATTTAAATTAAATAAACAGTTTGCATTTTCAGTCAGCTGTGTGTTTCTGTTTCTGTTTCTGTTTCTGCTTTTCCTTTATGCTTTATGCTTTATGCTTTTTGCTTTATGCTTTTTGCTTCTGCTTTGCTTTTCTCTGGCACTTCTTGGCCAGGTTTAAAGCCGCGGTGATGGATACCTGAAAGACAACACAGAGAGAAAAATGCTTAAATTATACCATAAAAAATATATTTTGAATATGAATTTGTTGCTTTTGTTGCCGCATCGACATTGGCCTTTAGCCGTCCGCCCCTTTTTAGTTTTTCCCTCTGGGGAAATTGTGTCACGTATTCCGAAATGACATTGACAACTTTTTTTTTTTTTTTTGGTGGGTGGAAAAGTGTTGAGGAACCATTTGTCTGATGCCAGACTGATGATCTCTGAGAATCTATTAATTACACTGAGAGAAAGGCCGCGAACCAGAGATTTTTTACAAGCAATTCGAAATGGAATCTTGGTTTTCGAATCAGAATCAAATATTCTTTTCACGATCGACTGAAAATGAATTTTTTTTTAATTTCATTAAACTTATGAAAACCATTTAAAGGGTTTCGTATATATTTTTTTTAACGTTTTACAGAAAGGAATTTATTATAACGCAAATGAATTCAAGATTTATGATTTTCATCAAATTAATCAAAAAAATGATTGAACAAATTAAATAAGTAAGCTAAGTAAGCATGAACTTAATATAAAATAATTATATATTTTTATTTTGAATGAATAAATTCAACAATAAAAATTGGATTTCAAAATAACCTTTATTTCGTTTCAAGTCATCAATGGAATAGAATTTATTCATTATAAAAAAATGTTAAATTTTATGATGCAAATAATTTTATGAATAAATAAATTGTTGCTAATTGAACGAGCTAACCTTAGATTTAATACGAAATTTTCTTCAGAGTTTTAGGTTAATAGAAAAAACATTGAATACTTCAGAAAAAAATTTATATTGTTCCTTTACCGTAAAAGGAATGATTTTGAGTTCATCCAATCAAAGAATATTTAAAATTAAACAAATAAAAAAAATTCTTTAAATAATGTAAATTATTTATTTTTAACTTTAGAGAAATATTTTAAAAATAAATTAAAGATGTAATGAAGTTTAGTGAAATAAGATTGGGCAGTGTAGGGGATAAGTAATTTGGTATTGCATTACTATTTTTTTTTAAAGTTTTAATCCAAAATTTATATATAAATTTATTGCTACACGTAGTTAGTTAAATTTATAAAAAAATATATAACCTTTAAGTATATGTATTTTCATATTTAATCATTAATGTCCTTTGTCATCATACATAGATAGAAAATGATTTTCCTCTTGCCATAAAGTTAGCTTATTAATGCTTAAATATGCTGAATAATTTCATTGGAAAATGTTATTTTCGGGGGGAAAACAAATTTATTTTGATTCGACGGCAAGAACATAATTTAAGCATAATTCGAGAATTTGAATTGTATTTGCTTGGAATTTATTCTTGATGACTATTTAAATTTTTTTTCTACATTTGTTGATGGCGTTTTTTTGGTATTTTGTGCTTTGTTTTTTTTTTTGGAAAGTTGACTGGAGAGGCCGAGTAAGAGCGGATTCGGAAATTTATTGAAAATCTAACAGCCCACACGAAAACAGGAGGGAAAATACACAGGAAAGTTGTTGGAGGGAATCCGCGCAAATTGGCGAAAACGTTTAAAAATATGATTTTTGTTTTTGGTTCTTGGGTTTGTTGGGATTTTCGGCACCCAAAATAAGATCTTGATTCATTTTTGAATTTGTTGTGAATTTGTTGTGAATGCCGCACCGCTTTCCATTTCCATTTCCATGCCCGATTGTTGTTAATGTTATTAAAAATAGAAATTAAGTGGCGAATTGTGCGCGATTGCGTGCCAATTGATTGCCGGATATGATAAAAACACAAACAAGATGTGCCAAATCCTCCGATCCGCAAAGGAATGAAGCAATATACTCAATATATTCTACATTCTATATTCTATATAGTCTCTGCCCGATTTCAGGGTTAAGGTTCTCACTTCTGCCCATCAAGGCTGTCGCATTACAAAATCGAAACGAATTCCGAATGAATTTTGATCCGATTTTCTGGGAGTCCCTGGATAATATTTATTTGTCTTCTCGTGTTTTGTGTTTCTTTTGACTTTATGAGAAAACTAATCAACAAAAAGGTCCTTGAATCAAATTTACTTCTTTTTTTTTTTTAATTTTGAAATGTATTCTTTTTACTAGAAAAAAGTTTTACAAATATCTGCTTTTATTTTATGTTTTTAAATTAACGTATATTAATGGTTTTTAAACATTGTTGTATAATTTTATATGAAAAAGAAAATAAAAGTAATATAATTTTTAAAGGAAGTTTTGATTGAAAATGTTCGTTTTTAGATTTAATATCTTTTGAAACAGTTTTGTTAAAAAATTAATAATGATTTTTTTTTTATAATGTGAAAATTAACATTTTTTAATCAAGCAATTTTACTATCAGAGATATAAAAATTAAATAAAAAAAGTTGATAAAGAAAGAAAAATTTTATAAGGTTCTTTAAAAATAAATAAATAATAAAAATGGTAAACCATAAAATAAAATAAAATAATTATTAAGTAAATTATTTGTTAAAATATAGATGCTGTTTTGGAATACAATTACTTTAACATTTATAAAAATATCTCTATTGGAACATCAAATAGCTTTCTTAAATCGAAAACATATTTTAAAATATAAAAAATATTTAAGATATTTAGGCTTAGCTTATTATTCGAAATTGTAGTTTCTATGGTTTTCGTGAATGCTTTCCAATATATTCCTATTTTCCTAATACTTGTATATATAATATTTGTTTTGGCATTGTTGTGATTGCTTTTTAGCCAAGTTAATCCCGAAAATTTGTGTGGCCTTTTTAATTGTTTGAAAATATTTGTTTGGTCAAAAGGAAAGAATTTGTTTTGTTGGAAATAATTATTTTTACGTGGGTTTTTTTTTCTTAAAAATGCTAAACTCCGCAAAGTTAGAGAATATAAAAATAAAGAAAATATTGTAATAATAAATAACCAAATTCTTTGCCAGATATTTTGAATGCACTGAGTAGAACCGTTCTGAATAATTACTCTTCGAAATTCAAACAATTATATAAGATGAATTTATTGCATTTTAAGTTAATTTTAGAATAAAGTAAGAAAAGTAAACAAACAAGATATTGAATGGAAATTTTTATATTGAATATTAAATTAAAAAAATTTGTTTTAAGAGATTTTTTTAAATAACAATTTCCGAATAATACATTTATGAAATCTTTAAAAAATAATTAAACTAATATTGTTGCATTATTTTTATTAAATCTATTTATAAGGTAAGGAAAGAAAGTTAAAGATGTTAAAAATAAGGAAGTTAATAAAATGAAAATTTGCATTATAACAAATTATTTAATGTTTTTTTATGAGGCTTATAAAGTTTTTTAAATGTAATATATAAAATCTTGAATAAATTTTAAGGTAAGTTGATTAAAGTTTTTTGGACTTTAAAGAACTGACTTTTAATGAATTGTTTAAAATTCAATATAAACTCTTGGATAAACAATATTAAAAAAATAGAGTATATTTCAAAGATATTTTTATGGTCTTGAATAAAAGAGTTTTTAAGAAAAAGTTTAAAAAAGAGTAAAAAGAATATATCGAGTTTTCTTAACTATTCAAACCTTGAATTTTTTTTAAATGATTGTTGGAGTATTATAACTTGTTGATACTTTGACTGAAATTGAATTTTTTTTGCACAGTTGATTGATCTCGAAAGATTCGAATTCAGCGGAAACACAAAAGCCTCAACTCACACGATCGGTTGGCCCAAAGAACTGATTTTCCAGCGGCGAATCATTTTGGTTTTTGTTATTTTCGCGGCCAATGCGGGGCGCGGGCGATAATTGAACTCAAATTGATGGGCCATCGGCGATGGAGATGACAAGTAGTTTATAGAGCCCGATTCTGATTGCGATTCTGTATCCGATTCTGATTCTGATTCTGATTCCGATTCTGATTCTGATTGATCGAGGGGCATTCAGAGCACGTGTTCGAACATCAAATTGTGGGGGAAAAATAAAAGAAAATCTAAGAAGAGAGCCGAAAAACACGGAGGATTTTGAAATGGGAAAGTGGGGGAGTGGGGGAGTATTTCAGATTCGAAATTTCTGATTTCTTGCCGAAAGGGGAGGGGGGTGTATGGGGAGGGACGGGGCTACTATAAACACATTCCACATTCGGTACACACAATAATAAATAAATTGGTAGTGAAAATGCTTTTGTTTTAATGCCCCGAAAAACACATCACAAATGAACTGTATGATTGTGCGGTTCTCTCTCTTATTCTCCTGCCTCCTATTCTCCTATCTTGAATCGCCTTTTCCCCATTTCTTTCCTTTTTTTGTTTTATTCTCCTCTATATAGACCGTATATAGTTCTATATGGGCGTGACGTCATAATGGCAGGTGTACACAGTTTTCTGGGACATTCGTCCACCTGTAATTCTCGGATTGTTCTCGTCTCGCCTCCTCTTCTTGCACTTTCACTTTCACACTCAACAAAAAAACGAAACGACTTGCCACGCACTTTCACTTGCCTGCATCACGCATACGCCGTGTTGCACGTTCCCCAAAATCGACACCCGAAACACACCCGAGACATGACCAGAACGTGCAACAATTCTTTTGGAAAAGCCAGCCAGCAAACAGCACGAAAAAAAATGTATTTCAAAGTAACAATAATAGATTCGAGTATCCGTCAGATACAGTCCGCTCTGGGTTTTCCGCAGCGTTCGCACAGGAACGCTCAGCATTCGTATCTGAAAGTGATATACCCGAATTGTATCTCAGCCTTTGGCTCACATCTGCATCTGTATTTGTATCTGTATCTGTATCTGTATCTGTATCTGTTTGTCTGTAAAAGTATCTCAACTGTCTTCGAGTATCTGTGAGAGCGCGATCTTTCCTCTCAGTTTGTATCGAAAGTTTTCGTGTTTTTCTTTCAGGTCCGTCGCCTTCGATCCGTATAGACAAAATATATGTTTTTTCTTGTATTTTGTATATGCAATCATGTGCTCTTTTTACATTATTCCCATTGGCGTTACCCAAAATTTTGCGGCCCACAGCAAGTCCGAGCGAGAGTGAGAAAAGCTCCATTTGTTTGGTATTTTTGAAGGCGAAAGAAAATAATTAAGCTACGAGTTTTTTGCACAAAATAAATAAAATAAATTTTTAAAAATTATTAAAAAATTGAAGTATTTTTGTGGGAATTTACTTATTGGAACAAGAATTTAGTTTTTAATCTAAAAATTGTGTCTTTAACAAATTCGCATGTTGTATAAAAATTCCCTTATAAATATTTCAACTTCTTATTGAATTTAATTTTTTTAAATATTAACCCCTAAAATCTACAGGTAATCCTCTATTCTATATCATAAAACTGAACCAAAAAAAAAGCTACAAAAGCTTTTCCTTTTTTTCGGCTTTTTGGAGGCACGCGCCTCTTTAAATATTCTCGCAAAATCTCAGTGTTTATTTATGTATTTTGTTAATTTTAACTTAAAAAGCAAACAAACTGAGAGCAAAAAACAAAAAAAAAAAACAAAGCTATTTGTTTGAGAGAATCGAATTGATTGGTACTCGGAATCTTACAGTTTCCACTTTCGAAAACGTACATGGCAATGTTTTTTTTTAATGAAAATTAACTGATTAATATCCTTGGCTCGTTTTTTGATAGCCGTTAAAAAAATATCATCTTTAAAGTTTTCAGATATTTTAACGAAGTCAAATCAATTTTATTTAATGAGTGATGTAGTTGCATTATTCAGTAGATTATAATAAAGAATTGCTTTAATTTTAAAAAGTTTTTAAAAAGTTTAATGGAAGATTTTGTTTTCGTCTTTTATTAAAAAAATATTGTAAAAACAATTTTGTAAAGTTTTTGTTTTAATTAAAACATTTAAAACAGTCAAAAATTAAATTTGTCATAAAATAACATACAATTTACCTGTATACCCCGTACGTGTTTGATAAAGATGAAGTTTGTTTCGTTTTAAATTCATTGAATCTAATCTTATTATAGATTCGATTCAAACCATCGAATAAGTATATAATATAATGAAATCTAATGAATTCATGCAATATATACAGAGGGGTGAGTTGGTTCATATGAGGTTAAAGAATTCATATTTTGCTTTTTAAATAAGACTAAAAAGTCAAACTAACCTCATAACAAAGAATCCAAAAAGTAAGCATTAGGAAATAGTTTTAAGGAAATATTTCCTTGCCAATTTTAATTCAACTAAGTCAGGGGAAAAAGTAACGGGTATAGTCAAAGAACTGGATTATTTTTTAAAATTTCCCATAGTTATTTTTGAGCTTCTAAAATTCCCAATTATTCATAAAATATCTTTACATATTTCCACAAACAGAGAAATTATTTGGGCAAGAAACTCGAACTCGAACTCTTAACAACTGTCTGCTTGTATTGGCCAGACCTCGATTTTTTTGGGTCAAAATCAAAATCAAAATCAAATGGGAACAACGATTGAGCTGAAGTCAAGGCCGAGTTGGGGAAAAGTTTATCGTTTAACTTTTCCGGGGTCAGAGGCAGCGACCTGGCATTTGTATTCGAAGTATTGGCCTGGCCAACTGATTCATGGTCTTCATTTTCCGGCTTTCTCGGCTCGTCGTTCTCGGCCGAGGGCGAATTGAATGGCATAAATCAGTTTGGGCCAGACAATAATGAAAATGTCGAGCCCATATTGGCGCACACTTGTCCCGAGGTCCTTGTATCTGTATTTTATTGTGTTCGAGATATATATATTTGTATTGTATCTGCGATATGATATTCCACTAGAAAGTTAATCAAGCAAAAATGTGGCCAACCTTCGTGTCCTGGTTTCTTGGTTGAGTCCTGAGTCCTTAGTGCCGAATGAATGGTCGCGTGCAAGGAGCTTATAAGTAGCATCTCTGGGCTGTGGCATCCGACAAATATCAGTTGCATGCCACGCCTAAAAAGAAGGGAAAATGTATGTGGATGCGGGTTGCATGCTGCAAGACTTCCTTGGCGAAAAATCTCTGAGATCCTGCACCTGGCGTTTGGCAGTCATTACTGAGAGCTTAAGGAGCTTAAAGCCGGCTTCCTTTCCCAGCAATCACCTGCAATCCTTTAATAATTTCACACAAAATATCCATATACAGAAATTATAGTCATTTACATAAACTACAAATGCGTCAAATGATTTTAAGGACCCTGTGACTCAGCTATTTCGACTGTCGGCCTGGAAGGGGGAGTTGAGAAAACCCGAAACAATCAGTTTTTGGTCCTTTGGACGTTACGTTTTGATGACCACAGCTGGAATGGCCCCAAGGCGCATTAAGCCCACAGATACTCACCCACACATGGAGTGTGGGGCGGAGTGCTTACAATATATAACCATTATCAGGTGTCAGTCCCGTTGTTTACTTAGTCAGCGACAATTTCCATTTGGCCGCTCGGGCGGGTCAAGACAATGTCCAAGGGTGGTTTCAGTCAAAGATGGGCAGGAAGTTTCAATCTTAAAACACATATTAAAATAACAAAAATCTACGAGCAGGGTCACACTACTTGACCAGTGTTACCTTGCTTTTGCTTATTACAAAAGAGACTAATTTTTATGATTTACTCTCTTCCAGCCAAAATAAACATATTTAATCTCCCGAATCCTTAACTCTCATCTCTAGACGAACGGAAAAAGGGTCCTTGGCATTCGTACACGTCCCACAATCCATTGCTATTAGTTTTCATTACACACAAATTACCATAAAATCACGCAGACCGGCAACTAGCCAGAGGGCCTTTTTGACTTTTTCTCGTTCAAACTACTTGCGACCCGCTAGGTGAACACTTTTTCGATATTCATGGAATAATTACACTTTATCAGGGACACTTCATGAATTAGCAACACAGGCCCAGGCCAAGACAAGGACTAAGGAAAAGGACCAAGGACCAAGGACCCTTCTTTCTTGCCACTGAAATTAGTCAAGTTTTTGTTGCGTTTACGTGGAAATTATCGTAATTAGAATATATTGAGCAATAAAAGTGATTTTTATTATTGAACTTGTGCCCCAGCCTCAGACTCCCCCATTCTGGGCGTCGTTTGCAGTTTATTTAGCCAACCAGGTAAATGGCAAACTTTCCTCAAGTGCCGGAAGGTGGGAAACCCCGCAAAGTCGATCCTTTGAGGCAACTTTACCAGGCAACTTGTAGGGCTACAAAAAACGGGTCCAACTTTCCCCAGCAATACTATAGTTTCTCGGCTCAAACTCAAGGAGTTTCTCATCGAAGCTCTGTACAGCCGCGGCCACCCGGATTCCGGATACAGGACATATTTAACTCTCCGGCATAAAAACGCAGCCAGGACATTTCACAGGCTGCTTTTAAACAGTTACTGTAATGACACTGCGGACAATTTATTTACAAATACAAACCAAAACTAATTAATTAAAACGAATACTCTTTTCTAAATTAAAGAAGAAAGTTTTTAAAAATGATAACTAATATTTACCAATACATTTTATTTGTTTATTTGAACCTAATGGTTAAAAATTTTATTCTAATTAGAGTTGACAAATGTCTTTCCTTTTTCGAAGAGAAACAAATAAATTAAATTTTTCTGTGTAAATTTTATCAAAATAAAAAATATCTTATTAAAAATATTTTAAAATTATGGTCTTTTGTGGAGCGAATGAATATTTCAATATTTTTTTTATTTATACTTATATATTATTATTTATTCGGTACTTATATAATAAAATATATTATAATATTATATTTTATACTTATATATTATTATTTATTTGATAATATTATGAATATTTTGAATAAGACTACTAGGATTAGAATACATTTATGTGAATTCAAGAATTCAACCTTTAAAGTATAAAGCAATTTTAACTAATATTAATATAATTTTCTAAGGTAATACCTTTTGTTTAAATTTATTAAGGTCAGTTGAGATTAATTTTGATTTAAAAATGAATAAGCTTTTTAAAAAAGGAAGCTGAGATCTCTGTCCCTTGAGAAGTTCAGTTGAATAAAATATTGGTTTTTCATTTTAAAACTAATTTTTAAAAATTTTTAAATAAAAATGAAGCTATTTAAATTTAAATTTAAATTTAAAACTAAAATTAAATTAAATCTATTAAATTAAATCTATCAATTAAATCTATTTATCATTTAATCGTTATTTTTTTGTTATATTTTATATATTTTAGCTTAGAGTTAGAAATGCGTTGCCTACTTTTAGGCATTTATAATATTTTCCAAAACTAGTCAACCGATGAATATTAAATTGTAATTGAATTATTTAATGAATATAAAAGGAATATTTGCTCATGCTAATTCTAAGGTATCAATATTTATTTTCAGTGTTCAAATGAGCTCCAAATTGTTGAGAGTTTTGGGGCTTTTTGGTTCAGAAGCAGGGGGAGAAAGAGTTTTTTGGTGCCGAGCACTTCGCATGTCCTGCCCGGCGATGTCCGGGCGCTGTCCTGGCACTGTCCTGGCCGTATTTGTGTATCTGTGGGTGTTTTGTCAAGAAGCGACTGTCAATGGCCAAAAACAGCTGTCAAAACACAGACACTCCTCCAGGAGCCTGATAATGTAATTTGACAATCAACCGAGTGCCACCAGGGTCCCGAAAACGAGCTGAACTTTGAACTGGGCAGGAGGAGCGGTAGGAGGAGGGTCAGGATACCAGAATACCAGGATACAGGAGCCCTTGATACTGGACTTTGCTAATGCAACTTAATCGATTGGCATTGCTGGGGCATTTTCTAGGTAATCGACTTTGATGGCCAAGGACTCGGCCATTCGATGTCCTGCGAAAATGTGCAAAATACGAAAATATCGCAAAGGGACATGAGGGGATTTAATGAGCAGACATGGACAAGGCCTCATAAATTGTTGGCCTTTTATGAAAACATTTCCGTCGACGTCCCCCCATTAAAGTTAACGTCCTACCACCGCCACGGCCGCTGTTGCTGTTGCTGCACTTAACCACTTTGGCAGGACGAAAAGGACCTCAATTCCTGTGGCATTGGCATTGTTTTGTTTTATATGCAAAGAGCTTATAAAATTGAATAGAGAACCGCGTGGATTCATAATAATGGCCTGCAATGTGGGAACTGCGTTAACCCGCTTAATGTCTGCACTTAAATCTATAATATTGAGCATATAATAAAAAAAAAATCATTGCACATAAATTATGCCCTTTTTTCTAGGGTGGAACTTGTATCCAAGAGTCCTTTGTCCCTGGGAGACTTTCTAAAAATTTTTTAAGCAAATATTTGCATGGAAAAAAATAATAAAAAATAAAGGAACTTCTCTCTTTGAAACCTTTTTGAAAAGTATTCAAAATTTTCATTTTTTTCCAATCCGTGACCAGGTCCAGCTCAAAGCTTCTTGCCAATAAATAGAAAAATTACATTAAAATAATGTTGTGTAAGCGAAAATTGCGTTTACAAATCCAATCTGTGCTGGGGGGCACCTAAAATGGGTGAAAAAACCCCGTCCTGTATATAAAGAATAGACTTTATACCGATTGGGTTTGAGTTATAGAGAGTGCTCCGATGCCCTGATGCTCCGGACAGTGTGGCACAAAATGGTCGAGTTTTTATAGTAACGCCCCCATTAAATAACAAGCGACCAGATAACTTTGCCAACGACACTTTGATGATGCCGTTTGCCATTTTTCCATTTACCCATTTGCCAGCCATGGTTCCTCCCAGGACACTGCCTGGAAGGGGATCATAAAGTTCTCGAGGCCGAGTCTTTTTGATGAACAACTCGGATTCGAATAGGCGGATTCGTTTGCCACAGGAGATTAGTGCACTGAGAGGAAAAAGTATTTTTCCGAGTCCAATAAAGTGTCTAAAAGTCACCCAAAATGTTTAAACTATGTATACCCGGTACATGCGTACAAGGATTAGCATTTCTTGTGTCATTTGTTTAATTAACTGAATAGAAACTTATTTCCCAAGGTTGTACGTTCCTTATTATAAAGTTTGAATATTAATTTTTTAGAGGCTTAAGATGCGTGGCAAAAATTTCTAGACGAATATAGATCCTCAGCCTTTCCAAAATTGTATTTTCTTCAAAACAAGGTAAATCTTGGCGGGCACACGGACAATACGATTCTAAATAAATTAACTTTAAAACCAATTTGGATGGTAACGGTGGAGTTATATATTTTTTATAAGCATTAAATATTCCTTCCCATTCAACATTGTGTTTAAAAGATCTGCCGATTCAAGAATATGGAGAAATAACTTACAAAATAGCTTAAATGTTGGTTATAAGGAAGTCAATACATTGGATTATCGTGAGTGATTATTGTAAGGTTTGTAATGCTTTCCTTATGGAGCCTATTTCTCCTAAAACTTTTCTCTTAACATCAAACACTGTAAATAAAAATATTTCAAACCCACAGAAGTACGTGACTGAAATAACTTTGAACTAAATAAATAAATAATTTAAGAATTTAGCCGCAACCCTAAAAATCTCTTCCCCAAACAAACTCTTATCAATATATTAAAGAAACTAAACAATTAATAATTTCAATTTAAGCTACAACTATTGTACCTAAGGGCCTTAGTTGCTCTGGCATTTATTTTTTAACTTCTGAATTTAGTTCTAAGATACAATTAAATAAAAACCAGGATTTAAGAGTATCTTGTTTTCTATGAATATCTAAATTCTAAATATTATTTTAAGACTTTCGAAATTTTGATGATTTTAAGGTTAACGGTCACTTAAACGGACAGTCAGAGCAAGGGGTATTAATAGAATATATTTAAATAAAAAATTACCTAAATTATGCCTAAAAATCAAACAAAATAAATACAAAAATTCATACTTATTTAATTTAATCAATATACATATGTATGCTTTTCTTTTAGTGTAATGTGCGAGTGAGTGAGTGACGGACATTCGCTTTTGCGGTCTTACCCTTTTCCAGGAACAGGAACAGGACTCTTGGCATTGCTTCCCGTCACTTGTGGCTTTGGCCGGGCGGAGAAAGCGCAGAAAGTGGCAGTAGAAAGCGGTGGAGAGAGGGAAGAGTGAGTGAGCAAAGCTCTGAAAGTGGAGAAAGAGCATCCGTCGGTTGAAGAGAAAACTTAACAAGCTGGTCAGGCTGGGAAATAGATAAACTGACACCGCATGCTCGGCAATTTGACTCCGCTCGGCGTCCAAAGGTGTTGCCCCCAACGGAAATGGTCAGAATGGAAATAGGGGGTACACACTGTGTCCTGCCAACAGAAAGGATGCTGTCCTCCGCCCACAATGTACATGTCATTGCCATAGACAAGCGTTTCAGATTTACAAAACATTTTATTCCGTCCAAGTCGTAGTGGCAAAAACAGCTCAGGTTCACAGGTTTCGGCATGGGAGGATCTGAATACACTGAGAGAAATCGTTTCAATTATTATAAAGTCCAAGTGGAGAAGATTGAAAAGATCTTTTGGGTTTTCCAAACGAAGCCTAAAAGTTGGCTTTAATGTAGTATTTTCGTTATCTATTTTTGTATAAATTATATCAAACTTGAATATTTTTTCTAATAACTATTAAATGTTAAATTTAAATATTGGAATGAAATTTTAGAATAATAGCCTAATATTATAATGTAATAATATTCCTTCGAACCCGTTTCAAGTTTATGTAAAAATTTATAAAAAGAAATTACTCTTGAGATTTTTATTATTAATTTTAAAATTGAATTATTGAAATTACATTAAACCCTAAAACTTGCTTACAGGAAGAGAATATGAAAAATCGATATTGTTTCTAGAAATAACAACTTAGTTTTTTACTAAGTGGAAATCGCAAATTTTTGTTTGAATGATTTCAATATCTAGAATTAAATATTTTTGTTATTTATATACTTGAATATAAGATTTCGATTACTATTTTGCCGGATTTCCTGGATTCCTCCTTTATAAATATATAAAAAGGCATACCTCATCAATACCTCAGTCAACCAGATTAAAGTTTTGTTCTTAAAACATATTGAACTTAATTTTAAACAAATTAATTTTTAGATCTTAATGTTGAAATGAGCAACATGGGATTTGATCTAAAAATAGAAAAAAATGGATGAAATTTTTATTTATTATTTGAACTGAATTTGAATTTATTACTGAGATTTATTGTTTATTACTTGAATTATTAATATAATTATTATATATGTATTAATTGATTAAAGCCAAACTATTTTAATAAATATTTAAGGCTTAAAATAAAAATTTAAAAAATTATTAAATATAGTTTATAAAGAAAGTAAAATATATTTTTTGAAGTGACTAAGAATTGAAGTAGAATTTTATTAATTTATGAATTATAATGTTATATTTAATGATAAATCTTTACTTAATGGTAACAAAAGTAATTTATTTACAAAATAAATGAAAAGATATTAATTTTATGCTTAAAAACTTAAAAAAAGAGACGTTGGGAATGAGTTTTAGAGAAGTTGAATAAAATTAATTATATTAGAAAGCAACAAGTAAGTTTGGTTTAAACATGATAAGAAAAATGAAGAGCAAGGATATACCATAGTCATAGTCATATGTATTTATTTTATATTATTGTTTAATCTAAAATTAATTAATCTAAAACGTTTCTCCTTGTGCCTTGAGGATTATTTGTGTTTTTTTCGGGCAGTGCCAAAGTGGCTGGAAATGGAGCGTCTGTGTTTGCGGTGGCAGCTACTAGTCGGAGCTACTAACGGTACCTGCTCCTAGTAATAGCTACTGTGGATAGAGGGGGAAAGGGGATAGGGGATAGGGGGTAGTGGGTAGGTGATAGGGGGTAGGGTATAGAGGGGCAGTGCAATTGCAGCACGTCCATCAGTGGCCCATTGTCTGTGTCACGCATACATAATGAAGTGAACCCTGAACTCAGGCAGGAGATGGTTCGGGGATGCTGTGATTGGACTGCAGGGGAAGGAGTTGCATTTACCTGACCTGGCCACCTCATCATCGTCATCATCATCCTCGTCCTCGTCCGCAGCGATTGGCTGCTGTTTGTTAGCCTTCATTGTGGGACTGGGAAGTGGGCTGGGAAAACTCGGTGTCGGTTTGTGAATTGAAAGAAGCGCAATTAGCACTTCGATTGTGTTCTGTTGACGCGATTTGCATCAAATTAATGTCTTCATCAACAAGCGGACAAACGGACACAAGGACAAACGGACAGAAGGACATGCGGACAACGAACCTGAACAATTGAAAACATTTTGCATTTTGATGCTCCACCAAATGTCAATAGAATCAAGCCAAAAAACAATTACAAATACCAAATTGAAACTCAATCTAGACCACGTCAGCTGGTTGTAAAAAATTGGCTTTAATCGCCCAATTGTTGGCCAAAAATGCAATGCAAATTCCTGACTAATTTTGTTTACAGTTCGATTGAATGATAATTTCTCAAAAGGGCCAGAAAACTGTTCAATTTTAATCAAAAGCGGAACTAATCAGGCCGCAATTTTGCCCCGATCTGGTCTGGTCAGTTTTTGTTTATTAATTCCAGATATTTTCCACATCAAATTAAGAGAACTTTGAATTTAATTCACGTTTTTCCATTCCAATTGGTCATTAAAATCTATTTTGTGGTTATGTTTCAAAAACAATATTAGATTAAAATACGTCATGATGGATTTTTAATAATGAAAAAATATTAAATTAATTTAAATATGAAATTAATATTAGTTTTAAATTAATTGTAAAAAGAAAAGCATTTGAAATTTCTATAAGGTTTTTAAAAAGACCTTTTTTTATTGTGAATATCAATATTGAATTTGTTTATTCATTTTCTCTCTTTTTTATGAAAAATTTTTGAGTATTTTTATTTAATTTTTTACTTATATTAAAAAAATTCTTTGTTGATCTTTGTTTTTATTTTTCACCCTAATACCTATTAATACAAAAATTTTGATAAATTGGTAACAAGTTTATCAAAGTCAAATGTCTTTTAGTTTTTAAAAACTTGAAACCCAATAAAGAAAAATAATTAAACTTTGGGAAGTCGAAAAAAAGCACTTGTTGAAAATGCCCCAGAAAGCCAAACCCTCCTCTCCTCCTCCCTTTTTAACCACCTGTGGACTGCGTTTCTCGTATCTTGTATCTTCCATCTTGTATCTTGTATCTACAGGGATATGACTGTGAGGATCCGAGTGCTTTGTCCTCTTTCCTGCCTACCGTTCTCCTTTCTTTCTGTCTACCCTTTCTTCCGTCTTCCGTCTGCTGTCTGCTCTCAGACGGCTTTCTTTTATTTATTTATTCTTTCTGCTTTCTTTCGCTTTGGTTTTTGGTTTTCCTATTCTGTCTCTCCCTGTCTCCCTGTCCCACTGTGTGTGTCGCCATTCCCGAGCTTTTTCATCTCCCTCCCTTTTGCTCCCTCTAGCTCCCTTTGTGCTTTCTGTTGTTTTTTTTCCTGCCTTTCTGTCTTGCTTCTCTCGCTCTCGCTCTCCTTTTCTTTCATTTGCCTTCAATGCAATTATACTGGATAAATATCTTCTTCCGTTTTAGCTGTAATTACAAAAGTTTAATTGAGTTTTCTCGGCTCGTTGTGTTCTTTTTTTTTTTTTCTTTCTTTCTCGTGCTTCTGAATCTTCTGTTGTTGTTTTTGTAGAGAGAGTAAGAGGGGGCGTTAGGAGCTCAGGCGCTGAGCGGCGGGGAAGGAGAGGGTGTGGCCAAAGAAGTTTCGCCCCAGCATTCGTCCTGAAGTTGTCGCCGCGGCTGCTGTTGACGTTTCGTCCTTCCCTTCCCTTCCCTCACGCTACTACTCTCTCCCTTACACAACTACGATACAAATACACAGATACATTTACAGTTACAGATACATATATAATATCCTTTTTTTTGCAAAAGTATCTGGCGCTCTTGTTATTGTTGATGTTGCGAAATAACGGGAAAAAAGAGTTGCCGTTGTCAGGCTGCCTATCTCCTGGCCACGTGATTGTTTTCCTTGCCTTTGCCGGGCCTCTGGCAAACACTTTGTTAACACCACCCACTCCTGACACCCCACCACCCCACCACCTCCTCAAGGACAGCGTATAATAAAAAGTGATTAAAACAGAAAATAAAGCTGCAATGCCAGCCGCAAGAATTATTGATAAAAAAAAAACGAAAAGCTAAAATCCACTCGAGGGATTAGGGAAAATAGAGAAAACTTCGCCAATGGAAACTGAAAATCTGGCAGGACATCGTCATTTTGGCTCAAATTAAAGAACAACAAGGAAGATTTATCGAGTAGAAGATAGCCGGTACTCGAATATTTTGCTTATCATATTTTAAGGTTTCATCATTGTCATTGAAAGGAAGTTTAAGACAAATGAATATCCGGTACTTACAATATTGGCTTCCTTTTTTTGGAGCCTTTCTTTAAAGGGCAGACTGAAGAGGGCAGACGATTATAGGATAATTGTTTACTGACCAAAAATAATTTCTTAAGATAAATAATTTAATACTTTATAAAAATTTTATAATTCTAAAAATAACTACCAGAAAAAAAATTGTCCTGGATTTGAATATCATTGGAACATCGACTTCTACCAAAATTTGTATTTGAATAGATATAATATATTTATTTAGAATATATATATTTTTAAATTAATTAACAATGAAAATTAAACAATAAAAATTGTTTTTTTTTTGAACCATGTGTTTTAACGAAATAATGGTCTGTTTTATAAATAAAATTGTCTATTTCTTTGAAAGTACAAACTATTAAAAAAAATAAAAAATTATAAGTTGTTAAAAAAAATCTATCCTACACTTTATACAAATAACACCTTAAATTAAACTAATATAAATACTTAATTTATTTCATTTTATTTCATTATATTTTTATTTGCATGTTTAAATTTTCATATACAAAAATATTTAATAATATTTAATGATAATAATACTTTTTAAAATGGTTTAAGAAAAAAAAATCATTTTAGCATACCGTTCCATCACTTTACTATAAGCTTATTGTTTTTTATTACTAAGATTTTGAAGATCTTGTTAAAATGTCTACTTTTGGGCAATCAAAATTCGGATTTCCTGCTCCTGCCTTTTATTTATTCCTTGAACTTGGACCTGGTTGGCTTTTTCCAGACCAACTCCCAGGGGGATGGGCCAACCGAGGGCCCAACCTATTTGACGTATGAAGCTAAAGTCAATTTATATTTTAATAAATAGGGAAAGTGTTGAGCGGCGTCACAGGCACGCATCGCAAAAAAGCGAAGGAGGATACTTAATTTATTCATTGCAAATTTACATGCTCATGTTTGCAAATTTAAAAACTGCTCACACCCATGTGTGACGGAGTGGGGAGTGCTCTGAAGTTTATTCAGAGCAGACTTTCCCTTTAGTAATATGTAAATCGAATTGCCGTGCCAGCCCTGCACTTTCCCGACCGCCACACATGCATCCTCTATATACTCACATATCTGCCGATCTGCTTCCACTCGAGAGATATGGTATAGTCGGGCATTTACATTTCCATTTACATGCATATCGCCGAGTTAACCCAACAAACTGCCAGCCAACTTAGTGATATGATTTCGCTGGAATCCACTTGCTAAGTTAATCCGAAAATGGCTCTATAGTGTGACCAGTTTGATGTCAAGAAGTTGGGGGATGTAACTGAATGAAAACATAAATAAAATCAAATTAATTAAGTTTTGTTGAAGGACCCTGCAGCATGGTTTAACTACTCTTCCAAGAAATATTTAAAAATCTGATTGAAAAAGTGTGACCAGATGAGGGTTTAACGTAATTATAATTTATTATTGGGTATTATGGGAATATAGAAATTATTTTTATTTTCATTATAATTATTATTAAAACGAAAATATAATATACCTATTAGAATAGAGCATATATTTTATATATTTTCATATTTTTCATTTGGAATAACTAACCTTAATGTTTCTGTTCTGTTCTGATGGGATGGCTTGTAAAGATTTATTAACTTTATCACAAACAAAACAAATATATTTTCAAATCCATTAAAAAAATTAATTTTTGATGTTCAATTCGACATAAAATTTTTTGTTTCTATAAAACTTTCTATCTAGTCTTGATCATTTATTTTTTGATGCAAAAATGTTTATGGACATCCTAATTCAGTCAAATTTTTTTTGGGTTTGGTTTTGGTAAACAAACAATGAAAGGTGAAAATGTGGGATTTTCTCGAAAAATAACTATTTATGATTATAAATGAAACAAATTTTGTATGTTAAAAAGAAAAATATAAATAAAATATATATTGTTTGGCATATTTGGCAGACAGTGTGCCCAAAACGGTTTTGGATATAGGAGACAAGGTTTTACAACGTTTAACCATTTTTTTTTCAATTATTTAAATAAAATGTATATTTTACTATTCCGTTACCAATATTTGTGTAGATTTATTTACAATTCGAATGTAAATGGAATATTATTAATGCATCATCTCAATAATATTTCTGGTATTATGGTTAATATTTTGTATTTGTTCGTAGTGTTTGCAGGAATCCCACGATTGAAGTGGACGGGCGACAGGGGCGTTTCAAATCTAATATAATAAATTACATACGCTCGAGTAATCTAATATTTATGATGAAAGTATACCTAAGCATAAAGCACTCGGGCCGAAAGAAGGCATAACCAGACTTATCCACACCCATTTCATATGCATTGAATGAAAAGAAAATTCGCACACATCGAGTGGGGGTGGTGCGTGGGTGGATCGGTGGGTGGCGTGTGATTCAGTGGATGGTTTTGTGCGGCACTCCTGTCAAAACAAATCCGTAAGAGATTACATTAAAAGGCGCATTTGGACAGCTCAATCGCAAAATAGCAAAACATTCCTCCGGCATCCTGGCAGTCGGCAAGCGGCAGTCGGCAGTCGGCAGTCGGCATGCGGGTCCTGTATTCAGTATCCTGTATCTGGGAGATATCCCCAATGGATTTACTGAATGCCAACACCCAAATCAAATCTGCAAGCCCCCTGCCCGCCGTCGCAGACCTTCGTCCCTGCAAATGATGGAAAGTTCCCTGATGCAAGCTGACAGTAGTTTTTTATTACGAATTCATGTAATCTTTCTACGTGGTTCGCTTTTTTAAACGGCCAATCCGACACTTTTTCCTCTACTCTCTCCACTTTCTTTGCTTTCTTTTTCTTCCCTTTTCTCCCGGTTTTTCCTTTTCTGTGAAATGGAGCAGAGGGATATAAAGGTGGTTGACAAGCTGGAACCTCGATTGATTCAATAAGCGATAAATTATGTTAATTTCTGCCCGCCTCGGGGCTCCTGCCAACAAAAACAAAAATAGTTCAATTCAGATTGATGATTTTAGGCAGATTGATATTGGAATATATACTTGGGAAAATAGTTTTAAGTAATGAATATTAATGACGCGTATTTTGCCAACAAGAAAGTGAACTTTATTTACAAAAAGTCTTTTTTTTTATGTCAACGAATTTAGTCAGAAATGAAGCAATAACTCTGTGAATGAATTTTCTCAGCCATTTCTTTGTTTTCAGAAATTATTAAATTCTTTTTGTAATTTGTAAAAATTATCATTGTATTCTAAACTCAAATTTAGGAATTTCTCTTAAAATATTGAAGGTATTTCTTTTGTTTTTCTTCCATGACAACTTTTAATTTATTTTCAATTTACACTTTTTGTCAAAAAGCTTGTTAGTAAGTTTACAGAACAAAATTATGTTTAGTATTTAGGTAATATCAGATTGAGTTTTTTTAAATAAATAAAAAATAACAAAGATAATTAGATATTAATTAAGATTTTGGGCTTTGCAAAAATATTTTGATTTGAAAATTTCGGTATATAATATCTTAGTTATTTTTTTATACAAAATATAACACCTGGGTTATTTTCATATTATTTTTTTATATTAGTTTAATTAAATTGTTCTTTAATACAAAATATAACTAGTAGGGTGTATTTGATACCTGGCACTCGTTTTTAACGACGGAATTGCTGGCTTCACTTTAAATATAAAATATATATTTGTAAATAGTCTTTAATAAATTCCAAAATTATTTTACTTGTTAATATAAAGAATATATATATAATATACAAAATAAAACCTTTTTGGAAATAAATTCGTAAATTTGTGTCACGTTTTCCCCCAGACTTTATGGCAAACAGATAAAAGTATTTAAATCTAAAATATAGCTTGGAAACCTCTACAGAGAACTTCAGTTAACATTTAATACCACCTGGAAGGACTTGGGTGGCCCTTGCTGCTTGCTCCTTGGTCCTTGGTCCGTTTTGGCACACATAACTTCACTTGATGCGATTCCTTGCATATAACCAAACTTCGGTTATGGCCATCTTGTGTGACTTGGCCGTAAGCCGACAAATCAGCTTAGATGGAGTGCGATGCCGTCGACGGTGCCGATGTCCTGGCAGGACAAGGACTTTGAGCAGGACTCGGACTGAGAATCGGGGAATCAGGATACAAACAGAGGAGCCAGGACGAGGAGGACGGACATTACTTAGGAGAAGCACTTCCACCCTTTTGGGCCGAACTGAGCCGACAGTTGAACTGACAATCTGAAGGACCTGGCAACCGCAAGGAGCCTTTGTCATGCAAAGAGCAAAGTGGGCGCACAGCCGCAGTGCCACGCCCTCAGAATTGACTGGTACAAAGGCCGGGCCAGGTGCCAGGTTCCAGGTTCCAGGTTCCAGGTTGCAGGTGCCAGGAGAAGGCGCAGGACTTGTTCGCAGGACCTCCACCTCTATAAATTGTAAAACTATTTTCAATAACAGCACACAACAAGGATGCTCGGGGCTGAGGTCCCTGATTATTTGCCTTCTACCTTGACACGAGGACACCACGACACTAGGACGAGAATCCTTTGTGTCCTCCCTCGCAATCATCGCCCGGATTCGTCCTGTTCCTTTCCTTTCCATACTCAGTAGTTTTCAAAATCATCAATTTGATTTTTTGGTTGTTCGATTTTAACAAATAATTCGGAAATATATTTTTATTTCATTAATTGTATTTTATTTAATAATATTATTTATTAGTAAATAAATTTAATCATTTTATTTATTATTTAAAAATTAACTTCATTATTTAATTTTTATTTTTGTCTTTTGGATATGCGAGAAAGAAAACAAAGTTTAATTAAAAAGTTTATTACAAATAATACATAAATTAATTTATAAAAATCAATTCATAAGAAATAAAACAGCAACCGATTGACTAAAATATGCACGAAATTAATAATTAAAATTCGATTGCTTTGTTTCATTTTGAAATAATAAATATCTTTAAGGTAACAGTGATATTTTACTAATTTCAGCAGATATTCAAAGATTAAAAACTAAATTCACATAGCTACAAATTAATTTGAATCACAAATAATAAAAAAAATAGAAAATATATAAAAATATTTCTCCCAAATTTTTCATTAATAATAATGAATCTTTTCTCCCCTAAAATATAGATAGTTTCATTTATTCAGTTTATAAGACCAATTATTTGAATTTATTTGTATGTTTTAGAGAGGTGTATTTTTTTATTTTATTCAATATATATTTTTAGCGGGTATCCCGTAGTCTGAAGACAAGGTGTTGCTTTGGCTTTTGCTTTTTTTTGTCTTTGGGAGGCAAGTGGAAAACTCGACTTTGGGCAACTTTATAGACGTTCCGCACAAAGGCGGGGGTGTCTCTTTTTTTCGGGGACAGGGAAGGGATGGAAGACTGAAGACTGAAGAGAGACGAGGTAGAGGAAGGCTGGTGGGAAAGGGGGAAGGGTCTAACAAAGTTTATTCTTTCTGCCATACAATTTGATGCTTTTTTTGCCCATTTTGTTTTTTGTTTTGAGGCATGTTTTGTTTTTTGTCTTTTGGTAATTTAGCATATTCCTTGCAGGACTTGTTGTCCTTGTCTGCTGTGTTCTTAAGTTTTGCTTCACCGTTTGCGGTGTGCAAATGCAAATTGCTTGGCTTGCATATTTCCAACCTGAGTCCCATCGTCCCAACGTCCCGGAATCCTTGGAGATCCTTTGGAAGGAGCCAGAGGTCCGCCGGAGGGGACGAACTGAAGTGCGGCCAGCCGCATTGATGGTTCCATCTTAGAGCCATCTCCCAGGTAAGTGGCTTCTTTTCAAATGCACTTCTCCGCTTCCAGGACGAAAGCCAGAACAACGAGGACGTAAGACCGAGAACCGAGGACCGAGGACCAAGGACGAGAAATCAATTCGCAAATAACTCAAAGTTAACTCAATGAACCCGGAGGGAGTTGACAGGACGAGGGTTCGGGAATTTATTGGGTTGGGCGTTTGCCAGGCTTAATGAAGCGGTTTCCTAAAATATTCCCAGATAATTGAATACCTGATTGCAGTTGCAAAGGTTGCAATTACAATTGATAAAATCCGACATGCAGCTCTTTATTTTTTCACAACTTCTTTTTCATCCTCATACCCGGCATCGTCCTTTTCGTTCAACCATTTCAGTTTGAATAAATAGTGGGAACTCGCTTCAGTTGTTGTCTTTTGGTCGTGTGTCCAGATGTTTTGATTCACTTTTAATTCATTTTACTGCCCAGCCACTCCACCCACCACCACCTCATCCACCCTTCCGCCCTTCCGCCCATCTGCCCATCCGCCCACCACGCCCTTCGAGTGCTTTTCCAACTGTTATTGTTTCACCAATTGTTGTTTTTCTAACTCGTGTTGTTGGATTTTCCTCCAAGTTGCTATTAAGAAAAACGCCTCCAAGAATAATCGACCAAACGGCCGGGAAAACGAGGAACACACATGGAAAAAATATATTCCAAAAGCCAACACCATTAATTTTATATAATAGTAACAAAAAATTTATATTTGAATAGTTGTTTTTGGCTAACAAAAAATTAAAAAGATGTATTGGAATACTTAAAGTTGGAAGTTAACATTTTTAAACTTTCAACTGAATAAACTTTTTCTGACAAATTGTACAACAAATTTTTTAATAAATGAAAATGTATTACAGAAACGCTATTCTGTTTTCCTAAATTGTGAATTTATGTAAAACAAATTAACGGATACTAACATAACTGATATTTTTAATTAATTAAAGACATTTTATTATTAATTTCAAACCAATTTATTCAATAATTTTAAACAAATGATTTATGTTTTATAAAAAAATATTTTATTTATTCAATATAAACTTAATTTTATGACAATAATGTGGTGGTGGTGGCTGCGTGACAGTATAGGAGGCAACTATCGGTAAGAGTGCAGTTGACCAGAATGATGGAGCTATGAAGCGAGTTGTAGTTGAGAAATTCATTAACTTTGTTTTTGGATAAAATTAGGAAAAAGGAGTCGGCCTTCTGAAATTTCGATGGGTCAAGTCTGACAGTCGTTGAGAAATGAATCTGTTAAGGTAAATCTGAACGTTGGAATTTTATACTATTATAATTTTATACTATTTAAAATACCTAGTCATTAAATTCATTAATTAAAATAAATAACAATTACCTAGTCTATTTATCTTAAATATTACATATTTATCAATACCTTATATAACATACAACATTATTCTTAAATAAAATTAAATTTTTTAAGTTAATTGTTTTTTAAGCTTATTTTAAATGTTTAAAAATAATTGATTAATTGAACTAATTCAACTTTTTGGCATTCAATATTTTGCTGATTTTTAACTACAGATAAAAATACACATTTAGGAATATTATAAATTACTAACCATTTTTGTTTTTAATAAATATTTTAATTTGTATTATATTTAATATATTTTATATATTTAACACTTGATTGTTTCAGTTTTAAATATTTTTTTTCATTTATTGTATGAATCATCATTGGATCTTGAAAATGAAGAGATTTTTAGGGTTATTAAATTTAAAGCTTATTAAATTATGTATTAAAAGTGTAAAATTTCTAATATAAAAAAGTGTTTGAGTATAAATTAAGGATTACTAAAGTCAGTTTAAATAAATAAGCCAAATGGTGTTAGGTTTTCATTTATTGTCATGATATAAATACTTATTTTGATTTAATTATATTTTATTGTAATTAAATATATGTCTACATAGATTAATTTATTGTATTCAATTTGGTTCATATTTTTTTGTAGATACATACATTCTTTTGCATATAGAAAATATCTTGTTTTCCTTTCCAATATCCAAAACCTTTTCGCTTGATAAAAATGTGTATAAGGTGGATAAATTTTTGATTGCCCTAAAAAAGGGTAACCAAAATGTGAAGAATATTTTTCTTAGTGTGGTGGTGGCATTGTGGTGCCCCTTGATATCCTCTGACCACCTCCCAGCCCCCTCCCAGTCCCCTCCCAGAAATGTATCCGCTTCCTTGGGCTCGCCTCGAAATGCAGCCAACCAGCCGGCAATAAAAATATGATTGTATTTTCGCTTGAGTTGTTTTCATTTCTCGATGATGTCGAGGATGAGGGTCAGGACATGGCCGGGACATGGACCTGGAGGTCCTGTGTCTGCGGCCGAGTCCTCAACTCAGAGTCCTTCGTCCTTGGTCCGTGGTCCTTGGTCCTTGGTCCTCAATTCTGACCCAATGCATGGTTAAATCAGGCGAATGCCAGCGGTCGAGCATTGAACTGCTTGGCGTTGTTTTTCCATCGCCGCTTTTGTTTTGTTTTCCCTCGGTTTTCCCTTCAATTTCCCCCAGCCGATCTCATTTTTGAAATCAGGACGGCAACTCTCGCATATTCGCTACATTACATTTCTCGTTGCCATTAATCGTGCATCTCAGGATCCGAGAACTCGCAGGACATACACAGGGCTGACGTCCGATTCCGGGTCCCCCATCCCCCAGTTCATTTCCCATTTATATTCCATTCCCTTCGAGTGTCTCTCTTGTATTTACTCGAGTGATGTAATTTTTGAATAGCTTAGGGCATTTCAAAAATGTTTAGCAAGGCAAATCCTTTTTAAACGTCGATTTTCCCCAGGTCCTCTTGTGTTTTTGTTGCGGTCTGTCGGGCACTTTGCATACACATATGCATACGTACGAGTATATGCTCTATTATTGTTATTAATAATCATAAATCATATTATTTTTTTCCCATGCAGGGCCATGTTCGTCTGAAGGAAATTCATTCAAAGGCATTTTGATGTAAAGAACGCACTTTACCACTGGTAAGTAGGAAGTAAAACGATTTACAGCAATAAAGAAAGAAGCTCTTGTTTTAGATGGTTTTACAACACTGTCTTAAACACAGCCTTAAAAAAATAAAAATATAGACCTAAGTCATTGTTGTTGATCATTGGCTATTGATTAAATGAAAAATCGATTCTTTTCTGATACCATAAGAGATGAACCTTAAATGGTATAACTCAAAACCGATTAATATTAAATTTTGTCATCTCCGGCCTTAAAAAATATCTGTAGTGATAGAAAAAATATGAGAACTCGAATTAAAATAATCGAAATCAGTTTAGAAAAACATATTCTTCAATACTTAGACACGCTTAATACTAAGTAATAATAAAATATGGGGATTTTTGAATGTTTTCAGCCTAAAAAACAATGGAATCAACTATGGAAACTCTTTGGGCTTAAATTTAAAAATAAACAAAAATCGCAACTTCTGTTTGTAAACTAATAATAACTATGAAGAACAACCGGAAATTATCCAACACTGTGTCAGAAAAAAAATTGAGACAAAAACTGGAGAGTGTATACTTATAACCTTCCCCTCTCTGCTGTGAAACAAAGAAAGTGGCCAAACACAAGAAACAAGAAAACAAAAAATGACGCAAACAAATTTGTAATGAAATTTTGTATGCTGACATTTCGAAAAATTGCTTTTTAACCTTTGTGCCATGCCGCCGCCTCGTTTCGTTCCCAGAAACTGCAGTTACTTCGTGTGTGTCAGTGACATGTTAGACGTGTATCTGTATCTCGACTCCTCGCCATGGGTGATCCAACGTACTGGAGAAGGTCGAGGACTGTGTCCCAGCCAGGACACTTTTACACAGCGAGAAAAGTTGGCTTGCATTCTAGTCACGAGCGCAGTTCATAGCCATTGTTCAGAGTTGAGAATCTATTTAAAAGTTTCTTAACAGTGTTGTAAAGCAATATGCGACTCAAATTGTGGAGAATAAAGCATCTTTCAAGGTGACTTTTTTTTACTGTTTAATTTGTTTTATTTCGAATTTTTTAAATTCATTTAATTTAATATAAAGATATATAAGATATAAAATAGTACTATTTTCATATTAAAAAAGATTACCATTTTACATACTCATCCATTTTCGATGTTTTTTTTGAGTGTAGGAAAGCAAAGTTCTGTGTGCAGCTTGCGAAAATCTGTAAACCGAAAAGTCTGTGACATGTTTTTAAGTTTCTCGGCTTGGCATGCAGATTATTATTAGGTTGTCCGTCCGTCTGTCCGTCTGTCCGTGTGTCCGTCTGTCCGCCAGTTTGTTCATCTCTTTAGCTCCGTACACGGCTGTCGCCTGCCAGGTGAGTCTCCGAAAAACTTTGCCCATGTCCAGTGACATTGGGTGAACTTCCTGGGGGGCCCAGAGCCCCATAGAGTTGGATGCAGGGGCGTCGTTTGAAAGGGGTCTGGCCTGTGCCATAAGTTTTGTTCTAACAAACCAATTACTCGCACCAATTTCCAAAACAGGCTCCGTGGATGGACGCTGCATGATGGAAGAGTTCGACTTTGAGATATCCAAAAAGAAATATCTATATATATCACAAGATATGTATATATGTATATCTGCAGACGAAAAGAAAGAGAGGCCGTGAGGCGGTGGAAGAGAGACAGACTGACGCTGAAGAAAATACAAATACGACTTTGAGTTACTTTTTCATTATTTTTCCAAAGAGTTTGTCCTTTGGCGTGTGCAACACTCATGCAACTGGCTACACTGAGAGAATTATGGTAATTGCTTGGAAAAAATACATTTCTTGGGGTTAAATATCAGTTAAACTTTTAAATAGTTTAAATAGTTATTGTTTGCCTTTTATATTATCTGTAATACGAAAACTTAGCTATAATTTGTGTCAGTGTAAGTCCTTTCACCCTCCAACTCTTCTCCTGTGGCAATGTGTGTGTTGCAATGTTCAAAACATTGGCAGATGTCGCCGCACTAGCAAAAGTTACGAGAGCGGCAAGTAAAGAGTGGCACAGGAAAAAATATATGGGATGGTTAGGGAGGTCCTGGAGGGTCTAGGATGGTCTAGGATGGTCTAGGGAGGTCTTGGAGGGTCTAAGGAGGTCCTGGATGGTCTAGGGTGGCCCAAGGTGCTGCTGGGCATTTTCTGTGGGTGGCTGCGTTTGGTTTGTCTTCGGTGGCGCAGACAAGACATGCCAACCAGCCAAGTCAGCCGTCGTCGAGAACCAAAAAAAAAAATTCAAAACACATCCATATGAAAAAAGTTGTTTCAAGTTTTTCTTTTTGTTTGTATGTTTTCTAAAATTTCGTGCTTTTGTTGTTTCTTTGATTTTTCCCTCCGGTTTTCCACCCACTACCCGAATTTTCTCTAACCTCCCAAATATTTTTTAGTAAAATGAAGAAAATGAGAATCTTAAACATTTTTTGCATCAGGAAGATAATTATTCACTATCTGAGATACAAATATTAAATAATAAATAACTTCGTAACTGGTTAAAAAAATAATTAAGAATTCTTATAAATTGACTTTTTATCTTTAAGGAATTGAATATTAAAAAATAATATCTGGGCTATAATTTATTTTTTTATAAAGTTTCAAAGACTGAGTTTTGTTCCCTATAATTTAAGAGAAATATTTTTTTCTTTATAATTCAAGAAGAATATATTTTATACAATGGTTGTCTTTTCCAAATTCAATTTTGAAATATAAACTACAAAAAAATTTTTTTTATTAAATTGCATTCCTAATTCTGAAGCTTTCCAAACGTTATAGAAATTGAATTCTATTTAGAAAGTCATTAATTTGTTAAAGCCATTATTTAGCTATTAAAAAAGCATCCAAACTATTAAATATCTAAAGTGATTTATTAATATTAATGTTAAAAGCCTTTTAAATCTTGTTATTGAGATTCCTTGGTCGTTAGCATTGGTGTGAGAAATTGTCAAGGACCTGCTGGCAAAGGATCGCTTAAGGAGGAGCAACTTCGGAGGAGATCTGACATGTTGCATGTGTGGCAAGTGGCAAGTGGCATGAGGCATGTGGGTGTCACCGCCTGCGGTTGTTCTTAGTCCTGGATTAAGACACATTTTTGAAGGGATAGAGGGTGTCCTAGTGCGACATAATCTCCCCCCTTTAGCCGCTTAACTTTTTCCACTTGCATTTTGGCCCCGCTTACAGGATATTATGGAGGAAAAAATGTAAAAAGAAGCGCATGTTGTGTGCGCGTTGTAAAAAGTTTTTAATTTTTCTTTTCAAACATTTAACTAAAAGAGCAAGTTTAAGCCAAATCCCAGGCCCTGCCCCTTGAAAGGAAAAACAGAAAAGATGGAAAATGAGAATCCGCATCTTCCTTTTGGCTCGAAACTCATAACTTTGGCCTGGAAAATATCACACGCATAAAACAACATACGATGCAATCTGCCTGACGTCGACTGCACTTTTGCCACCCACCACCCACCGCCCACGCAACGCCACCTATCCACTATACCACCCACTACCCCACCCAACGCTCCCACTCTCCTCGCTGGTTTTCCTGCGATTTTCTTGGATGTTGGGGGTTTATTTTTCTTTTAATGAAACAGTTGTTGCCCGACGGCATTATGACGATTATTATTATTATTATGAGGCATGCAAAAGTTGCCGTTAAAGCAGCGTGTAAAATAATATTTACTGCAACTTTCCGAAGCAGCTTTTCATTCCAAGAGCCTCTGGCCTGGCTTAATTAAATTTCAGAATTCGGATTTCAGATTGAAAGCCAAAGCCAAAAATCCAAGCTGAGAGAAGACCGCCAAAAACGCCATAGACTGTGCCCGTTCTCTGCCAAATTAATTGAGTCGCTGGGAAAGTATCCTTAGTTTCGATCCCCCATTTAGCCAGCCAGCCAGGATGTCGGGAAGCCTTGGAAAATTCTTTAGCCTTCGCTTCGGAAAATTCTCAGTTGACGAAATTAATTTCCCTTTGTTGTACAAAATGCCATGAAATTTATTTTGGAAAGTGTGAGGCCACAGATTTGAATGCACTATTTTGATTTTGATTTTGATTTCGGTTTTTCATTTGATTCTGTTGTGGCTGCCAGAAGCCTTTCGATTCCGTTTGGTCCTTGCCCAGGATTACAGCCCCTCCCTCTTTCCCCACATTGCCAAGGACAACGGCGGCCATCAACATTTTTGCCAAGAGCACTTTTTTGTCTTCGCCAGTCGGAAATTCTAATTCATACTTTGGTCATAATAGGAGCTGTTTTCAGTTCACAAATTTAAGTTTATAGAGAAAATCGTTCCACATATTTATTCAAATATTAATATTTTTTTCGGAAACTTTTCATTGTATTTGTAAATTGTGAACCTGAACCTAAAGTTTAGACATTTTCCAATCAAATAATTTACATTTTTTCTTATTTCTAGCAAAATACACATAAATGCTATTTCCAATTTAATAGTTTTTTTAGGGTTTTCTTTAAAATAGCTGAAAATTTAGCATATTTCTGCAAAATTACTGAAATCGCGAAATTACTAAAATATTTTATTTACTCCCTCGAAGAACTGCATAAACCAATTAATTTTAAATCTTTATAAGAAATTCTTTTCCATTCTGTTTATATTTTGTTTTTAATTAATCATATTGAATGTATTATAACAAATAGGTATTTGCGATTTTTTTCAAAGAAACCTTTCCTATTTATTATAGTGGAATATATATTGTTTACTTTTAAAGTTCAAATGCGCCGGAATATTTTATTTGAAACGTAGATTTTTTATCAGATTAATTAATCAATTAAATGGATAAAGTCTTATTTATTACATATTTAGAACTCAGCTTTGAATATTGTAAATTTTTATTCAAGTATCAAAAAGCCCTTAAAGCCTGAATGTAAAAAGTGCAGTTCGGCTGACTAATTGACTTTCGATGGTGGGTAATTTGTAAATGGCCAGGGAGATCCTTGGCCTCAGACTGGCCGAAAATAAAGGACTCGGAACAGAGGTCCTTTGGGGCTGTGCCGCCATAATCATAGTCCAGGATGGATGGAAAAGTCTGTCTGGTGCGATAAGAAACGGGTCCTTTTGTAGTTTGTCCTTTTGACAAGAATAGCTGTCCTGGGCTCTGGGAGCTGCTGCGGCGAGAAAACAGGATGCGGGCTGGTGCTGTCGGGTCCTGTTTTTGCTCCTGTGGCAGGAGTGTCACTGGCAGAAGTCGTCCGCTTTTTGGTTGGCTAAATTCAAATCATCTAAAACAATTTGACATTAACATTAACGAGAGCAATCGGTGGGCGTATCGATGCCGATGGCTCCTCATTAGTTTCTCCCCTTTCGTCCGATTTGGCAGGACTTTATGATGACGTCAGCCCCAGCCCCCCATGTAATGGAATTCAATAAAAGCCAAAAGTGCAGAAGGCAACCGTTTGACACGAAATCCAATAGCTCCGCCCCACGGCTATTGACTCTGCCTGGAGCGAGGGGGTTTTCCGAGGCTTTCCGGGGCTTTTCCAGGACCTTTGCCCCCCTTCAACCCCCACCACAGTCCCCCCAAATGTGGCATGAAAACTCATCAGCCTGTCGCTTGTCGGGCTCATTTGTTAATTTTCAGCAATATCGACGAGTGGCCGAAGGATGTTGCAAGTCCTGTCTCCTGTCCGGCGTATCCTGTCTCTTGTCTCCTGCCTCCAATCTGGGCAGTCCGAAACATTTAACATACGACGGCAATATATCCTTTTGGAAAATGACAAAGGACCCACGGGGTCCATCAGCTTCAAAAGGAAACAATGTCTTGGTTTTCAAGATTCATTTTTCAATAATTAAATTTATAATTTAGGGAGCAAGGTTGACTTATCGATTTGTTATCGATTATATCGATTAAATAATTTTTTTTGATAAATACTGAAATTCTTAAGAGTGCAATAAATTAAAAGTTTGTGATTTTAGGGATTTTGTGTTGTTTTATCTATTTTTGGTAATTGGTAATGAAAATATTTAAAAAGCCTATATTTTTTTATTCCACACAACACAAATTCTACGAAAAATATATAGAAAAAGTACCTTTAAAAACATCTTCCGCTTATGTTTTTATAAAAATTGTACATGTGTATTTTATGTTAAATATTAAATTTAAACATACTTTACAATCTTAAAAAAATTAGTTAAAATGGAAATATAATTTTCTTTTACTTACAATATGATGCTACATTAGCTTTAAGAATAAATTCATATTTGGGCAATATTTTTGTAATACTCAATTATATTTAATTCTTTTCTATAAAACATTTTCGACCTTCAATAAATATTTAATTTCGTTTTAAAAAATTTTTATAAAGCTTTTCTGAAGATTTACTTCAGATTTTCACCTAATGGTTGATAATTCTGAAGAATATCGATTTTTCTATGTTATATAATAACATGTTATATAATAATATAATAAAAATATTTGTAATAAAAAATATTATTTTAACGCTTTTATGTTCTAAGCTGTGAAGCATATAAATATAATAAATAAAAAGGTGTTAAAAATTATGTAAAATCATTTTTTAATTTAATTTTATTAAAATTAATATAAATATTCGGTACAAATGTTGATCTTTTTCACCTCTAATACTCTATGGGAGATTCCCGAAAATCCTGGAGTCAGAGCTTCCAATGTGACCGCATTTGCGATGCAACTTGGTCGCAAACTTCCTGCACGCAGTCTCATTAACCCCTAGTTACCCCCACCACCATTAACCCTTAAGCACCTTTAGCCTACTACCCTTAACCCTTGAACCCCTTAACCCCAGGCGTTGGTCAATTCGCACCCGGCCTAATCGAGAGTCAGGAGGCCAGTTCGATTGCCAATTGCCGGCAAACGGGCAAATAACTCGGACAATCCGTCAGGACTACGAAATGGAGTTGGGATTGGGATTGGGATTGGGGATCGGAATGGGAATTGGTCATTAGCTCTATATTGGGAACTGGAACGACTGACTTGGCCCGATAATCACATTGGATTTGGCCAGAACGGTTCAACTAGGAGCTGCAATTTCCATTCAAATTGTTTCCGTCCTTAAATTCCTGCGTATAATCGCCTTAAAATTGTATAAGTTTCTCGATTTTAATTAAAGTTTTTATTTTTAGGCGAATTTAATTTAATGCCAGTATTTGGCTTTAATTTTTTTTATCAGTGTTTTTATATTTTAATATTAATATTTTTAAATTATATATTTTTTTAAGTAGTTTAGGGTTTTTCTAGATAGTATTTTTATAATTTAATACCCATTGATTAAATAAATATAATCATTTTCTTACTTAATTTAATTTTGTTTTTAAGGGATTTGTATTGTTAAATGAAATAAGCTTATTTGTTTAGGCTTTAAAAATGTAATTTAAAGATTTATTTATTCTAATTAGTATTAGAAATATAATATTTCACCTGTTAAGGGTATCACCTAGCTGCTTAAAAAAAAATTGACTTTATGCCATTATCCAGTCGGGAACTGACTTTATTTTTAAGAGTCAAGTTGTCTCAGGACGAGGAAAGGACAAAAGGACGGAACGACGAAAGGAGCAGCAAGTCGCTTTTATTGCATTTGCTCTGGAAGAGAGTGGCCGGGGGTGGGATGTGCCATTCCCTCTGATCCTGCCAGGATGTCGATTCCAATAAACGGGACCGGCATTAACCCATGGGTGTCTGTGTGTGGACGGTTGTGGGTGGGTGTGGCATATGTGGGCTATCTGCCATCGCCTGCCACTTTAATTAATTTCTTTAAGTTCATTAACGTTTGACTTGCTGGGGGGACAGTACACATGAGTACAGTGCGGAACAAAACAGACAAGCATCAGACAGCAAATGGGCGGCGATATTGGAAAGGCACTCTCATTCGCCATTTGACGACATTGTCATCCTTGGAAGTCCTTGCCATTTATCCGCTGTCCGCTCTGCCCATTCCATAGTCCACGGTGAGGGCGATTCTCTGCGGGTCCTTTGATGGCTGTTGTGTCACTTTGGTTATCCTTCTGTCACACCCTCTTGGGATTGCAAAAATTAAGATTTGCAGGCGAAAATTGCCACGCAATTTCTTCGCTTGACTGGCTTTTGACCAAAATAATGCGTATTTAATTTGAGCTTGGCTATAGTTTTTTTTTATTTTTTCTTTATTTTTTAAGTAACTTTTTATTTTTGAAATAATTAAATTTTAAATACATTAATAATAAAAGTAATAGTAATATAAATAAAGCACCTAAATGTTAGCTTGTAACTTCTCTTTATTTAAAATCCTTAAGAAAAGTTTCTATCCGATATTTTTCTCCGATATTTTTTAAATTTCTAAGCTATAGGCGCTCTGAAATATTGTAAATATTAAATTATTAATAATGTAAAAAAAAAGTAATTTGTTTTCTAATTCAGTTTGAAATTAATAACTTTTTAATTGATAAAATATATAAAATGGCGTATCGTTTGGCGGCCATTTTTTTGTTCTTAACTCTTAAGCGAAGAGTCTTTCCTTTTCCTTCTATCACTCGATCTTGTCTCACCCGTTCCGCGAGCACTGCTTGGCGTTATCGACTCGCTCGAAGATCAAGAAGCTTACGGTCTCTTTCTCTCCCTTCCGTTCACTTCGCATGCGCTACTAGCTTCTTTTAATATCAATGTGCAAGAGAGATGCAAGGTGGGGAGCACAGCAAAGCAAGCGAACGATAGTTCTTCTCTCTTTCTGTTCACAGTGTAAAGCTTACACTATAAACTAGTGTTGGGTAATCCTAGTTCAATTTGAGGAAAAAGTTCGTTCGTTCGTTTAAAATCAATGAACTAGGTCGTTCATTTAGTTCAATCGTTCATTTTTTAAACTTGCTTAAAGATGCTTAAAAAAAAAAAATGTTATGAATTTATTTCATACAATGCTGTCATTCAAAATTAATATTATTTATTAAATTTATGTCAAAAACACTTATACATATTAATAATAAGAAATAATAAAGAGTTTACAAAAAGATAATATAGTAATTTTAATGCATTAGTTTGATTACTGAAAAGAATATAAGCAACGAACTATATTGAACTATAAAGACAGACCTAGTTCGTTCGTTCAGTTTGGTGACTATTTCAATTTAGTTCGTTCGTTCACGAACGACACAACACTATTAAGTATATTTAGTAAACCGTTTTTAGTATATTTGTGGGGCAATAACCTAAAAAAAAATAATGTAGTATTTAATTAAAAAAGAGTGAGTTTAGAATTATAAAACCCAATGTGACTTAAGTTGGGCAGCACAGAAGCCCAAGCTAAGAAAAAAAATCCCAAGAGTCATGACAAGAATCCATAATCCAAAAATGTCAAGCTTTAAGATCAAGCTGTACGCAGAACTTTACATACATGAGAATTAAGCTTAACTGCATATGTATTGGAAAAAATAAAAACTTCAAAGGTAAACTTAATAAAGGGTGTCTCGATATAAAAAAGGGTGTTTAGTTTCCCCAACACAATTACATATTTCTAATAAATTTAAAATTTTCTTTTGTGAAATTCAATTATCTAAAACAAAATGCTTGGCTCTTATTTTAAAAATTCTACTTAGGAATTATTAAGAGAATTTATGATTTTGCTGTTAATTAATTTAATATAATTAACTAGAATGAGTCTTCTGTTTATTCCTGTTAAGTAAAAACCATAAAATACAATTTTATTTGTAATCAGAGCAATTAAGTTTCCCCGTTCCATGGGCGTGGGCGTGGCAATGATGGTAAATATTAATTGTGTTTGCCGTTTAGTGTACCATGTGGGCATTAAGGAATTCCGGGACACCGAGTTACCAGGACTCTGGGTTTATGTAATTTCTGGCACTCACTTTGGGCTTGACCCCATTCCGCGGCGGGTATCCTTTTGAGTATGTATCGCTGATGGCTCGACTGCATCCCAGGGTCCTTAAACCGTTCGCGTTTCAATTCATTTTTCAAAGCCATTCTGGCAGGATGGCAGCGTGGCAGAATGGCATCCTGGCCAGGCAACACCTTGGCCAAAAAACGCCGCCACCAGCGACTGTTGGGCCATTGGGCCGTGGCTGTTTTTCCAACGTTCGTTTTTTAGCAGCTCATGAATATTCATAGACATGAGCGCCCAGAAAGGACCTCCGATGGCGTGGGCTATCTGACACAGTCAGCATTTCAGGGGCGTTGGCAGATGGGGAGGCGGGCGGACATTATGCCGGCAGTATTTTGAGAATGACCCGCCTTGAGGTCGCGGATGTGGGAATTCAAAAACTGTCGAGTGGCCCACATTTTGCGGCCCCTTCCGGAAACCCATTAAGACGAAGAAAGTGCTTTCCAAAACAGTATTAGATGTGTTTTCGCTTTTCCTGTTGCGAATTATTGCCTTGCTAATAGTTATGGATCCCAAAATGAGAGCTAACCTCGTTTCACTTTAGTTTTTCATCATAATTTCTGACCGACTTTATTAAGAATTTTGCATTTCAAAGAATTACTATTCCCGGCCTTCTTTTCTCGATTCGTAGGGGTTTTGATAATATTATTCCTATTACTGGGTATATTTTCTAAGAAATTATCTATTTTTTACACTTTCCACTAAAATTTAAGGAACTTTATTTCTTTGCCTTCAAGCTTTGATAGAAAAAATAAAATAAGGTTGCTTTTCAATGTTTTTTTTTTTTAAAAACAACTTATTTTTTGTCATAAGAACAGCTCCTTGATAAACAAATATTTTTTTCTTGTTTTTTCAATGTAAAATTATACAACTTTATTGCGATTTAAATATTCATATTTATTTAAAAGTTTTATTAATATGCAATATCCCTCTGAAGATTATCTCAGTCATTACTTATTTGTACACAAAAACACAAGTTTGAATTAAATGACAATACAAGATAAAGATACAAGATACAATAAATAAAGCAACTATAAAAAATAAAAAAAACAATTATATTAAAAAGAAAATTACTTAGGAAAATATAAAAGAATTTAGTTAAAGTATCCCAAGACAGAAATAAACAAAAACAATAAAGATAACTGCTTTTGAGTACCAGGTATGAATATTGTACAAAAATTAAAAAATAACTTCGTGGGATTGTGGTTTCGTGCATGTCTTGAAATATTTGAATGGTTTATTAAAGGAAAAATGTAAAAATAACCGGGAGATCGATCGAGTTTGAAGGATGAAGAGGTCAAGAACCTAACGCGGCTGATCCTTGGCCGGGGCCTGCTGTCCCGGTTGATTCTGCGGCTGATTTTGAGCTTGATTTTGATCCTGCTGTTGCTGCTGCTGAACGTGTTCGATGTCCTGCGGCTGCTTGGCGTCCTTACTGTCCTTGGGCATGGCAAAACGCTTGGTCCAATGACGGGCGATCTTGTCGTGCTCCTTGCGATTGCTCTTATACTGATCGGCAATGCACATGACCAGCGGATCGTCCGGATTGCACTCCCCCATCAGCACGTAGATGGAGAGAAGGACCTTGGCCACGTTCATGACGGGGGACCAGCGCTCGCCGAGTACGTCCAGGCAGATGGCGCCTCGGCTGTCCACGTTGCAGTGGTAGATCCTAGTGGTGAAACGGATGCGAGGCGGCCGGAACGGATAGGCCGGCGGGAAGCGGATGTCCAGCCGGAAGTGGCCGCCCTCGTAGACGGTGCCAGCGGGACCATTAACGCCCGCCGACCAGCGGAAAAGGTCATCGCGATGCATGTCGGCGGAGCAGTTGGGCGGAGGATGCTTGCGGATCTCCTGCAGCTCGCGCTTGATTCGCACCACGCAGCCGCTGAGCGGGGCGGAGAGCATGGGCGAGGAGGCGGAAAGGGTGTTGGTGTTACCGCCAGGGCGCGGGGGGCAGGCCAACACTGGGGGGCGGTGACTGGTGCTGGGGGCTGTCTCGTCCTCCGAACTGGTGATGCTGCTAATCGATGGCACCTCTATGGGTATTTCCGATTCTGCTTCCTCCTGTTCCTGTTCCTGTTCTTGTTCTTGTTCCTGCTCAGCTTCCGCATCCTGTTCCGGTGGATCGCTGGACATCCTGTCGTCTATTGTCCTATCAGAGTTAGGTATCAAAAATATATATACCTATATATATTTTTCCTAGTTTGTGCGGTGGGAATTTGTATGTGGCTCCGTAATCGGTTCGAGTAATTTTGAGATTTTTGTTGAGGCCTTCACATGATTTCCATTTGTCGCAGCCTGTTTGTTCGTTCCCAGAAAACAAGCAACGCCTTTTGGGGCAAAGCTAGTTACTAGATCGGTGATATGTAGACAAAAGGCAACTAAAAGATAATCTAAAAGCTGGCCCGGAACTTCATCGGTCTACAATACATAGTATATTAATTACTAAATTACTTTTAGAAGATGTATTTTAAGAAATGTTTAATTTAAGCTTATTATTTACCCACCTAAGCTAATTTAATAATTATTTCTTAGTCGTACTGTGCGTGAATTAACGCCAACGAGCGTTTAAAAAAATACCGCAAGGTCACACTTGAAGCACTATCGAGCTTTCAAAATAGCGATACTTCGATTTACCGGGAGCAAAAAATTCAAATAGAAGAGGCTTTTCTTTCATAGACTTTTTATTCAATTTTATTTTACATATTAGTTTCATAAACTGTATTTCTAATTTTTCGTTTCCCTTCTCTATCTCTATCCCTATCTTTAGGTCTTTTTAAAAACATTACGTTAACGATAGGTACTTTGCGTTGGTTATCTTGGTACCGAAAATCATCTAGCGTTCCAATTTTCACATTTCCTACATTTCTTTTCGTTTTAATGAACTCCTTCTTATGATATATGTATTATACTTATATGTGCATATATTAAAGATACAAATTAAACAACTTTATACAAAAAGGGCTATAAACCAAATGATTTAGTGTTTTAAGCGCTTTATCAAAGTTACGAGATATTTTTATTTAACTTCAATGAAACATCCTAAATAATGAAAATATGTAAAAGCGCTGGGATATATCTTTGGAAGTAAGATGTTAACGAACAAAAGTTTTGGCCATAGACACAGTATTTTTAGAATTATAAAATAGATTTTGAACGCCATGTTAAGATGGTTGCTCATAACATTCCTTAAGGAATAAATTAATCTAAAAACAAAAAGGGCTTGCCAGCGATACTCACATTTCGGCGGAAGAGATAGAGATGTGCAAGCTTGGAGTATAGTACACTCGAGCTTTCGATAACGAAAAGGCTACATAATATCGACAAACAATCCATCAATTACAATTTTTTTTGTGTTGGGAATTTGTGTTTTTGTGATTGGATAGTATACCGTGCTGTTTCTGTCACGTTTGGTTTTACCTGTCGGTGTTGGCTTGTTTGTAATTTTCACTTTTTCCCGAACCTTTGCCCGGTTTAGTCGCCCTTCCAAGAGCGTAGTTGAATATTTTTTTTCAGTTAAAAATTGGAGTTTTCAGCATGAACTGTGTGATGTGCCAGCGGACCATGATCCGGCCCTTCTCCCGGGAGACCACTCCCCAGCTGTGTGTCTGCAAGATGGAGCACTACCAGTGTCTCGACTGTGACGAGTACATGGCCCGCCACTGCGGATTCTGTGGCCAGATCACCCACCTGCTCAGCATCAGCTTGCGCCTGGAGCTGGAGAAGGTGGGGGCGGCGTCTGCGACGGTGCAATCCCTGCAAACGAATCGAACGAACGAAAATGTGATCACACTCTGGCAGAGCGAAAATGTGGGCAACTTTACCCACTACAGCAGCCGCACTTTCATCGTGGAGAAGAAGCGTTCCCGATCGGAAGGCCGCTATAGGGACAAGCCTCGGCGCCGCAGCACTTCCTTGGAGAACGACAGGCTCTGTAATCCCGACTCCGCGCGCTGGGAGACAGATACGTCCCTCTACTCAGAGGACAGGGTGCCGCCGTCGTATGATGCCACCGAAGGACTCGGACGGTGCAGCAGTGAGGGAAAACTTCTGGAAAAACCCCAAGTGGATATCTCTGACTTTGTGTTTCAGTCGGAGAACAAGGGTATGATGTTCGGCGATCGACATGCCCATCCATGGAACACTCTCTCGTTGTCGCTTTTGGCTTCCGATGCCCCGAACACGGACCCGAATGCCCTCTGCAACTGGATTTCAATGGTAAAATATTTAAAAGCTTATCCGTATTACATTTATATCGGGTATTTTCACTCGTTGTGCTCACTCGTTATTTATTATTTCTATCGTTATTATTTAACAGCGAGATGAAATTTTATCAGTTTTTCCGCTCTATGACATCCATAACTACCGCCGTGTCCGTGAAATGCAACGATTTGTTAATTGAAACGGTATAAACGGTATAACGGTATAACTGTGTAAATTTATACCGTTAAAAAGCGTTTAGTCTTAATTTATTAATTCCATTTACCTTGGCAACTATGCGACGTAATAATTTCAAAAGATTTCAATGATTCAGTTAATAATTCTTAATTTTTCATTGTTTAATTAATTTTAAGGGAACATAAATTTCTAGTTCTCCGAAACAATAATGAAGACTCCAACTACATTGAATAAGAATCGTACCGCGTATTTCTAAAGCGAAAAGAATACCGTGTATCATACAGTTTACCTTTTTTTACTTTAAAAAGGTACGCCGGGTGGTTTACACAGGACGGAGATGGAGAGACTGGCACTCCTCGAGCGTGGGATGTCCTTCGGTGTTCTTCGACGAGCTGATGAAGCTCCGAACAAGTGTGGTTAAGATGGACCTACCGATCGCTATGGAGGACATCCTAGTGACCTCTCGGCTGGCCAAATGCCCGGAGTGGGACTGTGACGAGCAGCTCTGTCCGGAGAGCTTGAACGACCACTTGGTGGGGGGGCACAGGTTCTGGACCATCAGGCGGACCCGTCTAGGGGAGCCCCAGAACTTTTGCATGGACCTTCGGTTGACTCCCCGGAACATGCCCAAGTGCCATGCCGTGATGCAGGTGGAGAACATAGTGACTGGCTTCGGATACGTGCAGCAAAGCGACCTCCTGCCGATTCTGGTGATGAGCATGCACATTAAGCTGGGCGACATAACTGCCAACTCGAACTCCAAACAGCAGTTGACCCTGATTTGGGCCACGTCCGTGGTCAGCGAGCTCCTGCCGCTGCGGGTCACCATCAGTCTGTGGTCCTTGGAGGGTGACAGTCCCGAGTCCATCATTTCCTATACTGGACAGCCGTACGACTTGCGGAACACCCGTCGCCCCCTCAAGATCCTCAAGAGCGGTCGGGCCATTATCCTGACCGCCGACCAAGTAGAAGGACTTACCCAAAAGGGCAAGGAGATGGTGGGCATCCAGATGTCCGTCAAATGCGACGTCTCTGTCACGGACAATACGTACACCGAGACAAATACGGACGCCGACACTCAGGATCTCAGCGAGGACGAAAGCGAGGTAGTTGAGAAAACTTTAAAAAAAATGGGAAATAATTTTGAAAAAATATCATAGAAAATATAAGTACAAATGGATGCAAAAAATAATAAAAAATACACATTTTACACTCTTATAAATTATATCTGAATTCCTTAGAGATTACGTATATTTAGGGGTCTTAAAATGGGTGGGTTCTACTTTCTTTAATATAATCTATTTTTAAGTAATATTTGAGGTAAACTACAACTTAGATTGTGAATTTTTAGATTTTTTTGCGAAAAGCCAAGCTAGAACACGGTTTGAAGACTTTATTTCCGACAATTTAAAATATTTCGGAGGGCTCTTTAAATGCACAAATCGAATTGGCTACTTTTTAGGGATTTTATTCGCATATTTTGCCAGCGCTGTGGAAAATTAGGAAAGTGAGAAAACAGGACAGGATGATGATGTGGCCAGGACGAGAGGAAAAAGAAAAATGGGAGATCTAAGGAAAGCGACACTCAATTTGCGAAATGCAATAAATTGAATGAAAAGTGTGAAAATGAAGAGGAGTCATCAGCAACAGCGACAACACTAACGACCTGAAAGAGAGGGAAAATCGGCGGGGATAAGGATAGGATGATGGAAGACGGACGGCCAAGAGAGTCGGAGCAGCGCTAAGAAAGCCAGAAAATGTAAATGAAAATTCAAGGAAATTTAATAATAAAAACATCAGCATAAAGTGAAACGCATAAAATCCAATGAAATGTAAAAGGCGCCCGCTGGACTTCTTTCGTCGTGTTTCGTCCTTGTTTTTCATCCTCCAATCCCTGCGAGTGTGCGGATGGATGTGTGTTGGAAATAGCGTCGGGTAATCACATTTCTCTGGTATAGTGTCCTGCAGCCGGCAGGATATGCTCAATTGAACATGTTGATTGCTGACAGCGCCGAGTCCTGACCCACCAACTGAGATCCTGGCAAGTCCTGGCAATTCGGCCCACCAGCCGCCCCGCCCCACCACTGCAAATGAGGAGTCAATTGAAAATCAAGTTAGAGCTGGCTTTAATGGAATTAGTTCTACATGGCAGCGAGACATCTGCGAGATGCAAAGCCAAGGATTCGTGCGAATACAGTTACGGATGTTTTCCTCCCACTCCCACTTCCACCCAGTCACCTGCCCCAGTATCTAAATTTACATACAAACCTACAAACAAACATATATATATATAAATATATTCGGGGTCACAGGAATAGCACAAAAGATAGTCCTTTGTGGGCCAATCACTAAGCTGGAGAAGGGAGTATCGCAACATCTAGCATTGCATCAATCAAAATGTTTTAATGTTAATGACTATTGAACCGATATCGATAAAAGCGATTAACAGAGATACAAAACGATAATTGTAAAAACTTACTTATCAATAAACGATTGCGGGATTTTTATGAAAATGTCAATCATCATATTGCTTTTGACAAAACATTTAAATGAAGCTCGTTAAAAGGCACGTGAAGGAAATTAGAGACACACCCGACACCCTACACCCTACACCTGACACCCTACACATGACACCCCGGCAATAAGAATTTCAACGTAAAAATTCAGCATGGCTGATTTTTACCCTGGAATTAACCGGCGCTGATTGCGTATTTATTAGAGCCTTAAATTAGTTACTTAGTCCTCGTTTTAACTCAAGTTGTTCTAAAATCAAATGGGCTTGTGCTTAGCGAAAACACAAAATAACAATGCCATCTTCGCGTTCTCGGAGCGAAAAACTATAAAGCTAAAGAAATGGCTTCGAGGACTCGCCAGAAATGATTGAATGAGGGACTTGAATGGTTGAGGGAATTGGTGCATGAATCAATGAATGAGTGAGTGCACGAAGGGCAAAGCCGTGAAGTATAGCCATCGCAAAAGCACTGAGGGAAATCGCGGTGATTCGTGGTGAGAAAAGTACCAAATCAAGCAATTCTATTGTAATTTTAATTAAATAGTAAAGGCACAAGATTTGAATTATTATTTCTTTAGGTTCTTTTGGTATTATTATTTGATTTTTAATTGAATAATGTTTAGTTCGGAAAAACCTCATTTATTTATTTATTTAAATAAAATCTGAAACATTACAATACCAAAATAAACTCGATTTTCGTATTGTAATGTTTTAGATTTTATTTTATCAATTAAAAATATCATTAATTCTTAGCTACAAATAGAAGGTAGGAATGAAATAAATAACTTGGGAACATCTCAAAAGGATTAGCTTCTATAAAAACAATTTTTATATTTTGAATATTTTATTACTCTTTATTCTTGCTTAAAACCTATGTCTGGGATTTTTCTTTTTAATGTTTTGGTAGCCGTTTTTCTTACAGTGCTGTCTGCAGAAGTGAGTGGTTGCGGCTTGGTGGGTGCCTGCAGTGGAGTGGGTGGTTTGGCGGTGCGACAGCTGATGGGTTATTGGACGCTTGTGGTCCCCGGCCCTCGTCCTTTTGGTCCTTTTCGTTCTCGCTCCCTGGATCCCTGAATGGCTGACTGAATGGCTGCCTTGTGTTGTGTTGTGTTACTGCCTTTGTAGCTTAATTGAATTTAAGTACGACGCACAATATGCAATATTGCAAAACGAATCATCACATGCGCACCCCCTAAACCATGGCCGCACTTTCACGATTTTCCTTGCGAATTTTTGTGGCGTTTTTGTGACGCGATTTGTGGCGTTACTTGAAGGTTTTAGTTGAATTTCTTGTCCCGAATAAATAGGCTGCCAAACGGGCTTAAAAATATAATTACTCGGGTGTCGAGTGAGCCGAGTGAGTACTCGCCGGACCCCCGCTGGCGAATGTGAACGAGTGCGGCTGAGTGAATGAATGCACTCATGCGACACTCACTCTTCTCTTTCGAGTGCCGGGTCCTCAACTTTAGAGCATCGTTAAATGTCGCTTTAAAAACTTCTTCCACCCAGTACCACCCCTTTTTTTTAAAACCTTTTTCTCACCAACCAGTTACAGCACATAAACAAACAGTGCCAAACAAACAACTCCGATGCAAGGCTCCACCTTTCCATGTCCTGCACCTTGTCCCCCTGGCTCCCGGCACCCGTACCGGGCACCCGTACCCGACACCCGTACCCGGCACCCTGGCAAATAAAAAGCACTGAGCGAAAATCGATGTGCATAAAAGAGTAGCCAACAAGTGTACAAAACAAAACAAGGCAGCGTCGGAAAAAAGTTTCGGAAAAAAGCGAACATAAACGGAATCGGAGGAAGAGCCAGAAGAAAACTTGAACCAGTCCAGTACACATTAGAGCAGGTCCTTTTCCCTTAAAAAAACGCGAAAAAATACGAAAATGTCACACAGCTAAAAATAAGAGAGCATCTTCGGTCAACTCGAAGTCCAGTTACCCTTTTTTTTTCTTATCTTTTGAAAAAAAACTTAGAAATACAAGGTACTAAAAAATAAACGTTCCTCAATTAAAGAATAATGCTTAGAAAACGAGACAAGTTATTTTCGCTTTTTTTTAACATTTTTCTGAACATTTTAAAATTAAATCATGATTTATTTTAAAAATGAAATTACAAAATAAGAAATAAAATGTTATGTCTTCTGAACACAGTTACGGAAATACTTCAAATAATTAAAATTTGCCTTTAATTGTTTATAATAAAATACTATATCAGATTTCTTAATATAAGATAACGTAAAAATGCCTCTACATCATTTTTAATATATATCTTTTTTAAGTGTAGTAGTTTTAAGTCTATGTATTTTGTTCTATTTAATATTTTTGAATAATTTCATCTTAAAGTAAAGTCTTTTTAAGTCACGATGTTGAAATTTAACTTTAATAAGAAAACAGTAAGAAAATTTAAAAAGTTGATTAAAAAATCTTGTTCAAAAAGAAATTTTTAACTTTTATGGTAAATATTCAGATATTTTAGATGTTTCGAAGGGTTTTAATTATAAATTCGACTAAAAATTTCTTCATACATTTGGAAAGTATGGAATGTTATTAAAGATTATTTACACCTCACATCCTTTCCCTTTACTAGTTCTAGTGCAGCTTTTAGTGACAAAAAAAGGGGTATACCCTCGACCCTCTGCCATTTACAGGGCATCGAAATTCAGGAGAGGAGGAACAATTTGTTGGGCCGCGTTTTGGCGACCAACGCAAACGCAAACACTTGGCACTTGGCACTTTTTGATGTTGTTAGTGGCCATGTCTGCTTTTCAGTCTGGTGCCGAGCTGGTCCTGCCAGCAGGACGACGAAGGATTGGTGAAGGGACTGAGGACGAGGGAGAGTTTCGGCCACTCCTGCAGGTGTCGCCGCGCAGACTTGCAAACTATGCACATGGCGGTAAATACTCCGTTCGCCACGTGGCCAAAACCGCGTTCCATTGCCGTTTCCGTTGGCCAACTACCAACTACCAACTAGGATCCCAAAATGGCAGGACAGAAAGTCCTGGCGGGTGCTTAAATTTACTGCCCTCAGGCATTTCATTTGGTGTCGCGGCTAAACGGGGGAGGAGTCCGTATCCTTCGCCCCCAGCCCCTGTATTCCAAGCCACCCTTTAAAAAAAAGTTACAAAATCGCCAAAAGAAATAGGAACCAAACAGAAAACAGTCGCAGACCGATATGCTACAGATAGGTTTGAATTTTTTGCTGGACAAAACTATTGCTTTTTTTTGCACCACACTAAGGTTTCACTTCGGGGCCAAAAATAGTTCAAATGTTTAAACAATTTAAATATAATGAATAGAGCTCAAATGGCTAAATGGCTGTTTAATGGCTTCTAATATAAATTTATAGAAATTGTAATATTTTGTTTATAAATGTTCATAAAATAATGTGGTTTATGGATAATCTGAAGCTAATCTGAAGAACAATTAAATTTGCTTTTCTTATTTCCTATTAAAAGAATTTATTCAATTATTAAAATTAAATATCGTACGAATTTTGTATATTGTTTTTTTTTAATGTTATTGTTTTTTGTTATTGTAATTTTTTATATTATTTAGAAAATAAATACATTTCAAAGTTTTTCTAGCTTTTAAACAATAACTAATCTACCTGTTGAAAACACAATAGCGGATGTTTTCACTAGAATTTCTGGTCAAAACGATACCTGGTACTTTTCCTAACAATGCCTTTAATCGATAATAATATTTGCATAATTTTACTGCAATTACTGTAATTTATAAATTACAAGTATCAAAAATTTATAAACAAAACTAATGTTGATAATAATTTATAAGACTTTAAAAAACAATTTGCATTTAGAAGCTTCGCGTTCCCTTAAATATAAATTAAAAGTTTAGTTTCTTTGATTATTTCCATTTTTTATTCCTTAAATTTGTGAATATGTCTTGGAATTAATTCGTCAGAGCCGAGAAATCTTGAAGCCTAAAAATTATTTTAATATAAACTGCAATCAAGGTAAATCGTTTAAACCCCTTTCAAGAAACCATTATAGATTAAAGAATTATATCTATTTTGAAGTCCACTTATAGCAAATTGTCCATTAGTACCACTTTCCGAGTCCTGGAGTACCATTTGCCATTTAAGAGACTAGAAAAATATATAAGAAAAATATTATAATATAAGAAAAAATATTTAAGGATTCGATTGATTTGATTTACTTTCCGACAGCAGCGAAGTTTTGCAATTGCAATTGCAGTTGGCAATGTGCTCAGTTATCCAATAAGTCGCAACTAATAATAAATGGAATCAACTTTAATTCGATCAAATGCCACGCCCTCATTTCAGAGCCAGCTCCATCCGCCTTTTTTCCTGGCTCCGCCCATCATTTCACGCGGAAATCAAAGACGCTTCCTTATTTTTCTTTAGTTTAAATTGCAGGAAATTACTTTCCAGTGGGGGCACGAGTGGCCTTCGCTCCTCGGGACTTTTCATCTTTTTCGCCAGATATTAAACTCAAAGGTAAAGTTGGAAAACACCACCCACCAACCCCCTTTGGCGCTGACCATGCGGATATTGAGAAGAGCAGCGAAATCTTAACTGCTACTTATCGAGTCGCGCTTTCATTTTGGCCCCGTTGCCACGGAAATTCATCAAAATCATATAAACTTGTTCCCTGTTTGCTCACGCTCCCTTCTCGCCCTGCCACGCCCCCGCACAGCCCTGCAGTCATCCTGCCATCCGTGCCATGCTATCCTTAAATCTCATCTCGAGGATTCCCGGCCTGCGCCAGCATTGCGGTCTATCGTTTTGGCCAAAAACTTTCCGTCCACCATCTGCATGTTTTCTTACACGGTTTTCCACGATAATCGGCTTCTTCTTGTATTTGTTGTTTTTCTTGTTTTCTCCTCCTTGTTGTTATTGTCCTTGTTGCTATTTTTGTTGTTGTTATTGTTGTTGTTGTTGTTGGTGGTGGTGCGGATGCGGATGCGGATTCAGAGGCGGAGGCGAATTTTGTTGGCGGCTGGGCTGCCAGTGGCACTTGAGCAATATTTGATTTTCTCCTTTGATGCCATTAGTTTTTCTTTCATTCCCCTTTTTCCATTTTCCTATTTTCCGATACCCTTCCTGAAGGGTATTTTTGAACTTAAAACGCCTGCATTTCTGTTACAAGCACTTTTGATAATTATTTTGATATTTGAAGAAGGATCTTCGGCGATGAAAATCTTGTATCCAATTGTTTGTTGCCGGAAAAACTTTTTCTAATCAAATATAGAACTCGTAAAAGAACTCAATATATTATTTTAAATTTATCTTTCAATTTATTCAAGAATTCTTTACTTAAAGTAAATAGTTCTACGATTTGATCAATCACCAATAAATTTTGATCAATTCTTTAGAAAACCCTCTTCAAAAATCTTTAAATTCTAAAAAATTTATATCGAAAAAGATCGAAATACACCGACATCGATAATCTTAAAAAAAATGGTAATAAAAAATGTTGGTGATTCCGTTTAGAAAGTGATATTTTCACATTAATTAAATTTTTGGATAAAAGTTCTTCTTTTTTTAGATTGAATTAAATAAAATATCCAGAGAAATTATTTGAAACATATTTAGATTGGAAAATTCGTATAAATAATTTCTTATTGGATCTAATTATTATTAAATTATATTATATATATATATTAAATCTTAATAAATATATTTAAGAAAACTTAATATATACCATAAATACAAAGTTAAAAAAATTACATTATCTGAGTTTCTTTTTGAAAGTAATGCAAAATTAATAAATAATAAAAACTTTCAACAATGAAATATTATTAATAATTTTGGGAATTACAACAAATTAATTTCTTAATTTTAATATCAAATTTTAGTGACTGGAAAAACAGACAACAAATTTAAAAGAAATTAAGGGAAAAAATAAATTTTTAAGGAACTAAAAATATTGAGATTATTGATAATATAATTTTTTTTATTAATATAAAAGTTAAAGTATGTTACTTATCGACGTGTTGCTTGTGACAGCAGCTTGTCTCCTTCGTCCTTAGTCCTGGGCCTCTGCCACCTGAATCCTGAGTCGTTGGAGTCCTGAATGGCTTGAATCCCTGAATCTGGGCCTCCACCTGGTCGCAGTCACAGTCCGTTTCCTGGCGCAAATCGCGCACTCCAAGATAAACTTTTGTAAATGAAATTGCAAAATATATTTCTTTTGCTTTCCATCCGCCTCGCCATTCCCCTTTCTCCGGCATTTCTCTTTGCTTCCCCCCGCAGTTTTCCCCGCACTTTCCCCCATAGCTTCCCCCCTTTCAGCTTTCCACTTGACAGCTGAAGCAGATAATGCGTTTTGCCACTGTTGCATTGGCCTCGAATGGGGAAAGGACGAGAAAGGACGAGGGAGGGGGGAAAAAGGACGATGAAGGAGGAGAAAGGAGAAAGCGGCGCGCAGGGAGAAAAGGTGAAAGCGGAAAGGAGTCGTCCTTTTGATGCTTAGAAACCGTTCGAGTAATCAAAGCTCGACTTGGAGGAGCCAAGGAGCCGCCAAAGCAATCAGCTGTCGGGCCCAGGGAGCACCTGGAATAACAGTTTCCATCGCTTTTCCCCAATGCGCATTTTCCCGTTAGTGTATGTATGTGAGTGTGGGGATGCATGTGTGAGTTGGCAAGAACAATCACAGCCTGATGTCGATTAGTAATGGTCGCGTGACACGAAGTCTATTGATTGCCTCGATTATTTAATTACCGAAAATTATAAATCATACCTAGCAAATTATAAAATAAAACTCTACTCTATTAATTTACTCTTCAAAATATTGAAATTGTGTATTTAATAATTTAAATAAAGGCCTTAAAATTTGTACAGAATTTCGAAAACAGAACAGAACAAAATGTGTATTTCTGTACATAAGACTTTTTCAAATAAGTCGCAAATTATTATTAATTAGTTTTATAAAAATCATTATTTATTTTAACTTAACTTCTATTAGCTTGAATTTATTTTATTATTATTTCTTACAGATTTTCTGACTTAGATTTTATTTATTGCACATAAATTTTTGCTTCTAACTCTAAAAATTTTTTTTCCTATTCTTTATTATTCAATTATTATTATTTTTGAATTAATATATGTTTTTGAAGTATGAAAATACTCGCCAAATGCATTTTTTTAAATATTAGTAGCAATGATGGAAAAGTTTGAATAATTTTAATTTCTAGAGTAATAAATTAAGAATAAAAAGAGTATTTTTTTTTATTTATTTAAAACTTAATAATAAAGAACATTTTTGGTGCTCGAAACTGATGAAAAATTAGTAGTAAATACTTTTAATAATGAAGCTACGTGGCATTGTTTTTCTGTAATTTTAATTCCATTCCCATAAACCAAATGTTAGGGATATTTATTTTTATACAAATATTAATTTTAATAAGTTTAACAAAGTGATGGCAAAATTTTAATATATAAAAATAAATGTTTTTAAACGGTGACTTTTGATTAATTAATTTATTTGGGCCCACTTCAATTATTAACTTTAAAAATTGTTATGTTTCAATAACAATTTCTTGATTAGACTTTATTATTTTTTAAACATACTTATGATAAAATAATTCTATTATTTAAAATAAATTCCTGTAAAATCAAAAAGTTTTGGTAAATTTTAAAAGTTTAAGACACTTAAGTACAAATGTTGCATGTCTGTCAAATGTTGCCCATTTTTGTTGTACAAATACAAAATATTTCACAAAGCACACACACCCAAACACTCCCACACTCTCCCACACACATCCACACACTGAAAGAAAAAGAGCAAGCACAATCTCAGTTGCATTTTAATTACCGAATCAAAAATCAGAGAAGCGGAAATACTTATGAATTTCTTATGAGCGTTCAGCTGAAGAAGACGACGTCTCAGTCGACGATAATATCAGAAAGATGGAAAAAGGAGCAGCGGCAGGAGCAGGAGCAGGAGCAGGCAGGACCTCTGCAGCAGCTGCTTGTAATGCTAGCTGGGAACCTCGATCCCCCACCCCCCGACCTCCGGGAAAAAACCTACCCAACCCCACCCATGACATTGTCGTAGTTTTTGGCAGTGGGGGGATTGAAAAGTTTTCTCTTATATTATTCTATATATATATTCTCTTATATACAAAAATTATGAAAGTCGAGCTATTTGATTGTTTTTTCTAGCTTGGGGGTAATTGTATTTTATTTAGGAGTATATTTAAGGAGTCTATTGTAATAAAATATCACATATTTAAACAAGTAATGTAACTCTGAAAAAAGAAATGTATTTAAATAATAAAACAAAATACTAAGATCACATCTGTTAATACTGTAGTATTGCTGTAAGTTTGATTTTTTTTTTACTTTTGCATAAATTTTTGTACCAGGTATCACATAGTCGAAAAACTTGACTATAAAAAAGAGTTTTAGCTTTTTAAATTTTTTTTAGATGAAGTAACTGAAATGTTGTCTTTCTCACTCTTTTAAAAATTAAATAATGGCTTACAATTATTATGGTAAATTAAATCATTAAATATGGTAAACAAAAAAGACTATTGATTATAAAGTTCCTTTTAAAAAAAATATTTATTATTTAATGATAAAAAAATTGCTTAATAAACATTAACAGTCTTTGGTTTTTGATTAATACTTAAAAATTATTTTTGTTTGCAAAATTCATCTTTTTTTTTAGAAAATGAAAAGTCGAAAGTATTTTAAAATTTCGATTCCGATAAGTTATTTTTACAAAATTTTGTTGTAGTTTTTTTTATTAATAATTTCAAACGACTTAAGAGTTTAATTTAAAATAGAAACTGTCAAGTTTTTTTTATAAAATTATAGATTTTAATGATACTTTTGAAAAGTTGAAAATCGTCTCTCGCAAAAAAAGGAGCACAACATCCACTAACTCACACATCCGCAGGCAGTCAGACAAATTGGTTTAACACACACAGATACTCACACACACATGGCCGTGTGTCAGGGTGTGAGTGCATTTCTACTACCAAATGTGAAAGATGTTTAATTCAAGTGCGGGCGTTTTTGGGCCAACTTACATATAATATTTTGTATTTGTATCTGTAAATGTATCTGTAAATGTATTTGTATCTGTGTGTGTGTCTATGTGTGTGTCTGTGTCGGTGACTGAGGGTCGAGGCCATGCCCCTCATCCCCTGTCCCATTCCCTCTAACCCATGCGGCTGCTCTCTTTCGTTTTGCGGCTGCTGCGGTTGCACTTCACTAAAAAATGATATACTACCGCCGTCCCAGGACTCGAATTCGTTACTTGGGTTAGGTTTTTCGTTTCGTTTCCAGTTGCCGGCTACCGGCTGCCTGCTGCCAGTTTCCAGTTCGTTTTCGGGGGCTCATCTGCGAGACATTCACACTTGTGACCATTAGAGTGGAACTGATTCGGTGCCGTCGACGTTTTCATTTTGATTTTCATTTAGACCCACTCTTGAGTGAAGCTTGATGAGCCGTGGCCCGTTTCTTTGCTCCTCAATTACGATATCCTGCTTGGTTCTTGCTGCTTGGTCCTTCAAAGTGCAGTCCATGCAATGAATTGCATTTCGATGAATGACTAAGACTTATTGGGAAATCCTTGAACCGCACATTGTGACATCCAATTCTTGGATCTCAATTAAATAGCTTATGGGAAGGGTGGAAAAAGTATTTGAAATTTTTACTTTTAAAGGACAAAATTGAGCAAAATGAAATATTAATTTGAATGTGTCGGCCAACCGGGCGTATACGTGATATTTGGTTGCGGAAAAAGGCTCCAGTTTGTCAAATAAACTTAATTAGCATTAATTTGGTGCATTTGTACACCATGGCGTATACGTGATGTGACATAAACCGAATTCTCATTCCGTAAATCATAAATTTATGGCGAAAATAGTAAACAATCTCCATGATTTAAGCAGTTTCCACTATGTATTACTACTCCGGACTGAAGCCTGCAAGTCCTTGCCACAAAACAGGCTCAGGACACCCACACAATCGCCATATCCTGGCACTGACTAAGTGCCTTTCCAGCGTACATTTTTGGATTTACTTCTTTTTTGGCCACATTTGCAGTCGCTGGTAATTTGTCTGCTGCATCTCCACATATTTGAGCTCCGCCATTATTTATTTATGAGGTAAACATCATTCGGATGCAGCCATGGCGGCTGCTTTATGAATATATAAATGCAGGGGGAGGCTGCCGGGCCCCCTGATGGCCATTAGATTGGCTGCCTGGCCAAATGACCGTTGAAAATTTGATTGCTTTTACATATGCAGTGGCGGCGAAACGAGGGGGTAGAGGATCGCCTGTAATCGCAGGGGGGGCGGGCCATTAAAGGGCGTCCAAGCCGTCGGTGTTCAAGCTAAAAAGTTATATGGAAATTGGTAATACAATTTACTCAGAAAGTGAGTTCTGGAAATTTCAATAAGGATTCATGATTTTTGGGCTTCCTGGGTTGGTCTTTTCACTTTCGAGGTCAAGCCTGAAAGGGCTTATGGAATTTAATGTAAATTTTTCTTTTGATTTTCATAACCACAACCTTTAACCAGATTTCCAAATAAATAAATTTCATTAATATGTTTTATGACTATTTAAGGTTTATAAATTCTAACAAAAAATATGAGCAAAAACACCACAATCAATTAATTTTGTTATTTTATTTATTAATGAGTTATTAAATCAATTTATGAATTACCTTTTCAATTTCTAGTTAAATTAAATAATAAATATCGTTTTTTATGTAAAGCAGTATTAATCGAGTCAGCATTGGTTTTTAAAAAAGATTAGTTTATTATAGGTAATAATAATTATTTAAAGTCCTTGTCTAAAGAGAAAAAGTTAAGGGTTAAATTAAAACTTAAAGAAAAATTAAAAGTTAATAAGAAAAAATATATTAATTTCATATTGAGCGTAAATTGATTGGAAAAATTTAAGGGATTCTAGAAAAAATGAAGAAAAAAATTGAAAAATAATTGGGTGAAAAATGAATGTAAATTGGAAATATATAAATTCCTATGAAATAATATATAAGATATATCATCTTATACGATATATTTTAAATTTTAAGTTTAAGCTTAATTTGAGGTTTAAATTAAGAACACATTTTAAAACAATTTTTAATGCAATTTATTTCATTGAAAAATAATACAGGAATTTATTATTTTTAATTTATATAATTTATTTTTAAAAGAAACGAACTTGTTTGAAAGAAACTTAAATATATTTGCCATTTGTTGTTCTCCAAAGTATTAATTTTCAAGTTTAAAAAGCAAAAAATTTATTCACAATTAGGTTGTTTTACAAATATTTAGGCAACCAAAAATTGGAAAACCCTTTTCCCGATGGTCTAATTTCCGCTGTCAGATCCAGTTTTGTTGGAAAAAAAGTGGCCCAGATACCATCGGCGATACTTTTGGCCAAATTCTACTCCTTTTATAAACCCGAGCTGGGACTGAAGTTCCATTCGGTTGGTTCGATTCCAATATTTGGATTTTATTGTGTTGGCCGGGATAATTGCTCTTCGGAAGCTTCCGCCAGGCAACTCGTCTCAAAAGCCGGAACGGATTTGGCCCTTGGCTCTTGGCCCATAGATAATGGAGTATGCGATGGAGATAGGGAGGGACTTGGCCATTGTTTGGCTGGCTGCTCATTTGGTTTCGGCTTATTGGAATGGCGAATTGGCAATTTGCTGCACTTGCCGCGCGTAACAACTGAATATTGAATATGAAGCGATTGCTTGGCGGCTTCCCCTGGCACGTCTATAAATATTTGATGCCGCACATCCACAGATACACAGATCCACAGATACGGATACAGATATGGAGATAGCAGATACAAAGATACACCCACACAGCCGCAGGAGCAGACTGGAGAAAAATGTGTGTAATTGTGCACTACTCATATGCGATGCGAGTCGTAAAAGGGGGGGGTTTCATAAAACGGGCAGCGCCTAAATTCAGAAATTCATTGCCTCCGCCAGGCCTTTTCCCACTGATTATGTACCAGGCAGTGCACTGAAAGAAAACCACCTGTAAAGTTACAAAGAAGTCTCTAACTATGATTTTCCTTACACTTGAAGAATTCAGCAAAGCAGGAAATTTTCTTTATGTGAGGTTTTTTAGAAATACATAGTCCTTTTTTTCAATTTTGTATACTACATCTTGAACATTTTTTTCTATGATAAGAATACCTTAAAGAATGAAATATTCCTAATAATAATGAATTTATGATATAATTTTGAAAGATTCTAACAAGTGTAAAAATTCCGCAAAAAGTATTCACTATTATACCTTCAAAATGCGTTGAAGCTTCAATTTATTTCTGAAAGCTTTAAACAATTAAAGTAATTTTGAGTAAATAAATGCATTTTTTTACAGATAATGTATTTAAAATTTTCTTCAATTCTTGAAAGCTTTTTGCGAATGTTTATTTTACAAAAATAGAAATAATTAATATAAAACCTTAAGTTCTTTTTCGGGATAAATTTATAGCTTGCGTCTGTAAAAGAATGCACTGAATTAAATGGAAATAAAATAAAATTAATAAATAAAGCCTTTATATTATATTGTGGTTTATATCACACATTTTTAGGCTGAAAATTCTTAGCTTTAGTTGAAATATTATAATTGTATATAAATATTAATTATAAATTATAAAAATATTATAATTTGCAAGGTATTTAGTATAATTTCAGTATTTAACAATAATAAAAATTATTTAGTCGTTAAATAAAACATATTTTATTTTATGATATTAAATTTAAAAGTATGTCTTGAAATCAAGTCATGAGCGTAGTGAGAAAAGGTATTTTCTCTGGTTTGTTAAATATTCGAAATTATCTAATTCAAAATATTACAAAAATATTTTACTTTGGCTAAGACTTTCGTCTTGAAAGGCCAAAGCTGGCAAGGGAAAAATATAATTACAAAAAAGAGCAAGGACAAATTTTTTAAGCTTGTATCCAATAATTTTGAAGAAAGATCACAGGAAAAAAGAAAAAAACTATTTTAAAACCAAATTTTACTTAAATGAATTTCAAACCATTTTATTTATTTAAGAAACCGAACTTTCTTTCAGTGTACATGTTTTATTCAGCGGATCAGGCCGTGGGAGTCGGTTATTGTATATCGCAATATTCTTATTTAGTTTCATTGTGTTTTCTTCAGTTATCCACCACAAGGGGCATAAATATTTGAGCACCTTTAGTGCCCTTGCCCCCCTGGCCACCCAAGCCCCCCCTTGCCACATCCTGTTGCCACCAGCCATGGTCCCATACAGATTTTTCCCGAATTTCCCCAATTTCCCAAATTCACTTTGGCTGGCTTTTCCCGTCGGCCACAGGCAAATATTTGAAATTGAATCAAGTGCGAGTGCGAAAGAGGATTAGAAATGGGTTTAGGCCAAATAAAATCTGCCAAGATGCCAAAAACCGTAGCGGAGGCAAACCCTTAACTAAAAAAAAACCTAAACCCAACCCAAACTAAAAGCCAGAATATGGACTGTAATTATCCGGCAATATTCGTTACCAATTAAATATTGACAATGTTTTGGTTTAATTAGAGTGGCCCGTTTTTGTCCAAACTCAATGGTGTGTGGTGTGAATTAATTTTTGGTAATTATTTGGCCCAATTACAGGAAAATTGTGAATTGTGAACCCAAATTGGATGAAAAATTTATGAAGAACATACACACATTGTATATTTAATGTAAATAAAAATGCGGTGGCCAAAACAAGAATAGTTTTTGCTCAGTAAATGGTCTTGATTCTTCGTAGCTGTCAATTAATTTAAATTTAAATCAATTAATTATTTAAGTTGGTTAAAAACTAAATATTTCATCTTCATCAAATACTCTGTTAAAATATTTTTAAAAACACTTTTCCTATTAAACAATGCTTTTATTTTATTTTTCTTTATTATTGAATACAATTTAAATTGTATTTTATTGAAATTTGTTTCGGTTTCAAAATTTTTGGCCGATCTATTTATTTATTAACAGCAGAGTAAAATAATTATATATTTTATTAAATTTGGAAGTTTAGTTAGTAGAAATTTCTGGTAATCAGGGAAATTGGTCTAAAAAAGTTCAGCTAACTGATAAACTATATAATTCCGGATAATAAAGGTTTCTTTTTATTTTGTATTATTTTATTGAAGTTTAGGAACAAATTTAATTTTTGAGCCAAGCAATAGGCGATGCCTTCTAGCTTTATTTGGGTATTTGGGTTTCTTTTAAGCTTTCTTGTATTTAATAAAATGAAATATGTAATATGAATGTTTATTATTTTATATAACTAAAATACTCAGTTTTAAATGGAATTTCATCATTTCAAATAAGGAATTTAAAGATTCCAATGGCTCATTCTACATGTCTCTTATTTTTTTCTAAATCTTTTAGAAAGCTTTATTTTCTCAACTCATAAAACTTACAAAATACAATGCATAAAATGGTCAAATGATAAATTGTAAAATTTGCTAAAATTCCAATTTAATTTATTTAATATATAAATGTTTAAATGTGTTGCAAAATTAAGATATTTCTTTTCAACATTTTTTCGCAAAGCTATTTCCTTTCATTGGTTATTATATTGACAATATTTTCAACATATTATATAACATATTATATGACAACATCTTTATCCATACTCTTTCAGAATATTTACTCAAAGTATACTTAAAAGTGCTACATTTTTAAGCAGAAAAATAATGTGCAGATCATATTTGGAAAGTTGTGGCTTTATTTTTTCTAAAAATGCTTATTGTCTAGGAGTTTTTGTTAAAACTTTAATATTATTATTATAATAAATATTATTAAAATAAGATTTGTAACGAAACCAAAAGCATTCATGTAACCTGTGGGAGGTTTCGAGAATTTTTCGTGGGGCTTCTAGTATTCCTATGCAGGTTTCTGGGTTGAAGGCTAACGGTTGCCACAGGATCATTAAATCCTGGGCATGTGTAAGCTGGGAAAGGGGGTAGGTTTTTTCCGTTTTTTTTTGGTAAAGGTTAGGGGAAATGCGTTTGCCATAAATGAGTCGGTGGACTCATAAAATGCAATGCTGGAATAAAAACAAATTCACGCGGGTGCGACAAACCAAATGACAGGCACATTAAGCACACAGTTTACCTATCCGCACACAGATACAAAAAGGACACGTACACAGATATAAAAAGGACATGCACGCACACATGCACACAGTACGTCTGTATTCGTAACTTTTGCAATGATTTCGCCATTAGATTTTATTTGCACTTTCGTTGACATTTTGCGCAGCCCAAAACAACACAAAAACAAACAACCCGAAAAAGGGCTGGGTGGGACATGTTGCCTCAAATGGGGTGGTCTTTCTGCTAGCAGGGGGAGGGTGTTGGGGTTGCCTATCGTTTTAAAGCGGCTACAAAATCTCCAAAGCACACTTGAGTTAAATCCAAGGAATATGCCACTACGACCTGAGACAGGTGCGCCGAGGCATTTGGGGGAGGGCTGGGAAAACCAGTGGCGTGCCATCAAGGGGAGTGGGGGTGGAGTGCTGCAGTGGAAGCTGTGCCATTACCACAGACAGACAGACAAAAGGACACACAGGACAGACGGAAGGACGACCAGATGGAGAGACATCCAGCAACCACATATGACACTTGTTAACCCAGCAACAACAAGCGGCTTCACTCGGCTAAAGGATGCCAAGGACTCAAGTGCTGGCACTGAAAACAAATTTTATTTATTGGGAATATTACAAATTAAATAATAATATAAAGAAGAATAATTTAATGTATACTTTAAAGAACTCAGGAGGTATCGTTTCGTTAATAGCTCCAAGATTTTTAAACTTTTCTTTTAATTTTTATCAAATCGTTCGATGCTTTTCAAATTCTTAAAAAAAATGTTTTAAAAAGTGCTGATTTCGTGATGGAAAAATCCAAATTTATTATTTTCTAACTTATTTTATTTTTTTTATTATTTTTCAAACTTTTGTCAAAAAAATATAAAATTCCTTTCTGGAAAAACAAAAATAAACATTTATGTCAAATGTTTTAACTTGAAATTTGTTTCATATAAATATATGGTCACACAGATAAATTATAAATCGCTTGGAGATTGTTTTTTTTATAGATTTTGTCATCGTTTTGGGTATTCCTGTAGAGGGAAACTCTTGAAACTTTAAAATTAAATAAAACTAAAAGAAATATGTGTTAGTTATGCGTTTTCTTCAAATTAAAAAATATTTGCGGGCGTGAAATGTTATTTTTATATATCGATATGTATTGAACATCGATATGAAGTTTACAGAGTGACCTTTAAAGTGCCGTTATATATGAAGGAACTTGTAATTTTTCTGCCAAATCATTTGAGTTTTTAATTTTTTTTTGCCAGAACTTTTTGCTTTTGCAATCAGCAACCCATAATAATTATATTCTAAAAAATTAAGCCAAATCAGATGCTTAAACGATAGTACTACCAAGTTCAAGCTCATAAAATTTCCTAAAGCATAGTTAATCATTTTTCATTAACACCCAGTATGCCAAGAAAACTTTCTTTCTTTTTCTAAAAATCCCAAAAATCACAAAGTAGGCTTTGTCTCAAATTGGATATAAAAGCAGACCCCATCGACTGGAAAATTTAGTTAGTTTTTTGATTGCAAAGTGATCAGTTTATTTTATTTTTTTTCTTTTCTTGCTATCGTTTTAATGTTTTCTAACAAGTGCTGCCTCGGTTGACCTCGGTTTACTTATTTGCTTATTTTTATTTTATTTTTATTTTTAACGAAATTTGTTTAATAGTTCTTGAAGAAATTCCGGTGACGGGTGCTTCAAGCGAAAAACTATAATAATAGCTTAATCGATGAAAATATTTATACCCGATAAAGGTCTGGGGTTTTGGCTTTGGCTATGGGAACGGGCTATGAATTCTGTCATTGCTTTTAATTTTCTTTATTTTTTTCTAAATATTTTTATTTGCCTTAAAAAACGTGAAGTCCAAGACGAACCTTCTTTTCTTTTTTCCTTTTTATTTATTTTATTTGTGTCTGTGGTATTTTGGTCTGAGAAACTGGATACCATGAGGTCCCTCGGATCTTTTTGTTTTTTTTATTTAGATATTTTAAATAATCTTTTGATTTGGCTTGTAGAATGAAATTGTAAAATATGGATAGTAAAATACGGGATATTACACAGTTTGGAAATCTTATTTCACTTTTCTTTTTTTTAATATTGTGTTTTTACCCGAAGCAGCACGAATATTCTTTTTTTCCTTTAATTTTTTTTCGTTTCATTTATTTTTTTTGTCCCTGGGGTTTATGGTTTGAGAAACTGGATACCAGAAGGTCTCTCGGTCCTTTTTGTTTTTCTTATTTATTTTTTTTATTTTTTTTATTTATTTATTTTTTATTTGGCTAATAGAATTAAATACATAGTAAAATATGGATAGTAAAATACTGGTTATTTAACAGCTTGGAAATCTTATTTATTTTTTTAATTTTTTTTTTTTTACCGGAGCCAGCACGAATCTTTTCTTTTAAAGATTAAAAAATAAAGCGATTAATCTTTTCGCATTATAGAAATGAACGAAAGGAACTATAAATTACAACACTAAAGCTCATTTTTCAATTTTCTTTAACAAATATTTATTAATAAAACAAACTTGTTTATATTAATAATAGCTTTATCGGTAAATATATTTATACCCAATAGAGGTCTGGGCTTTTGGTTTTGGCTATGGGAACGGGCTATTGGTTCAGACATTGCTTTTTATTTTCATTATTTTTGTTCTAAATATTTTTATTTGCCTTAAAAAAGGCGAAGAGTACTGGATATTATACTGGACACCGCTTGGTAATCTGATTCCACGTTGGTTTTTTTTAAATATTTTTTTTTATACCAGGAATAGGACGAACCTTCTTTTCTTTTTATTCTTTAATTTTTTTCTTCTTATTTTTTTGTTTTGTCTTGTGGGGTATGTTGTGATATTTTCTGCAATGGGGTTGCTCATTGCTTTTCCTTATTTACTTATTTTCCTTATTTACTTATTTTCCTTATTTACTTATTTTCCTTTATTACTGGTTTTGGTTCTTATACTAAATAATTTCTGGTTTTTCTTCTTATACTAAATAATTTCGTTAGTTTTTTTCGGTGTGGTTTAGATTTCGCTGTTGAGGTCCTGTGGACTGGGTAGCCAAGGGAGCAGAGCACATTACACATGGACTCGGCTAGTTCAAGACAATTCTCGTCAGGATTTTGGACAAACACGGGCCGTAAAAGAGACGGCAAGTGTGCGAAGGAGACAGAGTCGGGAGCGAGATGGAAAGACACACGCACACTAATAAAAACGAACGAAACGATGGGACATTCGGAATCCTCATTGCAACGAAAGTGATTTTAATAATAAATGAATTTTTTTGCTGAATTTTTGTTCTATCTCGGGGCGTGGCCGGGCGGCCGGGCGGCCTTAACCTTAGATATTCTGCCTTTCGTTTTGCAGAATTTCAGGACTCTTTAGGGAAACGAACTGCCGAATTGCCAAAAGATACTAAAATCGAAATTCAAAAAATCCTGGCACGGGTGAAGCTACAAAATCTTGATTATGAATTGCTGGAGCTCCGTTCGGGTCTGATTTCTGGTCCGATTTCTGGCCCTGGCCATCTGTCAATTGCTGGGCGCATTACTCATCCGCCTAGATGGTCGCTGTTCATCCAATTACCCCAAATTTCGGCCTCCTTCTCGGGTTCGGCACGTAAACTAATCCAAGACCACAAAACAAAGTGCTCAAAAATTAATAGCCTCTTCGCGAAAGTAACCTGAAGGAGCCTGGACCAGAAACTCATAATTATAAGCGAAGAGGAAGGGCATCCGAGGGGGTGGCCATAACTCATAAACATAAATTTAAATTAGAAAACAAATGAAACCGCGTAGTGTCGTTAATTTTCTCAGCCATCTAACCCCTTGACTTCGACTTTGGATTTTTGTTCCCGTTCTCTAGTTCTAAGATTTCAAAGAAATGCCTCAAAAGCGCGCTGAGACTCTTTTTGAAAATGGAAATTGGCTAATCGGGTCAAGGTCTTTCTTGCGACAAAAAAAGAAAAGTTTTACGATATTGAATATTAGTTTTTGAATGTTTTTACGGCGGTACTTCTTGGATGATGTTTTTTTTATAGTTGAAGTAATAAATTCGAAACCAAGTAAATAATTCATTGATACAGAAAAAGGGATGAGAGTAAATAATTGTTTTAAAATACATTTTCATTAAAACAAAAAAAATTTGTTTTTTTAGATTCTCGTAAAAATTAAGGGTAACCATATTTTTTGTTCTCTCTTTTTTAACTAAAAAAAGTAATAAATGAAATATGATAAACGAAAAAATTATAACGCGGTGTGTTGTGCTTTTTTTAAAGCTTTTTGTTTGTTTCGTAGAATCTGTTTTTATTATTATTGTTATTTTAAATAGTAAGTACTGTAACTAAAATACCAATGCTTAATTTATTAATACATTATAATTATATTATAATATGTTTAAAATATTATGTAAGAAATAGTTTAAAAACGTGTTACAATTTTTTACAGGCAAAATATGGCTTCATTTTCTTCACCTAAAAATGTTTTATTTTTTATTTTTGTTAATTGAATACAAAATTATTGATGACTTAAAGTTATTTAACTTGAGTACGAAATATTATTAAAATATTTCTTTTAAAATACATTTAAAATATTGTGACTGTTTATTTTCAATTTGTTCATTTTTAAAGCTACGCCAATAGGCTATATCTTTCTTGGTGTTTAAAATTAAATATACAACGATAATTAATAGTATTAAGATGAGATAACTTAAAAAAAGTGCCCAGGAAAATGTATTTTAATATGAATATATTAAGTATAAAGTAATTTTGCAAAAAGTTTGCCTGAGCACGAATATAACTTTATAAAAATCTTATTCAAAATAAATGGAATAAAAAAATTAAATAACATGCCTTCAAAATTATTTAAAGTCTAAAATAATTATGCCGCTAAGCCTAAACGGAGCCTAACGTAAGTTGGTAAAAATATGAATATAGTTTTTTATTAGTAGTATTTTATTATGATTGGGCCAAGTATTTGTTTTCCAGATCGGGCCAAATAAAAGCGGCCAAATGACGGACTTAAGCGGATAATGGGAGTTGAGCACGGGAGGGGGCGGGGCAGTGTGGGGAAATGGCTTAGGAAGAGGGTGGAAGAGGCAGGACATAGCCTTTGATGTGGCCGAAAAACAGGACGAACAACTTTTTATTCCATTCCACTTGACTCGAGTCCGGTTCGGCTGGCGGATCTTGATTATAAGCCACATTAATGCACAGATATGCCCCACTGCAAAGGGGCGGAAAGTGGGCGTAGAAGGGACAGGGTTGTAGATAGGTGGAGGGGGGAGAAAAGAAAAGAAATTTGGGAAGAAAACCCAGCGAAAACTAGGTACAACTTGGCGGTCAGCAGTTTTAATTAAAACAAAACAAAGCTAAACAAAAACACAACACAATAATAATGCCGACGAGCGAGATAGCAAATAGTTAAATAATCCACGCAGAAAGAGACAGGGATAGTGCGTGCGACAGGGAGAGCAATTGTGGCTGAATCCACGAAGAAAGGCACAGGACTGAGAAGTCCCAAAAAGTTGGGGAGACGCAAAATGTGCGGAAAATGCGATGGCCAACAAATTATCAACAAAAATAAAAGCCAACAGGATGCAGAAAGTGGAAAAACACACACACACACTAAGGATAAGAAGGAGGAAGGGACGGGAAAAATGAAACGGAAGCGGAAGCGGCACAAGGGGAACGGAATGGAAAGGTCGCGAAACAAGTAGCAGGAACAGCTGTGAACTATGACCCTGTCTTGCCCCTTTTTTCAGACATTTAGCAAAGAATTTATACACCAAAGTGGCCAAAAAAATAAAGAAAAAAAACGTTTTCTTTCGCCGGGAAACACCTGATGATTATTTCTTTGATATTTTATTTATTATTTTGATTTGATTCAAATACTTTCCCTAAGAATCTTCCTTTCAGCCAATTAGTTCGATAAACTTTCAATTTATTGTAATAAAAGGCTTTCATTCCGGGCTGGATATTTTCGACTCGGAGACAAGTTTTTGTTTTTGTCTCAGTTCGTGTTTGTGGCTCCGGTTTTGTCCTTCTGATTGATGGACTCCATTTCAATGGATTGCCAATGTCCTCGGCATGAATTCAAAAGGGTAACCAAGCGTCAGAGTCCTGGCCAAAGGAGGCCAGGGACCAGAAATTAAGTTGTTACTTTTGTGAGAGCTCTGGCCGTTTTTGTTTACTTTCTTCCTCCGTTTTTATCCTTTTTTCGCTCCTTTTTTTGTAGTACACTCCATCATATTGTCCCAGCAGCGACGAATGGCAGAAATTCAAGTGTTTTGTGGGAAACACTGGGAAAAATTTTTGGTAAGGAAGTGCTTTTAATTTTCCTAAAGGTTTTTCTGAGTGTATTGGGTATTAATTAAAAAATCTACTATTTCGTCCAACTATTTATAAACTTGTGTTTATCACATTATTTTTCATATATATTATAAAATCTAGGTGTCGAAAAAAATCAATATATTTTAACATTAATATTCAAGACACGTATTTTAAAGTAATTATTTATTATTGATATTAAAAATTTTATTATAATAATTAATGCACGAAGGGAGCTCAAATTATATTTAAGGAATTTTAAGAAAATAATAATAATCATCTATAAACTTAATTGTTAAATTTCTCTGAAATGAACATCCTTACTTGAAAAATAAGAATATTAGAAAATAAATTTTTCATTCAGTTTGTGGTTTTACAATAAAATAAATATAACTTCAATATTAATCACATAATTTCTGTAATATTGATTATAAAATTACTTAAATGTTACTTCTATTCGATTTAATTTTTTTTAATATTTTATTCTCGGATTTAGTTTATACATATATATTATTGAAAAACTATTATTACGTAAAGCTTATTATTTGAGCAAATATATTGACCTATTTTAGTTTGTTAATTTATTTAATAAATATTAATGGTACTCTGTTAAAGTTTTAAAAATGGTGAATACGTATTTTAAGTCCTTTAAAGCAAAATATCAAAAATAATAATCATATTTTAGAGCAATTGTAAAATTTGCAATCTGTTTAAAATTTATTCCTGTTCATCCTTTTATAAAATTTTAACAAATTTTGAAATTTTTGTTGCAACAATTTCGGATTGGTACTTGAAGTCTTTTGAACATTTAGATTTTCAAGTAACTAATTAAACGTAAATAAAATCTGCATAATGTTCTTGACTCTTCAGATCCTTAAGAATATCGTTATATTAAAGGTATTAGAAGTAGTAATATTTTTTTTAAAGATAGTTTTCGTTTTAACTAAATTAACTAATAGAATATTCATATATTTTCTGACCGTGTGAAAGCCGAGTTTTGCCGTTCAGGCCAACTCGGTTTTGGCCTGGTCGGGGCTTTTTCCTTTGCCTTTCTTCCGGTTTTTTCCTTCTTCTCTCAGGCCCCTTGCTGCTGCTCCTTACCCCTTGCCCCCTGCGCCCTGGCCTGTTGGCCTCTTGGCCCGGCGAAAACCTTTTGGCCTTTCATTTCGGTCAGCTTGCACTTGGTCAGAAAGAACCAGTCGCCGGGAATGTTTATTGTTGCTGCTTCTCTCCGTCTCCGTCTCCGTCTCCGCTTTTTGGTTACTTCTCTTTATTTTTTTGTGGCTAAATACAAAAGGCAGCTGGTTTTTACGCCTACCACCCCACTGTCACGCCCCCAAAAAGGAGATGTAGCAAATGTCTGGCTTTCCGAGGGGAGGCTGAGGCGGAAGGCTTTCTCCTTTCACCATTTTTTTTGGTGTTTTTTCTGTTTGCTTGTTGGGTTGGATGTGCCGGGTCGGTTGTTACTTGCATGAATATGAAGTGGTCTTATAATCCACACCAAACAACAAAATGACCCAAGTGCGAAATTAAAAGGCGAAAATGTGCCAGAGGCGGGGCGGAAGGCGCTAAAAGCGGAGTGGGATGGGACGGGGCGGTCGGTGAGGGGAGTTGGCCAGAACGTAAGGACTGAAAAATGAAGACGTTGCCACCGGAAGCCCGAAACGGCGGGCGACACAACAAAACCGACCTTAGAACAATAAAAAGCGGAGATGGTTGATTTATAGTTGTTTGGATCATAAAATAAAAACAGAGATATATCTCTTATTTTTAATTATTAACAAATTAAATATTTTCCATTTATTGTGACAGTAAATACGGCTTCGAAAATCCGGTAAGAGTATGTTTTAATTTTTGGAAAATAGAAAGATTATTATTTTATTTAAAATTTTTATAAAACACCAAATTATTTTTAATTTTTTATTTATGAGATTTGAAGTATTTAATCAAAATATTTAATGCGAATATAAAATAAAAGTAGAAACTAAACTATTAATATGGCTTTGAAAAATCTAAATTTTGCGAAGTATTTTGTAATGATTTTCATTTTGAAATAACAAACAGAAAAAGTTACAATAAAAAATTCAAGAATTTGTTTGGGTATAAGAAACTATCAAAAAACTTACTTTTTCAAAAAGTATGTAAAAACTAATCCTAGGAAAAGTTATGATTTATTTAATTTACTTTTACTTTACTACTTTTTTTTTAGGAAATACGGAAAAGATCTTTATATCTTTATCTTTAATCTTTATAAATTATTTAATAAATTTAATATAAAATCTATACAATAAAATAGGTGTTTTCATATAATGCAATAAATAAAGATAAATGATTTAAGAATTTTTTTGAATGTAAGTTTTTTCTATTCCAAAAACAGAGAATATTTCAGATATTATTGATATGGAAAGAACCATGAATTGTCCAAGTTTTTGAATTTAGTTTTAAATTTGGAATCCGAAACTTTGAAATAATGGCTTCAATGGTAAGTGTTCATGTTTCATCCATTATTTTTAAATCAAGTAAACTTAAAATATGAATTTATTTATAGAAAGGGTTTTCTTTTTGCTTCCAAACTCATAAATGATGACTCTGCATTGAGACAATAAGACTTTTTATTGTCCTTTTTCCAGTGATTTGTAGTTCCAGGTAATTGAGATTTATTAGAATGTCCTCCGAAAATGAATGGAGAAATAAAAAGGATTTACACTTGGAGTTGCATCCGATTTTTGAGGATTCGTCGGCAGTACTCGAAAATATCAAAATGCCGAAATGCCAAACTGCCAAAATGCTAACGGAATGTTATTAGATGAGGTTTATCCTTTTCTCTCGGATTCTGCGCCTTGGATTTAAGAGACCAAGATTGCCGAAGCAGGACTCCTGTTTCGGATTTCTGTTATATTTATGGCTGGGTTCGAAACTTGGCTAAGGACAGGACACTGCCTACTGGACAGGAAAAACCTCAAGAGACATTTTCTTATCGCATCGCTCTCTCTGCCGCTGTTAATTATCCAGGACATGCGCTGTCCCCAAATTCGGTTCTCTTTGAATTTTTCATGTTCTTCGAATATTTTTTATAACAGTTCATGGACTGAGTCCCGGCTTATCCATTTAAATTTTTGTGGCATCCTGATTCGGAGTCTCCACATACTTGTTGCTAATCTAGAGAACATAAACTATATATGTATATATGTGTATAAACTAATATAAATATATATATTATAACTAAAATGATTCTATGGATAAAAAATTGAACAACTAATTCCCTCAATTTAAAAATACTTCTTACAATATTTTTATAAATAGAATTCTTTGCAAAAACCGAACCATTTCTGAGATTGTTTTAAATCATGAAACTGCTTCTACAAAAAATAATTGTTTTTTTTTTTACACCAAAAGAAATGATTGGCCTTGTTTCAAATACATAAAAACATAAAAAAATCATAAATGTTACAAAATAAATTATGGATTAAAATAATTATCGGTTAATTTTTATTGAATCTTAAAAACTGATATTAATCTTTTTTTAAAAATTAGATTTTTTTTCCAAGAAAGATCAAACTTATTTATTAGAATTATCCAAGAAATCTAATAAATTTAGCACAAATTTTGGTTTCAAATTCCGAAGGGAATATCCGAGGGGAATGCTTTTCTATAAAATCGATAAACTAAAATTAACTAAAACTTAAATACTTATAAATATATATTAAGCAGTTTCACCATAAAAAATAAAATAATTAATGTAATAATGTAATTAATGAAACTAAATAAATGTTACTCTTTTTTTTGAGTTCAATTTCAACTACTGTTGTTTGCTTTACACAAAAATGTAAACAATTATTTGTTACAATAAAATAAAACACCCAGTCAAATAAAACACCAAATTTTTTGGCATTTACTTAATTCTAAATCCAAATATAATTAATTATATTTGTAGGACTTTTAGATAAGTTCTGACTATAAATTATAATTAACACCTAAATTAAATCGAAAAATTTTCTTGCGTTTAAAAATCTTTAAATAAAATTTAAATTTTTATTACCAAATAGTTACAAAATCAGAAAAATGTATATTTTTATATAATTTAAAATTATATATATTAAATTTTTAAAATTTTATATTTTCAAAGATCTGCACATTTTTTACAAAATCGTTAATAAATTACAAAAAAGTAAAATATTTTCTCTGGTTTTAATTCTTTAAAAATTCTTTAAATATTCTTTAAAAAGGAGGAAGGAGTTCCGGTGACAAATTAATCTTAAGACTTATTTGTGTCAAAAAAAATTAAAACAGATTTTATAAGAAGAATTAAATATTTAGTGAAAATCAAAAAAAAGTTGGAAACTTTCATCATCTTTTTTAAATAAAGCCTTTAAAGTAAAATAGAAAATATTCAAAATTTGGATTAAAATTAAAATTTTTCTCAAAGTCAAAATGCCTTGTTCTTGAATTCAAATTTTGCAATCTCAAAAATTAATATTTGGTATTTGATTTTTTGGTTACGAAATTTATGACAATGAGAATCCAGAGGATTTCCAAAAGTAATTTATATTTTGTGTTCAGCACTTATCAGGCACTTTGTGAAATTATTAAAGGTTTTCATAAAAAATGTCATATTATTTTCTAACCTAAAATTAAACTAAAAAAAGCCCATTTATTATTTTATTTATTATTACAAAGTTACTATACGGTAACTGACATACCTCTTAAAATTGGTGGCTCAAAAGAATTAATAAAATATTTTAAAGATTCTTCAATCAATTTGATAATATTCGCTGCAACATAAATTAATAACTTCTGTTATTGTGGAAAGTCTTTCTGTAAGAAAATTACAAAGTCGAAAAACATCGCCTGGCAAACTGAAAGCTTTTGGGACAAGTTCTTCGACTTTTGCAAGCTTTTGATCAAAATTCGCCTTTCAAATTCCCCTCTTCCGAATTTCCCAACATTTTATTAATTTCCCCGAAGAAGCTGCCGGTCATTGTGAGTCCTCCTGTTCTTCTTCTTAGTTTTGATGCTACCATCCACCTTGCCACCCACTCGAGGCATGCCACACATAAGTGCTGGCGTTTCATAATTGCCCTTGTTTGTGGCCGCGTATTAAGATGTTCTTGTTCTTGTTCCGATTCCTGTGCTTGTTCTTGTTCCTGTTCCTGTTGCTGATTGTCCGCATTGCGTATACGCCACGTGACCAGGCAGCTATAGAGGGGGAGGCAGGACGAGGCCGCAGCCGCGGCGAGGAGGCAGAGGCGGAGAACTGCCGACACAATCGCATATTGATTACAACCAAAGTCCCCTGTCGACAACTCCATGGTGGATAATAATTTTCCAATTATGATCGGCAACAAAAAGAGTGGAAAGAGGAAAAAATCAACAAGAAGGAATAAATAAAAAAAAGGAAGTAGTTGCAGTTGTTATGCTCTTCTGGACCTATTCTTATATATTTGAAAAGATTTGTGGTTACGTTTTTATAGAGCAATATGTTCGTGAGTTTCAAAATACGAAGGAAAACCCATTACAAGATCCATTTGCATTATTTATTGGCGTGTTTCATTGGAGTTCTAATTAAATTAAATGTAGGTAATCTCTTAAAGAAATTTTTCTTTAACATATATATAATAACGCTCTTTACCTCAACATTATACTCAAGAGGAAACCTTTTTTTTTATGCCAGTCGTGTGATATTTTTTAAAAAAATTTAAACAATAACTATTTTATTGTTTCAAATATTAGCAATCGAAGTTAATGGAAAAAGCATGTAAAAGCTTCAAAGTTTGATTAAAAAATATACGAGTTCTGAAAGGTATATTTGTTTTTTGTCCGATTTTGTGTGTTTTATAGGTTTTGGGTGTTATCCTATATAGCATTTGCTTCTAAGGGAAAAATATGTGTAAAGTTTTGGATTAATAATTTTTAATACAAAGAGTAGGCACTATTGGACTACTACTGGAACCCACAAACGGTGAGAAGGACAAACGGATTAAGGAATATCTGAACAGAAGAAACAAAAGTAGGACTAACTGAATCAGAGATACAAGAATAAATATTGCATCCAGGATATGGCTTGTATTGCCTTGTAAAACCTAACAATATAACAAATAACATAAAACCAGTAACTGATGTTTCATCAAAATCGAATTACCCCAAGAAAGGATATACAAAAAAGAGAAAATAAAAACAACAAAAGCGCAAATGGAAAGTTTGAGGCTGGGAGAAATGCGAATGTTAAACAAATTGGATTAATTATGAAATCATGAAAATGAGGTTAATTCCTTCTGGTTAAATAATCGTTAACTATTCGGCCGCTGACCAAGTTCGACCTTTTGGCCAAATCCAATTGCCAGGCGAGATGGCCCGGCCATCCATACCGTTTCATTTTGGCCTTCCATATGGCTGGGCACGTGCAACGTCCGGCCTGAAACCTGCAACTTGCAACTTGTAACTTGCAACGGTTGCAATTACATGTGGCGTTAATAAAAACAAATGAGTTTCCAGGGGTAGAGTGGCGAGAGGGGAGAGTGAAAGAGAATGAGATCGGTTGCCATTAAATGTAATTATTTTAATGCGATTTACAGTTTCAGTTTCATTTCTCTCCATCCAGGACATGCACGTACCGCCGCCAGGAAATCCCTTTGCTGCCACATGTTGCAAGCTGCAATTCGTAACTGGCAACACGGCAATGTGCTTAACTGGCATTTATGTTTTGATTTTCAATAACTGTAATTAATGTGACACTCCTGCGGCAACATGGGTTAATGATTCCTCATTGCCGATTCTTTCCCAGGCACTGAGAAAAAATTCGATCCAAAAATAGTTTCATTTTATATACAAAGGGGGTTAACTGTTGAATTTTGTTAACTAAAATAGAATTCTCTAAATTGTTTTACTTTTATTGAATATAATTCTTCTCAGTGTCTTTAAGTATTTGTAATTTGTTTTTATGTTGACTGTACTTTGTCCTTGTGGTATCTTTTATGAAACATTTATGTTGTAATTTAGTAAAATGTAAGCTCTAATGAGTATCTATTAGTTAGGTTTTAGATGTTTTTTGTTTTGCTTTACTTTTATACAAACTTTAAATTTTAAAGAAAATTTTTAATATTTTTTAAAACTATTTTTTTAAATAAATATTAAAACAAGACATGTTTTTATTTGATTTATTCCCAACTTTCTTAATTTAATTGTTGAATTTATTAGTTCCTTATTATAAATCATATTTATTTTAGGTTTACCTGCTCAGAAAAATATTAAAAGTAAACCCCTTATTTTTCACATAAATTTCCCAGGAAAATGTTGGCCAAAAAACGGGCTTTGGCCAGAATTTTTTGGTAGTTCTGAAAGTTTTCGCCAGAGGGCAAGGCAGGAAAGCTTTCTGGCCAAATGACTTATTGCCATTTTTTTCCTTCTCCCTCATGTTAGCCTTTTTTTTAATGTATAGTTTTCTGCATTTTTGGCCTCATAAAATTAGCTTAATTTAAGCAATTTGTTTGTTTTTTTTATGGATTTGTAAATGTACTTTAGATGTTATAATTGAGCAGCATTTTTTGTTTTTTTTTTTTAAAGAGGAGCCTGGACTGAGGGGGTTTAAGGGGGTTGGATCGGTTCGGGCTTGTTTTAATACCTTTTACTGTTCAATAAATAATTTTTACCCCTTCGAAAGTCCGGGGCAGGACTTATTTTGCGATGATTGTGTTTTAATTAATGCAACACACAAAAATATCCCGGCCGTAATAGTTGCAAAAAAAAAGAATGGCCAGCAAACTAACTAGCGGCTATTGTTTGGCCAACGTGGCAATATAAACATGCACTCGTATTTAACCTCTATCCCCTCAACTTCCTCTTAACCATACCAATGGCCATGCACTAAAAAAAAATAAAAAGCCTTTAAGTATCCACTTTGGGGAAATGAACAAGTTAAAAGAAAAGAGACAGCCTTTAATAAAGTAAGACTATAAATTAAGGTTCAATAGAAACTTCTGAGAAATAGAAATAGAAACAATAAAATTGTTAAGCTTTAAGTGATTAAAATTGGCATACTAAAATTTTTTGATTTCACGCAAATATATTTTTTGTAAAAAATAAAAATTTTAATTCAAATTCTTTTGGAATATAACTTTGCAACTTCATAATTAAATATTGCAAGCGGAAATAAAAGTCGTTTAGGTTGAGTACCGGATATCAACAGCAATTTTTCATACAAATAAGACACTTCTAAATGACCAAAAATAAAAAAATCCTAAGCACAGTTGTAAAAAGTATCAGGTATCAATATTTAAAGCTTTCAAAAGAACAAAGCTTGTAAGGTAATTATTAATTATATTTAAGTATGTTAAAATAAGTAGGTTAAGTACAGAGAAAAATCTGTTCGAGTTTTGAAAGCAGGCATAATATTTACTATATACCAAATATGAACATGAAATATTTTCTCACAATAATTAAATATATTTTTGATAACGATAGAGTCAAAGAAATTCTAAGAAAATTGATTTCTTCCTTTCGGTAAATTTTAATGGCTTCCACCGTCTTCTTTTTGAACCAATACGAGTTTGGGAGTAAAAGTTTAAAAAAAAATTACAAAAGCATTCTTCCGAATACGAAAAGTTTCCCATTTCCCTCATTGGAGCTCCTGTAACCTGTTTTTTGTTTCAGTGTAGACGCCTTAGAACAATGGCTGCAAATTAAAAGCTGAAATCAATGGCCACATTTACCGAGCCACCGGACCGCCCCCGACACCCCCTCTCCGTTGGTTTTCGGCCACATTTTGTTCATCGCTTGCATTAAACATAATGCACGTAATTATTATCATTTTGCGGCGTGCCTCTCTTTATTCGAGTATTTTCAGTCAAAAATTGTATGCATGCCATGCCCCGCCCCGCCCATTTTTCACCTTTTTTTGGAGGAGGAAGTGAGGGTGAGGGTGAGGCTGAAACTGCCAATTTATCGGCAATTGTGAACTATTTATTAGCGCATAACTTTATAAATGAGAAGCGATGGACAGGAGTTGCCAAATTAAAGTTGATGCCGCACACACGCATCCACGAAAAAGCATTTTCAAAAGCAGAAACATAATTTGGCCAAGTTCAGTCTCCATTGGTTTTGGCCAATCTGTATAATTTTTGGTAGCGGCAGTAGGGAAGTAGGGAATTGGTGACGACAATTTTCATAGATTTATAATTTGTAGCTCAATTAGCGGCATTGAGTTTTACATTCAATTCGAGGGCCATTAATCAATGCGTCGATGCGGGGTCCGGAGTTACAAATTGAAGGATTGCTTGATTGATTGAGTGTCTGATTAATCGAATGAATAGCCTTCAATTTTGGCTTTAAGTTTCAAGAACTATATATCTGTGTGAATTTCTTTAAAGGGGATGTGTGGAATGGAAAAAATTAAGGGTTTTGAATCTTTGAAAATGTAAAGAAACAATTGGGAAAATTATTAATAGTTTAAGATTGGTATTGGGTATTAATAGCCTTTTAGGAAAGCAAACGTAATGGATATTCTTTAAATGAGTGTCGGGTATCAATATTTTCAACTTGTATACAATTATGAGGAAAACCAATAGAAGTTTGATATTGCATAATGGTCAATCTAATAGAAAGCACATTTTTTAATATTTAAAAAGTACCGGGTGTAAATAACATAGCCGTCTTAAATTTATTCAAATCACCGTAATATGAAAATGATAAGTTTCATATATATATAAGTATTGTTATATTATGATAATTTATTGTTTCATATTTATATGTTTTATACGTTATATTCATCATATGTTTATGAGAAAGAAAAAAGGAATTAAAAATGAGAACTTCAATGATTTAAAATTTAATCCTTTTTATTTATGAGACAATGATTTGAACGTCTGCGCTTGAATTGGCGAATTCCCGCAACTCTCCCTGGGATTGGGAAAAGAAAATTATTCCACCAGTCGATCAAATGAGTTCACCTGCTCGGATTTAAAGGACCCCGGGGAGCGTATGAGCCAAATCCTGCAGGGACACTTGGAAGGCAAAAGAGATACCACCTAATCGCATTTGGGTTTGAAAATATGTGTGTACAAGGATAAAGGATATAAGTTTATACGGTCGCCGATATACTCGGATTCCCAGTTGGCAAACACATCTGAGAGGCTCTGAAAATTGTTCCACTTACCCGGGGTTTTTCTTTGCTGTTGTTAATTTTGTACTTTTCTAGCTTTTTTACTTTTTTTTGCTTTACATTCTTACTTTTTTACTTTCTTACTTTTCACAAATATGTTTAGCCGGCAAAATGCCAAACAATGGGCAGGTGCATATTGTGTGTGCCAAGCAGATTGTGGCTTGTATTTGGTCCTTCCAAGTGCCGGCAAATGTACCGTGAAGAAACCATTTAGGATTAGTCTAATATGATACACAGGAACTTGGCGAAGGAGGATGAGTCCTCGATGGGAGGTGGTAGCTAGGAGCTGGGGGAAAGATTAGATAACGCTCCTGGAATAAGCAAACAGTACTTAAAACTGACGGCCTGGACCAGGCAAGGACTACTTAAGGACAGGGACAGGGAACGGGAGGAGCTGGGAGCTGCTGGCTTTTAGATTCTGGATTCTCGATGGAGCAAGGACACGAAAAGCCACAAGCAAACGGACAGGACGCTGGCAAAATATTGGTGAGATAAAGCCAAGGCTCAGCCCAAAGCGGCACAAAGGAAAAAAATGACAAATTTGCAAATGTTAAGACGAAAAGAAAACATCAACATAAGTTATAGGCTTAGTGCGTAATCGTTTTTCGCAAAAAAGGACCCAGCATAAAGGACCTGCCACCAAAAACTTCGTGGGGTGGGGGTGTGGGTGGTGTGGGTGTAGTGGGTGGTGGCATGTGGCAAGTGGCAACACCAGAAACTGAACGATATTTGCGGTTTCGGGCGGAGTTTTCGGAATAAAAGAGGATTTGAGCATTAATATTTAGAATTTAAAACATTCATACTACTCCTGCCACTACAACATCTTTTACTTATTCTAATACTAATATTATTGCTTCTACTAATACTTCTACTACTGCAACTACTAATTCTGTTACTATTACCTCTACTATTCCTACTACTACTGGTACTGCTACTTTTACTAATACTAGTGCTACTATTTCTTTTAAGACTCCCACTTCTTCTACTACTACTTATCCTTCCATTTTTATAACTTTTATCGAATAATAGCCATTCAAACTATCAGGCTCTTTGGATCATCGACTTATCTGGTAAACGATTCCAAAACTCCACCCACGTATTGCCACCCAACCCCCTACCATTCGACCACCCACCACCCACCTCCATTAGACATTAGCCATGCGGATTTCCCTGGCTGTTCAAATTAAAAATTCATAAAAGCAGAAATGCGAAATTATGATGATAAAATAAACACAGAAAAGAAACCGCAGACGACGGGCTATAAGATGTGCAAAGATGCACTGTAAAAAATGATAAAGGGAACAAGTTCATTTTGAAACCTTTTGACTATTAAGAGTTTATACAAAATTTTTATGAAATAAATGATTAACTATGACTCTAAAAATAATTGTTTTTTTGGCCTAAATATTAATATATTAATATATTATTTGATACTAATATTTTATTTAATATTTAAGTAAAAAAAATTTTATTATTAAATAAATAAAGAGATGACCTTAATAAATGTAAAATCCGATTAAGTAAAGAAGTCTTGAAAGTCAATTAGTCTTTGAAAAAGCCTCCTCTCCTCTTGCTTTTTGCACAGTGTATGCTCGGAAAGTGGGCAAAACTGGGCGTGGCCAATGGCTGGAGGGGGCTGGGCAGCAGGACAGCAGGCTGGGCTAAACGTGACATTGGCCAGCTACTGTGAGAAAAAGCCAGCCGCAGAATTGGACCCGACGACTCCGGCGACTTGAGCGCTGATGATGTGGATAAAATAAACATGGGACATTGGTTTTGGCCAAGGAGCCAGCCAGGGAGGTCCTGGCAGGAGGAAAGCGTGTTTAAACATTAAAAGGACCATTAGATACGCCTTAAAGTATGCTTCAAGTAGATTATCTTCCATCAGTTTTGTTTGCTTACTTGGAATTGTTTCGCTTCATTTTTCTCGTTTGCAAACACACACAGACACGCTCTTAGCATTTGTGTGGGTGTGTGGGTACGTGTGTATGTGTGTGTGGGTTTTCCTTCTTTTTTTTTTTAGAAGAATTTTCCTTAGACCGGGGAAAAGAAGCATTTCCAAGACGAAGAAAAGCCCGAGACGAGGCGAAGACGACGTTATTATAAATTGTGCGCGTGTCCTTGTAAAATAACATCAAGTGAACCCAAAAGGCCCCTTGAACCGCCCAGAAATCACCCAGAAATCACCCAGAACCACCTTGGACCATCTAGGACCTCCCAAGACTCATCCAAACCGGTCAAGTCCTGCTTCTTAAATTACCAAGAAGTGCGCTTATTGCTTTTGCTTTTCATTTCTTTTCGCCTTTTTCCCTGCTTTTGCTTTTGGCCATGGCTCATGACTGATGGCAGTGGGTCGGCTGCTGGCTGCTGGCTTGGCTGTTTGGGCCTTGACTTGGTTTAAAGCCATCCTCCAATTGGTCGTAAATTTCCATTTTCATCTCGGATTTCAGGCGGCGATCGAGTGCTTTATCTCTGGTAAATATTTGAGAATTAGTCGGTACACCGAGAGATAATATTATTTTTTAACCTTATAGTTACAAATTGAAACGTCTATCGGAAATATTAAGACAAGGTGTAGCATAAATTTTAATCCCAAATAAATAATAAAACTGTAAATATTAAATATTACTAAATTATGTCTTTCTAAAGCTAAGATATTTTTCAAAAATGGTAATAGCTGGAGTTCAAATTTAATAAAATTTATTCCACTCAACCACCGAATTCCTATTTTGTTAAAAATATATTTCATTTTCAATATTCAAAAAAAAATAAATAAATAAAGTAATGTAATAAAAATGTATATTGTATATTTATATTAAGTATTTTAGAACTGTGACCATAAAAATAACTTTTAATAAAATAAAATATAATACAACATAGAAAAATGTCATTTTAGTAATTAAGAGAAGATTCAAAAAGAAACTAGTACTTCAATATTATTAATAAAGTAACGTAATCAGGAGAATATGACGAAAACTTACTATTGCAATTTGCAATTTAAAACGTAAAAATTAAATTGACAATTAAAAAAAAGATTGGCAATTGGGATGGCGTTGACGCAATTGATAAGTTTATTGTATTGCGTTTTTTGGTTAAAATTACTTTCTTGACCTTATTGGAAAACATTTCTTTATTTGTCAACGTAATTTTCAATTATGGCTTTGAAAAAAACTGATAAGTTAGGAGACCCGAGAAGTTAATGTTTAAGTGAAGCAAACAAAGATGGTTTTATGAAATATTTAAATTAAGAATTTGTTGCTAACTCCAAACCAGTGTGACCACGGCCGTTTTAACGTTTGTTCGTTTGTCCGTTTTATAAAAAAAAAAACTATATTCCCAAGTTATAGGTTTTAAAAATACCTCCTCTTAGAAGCTTTTTTCTTTTTCAGTTTTAGGAAATATATTAAATTCGAAAACTATTGAACTTGTTTAATTTTGTTGAAAGACACCCAGAATTATCGCGAAACTCATTATGGAAGTTTGAACACAATCATCTGAAGTGGAAGTAATTAATTATCACCTCCTATCATTGCATCACATTAGCGGAAATTGGCCAGGGTCCTGGCAGTCCTGTCTAAGAGTCCTAGTCGTTTAGTCATGAGACTTTTGCTCGCCGCAGTGTGGCTTTTCGGCAGCTTTGCCCGCCACGGCATCTCCCAGGTTCAAGGTCAGGGCCAGGAGCTACTCCTCGCCGAGCTGGCCCGTCCCCAGGACGAGGTAAAGACCCAGCTCCTGGCCAACGCCACCAACTATGTGGTCAGCACCTTCATCGCCAACAGGATGAACACGATGGTCGTCCGGCATGATTGCTTGCATTGTCCTGAGAAGCAGATCCGCCGCCAAAGAGCCATAGTGGACCAGGTTCTGTCCAACCTGGCTTCAAACATCAGTGTGGTGCTGCACAGCGGAGGCCCAGTCGAGGAGATGTCCTGGGACTACACGCTATTTTTGGTCAACAGCGAAAAGGAGTTCATGTGGGGAAACCGACAAGGAATACTCATTAACCTCCGAATTCATTCATTATTTTAACAGCCACTTGCATGTAGACTTCCCCGACGAAATGATGGAGCGGGAGTTCTTTTTCGTGGTGGTGGTGACTCAGTTCGAAACCCCGGACACCGTCGAAAAAACCGCCCAGAGGATAATCTGGTCAAGCTTCCGGCATCCGGTAATAAATATAGTGGTGATGGCACAGACCCCTGATGGCACGGTCGCTATGTACGCCTACTCGCTCTTCAAGAAGAACTGCACCAGCGGCGTCACCATCCATCGGATCAACCACTTCGATCCCACCACCGGAGAGCCCCTCCAGCACATGACCGAGCTGTATCCTGTGCGGAGGGGTCACCTCAGCAACTGTGTCCTGAACGCCAGCGCCAACCACATGCCGCCGCACTTCATCTACCACAGGTGGGAGGAGGGTCGCGACTCTAGCCAGGACGACCAGGTGGTGGACCCTAAGGAGGTCGCCGGCATTGACTGGGAGGTCCTCCAGCTGCTGGCCAAGGCCTTGAAGTTCCAAGTCCAACTGCTCCTTCCGAGCGAGCCGAGCCAGATTTTTGGAGAGGGCAATGTTACCGGAAGTTTTGCGCAGGTAAAGTCTTCTCTTTCAATCTCTTCTTTGAATAGGTTCTGAATAGCTCAGGATATTTCTAAGTCATATGGGCTTATTTTATATTTTCTTTAAGTACAATATTTCATAATTCCTATTGAAAGGCTATTACCTTCACTTTTAGAACTTTAGATTTAACTTTTGACATAACTTTTTAAGTTCTCTTGTCCGTTTGCACATCAGTTTGTTAGTTTCTACGTAAATAAGTTCATTTAAGAAAGTTTTATTTAAAATTATTCCGAACTATAAAAAATTAAAAGAACAAACGAGAAATCAATTTATTGAATTTCATCGATTCCTAGTACAAGCTTTAGGTCGATGTAACGTGTTCTATTGCCAGAAAATGGTATTCGTTAAAAGATGATTGAATCCGGAGATAGGTGTTAAAACTTCTCGTATTTTCAAAATGACTTAAAATGGTACCGATTAATCGAAATATTATCCAAGTAATGTTAATAAAATACACTTGACTGTATAATAGGACGGGAATTTTGTAATATGAATGACTAGAGATCTTTTATGCAAGTGGCTTTGGGTATGGCTCCATCCCTCAAGGTCACGTTTGATTTTAATTTTTAATTATGTCATGGAATAAGGCTAAATATTCCATAAGATTTCCCTTACTCCCCCTTGTTTACTACTTTTATTTTAAAGCTGGCTACAGGGCGCGCCCAATTAGCCCTAGGCGGTCTGAGTGGATCGGACAAGAGGAGATGGCTCTTCTCCAAGTCGACGGTTTACTATCAGAGCCAGTTTGTGATGGTCGTGCGTCGGGATCGGTACCTGGGCCCCTTTGGAGTTCTGCTCCTGCCCTTTAGAAAAAAGGTATGGTCCATGATTCTACTTATATTGACAACCGCCTTCGTGGCCACTTTCGCGCTGAGTTCCCGATTGCGATTGCGACATTCACTAGAGAATCTACTTCTGGTCAGTACTAGAAAAGAATTTGATGAATTCCTATTTATCTCCAGTTTGATTCGCAGATAAGCCTGGGAAATCCGATACCGATGAAGCGGCTGCCAGGAACAGGATTCCTGCGCTATCTCCTCGCCAGCTGGCTACTGCTAACGTTGGTCCTGCGATGCGCCTACCAGGCCCGCCTCTTCGACGTCCTGCGCCTGCAGCACCACCGCCCCCTGCCCAAGGATGTGGCAGGACTGATTGTGGAGAACTACACCCTGGTGGCGAACTCCAACCACGACTTTTATCCGCTGCAAATGACCCGCCTGATGGGGGAATCATTCTCGGCCCGGTTCGAGAGGGTACAAAGCGCGAGTCAGGGCGAACGGCTCACTACCATTGCGCTGATCAGCAACCTGGCCTACTGGAACCGCATGCACTCCAATATAAGCCGGCTGACCTTTGTCCGTCAGCCAATCTACACCTACCAGTTGGTCTTCTACTTCCCCCGAAGGTCCTTCCTCAAGCCGGCGGTGGACCGGAAGCTGAAGCAGCTCCTGGGCGCCGGGGTGATCGCCCACATCGGGCGACGCTACCGGGGCTCCCTGGGCGACGCGGGACGGGCTGGGAATCCGGAGCTCCTGCCCCGGATCACCAACAAAATAATGAGAGGCGCCTACCGCGTCCTCGCCGTGGTCTTCCTTTTGGCCACCGCGATCTTTGTCATGGAGCGAATCTCCCTCAGGTGGCTCTGGCTGAGGCGCATCATGGAGTGGTTGCATCGGAACTGAAAGTGAGGTATGGCATCCTGTTATCCAAGACTCTTTATTGGAGCTCGTGAAATAAATCCTCAATTTGAGGTCAATCGGCCTCAATTTGTGAAAAGATTGTAACTTAAATTTTTCTCAATATTAATTTTTTATTAAACAAGTAATACTTCAGGTATGAAATTCGTTTTAAATAGTTTTTTATTCATAATCAATATAGATTTACAATAATCATATTTAAAATGGATCCAATTACATTTTGGCAATATTTTTTTCCAATTTTATATAATTAATAGAAACAACTTTCTAACAAAAACCTATTATTTTTCTGTTTCTAAAATATTTTTAATAGGGGTCATATGATAAATAAATATATTTTTAAAATTTTATATAATGTAATCTATATTTTTGAAACTTTTAAACAAAATTAATCTTGAATACATGAAAACTAGCAGCTTTTTTTAATATTGTACTAAGATATTTATCTTGTTAAATCGGTTTTAAAAGATCATCCTTCTGTAGGCAACTGAACCATAATAATATTAAAATGTATTTTTGGTCGCTATTTTTAAGTATAATTCATTTAATAATAAAAATTACTCAAAACTTTTAAAGGACTTAAAGCATTTGCTTTACTTGTGGTTTGAATCAAGTTTTAAGAAAATATTTAAAGCCAGGGATATTTAAATAAATAAAAATGGATATGATGGTTTCTTTAACCAATCATGCGTTTAGAATGTGTTGGAAATATTAAAATCTATAAAGCTCTAGAGCAATTAGGGTATCTTCTATAACGGTATCATTTTTCAGAGTTTTTAAAGAGTAATTTATTGTACAATTATTTTTAAATGTTCTTATAAAGTTTCAGAAATATTGCCATTTATTGCATATCCCTGAAATGTTCTGTAATGTTTATTAATAATATATAATACGATTTCATTGAAAAAATGTCGTTGAGGATTCGAAAGATTCGTGCCTGGTGGTTTGAAATATAAATTAATTGTATATTATTTCATTTAAATGCTTCAATTTTGAATAAAATGGAATTCACTTTTTTCAGAAGTACTCGACTTGTCTTAAAATCCGAAATGGAATATTGCAACCATTTACTTTTAAAACAAAGTGATTCCATTCCTAAGCTGTGGGTTTTTTTTTGTGCCGGTCTGGTTGGCCCTAAAAATTGATTTAAGACTTGTAATGCACACAGTGGCACTTGGACATCCCCCTGGCACCCTGAGGCATCCCCGGCCAGCCCTGGCCATGTGTGGGTGGCGGCAACTGGCCAACTTGCAACTGGCCGAGCGGCACGGAGCGACACTTGAGTTAAGCTGTGCAAACGTTTGCATAATCACGTTCCAATTTAAATTGGTCTATTTGCCAGGATGAAGGGGGAGGAGTGCCCCTCCCCCTGCCCCTGCCACTTACACTCCCAGTCCCCCGCCTCTTGAATCGGAAAAGCTGTGAAAAGTTTTATTAGCCAAGCTGAGCGGAGAGTCGCCTTGTTTGTCGAATGAAAAAAATCTCCGATTCAGATTCAGATTTTACCTCATGCTTCTATTCATGTGTCCACTTTTCATAACACTTTTTTCCACCCATCGAGTGCGTAAACAAAAGTATCAACAATTTCTATCTGGCAGGGCCAAGAAAGGTTCATTCATTCCATATGTCAAATATATGAGAACAGAGTCTGGAATCACAAACTAAGACAATAAATGGATCTTATTTTTGTTATTTTAAATATTTTGGTAGAACTATGTATGTTTCGTTTAGATTTCCATCAATATTAAAAAATAGAAAACCAATACCCCCTTTTTTACTTACAAAAAAACCACCAGGTACCGGGTATAAATAATTCATTCTACAAATAAGTTTCTGAGAAACTTTTTTTATCTAATTTTTCAATTTGAAAAATAGAGTTTATACTTTTTTTTTTGACAAAACTTATTTAAAATGTATTTTATTTTCTAATTTCTTTATTTTTTTCTTTTCAAGGAATCTTTGTGATAAAATGTTTTTTTGCTTTTTTCCCAAGTCCTTGTCACTCCAATTTTCACACTCTTTAATTAAAACTACTTTTGGACAAACATTTGGAATTGCATTTTTAAAAATACCTATTTATGGTGTTTCAAGTTCCATGACTTCATATTAAACTTGTTTTTTAAAGAAACAACATACTATTTTTTTTTTTTAATTTTTAATATTTTTTATGTGGCTTAGACATTATAGTCGTATAATTTAAAAAAAGGCTATAATGATATAACTTCGTTAGAGCCTTTGTTAGATTTAAACCTTTTATTTTTTTACATTTGGATAAACTTGTAAATCCCAGTTAAAACAAAAAAAAATGATTAAACAGTTTTTTAATTTTTACATGAATTAATTTATTAATTTATTTAGTTTTCAGTGGCTCTTAAGGGAACACTTAATTACGGGACGTGCTTCGATTGGTCCTGGGAATCTACAAGTCCACGAATCCCTTCCAGGAAGATTAGAGCCAGGTGTTGCACTTCTCGTCCTTGATAATGGGCTCCCCACTCTCGCCATCGTCAATGTTCGCGGGCGGCGGGAAGACACGCTTGCCGATGGCCGGGTTATCTTGGGTGTTGTGGAACTTCATCATGAGCATATCCCAGTCGTAGATGAGGCCGGGGCGGAGGCGGAGGCCTTGGCGGAGCATCCGGAACATGCGGCACAGGTAGTCATAGTCGGGGCGGTCATAGAAGCCTAGCCCGCGGCAGTAGTTCAGGTACATCGTAAACTCGCAGGGGAAGCCCTCGCAGACGGCCTCTACCGAGACGGAGACCTTCTTCTCGTAGATCCGCTCGTACTTCTGCTGCTTCGTGGAGGCCTTCAGGCCCTGCCAAGGCAGGCTGCCCCGGTTGAAGTACATGAGGACGTAGCCGATGGCTACCAGGTCGTCCCGCCGCGAGGACTCTACGCCGGCGTGGGCGCAGATGGAGGCATACCGCGCCGTCCCTGTCAGACTGCGCTCTTCCCGGTAGGGGATGTGTACTCCGGTGGTAATGTCAAGGAACTTCTTCGCCAGCCCGAAGTCGATTAGGTAGACCTGCTTGGACATGGTGCCGAGGCCCATCAGGAAGTTATCCGGCTTGATGTCCCGGTGCACAAAACCTCGTCCGTGGACGTACTCCACCCGCCGGAGCATTTGCTCAGAGAGCAGCAGCACCGTCTTGATGGTGAAGGCCTTCTCGCAGAACTGGAATAGTTGCTCCAAAGAGGGTCCCAACAGGTCCATTACCATGGCCTGAAAATATGTTATGGAATATATCAGTCCATTACTGGCATTTTAATTTGTAAAGAAGTCTCGTTAATAAAAAAGCTGCTGGCCAAATCTTATCTCTATAGTTCCATTTTCTACTGTATGGATATTTGTCATCTTGTGTTCTTATTATATTGATTTAATATCGATGAATTAGATTAATTAGTATCGATTAATTTGCCTAGTCAAAGAGCATCGATTAATATGATCTTTTTAAAGAATCGAATCCATCTTTAGTCTTTAGCCTGCGAACTGGAAGCTAAGTTGGCGGACACAGAAACAAACGGACACAGTGACAAAGGGTCTCAGGGACAGTGACCCTGTCCCGTTACCTGATAGTGCGGTTCCTTGAAAAAATTGAGAATTGTGGGCAGTCCCGGAGCAGGGCGGAGGGCACGGTACAGGCGGCGCTCGTAGTTGAGCTGCGGATGGCGCACTTTGGTACTCTCCACCTTGATGGCCACCCGCACCCCGCTGTGGATGTAGACCGCGAGGTAGATGTCGCCGAAGGAGCCGGAGCCGATCTTGCGGATCACCTTGTAGCTGCCGATCCGCACTTCGCGGCTGCGGGACAACTTGAGGCGCTCCATTCTTGTTCCGACCTTGGTTTCGCTACCGGTTGAGTGCTATTTTCTTATCTGGTTTGAGTTTTGGTTCCGCTGTCCCGATTTCCCTCTGTGCCTTGAAAGTGTTAGTTTGATAAATTTTCAGGATTTTATCCGAACTAGGCTTGAAAAAACAAATGTGAGTATTTAGGTGAAAAAATATTACTGAAAAATGTGGGAAAATGTGGGGAAATAAAACAAGAATTTTCGACTTATAAAAAGCTACTTTGATTATAAGATTAAAAAAAATTAAATTTGATTGAAATAAAACTCAATATTAATATTTGAAATAAATTACATAGGACATATGGTAAATGTATTGGTATCTTTTTAACTAATTTGAAGTTATAAAATTATTCGTATCTCAAATGTATGCAACTTTTATTATTTTAACACTTAAAATAATATTTTTTTCGTCTTAAGATATTTCAACTTTTTGAAATAAAAAATTAAACATTTTGAAATCATCAAAGCAGTAGAGCTGCTTTTTAACGTACGACTTGAAATGCGCTAAAAATCCACAGAATTTAAAGAAGAAATTGTAAGAGCTTTGATGCATTTTACTCAGATTTATATTAATCTATAATGCACTTATTTATCATTTTTATATTTTGAAGTATTCCCTTAATGTCCTTTTAAGTCCTTTTAGTCTGTTAGAAGGCCAAACTAGATTCCTAAAAACATTTAAACCTTAACCATCTTCATTGTGTTGATCGGCGCCCAAAATTGCACTGTAATTCAATATTTAAACGCGACCCAAGCGGATCCTTTAAGAGTCCTTTGTGTGTCTGTGCTGGCGCGTCCTCTATGTGCATTTGCATGTGTCTCCTTGTGTGTGTGTATGTGGGGGGGTATTTGTGGGTATCGATTATCCAGGCAGACGGCGACATCCGCAGACGGAGACAGAGACAGTGGCGGAGAAGGATATCCAAGGATGCGAAAGGGGCTGCCAGGAGGACGATTAAAGTGGGAGTCAAGTGGTGGCGAGGACGGATCAACTAGCCAGTAATAATGTCTTTCGCTGACATTTGACATTTTGGCTATATATCACTCACATTGTGACAACTGGCAACTTGGCATTCAAATATAGCCACCAGGACTCTCGCCCTATCCCCCTCACTCACTGTCGTTAGTAGATGTTTAAGGACAATAAATTTGTGGGCCTGTGCGTGGTAGTGTCCTGCGTCCTCAAAATGTTTGGCAGTAGCCTGGATGGCTGGTTGGTTGGCTGGCTGCCCGACTGGTTGCCTGCAAATCCAATGACAAGACGGAAGCGACATATTTGAACGGGAATGAAGCGGGATTTTGAGGCTCCATCAGGACATTATCCATCCTTGAAACAGAGAGAATACGTATTCTGGCGTTCTTTGATTTAAAATAAAGTCGAATATGCCTATTCGATCTAGTTGTGGAGGATCAATGAGGACTTTTTTTAAACCTCAAGTCAATTATCAAACCTCTAACCTGTGAAGTCTTCGGAACAGACTGGCAAGTTTAAAAATAAAACTTAGAACTACTTCTCTCAGTGCTATGCCACAAACTGGAGTTCGAGGTGGAAATGTAGATGGAGCCCAGCGTTTACATCATAACATGGTCGCCTGATGGATAGACAGATAGCCGGGCATTAGCATTAGTGGCCAGGACAATGGGCCCACCATCATGATGATGATGATGATGAGGAGGATTTCAGGACCATGATGATGATGGCGACAGCGGCTCCAAAAATGAGCCAGCTCCTGATTCAGATTCGGATGCGGATCCCGCTACGGATTTGGATTCAGGTTTGGATTCAGATTCTGATTCGGATTCAGAATCAGATTCAGAGCTTGTTTTTTGGGGGGCGTGGCCTTTGGCCACGACTGAAACTGAAACATGCGGGTAAATTATCTTTTCATCTCCATCAACGTCGCGTAGTCGTTGTCCTTGTTGTCTGGACTGCCGTTGTCCTCTCGTCCTCTTGTCCTTATGTCCTCATGGCAATTGCCAGCAGCCCTTTCTCCTCACACACACTGCCACGTGAGAAATGAGGCTGTTGTTGCTTTAATTAAGCCAAGACACGAGTACGAAGGGATTATTGAAGGCCTTAAATGTTTCATAAGATTCATTGAAATCATTTCAATGAAATTTCCATGCTCGAGATAGGTTTTTGTAGAAAGATGCAAATGATTATACTTTTTTAGTTCTGAATTCCAAAAACTTTAGACGAAACTTTATATTTTAAAGGTAAAACATCCAGTACTCTGAAAAGTTTAACTTCCACGATCAGATCCTGCGATATCCTTCCTCCTTCCCGGCGGTCAAGCCAGTCAAGCTGGTCAAGGACCCTCTAGATGGACATTCACGGACAAGGCGCCACATTTACCGGGAATGCTGGAGAGAGGATTCTGGAAATAAAACTTTTACTCTTTAGCGGTTATTCCTTCCAATCAGGACTTAAATTGCGAAGTCTTTCCCCGTCCGGATCCAATTAATGGGCACGATAGCGCCCAGCGGAAAAGTACTTTCAAATACATTTTATAAAGCTACTATTTAAATAATTGAAGGTACTGCACATGCTTCGTTCATTCTTGGAAATGTTACGCCCTAGATCATAGTGCTGGAAAATGTTTGAGATATCGATTGTTGCGGGTGTTGAAAAACGGTAAAGCTTTCTGAAGTCACGACGGCAACACGGCGGGCCAACATCCGCAGAGTATCCAATTAAGTTAAGAACATGTAACAAGCTATTAAGCCCTACAAGAATACGCCTGAGACTCAAGTTGGTAATTTATTGATTATTAGAAATCAATAGTAAATCTTCAATTCTGTTTATATTTTTTCAAAAGGCCAGACTGCAAATGATCTCAAACTATCGAAAGCAAGTCACTATCGGTATAGATAGTTTATTCTGTTTTAAATCGACAGGTTAAAAAGATGTTTGATAAAAGGATGTTTTTTCCATAGTAGTTTTTGTTTTTTGATAAAGTAAAAAAATTTTAAAAGAGCCTTAAGAAAATGACATATTTAACACGACATAAAGACACTTTTTCATCCCAAATTGAGCTTAAAGTAGAAGATGTCTCTTTTATCCTTACACTGAAGCACTAATCGCTTTAACCTGCGCCCACTTTTTTGTATATCGATTAAAAATGTAAAGATAACTTTGTGGAAATACATACATTGATGTATTCTAAAACCCTTTATGTCGCTTCCCGACAGGAACTTAATATTTGTCGATCCCTTTTTTCAGATACCAAGCATTGTGATAAAAAAATCCTCTACAAGCACACTATCCCCTTTATTCATTTAGATATTCATCGCATCACTTAGCAGCTCTCAATAAAGGAGTTTCAGAGCATTTGTGGCAACGCAAATGTTATCCTTTTGTCAAGTGGCAGGTACAGTTCAGGTGTGTAAATGAGCATTAATGAATATGAAACTTATCCCATTCGCTGGGCACAAGTTAGCAACGTGACGAAAGCAAACGTGACAGAAAAGTTTGAGAGGAGAAAGAGAGAATCCGACTCTTTGGAGAGAGACGGGTGTAGAAGAAAGAAGTCCGCTGTTGGAAGAAGTTGGATGAACAACAAACAGCAAAATATAAATGACTTTAATAGCTCATCAATGATTCAGGCGGAAATCCGGGCTGTCCAAGTGCAGTCGGTTTATTGGATACCGGAAGGGCATTATGTTCCTCCTCTTTCTTCCCCCCTCTCTTTCTATGCTTCTCATTCGCTCTCTGTCTAACCTTTGTTTAAATGTATTCCTATTTCTGTTTCTGTTTCTGTTTGTATTTGCTTGATTCTGCTGAGTGAAGAGGTCTGTCTGACGGCCTGACTTTGGTCTGGAACACAAAATGCAATACGGAATACGGGGGTTTGGGGGCCTTCTGTCTGCTTAGCTGCAATGATTTTCACGCTGCCTCCGAAAAGTATGCAGCAAAATTTGCATATTGTTTTGCTCCTCCGCCTTCCCCCCACGAACCCGTCAGTGTCCAACCAAATCACCTCCCTGCAATTTGTTTCTCTCTTTTTGCCACTTCTCCCCTTCTAAAAGTACACTTGAAAAAATGATAAGTACAATTTTAAGGAGTTCTTTTTATTTTTATCTTCGGAGGTTGAGGTCTACAATATAAAATATTTCTTATTGATAAGCTACTGAACTCAACCTTTTACTTCTTTTCAGTGTATCATCCCCTTAATGTATACAAATATTTTTATTTGTATCCCCCAATAAGTTTTCAGGGTGTTAAGTAAAGCCTAACTTACCCAAAACCTTTTAATTTTAAAAAATAAAATATATGAAATGCTTTAGTAGCATAATAATTTGAAATTAAGTTAAATTTAGTATTTTTTTTTCCAAAAATTTAACCAAAATTTAAAGGTGAACAAATTTATTTATTTTGAAAACTAAAAGTATTACCAATATCCAAAAAAAATATTAAACAAAATTGTTCTGTACTCTTATTATAAAAAAATGATTTTGTTTTTTTGTGCCACTCAAGAGTAACCGTTTTTTGTGTCAGTGTATGAATGGCATATGCACCCCGATTTGCATTTGTGTGAGTGTTCAAGTGAACTCTCACTTCAATTGCTTCCCCTTTTACACCTGTCCATGTCCATGTCCTTGTCGATGTGGATGTGAATATGGATGTGGATGTGGATGTCCTTTGGCATCATTATTATCATCATTATAGATGGCACATGGCCAGTTTCCCCATTGGCCATGTGACAGTAGCCGCTTGGCTTTGTGTCTCATTTATTATGCAAATCCGGGCCGGGGGTCGTCGGAGGGTCAAATTCGGGCGAAGGACTCGCAGTCCTTTGCTTCCTTGCTGCGTTACTCCTTCTTGAATGCTTCATGCTTTGTCCTTATTGCCGATTTCAAGTCGAGCTGCAACTTCTGCAAGTGCAATTTCCATAATCATCGGCCCTTGATGCCTTTTACCAAAAATAATAATCGCATCGCATATTAATGGAAGCGGCGGGAAATAAATATTACAAATCAACGCAATTCGAAAATGACATTGGTCAGGCCAGCCCAGCTTCTGCGAGGGTATAATAAATATTGTATATAATAATAAAAGGTAAATATCATTTCAATTTCACTCCCCGCCTCGATGTTAATCAATTACGTGCTTTAATTGAAATCGCCAAAGTCAATATCGAAAATCAAGTAAACCAAAAACAGAAACCGAAACAGAAACAGCAGCCAGAAATAAATATATGTCGGAAATATATATTTAATTATTGGATTTGTCGCACATTCATCTGTTTATTTATCTATGAATTTTTAAGCGGCAAGACGGGCGGCCAATTCACATCAGGATTCACATTTCAGAATTCATTTTCATTTTTTGTTTTTCAATTTTATTTCCAGCTCCGGCTCCGGCCAATGGCTGTTTGCCCGCGAATTGCTTTTCAATTAACTCTAAGCCGTGAAAATATAATTGAAATGCGCGGAAAGTCGGCGGCTTCGGGGGTTTCTTCCTTTCTCCAGGGATTGGAAATGAAACTCCATCTCCCTCTCTGTCCCTGTTCTTCTTTTTTAAAACCATATTAAGTTTGCAAGAAGGTTTTTAAGTGCCTTTCCGAAGGACTTTCAACAAAAAAATGTATATATTTACAAGATTACATTTTAAAAGAAATGCTTGGTATTGTTAAAGCCTAAAATATATTTCAAAATGTATTTGGTTTATCTTATAATTTTTTAGTTTTGTTTAATCAAGAAAATATAGCAAATGTAATGTATTTCTAATAAATAGTCTGCTTTATTTAGGGTTTTTAAAGCAATTCATACGTGATTTGGATTGAAAATTTACTTAGAGAACTTCCAAATTTATGCATAAATATGTTTTTAAAATTCATAAAACAAAACTTAAAATGAAAGGCTGAAGTAAATAATCAACTTCGAGATAAAGAATATATTTTAGTCAAGTATTATTGCTTTTAATTGTAGTTAATTGTTAATAAATGCATCATTGTATCATTGAAAAGCTTATTTTAATAGCAATTTGTTTCTAATATAATATTAACTACGAAATTCATTAAATTAAACAAAGGTATATACAATATACAAAGAAGGTCTTTAAAATATTCCTAGGTTTGTATTAAGTTTTTTATATATCATTTAAAAATTTTTTAAAAATACAAACAAGCATTACTTTGTCATAGTTTCCTTTGCAACAATTGCATTTTTTGGTATTAATTTCTTAAATTATAGAAATATAAAATTAAAGCTAAATAAAACAAGGGTTGCTGCTTATTTTATGATAAAAAAAACTATTCAAAATTGGAATCAAAATAAACATAAATTAATACAGACTTAAAACCAAATTAAAATATGTCTTTACCTAATTTGGTTTAAAAAACAAAATTAAAAATATCTTGCTGTTTTGTGTTTATGGCTTAGTTTTGGTAGAATTTCAGATTTCAGATTTTGGCCTAAAAAGCTAAGCAACATGTTGTCTAAATAATATCTAACAAAATGATCTTTGCTTTGAGGGAGAATTTTGTTTTATGAAAGATTTGGGTCATAGCTGCTGGCTGCTGAGGTTTAGAGCCGCCAGGACATCCCAGAACCTCCCAGGACCTCTGCCCCAGCAATGGCATAGCATACTGTATATGGCAGAGGCCACCCATTGGAATTATCTGAAAACCGAACCGAACTGAACTCAACTCGGCCGCCTGTCGTCTGCGGCTGTAAATGAAGTTGTGTTTTAATTAAAATTCCAGACTTTATTTCTGTAATTATATTAACTCGCTGTTCGAATTCGCTGGGCCGCCGCCGCCTCCGCTTCCCCTCCTTCCTTCTTCTACGTCTCTGGGCTTTTTGTTTTTGCTCGATCGATCTACGGGAGGCTGGGGCGCACAAGGGGGGCGTGGCAATAAGGAAAAGATAAAACCATTAACGGTAAAGTGGAGAAATGTGGAAAACGTGGCAAAGGCATGCGGGGCTTGCCCGACGCCCTGGTTGGTCTTTAGTCCTTGGCTCCCAAGTATCCTGAGCGTATCCTGCATATCCTGCTGTGTCGTCATTGGCATTGGCATCGGCATCTTCTTCGCTGGGGTTGTGTCCTTCCAGATTCCTGCTGCTGCCACTGCTACTGCTGGTGCTGCTGCCCATCGTCCTTGCCCATCGTCCTGCCAGCAGCCCGACTGCAAATGGTGTTAAAATTAATTTAATTGAATGTGAAATGAAATTTGTTTTGACACACACCAACACAAGCACTCACACACTTTTACCATGCCACTTCCACCTCCTCCTCTATCCAGTGGGTGGTATCCCCATCCCACCAGCCCACCATCCCACCACCCCACTCCCTGCAAGTACGAAACACCCCCCAACTCCTTGGGGTACACTGAGGCCTATTTAATTCCGATTTTGCTATCAAATAGTTTGGGTTTTTGTACTGTAGAGCTTAGAAATTTATTGTTGACATAGTTAATTATTATTTAAAGCATTTCAGTTTTTAATAAGCTTACATTTTTTAGTAACAAAATATTAAATTTAAAATTTGTTGCCTTTACTCCACAAAATACTAAGAGAGTTGAAGCTTCCTAGACTTGGTTCTTATGATTTTAAAATTAAGGAGAAAGGTATGTGATACCCGGTACAAAAGAATTTCCTTAATTACAACATTTAATTAACATTTACTAATTTTATCTTTTTAATTCTTAGACTTTCTTTTCCAATTATCTGAAAAAAAGTTGATATTTAGTAACGAAGTGATCGAAGGAATCACCTTTTTTTCAAATCGATTCATTAAAGTGCACAAAATATATAGATTCTTATTCATCAATAGAGCAAAACTTTAAGCCCTATGCGCACCTATTATTGGATAACTTATGATTACCATTTTTTCTCAGTGCCGCTTGGAAAGACCTTCGTGGATTGGAGTGGATTCCTTCCGCCGATGGTCCCATTGTTTTGCTTTCGCTCCTCCACCGCCGCATTGTCGCACAATACAAATGCCGGCGTTGCATTCTGAGGGATTGTGTCCGCCGTTGGAATTCAAAGCCGTGTATAAGTGGGGGCTTATGGGGCAAGTGGGGTCCGGCCATGCCCGGATTCCATTGACTATTGGCCAACAAATTACGATTGACCAGGACGACCAGTCTACAGAGTCGAGTTTATTTAGCCAACTGTTATTTTAAAAGAGTTTCTATTCTATTCAAGCTCTTTAAAAAATTGTTCTTAATATTTTGTATACTATTCTATAAAATATCTTAAACTTAAGAACTATTTAAAAACGTTTTAATTACAGGAATGGAAAAATACAATAAATATATTTAAATTAGAGATCGTAGGACTAACGTAATATTCAAAGCACTTTTAATCGTTTATTGGATATTATCTATGGATACTTGGCAAATAGGTAGTTTGGAATTGGTTCGAAAAGATTTTAGATTTTTAAGCAAACAATATTTTTTTTAAATAGTTTCGATAATCTCATATAGTTTAAAGTGTAATACGCCCAGATTCAAAAATGTTATACCTTAGAGATCGGTAGAGAATTTCAGATCGAAATTTACCGAAACTTTGTTTTGGGGATCAGTTCTCAATAATTAAATATTCCTATTAGTAATAAAATTATCACTGAAATTGGTTAATTTTAATTGGTAATAAGTAATCTTGTAATCTAGTAATCTAGTAGTTCTGGTAACAGCAATAAGTATGATCAATTATCAATATTTTGCATGTTATCCTAAATGTTATCCTAATAAAATGTTACATTAAATTGAAATATACGCCTTTATATTTATATTCAATTATATATATTGTATCTAAAGTGGCATCACACTGATGTGTTGCTTTAACCCTAAAATGAGAAAGATGGCAACGCTGAACGCAGAAAGGGAGGAACAGGGAATAAATAGATAGATAGCATAGTAGTAGATAGTAGTAGCTACAAGTAGAATTTTGATTAAATAATAAACAGACATTTTATAATATATTTACTATAAATATCTGCTATACAATGTTTTAATGGAAATATAACTGCAAAAGTTGGATATATTATACATATATGTTTTGTAAAATGTTCTCCTTGGGTCCATAGACTCAAGGCTTATCGCTTAAAGGATCTGTAGGCCCCTAGTTTTTGATAATTCTTCAGGTCCTTCCCTTAGGCTGTATGTGCCTCTGTCTGGGTGTGTGTGTGTGGAAGGACCATATAACACGATATCGTGTTGGCGGCCTAATCAAAAACAGAAGCTCGAAAGCCGCAAATTTTGGCCAGCGGATGCTGTCAAGTGCATGTGTGTTTGTTTTTCTGTTTGCGTTTGTACTTGTGTGTGTGTCTGTGTATGTGTCTGTAAATGTATGTGTATGTGTTTCTGTTTGTGTGTGCCTGTGAGGGTGCACGTCTATTTTGTGGCCGCACACGGTGCGTATGCGTAACGCATTTCTATTTCCATCGGAAGCAGCAGCGGCAGCGGCGCTGAAACAACTAAAAGCTAAAAATTTTTGTTAAAATTTGCTAAATTTGCATTTTTTGACGTTTTTGCGGCCAGAGCCATGCCTATGCCACGCCCCCGCCACCGCCTGGCCACTGTCACTACATCAGTGTGCGTCTGTTTGTGTTGCAAATATAATTTTTAATTTAAATGCAAATTTTGGAAATCATTTTCGAAGCATTTTGTGCCCATATTGATACGCAAATTGCTGTCAGCACATGCACACCCACACCCTCACGCGTACCCATGAATATCGGCATAGACACAGACATACACACAACCAACACACACACACACCAACACACTCCCTCCCACCCACACATGCAGATTTAATAACGCATTCGCGTCACTCAACCGCCGCGGCACAGGCCGCAGTTTCGACCAGGCGGGATGAAGGCGGGAAAGCGGGAAAACGGAAAGCATTAGACCCGAATTTGTGTGGCGTGGGAAGAGGGGTAGAGAAGGGAGGGGAAGGGCAGGAGGGACTAGGGGGTGGTGCACTTGGGCAGGAGTATTTCCAAAGGGGGAAGGAGCAACGCGGCCTTGTCCAGTCAGGAGAGAAAAACAAACAGTGGGCCGCGGGTCCTACAATTTTTCGGCTTCTACTTTGAGAGTAAAAAATATTCATTACCAAAATATACTTTGAGGTTACATAAATTACAAAATATTTTCATAAATGTTTAAATAAACTTCATCAAAACACAATGCTTTTTGAAAAAACAATTCAAAAAACTCACACTTTTGATTACAATAGAACCGAAAGCCTTGAATTATTCTTCTTCCTTTAAATTACTATTGAATAAATCATTATCCTAAAAATCTTTAATCTTTTTACTAAAACTTTTTATCAAAATAAGATCTTAATTCTTTAAAAGACATACATAAATGCAGCAAATAAAAAAGTAATTCCCATTTCATTGAAATTATAGAATTTAAAGAAGATTATAATGAAAAAGACATATACATAGGTATATCCTGAGTATTAACTCTTAAAAATTGTGAATTGACCGTATATTGATTTTTCTTTTTTTTATGCAAAAGCATTGAAAGTTTATTTTTTTTTTCTATCCAGAAGCTAAATAAATATTTAATTTTAAAACTAATCTTAAAATTGGTTAGTTCTTAAACGACAATTGAAATTAATAGTAATATGGATAATTTGTTTTTTATAAAAGAACAAAGTTAAAATGACAATTATACGATTGAAATATAGTTCCACTGCAATTAATATTAAAAAAAATTTATTTATTTAAATTTTCCACTTCAAGATAAATCTTTTTCTTAACTTTTTTTATAAAAATTGGCATTTATATAAGCCTGATATTGATTGTTACAAGATTCTGTTTTAGTTTCTAACGACATTTACTGGAATCAAAATAATATTTCTTTAATAATATAAAAAAATACAAAATTCTAAAACAAAAGTGTAAGTTTTCAGTTAGTTTTAAAAATATTTTGGCTTCTATTGATAGGACTTTAAACCACACAGAGGGGAAATCTGAAGTTGATCCACTGTGTAGGAAAAATCGCCATTGTGACCGCCAACGTAGCCACCGAAAAGCTGACAGCAGCGTAATACACCGAAAAAAAAATGAAAAGAATGTTAAGCATAACTGAAAGAGAGAGAGAGAGAGAAATTAAAATAAAAGATAATATTTAAGAGAAATATATTGAAATATATTATGTTCTGGAGCATTCTGTATAGTTTTCAAGAAAATTCGATTTTCACTGACCATTGGAAATTTTCAGGTAGCAAGAACTTCTTAAATAATTCCAAACCTTTGCCAGGGTTTTTCTAAAATCTTAAACATTTTTTAGCAGTGCACCTTCAGCTTATTGGACTCTTTCGCGTATTGATTTTGGAAGAATTCGTTACATTTTGTTGGCTTGTCAGTTGTCGGTTCTCGGTTGTCGACGCCTGTTTTTAATGTTTATTGGCGGTGGCAGCAACACCAACAACGTAAGCAACAACAGCAACACAAAAAAAAACAAATATAGAACAATCAACAACAGGAGAAACAACATCTAAATCCAAAACACAACGAGACAGAAAACATCCTTGCAAGGACTTTAATTTTTAACCAAAAATTTGAAATAGATTCAAAACTATGTATAATACCCATATATTGTATTTTGAGTAATAGACAAAAAACAACGATTTACAATTACAACCCAAAAATTTAAAGTCTTTAAAAAATGTATACATAGACGATTTTTTATCTAGAGAATTAAAATGAATTTCATTCTTTGGTTTGAAAACAATTAAGTTGATCACTTTTATGTTATTCCGAACTCCAAACCTTCTGTCACTCTTTTATATGTTTAGTTTTTTATTTATTTTCTATAATCTCTGTTACCTCGGAAACCACTTCATAATTCCATTGGACTGAACATTGAACATCGAACACTAAAGGCCATTTAAAAGCATTTCACAAGTCGTCAAATCCGATTATGAACTCATTTCACTCTCCGCTCTGTCCGGGAGTGACTTTGATGTTTAATTTGCAATTTCGTTTTAATGCGCCTACCGGAGTGCCACGCCTCCCTGACTCCCACTCTACACATACCACTGTCCTAGGCCCCTGCCCCACCCTTAAGGCAGAAGCCATGCAACTCCTTTCGTCCTTCCGGACATCCTTCCGCCGTTAAACGATTTCCGGGCTACCCTTTTGTTTTTCCCCAGAAGAGATTTAATATTAAAAGTTGAATTGTTATTCAAATCTTTAAAAAATATCTGCAATTAATAATAATCTTCTGTCTAAGCACAGAAATTTTTTAAAATTAAGGAAAGGAATTTAAATTTGCAATTTACAAATCCAATTTCAGATTGATGTTTATGTTAAAAGTTTTCAATTTATTCCCTTTGAATTACGATTTTAAACACTGCGTATCCATTTTCATAGTATTATTCTTTGTAGAATATTATTATTATTATTTTCAGAATTAATTAATATTTATTTATATCATATTTTTATGTATAATATTTATATTAATCATTTATTAAAAATTTATTTTACAAAGTAGCTAGTTTCAATTTTTCCTAATGCTGCAAAAGGTTGAGTAATCATCATTTTGTATGGTATTTCAATTTAATTCAAATTAGCTGGAAACTACAATATGTATATTTTTTTACACCTATATTAATTTAAATATTTTTTTTATACATTAATTACAGTTATAGAATTTTTTTAAATGTGTTTAATGAATATTTATAAAACATATCTATAATGTTTTAGTGGTTTCTAAAAAAAACCTATATATATTCACAGTTATAAAATGTTTTAATTGCTTGGTTTGTTATATTACTTTTATTTTTTATATTTAATATAAAATATAACAAATTTATTATATAAAACTTTATAGGTTGGATTGCACATTTACATATTAAAAAAAAAAACTCAATTATTTTAGAATTAAAACAAATATATATTAAATTTATTTTTAGTTATAAATTAAAAATTTGTATATATTTATTAATGTTTAACTATTTCTTAATTTTATAATAATTTCAAGAGAATTTCTAATGGTAAGTCAAAATTTTCTTCCGAGGCAGAAATTGAAATTCCCTTCCCGACCTTTCGGTACACCTGGGTGTATGAGCAATTTACAAAGGTCAGCCACCCCTCGCCTGGCCGCCCCCTCCTTTTACCACCCCTTTAGGCGATAATTTTATTATTGCCGCTGTTTTTGCTATTTTTTGTAGAACTTTTTGCATTAGTTGGTTGCCAGCAGATGGCCATTAACGTCCATTTAGCCAAGCGCCACGCATTTCTAAGTCGGTAACATTTTCTAATTGCCGCAGATGGCACGGGAGTGTGGTGGGGGTTGGGCGGCAGGGGCAGGGGACGTTGATTACAACTGACAGCGACAACAGAAACATTAGAGGGGGAGTGGTAAGGAAGGATGGGGACTCTGGGAGGAGGAGCTCCTCGAGTTTGCATGCGATGGATGCGATGGCATTGTTGCCATTCTGCCAGTCTGCCAGTTGCCATTGATTTCACCCACTGAGGCAGCAATTAGTGCAACAGCAACACCGACACTGTAAGCTTTCAACCTCAAATGGAGGCGTGGCTGGAGGGGGAGAGGAAAAAGAAGGCGTGCCCCACCTTATCCCATTAGCACCCGACAAACTCTTTTTGCATTCATTTATGAATATTTTAAAATTCATTGCTGATGTTGCTCATGTTGCCTGTGCAGGTTGCAGGTTGCAAGTTGCAGGTTGCAAGGTGCCGGGGTGTACGCCATTATTGAAATCTAGACGGAAATTAAGTTGTCCCGCTCGACCGTGTGGCAATAATAGAGTGGTGGAGCGACTCCTGCTGAACTCTCAACCCTGAATCCTGAATCCTGAATCCCGAATCCCTTCGTCCTGCAGCCGTGGTACCTGAGACATCTTAATGGCCATGTAAGACCAAAGTTCGTCCTGGATGCAACCTGCAGCTGATGTATGTGTAAGTGTGAGGGGGGTAGAGGACAGAGGGCAAGGGTTTCCAGGCTCTGCTGGAATCTTTCAGATACTTTTATTTGCAAACTCCTCGGATTTATCAATTTTTTATTGCCTTTTTATTTTGCTCGTCTTAAGTTTTGATAAATTATTTATTTAGGATTCGTAATTTGAATTTTTGGACTACAAATTAACAAACAATTCAAAACTTGTAAATACATTTTAAAGTTTTCAAAGTTTTTAACATAATCAACTTGATTTATTGAATTAATTTGTGTACTTTGATTTCCTTTTTTAACGGTTTAACAGAATTTTTTTTTATTAAGATATATAACAAATTGATTAATAAATTCTTGTGTTTATTTCATCATAACAAATAAACAAATAAGTGTTTAATTATTATACTTATTTTACCAACTTGGTTAAAGAAAATTTTGTATTATTTTGTTTTCGTAATAAAGCATAAATTAAATACTTCATTTTTTAATTTTTCATTTTAGAACTTAAACGTCAAATAACTATAAATAAATATTATAAAAAAAAACTGAAAAAAATAAAAATAAGTTTAAACTATGTTTTTATTTTTTAGCTTATTTTTTAAAATTCATTAGTATAGTATCTATTTCTTAAATTTTTAGTCTTAAAACTTAAAAAAAGCTTCTATACAACAAATCATTTTATATTTTGTTTCTTTATTTTATATACAGTCTAAATGGATATATTATTATATATAATTAATATTATTATATAAAAATATATTTCGAATTTTTATATCATTTTACACTGAGAGAATATAGTTAGATTTGAAAAATTGTAAAACATTCAAATCTTGTTTTAATACCCTGAAGTCCTTCAGGCTGCTTGACATATTTTTGTTTAAATTTACACATTTCCCATTCTCAGTGCACTTTTTAACGCGGAATCCTGCCACTTTTTTGGGGCCATGAGTGGCTCCTTCTGGCTAGGATTCAGGACTCTGGCCTCAGACTTGGAACCTGCAGGTTCCAGGTTCCAGGTCACGTGCCGGATGCTGACGCTCCTCGGGTTAACAAGTAACAGGGCCACCGGGATCAGGGGCGGAGGTGGCAGGGTGTGGCTGGTGGTGCGTTAATGTTTCTTTTACGTGCCCGCAGTAGTGTGCTTCCCCGGCCTCGCCTCGTCCAACCCCGTCAAGCCGCGTCCTGTCTGGCCGGGTACTTCTTGGATAATGTAAGTTAATAGCCATTGTTGTGCCTGCCCCTCGACCTGTCGACCTGTCGACCCTCCAGCCCTCCTCCAGCCTCCTCCAGCACTCCTTCAGCCACCCTCCAGCCCGCTTTTCTAGACACTCTTCTTGTTGCCCCAAAAAATAAAAAACAACAAAAAGTAAAAGAAAAGGTGAAACGTTCAGGTTTATTGATAATTATTGTGCCAGGCTTCCTTTCAGCTCCTTGGCCTGCCTCCTTCCTTCCACCTCTCTTCCCACCCACGCCTTGTTGTGCATAAATTTAATTTGGTTAATTAATTAAGAAAAGCTGCAAGTGACGGGGGAAGAAGGGAGTGATAGTGAGGCAACCCCCACCCCCGCCCCACGGTCCCAGGCACTAATTGAAAATAAAGACCAATTTTTTAATTAAACTTTAAATTAATTTATTGAAGTGCTGCGGGCGGGGCAAAAGAGAAAAGTGCGAAATGGTCAGCGCGTTGAGGGGTCGGGAGAGGAATTAATGTCGAATTGAATGAACTTTGACCCGCGGTCATTCTTCGTAAGCAAAAAGCTAAAGAAGGAGATCAAAGTGTGAATCCAAGTGGAAGCTTCCACCTAAAATATTTTTCATAAAACTTCGATTCTTATAAATCACTCAAAATTTTAGCTTTAAATTAAGCAAGAGAAGGGGCGGAGATTTTCGAGGGGGTCGGGGAAGTATTTTGCATTTTGCATTTGGAAATTTGTTATTAAGGGGGAGGGCAGGTGGAGGGGGTAGGATTAGAAAAAGGCGCAGAGGGTCGGTGGGAGAGGGGCTAGTTGCACTAAACCAACAATGCGCTAATGCTCATTTAATGCGATTTCGCACGTTTGCATTTTCTATCCCGCACCCACTCTCACACATTCATACTCACACTCACATACTCACATACTCAAAGGATGCAACATAAATGCACAGCAACGGAACCTCCCACCCACACAGAGGCGTCGGTTTATGGGGTCCACAAATCGGGAATTACCTAAAAGTAAAATCATTTCAAACTACAATGTTTAATAAATAATTTTAAAATATATCACTCGCCAGATTTTTAAATAAAAAATATAAATATAATTTAAATATAAATAAAATAATCTCCAAGACATAAATAGTTTCTCTCTTACTTGATACAAGTTTGCATTTTAATTCCATTAACAGTTTTTTTTATTTTTTAATTGGATAAATGCATTTTAGAGAAACGCATTTTCTTATTTTCTGATTATAAAATAAAGCTTTTATCAACTAAAGACTCCAATTAAATAGGAAATTTTAATATTTTTTTCTAGTAAACTAGGACGAAAAGCTGTACCACAGACGGTACATTGCTCACTCTAAACATAACTAATTTAAAAATATAGTACATGTAATAAAATTGCATCAAATTTTTTCAAATTTTTAAAATTTTTAGTAAGCACAAATGTTAAAAATTCGTTTAAACTATTGAAAAAACTATTAAAAAATATTAGAAATAAGAGAATTAAATTATTGAAATCAGTTTAAACATTTCTTTCCATACAAATAAAGTTAATAAGATGGATTGATGTTTTGTACAAATTTAATTTACGCTAAACTATCTTAGATAAACATAAAAAAGATATAAAAAAAGAATGCATTTGTTTATTGATTTAAAAAATCACTAATTCTCTTTTATTCCAGAAAAACTGTTTTTAAACAAATATTGAATAGTTCTGTTAAAAAAAATAAGAAATAAATAAGTTTTGCTATTTAAACAAATAAAATAATATACATTGCGTAAACCCATTCTATCTAAACCTATTCAATAAATTATAAAATCCATTTTAATAAACTCTAAACGAAATGTGCAACAAAGTATGATGAACATTTTGTCGCAAGTAATTTAGATTCGATTTGTTATTTTTTGGCATAAACGCAATCGGGCCATTCTGCTGGCCATGGCTAAAACGTATTTATCTAAGTTTTACGCAATATTTGCACTATATTACATAACCGCATTGTTCCCACCGCCAATGGAGCTCGAAATGAAAAGCCAGGCCAGCCAAAAAATCCCCCTCCTGGGGCAGTGGGAGTGGCATCCACAAGGTAAACACAAATTGTTGCATGGGTGCAGTGAAGCGGAGACGTGCACTGGAAGAAAGTACTCACTTATACCTTATAGAGGCCTAAATAATCACCTTAATAAATCACCTATGAAATAAAATTTCTCTTGAAGGAAGTTTTTTTTATTATTTGAACTCAAATTTTTAAAAATATTTGATATTCTAAATTTTAAAATGGAAGGATAATAAAAATTTATGAATTTATTTTAGCAAAAAAGATACTCATTTAATCTCAATTATAAAAAAGTGTCTTAATTTTGAAAAAGCTTTAAACAATTAGAATAATCATAGAATAAAAGTTATAGTTCTAAATAATTTAAAACATTGTTTCCCGTTTTTTGATATAACATTTAAACAGTATACAAAAATGTATTCATGAAAAAAAGAGAGATTGGGTCTGGTAGATTTTCTCGACTATATGATGCCCGGTACTTATTTTGTGCTAGGAGTAATAGGGTTTGACACTTATTATATTTAAAATCGATTGGTAGAAAATATTCTCAAATTATATTTTTAAATTAAATTTTAAAATCGCTTTTATTGACCTTTTTTATTTTTTTAATATATTCTGATATTTAAAAATAATCAATATATTTGAAACATTTGTTCCATATATATTTATGTTAGGATTATCGGCCTAACTTTAATTCCTAATTATTTAATCTTTACTTCTTGGGCAGAACGAAACAATTATGGAATATCTTAAAAAAAATAATATGATAAATATGCCAAAGATACTATTTTAAACAAACACTTAAATAAGTTCAAAATTAGATAACGAGCAAATTTTAATTGTATTTATGCAATTAATAACCAATGCAACTTAGAATTAAATAATAAAAATAAGGAAAAAATGCATTAACTGTTTTTAGTTTCTACAGATCAAAGGGGAGGACATATATTTGAATGTAAAGCCTAAATTTAAAATCTAGTAAAATTGTCATAAGACTAAAATATCCAAAAACTTTCGTTTTAAATTACAAATAAAAAAGTAATCTCAAGAACCTTAAATAATATTCGTGCTAAAATCCGAAAAAATTGCAGTGCCTTTTGGCAAACTGTTGAAGTTTTGGCATTTCCGGGAGAAGCAGAGTTAGACGCCCCATACACGTGGAGAAACGGAGGTGGTCAGAAAAAGAAGTGAAAATATTAATTAAATTAAAACCAAAAATGCAGCCCGCAAATATCCGCACAGACACTCAAACACTCGCACGAAATGTTGTAATCACGATTTATGCTGAGTTGGTTATTTACACTTTGCACTTAATATACACACACTAGCACACCCACACTGGCACACACACACACATATAGTTATCCTGGCGAAAAAGGATGTGCATACATGAGTGCATGCTGGAAACGCGGTGTGGCAGCTTTTTGCATGTTTAGCAGAAAATAATATGCAAATTATGCAATTATTTTAGCTCCTGTGTCTGCCGAGCGCCCTTATCGCCCACTATTCGTGTGTGTTTGTATGTGTATCCTTTGCTTGTATCCTTTTTGCCAGGTATCCTGCCAAGTGACCAACACAACAACAACAACAACAGCAACAACAACAACAACAACAACTGCAACTGCCACATCTGAAGCATCAGCAAATGCAGCTCGGGACAAAAGGTGGAGGCACTTTGCCTGATTGCTCCCGTCTGCCATGTCCTCGAATGTCCTCCTCGAACTGCGAACTCTAATCGGCACAACAAAAGCGGAATGGAAAGAGGGGAGTCCTTCGTAGCCAGGACGAGGCTACTTTTTAACGCTCCTGATTTCTGGCAGATCATTTGCCAACTTTTCTTTTTCCCTTATTTTTGGCCAGACAACCGCATTTCGTTTCGTTTCGTTTCGCTTTGTTTTTTCCTCTGGCACGGCGGCATTGTTTCTTTGCACTTTCAGGACAAAAGGACTAAGGACTTAGGACGCAGAACCAAGGACTTTCTGCCGGCTGTCGGCGCCAGAAATTTATGACAGCATTTGGCCAAAACATATGCCGGCAAAACGGGCATTAGCAAAACATCTTAACCTCGGGGATGAAAATCCCCGACCAGCTATATAATTAGAACCCCCCTTATTTTGGGGGGAAGAGGCTATATCGAAAGTAAAAATATAAATCTCCGGAAATCCACTCTCGGGAGGCACTTGAAGCTAAGTAAATTATAGATCTGAAATGGTTTTACAGTTCTAAGCGAAACTCAATTACTTCTTTTTCTTTTCCTTTTAATGCAATAAAAATCAATAATGAATTCTTTTTAAATCAGCTAGAAATCAAATTCAGGGTAACTTGATTATGAATTTCTTACTTATTAGGAATCTTTATTTATTTAAAAAAAAAAACAAGTAACTAGTAACTAGGACACTTTCTTTTTTTGAGCTTAATATTATTACCATTCTATTCTAACTCACTGTTAAATACCATAAAAGCTTCAACATTATTTTAAATAGTTGAAAAAAAATGGAAAAACAGAAATAATTAAAAAAGCTTGTATATATTAAGAACAAAAATTTATTAGTTAAATAAAATTTAAGCTTTGTAAAAACTCTCGAGTGTTTTAAAATAAAAAATTGTCTTACAAAATATGAAAGTAAATTTAAGCTTAATCAGGTTGGATAATATTTTCCATTTAATTTTTTTCGGTTGCAGTTCATCTTCGGTAAATTTCGGTATTTATGTCTGATACCTTTGCATAGAGAATTTTTATTCAATTTTGTATTAAATATTCACCTTCTTATTTATCTTAATACGTCCAACCTCAGAAGATTAAAATTGCCCAAAATTAGCCACAGATTCCAGGCTCTCGAACTGAGTTTGCTTTGTGCTGAGTGCTTTGTTTCCACTTTTGGGGCCTTTTATCCTATGTAACCCGAATATGCCCTTAACCCAAAATTATGATAATAAAACGGTAAATTATGGGCACAAAAACAACGTATTTTGATGATATTTTGCAAAGAAGCTTCGCCTAATAAATAACTTTAAGATTTTGTTCCATTTGAAGTGGAATATGTAAAAATTAGACTAGAAAATGTGCTATTAAAACTCTTATGTTCCGGCGTTATTAAAGTTTTATTATATAGTTTATTAAACTAAATAATCATATTATATAATAAAAATGGGATCAGATCAACTATCTATATAATAAAAAAAAATATCTTGTGAAATTTTCAGAGATAATGAATTCTTTAACTTATTTTTACAAAATAAGGTTTAAAAGGAACTCCTTGGAGTAGTTTCAATAAAAAATTGTTAACATTTACAAGTAGAAATAATATTTATTCATTTAAAAATATAACATGTGTTCTTTCCTGTATTTAATATTCACAAATTCATTTTTTAATTTTCTTAAACCTAACGAAATTCAAAATTTGGTAAGATTTATACTTATTTATTGTGACTTTCCCCCCTTGATTCCCGCTCAGAATCAGAAATGAAATGTTTCCACCTCTCCTCCGAAGGACTCTTCCGGTTGGATGGTAAAATCAAAATTCACTTAACCAAATGGAAGGACGAGGACTCTCCGTTTATTAAGCCTGCTCCTTGAATGCCTAATGAGCAGGAGGACTCGAGTGTGAGTGTGTGTTCCGGGAGAGGGTTTGTGTAGAAATTATTTATTGACTTTCATATGCAATTTGGCAGGCCAGGCAAACAAATCGTGAATGGTAAATTATTCAGGCCCCAGACCGCGACCAAAGTGAGTCGCTTGTCAAATGCAGAAGAAAGCCGAAATGAAGCCAATACAATCCAATCGAATTGAATCGAAATTAAAAGACTCAGCCGCATTTAATGCCAAAAAATATGGATAATGTCATTTTTCTAGCGGTATCGGGGTTTTGGGGTATCGGAGTGTCGGGGATTCCCCCAGAATTTCCATTTCTCCATTTTCCATTTTCTGCTTCCTGATGTGATTATGATAAAATATCCTCGAGCCGTGCTGTCCTGGCTCCTTTTTTTATGATTTATGACTTTGAATATGGCAAACAAAACGGCTTCGATTTCTGTATTGATAGAGGGGCGGTGGAAATGGGGGCGTGGCAGGACAATAAGCACTCGAGTGCGTCGGCATAATTTATCCTTGTTTGCCCCGTCGAGCCGCCGCAATTTCCTTCTATTTTTTTTTTCGTTACCCCGCCACCTGGACGGGGAAAGGGGGTGTTTGGCCGAAGGGGGTGTGTCTGGTAAGGACTCGCCCAGCCCCCACACGCCCTGCTGCCTCGATATGCCCGTCTGGCCATCATTTTTCGCGCATAATTTGCTCTATTATGGGACTGGAAGTGGAGTTCCAGTTCGAGTGCGAGTCCTGCCGCCGTGTCCTTGCGCGGGGTGCCTTCAATTTTCATAATTTGCGACTGCGACTTGCGATGGCTGCGTGTTTTTCGTATTTCTCCCTCTTTATTATTTATTTTTTTTTCCTTTTTTGGGTGCCAGGAGGTCAACTCACTTAGCACTGTCACGCCCGGTCGAAAAAAACACAAAGGATAAAAGGACGAGCAGGAGCAGGAGCTGGAGCAGGAGGAAAAGCAGAAGGCAAAAAGGATGCCCTGGAAAGGGGAAACTTGAACATCCTTGATAACAGGGTATTCATAGATTTTTTTGAAGATGAGGCTCTCGTATTTAAGCGGCTCAGCTTTAAGATTTTTACTCAGTGCTTTACGTTTAAACAAAAAATTAAGTATTTATTTTAGGTGTTAAAAAATAACTTTTTTGTATTTATTTTATGTGCTACGAGACTTAAGCAAAGTTAATTTTCAGATAAAATACAAGGATATTATCTTGTATCACATAAACCCAAAAAAGTGCAAAAAAATTATATTTCTATTATTATATTATATTTTATTATATTAATCTATATTTTAAATTGATTCAAAATATAGATGATTGGGAATTTAAACAAGGCCTCACTCTTTCTAATTAATATATTATAAACATTTTTTGGGAAATACCTATGGTACCATTACAAATATGGTTTAAAATCTTCGAATTTTTTACAAACTTTTTGTTATTGATAATTTTGTAAACTAGAATTTTGTAAACTTAAACTAAATTTCAATTTCCTTAGAATATCATTATTATTAAGTTTTACTTCTATTTAAAAAAAGACCCTCATATTTAATAAAAAAAATTAACTTTGCAGTTCTTTTTACTTCAAATAAATATTGAAAAATGTTTTAGAAAAACCTTTCATTTCTTCCATATAATTTGGTTGATTTTTTTTCAAGAAAAGCTGCCAATTTGCAGAATTACTTTTCCTGGAAAAAGAGAGAAAACCTGAAGGTGACGACCAGGACCAGGACATGAATACTTCTAATCAAGCGAAGGCAATCAGTTGGATGTGAGGAATCGAATGAGCGAGGAGCGAGTCACTCAATTACCATATGAGTGCGATGAGTGCACTCGCCATTGATCGAAGGTTATTTTAAATTTTTGGCTTTGGTATTTAGAAGGATATGGAGGACGTGAATTTTGGCATTATGGCCGCCACTTTCGGATTGGTCACGCACATGTGGCGCCAAAAGAAGTCCTTGCCTCGCAGGACATATGTACGAAATGTAACGTAATGAATTTGATGATCTATTGTCGCCGTGGGCAGGATGTGACAGGATATGAAAGGAGCTAGCTGGAGTATAGGCCTCTTTTAAAGTCACTGCGCTGGCTCACTTTGTATGCGTGTCTCGCAGGATGCAGGTCTATGTGTGTGTGAGTGTGTGTGCATCCTTTGCATCTATCAGTCTGCAGAGCTTCCTTCCTTCCTTCCGTCCTTCCTGTCCGCCGGAGCGAACGTGCGGCAATGCGTGCGTCTGCCTTCCCACCCTCTTATCCTTTCGCTTACCCCTTGTCCTGGCATCCATCCTCTCCCTCCCCATCCAAATGCCTTCGTCCTTTTTAGAGCTCCAATCCTTCCATGCATCGTTCGGTGTTATTTTGGAATGCGCCGACTGATATGCATATGTATGTGGACATGCACTGGGAAAAAAGTGGGAAAGTAAATTTTTGTTTACTGTGTTTATTTTAAGAAATAAGAGGATGGCTTAAATTATTTTACTCCTAATTTTACTTATTATTAATTATTTTTCATTCCTGCCCGATTGTCCGCCATTCCGTTTATTCCGGAAACTTTATTTTATTTTGTACTTAAAATTAAATTGATATTCGTTCATCTACTTCTTTCAAAAGTAAACAATTTAAACAGCACACAAAAAAGTGTTACCATATTCTGTTGTCGAAAGCAAACTATTTTTCGAAATTGGCTCCTAATGAAAGCACATGATAAGCATTTGTATCCGATTTTAACAAATTATCGATGATAAACATTTAAGGGCTTTTTTAAATAATTTTTAAATAGCATCAGCATGGAATCAACATTTCTAAGGTATGCCTTTTTTACTTTTACATATTTCAAATATAAATTTCTTAATTATTCTCTTCTTTGTAAGAAGCTTTCCGAGAAACAGAATTTGCTTCAAATCTAATTTTACCACCGAATTAAACAGCTTTTGTACAATTATTTTTTTTAACTTTTGTAAATTTTCATTAGTATAGATACCAGATATTAAAAACTGAATCCGTACCTTATAGTCTGGAATTTATTTGACGTTTAATGGTTCTTTAATAGAAAACATATTATCAAGAAAATGTATATTAAAATATTCAAGATTTTGGAAAGTTTCAAAATAAATTATATGTATTAACATAAAGCTTTGAGTTTATGAAATGTAATTTAAGATATAATTTACATTTGATAGTTTATTTGATTATGTTGTTAGTAAACCATATTATTTCATCATTGTTTCCCAAGGCATTTTATTACAATAGGACTTGCAATAAAGCTTAACCCCATTTTTTTTGAGTGTAAACATCTCAACATTTCTCCACCCACGTGTGTGCTCGCTCATTCATTCATTTCGGCCCAAGAACCCAGCAGCCCTAGAACTGGATTTGGATTTGGATCTGTGGAACTAGGATAGCTGCGAGAGTTGGACAGAGAGGGTGGGATATTAAGCCGAGAGAGAGAGACGGCAGAGGTGGGGAGTCAGATAAAAGAAAGAGAAAGGGAGCCATGGAGGGGTGGGCCAGAGGGAGAGGTGCATATTCAATTTAGCAACACACGAGAAGATGACAAAACGATTGCTTTCGACTGCTTGTCATATGGATGATGAATTGTTCCTGTTCCGAGCGACCGACTGCTCTGTCCTGGCCCCGTCCTTGCCCAGGACGAGGAGGACTTTGCCTTGCCACCTTCATCAGCCTTCATCCCTATATCCTTATATCCTTACAATACATCCTTTTGTTTTTGCTGCCACTGCGGCTGCTGCATATTAATGCCTGTCCGTCTGTCCCTCGGTCCGCCAGTCCATCAGTTGGTCTGTCCGTGTGACAAACTTAAAGCGGAAATTAAATTTTGGGGCAATTAAGGTGGACCCAGAATCTAGATCTCGCAGGACTTTCAGCTGTGAATTTCTTCTAAAAGATTGCATTTTCAAAGGCGCTTGGAGGGAGTCCTCGGCGAATCAATTAGTTCAATGCATGCCTCGTCTCGGATCTATTTGTCCTGCAGGTCCTGCGCCCCCTGAGAACAACCACCCATCACCCACCACCCACCGCATATTGCCACGCCCACTTCCGCTCTGGCTGCCAACAAACAAAACTAATTACAAGCATTTTCATTAACGCCTACGAGTGAGCAGCCTTGCACTTTTCATTTGGCCGGGAAATAGGGAATGGGAAATGGAAAACGGGAGTCCGGGAGTCCGGGATATGGGAAAATCAGAGGGCGCTGTGGGACACTGGGGGGCGTGGTGGGGTTTAGACCAACTACTTAAAAGTCGATGTGCAAGCAAGGCTAAAACACTTTTGCAGTCACTCAAGTGACAATGCAGACGGCCACTGGGAAAATGTCCTGGAAAAGTAGGAAAATGGGTGCCCACAGTGATGACATTAAAACTAGATAAAGTTTTACATTATAAAGCTTATTTTTAATGTTTTAAATCAAAATTAAATACAAAATCTTACTCTTATTTATTTTGTATCATCGTGATTTTTAATCTTTTATGACCCGGTTTAAAATATGGAATTTTTTGTAAGGAGAAATTTTCAAATACAAAATACGAGTTAAAATTAGTTAGTATTTTTAAATTTTACATTTTCCAGCAATTTTATTTGATTTATGATTTACATTTTTGTTAGGAAATCAAATCATTTCCAAGCATACTTCATATATACTTAAAATATATTATATGATTCTATCTATGATAATCTTGATTCTAAATTTTGCTTAAAAAATAAAACTCTCCTAAAACTATCTGAAAAATATGTTATTGATTATTTTAAAAATATTGCGAAAATTGTAGGTTGCTTTAAAATCTATCCAAGTTTAGTTTTCCAGAATTTTGTGAATTTAAGAGAATAAACAATAAACAAATAAAATAAAACCTAAAAATGGATTGGAAAAAATGGTTAGATTGCATTTGAAATACATGTATAAGAAAATTACAATTTAACAAAGCTTATCCAATTTCTTTTCAAATAAAAAATACAACCTTGTCGTATTTTATAAAAAAATTAAAAAATAAAATCTAAACTAATCTTAAGTCAAAGATGATTCAAAAGAAAAACAAATGAAAAAGATTATCTTAGAAAAGTGTTTAAAAAAGGCGTGAAATGGTTCATCACTGGCGACTGTTTCGGGGAAAAGAGGGAAAATTTTGGGGGGGAAACCCAAGGAGCGTCACCGGAGACTCCGAAGGAGTTGGGCAAACCGTCGGAGAGGGTCTGGAGACCCGAGGACAAAGTTCGGTGGTGCAAACTTTACCGCCAATGCGGCGCATCCCGAATCTGTGCCGTCAACAAAAAATATCCGATGCCCTTCTCTCTGGAGGTCCAGGCAAGTGCCACGGACTGGAAGGGTCCTGGCCAGAGTGGGGTTGACGAGGGAATGGGGCGGCGAGTGAATTGTCTAATTACAGCTGCCAGTTGCAGGGAAAAACAAAGGAGCTGGAACGGCAAAATCCAAAGCTCTTGCGCCTTTTGTCGCCGCATCGTCGCCATCGCGAGTCGAAAACATCTTAAGCACATTTTTAATTAATTTAAATGCGCTAAGTTGCCTGTCACTTCATTTGGCGGGCCCCAGTCGCTCAAGGACTTCGGCTGCTGGCCCAGGACACTCGAGGCCACGTTTCAGCACTTGTTCGCGGACACCTGTCCTGCGAGGGACAAAAGGACAGATGGACAAAAAGGTCGCAGCCAATAGGCTTTGATTTTAAATTTTCCATCAAATTGTCGCAAAAGTGGAGTGGAAGTTTGGTAAAATTTTATAAGCCTGGCTTTAAGGACGAGGGTCCTGGTAATTTTCCATTTCACTTTAAAGCTTAATTGCATCCATTTTCAAATCCAGAAACGTGTGTGCTTTTTGGTCACAAAATCAATGCATAAAAGGATACATCTCCGCCTGAGTTTATATTCTGCATGCGTGTGTGTGTTTATGTCCTGCCCCTTGAATAACCGCGACTGCCAAATGGACCAAAAACTCCATTATAACCCCTTCTCATCCCGATGCCCTCCCTCCGATGTCCACTGAATCCAATCCATTCCATTCCATCCAGCAACTGGCTAAAAATTGTCCAACTTAATTAAAGAAAAGCTGTCTTACTTTGTAATTGAGCGGCCAGCAGTGCCATCGCAAAAATGCGAGAGTGTGTGAGTTGGCACAGCAGCGGCCATGCAAATAGCAACAAATTAATTAAACCAACAAATTTGTGAAGTTTATTTGTAATTTTTAAAGGTTTCAAACTATGTGTACTTTTAACAAAATATTTAATAAGATTAAAGCAAAATGTAAAAATATAATAAACGATTTTAAGAACATATAATTCTCTATTTTAATTTCTGATAATAATTTCTAAGAAAAAAAAAGCAAAAATTCAAAACCAGTTATTTTTTTAAGCTTTAATTTAACGACGTATACTTTTTTGCCAACAATTTAATAAAATTTGATATTTTTTTGATTTTATTTACGAAAACTCTACTAAAATGTAAGCCCAATTTTTCCAAATTAGAAAGAAAATTTTTGTTGGTAAAATTGTTTGTTTTAAAATTCCCATAATTCTAAAACACTCTGCAATGTAAAGTTATATTCCAAAAATATATGTTTTGAGTGGTAATTAAAATGCTATTCTTTAAAAAAAAAAAACTAAAAAGCTTCTTTATATTTTATAAATTTTAATATAAATATTAGCAGGAAAATTTTTGAAGTGAGACCGCAAAAAATGCATAAAAATGTGCAAATTTATGATGCCTTAAAGCGTCGATTAAGTGAAATGACAGTTTTCGTGGCCAATTGAATATTCTTGGATATATTTACGATTTTGTTTACTAAATCTCTTCCACAAATATCCGCACAGCGAAAAAATTAAATGCTTCTCATATTCCAGCAAAAAAATGGATAAGAAAATATATTTTCGAGGAGAAATCCGAAAAAATAGAAGGATAATTCCCAGAGACCGATATTTTGCAAATATTTATTTTTAGCATAATTATTTATTAAACGAAAATCACCGCATCTAAAAAAAAACAGAAAGCGGTAAACCATTTTGGCCTCCAGCTGGGTTTTGGAAGGAAAAAAGTCGGCCAAATAGCCGCCGGCCAGCTGGCCCTCTCGTCCTGGCCCCGATGGTTTTGGCTCATAAGCTGGCCAAAACAAAAACAACAACAAAAACAAAAACAGGAGGAAAAAAAATTACAAATTGAGAGTGAAAAAAACAGGGCAATTTCCGTGTGTGTTGACGGCGACAACATCCCAAATAAAAGCAACAAATAAAAAACAATGAAACAAAAAACAAAAATATGTGCAACAAACATTGCAGTTGGGCTAAAAAATGACGGGGGAGTGGCAGTGGGGGGCAGGGTGGATGAAATTGTATCTGGGAGGGAAAAAAGTGCACCGTTGCTTTTAATTGAAAACGCAAATTGGTCATCAATTAATTTGACATACATATAGACGTTGTCGTCGGACGTCGGTTTTTGGTCGCAACGAAAATAAAAAAAAACCCCAGAAACAGAACAAATTATAGTAGCCGTTGAAGTGGCATCTCTTTCTAGCCAACTATAGGCGTCTCTGTCTTGACGGGGTCATTATACCCGATCAAAGTTTTGGGGGATGTTCTTCTCCCATCCTGGATTCTGGTTGCTGGATTTTTGCATTTTCCAACTGGCGGCGAATGCAAATCCCGGGAATTCGTTTAAACGCTTTTGATTACTTCAAATGCAACCGCCAAAAAACCGGAAAAGGCATACAAATAAATAAATATATATGAAAATAAATAAGACGCTCGCCGAAAGCTCCTTCCGCTCGGAAACAGCATCCCCGATGATTATCATTATTATTTTTGGGCTGCCTTCGTCTTTTCCACCATTTCCCTGATTTTCTTTGATATCCTGTAATTTTTCTTTCAAGTGGGATTTTCTTGTAGAAAGTGTGTGAATTAATATTTTAGCAAGGTCGTATTTTTGACATCAAAAAGATACAATTTTATCTTCAATATATATATAATTCTTTTTTCCGAAGTTTTCGTATTCGATAAGTAATTTGACAGGAAAAAATATCAAAATTTAAAAAATTAATATTGAATATAATATTGAAAATTATTTAAGAAAAATCTTTCATTTGTTACAAAAATATTATAATTAAATATACTTTTAAAATATAGCATTAAAATTAGTGTCTTAAAAACCTTAAAATGTTCATTAAAATAAAAAAATTCTGCCCCTAAGTGCCCTGTAATGTAGGCAATTCTTTCTTTTTCAACAAATTTAACATAAAAATAGAAAGATATTTAAAAATAGAAGGTAGCAGAGGTCCTTACCACTCGGCGGATCCTTAACCGTTACTGATGTTGATTTGCAATGGAAATGGGCGCCGTCGTCGCCGCCATCATCATTGCATGCGAAATGCATTTTAAATGCGACGCCAGCCGAAAAAAGGATCCGATCGGATGGGAATGGAACGAAAAGGAGGCGGGACTGCAGTCCGGTACGGTCTCCTACCAAAATAACATAAAAAAAACTAAAAAACAAGTCGTTGACAATTCGGGGAACGGGAACAGGAACCGAAACAGGAGCGACGCCGCCGACGATGAAAATAAATAAATAGGCAAAGCCCGGTCCTGGATGGATACCAGGATCCAGGACAGAGCCAAAGTTTTATCCCTCCCCGATCCCCTCAACGTAAGCATGCAAATATTTAGATTAATGCAAGACTTTTGCAACAAAATACGCGACGCGCATATTGCCAAACAAATTTTTATTTTTATTTATGCCAACGGAGGAGTCCAAGTCACTTGTCAGTCGCAACGCCAACGCCGCTGACAAAATTAGTTTTTGCTCAGCTTTTCTATTTTCTGGCTTTTTATTTTTTGCAATTCGGATTTTTGGTTTTTTGATTATACTTTTTTGTATTACTTTTCCCCGCAAATGAGGTTTCTCCTGCTTTTTCGTTTTTTTTTTCGGTTGTCCCTGTTGTATTTGTTTTGATGTAACCAAAAAATTGTCACTTCCAACAGACAGGAAAAATGTATTAAATAACAAATAAATATATGTCAAACATAAGGTGAAACATAATTATTTTACAAAACAAATTGTGCGAATGTGGTGGAAATAACTCACACTCACAAACTCCCATCTTAATTATTTACTTTTACAACAATTCAATATTTTATGTAGTTCCTCTATAAGATTCATTTTTATTATTTTTAAGTACATTTTAACGTACTCAAATTTCATTATAAACTATTTCTGCTTTTTAAACATCAAAATGTATACCTAATAGTTTTACTTTAATACTTTTAATACCGAACATTAACGCGAATTTATGTAAAGAAAGAAAGAAAATATTAGTCGATCTATCCTTTATATTATTTTTGTTTAAAATTCAGTAAAAGATCAATATATATATATTTATTTATATTCAATTTAAGGTATACCTTTATTAGAAAGTTTTTAAAAAGTATCCCACCCAATAATAATACTTGAAATAAGCCGTAGAACTTATTTAATATTTCTTTTAAGAGCCACAGCCATGAGTTCCGGGCATCATTTAATCACTTTTCTATAGATTCCTTTTGTTTTTCGATTATTTTAAGGCGAAATGCATTTTATTCTATTTTAAAGTTGAAACTAAACAAAAGTATTAATGCTTGACAAATAATGTTTTATCTAGGAAATAAACTAAAGACTTGGCAGGACCTTCAAGTAGTCCGAGAAGCATCTTTCGACTCCAAATGACTTGCAATAAATGCAAAGGCCGGAAAATAAATGAGTCTCGTCTGAAAGTGTCAGGTGAAAGGCGGCAAGTGAAAGGCCGGAAAGTTGCTTAATTGCCAATCGATGGATCCACATTCGCCATAGGCCGGTCTAACTTGGTTTATTACGTCCAGAGAACCTCGTCCTGGTCCCGGTACCTCCTCAGCCAAATAAGTCCTTGACCACCTCTCTTTTGCTCTCTTCTTTCGCTTGATTTCTCTGCGCGGCTGCCATAAATCTCGCCAGGAATTGCTATAAATCCGTCAAGCTTGGGTTCGCAACCCGGCTAGAAGAAAAGCGGCCAATATTTTGTAATTGTAATTAAACAAAGACCCATTGTAATGGGCGGGATTCGATTACAGGTAATTAATACAAAATAATGCAAGTGCCCCAAGTGGATGCACACTGGCCGGGGGTCCTTGGGAGATGCATTTGCGAACTCGGTTAGCCGATAAACTGAAACTGCACTTGAAACTTAATTACGAACCCGTGGCCAACTGGCTGGCTGGCCGGCTTGCCAAGCAGCAAAATGCAAATTCGAGATGCAGATACAAATCCAGATGCAAATGTGGAATTTCGGAATACCTGTCAGCCGGGTGGGGAGTGCCGGGAGTGGGCAAAGGCTACAGGATACTCATGGCAAACCGAAAGCTGAAATCCGAAATCCGAATGGCGAATTCTGAAATCGGAAATCGGAAATCTGAAAGCAAAGTGGCTCGTCATACATGGCGTATGAGCAATATGGCAAACTAAATGTGTCTATAATGCGGCCATAAACTCACTGGCAGGCGCTCCCACTACCACTCCCAATTGGCCTGATGGCCAGATGGCCAATTCCCCGATCTCCCATCTCACCCATCTCCAATCTGCTGGCACACTTATGTAATTAAGTGGCCTGTTAAAACGGATGTGGAATTCGGTTTCGGGCTTTGATTTTAATTTACATTAATTGCAGTTGCCTCTCGACTTGGCCAGTTGGGCGATTTGAACGCAAATATTCGACCCCCTTACCCGCTACCCATTACCCGTTACAAAGCTGCATTATGCAGTTATATTCTTAGATATATACAGTTACCATATATTATATAACTGTAAATATGTGGTGTAGAGATGACTGTGGGGAATGCGGATAACGGCAGAGCAGAACTGGATCGATTGCCCGATTGTTATCGTTAATCGGAGGCATGCAATATAAATGACCGTGAGGATTACCTTTGACCCGATTTGTCATCTGCTGCTGAATATTCCATTGTTAATAGATTCTCACTAATTCATGGCAACCAAATGAAACCAAATCGAGTGAAATTAATTTTGCAATCCGGCCCCAGTCCCGGCCCCGGACAAAGGACACAGGACAAAGGATCTCCGGCAAAGTGTTCTTTTCCTCATTTCATTCGATTGGACAAATAACAATTTGTTTTGGTTTTGGTTTCGGCTACGGCTTCGGTTTTGTTGTATTTAATGCCACTGTCAATGGATATTGTTTTTTAATTAACACTAAAAAATAAATAATAGAATGGCTCCAATTGATTCAAGTTTTTGACAAATACTGTGGCTCTCGTTTCTCAAATCAGAGTGTGTAATATGTAATAAAAGCAAAGAGCTTTTTGCTAAATTATTTTTTTATTTTTTATTTAAAATAATACATGTACATGTATATATAATAGTATACATTTTTTATTAGATTTGTATCGGTTCAAAAGTAACAAAATTGTAGACTAAAGAAATGATTATCAAGCATTTAATAATGTTTTAAATTTTGTTCCTTATAAAATATATCTCGAAGTTCCGAATAAAATTTTATGATAATGATTATGATACCCAGCACTTGGCTTTTCTTTTTTAAAGAAAAGTTTAAAAATATTCTGTTGTTTTTATTTTGTTCAAGAGAAAATAAAGCAAGTTGATGGTTATATTTTGGATTTTTATCCTTTGGAAAAAAGGGTTAAAGAATATTTATTTAAGAATTTACTATTTTGCTTTCAATTTAATTTTAAATCCAAATTTTGTAGCAAATATTTTTATAGAAAAATGTGTTATAAGCTCTTAATTAATTTTTAAATAAATGGTCTTAAAATAAATGGTAAATGGTCTTAAATATAGAAGAATTTATTGCAAAGTAAGTTAATTTTATAAATGTTACCTATTTGGAATAGATTTTTATTTAATCTTTTAAATGAAAATTAAAAAATTTCAAATTATAGGAATCTTAGTATCAAAATAAATGAAATAAATAAAAGATACAGCTATTTTTATTCTGTTCCTGCAAAACCGAAGACAATAAGCGTTAAAAAATGTAAATAAGAGTTTTATTTTAAATAAATCAAGCATTTATTGATTAGGTTATTAGTTTTACATAATGTTTTATAATAAATAAATAGAAAATTGTTCTTTAAGGCCAATCTTTGAAGGGTTCCATGCACCCTCTGGAGGGAAATGTGGTCACAATTATGCGGCAACAATTGAATGCATCCTTAATTGCCGGTAATGTTGAACGGCATTGATTTTGCGCCCCACCACCCACTTGCCACCCACTCGGCTTGCCACCCCCTTCTTTACAACCTCCCCCCTAACCATTAACCCTTGACTGGCCAGACACAAACAAAACGCCCGCTTCGACGAGCTCACGACTTGGCAACTCACCTGCTAGGCTCGCTCTGCCGCTGCCTCGTCGTGTTTGTGTGGGTGGATCAGGACCACCCCCTCTGCCACCTCCTGCCGTCCCCTCCCTGCCCTCAGGACAGGCTGCTCCACCTCATTTGTTTGCATATGCATTGACGTATTTGCCAAAGCCAGCGGAGCGTGTGATTAAATTTAAAATATTTAAGCATATTTTACGCGTTGGCCAAAACCAAAAAAAAAAAAACAAGAAATGGCACAAAAAGCGAACCATTGACCAGCTGTGGAAAAACTGTGGAGCTGCGCGGCAACAATGAGAGCGAAAATTCAACTGCAAGTGCAAAAAATGGCGGGCAAATTAAAAAAAAGAATAAAATTCCGATGGAAATTGCTCTCCATAAAAATGTAAAAATGCGCCAGGCAATAACAAGACTGGCAGGCAAAAAAAATCAGAAATATTTTTAAAAAGCTGAATAATAAAAAATCGAATAAATAAAAAAAGGCGCGCCGGGTACAGTGAAACAGAATGAAAGGAAACTGTAAGCAAACGGCGCTGAAAATGCGCAATTGTTTATGACAGGGGGGTGGTAGGGTGAGGAGCGGGCGGTGCGTGAATAGGCGTCGGAAAAAGGGGGAGCTCACTTAGGCTGGGCGTCGGTGGGCCTCCAAGGGCTGGGGGCGGTTGCAAAGGCAGCGCCAGGGATGTGGAAAATCAGCGCCAGCGAAGCGGAGACACAAAGAGGGGAGATGCCTCTAAAAGGGGGATGTGGGGGGAGGAGGTGGGGGTCTGCCTCAAATGCGCGAAAGAGATAGCAAGCACACACACACTTCCACACACACAATATGTTTCCAATGTGGCACATTTAATATTAACTTTTCGAATTTATTTTTATTTCCGCTCGGCGCAAAATACATTTGCCAACTGCATCAATATGTGTAAGGATATGTATCTGTATCAGTGTGTGTGTCTCTCTGTGTGTGTGTGTGTGTGCCACATTCATTTCGCTTCATTTCTTGCTTTCTTGCAGGAAATTACAGCATGTAATTTGCATTCAGTTGTAAAGTGAAATGGAATAATTTCACGAAGCTGCAGCCGCCGACGCCGACGCCGACGCCGACTTCCCCGTCGATCCTGATGGTTTCTTCTTCTTCTTCTTCTTCGTCCTGGCTGTACATGTGTGTGTATTAATTTCTCAATCATTCAATCATGCATTCTCGCAGGCATTCACCAGCTCCCTCCACTCACAGGCCTCGTCCTTTCTCGTCTCCCATTGATGTGCAAAAATTTGACATGCTTTTAGTGGGTCGGCATTACAGCTCTTCTTCTATCCTTCCTGCGAGTTTGCATGTGAGTGTGTGGGTGTGGGTGTGGGTGGGCGCGGAAGTTGACACTTTTGCGTCTAATGGCGGCGGAAGGAAGGGGGAACCGCCCGCAGGACAATCTCACAAACAGACATTTTTTCGGTTGCGAAATGAAAACGAAAAAATGCAATTGAATAAATTTCAACGGCCTTATTTTTAGGACATTTACATCATATTCTTTAATTTGATTAAAACTGAAATGTTCTTGAGGAAACTTAAGGATATAACAGGTTTTATTTAACCCGAAAACCTTTCAAAGCAACGTTTAAAAACTTCTTAGAACACAGACCAATGATATATTCAAATACTTAGAATATAGAATATAATAAGATTTGTGGATCCAAAACTATCAGTTTTTGGACGTATTTTGTATTAGTATCGATTTAAAACTATCAGAATGTTATATAATCTCTATAATAAAAATCACAATTTATTAATTTTTAATAAATCATATACATTTGAAAACTTTTGTACATTTTAAAATCAAATCATTTCCTAGAAATCATACATTTTCAGATATTTTTTTGGTATGAAAAAGAATTTGAAAGTTTTAAATCAGACTCCTAATTTAGTTCCTACTTTCCACAGAAAATATGAATAAATATATTAAGAATATAATAAAGTCTTCAAGATGATTTTTCTAGAGATTTCTGCGAAATTTTGGGAATTTTTTTTATTTAAAGCCTTACATTGGAACATAGGGAAAACTCAAATATAATAAACACACAAATAAGAAGTTACAAAAATATAAAATTGTCCAATTCCCATTTTGCCAGAAAAATTCAAATAAAAATAGTTTTAATTTTTTTGAATTTCCCAGTCAATATATTAAAATGCTTAAGATAAATTAGAGGCAAATAAGTATGAAAATAGAAAATGAGAAACATATTAAATTTTTCGTATATTGAAAATTTCTTTAAAAAAATTGATTTGAGAAAAGGTATTAAAAATTTGGAAAAACTACTGTTTATTTTTAAAAAGATCAAACATATATATGAGTATTTTCCATTATTTGATTGGCATTAAAGTTGACCTGAATGGAGGCATTAATTTATCGATTTGGTTTGAAAAAATATCGCCTTATTTTTGGACGAAAAGGCTCTCCCAAAAAAGTGTCCTGTAACTCAATTTTTGCTACCAGTTGGAAAAAACTGGAAAGATTGTGCCTTTAGGAAAGGCCATTTCTGTTGTTTTTTATTCCCCATCTCCCTCTATGCCACACGTACACACACACACATGTATATAGAAAAGCCATTTTGAGAAAGAAATCAAATTAAGTGCCAGGGGCAGCCATTTTGAGCATACGCTATATCAAATTATGGGCCCAGGGAGAAACAGAGACAGAGACAGAGACAGAGAAAGAGACGGAGATGGAGAGTGAGACAAAGAGGGGGATAGAAATACGAAAAAATACGAGAGAGTAGTGTGAGGGAGATGGCCAAGAAATGCATATCCCTTTTACCGTTAAACGGTCAACAGTCCGGTTCATGCAAGCGAATGCTCATTCGCCGTTTAAATTTTTAATTGAAATTACAAATTGATGTCCGCCATCCACTTCCCCTTAAAAAAGGAAAAGCACGAAGGACGAGAAAGGGATATCAGGCGGGAAACAGTGAGGGAGAAATATAAAAAAAAAAATAAAATAAAAAATATACAGAATCACACATGGGTTTGCTTTTTGTCACAGGCTGGCCACTTGAAAAGGTAAACGGAACAAGATCAGCCGTCATTGCCATTGCCAGCTCAGCCGGATCCGGAATACGGAATACGGAATCCGAAATACGGATTCCGGCAACAGCCACTACGGCCACGGAAAGCCACTTTACACTGCCAAAAACGGTTTAAATTACTTTTTGGCGATCTTAAAAATAAATATATTAAACAAAATCTTTTTCGATATATAAAGTAAACATGTTTGTGTTTTTTTGTTAAAAACTTATACTTGCAGCCCATGCTTTTTAAATAATATTTATAAAATAAAATTTTAAATTGAAGACAATATGTAATATTATCTCCTAATGTATAATAATCTTAATATACATATCTTAATGTTTAATACAAAAAAATATAAAAATTGCAAACTTATCCAATATCTATTCATTTAAATATTAATATTAATATTAATATTATAAATATTAAGGCGTCCTAGTTTTAAAATAAACAATTAATATGATTTCTAAAAAAAATTTTAAGTCGTTTAAATAGATGAATGTATTTATTTATAATAAGAAAATATGGGTTTTTATCATAAATTTTTGACTAAAGTATTGTATTTCAGGTTGGTTAAAAGAAACAATTATTTTAGCAAATAAATCTACATGTTTTAGAAATAAACATAAAACATAGCATTTTTTCTATAAAAAGGGACAGTATTAAAAGGCAGTTTCAGTACAAGAGTACCGAGTTTGTATAGCTAACACTTTTGAAAAAAAGCCTGAAACTTTTTTTGGGCTTTATAAGGTTGCGTCCTATTTTTTCGAGTGCATTCACAGCTGTAGTGACAACAACTGCGGCGTCGCCGCCTTTTGTTGTTGTTGAGGTCGGAGTCGCATTTAATACGGACACGCCTCGTTCATTATTAACAGCTGACGCTGATGCTGGCCACAGTGCGGCAGAGAGAGAGACAACAGAAGGGGTCGAGAAAGAGACGGGGCGAGGCTGGACGGCAACGTCATCGCATTGACAGTTATTAAAGCGGATGAACGGAAAAGAGTCGAGATATGATCAAAAAAATGTCATATAATATATGAAACTTAAAAAAAAATTAATATTACTAAAAAAAATTAAAGAGCGACCTTTAAAAAAAGGACTCTCCATCGTTTTATTTAGTTTGAAAATGTAACAATAAAATTTATAATATTTTCTGAGGTAACCAGGACTCGGAATATTTTTCCTGCCACACTGGGAAATATTTTCGAAAAGCACAAACACACACAGACACACAGGCAGGACTATTTACATATGTGTGTAATAAATATGCAGGATGGTGTCGGTGGTGGGTGGTATGGGAGTGGGCCGAGCTGGACACAGCGTGAAATGCCAATTTAAATTTTTACAAGCCACGAAAAAAGGCCAACGAGACATGGCATCGATTGAATGCGAAAAATCTGGAAAAAAATGTCCAGCGCTGCAGGTCGAGGAGGAAAACTGAAAAGGACACTCACTAGATGGTATTTATTATCCTGCTTAAAGCGGGAGTTGGCTTAGAACCTGTTGCCAGGTTGCCCTTTTCAATTTTTTCAGCTTTATCCTTAACCCAGAATCAGAATCAGAATCAGAATCAGGACCTGAATCCGGCGACTTCCAGTATAGGCTCTCCGGACTGTTTTGTTTAACACCTTCACGTGATTCCGGCATTTATTAAATTGCTTTGTACTTTGTTGCCATTTCCGTTCCGCTGCACGACAAAAGCCAAACATGCGACGTGACGAATGCGACTTAGTGGAGAAGGGTGGGATAGGCGGCTTCCACCCACCACCCAACACACACCACTCACAATAACAATAATGAGGTGTATTTACAAATGCATCTCCCCCTTTCCACTCAGCCCCCGCACGACCATGAATATTTAAATTCTCATCCCCTCCCGCTTAAAATAAAACTAAAAAATGTTTCCATTTTTTTGCGGAGCTTTTGAATGAAAATTTCTGAAAACTAAACCTTACAGAGGGACTTGGAACTAAATATTATCTATTAAAGATACATTTTTTAATAAATATAATTTAGCCATTTTTCAAAACATTATTTTTTTAGGTTGATGACAATTCAAAAATCTTACTGATAGATAAAAAGATTCAATCTTAAAAACAATTATAAAAATGTGAGTAGCTTTTATATTTATATATTAGTTACTGTATTATATATTATATATATTAAATATTATTTTAATTTATATATTCTTACTTCTTACTATTTAACCTTTTTTATTTTATTTTATTTACTCCATTTGCATGACTATGTCTATTATTTTAAATAATATTAATACTTTTTTTCTGTATTATCCTTACCCTTACCATAATATTTAATTTTTAAGCTTTAATAGATTATAAATATTTTAAAATGACTCGATTTCGAATTGAGTTCATGAGATATTTAAAGGATTTAGGATTTAGGGCATTATTGGGGTTTGATTGATTTTTTAAGAGCAAGTAAGTGTATGCATTATATTTGAATCAATTATTTAAAGTTGAGGCAGTTTCTTGTAAAAAGATCGAAATATTATTCGAAAACTATTAAATTCTCTTATTAATTTAGTTTATCAATAACTGAATTAATGATTAAAAATCCTGACTGTTTTTAATTTAGAATTTATGGCTTAAGAAAGATATGAAAAATTATCATTGTATGAAAATGAATAAAAGCTATTTTATATCCGCTAAATATAGTGGAAAACTTCATTTTGTTTCTTTCTCCGTGTAGCTGCCTCTCATGAAGGACGGACTGTAATCCTTCAACCTTCTGCCCCCTCGACCCCCACACCCCTTTTCTGTGAGGGGTACTGCTCCCGCCCCATGCCCTTTCCACTACCCCCGCCCCACTTCTTCCCATCTTCATCAGAGTCTCTGGCGACACAAATTTGTCTTTTAAATTATGCGTATCTCTGGCCTGGGAAAAAGGACTACTACGGGGAGGGCGATGGGGCACAGACTCAAGGACGAGAGGGGGTGCAGAACCAAGAGGACGGCAGGGGCACCCAACACGTCCTGGGACACCCAACAACGGCGCGTTTTAAAATGCGACGCATGACTTTCATTTCACGTTGTTTACTTCGCATGCGGTCGCGTGATTTTCATACAGGGGCGTCTCGGATCGCCTGCAGAAGGGGGAAGGAGTAGACTCAGTGGTTGTGGCAGTGGCACGGGCAGGGTGGCAAGGTAGATGAGGCCGCGGCACGGTGCGGCACGTGTCGACAGTTGGAAATGGGTTTTTAAGGCGCCGCAACGTATGCTACAGTTTCTTTGGCTACAACTTTTGTTTCAATTACGATTACCTGTTACCAGAGCAGGCCCCTTATCCTGCCATCCTACCATCCTGCCACTCCCTCCCCTCCCCTGTACCAGCATCCTGCACTGCATTTGCATGGAGTGTCACGCTCCGGACTTCCAGGCTCTATCCTTCCCGCATCCCTCACCATCTTGCGTCCTGTATCCTTGCCGGGGAACGAAAAACACCTCTCAGTCCAATAAGTTTGTTGATGTATTTTGATGATTATCTGTGTTGCTAATACGTGGCCAGTGTTGGTAAGTGCCGCGGAGGGGAGTCCTTAGACTTGATTAATATATGAAAAGAGTCTGCCTGGGAGGCAGGTCTTGGATTTTCGAAGCAAAACACCCTGCAGGGGTGCATTTTTAAGCAACTAATTTAAAGTCTCATTCTACTCGCTGGAAGTGGAAAAGTTACTCACTCTTTCACTTTAAATAAAACATAGAAGTTAACAATAAAAACAACAATATTTGACGTTTTATTTTTTAATAATGAATTTATGTTATAAAATTTGATTGGAAATAACAATTTCTAGAATAAAACTTTGATAATTAAAGCAAATGTTTCTAAATTTGTTAGCGTTCTTATGTATAAAGCGTTCATATGTAATAAGAATATTAAATGTTTGTATCTAAAAAATATTTGGAAGCCAAAAAATTCCATTTTCATAATTAAATCTTTCTACAATCAGTTTCTAAGACTAAGCATTTTTAAAGACAGAAAAATATTAAGAATTGTAATAAATTTATAGCTAAAGAATTATCAAAATCAAGCATTTTGCAAAAATAAAAACGTAGTTACGAATCAATAATATGAAATAAGAAGAATCTACAATAAATTGTACTCTTCTATTGATTGATTATTATTAAATAGCATTAAAGAATAAACAATATCCAATTTAAATTAAAACCCGAAATAATTCCACAATTTCTGATTCTGCCTAAATCGTAAAACAATTCTACAATTGTTACAGAAAATAATCCTTGAAAACAAAACGGCAAAAGGACTAAAAACCTGCCTAATATTGCAAGCTGGAGCTTAACTTTTGGTTTGTTATGTGGCAGATGGAGGAGGTATCTGTGAGAAACAGGCCGGGAGACTTACCCAGACGGAGACCCGAATACCTGGGTAGATGGGTGGAAATATGAAATCGCATACTTTTGGGAAATGGGGTGGCAACCCTGAAATTGGATATTTTTCGGGAGCTTTGCAAATCTGGGCAGTGTTCATTTAAGTTACCAATTGCCACCGAAAATGCCAGGGAGCTGAAATAATTCTTTGTCATATTTTCGGGGATGGCAGAAAAGGACTGAAGTGTGGGGAAAGGTCCTTGCCCATGCTAACCACGTGCACGTGGCATATTATAGAACTAAATGCCGGCGGAGCCATTTGACTCCGATTTCGGTCTGTGGCCAAGTGAAATTTATATGGCCAGACATAATGAACTTGAGGCACTGGCACGTACACCCCTGCTCCTGGTTTTGCCCCCTTTTGCGACGCCTGTGCAAGTTTTGTAACATTTCACTTTGGCCCAGAGTGCAGTTTGGCTGGTTGACTGTTTGGTTTGTTTGGTCCTTTAGGCATTTGGCCCTGGTCGGAGAACTGGGGGGCAAAGGACCCTCTGTGTGTGGGAGTGTGAATCCTGTTGGCAATGCATTCGGTGATATATAAACTAAACTGCGTTGGGAGTCTTCCCATCACTCTGGGTCCCAGGACTCTTAGCTTCCCTATACCTGTCTTCTTCCTCCTCAGCGCTACCTGTCTCTTTCGGGCGCCTAACTATCCTTTTCTTTCGGGGAAAACAGCATGAAAATCATATTATAAATAAATTATGCAATTATAATTACACAAGAAAACTACTTGAGGCAAAACAACTTGCAGCGAGAAAAGGATAGAGTTTACCAGAGGGAGAGAAAGAGAGAGGGAAAGACTGTCAGACAGAGACAGCTACACACATGGCCAGGAGGGTCCTGTAAGCTAAAAGAGACTGGGGGCCAGAAATCCTCAAAGTTGTCATGCCGGGCGCGTGAAAGCTACACAATTTTCCGCCCACCCTCTTTTTTTCCTACCTCCTACCTCCTTCGTCCTGCATCCTGCATCCTCGCATAGTCCTGTGCATATATGTGTGCAAGTCCTGGGCACACAAATAGCACAAGTACAGGAAAATAATTACATTTTACGTGTTCCTATTAATCTTGCTGAGTTTTTAGTTTCAGTTTTAGTTTTGCCCACTAATTCACTTCACACACACGCACCGGCACCCGCACACACAAACGCTTCATATCCTTTGCCCGCAAGGACCTTTCTTCGCTCCTTCTCGAATTCAATTTTCTTGGTCGAGTTTGCTTTTTAGTCCAGTTTGCCGCTTCAGCCATGAAATACTTTGGCAGTCGAGTGACAAACAACTCCGGAGTGGAGTCCTTGAAGGACAAAAGGCAGAGAAGAAGCCATCGACAGGGGCCACATCCCTCATCCCTTAGGGGCATTATTAAGCTAATCAATTGGAGAAATATTATTTTTGTATTCTATTAATGAGGAAATGCCTGGTTTGGTTTTAGATATACTTTGAAGACTGGAAAAAGATCTGTAGCTGGCAATTTGCAGCCTTCGACTTTAATAGGTTTCCGGAGAAGTCCGAAAAAAAGTGGAGAAACAGGACGAACTGGGGGCGTGGCAGGGTCGGTTAAGGGGTGTCGTGTGTGTCAGCGGCCATGATGTTGCATGCAACTAATTATGCTTTTTACCATTCGGTGGTTTGCTCTTTTGCCACTTAGCAACAACATAAGCCGCTTAACCCACTAAAGCCGCAGAAAACACGAGCCACCCACACACTTGCACGTACACCAACACACACACACACACACACGCACACACATATGGTATACGAACAAATACTTGCAGGACGAAACACACACGCAAATCTCATTAAAGTTGCGAACATGTTTCAAAATTAATTTCAGTAACTCTCCACTTGACTCTGCCGCCTCGCCCCTTCGGGCGTGCTGCGTCCGCCATCCGCCACTTGACAGGACCAAGGACCCCCCTGACAGGACCCGGGGCAACCGCAGTTGGAATGCGGCACCCGCAAGATAATCGCGTCACTCGAAAGTTTCGCCAAAACGGCAGCAGATGAAATTGGATTGCAATTGGGGGAGTCGTGCGCGAAGGGGCTGGTAAAAGGATATTTGCAAATCCCTCAACAGGCAGGATAAATATCAGAAAACGTTTCCAGCAGCCAGCAAAAACCAGAAACCTATAAAAATCTAAATTTTTAATTGCTTTAAAGAGGGCTGAAAATATTTAATACCCGGAATGAGCCGATGGACCGCTGGAGATCCTGTGATCCTTGACATAAGCTCCAGCCGAGTGGTGACCTCGATGGCCGCAAATGCTTTTGTCTCGCCCCCCTTTTAGATTCCATTACGGGGATCCAGAAGCCAGCAGCCAGGACATTTCGAATGACATGTGGTGGCTGCGGAGTGGATGCGGTGACCTCCAAGGTGGTGCCAGGATGCAAGACTAGATCCTGCTGCCATCCAGCAACCAGCAGGGCGAACTTCACTTAATGTCAACTTAATTGCATTGTTTCAGCCACAAATTACAAAACGAGTTTTGCACAAGGCAGCAAACATGTCGTCACTGGCTCCAGTATCCAGCTGCTCCTGCTCCTGGTCTTGGTCCTCGTCCTTGGTCGTAGCCCTTCTGCTAGTTCAGGTCTTGCTCTTGTCCAGGATCCTGCTGTTCGTGCCACTCCTTCCGCCCGCCCCCTGCTCCGCCTCACAGCCTCTTCTTCTACACAAATAAAAATTTACATTCCGGTTTTTACAAAATTATTTTATTTCAATTTTGGATTTTGAAAATATGCTTTTAAACTATTTTCGATATTTTATTTAGTAAATAATTTTAAAATATTTAGTTTTAAGTTGTAATACTGTATTGCATTGGTGTATAATCAAGGAAATTCGAAATTTATTTTGTAATCCATAATATTCTGACGAGTACTTCTTTAAATTATATATGATTAAATAACGATATACCATAAATACTTTTACTTATAATTTATAAACAACAACAAAATGATGTACTTTTTTTAAAGTTGTTATTTTAATTAATATTTATCTGTAGTTCTCGAAAAATCCACTTACAAATGTTACCCTTCTTCTAATCATCATTTGGTAGCACTAGCCGATCCTCATTCTAAGAGAAGCTACAGTTGGCAAGAAATTCAGAAGCAACAAAATTCTTTATCCTTTCGTTGTACTTTTATTATAACACCCTAGTTTTAATGCAAATAAACAGTCTGTGCATAACCCAATATAGGTATTATTTAAGTGGAGCACGTTAGCCATCAATATCCTAATTGTTTCAATTTTGTTCATTTTTTTGTACTTTCTGGATATGCATTTTTTTATAATGTGTTCAATTTTTGTTGTTTTTAGTAAGCTTAATTTACACAAAATAATCCATAAACATGCACTATATTATCTTGATGTAGTTTTTAACTCTTTTCATAAATCTTTTTTATCAAAATTTACATCAAGGTTTTATCAATATTAGTAAGAATTTACTTCAATTGGATTTAACATATTTCATAATTGAAATTCCGTTTTAAACTTGGATAAAAGCTAAATAGTGGAAAACACTTATGACACGAAAGTATTAAAATTTACTTAAAATATGAATATTTGAATATTTAAAATTGTATTTCTTAAAAAATGTTTATCGTTTTAGGTTCGAGTTTCTTTTAACAGGAACAAGGCAATATTTCAATGCGAAATAAATATTCTAAGTATTTTTTTATATATTTAAGAGAATTATCTGACTGGAAATTCACCTTTCGCCTACCTTTTTCCCTCAGTGCAGTCGGAACAATGGCAGTTCGTGTGTGCCTGTGTTGGTAGGCGATGGGCGGTAGACGGTAGACGGCAGGCGGTGGGCGGTGTCCTGGATGCCAGCACCTGTAAAAGAATCAATTGTGTGTGACCAAATTAAGTTCACTGACTCACCCAAAGGGGGTGGCGGGCAGTGGGAAGGGGGCGCTGAGGGGGTGAGGGCGGCCAAAGGAGGGCGGGGCAGTACGCTGCCATTGTCAAGTGGAAGCCAAATGGGGATTCATTTGAATAGAGTGGCGGCCAGAGGGGCAGGAGGAGGGCCAAAAGGACACCCGCCAGTGCGGAATTTACCTCGCATAAGGACGAAGATGGAGTGAAGGGGCGGGAGCGACGGTTCAGTCGGGCAGGCAGGAGGGTGCAGCCGTGTAAATGGAGAATGTAACCAAATTGAAAACAGAACAGAGCATCACTTTGAATGCACTTTCCCCGGGAGACGAAGAGTGGGAGTGGGAGAACGACGAGGAGGACGGCAAAAAGAAGTGCCGCCGGCCCGAGTGGCAAGCGGAGGCGAGGCAGAGACTACCTAAAGGTACGGTCCTGCATCCTTTCGGCACCGAAATGAACGCTAATTGAAACTGCACTTTGGAGCAATATCGATCACAAAATAATTACTGATCAATCAGCTGGCAAAAAGCATTCTTCGTTGTTGGTACCACCGGGCGTATGATTGATATTAAGCATACGCCTTGTATTTTTTGTTTTGTTTTGCGGAGAATAAGGGGGAAGGGGGATGTGGCACAGACTTGGTCTGCAGGATATTTCCATGGGGAAAGAGCACCCTATCTCTCTCCTCTACGGCTCTGTGACAAAAGCATCTGCCTTTTGTTTGCCTGGCGCCCTTGGCTTCCTCATCTCCGGTGTCCTCCCCCGCCCCTTGTCCTTATCCTTTCCCACCCCTTTGCCCCTGGCCATGTGTGTGCCAGCTGAAGCATTCAAATAATTAAACTCATCAAGCCGACTTCTTCTGCGCCCGCTCCGTTTAGTCTAATCTTCTTTGTTTTCTTTTTAGTACATCGCCGAGTCCTAGGCTTTTCTGTTGCCTTTTCCCCCTCCAGCTACACTTGAAGAAAATACGTAGGTTACCTAGAACTACGCCCTATAATAAAAGAGACATCTTGTAATTCGTGGGTTTAATTTTCAAATACAATTTATAAAAAGCAAGGAAATTCTAAAAAAATACCTAAAATTAACTGAAAGAATACTTCCTTATACTGAAAAAATACTTCCTTATACTAATATAATACTTCCTTATACTGAAATAATTATTTATTATATTGAATATGGTGGAAATACATTCTTCAGTAAAAAGGACACTCTTAAGAGATCCTAACTATCAATATAAAATATACAAAAATAAATTTTAATTCGTTTTTTCAATACAAAATTTTAATATATTTTACCCCAAAGTGCTAATTCTTATAATTTTACCGAGGTTTATAGATATTCTATTATTTGTATTATAGTTTAAAAATACTTACTTTGTAAATTGTATTATTTGATCTTTACTGGGTTCTCTGTCATAATAAATTCTAAGAGAATCCAAATGTTTGATGATTTTTAGTTACAAAAATGTAGTTAGGTAAATTATTATCTTATATTCTAGTATGAATTATTTTAAATTTAAACTGCTTTCAATTGCTAGAATTCCCTCAAGTATTAAAAAATAATTTAACACATTTGTATCAACTTTGTTACAGTGTAGACCACATCCGGAAAATACACACACATGCCCATGGACTGAGCACGCATAATCCTTGATCTTTTGTTAGTTGTTTACTCAACTTCTGGCCTTGCCCCGACCATTTTTCCATTTCTGCGTTTGTTTGAGAGCTGTCCCCGCCCCCAGGCCCCAGGTCCCAAGCCCCAGCCCTCCTCCCCCTGCCTCCTGCTCCGTTTCTAAATTATTAATTAAAGTATTTAACAAATATGCTAAAGTTTGCCAGGACTCGTGAGTCTGTCGCATGGTGTCCTTTTTAGCTTGGCTTTTGGTTTCGCATTTGCCGCATCCCCTAATCCTGGACACGCCCACCTTTGTGTGTGTGGACGAACGGAGTTCATTCTGCTGAGTTAATAATGTGGCCAGAACAGTAGAATCCTGCCAAGGATTGGGGAGAGAGATGTGTGTGGGTGTGTGTGTGTTGACATTGCGTCTTTTTGATGTTCCCTTGCCGCATCAAAGGCGACTCACAAAATAGTTGACATTTCCCTTTGCCTTGATCCTTTTCGGTTTCCTGAAAAATTCTTTGTCTCTCAAATGCCATTGTGCCCATTTTCATTCATTCGCCAACCAAAAACCCAGTGCTGTTAAATACCAAAAGAACGTGGAAAGAGGTCCTTTGACACCAAGTGCCAGAATTGCCTCGATTTTTCTAAGAATTCATGCATATTCACTTTACTCACCTGGCCTTCGATTTACTTTTGCATTCAAATCGAGAATCGAAACAAAAATCGAAATATTTCGTTGGAAACTCCTTTGTAAGTTTTTGTTTTTATTCGAAAATGTACAACAAATATATTTCCAGGCACAAAAGGAATTAATTTATTTGGCAATTAGGAAACAAAGTTGGGGAAAAAAAGGAATTTCCATTTTTCAATTTGGTTTTTCTTTATTTTATTCCACATGTATATGAAAACTATACGAATTTCTTGTAAATAAAATAAAAATTCCTCAATTTACTCCTGTGATTCCCTCTCAAGGATACAATTCCCGGTTACATTTCTATTTAAAATCTATTCTTCGCAATATTTAAGAGGATAGTGTCTTTCTGGAAATGAAAAGATGGTCTCGTGGCCTTTGACCTGTTGGCTTAATGTACATCCTTTGACTTGATTCGCCTTGGCTAGGGATTTTCCCCTCCCCCAGGGTCCACCCTGGTCAGGGTGGTTCAGTGGCTCCGGGTGGCAAGGACTCCTTTTTCTTCTGCCGGCGCAAATCCTGCGACTACATTTAACCGCTGCCACGCACATTTACGTAAGCTGATTACCTCCTTGTTCGTGGGATCCACCCACTTATACCGTTATAGTCCCTCCCACTCCCACTCTAACTCCCACTCCCGTTCCATCTCCTTTACTTCCTCTTTAGGTTTACGGTATATAGTGACCATTAGTCGAGTCCTGGAAATCTCAAAAATTACCTTCAGAAATAAAGCAAGAGATCCAATCAGTTTCTAATTATCAAAATAAGTAACTTTATAGAGATTAAAATATAGAAATAATCGACACATTACAAATGTTAACAAATTCAAGTGTGAACCATCATAAATTCTAATTAGTTAAGCTCATTTTCAAAATAGTATTTCTGTTTGAAATTGAATCCCTAATCACAGAGAAAATCACAGAGACAAGTTTCCAGGTTTTGTTTAAAAAACTCTCTTATTTATTTGTTAAATTTTCCCCTATCTTTCTTGTAAATCGAACATTTCTGATCATGTTTCGCATCACGATTCTCAGCGCAAAGTTTTGTTAACTAAAGTGTAATTCAATATTAATTAAAAAGTCTAAGAAGTTCGCATAATCGTAAACTTTAGAGACATTTAATATATACTTGTTCTCCAAAAGAACCGGGTATAAATCGCAAAAAGATGCAGAAATCAAGGGATATACTTATATCTAACAATCGGATTATGAATATATCTAGCTTAATGAAACGAACTACCATATACATACTTTTCCTCCAAGAGTACCGGGTATGAATCGTAAACCAACGGAAACACTTAAACCAATGTATACTTTGTGGTATTTACAAAATTCCACAAACCATAATAACCTTACGGGTATTTTAAAGTATAAAGCACTTTGCTAAGTTACCAATTGTATTCCCGAATCGAAATATCCAAGCATTATGGCCACTGAAGCGTGGGAGAGAGGATGCAGGGGCTGGGCTAGTTGGTTCACCCAAGGAAGTTAAGCCCCGAAATGCATACATAAAAATCATCCTAAATGGGTAGATGAGGGGGTGTATGGGATGTGGGATGTGGATGTCTTGGCCAGAGCGTTGACACACATGCATGCCAAATGAGTTTGGGCTTGAAGAGGAGAAGGAGGGTCTGGGTCTGAATTTGCCAAAAGATTTGGCCCTGCCCGCCCTGCCCACTCCGGGGTAGCTGCAGCTGCACTGGATTTAAGTGAAATGCTGGGGCTCGTGCCTCAGTAACCGAACTGCTACTGCAACTTGCTGCTGCAACTGCCGGTGGCAATGCCTCAGACTTCCACCTTGTGCCTGCTGCCTGCTGCCTAGTGCCTTGTGCCTGGTACCTTGTGCTCGTGCATCCATCCAGCACCTGCAGTTAAATATTCAAATTTATACAAAGCATCTTCAGGTGCTCGTTGAGCAGTTGTGTGTTGCCTGTTTACCAACTACAAACTATGTGTCAACAGCGGCTCAGGCCGAGACAGATGAAGAAAGCATCCTGTGTTGCTGCCGCTTCTCCTCGTGCTCCTCCTGCTCATCCGGCTCCTCCTGCATTATTTATCTTCAACACAAGCTGGGCGGACTAAGGGGGCGTGCCACTCACCTCAGCGGGTCGAGGCTGTTTTGGGGGGCTGCTCTCCATTTTCTGCATTTCAATTACAGACTTGCAGGCATCCTCGTCCTCGTCCTCATCCACGTCCACGTCGTCCTTGTCGTCCTTGCCGTCCTTCCAGTCATCAGTATGCGTTGCTGCATTAAGAGTTGTTTTCTAGCCTAGACCTGACACCCAGCCAAAAAAAGCGGAAACAGGAACAAAAAAACCAAAAGAAATGCACAGGAGAAGTGCCAAAAGTCAAAGTCCCCGCAGCAGTTTCGATACGGAATTTTTAAATGAAAAAAACAAACACAATGCTGCAAAATACTCGAAAAAAGAAAAGGCCTGACCAAATCAAATTAAAAACCGAAACTGTATTTTCCAAAAAATTGCATAGTCAACGAGTTGAAGATTCTGAAAAAGCCTGAAATAATTGAGTTTTTGATTTTCATTCAGCTTTTTTAAAAACTTGGTTAGTCCCTCCAAATAATCAATTTTCTTTTATTTCGAAAACAGTTCTAAAACTTCATATTTATTAAAGATTTTTATTTGTTTTCAAAAAGCTGAAAATAATTAAAATAAGGTAAGAAATCCAAATTTTAACAGAGACCTTATTTCTAAAAATTCTAGAAATTTGTAGCTCTTTTGAATAATAAATTATTAAATAAAATTAGCATCGGAAATATTGCAAATATCAATATCTATTTTTTTTTTACCTTTAAGTTTTTAGTTGCTAAAAAATACCAAAACTTATTTCAAAAACAGACCTGAAAAGTGAACCTGAAAAATCAACCCAGAGACCCTTCCATTTAAATAATAAGGCTGAGATATTTTTTCACATTTAGTTTTCATATTCATTTATTTATTTTTAATTAATTCATTAGTTTTTATTTATTCTTAGACCCTTGATATCCTCAGAAGTTGTGTTGTGTGTGTGGTTTTCTTACTTTTTGTTTTGGTTTATTTTTATAGCTTTTCGCATTTTTTTTCTTTTTGTTTATATATATTTTTGTATATATATATTTATATAAATATATATATTTATATATATTTATATAGATATATATATTTAATATAGTTCAACTTAATACGCTTAAAATATTTTCGTTTCGCGCTGAAATCATTATTACATATATGGTATATCATTATCATTATTGCAATAATTATCGTAATCGTTATGTCAGTTTTGTTTTTTTTTTTGTTTTTGCTGTGGTAATATAATGCCATATATAATTGTTCATTTACCGTTAGATATATTATATATATATATATATATATATATATATATGCATATGCCTAGGGGATCTAGGTGATGAATGGGATTTTAGGTTATCGTTTATCGTTTATCGTTTTGCTTTAGCCATTTCGGTGGTGGGCCGGGTCAGGGTAAGAGGCGTGGCGTGGCGTGGGGTACTTAACTTGCACCTGGCCCCTCCCCAGCACCCCTTCTCTTTCCACTTTCCACCACTAAGCTTACACACACAAAAAAAATGTTAGGCTTTCCATTCTCATTCTTGTTTTTTTTCATTTGGTTTAGTTTAGTTTGAATTTGCCCTACAATATGCCTTTGCCTCGGTTTATTTACTATTTTGTGAATTACATAGTTCGATATACTACAGATCCTTGGGGCTGGCAAGGCAACCCACTGCTATTTTGTCTAATAAATATAATTTTTTATAATAAGTATTTCAACTTTACTTTTTACTCTCTTGTTGCTTTGCTGCCTTTTGTTGGTTTTCTTGGTTTCTTGTTTACTTTTTACTTTTCTTTATTTGTTTATTATATCTCATAAATTCTTGTTGTTGCTAAATTTTGTTGTTTGCTTTGCTGTCGAGTGCTTTTCCGTATTTTTTGTATTTTTTGTATTTTCTGTAAGTTTTGTATTTTCGTATTTTTTGTATCTCTCGTATCTTTGTATCTAGTATTTAGTATTTAGTATTTTGTATATGTTTCTATGTCTGTTTCTGTGGAGGTGTGTGAGTGTGGTTCTGTTCCAGTGGCTTAGCTTGTTTATTTTGTTTGTGGTGTGCAAAACGTTTAAATGTTAATTTATCTCAATTGTTTCCCTGTTTCTTTATTTGCTAAATATTTTCTCATCCATTCAACTGCATTCTCCTGCTCCTTCTCTGACTTTAGGCTTAGTTTTAGCTTTAGTTTATGTTTTAAGATGGTTGAGAAGTTGGTGTAGCTCTAACATAAATATACTAAAATACTAGGTTCCTTCCAGTTATGTACATTTAATTATTTGTTGCTGTTGTCCTTAATTTCATTTGGTTTTTTCTTGTTTTGTTTTTTGTTTAAGCCATTTCATAGTATGCTCTAGTTCATAATATTAATTTTAGTGTGCCATTTATTTATATTTTTTTGTTTGCTTTTGAAGCAGTTTCATTTGTTTTTTTGTTTTTTTATTTTTTGTATTCATTTCGCTTGCTTTTTGTTTTTATGCTTGCCAAATCTAATAGGTAACTGACTCCTGCTCTTTTTCGAATTGTTTTGGTTTGCCAATCAACGAAATGGAAACGGAAACGGAAACGAATCAAAAACCAGATGGGAGAAATTCGAGCGGAAAGTACAGTAGTACCCCGCACACACCGTACATCGTACATCGTACATTGTACATCGTACATCTACATACATAGCACTAATCGTACACATATACATTCAAATATTTATATATATTTTATATGTATTTTTTATCCAATAGTTTGTCTCGTTTATTTTACATCTAGTTAGGCGCGACAACGATGAAGAAAAAAAAGCACAAAAAAATGTCTGTATTTTATTATTTAATTTTAGGTTCTTGTTTTTTGTTTCTTGTCCGTATCATATCTATGTAGATTACGATGCATGGTGCTATATACGATATAACACTAGTTTACCTTGATTAGCCTTAGTATATACACACATAATCCGCACTTTCTTCTCATATTTTGATATAACGCTTCTTCTCACACGGACACCCTCATCCTCTCTTAAGCGGACACGCATTCGGACACTCACTTGCTCTAAGCTGCGTTCTACTTGGCTGGCTCGATTTTAGTATTTTATTTTCAGTATTTCAGTATTTCCTCCATTAGCCCGATCGATCGCTTTTTGGCCTCGTTTTTTCTGGTCTGGTTTTGAGTTGGTAATTTTTATAAAATTTCTTTTTCGTTTTCTTGCTTTTTTTTGCAACTAATTCAGCAATCTTTTTGTTTTCCTTTTACTACGATTTGTTTTTATGATAATTTTTTTGTTTTTGTTTTATTTTAGCAACTCTTGGCTTAATTTCTAGGAGGCAAGGAAACAATACACCCACTTACTCTTCCAACTATATAACCTACAATTATAGTTGTGGCAATAAATTCGATAAGCACCAATTTATGGAAAACAATTTGAAGTTCGAGCTGTGGCAAAAACTTTAGGTTTAGATTTCTCAAGCGAAGCAAATTGAAAATTTTTAAATTAAAAAAATTCGACTTTAATTGGCATCTCTAATTTGTGGAAATAATACTGGAAACGATTCTGGAAACGATTCTTTTACTGAATAACCCCGCGGGATCTATCGATATCCTTCTCAGTCCCTATCCCAATCCCAATCCCATTCTCAATCTCAATCTAATTTCCTGGCGATTTCAATTGGACGGAAACAATTGTGGTTTCGGTTTTTCTCTATTCGAGTCTCAAGGTTCCCAGCTGAAATCATATACAATGTTTTCGGTTTCCGCTCCATTTTCCATAATTTCTGTTCCGTTTTCGGTTTGTTTTTTAATACTGTTTTATTTTGATAAGCTTTATTTAGATCGATTCGCTTTATTTGAGTGAGTTTTTTTAGGGCCGCATTGAGCTGGGTTTTCGAAAAAGCAGACTTACAAATAATAACATAACATTTCACATTTTTCATACAATAATAGCATTAATATGTATCATTAAAATTAATTCGATTTAATACGACTTTTCGATTTCTCATTTCTCATTAATATTTTTTCTTTCTTTTTCTGTTTTTTGTTACCCTTGCCTCGGCCACGAACAATAGTAATGAATAAATTAATTAATTAAGTAGGACAAAAAAACTTAAACTTATCTATCAGGACATTACAGCTATAGGTTTCTCTCTAGAAATATGTGTGTGTGGTTTCTCAATTAATATAATATATATATATATTTATTTATATCCATTTATATAATGTAATAAAAAAAAAACGTTTTGCCTAGCAGCTAGATTTTTTGTTCCATTTCTTTTTTATAATTAGGTTAATCGTTTTTGTTTTTTGTTTGTTCTCTTTGTTTTTCTTAATTTTTATGTTTTTCCGTTTTCATTTTGTTTGCAGAATGAATTTTTGAAGCTGACACTGTGCAAAGCAAATGAGAGAAAGCTTTCGCTAAGCAAAAATCTCCCACAACCCCAAAAACTGGTTGTTTAGTGTAAAATGTATGTGTGTGTTTTGGTCTAGGCCGTCCCCCTGATATCCCTGCTATCCTGGATGTCCTTTTCCTCTAGTGCGCCCCCCCTTCCAGTTACCCATCCCCCCTTTTCTGCGCTCCGTATATATACACTCGATGGCTGCTGGGTTGGGGAATATCTCCGGCGGATCGTTGGGATCGGCTTGCAAAAAATGATGTCCGTCGGTCAGTCCCCGTGAAAGGTGTGGGTTTTGTGTTTTTTTGTTTAAAACTATGCCAGTCTCAAAAAGCTCGAGTACCACGAAAAAAAAGATACAACTTCATTTCAGATCGTCCCCCTCCCCCTTTTTCTAATACCCAATCCCTAAATACCCAAATCGCTAATCGATAATCGCTAATCGATAATCGCTAAATCGGTCGCCCCTCCCCCCTTATTGTGGTGAGTATGCATGTACATATGTCGGTAAGTATGGTACGCGTTATGTTTCATATGACTACTACACTATGCTATCCTTTAAATATATATATCTGTATATCTATAACTGTTATATCCGTGCTGGTATCTGTATCTGTATCTTTAGCTGGCGACACACACACACACACACACACATATACACGTACATGCAGCTACATGGGATTATGTTGGCATGTTCTGCTGGCTTCCTTCTTCTTTTCTAATGGCTAACAATAAAAAAAATATTTATGTATACGTGTATATATATAATGTTCCTTGACATCAAAAAACTGGTTCGATAACATAGAATTATGCACTATACCATATATATATATATTTCAATATATATATTTATAAATATAAATAATTATGTCTCCTGGAGGAGGAGCTCTCCTCCGTGCTTCTCATGTTTTTTAGTTTAGTGTTTCTGGTTCCTTCCGTTAATTCTCCGCGAGCTAACAGTCGGATGAGGATGCAGATGCGGATGAGGATGTGGTTTCCAGGTCAGTGGATCTTCGACGCCGGCGAGAGTTGGGAACCCCCGCCGCACCGCCAGTGGCGCCCTTCTTCTTGACGAACTTGATGTTGTAGGGATCCTCCGCCAGCTCCGGATACAGTGTGACGTCGTGAATGTACTCACCCTCATAGTTGTTGGCGTAGCTCTGCTTCAGGATCTCCTCGCTCTCCTGCTGGCTCCACTCCAGGGCGGTGGTGAGGCCGCTGCGGAGCGCCTCCTTCTCGCGGTGCCACGCCTTCCGCACGGCCGTCAGCTTGGCGTGGTGCATCAGGCGCTGCTGTTCCTTGGCCACCGTGGTGCCGTAGCGCAGATTGATAATGGCATGCGCCCCATGGATCTTAACGTCCAGGTAGTTGCCACCCGCGGAGGAGCCGCTGCTGGAGGAGGAGGCCGAGCCACTGGAGGCCGACTGGCTGCCGCCACTGCCCACCGTGCTCTCGCGGGTTATCTCGTGGAAGGTGGTGTTCACCTGGCCCTGGAGCCGCTTCAGCTGCTGCCGGTCTTCGGTAGCTCGCCAGGCGTCCTCCTTCACGAAGAAGAACGAGTCCTGCTGAGCGTTGTGCACCACGAACGTGAAGGGCAGCAGCTTGGACCGGTTGAAAACACTCGTGTAGACATCGCGGTAAATGGCATTGGCAGCCGGCACGCTTGACACGATGGCCTGGCCGTCGGCGGTGCGGGACACCACGATGCCCTTGCCGAATGGCGGCTCCGTGTCCGATCCGATCGACCGCGGCGACGGGTCCATCACATCGCACTTGAGCGCCGATCTGGGAGGTGCCGACAGTTGCTCGAAGTCCGACATCCTGCGGATGTTGAGGTGGGCCAGGAAGCCACTCTCCACTGCCATGGTCGGGATGTTGTCGAAGGGCCGTCGCAGATTAAGGGCCACCGGATTGGCAGGAGGACGGCCCCACAGGGCTGGCGGCTGCCACAGATTCCTGGCCAGCTGGGGCACCAGATTGCCCACATTGTAGCCCAGGGTCTTCATCCAGGCGGCAAAGTCCTCGGGGTAGTGTCGTTCGTGACCCACGTTGATGGGATCGTTGCCGTTGAACCTGTAGAGGTGCAGGCGCGTCGGGGTTATGATCCGCTCCGCCACGCGCTGCCAGTCCGGCGACATCCACTGCCCGATCAGCGGATCGTACACCCGCCCATCGCCCATGTGCACGAGGGTGGTGACCTGGTCTAGGATGCCGCCGCAGAAGTCGATGGGCAAGTACAAGTATGGGTTGGAGTCGTAGACGATGTGGCCGAAGGGCGAGCGCATGATCTCCCTAATGCCCTCGCCGTACTGGTTGAAGAGCATCAGAGGCGTGCCGCTCTGGTCCGTGGCCACGTAGTACTTGTGCCGGTACACCTGGGCGTAGATCAGGTGGCCCACGTCGTCGTAGGTCAAAGACATCAGCTTTCCATCACGCGGCGAGTAGATCTGGCTGACCTCGTAGGGCCGCTGCTGGTTCGTGTAGAAGAACTGGGTGACGTTGCCGAAGTTGTCCTTGCGGGTGGTCAGTCGCTTCAGGTGGTCGTAGTAGTAGCGGACGTCGAAGCGGCCCCGCTTAGAGGCACGCACCAGCAGTCCCTGCGTGTTATAGTGGAAGCGCTCCTCTCGGGCGTTCTGGGCCACCAGGCCACGGGCGTCGTACTTGTACTGGCCCTCGCCGAACTTTACGATCCGGTCCTGGGCGTTGTACTCCATGGGGATCGTGTTGCCGCGGTAGGTCAGGGAAAGCAGGTTTCCGTTGTCGTCGTAACGGAAGCCCCATGGCTCCTGGGCCTCCACGCCTACTAGCTGCCCGTCGCAGTCCCAGGTGTAGTTCTTCACGTTCGTGTAGCTGTTCACCGCCATGTTCCTGGTATAGGTCCTGGTCTGCGAGATCCGACCGTGCACTCCGTAGGAGAACTCCATACGGAAGACCTCCAGCCGGTGGATGGCCAACGCCATGCGCTGTGTCTGGAAGCGCCCGTCTACGGTGCGAGTGAAGCTGGCAGTGCCGTCGTGCAACTGCGTCTGGTTCTGAGCCGGCTGCGAGAAGCGGAACTGCCCGATCAGGCTCGGGCGTCCCGTGCGCGGGTCATAGGCGAAGGCCTGCGATGGCAAGCTCTGACCTCCGATGCGGCCCTGCAGGGCCACCACTCGCAGTTGGGAGTCGTACTCGTAGCTAAACTTGGCGTTACTCAGGCCCGTCTTGGCCACGTAGTCGATCCGTTCTTCGGCCAGAAGGCCGGCGGAGTACTCGAAGTCCCAGCGGTACTCCAGTTCCCGCTCCGTGTGTGACACTGTGCTCGGCATTCCGGTGGCCTCATTGTATTGGAACTCGCTGCGGCCGTCGCCGTGGACAACCTCTGTCAGCTGGCCGGCGGCGTTGTACCGATAGACGATCCTGGCTCCGTCGCCGGGCAGAATGGTCTGCAGCAGGGCACCGGCGTGGCTGTAGTGCTGAAGGTAGGCCCTCGTGCTTCCCGGTGGGGTGTAGGTGCACCGGATGAATCCGATCGAGGTCTGCATGCTGAAGCTGTGCCGTGTGCCCGAGGGAAGGACCACGTGCCGCAGGCCACCGGCGTCGTCGTATTGCAGCACGAACTTCCGCTGGCTGGCCAGGCCGATCTCTGAGACCAGGTTCCAATCATTGTAGACGAAGGAGACGATGCCGTCCTGTTGCGAGGTGATCTCCGAGAGCAGACCGTGTCGGTCGTAGCTGTACTTAAGCTCGGCCGGACCCCAGGCCCAGCCCTCCACGCGGTTGAAGCGGTCGTAGGTGATGTTCACCGGGTAGCCGTTGGTGGGGTAGTAGCTCTTGGGCAGGCCCGACTGGTCGTAGGCCACGATCAAAATGGGGGTGCGCCGGGCATCGTAGAAGGTCTCCCGATTGGTGAACTGGTCAAACTCGACGCCGATCACCCGCGACTGGTTCACCCAGATCTCCCGGTTGAGGGTCTGCTGCGGATTCCGCACGTCGCCCACCAGGCTGTACACCGAATACATGGAGTTGGTCAGGCCCTCGCCCATGGTGACGCTCTGGTGCGACCACATGGCCAGCATCTCGGCTTCGACGGGCAGGGCGGCCTCCAGGAGAGGATGGCGGGCCACGGCGGACGATTCCACAACCACGCCGTTGTCCCCGTGGATCACCAGGGTGTTGTTGGCCTTCAGTTCCGCGTCAGCGTGGGCCTGGCCGCGCTTCAGGAAGGTGGACCGGACCCCGCCTAGGACCAGCAGCTCGTTGGCCTCGCCGGAGATGCGCTCCCGGGAGAACAGAGACTCCACGGAGGCGTGAACGTAGACGGTCAGTCCCTGGCTGTCCGCCAACTGGGAGGTTATCCTCACGATCTCTCCACTCGGCAGAATCATTCCGGTTACGCGACCGAACTCATCGTACTGGTAGATGTAGGTCTCGCCGCCAGAAGAGCGCGAGTTGAGCAGCCCGGTGTTGCTGTCGTAGTCCAGCTCGATCTCCTGGCGACCCTTCTCGCTCAGCTTGGTCATGATGCCGATGCCGTTGATCTGGATCTCGGACTTGTGATCCTGGGTGTTCTCGATGGAGCTGACCACGTTGCTGTAGTCACGCAGGAACTGGATCTTGTTGCCGGAGGCGTCCGTGACCGTGGAGAGGCGTCCGAAGCTGGTGTTCTTTGAGTACAGGAAGCTGTAACGTGTCTTGCCGGAGGTCAGGTCCTTGGTGGCCACGTGCTGGCCATACCGATTGAACACGTAGATCTCGCTGGACGGCGGGAAGGGGATGTGGAACTCGCCGTTCTCGTCGTGGGACGGCAAATAGTGTTCCAAGGCCAGGACGTGCAGGGATCCTGAAATGAGAAGAGCGAAAGAAAACAAATGGGTTTAGCCTACAAGAAGTCGACAAAGTTAAAGGACATTCGGAGGACCACTATCGCTGGCTATACACCTGGACCTGGCTTATCAAGTGATTTCGCCTTTATAGCCACTTTTTTGTTGGCTTTTGATTACACTTTGCTTTGGGCCGTAAAAAAGTTGCAGCACCCCCAGTGCCGGATAATTGACTCATTTACTCGCTCCCTACTCACGGGTCTGCTCCGCGCTTCTTGGACTCAATTCCTTTTAACTGGTCATCAAATTTATTCGCACTTCCTTTATGGCCCCAGTCCGTCTTAATCTGAATCTGCATCTGGACTCGACTCCCTGGCACTCCTCCGTTTTCGGGGTTTGTTGATCATTTGCTTAAGCTAAACGCCAAGTTCCTGCAGCTGTTTGTTTTTACTGCTCGGCATTTCGCCCGCCCCCAACCGATTCCTACTATCCCAACCTACTCCTGCATCTCCCTATCAGGCCACTCCCCCGCATTTCGAGATGTGAATGAATCACTGCAAATGCACAAATACAGAATGGTGTGGGCATGTTTTCCGGGCGAGTGTCTTAAGTATTTTTGTGCAATTTGCTTCAGCACCTCCCAGGACTCGCCTTCCCTTCCCTTCCCTTCCCTTCCGTTCCCTTTCTTTATCCCAATTCCAGAAGTCTGAGACTTTCCGGAGCGTTTCATTTTAGTTAGTGTTGAAAATCGCTTTGGATTTGCATAAATTTGCTTGCCTTCCGTCTCACTTGCCGGTTTTTCATCCCCGGTATGGCTTTGCATTGCAAACAAGCAAAGGGGATGGACGGACTGTGGACTGAGGACTGAGGACTGAGTAGTCCCCGGACTAAGGAACTAGGCAACTGGGGATGATGACAACGCTTTGTCTTACGAACTAAGTGGAGCAGGAATGGATCTCAAGAGCACATTAACTTTACATCATTGCTTTCAAGTTGAAACTGCAAGTGCCCACAAAACGCAACCGCAACCGCAACCGCAACCGAAAATATTTTTTATGATAAATACTCTTGTGTTTTGGGGGGTTTATTATTTGTATTGTTGAGAAATCGTAGCAAAAGTGTGACATGAAAGAGCTTCTTGGATGCTTCTTGATGGTTATAGTTGTTTCCTAACAAAGTTGCTCTCCACATTTTAGGCTTCACCTCTTGATGATACAGGTATATCCGTTAGTGTCTTGCATTTAAAGTAGTTTCTTAGCTCCACAGTTTTAGAAAATTCAGAAAAAACTCTCAACACAACTATAAAGGAATATGAATATGTTATGTTTACAAACAAGCCAACATCTGGAAGCACCACACAGAGCCCTGAAAGTCCCACACACAATCCCTAACCCCATAAACATCAATTTCGCACAATTATTGTATGCAACAATTCACCGCTGATTGCGAATTATGTGCCATTGGTCTCTCCATCTCACATATCGCAATAAAAATATTAAATACATTGTGGGTTATTCTTATTGCTTTTCCTGCTTCAGCTTTTGCTATTTGGTTGCTCTTCTGGCTCTTGCTTTTGGTATTCGGTATTGCTGTTTTGGCTGTTTGGCTTGCGGTGCGGGCAGTGTTGATTTGATTGCGTTACAGTTCATTTACCCCAGGACCTAGGACCTGGGATGCCGTATGGAGGACGCGAGCCCAGCAACAAGGATCCCATCCCATCCCATCCCAGAACATTTCATCCTGGAGACACATGACCGAACGCCCACATTTCTCTGCTGTTGGAGCGTAAGCCATTATGGTCTCATTTTAGAGAAGCATTTTGGTTTCGGGTTTTCGCTGCTGCACTTAGAAAAATTCTACGAAAAAAAGTCACTAAACCTTCAGATAAATCTCTTCTGTGAGTAATTCCGGAGAGTTCTAAAAGTGACTTTCTTTTTTTTGTACAGGATTTCTATTGAAGATTTTCTCCCAGTGCTGCCAGTTGGTTTTCCAGTTGTAAGCTGGGCCATTGGCATTGGATTCGAATTGGCAGAGCGCCAGGCCAACGATTGAGCGAATTTCAATGCAATAAATGTGTGACGCTCAGCCGGAGGTTGCCACCTACCCACCACCCACCACCCAGTACCCACCGCCCCCTCGCTGAAACCATCCCCTCCTGGAAGTGTGCGTGTGTGGGTGAGTTGTAATGTAATGTAATGGTAATGACCCCATAAACTGAACAACTTGTTTGTGCCCAGTGCAAAGGGTTGTTGCCATTGTGTCGCCGAATGTTTGCTCCTCCATCAGAGCCACCTACCACCAACACCCCCACCTCTTAGCCAGCTCCTGCTCCTCCCCCCCCTGCACCGCGGTAGGGGGTGGGACTGTGTCCTGCAATTGTCCCGAGCCCAGAGTTTTAAACAGTCGTCATGGCTAGCTGGCATATGTCCAAATCGTTGGCCAAATTGATATCGATGGGCGGAAAAATGTTGAGGGAAAGGACTAAAGGACTAAAGCTGGGCATTGTCAAGGAGGGACCATGGCAGGGGGATTGTGTTTTTGATTCGAGGTTTAAGAAATCTAATTAGGCAAATTTTTCGCAGGGCAATTAATATCATTATTTGCTAGACATCTGAGGAAAATTCATCAAATCTTAAAGGATGTTTTTTTGTTCAATTTATGGCGAAAGTCATAACCGTTTATTTTTAGGAAAACTAGGCTCCATAAATTTGTAGAAGTTTTCAATTTTTTGAAGGAAATTGTTTTTGAGAGATGGGAACATCACAGGATATAAAATTGAAGCAGGAAGATCAGCTTGAGACTCCTTAATGACTTATTGGAAAGGGAATCATTTATATGTTTTTTGATTTGTAGTGAAATCTTTCTACAAAAAATCTCTAACTTAATCCCCTAAATTGCATTCTATTTTTCTGTTCCTGTTCCATTGATATTTTTAGCATCCTTTTGTTCCTTTGGTATTAGAATTAATGCAATAATTTTTCACACACTCTCCGCTTTGGGCCAAAAGACGCCAAGAAGGCCACTTAAGGTGCGAGAGCTGCTAATGAAGCTTATTTACGTTTTTTGGAGGGAAAACCGAAGAGGTATGGGGAAAAGCGTCTAAAACTCGAACATTTGTATATGTCTTGTCTGCTCGCACACACTACACCTCTCTCTTTCTCTTTCGGTTGATTAATGTTTTCCAAGGGGTGATGGTTTTCTTTCCTTCTGTTTTTTTTGGGTGGGTGGGACGAGTTAGGACGAGCAAAGTTTTGCCAATTGGATGCCGCGTAGGTAATAAGATTGATTTTCACTTTTTCCCACCGCCACCCCCACCCACACACACACAAGCAGAAGGGGAAGGCAATCACTCACACGTGTGCACCACCACTAACTCAGACCAAAACTTGATTAATTATAGCCATTGATTTGCTTTCCACGGCTTCATCTCTGGCTCGGCCTTTTCATTAATTTCCACAGCCACTTCCCGGATGACGACGACGATGATGATGATGATGGTCCACCCCTTTGTCCATTTTGAGCACTGACTTGGACTTGGACCCCCCCTTTTTGTGTACCCTTGTGGAAATTTATTAATTACGTTTCTGGTCTTATCAAATTACACTCTGCTAATGCACTCAAATTTATACCTTCCGTGCTTTTCGCCTTTTGAGCTTTTCGCTTTTTCGCTTTTACAACGGTTTTTCGTTACTCTCCGTTACTCCACCCTTGAAAATTTATTGGCGGCCATTTTGTTTTGTGTTTTCCCTCCTGCTCCTACAGTTACCTGGGGAATACATTTATACAATATATCCTAAATAGGTAGCAGGTTTCTGTGTGAGTGCGAGCGGAGAGTACTTCCTAATTTGTCCTCGTTCGAGTTGTAACGGAAATTGGTTTCGCTTTTCCTTTTACCCCTTACCCTCACCCATCACCCATCACCCATCACCCATCACCCGCGCCCTAATGGCCAATTACAACAACAATTGACTTGTACAACAACAATTCTGTCATTATTATAACTGTATTTTCTTTCTGTATTTGCGGTTGTGTGTCTCGCAATATGTTGAAATTCGACTTCCGGTTACCGTTCTTCTATTCCTTTCAGTTAACGTTTTCCATTTTTCTATTTTCCGTTTTTTTTTAGTCCTTTAGTCCTTTAGTCCTTCGCATTGTTACGGCACAGCAACAAAAAAGCAACAACAACAAGAGCAGCAAGGAGCAGATGAAAGAGAAAAGCAAAGAAAAGAAAAGGAACAAGTGCGAGTTGAAGAAAATTTGCCAAAGGAAATGTTCCATTTTCCATGCAATTGTATTGTTGCTGCTCTTCTGGCCATGTACCGAGTACAGTATGTAGTGGAGCACAAAAGAAAATTGCCACACACCCACACACAGGACACTCTCGGCCCAAGGATATGGGAAGATGACAAATTTCCTATATCAGATGACAGTTGACGCAACAACATGGGCGCGGGATCTATGCAGGTTGATTTTTTTTTACTACAAACGAGTCTCAGGATCTATGCAGGTTACATTTTTTTGATAAGAAGAAATCCTTAACCTACTGCAGGACTAAAACCAAAATGGCGTTGCTATGTTAGCTTTATAGCTGGGGAATTTATTTGGGGAAACCTAAAACTAAACAATCGCAAACCACTTAAAAAATCAATACCAATATCCGGTACTTGTGGACTTGGTTTGGTCTAAAATATTATTACTAGCTTTTATATAATATTATTTGTTGTTATTATATTTATATATATATTTGATTTAATTTCTTCTGCACAAGACTGTATTCTTTCCCTAAACTATCTTCGAATGTCCAATTTTAAGAAATATAATCAAGTTATAGAAAATGAAAAACTTACCCTGATCGGCGACATTGATGACGCCGTCCTGGGCCACTGCTATGGCGGATATGGCCTGGAATCGGGCATTGGAGGAGAGCAGGGTCTCCGCATTGCTCAGCGTTCCGTCATCGTTCAAGGTGGCTGCCCCGCCGCCGCCTCCGATGCCAGAGGCGGTGGTCTTGGCGCCCAGCAGGACGGTGGTGGTAGTGGTGGGTCCGGTGGACATCAGACCGCCGCCGCCGACGATGCTGGCCAGAGTGCCGCCTGCACCGCTGCCGGAGATCGAGCCGGATCCGGTCGAGACGCCAATGCCGCCGGCACAGATGCACGCACCACTGCCGCCGGAGGCGCCACCGCCAGTGCTGCCCCCGTTGCCGCCGGAGGCGTTTGAGGTTGCCGACGAGCCGCTGCCATTTCCGTTTCCGCTTCCGTTTCCGCCCGAGGGGGTGGTGGGCGTGGTGCCGCCATTATTTCGCGTGGGATTCACTGTGGTGGAGTAGGCGCCCCCGGCGCCGGAACCAGAGCCGGAGGAAACCGAGCTGCCGTTGCTGCCACCGCCGATTGCACATTCGCAGGTCTGGGATCTGGTTGGGGCAGAAGGGCAAGGAAAAAAGTTTTATTATTTATAAAAAAAACTTAAGGATTTCTATTATCAAGCCTTCAGGAATTTGCAATCAAGTTCCCTGGTTTGTAATTTCCATCCAAAGCTCATACAATTATTTTCCCCCCGTTCTTTTTTGATAAATTAAAAGACCCATATCCTTTCTAATCTTGCCAGTCCACACCCTTAACCCTTGGCTGTCCCCCTAAACTCCAACCCCTCTTATCTTAACCCTTTTGCGCCAGTCTATGGTTTGGTTGTTCTCCTGCTCGGGACGCATATTTATGATGACATTGTTTGTTCGATAAACAGTATAAAGTAAAGCGGGCTGGGGGCGCCGCTTATCGCTGCCACGCCCACACAACAGACACGGACCCAGACCACGCCCAACCCCTCAGCCCCTCAACCGCCTTAGTCGCCTCAAATTTAACCCTTACGTTTCAAAAAAAGATGGAGAAAAGAGAGTGAAAAGTTGATTTATAGTTTCTGTCTACGGCGCGACGGCCGCTAATTACTTTGCCACGTCTGCCGGCCACGCCCACTTCAGAAGGCATCAGTAGCCCCGCCTTCTGCCCCGCTGGCACCTGGCGCCGTTCACATGACCCTTGGTCCTTCGGGGTCCTTCGAGGTCCTTCGAGGTCCTTCTGTCGGGAAGCAGTCGAAATTCTATTTGCTAAAATCAACAGAGAATCAAAATATTCTGTGAAGTTCCGTTCGCTCCGTTATCCTTATTTTCCATTTTTCTGGCACTCAACTAACCGATTTGATTGGTTTAGTCTAAGCTGGAAGTTTTGGTAAGCGGTAATTAAAGCATATTTTCATTTGTTGCTTTAGACTTTCTTAGAAACCGAATTAATTGCTTTTAAATCCAAAAGGTGATAAATAAAGTGAAAGTGTTGGTAAACGTTATTCAGATCAGTTTTAAGTTTCATTCTCAACTGCTTGCAGAAGCATGTTTCATTTGTTATTTTGTAGCACTGGCTTGTTAATTATTTTGAATTATGCCATTTAATCAGCTTGTTACACTTTGCTTTTAGCTTTTGACTACCTACTGGACAGCCATTTCATATATACAATATTTTACCATCAACATGCCGTCAAATTATTCCATTTCAGGCTGGAAATTAAATTCATTGACAGACTGCCTTGTACCCTGTATCCCGTTCCCGTTCCCGTTCCCGTTCCTGTTCCCGATCTACCCCGATTTAATCAATGCACAAAATGCAAATGGCTTTAGTGCCACTGGAACAGAAACTCTCCATGTACGAGTATGTGTATATAATGCATATGGGGATATGCCATATACTGGGGCCATGAAAAATCAGACAATGAAATTCCCCAATGTGAGAATTCCAATTAATTTCTGGTCACCGTTTTCGATGCCTTGAAAATGGGTTAATAAAGTCGAATAAAGTTAACACAGACACACACACACACACATAGAGGCAGCATGGGGAAAATGGACGAAAGTGCAAAAGAGAGGCATACAGAGGGAGGGAACGAGAGGCACATACTCTGGGGGGCATTGCCTAGTTGGGCTGACATTTATGGCCGTTTTGGTGCATTGACAATTTTGTGCTTCTCTTGCTGAATTTTTATTATTTATGCCCCACTCTCCAGCTCCAGCTCCATCTCCATATCCATCTCTTTCTCCTTTTATTTGCTATCCCTTTCGGTATCCCCTGTGTCGTTTGGTAGACATTTTGAAAAATTGGCTGATATCGTTCGGCAATATGCAAATAGCCCAGAGCTCACTTAATTGGGTCAAGTATGCGCATAAACAAGTCCGGGAAGTGGAGCCAAACCGACCCCATCATGCCCGTTTCCAGTCCGGCTTTTGGCCAGCGGCCTGCTGACCAAATTCCCTGCCATGTTGACCCAGTAGCCAGTCAATATTTGCCAGCATAAAACAACTAAGAATGCAATAGTCGGGTACTCCGCACACCACACACCACACACCACATCCTACTCGTACTCGTACTCACTCGTCCATCGAGGCAATGCCAATTATTAACATTCTGTGCAGTTTGATAGAACGACAAGAGCTTCGGTTCGGAGCCATAATTGTGGCGAAAGCTCGTTAACTCTTTTTGCCAGATATTCAGATATCCGGAAACGGACATCTATAAAGTCCCTCCCTTTTACACAAAACAGAACCCTGAATACTCACCCTGTGCCCTCCTGCTTTCCGGCAAAGTAACGCATATTGCCGGCCGTGTCCACCACCCGGATCGAGTTGATGCGCCGCGAGTCGCTATCCGCAATGTAAAGGTCGCCGAACGGCGAAAAGGCCATGGCCAGGACGGTGCCTAGGACGTTGTCCGTGCCGGTCTTGTTCACCCGACCGTCCTGTCCGCCGTTGCTGCAGTGCAGCGGAGTACCTGCCACGACGCGGATCTTCATGTCGGAGGTGAGGCGAAGGACCAGGCGGTCATCGATGAAGTGCAGGGATCCGTCCAAGGGACTCAGCGCCAGGCCAGTGGGCCACTGCAGCTGGGCCTGGTTGGCCATCAGGGTGCCGCTGCAAGGAGCCGGACTCCAGTGGTTGTGGTGGCCATGGTGGCCGATCAACGTGTGGATCACACCCTTGGGGTCAACGGCTCGGATGTTGGTGCCGTCGGCAATGTACATGGTCCGGTCGGCGGCGATGGCCAGGCCCTTGGGATGGGAGAGGCGGGCGAGAAGCGCCGGGCCGCCGTCGCCACAGTTGCCCTCGTCGCCGGGTATGCACCGCTGGCCGCTGCCCACGACGGGATCACTGTTGATACTCGGGTCTTTGACCTTCTCGAGGCGCAGCAGACGCAGGATCTGGTGGCGCTCCGGGTCCGAGATGTAGAGGTGGCCGTCGGCAGGCGAGACGGCCAGGTAGTACTGATAGGAGACCTGGGTGGCGCTCAGCTGGAGGATGGTGAAGACCTTGCCGTCGGGGGTGATGCGGCGCACCAGGTTGAAGTCGCCCACGTAGAGGCTGCCGTCGGGGCCGGTGGCCAGGGCGATGGGGGTCAGCAGCTTGGCGTCCTTAGCGACTCCATTGCAGTAGTCCGGGCAGGTGAGAGGCCGCTGCAGGCCGGTGCCCATCACCACCTTGACGGTGCGCGGGTACTCCTTCATGTGCAGGGTGCTGCCGTCTCCCTTCTGCAGGATGCCCTCGTGGAAGTTGTAGTGGTGGTGGATGTCCAGGCCCCAGCCTCCGATGTCCGATATGTCTACGTCGTAGCCCTGCAGCTTGGCGGTCTGGGCGATCCACACCGGCGACTGGCAGGTGCTGTGCTGGTAGCCGACGGAGATCCGGGCCACGGTCACGCCGTACACCTTCTGGCGGTAGACGTTCCGCTTGTTCCAGGCGAAAGTGTGCACCAGGCTGGGGTCCGCCTCGTAGGTCTTAACGTGCAGCGCGCCCTCGATCTCAACGCCCACGTGGACGTGGGTGAGGGTGGGCGGTATGGTCTCCGAGGTCAGCCGCATCCGGACGATGCTCAGGTAGCCGCTGGCCTGCGACGACTGGTAGGTGAGGTGGAGGTCCGAGCCGGGGATCTGGATGGACTCCTGGACAATCTGTGGGTTAGACGAGAAAGGGTTTTTGGTTTAGAGTCTGGTTGGCGAATGGCTTTTAACTCATATTTTTCTTTGGCCGGGTCGTAAAGGGAAATAACTTTGCGGGCAACCTTTGGAGCCATCACCCTGGCCCATTACCTGACTCTGGATGGAAGGGAAAGCACACAAAGGAAAAGCGGAAAGCGGAAAAGTGTCTGCCGGTGACCGCAGCTGGACAGGTTCGAGTGCTGCAATTAAACGCATTACGTATCCCCGAACCTTGGAGGCGAGATTTCTTCCTTCTCCGGCTGAATTAATGTCCTCTCGGCCACCAGCCCCGCGTATCTCCCCTACCCTTTGTGACCCTGCCAGATGCAAAGTTATAATGTCATTAAGGCAAACTTTAAATTAATTAAAAGTGCGCTGCTGCGTCCAGCAGCTGCTGCCAGAGCTGCTAATTAGGAATGGCGTTGGGGGTAACGAAAGGGCAGGGAATAGCATGGGAGCATGGTAGAGAGCAAGGAGCAGGGAGTAGGGTAATGTAATGGTAAAGGGGACCAGTCCACCCACCTGGGTCTCCGCGAAGATGACCCTCTTGCCGGGCATCGCCCCCACCCCGTTGGGCATCCACGTGCTGATCAGCTGGGGTCGGAGCTTCTCGTGGTCGTGATCCATGCACACCTTGCTGGCGTCGTTGGCCTCGTCCGCCGTGTGGTAGTGGATCGAGTTGAGGAACGTCAGAGCCGGGTTCAAAGGAGCCACCCTAGACAAGAAACGCATTAATAAAATTAAATGCTTCAAATACATAATAAAACAAAATAGAATAATTTTTTCTTTCTTTAAACCATTTTTTAAGAGTAAGAAATTTTCGGTGTAACATTTTATGGTTCAGACTTATAAGGCTTTTCTCATTAAATAATAATATTTTATACAATAGATGGGAAGATGGAAATTGATAATTAAATCAGAAATATTCCGAAAATTAGTAAAGTTTAATTTGTTAACATTTATTAGTTTTTGATATTGGAATATTTTTTCAAAGTTATTGAATAAGATGTGTTTTAGATGGGAATTATTAGAAGTCTTCTTTTAGAATGTAGTTATGGTGATTATAAATTTTCTTTAAATATTTCAGGATTTTTAACACGTTTTTTTAAATATTTAAAAAGTATATAGAGTTAGTACAAGAATGTATAAAATTGCTTTAAATACTCACTTGATGTTTCGGCTGGTGGTCTCGTCATCGTCGCTCAACTGCATCTGGACCGGAGGCAGGACGACGATCCTGTTCCAGGGCACGAAAACGGTTCGGGTGAGGGGTCGGAAGGGAGAGCGCTGGAACTGCAAGGTCACCGCTCCGCCGCCATTTACCAGGACATCGAACCTGCAGGACGACGACAGAGAAAGAGAAAAAATGAATGAAGACGCGTCAAATCATGAAACGGAATACGAAATTAGTGCGAAAGTTTCTGGGCAACATGCAAATTAATATTTTAATGAACTTGGCGGGAGATCCCCTCTGTTCCTTGTCCCTTCTATTCCCTCTATTCCCCATCCCTATTCCTTCTATCCCCTCCATCCTGGTGGTAATTTTAATTTCTAATTCCGATTCCCCAACAAGGTGGATGCTCGTGTAAATTCTGCTCAGATAATGCCTCGATTGTTTGTGGGAAATTGAAAAACTTTAGTCCTTGTTTGGAGGGGGATGACGGGGAGAGACGATGAAGAATCGGAATCGGAGAGCATAAGTTAAAAACATCCTTAAAAGCCGCATTAAATATAATGATGGCGATTGCGAGGCCGCCGCCATTATTATAAGAGAAAATTCGCATTGCAGCTACTGGAAAAGTTGCAGAAACTTCTGCTGCTTCTGGTGCTCCGGCTTCTGCTTTTCCCGGGATGATGCTGGGAGAAAACAAAAGGCCAAAATAAAACAACATTATAAAGGAGAATCGTAGCAACAGGGGCCAGAAAGCCAAGTCGCGTTGAGAACTCAAGAAATGGCGAAAAACTTTTGCTTTTGAAATATTTAATTAATGCGATTTTTAATTGTGTTTCTTATTTTTTTTTTCGTTTTCGTTATTCGAGAGTGCGAAAAAACGATGGCACTTAAACGCTCCAACGCCTCCTTGGAAAATTGGAAAATTGGTAAAATTTTCAAGCACTGAATACTGGAAATATTGGAAATTCGAATTAAATGTCACAACATTCAATTGAATTGCCTCGTAAATAAAGCGACCAAAGCGACCAAAGCTGCCCCATAAACATGTCCATAAACAAGGATGCATTTCATTAAAAATCCCATAAAGTGGCATCAGCAAACAAAATACAAATAAAGGAGGAATTGTTTGTGATATTTGTTACAGTTTTTGCTAATTTAATTTTAGTGTTTTTCCACTACACAGCGAGAAATTATCGATGAAAAAAGCATTTTTTTGCGACCTCCAACCGCTGAATTAGATGGAAATTCGGGAAATTCTATTTAATGGAAATCCAACTAATGGAAAACTATCCGCCAGTCCATGGCAATGCATTCATTCATTTGTAATTGAAATGGATTTTATGAGCCTTGCCGGAGGGACAGAGCCGGGTGGGTGGTTCAGACGGTGGTTCCGTGGGTGGCTCAGTGGGTGGTTGGGGGTTTTTTTCCAGCCATTTAGCCGAAAGGACACACACGAGAACACATATGTAGCCGCGGCCAAACTCTAATAATACTTATGCAATAAAAAATGCCAACAATAATCCCCTGCAGCACAATATAATGACTTTTATTACCTTTATTACTATGACAACAACAATGCATGTCAGTGGGTGGGAGAAGGAGAAGGAGAAGGAGAAGGAGAAGGAGAAGGAGAAGGAGAAGGAGAAGTCCTGAAAAGGGCACAAGAAGGAGCATCGGGAAAGGAGGAAAGAAAAAATTAAGCAGGACAACAAATGGCGCCGAGACCGGGAGACCCAGAAGCAACAAGAAAAGTCCGAGTAATAAAAGCCAAGAATTGAAATAAACATTATAAATACAAAACCATAAAATCCTGCAACACACGTGTGTGCGGAAAGCTGGCTGGGAAAACTGCGTGGGTGGTGGAAAATTTGGGGGGTTGGCTTTCCAACACTGTTGCTTACTGGGCCGAAAAATGGAAAAGTCTGAGAGGCAGCAGATGCTGCAGCTTCAAATGCAGAAAACAACATTAATTCGGAGTCACAGCCAAAAAAAAGGCTAAACAGATTTTCGATTGAGGTTTTTTTTTTAGCAATTTTCTTCACTGTATATAAAAGGCCAAAAATAATGCGAACATAAACAGGAATTATTGCGGGCTAACACACACACACGCAAACAACCATAAAAAATAACAAGGCCAGGACAACTTTAAAGTCCTTCAAAAAAAAAAGGAAGAGGAAATAAAGAAAGAGAAGGACGAGAAAGAAAAGGCAAACCCCAAGATAAATAACAACAAAGTTGTCATAATAAAAATACATAAATAAGAACTGAGTCCTGGAATTTCAGGCAGGACTTTTATTTTAATTTTTCTATACATATTTTTTATGTTTCTGTTTTCTTTTTTGTGTTGGCCTGGCCGGCCAGGACTTCCTTACTAGTTGGCTGCTTTTTGGCTGATTGCTGAAAGCAAGTCGCTTAGCTTAGTTGGCCATTGGCCTAATGAGAAATTATGGCCACAGCCATGAAGGTAAAAACTGTAATCACCGAGAATTTATCCTGTCCCGGAGAATGGCACACCTTGATATTTGCCAAAGCGAGATTGAAATAAACAAAGCCACTCTATATGTGGAAAAGTAAACACAAATAATCATCAGACAGTCGGAGTCGGATTCGGAGTTTTCCGACTGCACAGATTTTGTTTGCACGCTGCGCTTGGCCATAATAAAATCAGACAAAGTCGGGTGCGAAATGTTTATTTAAATTGGCCAGGATACACAAGCACACACTCCCTCGACTACACCCACTTCCCTGTCCCTGTCCCTGTCCCTGTCCCTGTCTCTGTCTATGTCAGCAGTGAAAATCTGGGCTAAAAAGAAAATGCCAAAACAACAAGGACAGCAAACAATGTTGCCATCAGGCAGCAAACGGAAATCCTTTTCACAGAAAGAAAAACAACTGCAAAAATATTTATATTAGATATATTGGATTGTTGGCCATCTTTGCTTCTCCGTCTGCATCTCCAGGAGTCGCCAACACTCGCCCGGCAGTTCGGCAGTCCGGCACATCCTTTTACAGTTGAGAAAATATTCTGTCTACCATGCATCTTTGATGGGCTCAATTAGAGAAAATACTGACAACTTTTTCCATTGCCTTTGTCCGAGTCCTGGACTGCACTGGTCTGCACAGGACCTTTCCTCAGCTTAAAAAGCAATTCGAATAAAATGTCAAATAATTGAAACTAATGCCCCGCACTCTCCATCATAATATCCCGATTGCCGGAGAAGCCAATTGGTTTCCAAATATGCGGTTGCTCTGGCCAGCCTCAGAACAATCCCCAAGGACAACGGACGAAAGGACGAAACGCACTGTTGCTCTAATTATGCTAACCACTTGTGTAAACTTGAGGACAGTCCCAAGAACTTTTCGCCGACATCAAAGCGAAAGATTTAATTAAAAATATGATAACTTGCTCCGACCTGACTCCACCTTTTCCCCATCTCATATTTTCCTCATCTTCATATTTTTTGTCTGTTCTTTTTTTGTCTTATTTTTGGCCACTCTGTGCTGCTTCTGGTCATCAGCGGATTCCATCAGCATCAGCATCAGAATTTAATCAACGGAAAAAGTTCCACGACTTCCCGAACTCATTCATACGTAAGTAATTTGCATTTGCCAGGAAAATGTATTAAATATATTTTATGCATACGCATCCTACAGTGGAGCATGGAAAGGTGGAAGCTCAATTTGCTGGAAACTAATTGGGATGACAACAAAATCCAGACGAGCAATACTGAAGGATGGTTGAAAAGAAACGACTATGCTGGACATCGAATTTCCATCCTTGGAACCATCCTGGAGTTGAACTCGCGCCTGTCAACCGTCCAGGTTCAAATCCTGCACTCCACATTTCTTCTTTGTATTTGTTTTTGGACACTACTAAACTAAAGTATCCTTTATTATCCTTTCCGTGCTCCACTTCAAATAACTCATAAAATCATATAGAAAACTGTTCAGTACTCACCATCCTCCTTGACGGGTCAAAGTAAATCCAAATCGTGAGTCACGGTCGACGGACACTCGAATTCCAACGATTCCCAGGCCTTGGGGAGTGATCACCTGACCCCTCATCACGGAAACGCGACTGTAGAGTTTCCAGAATTTCCAGGCAAGTATAGGTTTTGTGTGTTTTTAATGTGTTTTTATGGGTGCGCAAAAAATAGAAATAGTTTTGTTAGTTTCATGGCTTTAGTTTAGCATTTAGGTTTGGTATTCTTGTTTTCTTTCTAATTTAGGTTTGTGGTCGAAATCATACATTTTGAAAAGGTGAAGAAAACATTGATCACTTGTATTTTGTATGTTGGTCTTTGTATTGATGGAAATGGGAAAACTGAAAAGCGACTCGACTGTTTTCGCAGCACTGGACAAGTGCTCTAAGGACAAACCGAATGAATAATAAAAAACGTATGCAGAAATTTGAAGAAATATTTATATAATAAATACACTATATAACTATATATGTTTCGTTTTGGTAACTGTAATTGTAAATGTATTTGTTGTCAAATGCATATATGTATAGGTCTAAGTTGATTTATATAAAAGATATATTTATATATACTAAATATATATATAAAGGGAAGGTGTGGTATGTAGAGAGATGGAGAGAGATAGAGACAGAAGGGGAGCATGAGATGGGATGAGATTTTGTCGCCGGAGCCAGGAATTCTTCTCTACTTTTCTATCTGTATTTGTATCTGTATCTGTATCGGATGTATCTGTTTCTGCAGTATCTTCACCTGGTATCTTTGTGTGGGATGGAGTGTTTTTTTGGGGGAATTCTTTGCGGGACTATCTCAAAGTGTTTGCCTGGTTTTGGGTAATTCAATTATTGCAACTGGTGAATGTTTGTCTGTCTTGTCTGTGGGTGTGGAATGAATCGAATAAATCGAATGAATGTCCGACAATGAGCAGAAAAGGAGCAAAAGCCGCACACTTGCTCCTTTCCTTTCCCATCCTTTCCTATCCTTTCCTATGCTGTTTCCTGTTTTTGGAGTGCAAGTGCAAATGGCATTTGCCACGCAGCTTGGGGACATGGAAAAATGTATGGAAAAGTGGAAGACTGGAGGAGTGATGGGAGGAGAAGAAGTGAGAATGTGGATGATAGACCAGACGGAGAAAGGAGGCTGGAATGCCAATCTATTTCGGATCCTCCAACATTTATCCACAAGCTCATCAGAAATTTCAGTTGGCTTCCAAATTTTCAAATTCCAAATTCCGAATCCGGAAATCCGAAAATCCGAGAAAAAAGGATCAGTTTATGTGATGAAGGACGAAGGGTGTCGGGTGAAGTGCACGGAAAACGAATGATGGTTTATCGATTGGTGGGTGCTTGTTATCGAAGGCATTTCGCATCGCTTTAATCCTGGGCAAGCTTTAAAAAATACGATGGCAAAAATGGTTATTCAAAAGCATTATTATATCACATGGGTCAGTAATTAATGGACATATTTTAAGAATACACAATGGCATAATGGAAAGATCGATAATTGATATCCAGCCTCTATCGATAACCTGCCCCACCAATCGATTTGATAAAGTATTTAAAAACATGCATTTCATTAACGATTATAATACGGAAAAAAGAACTAATTGATTTGATTTGCAATTTAAATTTGAATTGCTGCGATGTCAATAGATAATCCTGTCAATATAGCAAGGCCAAAGGTAAGTCGATTCAAAATGAAAATGAAAACTAAACAAAACCAAAGACAAAACGACAAGCTTCACAAATTAATCGGAACCAAAGAAATAAAAATAAAAGGAAAACAACGCATTTGACCCGATATCAAAATCGATTGTGGGCCGCTGGAAATGCGATACTTTCCACGGGTCGGATGCAAAGTGAGGCAGTTGCCCTTGCAGTGTCCTCTATTATTTTGCTTTCGATATTTGCTATCATTTTTACTTATTTAATGTACATAATAGTATATAGTATATATTTCTATTGATGCGGAGCAGCTGCTACCCCAGACAATCATTTTCATTTCGCATTTACATTTCCATTTAATGAGCAAAAAAAACTATGGCAACCCGCTTTCTTTGTCACTTTCTTGGAAGCAACAAAAGCGGACCGATTCCGATATCCGATTTCAAGTTTGCCAATTTATTATGGGACAGGTCGAGTGGGAGAAGTGTATACAAAATATGCTTCATATTTCCAATAAATGGGGGACACTCGGCGAAGCGACTACTATGTATATGGAGAAGTATATAGATTTCAGATCCGAGGCTGGAATGAAGGAAAAGTTGCCAAGGATATCGGAAACGAGCGCAATTGTTTGCACTAATTACTGCACAACTCTGGGATGGCATCTGTATGACGGTGCAGAGTGGGCCTCAGGACCACCCACACCCACACCCACACCCAGACCCACTTTACTTTTTCTGGCGTCCAAAGGCAGGACTGCAGTTGGCCTCTTGCAACTTTTGTGCCAGCGCAAGTTCTCGAAAACATTTTCAAGTTTTCAAGTGTTGCAATTTCTGCTCCTCATCCTTGGGCCATCCACTGGGATGAGGAGAATGAGGAAGGAGCAGCCCTTTTTCCTTACTCCCAGCACATAAACACATAATGTACAGTATTTGGGTCAGAGTTTTATGTGCCCAGCTGCATTTTTATGAGGCAACAAGGGGCAAGGGGGTGGCAAGAGGGAGGCGCCAGGCGGCAGGATCAGGCGGCCCATTGGAATTCTTGGAGAGCAGCGCACTTCCTCAGTGACTTCTAATTGCAATTGACCAAAGCCAAAGCCAAAGTCCGAAGCCGTGCTCAAAAGTCATGCCCAACTAGTTTTCTTTTTCGCCACAAGTCTGTTTGGTTGGGCCACGCCTACAGCCCATAACCGCCCCCACACATAACCACACACCCACATACCCACACACAACCCGAACGCCGTTCGATGCAATGAAACAAAATTTTATTTGAAATCAAGCCGAAAAACAAATTGCATGTGTACGAGTATAGGAGGTATTCGCCTTGAAGGTTGAGTCAGGATGTTTATCCTTCTTTTTGTTGTTGCTGTTGTTGTTGTCCTTCCTTTTTGAAGTGGCACGGGTGCGGATGCGGGTACGGGTACGGGTATATTCCAATTCATTGAAGTGGCGAGTGCCATTGATTTTTATTTCGCATTTGATTCGTTTCGTTTCATTTATTATTTATTTGATTTATTTGCACTGCACCCAAGCAGAGCCTCCTGACCTGACCCGACCCCACCTGACCCGACCCAAGCCGCCTCCACCCTCCTTCGACCACTGACCAGGTAAAATCACTCACACGCCACCGACACTCGGCGTACTCGAATGTCTTCAGCACTTTTGGCATTGTTTGCTTTGGTTTGCTTTGCAGCATTGCGATCCGTTTCGTTTCGTTACGCTTCGTTTTGATTTGGTTATGAGAAGAGTTTCCATTTTGAGTTTATTGCCATCGAAATGGAAATACAACACAAGTGCCGAAGGGGGGGAACTCGTCTGAGGAGCTCTGCCTCAAGGGCTAAAGCTCTTGTGTGCCTTAAAATACGTAAATATGGTACGTAGGTACGAGTATTTCCACCGGCCAATAAGTGTTAATTTGGTTCGACTCTTCGCATGGCAGACGATGGTCCTCTATAAGTTTTCCCCTAAAACTTTAAAAATGAAAAATTGGAAGCAATTTCTGCTGACATGGCCGGAGAAATGTTTCAATCAGCTAATCAGCCAATCAGCCAGCTCCAATCATCATTATCAGCTTCGTCAGCAATGGACACTCAAAATTATGATGCTGTAAAGGAATCTAATTTTTTGTTCCTTTTTTCCTTGAGGGGGAGGAAACCATATAGGAGGGGAGACGAGGCAAGGATAGCGAGGATGGAAAAGCAATCTCGGTATTGCCCTGCTCGCCCGATGAAGTGAAAGCAATGCCACAAAAATGTTCTAATCTCATTCGCAACATCCAAAAGATGTTGGTCCTTCGAGCCCTGCCCTGCCCCCCGTTTCACCGACTAATCGCCCTTGCAGCGAATGAGCAATAAAGGCAATAAAGGGGAAAGGCGCAAAGAATGAAAAAGAGGGAAAAAAAGCTGAAGCAGGATCGGGACCAGGACCAGGCCCGGGACCGGGGCCGGGACCGGGGCCGGGACCGGGGCCAGGACCAGGACCAAAAACCAGGAGCCGGCATTGTCGCCACTGCACCTTTTGTGTCAAAAGTGCACTTCCATTATTAGCGCGTTGTGTAAGAGAGAGGGAGGTAGAGTGGCAGCCAGGAAGAAAGCGACAGAGGGAGAGGCTGGTGGAAAATATGAGAAGCCTGCGCATAAAGGAAGTGCATTTAATTTCTTTTCTCCGTTTTTTTTTTTTGCTGCAGAGGAGCCGAGTTTTTGGAGTGGGTATCGGGTGGATTTTTGTGGCCATTCATAAAGCGGCTGGCTGCCATTCATTTGCACCAACCGAGCCGCCCCAAGCCCCTCTCTCTGTTAACTTGGCTTACCGCTGCACACAAAGTGGCGACGGCAGCGACGTCGTCGTCTTGCCATCATAAAAATTGAGCACGACTTAGTTGACTTTTGTGCATACAAAAGGACACCACCCAGCCCACACAGCTAGCACAGTCACACACACACACTGCAAGAAAAGGATATAATTTTAATTTGGCTTTATTTTCATGACGCCCACGAGGATGCAGCTAAAGCAGCTCTCGCAGCTCTTGCAGCTCTTGCAGCTCTTGGAGCTCTGGCAACAAAAACAAAGGCAACGCTTCGGGGTACTGTGGGTGGTGCGCGGTGGTTCGCTTTATGTTCATTTAGCCTGAAACAGTTTTTGAAACATTTTTCAGGCCAAAACCCTGGGCCACACTTTTCTTTTACGCTTTTGTAACCACGATAAATGTGCTTTATGTAGCGAGAGCCAGAGATGAGACTTTTAGGTGCTCCACGTTCGTGGGCGGTTGGACGCCACTTGTGAGTTTGGGGGCTTGGCCTGCCTGATGAAATGTTTCCTGCACTTTCGCCATTTCTCCGTCTCCCTTCTCTTTGCATCTTTCGCCTTTTTCATTAAAAGGCGGAGGCGAAGGCGAAAAAACCCAAAGAGAAAAAGAAAGTAACGAAAAATAGAAAAGGAGCCAAGTGAATAGGAAGTTAAGGCGGGAAAAGATCCAGACAATGATGGCAATTCAACAGAATTTTTCTTTGTGTGTGAAAATGAAGCAATTTAGCATTTTGAGCATTTAAAATTTTCCTATTTTTCCACAATATTTTAACTCTTTCGAATTAATTTTATTCTATAATCATTGACATTACATTTGATGCCCATTGTAGCAACGATGAGGGGAAAAAAATTGCACATTATAAATAAATAGCAGCCGGGAGGCAATTCTAGGGAGTTTGAGCTAAAAAGGGACACCCACACAGCCTCACAAAAGCCTCGTGTATGGAAAAGTTTGAATAGAATTTTTAAGTTCAGCATTTACCAACACATATTTAGGTATTACACACACTGGCACAAACTCTGGTATGGAAGTATATCGTCCGATAGGAGAGCAAAGAAAACCTTTAGTAGCGTGTAATTTGCACTTTGTAAATTTGCATAAAAGCTGCACAAAAAACCAAAAAGGGAAAAAGCTGAAAAGGATTGGGGTCCAGGAATTGGAATGGCGATGGGCGATGAGGATGGGGATGGGGATGAGGACTGGCATAAGTCCAAGATAGAGACGATATGTAAATGCCATGCCATGTGTCGTCGCTTTAAGTAAGCAACTCCTGTTCCATCCTGGCTGGCTGGATGCCTGCCTGCATAAAATGCCATTCATTGGCTCCCAACATTTCCATTTAGTTTTTCGGGGGTTTTCCTTTGCCGCTCACTTTTTCATTACAGATTAGCTGGCGCCACCTGGCGGCTAATGCTGCCAGCTTACCAATACGAATGCAAAAGCGTACAAATACACTCACATGGATACACATGCCAGCAAGGATATCTACGTTTTCCACATTTTGGCTGTTCAATTTGATGCACACAAAACAAATTTCATTTGGCAGCATTTCCCTGGAAAATTCCCCCAGATAGGGGCGGGAGATACGAGGGCGGGGCAAAAGGGAAAAAGGGGAAAAGAGGGAGAAGAGGGTTACACTGCATGACACTTTTGTCCCTAAGAAGATTAGAGTTGCCACCTTTCCCTAACCCCCTAAAACGGTTACAATGCCAAGATCCTTCTCCAACAAAATGGCTGAAGGGTAACTATTACAAGGCTCCCAGTTTATTAATACTAAGCTGGTATTTACATTTAATTAAAAATTCTACTTTCTATCCGTTGATTAACCTCATATTTGTGTGGTTCCTTTCATATTATTCCTCTGCTCTCTGGAAGAACTTTATCAATGGAAAATATACTTTTTTGTGTACATAAACTGGCCTCGTTTTTTTCTATTTTAAAACCGGGAGTTAATAAAATACTTCCAAGAATTGCCAGGCAGAAAGTTTTTTTATTTAACAGGGTGGATCAGGGTGGAGTAGGGTTTGGCAGCAGGGTTTGGGAGCTAGGCTTGGGGCTTATTCCATTCCATTTCCGCTCATAATCATTCTGAAACCAGGGTGGTGCAGGTGGATCGAGTTCGGGTTCAGGTTCGCCTTCATTTTATACCGCAATCAAAACAGTTTTCATCAACTTTTGCCGCAATGGCCGCATGCGATGGCAAGTTGCAATTGCAGAGCCACAACACCCACTCATTTCTCATGTCGGTGGCACAATGGCACACAGCTTATACATTTTATAGTTATATGAAGCCATTACAGTGGTCTATCCATAGCGAGGAAGGGTGGTGGATGGGTGGGTGGCGTGGCACGAAACCCAGTTTTGTAGTTTTGTAGCTTTGCAGTTTGCACTTCACTTAAATGCGGCGGCGAAAAGCGCGACCGTCAAAAGAATAACAAAAATGTAAGCTCCCACCCAACCAGTACCCGATACCCGGTACCCGGCACCCGACAACCGACGACCGGCAGAAACTTATGGCTGTCCAGTGGAAGTAGGGAGAAGGGTTTGGATTTACCCAGCTTTCCCCGGCTTTCTCTGCCGCAGGCCATTAAAAATTTTGCGCTGATGTCGAATTAGCGACATGTATGCACAAACACATAAATATATCTAATCTCACATGAAAGTAATTACTTTCAGCTGCCGTTGTTGCTATCGAAAAATATTAAATTATATTGAGTGCAGCCCGGGATACGTATATGGATACGAATACGGATACGGATCCTGCGGATTGTAGAAGCCGTCGACCGCAGACCATAACTATGGCATGGCAACCCAACCCAACCCAACCCAACCCAACTCAACCCTCTCCAACCAACTCTTTATCCTTTTTCCCATGTCCTTCCATGGCCGGCCAATGTTTCCTTTTGGCCCGTCAACATATTTGCTCTTTTTTGCACATTTTTTTACTCGTTTCGCTTTTTGTGCGACTGCAGCGAAAATTCCGCGAATTTTTCCAACATAGGTTCTTTTTTCATTTTGTACTTCAGTTCAGTGGCAAGGGGCACCGAGGGAAAGTCGCGGGATATATGGACTTTTGGCATAAAGTTGGCAGCGATCGAGACGGGAATATGAATTCCAAATATTTTCAAAGGAAGCTGAAGCTTCACCGAAACTAACTAGCCACAAGTTTGGTCAATTTCATGTATCATATCATGAGTTTTTATTTAAAATATTCGAACATCTTCGAATAAGTCAAAACTAGAATCTAAGAGCATATCAAATTCGCTCTTTAACATTTCGGTTTTAGGGTCTTTCTGCGTTGTTTGTGCCTTTTTTGGTTGGTCATTTCTATTGGCCACGTTGACTAGGACAGGCTGTTGGCCGAAAAAGGGGGCTAACCACCTCACCTGGTACACGTATATCTCTCACCAATTCCCTTGGCTATCTCGTACACCTCGTGCTCTGACCGTTTGTAACTTATATGGGTATTAATTTTGGTTTATGTGCAACTTGTACGCTGTAAATTCCATCCTTTTTTCCCAGATTCTTTCTGTTTTTTCGTCCGCTCCTTGGTCCTTTCGCTTTTGAGCAAACGAACAGCGATAAGCGAAGCGACAACAACAATAACTATTCCTGGATATATATACAAGCACACAAAGGACGACGGCCTCGTTGATATCATCCGCGAAAAAAGCGCTTTAAAAATAACAGGGCCAACCAACTACCAATGACTGGGAAAACATTCGGACCGGCGGCGCCTTTTTAATTTATAGAAAATATATATTTACACAAATATATCTTTTAAATCTGCATTCGAATGCGGGACCCATGGAAAAACATACAAAAGAATATTCGTGTGTCAAGAGATTCATTTTTTTGGTAAAGTTAAAGGTCAACGGGGGGTTTTGGTGACGAAGGCACTTTAAGTTCAAGAATTTTTCATCTTGTCTTTTTTTACGACGAAACTGGACAGAGCAGAATAAAACAGAATATATTCATATCCAAAATTTATATATTAGAGAAATTGTACAGAAAAAAATCGGTGACGAACGTATAGAATACGAAAAATTTCCCTGTCAAGATTTTGTTTTGTGACGAAAGACTACAATATTAACTATTATGCCCTATTTTATTTGTGACGAAGTCAAACACTTGATAAATAAGTTTACAAAACCCTAACTAAAGCGGTTTTAATTTTTTTACTACACAATGCTGCCTTTTAGACAGATTTTGTAGAAAAGGATCAAGGATCAACCGCTTAAGACACTCGAAAGAGGCAGCCGCAAAAAGCTGATTTCCCGGGCAACTGTCGTGTCTCGTCGACTCCCTCGAAGCCACGCCCCTGACTGCGACTTTCTCCAGTCCAGCCACTTGATGACAGCCAGCAAGTTGACACTAATCAGTTTAGCTTTAGCCCAACTCCACCAGACAACTTGATTTGCATACAAAAATGTGGCAGCGAAATGTGGGGGATCGTCGGGGCGGTGAGAATGCCACTTAAGCGGCCAACTAGCCACACCTAACCAGGCCGTCAGTCAAAGGGGGCTGCCCTGCCCTCCAATGCTCTCGTCGTCCTTGCTGGAAAGCAACCCCTTTTTGGTGGCCAAAACAGGAAGTAATCTATAGTCGCTGCGCCATTGTTTATTGTTTAATTTTTAGTCAACGCTGTTGTTGCTCACTCCGGCGGCAACTTTTGACTTCGGGTAAGTCTCCGTTCTGGTTATGCCCGCTTCCTGTTGGTCCTGGTCCTGGTCCCGGTCCCAGTCCCTGTCTTCGTCCTCGTCCTGCAAGTCCTTCCCCGCGCTGAATTTTCTTCGTATATTATTTCTATTGTTAACAGTTTTTGCATTTGCCGCTGCAAGTAGCGAAAACTTTTCACAATGGACCTTTGTTCGGCCACCCCTGTCTCTGCGCCCCATCTATCCATCCCTTTTTCCAGGGCGTAGTGGGTGGGGGACTACGCCCCTGCTTTTCAACGATGCCACTTGAGCACTACAAAGGAGACGGGCAAAAAAAACAAGAAAGAGTGGAGAGAAACGCGTGGAGACTATTGATACCCGGTACTCGAATTACTTGCTAATTATGTCATATATTCGATAAGTCGTGGAATAACATTTTTATCGAATTTTGGTTTTAAATCCTGCCAAAAAATGATTTTATGTTTCTATAAGGACATTATCTTGATCTTTTCGAAAGACTAACACAAATAAGTCCATATCTGCTCAATAGTCCTGTTATGAAAATATACATTTTTATATTATTTTTTACTGTTGAACAAATATACCCTTATCCTTGGCAGGTAGAAAAAAGGGGCCAGGACGAAAAATAAAGGAAGCAAAACAAAAAACAGGACAAAGACGCCCAAGATGCTGAAGACGAAGAAGAAGACGTTGACAACGTACCTCCCCCTGTCCCAGACCCTGGCCCCCCTGGAAACCCAGCCCAGCAGCCCCCTCGGAGTCATGACACGCCCGTTTCGCATTTATTCGGATTTCGCTTTATCGGAGCGGCAAGAAAAACAGCAACCCGTCGACAACAACAACCCGTCGTCACCCAGTTTCCACGGCAGCATCAGGACAGTGAGAGAAAAGTATTCAGAGCCTAAAAAAATGTCAATTTAAATAAATAAGATTATCCATAAGATTATCCTTTTTTTTCGCGGTGTCCCCATATTTTCCAGGAATTATTTTCATACTTTGCTTATAATTGCGAAACAAAGGCAAGATTTGAAATCAGATATCCCAGTTTATAGGAAGTCTTTTTTTTTAAGCAACACAGCACAACAGCTAAATCTAATTTAAATCAATTAATTTAAAGAACTGACTTTAATCGAGGGGAAAATAAATTCAGATAATTTGCGGAGTTCATTTGGAGTTCAGTTTAAAGCAAATTGACTTTATCGCGACGCTTTTTTTTCTCACATTCTGACTAATTTATTACCCATAGTTTATTATTACCGATTATTATTAGTTGGATAAAAAATGCATTAAATATGTTAATCTAATGGACAGCAAGAGACATAGAGCGATAGACCTCTGCAAGGGCATTGAAATCATCGGCGGAGGCCGAGGTTCGAATACAAATACTATAATAATTTCAGCCATATAAAATATATATCACTTTTTTAAAATAGTTTCATATACATCTAAAGGTAAATAATCAATTAAAATCGAGTAAATGTAAAAAGAAACTTAAAACCCTGTGGGTGATGAAATTTGCATTACAAACACTTTGCAAAGAAATTTCGCTTTTCCGTCATTTTTTTTCTGTTTTTGTTTTTGTTTTTGTTTTTGTTCAAATTGAAATCTGAATTTGAATTTGAATTTCAGTTTGAATTTGAATTTTTTTTTATATTTTGTTTGTCTTTTTTTTAAACACAGATTTATTTGTATTGGAGCGGATGGATGGAGTGTGTGTTTGCATATGTGTGTTTGAGTGTGTGTTTGTAGTGGTGAAGTGGGCGTGGCATGTAGCTTTGGTATTTTGGTTTTTTGGTTTTTTGGAAAACATAGAAACAAATGGCTTAGACGCAGACAATTAGGACATTTAGGGATACGTTTGGGGGGTTTGTTGGGATGTTTTTTTTCGCTTATTTTTTTGGTTATTCGGTTTTTTTTCAGTGATAACACATAGGGATATACAAATATTTTTTCTTTGGTTTTACTTGCATTTTCGCCGTATACATAATAGCTTTGATTCGGTATTTTTCTTGGTATTCGGTTAGCTGCTGAGTTTCTTTATTATTTTTTCCTATAAATATGTTTTTTTTTTTTCACCTAACTGACTGTTCTGTTTACTGTTTTTCCTTTGTATACATAATCCTTGTAGGTACTGGTTTCTGGTTTCTTGTTTTTGTTAACAAAACATTTACAAATATTAATCGATACGGGAAACAATAAAGTGATTCACTTGATTTTGATGAGTTTCGATTACCATAAAAAGCTTTGATCAAAAACGAACCGAAAACTGAACGAAAAACTCGAAGTAAGAGTAAGAGATGAGGGGGCTTTCGTTTATGAAAAATCAAAAGTTATAAATTACGTTTCGGGGCAATTAATTGATTGTATTTTTATTTGGTTTTTGGTTTTTGGTTGTAACTTGGAGTGGAGAAAGACAGCGAGAAGGTGAGAAAAAGTGGTGGTAAAGTGTCTGAAGAAGAACCTCGGGAAATATGCTTACATGCCAAAGAAAAATTTAAAACAAAATTAAATTTCATAAGAAACGTGAACGAAACGAGAAAAGGATGATATTTATTTTCGATTTTTGGCTTTTTTGGGTTAAATGGGTTAGTATGAATGTTAATATCGGTGGCTGATAGGCAAAAGGAAGAAGAAAACAAAAACACAAATCGGAAATCGAAAATCGAAAATCGGGAAATCAAATTGGAAATGAAAAATACACATATAGACACGGTACACATAACACATACAATTATTTCGTATATATATTTATTTATAATATATATTGGTGTATATATAAATCGAGATTCGATTGTTTTCAACTCTCGTCTTGCCCTAAAAAGTATGCCAACGAAAAAGGATGGAAATTAATATGGAAATAAATATGAAAATATACTCATGATATGCATGTCCATGTTTTTTATTGTCTCTTTTTATTTTTTTTATTATTATTATTTATGTGTGAGTGGAGTGCGTGCTTTGGTATCGGTGAGATAAAAAATTATGAATGCATATTTCGATGCTAATTTTTTTTTTTGTATTTCTGTTTCTGTTTCTGTATATTTTCTGTATATTTTGTTGTCTTTACCCATGATGTCGTGTTTTATTTACATGAATGATTTGTTGACTTTTCGAACTCGCTTCGTTTCGTTTCGTTTGGGTTGAATTTTTGCATTTTTTTTCATTGGGTTTTTGTGGGTTTGTGTTGTGTTGAAATGTAATTTAAAATCAACAAAATGGCATTATATGCAGCGGATTGAATGGAGGGAATTAAAGGGCCGGTGCTGGTACAATTATAATGCAATTATTACATGGCCGACTGGCCTGGGAATTAACAAGAAAACAGGAAAAAAATATACAAAAATAATAATAAAAAAATAGAAAAACAAAAGTCAATTGCAGGCTGAATTGGCTAAAAAGAAAAATATGTAATTGCATTTGGAAACTTTGAAAATATCTCACTTTTGGAACATTTAACAAATCAACTGCAATTGATGGAAAATAAATCATGATCTCGGTGGGATTTCGATATGGATGAGAGATGCAACCTACTTTGTGTGATTTTGGATGCACATTTTACGGAATGCTGAATGAATGAATAAAAAAAACGAATAAACCAACTGAAAATGAATGCATTTCGTGTTCGGATGGAGAAATGAAAAATTCCAGAATCAACTCAAGAAGATGCGACTGTAACAAACATATTTTCTTTCCTGTTTTTTTTTTTTTTTTTTGGTTACCAACAAAACTTTACGTCTGTGTTTCCTATTGAAATGTTTTTGGTTTGTTTGTTTTTTTTTCGACTTACCAAGGTGTGAATGAGCTCCAGAAGAGACTACAAATTCACGGGTTGAAAACGTAGGATTTTTTTTTGTGTGATACATATAGATATTTTTTTGTTTGTTTAGATTTTAATTTTGATTTGCATGTAGGAAATGCATTTTGATTGGTGTTGAAATTTGATTTGGATTTTGATTTTTTTTTTGGTTTTTTGGTTTTTTTGGTTTTTGGTTTAGCACACAACATGAAGGTATCGAGCCACAGCAACAGAGTAGGACAGTACACAATTAATTGACAGGACAATAAAAAAGAAATCAAAAGACAAAAATGCGTTTCGTTAACGAATTGATCAAACTTTGATATTGCTTAACAATTGGTAGAAATTTTCATTTTTTGTTTCTTTGGTTTTTTTTTTTGCATTTTTAGCATACCTAGGGTAAAGAATTGTACTTTCATAGCTTAGAGAGAACCAAAGAAAGTAGGAACGATATGGAACTGAAACGAAAACTAGAACGATAACGGAAATGGAAAACAAAACAATAACGGAAATGAAATCAACAGAGACACGCTCAGAATAAAATTCGAAAACAAAAAATCGAAAAGAATCGAAATAAACACACATTTGACATACACATTTATTCTGATGATGGACGAAGACGAAGACAAAAAGACTTATAGACGGAGATCGGCAGACATCTTCGGGGTGTACTGGCTAAATATCATCGTTGTTGGTTTAGTATGGTTAGTTGGTTAAATGGCTCAACGGAAATCGAACAATACTGGGGATCAAATCAAAATCAAAATCGTAATCGAAATCGAAATCGAAATCAGCGGGTGGGGAGGAAATTTTATTCATCGGACTTCCTTCGGAGGTCTTCGGTCTTTTTTGGACATCGGCGCAGTTCTCAGGGACTTAAAATCAGAACGAAAATCATAGCAACCAAAAAAACTAAACACACAGGCTGGACAAATTCAAAGTTTTAGTTATACAATGACAGACTGTACTTCTGAAACTGTATTGAAGGAAACGAAACGAAAGCAAATCAAAGGTAAAGTAAACTATCGATAATGTAGCTAGGTCTTGGTTCTTATTAGCAGAGTCACTTACTTATCGATATGAAGGCCTAAATTATGTAGAAATTTGGTAAATTTTTTTTATTTCATTTCTATATCACATTTTTTTGTTTCGTTCATTTATTTGTTATATATATATTGTTTTTCTTTTTTTTTTTAGGTAAGACGAACACAAGGAGGTTAAACATTAGACAACACACAAACTCAATGGAGTGCTATCAAATATTATCGCTTCGGATCGCATCAGATATACAGAGATATATATATTTCTGATTCCACAACTCGAGAGAATGAGAGAGAAATGAGGCGGCAGAAAACTTAGGGAAATCAACTAAAAACAAAAACAATACAAATTTATTTTTTTTGTGAATTTCTTTTCTTTTTCGGGTTTCTTTTTTTTGTTTTTTTTTTGTTTGTCGCTGGAAGTTGTCGTTTTCTTCTCCACTTTGCAAGAAAAGAAAAAGCTCAAACAGGGAAAATGTCGTTTCGTTTTGCTCCTCTTTTTTTTTAATTTTTATTTTGTGGCGGGAGAAATTAGGAGAACAATCGCTCAGGATTAACGCAGGATACGGAACAAAAAGAAATAAAACGGAACCGGAAACAGAAACAGAAACGAGACGGAAGGATATACAAAAAATAGATAGAGAGAGAGATGAAGAGAGCGAGAGATCTCGGGGAACGGAAAAAAAAAACTGGAAAATTTTACATTTTTTCTGGAGACTCTTTCATTCTCATCTCAATATATTTTGAGGTTAGTTTTTTTTCAGCGCATAAATGATAGACTCATTGAGGGGAGAGAGGCGTACGGGATTGTGGGAATGTGAATGGGTATAGATTTTAAATTTCTTTTGCTTTCTTAAATTTGTTCTCTTTTTTCTTTTTTTTTTTTTTGAATTGACTGATTGAGGCTATTTGGTAGTGTGTAAAGTTGGTAAAAAAAAACATAAACAATTTCTTGTTTCTTTTTTGGTTTGTCAAAAGCATAAACTAAAAATGCAATATATATATGTATATATACTATAGATGAGTGATCGATCTATCTGGCTTTATATACATACATACATACGCTTCATTTAGAATAAATTTGAGCTTTTTCCCTTCATAGCACCCGTTAAGCTTAAAGAATACACACAGAAACCGAAAACGGAAAAAGTTCAAACGCCATTCCAATGAACAACTTTTCAATTGCAGATCTTCACGCTCTCTAATATATATATATACAGAAGTTATATATCCTTCAGATCCAAGTTCGGATCGGATGGAGTCGGAGGCAGACGCTATCTGCAATTCAAAAAGGGTATTCCAAAAAAAAAACTAAAAAATATTCTCAAACTTAAAGCAAGCCCTCTTTTTTTTGGTATTCATTTAAATCCCTGCGCTCTAAGAATACATACGTATATATATATATATTTGGACTATATATAGGACTCTCTAGGTGACATTTAAGAATAATAATATATATGGGGCACATCACTTACTTTTCACTGTACTCGTCCATGTGGGCGTACGACTGCACCGAGTTCTCCTCGATCAGGAACTTGACCCTCTGGTAGAAGGAGGCGGTGACCGAGGGAGGCTGCTTTCGCAGCAGGACCTCCACAGGATCGTTCGAGGATAGGCACATAATGTGCTCCGAACAAGCGGGATGCGAGCAGCACTCGCTATCCGAACAGTCGGTCATACCATCTGGAGTGATATTTTTTTGGGTTACAATTTTATGTCTATTTTTTAAGCATTTAAGCAATTTTATTGACTTACCGCCATCATTATCAATATTATCCTTGCAATTTAATTCCAATGCGATCGAACAGTCACTTCCGGCCCATCCTTCAATGCAATCGCAGCGGTATTCGCCATTTTCCAGGGTACATTGTCCATGCCGAGAGCAACCATTTTCGCAGCCAGCTGGAAAACAAATAAATAATCAAATAAAATAAGTTGAATATTACTTTGCTGAGAAAACAAAACCCCACTGCGATTTCTGATATTCCAATTTATAGAAGGAATTTTGATCTGCTGAAAAATCACATCAATCATACGATATGTTGGTTTTGTGTTACTAAAAAATCACTCATACGCCGGGTGGTCTCTCAGTTACCACAGTTTGCGTGAAAATGATGTTTATCTTTCAAATTCCGAGTAGAAATGTGGCTTGTATTTTGGTAATTTGTGTCCCTTGACATACTACAAAACTAAAATAAAATCTATAAAGTAATATTTTTACTAATAGCTCCATCACTCATACGCTCCGTTGTACATTTTTTATGGGGAATCCAGTTTCCTTCTATCACTCTTTGAAATATATTCTCTGGATTAAACACTAATATTGCATTTCAGAAAAATCAAATTACTCATACGCCCTGTTTCCCATTTAGTTATTTAGATTCTATGCGATAATGTTTTGTATTTTTTAATTTGCAAAATAAATTGTGGCTTTTATCTACCAAAACTAGAAAAGAGTAAATTTATTTAAAGAACTCGAAATCGACATCATACGCAGCGTGGTCCTTTAGTTAGCAAAGTAAATACTATTTAGGATTCGTTCCTTTTTCCATTTGCTGTTTTTTTTGTGTCACTCTTGGCATTTATGGAGTGATATATCTGGGGAAAAATTCAGTGTTCAGTATGCAATGTTGTCTGTAATTAAGAGCAAACTGTCCGGATCGAGTGGCGCTTGAAATTGAATGATAACACACCCTTCCAGTATATATCTGCCGTGGCAGGGGGTGCCCCACCCCTGTAAATTTGCATTCGAGCCCCCAACCTCTTGATTTTCAAGTCAACATCATGAATATAAAAATAATGTTGATGTTTGCTCTCACTCTCAGTGGCAGTTAACCTTTGGCGGCACTCAACGAAATGTTGGGCAAACATAAAAACCCAACGAAACGTAACCTAACGATAGATGATTTTCGCCGGGTTCTCCTTCTTCTCCTTTTTTTTCTCGCCCCCGCCATCATTCTGGCTTTATTTGTTTGTGCCACGACAGCATTTGACGCAAAGTTAATGTCACTTGACATGTGTCATTTGCAAAATGTTAATGGTAAGGGGGTAAAGGCAAAAGGTAGCAAAGTGAGCCCTCGCCAGACTTTTGCCATTTGGGCTGCTAACTCAGCTTCCGGCAAGTTAAAAAGTTTGCGGCGCATAAAATGACTTCCCTGCTTGTTACTGCCTTCCTGTTTACGACTCGCTCCCCATCTCTTGCGATTCGATTACGCCCGTCCCTGTCCTGCCTGTTTCTCTGCACATATTGGCAATAACTTCAAGTGTTCAACTCACAAATATTGGCCTTTACGCCAAAGTCAAGCCAAAATCTGATGACTGGATTAGAGACCGCCAAGCGGGAACTATAAAAAAGGGCTTTCTTAGATAAGAAGGTTGTTTTTTTTTCTTCTTGGGAGAAAGGTGTTTTAGAAACTTGTTTAAATTTATCAAGAACTTCTCCATTCTAAATGAATTCTTTTCCATTTAAATTCCCATTACACTCCTACGGAGACTTAACCATTTTCAAACACTTTTTCCCCTTCAGTAACTAGTTTTTTTCCCAATTCCTATATACTATATAGATACCATGTAGGCTCCGCCCTCTTTTTTCGCCACCCTGGAGCTTATTTTGCCTCTATTTTATCACTTTCGGCGGACAAATCCCTCGCTTTTTATGCTTGGCCATTGAAAAAATGTTGTAATCTCCCCGAACACACTTCTGCACATATTTTACAATCCATAATAAAATCCCGGCTAGCGTAAAGGGCCCGAAAAACGAGAAACATAAATGAGAAACGCCAACGGTGGGGAAAACATTGTAAATATTTGAATGAGACGACGAGACGGGCGATAGAAATTGGAATAGAAGAGGCGATGGAGAGAGAAACTAAATGTAACTACTATATATGGACTCTTTATACGGCTTTGGAGTGTCTGAGCGCCTTTGACCCCTTCGGGGTCACCCAACGCCGGGGCCAATTGAGCGGAGCTCTCGGTGGCGCGTAATTCGCCAGAAATCTCTGTTTCGAATTCAATCAACTCAGCCGCATTGAAGGCGCCGACTGCAAGGTCTAATCTGTGCAGGGAATCCCTTTGCCCGCCCATGTGGAGTGGAATAGTGATGACATTTTAGGAGTTTTTAAGCCAAAACTTTGGATCTCAATAAATTTTTCTAATTATTCTTTTTTCTAAACAAAGCAATCTAGGAAGGCGTCGCGCTCGAACTTGAACCCACACCTTGAATATTGAAATTCTTTAAAGATTGAACTATTTTCTTGGATAATAAAAGCCCTGCCTTTTTCGAGTAAAAGTATCACTAATTTCATACTATAGGAAATATATTCCAGCAAAAAATCGAGTATAAAATATTCTGGCTTAACTTTTTTCATATCCCCTGAAATATCCCCGTTTTTTTGCCATCACTGACCCCGCAAAGTCGTTAAGTACTTTCTAAAAATACAACACCGAAACCCAGACACAGATACGCTCCACTATTCTATATTGCATGTATTAGTGTCGGTGCCAGTGGCGGTGCCACTGCCACGCCCCCTTTATCGCATATGTAGGGGCTGGCTGGCTGGAGGAGTTGGAATCGATTGAGTCCCGAGGGACGCCGCAGGCAGGATTCGGCAGCGTTTCGGTTCGAACGGAAGGAGAGGTCGAGGCAAGATTGCCAGGAGTGACTCTGAATGACGTCGGAAGTTTTATTGGTTTTGCACACGTCAACGAAATGTTGATAGGACCAGGAGGGGTTGGCGGCGGTGGACAGTGGCAGTGGCAGTGGCAGTGGCGGGGAGGCGTCGCCAACAGAAGGGGGACTGGGAGTGGGTGGTGGCATTACATGCATGCCTGGCAATGTTCGTCGTCGTTTTGTGGATGCTTTTGTAACATGACTGTTTGTTTTTAAAGTTTTAATCACTGTCAATCGATAGCTACTTATCATGCTGCAGTGCCTCTGCTGGCTCCCGCCCCCACGCCCGTTATCCTGGCTGCCGGTTGCCGGTTGTTGGTTGCCAGAGTTTTGTGTGTGTTCGCCTCAAACAACATGGTTAAGTCATGGCGGCAAAACTGTCAAACGCACTTCCAGCCAACCAACCAACCAACCAACCAACCAACAACAAAAAAGGCCAAAAACAGCAGAAATCGTGGAGGAATCCTGGAAAATCAGTGGAGGGCAGGGCGTTGGTGTTTCACCGCGCCACTGGAGTGGCTTGGAGTGGAGAGCAAATGGCGTAAACATGTACAAAATACTTTGGTGCATCGACTCCAGCCGGCAAAAAGCTGTAAAAAATCCACCAAAAACTACAAATAAAAGCAAACAAGAAATTGATAAAAAGCACGACAGAAATGTTACCCGAAAAGGTAAAAAAAAAGGAGACACTGTTTGGGAACAACTGTCAGTCTGGGATATCCTTTTTGGTGACTGAGTTCTTGAATATTCCACAAAGGGTGTTAGTTTTCCCGAAGTCTAAACTTTTAATAAGAACTATATGATACCCGGTACTCCTATCGTGACTTACGTAGAGTGCAATGACGTCCATTCCATCCTTGGGAGCAGACACAGGTTCCATTCTTGCATTGGCCATGTTCCGAGCATCGGGAGTCGCAGGGCAGCTGGTCGCACAGGTTTCCAGTCCATCCGGAATTGCAGCGGCACTTTCCAGACTCGCAAACCCCATTTCGTCCACAATCCAGACTGCAAACAGCTGTGGAAACAACGAGAGGAACTAATTAGTATTTTAAAAATAAAACAAAGGTCTCAGCCCACTGCCCTCTATATATACCCGCTACTAAAGGTCAGTTTTCAGTTTCAGTTTGGAATTTATATGAAATCATATTTCGGGGATTATTTTGTAAAAGCAAGAGCTACATCAGCTTAAAGCCTTATCTTTTCCGTTTTCACATGCCGCTTGTTGGTGGACATTTTTCTTGTTGGCTCGCTCTGGAATTTATGGTTTAGTTCATAATCTGGTTTTCGGGGGATGCTGCTGCTCCATGACTTTTGTTCGCAGGCGTAAATTTATTTTATTTGTTTTTGCGAGGGCTAAACGAGGAACGAGGAACCAGAAACGGGGACAGCGACAGAAGGTGGAGGAGGAGCAGTGCCACAACCTGCGTATTAAATAAATAATGAATTTTTATGAGGCTCTGCTTCATTACGCCAGGAGGAGTCGTCAACGTGGCGGCGGTCCAACCCCCCCAACAAATTATATATAAAGGAGAGTATATATTCGGGTATATAGTATAATATGCACCCCCTTTAATACGGATGCTGTTGCTTTCAGCTTTTGGCTGCTTTAGCTGCTTTGTGGTGCTAAAAAGTTAAGCAAATTAGGAGTGCGTGCCACGTCGAGACGTGTCCTTTGGACTTCGGTGGCCTCGTAAGCCCCTTGTTTTATTGAGCTCCTGATTCTGTTTCTGTTTCTGATTCTCCTCTCTGGCTGATTATGGACCTCGGTATATATTTTTCAAGCAAGAGGCGGATGAGGCTGGAAGGGCCGTTGGCCTAATTGGAAGCTCCGACTCCGGCTCCAGCTCCAGCTCCAGCTCCGGATCTGGCTTTATGGCCATCCGACATTCCATTCTAATTTCGGATTTAGTTGCGGCCATAAAACATCATCATATTCGCCAAAGCCAAAGTGCCACAGAATTCGGCCATATATGCCTCGGCCAGGTACCTGTAGTATTTTACGGGCACTATGCTTTACGACCTCCAAAAGGTTTCGCTTTAAATGACGGCGCTATGCCTCCTAATTATGATTAAATTTAATTAATGGGCTGCACTCTTCGGTGGAACATTCAGGGGAGGACGGTTAAGGGAAGAATTCTGGTTAGTTTGGTTATTCATTTGCTGATCCCTTACCTTGAGAGCAATCTGGGCCTGTCCAGTGACGCTCGCAGACACACTGGCCGGTCTCCAAGTCGTAGGTTCCGTGCTCGGAGCACCCGGGCAGGCACTGGTACACCTGCTGGTCGATGGTTCCGCAGTCCTCGCCCTGCCACCCGGCCTTGCAGTAGCACTGTCCGGCCACGCAGGTGCCGTGTCCGGAGCAGAGCGGATCCAGGCAGTCGTCTGTTGGGGATCGACATGGGTCGGTACGGATGACGGGTGATGGGTCACGGGTGAGAGGTCATCGCCGGGTATGAATTGAAGGGAAAGAGAAAATAAATACAAAACGATTGTTAGTCAACACGTGGAGCAGACACAGTGAATATGGATAAAAGCGAATTACATATAAAGTTATATCAAGAAATACGTAAAAGGTTTATATAAATATATTAAGGTTAAAGGTTAACATATTTCTAAAGTTTCTCCTGGGAAAACTAACTTAGGGTTACGATTTAATGCTTATTAGCGCTAGAACTATATCTAGAACTGGTTGAGAATTATACTGTTACCAGGAAGCAAAATTCTCAATTCTGTGTTTAATTCGGCTTGTAACCTATTAAAACTTCTTAAAAAATATTCTCTAAAACATCTATTGCTTTCTTGCAGCCTCTTTTATTCCTAATTATATTGAGAAGGATATAAAATTGAATACAAGAAAATGGTCACACTAATTGTTTCTCCTATAAGCTTGGTCTCTTTAATAATTTGCTTTGAAACTCATGAAGAAATCCTCTTTAGTGTAAAAAGTAGAAGTAAAGTGTTAAAAAATAAACTACATCATATGTAGTTTCCTAAAACCCCAAATGGTGTTCTCTTTCTAGAGGCCCTACTGTATTAAATACAAAAAAATGAACGGAATTGAGTGGGGAAAGGATATTATATATACGTTTTTTTTTTGGTAGGACTTTGGTAGGGCAGCAAAGTCGTGACAGCCGTGGCAAAACAAAAAGCTTTCCGCCATTTGGTACCTACTCCGGACCCCACTCGGTTTTGGCCAACTCGTAGTGTTGTGCGAGCCAAAACACACACATGACATGATTAGTATGTTAGACACGTACAAAAGTGGTCATTAAAATGAAATTCCAGTTTAGTTCAAGTTGGTAATTTTGCGCAGTTGTTGCAATTTTTCTCTGCCTTTCCTTGTTTTGTTTCTGTTTCAGTTTCTGTTTCTGCTTCTGTTTGTGTTGCTTTTCCTTTTTCTGACTTTTCCTTTTTTCCTGCGTTTTCCTGCCAAGTGCCCCGCCCACTTTGCAGCCGCCTGCTGATATTTTACTTTCCGTACTGCTCGCATGTGTTTGAGGAATATGCTCTCGAAATATAAATTCGATTTTATACGTTTTATGTTTGCTCAACGTTTTCTCCTCCTGCCGCCCCAAGTCCTGGCTCGTCCTTTTTTTCTTTTTGTTCTTTTGCCCCACTCGTATCCTGTTGTGTTGTTTTTTGTGCTGTTTGGCTTCTGTTTCTGTTTCTGTTTCTGTTTGGGATTCTGTTTGTTGTTTGTCCCTGTTTCGGTCTGTTTTCATATGCCAAGGGTCCCCGCTCCACATTAAACACACACAAATGTTGCCCCAACGTGTATTGTTGCATGTTGCATATTTCATACGCATTTTTTTCTCCCAGGACCTACTCTATCCTGTAGAAAGCTAGTGGCTGGCTAAGACCAGAATGTAATTGTGGAGATTTAAAGGGTGTGCGGAGTTCAGCAGCTTCCCAAAAAAATGACTCCAACATTCCCAGTTGTTTTTCTCTTGAAAACTCGCCTCAATTTTTGTTGCCTGCTTTTAGGCTAATTCAAAGATATCCGACTAACGCGGGGGCGTCGGAGGGCAATGTGTTGGAAAAGCGGAAAAATTTTTGGCATTTCTTTGCCTTTCGCTTTGTCAATTTAAGGACAACACACACACGCACACTCGTCCTCGGGAGAACTGTGAAAACAACACACTGAAAGCGAGGCCGGAATATTTTTGGACCAACGAGGCCCAAAGAAGAGGGGCCAAGGAGCAGAGGAGGTGTCGGCATAATAACTGAAATATTTTGGCATCCACTTGGTGGGCCACTCCCTCTCTCTCTCTAGAGGACACCGCCCGAGCCAGCCATGTCCTTGCCCGCCGCCTGTCCTTATCGGGCAGTGTCAACATGGCCCGGAACCGAGGCTGGCTCCAAATTGCAAACAAGGCAAATAAATAATTTTAGCATTTTTATGCCAAGTCAGCAGAAGGCACACAGCCATACAGAGAGGGTACACTGGCAGAAGAGGTTGATTTGAAAATAATAATATTATTGATTTATATTAAATTGATATTTGTCCAAAGAAAACTCTGATTGGTCTGCTTTAATCTCGTTGAAACACGATGGGGTTTTGGGGAAAGAAATTATGCCTACTTGAAGGTGCTTCAAGGATTGTTGAAAATAACTTAGTTTGCCGTCTGAAAGTTGCCTTAAATACTAAAGATTCCAACAAGCGTATTGCTATTAAATGTCAAAAGAATTCAAGTCCTTGGCACTTACGCTGATCGCAGTAGGGTCCTTTCCAGCCGCGCTCGCAGTGGCACTCGCCCTCGATGCAGCGTCCGTGGGCGGAGCAGTTCGGGACCTCGCACTCGCCCACCGGAATGTCGCACTCGGCCCCCTTCCAGCCCTCCTCGCAGTGGCACACTCCGCCTCCGTAGTGGCCGTGGGCGGAGCAGAGAACTGGACAAACGCCTGCGGGGAAGAGAATAAAAGATTCTTGTATTGTTCCTCATGGATTGGAATACGATGTGAACTTACTTTTGGAGCAATCCACGCCCTGGTAGCCATCGATGCAGTCGCACTTTCCGAGGTAGCAGCTGCCGCGACCGGAGCAGTCATTGGGGCAGGTGGTGCTCACGCCCTCGGCCTCCTCGGCCAGAAGGGAGACGGAATGGGCCACCAGCTCGTCGTTGTAGACGGAGATGAACCACAGGCCAGTGTCCAGGTACTGCAGCAGGGACACATTCACGGTCATGGCGTCCACGTCCAGGGCGGGCAGACCGTCGCCGGCGGAACGCTTGTTGACCCAATGACCTTGGGGCTGCTGGGGAATCTGCTTTCCGAATCTCTGGACGTGCTGCTTGGCAATGTTAAGGGGTATGTCCACATCGTCCTCGCGCGACTCAAAGCTGCGGCTCTCGTCCGAGTCCTGGTCGTCGTCCTGATCCTGGTCCTGTTCCTGTTCTTGATCGGTGTCCTCCACAGTGCGATAGCGCATCTCCTCCTCCCTCAGGTGCTGGTAGAGCTCCAGGTCCTGGGTGGTGGTGCCGTTGGCGGTGCTGCGGCGATGCCGGAGGTGGCTGTCTAGGCGGCCGCCCTTGATGAACTCCACAAAGTCGTGCTGGGTCACCGAGGGAGCCACGTTGCGACGCGAGTAGACCGCGAAATGGGCACCCCAGGGCAGGGTGAAGTTGAAGCGGATGAAGGCCGGATGCTTGTTGCGGAATTCCAATGTCCAGAACTGGTAGGCGGGTATGGTGGCGTGGTAGGCCTCGTTGAACTCCTTCAGCTCCACCACACCGCCCAGCTGGGGCTGCAGCGCCTGGTGGTTCTGCTGCATCATCTGGCCCCCTCCGCCCATGCCCATGCCCATGCCGCCGATGCCCCCGTTGCCGGAGATGCCGCCGTAGGTCAGCTGGTGGTGATCCTGCAGCTGGGTGTTCGTGGCATCCAGCGGGGTCAGCGGCTGGTTGATCGAGTGCGGCTGCTGCTGCTGCAACAGCAACTGCTGCTGGATTCCGGCATTGCCGCCGGGCATCCCGTTGCCGCCGCCGGCCAGGGCCGGATTCATCAGGCCGTGGACTCCGTGATTCTGGCCGTGGTCCGAGGTGCTGGTCTGGATCGATTCCTCTGTGGGGTAGGCCGTGGCCACGCCGCTCTTGTCGTTGCCTTTCGCCAGGCCTCCACGCAGGTCATGGGGCTGCGACTTGACGTCCTGGACTAGGATGCAGTTGGTGGAGTCCATGTTGGGCTTCATTGAGCTGACAGCTACGGAAAAGGATAAAGAAAAGGGGTTAATACATTTTTTTAAAGGATTTTTTTCAAGTTTAATGCCAACTTTTAAGTGTTGTGAAAGTGAAGCCTCAAAAATGAAACTTTTTTCTTAAAATATAATATAGAACCTAATCATCATTAACCATTAATATTTATTTACTGTTTTGTGAATCAATATCGACTATTTTCTGTTTTGTAAATTGCTTTCCCGAATTGATATACTAAATTAAAGCTTAGCAAACTACTCTGATTAGGGCCCGTAGCCTTGCATTATCCTTGGCTGTTACGCCTTCTGTTTCGGGCCAGAGCAGAGCTTTGCCTCTTGGCTGGATTTTCGATTCGACTTGGCCAAATGTGCGCCCATAAATCGGGCCAGAAGCAGCCGTGGAGCAACAAAAAGAGAGAGAGAGGGAGAGAGGGAGAGCTGGTGAGCTGCTAGTATTTCTGGCCATAAATCTGCTCCTCATGGCCAAGAGAATCGCAATAATGTCTTCTGTGGTGCTGTAGTTGGTGGCTTCAGCTGCTGCACCGCCCTGTTTTTCACACATAAATTTTGGCATCATATTTTAACGCCATATTAATATGCACACGAGTATAAATCAAAAACTACCCGCCGGCCCCTTGGATCCTGCATCCAGCAAGGATCCTGCAGACACACACACATGGACACAAAGTGGCCGTTGTTAACACGTTGGCATTTTGCTCTCGGAAAAAGGGTCCTGCTAGTGGGCTATCGTTTATCGATAACCATGGCCAGCCGGCGATTTATGGCCATTGGCAGTGGGAATGCGGCGCCAGCAGGTCCTGGCCACTAGGACATGCAAAACGCAAACGCAAAACGTCCAAAAAACGAACGAGGACACTAAAATGATTGAAGGACTCTCGCCTCGAATGGGGCTGAACATTTGCCACTAAAGGGTTAACGGCTGCACAAAATGGGTTAAAGAAGTCTACAAAAAAAAATTGGAAAATGATAGGTGGTACTCCTATTCATTAATGTTTCTTTAGAACCTCCTGTAATTCATTCTATAATCCCTTGCCCGAAAAGCAATAATTGATGGGCCCATTTTAAGGACTTCAATCACGTCTTCAATCTTCATACCCATCTGCATTCAGGTGTCAAATCGTCGCACATTAGTAAAAGGCATTTGGGTCCCGAAAACCCCAACGAGCAATTAACCTCACCCACTCTCATATCGCATATCGATCGAAATTATGTTAATGGGAACCATTCGATTGGGCTATATATAGTCTGCCGCATACTCGGTTATATATATTTTTATACACGGCTTCGTGTGTGAATCATAAACATATGAATAATGGCCCGGGAGCTGTCACTGCTCCTACTACGTCTTCTACTTTGCCCTTCCAATTCCAATTCCAATTCGGAGCACTTGACAGGAAACAAAACATTTCGTTGACATGTAAACTAATGCACACGCACACACTCCAAATAAAAAGACAAAGTTCACAGGAACAGGCCCAGAAACAGAAACAGAAACAGAAACAGGACGAAAAGAAATACTTAGATATATAGTCCGCGGCGAGTATCATTAATAAATTAAGAGCTCGGCCCAGTTGGTTCTATTAAGTTAACAAGCTTTTCATTCAAGTGGCCTACCCATCCCCACCACTTTTCCTTCCTACTCGACCCACTCGACAAACAATGAAGGACCGACTCCTCCTCGGCTCGGCTTTCCCTTTTTGTGGAGTGGGCTAGGTTTTATATTTCGTTGCCATTCGATTCGATTTGGTTGGGTTTCTGGTTTGGAACTTCCATTTCTTGCCGTTGTTTTTCGTGCACCAATTAAATTTGATTACAATTTGCTGCCCACCTCCTTTTTAATGGGAGAATCCATCCATTACCATTGCCACCCCCATGTTTTACTCTCGCTAATGATTATTTAGTTTAGTTTTTATTCCCCCCTGCCCAAGACGTAGACGTAGACGAAAAAGTTGTTTAGATTTTTAGCTTAATAAGGGCATATCTTATGGGACAGAGAGAGAAACTTTGATGGAAATGATTGATGTATCGGGTATCGTATAGTTTTTCAAAACGATCGGGTTTCGTTGTTTAAGAAAATAATTTAATGATTTTTGTTAACTTTTGGTAATGTAGAGAATCTCATAAGGGATCTTCTATTATAGTCTTCTATTAAGAATTTATTGTAGGACTATGAGTACCGGGTATCATATAGTTTTCTATGAAATGAAAGAATTTCTATGACTTTAATAGTTTAATTTAGTTTTCAGTAAATTTCCTGTTATATTAATAATCTTTTTGACAATATAGTCTTCGAGTAACAACTAATTTGATGGATAGGAGTACCGGGTAACATATAGTTTTCTAAAAACAAAAGCTTTTTCCCAACGTTGATGGTTGAATAAAGTTGTTGGCTAACTTTGTGTGAAAAAAATAAACTAAAATGTGATATTCTCTTCCCTAGACAACCTACGTTTTTTCCAGTGCATCTACATGTTCAGCGCACATCATTAGTGTGATATCAAGCACCTCCCCCTTTTGCAGGACTTTCTCCTTTATTATTTTTTGTTTTTCCACCCACACAGGCACTCCTTTGGACGTGTGTACATATATTTTTAGCCCCACTCGAGTTCTGCTCCAATTCCTGGCTGATAACTCAAAGGGTGTGCAACGGATGTGTTCGATTAATTATTTCCGCCACCCAACCCCCGAACCACCGACCTGGCCATCCAACCTGGCCAAACTTTTACAGGCCCCGCCTCGCCACTTTTGAATATCCTTTGCCTATGAATAAAAGAGTGCACGACAAATGAGACACATCATCGGGCTTCCCGGCAGGACCTTATGCAAATTGCTCCTGCCGGGGACAATGGTCCGAAAACTAGGACTCCGAAATCCGACTCCTCGCACCATGTCCGGCATGTCTCAGGGTCAGTGAAAAGTTACAGCAAAAGCAGCAGCAGCAGCAGCAGCAGCAGCAGCAACACCAGCAGGAGCTGGAAAATTTATGAAACATTTTCTTAATTGCACTTCCTTGAGGAAAATAATTTATTTAAACGACATTCGCACACCTTTTCCACCGAGAAGAGAAATGGAAATAGAAAGTGGGGCGGAGAAAGCAACGGGTCGGCTCGGGGCTCGGGGCGGGGTCTGCCATTGACAAATGTCCTTTGTGAATGTGTGTTGTGTTGTAATTTAAATTGAAATGTCTTTCATTAGGTTTTTCGTGTGACACCAAAAAATGTGAAATCAACTTCTATCTATCCGTTTTCGTTAGATTTACATGTATTTTTAGAGGAAATTGAAATTGAAGGTGAATTTTATTCTCGAACTATAACATAGTTTGTCTATTAAGCAATTTTTGCCAAAGAATTTATTAAAACCAGCAGGGCATGTATTTTTTTCATGTATTTTGTTGGCTGTTGTTGTTTTGTATTTCCTTGTTTTCCACCCAAAAGTGTTTTCCCGCAACATTCTTGGGAAATTTGTTCGCTCTTCGGCCATTGCTAATTGACTTTCTTTGTTGCGGTTGTGCGTGACGTTCGCATTTCCGGATGATTGGCCACCACCCACCGCCTATAGTCGAACCCACCGCCTACAGCCTACTAGCCACACCACCCCCCGGGCGTATTTCCCTAGGCTGTTTTTCCGGGCAGAGGAAGAAAACCGAAACCGAAACGAATGCGAGAAGGACAATTTCCGAGTGCTTTGCATAATTCGTTAGGCGCAAAGGAAACCGCAGAAAAATGAACAATTCCATTCACTAATTGGCAGCAATCTCTTTGACTCTGTCCCTCCCACTCACTGTCTCGTTTTCACATGGTACAGTGAAGCTTCTGTTGATTGCTGTTTGGAGAGATTGCTGTTATGGTTTTTAAAAGGACACATAGTGGTTTGTCGACCATTTGTGACAGAGAAAACAGATTGGAAACAAGAAACCACAGTCTTTTTTGTTGACTAAAGGATATCCGGTACCTTTCAAGGACTTTTTTCTAATAAAAGCTTTTAAGCTTTTATGTCAAATTGGTTAGTAATTGGTAAGTGTATGTATGAGTACCGGATATTGATAGTTCTAGAGATAAATGCATTCTTAAATAGTATTAGCAGTATTTTCGTGAACCTATTCACTCATTTTGGAAATCCCCTACAAAACCATACAAAAGTTACCATTATCCAGCTCTAAGGATCATTATCCTTTCATTTTGGTAATTAACCCAGAACTGAGGTAGCCAGTTACCTTTGGCTATAGCCACGGCGATAACTGTTACATAACATAATCAGCTTAAGATTATATAGTCTGAAGTAACTTTGCCCACATCCTGGCGCATACGGGCACATCCTGGCATATCCTCGCACATCCTGATGCACTTCGACTCCCATCGAAAGGGGCAAAGATGGCAGACCCTGGCACCCACTGTGCTGGCTTCGATTGACTGAGGGCGCAATGCATCTAATTTCTATTGTATGGAGGCGTGGCAGGACAGCCAGGGGTCGAGGGTTGCGATAAAACCGCAACAGAGCCAAAGGCAGCAACAAATTAAATTTTCAGCAAGCCGCAACGCAACGCAAAGTGAAATGAAAATAAAATCGCATAAACTACAAGGCCAGCAGCTGCTGTAAATGACAACGGCGATAAGATGTTAAGGGGTCACTGGGGGGTCAAGAGAGATGGAGGGAGATACCGATAGAGATGCGGATGCAGATGCAGATGGGGAATAGAAGAGGACAGCAGGATAAGCCCCATGGGGTCATTGCAGGCAAAAGCAAAAGCAGCAGAAACAGAAGCAGCAGGGCAGTAAGGCATGCAACCACACAGATGGTGGTGCAGGCAGTGGCCTGGCCAAGGGGGTGATGCTCCCTGATGCTGTCCGGAGGGACGAGGATGGGGGCCAACCAAGTTTCAACACAGATGGACGCACGAACGCACTTCGCCATTTGGCATGGCCAGAAACACGGCGAGAAATTTAGTTGAAACAACAAAAACACATTTCCCGTTTAACATCAAATTGTTTTTCCAGTGTAATCCCCAGAAGGGGAGGGCGTAAGTAGCATGAGGGGGTGTGGTGGCCTGCATTTGCCTGTGAAACAGTGCATATCGAATGAGTTTCCGATAGTTATCCGCTTAAAAATCGATTAACCCATTTCCGATAACTACTGCAATGCGCATCCTGACCGGGCCAGCTGCCATTCTACCATATTAACTGCTGTCTCTTTTCCTCTCTTACTATCTGTCTCTCTCTCTATCTCTATATCTGGCAGCTGTCTCTTTCGGCTCGAATACTGCCTGCCTTGCTTTGTTGTGATAGAAAGTGGCACATTTGTAAATCGCTGGGCAAACATTTATGCAACTTTATGCTGCAGATTCTGCATCGCCTCCTGCTGCGGTTGCACTTTTCACTCTCAATCTTCCTATCTCTTTCTCACTGACTTGTGCCGTCTCTTTCGCCGCCTGCTGACATTGCGGTTGATTATCGGGACAGATATGACAGCGGGATGTGAAATGCTTGCTCCAGGCAAAGTTTAAGTTCTTACCTGACAGTTCTCGTTCGCGGTATTTTATGGTATTTAAAGGCAAATAGTTCGATACCGAAATGAAAATTATGAATTATTAAACGGAAGTAAAGCCATTACATTGGCTCTATGGCTGCGATTTAATTGTTTGCCCTCTTAAAGTAATTAAATTTATCATCGAATATAATTGAAAGAAAATATCATTTGGTAGAAACAACTTCGGGGTCTCCAACGTTATTTTTCAAAAATTTTTTTGAATATACCATAGAGCTGATTTTTTATAGTTTGTAATCTTTAAGAGTCCTTCGTAGTATTTTAATGGACTCTTCAATCATTCTAATATAATTATCAAAATAATTAACTTAAAAACTTGGAAAACAATAACCTCGTGGTCACCAAATGCAGAAACTTTTATACATTGGAGATATTTTTATTCAACTTAATGTCCTTCTTAGTATTTTTAAGAATTCTTCATTGCTACCCTGATATAATAATAGGAAATAAGGAATAAAATCTTGGAAAAAAGTAAAATTGGGGTCACCAAAAGCAGAAACTTTTACAAATATGACAAGATTTTATTCAACTTAATGTCCTTCTTAGTATTTCAAAGTGATTTTCAGTATTATCCTTTTAGAATATATAATAATAATTAATGAAAACTTGGAAAAAAGTAACTTTCTCATAACCTTTCATTTGTTCAAATTTGACAAGCTTTGATTACATTTGGAAAGATTAAGTCTAATAATAAAGTCTTGGGTTTCTTCGAATCCAAAATAAGTCCCAGCTTATTTATAGTAATTTATACTGACGGTTTTTTTGAACATTCAGACGTGTCCTTGTAAGTAGACTATTTTGCAGGTTACCTGAAATCTTGCCTCGTCAATGCACGTTTGTTTGCCCTTGAGTGGGTGGTGGGTGGTGGTTGGTGGGTGGTGGGTATTGCAGAGGGCGGCGGTGGCTGCTGTTTGTTGTTTGCAGAGGCGTGGCATTTAAATCAAATTAAAGAGAACAGCTCGTGGTGCTGACAAGGCAAACAAGCGAGCGAAAGTCTGCCTGTTAATTAACTGACAATGGGCTTCGAGCCCACACCCAAAAACACACACACAGCCATACACAAAGGATATGTACAAGGATCTATATGTATATTTTAAAGCACATACAAGTATATGTGTGTTTTTTTAAACACCCAACAGCTGGCACCATACCGCAAGTGTTTGCTAATTTTATGAAAAACCCTCCAACTCCAACTCCATTTCCATCTCCATTTCCATCTCCATCTCCATTCGGGCGCTTAATTAATAGAAAATTATTTCGCCAACAGGTGAAAGGGCTGCGGAGAAAGTTGCCAGCAAAATATTAGCCACTATTAAAAATAAGAACCCCCCCAAAAAAAAAAAAAAAAAAACAAAAAACCGATGAAATTATTTTCTGGTTCACCTGTTCGGCGTTGTTGGGGTCGTAACCCCAACCTGCCCCGCAGTTTCCAAAACTATTCAACCATAAAACGACCCCCACACCCCCCACACACACAGAGCGAAGCGTAAATTCATTTACCGCAAAGGGGAAACACACTCACACACACCCAGCACACACACAGGGGTACAGTGAAACAAAAAGCTTTTTACACAAATGAGTTTATGGCGGCGGTTTTTCGGGGGTTTTTTGGGGGTTTTCCGGCTGCCTTGCCGGGGGAGTGCCACAAAAATTAATACATTATTTTTAAAAGATAAATTTCAAGCATGTGCTGGAGCTGGAGCTGCCAACAATTAAATCACTGAAATCCACACGCAGCTACCTAAGAACCCCCCTCGAAAAGGACAAGGGAGTAGTCTTAAGTTGGGAGTTGACAAAAAGGGGATAATAAAAAAATATATTTATCAAAGGGTATTTCAAATGTTTTTTCTATTAATTCTAATAATATATATTTAATTTATTTAAAATTTTAGATATTTAATGTAAAAACCCCTTTTCCACGCCTCTGTCTTACGTCCTCCTCAGCTCCTTAGCCTCTTAGCCAGGCTATCCACAAAATGTTCACAACTTTTCAACTTAAATTCATTTTGCGCCAAAAAAGTGGGGGATGCCATGGGTGGTGACTCCAAGAGGGTGAGGACGGGATGGTTACTCTGCTTCTTGGGGGTGGCATGTGGCAAGTGGCATCACATATATTTTTCCCGTGGTTTGTTGTAAATTTGTTTTCGTTCACTTGCAATCCTGTGACACCGCAGTCCCCTGTCCCCTGTCCCTGTCCCTGTCCCTGCCACAGACCCCCCTTGAAACAACGCCCCTGCCTTAACAAGCCGCAGCTTTTAGCCAACTGTAAATCAGTGAATCCGACTCTCAAACAGCTGCTTCTGCTTCTGTTCCTGCTGCTTCTTTTGCTTTTGCGTAGATAATAAATTAAACGCAGGGAGAAAGTGAGAAAGCGGAAGGTGGAGAGCGGAGAGTGGAGAGTGGAAGGCGGAGAAAGCAGGAGCCAAGAGAAAGCAGGAGTAAGTGGCTAGAATTTGGAATGGATTGCACAAACAAACAAATGGCGGAGCAAAATCAAGGATGTTGGCTAAGCCGCAAGCTGTCAGTCCTCGAGACGGTTCCTCACAATTATTTGGCCTCAATTTCCAGATCAAATAATGGATGGTATTGCTTAAAAAAAAAAACCTTAAAACCGAAAAACTTAAAAACTAAAAGAGATAATTTTAAGGGAACACGTCCTGCTATCGATTATAATATTGTTAAAGTCAGTAAAGGTAGGAGATTTATGCCCTTTAATCGGGACTAAATTTATCATAAAAATCTATTAACTATTTAAGATAATGAAACTTTAAGCAAATAAAACCTAAAATAGAATGCCTGATACCCGATACTTTTGTAGTTTAAAATCTTTGCCATTTCCCAAGTTTTAAAAAAGCATTAAAAATGCCAAACCATTTATTTAATAAACATCTAACAGATGCTAGTTCTATATGCTAGTCAAGATGCCTGTTTTTACCTTTAACAAGAACAAGAAAACTTATCAAAACAAAAAAAAAAGAACCTTCGAGAATTTGGAATTTTTCGGCTACCGGGGGCTGCCACATAAATTCGACCGCCTTCGTTTAAGATTTATCAAAAAGCCAGTTGGCAGTTCGGCCCGTCCTGGTGCTTTCCTGGTGCCCTCCTGGAAAATCAGGGAAATGACTGGGAACCGGCAGCCCAGATGTCGACGCACAGACGCTAAAAGTGTCCAAAAAGTTGTGCCAATGTTTCACTAGATAAAATGCCGGGGCACACAGAGGCCACCGCAGGCGAGCTGGTGGGGGCTCCGTTCCGGGAAGGGTTGCCTCTGAAAAGGGTTGCACGAAGAAGGAGGAGGATGTGGGGCAAAGGTGGTTGAGGCGTCGTCATCGTCGCCATCGCCGTCAACATTTGGCGAGGGGCTGCCACGGCCTGAGCGAGCGCCCGCCCGTCTGCCCTCCTGCTTGCCTGCATGCCTGCCTGCCAACCGTCAACCCTTTTGTTTCAAATTAAAATTTACATATTTTAATGTGCAAACTTTTTGCCAGAGCAAAACACCAACAACGAACGGCAGTGGATCGGGAAGGAGGCGAGCGGAGTTGGGTTCGCCAGAGCAGAAAAGAGAAATGGGCAAAAAGAATTAAATTGACCTGTAAATATAATTTGTAGGGCAGAAGCAGAAGCAGGAGCAGGAGCAGGAGCAGGACGAGGAGCTGGACGAGAACCAGGAGCTGGATCTGGACCTGGAGCAGTCCAGCAGGGACAGGGCACAAAACGTGTTTAATTATCAAGTTGTAAACAAAAACAGCAGGAAAAAGCCAGGAAGAGCCAGGAAAAACAGGAAGGCACACACACACACACACACACACACAGGAGAAAAGGATCTGAAGCATCCTTCGGATGTGGCAACAAAAACACCAGTCCCAACTTTCCCAACAAGGGAAAACATTAAAAAGCCATTTTAATACAAATACTCGACGAGTATCTAGTGCGGCCATCAATTGGAAAAGTAACCCAGTTTATAGTTTCGATAATTAATTCATTTTCCAATAAGGAGCACCTGAAACCACACATTCGATTCTGTTATTAACTTCATTAAAATTATCATTATCGCCGGGGTCTCTGGCATTCGATCGATGCCATTGAACTTTGGCCTCTCCTGCGACGGATGCGACGGTTGTGACGGCTGTGACGGCTGTGGCTTCTAATTGCTTGTCAATCGAGCCGGATGCCTAACCTGGCCAGCGGTTGGTGCGTTTATCAATTAACATTTTGAGGCAGCCCACGAATTGAGATTGGAACGTAGGGGTGCCTGCACTGAGAGGAAGGTCTGTGCTTTCCAGGGACATCGAACGAGCTCAATGGCAAGGCCAGAAAGGAAGATATTTGTTCAACAAAATTAATCAGAATTAATCGATTTATGGGTAAAGTGACTTCAAACTATCGATTTTGTATTTTAATTTCTTTAAACAAAGCGAACTGTTAAAGAAAGTGGAGAAAGATTACATTTTATGGAGCTAAGATTTTCTCTTATATAATTTTATTTTCATATAAACGTAAACCCCATTTCATTCAAAATAACCATCGATTAATCATCGAGTTTTTGGTTAATCTATGTCTTGTTATTTAAGAGTCCTTTAAATACTTTTGAAAAGCTTTATCTATTTTAATAATCTATCGAAACACTATCGGTATTTTATCAAAAGTTATCAAAGAACTAGCTTAAGGTTATTAAGTCCAAATATAGGAGTGCTTTGTAAGGAAGTTTCAATAAAATTTAATATTTTTCCAAATGGAATACAGATTTTAACCGATTTTTACTATTGTTAAGCGGATAATCGATAATTATTGATAGTAATCGATAATAAATATAAAGTTATCAAAGCAGCAGAGAAGTTTCCAAGGCTGAATTTTATTAATTTTCTTTAAGAAGGAATGAAAGGTTTCTCCCTCGACTTTTCAGCCTAGCTCCTTGGCAAATATTGGTAATAATTAAAATTTCTTCAAGTGTAAGACTATGTGTATATGTATTTGTGTGTGTATTTGCTTGGGGCATCGCTCCGTGTCGAGTTGCTTGGCCGTGTGCAAGTGTGTGTGTAAGTTAACACCATTTAACGCTAATGTAAAGCAAACACTTTGATGTATTTGCCTTGTTATCGCTTGTTTGTAGTTTGCACTTATGTACACTGAGCGAATATTTGCACACCCACACAAACACACACACACACACATGCACATATACACATTCGTGTGTGTATTTTTCATTAACTCTGTGTTGGCATTATGAGAATGTCCGTTACGTTTGGAGTGCGATTCTTACCTGCAAAGTAAGCCAACATGGCGGTTAGGACGACGGATACGAGTATTAAGGCGATGCTCAAGCATTTCCAGGAACATCGGTGCTGGCAGCGTTTATCTATGTGAAACCTGCAAGAAAAAGAAAGAAAATAGTGGATATATGTAAATGGTTACAAAGCAAACTGAGCAATGCATTTGTAATTAACAGAGAGGTAGGACCAGGACCAGGACCAAGCAGCTTTGCTGCTCTGCGAATCCCTGTGTCCTGCGGCTTCGGATGCTTGACATATCACAAGGACCACAAAAACCAGCCAGCCAAACAAGGACGCACACACCCAGACGGACTCGAAGTACACAAAAGGAAACCAAAAAGTGAACTATTCATCCGAGATCCTGCCAAAGGTTGAAGACACTTCTATTATTTTTCCCTGTGTACGCCAATGAGTTTGTCAACTGCCGACAACAGCTGGCAACTTTTTTAATAAAGCCTCCGACCGAAATGGCAACGCATGCAAAATGATGCACAAGACAAGGACAAAGACCGCCGCAACGCCTGCTCCTCCTCATCCTCCCACAAAGGTCCTGTCAGCCCCTAAAAGGGTGTTAATCACACATACTGGTACAGCCAACAAGTCTAAGCCGCCTCAGGCCGGCCTGTCAAGTCTTTCGGCGTGGTCGCCTCTAATTGCGTAAAAGTTGAACGAAATGCTACATCGAGACAGGACTGCCAGCGAAATACGCAGGCGGGTGCGGGGGCGTGGTGGCGGCTTAAAGAGAATTAACAATTCTTGAGTTGGCAACTTTGGAAAGTTGGCCAGAATTGGGTTAGACTCGAAAGTGTCCGAGTAAGCGACACAGAGGGAGCGAAGGAGCCTTCAAAGGTGATTCAACTCTGTTGAAGTTTCAGGGGGAGAAGCCCAAGCCCAAGCCCAAGCCCAAGCCCAAGCCCAAGACCAAGCCGTGCGGGGAAAACTCCTCGTAGGAGTCGCAGGACCAACTAGTAAACCAGGAAGCCTGGAAACCCTTCAAGTTGTTTTTGGCAGATACCCTGGCAAGAAGTTAAACCTGCAAATTTGTGAATGCAAGTTGAAAATATTTTAGTTTAAAGTAAGAATTTAAGATAAACTTGGTTTTAAGCTACAAAATATCTGGACTGTATTCATACCCGGTACTTGTGGGGATTAGGAGAATAAGAGGAATAAAAGTAAGAATATCGAGTATTTTATAGCCCAAAGACTGACTGACATCTTCTGACCAAAAGGAAAGCTTCTTTCAGCAGCAAATCTTCTAATCCCTCCCTAAGCAAAAGTACCGGGTAACACAGCATCTCTCTCCCTTTAATATCTCTTAAATACCCCGAATTTCGGTCTCCACTCGAGCAAAGAAGACTGTCCATCCGAAAAACTACATATATGCTGGATATAAATACTTTTCCAGCGCGTGATATCCCCTTTGAAGGCGAAACAAAAATCAGTTGACTGGAAGTCAATCCGCTGCAAACGGGCAATTTAACGCCCATTCACCCGTTCACCCCAGGGCGGCAGTGACGGGTCAAGGAGGCGCCAGTTATCGGGGGAACCTTCCATAATGCAGCTACTGGATGGATGGTGGACACTCACCTGGATGGCGAATATGGCGAATAGTGCGGTGCGTGGGCCGAGTGCGAATTACGCAATGGGAATCCGGGCATTACCAGCGGCTGGGAGCCGCTTATCTGGCAGTTGGCTCCGTTGCCGCCGCCAACGCCTCCCGGCGGTCCCACTTGCGGTCCTCCGCCCACCTGCGGTCCTCCACCGCCGACGCCCCCGGGCATGGTGCCGGCGCCCATGGGCAGGCCCACGCCTCCGCGATCGATGCCTCCGTGGCCGATTGTGTTGCTGCCAGTTGACATACTTTGGGGCATCTGTTGGGGGTGGCCACCAAGCCTGTTAATGGTAAAAAGAAAAGAAAGTTGTGGTCAGTCAGTGTGAAGACTCGCAATTGCACAGGACAAAATTTTACAAATATATACAAAGCGTTTGAGACCAAAACCACACTATTATTATGCAAGATTATCCTTAAAACTAAAAGTTGAAGTAATTGTAAGCTAAAATCGGGATATCAATAAAGAAAAGCTTTATATTATACGGATAAACTTTCTTTGAATACAGAAAATATTTCTATTTCTGGAATATTTTGTTCCTTAAATAGATATTTGGAATCAATATTAGGAAGGGATAGCAGAGGTTATAATAAATGTCAATTCTTAACTTGACTTGATAAGGACATGGGTGGATATGGATGGATTTGGATGGATATGGATGGATATGGATGGATATGGATGGATATGGATGGATATGGATGGATATGGATGGATATGGATGGATATGGATGGATATGGATGGATATGGATGGATATGGATGGATATGGATGGATATGGATGGATATGGATGGATATGGATGGATATGGATGGATATGGATGGACATGGATGGATAGGTATGGATATGGATGGATATGGATGGATATGGATGGATATGGATGGATATGGATGGATATGGATGGATATGGATGGATATGGATGGATATGGATGGATATGGATGGATATGGATGGATATGGATGGATATGGATGGATATGGATGGATATGGATGGATATGGATGGATATGGATGGATATGGATGGATATGGATGGATATGGATGGATATGGATGGATATGGATGGATATGGATGGATATGGATGGATATGGATGGATATGGATGGATATGGATGGATATGGATGGATATGGATGGATATGGATGGATATGGATGGATTTGGATGGATTTGGATGGATATGGATGGATATGGATGGATATGGATGGATATGGATGGATATGGATGGATATGGATGGATATGGATGGATATGGATGGATATGGATGGATATGGATGGATATGGATGGATATGGATGGATATGGATGGATATGGATGGATATGGATGGATATGGATGGATATGGATGGATATGGATGGATATGGATGGACATGGATGGATAGGTATGGATATGGATGGATATGGATGGATATGGATGGATATGGATGGATATGGATGGATATGGATGGAAATGGATGGATATGGATGGATATGGATGGATATGGATGGATATGGATGGATTTGGATGGACATGGATGGATATGGACATGGATATGGATGGATCCATTATGGATATGTATTTGGATATGGATAAGGATAAATAAAGATGGGGTTCGTGGTTATAGTTCATATTATATATAAAATACGAAACGAATCACACTAAAGTAAATAAAGTAAAGAGTTTCGAGTTTGGAAACTACGAGTATGAGATGTGATACCCGGTACTCCTCTCATCTCCTCCCCAGCTGTACCAATAGAAATACTTGTTAGTAACCCAAATAGAGCATTCAAAATATGATTAAAAATTCCACTTTGTCCCCTCTAATTATTTTCAGTGCAGTGGCAGTGCTTGTAATGCGGAAATTAAAACAGTTTTCGCCCTACATTGGCCCCGACACCCCCGCCTTTCGTTACAATATTTAAATCTCATCCTCGCGGAGGACAAAAGGCGGCTGCTGGCTGGATGGTTGGATGGCTGTTGGCTTCTGCCCGCTGTTATTGTTATTATTATTATTTTTAACGGTTAAGTGATGCGGAAATTTTAAATTAAAAAACATAAATCAATGCATATGTGAGCAGAGTGTGTGTTCGGTGTATTGTATGGACGAGAAAAAAAAGGATAAGAAAGGGATTTTCATTATCCCCGGACCGGACCGGACCGGACCAGGACTGGACTGGATTTTTGTTGCTGTATGTGTTTTATTATCGCTCAACATTAAGCGGAAATGCAGTCGCTGCTGCCAGGACTCGATAACTGCCATTGTTGTTGGAGGAAAATGCAGAATTCAGAATCCAGAATCCAGAATCCAGAATGCACTTTGCGGATGCCATTTTCAGGCGCCGCCCGCAAGTATGCAACAGAAATTACAACTCGAAACCATTTCTTTGCTTTTGTTTTTTGTTTTTTGTTTTTCCCACCAGCCCGCGAATAGCCATGGTTTCTAGACACTTTATGGTCAACAGTTTTTGGTCCAAATAACAAAAGACTTTTGAAAATTGCTACCAAAATTGTTTATATTAATTTATATTAAATATTTAAGGCTAAGAAATAAAATTTAGATATTAATTGGTCTCAGAAAGGTGATTAAAAAATGGAATAGATGTCTGTAAAGGACATTTAGAAACTTCCAATTAAAAATATTTCAATGTAAAAATAAGATATTTGCAATGAAATTTTTAATATCGATAAAAACATTAAAGCTTATGCAAACTATCGAAATAATCGGAACAATGACTAATTAATTCGATTAATACTTCCGAATAATATTTAAAACTCTCTAATTCCAAATACAAATTACAAATTAATATTGTTGCAATAAAGATTTTTGTAATATCGATTAAAAATATTATCGAAATTATGACAATACCGAAGGACATTTAAAATTTTTAAAATGAAACTTGGAAATATATCGATTATAACTTTAGTAATCAATGAACATATCGATGGACTCGATAGGTTTTTTTATTATAATCTATCCAAAAGATGTTGTTTAATGTAATGAAATTTTTATATATTTTCTTTTAAAAGGAAAGTAAAATATCAGACTGCCATATCCTGTCATTAGCTTTTCCATTTTTTATTTTTAATCTGCAACTGACAAGTACAGTTGCGCCAAAAGCTCTTCAACCCGTTTTTGTTTTTTGGAGCTCATCCAGAATTTATCTGGGCCATCACGCTTATTTTTATTCTGACCCGGACAGCGGACTCTGGACAGCGGACAGCGGACTGCGGACTGCGGGCTCCGGCTCTGTCTCCGGATCCGGATCCTGATCCGGGCTCAGATTCAGATTCAGATTCAGATTCAGATTCGGATTCGGAATCGGATTCATTGTCATTGTACCGAACTCATCGCCAGTGGAATATTCGCGTGCATTTGACATATCACATTTGGCTCTATTCGTATCTCTTTGCCTCAATTTCGACGTTTTTTTTTGTATTTCGCCGCTTTTTGTTTGTTCGGTTTGGTTGGTTTTGGGCTTTGGCCTGCTTTGGGTTTTGGGTTTGGGGGTTTGGATTTTTTTGCTTTTTCGTTTTGGCCGCCATTTTGGCTTCGTTATTTATGGCCATGTCAAGCGGTCAAGCGTGTGCCACGCCCCCATCCCGACATCCCGGCATTCCGGCATCCTGGCATCCTGGCATCCTGGCATCCCGTCAGCCGCCCAGCAGCGATCTGGCCTGCATTTGACATGCGGTTGTTGTGTGCGGCACTTTTTCCTTTCGTTTTTACTATAAACATTCTTTCTCTCTTTTTTTATTTTTTGGATATTTTTATTTTTTATTTTGACCATTGAAATTTTTTGCGTCGACTTTCCAGAAACATTTTTTGGACATTGGTAATCGAATGAAGTGGAAGCGACGCCGCATGCGGATAATAATCCCGAAAGTTTTGAGAGATTTCACGAAATTTGTGTCGCAAAAATCAAGCTGCAGATTTACGAGTTTTGTTGCAACAAAAGTTGCCTCCTGATCGGTGTAATTTATAGGAATCCACAGTCTAGAATCTCGAATACAGAATCCAGAATCTCGAATCCAGAATCCAGAATCCAGAATCGAGAATCCAAAACAATGAATGGCGCCCCCGGGTGCCCGGGAAAATGGACACAGAATTTGGTTAGACTTTGGGCCTGGCCCAAATGCGTGCCGCTTACACCAGGCCCACAAGACAAATGTATATGGCTTTAGCGAGTGTGTGTGCGTGAGTATCTGTGTGCAGTATCTGTGTGTTTGTGTGCTTTCAGGCAGCTTAGCAAATGCTAAGCCAGCCAGCGAGCAGCGCAAGCTGTGCCTGTGATTTATTAGCAACAATAATAGAATTAAACAATTTAAATTAAGTTGTAGCCAAAAACCATAAACAGTCTGCCACTCCCCTTGGCCTGCCACTGGCAACAAATCCAACACATACACGCAACGTTTTGTTGCCTCAAATGGAGGCGATACCCTTGATAGGATGGCAGGATGGGCATATTCTGCACTAACTACGATTGTTAGTTTAGGTTTTTGTTTAATTTTTAAAATACCAAATAAAGTTCTAATCTTTAAGCTTAAGTTTTAAGTTTAAAAAAAAGCAGGAACTTTTATTTTTTTATGTCTAGTTAAAGTATCTGTTCAGACTTTGACAATATTCCTAACAAAATAAATAAATTCAACACGAAATAAAGTTTAATTTTCACTCTTAAGAATTTAAATTAATACAAATATTAAATACGAGTATTTATTTATCACTTTAACTGCGGTTTTTATACACTTTTTCAAGACTTTAGTGATTCTAATTCTTAATATGGTATTTACAAATTTGTAAACCCTTAAAACAAGTCCCTAGCCCCGAAAAAAATTAATCTATTTAAAACATTCTTCAAAGCTTGCATTTTTCTTAATTAATTTCGAAATGTAAAATTCAACGAAATTACTTTTTCAGGAGTAACTACAAATTCGTGGCGCCAAATTCAAATGAGACGCCCAGAGTTGACCACAAGGAGACGCCAAAGCGGAAGCACAGCTGGGACAAAGTTGGGCCACCAAGTGGGACAAGGACAGCCAAAGGAAGTGAGAGAGATAGAGACAGAGAGGGGAGCTAAATTCCGCGCGTCGCCAGCGGGGCATTACAAATGCTTCCTGTGCATACATTTGGCAGGCACTCCGGCATAGCCACTCCACTTCACTCGCTCTTGGCCGTATATTGTAGCCATTATTATAGCCGCTGACCGGCCACAGGACCTTTCTGCCGCCCCGCCTCCTTTTGATCCTGCTCCCTCTCACCAACACCCATGACACTCGACGAAAGTTCCGCACACGCAATATGCGAGCACAAAAAAAATGTTGCATACTTTTAAGTGCACCGCATTTTGTAACTCAAAATGGCAGTTTGTAGTCCTGTGGGTCCTGTGTCGGTGTCCGTGTTGGTGTTGGTGTTGGTGTTGGTGTTGGTTCTAGTGTTTGTGTGTCCGTTTGATTGTTTAATTTAATTTGGATTTAAAAGCAACGCATAACAAAGATTGCCAGCAATTATTTTTTGCCCGACGCTCTTGTTATTCAATCAAATAATATTCATTTCATTTGCAATCAACAACAGCACCAGCACCACCAGCAGCTGCAAAAAGTTTTGCTTTTATTAAATTCAGTTTCTGTTTCTGTTGTTTTTTTTTTTTTTGCCTTTTGCTGCCTTTTCCCGTTTCTGTTTATTCCGCTTTGTGATAATAAATACAATTTTTTGCATTGTCCGCTGGGAAAACAAGCGAGATATGGTGATAGTTTCTGCGAAAAAAGGGACATAAATCCGCCAAAGCTGAGGGCGAGAAGAAATATCTAGTAATGGGAGTTGCGGACTTTTGTTGAACTTGAAATAGAATGGCAGAGATATTAAGTTTTTGATATACAAAACATATTATGACAGTTTCTGTAGGATTGGGTTACCTTTCATTTATATTAGAATTTCCTAAAAAGAGGTATCTGTAAAGAGTTTCAAGTCTATAGCTTTGATAATAAAATAGTCAGAGATCGTTTTAGTTTATAGGGAAGTTATCTTGACGGGTTATTTTTAGAAAAATTTCTATTATATAGCAACACTTTTTGCTTTTTCTTTTTCTCTTACAACTAATCGATTATTCGAAGTCTCTGTAGAGAGTTTCAAGTCTAGCTTTGATAATAAGAGTGTTAGAGAGGTTTCAAGACAGACAGACAGATAGGGAAGTTATCTAGACGTGTTATTTAGTCTACAAAGGTCACACTATTTAGAAAAACTTTTCTTATATGGCAACACTTTTTGCTTTTCCTTTTCCCTTTGCAACTAATCAATTGTTTGAAGCCTCTATAGAGAGTTTCAAGTCTGTAGCTTTCATAAGAGAGTTGAAGAGGTTTAAAGACTCACGTACCGAAACAAAGGTCATACTTTTTAGAAAAACTTCTTGTATATGGCAACACTTTTTGCTTTTTCTATTCCTTTTTGAAACTAATCAATTATTCGCGACAATTATTCGACACTCTGGCACTCGGCTGCGTGGTTTTCCTTTAACAATTATGGCACTTGGCGAATGCGTGACAGGACAATGGAATTGCAGTCGCTCCGATTCGGTTGCAGATGTTAATGTTGCACGTAGCCCTTTGCGGCACAAAGTTTGTTGTTCACCTATTTAGCCTGTCTGTCTCTTTCGCACAGCCCAATCTCTATCTCTTTCCATGTCCCTGTCCCAGTCGGTGTGTTATTATTGATTTCGCGCTTCATTTTTCTAGCACGTTTCCAGCGTTTCATACACAGCGTGTAATTTTGTTTGGATTTATCTTCCCCCGACAAGTCGCCCTCTCTCTCGTTCGGCCCCATTGAGGGCATCTCTTTCCCTCGCATCTACAATGTGTATGGGAAATTTTGCGAAAATCACGTTTTCGGTGGGCGTTCTGTTAGTTTTCGCTTTGTGAGGCACGAATCCGCTGAAAGGAACCCACGAAAGCCACCAACTAACCGGAAAGAGACGAGGCCCTCGCTGGGCCCTCGATTTAACCCAACAATGTCGAGAAAAACTAAATTCATAGTTTTGTTCCACTTCCACGCAATCTGGACAGGGTACGGAATATATATATATATATATATATATTTTACATGCAATATTTATAGAGAAATGTGTGCCTTTGCCCATGGAAAAGTTTTCCACACAAAATGTTCCGATGGCCTCCAGGCTCGATCGTTTTTCCGGGTGGCGAAAAAGGATAACTAGGGGGGGGGGGGCGGACGGAAGTGCTGAAAGTCCTGAAAGTCCCGGGAATTTATCAAATTTATTTAGCAGGGAAAACTCCAAACTCGAAACAAAAAGCCTCGTTTTCAAGTTGCTGAAAATTGTTTTCAAACGAAACAATGGGAAAATTTCATGTAATTATTGTTAAAAAATTAATTACGAACCTTTTACTGTTTTAATTTGGGAACTATTAATGATTTATTTGTTAAGCTTATTTAATTTTGTTGCCTATTTATTGGATACTATTTTAAAAAACTACTTTGGCTGAAAATTTTGTTATTAAAAATGTTTTTTAATATCACATTTAGCCCTTTTCTGCCCCAGAAAACTTTCGCCACTTAAAGGGAATCCCGCGAGATTTCTAAAAATTTTCCCACCTCCGGAAAATGTTCTCCTTTGACTGTTTTTCCGCGATTTTTATTTTTTTTTTTTTTTTTTTGTCTGAGGAAAACCGCCCGAGACAAAAGCGAAAAGGCAACGCGACGAGAAAGCAGACAAAGAAAGTTTTAGGGGTGTAGGGTGTCGGGTGTCGGGTGCGGGTGCGGGTGCGGGGGCAAGGGGCAAATCAATTTAATTAGTTTCTGACTTTCATTTACAAATTATGCATAAATCTGTAGACAGCGCCCCAGAGACCATAAATTAAGCGCCATCGCCATCGCCATCGCGAAACTCAAACTCTTGGCCAAAAACAGAAAAAAAAACGGCGGGAGGAGAGAGAAAAGCTTGGCGAAAAAAAGAACTTTACGTAGAACAACACAAAACAAAACAACAACAAGAAAAACAACAAAACTTGTATCTAACTACGGGAGAAAGGGAAGGGGAAGGGGAAGGGAAAGGAGAAAGGCGGAGAAAGTCAAAGACGTGGATGGAGAAGCATCGAGGGTTGTACGCAAAATTAATTTGCGCTTTTATTAAATTTTCTTTTGCCGCTCTTCTCGCAGGACATGGCAGGACGAGGCGGTATTCGGAGGGATTCGGAGAGAGAGGGGCTGGAGGCAGGTAATCACGCCCCCAGGGGAAGCCCAACGCCCAACGCCCAACACACGCGGCGTATGAGCAATTTTTATCGAGCGTAAAAGCAACAAGCGAGCAAAAAATAAAAGAAAAAAAAAATCAGATAGGGGGGTGGAATTTTTTAGCCAAACGCTGTCAAACAGAAATGCAACCCCTTGAACCATTTTTTATACACGATTTATTTCCATTTTCTGCTCTCCCTTTATGTTTTTTTTAACATTTATATATTTATACACTTTTTCCTCCTCAATTTCTCCTTTTTGTTTCCCTCCACAAGAGCCCAGCCTTACGCTCCAATGCACTTCCAGCAAAAAGTCGGGGGCCGCCGGGGGCCTAATGGGGAATATTAGAACAAATTTATATACAAAAGCCAACAACAACAAGTAACTTGTATCGCCAGGACTTTAAGTGATAATTATAGATAAAAAAAAAAAGTTGTAATCTTTTCTGATACTTTTAAGAATTATAACATTATCTTAAATGTCTCTTGTTTGGGCTATAGATTAACTCAGTTTTAAAGATCTGTACATCTTTTATTATTATATATCTATGATATATATATAATCTATTTACCATATTATCTATCTATAATCTATCTATATCTTTATATATCTAAAATTTAAGGTACATGTATGGTTCTTCTAGGGGTTTATTTTGTAAGTCTAATAGATAAACCTAAAATAAAATATACATTGTATTTATCATTTTATTAAAATAATTGATAAATAAATAAAAATATATTCAATTTTGATTATTTTCTCAATCATTATTCTATATTTTATATTCTATATCTAATCTATATTATCTCAATCATTAGAAATTATAATATTTATAAAATTTAACGAGCTTTGTAAACCTAATTAAGGATGCAATATGGATCTAATATAAGGATAATAAATATTAGGATCTTGATCATTATTAAGATAATAAAATAAGAGAAAATTAATCCTTAAGAGAAAATTATTAGATTATAATTAGTAGTAGTTACAAGTAAATTTTGTTGCAAATTTGTTTAGTTTTTATGGATATTATTTTAAAGTATATGTAATATGATTTAAAAGATATACGTATAATATTATAATATAATAATTGCATAATATTAATCGTATGTAATATAATCCCCATTTCAAAACCAAGGCCTCAATATATCTAATTCTTTCTAAGTCCTTGCTTATTAGACCGAAAAATCCTCTCAAAATCGGTAAAATATCCTCCCCTTCAACGCCATAAATCAGATATAGAGTTTGTTTCAAAATTTCCCATTTAAATCTCTCACAGAGTGAAGTTTTTGCGACTTTAGCGAACGGTAAAGGATCTAAAAATGGCAACAAATTGGCGTGGCAGAACCAGGAGGGAGGGAGTGGGTGGGGGGTGGGGGGTGGATGGGTGTCAGCCATGGCGGGGGTGCTGGCTTTTCCTAACGGTAACCGCTCTATCAGTTACACGCTCTCATGGCAGATGATTCTGCAGAATAAAAACGACAACGAAAACGAAACCGAAACCCCCTTCTCCGGGGCCGGGCCGGGCCGGGCAGCGCCTTAACCCTCCACTGGGCCCCGGGGGCTGCTGAAGCGACTAATAACACCCCGAGGGAGTAGCGAACAGCGCACGGTGGGCGTGGCTGAAACAGCAACAGCAACAGCAACAGCAAAGGCGGCGACTGCCAATGATCAAAGAATTTTTCCCTGCCATGAATTTTTTTCATATATATTTTTTTTTTTTTTTTCGTTTTCCAACTGGGAGGAGATGTCGCGTTGGCAGAGTTGCCAGGCTAAATTTTTGTTATGACGGCGGAATTAATAATATTAAGGGTCGATTTTCAGCCCGGCTGTCCCGTTTTTTTTTTTCCAAATACATTTTGTCCTTTATTTTGGTTTCGGTTTTTTCGGTCTAGAGCCGTTGAGTTGATAATTTTGCGATGCCACACCAGCGGAGCCGGAGCCGGAGCCGGAGACGCCACGACGTCATTATCAGCAAATGCCGCACGCCGCTTTGTTTGACAAGGGCCACCCCAAAAACCATCCACCTCCGTGCTCCTGCTCCTGCTCCTGCTCCTGCTCCTGTTCCACCATCCTGATGGCTCTTGTTAAATATTTACAGTTCTGGCAAGTTTCAAAAGCGCCTTTAATTGCTGTCACTTCTGGATTAATTATTTACACAACCCGCAAAACACATAGAAGATGGTTAATACCCTGCCACCGAAAATTTAATAAACCTAATTGGCGCCGGTAAGAGGGGCTTTTCGGGAGTGTCCTTCCAGCCTAATTAAATATTAATGTCCAACATGATGTAAATAAAAAAATATTAATGCTTCAAGTTACAGTTGTTGGCAGCTTTAAGGAAATTATAGAGCGTAGGATTGATATCCCTTGGGAAGCGAAAATATGAATACCCGGTACTGGTCTTACTTTCTTGTCGCCTAAAAACTAGGCTATTCCTGCTTTATTAGTTGTAGAGAGACTCGAAAAGTACCGAGTATAAGTAACAAATTCATATCCTTCTTTTAAATCCTTAGGGAAACGCAAATCTCTATTTATACCCGGTACTGCAGCCTTACCTTGGATTTAAAACATATTATTTCATTTTTTTAGTTAAAAAACAAGACTATTCCTGCTTCAAAAGTTGCCAGATTTTATAACAAAAAGCCTCGACAAGTACCGGGTATTAATAATCAATAAAAAATACCCCTTTTGAAGAGCATTTTTCCGTCGCTTGTGATTTTTCCAAAACTCCCAACATCCTTTGCCCTTTGCTATGCGAGGCAACTGAATGAAAAGAGCTCTCAGGATTCCCAGAAGGTGAAAGGCCGGAGAAAGGCAGGAGAAAGGCCTGAAAGCGTCGCGCGATAAGCGCCTCAAACATTTTTCCAAGCGCTTATTAATTGTGTTTGTCGAGTGACGACGGCGGCGGCCTAAGCTCGCAGGGCTGGCAGGGCTCGCCGACTGCAAGGATGTTTGCCAAAGGATTATGCAGCAATGTCGCCGACGACGTTCCCAGGCAAACATTGGTTGGGAAAACTCGGTAAAAGCAACTTGGAAACACAGGACGTCGCAGAGCGAAGCAACAACCCCTGCCACCTGCTGGGCAGCTTAAAAAAATAAAGAAAAAAAAAATCGTAACATGGAAAAGATTTTTAATATTTGCCAGAAGTGTGGCAATAAAATCAATCGAGCTAATAACGGAAATTGCCCAAGGAGCCAAAAAGACGCAGGACCAGAATTTGGGAAATCGAAAAACGCAGCGGGTCATCGTCCTTCGAGCACGTGGCCAGAGTCCTCGCCCCTCTGCTTCGTTCTAAAAAATGCGAAAATATCTCCAGGATACGCCAGTTTCGATTCCGATTTGAAATGGCATAAATTGAATTAGACGGCATGTCCTCGGCTTTTGGATTCTTCTATTTTTTCCTTCGTCCTGCAGCTGCAAGTGCAGCGGAAAGCAACCACCAGACGCCACGACAGGACAGCATCCCTAATATTTTCTGGTCCTGGCTTTACTCCTCCCCTGTCCTTGGACTTTAATGCGTTTTCGGGCATTCTAGGCATTCTGGGCGTTGCCATAAAGCAAAGTAATATGCTCGCCCATCTGGCTAATAATCAAATCAATGGGCGTGGTCGTGTTTTTCGATTCGATTGCCTCGTGCCCCTTTTTATTTCCGGCCCATCAATTATCGAAGGTTTCGCCTGGGGGTGCTATCGCTAGGCAGCAGGAAAGTTTCGTTTTTGACTTTTTTTTTGAAGGAACGTTATTGTAGGTTAAGCGGGGAGTACGGGGTATCATATCATATACTTTAAAACAAGACGAGGTTAGTACTGCCAAGATTTTGGTTTGTATTGATAGGAAATCATAGATCTATTACATATTTCACTTCTTGGTTAGTATCGGGTATCATACAGCTTTTCCCGGAAGCTAGGGAATGGTTTTTAAGAATGACAAGTACCAGGTATCATACTTTACAACAAGACGAGGTAACTACTGTCTAGATTTTGGTATTAGTGATGCTCAGAACTCGTATTTCTCTTTGGTTTAGCGAGTGTCGGATATCACATACTTCTCTAAGGTGAGTACCGGCTATCATATAGTCTAATTTATTTTAAATTCTATTTTTGGTAAGCTTTGGTAAGGCGGATGGTCATTTTGGGAATATTAAGTACCAGGTATCAATAAGAAGAAATAATTGAAGAAAAGCTAGAATTCTCGAAGACACGATACCTGGTACTCGTAGAATATTAGTTTCTCGTAGGAATTGTTTAAAATAAACGCGACTAGTGAGTACCGGGCATCTTACATTAATAAAACAATTAAAGAGAAGGTAGAATTCTTGAAAAAATAATAACCGATACTTGCAAAATACCAGTTTCTAGTAAGAATTGGTTAAAAAACACTCGATTCTACTAGAGACTACTAGAGAGTACCGGGTATTGTACAAGTATATGGTATAATACTCTTTTTTAAACGTTTCTCACTTGAAACCAGACAAACGGTTATGTATTTTTATAGCAAGAATCGGATATCACTATTTAAAAAAACGAATATTATTGGATATACGATATATATTCGTATTCGTACCTGATAATTGTGGAATGTTTGTGTATTCTTGATAGAGTATCGGATATCGTAGAATGAAATCTCCCTCGAAAACCCCCGCTGAACCTTTGAAAATATTATTCCCTATTATTATTAGCGCTTACGCGATATATGAATCATTATAATTATATAATCCCTTCGCTCCTCCCTCCCCCCGGCCGTATTAATTTTCCGCCATAAAGCATAATGCTTATGATGGTCCTCGGGTCCAGTGACCGCCCTCAAGTTAATTTGCAACATAATCTTTTAATCTGGTTTTTGTGTCAAGCGCAGACCAACACAACAACAGCAGAATGAGTGGGTGGTAGAGATGGTGGTAGAGGGTGGTGGTCTCACGGGGTCCAAAAGGAAAAGTCACCCCCGAAAATGGCACACATACTCGTACTCGTACTCGTACTCGTACTAGTAGTCGTCCTTGTCCTCGTAGATCTCGGCTCATCATCGACATGACCGTCAACCCTTGATGGAGCGCAACGGTGGTTGGGATTTATGAAAAATTCATTAGTTCCGTGTGTGTTTCGGGCATCGACAGGATGACATATGAACCTAATGATGCCCCAGGCGCAGGACATTGTCCACTTTATGCTAAAAAAAGGACATATTAAATGTGTGTGTCTGTATCCAGAAACGGAAATGTGAGCAATGCATTTGTGAATAAATACATCCGCCGCAGACATCGTAAGCCGCCTCGACTTCCTGAATTGGCCAAAAAAAAAAAATGGAAAGACCAAAAATGGCTAAAAATTGCATAGGGGTAGGATTTCATTGATTTGAAATTTTCCATTCGAATGCCTAATAAGTTATCCTAATTGTTTCGGATCGGATCGATTTTTTTATTGCCAGTTATTATATTAAGCCCCAAAAAAAGGACAACTTTGATGGAAAAATCGAAAACTAATCCAATTTTTTGCATATGTGCGAATATTTTTTCTTTTTTTTTTTCGATTTATTTGCCTTTAATCGGAATGTAATTTTTGTGCAAACTATTTTTGTGGCAAGTCTATTTTTTGGGGGGACTTATCAGCGCGCCCGTGTTGCTCATAAACGAGCTCCGGGGAATACGAGATCCAAAACAAAAAATAAGGACGAAAAAAACTGACACACATAAGCCAGTCTACAAACACATATGCAGGTTCCCGGAGTATCTGTGTGAGCTGAAATTCATCAAAATCCAATCAATCTTTCATTTAAACATTTTCATTTCGGCTCGTTGCGTTGCGCGGCATTCGCATTGAATGGAAATCCATACAAAGGGCCATCCGCCCCCGTCGGTCGGAGGGAGAGGAAAATTGCAAGGATGGGGCACCGACTGGGGGAAAAATCCGCCGTAAAGCGCAAATATTTGCGCGTATAAATGGGGATGATGATAGATGGAAAACCAAAAGGCAGCAACACCAAAAAAAGCAAAACGCGGAAAAAAAAACGCAGAAAATCGAAAAAGAAAAGCGGAAAACCGCAGAAGAAAATGAGTGAAGGCAGCAGGCAAATTGTTGATGTAAGTCAAGAAATTCAAGAAAAACAATAACGAAAACGAAAAAGGCGCGCAAAAGCTTTTAAAGATCCAGCGAGGCCCGAAATTATTCAAGAGCTATAAAATTCCTATCAATTTTTCGCGAATCCTTTGAAGTTTTAAAATTAGAATGTTCTCTAGAGAAACCGGGAAATGTTTGACGGAGATGAAGGTAAAGATGGATATTTTATAAATAAATTTCAGAGAAGCCAAGGAGGAGTTTAGGAACTTCTATTCCATACAAAGCGAATGTTTTAGCCCATAATATCGTATATAGATGTCCGATCCGAACCCTTACTTCAAATATTATTTGTTTTACTGAAAAAATAATGTATGAAAAGTTTCAGAGAGATTGCTTTGAAAATAATAAAAAATTTGAAGATTGGAACTTCTTCTTCTAGCCCATAACATCGTATATTGATGACCGATCTAAACCATTACTTCAGATATGATTGGTTCCACTTAAAAAAACCATGTGTAAAAAGTTTCAGAGAGATTGCTTTGAAAATAATAAAAATTTGAAGATTGGAACTTCTGCTTCTAGCCCATAACATCGTATATTGATGACCGATCTAAACCATTACTTCAGATATGATTGGTTTCACTTAAAAAAACCATGTGTAAAAAGTTTCAGAGAGATAGCTTTGAAAATAATAAAAAATTTGAAGATTGGAACTTCTGCTTCTAGCCCATAATATCGTATATAGATGTCCGATCCGAACCCTTACTTCAAATATTATTTGTTTTACTGAAAAAATAATGTATGAAAAGTTTCAGAGAGATAGCTTTGAAAATAATAAAAAATTTGAAGATTGGAAGATTGGAACTTCTGCTTTTAGCCCAGAACATCGTATATTGATGACCGATCTAAACCATTACTTCAGATATGATTAGTTTCACTTAAAAAAACAATGTGTAAAAAGTTTCAGAGAGATAGCTTGATAATAATAAAAAATTTGAAGATTGGAACTTCTGCTTCTAGCCCATAACATCGTATATTGATGACCGATCTAAACCATTACTTCAGATATGATTGGTTTCACTTAAAAAAACCATGTGTAAAAAGTTTCAGAGAGATTGCTTTGAAAATAATAAAAACTTAGAAAGGACCTGAAAGTTTTTCTTTGGCATCCAAGACCTTCCTTTAGTTTAATGAGAATTCCACGAATATTGGTGAATCCATCTTGGAAATTGGTTTGGCCAAAAGGAAACGCTATAAATAAACAAAAGCCGCAAACAACTGGGCCAAGAACTGAAAGCGAAACTTGAAATTAATTCCACGGGAATCTGCTCAGCCGCCCACTGAAGCGGATGATGAGCCCGTATAGATATATATATATATATCTATATACTATATAGAATATATACATATATATTTGAGTATCCGGAACTGGAGGGGCATAAATCATATGGCCCAAAATACAAATTTTATGACGCATCCCCAAACAATTTCCTTGCCCCGGCTCTCAAGTCCCGACTCTTTGGGCTTTTTTCATTTCTCATTTGAGAAATGCCAAAGCAAACAGGCGGCAGGATGAGAGTCTCCTCCTATCAGGATGGAGGAAGGAGTCTCGAGTTGTGTTTACCGTTTTGCATTTAAAGCTTAATCCCGGCCAGGGAAAGCATGAATTTATAATTAAAAGTAAATTAAAAGTAAATAAAACCGAACCGAAGAACGACGAGCGAAGAACCCCAAAAACACAGATCCAAGGAAACCAAGCCAACCGGTTGGTTTCCTGCGCATAATGAGAGCGCCAAGTCCTGGCCCAGGAGTTGGGTGGCATCAAAACAATATTTGACCAGGACTCTGACAACCATTGAAATGGATATGGAAATGGAAATCCATTGGCCCATCCCATCTCCCAAGGCTTCAACTTCAACTGTACTTCGCGTATAAATAAACAAAAACCGAAAACCGAGTAAAGTACAAACTTTTCTTTTCCCTCGATAGTTATTTTATTTATGGATTTCGGGTTGGGAAAACAAAGCGAACTCCTAATCGATTCGGGGATATACCAATTTCCGAGTGTCGCAAGTACAAGAATCTCTCGCCGAAATCAAATTGGTGTCAACGCATAATCAGATGCTGACCCCCCACATTTCCACATTTCCACATTTCCACACCCATGTCGGCGGACAAATTTGAATATCTAACAAGGACGAGCGGAGCAACATTAGCAAGGAAACGTAAAAGAAAGGAAAACAGAATTGAAAACAGGAGACACCAGAAGGAGAACGGAAGCGAAAAGGAAGCTGGGCAAAAATGGCGCACCAAAGTAGGTTAATGTGCGTCGATGTCGATAAAAAATATATACTTTAATATATATATTCTTTGAGGGATATACACACATCCGTGCTTACGCATTATTTTGCATAGAATATGGCGCGGGGGAGAGCAGCTTCAATCTGTCGATGTCTGGGCGAGGAAAAATTTCAAATTCCAATTGCTCCACGGATGTATGTGGGTGAAGTCGGACTCCGTCTCAGTCTCCTTCCCAGACGGAATGAATAAAACATTAAATCGGATTATAGAATTTTTGCATTTCTCGAAATTAACATGTTTATCCTGGCGAGCGGAGAAAGAGCCCCAACTAATTTGAATTGCACTAAATGAACGAGGCAGAGGCATAGTTATCGAAATGAGATGCAGGAACAATCGATTTTATATTAATTTAAATAAAATACAAGAATAGTTATAGAGTTCTCTTCCCTCTTCGATATTTTACCCACCTCTAGCATCGCTTGCATCACTCCCATCTCTAGAATCCAAAGAATCCCTGCACCCTTCCTCCATCTCTAGCAAAACCGCACTCAAAGTGCTCGGCAAACATTTCCACTTGGCAACTTCTTGGCATCTCCCATCGACACATGGCATGCAAATTGCACAAGACCAAAAAACCAGACCAGATGGGGTTGGGGTTGGGGACGAGGTGGAGGATGCCAGGATGCCACTTGACTGGAGCAATTAAAACAGACATCCAGCTAAGTGGGCGTGGCCTAATAGGGTTAAGCATTATGTCGAGGTGTGGGAGAAGTTCTTGCCAGGCGATAAGAGATCGATGAGAATGCAATCAGCCGAAGGAGAACCCCAAGTGCTTTGCTGGCGACGTTAATTTGCGATGGAAACTGTAAGGTTTGAATTTTAAATAATTTGTAAAGCCTAATATCTTCTGTCCTAGAAACAAACTCCAGATTGCGCGGATTTCGCATCTCTTCTTTGACTGACTGGCATCCGTTTGAAGTGCCATAATGGGATTAGTGTCTCGGTCTCGGTCTCGGTTTTTATTTCTTTTTTGGAGTTTTCCGATTTGGATCGCCAGCTGTCCGGGCGATGATATATTTTTGTGATGAGGGTGCAGCAGTTGCTCGGATCGCGGCCCATAATTAAGTCGACAGACTCTTTCTCTCTTTTGAGGATAATTACAGGTTTGCTTCTGTAACACGAACTGTTTGTCAGTCGAAAAACAAGACCCCAGATGAGTCACTCAATAAAGATGTTGAGAACCTTTGTCATGATATTTTCTAACTAGAATATATTCTATGTGGTAATCATGTCACCGCTTTAGCTAATCCCAAACCTCATTAGTTGAATTTGAAATGAAATCCCAGGAAGACAGATTACCAACTGTCGGTGATTGATTACCAAATTGTGAAAAATTAGTTGCCGTTTGCCGCTTGGCGCTTCGGTGTTTCGGTGTTGGCGGACTCGATCGGCATAATAAACCTTTGGCATTTATGACACAACCATCGACACTCCATCGACATGGCCGCACGACAAATAACCAAATATGCAGCCACTTTCCGAGCCTCTGCCGCCGCACTCTGACTTGTGACTGGCATGTGTAATTAGCCTGTCAACGTGGCAGTGGCAGTGGCAGTGGCAGTGGCAGCATTGCCCCATCCTATTTGCCTCTCAATTTCCAGCTGGCTGTTTTGGTGGGGCATTGTAATGGCAATGATGACGCCAAATGCAGGCGGCGGCAAACATTATTTGATTGCCGAAAATGCAAATTGTCGAAGCCATTAACAGTTGCTGATGTTGCCACAAACACAACATTGGCGCAGCAGCAAGATGGGCGACTTATGCAACCAACCTACTCGTACATGTGTGTGTGTGGTTGCCCAAGACGTAGGAAGTCGTAGAAAGTCTAATTTGGAAGCCCTGCCAGTTCCCACACTTGTCACTTGTGAGTCTCCACAAAAGACAAATATCAGGCTGAGAACTTCCTACCCATTCCTAGTCGGCTGTCGAAAGAAAAAGTAAAGACAAGTTTTTCCTGTCACCAGGTGGGTTTTCCCAACCACACACGATCCTTATCGGGGCAGTGTCCTTGTTTCTAATTTCTAATTATGTGTCCTGGGCGCGATGCCGGGTGCCGGATGCCGGGCTGCATATCAATGCGATTTATGCCGTTCTCACCTGAGCTGCCGCTGCCGCTGCCGTGTGTGTATGAAAAAGTCATTAAAACGTAATAAATTAGGCCAGGAAGAGAGAAGATGGTGAATCGCAGATGAATCAAGTTGCCACCCGTGTCACATCCCCATCCGGGTCTTTCTCCCCCTTACTGGAGGAAGCATGGGGTTGCCATGCCAGAAAAAACTCACCCACTAGATGAAAAGTGTATTAAATTGATTTCACTTGATTTTCCCGCTTGTACTTTATTTATTTTGTTAGAAGCCCCTGTTAGAAGTGCCTGGGTGGTGGTGGTGGGTGTCCAGTGTCCTGATGGATGGGTCTTCTCCTTTCACTCTCCCTCTCTCTCTACCATTCTGTATTCATTTCGCATTATTGCAAAATCCACACGAGCCAAGCCCCGGTCCCATTCTATGGTACACCCACTTTTACTTTATTTATTTTCTCCCTTGCCTTTGCGGGTAATGAATATCACGCGCTGCTTATTAAACCTTACGCATCGCTGGAAATCTAATAGAAAAATAGGCCAAGGAAGCAGGAGGAGCAGGCAGGAGTGCACTGCAAGAAATCAAAGGTTCTTATGCAAAATAGGCTTCGCTTCTGACTAAAATGAACGCTTAGAATGTACCAAGTACCGGGTATCTTTTCTAGTATTCATTTCTCGTATTCATTTCTCGAGTGAACGTGCCAGTGCCAGAAAGAGAAAGCCTGAGACACAGAAAGAGAGGCAGCTATAATACCCTGGAATGTGGAGAGGTCGCCTGACTGAGGTGAAAGGAGGTGAGAAGTGGAGTTTCCTTTTTTGTTGTATTCTGCCACAACACGAATTTTTACTTCCTGTCGTCAGGTGGGCCAGGCCAGGTATAGCGGGTGGTTGAGTGGTTGAGTGGGTGAGGGGGTGGTTGAGTGTCCTGGCACACACACTCGTGTGTGTGTGTTTGAGTGCGTGTGTTGTTTTGGGGCAAATATTACAAAACACAAACGCCTGTTTCCGTTTTACTAATTCGTATGCTGTTTGCATTTGCATTTTGTAGGCAGAGCGAAACGGATGCCACAGGACTTTTGGGAAGCGGCGATGGGTTGGGGTTGGGTTAGGGGGTTGGGGTGTTTGGGGGGCTCTGTGCGTGCGACATGTATGAAAAATATCCTTGAGAGTCCGGGGATGGAGCTAAAGGTTTCGGTTTGAGTGCCGCAAAAAGGAGGCAAAGTAAACGCGAAATCGAAAATATCGCGAAATTTCGCAGAGGGTGGTGGGTGGTGCTGGATGGTGGGTGGTGGGGTTGGTGGGTGCCACCACCCTCCTCCCAAAAACAACAAGCTGCGCCTTGTTGTCGTTCATTTTGCATAGCTCAAAAGCATAAGCAAAGTGCCAAAATGGTTTGCGATGGGTTGGGGCGCTCCAGCACACAGAAAAAAAAAAAAAAAATGAAGGAAAATTGAACGAAAAGGGGGTTTCCGGGTGGCAGGCTGGGGGTGGGGGTTTGTGTGCCCAAAGTGCAAAAGGAAATTCATGCATATGTGAGTGGGGGAGGAGGTGGGGAGCAGTGCCAGCGGAAAGCGTTGAAATGTGCTACAAATTGAATTTTATTGAAACGTGTTTGAAATTTTTCGTCAGACATTTCCACCGTTTTTGGCCCCAATGGAGTTGGGTGATAAAGAGAGGGGGGAGCGGTGGCAGGACGAGGATATCGAGCTGGGGGCTGGTGGCTGGTGGCTGGGGGAGTGGCAACTGTGCTTGTTTTGGGCCATTGTAGAATGCAAACACGGGCAATCGCCAAGTGTCGCACTCTCATTCCGCAGACATTGCCAATGGCCAAAAAGCGATAGATTTTGGAATAGAGTGGGGGTGGAGGGGGCGTGGCAGAGGGGGGGGCCTCCTGTCAGGCGGACAAAAGCAGCTGCCAGCGGGCAAAGAGCCGCAAAAAGAGAGAGAGAGCTGGCAAGTGAGCAAAAACCTAATCTGCGACAGAGTTGTCACCCGCATTGCAGATGCAAAACGCACACAAGGCCAAGGGGCAACAGAGTTGCCTTTGTGCTTGAAAGAAACTCTCCAATATCGCTTCCAAAAAATATGAATCTCTTTCAAAATGGAAATGATTTTTAATAAATAATTGAAACATTTTTCAGAGTTTCCATCTCAATGTATGATTCACCTTTGATTTAAATTATCTTTCTTTTCGGGTCTATGATTCATCTTAATTGAAACACAAAATCCATTTGGTTTGCCTTTGATTTGAATTTCCATTCGCTGGTTTTTTTTCTTTTAGAAGCAAGAAGCACAAGGCTTCTGTTCCAGTAGCCCCAAAAATGCTATGACCCAGCGATTCGTTGGCGTTTCATTAGCCAAAGTGCCGACCAGGTTAGGTAACCTGGCCAAGAGCGACAAAAGCGACAAAAGCGACAAAAGCGACAAGCGACAGGAGACAGGAGACAGTGACAAATGCCTGAAGAATGGGAGTGAGAAATCCAGTAGCCCCGACAAAGATATATACATTTCGATTTCGATTCCGATTCTCTTTCACCTGTTTCCTCTTTCGATTCTTTCTAATTCCTATTCCCTTTCCTATTTCTCTTTTTTTTTTTTATTTCATTAAAATATCGACAAGTTGGAAATTAGTTGATTTTCCATATACAGAAAGTCAAGACCAGCACTTGGAGAAAATAGTAACTAGTAATAGGCTCTTATTCCTCTCCTTCTTCTAGTAATTTCTTGCAGTGCAAGTACAGGTAGAATTACTGGGCTGTGAGGAAGATGTTTGGAGACCTTCTTGGCCCGACTTCAATTCGGGTTCTGGGCCGACTCTGGGCCTTGTCAATCGGTGACTAATGTTCAGCAATTTGGCTAAGCGACAGACAGCGGAGAAAGGACGAAAGGAGGACGAGTCAGTCAGGTAGGGATGAAACTGAAACGAGCCAAAATGCCAGGACAAAATCGTTAAAATGTTAACAACAAACTGACTAAAATAAATCAATGCGCTTTTCGTTATTTATTCCCTTTCGACTTTTTATTCAGCTCAAATGTATCCTGTATCTGCGCAAATGTATTTGTATCTGTATCTGTATCTGTATCTGCCCCAAGGGCCACAATTTACCCTCTACTTTTATTTATTTATTTATTTCTTTCGGGGTGTGGATATGTGGGGATAAGTTTCTTTGGCTCTCATTCTGACTCTCATTCTGATTCTGATTCAGAATCGTATTCGGAATCGTATTCGGAGTCCGCATTCAATTTGTTTATCAGCAAGCAATTGAGTGAGTGTCACCGAATGAATCAAGTGCCAGAGTCCTTCGGTGTTCGGTCTTCGGTTTCAGGTGTCGGCGTTTTTGTCATTAGTTGCATTAACTTTCCGCCTGACAGTCAATTTCTTTTTCCTTTTGCCAGTTCGCCTTTCGTCTTTCGCCTTTCGCCTTTCTTGTATGCAAATTTGTTTTGTTTCAGGAACCCGATTTCCGCCTCTCGATACCCGATACCCGATCCCCGATAACCACCGAATAAGCCGATACGATGACAACTTAACTTAGCAGATACAATTTACCAAATGACGAAGGAGCCAATTTAAATTGAGTTTCGGGATAAGTATGCCATTATTTTTTAGTAGAGATACCCGGTACTTTCGAGGAGTTTATTTGTTTTGAACGAAGGCATAGCACAGGAGCAAGTACCGGGTAGCATGTATTCAAAGAACGGAGTTTCTTATTCGTAGTATACATACCTGGTAGCTCTATGATTCTTTATTAGATTAAAAGGAAACGGGTAAAGTATGAGAGAAGTACCGGGTATCCGACTTGTGGAAGTTTATTTGTTTTGAACGAAGGGATAGCACAGGAGCAAGTACCGCGTAGCAAGTAATCGAAAAACAGGGTTTCTTATTCGTAGTATACATACCTGGTACCTCTATGATTGGAAAGATATGAAAGAAGTACTGGGTATCACATTGTCGATAAAGAACAGCTTTTTCTTAGTATTGATACCCAGTACTTGTGGAAGTTTATTTGTTTTGAGAGGTTAGAGGAAAAGGTAGAAGTACCGAGTAGCAAACATTGTATAGGATGTATAGATACCCGGTACCTTAAGGATACGTTTTATTCACACTTGATATCTATCGGATAATGTTCTAAAGGACCAAGAGGTAACTGGTATCATATACTCGAAGAAAATGTACTTTTAGTATTGATAGACGGTACTAAGTAAAATAATTCGAGTAAGGAGCGATGGAAGATATATTCGATATTCGATAAAAAAAACCTATTTGTAGTACTGTATAGGCCTCGTTTGCTGTAAGAAGTACCTGGTATCGTATACTCCTCCATTGCTATCTTTTTCTTTCCAAAATGAAAACTGACTCAGACCTTCTGGCATTCGAATATGCACTCAGTCATGCCTCGAATGTCACCTTTTGAATAAAACTGATAACACCCATGCAATAAATTTTCTTACTAATTTTCTTCGCCTTTCCCTTTCCCTTTCCCTCTGGCTTAGGTATTCGGTATTCGGGTTTCGGCCTTCGCCTGCCTCCGCCTCCTTGATGAAAGGCAGGAAGCATTAATGGAAAAAAGTGACAAAGAGCTGGGGTTAGAGGAGGAGTGTGTTTTGGGTGTGCGATAAATCAAAAATGTGAGACGGTTAAAAACAAAAGGCAACATCCGAAATATGTCAAATGATTCATATTAAAGTGCGCGGTTATGTTCGCCTCACTTGGTTATAAATCAAGCAACGATACAGCGCAGAATACAGAATACGGAATACATGGCCATTGGCCACAGATAGTCAGATACTCAGATACTCAGATACAAAAACTGAAATACAGAAATACAGAAATACAGAAATGCACAAGTGCGTAAATGTCGCCTGCGTTTGTCATTGTCGTTTCGGGTCGGGTTGGGTCGGGTTGGGTTTTTCGGTTGCTCTTGCATTGGAATTGAGGTTTCCTTTCCGAGAGTTTTGGATTGGGTTTTGGATCCGAGTTGGGGTTTGGGGAACTGAAATGGGAACTCCTCATGTCGCGTGCAAACGCGTTGATATATCGATTTGCCTCGGCTACTTAATCAAAATAATTCCGGCCAATGTGGCGGCACTGACAATTCTCGGAATTTTGATAGAGTCGCTGCTCCGGTTCGAATCGATGGCGTCGATGGCGTGCTAGTGACAAATCTTTGCCAGAATTGAGTTTCGTGGCAAGCCAATCTCGCCAAACACATTGATAAATGCCTCACAGAAATAACAACGTAGAAAATAGAAATTCAAATCCAGTTTTCTGTAATAATTAGACTTGAACTCTTGCAGGCCAAGAGACTCGCTAAAACTTCGACACACAGTTTGCATTTTCCAAAATTTATCTACCAGAATTTCCGAGGCTCAAATTGCCCAAAATGTTACCCAAAGGGCCGCCGCCGCCGCCGTCGCCGTGCTTCTGAAGAGAAAACAATTGAGAACTCGCAGGATATAAATTCGGCGTAGTCGGAGTTTCCGGAGGCGGAGCAGTCCTCAGTCCTCCGCGTTTACCTCAGAGTCGTGTAAGCGTATTTAACTTTATTATTTATGCCAAAACTCGGCCCCATATGCGAGGTGTGTGTGTGGCAGTGAGTTTTGAGCGCTTATTAATTTATAATACACTGCGGCCTTGCGTTGCCTTTTCCCCCCAAAACTTTTGTATTCAATAGAATGCCGCCGCCATTCTCGTTCTCGTTCTCGTTCTCGTTCCCGGTTCTATTCTATTCTGTTTAATTTTTCTGCTCGTTTTTGGCCCAGAAAGTTGTGAGGGAAACTAAAATGTTAGCGAGTTTTGGATGCAACTCATTTGCATAAAACGCTGCTGAAACATTTATGCCCGCGAGGATGAAGCGGCTCGTTCTCTTTAAATATTTCTAATTAATGGCTGCCGGCTTGCAGGACCAAATGCCATATCGATAAGTTTTGGGTTTCTTTAAAACATATTTTATTGACACAAAAAAATTTGATTGATGTTTTGGTAAAAAAAACGTCTATCCGGCTCGCAGGACCAACACCTTTTGTGTATCAAGACAACCCTCTTTTAATTGGTCTTTGGCAACCCTTCTGGACACTTAAGTTTTACCCCGAATTGGGTTGCCTTTTTTATTTTCTGTTTTGTTTTGTTTTGTTTTCAAAATTTATCGCCATCTAATGAGTCAATGAGCCACAAAGGAAAAACCACACACTAAGCACCGGCAGTTAAAAGGGAAAAGCTTCGCCTGAACAAATGGGTGGGGAGATTAAGACCCAGCCCGAGACAGACAATGGGGCTGGGGCTGGGGCTGGGGCGTTTCTTGGAAATCCAAAACTTCTTAAACAGAGCCCAGCGTTGCCCAAAATGTTGTTCAACCAGAAGAGACAAAAGGACGGGACGGAGGTTGAGCTGAGCTGTGTCTAAAATCTCCGAGCAACATGGAACATAATGGCATAAAGCGTTGATAACAAATTTGCGCATTTCAACATGAATGAATTCTCCAGAGTGGCTTGAAACACACACACATGAAAGGGGGTCCTGGAAAGGGGGTCCTGCGAGGGGGTCCTGGGACTGAGTGCACTCACTCAAGGAGTTATCAGGGGCGGGGATTTTTGGGGGTTGGTTGTGTTCTCGTCGTCGGGTAGGTGACATTGTTGCCTTAAGTGGCCAAGCGGCAAAATGACAAACAGACGGCCCAGCGACGTGAGTGGATCCTTGCTCCAGCCACGCCCCCCCCTTACCGCCACCTCTTCCCTGAACAGCCCATTCTCTGCGGGCCATGTAGCCAAGGGTCCGGATACGGATCCATGTCCATGTCCATGTCCAAAGTCCAGTCACGGCTTGCTGCCAGCATGTCAACATTTGCTTCGGCGCCTTGAGAAAAAGCTGTGGGGAAAGTGACCCAAGGGGGGAGGGAAGGAGGTCGAGGAGGTCGAGGAGGTCGAGGTGGGGCAGGAGAAACCGAGGGACATCAGCCTGATTTTCCGGCTTGGCCTCTGTGATTTTTCGGCCGCCGTCGAGACAAGAGACACGAGATGAGAAACGCTGACGCAGATGGAAAAGTCGAAGGGAAAGTCAACAGAGCACCGAGAGAAAACTTTCGAACTACCCATAAAAAGCCTCAATCCGAAGGATTATCGTATTAAAGATTTTCTTTCAGTGCATAATAGACAGTAGAAAAAAGAAATCAGTGTGGAAACAAAAACAAGAACAATACGTGCAGGCTGCACAGGATGCCCCAAGGACCCAAGCGATTGCAGCCTCCACACACACGAGACAAGGATTCTTCTCTCCTTTCTTTCGCCGTCTCCCTCTCTGCTCCTTAACTCTGCTGCCTCTCCCTTTCGCTCTTCCGCCAGCTTGTTGACGTTTCATTTATCGTAATCAAGTGCGCAATCAATGCGAAGAGAATTGCACTTAACAGTGGCTGTGTCCCCGTCTCTTTCTCGGCCGCCCCCGGCCTTGTTGCCGTCTCTTTCGTGGGCCGTCTTGTGTCTCAACTTCTAATTTACTTTGATTTGTTTGGGGCGCAAGGAGCCGACAATAAACTGTACAATCTATCGTCCTGACTGACAAACTGACAGTAGCTTTGATCCGGCAGCCCGAGTTCTGGGAAATTGTAATGCAAGGCGTCGATTATTTCGGTTTAATCGATTATTTCGATAGGTCGGATAGGCAATTATTTAAAGAAGAGAACAATGTTAAAAGGAATATTGAAACAATTTAAAATAAGCAATATTTTAATAGAAATCCCTAACAGCTTCGAAACGGATTGTATAATTTTGAGAGTAATTCAAGCTTTAATCGATTATTTCGATTATTTCGATAGTTTGTAATAGAAACTCTAACTCTAACTTTAACCATAAAAAGCATCCCCATCCCGACTTAAATTCTCCTCTAAAAGCGTCAAAATACTGCGATTTAGTGGCCGAAAGAACAGGCTGATAATGACAAAGCCACCCAGAAGGCAGGGACAGTACAGTCAGCACATTTTAACGCTGACTGACGAAACAAAGAGCCGTAGTAGGAGCAAAAAAAAGTAGTAGCAGATACACGAAGAAAGCACCAAAAAAAAAAAACGATGGTTGTGTTTGGCTAACCGAAAATCGTGCCCAAAAGTTTGTAGCCGGAGCGCTTGACTGGCGGGTAACTTTCGGTGGTCCAATCCCAGAATTCAGAATCCAGAATCCAGCATCCAGAATCTAGAATCCAGTGTCCGTTGTCAGTTTCGCTTCCCTTTTCCATCTATCTCCCAGATACAGTGTTTATGTGTGGGTTAGCCCGAGTATCTGTGTGAGCGCCTGCACAAAAGCGAAAACGTCGCGATATTGTCAGCGCCGCTCTAGAAAGCCCAGAGAAAAATGCAATTTCTCTACCAAAAATTTCCACGACGACAACGACAACGAAAATTGGATGAGCACTCCGGCGAGGGCATCTTCTTCAGCACCTCTTCCCTTTGGATGGAAAAAAAATGAAGGGGGTGGCCAGAGGGTGGCCAGGAGGGTGGCCAGGAGGGTAACCAGGAGGGTGGCATTGTGGCAGTGGCAAGTCCATGGCAACTGGCAGACCGACGAAGCATACAAAATAACCACAAACCCAAGCTGCACATTATCTATGAATGTGGTTTTTGTTGTGCAGCCTCCGAGTGGGTGGTTTTTTTGGGTGGTGCACCCTCCCTCCACCCTCTTACTCACCCTCACTACCGTTTACCACTTCTATGTACTTTTTTTTTTCTGGTGCAGTTGGCAAGCAAAAATCGCAAAGGGGGCAAAGCCAAAGCGGAAATTGTTGAACAGAACTTAAATCTCAACGAAATTGTTTTTGGCGACAGTTTGTACGGGGCAGTCCTGCACTTAGAGAAAATATTTAATACATTTTTGTTCCAAAAGTACCGGGTATGAATATTAGAAAGAAAAAATAAATGCCAAAAAAGGAGGAGACACAACTCTTCTACTTTAAGTAATTTTTTTCCATCTTTCTATTTTCTTATGTTTCTTGCTTTTCCCATTTTTTTCTCTCTCTGTAAAGGATACTTTTCCGTCCCCTTTCCCCTTTCCCCTCTCTTAACCGGCAATCCCCAGCCTTGTTAGCCGGGCAGCTAAATCGGAATCCGAATCATCGGAATCAGCAGCTGGAGCTCTGCATGTGCAAGTTACAAGCTGCATGTGTGTTTCCCCAAAGCCACCCATCGCCCACCCACCACCCACACCACCCACCACCCACCAGTCATCCCCCCCAACATTGAACCCCACTGCCACGCCCACTACCCGCCTATACAACAGCCCTTTTCGGATTATATCTAGAGTTCCAAAGTCAGGTGCTCTTTCCAGAACGGCCTCCTTTGTTTCGTTTTTTTTTTCGATTTGGGAACTGAATCGGGTTTTCAAAAAAAGAACATCCTGAATTTTTAAAAATTTTCAATAAATGCAGGAAGGATTTTTCGTTGAATTATTTAGAGTTAAAGGCTTACATACGAGATCTTCGGAATTATGAAAAATGGATTGAAAAAACTCTTTCTTTTCAAGGGATTTAAAATTCATCGAGTTGTGTTTTCCAAAACCAAATATTTTCAATATTTGGTATATTTTTAGCCTATTTTTTGTCGAAAATGATTTCGAAAACGCTTAAATTTTAGGTGGCTTTTCCAGTGGGTGGATTCAATGGGTGGTTTGGGGTTTTCCCCCACCGGCACCGACGTTGCAGAGATTTGCTGGCTTGGAAATTGCCCAACAAATTTCTGTTGGCGGGCCACAAACAACGCGACGCACACGGGGAGATGGGCGCGGGGCCTAGGAGGTCCTGGAAAAAGGACATCTATGCATACATCTTCCCTCTGCCGCTGTGTGTGTGTGTGGCCAGATTACTTACTTTTCGAGCGTTAGTCGTTAGTGCCGTTATTTCATAGTTGCCGTCACGCCCCAAACCGCAACTGTCACGCCCCCAAAAAAGTGGGAGGCGGAAGGCGGAGGGCTACTTAGGCGACCAAGCTGCACAAAAGCGCAAAGAGCGCAAAAGCCGTTCATTGATAATGTAAACTCAGCACAAAAATATCTCGTAGGTAGGCCAGGATTTTCCATCCACGGAAAGCTGAATGCGGTGGAAAATTCTGAGTGGGTGGAGTGGGTGGTTGGAAAATTGTGTGTGAAACAGGCCCAGGCCCACAACCGGAGAAAGGGGCAACATTTATGAAGCCCCGTGCAAAGTTTTGGCCAAAAAAAAAAGAGGAGCAAAAAAATGATGTGGCTATATTTAAAGTTTGCCGGGCTTTTGGGCCATAGTTTGGGCACTAGACTGCCTAATACTTTTTCAGTTAACTAACGAAAACTTTTCGCCATATCTATCTATATATACACAGATACGTATATACTTGTATGCATATATGGTGTGCGGTTTGGCCTCGTTGGCTTTTTACGGTTACTAAAAAGGATGCCTAGGATGAGAGTTGACCCACGAAAAGTTGAAGATACTCCTCGCTACTCGTACATACCTGCAATAGAAAGAAGTACAAATTTGAATTAATAAACTTGTAAAAGGAAAAAGGATATCAGAATCAGAAAATGTCAGTTTATATATCGTATAAATCATTAGAGAGATGATATCTTACTTAGAAGAGAGCTTAATCTATAAATTATGAAGAGTTTTACCAAAGAAGAAAGTTTATAAATCATAATCGATAATAATCGATAACCGATATAAAATCTACTTCACAGTGTTGCAAATGCATTTTTTTTATGCTTTTTCTCAAAGCAAACCTCCATTTAAACCCAAGACCCCGCCTTTATTTAAATACAATTCCGGTTCAGTATTATTGGAAGCATTTGGAGAAACCACATTAATTTCTGAAATCCGAAAACCCACCCACTTGGCTTCCATTCTGGTTTCCTTTTCGGTGTTGGGTGTTGGGTGTTGGTTGTTGGGTGTTTCACAAACATTCGACTCATTTAGCACATTGTTCAAACTCGAATATGGAGTGACACAACATCAGAAAGGACTCTTTGGGAAAGTCATGAAAAAAAGACGGAGACTAATAAAGGAGCAGTTGGTAGGAAGCGGCAGGAAATAGGACAACAAGAACACCGTTCCTCCGCCTTGTTTCGGAGGAGTAATTTTGCATAAATTAAGCTTCGACAAGGTCCGGCACAACGGTATCGCTAATTACACCATAATGTCCAAATTTAGAGGCGAAAACAAGAATAACACAAAAAAATAAACTAGGCAAGGGCTCGAACTCGAACTCGGGCTCGGGCTCGGGCTTGGAGTTTCGCCAAAAAAAAGGGTGGGGCCTGCACCAAATTAGCATAATAACCTCTAATCATACAAACGAAAAAATTAAATAACAACAAGAGGGGAGTTGGGCTTTGGGCTTTGTGATGAGGGAGTTGAGAGTTAGGATCGGGATCGGGAATGGATGGAAATATGCTAAGTAGGCACACGACCAAACCGACCAATTTTCGTTGGTTTTCGTTTTTTTTTTTCGTCCCTTTTCAATGTTGAGCACTACAAGCCATTAACGCACATTAGCAGAACTTGGAAATTTATTGGTGTCTCGATTTTTGTAATTCCGAATCCAGAATTCGGGATCGTAAAGTCCGCCAGAGGGTTGGATGGATGCCTCACCCTTCGATACAAAAAATCAACAAAAGCCCGCGAAGGGGGTTGTCCTCCTATTTTTTGTGTGAAAGTGAGCGTGAATCGAAGTGGATTAGGGATTATTAGGGATATTTTCTGCAGAACAGTGGTGTGCGATTTCAGATAGATTATAAAATTATCTACGCTTTTTCATTTCAGAAACTTTCTTTTTTGAAATTTGTAAAAGCAGTTCTTTATGGCATTTTTAGTTTCAAAATAAACTGATTTTTCAAAGAATATGTTTATGAATCAATGATTTTAAGCAATAGTTATAGGAAAACCATGAATAGAACAAAAAAATCCTATTTGGGAGATGAAAAAACCGGTGACGAACGCCCTTTGTCTGCTAAACATTTTTGAGATACATTTTGGTGACGAATCTAAGTCGTAATAATTAATTTTACATTTTAAAGGAGTAATTCGGAATGTTCGATTTTCGTATTCTTAAGAATGATAGGATCCCAAAACTTAAGGCGAGTTTTGTAATCATTTTTTTTATATAAATCTTCCATATAGTTTCTTCCTTTTACCACGTTTTTTTCCAACTCCTTTTTAAATATTAAAATTTAATTCTGTAATTACATTCCGGAAGAAGGGGATTTTCGTCGGCTAACAAATTACTTTCACACCACTGTCTGACATTTACAGATTGTAGAATGATTTTGCTAATTTGTTTGCCCGCCCGTACAATGTGTTGCCCGTGTTGTGTGTTTTTGGCTGTCCTGTCCGAGTAACCCTTAACCCCTAACCTCCTTGGCCTCCTTGGCCTCGTACCCCTTCCTATATCCTTCTACCCAGAAACAGAAACAGCTGCATTTAGGATGTGCCAGAGGCAAGGCACTTGGTTAAAGGCACACGTGCGAAATCGCTCAAGCCAAATGCAGTTAGCCGGAGAGCCACAGCATTCTCCATTCTCCATTCTCCGTTCCGGCCACAGCAGCACACAGCACACAGCACACGTGCACACGGCGAGAATGCAATACAAAATGAATATTTCAGCAGGCCATGGCATAGCCGGGCAGGATAAGGATCAAGGATAACGCAAGGAGTGCTCAAATCAACGCTAGCCCATAAGAAGAAAATTGCATTTCGCATTTATCCAAATGTTCCCCTTTTTTTCGTATTTTCGTATTTTTTTGTGTTGTTCACCCCCTAAGAGGTCCTTTTAACCCCTCAAAGCTACACTCCCCCTCGCATAGCGGTACAAACATTTAGCTCGTGTTTAACCCTCGGCTCAGTTAACAGTTAACAGCTGAGAAAGCGAAGAAGAGAAGAGGGAAGAAGAATTGTGGGGGAGAAAGAAGAGAGGCTACCCAAGACAGAAGAAAAAGGGTTAATAAAGCCAAAAAAAAGAGAAGAAAGTACGGAAAAGAAACGGTAATTCAACAGCAGGCATTGCTCCGAAGGGGGCTCTCGCGTACCTTAACCCTAAAAAAAACTAAAAAATAAATATAAAATAGAATATAAACCAGCACGGGTCACGACGCGAACCCCAGAGGGTCTTCTCTTCCGGGGTTACTAGGGGCCCTCGACTCAGGGTTCGTTGGCCAAAAGGCACCTGTTGTCTCGAGAATAATTAAAACGGAAAGGAATCCTCTTTTTTCGACTGTCAAAATAATGATCGACATCATCAGAAAGACTCTATTTGGTTTAATTTGAAAGAATATTGAGGTTAGGTAATAAATTCTGAGTTCCTTAACACTAATTAACAATTCTTTTTACGATATACTAAAACTATTTTCAAAAACAAGAAATATCGAAAAAATACCTATCGATTTTTATTCTTTTGATGTTGATTCGATAACAAAAATGCTCAATTTCTATCGAAATTCTGAGATCCTTAACACTAGTTTCCATTTATTTTTACAATATACTAAAATTATATTCAAAAACAGCATTTATCGGAAAAAGAACTATCGATTTTTTTTATTATAATTCGCATTCGATAACAAAAATTATCGATTTTAATTAAAAACTTTAACCTCAAATTATTAAACTTTAAGAATATGAAAAGTACTTTGATTTGGAAAATAAAATAACGACTCTATAAAAATAATTAACTCTTTTTTTTATTTTAAAATTTAAAATTTAACTGTATTTTGTAACTGGAACTACCTAGTTAGGGATATTTTTTTATCGTTCCATCTTTCCATAGGTTCCATTTTGGCCCCTTTATCCATTTTTCTCCATTTTTTTCCCTTTTTTTTCCATTTTTCCGTAGTTTAATATTTTTTTTTTATTTTTTTGTTTGCCCCCCCGCGCTTTAACCCCAACCCTTGGCCTTCTGTTCCACTTTGTGTGCGCTGCAATTCCGTTATTTATGCGCGGCCCGTTTCCACATATCCCGATATATATTCTTTTATATTATTATTATTATTCTTATGAGGCAACTCCTGCTGTTCCCAGTTCCCTGTGCCCTGTGCCCTGTGCCCTGTGTCCTGTGTCCTGCTCCTGTTACTATACTGTTGTTTCTTACTGCCACGGCTGTCGTTACTGCTGCTGTTTTTTATTTTCCATTTTTTTATATTTTGTTTTCTTTTTTCCCAGAATTTTGTACCCGCTTTCGTTTTGTTTGCGCCCCATTTGGCTGTTTGTATTCATTTCGAATCTTCATTGCCTTTGTTTTACAACAATTGCATGCCACATTGCTCCTGCTGCTGCTTCTGTCTTTGCTTTTGCTTCTGCTTTTGCTTTTTCCAATACCCTTTAAAAATGTTATCAGAAATGGAAAAGAGTATCCAAGTTTTGGGTAAAACATCTATACTAACATCTTATACTTTATGCGTTGCTTTTATTTTCTCTCTTTGGGTAAAAAAAAATAATTTTTAAACTTTTCAAAATATATAAAAGTTCTTGCGTCACTAAAACTAATATTTAATAGTTTATTCAATGCTTTTATCTTCTTGTTTTGGGTAAACAAGTAATTTTTATATATTATATATTTTAATAATTTAATAGAAATGGATAAAGGATTCTTAGAACCGAGGATTTTTGTTATTATTATAAATCGAAATCAAGAGAACAAAAATCGATAGTTATTTTTCCGATAATTTTTTGTTTTTAAAACTAATATTAGTATATCGTAGTAAAAAAGTAATTATTATATTGTACTTTCTAATAAATTAACAATTTCTTTCGTCACCAAAAATGGATATCAATTTAAAGTTTATATACAGTTGCTTGTGAGTTCGTCACCGAAATTAGGGTTTCATTTTCTTTAATTTCTTGTACCTTTTAAGTAATTAATCTTTCTTTTTAAAACTATGACTGAAATTTAAATTGTTAGTCACTGTTTTTATGCCCTGATAAAAGTTTTTGTATTCTATATATTTTTGGTGTAACTTTTACCAGCGTTTTTGCGATTTTTTCCCTTTTTAAATTCCCAAAATTTTAAAGTTAAAAATTGTGGCATATAATTCCGAGACATTAAACCCAGAAATTATTCTTAAATTTCTATCCCTCAAAGTTCTTCAATCTTAAAATATATATTTTTCCCTCTTGCAGATGGAAATTAAATCTTAAATTTCGTTTTCAATAAATTATTTTTGTCCAATAAAGAGTATTTCCTAATTCGGTTATCCTTTTCCATTTTTATTTCTGTTATTTTTGGTGCTTTGCTAAACTCAGCATTTAATTTTAGTTGGCCCAAAGGGTTGAGCAGCCGACGTCGACGACTAGGAGGACGCCAGAACGACAGGACGACAAGGACGAGGAGCAGGACGACAGTCAGTTTCGGTTCTCTTCAGTTAGTTCGCCTTTCGAGTGCGGATTGTGTGGGGATGTGTGGATGTTTTTAGGGTAAAACGCTTTGCATTTTATTTTATTTCTCGTTCTCGTACTCCTTGTTTGCCACAATAAAAAGGGTGAATTTTTATATATTTTGCCATAAGTTTTTATGGCTTCCGTGTGTGGCGGCTGTCGGGATCTGTCCCTCTGTCCGTCTGTCCGTCCGTTAACCCTATTCTAGGCTACAGAGTGAAAAAAAAAGACATCTGCTCTAAAAATAAATATTAAAACTGAAGAACATCTAAATCATGATGATGTCCTTTTGAGTATTTTCCAAATTTGTTTTCGTGCAATGCCTTTCCCGACATATTTTCTGGCCAAAAGTTAGTCCAGTCAGTCAGACGTTGGAGGCGTTGATTGGCAGAAGGGGGCGTAACTTGCGGTGTGTCCATCATGACGCGCCTTTACACTTAAATGTTTGGAAAAGTTCTCTGTCTTCTTTCTGGCAGAAAATTTCCTCCTTTCCTCCTTGTTTTGCACTTTTAATTCGGTTTATTTGAGCACAATTTATGAGTGTCTGTGTGTGTTTAGATTTTAATCTACTTTTTCCCGCTGCAGCTGCAAAAAACTTTTAGCCCCGTACGAGCCCGTACACCCCAACACAAAAAACTAACCAAAAACGAGCTATGGTAACACCCGTACACCCGTACGGGAGACTCTGTTTTTTTTGGTGCATCAAAATTAAGCAAAAAAGTGAAGAACCTTTTGGTCGGTACACTTTTTGTTGAACATTTTCCGGGGGAGAACTACTCCTAATTGGATAACAAATTTCGAATGTAATTTGATGGCCTCACAGAGGAGTCAAAGGGATATCAGCAGGCAACCTATCCTTTATCCTTGGGTGTCTCGCAGTTTTAAAGCTAGAGCTTTTGGGTAGAGATCGGTGGAATATATGGTAACCCATAGTTCCAGCTTGTCTTTCTTCTTGCAAGCAAACGCTTTGCAAATAATTAATAAAACAGCAATGGAAGTAATGGCTTAACCATTAATTTAGTGGCCAACTCCGACGATTGCCCACCCATAGAGGGAATTCATATTCAAAACGTGCCTGGCATCGATGGCATTGGCAATTGCAGAAATTTTTACGACTCCTTCGGGCAAAAGGGCAATGCAAAGTGCATATTGCCATTGCCTCTGTGATTCCGGCGACTTTTAAATTTCATTCAAGTATTCTTTGAATTTTTTTGTTCTGCCATTCAATAATTTCTTTAATTTTTCTCCCCATTTTTCATTACTTGGTTTTTTCACTGTAATTAAACAGAAGATTGTGCAAAAATGGAAGGATGGGAGATGGGAATTATGTGCTCGCTCAATTAGCAATGCCGAACATTTTTCACATCCTTATTAAGAGAGCTGCTGCTGCTGCTGCTGCTTCGCCTCCTTTCTTCTTAAGACTCTTTTGTTGGCGGATTTTCCGCTTGCCATATAAATTAATTTTCAAAAAAAGAATACAAAAAAGAGGAAACAGGAACAGGGCATCGGGCATCAGACATCGGACATCGAAATCCCTACCGATTGTTTGATATCGCGGGGGGAGTGGCCACCGCCCAGTGCGTTTTATTGGCTATATCCAGAAGAAGAGGGAAAACAGTCCGAGAATAAAATGAAAAACAACATGAAACAGCCCGCATCTGACACATCATAACCATAAAACGTTTTCGATTCCAACTCCAACTCCAAAACAGAAACTGAATCCAAATTCCAACGAAAACGCCCATTGAATTTCTTTCGTTTTATATGCAAATTGAAAATGAATTCCAGTTTATATATTCTTTGGCTCTAATCATCGAAATGAACGGCTCTGTGGGCTTTACGGAATGCCCCATAAAAATCCCATCTTACTTGACTTTGAAATTTAATATTTTCGGTGCGATGGAACATCACCTTTCACCTTTAAACGCATTTGACCCGCGGCTCCGACTACGAAATTGGCTAATTAGAGAGGGAAACCCTTTTATTTCAAGTATTAAGTTCACAGCCGTACTTGAATAAATCAAATTCCATGTCAATTTTAATTGCAATTTAATGATAAACGATGTCCGAAAGCCGCGGCCTCTTTACAAAAGGGTTAAGTTTTCCAGGAGGTTGGATGGGTTGGATGGGTGGTGTTTTTCCTCAATCAATAAATGCGGGTGGGTGGTCGTTCCTTAACCCTCTCAGCCCTCCCTCTCTTTGTTGCGTTTTAATTCTCCATTGCTGATTGAATGGCGAGACCAATGAATTCCCAGCGGAGCTCAGACATCGACTGTCGAAGAATTATGAGAGAATAAATTCCCATTCCCATTCCGATTCCGATTCCGATTCCGATTGCACATTGCAATTGGATCTAAGAACTCGCCCGCCCCGCCTTCTCATCCTCCTTTCACGGGTTTATTAATTCAATTAAGCTCTTCAAGCTCTTTCAATTTCAACTTCAGTTTCAATAATCATGCAACACGAAAGTGCTGAGTAAAAAAAAAGACCAAATTGATGGCAATTAATTGAATTATTGATGAAAAATTAAGCTATCGATTTTATTTTTGATAGCTATTGTCGATATTTCTCAATCTCTTCTTCATAAAATATCGATTAAATCGATAAATTCATCGTTCTCCGACATTCTTTTACATATTTATGGATTTTCTATTCCTTAAAATTGGTTTAATTTTTATTAAAATTTAATTTAATATCGATTAACGATTAAATCGATCGAATCCACCTCCATTTTTTGCTGCATCGATTACAGGAGTTCTAAAAGAGTTCCTAATAGATCGAGGCATATTTTTTGATGTTACAAAAACCTGTCGGAAAAGCAATTCCCCGCCACACAAAAAGCAGGTCAAAATTTCCAATCTGGCCCACACACCCAATGCCAAATCTCTTTAATCACATTAAGCTAAGAGGTCTGCTCATCAACCACCATCGGGGTATAGAAAATATAGAAAAGTAGAGGTATTACCGAAGGTGGGGGCATCCCAAAAAAAAAAAAAAAAACCAACATACAACAGAAAAGTTTCTTTTGATTTTGTTTTTTTTTTGTTTTGTTTTTTGAAAAGCCTCGGCACACAGGTGGGCTCGATGCTTGTTGAAAGCTGTTGTCGACGCAAAAGTTGCCTTCAGTTGCCTTCATTATGGACATTACCGAAATGATGATGATCAGCATCAGCGCCATCTTCATCATCGTAATCGCAATCGCAATCGTAATCGTAATCATCGAGTTCATTGTGGTGCGATGTGGTCTGTGAGCCTATCACGTACATTCGCCATCAATAACGCGACGATTTAACTTGTCTCGTTCTGGGCCCGGGCACGTAGTAGTTCGCCAGTAGGTTGCCCCTTGGCCCTGAGGAAAGTCTCCACCCTCGAACCACCTAGTCACCACTCACTCAACCCCGATGCCCCAACCCCTCCTGGCAGCGCCAGCACGTCCGTGGCCCATACACGTGGCTCTGGACTAAGCCCCTTCCTCCTACACTGCCACAAAACCAATAAATAAATAAACTAAAGCAGGTGGATCAGGCGGAGGATCAGGAAAAAAGTCTTGGAAAAGCGAATTATAAACGATTCTAAACTGTACAAGCATTAGTTTAATTATTTTTATTTATTTGATCAAAAATGCGAAAGAAAATATTTCAAATCATTCGAAGATTGAGGTTTATAAATGGATTTATTTACTTTTGAAGTATACGGGTGTTTCTATCGTAAAGATTTGTTTCTTTCCAAGATCAAATGATCTTTTTAGTCTCATTTTTTGTTCCATATCAAAGACTCTTTCTAACATGAAACTGACAGTCCATATCCGGTACTTCTTACAAATAAAATTGTAAAACTTTTATGAAACAAAATACTTTTAACAACAAAAAAATCACATTTCTCCTTTCAGAACATACTTGAGTACACAAAACACCTTACTGAGTTAGTGACAATGCATACCCGGTACTTCTAATAAAAAACCACCTTCCCGAGTAAATAATAATGCATACCCGATACTTTCAAGCTATTCTTTATATTAAAGCTTTACTTAACTCCCCAAAATCCCTGCTATTGCTACACATTTCCTCCAAGTGTGTTTTTTTTTAGGGAATCGCTGATGTTTATTCCTGCTTTGTTTATCGATATAAATATTGGCAACTTTCTCACATTTCGACCTGGCACGTAACGCCGTCACAGACAGTCAACCGTAAGCACAAGCCCACCCGCTGGGAGGGAGTACCACCTCCAGGAGCACCTCCACCCCCAGGAGCACCGCCAGCACCCACCCGGAGGGTAAACCTTCGGTCTACAAATCCACTTAGCTGCTAATTGGCGGCAAATCAGCTGGCTAAAGCCTGTTTCTTCTGTTTTCTTCTCGAATCTCAATCTGTATCGGTGTACCATTGTATCTATGTATCTTTGTATCCGTGTATCTTTGTATCTTTTAAGCCAGTGAGGAATCGCATCACGTGCAGTATCTGGTTTTTATTTCCCTTGTCTATATGTACACGTTTTTTTTAAGAGTGTTTGTTTCTGTCCAAATCCATTTGAGGAAAGAGCTGGCTTCGCTTTTATTTTTGCCGTTTTTTGTTGGCGTTTTTTTGCGTTTTGTTGCCTTTGCGAAGGCTTTAAAGCTAAACCGGAAAAATCAGGAGGTCCCGAGAAGGGTGGCCGGGACAGGAACAGGGACAGGGCTACGTGGTCGCGGCTTTTGGGCGCCTGGGTTTTCGTATTTTTTGTATTTTTTGTTCTCTGTTGCGTTGCCTGTGTTTTGTGGTCACTTTTTGGCCGTCTGTGATGGTCGTAAAAATACCCAAGAGATGTCGAAGGCATGTTGCAAATTTCAAGCTCAAGTCGGAATGGCAGCCAAAGTCTGTTCTCCTATATATACATATATACGAGACTAAATCGTGTGTGTGCACAAAACACAAAAAAAAAACAGATAAAACTTGCCTGTTTGGACTTGAAATGGTCAAAATGTGGACATTGTTTGTGGCTGTCTCTTTCTTGGAGTGGAAAACAAGTCTCGAGGAGGCCTTGGCTGCGATCTCAAGAAGGTATTCTATCACTAATTTCCTCGAGCCATCTTTTCAAGTCAATCTAGTGGAATTTTGAAGTACAACTTCGAAACCCAAACCAACCCAACCCAACCCAACCCATCCAGCAGCTGCACTTCCTATTCCATCCAATCCCTCTATCACTTGCACGCACTCTCAAAAATTCCAGCTTTTCTTTTACTTTTTCCTCTCAGTTTTCTCTGTTTTCTGCTTTTTTGTTCGTTTTTTTTTGGAAAAGTTTGCGTTTTAGCTTTAGCCAGATTTATGTTTTCCTGCTTGCGTTTGCAGAATTGTTTTCGGAAGTTTTTTGTGCAGCATCATGGCACTCGCACACACACACTCGGAAAGTTCTTAAAAAGATGTAACAAAAAGGAGCAAAAAGGAGGAAAAAAGTATCAAAAAAGTAGCAAAAAATTACCAAAAAAAAATGCAAAAAAGTAGCTAAAAAGAAGCAAAAAATAAGACTTGGCGAGGGCGAGTGAGGTGACCGCAAAATATGTTCAGTAGCATTGATGCGCCTTTTGACCCACGACCTCTGACTTTGACACTGAAAGTGGATCTGCATGGGAGACCAAAGCCTGATTAGCCACCGAAATACACTCGAAAAAAACAGATAGACGCTGGCTTGTTATATTTCACGGCCAATTAAAAGCCAAAAACATGGATTTTTCCAATATCCGAAACCCAATTAGAGGTCTTGTAGTGTTGAGAAAAAACTTCGAGTTCCGAATTCCCTCGCAAAGCCCCAGGGGTTGAGACCCAATTTTACTTTCGCCTTCACCTTTAGCTCCGTTCCCGTCCAATTAGTACTTCAGATCCTTGTAGTTTATGTTCTATTCGATTCAGAGCTCCAGCTCCAGCTTCAGCTCTGAGTTTACCTGGCCCCCAGGGGGAAATCGCATCTAACATGGAATCGGACATCATTAGCAGGGTGTGTGGTGGGTGAGTATAAGATTTAAGGACATCCATCGAAAGTGGAAGGACCCGCAGGCAGATGAGGTGACCAAAAGGAGTCTCAGACTGCAATTGAGATGGGTGCCAAATGAGAGAGTAACACAAGAGGTCCTTCACTCGAGAAGACCCCAACAAACAACAAGATGTCATATCATATCCGAACAGGACTTTGTCTCTCCTTTTGTTCCGCTGGCCATTTTGTTTCATTGGACTTTTGGTTTTCGTTTTCGTTTTGGTTTTGTTTTTGTCCTTGTTTGGCGTCTCTGTGAGCCCGCATTAATCAAAGGTCTTTGGGTTAATGTCTCCCAGCCGGCTGACGGGATGATATCTTTATAAATACACTAGAGGTGGGTTAACTAGAAGCGGGAATTCCATAAATATTAGACAGGAAACTGAAAAAAGTGCTTCTCAAAGGGTGAAGGTTGTTGTTTTCTCTCATATTTGTATGATACCCGGTACTCGGTACACGGATTCCGTAAAGATTAAAGGTCAAGGCCCAAAGACTAGACAGTTTTAAAAGTCTAAATGGGAAGTAAGAGGTTTCTAAAGCATAAATGATGTTAAATATAACAGTTTAAGCTAAAATATATGATACCCGGTACTCCTTTACCTTCTTTTTTAACGATAAAGGTGAGTTCTCTGAGTAGAATATATTTGTTTTAACAAATTCTATCTTTAGATTGATAGATACATTGATAGATACAGGTTTAAGAATCGTATACGATACCCGGTACCCCTGAAAATTGTTTTTTAAGAAAGAACAGGTTGCGCCTCCACTAAAAAGCCTCTACAACTCCCAACTATTTCCACTTTTTATGTAAAAGTCAACAACATCCGGTAGTTGAATTGTGAACCTCGAACCTCCCTCGACCTATTACTCTACCCTCGACTGTGACATCGCATTTATACCCTACTAAGCGCCTGTTAATGACGCAATTTCCGCAAAACGTAATACCCGAAGCCGAGAGCCCTTTGACAACCTTTTGAGGGTCAGCTGCGATGGCCAACTTCTTGTAGTTTTGTTCTTACGGCTAATTAGCTTAGCGCATTTAAATCGCCCGTTCATCGCTCATTTCTATGGCATCCGAACCTCCAACCTCTCTACCATTCTATATCTACCATACGTATCTCCGATTCGCAGCAATTTCTCCCTCTCCTGGGTTTGTCCCAGCCCGGAGAAACGGCAGTCAGTCAATAAATAAAATAGGGGTTAGAGCCCAGGAAACTGAGGAGTTGTGCTTCGACAAGCCACAACAACTCCGGCATAATCAAGGAGGTTAAACCGGGCCCAGCAGGCGTGGCACATCCTTGAAAGGATCCCAATCCCAATCCCAGTCCCAAACCTAGACTCAGACCGAGACAATTCCGAGCCATTACACTGAGAAATGTGACACAATTTGAATAACATTTAAAATACAAAATTGAGCATCCATTTCGGTTTTCGTTTTCGGATTGAGAGTCCCCTGGAGAAGGATTGGGGTTGGAGTTGGGGTTGGGGTTGGGGTTGGGGTTGGGGTTTTCCTTGATGGATTTTCCAGAGGCCCCCCCCCCCTTTTTCCTTGTCTTGTCTTGTATTTTTGTTTCGTTTCAGTTTTGTTTCTTTGTCTAAATTGCGTAAATTATTGGCATATGTTGTCTTCGCAGTCCTGTCGAGGCAATGAAACATTTTTAACCCTTTTCCTCGCAGACATCGCTGGCACTGACAGGGCCCAGAGGCGGGCCAACTAGAGGGGTTCGCTTATTGGGACGGAGACGGGGAAATTGGACGAATAGCTGGGAAAATGTCGATGTCGGCCTGGCATTTTCATTCTATTCCGCTGGCCCTTTTTGTCTTTCCCCTTTTCAGTTTTCTTCAATGTTTGGAGCTGCGGCCCCTTTCCTCTTTTCGGCGCCCCTGTCTGGCTGCCAGTTGCCTGTCATTTATCCCCACTTTGGGTTCAGTTTGGACTTGGACTTGCCACTTCCCCCCATTTCTTTTTTTTTTTTTTTTTATCATTTATGGCCGTCGTTCTTTGGCTTTTTATGTGCGCTATTTCGCGAAGTAGAACAATAGCCGAGTCCCGAGTCCTGAATCCTGGTCTCCTACTTCATCTTCATGTGCTTTTGTTACAACAGAAACAGATATCCAGTCCAGGGGACTCCAGACTGTCCTTCACCAGTAGAGCCACTAGCCTCACACTTGGGGCTAGTCTTGGGGTCTTGGGGTATCCTTTCGGTATCCTTTCGCCCGCGCTACTTTATTGTCTTGCCAAAAGAAATAGACTTTTAATATACTTGGCCATTCAGAGCACAAAACATGAAGCCCTTCCAGGGAAAACTGCTTTATCCTTCCCCCCAGTCGCTCGTCTCGCCAGTCGCTCTACAATGCCAACTAAAAAGTAAAAAAGTGAACGAAAAAATAAACGAAAAAACGAACTCAAATTGAAACCCAGAAAACAGAAAATGAATAAAAGAGCGAAGAACGAGTAGAGTGTGGAAATATTAGGCGATTTTGCCAGTTCATTGACTCTGGCACAACAATAGTTTGAAGTTTGTCTGCCAAAATATGAGAGTTTCGAATGGAAGTTTCATTAGAGGAAAGCGACTTGCGAGTTTATTGAGCCGAAAAGTTCCCAACTTGGTGTTTAACCAATTTAAGTAGAAGACAAACAAACTTACACCACAAATCCCCAGATCCAGATCCAGATCCAGATCCAGATCCAGATCCAGATCCAGAGCCAGATCCAAGCAAATCGAAATGTAATTTGAGGCGAACTTTGATTTAGAATCTAGCAGGCCTGGATCTAGTGTCAGATTGAATGGCTTTCGAGCGTTTGGAGTTTTCTCATTCGACACACAACACGACGTTGGGGCAGAACACGAAAGGTAAAAATTCCGGTAAAAACCCAGATCCATGAACGATCCAAAACGCCAAGAGCGCCGAGCGACCGAGGATTCCCAGTACAGGAAAGTCAACGTTCCTAAAAGAGAACCTCCTGCTCAGGACTCAATTCTAAAAAAAAATAGTCCAGGAAACCCGAAACCCGAACATGGCCGAGAAGAAACCCGCCGAAGACAAGGCCAAGAACCAGAAACCAACCCCCAGCACCTCAGGGGCCAAGCGATCAGGGAGTCCGAAGTCGGGGAAGAAGGAGGGCGATCCTGCCAAGAATGTTCAGGTCGTGGCGAGCACCTCGACCTCAAGCCAGGCGGCCCGGGTGGCCGAGCAAGCCCGCAAGCAGGAGCAACACAATGCCACGTTTGCGAAGCTCTTCGCCACCTTGGAGGGAGAGCAGAAGAAGCTCAAGGAGCTGGAGGCGCGCCGGATGAAGCTCACCGAGGAGATGAAGAATCTGCGCGAACTCCTGCTCAAGGAGAATCAGAGACTCAAGACGACGGTGGCCCCACTGCTGAATCCTCCGGTGATGCCCAGCACTAGTGCCAGCGCTTCCAAGTCGGGCGTGTCCAATCCCGTCCTGCGAAAGCCTATCCCCAGCCCAGCTGCGCCCAAGCCCAAAGGTATCCTCAATTTCCATTCCAGGCCTGTGGCGCCCGATCCCGCTGCCCATCCCGATGTGCCCGATCCCACGCCCAGTCCAGCTACGCCCAACTTTACCCCCAATCCACCCGGGCCGAAGCCCAATCCCAATCCAGTTGTGCCCATTCCTGTTCCCAATCCAACTCTGGCGACGCCCACCTCCAATCCAGCGGCTCCTGCCCCATCCAGAGGGGGTTCTCAGGAGAATCAAAGGATGACCGACATCCAGCCAGTCCCCTCAATCCTGAAGAAAGCCTCTACCACCCCGACGACGCCGGAGGAGCCAGGTGCTCCGAAGACCGCCAGCATCAACGTCAGGCCGCGGGCCAGTAGTGCCGGAAGTATTCAGAAGAAGTCTACCAGGGGAAGGATGCAAAAACGAAACCATAACAAGAACAGGATGACGTCAAGTAAGTTTCAAGTCCTACAAAGCAGTTCTATATCCTCGTTATAAAACCATAATCTTTCCAGGAAATGTCGCCTCTAAACGCGAAGAAATGCAAACCCTGGGCGAAGACTCAGCTGGAATGTCCACCACCCTGCAAACCCTTGAGAACCGGCAGAGTTCGTATCCTAACATGGAAGCTCCCCGCGAGGATCTCGACGAAGTCCTTGTGTCCCTGCCGGCGCTGTTCACCTTCTTAGACGCCCAACTGGAGCAGGAGCCACCTCTGTTCTCGACCGAGTCCCAGGATGAGAGTCCAGACTCCACGAATCTGGACAATCACAATGCGAGCGAATCGGTTATGGCGACTGTGGTTGTCGTTTCGGAACCAGGACTTGACGATGACTACAAGCCGGACGCCAAGTCACTGCTCGACGATCTGCTGGGGGAAAACGAGGCTCCGCATCCTAGAGAGGCAGCTCCATTGGCTCTAAATCTGACAGAATGCGCAGGGACATCCATAGAGGCTCCGGAATTGGTGGAGGTATCACTAGAAGCCACTGGGTTGTCGATGGAAGTTCCAGAGCTAACCGACTGCTCGGAGGTTGTGGAGGAGTCCGAGCAACAGGAAGAGGGCCTTTAGGGGTTTCCAGACATCTAGATCTGGATCTGGATCTGGATCTGGATTGTTTTTTCGTATACATTTAAATTGACCAAAGATAAATACACACGACCGAAACACTCCAATTTTTGAGGCTTAATTGTGATTTATGTTGTGGAAGCTAAAGCCGAAGCCAGTAGCCATGTAGCTCATTATTTTGTGTAAAAAGTCGGAGAAGGACGTGGCATGGCTTTCCATAAAGTCAAAGGACCCCAAAGTTCGCCTATCACACAACTGAATCCATCAAAATTCTGGCAAAATATTTGCTTCGAGAAGGAGGAGGAGGAGGAGCAACCTCGTGTCTGTATTTTCTTGCCTTTTCTCGTTTTTTTTTTTTTCTGTTTCTTTGTCCTTATTCAATTTTCTGACCCTTGGAGGCCTCGTGTGGGGACGGGCCAGAAGTCCTGGGGGCCGGTCTGGAGTCCTTCCACTCTCGACATCCATTTCAAAACAAATTAGTTGCCAACTGTCCGAAACAAATGTTGTCTAACGAGCAAAATCGAGTTGTCTCATAAGAATACACATCAACTACAATACAATATACATAGCGGAGAGTGAGGATGTATGATATATGTCACCCGCCACCGCCACCATCCGGACTTCTATTCCACATAAATCTCTTTTTGGAAATGTGTATGGTATTATTTGTTTGTCCCGAGACGGAGCTACGATACGAAACGGAGCCAAGCTCAGCATTTCAATCACCGAAAAGTGCGGAGCTGGAGCGGCGGGAACAAAGGAAGGAAACGAAACGAAACGAAACGAGAACAGGACGAGCTCATCAGAAAATGTTTGCCAGGCTATGATTGGACTGGGTCAAGAGGTTACTTTGCCATATTTTCTTCAATATTTCTCCGTCTCCGAATTGCACTTGAAGAAGGAAAAACTAAACTTGCAAGTCTCGGAGAACCTGGAAAACTGGTAACTGAAAACTGAAAACTGAAAACTGAAAACCGACAACCGACAACCGAAAACTAAAAACTGAAAACTGAAACTCAACTAAGCCAAACCGAAAACTAAACAAGTTTCTGGCAACCACCTGACCCACACGAGTACACAAATTACGTATACGACTAGTGGGTGGGTGGCCTCAGTGGGTGGGCAATGCGTTCGTTCTTTTCTTCCCCACTTCTCCTCTCGTTACTGTTGTTGTTTGTTTTCAAGTAGGTCATTAGAGAGGCCTTCCTCCTCCGCCACCAGGCCATGAGTTTACCATTTCACCATCTGCTCCGCCAGCTACTTGAATTATTAAATTCGCCATCCCCGGGCCCTGGGGGCCACCAAGGTCTGCAGTTGAGTTGAGTTCCCTCCAAACAAGTCCAAAAAAATATGGATGTTTACTGAAAAATATATATCTGCCAGGACTTACCTTAAAGTTGGGAAAAAAAGAAAGATATATTTCAACATTCAAACTAAATTAATTTACATTCTTAGTATATTTTTCATTGATAAAACCCACTCTCTCTCTCTGTGTTTTTTTTAACAATTTAAGTCTCCGGCCTCGTCCTGCCCCCCTCCGGCTTGGTAGTCCCATAAAAAGTAATTGGAATTTTCATTTAATATAAAAGCGGAGCGAATGCTGCCAGCGGAACACAATCTAACCCACTTCGCAGTTTGAAATCGCACAACCAAAAACTATGCATATAAACGGGGGCACTGATGTCCTTAACTAGTGCAGGCCAGGGAGCCGAGAGGGGAAAAGGATACAATGTAGCCAGTGAAGCATCCTCATATATGGATATGTGTATCCTTCCCCGCACAGGCTCGGCTCGCTGCTCATAAAACTCACTCAAGTAAAAGTACGAATGGTTTTCGATATGAAATGCATGAAACTGACAGGCAAAACATATTGCGCCGAAACCCTCCTGCCACGCCCACACCGACTCCAACTTCCTCTGCTGTTGTTGTTGTTGTTGTTGTTGTTGTTGTCTCTTCCACCCACTACAAAAATAATGCACTATTTATATTTATTTTGGTTTTCCAGAAGCTCAATAACGAAAAGGACTTTTTCGGGTTTTTTCGGAGCTTTAAAGGAAAGAAATAAGGTTTTTTTTGCTAAAAATCCCTTTTGTTTCATAAAATATTCATACCTGCTACTTGTTGCGTGTTTTTTAAAGTTTAGTATTTTTTTAGTATTTATTTTAGTATTTTTTTTTAGTATTTTTTTTAGTATTTTTTTTATATAAACCCCCTTTTCTCTCTGTGTTGTAATAGCAGTAGCCTGTTGTATCAGTTGGCTGACTGTTGGTTACCACTTGGCCGATGTGGCTCCTCTTACTCGTCCTGGGTCCTGCCTCCTCCTTGAAGCTCCTCCATCTGTGTGCTCTCGTTAGCCCTCCACCCCCTTGGGGCATTGTTGTGGGCTATATCTGCATTCGTATACAATCTATATATATATATATATATCTCCGAGAGAGAACTCTGCACCTCTCGCCTGTCTATTTGTTCAGATATGAAAATGCATATCGTACACTCGACTCCCGCCGCTTTATATGGGACATTTCTTCATCCTGCGCCCTTCTCTGTTTCTACTTTAAAAACTCTGTAATGTAACTCTGTATATGCCACATATGTGTGGCAGGATGGATGCAAAAAAATTGAGAAAAAAATGGGGAAAAAAACGTAGAGAAGGAGCAGCTACTCATCGAGGCGTGCGTTTATTGCAATTGTGTTCCAGTTTCTTGCGTTTGAATTGCCGATGATTGCAAGAGCGGAGTTAAAAAACAAAAAACAAAAAAAATAAACATAAAAAACAGAATCCGAACAAAGCAACACCTTAAGGTGACGTTTTGTAAAATGAAACCATTTTTGTTTGCATTTTTTTGTGCCAGCTTCAGCGAAGAGAGCTCGGTGAAAGGGTGTTTTATTGTTGTTTCCCCACAAAAGCCATTGGCTTTTAATTACTGGTAATATTTGCCACTTTAGATGGAAGATATTTCCAGTGTTTACTGTAATTATACCCGGTACTTCAGGGGGGTTGGGTTTATATATTGTATTTCTTTTAAAGTTTAAGTGCAGGGTGAAAGGAAAAAGAGTTTTGTTTGTTTTTAATACGAAATAACACATATTTTTAAAATGAACTGAGTATCGGGTATAAATACTACGGAGAAACTTAATCCTAACCGGGGTATTGATATTTTCAATCTATTTTCCCCGGGTGACTATAGGTGGACTGAGTATCGGGTATAAACACTATTGAGATCCTAATCCGGGCTTCGGTATTTTGAGTATAATTTCCCTCACTTTGTTGTCTATCTCAGAAGTAATACTGTCATGAATGGAATATTCTGGGTTAATTTTAAGTTTAACTCTTTAACCTCATACTTAGTATTCGTATTTTAGAAACCAGAGTCCATCTCTAATGGTAACGGGTATAAATACTATCGGGAAAATGAATCCTAACTCTGGTATCGAAGTTTTTGACGAATCGTAATCAAAGTTCCCTATTTTTGTATCCATTTAAAAAGTAATACTATGAGGAATGGATAGCTGTGGGTTAATTTGAAGTAACATTTTGTATACTTCATACTTATCGCTAATTTTGAAGAAACTAGAGATGGACTATGAAACGGGTATACAACGGGTTTTTATATTTTTAGACTAATATTTCCCTTTTTGTTCTTCTTTTAAGAAGTAATACTCTCAGAAATGGAATATTGTGGGTTAATTTGTATTTAAAATTGTTAAACCTCTTACTGAAAGCTCTTTGAAACAAGAGATGGGTGTTGGTGGAAGGTTAGTATCGGGTATCGTACTATTTAAAAACTTGCTTCTTATTGTCTTTTTGTTTAATATGAAACACCAATTATGATGTAAAATACTTTGATATACTTTTATAGCCTCATCTCTAGGTATGGATGAGTACTGGGTATAAATATTATTATAATTATCATGAAACTTAAAGGTAATTTTCGCATTTTAAATCATTTCTAGATCGAAGATAGAGCTCATTATAGGTCTAGTGCTTTGTGTTACCCTGAACCTCAGTTATCCTTAGTTATCACGTTTTTTTTTTAAAACTGAGAGATCCCTCGAGTACCGGATATCTCTACCACAAAGACACTACGTTTCCAGATAGCTTACTCCAGAGTACACCAAAAACTTGAACAATCTTCTTATTTGAATAAAATTTATTGATATGTTCGTAATGTGTTGACTTGTCTGCTTGTTGCCAAACACATTTGTAATTAAATCCTTGTGTTTGTGGCAAAAATGTTGGCCAGGACTCGAGTGCTAATTATGAATGTGAATCTGCATTTGCCATTTCGATGGAAATGGAGATGGAAATGGAGCTGGAAATGGCAATGGCAGTGGCAATAGCAATACCAATGGCCACTTGACTTAATTACAGGTATTTGGAATGGAAAGGAGGAGGATATTTACCTGCTGGAGTGATTCGGCTCGTGGGCAAAGGGCTCAGCATAGATATTTCGAACAGGGGGCACTCGTCGGGGCAGGGGCGGTGGCACCGGATTGTAGCCATCCATGATGGTATCACAATCGGAGTACTTGATCGATTTCATAGTCATGTCGTGTTGTGTGTGTGCTCACTGTACCGGAACTGTAACTTCTTCTTCGTTTTATGGCAAATATTATTTTGCTTTTAATTGCCTTTTCCTACAACTCGTGTTTTTCGCGCTCAATTATTGCTGTTCATAATAAATCATCGACAAGTGCAAGTGCAAGTGCAATTAGCAATTAATTTATTTTATTTTTTATTATTATTTTTTTTTTTTTAACAACTCATCTGCTCCCCGCTCAAGTGGTGGCCAGGGGCAGGACGGCCCGGAGGGGGCCTTGGTGGCATATCGCCACCCACAGCAGGATATTTCTGCCTTCGATCGAATGGAAATCCTTTTGGGGAGAACTCCTCTCCTTTCTTCTCTCTGGGGATTCCTTTTTTACTTCAACAGTATCGTCGATTTTTTCGATTATTTAACGATTTCTTATCGATTTTCGTTCCGGATCTACGTAGTCTTCATCGATTTTTCGAATCTATTTCGGGAGAAGAGAAATTTTATAAATTAAATAATGTTGCTTTTTAGGACAACTTTGTGACTTTTCGTTACGCTTTACATTCTTTTGGTATTAGTTTTTTTGGTATTTTTTTTTGTATTACTATTTTTGGTATTATTTTTTTTTTGTATTATTTTTATTGGTATTATTTTGCGGTATTATTGAAGCTTTGTTAAGGCAAGGCTTAGGCTTTTTATTGACATTTGTTGGTATTATTTAATATTTGTTTATTTTTTATAAAAATTCTATATATTTTTTAGTTTATTTCGATTTTCGTGGGTTTCATAGTTGTTATAGGTGTTATTTTATGTTCATTTTTAATTCGTTATGTAAGGTTCTTAATCGGGTTTTGACTTCATAATAATACTAGCTTTTTTTTGTATATCATGAGAGGCTTTTCTTCCATTTATTTTCGAATAATTATGATATTTTTATTGCATTGTGTGAAATATTTAAACCATTTATATTAAAGTGTACAAAAATTCATGAACTTCCTTCTAAAACTTCTATAATATCCTCAAAATATTAGGTTCTACTTTGATATTCCAGAATTCATCATTTCATATCCCTAATCCGACTTTTATCCGACTTTTCCGGCAACTCGTCGGGTTATTTTTGCCAAAACTTCATCGATTTGGCCAATTGCTGACCGAAAAAATAATTTCTGGCTCCGGTTCGGCATTTTCAAATAACTGGAAACTGGTTTTGGCCAACACACCGCACACACCGTGGAGGGAGAAAGAGACGGGTTGATGGCAATAGAGAGAGAAAGGGGAAACTGGCTGGCTGGGCAAACAATCAGAATAAGTGTGGATTCCATTTTGGTATCTGGCAGTTTGTAGTCTCATGTTCGACTACTGCCAATGCACAACATATTTGTTACACTTGGTCCGAAGACGAAACCCTCTCTCTCCCCCAGCTCCCCCAGCTCTACCAGCTCTACCATTTTATCCGATTGGACTTGTGTGTGTGTGTTTCGCCTCTAATCACAAAATCCCACCCATGATGTGAGCAGACAAAATATTCAAAGTCATCGTGTAATATTGGAAAAACACTCAGCTCAGAAAGGGGCGCCAATGCCAAACAATTTCGAATGTAATCCGTTATTGTGGCCGGAGAGATCGAAATGTATCTGTGGGATACAATGGAGCACGAGCACGAGCACGAGCACGAGCTGGGATAATGTGGCATATCTTTGGGATTTTCATCTCAAATTAAATTTATGATATGGCACAAAAATTGAATAACACCCAGCACGAAGTAAATCAAAATCAATCAAAAGGGTCTGCGAAGAGGTCTGGAGGAACGAGGAAGACTGGCTATCCAAAGAGCCGGCCAGACACCTCAAATGAACCGCAACGGCCACTGCAAATTCACAATCAGATGCAGATACAAATGCAAATACAGATACAAGTGCACAGACTGAAAGAAATACTCTAAAATTTAAAATTTATTTAATTTTCTTGCTTTGAAAAGCAGTACCTTACAAGACAGCGCCTTGCTTGGACATGCTTAAACATGTTTAAACATGTTTTTATGTGATTTTTAGAAATATTTGTAGCAGTGCTTAACTTTAGACTCGTCTCGACCGCAAAATGGTCAATTCCTTGCTGCATTTGCATCTCGATGAATAGTTCGATGCATAGATACATCGATATTGATACAATGGGTCTGTGTGTGGATTTTGCTGGCAAAATTCCCATTAATCAAACATGGAACAACTGCTGCCTGATTTTCGGTTGGTAGGCGTTTCAGCCCGGCCAATGACCAGTGGGCGTGGCACATTAATTAACACACAACCAACGCAATGAACTGGCACATTCCGTGCCAGCGAAGCGAAAACTACAATCGAGACTACATCTTTCCTCAGCTCTCATCATCCTCATCATCATTGAAGGCTAATGAAAAATATTTTCAATCATAAACGAAAATAATTTCACGTTCATTAAAAGCCCAAACAAAGAACTCGCCACTCGCACTCGCCAAGACACAAAAAAAATTTATACAAAATCCCTCCCAAAATGCTTGTAATCGAATAATTGCTGTCTGACAATCAAAAATTAAACAAAAAAATTCAACACAAACATGTGTCTGAAAGAATTATGAACAAATTATGAAAAGTGTTGAAACGAAATCGTTTCAATGCCAAACAGGAATGTCGTCACCTTTTTTTTTTTCGATAAAACTTTTTGCAATATTTTGAATACTTTTTTGTGGATTCTCAATGGAATTTTTCACTTTTTAGGTGTTTTTTCTGTAAATTAAATGTAACTTGAAACGATAATTAGCGGAAGATATTAATTATGAATAGAGATACTTTTTTCCTGAAATAAATACAAATTAAAGCGATTTAAAATACTTAAAAAACCATTAAAAGGATTAAAATCCTTCCCCAATATAGAATTAAAAATCGATAAAAATCGATAGGTTAGAAAAAAAAACGATCGATAGAAAAACACTTCCAAACGACCCCAAAATATATCGAAGCTTTTACTATCTCAAGAGAATCTCCAAAAAAATGTTTCATTTATGTTTTTCTGTTTTTTTTCTGGAAAATCGTCGACATTCCTATGATTGATCCCGCGCTGGCGTGGCTGCTCCACTCGGTATGCATGAGTTCTCGGAAATCGTTCTTGGGTTTTGTTTGGTTTTTTTTTTCCGCGGCCCAAACGCATCTACTTGTTGGCCGCCGCCTCCGAAAAGCAGCTCAAGATTTACTGGCCACAGGCACGGAACATAGACCAGCTCTCGAGTGGCTCTCCTCTCCAGAAATCCAACCATCCAGAAATCCAACAATCCGACCATCTTCCAGCTGAGCTTGTCTGGCAGCGCATTAATCTCCGCGGCGGCGGCTACCAAGTTCGCTGCACTCGCCGGAGCGCCGGAGCGGCCTACGCGAAAAATGCAGCGCGAAAAAGGGGCAGCCACAAAGGGGCAAGGTAGTGGGAGAGGAGTGGCAAGGTGGCAAGGCACTGCTTTTTTTTGTTTTTGTTTTTTAGTGCAAATCATGACGATGCTCCCCGCCTTATTGCCTCGCCGCCCCCGCAACCCATCACGCCCCACGCCTTGCCGCACGCCCCCTCTTAGCTGCCCCGCCCTCTTTACCCAAAATGCTACCAAACGAGTTCGCAGCAAGTTTCCAGGTTTTCGTTAGGATGCAGCAAAAAAAAATCCAACAAAAAAATATAAAAAACAGACCAGAGCGAGGCTGGAACTGCGACTTGGACTTGCATCGAAATGGACCATTGAGCATTGTATGGATCGGGGATAGGGCAGAACTGGTTTTCGGACAAAAAAAAAAATAGCCAGAAACCACGAAACCTGCCCAGGCCCCATCCTCTCCTACATATACAAGCTGGAAATGTCATCGGGCGAGTGTAATTAAAATTGATTTTATTTCTTTACGAACATTGAACATAAAACAATTAAACGGCGTCCGGGTCCGGGTCTGTGTTTTTGATTATTTTTAGAACAAAAGGGAGGAGTGGAAGAGTGGGAAGAGTGGGAGGAAAAAGTTTCAACTTCAACAAGAAAAACATTTGCCACAAATGTCAAAAATAATCATGATGGCCAACACGGCATTTCATTTGACAGCCAGACCGCAAAGGATTGCCCAAGACAACATTTTTACGATCGCTCCAGAATCCCAAATCCAAAAATGTTTCCCAGTTTTTACGAGTGGGAAGTGCGTGCCACAAAATGGGGCAGATCGTGAGGCAGAGACAGTCCATATAAAATATGCTTTTCCAATTAGCGTTTATTTGGTTTTTCATTCTCTCTCTCGGTTTTATGCCCCAGCAGGCAGTCGGGTGGTGCCTCTGGAAGGGGCAGATATATCCACTTCGATTCGGGGCCAAAGCTAATTGGCCAAAAGCCATCGGTGGCGAGTGTCAAACAGATCATGAGCCATCAAAACAGCTGGCCCGGAACAGTTTCTCTGATTTTTCACAGATTTTTCCCAAATTTTTCCCAGATTTTCCTTCACATTTTTCCAAGAAGATCGCTCGGAAAATAATCATGGAGCAGCGAAAGCTCTTGTCACGATCGTTTGCTTTATGCTTTATGGAATTGAGATCAATCTTATTGATTTTTGTTCATTTTCAATCCAAAAAAAAAGATCACTTTTTGATCAATTTTATGCAAATGAAAGCCTGAAATGATTGACGAAAGAGAATTTATGGTAGACGATCATCTATAGATGTTTCAATAACAACTCCCAAGAAGTTTCAGACTATTAACTCCAAAAACTAAAGAGTTATGAGGAGTAATAGAGCTTCCTCTATAAGAAATTATTATAAATTTTCGTTAAAATCTAAAAACTTCATAAAAACTTTAAAGAATCTACAAAAAAATAAACAAACATTCTCCCTCCTTTCATAATTTTTGTGGCCTATTAAAAGACATTTAGAGATCTCTCAAAGGAGTCCCCGGTTCGGCGATCCGCGATCCGCGATCCTCAATGGAAATGACGCACATGATCGCCCAGAAAGTCGGGCTCCCCTGTCCCCTATTCTGGAGGCAGTCTCACATAAATTAACGCCCCTGTCATAAGTCTCCTTTCGGATATATCGTGGGGATATATCCGCTCTTATATATGTATATTCTTTGAGAGATCTGGAAACCGCAGGCACGCACGCGTCTCTAGAGTTTTCCCCTTTTCTGGCGGAGATATTGTTTTTGTTTAAATATTTTGCGTGCCTGGAGATTTATGCTGGGTGTTGCAGCGGCAACAATTGCAGCGGCAGGGAAGCCGCATTTATTTGTCTTGAAAGTTTTATTGCTTTTAAATTTATGGGCTGTGTGGCATGTTCTGGGCCGCCCTTGACGATCGTGTCGGAGAGATCGGAGAGCGAGTGTTCACACCTCCGAGTCGAAATTGGAATCGGAATTGTATATATTTTTGGGTCGATTATCACAGGACAGGGGGTGGCATTGTCCTCCTGCTCCTTCTCTGCTCCTTTCCTTTCTCAATGAGATTAAAATCTTTGAAGACGTTTCACAAACAGAGTCCTGGAACAAAAGAAGTCAAGAAACTTTCTGCTTCTGCTTCTGCTTCTGCTTTTGAGGAGTTCAGTGGCCCGGCGGTGGTTCGAGGGCGTGGCGGGTAAAATGTTAATATTTATTGAAAGCATAAAATAGAAAAGTTTCCAGTTTGAGGCTCCTTAACCTTCCCGAGAAGTAGAGAGCTTATTTTCGTTTTTTCCTCCTTTTATTTTTTTATTACAACAATGTTAATAAGAAAGAGAAAAGAAAGTGCACACACATCAGCTTGCATAGACATCATAAAAAAGTTAAGCCCCAGATACAGAGATACAAAGATACAGAGATACAAAGATACAAAGATACACACGCACACAACAAAAGAGCAATTTGTTATTTAATGAAACTGAAAATGAAATAAAGTCTCGCAGGCAAAAAGCCAGGAGAAAAAAACGGAGCAGAATGTATCCGTAAGATGAAAGCATTAACGCACAGAATGCTAATATCTTATGCACACACACAGATACTTTCTGCCTCAGCCCCAGAGATACAGAAACAGATACAGATACAAATGTGGGGCGCTTCTGGGGAATTACAACGGCCTATGAACTGGAACTCCAACTGGAACCGAATCTGTCGTGTCTTTGATTATTATCTCGCGGATACAGGCTCGTAAAATCCAGCTCGCTGGCACACATGCTCGCCCGCACTCACAGATACGAATGTATCTGCATCTCGTACATTAACAGACCGCCTCGACTGAGAAAAAGAAAAGAAAACAAAGTTAAGCTAACAAATAAAAATTGGGATTGGGATTGGGATTGGGGGCGGGATAAGTGAAAAATGTTGTTCGGATATTTTGTGACATTTTTCTCTTATAGATTTTATGGATTGCAAAAGGTACACAAAGTCCCGCGACTCTACAGCAATTAAATATTAAAGGTCCGCCACAAAAAGCTGCTTGAAGACCAATTAAAATAAAGGCCCTTTGTATCGGCTTGAAGATCAAAGATCTTGGCAAAAGACACCCACTCCAAGAGTGTGATAAACATGTGAACCTCTCGAGTGTCTTGATTGCGAGATACTTTGGATTTCGTTCCCACAAAATACAAAAATCTTGCGCTATTTCCTTGCTCGCCAGTCGATGGTGTAACTCAACGCATCTATCAATGATTCCCATCGATTTCGAGCTAATTTCCACTTCCTTCTCGACTCGTACTCCACAGATACAGATACATATAACAACCCGTCAAAAGGGCTGACTGACTGACAGCTTGTTAAGCAAAGAGTTGTGACTGCGATGCCCCATCTGCCGATCTGCCGATCTGCCCACACGGGGCATGGGCATCTGCACCCAAAACCGAAGAAAGAAACCAAGCCCCGTACCGGAGCGATGATGATCACTGGAACCTTTTTTTTTTTTCGTAGTCTGCTCTTTATTTCTCCCACCCTGTCTTCTGTCTTATTTTTCACCTCCACCCACACGGTTTACACCGAGAAAAAGTTACCCAAAGCGTTCAACTGACTCCCCCTGTCACGGTCGCCATAAACTTGAACTTTTCTCTCTCTGCACCGAAACGAATCAGGAAAAAGACTGTAACATTTATTTGTCGCTTCAGCAGGCACAGAAATTGGATGAATTCGATGTCTTATGTTGGATGTCTCCTGACGTCTGCCGGGGAGGGAGTTTTAATCCAAGAAAAGTTCCGCTTCAGTGGCCCGGGCCGGTCCGGGCCGGTCCGGTCCGGAGCAACGTTGTTGCATTTTAACAAGCCATTTACTTGAAAGTTTTTCCTGACACAAAACTTGCCACACACATGGATCGTCGTTAACGATTCTTGATTCTCGCGAGGGGGACCCAGACCCAGAATAAACGAGAATACCATCCTAATCTTAATCGGCTTATCGCCGTCGATCGTTTTGCATTCGAAATGAGAAGCAATCTGAGGATCTGTGTAGCTCTGCACAGCTCTCTGTTTCTGTATCGTTATATCCATCGACGGCCTCCGCCTGGGAAACATTTTACACTCAATAAAGGCGTCAAGAGCGCCATAATAATTATCACAGACACAACAGACAGCGTTCTGGTTCTCCTTTCTTCCGACGACTATTAAAAACGCCAACAAAAACACAGATGACGAGGCCCCATAAAATGTGCTCTGCAATGGTAAATAAAACAAGACTCGAAAAGGGTTTTTTCAAGGAGCAGGTGCTGGGTGCTGGGTGTTGCTGCCAATTAGGCGGCCAATGCACTTCTGTCCGTAACTTTTGGCTTCCAAGCTGGCATCCATTTGCTGCCATGAATGAAAACACATGCGAATCGGAATCGGAATCGGAATCGGAATCCAAATGCAAATACGATTCGCAGTTGGCTAAAAGAACTCACAACTTCTTGACAGGCGGGAGACAAACGTGCAACAATAATTGGCACTCGGCCAGCGATTCCAAGTCCATTGATGAAAAGCAGAAAGCCACACGCGACACGATGAAGATGAAGATGAAGATGCACCAACAGCAGGCAGATCCACAAGATACACAATCTTCAGAGCAACTCATTCGCGGATGCTTTCGCTTTCGCTGTCGCTTTCGTCTGACGTCGTTTTCGTTTTCATTTTAATTTTAGCCACTTGAATTTCCGCCGTTTTTTTTTCTTTTTAACGACCCCTCGAGAAATGTTTACAAAATAGAAATAAGAGCATAAAATATTTTGTCGACTTCCGCTCGTAATCACCAATTAGTAATGCCACACTGACAAATATGCCAACTCGAACCGAAAACTTGGACAAACTTGCCAGCAAACTGAACTGAATAAAAAAATAGAAAGGAAAGTGGGGGCTGGGCCACCCTCTTTGATATATTATTTGTAATAAATTGTCGTCCCAGCCCGGGATAGCGGATGGCGGATAGCGGATGGAATCCTGCAAATGGCCTAAAAACTTGGGTCACACTTTCATCATTAGTCAGCCGACTAAGGCCACTAAATTCAAATGAAATGAAACGAAATGAAATGCCAGGCATCTGCAAGATACAAGCCAGAAGCACTTTGCTATCAAATCGAAGTGTATCCATTGGAACGCAACCGAAGCCAGAGCCAAAGCCAAAGCCGATTCCCTGGGGACCAATTCACGCTTTGCCCATCAAAATGTATCTCTATCTGCTTGAGTATTTTGTATCTTTTGGTGGCAAACGTTTCTCGAAGAACAACAGAAATTAAATAAAGATACCAAAGGTTTATGCGTAGATACATTCTGTTGAATTTTAATTTTTACATTTCGCATTGTAATTCCTGATTTCCAATTCACGCATAAACATGCGAAAACTTTTGCCATTTTCGCTCCATTTGGCCGCCTCTTTTCGGGTTCGGGTTTTCGCACTTCAATCGCTCCGCCCCGAGAAGCCACACGTTCTGGCCAGCTGACCAATCAATAGATGGGTTCCTCCTCCTCCTGCCCGTCAGGTTTTCGGTTTTCCCAAGGCTTCTTCTACAGAAAGAAAGATCAAAGGCGCTGGGGAACGCCTGGGAAATGAGCTCAAGTGGCTGGGCTCCTTTTGGGTCTCTCTGCGCTTTGATTTCTCGAGTGGATGTGGGATGTGGGATGTGGGATGTGGAGGCGTAGGCTGACATTTCATTGGGTTTTAATGCGGTGCGTTCTAGTTTCACTTTCCACCGATTAATGAAGATTCGTCAGGGGGCAGGCAGGCAGGCAGGCAGGCCTCATTGATTGATGTCTTCGATCCCCATTGCAACCCATTTTGCGGCCTGTTTGTTGCGGGTTTGTTTCGGTTGTTTCGGTTCGGTTCGGTTCGGTTCTGCGAAAAGCTGCAACACCGCGGAATAAATTAATGAAAAGCCTGCCAGCTTGTCCAACGATTCCGTTTATTTCGACAGAAAGTTGCTCCTTCGATTTGCGGTTGGTATAATCTTCGCAATGCCACAGAAATGGCAGAAATTCAAACGGAAAGACAGAGGCAATTCGGTTGCTTTTCTGGTTTTCTGGCTTTTTTGGCAACACTCAAACATGAAACACTCAAACACTCAAACACTCAAACACTCAAACACTCATAGAAGACTCAATAGAAATTAAAGCAATTTCCTGTAGCAATTCTGTAGCAAGATTCTAAATTAAAATACAAACGAGCAGCAGGCTGGGTAATCCAACAGATACACAGATACACAGAGACACAAATACAGATACACGCACTCTCCGAATCCTAAGACCGCCATTCATAGATATTTAATTAGCAGAGTGCCGGGTGTTGGAAAGGGACGGAACAAGGCGGCAGAGCGAGCAAGACAGATGGTTTGTAAATTGGCAATAATCTGAAACCGAATCAAGACACTGAGAGAAAATGTATGAGAAAGATTTGGGGGGGATTTGTGGGGAAAAGTTGGGAGAAGAGTCATGGGTTTCCCCAAAGTACCGGGTATCTAGTATTTTTCTTCTATTTCTGGTTTGCTTCCTGGTATTTTTTCCATTTTTTTTCGTAAATCTTTGCAGAAAACTTGCCTTTTTCTGGATATAGCTTTTTTTGTTCATGAAAATATTGTATGGAAAGGAATATGTGTTGAAGGAAGAACTCGTAGAATCAAAAATATAAAACTCTCTGATACCCGGTACTTTCTTCTACTGCTTCTGATTCCAGGTTTGCTGTTTTTTGTGTATTTTTGCAAAAAATCTGTACTTTTTAGAACTCTAAAAGCATAAATTTCCTCTTCAAGGTTTAGAAATTAGCAAAAAATTATTTTAAAAGAAAGATACCCGGTACTATTCGGTATTATTCGGTGCTATTTGGTGCATTTTCCGGTACTATCCGGTATTTTTTTTCTTATTTTTCATCATTTTTAAGCAGAAAAAAGTACCGGGTATGGTTTTTCATTAAAAATGATCTCAAAAACCATCTAAAAACCAACTATATTCCATAATTTTAAAGCAAAAAAGGGTTATTCTCGCAATTTAGAAATACCAGGTATAGTCATCTATAAAGTAATCCCAAAAAATAAAGCTATATGATACCCCCTACTAACTTTTTTTTACGAGTTCTAGGTTCAAGCACCCATTTTTCCTTCTAAATTTGCAGAAAACTCGTTTATTTTTTAAGAGAACTACCGGGTATGAATATTTATAAGAAGTTTTAAACTATATTGACCCATTTTTGTTCTCAGTGCACAACTACATGATACCCGCTACTACCACTTTTGGGAGTTTTAAGATCAAGCCCCTATTTTCGCTCCTAAATTCCCAGAAAAATCCATTTACTTTCAAAGGAAACTACCGGGTATGAATATCTTTAAGAAATTTCGAACCCAAACTGACCCCTTTTTGTTCGCAGTGCAGGGCTGCAGCACAGAGATGAAACCGAAGAGTGTCATCCGCAAAACCGAAAAACGTCAAGAGACGAGGCAGCGACAACAAAGTAAATGAAGATGAGCACTTCCTGCAACAAAACGAGGCAAGAGGAGGCAAGACGAGGGGTTGGCCTGAAGAGGTGGGGGCATGCAGCAGGCATGCAGCAGGCATGCAGCAGGCAGGGAGGCGGCACACATGAAACATTTTTAATCGAGTGCAACGCCATGAATGAGCAGAAGTTGAATCAGAAGTAGCAGGCAGGCAGGCAGGCTGCCTCTGTGTGCTTCACCCATTTGTTTGTTTAAACAGCGACTCACAGATACACACGCACACACACACGCAGATATATTCGCGGTTTTTGTATCTTTTATACGAATGAGTTAAATGCTATGCTCGAGTTGAGTGAGTGATGCATCCCAGGGCGCATCCGTAAGATAAACAGGCGCAGCACGCAACGTTTAACTTTTCATTTGCAGCCAGCATATGTATCTGAATCTGTATCTGTATCTGTATCTGTATCTGTATCTGTATCTTTATATGTATCTGTATCTGTAACTGTGCGTATGCTCTGCGGTCTCTTCACAGCAAAGGTCACGGGCATGCTCCGTTGCATTTCCGAATGCCCCATGCCCTGAGACCCGAGACCCGTGCCGCAAAAATGTTTAAATTGAACAAATCATTAAAAATATTTAACGCAGGAGTTTACATTCCAAGCGGGCGATAAATGCCGCTGAGAGATGCTGGAAATAATAAACAAACTGAATAATCTCGGCAATTAAAATATTATTCCCGCTCCCGCTCCCAAAAACAGAAAACTCTACAAATAAATAGGCTTAGAGGGGAAAGAAATACCCGAAATCATAAGAAATCATAAAAAGAGAATCCCCTTTTTGAAGTTCAACTTATGATCCGAAAAAATAGAAATCAAATATTTGCAGACGAAAACTTTCAGCCGAGGGCTGAGCTTAGTGGAAACTTTTGTATCTTTTCAAGTTACGAGATAGATTCAGGCCAAGTCAAGATAAATAAAGGACAGGACAGGACAGGACAGGACAGGACTGTGCTTTGAGTAAAGAAAACCCTTAAATTTTCAAACGATTTAACTTGCCAGACACTTCAATCGACTCTCTCAAAAACTGCTGAAAGTGAAGACACTTCAAAAGGGCGATGTGCGTGTGATGTGGGGTCGGTCTGGTATTATTTTCGGTTTTTCTTGGTTCTGGTTCGAGCCCAACTACTTATCCCATCAAAACGATTCGAATGGAAAATGAGACGACAGCAGAGCCACAAGCTAATCTTTTCCATTCAAACAAACATCTACAGAGACAGCAGAGGCAGCAGAAAAGCAGAAGAGCTTTCGAAATATCTTCTATAGCCTATATAGACGCTATCAATTTGGGCATTAAGCCCATATGCAATTGAAGCCAATTGAAGCTAATCATTTGCTATTTAAATACGGGGACAACAAAGCACTGAACCCTCAAAGTCTAGACACGGCTAGATCCAGCCATAGATACCCATAACTCCAATCTGTGGAGGCCGCATGGGGGCAACTCTCCACTACCGATTACCTACCGACATCGAAACCACAACAAAAACTGTATTCTATATAATAGAAATAATTTTTAAGTATTTCACAGCACGCGGAAGTAATGTGAGTTTAAAAAACAGACAACAACAGAAAAACCCGCATTTAGAGAAGAGTTCTGAAGAAGGTACTGGAAGGTAGAAGAAGGTCAAGTTTTAGGCCACACAAAAAGGAAAACCTCTAAAGAATATAGTTACCTGATTTAGGGGGGTTATTTCGAGTTATAAAAGATCTAAGAACAGCATAAGTTCCATTGGAATATATTGGAAACTAACCGAGAGAGGTTCTCGACTCTGCTGTGGCCTAAAGGGTTTCCCAAAACGGATCTCAACCCAAAAATTAGGCCACAAAAGGGGAATCTTATAGAATCCATAAAGAATATAGTCACCTGATCTTGGGTTTCCTTTCTAGTTATATAGAAGATCAAACAAAAGTAGCTTTGAAACTAACAGAGATAGATTAGAGACTCTCCTGTGGCCTAAAGGGTTTCCCAAAACGGATCTCAAGCCACAAATTAGGCCACAAAAGGAGAATCTAATAGAATCTATATAGAATATAGTCACCTGATCTTGGGTTTCCTTTCTAGTTATATAGAAGATCAAACAAAAGTAGCTTTGAAACTAAGAGAGATAGATTAGAGACTCTCCTGTGACCTAAAGGGTTTCCCAAATCTGATGTCCAGGCTTCCAATAACTTACTTATTGACCAAAAAGTAACAATCTATATACGAATATCTTAGAAACCAGCAGAGAGATGTTTCAGACTCTCCCGTGACCTTAAAGACTTCCTCAACCCAATCTCAAGGATCCTAAGAAGACTTTTCCAAGACTTTCCTGTTGCCTTACGGGTTTCCCTAAAACCGATCTCAAGGCTTCCAATAACTTACTTATTGACCAAAAAGTAACAATATATATACGAATATCTTAGAAACCAGCAGAGAGATGTTTTAGACTCTCCCGTGACCTTAAAGACTTCCTCAACCCAATCTCAAGGATCCTAAGAAGACTTTTCCAAGACTTTCCTGTGGCCTTACGGGTTTCCCTAAAACCGATCTCAAGGCTTCCAATAACTTACTTATTGACCAAAAAATAACAATATATATACGAATATCTTAGAAACCAGCAGAGAGATGTTTCAGACTCTCCCGTGACCTTAAAGACTTCTTTAGCCCAATCTCAAGGATCCTAAGAAGACTTTTCCAAGACTTTCCTGTTGCCTTACGGGTTTCCCTAAAACCGATCTCAAGGCTTCCAATAACTTACTTATTGACCAAAAAGTAACAATATATATACGAATATCTTAGAAACCAGCAGAGAGATGTTTTAGACTCTCCCGTGACCTTAAAGACTTCCTCAACCCAATCTCAAGGATCCTAAGAAGACTTTTCCAAGACTTTCCTGTGGCCTTACGGGTTTCCCTAAAACCGATCTCAAGGCTTCCAATAACTTACTTATTGACCAAAAAGTAACAATATATATACGAATATCTTAGAAACCAGCAGAGAGATGTTTTAGACTCTCCCGTGACCTTAAAGACTTCCTCAACCCAATCTCAAGGATCCTAAGAAGACTTTTCCAAGACTTTCCTGTGGCCTTACGGGTTTCCCTAAAACCGATCTCAAGGCTTCCAATAACTTACTTATTGACCAAAAAATAACAATATATATACGAATATCTTAGAAACCAGCAGAGAGATGTTTCAGACTCTCCCGTGACCTTAAAGACTTCTTTAGCCCAATCTCAAGGATCCTAAGAAGACTTTTCCAAGACTTTCCTGTTGCCTTACGGGTTTCCCTAAAACCGATCTCAAGGCTTCCAATAACTTACTTATTGACCAAAAAATAACGAAACATTTTCCGAAAGCGAAAGAAAAAGCATCCTGCATCCTGCATCCTCCATCCTCCATCTCCCCAGAAATTCCTTCTTGCCTTGTCTTGTAGGTTATTCTCATAACTGCAAGCTGGTTTTATTGGAGCCAAGGAAGGCATTTTGCTGGCAGCTCGAAACCTCGAAACTTTTGCCGGGGCTTTATGAAATATTGTATAGCTGAAAATCTCATCGCAAGTGCATTCCTTGCCAGTGGGTGGTTGGACGATGGGTATGGGTATGGGTTGTATGGTCTCGGCTGCCAAATTGAGAGTCTCGCATTGGCACGCGTCTGCATTGCATTTGACCTCGTTTTCGTCTAAGCCATGATGGTGCCATAACGCCTCGTCGAGGAGGGAGTCCTCCTCCAAGCCAACCCGATGGTTATCCCTGGTATTTCTGTGGCAGGCAGGCAAGCAGGAGGCAACTACAGTTCTGGAGGCATTAAATTATATTTTATGCGCAAATTATTTAAGTTGAGTTGAGCACAAGTTGGGCAAAATAGGAACATTAAGCTCGTGGCTGGTAGCTGGTAGCTCGTCGGTAGCTCGTTGCAAGGCGATATATATAGCATAAATCTATATATGTAGTATATCTGAGAGATATATGTAATGTATCTTTGTATATATGGTGGAGAGCTCATTATTTGAGTGGAACAAATGATGGAAGTTGGATTTCTGGCGCTCGAGCGATTCGCTTTTGGCTGATGGCCATCGCAAACAAAGCCATTAACTGGGCGGAAAGTGGGTGGACCCAGTGACTCCTTGGCTTTTGATTCCCAATCCCTTAGCCCCTCGCTAAATGCATTGATGCGTTGCATTTCTTCTCTATTTTCTATTTTTTTTTTTGGGTAATTTCTTCCATTTGCCAATTTTTTTTTCGTTTTTTTTCCCGTTTTTCATTTTTGTTTTCATGCGAAAAGTTTTCAATTGCTCTGGCGTCACTTTTTGATTGCTTTGATGTGTTTTTCTCGCACATTTCCCCAGCCTCGATTCATGACAAAAGTTTTTCGGCGCACCAAACGAAAGAGACAGCACGCCAAAGACCCGAAAGAGATGGGAAGAGTATATGGTAGAGCTAAGCAAAGTTTTTGGCCGTCGAAGGACAGACAGACAAAAGCCGAGAACTTTCGCTTTGATTTTCAAATATCTTTTCCCCAAACAGACACCCAGACACCCAGATACCCCGAGATGTGGATGCATTTCCCCTGCATTTGCGGCGCCTCCTCCGTGTCCTCCTGTGTCCTGTGTCCTGTGTTATCCTTGGCCTGACAGAAAAATGAAAGTTTAATGCGTTTGCCAAATACAATTTTCACCATTTTTATGTACATACTCGTACGTAGCCGTAGCCGTAGCCGTAGCCGAGGACACGCACATTCGCATTTGCGAAAATAACACAATTTTTTCTTAGTTGAATTTAGTTTGGAAATTGAGTTTTCTCCATCCGCTATCTCCGCTATATAAAAAAAAGAATATATATATCGGGATACGGGATACAGATATATATTTTGGCCGGAAAATGTGTGCGTCTGTGCGGAAATTGCATTTTTTTTCTGCTGCTGCTGCTGCTGCTGCTGCACCCTTTTTCCTTTGCCTTGTGCTGCCTTTTTTTTCAGGGGGTCAAGGGTTAAAGAGCAAGCGGCTTTTTAAATACTTTCCAGTTTTTATAATGAAAATATTAACGGGGGGGTCTAGAGGCTCTCCTGTCGCTGGGTTTTCCTTTCATTTTCTATTCCTTTGTCTACCCTTATCAGTCCCTTTGAATTATCACATAATCCCAGCCTGATTTGCATGGAACTTTAATCAATTTTAATCAACTTTGGCTTCTCGTAGACCCCTGACTGGGGGCTAATACGTAACCCCAATCGCTGCCTCATAGGGGGTGGAAGGACCAAAACAATAGACCTGGACAAGAGGGAGTACGTTTTAATCTACAAATTGAATTTCCCTCCGAAAAACAGGGAAAAAATTCGACTTAATTGCCAGCTTTACGACTTGTTTACATTTTCGGGGTGCGGTGGACGATTCGAAATTGGGAATTGGGAACACCAAGGGAAGCCCTTGGGCCACGAATTTGTTGCCTGTCAAATAAAACAAGACGCATCAAATTATTTCAAATTTATCGCGACAAAGGTATCGCAGTATCCTGTGTCCTGTGGCAGCTGGCAGTCCTCGGAACAACCCCCGAGGCAGCCCATCAGAACAAACAAAAACTATTGAAATGTTGTCACAGCCTATCCGGCTACAAATCTGTGTATCTCTCAGGTACAGATTCGTACCGCAAAATGACAGGCCACGACAATTAATGACCAGCCCGAAAAACCATCCCGTCTCAGCTCTCTAAATGATATTTTGACACGCAGCCGACACTAAAACTTGCAATTAAACCCAAAACCCAAAAAAAAATCAAAGAAAACGAAAGAAATACCAAAAGCAGCAACGAGCCATACAACGAGCAATAGATACGGATTGTGGGTATCTTTTGGGGCAATTGTGGGTTAATGACACTTTAAACTGCGCTCCGAAACCACAGCAGCACAGCACCACAGCACAGGAAGTGTACGCTCTCTGATTCATTTTTGGCACGCAATAATGCAATCTACCACGCCACTCGCCACTCGCCACTATTTGTGGCATTCGCTTGTGGCAGATGAAATCCGGTCAAAGATCTTACGTATCTGCCAGATACATTTTCGAACTACCTTATAGTCGTTGTCTTTCTACAATATAAATCATAAAGAATAGCGCAGAAATTAACGAAACGCAGCAAAGAGCTTTAAATGCAATCTAGTCGCTGCATTTATGGCGACCGTGACTCAGACTCAGACAAGAAAGGACAAGCTCCACGGCCACGGGCTAGGGACGAGAGAATACAAAAGCGTCGACTGATTTTTATCAACTAACCAAGCGTAACGCAGACAAACACTTCCTAAATCACTTGAGTGCCTCCTCGGTGCTCGCTCCACGTTTCTGTCTATTTTCTGTATATTTCGGAACAACCCTCAGAGAAGAGAAGAGGAGCTCGAAGGCAGCCAAAAGCATCGCTTCCTGTGCCACATAAAACATAAATTATTTAATTTTTTTTCCAAAGGGAAGCGGGAAGCCTGCCTGCCTTGCTGCTGCTTATCGGAATTCTCGATGGCGACGGCGACGGCACTTAGAATTCGAAAATTATGAAACACTTTGGTGCGCCCTTATAGATAGATATATGTGTATGGCTTTCGCTTTTGCCCTCTTCATTAATTTCTTTATATTTATTTGTGGCCTTTTTTTTTGGTGGATTGGCTTGGTTTGGCTCTGGAGGTTGGGAGGTTGGGAGGTAGGATTCTAACCTAGAAGGAAGACCCCAAGCTCTGTGGCCTAACGCAATGAAAGATCTTAAAGAAAAGGTCTTTCAATAAGATGTTTATGAAAAGCTTCTAGGAAAGGGATTGTTCTTTCTACTTCATCTTCATCTTGGCTTGTTTTTCTTCCTAACTTTAAAGCTTTTTGAGTTTCTAACTCGAACCTTTATTAAACCTTTGAAGATTCCCCAATTCTTGCACTTCAATGTCTTCATTTCAACTCATCTTCATTTTGGATTGTAACTCTGACGCCTTTTTTTTTTTTGGCTGAATTTTTGCCATTTAAGCCCCTCGCACAATTCAATCAAACTTTGGGGGCTGGCAAACTTTATGACACCCCGAACTTTTTCGGCAGGGAAATGGAAAAAGTCGCGGAGGCTAACCAGAAAACCCGAAAAAAAGGAGAGAAGTCAAACGTTTTGCATAAGAAATGGCCAAAAGTCAGAGTAAAAGGAGAAAGAGACGGCTAAGGAGGTGCAGAAAGAGAACGAGAGAGAGTATAGGTGGCAGCGACAGGAATAATAAATATTCAGTTTAAGTAAATGGGCTTTTATCGCGCATCTCTGGGGTGCCATAATTTGCCATTTTTGCCAGCCTGTCTGCGTTCTATTTTTTCTTCTTTATTTCTTTTATTTTTCCTCCAAGTTGTTGTTGTTGTTTTTGGTGGCAAGTGGCAAGGAGCAGCCGAGCAGCCTGTAATTGATTCAACAAAACGGCGCAAAGGTGCAAAAGGGAAACAAAATGGCTAAAACTTGGCGACGGACGAGGCAGCAACAATTATACGCATAATATATTTTCAGCCATAAATATGCAATGCAGGAGCGTCGGAGAAATATAGACGAAAACACGCGTGTATAGCCGAGCCGGGAAAAAGTAAAAATTATCCAAACCAAAGTCACGCTCAGAGTTGCCAACAAACAAAAAAAAAACGAAACCATAAAATGTGAAAAATTTTCGCCCATGCCTGGGCTTTTGTTTCAGATTCTTTCCAGTGGAGGCAGCTCGGAGGCTCAAATCACTTCAGAAAAGGCAGAAAAAAGCAGCAACAATTTAGCTCATTTATTTTTATTTTTATACATTTTAAGAAACAATAAACCAACGGCCCATAAAGCACAAGCCACCAAATGAAAATGATTTAAGGGGCACCGAGAATTACGTATTTCCTTGGAAAAGTTCAACAAAATAATTGCAACGTTTTGTTGGATTTCGTTTTTTCTCCGTCTTTTCCTCCCCGTCTGGTGATTTATAATGCCAAAGTGCCAGTGTTGGTTAAGTTGCGGGGTTTTTCCAGCACTGTCTTGCTAATTAAAAGTCTTTTTTTTAAGTTTAAAACTAAAATTAATTAGTTTTGGTGGGTTTTTTATGGTTACTTCGGTTTGAAGTTGAATTAGTTTTGAATCGAAGTCGAAAACAGTGTTGGGAAGTTGTTTTTAAGGCAAAGTATAGCTTTCTTTAATCTTTGATGCTTTCTTAACCAAAAAACAAGCATTACAAGTTGAATTTTATGCTTAAAATGTTAATTTTGGGTAACTTACAACACTGTTTCTTCAATCTAGAGCAAGAAAAAGTTACTTTTGCGATCTACTTAACATTTTCAACTGTTTTGGACATTTCTTTTTGGACATTAAGAGAATCCTTATCCTAATCCTTATCTTGAACTTAATCCCGACTAGTGTTGCTCAACGATTTCTAAAGCAAAGGATAGCTTTTTTAGATAAGAATTGAATTAATCTCGGCTTTGCCATCCAATTAGCTGGCTCTTGTTTGGTTTTATCCGTTTTTTTTTTGTTCGGAAGATGTAGCATTAGCGAAGTTTGGCAACCCTGGCGCTGGGCTGGTGGGGTAAAAAGTTTTTCTGGCCCGGGAAAAACGCATCGCTGTCATTTAATGAGTTTCCCGAGCAAAAGCAAAAGCAAAAGGAAAAGCTTTTCCTTGTCAGGCCAAAAACTAACTGAATGCTTAAAATCCTTCGAGTCAAGGATATAAATACGTAAAATGCATATTTATTTGCTGGAGAAGAGGGGTTAAAATTTAATTATATTGCCGAGGGCAGGTCTTGGTAGAGAGAGAGGGAGTTTCACGTGTGGCTGCCACAGCCACTTGACTCCTGGAGTGGCACTTTTGCACTCGCCTTGCCTCTTAAATGCTAAACACGCCTTCGTCTGCGTCTTCGTCTGCGTCTGCCTCTCCTGCTGGAAAATTAGCTCCTCTTTCCGTCAACAGGTTTTCGTTTATTTTTTTTCCATCCACACCGTCTTATCAAATTGTAGAAACTTTCAATTGCACTTGACAGCTCGAGTTGATATTATTACTTTGATTTGATTACATTTTGATTCGATTTCATTTAGGATTTAGGATTTCCTTTAATTGCTCTCCGGGAAAAGCAATTTCGATTGCCAAAAGATTTACGATCTCCCTCCCAGCACCGTCAGTCACCCTTTTATCAGGAAGCACCAACCCAACCCAACACGCTCCAATTCATTTGGAAGCGATTTGTGGGGATTTATGGTTTGTTTGTCTCATTGGCAACTTGCTGCATAAATTTCCAATGATTATGGAAAATAAATCTAGACTTTAGACCAGAGATAGATAAAGTATCTTTCGAGTGGTTTCTAAATGCAAAATCAACAAGAAGAACGCGAAATCAGTCAAGTATTTTTCATCATTTTCTCTTGTTTTTTTTTTCGGTATTTTTTTTTTCTTGTAGTTTGAACAACAGTTGTGCTGATTCACACACAGGTAGGTACTCGTACTCGTAGGATTGAAAGAGATCCCGCTGGAGGTGAGGTGTGAAAACGGTTAGGAGCGGGAAGCCAAGGCTCGAGTGTTTGGAAAATAAACGATGTTGTCTATGACAAGGCATGACGGTAATGACCGAACCTCGGACTCGGATCCTAGCCAAGCCATGGCCAGCTCCTCCTCCTAGCCAGGCCGGGACAACCTTTTTAGCCGCGTCATTGTTGCCAAGTTCCTCGCTCGAAAGCCTTCTTTTCGAACAGAAACACTAAGCGAAGAGTTACGAGTTTCTTTAATTAATAAAGTAAAAAAAATACTTAAAAAATCTGCAGAAAACATGTTCATGCTTGCACAATAAGCTGGTATTTTTATACCAACAGAATTATACCACAAAAAAGTTCATTAAGCTTTGAAAAAGAGATATTTCTTGAAAATTATTGGAATATATTGGTATATTATTGTAACTCTTCTGTATTTTGGTATTTTTGTTTAGTTTTGAGGTTTTTTATGGTATTTTAAGTTTAAAACTTTATTATTTTTGGTATATTTTATAAGAAAAGGCTTAAGATTTCTATTTTTAAGATTTAATTATAATTTTATTAACGCATTTATTACAATATTTTATTGTATTTAGTATTTATTTAGTATTTTTCTTAAATTCTCTTCCTTTAACCTTCTTTTAGGAAAAATTACACTTCTTTTTGAGAGTTTTTTGTACAATTTGTAGTATTTATTTGGTATTTTATTATAAATTATATTCTAATAGCTTAATATTTCTTTTTTTTTAGTATTTTTTTTAGGTATTTTCCAAGTTTAATGATATTTCTTGCTGGTATTTTTCTTCCAGTGCTTTTCACGCACATTTTTGCAGGAATTTCTCGTGTTTTTTTTTTTGTTTTGGAATTTTTCAATTCAAGGTTTCGCCCGGTGTGCTTCACACCTCAAAATCCAGCTAAGAAACCCTCATCACCCCGTCCTTTTCTATCTTGTACCCTCTCTCTTTTTAACCTACACTATCTTACCCTGTTTTGGCCTGTACCTTTCGGCCGGCCTTCTCCCCAGCGAGTTTGTGTTTTTCTCTCGATTTCTTGCAGCCTCATCGCAGCGCAGGTTCGAGGTCCCAGAATCTGAGGTTCTCGATGGTCTCGATGGTCTCGAGGTGCTATCAATGGCAAAACCTTTCTGGGTCTGGGTCTGGGTCTGGGTTTGTGTTTTTTTTTTTATTCTCGTTCCCGTGGCAAGTCGGGGCGCATCATAAATCATCTCAAGTGGCCGGGCCCGGCTATTTTCGGTTCTTGTATCTACAACTAGAAGCGATTGCGATTTGCAAGTGTATCTAGAAGATACAGCAACCCCAGCCTTACAGTCATCACGCGGACTGTCTGCCAGTCAGTCAACACCCCCAACTTTTGACATTTTTCTTGCACTAATTCGCGCACTTGAGCGTATTATTGTTGCCACTTCACAGATACTGAGATACATACGGGGTGTGTATCTTAAAGATACACACATCTGTTGTCGCGAGGCCAGAAAAACTACAATTTCAATCTTCAGACTGCCTGCCGGTCATAATTTAATCCCGAGGACAGGTACCTCTCGAGCGGCCGCTGCATCCGCGAGATACATTTCTATCTTTCGACAACAGCTGTGCGGCACATTTGCGAAAAAAAAAATAAAGATGGAAAAGACTGCTGGAGGAGTGACTCAAAAATACATAAAACCCAAGCCAAGGAGGAGCGTTTCGTTTCGTCATCGGGCAGGTTGAAAGCGGCCTGAAAATCGGCAACAGCGCTTCAAATACAACAACAACAAGCTGCTGGAATTTCTAGGGATACCCGCCAAAGGATTCTCTGAAACCTGACACGATCCTCTCCTGAAATTGATATTCAAAATCTTGAACCCAAAAGATCCACAAAGATTGCCTTTTTGGCAGTATTTTTTGCGTATATATTGTCTGGTATTTTTAGTATTATTTTTGATAATATTCAGGTTTCAAGGTTAAATCTATTTAAAATTATTCAAATTTATTATTAAATATTAATTTTAATATTTTTAATTGGATAAAAAGAGGTTTTTCTTTGATATTTCTTTGATTTTTTTGTATAAAAAAGTATTTTTTAAAGAAATTTTAGTATTATTTTTATAGTTATTATTATTCTGTTTATTTTTTCATAAAATGGCAATAAGTATCATTTTTTTTCCCTTTTTCTAAAAACTTTGAATAAAAATTCAAGAAATTCCACAAAATTCTTCGTTCAAAAACCACAAAAACCTTTTAAGCTAAAAAAAACACAAAACATTTTAAAACTTTTTCAATTTAATAATGTTTTGATGTAAATCTTTGACATTTTTAGAACAAAATGGAAAGAAAAACATTGCCAGAACTTTAACAAAACAATTTCTAAAAACATTGCAACATTTTCAATTAAAAATTTTGAGTTTTTTTTCCTGTTTTTAAAACTATTAATTGGCATATTTTTTGTTTCATAACGAAGCCATTCAATTAAGCCAAGTTACCCGAAACCCGATCGATTCGAAGGCTCTTCGAGTTCTTTCAACAATTTGCTTAATTGTAAAAATTCTTGGGGTTCTTGGGGCATAAATCCATCCGCCTTGAGATCGCAGTCCGTTGATTGCCGTCGGCATTGATTTATGGCCACAAGAACGGCCAAAAGCGACGGCCAGAGCGAAAAGATCGCGGATGCGCGAGCTGCGAGCTGCGAGATACATTTTTGTCTAGGGTCGAGATACATTTTGACAACACATGGCATGGCATGCCTCACCCTCTTCACAAAGAAGATACAAAGATACAAAACGGCGCAGCAATAACCATTTGCTTCGCCAGTTTCTTCATTAAACAAATGTGCAAAAAAAAATAAAATAAATAATTGTTTAACAAATAATTAGACAAAAAAAAACAGCCTAAAAAACAGACAAAAAAACAGGCAACTTATGCCACTTTTGGCCAAGTTTTTTTCTGAAAGTATCCCTCGACTTTTTAGCTTTAAATTTTCTTGAGTTTTTGCTAAATTTTTGTTTCATTTGATTTATTTGCCAAGAAGATGGCCAATTCCGTTTAGCGACAAAAAATTGGCTAATTTATAGTCTCATTTTCTGTGGATTTTGTGTTTTTTTTTCGGAATTAATTTGGTTTTTATTCCGCATATTAATTTTCATTTTGAATTTGTTTTAGATTTCGGATTTTTATGTCTTTTTTGTATATTTTATTGAGTTTTATTTGATTTAGTTTTATTTGTTAATATTTTAGGCGTTTTTTTTGTAGCTTTTATTGAGTTTTATTTGATTTTTGTTTCGTTTTGGAAAACAGGTTTTAGATATTGGTTTAAGATATTCGTTTTAGTTACTTTTTTATAAAGATTTATCGCTTATTTTGGTTTATTTATCGGTTCAATATATTAGTTATCGCTGTTTTGCGATTAAAAAAAAACATTTACTTTAAATTCTATCAATTATTTGGTGAAAAAATCACTCTTACATAGAAATATAAAGAAATATATGAAGAAAGGAGGATTTCCGATTCAAGTGCAATTTTTGTGCAGAAAAAAGCAGCTTTTAAGAATTCATTTTCGCCCCAAAAATGATGCGGAAATATTTTTAAGCATAAAAAAACGCAAAAACAATGAAAAAAAAAGCTTCCTTGAAGAATTCAACTTTGCTTTAATTTAAAAATTTCCATTTTTTTAACATTTTTAAACAAAAAATGCGTCAATTTTTAAGTTTTTGAAGAAAACTCGGGGTTTCCTTTCTTTAATTAACAAAAAACTCTTGCATTTATGATATTTTTATGCGTTTTTTTTTTGGCAAATAATAAAAAATATTTTCCCTTCAAATCGAAAATAAAAACGAATGCCAAGCCAAGCTGCGATAAATTCTGAATTATCAGAAAGCGCGAATTATGAAAAAAAAAAAACAAAACAAAAAAAATGTCACTTTCCACATATTTTGCGTAAATTTGCAAATTTTTTGTTGTTTTTTAAATTGGAAAGCGAGCAAATATTGAACCGAACTTTTGTTTTATTTTTGTTTTATTTTTGCCTTTGCTTTGGCTTTTAATTACATTTGATTTGATTTTATTTGCCGTTATAATTGCATTTCCTTTTGTGTGTGTGTGTGTGTGTGTGAAATGGCAATATTGGTTAACGGTTAACGGTTAACGGTAACTTATTGTTTTTCGCGTTTTGCGTTAATTGCGTTGCGAGGATAACGGTAAAGCAATGTAAAACGTAACGAAACGAGACACAAAGTTTTTATTTTGGTTTTTCCTTGCCCATTTCTTTGTGTCCCTTTTTTTTTGGTTTTCTGGTTTTTGGTTTTTCTTTTGGGCCAAGGATATGAAAATGTTCATAAAGAAGTGACCTACATTTTTTTTTTTAGCCGTTTAGCTTCCTTTTGTTGTTGTTCCAAAATGGCTTGCACTTGCAATTCTGCTTCTGCTTCTGCTTCTGTTTTTTTTTGTGGTTTTTTTTTCGTTTTTTTTTTATCCAAAATATTAGAGATGCTTAGAGATGCTCGGTTTGTTGCTGTAATCCGTTGTTTTGTTTTCGCTTATTATGCTTTGCGCTGGTTCTTGTTGTTGTTTTGTTTATCTCCTGGCACTTTGGGCACTTGAAAAAAATTGCGACAAAAATATAGAGACATAAGGACGAAAAAAAAAACAGGATAACCGAAACGGAACGAAACGAAACGGAGGAAAAAACACAAAATTACAAAAATTGGCAACAAAATATTTGTCTTTTTTTTTTTTTTTGCACACACACGCAAACACACACAAAGACAAATAATATGCAACGCAACAACAACAACAACAACAATAATAATAATATAATTAATGCACAGAGTCGCGTCCTTTTCTTTTTTTTTTTTTTTTTTGGGCGAAAAAATACCTTGAGTGCGAGCGAGAGAGGGCGTGCGGAGCGAGGGGAAACACGCGTACGCGACGGAGACGGCGACGGCGACGGCGACGACGTAGAGAAGCGTTTGCGAGCGAAAGTCTTTCCCCGTCCGATGCCTTTTGACGACTTTTCCGAGTTTTCCGACTTTTCCGACTTCACCGACACTTTTCCGGCAACGTGCTCACCAGCCAACGGTTTCTTCGGTAAAAAAAACTCTGGTGTTGGTGTATTTGATTTTAAACGGCGCGCCATCGCCGTTAACAGTCTGTTAGGCGGAGAGCGAGAGCGCTGCGGCTTTCTTTTGGGAGAGCCAGGCGGCGGAAGAGAAAGTGCAGCCAGTCAGCCTGTCAGCCGGCAAGGGTGGCGGGTCAGTTTGAGAGCAATAGAGAGTGACTGTTGCTCTCTCGCAGGGCTCTTCCCTCTCTCTCTGTGTTTGGACGCTGTTAAAGCCGAGTTTTAAAAAATAGTTTAAGATTCTTGATTTTTTTTTTTCTAATATTAAATATTACTTATTAATATTTTTTTTCTCAATTTATTTTTTTTTTAAGGCAAACAGTTACAAAACTCAGTTAAAAACATCATGTAAGAGAGAACAATTTGGACCTGCGCTCTCTCTAGTGATGCTGGCACTCTGTTAACTGCGCTCTGTTGTCCTGCTCGCTCTGGCAAACCGGTTTTCCTCTGCAGAGCGAGAAGGATGTACTCTGTTGCAAACAGGATTTCGGCCAACAGTCTGTTAACCGCCACAGGTTTCTGTTATTGTTTGCAAATATTTCTTTTTTGCATTTCGCTTACTTTTTCTATTCCAACAGCTGTTTTAATGAAATTAATATTATTTCAAAAATAAAATAAATAATTCAAATATTCTGCTATAAATAAGAATATTTTAAAACTCTAAACTATCTTCAGAAACTCCCGTATAACAGTTTTCGGAAGTTACAGTTTTTTGGTTACAAAATCTGTAAAGGGAGAATTTTATGGAAAATTATAAACAAATATTAAGAAAGCCAAGGATTTAAGTGTACAAATAAAACAAGAAACTAAATTATTTTAAATATTTAGTATTTCTTTTGAAGGTTTTTAAGGTTTTTCTTTATTTTATTAAATATTTTTATAAAATTTCCTCGTTTAAGGCTTTATGTAACTATTTACTTTTCTCTTACTAACTTCCCTGCTCTCTGCTCTCTTACAGCACCTCTCACTGTTGTAACTCCTCTCTCTTCGTCTCTTCGCTTATCCTTGCCGTATAACAGCTTCTCCTTGTATGGCAAAATCTCTTATACTCTTCAAATGGTTGCAAACTTGTCTAGTTTTGAATTAAATTTTCGGAAACAACTTGTTGAAGGATTTGCATTAAATTTATATTTTCTGTTTTCTTTCAATATCTTCACATTTTTAAGGGCCTTGTAATTTCCATTTTTAGGCTTTGAGTCATGCTGTTTCTTGGCCCTTAATCTCTGTGCGAGTTGTATCTTTTTCCATCCGCTTGATAAAGATTAATTACGGATGATGAAGAGCGTTATGGCGGGAGATCGGTAAAGTCTTAACCCTTCACGGTGTCGTTAGTGTTTACGAGGGGTCTTGATTACTTAAAGCTTTTAAAAAAAGAAGAGTTTTGTGGCACCTTTTAACTATATATTTTAGTTTTTAGTGTCTTAAAAATATGTAAAAATAAAAAGAATTGTTTTATAATTTTTTTTTTAATATTTTTAATATAAAACATGGAAAGATTCAAACTTATTATATATAAAGAATTTGGAAAAATAATCACATTAAGTTTTAAAATTAGAATTTATACAGAGAATTGGACAATTAAACAAAATGAAAAATTTTATTTTTAATTTCTATTAAAATAAAAAAGTAAGACCTCTTAAGGGTTAAACCGGTAATGTGACACCTCTTGAAAAACCGCAAGAAAAAAAAAAAGAGAAACAAAAAGGGCCAAGGAGTGAGCAGGAGGAAGAGGAAGAGGAAGACGGCCTGTGTTAACAGTTACGACATTTGGGCACATTTCTCACAGGCCAGCGAATACAACAAAAACAATAATAATAAGGTCAATCAACGGACTCGGCGGGCGGTCACTGAGGCGTCGGCGTCGGCGTCGGCGTCGCCGCTGGCGTCGCTGTCAACAGCTGTCGCGCAGGCGCAGGCTCAGCGAGGCGAGCGAGGCGAGCGAGGGAGATGGCATTATCCAGCAGATTAATTGCAGCGTCGGCGTGAATTTATGAATTTCTCATGAGTGATGGGATCGGCGAGCTCTCCATCCCCCCTCCCTCCTAAGCTGCCCCCTCTATTTTTTTTGAGCGCCACTTGAGGAAAAGAAAAGTAGAGGAAAAAAAAAAACAACAAAACAAAAACAGGGAAAAACATATGTATTTTCCCCGTTGCGTGGGCCCGCATTTTTGTTGTTTTCATTATTGTTGATCGTCGGACATTAGTTATTGGTAAGCCGATCCGTTATGGCTGGTAGCTATATCTTTCCTGAACCCATTTATACTTTTTATTCCCCTGTCCAAAACAGGGTTGCCAAATGCCTCCAATTGTGAAAAAAACCTCCCAGCCATTCATCAGACTTTTTCATTCGAGTCTTCAGTGAAAAATGGCAACAATGGATTGGATTTCCTTCCTTTATTTTTCATTTCCTTTCCAAATAATAATCTAATATTTCCATAAAATATTTTATTTTTTCAGTATTATTTTATATTATTATAGTACTTTATTTTTAGCATACTTTAGTATTATTCTTAATATTTATTACTCATGTTTTTTTTTAATATGTACTTTAAAATATCTAAAAATATTAATCAAAATCTCTATACAAAATTATAGTACGGTTTCAGCGCTTATATATATATTAAAAAAATATATTTATATAAAAATATAAATAAAAATAAATTTCTACATTTTTATTCTTTCAAAATTCTTTCTTTCATTCTTTTGCAATTTTTAAATGTTTTTTATAAAAAAAATCTTGTAATAAAATTGTAGATTTAAATGTTTTATTGAAATTCAATAAGGATCTCCATAATTATCCCTTAATTTTTGTATTTAATATATTAACTTAAGCAAATTCTTTTTTTTCCATTATTCCATTATTTATAATTATTTTTGATATGAAAGATATTGGGTTTATGTTTTTGTTAAGGATAATTTGGAATTTATATATTTATAAAAGTTTTTCTTTATAGATATTCATAGAAATTGATTTTATTTCAGTAACATTTAAAATTTTAGTTTATTATCATTAATATGATTTATAATATTTGATTTAATATTCATACCCGGTACTCGATCAGCTCAAGAGCATATTTGCTTTACAAATATTTTCATAGAAGAAACGTCCATTTAGGACCGAAATTGTTAAAAAAGGTTGTATTTTATTTATTTTATTATACTTTGTTTATTTATTATTAAATATTAATTATATTATTTTATTTATTGAATTTATTAATTCCTTTACACTTGGGATTAGCTTCAAAATATTAAAAAATTGAACATTTTAGCTTTGAAAATTAGCTTCAAATTAAATCAATCTCAGAGAACCGTTTTCGAAATATGTTTACAAATTTTCTTGCTTTTAAATGGAATTAATTGATATCTTCAACCCACACAACTATTCTGAGATCGTAAGACGTTATGCAAATGTGGATTCTTTTTTCCAACAATTTGCTGTAATTGTCTCGTTTAATTAACTGGAGTTGTTGTCCCGAAATGTCAACCGTTTCCGCCGGCAGCTTTACCCCTGATTGAACTCTCAACTTTGTTGTGACATGCAGAGACAAATTCAATTAAGCCAAATCAGTCGGCAATTAAACAATTGAATATAATTACGCGAAATTATAAGGTCCGCCGAGCGAAGGGACCGGGCCAGTCGCGCCAAAAAAAGCACAACCAAAGCAGGGAAAAAGCAGGCAAAAAGCAAAAAGCAAAAAGCAAAACCAAAACCAAAACCGAAAAAGCATAATTAATAAAGCAGCAAGTCATGCCCCATGATGCTGATGAAGGTCTCGAGTTGAAACCGAAACTGAAAACCGAAAACCGAAAACGAGAACCCAACTCAGTGGGTTGTCTTTGCGGTCAACTCCTACTGCTCTTTGGGATCCATCCAATACCCCGATTCCCCGATCCCTTTAATACCTTTTTGTTTGTCGAACGCCACCTTTTCGGACTTCAACTTCAACTTCAACATCAACATCAACATCAACATCAAGTCCAAAGCCCCAACCGAAAGCGACTCCTTTAATGAAGTGGATAAGCAAACTGGCTCCGAGTATCCCACAGAGTGCCTTCATCTCTATGTGTATCTGTATCTGTACAAGTATCTTTGTATCTGTATCTTCTGGATATATGCCGTACCGCCCGTGTGTACAGTTATAATTAAGTGATACACATAAACGGGCGCCCCAGACAGCGCTCAGTCTCAGTCCCAGTCCCAGTCCCAGTCCCAGTCTCGGTTTCTGTTTCTGTTTAATGATTGTTTTCAATTAGTCTGTTCGTTTTCCTCGCTTCTGATACCCGGTACTCACTCCTTTCTAATTTTTTCTTCTTTTTTTGGGTAGGCGCAGATTTATTTGTTTTTTTTTCCACAGTATATCGGCTATACATATGTTTCAATTAAAATACCTTCTTTAATTTTGTTTATAAAATACTTAATGTTTCTGGCGCCCTCTATTTATGGGTAATGTCTTTCAGAAATGTCATTCGTAGCCCTATAAAATATTTTTTTTATTTCTCTAAGCATTTTTTTAAAATTAAATACAAAAACAAGACCTACTTAATAATATTTAAATGTTAAACCACAATACAATCTTTTCCAAGACTTCAACAATTTATTTAGAATATAAATATTCATTTACTTAATTCTCAATTTATTAAAATGAAATATTTTCTACAAATATATAACAATTTTCGGAATGTGAGTTTTGAATAAAACCTTCTTAGAACCAAATCCGTAGATAATAATGACCAAAAAGTCCCATAAGACCCAAAACCCTTAGATACTATCCCTTCTGTCAGGTATCTCTTAGTCGCATGTACCTCCTCGATTGTCTATGGACTTTTTCCTGTTTCCTGACAAACGAAACCAAAAAACAGGGCCAGTCACTCAGCCAGACACTCACTCACTCACTCACTTACTCACTCTATTCGATTCAATTCGATTCGATTCCTGAGTCACTCATCGAAACACCGAAAAGACGAATGCGAGGGCGTTGGAAAGGTTTTATTTAGTCATTTCTTCCCATTCCCAATCTCAAGATGTTTTGGGTGCAAACCGATCGGAGAAGCGCCTCTCAAGTGTTTACACTTGTTGTATTAATTTCCATCATATATCTTCCACTGTCAGCGGTACCCCTTCCCAGGGATTTACCTTTAACATCAATTTTCCCATCTCCACACCAGAAGATCGCTCCTTAACGATCTGGCAATAAAAAATTTACCAAAAAAAGGGTGCAACTTCGTGGCACTCCAAACAATTTATCATTAAATTGCATAAAAAAATACCAGAAATTCGCGAGGTATGCGATTCTAAGGACACTCTGCAGCTGCTTTGGTCACACGAAATAAATACTAAAATAGTTCTAGTTTTACATTATCATATTTATTATTATTTATTCGCGCATACAAAGATTCATATAAATCTTTTTAATAAGTTTTAAAGATTTGTTTTGGAAAAATTACCAATAAATACTAGAAATTTAGCCAAATTCTATAGTCTACCTTAAGGACACTCTGCGACTGCTTTTGATGGCTGTCAGTTATTTGGGACTCGGTTTCTGTTTCTGTTTCGGGCTCTCGGTTACTATCTCTAGTCCAGACCCAGATCTGCCAAAGACAACTGGCAGGGATGATGGGTGCCCCGGTGCAGTCAATTGACCGCTAACTGTTGCAAGGACAGTTGCTCGACAGTGACTTTGGTTTCGGAATTTTGTGGCAGCCACAACGTGTGGCAGACAGCTTAAGACGCTGCCTGACAGCCGTCTGGCCAGGATACTGTGCAGGATACTTTGAACACACTTCAAGAATAAAACTACTCAACCGTCTCCTTAAAATAAAATCCACTACTTTTTTATTAGATAAGAAATTAAAAAAAAAAATACGTTAAAAATACAAGGTACCTTTTCTTAAAAAAATGTATTCAAACACATTAAATTATATTAAGAGATAAAAAATAAATAAAATTTCAAATATTTTAAACTAAAAGAAAGTGTCTGAAAAATTATTTAGTTTTTTTAATACATATCTCTATTACTTTTTTATTTCCTGTGTTTCAAGTCCTTAATTTTGTATAATATTTTTCTAAAACAAGTTTTTATTAAAAATATTAACCTTATTTCTTCGCGTGGCTTCTACCCAACCAACAAAGGGGCGCTGCCGTTGATCGTACGTTTTATTTAATAGCTTATTTATTCGTTAAAGTTTTTAGAACTTAAGATAATTCGTATTTTGAACTCATTTTTAATATTTTTATTGTTTAGATTTATGAATATTATAAAAATTATCCTGATGAAATAAAGTCTCATTTTTTATTAAAGTTTCTTAAACTATTTAAATAGTTAAAGGCCAAAAATCATCCAAAGTTTCATCTGAAAGAAGAACCAACTATTTTCCTAAAGTGCAGGATAATGCAAAGGAATCTGGCATCTGGTGGAGGATGGAGAGTGGGGGGTCAAAGGCCAGAGGCAGGTCCTTCAGTCAGGATAAAGGCCGTGCCGTTGACAGTCGTCATGCGCAGCTACTTAGATGGACATAAAATTATGATTACAGCAAATGCCACATGCTCCATATGCCGCTCCCCGCTTTTGGAAAGATTCCGACGCCTCCCATTCATCCATCCATATCCTTGTTCCCCTTCAAAAAATAGTCCTTCAAAGGCAATTCATTACAATAAGCTCACGAATGTGCCATAAAAATGGCAGCTCTGCACTCGAACCATGAAATTGCCAATTCGAATCCGGTTTTAGTTGTAAAAACTTTCATGATCCCCACATTAATAGAATATGCCATGTCTAGTACTTTCCTTTCCCACATAATCTCTCATCTTTTCTATACAAGTCTTTTTTGTTTTTTTTTTATTATTTCGGCAAGGCCATTATGGATTATTCCCACCACAGGTTTTTGTTTTTTTTAGGTAATTCTTCTTTGTTTGGTTTAAGGAGAAAGACTTTCCATGTTTAGTTATTTAATTTAAAAAGGAAAAGGGGGCTTCTTTCCAAAAATGTCCCTCCAAGAACTCTTTGAAAAATGCCTACAAAATTTGTATACTTTTATCCGAAAAGGTAATTATAATAATTATTATAAAATTATATATAAGAAACCTTTAAAGCTCAAAATGAAGTTTATTTTTACAATTATTAACAGAAATTATGAAAATTCCAATTCCCTTCTTGTGCCAAAGCTAGAAGGGATTAGTACAGGGTATCTCATAACCCAACTGTCACTAGCTTGTAGACATATTTTTTGTTAATTTATGTATAATTTTTTAAGTCTAAAATCGGCTAAACTTCTCCCATTTTTGGAGTCTTAAAGTCTTAAGTCTCGCATTAAAATATTTCCCCCACATTTTATGCAGGGATTTCCCGGGGATATCTCGCCAACGCATCAAATAATTAACCGTCCACAATTTTCCACAAAGTGAAGAAGCCCCAGAACCCAGAACCCAGGACCTGGGGATTCTCTTTCATATTTTCAGCAGGATCCTGCAGGATTTTAATTCTGCGAAAAACAAAACAACGAAGCCCGCACCTCTAGTCCTGTTGACTTTTTAAGCCTCTGCCATTGTTGTGGATATATTCCGTACGTATATATATATATGTTTCTATAGACAAATTTGTATATATTTAAGTATGAAGTATATCCGATGCTCGAGTTCCGGACTCCACAATCATTAGCTGTAACATTAGCGTCTGTCTTGCGGTTGAAACTTTCGGGTTACCTGAAACGCAAACGCAGCCTCCGTCCTCAAAAATTCTGGCAAGTTGGGGAAGCTGGAAGGTTGTGCAGGAGACGGGCATGGCAATGGCAATGGTTAAACCTATAAAACCACGTAATCTCCAAGCGAGTTCTTTAATTATGCTGCACACAGAGCCACCGGAGGAGCTGGAGGAACTGGAGGAACTGGAACTTTGGCAGCATCAGGTGGCAGGTGGCAGGTGGGAAAACGGGGGCCAAGAGGGTGGTGCAAGGAGGTGGCGGAGAAGGACTACAGTGGAGAAATCCTTCGTAGCGGCGAGAGCAAACAAAATGTGAAGCGAAAGCCGCTTACAAAACCGCAAAATGCTACGGACATCTTTTGCCAGGAAAACGCACAGGCAGAGAGTGTGGTGGAGAGCCAAGGGGACAAACGGCGACTCCAATGGCCACCAAAGGCAGCCATTTTGAAGTTTTGGTCTCCACATCTGGCTGGGATTACAATGGAAACGGGACTAAAAACTGGAGTTTGCGGCTCTCCCACAGATACGGACGGAAAAAGATACGGGACAGCCGGGACATGGCTAGATAAAGACAAGGCCAGCAACAGACAGAGACGACAAACAAACAAACAAACAAACAAACACACACAAACAAGCACACAAGCACAAACAAACAAAGGCACAAACACATACTCGAAAACAAACAGCGATCCGGACAACACGGATGCCAATGCGAAACCATTTTGCGGATTTAATTGCCGTTAACATGAGGAGGGAAGCTTCATTTTCACTTCGCACACGGCCAGAAAAAGGACATTTGCCAGGATATTCTCCAGAAAAGTTTTTTCAAGATCAGAAAATTAAGATGAATAGACCTTTCCGAGGAAAATAACAGGCAGTAGTACCCATAAATACTCTTAAAGTATTTCTTAAAAAGAACACCCAGATTTCAAGCCATATTTCAATATTTTCGAGTTCATTAGTTTTAAAGAAAATTGATAAAAAATTAGTGATATTAATTATAAATCTTAACAGATAAACGTATTATCGTGACTTGGAAAAGTATTTAAAAATATTTCGACTTGGAAAACAGACAAATCAATGACTTATTGGTCTAATATTTCAAAGTATTTGGCACAAATTGTGTAGTTTTTATACATAAGATATATACCGGTTGTAAAAATGTGCCCAGATCCATATAAATTTAAAAAAGTGTTCCCATATCTACATATTTTTCACAAAGAATGAGCTTCTTGGGTTAAGAATTGAAGTTTCACTTTAAAATACGCCTTTTTAGTGGTAAATTTGTAAGTTAAGTTTTACTAATATTTCGTAAAATTTTAATCATGAAAATTATCAGATCAGATCAGATCATCTCACATTATCTTTATTTGATTGAAAAAAATGTAGAAATAATGTCTTTTTCGTGGGGTCTTGTATTTTTAAGATAAAAATTCACTTGAAGGTCTATAGTTTTCTCCAAAATTTGTATAATAAATATAATATTTCTCAGTGCAGATGTTGCTTTTTCTCCGTCCGTATTTTCGCAACAAGAGCTCCAATGAGAGCCGGACTCCAGAGCCGGAGATTAGAGGGCAATCGCTGACATCGAGGAATCGTGGAGGTTTCTGCTCCTTTCCTTACTTTTTCGACGCAAAAAAAAATGCACAGCCAGGAGTCTTAAAACTTTAACTTTAAAAAATATTTTTGCGTAAAGATTTTATAAACTAAAATATAACAATTTTACATAGAATTTATTGAAAATAGTACAGAAAATATTCATATTTCATAGAAATTTAGACAATACTTTTCGAGAGATAAACAAATTTATTTGGTACTTTACTTTAAAAGCTTATCAGTATATTTCAAAACTTTATTTTTATTTAATTTTTAAACTAGAAACTTAGCTTAGCTTGAATGTCAAAATTTTCTTTACAGAGAAATATTTCAAATAATAAAATAATAAAATCTAAACTCACCCATTTGTATCGCCAGGTGAAAGAGGTTTTAGCTGCTGATCCGATCGGAGGTTATCGCTGATTATATAATCTGTAAAAAAAGAATAATAGTTAAAATATATAGCTAAATAAATACCGAAAACCTAAAAGACTCTGTAACAGAACATATTCTGTTAAGTGCTTCCTAACCGGAAGCTTTCTGACAGGACGAAAAGCTTTCCGTTGTGCGAAAAACATCGAATGCTTTTTTCAAAAGCAAAAGTTTCCCAAAAAGCTTGGGACCGAAAAGCTGGGATATGTTTTATGTAATTTCCCAGCTTTTAATTTTCCCAAGCCGGGATATTTCTCATTGATATAGGTATATTGGGGAAATTTTATTAAATTACCAGTAAAAGGGATATAACTTTCATGCAACAAAAATGTACTTTAAGGTAAGCTTTTCGGAAAGAAACAGTTATTTCGTTTATAATATATTTCATTTAGTTGACAATTCTATTGAAATTGGATAAGAATCTAAAGCTTTTTATCATTTCTTGGATTTAAAGTAATTTTAATCGTCAGGTTTCCTTGTTATTTAAATAAAATAATGGCAGACATTTTTAAAATAGCCCAAAAAAATATATTTAATAAATATTGAGAACTATTGAATAAAGGAGAAATTATTTCTTTAATTATTTAAACCCTTTTTCTATCAATTTTGTTAATACTTTGTTCTCCTGTTTTTTTTTAAATACAAGAAATTCTATGAAACTGACCTTCCTCATTGGTACCACTTTATTTTTGTCCAATACTTTTAGTTCATTTGTATTAAAAGATGAAAAGGATAAAGGATATGCGTTTTGAGTCTAAAATAAGCCGAAAAAAAAACTTATTTTTTTGTTACAAATTTTCCCCTAAATATGTTAATATTCGTTGTCAGTTTTGGAAACCAGATTTTGATGTTTTACCTTTGGAAAAGTTTTGCTTTTCCAGGAAAAGCAAACATCCCAAGGATAATCATGGACTAGGATATCGCAGGAGTTAAGAACATGGAAAGAGGATAGGAAGCTTACCCTTTTGCAGCTGGCTGGTGGGGATGAACTCCTCGTGCTTTTGGTCGCCCTTCTCCTCGTACTTGAGCTTGTAGTCGGAATGCTTTCGCAAGGACATCAGGAGGGACTGGGTGCGGGGCGGGATCTCCGGGGGCGCCGGCTCCGGTGGCGGCTCCTCGGACTCGGCGGTGCCGCTGCTCCGGCTGCTGCACCGGGCCGGATCCGGGCCGTTCTCCTCGGGATGGAAGAGTTGCTTCAGCTGGGGATGCCTCATGGAGTCGCTGCTGGAGCTGGTCATCTGGCTCAACCGGTTAAGGGTGCTCCGGGCGGCAGCCGAGTTCCGGTGGCTGCGATTCGAGTGGGAGTTGGAGGCGGCGGTGGAGGATGAGGCCGAGGCTGGCAGGACCACGGGATCACTCTCCTCGCCCGGAAACTTGCTGGAGCTGAGGAAGGGATTTGTACTGCGTGGCGTATTGGCGGTGGAGGCGCCTCCTCCTCCCACACCCGATCCCGGATGGATGCTGCTGCCGCTGCTGCTGCTGTTGGGGAACAAGCCCAGATTGGCATTCGATTGGTACTTTCCGGCCGATACAGTGGACACCTTGAGTGGCGAACCGCCTAGCGAAGCTCGCTGCTGGTGCGGCTGGGCGTAGGTCACTTCGGGGGCGGGGCCGGGCCCGGGTCCCGGAGCGGGACTAGGCGTGGTCTCGTCCATGGAGGACTCGTCCAGGCGACGATCGCGTTGCCTCAAATAGTCCGGTTCGCAGTCCGAGTTATAATGTTCCATGCCTGTAAAAAAAAAACATAAATCAGGTTAATTTTAAGCTTAAATTTTAAAATATTTAAGAGTTTTTAAGTTCTAATCGAAGCATAAACTATAAGAAAATATATTCATATATAAGAAGGTTAAATTTTTATGAAAAAAATTATGCCGTATATATCTCTTATTAAAGCTTCACTTTTTAAAGATAGGCTACCAGGTACTCCTCCTTATCGTTATTTTGCTTCCGTTCCGTTTCATTGTAAATGGGAGAATTAAACAACTATTCCCACATATTTAAAAACAAAATAAGAAAAGAAAAATATATATTAATTATAAATCTTATTTGTCATTGAAATGAAACCGAAGTCCCCACGATTAAAATTTGATCAAAAGCTAACCGAAAGCCATGTGTTTACACATCGATCAAATATTTGTGAAGTGCTCTTTGTACCGCAATATATCCAGATTATACAATATACAATATACAATATACAATATATATAATACAATATACAAGAAGAATTTCAACGACTTTCCGTGTTTATTCTGTTGCGTGGATGCTGGCCTTTCAATTTTCAATTTTCCCGCGAGAACTGCGAATGCGGCTGGGAGGCTGGGCGGCTGGGCAAATGGCAAACAATTTGCGAGCCGTCGACGTTGCGTTATTAGGTTGTAAAAAATGAATCGTAAATTGCATTAAATATTAACAGACAATAAAACGAAGCGAAACAAATGCAGGCGGCGCGGCGCGTAAAAAGAGCATTTGCCTCGCCGGACGCTGCGATTTGCGTTTTATGCCTCGATTAAGTTTGCCTTCGCCTCGTCATTTTGTTTGCTGGACTGCCTGAACGAGAGCGAGTGGTGGTGTGGTGGGGTCACAGGAGTCGAGGGGTCGAGGGGTCACAGGAGTCGAGGGGGATCAGAGGATAATGTCAGAGGTTGTAGCATTGTATCGGCCATTAGGCTGGCGCTGCCAACTTGATTGTAATTGAATTGCACACTGCTGACGTCCGCGGAGCTGCCATTCGGGGATATTGCAGGTACAGTGGAGACTCTTAATTGTATTATCAAATACTTGAATACATATATTTATTTTAAGCTACATTGTAAGAAGGATTTGGTTCTATTTACTAGCTCATAAGAAGAAAAAATAAGCTAAACATTTTTAAACTGCTCAGAAATTGTTATAACAAATTTATGTTTTTTATAACCCTCCAATAGGTTCTAAGAATATATTGGCTTTACATTACATTTTCTGTCTTATTCTTTTCTTATAAAGTGTATAACAAATTAATAAATACTTCAAAATTTCCAACTAAAATCATGTCTTTCCTATCCCATTTCCCATCCACTCAAAATTGTGTTCCCTTGTCGCATTGGGCGATTTACTCAATTCAATCAGGGAACTGTCCGAATTGCCTCCCCTCGTCCACAAGTCCCACTGTACGCCCACTGCCACTCCCTCCTCTGGGGGTCATGTTCCGTCTCTTTTCCAAATATCGCCCCATCTCACTCTATAGCCCAAGCATCTTGGCCAGCTCAATTTCGGAAATTCAGTGGCAAGCGTTTGGCATCGATTTGTGTGCCCTCGGACTCTGGTTATTCGAATTCCTGGACACAGTTGTTCCGGGGAGAGCTGAATAATTCAATTAAATAAAATAATGAATACGAGGGATGGCAGGGCGAGTGGTTTGAGCCATTTGTAAGGCGCTTACCGTATGTCTAAGCGCTACTTCCAGCCCCTAATTCCAATTTTGGAACACTTGGCCCTGGGATTTCGATGGCATCGTACAGACAGCATTTGTAGTTGGCCATGTGAGATTCGGTTATTAAATGTTTTCTTTAATTCGAGAAGGTAGAGACAAGTTTTGGCCAAGCTGGAAGGGATTGTGGATTCCATAAGGACTGAAAACTGGACTGAAAAGGAGCTGTAAGCTCAGGAGATGCTTTCTGGGAAGTCAAGGTTCGATCTCTTTGGGGTAAGAATTGGTTTGAAATTTTTATTATTTCAGTTTTAAAATTTAATAGACTACTAGAAAGGATCAGGCATAGAAAAAGTACAATCATGGAGGAGTGAGGAATTGTAATTATTGGAAGAATCAAGGGAGAAAATTCTCTAAGATTTTTTTTAGTTTTTCATTAATTTTTATAAATTAAAAAAAAGTTGTACTTGACTGCTTCAAGTCATTAGCTTCATTATTTGTAAAGTATTTTCCCTTTGAAAAGGTTAACGATGTCTCTCCGATCAAAAATGAAATTCTAAAGTTGAAAACTAAGCTAAAATGGAGGTAGAAGGTCGTTTAATGAAGAAGATCTTATAGAAGTTCCCTTAAAAAAAGGAAATATTATTCTAAGAATTTTAAGCTTAATTAATTAAGTGAAAAAATCAAAGAAATACTCACTGGCTAGTTGCTGGCTCTGGAGGAGCAGCTGGGCAAGGAGCTGGGTGTCGAAGGCAGTGGCCTGCCCGGTGTTCTGGTATTCGTCCTCGCTGCTGCTGCCGTAGCCGTGGCCGTGCCCCATCCCGTGGCCATGTGACAGGCCGTGGCCCAGGCCATGCCCGTGGCGGTGGCTGTGCCACTCGGCGGACCTCTGACGCCGCAGCTGCTCCCCGCCGCCGGAGCCGGGCAGGCCACCTCCCAGTCCGCCGCCCATTCCGCCGGAGGTGTAATAGTATTCGCTGCCGGCAGCACTGCCGCTGCCGCTGCCGACCCGTTTACGGCCAATTGTGCCGGAGTGACTGCTGGACATGATTGCCGGACCGGGCTGGAGAGGCTTTCTGTGGGCAGTGGTTTCCGTTTTCCGATCCCTTTATCCTGCGACGACTTCAACGCATCGCTTCGGCGCCGGCTGGTGCAGGTCCACCTCCATGTATGGAGGACAAGGGCGGCAGGATAACGCCCGGGACAGGACTGGGCGGAGCTGTAGGAGGAGTCGCTTTAAGTGCTTAACCGAATTAACGCTGAAACGATAAAAACGACAAAGTGTCAGCGAGCTTCGGTCGGTGGTAAAGCGGAGAAGATAAAGCCATAAATGCACGAAAATGAAAATAAATAGCAGCCGGTACAGTACAGCTTCGTATACATCGCCCCCATTCCCCTATTGCCCATTCCCTTGGTACTTTCACTTTGACTTCTGGACGTAAAGTGAACTTAATAGCAATTGCTGCCAGGACGAAGTCCTTCCCAATCTCAAAATGGCTGCCAGTGTGGCCAAAATGGCTTGCAACTTGATACTCTAAACTATTACGCAAGAATTGGTTAATAAAATACAGAGTTTTCTTTAAAAATTTGTTTTTAAGTTGTAAAAATATCAATAATAAACAAGATTAAATATTAAAAAAAAGAAATATTTATAACTTGTATCAAAAGAAACGATCTTAATTTTTTTATTGAGAATTTTATTGAAAAATATCGTTATTTTTAAACTATTGTCGTTGGAAAAATAATATTTGAAAAGAAAGACAAATTTCTTATGGTTTATATGACAATATATGTTATACAATTTTCATAACCAAGAACCTATAGCTCCGAAAATGGCCAAGCGGGCAGCTCCTTTTTGGCCAAATCCATCCGTTTATGACTGCCTCCTTGGCTTAGACAGACAATTTGACTTTTGATTTTGATGAGTGAGCATTCAAATGCAGTAAAACCCGGAGAAGAGCTGTGTGGGAAGGGAGCACAAGTGGGTCATTACTGACAGCACCGGCAGGATGCGGGTTAAGGCTGCCAAGGCCCAACCGCCAGGATCTAAAGAACAGAAGACCATCCTGAAGGAAAACGCAGTGGATATTCATTGATTGTTTTGCTGAGACCATTTTAATGTGTATTATAACGGGTGTGTTTCTTTAAAAGATTGTAAATATATTGATTCGGTTCAATATTGATCCTATCCTAAGCCATGCCGAATCAGGTAACTGTGTGCGTCCTAAAGTATTCCTAAAGTATTTTGTAATAACTATTTGTTTTGTTTAGTGTATGCATCTTTTGAAGGGAGTCGGTGCATCCCAGCGACTGGCTGGACTGACGCCGCGGGGCTCCCGGTAGGCCAGGTAAATGGGCAGTGGAGTGTCCACTGGCAATCCGTCCCGCAGGAGCCTCGCATTCAGAAGTCGGTCCATTGCCCGTTGCTCGCGGTCTCGATCACGCACCTCCGACATAACATGGTACTCGTCTCGGCCGCTGGCTTCTGTCTCCCAGCCAGCCAGACGTCGGGCCAGTTGGATGCTTCGGACGGTTTCGTCGAACCTGGCCCGGATGGTGGTGGCCGGCGGTCCAGAGTCGGCGCTGCTGTGCGAGAAGTCAAGGTCGTCGTCCATGTCGAAGTTGCGATCGTCGATCATGATTCACTGCGTGTAAATTTTCGATTTTTAAATATATTCCCACCTCTTTTTTTTTTTTTTAATTTTTCTCTAGATTTTTCTTACCGAATTAAAATTTACTGCAATCTGAATGGAGTTTGAACTGTTAATGCTTTCCTGGCCCAAAAGCCGGTGACATGTGTTGTGTTTAAAAGTCAAGGCTGCCTTAGATCTAGCATTTTCTGAAAAGCTTCTGCCCAGGGTTGCTACTCTTATTTCCCGCGTGAATTCAATATCTGATTTCACTTAACGTTCTTTTTTTAAATAATTCAATCAACGATCAAATGTATTCCAGGGTTGCCGAAAATGATCAGCAAACAGGACCTTGTTGCACTGGACTTGCGGTCAGTGTTGGGTAACTCCCAGAGACACCTTGCGTGGCTTTTGTGGGTAAACAGAAGCGGCCTAATCGAATGTCATTTCATTGGTAGACAGAGTCCTGCAACTTCCAGCCAAAAGCCAATTTCTCCTGGAACTATTTCCTGTTTTTTTTTTTCACCAACCCCTCCCCAACCCCAGTAGAGCACTTTGCTGCAATGGCAAATGCATAATTTGGCCTGCAAAATGCATATTTGTGGCATCCATTTGTATGGCTTTGTTGGGCCAAAGTCTGAACCGAAAGATAATCAAATACGCATTTCTCTTACTCTCTTTTGGCCACCGCCCAGCCCGCCACTGGCAGCCCCCCTCTAATGAATGAAGTTTTTGGCTGCCCAGGGTTGCCAACATGGCGGAATTTCGGCCAGCTAGAAATATTTGTTTAAGAAGCTCCGCTGTCGTATGTTTTTAACTGTATACGATACAAAGTGTTGGCTTTATTTAAAGTAGAATTAGTCATTTTTTTTATATAAGAGAGTAATATTTTATTAAGAGAAACTACAAACCTTAGAAAACATTTAAATACTTTTGCTGATAAATTTATTTATTTTTTCCCAAGTAATCTTTTGGCAAACAACTCTATTAATGGAGGCCAAGTTTAGGCCCAAATGGAAAGTGGAAAATAGAAAATGGAAAATGGAAAAACTGCTCAGCATCTATTGCAATTTTAAAGTGCAGAATGCTTTTCGCATCGAAATCCAACGAAACTTTGCTAACGAATTAAGAGCAAAATATTATATGTATTCCTGGCAAAATGTTGCATAAAGCGGCAAGAGGAGGCGTGTTTAAGAAGTTTTGGGGATTTCGGAAAGTGGTTTGGGGCGTGGGAGCTCTGTGGGTGGGGTGGGGGTGGTGGCACGCAATTATTTTCCATGCTCCATTTTAACAATTTGGAGAAAGAAATGTGAGTCAGTGAAATGCAAAAATGAATGAATGGACGCCTCCCGAATCCCTCTCGAAAAGTGGGGCATTAAAGCCTAGCAGTCAACATTACATTTTCATATGCATGCTTAAGTACTGCAAAAAAAAAGGCAGAAAAAAAAAAATAGGAGAAAACAGGAAGAAACAACAAGCAAATGCCACAAGGAGCCAAGAAAATATTGAGTTAACCCGAGCAGCGCTGCCCTAAAAGTATGCAATGAAATGTTATTTTCCTCATTTCCACAAAAACTTTCCGAGCTGGCTCGTAACCCCCGGCTTAACCCCAGTTGTGACCCCCTTGCCGCTTGCCTCTTGCCGCTTGTCGCTACGAGGGGCCCCCCTTTTTCGTAAGCCACTGAAACTTCGTCAGAAGCTGCATCTGCTGCTTTTGGCCGGGTCTTGAATTAATTGCGGCCTAAGAAGTTCACTTAAGCAATGACCTCAAAGAGATAATAATAACTAGAACATGTACACATGGATGCTCTGCATTCTACTTCATTTAAATCCAAGGAAAGTATATAAAACTGGGACTAGTTCCTCCTTTAAAGGGCTTCTGAGGAGTCTTTGGCAAATCAGCTAACAGGTTCGACTCCTGCCGTAGGTACGAAACTTCTGTATTATTTTTAGTGACAAAATAAATAAAAATAAGTAAAGCAAATCTAAATAAAAAAATCTTCTAACTCAATAGAAGCATAAACTAATACCAATCCTAAACTTTTAAGCAAAATATTAATAAGCTTTCGAAAATACTGAACTGAATGTCTTAAGTTTTATTGAAATGCCATCTTATTATCCCTAATATCAATAAACCCTTAAAGTTTAATTTTAAAAATTTTTTTAAAAACTTAAATACGAGTTTTGTTTGCGTTACAACTAGAAAGCGGTTAGAAATGGAACACTTAAGCAACGATCTCTACTCGTTACAGTTACAACTTAAAAGTAACGAACTGGCAGAAAGAGATCTCTACTCGTTACAGTCTCGTTTTAACTCGTATTTACAGAATATATTAGTTCTATTTAATAATTAAACATATTATTAAAGATAACAATGTTTCCTATCATACATATATTAGGTTTTTCAAAAGCACAAAGTATGAAAAACTTTAAGCCTGTTCTCTTAAAAAAATGCCATCTTCAATCTTAAAATGGCTTGTATAGTTTATAGCAAAACCCTCTTAAACTAGAAGAGGGTACAAGCTATAGAACCCATTCCATGTAGCAATTATCAAAGACCTACTACTGCGCATTTGATTGAATTGCTTCCTGGAAACCTAGACTACACATTTCCGCAAATTGCGATTCAGTTGGAAAACCGAAAACAGTCCTCCTGTTCACCTTTTTCCACTTAATGAATCGCAAATTGAAAAGGGAAAGCAGCCAAGGTGAAGGGGAGGCGAGTCCTGTGTGTCAGTTTAACCCTTTGTGGGATATAAAGGCTTCGATTTTGTGCGAATATCATCCCAATTCAGCACTTTCTGTGCCTTCTGACGGATCTGCAGAGCGCATTTCCTCTGACATCAATCGTTCTGCAGCTGATGCTGCTTTCATTGTTTTTGCCACAATATTTTCACACACAGAGCCAGGGAGTGTGTAACAGATATTGTTAAATGCCGGGAGGCGTCAAGGGGGTGGTGTATATCCAACGACAATGGAACCACAAAGCTCTACTCAATGAGGAGCACTCGTTCCCATTCTCATTCTCATTCTGGTTCTCGTTCCTGTTCGCTTTCGTTGTCAACCGCAAAACGTTTAATTACATGTCAAAATGCGAAATGCATTGAACAAGACAGGAAGCATAACACTCGGCCTCATCCAACCCAAAAGTGCCCCCCATTTCAGCAACGCCCATGAACTGTACTGAACCGAACTGAACCACATCCTATGGCATCCGAAATGCTTCCTGAGCCGCTGCGTCATCATCAGTGTTGTATTTTATAGATAAAGCGAGGGCGTTCCGCGTCCTTAGTCCTGCGTTCTGCGTTCTGCGTCCTCTGCATTCCGCATCCCGTGTCCTCTGTTACAGCTCCGAAATTTCCGTATTATGAGTGAACATGCAAAAACAACCTCATTACCAACGCAGAACATAGGCCAGAACACCCACACACCCATCCAACCATCTCCCCATCCAAAAACACCCAAACAGCCATTTGCAAACACAAAACACACTCATGAACATTGTCCGCCCCCGCTGCCACGTACTAAGACGACGCCTGACGCCCCTGGTTTTTGGGGGGCACTTCCTGTCAGAGGGGTGGGGAAGTGATTCCCGGTCAGGATACTTTTTCTAAAACAAGCCAGCCACCTTTTTGTTTCTTATCGAAAATTAATATGCTCGAGATACCGTTGGGTGTATCAAAGATGTTTTTAGACATCTTGAAGGGATTGGAATGGAGGGAATTCTTTATATATATTTTTTGTTCTATCTATGGAAAGATTTTATTAATTATCTTGTTGACTTTGTTATATAGAGTCCTATGACAAGGAAATTAAAACTAATCTCTAGTACCTGGTATTAATACATACTCTGTCTTACTTGTTGCGACAAAATTTGAATATTTTTTAAACAGTTTGTTTTGGGCTTTCCCAAATATAAACATTGATAAAAGGAAAATATTTTAAAATGTAATGGAAAATATTGAATAGCACTTGGTATACATTTTCTTAATTTTTTTAAAAGTAAAGTGGAGAAACTTTAAAGCAGTTTAGGATGATTTTTTTGGGGTTTTGTGAATGAATAAATAGTACCGGGTATGGATAGTCTGTCTGGCTTTTCATGAGACAAATTGAAGAAATGTAGGCTTTATATTTATTATAACATGTATTCTTCAGAATCAAATTTCTTTTTTCTAAGAGAATCCAAAGTAAGTGTTGAAATTTTTAAAATTTTCCACCATTTTCCTGCTGGCTCGAACACCTTAATGTTTTGTACGTAACTGTACTGCGTGTTCCGTAATTGCTTCCGGAACACAGGTCCGTGGCTATGGCACGTGTTTTCACTTTTTAACATTTTTGTCGAGTTTTCTGAGCTGCGGCTTGCCAACAAAATTATTGACAGTGGGCGGGACCAGAAAACCCCAGAGCCGGGCTGTGAAAATCGATGTTGGTGGATTAAAACAGGCAAAAAACTGAGCAAAAAAATGTGTTTGGAAATTGTTGGCAACTCAATTAATGGCTGCTGGAGGATGTTGCATCAAAATAGTTTACGGGTCTGGGAGGTCCTTCGGGCCACACACATCGCCGCCCCCCGTCCCTGAAATTTGAACTATGTCTGCGGTATGTGTCTGGGGTCATGTCGGGAATCCTTCTGGCATGTTGCAACTAGCAAGCCTTGCGGCATGTTGCAAGCCAGATTTAGTGCCCTCGCTTCTGAAAGGAGCTCCTCATTTGTTTGGTTGGACGGCAAGAGTGGCAGGACCTTGACCGAAAGCCAAGGAGTCCTTCCGTCTCACCTAAAATCTAATTGATATAAATTTCTAAGGAGTGCCGTGCCGTGTGCCGTGTGCCGTGCCGTGTGCCGGGCGCCCTCCTTTGAATATCCTCTCGGATATTGGGCCACAGTGGCCGCAACTTTATTATAACGAAGCAGGCAGGTCCTTGGCGCCGGGAATAGATAGTGAACCCCGGCCAGGACATCGAGCAGGACAGGATGTGCAGCACTAGCAGCAGCACTAGCTTTTTTTCATAAAATTCATGGCACGCGGCACGTTCCATCCTGGCATCCTGGCAGAGTCCTTACGCAAAAAAAGTGAGCCAAGTGCTTGCATAACGGCGCCAAAAGTCAAAGAGCAAAAGTTATTTTATACACATTATTTTCCTTTTTGCTCCTTGGCAAGGATTTTACACACACACACACACACACAAGCACATTCTTTGCGATTTGCGATTGTGAGGCCAACGAAGTAACTTTATATTTGGGAAATTTTATAAATTCAGTGATGGAAAACTCATAAGCTTTAACAGTAGATTATGCGATGGATAGTTTGGGGCTTTGCTTTTGGGTTTTGATGGCTTAAATGGGATTAGAAACTTTTCAGGAATGCTACAAATGTTTTATTCCGGGCTTAATCTTAATCTTAAATATTAGTTACGATTTCCGGGTTTTTCTTAAACCACTTGCGAATTATAGCGAAAAAGGAAGCAAGACTTTATTTGAAAATATTTTAAAAGGTGTCATATTGAAGTATCTCCAGATGAAATTAAATGTATTTTCTTAGATTAAAGTATAAATTGAATAGTTAAAAATATTTATTGGGAAAGTAACTCTTATTTTTGATTTAAAAATAACAAACTTGTGTAGTTTTATATTAACCCACGATACGCAAGAAAAAACATAGTCAAAATCCAGTTAGACCCCCAAGTTTTGGTGAAAGTTATAATACCCTCTGGAAGGATTTAAAGGATATGAAAACACACTCACCCCAGAGGATGCAAAATGGTGTCAGTAGTGGTTGCCATTCAGCAAAAAATAAAGTGGTGGAAGGGGAGAGAAACGAGGAACGTACACACACACACACACACACAAGGAAAAGGAAACTATTAGAAGGTGTTGGCTGGCAACATTCTGGAGGGAGCCTGGCGCAGGGATGCGCATAAATTGCAGGCACCATGCATAAATGGAAGGATATTGCTGCAGCCACGGCCAGCCTTTGATCCTGGCTGAGTTTCTTTTACTCAGCTCCTCTTATATTTTTTTCCTTTTTCGGTTGCCCCCTTCTTTATTTTGGCAAAAGGTAAAAAGGAGCAACATGGCAAGCGCCGGGAAGAGCCTGTGAAAGGGTGAAGGACGAACAGAAAAAAATGGGGAATGGGAATGGGAATCGACAGAAAGGAACTGTGATTAAAGGGGGATTCCCTAATTGATAAGAAAGCTGAGATTGAGGAAAGGGGAAATTGGAAAAAGAAATTGAAAATGTGCTTGCCAAGAAAATGCCATTTTAATTTCATTTCGTTATCCTTCTCTATATTTTTTTTGTTTGTTTTTGAAGGTAAACAAATATTCCAATTTATGTGAGCCATTTGTCAGTTGGACACCGAATCCTGAAATTCCCGATTGACTTGGTGACTTCTTTCTGGGCGCGTCATCTGGTCGCGGGAATGAGATTTATGATTGCCTTTGTCCAACCATCCCTGACTTGGCCCGGCACCTTTCAGCTTTCATCGTTCACCATTCACCATTCACCATTCACCATCAACCATTCACCATCAACCATTCACCGGCCAACTTCACCGGCCAGGATATCTGTCTAGGCGGGGTGACGGGGTGGGCGTGGCTAGGTGATTACCTAAAGCAAACACAGACAGGAGGGCAAACAGAAGCTGACAAACCCACTCACCGAAGGCCCGTCTCAGCCATTGTTGCAGATTGTTGTGCGAGCAGCTCTTCTGCGAGTGAAGAGCCAAAAGGATGCACGAGCTGGGGACAGCGATGGCGATGGCGATGGCCTCAAGGCTTGCCAACAAAAGGATACGATGGATGGCCTGTCCTGTCCTGTCCTGCCCTGTCCCGTTCTCAGCTGGGTCATCGGCTTGGGCCCGACCAACGCATGTGTAAGAAAAAAAAAACATAGCAGATGGGGGGGGAGAAAGACCAGATCCCAAGGCAGGATCTCGTTGAGTGCACGCGGCGTATACGTAATGCATTCAGGTGGAATGCATATGTGTGCACTCACACTGACACTCGCCACACTCGCACAGTCGCCGCAGAAAGAGAGGGGCTATGAGTGGAGCAAAAGAGACGGCACGAGACACTCGTAGCGTGTGTGAACAGTCACTTGATTGTGTTATTATTATTGTTTCAAGTGTTGCTTTCTGTTCTCCTTGTTTATTCGCATGCATTGTAACTGTAGCTGGCCCCAAAGTGCCGAGGAGCTGGTGAGGTGGCGAGGTGGGGGCAGTGCCAAAGGACGTTGCACAGTGGTAGCTGCACAAAGGACGTTGCTCCTTTCCGCTTGCAGAAACTAAATGATGTGGAAACTGAAAAAACTGCTGAATTCAATATAGATGTGCAAACAGTGTGAGTTCCTCGCAGGTTTCAAAAGGTTTTGGAGTATGTTTCTTTAGTTAAATAAAACCCATAATTGTTATTCCTCAAAATCTTCATCTTAATAAGAGATAAATAGTCAAAGTTGATGACTAGTCTTGTAAGTCTTGTTAGTCATGTAGTCTTGTTTTCAGTAACGATTTACAAGTATCCAATAACCAGTAACTAGAAATGAATAACAAGTAACTAGTAACTAGTAACTAGTAACTAGAAACTAGAAACTAGACACCATTAAGCAGTAACTGGTAACTATTAACCAGCAACGAGTATTCAGTAACCAGTAAACAATAACAAGTAAAGAGTAACTATTAACCAGTAACTATTAACTAGTAACTATTAACTATTAACTAGTAACTAGTAAAAAGTAACCTAGCAACCAAATAACTAACTGACTAAGAACTACAATAGTAACCAGAAAGCAGTAACTAGTAACTATTAACTAGTAACGGGAACCAAAAAGTAGTCTTAGCTCTTGGACCAAATTAACCAATTTATCACCGAGACTCTTGCTCCACTGTATGGTACAGTAAAATCCCCTCCTTTCCGCCAATTCAATGGTTTGGGGATGCATTGTAGCGAGCATACTTGAATGCACTCGAATGTGCAGCGAACCGAAGTCGGGCAAACGACCCACTGTCCCCCGGAGCTGGTCCTTGTCGGTCCTTCCACCCTTCCGGGCGTATTTGTTCCAATAATGTTTTCATTATCCCTTCGATATGGAAGGGGCATAATTCGCCTGTGGATTTTATTGTTTACCCGAATGATGGATCATAATTTTGGGAATGCATTAAATATGAGACGGAAGCAGCGTTACACAATGTTAACTACAGTTTTCGCTTTCGCTTGTACATTACTTGTGGCATTTTAATGAGGTTTTAATACTATGTAATGGAATAAGTTGCAGCAATCGATGTCAGACATGAATATGGATGAATGGTAACTCAATTTTTAAACCAACCAGCGAAATCTGAACATTTATTGAATTCATTTTGGAGGGAAACCGTTTCGACCCGAAAGTCGCGGGGATATATTTTCACATTTTTCCCTCCTTTACAGTTACAGAGTCGGCTTACTCGGTTATTGTGAAAAGAGGTAATTTATGAAAATGACTAAACGAATGCGTGCAAATTATGCCTTTTTCGGGCAATGGCAGCCGGACTTGGAATATGGGTTAAGTGCAGCAGGATGTTGGTCTCGCCGGATGTTGGTCCCCGCTCTTTCCGTCGTCTTTTTGTTGGCTCCTTAACAGTCGTAAACAAAAAGGTAGCTGTCCCGGCATCCTCGCCTCGCAGTTTATTTATATTATAACTATGCCCTGGCAATGGGTATTCGAGTCCTGCGGAAAAATGTCTTAAAAGTTTGGGGTTTGGGAAAAAAAACCCAACTAATTTTAAAAGAAAGAAATTTCAGTTTCCCTTGCTAGTTTCTTAAATATATATTGAGAAGTTCTTTTTTCACTCTAAAGATTCTACTAGCTTAGGGTATTTCGCATTTTAGTTTCCGCAAAATGGTTGTCGTTTGCAGCTACCAGCTCGTCCTTTTTTGCAGCTTGTTTGCAAAATGCATCTGGCCTGAAACGGAAGGCTGAGACGATGATAAAGCGGCAGGATGACTCCTTGCCGGCAGCTCCGTTCCCGGCAACGCTGCAGCTCGGCTCCTGCTCATTAAAAATTACCCTTCTTATGGTGAAGTGGAATTAAAATCGCGGCAGTTGGCAGCGGCGGCGTGTGGCGCGTAAAGTTCTTTTAACTGTTTATAATACGCAACGCTGCAGAAGTACACACGCTGCCAGACAGGGACAGAGCCATTGAGTGGGGACTGAGAGCGAGGAGTACCGAGTGAGGAAAACAAAGCATCGTCAACAATGAATTAAAAACACAAAGTTACTTTCCCACATTTCTTTTTGCCTCTCTGCTTGTTTTCCTCTCGGTAGGTTTACTGACAGCCCTTTGTTTTCTCAGATACAGTGTACCCTTTGGGCTTTGAAAATATTATCGATATATTTACCATCGATAAGCTTTTGATGGTAATATCAAGGTTAATCCATCCTCGATGATGAATTCAAAATACAAAGTTACATTGATTCGTCAAAGGTTAACTGGAAGCCTTTTTTTGTTTTTTAATGTTCCATTTTTCTCTTTAAAACTCGGTACTATCGGTACTATCGGTACTATCGATAATTTCGATATATTAACTGCTTTAAAATGTCGATCGATATGAAATCTTCTTAAACGAAAACTGTTGTTCGATCCATTGAATCGAAAGCCAAGTAGGTAGTTCCCAAACAAGATAAGACTTGTTAAAAGATTAAGCCCCTAATAAGCATTTCCACAAGCTTCACTGTACCATCTGCCTTAAAAGAGGCGTGAATGTTAAGAGGGCGTTGTGCACCAAAGTTGGCTCCCAAGTCATTAAGACTAATGGCCACCTACGTTGGGTGGACTTGGGGGTTGAGGTTCCCTGAATCGTTGGGTGAACTTGGGTGGGAAGGACGAAAGGAAGGGGGAGTCTCAAGGCAGAAGGATCCTGTGGCTGCGGCCAGCACAAATAACCAAGTAGCTGTTCGTCGGCTTTGATTTTCTAGCACACGTCTGCCAAAACCCATTCTATTGTTCGCAACTTGGCTTTGTTTCGGTTTATTCAGACGCTTTTAGAGATGGACCGAAAATCAAATATTATTTCAGTTCTAACGAGACTGTACTTTTGTGTTAACGATTTTTGATTTTTTTAGAAAGAGTTTTTCGATAATTAACATTTACACTAAGATAACTACTTTAGCAAATTTATTGTATTTTTATTTAAAGTAAGTTAATCTTTTTAAGATTCTACTATTTTACTTCTAAATTGTTTCTCATCGATTGTTATCGATTTTAGTTTATTTACGATTATTTCGATAGCCACAAATGCTTGTAGATTAAGAAATATGTTCGATTTAATGAAAAAAATGCATTCAATTGGGAAATAGTATTATCTAAGCCCATTAACCCATAAAGTCAAAGCAGACAACTCATAAACTTCGATGCATTTCGATAGCTTTTATCCTGGGTTTCATCCCTATTAGCGTTCCCCTTCATTGGGCTTCCCACTCCCTCCCTGTCTGGAGTGTAATTAAGCACTTCAGCCGAGTTGTAAAATGTTCCCCGCCACTGGATTTGGTCGGAATACAATTTAAGGCAACCAAGCGACTATATTGCGGCCGCTTCTCTATTTTTTTACTACATTTCGCCGCCGTTTTTTCTCCTCCACTTTCGCTGTCTGCCCTCTATTGACTGCCTCGGAATTGTGTTTCAGGGCTTAGCCCCTTTTTTTGCTCCATTTTTTTGGTTATTGAGTTTCGATGAACAGAAATTCCAGCAGCGGGCCCGTGGCCAAGGCCGCCATAACTTGGCCCGAACGAAATAGCTGGTCAGGCCGCAACATTCTAGCCGGCTAATGGCTAAAGTTTAGACACAAGTTTCTCCCTTGCCGAAGTCTTCAAGCCGAAGTATTTCTTTTTTGTTGGTACTTTGTATACACAAATAATTCTTTTGTATTTTTTTGTTGGCCTGAGTTGGTAATTGGTGAGAGTGTTATTTAAAAATAATTTCAGAGTCCCAGGACTGCCATGAAATTGGTGGAAAAGTCCCTTTGCTCATCAGCTGCTCCCTTGATTATGGAAGAGAAACAAAAACTCCTTTTTGAACACTTTCCCGAGTGCTCATTACTCTCGAATGAGAAGGAGGAAAGTAAAAGTTTCCCCGAGACTTGACAGATTGTTTGGCAAATTGTCGTGCAAATTGCAGACGAAACGCGAAATGTGAAATGGGAAATGCGAGTGTTTTTTTTTTGCCGCTCTATGACATGTGAAGTTATGTATTTTATTTTTGGGCTCTGTCGTATCCCTTGGGCGGAACTTGTACGCGTCGGCTTAATGAAATTATTTCCGTATAATTTAATTGCATTACGAGAGAGAAATGATATACATAAGTGCATAGTGCTACCCTGGGGTTTTGTAATTTCTGATTTTTTTACTCCCATTTGTGTTCCCGAACACAGCGCGAAGGGGCGACTCTAGGCTGCATTCATTAAGTGCATGGTGTCTTCTTTTCTGTCATTTCCCCACGGCGTTGTCAACAAGCCTCCCCCATGGGCTTTACCAACGTGGCAGCGCCGGTTCCTCCACTGCCCCACAGCCCCACAGCCCCACAGCCCCTTCACATTTTCCGCATAATCGTCTGTCTTCATCACGAGGGAAAAGCAACCAACTGAAGAGGGTAGAAATTTATGCTTGACATAGAAACACAATTTCGCCAACTGTCGGCCATTTTATTCTTATTCCCCTTCGCACCTCCATCTTTATTTGCGACGTTGTTTACCGTTGTTTACCGTTTTCACCTTTCCGAGCCCTTTTTCACCTTTTTCAGGCATCACACCTTTGGTCATCGGCTTGCCACCGGCCATGCCCGGTTGATTAATTGCCAACCGGCCAAGTTAAGCCAACTTTTCGAAAATTTAATGGCTTAAACTCATTAAGCCTGTTCATTGGGGTTCGTAGGATTCATCGGCTGAGGATCTAAGAATCAATGAACTTGAAAATTTACCCAAAAACTTTTGCAGAACCTTTTTGCGACTCTTACTGGGTATTTTCCTGTGGCGCTGCCTTCGATGGTACGGTTTAAAAATAAGGGATTAAGAAAAGTTTTCAAGAAAAATCTTAACAAACTCTTTATTTTCTTTATTTCTTCAAAGGCGCTGCCTTTGATTGTATGGCTTAATATTTATCTGTATTTAAGAGTATTCATGTTGCTGCTTGAATTTCTTTTGCCATCACAAAATTTAGTTAAAAAAGTAGTTGAAGAAAACGAAATGAAATTAAAACCGGAACCGTGAAACAAACAAGTATTATTCAGGCAGTCTGTCTCTGCCTTCTCTGTTTGATGTTCCGTAATAAAGCCTAAATTAACAGGTCTTCATGGGGAGTTTGAAGAGTACTTTGGCTTATTTCGGTATCCTCCACCCAAACATGCTCTTTGTGGATTAACTTTTCTTTTAAAAATTCTTAATATTTCTATTTCTATTAATATTTCTAATATTTCTATTGTGCAGTCCCTCCTAAAGCAAATTCCTGACATTTTCGAGAATCCGCAAGTAATGCAAGTCCAGAGTCAACCCTCTGGAAATGGAAAAGAAAGTGCTAGAAGACGCAAAGAATGCGATTCAGGTGAGTGAGTATGTGGCAGGGTGGAGAGGGAGGGAATGCCACACGCCACACGCCACATGCCCCCTTTAGAATGAAGGGGGGCAGATAGAGCTGGGGCGCCATGCATCATGATGACGAAGCTGTTGACACTTCATAAATACATGAGTTGCAGTCAGAGAGGCTCCACCCCAACACAGATACTCGTACCAGCACACACACACAGAGATGTCCTGTGTCCTGGCGAGCTTAAGCGGATGTGTATGCAATTGTTGTTCTTCACTTGGCTACCCTTTAAGCCAGGACAACACAAACAGGACGAACAGGACGACAGGATGGGTTTTCATTGCAGGACTTAACAGGGGACTAAACAAACGTCAATCAGCTTACGCCTCCTTGTGTCCTTGTGTCCTTGTGTCCTTGGCCCCGTTTTATCCTTACCATCCATTGATCCTGTCTAAAGGATATCAATCGGTTCGACCCCCTCGCAGTTCCCCATTTGCTAAATTCGCCATGGATTTTGCCGCCTTTGTCGTTTCGTTTCGTTGTTTTTTCGTTTTTTCGTTTTTTTAAGTACTTTAACAAATTTACACGTGTATCACTCATACGCCCTGTTGGCCGAGCCAAGCCCCTGATTTTTTGCCTCCACGGGAGCAGCTTGAAAGCCGCAACTGAATTAATAGAAACTAAAAGTAGAAACAGAAAAATGCTCTCACCTTTTTGATAGTCGTTTTTATGGTTACTAAACCTAAAATTAGGAGCAATAATTTGCCATAATTTATATTAATTTTTTCATAGCCAGTTATAGCCTAAAAATAAATAAAAGACATTTTTATCCATTAAGTTCCTGCATTAGTATTTTTCCTTTAATGCTTTTAATAAAAAAAATATATATTATATATAGAACAAAAAACTAAAAGCATTTTATTTATTTTTATACCAGAAACACCATCCAAAGCCAAGTATTTATTTTGCCATTTTGAATGTTTTTTTTTTGGAGTCCGTCCAGCGACCAAAAACAACCTCATTATCCTATTACGAATTCAACAAGTTCGCAATCGAATTATTGTAATTCTAATGTGTTCATAATCATAATTGCTGATAATTATTGCACTTGCACATTTCCGTGCTTTTTGTGCAAAAACGGACAAATCATTTGGCCCTAATTAATAATATCTGGTTAGATTCTTGTTTTGCTTTAATCCGATTATAGCCCTGTCGAGGCCCGTCATGATTGTCGATAATTGAACAAATCAGGTAGATAATTTTATTTGATTGTTTGGCAATTATGCCGGGATTCAAAAGGGTTAAATGCTTGTTTTTTTTTTTTCGACAACTTTCCCCTCTGTGCTTGCCACTTAATGTTGCCTCGCCCCAGCTCTCGCTCTCGTCTCCGCCCCCTGGGGGCTTTCCCGGAAAAAGTGCCATGAAGCATTTAATAAACCGAAAACTTGCAGCCATCAGAAAAGTCACGACTGTCGGGCAGTGGGAGGAGAAAATTTGGGGCAAGAAAAATGAATCACCGACAAATTACGGTAAGAAAGAAGAAGCAAATGGCGGCAACAACATACCGTTATGGCAGCTTCCGTCTTTTATTGTTTGCCACACTTGGCGTCTCTCTCCCCCAACGTGCCAAAACAAAACATGGCCACGCCCCCCTGTCCGTCCCCGCCCCGGACAATTCCATATTCCAAACCGGCGGAGAGGCTGTAAAAATTTCACCATAACTTTTCCACCGAAAAGCGAACGAAATGAAAAAGGTCTTATGAAATATGCATATGATCATTTTGGCCTTGTGCCCCAAGTCAAAGGCTACACTGGGCGAAAAATATATTTATTTTCATGTGCCAGATATATATGGAGAGGGATAAATGGGGAACAGTCTTTCATTTTTGTATATTTTGCTTTCCAAGGCCTCAGGTCTTGAGCAAATGTTTTCCTGCCTTCAATTTTGTATTCAAAAATAGTTTAAATATTCGAACATATCTTTATTTATTTTTTATTATTTAAATTATTTATAAAATTTATTTTCCCGCGCTGCACGCGTAAAGTTGACCTCACGCTCAACCAAACTAGGGGCGCTGCCGTTTAACGTACGGCTTGAATAAAGAGTAGAAAGGATGCTCTGAAAGCTGGTTAAGGAATTATGTAAGTCACAATAAAATTGGACAAAATATCCTCTGAGTTATACTATCAATTTATTTTATCTTTCAAATTATTCAAATATAAAATTTGTAAATAGAATCCCAAGGAAGGAATTAGTACCGGGTATTGTTGAAAGTGTAGGCCTCAAAATGTTGCAAGGACGTCGGCCTAAATTTTCTTCGCCGTGTAATCTCCGTCTGAGGAAAATTTCATTAAAGTTCAAGTGAAAATTCCTATTTGAACTTTAAGATGTTCGCTCTGGGGATTCCCGGCAGTGGCAACAAGGGGCACAAGAACAACATCCGCAAAGTAAAAAAGTTGTCGGCCGAGGCTGAGGCAGAGAAATTACCTGCAACGCAGGTAAACAAATGCCCCAGCAAGATGGCAATGGAAAATGGGAAAAACGGGGGAAAAATGGCCAAAAGGAAAAGAGTTTACGAAGTGAAGGACTCGGTCCTCGAGAAGGAGAAGGAAAAACTTAAGTCGTTAGGCAAAGCCCGGGCAGCAAACAATTCCCGGCATGTCTGGAATTTCACTTTGCTCTCGGAAGTGCCCTGACAAGTTGCCGTCCGTCCGTCCCTTCACTTCGATCGACTTGCAAGAAAACTAAACCTCAACGACTATCAATAGCCTTCTTATTCCATTCTTATTTCTGGTTTACAATATACTTGTACAATATATATCCATCTTTAGCTTACTATTTTGATATGACAGACAATCGATGTCTGACAGGTGGGAGAGAGCTCATGCTGTGTTTTCAAAACCCCAAACGGCCATTGCATTTCAAGTTTAATCAAATTCAATATCAAAAGGAATATTTAATTGGTTCGGCTTGGCAAATTAAAGGCAGTCTCTTTGACGTTTATTGATTTTTTAATTCCATCAAGGATATATTTTGCTTGCCTTCTCATTTAAACTTTGTGGTGTAACGTTTTTCCTTCGTGTTTGAGTCCAAGTTAGATTTTTGATTCTTTTGGCTTCTATGGATCAGAAGCAGCTCAGAAACAGATTCAGAAATAGATTCAGAATCAGATTCAGGAACAGAAACAGCACATCACCCTGGACTAGACCTTAATCGTTATCCTAAATGATCAATAATCAATTTCGGGTCATTTGCTGATATAAAATGTCAAAAAAATGCTGTCTTTTTCCTATTTTTAAACCCTTTTTAATATTGTTAAGATACCCGTTATGGAAACCGTTATTTTCTTTTAATTTCTGTTTGACAATCAACCACCTGTCGTGTAATTAAGTATTTACAATAAATTGTCAAACATATTGGAAGACAGGCAATAAATGATGCCGCAATAAATGGGTTAATGACATCGATTTGACATTTGCGTTTGTTTCTGCAGATTAATGACAGATTCGAGGGCGGGTCGGGCCAAATGTAATCTGGAAATTATTTGCCACGAAAGTGCAATCGGAATTCTCCAAGGAATTCCTCAGTCCTTCGTCGTTCGTCGTTCGTCCTTCGTCTGTCGTCCGTCGTCCGGGTTGGCCATTCATTTGTTTGTTTTTGGTTTGGTCGTCTGTTTGCATGTTCCATAAAGGATATTTATCTTGAGGTTTTGTTCTGGCTGTCATTATTCAGCGACTGGACCAAAAACCCCCCCAGACCCCTATCGGACTGTCCTCTTCATAAATTATAACTGCGAGGGGAGGAGGAGAAGTTCCCATGTAACGCTGACGTTCAAGTATTTATCACAATGACAAAATCAGTGACGCCCGCGGGGGAGGGGCATTACTTTAGGGTTTAAATGTAGCATATTTACAAATTGTTTACAAACACACACGCATCTGCCCACGCTCTCACACACACACACACACGCATACACTCTCATACACAGGACATTGAAGCTCACACACGTGCTCAGTGTGGTGATAAATGATAACAAATTAGCGGTTTGTCTCTTAAGCGAAAAAGGGAAGCACACACACAAAAGAAGACACCACAAAGTTACCGCTATGCAATAAATCACATCACCTGGGCACACTAACACACTGCCACACACTGCCACACACTGGCACACGCCCACGCACACAAAGGTACTCGGCCAGGAGGAGGTTCTCACGCACAACCAAAAATGCCAGCAACTACAGAAGGACTTCGCTGAAAAGGATATCAGGGATGGAATCTGAGAAATGTAACTAATTTTTTATTAATACAATATTAATATAAAAAATATTATTAATGAAACTTTTTTTGGTATTTTAATAATTATTTTGTGAACTTTTAAATTTCATTTTCTTTTATGATAAAAACTTTAACTATAAAATATCAACTGTTGAGTAAATACACATTTTTAATTAATAATAACTAATAATAACATTGATTTATTTTGTCAAATAATAAACATAAAAATCTAAAAAAAAAAAGGAAACGACTAATAATCTACAATATTTCCCATTTAAGGCTAAACAAAAAATGAAACAGATTAAGTTGTCATTTGAGTAATAAAAATAGACAACAAATTAATTGTAATGTTAATTAGGGTTTAATTTGTTTTTAATATCGTGGATTTAAGGATATAAATTGATGATTGGATTAGTTTGGCAATGAAAATGGGGGAAAACGTTGTTTATAATCGAAAAAATCGAAAAAAGATTCGAATCTCGTTCGTAATTAAAAGATTTACTTCGCGAATCTCCACCGTATCACGCATACGCCGCGTAAGCCTGAACGCAGCTGCTTAGGAAAGCAAAAGGGAAATCGAAGGGAAGGCGAGACAAGGCCTTGAAGGACGAAGTGAAGTGGGTGGGAGTGAACGAGTTACGGTTACCTGGTAACCGGTAACTGGAAACTGGTAACTGGTAACTGGTAACGGGTAACTGGAAAGCGGAGAGCATGGCCTCGGCGTTTATTACTTTGCACCGAAGGAGTTCCACCAGCTATTCCCCGACCAGGACGGCAGAACGCCACGATGCCAGCATGCCAGGATGCCAGGACGCCAGGATGCTAGGATGCCAGATTTCGCAGGGCTTTTTGCGACGAGTGTTAAGTGGCGCTTGGGCATAATTCATGATGCACGGCGGCTGTTTTTGCTGCCTCCGTTGCCTCTGTTCTGTGTGTGTTCTGTGTTTTTTTTTTTTCCATCGCATTTGCAGCTTTTCTCGCCTCTGCCGCTCGTCCTGCCGACGTTCTGGGCGCATTTTAATTATCATTTTGTGGACTCAGACGCGTTTTGGTAACCACGCAAAATTTAATGAGCGACCGTCCTCGCCCGACTGCGAAATTATAGCCAAACATGGAGCCAAACACACACACAGCCCACTCCTAGACCGGAGGCCACAAACTCCGACACCTAACCTCTCCACAAAATTCAGCTTCGCCTCTTTTTTCGCCACCCAATCCTCTCCTGGACTTTGGTGAACTTATTTCATTACATTTAAACTAGCCGCACGATATTTGCTTTACAGTTTTGCACTCTAATGAAGAAACTTTACAGCCCCATATGCCCCTTCTCCTTTCTCAATGTGTGTGTGTTGTTTTGGGGGTGTACAGGAGAGTGTGTGTGTCAGGGTGTGTGTGTATCGGGGTCACCTTTTTTGGGGAGAAAACTGCCAAGTCTGGGAGCACTTCAACGGCTCAAATCCATTTCTGTAATCAAAATAATGGCTTGGATTAAGTCGAAGGCGAGAGGAAAACTTCAAAACGATATCGAGGTCACCGCAAATAAATTAAGTCATTATAATTAAATTTTAAGAAACATAAGCTTCGAGGATTCGGGACTTCCAGGATTCGAGGCTTCTCCATAGGCCAACTAATCTTGAATAAAATATTAGAAGACAAAATAAGAACCTAAATCGAACCTAAAAAATGTATGAATGAATTTTAAAAACCAAAAACCAAAGAAATCAAAATTTCAAGCTATCGATATATGATACTGAATTTGATCGATACATTTTTACTCAACTAACGATAAATTTAGAGTTTTTTAATACTAATATCTATACCAATACTAATAATACTATATCTTTAAGCAAAATCTTTTAGTATTAAAGTCTTAGATTAAAGACTTTCCATACATTTTCGTAAAAATACTAAAAGTAATATATATTAATTTTACGATTTATATTAAAAAAGAACTAATTATTTGAAATTCTTCTTAAATTCATGTCTTTAAAACTTGATTTCACCAACACAAAGTGAAAACACACGTTAAATAATTATTGAAAGTTTAAAATAGCAATACATTGTATGGGCAGACACTTTAAAATGATTTTCCAGCTAATATAGAGCTTCCATTTGTTTCGGGAAAATAATTAAAATGAATTGAAAAGCAAACTAAAGCCTTTGAATAATTGTTTACATTCGAAAACAATTATATATGCGCCAACTAAGCCCTTTATACATGTTTTAAATGCATTTTGATTTGATTAATTTATGCCTGGATGAAGTTAATCAATAATGCAAAGGTTTTTTAATTTAAGTAGCTATGCTAGGCCTCTCGAATACCAATCATCAATTATGTAGAATAGATGGGATTTCGGGGAGAGCCAGCGGGGAGAACAAAACAAAACTTAATCACATGTCCTGGAAAATGGAGCCCAGAGTTATGGCCCTTCTAGTTAATCAACATAATCAGGCGAAATGGGCGACGATCTAATTTTGAAAGGGTCATAACCGATGCATGAACTGGCAGAGTGCAGAGTGTGTGCTTTGGCCTTTTTGTGGGCCTGGCTTAAACGGGCTTTTGCTGAAGTGGCCCATAAAAAAGGTGACAATGTGTGCGACACACACACACACACACACACACTCGAACGTATCCATTGCCATTTTGAAAAACACAAAAATGGGTAAAACATGGACGATAATTTTAATTTCCTGTGCCAGGAGGTCGAATGCTTCATCACATTTATGATGAAACTGCGAGCGGGACTGCTAACCCATTCCAGCATCGCTGAACCACTGGATCAGTAAGCCACCCAAAACCACCCAGAACCACCCACGAGTTCATTGCTCAGTGGGGCGACGCATAAAAGCGCGCTTCACTTATTTCAATCAAATTACGGCCAATGAATATTGAACTATCGGGTCGGGTCTCGGGTAGCCCCTCACCCACGCACCCATTTTATATACACATATCGCTGGCAAAAATAGTTTTTCGGTATCAACCGGAACGGTAGCAACTAAAAACGCTGTGGTTTCTGCTTATTTTTATTATTTTTTTTTTTTTGGTATTTATGAAAAGCCCCGCTCTTGTGGGATAAGTCGCAATGCGAAACAATTGATTGGCGACGCCTGGAAAATGTATCCGAGTCCGCCTCGAACTCGATACGCAAATTCGATTAAAAAATTTCCATTCGCATATTTACGCATATTGCATTCTATTTGCATACCAGTATTGAGGGAACCGTAATAATATCCATCAAATATTTAAGCACAGGTAGTTAAGAATGCAACAATACGTCCAATAAATAAACAAGGTTTTCTACCTTGTATCGAGGCAGGCTCTGATTTTCCAAGGCTTTTTCTAGACATAAGTTTAACTTTTCGGTGTCATCATTTTTTATTCCATTTTATTTAGATTCAGTTGAGTTTCTCCATTATTTTCGACCATTAATCAATTAATTTGCCCCACTGTGTCGCGGTTGTGTCCAATTGGTTTGCCACTTTTTGGGGCATGTTATACGGCATCGTTTGGCTTTTGCCATTTGACTGAGCGCATAATAAAAATTGGCACATATTTTCGGTTTTTGTTGCTGTAACTGTTGCAGTCGCATTGTGTTTTCAGTCTTTTGTTTCAGAGATGGGAGCGAATATATCGACGAAATATCGAAATAACGGAAATACAGGATATAAAGCAAAGGACGATGGATACTAACATTTTCCTCCCTTCTTAGATCTTTGATGTTCCCTTGAGAATCCCTTAGAATTTTATATCATCTAAAGTGTGGCCTCGTAAATACATTCATTGTTTTCAATCCCGATAAGTTGCGATATTTTCGACAGGTTTTCCGATAACTATTTCTAATACCTCTTCTTTACACACAAACGAGATCAGTCTTTCAATAAATTTCCAGTTAAAAGAGAAGCTTAACTGAACTTCCATAAATTCATACCTTTCTCTGTAATTTTCTTTGATTTCGAATATGTTTCGATAATTTTGATATTACATTTTCAGAGATTGTTTCCCGATATATCGCCTCCAATTCACGTACCACACCCGCACACATATGGATCTGGGGCAACGGGAATGTTTCCAACAATTTGGCTCCTTTTATTTCCTTTTTTTTTTTGCCAATTTTATTTTTTGCATTCGGCATTCGGTATTCGACTCGAATTCGCATTTTATTGAATGCCCGCTCACGCACACCGAGGCACGCGCGGATACTTATGCATAAATTATGGCAATCGCAATGCGTTGACTGTCAGTTGGCCAGCGAGCGCGAAATGTGTGCAAATAATTGCAAGTTCTGTATTTTTTTAGCCTTTTTTTTTGTATTTTTGATGCAGAGATGCAATGGAATGGCCATAATGGAAGGCCACAGCACAGACATGAAAATGCACGAGGAAACAGGAAAGGCGAATGGTAAGCCGCGAGAAGGATATTGTCACCTGAAGGAACCGGATAAGCAGTATATACCCGGTACTTACGGTTTAAAAATCTATGAAAGTATGTCACTGGAGAGTAGAGAATGAATTGTTATGATTAAAAGTAATGTTTAAGTCTTAAAGATTAAGCAATGAATACCCGATACATGCATTTAAAAATTTTTTTAAGTTTTTGAAAGTTTTTGGAGAACAATGTTGTAATATAAAAATGTCTAATTTATTACTAGCATATTTTTGAATAGTTCGAGCTCTTAAAGTTTTAAGGATAATCACAAGCAGAGAAGCGGAAAAACGGACAAGTTTTCCTTCACTTGATGAGTATAATTAAGTTCCATACTTTTTCATGAAGCTTGAGGCATATTTTAATAACGTAAAGGTTGAAACCTTTTAAGGAAATTAAAACTTGTTTATTTTCAGCGTTTACTTTCTTAATATCCTTGTCTAGGGCATCGAGTTTCCGGTTCCGGGAAGTGCGAAATAAAATGGCGACAAGCAGGAGCAGGAGCAGGAGCAGGAGCAGAAGCAAGAGCTGAAGCGAAGAAAAAAACATATCCTTGAGCTGCACTCATGATGAAGCAATTAAATGGCAATGTTTATGACAGAATGCGGCGGAAGGAGACCCGTATCCTGCGTCCTGTCGTTATATTCAATGTCCTACTTAAAGTTGATTGCATCAAAAACATATATACCTTTATTTAGTCGAAGACTTTAAACTGGATTCAAGTTCATCTGGCCATGTTTTTATATTCTGTGGTAGATGGTTCAGTTTAATGAATCCTGTTCCTTCGGTTCGCATGTTTGTCCGCCATTTGGTTGTTTGTCTGTTTTCCTGACTGACTGACAGCTGCTCTGCCTTCGTTCTTTCGTTCATTCGTCCTTTCGTCCTTTCTGGCCTGTCTGCCAAGCGAAGGGCTGGAAATCAAAGGGCGGGGAAAGAAATGCATCGACCCTGCAACCTAACAACCCATCGACCCAGTGACGTTGCCTTTGGCTGGATTTCACTTGCATTAAGTGCTTCCTGCCCTGTCACTGAGGTCCTGTATTCCAAGCTCCCGAGTCCCGAGTCCTGTGCCCCATGTCCTATGTCCTATGTCCTGTGTCGTATGTCCTATGTCCTGGGTCGTGGTTCCTGCCTCCTTCTGCCTTCAGTGTCTGGCATCGGACGAACCGCTTTGTGCCTTCACCTTCGTGTCACTCAAATTAAAGAAAAATCGCAAAAAAATATAGAAGGAGAAATGCATACAGAAGCTCGTTTCACAAACTTGGCTCTCTGTCTCTTTCTAGTTGGCTCTCTACACTGAGAAATATTTTTACTAAATTCTTGCTTAATTGTGAAATCATTTGACATGATTTTGGGAAAGGAAAAATTTTAGTTTTCAAGGAAGATTTTTTCTTTGGAAGTTATCTATGGATTTAGGTCATCAAAAAAAGTCGATAAAAGTAATATCAAAACTATCGAAACCTATCGAAACGGAACATTTTAAAGGTGACGAAAGCAGTAATTGTAAAGTAATCTCAATACAGTTTTTCTTCGAGTGTCTGGAATGGTATGAAATTTTTGTTGCTTCGCGCATTTCGAAGCTTTAATCATGAGCTGGGCGCGGCTTTACTTTTACCATTTGACCCCTGCCAGGCTTCAGGATCTAGGATGCAGGATCCAGGATGCGAATCTAAATCCAGCTTGGCCTGTGCAGGACAACAGGACATAGGACAGAATGTCCTGTTTGCCTGCCGACCAGCATGTTTGCGGATTCCGTGCCTGCGAATGTCCTCTCGTCCCGTCGTCCTGCCGCTGCTCGCATGTCCTGGCGGTTGGTCCTGCCATTCGGCATTTGCGCATTCTACATGTGTAAGCCTTCCGCTGTCATGGAGAGGCGAAACTCTGGCTTTTATTCAACATTCACCGGCATTTGCATTGCATGTATTTTTTAATTTTAATTCCCCTTTATTTTTTGTTGTCTCCTTGTTTTTTTTTTGTGCCCTAATTACTGGGAATTAAATTAGTCCGCTTAATAATAATAATGAAAGCATTTTGATTGTTGTTAAATTTTAAAATGCTTCGCCACGCATCACTATCTGGGCTCTGGTTGTTGTTGTTTTTTTTATTTCGGGTCGACTCTGTTCGGTTTTTGGTGTCGGTCTGGTGTTTGGGTTTTATTTTGCATGGCAGCAAATTATTTTTAATTATCGTCGTTGCTGTCGCTTGTTCTGCCACTGCCACTGCCACTGCCACTGTCACTCCGTTTTGGCCAAAAAACAAAGGCACTGGCAAAATGGCACGATGGAAAAGCACAAATTTCCACCGAGCGAAAAACAACCGCAGGCAATTTCTGGTTTTCCATCCCATCAGGTGAAAAACACCGAAGCAAAAAACACAAAAATAACACAACAAAATATAAGATAGCTTATCAAACGATTCCAAAATCCTGTCTAATTTCGAAAAGCGATTCCGCAGGATAATGTTGCTCGAATCGGCTTTGCTTTTCTTGCAAAGTAAATTAGAAGAAAGCTTCAAGAAGGCTAAGAAAAATTCAATATTTTGATTGGAAATATAGGATATTTTATATTCAACTCCCAGCAATATTTTTATGTTCCCCAAACTTTCCCAACAATTAAAAGAACTTCCAAAAAAAAAAAGGAATATGCTTCTCGAGTCTAGAGTATATTAAATACCTTTTACATATTTTTATATAAAACATATTTGTTGGGATCACTTTAAAAACCAATAAATTGAATATGAAAGGCACTTTCTTTTTATTGAAAAATCATCAATTATTCAGACTTTAAATGCTTTCCATTGGCTGGCATCCTGATTGTCAGACATCCTGAAAGTGAGACGAAGAGTCATAAAAAGTGAAAATGCCAGAGCCAGAGCCAGAGCCAGGAGTCGCTTTTCCCCACTGAATTCGAAAGTGCCAAGGAATTGGAAGTAATGTAAGCATCACAAAACATTTATGAGACCCACAAGTAAGTCAGGCACACACACACACCTACACACCTACACACCAACACACTGATACACACACACAGACAGGCACGTACAAGGACAAACAGGAGGAGTTTCCTAGACACCGACCAACTGGTTATCCCTTTAGGAAATCAACTAAGCATTTTAATTAACTTTGCCGAAAAACGAAACCGAAACAGAAACAGAAACAGAAAAGTACAAAACACACACACACACACCCGCACCCGCACACCTACTCATGCACTGAGAGAAAAAAGGGGGGGAAACGGAAGAAGGGCCAGGCAGTTGCTGAAAATATGACCAAAAGCCACAAAACTAAAGTTAAGGCCTTTTCTGGTGGCAGGACGAGGCGTGTGGCGTGGTGAGCAGGAGGTGAGGGACGAGGTGTGGGGGAGGAGGCAGGATATCATGATAATTTACTAAAAGCGCAACCATTTGTACACAGATACTCACACAGATACACAGATACCAACACACACAACACACACACACACAATCAATATTAAATTTCCGCTTGCCACATCTTTATTTGCTTTTTTTTTTTTGTTTTTGTTGCCCCCGAAACACCCACACACACACACACACACACACACACAAAGCAAACCGGGGGCGTGGCATAGGGCAAGTGCCGTCGCATGACCCCCTGCCCCTACTCCTACCCACGCCCCTGGAGTGTAACGTGAGCAAAGTGCAACTAATTTCCAAAAGGCAAATTTTATTATATTTTTAGCTCACATGCGGCATGGGGCAAGTGGGGCAAGCGGGGCAAGCGTATTCCCAAATGCAAATCTAAACTGCCTCTGGCCCGCAAATGCACTGAGAGAAAAACTGCCCTATGAATGCAATTTTTTATGGAAAATATAGATTAATGCTAAGAAGTCAGCAAAGAAATCAAATATTATCTTCAAAAGAATTATAATTCGTAAGAATATTTTTTATTAAAATTCTTATTTTAAAATATATTTATTTTATAATGGTATTCCAGTATTAATTCTAAAATTATCCATCAGGATAGGAGGAACTTCTTTATTCAAATTCAATTCAAACAACAAAAGCTGGAAGACTTTACCAAGAAGAACCTCAATAGTGTTAGAATTAGTTACGAATTCTTCTCAGAAGAGTTGCCTTTAATGCTCGAAGCAGTTGCATTCGTCACCAATTTTTCAAGTCCAAGTTTTGAAGAAATCCCTTAGAAGTCTTTGTTAGGGAATGCAAGTCCTTTGCCTACTTATATGTCCCTTGAATTTCCTTCCAGTGTATCCGCATACTGAAAGTGAATCCTGGCGGGATGCACACAAGAAGGACACGGAAGGGGCGAGCGAGAGGGAAAGTTGGCCAACTCAAGTTGAGGCCGATGATGAAGAGTTCAACGTAAAACTTTCATTTTATTTACCATGAGTTGGCAGGAAAATTGCTGGCAGGAAGAGTATAAACAAAAAAGCCAACTGGAACCCAAATGATTAATAAACAACAAACAAATAGCGAGGTTGGTAGGGGATCGGGGATCGGAGAGAGTCGAGTCGAGTCGAGTCGAGTCAATAAAAAAATCATGAAATCATGAAAAATGTAAAAATGATAAACAAAGTCAAGCGAGCCGACAAAGGCTTCCATAGAAAAGGGTTTTGATTAGATAATAATTAAAAGTTGAACTGATTTATGGCATTTAATTACTTCATTTCGGTGTCATTTATCATGAAAGTAATGAAAAAAGTTGAAATGATTTTTCAGCAAAAAATATTTCATAGTTTCCAGCTGGGTTCTGGTAACAGAAATATTAACTTGAGCAATTTAATCCTGGGCCATGTGAGTGTCTCCTCCGCCCAGTCCGACCACCCACCACTATACCCCTCTCTTTCTGCAGCTCATTGGGCTATCTCTCTCTCTCTACCAATTCGCAGTTGTCCCCCTGGCCCTTTCCGTCTCTGTCAGGCTTAAACTGCAGTCATAACAATAAATTTCATTTGCACGTTCCGACTTTGGCTGGCTCTTGACTCCTTGACTCCTTGACTTCTTGGATCCTAGGATCCTTGGATCCTTCGAGTGCTCCTCCTTGCTGCTAGTGCCAGTCTAACAGTCTACCAGTCTACCAGTCTACCAGTCAGCCAGAGGTCCTTGTTGTTGGCTGTTTTGGTTGGCTGAGCTTGAATTTGACATAATTTCCCATGGCCAAGTGTCGTAAAGCTTTCACAGCAAAAACATTTTTTGTTGCCCGGAATTACTTTATGATTTATACACTTTACGATATTGATACACCACCAGTAGCAGTACCAGTAGCAGTAGCAGTATCAGTACCAGGACCCACAACTAGTACTACACTCCACTTGGTCCTTTGGCAAAGTTTATGTTTTGAATGCATATCCATCCATAGATAAGCCCTCGTCCTTTGAGCCACACTTCACTCGCAGCCAAAAAGCAAATTGCATTTTTCGACACTTGACAGCTCCAATTTGATTGGCAGAATTTTCAATTACCCTCTGCGGAGAGAATATTATTTTTATTCTGTTTTTTTTTTTTTTTTTTTTGTTGCCCCATGTTTTTTATTCTGGCTTTTGCCATCGGAAAATTAAGTTATCTGTTTTGGATTTTGAGTCGGCCTGATTCGAAAGTTTTGCGTGTGTTCTACATATTTGAAATGCATTTTTCGGGGCCAATGGGGAACCGGGAACTGGGAACTGGGAACTGGCAACTGGGAAGCGGCTATCGGGAGCCCCAGGAATGAATTCAATTTGTATCGGAGTCAGTGAAAGGAATCGAATCGATTGAATTGAGTGTATCGAACGCAGTCATCTATGCCCAAAATAAAACTCAAACAAAATTCAAACTTTTCAAATTCAATTCTCGGTGATTGGTAAAGACGAAAAATCAATAAAATGCATTTCGTGCTAGAATACAAGCCACACTTATAGCCAAACCAGATAATTGCCATTTGTTTATACAGCCATAGCCTTGTTCAAAAAAGATATAAATATATTCATGTGTACTGTCCAATTCTTGGTTAGACTCAATAAATGTAGGTCGCCAGCCTCATTTTGTCAGTCAACGTATAAAAGCATTACAAATGCAAGTCATAATTTCTAACAAGGGAAAACTCTTAGAAAAATATTATGATATATTGAAAAATAATTAGTCTTGACTCTAAACAACTTTTCGTAAAAACCCCGAAAGTTATAAGGAAGTGATTCCTTAAGAAATAAACCTCTTTAATTAGATCAGATTGCCTATCAAAGTTATCGTTGGGCTGCAAAAATAACAAAAATACTATCGATACTATCGATTACTATGAAATATTCTTGATTTTTCTACAACCAAATATTTATTTTCGTATGAAAAGAATTGTAATTTACTTTGCCAATTGTCAACAGAATTTTCTTAATGAAGGTAGAAAAAAGTTCTTGTAGAAAACTCTTTTATTTTAAAACATTTCCAAATATCATTAAAGTATTTTGATATAAACTCTGAGTATCGATGGTTCCTACAAAAATATAGATTTATAAAAACATTACTGCCTAATTTAAAACCAATTAAAAAGTTCCAAAGATAAAAGCGCTACATTAAAGAATATCACAGAAAAAACGTTTCAATTTTAAGAAAAGAACAAAACTGGCTCAAAAATTGAACCACAAAAATTTTAAATTAAATTCCTAGCTAAATCATAAATCGAGAAATGTAAACCCAAAAACATAAACTTCACATACGACTATCTGGCGAATATTTTGCGCTTGGCCAGTCATGGGGACAGCAAAAGCAAAAGAGTTTTGCCAACTTTAACGATAAATTCAAATGAAATCTCGCCGGAAAATGGGGGTATTTTCGTAGCAGTTAAGACTTTCCGAGAATAAGCATATCGATGGCAAAATATTTGCATTCAGCTCCTTTCATATTCACTTTTCCTCACAGCCAACTTCAACTCCAACTCCTCCTTGTTGGCCATCTTCTTTTCATGTTCAGTGTTTTTTTTTTTTTTTTTTGTTCGTGTTTCGGTTTTGGATAAGTAAGCCTCGACCATTTCTACTAGTTTTATTTTATTTTTTCTCTCCATCTGGTGCTGTCATTCCACCATTTTTCCCTTTTTTTTCCTCGCATTTTCCATTTTTTTTTTTTTTGCATAGTTCAAAAGTGGTAGCCGTGGGTGGCTTTCGAGGGGAATGAGTTGTTTGCCAACTATTTTGTAGGTTATTAGGGCGTAACGCGTCGGCTCACTCCCTATTTCTGTACATTTCTATATAGACAGACAGTAACGCCCGAAACCCACACTCGCAATCACAAAAACTCACTTTTATAACGTTTATGCGAAGGGGATTTCATGAAATGTGCACAAACAGCATATTATGGATTTTTTCACCAAGAATTTATTTTTGAATTCGTAAAAAAGGTGAGGCGATTCTATTAACTCTTCAAAATTGATGACTAAAAATTATTCAAAAATAAAAACCAGATATAAGAACTAAAAAATGATAATCAACTTCAAACAAGGACCTGTACGTTTTTTGATTATGCTGAGACAAAACATTTCTGTTGAAAGATATCATGAATTCTTGCTCGTTGTATAAACATTACAAAATTCATGATTTCCACGGCATAAACATAGTAACACATGTACCAGTATGTGTGGGAGACATAAACACGGATTTAAGTTTGCAAAAATCTGGCATTGTTTTAGTTGTTTGCCAAGGCAGCTGCATTTGCATTTTCGGCCGAATGGCTTTAACCAAATGGCTCCCTGGCACATGATTCTGTTTCTGATTCTGATTTTTGTTCGCCAGAAACTGGACCTAATGGCAGTCCCAATTAAGTCAGGATTCCGCAAATATTGCGAGCCTTAAAGCCCAAAGCCTGTCTCTTTAATCACTTGATTTAGCACAAAAAAGCGACTTATGACCGAGTGTTTATCAACTTTTGGTCCCTAAAATTTTACACTTCAGCTACCAAATAAGAAAGAGCCCGCAAATTAGCGCGAGCCATTGTCCTGAGAGCTGGTGGCCTTCCATCGATGCTTATCGGCCAAAAGGATTCTCGGATAAAAAAAACAGAGGAAAAACAGGAAAAAAACAATACCCTGGCCTGGGCCGGCTTCTCTGTTTAAAGCGGATTTGATGCTGAATATTATTTATGGGGATGCCTTTTATTTTGAGAGCAAGCTGAGAGACCCTTAAGAGCCCTGGCCCATGAATGTCTGGGTCCCTGTGTCCCTGTGTCCCTGTGTCCGTGTGTCCATGTGTGTGGTTTTTGAAAATATTTGCCAACATTCTTCGGGTATTTAAACAAAGATTTATTTTATATTTATATCGTGTATGTCCTGTCTCCTTTTCCTAGCTTGGTGGTCGCTGTGTGTGAGTGTGTCCTTGTGTGTGTTTTATATCCCGTCTAAAAACGAGAAACGGACAGCGAGGAGAGGAAAACCGGACCAACGGACCAACGGACAAACAGACTACGAAACGGAAATTGCAAGTAGAACGTTGAATCCTTTTTGCTTCAACACGTCCTGACCGCTTTCTCTCCGCACTCTCTCGACTCTCGTATACCCCCTCGTATGTGTCTATCTGTTGGCCATTGTTCGAGGATTTGTTTGGGACTTGTTTCATATTTTACGATAACTCCATTTATTGTGGCTCCTTCATCGTTTTGGGGTCTTTAAATATGAAATAGGGTTATCAGTTATTGCAGCTTGTCTCGGCTTGGTTTTTTTTTGTTCTCTGACAATTAAGTTGTCGGTGTGAGAATCGTCGAGAACGGCGCTTTATCAATCATACGCCCTGTGGGTTGGGCTGGATGGTGGGGACGTAATTGATGCGACAGCTGCAATGTGCAATTTTGTCTATTAATTTGTGTTTATGCATAATTGGGATTAATTATGCATAATCGTGATTAACAGCCAAAATGCAAATGGCCTGTCATAATTAGCTTGCCCAACTCGCCACCCACGCGTCCGGCGTCCGGCGTCCAACGTCCTGCGTCCCTTCAGAGATTTCGGTTTTCTTTTCAATGTGTCGGTGTCGGAGGCGGTAGCGGTGTCGGTGTTGGTGTTGGTATATTTGATATTTACGACCCTTGCACGTGACCTCGATACGTACAGTTTTATCTCTCCGGAGCCCAGGCTGGGAATAGAGATAAATATCGAGGGGCGGGTGGGCAGACAGTGAAATATTTTGATATTTTAACCAGCTGCCTGTCGTTTCGCATTTCCGCTGATTACATTTGGGATTGCATTTATATCCAGCTGGCCATTTTGCAAATATTCTGTTGTGGTCACCATTTATTTTGGCCGCCATCTCTTTAATTAACTTAAAGCCCTGCCCGAGTCCGAGTCCGACTCCGAGTCAGAGTCTCAGGTGCAGGAGGCTCTTTGTAGTTCATAATTTGGGGAAATTAAGTTTGGTGACTTACTTCCCTAACAGATCCGCCGATTAGCTTTGATAACTCATGGAATTCTCTCTTTATTTTTATTTCCCTGGCCCGACAAAGTAAACAAAGTTTCGGGCACTGGCATTTCAATGGGTCCAAGCAACTTTTTAGACCAAAACCAACCAAAAAAAAAAAAAGGAAACTACCCGAAAACATTATCCACGACGGGTGGCAATCCGCAAAAATTAGCGACCCTTTTTCGCCGTTTATCTCGCTTTTTATTTGGCCAGAGCTCTTTTGGCTTTTGCCAGAGCGCGATTCTCCGTAATTTTGTTTATTAAAAGTTGGCTGACCCCTCTTACACGAACTTTCTCGGCTTCCAGCCACCCCTGCACTACGAGCAGTATCTGGGAATTAATTTTTTTCTGAATTCCGTACCATTCTCGGTGCTTGCCAAGCGTCATTAGTTTGCTAGTGGCTGTTTGGCAGCCAGTTCGGGCTCGGAGTTGTCCTTAAATTAGTTAAACATTGCGGTTTCTCTCTCTAAGAGTCTCTAAGAGGACAAACTTCAAGGATGCTACTCTCCATTTAGACCATGCATGTTGGCTAAGAAAATAAAAGAGTTGCGAAAACAAAAGGTCTATTCAATCAACTTTTGTTTTGAGAATTTACTCAACCGAAGGGGTAGAGGCCAAGGGAAGTGCAGAAATCATCAGCAGGACGAACTCCGACTGAGTTCCCTTTTGCACTTCACTTCACTTTGCTTCCAAAAAGGCGAACTTTTCGTATAAAAATTTAGATAATGTTCTTCGGGGGCGGGTTGGTATAGTTTTGGTGCCGAGTAGGGGTCCTTTTAAAATGCACTTAATGGATTTTGGTGTGCAGGCCAGAAGTGGGCGTGGCCACAGAAGGGTGGCAAGTGGCAAGTGGCGGGTGGCCGGTGGCCTCACAAATTTGATTTGGTTACAAAGGAATTTGCTGGCTTGCGTTGGAATTTGTTGAAATGATTATGGAAAATATGTAGCAAATTCTTTGTTGGGGTTTTTTTTTCAGCTAGTCAATCAATGCGGGATTACTGGCATAAAATCGGTTCTCAAGGGAATTTATTTTGGCAACATTTTTATAGTCTCTAAAATATACTCCATTAGGTAGATTTTGTGAGAAGCGAGTAGAGGGGCAGTTAGTTTGTTTTATGTGGAAATTTGTACTATAGATTTATCTCTATTAATCTGTATTTTTGGGGGAATATTTCCGCAGAATATTTATCCCTGATAAGATATATTTTGATATGTCATAATACCTAAATGAAAAGCGAGTCGAAATGTTGTTTATTTTATTACAATTTGAATTTCTAAATATGAGATATTTTGTTATGAAAAAATATAAGCAGAAATACATTAAATACGAATTTTATTTCCTAAATAGAAACTATGAGAACCGAGTAGAAAGTCTACAAAATTGGAAAAATAATACATGATACCCTATTTGTAAATAAACTTTGTATTAGGGATAGAATAAATATATAAATAATTAGAGTTCAATGAGAGTTATGAGTTTTAAATTTTGATTTTTTTACTGCACTTAAAAATAATTAAAATCCTCAGCGAATAAAATGTAAAATCTAGAATTTAAAATCTAACAAAATATGTATTATGTAAACAGAAAAGGAATAAAATAAACCTTCAGTCTTAAATCCGAAATCGTACATTCAGATTTGTGGCCCTGAGGATAAATTTATGAGAAGCGCATAGAAAAGCTCTAAATTATCCAAATATACCCAAAAATTGACTATTTTATTGCATAAATATTCCTTTTTCTAGTCTAAACACATGAGAAGCTTGTAGGATGGCTTTGACTGTAATTTATAATTAGTTTGTAAAATAAACCAAATAACAAAAATCAACAAACTTCACCCAATGACGCCACTAAAGTCTCTATTTGCTTAACACTACTTACACCAGTGGCCCAGTCGAAGCCTGTCGAAGCCTGTCGAAGCCAGTCGAAGCCCAATCGATGCCCAATCGAGTTGAAGCCATAACAAGAATCCACAATTCCGACTGAAATAGAGCCATCGCAGTGGCAAATGTCAAAACAATACAGCTCCGGGCCAAATCTTTAGACTTGGCACACAGACTTCTTCTCTTCAGAAGGAGGAGAGATCAGAGAGAAACCTGAGTCGCTGTCGAAGGACACTCGAAGCGGCTAACCGGAGGACAAGGATTCGGAAAGGGGGTTGCCGTCACTTATCAACCATTTATAAACAATAAACGAATATAAACAAGAAACTTTGAGCCAGCTAACGTCAAAATGCATTACAAGAAGCCCAGGGAATCGAAGATGTGAAAATGGGAAGGGGAAACCAGGATGGTGGTTCACCCATCAGAATGGCGGAGTACCAGGATAGCGGGGCTCCAGGATACCGGGAAAGCTCAGATAAATGGCTGAAATATGGCAAACAAAATGGTCGAAGTCGAAGTCGAAGGGTGCGCCAAATGGAAAGCGAGGGAAAGGCGGAAAAGTGCGGGGCCAGCGCCCAAACATGTCAATGTGAAAAGTTCTTTCCTTCTCTGATTTTACCCGAAAAAAAAAATAACGAAACAAGAGAAAGAAAAGTTCTTTTCCTTATTGCAAGTTATCGCCAGAGTGGCAAACAAAAAAAAAAAAAATATAAATAAAAATAAAGTAAGAAAATGGCAAAGAAAAGTTTCACGTTGATGTTTTGTTTACGAAATATGAAAGGGAAACGTATGGCCCCGAAAGGTGGCAAATAAAATACCCAGAAGAGGGTTACGAGGTGGCGAAAAATTCTTTTCAAAAGGCCAACAGTGTGAGTTGTTCAAAAAATACAAAAAAAAAACGGAAGGAAGGAAAAAGGACAGCATTGTGTGGGAGCTTTTCCATATCAAAACGTACATTTCATGCACATTAGTTGCGCTTTTATGAACTTGAAGTTGTCATTTCCTAAACAAAACTGAATCTAAACTAGACGAAAATGTTGTTCTTTTTCTGAGTTTTCTGATATTTTTAAGAAATTCGAAATCCAAAGATAAACTAAAAAAGGTTTGTAAAAAACAGTACGTATAAAAAAATGTAAAACAGGCTGTAGGCTTCTTGTAGTTTTATAAATTCAATTTATTTAAATAGAAAATTGTTATTTTAGTTCCAAGGTAATGATAAATATTTGTTTTTAAATCATAAGATAGCTTATTCTTAAAGAAAATAGGAAATTGTTGATTATTATCTTTATTTTTGGTATTTTAATTAATTTAAATTGTTTTTAATATAAAAATAATGAAAAAAATTTATCAAAACACATTTTATTGTTTTTACAGAGTTTGCTTTTACAGATTTTAACATTTTAAAAACTCGAAATAAGTGTTTTCCAACACTAAAAACTACAAATATGTGTCTAAAAGTTGAATAAATCTTTTAATTGGAAACCTTAAATATTCTTTTAATTTTTTTTACGCTTTTTGTGTTTCAGAAATTCAAAATATTATTTGCCAAATTTTTTCGAGTGCTCACAGTCTTGATCCTTTTTGAAATGCCGTGTCGTCCTTGTCTTGTCTCACAGCTGCGAATGACAAGAATTTCTTGCCACTTTGCTTCAGGCACTTGCAGCTCCCTCCCCCCCCCCCCAAAAAAAGGAAAATAAAAATAAAAAAAAAAAACGGGGGGAGCCCCTTCGTGGCATGTAAATATTAACTTTAAACAGAATGCGACAGGCCACGCGGCCACGCCCACTTTCTTCGGTTAGATAAAACTTTTTCCGCCCGCAAATTTCTCGCAGAGCAACACAATTTTTTGTACAAGTTTATGGGTTTCTGGCAAGAAGACAAGGACCTCTCCCTCTCCCTCTCCCTCTCCCCGTCCCCATCCTCCTACTTAATCCTCCGCCAAGTTTTCAAGGAAAAGGGGTTCAAGAGGGTCCTTGGAATGGAAAAGGATCGGATTTAGCTGCGGCAACTTGGAAGTTTTGTAATTGTTGGCGATTGCAGTCACATCCAGCTTATGGACACCCCGACAAAACTGAGACGCTTCATTAGGACGACGTTATGACACTTTGCCCTATCAGAAAGCATGTCCTTTTCTTCTCCCCCCTCTGCGAAGTTTGTCGCTAGAGATGCCAAAAATATTCGATATATATATTCGGATATTTAAGAAAATTAATAATATATTTATTAATATTTTTATGAATATTTCTGAATATTTTAAATTGAGGAAAATACTTTTACAATTTGTTTGAATTTATTGAAATTTTTATTATATTAATTTTAAGCTTTTTATTGAATTTTAATTTGTATTAATTTTAAAGATCATTATTTTTAAATATTTCAGACAGTGTTGCTAAGTATCGCAGTAATAAATCGATTTAATCGATAATTCGCTGTAATAAGAGATACAAATTACGATAGATACGATTTTATATATTTATTTTTTATATATTTTTAAATATATTCTTTATTTATGCAATATTTTTATACTTAATTTGTAAATTAAACTTATTGAGAAGAAAAATGGATGGACTGAAATTTAATATTATATATAAACGCCAAATAAAGGTCAAATAAATTGGATTACATTTTTATTTGCATTAATTTTGTATTAAAAATAATTGATGAAGTTGGTTTTCCCTTTCTAAATAATTCTTTCTAATATATATTAACAACATTGAAATGTATTATTTTTATAAAATTCAACTCTTTTATTAAATTTTTGAAATAAAAATGCATTTATTTTGGTTTGGTATAAGTTGTGTTTTCAAAAACCAATATAAAAGTCTGAATAAATTCATAGAAAAATAAATTAAGGTTGTTTCAACTTGTTAAAAAATTGTTGTATTGCCTGTTTATCCATTTTTAATTTAAAATATATTATAAAGCCCTGACCGAAGCATCGATAGATCATTATCATACTTAAACCATGAAGGTGGAAATAAATAAATTGTTGGGTCTGGGAACTGTCAAAATTGTTATATTTTCGAAGGCGATACTCGCCGTTCGATATACCAATTCGGCATTATCTTTTGGTCCTGCAAGGACTTCTCGAGGGGAGGAGGGAGTCGTGGCCGTTAACGCTCCGGTGCACGTGCCAACGTTGCGTATGATTGATGAACTGGGCGGTGGGCAGGGCAGAGAAGAGAAGAGAAGGGATAGCGGGTCAGTCATAACGGCCATAACAATAACAGGCAAGGACACTCGCCTGCGTGAGTTGTGTGCCAACAGGACGAAAAGGACGCGAAAGGCACACAACGCAAAATACATATTGGATTTGAAATTAACTTTGACATCTTTATGGAAAAAAAGGGCCAAGCACTTAATGGCCAAAAACTCTGAATAAAAGCCATAAACCATTAAAATGTATTTCAGTTAAGTTCAGAGTTAAGAGTTAAGGGAGTTTTTTTTTCCAGTGCTGCCACATATTCTAGCAAGTATGTTCCGCGTCAGAGTGCAAGAAAAACTCGGGCATTCCGAATACTCTGACAGAATAATCAAAAATGTTGATGGAGATTAGCGAAAATCCGCTTGTGTCACTTGAATCTAAAGTGCGTTTAATAACCTCCTTCAACGAGGAGCTTTTAATTTCGCCAGCCAGACCCTTTTCAAGGAAATCAAATCAAGTTTGTTTCGGCATCGAATCAAATTCAGAAAAACTAATAATATTTGAAGGTTTGCCATTCAATTAAGTTGGCTTTCGTCTTTCTGCCTTTTTGTGTGTTTAATCCACGATAGTCTGGGACAGGGGCATAAATTGCGAAAGTGAATGGCATAGTAGGATTTTATTGTGCAGGAAAAACAACTCGGAAGGGAGACTCGGGAGAAAATCAATGGAGATTCGACTCAATTTGGTCGAGTTGCATTTTATATGGGGTCTTACGGTTTATCCCACTGTTTGCTCGCCAATCGAGCTAAAAGGACTCGAAAATGGAGCAATCGAACAAAAAGGCCGGAGGATAAAAGGTAACCCCGAAAACACGCGGCAAGCGCGGCACACGCGGCACACGCGGCGTATGCGCAATTTTCGTTTAATGCACAACAATGACAATTTGACAATCGGAAATGGTCCCCAAAGAATCAGCGAGGATATTTATAGAATATACCAAAAAAGTAACATAAAAGGAAGCCCGCTTTTGGCATTTATGTTTATTTATTTTGATTTTGATTGAATAAGTGCTAAGGAAAGCCCCATAAGCCGCTGCAATTCCCTCGTCCTGGGACCTTTTGTCCTGCCGCCGCCGCCGCCGCCGCCGCCCTTCAAGCGATTCCTTTGACATATTTACGCGCGATTTCTGTTGGGAAAATACCAAAAGCAATTCCACGACGAACGAAAGAAAACAGAAACCAAAAGCAGCAACCAATTTGCTGGAAACATTCGCAGGAATGGAAACTCCACCTCTCCTTCTCGTCGATTTTAGGTCTTATAAAATATTTAAATGTCAGTTTCTGGCCTCCTCCTGTCTTGCTTTTTTCCATTCTCTGTTTAAAAGATTGTCGTCATGACTCGGCGACAAGCAAACAAATAAAGAAACAAGCAAAGTGCGACGGACAAAGGCCAGCGACCAGAAACAGGAGACAATCTGGACTCAAGGCCATCAATCACCGGACTCCAATTGTCCCCCAAAAGGAAAGCGGATACATCGAAGCCGAACCGAGAAATGTTCCCATTTTCTTTGCCCGAAATTAAGGAATAATTCCACTTCAGTTGGGGAAAAACTGCGGATCAGGTGGCAGCTTAAAGAATTCCAGTTCGTTTGTTTAAAACAAAATTAAAGATTTTCCGAAAGTTTAAGACGAGTTTGGAGGCTATACGATACCCAGTACTCCTTCAGATCTCTTGTTAAAGGAAAAACTGCGGATCAGGTGGCAGCTTCAAAGGGAGACGCTCTTAAAGAATATCTTCTTGGTTTGTTTAAAGTGGAATTAAAGATTTTCCACAAATTTTAGATGAGTTTGGAAACTATGCGATACCCGATACATCTTAAGCTCTCTTTTCAAAGAAACAGCTATCTTTAAAAGTATAGTTTTCTTTTTATTTATACAAGTTTCCAGATTATACAATTAATACCCAATACTCCTCCTTTTGTAGCGGGAAACTTTGTCAAAGAATTAATTTTGTTCTCAAATTCTTCTTCAAACATCTAAATATTAAAGGAACTTCTTTGGTTTTTCTTAAAGTTTACCAATTCAAATTCAAATAAAAACCTTATTTTTAGAAACAATAAAAAAGCGTTTAAAATGTGTGCTGAATCCTGGATGGCACCGTTTCCTGTTCCTGATTTCTTGTTATGCATTTTCCGCCAGTTAGCTGGAAAAGAAAAGAAATGGAACAGCAGCCAGACATCCAAACACAGGCAGTTCCGTTGACCTGTCCTTTGTTCCTTTTCTTTAACTATATAGATAAAATCCAGTTGCTGCCACATCCTTCCGTTGCTAGTTTGCTTCAAGGACCTGCAAAGGTCCCCTGGACGTCTCCAGCGGAAGTTCGAATGAATGATCAACGATCCCCAGAAATACCAAAAAAAAACGGATGGAAACTTGGTAAACGGAAACTAAGCCCGAAAATAGGTTTGCCTTTGGGCCAGAAATTTCAAACAAAACAAAAGATGGCAGAGAGGAAAAATTTGAGGAGTTTTTAACTAAAAGGAGTTTTGCAAACTTATTCGAAAATCAATTTTTTTAAATAAGCTTTAAGCTAATAAGATACTCTAGAAGATGCTCGGTACCTGGTAGTCCTGCTGGTTGTTCCTCTTTTCTCTCAGTGCACAATTTAGATGGGGCGTGAGTTGAAAAAAGGCAGAATTAAATAAAAACAGACCGAAGGCATCAAACAACATCCAACAAGAGCAGCGAAAACAACAACTGCACGAGGTAATTATGTAATCAGGTGTCCATGACAGGCTTCACCACCCACCCCCTCCACTCCTCCAGCAACCTTTAACCCCCAACCCCTAACTCAATGCCCCCTTTTGGCAATGGGAGACAAAAGGCCTGGCACAAATTGTAACCTTTGATGAAAGTTTTTCGCAAAACTTTTCGCCACGACAACGAACTCGATTTTCATTATCAGGCAAAGTTGGTGGCATTTGTAGCATTTTGTTGCCGTTGCCGCATTTTGAGCCCTTCATTATACATCTATACGTGTGTATATATATGTGTGTGTGTGTGTTGTGTGTACTGGTGTGTGTGTCAGCTCAGAAGTGTGTGTGTGAGGCACGCTAATTAACAGGCCTTCCAGCGACCACTCTCTCTCTGCATTGCTACACTTTCCTATTTTCAGTACACGCAAAAAAATGTTGGGGTTCATCAAAAATGATTAGCAGAAAGTATTAAAATTTTACAAATTAAACCTCATACCATGACCAATTTTATAAACAAAATAGAAAAGAATTATTTACCTAAACAATGCAGCTCAAAATGTCGATTTAAAAACGACATAAACGATATGCATGCAGCTCCATCATGAAACCATAAACATTTCATCTCTCCGAAAATTCAATACTTCTTTTAAGACATCTTTTAAACAAAAAAATATTAGGAGATATATTCCATTGTAGATTATATTGTATGTCGTTTCAAAAACGAAAAAGCTACCTCAAAAAAGCGACATAATTTAGGATTAGCCTAAATATGATTTGTTATTTTTTAGATATCCAAACTCTAAACTCTTAAACTCTAAAACTATTTTACATATTGAAAAAATACTCAAAAACTAGAAAAGATCGACATATGCCTGAGATATTGTATCTTTGAATTTCAGACAATGGCGAAAGCCAGATTTGAGGTCTTTCTTAAGCTAAAGCAAAAGGCAACAAGGAAATCTAAAAAATCCATATTCTAATTCTAAAATTTCCCTGCAATTTGAAGACTCTATTAATCACAAAAATGTCTCTCAGTGCACTTTCGCTTTTTGCATGGCGGCAAGGCATGAAACTTTGCCGCTTTTTGCCTAATACGCATGCATACATAATTGAGGGGAGGCCAAGGCCCACCCACTGCCAACCACTGCCATCCCTACAAACACCCACCACCCACACTTCCATATGCATATCGATACACAGATACCCAAACACGGACACACTCCCAACACTCTAATAAACACAGACATGGCCCAACGCACGGACATTAATGCGGTGAGCCTAAAAATCATTGAAGCAAAACAACTAGAGTCCTGGAAAGGATCAAAAGTTGGGTGCCCGGATGGTACCCTGTTCGGGGGGAATATAAATTTACATAAAAGACGTGTCATAATGTTTTTTTTATGTATATTTACAGGTTTTTTGCTTAAAAAATATACTTTTCTAGAAAAATCGTTGTAGATTTTGTCAGTTTTGAAATTATTTTAGAAATAATCAAAAAAAAACGGTAAGACTTTTAGAAAATAACGCAGATTTGTATTAATTATTAGTACTTAATTTTATGTTAAAATATTATACATTAGTATTCTATATAATTTGTTAAAGTTTAAGGAGTTGTGTTAAGTTTTAAAATGAAATTGCACATTTTTAAGGAAGAGGCTGGATTGGCAATGAGACTCTTTCTTTTTTTTTTAGAGATTCAAGAATAAAAACCTGACAAAATAAATTCCAACAAAAACGATCTTTTAATGTATTAATAATAATATTATAATATTTAGGTCTAAGTTTCTGTATTAAAATCGAAGCTTAAACAATAAATCCGAAAAAAAACAAAATCTTTTAATGGAGCCATTTAAAGCCATTGAATGGGAAACCCAAAAAAAAGGGTCTTGAAATTTTTTCTCCCCCATTAAATATATAGTATTTCTTGATACCATATCCCCCTGAAATTCGAAATTCGAATATATCCCAAAAACCGATTCCCAGTATGAGGTATAAAAAGGCACTTTACTTTGGCCGCCACTCGCTTTGTGGGTTCGTGCGGGCACTTTGTATCTTTGTAGCTGTGGGGACGGGTGGGTGTGTGGTGTTTTGTGTATCCTTTGGCTGGGAAATTGCATTTCATGAATGGTAATGTGCTATGATGCCTAACCAGGCCAGGACCTGCCCACCTACATACCTACATACCTACATACGTATGTGGCCAAAGTCCGTCCTCACAGAAGTCGAAAAGGCTCTTTCTTGTCAAAAAATAATGCAAATTGAAAGCTAATGCTTCGAGGAGGATAAATTTCGGGGCAGGAAATGTTTGATAATGGAAAATAGATGGATCGACCAACGGTAGTAACAGGTAGGTCCTAGGTCCTATTTTAAAGGGAAACGAGCCCCAAATTTTGGACAATTTCTAGTCATATTCGTATTTCGCTTAAATTCGAATTGGAAAGTCATTCGAATTGTAAATACCTCTAATGCCACACTCTTTGGTTGCGGCTTGGCAATGCCTCAAAGGGATGTTGTTTGCCCAGGACATTCAATCTAATTGCTGTCGTTGTTCGGAAGGCAAGTATTTAGCACATTCACAAATAATTGAAATGCAGCTGAGGCTTCCAAAATTTCTGGCCTGAGTGCGCCAATAAATAAATTACACTCAAATAAATATATGGTATATATATAGTATATCCTTTTGGGAAATGCAAAATATCTCTCTTTTTTTGTTATAGTTTCTGCTTTGCTGGCGTAACTAGGTACAAAATTTAAATAAATAATTCCACATGATTTTGCTGTCGTGTGTGAATTATTTATTTTTCCGTTGTGTTTTAATTTCCCATTGTAATCCATCGAAATCATAAATAAATGAAAGTCGATATGAAAATCAGGCAATGACATTTCCCATCGTACGGCAGATGGGTTCGAAAACCAAACAGAAACAGAAACAGAAAAAAAACCAAAAAATTAAACAACATACAACAAAAAATAACAAATAACAAACACGACATCCTTTTCGACTAATTGACTAAAGTGGACACATTGTGTGGGTGTGTTTTTTCTGTTTTATGGTATATTTTCCCCATGAAGAGGCCACTCGACCTATTTGAATGACATTTGACACTGCACCGAGTGGCGAAAAAAACATATTTGCAACAACATTTGTAGCTAAAAATAATATATAAATTATTTGTCAAACAAAAACGAGTTTTAAAGACTTGCCAGGCACTTTTAGATTCTACTTCCCTTATAAAAAAATCCATCATTAAACTTAACTCATTTATTTCAACGATTTCTAGCATAAAAACTAAATGAAACCATCAACGTTTTTTTCACTCTCTAAAACAGCTTTAAATAATATTTACATTTCATAGAAAAAGATTTTGATTTCCACAACAAAGTACTCACTTTTTTAAGGACTTTAATTTGACGAGCGCTGCAAAAGCAAAAGAAATAAATAATTAAATACTTTTTTATGCCACACATCAAATGCTTAGTTTTTGGTTATTTTTTGCAACATTTTAGTTGCATAAAAAATGCAATGGATGCTGCAAAGCATTATGCAAATATGCAAATAAATATCTCTAAAACATTTGTTTCAATCCACTCGCTTTTTTTTTTTTGGTATTAAATATCTGCGCTTTTCCCAATTTCCATGGATGTCACTTCGCTTGGCCCACAAAACGATTGGATATAGTCCTGCCCCCATAAGGCCTCAAAAGCCCCCAAAGCCCCCGTAGCCCTCGTAGCCCTCGTAGCCCTCGTAGCCCCCTTAACCCCCTAAAACCCTCTATGCAGTTCTCGTACCGCCCATCGGTTTTTGGATGCATGAGAATGAAATGGTTTCGAGCCTCGTCGGTTGATTTCTTTCGTTTTTGGTTTTGCCCATAAATTTTCAGCAATGTCATGAATTTTTTCATCTGGGGGGGGGGGTACAGTCCACGCCCACTGGCTTTTTATCCGGATTCCGTATTCCGTATTCCGAATTCCGGATTCCGGGCTGGCCTTGTAGAACATCGCAATTTAGATTCCCGGTTAGGCTTTTGGGCTGAGCGGCGAGAAAAAAAATGCTCGTGTTGCATACTTTGTGCATATTTGTCGATTGCCATAATTAAGCCGTAAATGAGGCGGCTCAAAGGGGGCGTGGTGATGGGTGAGTGGGATTCCACGGCGGCGGGATAGGGGTAGGGGTAGACGAATTCGGGGTGGCTTGCCACATCATTTAATGCTCATTAAAATAACTGCGACGTGTATCCTTCCGCTCTGTCTGTCCCACTATCGTTTCCATTGCACTGCGAGAAATTTACTGCTAGAAGTTACAAATTTTTTTCTTTTTAAATTCGATATTTCGAAAAATATTTGAATAGTCTAATTATATTTTCGAAATAACAGTTTAAGTGAAACCAAAAAATTAAGAAACTAAAAAAAAATTCAAAAGACATTTTTATTAAGGCAAACTTTTGGCTTTTAAAGGCGGAACTTGGAGAGAGGTACCGGGTATCATTACCGGCTATTAAACATTATGAAAATCTTTCTTTGGTTGTTAAGTAAAAGTATCAAATGGTTATGAGATTTTTTTAAGACTTCAAAAAATAAAATACATTTTAAAAGCCTTGTTCAAAGGAATCTTGGGGAAATCTAAAAGAGACAATACCCTAGTCATAATTCCTTACTTTGAACACATATTTTCTTTCAGTGCATCAAGTTTAGCCTCTCTCTCTCTCTCTCTCTCTGTCTAACTTGCTCCTTCGCCATTTGCGGCACTTGACATTTTGCGGTGTTTTAATTTGGCGCACGCTCAAGTGCTCCTCGTATTGCCGTCAGCTGTGCCAGGAGGAGGTCATGGGACATGGGGCATGTGGCACGGTGGCACGGTGGCACGGTGGCACGGTGGCACGGGGGCGTGTATGCTTGGGGCTAAGCTGGCAAATGAATTGCAATAAGGCTAACGGCATGCCCCAGCGGGTAACGAGCTTTGATTGCCAGCCGAGAGTGAGGGAGTTGATGAAATATCCTGGCAGGAATCCTGCCCCTGCCCCTGCCCCACCGCAGAGATCATCATTATCCGGATCATCATTATCGGCGAATCGAACAGAATTGAACAGAATCGAACGCGGCATCGAATCCAATCGATTGCACTTAGTTTTAAGTCAAATCCATCGGTAATTGGTTTTCCAGATGAGGTCGACCCACCCACCCACGATTGTGCCACGAGTTCGATTCCCACTTTGGGATTTACATTCCTTTGAAATAATATTTGAAATAATTGGGTCGGGGATTGCATTAAAAATAAATAAAATAAAACATATATTCCAGAAATTAAAAAAAAAGAAAACCATACAAGAAAAAGGCAATTCGCTTCGTTTTCGGATATTTTATGGCATTAAAAAGCAATTTATTTCGATTTTAAAATAGATTTTAAAGCCAAAACTACTTAAATTAATTAATTTATAAAAATAAATGTAAAAGTTCTGCATTTCGAGAATGTCAATTGGAAAGTAATGAGAATTTTCAAGAGAACTTTTTATGTGTTTTCGAAACCTTGATAGCATTTGAATAAAACATTTCTTATTCTCTTAATATTTCTTATTATTAATATAAATGTTTCATTTTATGATTAACAATATGGCATGATAAAATATTAAAATAAACTCCCTTGTGTGCTTTAAAGACTTGACTGGCTAAGACCTGACCTGGCCAAGCCATGGAATAAATGGCCAAGAATAACCGCTTTGGGGCATCCTCCGATCGCAGGAAGGGGAACCCCCTCAGCCACCACCGGGAAAGAATTCAAAAATTCCACTGCATTCCGCACTGGCTGGCACTTTACAGGACAAAAATAATATCAAGCTGATGTCCTTTGCCGCAACTCGCAACTGTCACTCATAATTTGGCCAGGATACTCGTACATTAGAGTTTGCTCTGCCACAGAGTGGGTGGCTGTGGGCTGTGGGCTGTGGGCTTTATACATTTTGAATGCCTTCGACATTAGGTAGATGAGGTGGGTTGGGTTTGGGCTTTGGGCTTTGAGAAGGAATTGAGAGTAAGAGGCTTTGGTGTCTTTTATCGCCTTTTCATCGAAGTTATCTTGCATATTGCATGAGTCGTTCGCCATATGGAAATTTATGTCCTTCCACACACACACACACACACACTCTAACACACTCTCACACACAAAATCGTTTAAATTTGAACGTGCTCAAGTATGTGTGTGTGTGTGTGCGGTAGTGTGTGTGAGCCACAAACATGTCCTTATACATCCTTATCGATATGTTGCTTGCTGCTCCTGCCAGGCAGCTGCAATGTGTCCTGGCTCGTACGAATGTGTGGGTGTGTGTGCCACTCAGTTATAGATTTCTTAGGGGACCCTGTTTATTATCCTTTTTTTTTATATCCTTCTGCTGCCTGCTACATATGCGCTGCTTCTTTTTTCACCCTCGCCTCCTTTTTTATTTATTGATGTTGTACATTTGAGTTAAGGGCGTACAGCGTCGCCGCATTCGTTAGCCATAACTGATGCCGTTTTTCTTACCTCGCCCCCTGCCTTATCCTTGCGCCCACAACAGCTTCTAAGGACTCTATATCGGTGGAATATATCGCGGGGCCAGGCGATAAATATCGTTTGGTAAACCATTGTGTTTCATAAATAAATCCCTCATGATTTTTCACAATTCTCGTGGAGTTTGCGGTGCAAGTCTTGGAAAATGCTTTTGATAAATTAATCAAAGACCTTTTCATTCCGTTTCATTCATGTATTTTCATAAATTTCCCTTTCCTCGATATGCATTGTGATTGAAATAAAAATGAATGCAATATTTTCGTATAAAAACGAACCACCACTGCATGTAATATTTGTAAATATTAACTGAGGAAAACATTTCCCATTACCTACTTTTAATACAAAAAATATACATTTTCGATTGAATATTTTTCCATCTACAGCACTCAGCACCCAGTACCCAGGCCACAGGACGAAGGACCGAGGACACAGGACTTGGGGACACTAGGACACACGTGTCCTGGGCGAGCTGGCTTTGGCCTGGAAACTGCATATGAAACTGTAATACAAATATTGCGCATACGCTACGTTGTCCCAGCGGCCCAGCGGCCCAGCCCTGCCCTTCTCCGCCCCAAAACTTCCCCGTTAAGCATATGGGTGGATATAGTATATATATATATTTTTTCCCCCCCAACCACCCCTCGATCAAAAGTTAACGCCAAATGCCCGTTCCGGCCCGGCCCGGCCCGGACCGACTTCATATTGAAAGGCCAACCGTGGCGAACTGCAAATACAAGTTGGCCAAAAGGTAACCGGCCAAAGTTACGAGTGTTTACCCCTCACCCTTAGCCTTACCCTACCACGCCCTGAAACTGTTGGGCTTTAAGCAGCCTGCGATTCTCATAAATTGCCAGAAATTGAAGCCAAGCCGTATTTATTGTTTAAGCGAATGGGCTAAGAACCGACAAAAAATTGCAAAAGTAGAAGAGCATTTATTGCAAAAATAAAGGAGGGGGAAACTAGGAGGGGTATGTGGCATGGTAAGGTGGCAGGTTGAGGTGGCAGGTTGAGGTGGCAGGGTGAGATGGCTGGGGGTGGTGACAGGAACGGAAGCTCAGAAATTTGCTAGCCGGAAATGTCAGTTGGGTGTTGGAGCGGAAACGAAAAGTAAACAGTTGGATATTGTCGAGGAATGGGAGAAGCGAATGTTGCAGAAGGTTTAATTTTCAGCTACGATCGCCTAATCCACTTTCGAGACTGCAGGACTTTTTTAAGGACTCAAAGCAGCTCAAGGCTTGGACTTTAAAAAATGCTTAAAAACCTAAATTGCTTTCTAAAATTGCTTCTTAAGATTATTAAGATTTCTTAAGAAATTAAGAATAAATAGAAAAGAGAGGAGTACCGGGTATTATACAATTTAATAAAAATAGGATAAAATATCTTAATTCTATTAATTTTTTTTCAAATATTCCCATTTTCCTAGCAAATCTTAAGCCTTATAACTAAAAAAGGATACTTGAACCCAATTTCTAGTCCAATATTTGCCTTAAAACATTCTTGAAATAGGAAAAACCTCTCCTTAGAATAAAGTCCTTCCTCTTTTGATTTCCCGCGGCAATTTCCAATTCTCCGCATCGATGCGAAAGTCAAAAATCATAATTGATTCAGTTTTAATTGCCGCAACACTGCAGCGCAGGCGGCATGTCAGGGTGAAAGAATCGCCCAGAAAAATGCAAAAAATATCCGGAAAACCATGGAGCACGGATAGGAGGGGAACGGACTGAGGGGGCGGAGACAATCCTGAGGCCCGGCGGGCGAAAAGCCAAAAGAACGATCGATTTCATGCCAAACATGCTGCGTTTTCTGCAGTTGAATCAAATTTAATATTGGCTTGTCACGTGAATTTAACTGTGCCAGGCTGACATTTTGCCCGCTTCCATTCCAATTTAGATTGCACAAAAAAAAAAAACACAACAAACAACAGATGCAAAAATTTAACTCCAAAAAAAGGATCCAGTCCAAGCAAACAGAAACCCAACCAAAAGGATTAACTAGCGCCGCAGGACACCAAAAAACTATTAAATGCTGGCGGCCAAAGTTAATTGAAATTTAGGAAACGTAGAGAAACTACGCAAAAAAAAAAATGCATTTTCTATGCAGGTAATCAAAAAAATTAATATTACATTTCTTTACTGATTTTTCAACAGTATTATTGTATGATAAAAAAATGTGAAAGGCATAAAAAATGAAATTGAAGCGCCTCTGGTTAGAGGAAACTAATTTGAGGGATTTTTTTTTAATCCTTTTTTATGATTTCGCTTTTGATTTTTTAAACATAAATTTCCTTAATAAATAATATTTATTCTTATTGTTGAAAAAATTCTAAAATGTGAGTTAAAAGACATGAATATAAATAAAATTCCTAAATGTTGTACGATTTTTCTAATAAAATAAATGAATAAAATGCATGAAAGCAATTTTGACAAAAAAGAAACCATGTTAGGTTATTAAAAAAGCAATAATATTTTTTTAATTTTTGGCAAACAAGTCTGTTTAGTATTTTTTTGTAAGCCATTTTGTGTGCTTTTGATTTTTCAAGCAGTCGAAAAATGTTTTTCGATTTCACTTTCTTTTGTGCCCAGAAGTGGCCCAGAAGTCGACTGTTAAATCTTTTCTTAATGCACCACGCCCACTTGCCCATCAACGACTGCCCATGCCCTCCGACACCTCCCCTGGCATCCCTTCCATGCCACTCCCCCTTTTGTCCTTCGTTAAGTGCAAGGCTCCGAGAAGGACGACGATGACATTGCTAGCAGCACATTTTGGCCACTTAAGAGTGAAGGCGGAAGAGGTGGATGGTGGGTAGGGGGTAGGGGAGTGTAAGGAGTATAAGGAGGTGGGTGAGGGGGTGGCTCAGTCAGGGGGTGGCAGGACTGCGGCTGACTGCGAGGGCAATAAATATCAAAGCATTTGTTTGCCGTCAAAGCCAACAGAGGCTGTGAAGATTCACGCCCACGCTCAGGCCGATGGCCGAAAGGCCGCCCCCACACAGCAGCCACACCAGCCACGCCCCCAAAAACCCATTGTACACACGAGGCCAAGGCACTGCCCCAAAAAATCAAGAAGTTCCATTCCAAGGAAAACGAGGAGACGAAGTGGAAAACCTTAAAATAATTTACCTTAAAATATTCGAACCTTTAAATCCTAAATTTAAGTGACTTTGATTTTCTCTCAGTGCACCTAGTCGAAGTCACAGGAGCAGTAACAGTCGCAGTCACGTGCAGTGTAATTTGCACATTTAACATTTAAAAGCATTCCCTGGAACACGAGGGCGTATACGCAATAAATTTTACGACCCGCCATTAGATACATTGCCTAGGACTGCAAGAGGGGGAGGGTAGCAGGCGGGGTAGCAAGGAGTCCCAAGGACGAGCGGGGCAGGACAATCGAGAAAGTGGCAGGTCCCCCAGGTTAATGATAAATTGACTTAATTACTGATGTGCCAGGCAGCAGAAATACAATTATGAATGATTTGCATGTGTTGCACATTCCAGCGCCTTCTCGCCGGAGAAAGCAGAGAATGCGGAGAAAGCAGGGAAAGAGGAGAACGCGGTGAAAGCAAAAAGGAAAAAGGCACCCAAAAGTCTTGCTGAAAAGGCAACTTTTGCTCCGGAGGATACTCTTCAAGGCTTGAAAATTAACCAAGAAAGGGTTGGAATAAGCCAAGTTAAAGTTCGATTTTTTCACGAATAATATGAATATTTTATTAAAACCTGATAAGAGATAAGAGATAAGAGACTATACTCCACTAACTCCACTTAACGATAAAAAACCATTTAATTGTATGTAAAATTTTGAAAAAAATAGCAACCTTGAATCTAATTACATTTCTAGTTTTTATTGAAAACAGGAAAGCTCTTTAAAAACAATCCCAAACCAACTATAGTTTCCAAAATATATCCCATACCTATTCCCAATCCAAATCAATGACATATATTATATATTTTTAAGAACTCTTAGCCGAACCTTAGAAAGAGGAAATAATATGAAAAGTTTGTTGTCCCAAGTCCCAAGTTGAGAAAATGCGAAGTAAATATTTTCATTATTTACTCACATATTCGAGTTGGAGTTTGGGTTTTATTATTATTTCGGGCACGTTTTCCAGGGCGGAGCGTATTTCTTGTTTTATAGTATGTGCGAGGACCAAACACCAGCGACATATAATTGAATCCATATTCTTAATGACGCCACGCCCCGTCGCCCTTTCAGGTTCTTTGAGCCTTTCAGTTATCCTTGGCACACCTGGTCCCTGCTTCTCCGCTTCTCTGCTTCCCATCCTGATTCCCTTTCCGATTCGTATTTCGATTCGCTTCCCGATTCGGTTTTCGGTTTTCGGTTTTCGGTTTCAGGATTCGGATTCGAATTCAGATTCGGATCTGGATCTGGATCTGGATTTTTCCGACAGGGGCAGTAAACACGTGCCAAAATAGAAATCAACTTTGGCAAGTTCCATTTTCCATTCCCCATTCTCCCATTCTCCATTTTGGCAATTTCGTATGCAACATGCGATGTAACAACCTGCAACATTTTTGAACAATTTAATTTATTTATTTTGTCACATTTTTGTTGTCGCAGTCAGCTGGCATGACATGGGTCCTTTCTGGCCACTCGTTTACCTTCTGCCAGGCGCCTCTCGCCTTTTCACATTTTCCCTTCGGCTTAGACTGTTTGAGTTTCAGTTACTGGTCCTGTTTCTGGTCTGGTTTCTGTTGCTGTTTCTCTTGCTGTTCCTGGCCCAGATCGAAACGCACTGATAGCCGCTGTCAGTCAGGGAGGCGAACGGATTTCGCCACCGGATGGCAGGCCGGTCGATAGCGCCTGCTAATCTGGTCCACCCCAAAGCCCCGTAAAAGGGTAACCCCATTTCACATTTCCCTCCAATCCCTCCCACCGGATGGCGGCCACCCGCTTGGGATTCAATTAAGTTCACGAATCTTGGCCAATTATAGCTGCAGGTTCTTGGCCAGCAAAAAAAAAAACCACCGAAACAAAGAAAAGAAAACTTCATTTTGAAGACCTCGAATGTCAGAATGACGTGGATGAGGGTCGTATTTCGGGGATTGTTCTAAAATTATCGGTTGAATTAGGACCGAAATTCAATAATTGTCCAGAGAATACTAATCCAAGCTCTTCATTTGTTAATAAATAGGAAACAACAAGGTTTACAGAACCACATTTTAGGGTTAAGGTTAAATAACAACATTTTTAGCTATTAGTTCTCTAGATTAAATATTTAAAATAATAATAAAATAAAAGTTAAAGACATAATAACAAGTTTCTAATCAAAGACTGCTTTTCGGAAATCTTTTATTCAATAATTTCAATAAATAATAACAAAAAACAAAATAAATGAATGTTTTTGCTTCCTAAAAATCCTTTTTAATTCCAAAAAGAAACCTTGATTTCAATAAATTAAGAAAAGATATATATCCAATCTGTAAAGATTAAAAGGATATACCTATATCTATAGCTATATGAAGAACATTTTCCAAATTTCATCCTCCAAGGCGTATCTCTCCTTTTAATTTCCAAAGGAAAACCTTTAACAACATCCTTCTTGAGGAGGAAAAGTGAAGGGAAAGGCAGGACCCTTCGACTGCACTTGCTGCTATTTTGGAATTCTCAACATTTCTGAAATATACACACTTTCCCATGGCGTAGGAGGGGCGTGGCGGGAGGAAGGGGCGAAGGACCTGCCGCACTCGGATGCTTAATTATGGTGAAAATATTTCACTAATTAGATCATTTAGCATTTTCTATGCATTTTAATAAGCATTTAGTGGGGCAGAGGGGCGGCAGGGGGGCAAAAGGATGTTTGAAATGACGTTACCCTGTCGTCGGACCCTTTAACCCTTATCATATAAATCGCCAAAGTCCCGGCCCGTCCTCGCCCCATTTATCGCCCCTCTCCGTCTGCCCGGAGAGTGTTGGTCCTGTAATTTATTTATGGCCACATAATAAATCTGTGCATAAGACATTCCCTGACCGCTGGTCAAGCGGACGAGAGGTAGGGATGGTAGGGATGGTAGGGAGACCGCAGTATGTACAGGATACAGGATACAGGATACAGAATATATAGGATATGTATTTGTATTTGTATTTGTGCTGTTATTGCTGCGGCCCTGCGTTTGTTTCCCTTTTAATGTTTTTCCTCCTCACTCACTATACTTTATTGCAGTGTCATTTGCGCAAACTGTTGTTAATAGCCTTGCGGTGACACTGCCACGCCCCCCCCCCCAGCCCTTCGGTCCTTGTCCAGGACTCGTCCAGAACCCGTCCACCCAGCCGTCATTTATAAATTCGAGTTCAAGCCAAGTTTACACACTTGCTGAGATCTTTTTGGTTATTTTTTTATATATCGGGGTTTGTTTTAAGATTTTAATCTTAAGGGGCGCTGTCGTTTATGGTACGGCTCGAAATGCGGGATAGATTCAAGACAATAAACTATAAAAAGATATTTTTGTCAAAGAAATTCTTTCTAGTCTCCTCTTTTGAGGAATTTCCTAAGATGAAATATTTAATTTCTTAAATTTATGTTAAATTTATGTTTAAAATAATAATAAAATATAAATCATAGCACCAACTATCATTATTTATTGTATGATTTTGGATTTTAATTTAGTTTCCTTATCGCAATCGCAAACGCAATCGCACAGAATATTATTAAAGTAGAGGTTTGGCAATTTATTTGAATTGGTTTTTGATAATTAGGCATAAATTCAAATATATTTTGAGTTATGGCGGCAATAAAAGCCCCAAAATAGGAGGAGGGATATGGTATTTACTTTTGGCCCCGCCCCGGCCCCGTGGGAGCGTGAAGAGCAATTTTCTTCATTTGGCCAACTCCGTTTCTGGCCCATTTGATTCGTAACCAAAATCAATAATGAGCCGCTACTGCTACTAATTCCGCTTAGTCAGGCGGAGGCGTCAATGGCAAGGACGAAGGACATAGGGTTAGAGGCTCGGGTCCTTGGTTAATGGCTACGATAATGATAATGATGATACACAGGGTAAGCCGCAGTTCATTATCATTATCATTTCACCGATGAAGGTCCCCGATGAATATTCGGAGGTCATTTCGGTTGGCTTTGAGTTTTCGAGGTCCTTGGATTTCTCAACTGGTTTCCGGCTATTTTTCTCCCCCCTCACATATGTGTATGTGTGTGTTACGGGTCAAGTATCCTTTCCACACCGACTCACCGAGACAGAGGCTAAGCTGACTTACAAAGGCTCCAAAACGAAGCCGATTTAGTCCACTTCCACCGACTTAAGGCGCTTCAAAGGCTCAGGATTCAAAGCAGGCCCCGCTCATCCTGCCTCAACAAGGACATAATCTCCTTAATGCACTGGCATCAATATTTTTACAGCCCCAGGACAGTGTGTGTGTGTGCATTGAAAGTATCCCTCAATTAATCCCCCTGATCCGTAAAGGACTCCAAATATATAGGTGTATTTATTGTTTTCGCCGGGAAATTCCCTGACACCCTGACAGGTGGCTAATGACATTGCCGCCGAATAATTGATAGGATTTTTCAATAGGAATGGAGTTCCCCATCCAAGTAGGGGGTTGGGACAAAAGTTCCTTTAACTTTTACTCATTTGTAACTTTGGTTTCCCGCTGCCATATCCTTGTGGTTTCCATTTCTTCACTTGCAGGCTCTGCTTGTTTGATTTATGCAATGCAGCTTAATGAGAAAACCGGCTCCGTTCACGGGTTCTCCGGGTTGACAGAATTACCATTGCCGCCAGTCCAGTCCAAGCCAGAAATGGGTTAAAGAAGTCCGCAATCTGGACTCTGGAGTAACTCCCTCCCAGCCACTGCGAATTGTTTTCTGCTTCTAATTCCATTCAAAGGTGAATAGATTTATTTTATTTAAAGCGATGGAAGCTAAACAGGAATTCTCATTACATTGAAAAATAGAAAATACAACTCTCTATCAAGTAATCAGAGAATTAATTAATTAAAGTTTATACTTCCCTTTGAAAAATGTCATTACAAATAAGAGTACAATAATTATTGTCAAGAATTTAATCGATTAATACAAATTTATTAATTAATACAAATTTTAATCTTTACGGTGAAAATATTTTTGACTCCGTATAAACGTCAACCGAGATATATACAAAATATTAATTACAATTTTTAAATATAATATATTGTACCTATGGAATAAAAATTGTTAGGAATGTTAGAATGTTAGGAAAATGTTTCGAAAAATACAATAAAAATACAATAAAGATGCAATAAATATATAATATTAATTATTTTCCCAAAACTTATTTAAAACCCATTTGTATTAATTTAAATTTATGTATATATTTATTTTATGGGATAAATTAATATATTTTTTCCTGGTACTATAATACCCATAATACCTTAATTATTCGTTTAAATAATTATTAAATAATTATTTTTGAAAAGGAATTAATTAATTTATTTTTCAATCTTTTTAGTCTATTCCAAGTGCTATTTTTTCTCCTTAAGAAATAGAAACTTAAATCATTATTTACGGTAGCTATAACGTAAAATCGTAAGAAATGTATAAAAATATATTTAGAAGCAATCAGTAATAGCAATTAGATTTTCTTCGAGTGTAATTTTAATTAAACTTGAATCGATTTGCAGTTGTTTTCCGGAGCAGAACGGAACCCCCTAACACCCATCGATGCTGCGGGCGGGAAGGGAAAGAGAAGGGAAACGGGTTATTCCGGCCGGGATTACGGCGTAAAGAGCCAGCAAAGAGCCAGCATTTTACGACTTCATTTTCCGTGTTACCGTGTTCCGTGATAGTGCAAATACACAAATAATCAACATTGCAAAAAAAGGCGAAAAAAAAGCGAAAAAAAAGGCGAAAAAGCCAGGCCAGTCGAGCAACAAAAAACAAATCTAAAAAAAAGGAGGAGAAAGGGGCAAAAAAAAAAAAAAAGGTAGAACTCAAAGCAACAGCGTAAACATTCTCATTGCGTAAAGTTGCCATTCAAAGGGCGTGGGTGGCAGGGCGGCGGATGTTGAGGCCGGTTAAAGGGAATTTAAGTAAAACATAAACGCAAACGGAAATAACCAACAAAAACAACGGCAAACATTTTTAGCGATTCCTGCACGCGATTTCCACGGAAATCAAAACAACAAATATAACAACAACAACAACAAAAACAACAGCAACAGAAAAATAAAAAACAGGAAACCCCAAAAAAAAAAACAAAAACAAAAACAAGTGAGAACAGCTTTTCACCTGCGGGGGAAACGACTGATTGATGATCTTTATTTTTGCGGAAATGTGTGCGCTGAAATGTATGCTGTGATTTTTTTTTCTCCAAAACGAAAACTATTTTCCAGGACCTTTGAAAAGCTGCTTTTGGAAATCTTCGTTTCATAGTTAAATAAGAAATATGCATAGTTTAAAAAGGAAATTATTTTTATTATTTCCCCAAAGAATTTTTAATAGTCTCAATGCTAAATCTTTACTTTTATGGAATGGAAAAAGGGTTTGCCCTAAATTGTATGCTATGCTATTTTAAGAAGACATTTTCTTTGTCAAACAATAATTATCGTCAAAACAACAAACTTTTATGAAACAAATAAATTATTATATAACAAACATTCTCCAAAAAATGTATGATTTGATTTTTTTTTAACGAAAAAGAGTTTCTGGGAAAGGTAATTCAGATTATTTTGTTTGGATATATCCTAGTAATCAAAATAAAAAACTAAATACATTTAAAATTTCATACATGATGTTCAAGACTGGCCTTAATAACAAAACTTAAAATTTAATACTCCAGATTTTTAAAATAATATAATATTATTTCAGCTGCTCTGGCTATAAATATTTTACCTCCTGAATTTAATTTATAAGATACAATTAAATAATAATATTAATTATACTCGAAAATATGTTTTTCAAGTACCTTTCTACCTTCTAAAAGGTCCTTAATCTAGGCTGAAAATCTGCTTTCTTCCAGTGTAAAATTATATCAAATTGAGCTTTAATCCAAAAAAAAAAAAAGATTACTGGCTATGAGGTATTATATTCTATTTTATATTACTAAGCTTTTAAAATACTTTCCGGAATAATTTCTATTAATAAGGATTAGGATTCAGAGTATTCCATTTTGTGTACAATAAACATAAATATAAATATATTTAAAAAAAAATAATAAAATAAAATAAAAAAAAATATATATATATATATTTAAGGTATGTAATTTGTCAGTTTAAGAATCTCTACATTTTGATCAACAAAGAAAGTAATTGTCGCAAATGCCTCGCGAATACCTCGTAAAATATCAGACAAAGAAAGCGAGAAAAATACAAACCCGAAGCATACCCACCAATATCGATACAAAATAAATCGGGGACTGGAATCGGGCTATATGCGTATACGTATACGCTGCTTATGTATATATATGTGTGTGTGTGTGTGTGTGATTATGCAGCACACTGACACACTGAACAGACGTCAAAAGCGGAGCCGCAGAAAATAAACAAAAAATTGTGCACAAAGCGCACAAGAAGAGAATGCGAATGGAAAACAAAGGAAGCGAAACTGAAAGCTCAAAGCCAAGCGAAGATGGTTGGCAGGGGGGTGGAGGGTGGGGGGGTAGTGAAATGGTTGGAAAAACACAGAATTTGGCCAAAAAAAAAAAGCAAAAAAAGAAACAAACACAAATGACAGATAAACCAGGCAAAAAGTAAAAAAGGTAAGCAATGTTTTATTTTTATCGATTGAGCTTAAAAAGATGCACTTAAAGCTCTCAAATTAAATGATTTTATTGCCAAAAAAGAAACCTAGCTGTCCTGACCTGAAAATTCCATAATTTAGATGTCTGCGAGAACAATAAAAGCATTTAAAGCCAATTAGGGATAATTTGCAGAGAATTTATTGAGATTTGCATCCAAGGACTGCGTCTTCGGGAACGCTGCATTGCCTTCCAATTAAAGCCTGTCAATTGGCCTATTAATTAGCATTCAAATTCGTTTAATAATAGCTTATTATTATTGTTCGGAAATGTAACTCTCGATTTCTGGATTTAGTTTCTCATAAACAAAACTGGCCAATAAACAATAGAATCCCTTTTAGGATAGATCCTTGTGGTTTACTAATTCCTACCGATAATTATCGATGAATGCTTTTAACAAAAACAAAACTGGCATCTAATCCTTTGGAAATAAACAATGGAAGTCCTTTTAGGCTAGATCTTGATTATGTCTAATCCCTTATCGATAATTATCGATAACTGCGATTAATAAATACTTTAAAGAGCAAAATGTGGATCTCAAAACTCAGTTTCTTAAAAACAAAACTGGCATTTAAATGTTTGAAAATGAACAATCGAAGCTGTTTTAGGCTAGATTCTCATCATTTGTCAATTCCTATCGATAATTATCGATAATAATACGCTATGCAAATACTTTATAGCACAGCATCGGGACTTGAAAACTAAATTTCTCATAAATCAATCATTCATTGGCACTTTTGGGAACAGAAATTCAAAAGAGTTTTGGGTTTTCCCACCAATGTTTTTTTTTTTTTTTGCTATCGATAAATTACCCCAGGACTTTGATGTGGTCAGTACAGTTGTGTTTGGCACATATAGTGAGTACGTCAGTCATTTGGATGCATTGGGAAATCTTTTTGAGAGCCAGTGCTGTCGATATTGCTTCGGTTACAGCTTTTCCAGCTCTTCCAGCTTTTCCAGCTCTCCCGCCGCCTTCGGTGCCGTCGTTTCTGTTTTCCTCGAAAACAGCAACACAAAAAAAAGGAAAATACTGCACATGACAAAGGAAATTTTGGGGATTTTCCTCCCGTTTGCTGGCCAACTTCTAACTTCTACTGGTTACTCTGGCGACTGCCTGTGTTCCTTTTTTTTCCGCCTTCTTTTTTTTTTTTTTTTGCTGCCGTCACGAGCGTAACGTTAAAGCGGCGCGTGCTCAACTGCAACACTCACCCACACACTTACACCCTCCTTGCAACACTCACACACACACCACTCAGTATGAAAAAAACAGCGAGGATGCTATTTTGCTTCCGTTTCTCCTGTTTTTTTTTTTTGGCTCTTTGCCTGAACTCGCTACGTTTGGTAAAAATTGTTCAGGTATGTGTACATTTACCGTTATTTCCATTCGTATTCAGTTGAGAAAGGTATTAAGCCGGAAAAACACGTTGCACATCGATGTTCACATGTATTTGGCCAAGCACTTGGAAAAAGTCCAAGTCTCAAGAAAGAGTCAAGCCCGGCGATACTGTCGAAACAAAAAAAACCAAGAAAAAAGTGCAAGTTTTTGTTTTGTTTTAGATTTCGTTGAGTAGCAAGGCCACACTATAGTTCTGAGTGACCAGCTCTGCAAGAGACGTTTGTTTTGATGCTTATTAGCGCAGCAAGGTCACACTCAAGCGATACTATGCTTCTTACTTTAAAATATAAGTCAGTGAGTAAGGTCACACTTTTAAGTAACAGTTCCAGCTGGACTAAGCATTTGCATTCGAAGCAAGGCCACACTTTCTTAAGTGTGACCAAGATGGTAAATATTTATCAAAGTAAATTTTTGCCTAATGTTTCTTGAAATAAACTTCACTTTATTCAAGACATTTTTTATAACATTTTTCTGGAAGATAAAGACAAAAAGTCACCTCAAAACTTAGAAAAAAATAAAATACAATATTGTGATCCCTAAAAATTGTTCTCAGTGCTCTCACGTGTGTGTGTGAGTGGATAATATTCCTTGGTGGCCGACGAGGCGATGGCACGTGTATTTACGTGAAGGCAACACAGTCATAACTGAGAGCTCCGCCACGGACAGCATATCCTGGAGAAAACACGGTGGAGAGGGGGGGGGGGGGACCGAGACAGAGAGAGAGGGCCATGACTGACTAGAAAAAGACGGGGAGTCCCATGGGGGGCCAAGGGGAGTGGCAGGAGTATCCCAAATGTTGACCAAAATCAAATGAAATTAGCGTCGACGAGTCTTCAAGATTGTATGCGATGGAGCTGGAGCTGGAGCTGTAGCACACAGGACATGCTCGTACCAGACACAGGATACTGGATACAAAGATACAAAGATACAAGGATACAAGATACAGAATACGACAGACGGCAGACGGCAGGTGAGCTGGGGAAGGTAGTTAATTAAATGTGAAGTCAGCACCGAAATTAGTTAATTAATATTAAATTCAATTTGAGGCGTCGGGCCTGGTACAATTGAGTTATCAAACGAGCGCCTCGGGTTTTCCGCTTTTCCGCTTTTCTGCTTTTCCGCGCCGAACGTGACACTATTAAAATGAAAGGAAGGCCAAATGTCCTGTGCACGGCAAAATGCGAAATGAGGAACGTGTCCTTGCCGGCCTCGCGAATCTCATTTGGATGGCGAGTGCAGGAAATAAAACGGAAAGTGAGCTCCACCCCTCCATGATCGCAGCTTAAAATATTGACCGAACACCAGGTAGGCCAGGATTTCCATGGCCTGTCATCAAATCAGAGTCGAATCCAATTTAAAGTTTCAATTGCAAAATATTTATGGCATTGTTGCATCCAAAACAATGCCCTCAAATGTCGATTCAATCGATGAGCAATTAGAAACCGGAAAAGGAAATGAATTTGCTCTCTCATTTGAATTTTATCGGTAATTAACCAATGAATCGAAAGGATAACTTGCATCTTGAAACCATCAATTACTGTCCCCCACCTGCGGTCGGCTCGGACAAATTGATTTCAAATATATATTATATATATATTTCTGCTTGGGAATCAGCAGGCGGTTTAATCCTATTTGTCCTTCGAGTCCTCAAGTCCTCAAGTATGTAAATTTTGCATTTTGTGGCCGATGGCTTAATTCCCATCGAGTGAATCCGGGACAAAAAAATGATTCCTTTCAACTGAAACAAAAAAGTGAAATATTTACAATCTGCGTGCAAATGCAGTTTCCTTGTTGGACAAGTCAGGACGCAAGGACTTTCTTGAAATGCCCCATTCGCCCGTACAAGAGATTCCATTAAATCTGAACTGGCTTTACAAGACTGCAATATTTTTTCCATTTTAAGCTTCTGATTGGGTCAGGGAATATTACCAAAAAAAAAAAAAAGGACATTGGAAATGCCTATTAGCCATGTGTAAGTGTTAAAGTGCATGGAAATGGGAATACCTTGCTAGGTAAAAACTTTGAAGTTTAAAGATTTTAAAAGTAGTATAAGTGTGACCATAAGTAGTCTCAATATTGTCTGCAGAGTTAGTGTGACCAGCTTAGCTTTGTCCGCTTAGACGCCATTTTCCGTGTTGGAAAATCTATCAATATTCAAGAATTGAGGCTTGGTACGAAATCTTCTTTTCTTTTTATGAAATATATAACTAAGAATGCCTAAGATCGGGGATTAATATCCTAAATTTACCTTCCAACTTAAGGAATAACTGGAACCCTTTTATAAAGAAACTGGATCGCTTTTTTCGGTTAATGTGACCAGCTCAGCGTTAAAGGCTTCTGATGTAAGCCAAAAAAGAACCCAGAAAGATCGTTTGACTATATATCTTCAGGATTATCTCTCAAAGAATTTACAAATTCAAAGAAACACATACTTTCTGTTTCTCGGATAAAAAGCTTGGAGATTATTTGATGTTTTCGGTTTAAAATCTCTTGATATCGTCTGACAAAGATCGTCTTACTATATCCTGTGGTCTTTCAAGAGACTACCTAATTGCCTTGTGGTTTTTGCTTTGCCGTTTATCAAAGGGCCCTGCTAAGAGGTTGCAAATCCCCTCCATCGACGCCACTGTGCGGCACTGAGACCACATTCGATATATGGCATGAATGTTTAATTTTCATTTTGCTGCAAAGGAGAAATTTGTCGAACTGGCTAATTGAGAGATTAAAGCGAAGGCGAGGTAAATATTATGAAATTTGAGTTGCAACTTGCAACTGCCACGGCAACGGCAAAGGCAACTTGCAGCTGCAACAATTCCACAGACCGGGGATCAGATTCATTTTAATTTCAAATTAGTTTTCTGGAGCGAAATGTTTTTCCCTTCCTTGGCTTGGCTTCGCCTCGCAATATTGATTTAAATTTAAATCTAAATGCCTAGCCATGTTTATACACACATTTTTGTTTTGTTTTAATTACTGTAAATTTGGTTAGCCATTTTTCAAAAGGGATTTCAAAAGAAGGAGCAAGGGAGCTGGGGAGGCAGGATTTGTTTGCCTTAATTATAAATAATATTTAATCTAGATATTTCATTCGATTGCCAGCCAGGCAGAAAGTATGCAAACATTATTATTATTACTAGTGTTTATTATTATTATTATTATTGATATTTTCGTGCTGCTGCTCGGGCTGTTGCTGTTGCGACTAAAGTGCATAAATAAACAGATTTTAATTTAATTATTATAGAATGCTTTTGCCTTCTGCCTTTGGTTTTGCTCCCATTATTAACGACATTCGACATCCGTGATGATGAAACGGGGGCGTGGCCGGGCACCGCCCCGCCCCGCCCTCGGGGGGCTTCCATAAATGCGGTCCATAAATCTGATGTCATGTAAAATGCAAAATATTGCCAACCAGCACACATTCCGGCCTGACCTTATTAGCTGCAGTTGGCCAAATCGAATTAGACCCCTGGGTGAAAGCGTTCGGCAAACAAATTTTCGATTCGATTACATCCTGGCCCCACCCACTTACCCCTCTTCGTCGTTATTCCCATTCGAATTTTTCGTTTCGTTTTTCGATTAGGGATTTCCACGGGGAAAACCCCGGCGGTCAACTGCATTCTTCATTTTAAGTGCAATTGCAATGAGACTTACTTATCCTTTTTTGCCTACATTTTTTTTTTGTTTTTTGTTTAATTCCAAACAAATATGGAACTCTCATCAAAGGTGGTTTTTTTTAAACACAAAAACAGAGTTTTTCAACGAATGATGGAAAAAAAGTCAAGCGGTTTATTCTGTTGTTCTTTATCAAAGATTCTTAAAAGCGGGTATTTATCCATAGAAAAAGTCAACCGTCCACTGGCGAGAACATTTAAAAATATATATATCATTAAAATATATAGTATAGATATATAAATATGTAAAATATATAAAATATATAATATTATTGTTTTTATTCTGTTAATCAGTTTGAATGTTCTTTTCAGCGTTTCTTTATCGAAGATTCTTAAAAGCGGGTATTTATCCATAGAAAAAGTCAACCGTCCACTGGCGAGAACATTTAAAAATATAAATATCATTAAAATATATAGTATATATATATAAATATGTAAAATATAATAATAAAAAATATATAATATTATTGTTTTTATTCTGTTAATCAGTTTGAATGTTCTTTTCAGCGTTTCTTTATCAAAGATTCTTAAAAGCGAGTATTTATCCATAGAAAAAGTCAAATGTCCAGTGGCGAGAAAATTTAAAATAATAAATATATTTGATATATATAAATAATAATATATATTAATATACATATGAAATATGACTGAAAATGATGCCTTAATTATGTATAATAAATCAAAGAAAATAAAAGCAATTTGTAAAATAACAGAGTAAAAAAAAAAGAGGTTGGGTTTGTTGGTTTTCAGGTTTTTTTTATTTTCATACATTTCAAAACTATTACATATTTTGGAATCATTATAAAATAACCTAATTATTAAATCTAATATTAAAATTCTGATTAATTTTAAATGTAATTGTAGAAGCTATTGGAGGATCAAAGCAAATTTCATTACGAAAATGAATAGTTTTTCCTATTTTTAATCAATTTGTATAAATATTAATTTAATTAACAATCAAGAAAAAGAATTAAAATATATTTTATGAATAGTTAAACTTAACATTCTCAATAAGCTGAAAAAGACCAATAAACTTATATTTAAGAGCATTACAAAAAAATGTAAAATAAAGGATTAAGTTAAACCCACTTGGAAGCCTTTGAAAGGCGAAATTAATCACCTTGATTGAGCTAAAAAATGAAATGCAGAAACCGGAGAGTCTTAATTTGGCGCATACAAAGCCCCAATGTAAAAACCAATAAATATCCATTAGGCTAACAAATCTGAGAGGCTTTTGCCGCCCACAGAACACATACTTTATCCTGTTTGGTCCTGCCCGTAGCCCAGGGCCCAAAATCTCATGTTACAAATCAAATTCGGTGGAAAAAAGGGTCATGATCTGGAGGGTAAAAGTCACGAAATCAGAAATCGGATATCGAAAACCGGGGATCGCAGGACCCGGCAGTACCCGGCAGGATTCAGCAGGATTATAATGTGTTTCCATAACATTTAACCAATTAACGAAACTGAACTCACCTCCGAAATGGATACGATTGGTAACTGCTGTTTATGCTATTTTGTTTCTGGCCTGCAGCGGGTTGTGTTTTGTGTTTTTTTTCGATACGAATATGTTTGTTTGGAGAGCTCGTATTGCCAGACAATTTGTTTGCCATTCATCAATGGTAACCGTAAACCGACAGCACACACACAGCACAGACACCGGGAATATTTGTTGATTTCATTTCTTGATTCTTTCTCTATTTTTTGGATTACTTTCTTTTTTTTCGGTGACGTGCAGGATTGAGGAAAACCAAAACAAACAGTAAAAAAAACGGATGACAAGACCGAAGCGGAATTGACGAGAAAAACAAACAAATCGCGCGAAGAAGACTCACAACAAACACGAGGAAGACGACGACGCGCTACTCTTGCGATTTCTATTTGGATTTTCTTTTTTATTTTTATTATTTTTTTTTTTAATTTTTTATTCCGGCTCTGGCTTCAGCGAAAGTCAGCGAATCGAAACGAATCGAATCGAATTGAATTGAATGCGAGTACGAGTACGAGTACGAGTACGATTACGATTACGATTACGAATACGAAACACGCAGCTCTGTGGGTCAAATTCCACATACGCACCGTTGGCTTGAAGCGAAGAGAGTGCCGCGTTAAGCATACGCACCGTTGGACCGCCGCTCGACAACTGACGTTGCGCTGCGCTGCAGATACCGACGCCGACTGCACTGAGCCGACTGAGCCACGCACCTCAGTCCCGTTATCATCTATGTGTGTATCGCACACTATCGCACCAGTGTGGCCCCATACATACAGACACACTGTTCCCGACCCACGACAACGCACGAGTTGGTGTTCGTGCGACTTCGGGCCTGGCTTTAACACTTCGTATGTTAGCTTCGGGTCTCTGCGCATGGCCACGACTCCAGGGGCGTAGCGATGATGGTGTGCCGGAGCGGAGTGGGGGCCGGAGCGAGACAAGCTTAGCCACAAAATTGGCGCGCAATTTCAATTAGTTGATGTCCTTTCACTTTAATCCCCCTTCCCTCCCTTCTCTTTCGCCCACCATCGCCCACCCGTCACTTTCTTAGCCGGCTTTTCTGGCTGTCGACTGTCGGCTGACGTCTGTTGCTTCACTTTCCGCCTCCTCCTTAAATCTGCCGCCCACCGCCTGCCGAAAAACTTGCCTCAGCCCCAGCCCCAGCCCCAGCCCCCCTCCTCATTGTTTATCGCCGCTTATTCGGTTTAATTTGGCATTTAAAGTGGACACGTCCTGGCACTCAATGATGAAATCTGATCACAACTTGCCGCCCGTCTTCTTGCCCGCCTCATTTGTGGGAGCATCAAGTACTACTGGTACTAGTGTGGCTACACTGGACAAAAACAGTCTGCCTCAAGCAAATAAAACTAAAACTATACGAAAACTATTTAGGAATTATATAAAAGTTTCCGTTTTTTTCTAGAAGAATGATACCGAAATGATACCTATTTATGGTAAGACCCTATTTAAGACACCTTTACTAAAACCTTGTGTACCTAAAACACAACATTTTTAATTCTTAATGAGGTTCTTAATTCATTTAAAAATGTAATCTATCGAAACAGTACTTAAAAAAAAATAAAAAAGTTATATTAAAACTATTTGGATACGAATTCATAAACCGATGCTGATTTTTTATTTCTATCTTTAATTAATTTATCACATAACAATTTATAAATTTACTAAAATAATAACATTTTGTGTATTTTGGGCATAAATTTAAAGAATTTACTCTTTAAAATAAATAATAAATAATCTTAATAGATAGAAAAGATAGATTGGAGATTATAAACTCCCCCAAAGATAAAAATATATACAAAATGTTTTCTTCTATTATTATCATTAATGTAAGGTTATATTTATTCTATCATTTGGAACATTTTTTTTTTTTTTTTAATTTAGAATACAATTTTGTTTAAATGAATAAAAAAATGAGAAGGGTTACTGGTTTTAGAAGAGCCAAAAAAATAAAATTTATTTATTTATTAGCAAAAAAAAACAGTTTTGCCTAAAATATTTATGCGTTCTTAGTACAAGCCTAAAAAAGAATTTAAAAATTATAAGGTACAAAGAATTTGTAAACCTTTCCATGTTTTTAAATAAGACTGAAATAAGAAATTATTATGCATTCTTAGCATTCCTTTCTTTGCCTCAGTGTAGGCCAAGAAGAGCTTTTAAACATGTGTGATTGGAGCTTCTTCGTTGCACATTCGTTTCCTTCAGTTTCTTATCCTTTTTTTTTCGTTTTTCTTATTTTTTTTTGGTTAATGAAAAGTTGCCACTGATGGCGACCAAAGAAAATGCAGAAAAGCTGGCAAAGTGCTGAGGAGGGGCAGGTGGGGTGAGATTGTGGGGTGTGGGGTGGCCCAAACAGAGCAGGAGCTGGCCCGAGACTGACAAAGCCCAGGCTAAAACAAAGGATCTCCACAATGGCTGACAATGGCAGCTCCTTCTCCTGGCGCCTGGTCGACGGGCGGCAGGGGGCATCTCATGAACTAGCAGAAAAAAAGGCCAACTCTTACAATAGAAGCAACCTAATCCCCACGCTCTCGTCCTTGCCCTCGCCTACGCCCACCACATGGCGTGAAATGTGGCATTCAAATAAAGGAACACTCTAATAAGGCTTCCTTTTGTTATCGATGATGAAGACAAAAAAAAAAAAAAAATGAAAAGCCAGTCCTCGTGGCGGAACTGCACTGGCGGAGGTCCTGCAGGAGGCGAGGATGTCATCTCCCGCCGAAGAGTCGCATCTGCCAAGTGTGAACTTCTCGGGAAGCTGCAACTACAAGGCCCCCGGAAGGCGGCAACAAAAAACAAGAAACACTCAACGATTTCCGGTTGCATGCACTTTTGCCGAAAATACTCCCAGTGTTTACACTTTCTAGACACGATTTCATCTTTTTTCGACTGCTTTCAATGGATTTCATTGGAAAGTTTACATATATTTCGACAACAACTACCAGCATTAAAAAGTACTTTTGAAACGCATTAGAAGGCATTTTATATTCGATATTTTATATACAAAAAAAAATTAATATTTTCTTTTTAAACAAAAGTACAAATTAAAAAAGAGAAAATGTTTAGATATTGGTAAATTTAGGAATAAATTTAGTTCTTAAGAGACTACAGACTTGCCGAATTTCTTTTCAAAGATTTTAAGATAAAATTATTCGATATATATCTCAAAACTAGTGTTCCCTTCCCAAACCGAGAACTTTACTTAGAAACAACTTTGATGTTTTCATTGGCATGTTGAAACAATATCTTACAAATATTATTGAAACTTTACAAAATGTCATACTTCTCCGCCGTATGATCTTAGAGTAATATCATTCCCAATCGAAATTTTGTAAACCTTTTTACAATCTTACCATAATTTGAATTTGTCACGATTATTACTGCTACATTTCATTTGCTGTGCCAGAGGATACTGCTTTAAGGACGTCTTCTGGTTTCATCTTTAAGCCGCTGACCGTATTCCGTATTATCAAGAATCTCCCTATTACAGGACTGGGACACGGATAAATATGAATTTTCTGAAAAGGAGCTGTTTCTTTTAATGTGTATGATGCTCGTCAAAATTCCGAAGTGAATATGTTCCTAAACTGTATCCATTATCGACTATTTTGCAACCAATCCAAGATTAGGATGTGTTAAACGATGAGAGCAATAAGGTCCTTCGATCTGGTTAATATAGTGGAGTTGGCCAAGTTAAGATTATGGGAAGATGGAATTTGTCCAAATTTTGATAGCAAATATCTTGGAGATATCCTAACCAATTTTTTAAATGAACAAATTTATTAAAAGGTAAGTTTAGTTTTTGGAATCCGAATCCGAAATCCGAATGAGGAGTTTGAGGGAAAGACGGATGATTACGAGGGCAAGGGTCTGGGAATCGTTTGGGACTCTCTAATTGCAGCCCCTGAGCGGGTTGAGGCCGATATTCGGTTACGTCTCTGATCCGGAGATGCAAGCCCGTATGCGAATGCAAATGCGAATGCGACTGCGAATTCGAGCCGAAATCCTCCGCCGGATGCGAAATGCGAGTAGCATTGCCAAAGACAAACACACAAGTCGCCTGACAATATTCCCCAAACAACAATGCCAACGCGGTGGCAAATGCCAAATGCCAGTTGAGCTGCAACTTCCCTCCCATCTCCTGGCTGGCTCCTCAGCTGTTCCACCCATTAACCTCGTTGTATCGGAAAGAGAGCGCAGCATTTGGTGAGGAAGAGATGGGGCGAGTGCGTGTGTGGGTCCTGCGAATTCTCATAATGCGCTACTAATGCTAATAAGCATTTATGTGTCTGTACCGCAGGCTCTGCTTCTGCTCCTGCTCCTGCTTCTGTTTCTGGTGCTGTCTGCAGCTCGTCCTTGTTCTACAGATTCTACTCCTGTCCCAGGACATGCCACTGACTGCTCCCTATCCAGTGTCCCGGCCAATTCCAGGAACCACTCATTTCGGGCGAATTCTAAAATCCTATCTATGGATAACGAAAATTTGAAGTAAAAGTATTAAGGATCCAGAATCCAAACAACATTCAAAAAGTGTAATTTTAATTTATTTACAATATTTTGTATTCTTACATTAAAAAAGACCATTTAAAATACCCGATACTTTAAGACAAAAAATAAGAACTATGTACCTTTTATAGAAACTATAATGATGTTCGCCGAAATGTAATTTGTTTCCAAATACATCGTTCAAATTTTTTGAAAATAGTATTTGAAATTTTCCTTCAAAGCGCGGAGACAAAATACCCAAAAAGGTATGCTATAGAATTTTAAGCACAAAAAAAAATTGTATAGCATACTTTTTTGGGTATTTAGTTGTCGCGTTTTCATATTCTTTATATGTTCCAAAAAAATTTAAACAATATAGCAATCAAATGAAATAATAAAACATTTAAGAAAAAACAATTAAGAGACAAACAAATTTTTGGATTACCACAAAATTTGTCCTTTAATTCATCCGCGTTTATTTTTCATTTTAAAAGTAACTTTGTCTATTAGCTAAATCTTTAGACTTTCCTTTTGTTTTAAAGTAAATTAAATTCTAAAAAAAACAATATAGTACAAAAAATCTTTTTAAATGAAGCTTCGACTTAATAAAAATTCGAACATTTATTTTCTACCTCAATCATTATCATCAATCACTTTTATTGACCAAAAACAGCTGTAAATTAAACACCAAGGATAATAGTAAATAACCCCAAATAAGAACCATTTGAAATTCACTTAAATCTACGGAAAAGTAAACAAAAACCAATGTCCTTTGGCGAATGTCTGATGATTTTTGAGGAGCGAAAGCGCCTTCGGGAACAACCCGACGTGGTCCTGGTCTGCTGGTGATTCATAATCTCCTTAGCCGAGACAGAAGCTGTCGGTGACTATGACTTCGAATCCGGACTATGACTCCCCGGCAGCCAGCAGCCGGCAGTCGGCAGCCTGCGTACGAGGTTCGCCTTAAATGCGTTTCAAAATTACATTTTATTAACGCACGCACAGGCACAGGCACCGAGGGGCACGCAGCCAGGACCTTAGCTCAAGTACACGCTGCACAGGCACAGGCACAGAAACAGAAGCAGACATAGACACAGGCACAGATACAGATACAGATTCAAAAACAAATACAAATACAGATACATAGACAGATACAGATGCATAGACAGATACAGATACATATAGAACTTCAGATACAGATACCCGGACTGGGAGATACGCGGACTCAGATGCAGACGCAGACGGTTCGCGGTCCTCGCTTGGCAACACTTTCACTCTCGAATTCGTTGCTTCTTTGCTTAACTGCACACTTGGTACACTTAAAAAAACAGGGATGGATTTAAAAAGGTAATTAAAGTTTGTTTTTTTTTTCAAAACTTATTATTCCCTCAATTGAGTTTTAATAAATAAAAAATAATGAATAGAAGAATAATAAATGATCTCCCAAAAGTTAGTTAAATACAAAAAATATGCTTAGATCTATAAAATTCAATAATTATTAAATATTTTGTACAAGCGTTATTTTTGTATTTATTTTATTATTTTTATTTATATTTTATTTATTTATTGACAATATATATCATTAAACATACGAAGTGTGGCTACAAAAACCAAAACATTTTCGGCCAGTGCACTCCCTTCGACTGCCTTTTAATCCCGGAAACCTCCAGCCCTGCCATTCCTGCCATCCCGAACCGAACATTTATTCTAGCTTGTTACTGGCGGCGGAGCTGCTTTCTTTTTCCACCGAGCCAGGCACTTTATGGCGATTTAAATTCTCATTATCTGCCGACCGAGAGTCGGATGAACTAGATATAGTGTGCGAAAGGGAGAGCCTGAGGCGGGGATACCCAGGCGGGAGCGGGAGCGAGAGGCAGCCAGGCGGTAAGGCATCCATGGTAATGATAAAAAATATCCAATGTGTGGGAGACAACATTTGTGCACAAATTTGCGCTAAATAATTTAATTATAAGGGCATCACAAATGACAGATAAAAGAAAGTAACCCAAAAGGAAATAGTGTGGTAGTAGAGTCAAAAAATATATTTAAAAGTCGACTACCCAACTACTATAAAAGTTTCAATTTTTAGTAAATAATAATTAAAAATAATAGATAATAATATTTAATAAAGCTAACATAATTCTGAAAACCTGAAATCTTAAAATATCGACAAAATATTTTCTTAATTTTTAATATAATATTCAATGCTGAAGAATTATTTAAATTAAATGGAACAGTTCTACAATTTTCTATATTATAAGGTATATTTCTTAATTATTTCTAATCATCTCGGAAAAACTGAAAAATGCATTCTGAAAAACTGATAAAAACCGTAACCGTATCAAAGATATATATACCCGATACTGTAGCTTTATTAAAGTTAATTCAGGCATTAGGAATAAATAAAATTGTTATTTTTTATAGGAAAATGCAAGTGCTTGGACAAAACTAGTCGAGTATTTATTCAGCACTGGAAAGTTCGAATCAAAAAAGGATTATAACCCTGGTAGGGAAATTAAAATAATGGCGAAAATGGGATGGGAACTGCAAATACCTCGAACAAGGTCCTTTTTGTTTTTGTTGTTTTTTTTTTTTTTGTTATCCTGGCAGCCCTTTGTTATGTTGGATGGCACCTCCCACGCCCCCAACACATCCCTCCACACAACCCTCTTTCTCCTTCTTTAACGTCATTAAAAATTTTGCACATAATAGTTTATGCTGCCTGGGCTTTTGTTTTTGTAGCACGTAATATACGTAATAGTTTCAGGCTCTCTCCACCCAACGCTAATTAATGACGTAAAATATTTGCCCGTCATCATCATCGTTATCATCGTCATCATCATCGTCATAGGAAGGGGGGGAGAATTTTTGGGGAAAACCCGCAGCTTGTCGTCAATTATGAAAACTTTTTTTTTCGCACGCCCTCGAATGGAAGGATGTGTGCGTCCTTTTGTGGGTGTCCTTGTGTGCGGGTGCAGGGATGCAGGGATGCAGGAATGCAGGGGTGTGTGCAAATCTTGGCATTAGCCTTCACATACAAGAGTGTGGCTTTATCTACTTTCACCGAAAAGCGAGTGCATTAACACACGGCCAGAAAGTAAACCAAAAAGTTGATCCTGTCAGATGCGTTGCGTAGTTTTAGGCATTTTACCAGGACATTCCTTCCTTAATATTTGACTATATAATTATGTAAATGGCTAACAATTTTAGTTTTACATTTTTGTTATTTAATTATGGTAATGCCCTGACTAGTTCATTACATCTTCAAGGAAAAAGCCACTTATTTTTTTCAATAAATGATTTCCAATAAAAAGTTTTTATGCCATAGAATGTATAGATGTATTTTTTTTAAATATGCCTGAATCTTTTTATAATTATAGTAGATTTCTTAAATAATAAAGAAAACCAGAACCATCTATAATTTATTGCAAGCCAAATTTTATTTGGTTCCCCAGAGAACTGTTCTCCTTTCATTGTAATCAGAAGGAATGTGAGTCCTGCGAGTCCTTTCTGTGAGGATTCGTTGGCCGAAAAAGCTCCTTGCTCGATATGGATTTGGAGTGGGATTTGGGGCTTTCGGGGATTACGCGAATTACGGGGTAACGCCACTTTGTCTAAACCGACAGGCCGATAATGTTGAGAGATTTGCGAGGCTTTGGCCTCGGACTGAGTCGGAATGCAGGATCTGCAGGACTCGCACGGGTAGGAAGTTGGCACAAGAACACGCACCAAACCATAAGCAAATACATGTATTTATTTTTTATTATTTAATCAAAATGCAGAAATCCAGAAATGGAATTGTCCAAATTGCAGTTGACGGAGCAGAGGAAATGCACTCAATTGAATGCATTTTGTTGACAGCGAAAAAAGCCCGAGGGCGGTTTCCGCGTCATATCATGTTAGAAAAACTCATTAAGTCTTCGAGTAAAAAAACAACGAATAATAATTCGATGGCCAAGCCACAGTAAAGCGTGCCTACAGTGGCCCTGGGGGAGGGACAGAATGCAATTCAATTGCTATTTATATGGGATTTTATTTAAGTAAACAAAAACGAAGGCTTTTAAAGCCCTTAATTGTTTAATTGTTAAAGGCACCGTGAAATTTTTAATATTGGAATAATATTATTAAAGGGTATTTCTTCATAAAAATACTATGATAATATTTTTTATCCATAAAATATATCAAGGTATATGATAAATATTAAAAAAAGCTTCTTTACAATGTGTGTCCTTAAATATGCAATTTTTTATACCGATCATACCAAATAATTTTTAAAAGCAAGGGTTTTTCATTAAATAATATAATATATAATACATAATAATTTAATAAATTAATAAATAAAATAATAACAAAATTATTTGTTTATTTTAAATCATTCAAAAGAGATAGAAAAAATATTTGATTAATTTGCAAAAATTGTGTTTAATAAAAATATTATATTTGTACAGCTTTTCTAAACTTTATTACAGTTTTTAATTTTTATAATTGAACAATTTAAACATATGTTAAAATATGAGTACAGACAATTTCTAAAACTATTAAAACAAAAGCAAAAATCTGAAATAAATTCACCCATAAAAATGTAACTCTGTTGTAAGAAGTGAAATAATATGGAATCCAATATCCTTAACTAAAAATAAGAAACATTTCCTGCGACCCTGAGAACCTAAAGCCCTGACAAGCCGATAACAAGTCCCCCTTAGAGGGTTTCCACTGTGGCGGGAAATGGAAATGCGGGAATTATTATATGTAAATGGCTGGCAGCCTGTTTGTTGCACTTACAATGTGCAAATAATTGTAAATGTGTGCGATGTGTGGATGCGAGTGCGTTGTGGGGCATAATTGCTGGCGACACACTGGCAACAGACTGGCAACGCACTTGCAACACGGTTGCAACTCCAATTACGCAATGGAGCGCAATGGGGCGGCAGCCGAAGCCAAATCATCATCAGAAATGAAATCATCAGAAATTTCACACTTTTCGTGTTTACTTAAGCGTAACTCTGATGTTCTCGTAGTGGTGTGAGGAAAGTGCTGAGACAAATACTAAAGCCACAGGCACACACTGTTTCTACTTTCGTTTCAAAAAAAAAAGAAGAGTTAATGGTAGTGGCAACGAAAATGTTGGGGAAAAAATGCACGTAGGAAAGTCACAAAATTGCAATAATTTTTTGCACGATGAAAGCCAGGCCAAGGGCCACAGGACGACCCAGAGCGGCACAATCGGGGTCCTTGACAAAAAATAAACCGCAACGTACGACAATTTTTGGCACTTTCACACTTTATGCGACGAACGGGATGAGGATAAAAAGCAACCAAAGCCGCAGCCAAAATGTATTGAGCCAAAAGCCAAAAACCCCAAAAGCCAAAAAGCCAGAAAGGCAAAGGAAAGTGAGAGGAGCCGGCCGAGCCATATATTTCACCTACATTTCCACGGCCCAAAGTCATATGGCCAAAAAATATGGTTAAAATACGTACATAAGCGTATTTATTTGCCAACGTTTCGGGAGAATCGAAGTAATAGTGCCAAACTCTATGAGAATCGAAATTAAGATTTTATATCAAATAATATCAAATAATTTTACGTTTAAGAAAATTTGAAAAATATATTCGTTTGATTCCTATTATTATTTTATGGATTATTTTGGAGATTAAAAAAAAAACAGTACCGGAAGAGGAGATGGAAAGGCAAAAAAGGACCAATCATCACATTCGAAATGACAAGAAAATTGGTGGAAATATATTTGAATGAATTGAATGCAAACACATGTCCCTCCACAGTAGTTCACTTTTCTTTACACAGTAAAAAAAAAAAAAGGTTTTTATGAAAAATAAATTCGTTTGATTACTATTATTATTTTATAGATTAAAACAAAAAGAAGATTAAAAACGTTGATCTTATCGGTTTTTGTAGTTATTTTTTAATCTTTAAAAGAAAAAAAGGTTCGTGCTGGCTCCGGTAAAAAAAAAACAATATTAAAAAACAAAAAAAGAAATGTGAAATAAGATTTCCAAGCTGTTAAATAACCAGTATTTTACTATATTTTACTATGTATTTAATTCTACTAGCCAAATAAAAAAATTATTTAAAATATATAAATAAGAAAAACACAAAGAACCAAGGGACCTTATGGTATCCAGTTTCTCAGACCATAAACCCCAGGCACAAAAAAAAAATAAAAAAAAAAATTTAAGGAAAAAAGAAAAGAAGGTTCGTCTTGGCCTTGGTATAAAAAAACATTAAAAAAGAAAAACAAACGTGAAATCAGATTACCAAGCGGTGTCCAGTAATATCCAGTACTCTTCGCGTTTTTTAAGGCAAATAAAAATATTTAGAACAAAAATAAGGAAAATTTAAAGCAATGACAGAACCCATAGCCCGTATCCATAGCCAAAACCAAAACCCCAGACCTCTATCGGGTATAAATATTTTTATCGATTAAGCTATTATTAATATTAACAAATTTGTTTTATTAATAAATATTTTTTCAAAAAAATGAAAAATGAGCCCATATTTTAATATTTGATTCTACTAGCCAAATACAAAAAATAAGAAATAAATAAGAACAAAATGAACCAAGGGACCTTATGGTATCCAGTTTCTCAGACCATAAACACCAGGCATAAAAAATTAAATAAAAAGAAAAAAAATTTAAGGAAAAGAGAAAAGAAGGTTCGTCTTGGCCTTGGTATAAAAAACATTAAAAAAAGAAAAACACACGTGGAATCAGATTATCAAGCTGTGTCGAGTATAACTTTGAGGACTACTCGTGCTCGTTTAGTCAAAATAAAATATTTAGAACAAAAAATAAAAAATAAAAAAAGAAGAAAATAAGTGAACCGATGTAAGCCGAGGCAGCAGCCTATTGAAAACATTAAAACGATAGCAGGAAAAGAAAAAAATAATTTAAAATTAAATAAAATTTTGAAAACACTTTTTAAGTCGAACAGATCACTTTGCAATCAAGAAACTAACTGAATTCTCCAGTCGAAGGGGTCTGTTTTTATACGCAATTTGAGGCAAAGCCTACTTGTTTTTTTTTGGGATTTTTAGAAAAAAAAGTAAAAGTAAAGAAAAAGTAAGATTACGCTTTAGGAAATTTTATATCTTGAACTTGGCAATCCTATCGTTTAAGCATCCGATTTGGGTACATTTTTTTGAATATAATTATTATAGGTTCCTGAGTTTTCTGGGAAATAACAAATAAACACTCAAACAATTTGGGGAAAAAATTACAAAATAATTCATATATAACGGCATTTTTAAGGCCACTCTGAAAATTTCATATGGAAATATCAACTCATATCGATATATCAACGCATATCAACATCAAAAAAACATCTCGTGCCAGTAAAAATTTTGGAATTTGAAGAAAACGCATAATTACCACATATTTTTTTTAAGTTTTATTTAATTTTAAGGTTTCAGGAGATCCTGTCTATAGAAATACCCAAACGAAGACAAAATCTATTAAAATTACAGTTTCCAAGCGATTTATCATTTTACAGTGTGACCAATGTTAATTTGAACGCATTTTAAGAACAATTTGGTGTTTTGAATTGTTACACATTTATTCCATTACAAAATATAATTTTAATTATTTATACAAATCTTAATATATATATAACATTCATATATTATTTTCATTTTTCTTGACTTCTGTTTTGTCTTTCTTGTTAACTAAAGGCTTAGAGAGAATATATTTATTTTAAAATAGATTTTCTAGAAATTTTGAATGTAGAATTGAATTGTTGATAATTTGCATTAGTATTTCGAACTATTTCTGTTGCTCCGAACGATGTCATTTGAAAGCATGAATTGAATCTTCGAATTGACTTCAGGAACACGTTAGAATCTGGATCCGTGCCGATAAGTAAGCCGTTCAATGGTTCAGGTGGTGTTTCAATTTCAGGTAGTTGCACTTTTCCTGACGCGCAACACATCCCAGCTGGCTCATTTTTGAATTTCAGAGCATGACAATAGCTCCAATTACCACTTTTGAATGAGCATAATATTCAATATCTGGCTCATACTGGAATGCTAGACGCAGGAATGAATCAGATATAAATGCTCGATGTACCTGTTGTCGGTCATTTGTTCTTCGTCTATTGACTTTGAAACGGCGTGATTGTCGTTGTTCTAATCTTCTGACTTTATTGCGTTCAGCTCGTGTATCTTCTGGCTCTTCTTGATGCAATTGCGCCATTCTGACACGTGCATCAGTATTTTGTTGCTGGATTTGTTCTTCTGTTCTTTCGGATCTTCTATTTCGCAAGTTTCGAGCTCTACTTGTACTGCGGCTCAAATCAGCTCCTTTGCGTTTTCTTGGCATTGCTCTCTGTACAAAACATACATAAATAGAATTAATGAAATTATTTAATGATGAAAAATGTTTAAAAATAAGTATACTTACAACACAAAATCCGTTGTACACTGAGATAGCAAAATAAAAATTGTCAACGATACTACTACACTTGACGCATTAACAATAATGATGGCCGACAACTATGTAGGGAGTGAGAAAGAAAGAAGACCGAATGTTGGCCAATTGTCATAGATACTGGATAAGGACAAAAAATTTCATCAAAATCGGTCAAGCCGTTTCGGAGGAGTATGGTATAGAAAACGTGACACGAGAATTTTATATATAAGATTATTTGTATTTTTTTAAATTATTGATTTAGCTCAGCTAGGCAATAAAATCATCGATTTATCAAAACATTTTTTTTTAAATAATATTCAAATTATATGTTAGAGAATACCCACATTAAAACAAGATAAATAAATTCTTTAAACAATAAGAATGGATTTTATTAAATTCAACATATTATTTATCAGAAGTTTAACAAAAAATGCGTCTTAAATGTTAAATAAAATTCTTTTAAAATCAATTTATTTTAATTATTTTAATATAAATAGGTATTTTCCTAATATAGATTTATTTTACATTACTTTTACTATACAAAGCCTTTTTTAAGAAATTAATAAAAATGTACATTTAATGGACGTTAAATGAAGCGCTTAAAAATTAGAATAATAAATTTAGGTTCATAAATATTTCTATTTCAAAGAAAAAAAAATAAATATAAAAGCAAAAAATGAATCGAAAACAGAAATCAGAGAATTCATATTTTATTTAACTAAATTTCAATTTAGAAATAAAACAATAAAGCTGAAATATCCTTAATATTTAAACAAATTCGATGGTAAACTTTCATAAGATGTGCATTTACTGCAGGAGCTGTTATTTTCAGGGGTCCTTGCTTGATCCTTGCTGCTGCAACTATAAATCGCGTCTATTTTCTTTTTGCATTTTAGGATCTATTCGTCCTAAGTGCTTTTCGTCCTATTCATGTCCTGTTGTCCTCATGTCCTTCCTCCTCCCTCAACTCACGTCCCGGTTGCGGTTGCCATCGACCATTCTGCACCACTCTCAGCAAGTCATGTGCAATTCATAAATGCATCTGCAATCGTCCAGCCCATTCGAAGGATATGTGTACAATAGTATCTGCTCGGCATCTTCTTAGCAGGATCTCAGCTCCAAGGACCCGAAAACAGGGACATTCTCAGCCATGAGTTTTTCCAGCTTTTTCCATCTTTTCCATCTGGCTGGTCCTGCTACTCCTGCTAATCAATTCGGACGCCAAGTCCTTTGTTGTGCCAGCGGGGACAATCAGGTGGCTCTTACTCCTTTTTCTCGTCCTTGTCCGTATCGTCCTGTTCCTGTTCGCCCTTTTTTGTGGGTCAATCACCAGACAAACAAACACACGCCGAGTGTATGGAATAGATGTCTAGGCTACATGTTGTCCATGAAATGATTGAATGCAGAAAATAAACAAAAAAAAAAAAAAAAAAGCAGCAGGAGAGAAGGAGAAACAGTTCCGGAAGAGGAGATGGAAAGACAAAGAAGGACCAATCATCACATTCGAAATGACAAGAAAAAATTGGTGGAAATATATTTGAATGAATTGAATGCAAACACATGTCCCTCCACAGTAGTTCACTTTTCTTTACACAGTAAAAATAAAAAAAATAAATAAACAAAATAAGAAATAAATAAATAAGAAAAACAAAAAGATCCAAGGGACCTTCTGGTATCCAGTTTCTCAGACCATAAACCCCAAGGACAAAAAAAATAAATAAAAAAAAAAATTAAAGGAAAAAAGAAAAGAAGGTTCATCTTGGCCTTGGTATAAAAAATATTAAAAAATGAAAAAACAAACGTGGAATCAGATTATCAAGCTGTGTCGAGTATAACTTTGAGGACTACTCGTGCTCGTTTAGTCAAATTAAAATATTTAGAAGAAAAAATAAAGAAAATAAAAAATAAAAACAGAAGAAAATAAGTGAACCGATGTAAGCCGAGGCAGCAGCCTATTGAAAACATTAAAACGATAGCAGGAATAGAAAAAAATAATTTAAAATTAAATAAAATTTTGAAAACACTTTTTAAGTCGAACAGATCACTTTGCAATCAAGAAACTAACTGAATTCTCCAGTCGAAGGGGTCTGCTTTTATATCCAATTTGAGGCAAAGCCTACTTTGTGTTTTTTTAGGATTTATAGAAAAACGAAGAAAAGTTGCCATTTTACAGTGTGACCAATGTTAATTTGAACGCATTTTGCGTAAATATTTATTTTTTATTTTTGCCGAAGTAATTTTTTTGACAAAAATTGGTTTTTTGTAGAAAAATACAACTTATCTCGATTAAAAGCGGTTACAAATTTAAATATTTTCCATTTTTAAAAAGAAAATTTGGTAATGCAATTCTTTGGGTCTTAAAATTAAGAAACTTTGATACAAATTTTATGATTCCAAAATAAATTTCGCAATTTTATCTTAGGTTTATGTAATTTTTTGGAGTGTATGAAGTATGTCACCGCCTATCAAACACGTGATCGATCTTTTGGGGTGGACGGGGGCGTGGCAGATGATGGTTTTTGGCGGGAAACGGGTAAGGGGTACGGGGGTGGAAGGACTGGAAAGCTTGTGGCGGGGCGTAGCGAGGACGAGGGCGATGGCGAGGGCGGAATGGAAGCAAGCTCAGGTGTCTTTTGGAGCAAGTTTTCGTGCCAAAGTTTGCTCTGAACAAACATCAAATGTTGCGCCCGTCTCTTTCACTCCCCGCTATAGCCTTTTCTTTCTTTTATCTCCGCGCCTACCCCCCACTTTCCTTCCCCCAACAATTTTCTTTTATTTTCTCAGTTTTTGCGCCGCTTTTCATGTTTTCTGTTGGTTTGTTTGTTTGCTTGCCTGTTTGTTTGCCTGTTTGAGTTGCTGTTAGAATTATTTTTTCCACTAACGCAAAGCCGCGCCGCACACACCCACACACACACAGATACACGCACGCAGATAGATGGCAGGATACTGTATCCGTGTGTGTGCGGGAAAGGTGCATATGTGGCACTCGTCCTTGTTTGGGAGTACATATGAAAAACAAACAAGCATAGATTTAATGCAGCTCTGCTTTCCCTTCTCTCTCTCTCTTCCCGTCCATCTCCTTTCTTTGTCCTCGTGTCAGTGCATCTCTTTCTGTTTTTAATGTCCCGTCTCTTTCTTGGGTGCTTTGGCCCGTCTTAAGTCGAATCCCTCTTATATCTTTCTTGTATTCTATATTTCATTTTTGTTTCTTGTGTCTCTCCCAATGTGTGTGGAGAATGCTTCGTTAACTTGGCAAATTCCCTTGTCCTGCCATTTATTTATTACCCCAAGATATTGCTCGACAGTTGTCCCGTCACTACATCCATCTATAAATACATATATGTACCATATATATATCTTTAAACCAAGGAGATCCTAAACACAAATACTTTCAATATTTCCAGGAAGCAAGGAGAGGTAAAATGCTTATTCTTATGCTTTTCTAATTTTATTTCCAGAAACAACACATTGACTTTTTGCTCTTAGTTAAAGTATAACATTTTCCACCAGTTAAAGGATAGCATTCTAACCAAACCTATTTATGTAATATTTTCTATCAAAATAAAGTTAAATGCTAATTTTCAGTTCAATAGCTTTAAAATGTAGGGACTTTTTTGCCTAGAATTTGGAAGATTTTAGAAGATTTGAAAGAAAATTCGGCTTCAGCAAAATATAAATTTATAAATGTAACTGCCTTTTAAAAATATAGAAAAATTTTTAAAAAATTCTAAAGTGATTAACATAACTTCTCAACAGAAATATTATATATTTAATCTTTCGTTATCTTTCGTAATTCCCAGATCCGAGTGAAGCAATGATAAGATATCACCCTCTTAATTTTAAAATCAAGAAATCCTTTGTCCTTTGTGTAAGACTTTCCACTTTGGAGGCGGCATTCTTTGAGTCAAAACCATCAACTTTAACATCAAAGCTTAAGCCAGAGATGTGAAAATTAAATATAAAGAAAAATAAAGTAGTCCCTTAGTTTAATAAATTTAATAAATATTTTAATAATAAAAGTAAATTTTAATTAAAATAATAATTTATAATAATTTCTAGGCAGAACATCTCCTAGAGAAAGAATAGTCCTAGCAGTGTCCCAGCAATGTCCTTTAAGTTCACATGTCACTCGCCTTGCCTCGCCCATCCATCGTCCTTGGCCAGGACGATTTTACTTTTGCTTTCGCGTCGCCTCGCTTCGCTTCGCCTTTGGTTCTGATTTAGTCAGCTCAGGTGAATGATATAAACTTAATTGCGGAAATTGGGTTAAAAAAGGACGAAGACGACGGCACAAGTTTGACACATGTGCGGGTTAAACAAATTTATGTGTGCCTGTGTGTCCATATGTGTTTCTGTCTGTATGGGTGTATAGTTTGCGTGTGTAGGTGTGTGTGGGGGTGTGTGTGTCGTTCATTGACTTGACTTGACTTTACTTTGCCCATTGGCAGGAATAAAAATTGGAGCAAGGCGAAAGTTTTTCGCACACGTCGCAATCCCGTCGCCTTTTACATTCTCTTCCCCTTTAGCACACTGAGAGAAATGCATACATTCGTCAGCATCTTTTTCGTTCGTTTTTCGATTTTTAAACTCCAAGCTTAGGGCTATATTTCGATAACTTATTTGTTAATTTAATAAATTTTAGGATTCTGTTTTGATTGTTCGTTTATCCGATTATTAGTTGGTACACATATTTTGAATTTCTGTTAATAGTAACCGATAACCGATAAGTTTTAAGTTGTTTTGAGATTTCGAATTAAAGAACTAGAAAACTGAAAAGGTGAAACTAAAAATAAGGGCAGAAAGGAGAAAAAAGGACAGGAACGAACCAGATTTTTATCGCGTTTCATATCGATTTTATCGATAGAAAAACTAATATGGGTAAAATAAAGATTTTTCATAGATTTATTTCTTATTATTAGTCTGTTTTTTCCAGTGCCTAAGACTCCCGCATATGGGCTGCCCCCGTTTTTTTTTCTCAGTGAAGCCGAAGAGCTCGACCCCCGTTTGTGCCGTTGTAATGCAATTTTATTTCATTTCATTGAAGGCAAAGTTTTCCCTTCGAATTCTTTTACTTAACTTCTTCCTTCACTTGGCTTACAATTCTATTCTCGGCGCCCCCGAAGCCCCCTTTATTCCTGTTTGGCCACCCGATATCCTGGCAGGGACAAATTTGCCGTTGCCTAACCCACTAAGACGATGTATGCAAATCTTTGATGTAAGTAATAATTTCCTTCCCGTATGAGGGTGTAAAAAAACAGAAACGAAGGAACATTTTCATGTAGGATCTCTCTCCAAGAAAAGCCAAGCAAATGGCAGATGAAAACTTTGCGATTGTAAATTATGAGCGTGTGAATATTGCCTTTGGCCTTTGGCTTTTGGCATTTGAAAAAGTTCCGGCTCTGATTTAGCCAAATGCGGCAAAACGTCAACGGATAAATCTCAGGAGCCGAAACCGGCTAAGACGGAAAGGTGGTCCCAAAACACTGCCTGCCAAAAATTATTGATGGCTTTCTTTCTTTCTTTTTGTCTATTTTTGAGGAATTTCCATGTTTGCAAACAAATTCCAGAAGTTGGTAAATATTTAAGCCAATTTTAGGGATTAAATTGAAGCAGGAAAATGTGTTCAATAATCCTGCCAATTTTCTTATTCGAATTGAAATGTTTTATTGGAGCCTGAAAAATTAAAGTTCTTGTCTGATTTTTACTTTAATAGCCAAATATTTATTGTATTAAAAACTCATTAGATTCAATAGAAAGTTGTTGTATTAAAAAAAAATAAGATCAAACAGAAACAAAGTTAAAGCCATATTTATCGTATTATTTAATTAGTAATCTTTACTATTTTTAATAATTTATTTTATTATTTTATTTTATAAATATAAAATGCAGAGAATAATAATATTATAAAGAATTTTGAATCATTTTTGAATCTTTCAAATGAAGTTTCATATTTTCGAGATAAGCAATTTTAATTTGTTAATTCTTTCCAATTCGATAAGATATTTAGATTTAATGCTTTCCTTTTTTTTATTTTTCCCCACCATTAAAGATATATATTTACCAACTTGCTACAAATATTATTAATATTTTAGCCAATAAATATTTTTTAACAATAGTCCACTAATGAAAGATTTAAATTTAATTTCCTGTTTATGGATGAAAAAATTAAAAAGGTTTATCCAATTTTTGCTAATTTCTGAACCAACATATTATTTAAATCTGAATATAAAGTCCTCTATTTTTTTTAATAGCAAAAAATATTAAATAAAATATAGAGAATAAAGAGAAATCTAATAAAGAGAAATTAATTAAACCTTTCAAATGCATTCCGAATCCTTTCTCATTTGCTTCATGAAACTGCGAATCTTGAATAATTTTTCAATTAAATGTTCAAAGCCGCTTTTTCAGCTTTTTTGCTTATTTGTTCATATTTTTAAGCAAACATATGTACTTGTAGTTCAATTTATTGTCAATTAAACAAGTTTTTGTTGATTTGCAGAAAAAACGAAAAAAACTAGCAGCTCATTTATATTTTAATTATATCTTTACGTGTGAATGTTTTTTTACGAATTTATGAAGTAAAATCATCTTAATGGCACTTCGCTTTTTAATACAAAAAACAGGGTTAAAATACATTTTCTTTATTGACTTTAACATCAATTAGTTCTAGCTCTCAGAGTTAAGAACCCTAAAGGTATGGTAAATAAAAAGCAAAAAAAAATAAATAATAATTATCATTAAAAAGGGATTGCGATAAATGCAAATATGTATATTTTTTTGAACAAGTTTTAACATGTTGGGAGCTGGCTGAGCTGACAAACCGTAAACGATACGGATTTAGGCCATTTCCGGAATGTTTGGCCAACGGCTGGCAAATCGATGGCCCGAGGCTTAAAGCCTCACAGCCGGCGAGTGGACTGAAGTGGCTTTAAAATGCAATTTGGAAACAAACTGCGATCCACTCGAATGCGGGCGCGGTCGAGTGGCACGGCTGCTCCTGCCACGCCCCCTTCAACGCCCATTTGACGAGGCAGAGGCAGAGGCACAGGCAGAGGGAGAGGCAAAAAACAAAAAGCATGCCCTCCCGCCTGTGGACATTTTCGCACTCGCATAACTTTGACAGAATTTTTGCAGAATTACAATTAACTGCCTAGCCTCCAAATGGGAACACAAATAAGGGGCGTGGCACTGGGACTAGGAGGGGTTGGTTGTTAGGGGGAGGAAATCAAAGGGGCCAGGGAGTTGGTAGCAGGGTGCAGGGTGCAGGGTGCAGGGTGCAGGGTGCAGGGTGCAGGGTGCAGGGTGCAGGGTGCAGGGTGCAGGGTGCAGGGTGCAGGGTGCTGGCAACAGGAGCAGCAGCAGGACCAAAACCAGGAACAGCAGTTGCAGTTGCAGCCTAAAAGTATGCAACCACATTCGCAGGCAAACACTTCATATATTTCCATTAGAGATGCCTCGACTTTGTTTTAATTTTAATTTTTAAATTAAAAAATCTATTTTTTATGCTTTGTAGATTTTGTATATTTATATTTTTGTATAGATTTTGCATTTTAAGCATTAAACAATCTTTTCAGGAATCCGAAGTCGTAGACAGATTTTTATATATAATATTAAGCTTCTTATTAAAAACCAATATATTAATTCAAATAAGTACATATTTGTTCAAAAATAAATAGTAGAATACATAAAGATATTTATAATATTATTACAAATATTTACAACCTAAAGACTTTAAAAAAATAGTTTTTCACTCACATCACTCATACGCAGTGTTGTTATTGCTTCAAATTTTAGTTTCTGCAAGAAAATTCAAAGTTTCTGTTGTCTCTTCTAAAGGAGGTTATTTTAGAATTAATTCTTTATTATTTAAAAATAATTTCAGAGTTTTTAAAAAACTGTTTTCTATTAATTTATTTACTTGAATATTTTACTATTCATAAAGAAAGTGTCAAAAATTGAAATACTTCTAGATTGTCCTGATAAAACCATCGTTATTAAAGTTTTGTAATTAAAAAAAAAATGTAAATAAAAAATATGACAATTATATTAAAAATATTTTAAAAATTCAAAGTTATTGGCAATAATACAAAATAAAAAACATAAGTTTTTGAACATCGATAGGAAATAAAAAGGAACAGAATTTTAGGGGAATGGTTAAACCCTTAAAAAGAAACAACATAAATGTGAGCAATAAATAAGGATTTTAAAAATTAATATTTGCCACCAAAAAATTACAATTAATTAAAAGAATCTATAAAAGAAAATTACAGTATCGAAAACGATCAATTAAGAAATATAATCAAAGAGTTAAAACCTTTTCAGAAAGGCTTTTAAGAAAAATGCTCAACAACCGATGGCGCTTGACAAAGCTTTTGAGAAAGACTTAAAACATGTAATAAGTTTTAAATAAAATTCCTTTTTTAAAGCAGTCCTAGCTTAAATTTGAATTGTTAAAAAATAATACTTTGTTGGCATCACTGTGCTCCGGCGATAGGAAATGGGCTGGAGGAGAATTTGTTCCATTTTACGCTTTCTACACAAAAACAATAAATCGCTCACAGAATCTGCGGAACAGCGTCAACTTTCCTAATGCAGCGGGTCGCTGGATGTTGGTTGGGATGCTGTTTCTATATGTTATATGCTATATGGTGAGCACTACTATATATGGCATGTGGCACTATTTTCTGGCTGAAACGGCAATTGAGGCTGAAGCCATTTTAACTGCCTCTTGAATGGTGACTGGTGACTGGTGACTGCGACGAGAAAAAATAGAAAATAAATAAAAATATGTAAATGAAAATAAAAATAATGTAAGCTAAAATAAATATATAACGGTGGGGTTAGTTTGAAAGGGTGGTGGATGGGTGGCGGTTGGGTGGCAGGGTCGAAAACTGTAAATTGTAATTTTCAACTTTTAAGTGGCAACTACGTGTGAGGCTTTCGCTCTCTCTTCCACCCACATTTTTCCTCATCCCGGAAAATAGTTGGAAAAATGAAAATGAAAATGAAAAGCAAGATGGAAAACTCTACGGTGTTGATAAATGGGTTTTGTTTTATGGAAAAAATATCACGAAATATTTGAATGGCAATTTGAGTTTATTTTTTCAAGCCCCTTTCGGTGAGAATATGAAATTATTTGATAATCTGATATTAACAAAATATTATCAAATGCTTTTAAATTGCTTCTTTTGTTTCTATTATTTAGCTATTTAATGAGTAAATAAAACTATGGAGGTATTAATAATATTTTTGCAAATAAAAATAAATTATGTTTCTCATTAAATATAAGGTACTTTAAATCATAACAAAATTTCATATATTACTTATTAATTTTGATGATAAACGACGAAACTAAACTAAAAAGACTTCAAAAGTCATCTTAGATTTGTTATTATTTCTTGAGGTTAACAGGATCAAAAAATTAATGGAAATCTTTGTAATATTTAAAATGTATGGGTAAACAAATTTTAAAATTTGTTAGAATAGTTTTCATTACTTTGAAATAACTAAGATTTTAATTTCAGAAAAATTGTTCCCAAAAAATTGGAGGAAACCTTTTGTCCATAAATTTTAAATCCATGTTTGCATGATTTATTACAAAATATATATATTTTTGGTTTTAAACAAAAATCTTCAATATGCCATTTACTGAATGAAATAAATTTTGTATAACGAAGCAAAAATTTTGAGCTTTAAATATGTTTATATAGAGTCCCATTCAAAGGACTCTAAACAACCCGGATATGAATCACTCCTGTCAATCCAATTAAAAACCCAAAGCTTAGATGAATAAAATCCTACTAATTATCGAGAGCCTGGGGGAAGTCCTTCAAGTCGATGTTCACAAATCAGAAACTTTCGCCCGAAGAGAAAGTCCAATTATGCGGGGGTTCCAAGTGAAAAGTGAAAGTGAGTGGGACGTTGATTGAAATTTTATCTACGATGTGCCATCGAAGGATATATTTAGCTCTTAGGTCAGCGGCTCCCCACGTCCCCCGCAATCTAACGATTTCACAAAATTTCACAATTTCGCACAATCAGCCGCAATCTCGACCGCCGTACACGGATTCGGATTCGGATTCGGATTCGGAAACGTATACGGATTCTAAGGACTCTACGGGTTCAATTTGATTCTTCAACGGGTTCACCGTTAACCGTTACCGTAGCCCCATCTTTCACCTGAAACCCACCTGCCACCCGCCACCTTTGCCCCTCTGCCCTCTGCTATTTGCATTGAAATGTTGAGTAATTGGAAAACCAATCTGAAGCATCTGCAGTTCTTCTTTTGCATACACGCCGCTCCTCCATCACCTCTGGCACCTGCCACACACCCACACTCCCTCAATCCCACTCCCCCCAGCATTCCCAGCACTTTTCTAACCGCCCTCGCCGACATTTGTCGGGCAACGCTCGATTTTTCAAACAGAAATCAACGTCCCAGTCACAATTGTGGGCCAGAGGGGCTCCGTCAAGTCTCTCCACAACTGCACTAAGAAAAAATAATGGGCTCTTGTCATAAAAAAGATTGGTATCCAATTAAAATAAGAAATGAAATTGTGAGTTTATACAAAAAGTTATTTAAATAAAAGTGATATTATTTGTAGGCGACACAACAAACCTTTTTATTTATGATATAAATTTATTTATTCCTTCTATAAATTTATGATACTTAATTTAAATTTATGTAAATGTTAAAAATATATATATTTACTATGTTTTAAGTCTTAGGTCATAAAAATGCGTTTTTCTACGTAACTTATTTAAAATTAGTGGCTTCTAAAATGAAATACTATTATTTTATTATTCATACTTCATTTGCCAATTAATTACCATTTATAATTTTTACTTACTGTTTTATTTAACTTTTATTATAGCTCAGTCTTTAGTTATATCTAAAATATTTTTATTTTAAATTAATTGATTAATGCAGGTGATTTTAAAACAGGTACTCTTTTTATATTCATAAAAAATGTAAAAATCTGTACCATAGATGAGAAATCCAAGTAAGTCTTCTTAGCCTTTTTAAGTTTTCTTCTTTTCTTGGTTTTTTAACTTGAATAATACCTAAAATATATATGTAATTGGTAGAGCTTTTCTCACAGTGCACCTCTGACTGATGGGTGGGCTTGCCGTGGGTCGACAGGTTGTTTCGCTCTTGGCGCTTCACTTGCTAAAAATAAATTGTTTTTAAATAGCTCGCATCGCTCGACACGCGCGTCGAGGTGTCTGCTGCAGATACAGATACACGAATACATAGATACGGATACACAGATACACGGATACACAGATACAAGGATACACGGATACAGATGCAAGGATATAGATGGATACCCCCGTTCCGCCTTCGTTCGTTATTTTATCGGTGGCCAAAAACAAAATGCCAAAGGAGTTTCCAGCCCAGCGGCTGAAAAAAGCGAAACAACGAACGCGTTTCCGCTGCAAGCTTCCTTCAACGATTTGTTACCAATTTTGTTTATATTTATTTTAGCCATTCTGCAGCGGAAATTGCACCAATGTGTTGTAAAATACCGATTACGTAGTTGGTAATAAAAAAGATGCCTTTTATTTATTTACTTTTTTTGGTTTTTGGCTTTTTGAGCTTGTTCCCTCCCCAGGAATTTTGGATTTATCTCCAAGCCTCTCCAGGACACACAATTAACACTTAGCAGGGTGGCCGGGTCTGGCAACGGGGCTTCCCGTAAGGATAGCTGGTGCTCACCATATTGCAGGGATAGCCCGGTGTCCTCACAGCCGTCGAGGGACTGGGATTTCGACTGCGGTTGCTGGAGTTCTTCGACTGATTTCGGGAGCTTTTGTTGCGGTTTTGTCGGCGGGACGGCGTCTGATCCGGAGTCGTGGGCCTAATGGGGTTTGGTATCAAGTTCGGGCCCGGTGACCCGACCAGTTCGTCGAAGGGCACGTAGTTATCCATCGAGGTGAAGCCGTGGTACGAGCCGGTCTGGTCCGGCGGCTGAGTCTGTTGCGTCGACTCGAAGGTCGGACCGAAGGTGGGCTCGCTGATGTCGGAGAGGTAACCGGTCGATGGCTCCACTTGCGTTCTCTCCATCATCGGCATTGAGGTGTCCTCGATCATGGTTTGTCCGGTTATATTCGGATCTCCGTAGACGCGGGTAACCGACGTGGTCGAGTTGTGAACGGTGGTCTCCTTGACGACGGTCGCCGATTTCTTGAAACCGTCTTTCGAGCTTTTGGATTTGAGGCTCTTGTTGGAGTTGGCAGCCGAAGGCGCCTTACCCGGACCAGGGCTCTGTGGCCGGTTGTCATTCGGGTCTTGGTTTTGGCAAGGCGGTGCCTCGCCTCGCGTGGAACTGAAGAAGTCGCCAGGGTTTCTTTCCGAAGTGTCAAAACAGGCCGGCTCCAGCTCGTCTGGACAGGGCAATGACAGGTGATGGATTCGAGGATGCCCCACGAAGTCCTGGAACGAGGGCATGCTCTCGTCCTCCAAACAGGAGGCAGTTCCATTCCCCCAGGGTGGAGTCCGCGACCGCGGCTCTGGATCTGGACACACACAATCGCCGGAATCCATCTCATTCTGCGAATAATAACCTGGAGAGCTTTGGTCGGCTAACATCTCCGAGGGATAGGACACCTCTATTGGGCGACGCATCACCGATCTGGGCTCGGACGCGTTGAACGACATGTCCAGGGGCATCGAAACATCCTCCAGGCACTCCGATGGTATGTCTTGCACCGGCCGCGCGGAGTATCCTCTGCTAGTCGCGAAACTGGGAGCACTGACATCCTCGAGACACTCGTTGGTGGTTTGGTATCCGCGCCGTGGAGTGGCCAGATTGCTTCTCGCGAAACTCGGGGCACTCACCTCGTCCAAGCACTCGGTGGTCGAGGGGTCACCTCTTCCCACCGACGGTCTGGTCCTACTAAAGCTGGGGGCGCTCACGTCCTCCAGGCACTCGCTAGGCATGGTATGACCGCGTCTCGAAGACATCTCCATGCTCTTGGCGAAGCTGGGAGCACTGACGTCCTCGAGACACTCGTTGGTAAGCTGCTGGCCCCGCCTGGAAGACATTCCGGTATAGTTGCCAAAGCTGGGAGCACTCACGTCCTCCAGGCACTCGTTTATACTCGGAGGAGCCGAGTACCGGCGTCGAAGACTCGTCGCAGGAGAAAAGGCGCGGTAGCTTCCGGAGGGCGTCGACTGGGGTCGGGATGCTTGTCGTGATATTCCAGAAACTCCGCCGAAAGAGGGCATTGTCATATCGTCCAAGCATTCGTTGGTCATCGCGTGGGCCGATCTGCCTCTTGATATTCCCGAGACTCCGCCAAACGAGGGCTGCGTCACATTGTCCAGGCACTCTGTCGTATTCTGCGTAGTTTGTCTGGAGTAATTGGCAAAAGTTGGCGCCGATATGTCGCATATATTCTGACTGGGCAAGGACCTTTGGGTCCTGCTCGGTTCGTGGGGAAAGCTTCTGCCAAAGGACGGGGCGCTCACCTCGTCCAGGCACTCGCTGGGCAGAGTCGGCTGCCTCCGGGAAGAGTCTATGACTCCGCCGAAGGAGGGCATGGTCATGTCGTCAAGACACTCTTCAGTCATCGTGGATTGCCGATATCTGGGCATGGGGCTGCCGTTTCTGGAACTTGGCCTTACAGACCTGGCCTCCTCTGTGCAGCAGTCCCGCCCGAAGCTCTCATAGGCGGGCATGGTCATATCGTCGAGGCACTCATTCCTCGTCCAATCCAGTTTGGACCTGAGAATGGGTGTTCTGTCCATCATGGGAGGAGCTGATACTCTGCTGATATTTTTGGTTCTTCTAGAAGAGTGTCCCCGGGAGACAGCTCCATAGGATGGCATTGAAATGTCCTCTAGGCACTCGTTCGTCATCTGTCCTCTGTAGGAGCTGGCGAATGTGGGCGCGGATATATCCTGAATGTTCTGCGAGGGCAGGGTCCTCTGCCGAAGACTTCTCCGGCGTGATACGTCCGATATCTCCCCGTAGCTGGGCATCGTCATGTCTGCAATGCATTCATGCATCATTCCTCGCCTGGAACTGGCGTAGATCGGCGCTGTCATCTGAGCGGGACTCATCGATCTCTGCTGAGACATGCGCGCCCGGCGGCTGTGAAATTCTGAGCAATCCTCCAATGGGGGCATCGAAATATCCGCCAGGCACTCGTTGGTGTAATTGAAGCTCTGCTGCGGCGGCTGCCTTCGCGAACTTTGTCCCAGAGACCTTCCAAAGGACGAGGGCTGACTTACGTTCTCCAGGCACTCGCTGGGCATCGTTGGGGCCTGTGCCCGTGATATGCCGGAGATGTTGCCAAAGCCGGGCATGCTTATATCCTCAAGACACTCGTTCGGCAGACTGGGGTCTGGTCTTCTGGAGACTCCGGATATTCCGCCAAAGGACGGAGCACTTACGTCTTCCAAACACTGGCTCGGCAGGGTCGGTTGCCGGCGACGCGAGTTGGTCGACATGGGCCCACCAAAGGAAGGCATGGATATGTCCTCCAGGCACTCGCTGGTCATCCGACCTCTCGTGGAATGTGGAGCAAATGAGGGCGCAGACTCGTCACACAGGTTTTGGCTCGGCAAGGACCTCCGAGTTCGACTGGCCCCTTGCGAGTAGCTTCTGCCAAAGGACGGCGCTGACACATCGTTGAGACACTCACTCGGCAGAGTCATCTGTCTCCGGGAGGAGGCGGGTATCCGGCCAAATGATGGCATGGTAATGTCGTCCAGGCATTCCTGCAGACTGTGGCTCGGCATGGATCTCTGAGTCCTGTTTCTCGCGACTCCGGACACTCCGCCAAACGAGGGCATCGTCATGTCCTCCAGGCACTCGCTGGTCATCCGACCTCTCGTGGAATGTGGAGCGAACGAGGGAGCAGATTCATCGCACAGGTTCTCGCACGGCAAGGACCCACGAGTTCGACTGGCTCCTTGCGAGTAGCTTCTTCCAAAGGACGGGGCTGACACATCGTTGAGACACTCACTCGGCAGAGTCATCTGTCTCCGCGAGGAGGCGGGTACCTGGCCAAATGATGGCATGGTAATGTCGTCTAGGCATTCCTGCAGACTCATGCTCGGCGTGGGTCTCTGAGTCCTATTTCTCGAGACTCGGGACACTCCGCCAAGCGAGGGCATCGTCATGTCCTCCAGGCACTCGTCCGTGAGTGCTCCCTTTCCGGACAGTATGTTGCCCATGGTCTTCCTCGAGGTCCTCGCCTTCGTCGACTTGGACGTTTCTAAAAACGACGGCATGGTCACTTCTTCGAGGCACTCATTTGTCACCCCATAGCCCGGGGAGCTGGGAAAAGAGGGCGCCGAGATGTCGGCAAGGTTCTGGCTGGGCAGGGACCTTTGCCCGCGACTATCTCCCTGAGACATATTCCTCCCGAAGGATGGGACACTCACGTCGTCCAGGCATTCGCTCGGCAGGGTCGGATGTCTCCTGGCGGAGGTCGAGACTCCGCCAAACGACGGCATGGTCATCTCATCCAGACACTCGTCAGGCATCCTCGAGGCGAGGGACTTCTGCTGCCGGCGACTGTAATTTGCCTTACTGGAGGCGGAAACATCCCCGAAAGTGGGCATCGTCATGTCCTCCAAGCACTCGCTTGGCATCTGTGGTCGCCGGGAAGTCTGTCCATGGGAAGTTGAGGATACTCCCGCATATGATGGCATGGTCATGTCATCGAGGTATTCGTTGTTCAACGTCGACCTCCTAGAGGCCTCGGGAAAGATGGATTGCCTTATGGATCTGTTCGGCTGCTTCAGAATTCCAGACTGGTCTCCCCGCGAGGCACTCTGGTCAAAGGTTGGCGCACTCACATCCGTCAGACGCTCCATGGGCAGGCTGTGCTGTCTCCTAGATACATCGCTCACTCCGCCAAACGAGGGCATCGTCACGTTCTCTAGGCACTCGTCCGTGTTCCGATACCGAGTGGACCTCTGGCTTCGGGATATGTTCCTGGAGAAAGACGGGGCACTCACGTCATTGAGGCACTCGCTCGGTAAAGTCGGCTGTCTCCTGGATGAGTTGGACACTTCTCGGTACGATGGCATCGTTACATCCTCTAGACAGCAGTCGCAGTCCAGTCCGGATGGGGCAGATCTTTGCAAGCGGCTGGAGGCCTTTGTACTGGCTGCTCCGAAGGAGGGCATCGTCACGTCCTCCAGACATTCGTTGGTCCTTCTCGAGCTAGAAGCCGATCGGTGCGACCGACTGTTGGCCATCGAGGGCTCCGTCATGTCTTCCAGGCACTCGCTGGGCATGCTCAGCTGCCTTTGGGTCCGTGTAGACGTGTTTCCGAACGAGGGCATGGTCTCGTCCTCCAGGCAGGAGACTGGCCTTGAGCTGGCACCGCGGGACGAGTACGAGGGCATGGTCATGCTGTCGAGGCACTCGCTGGGCATGCTCAGCTGCCTTTGGGTCAGTGTGGACGTGTTTCCGAACGAAGGCATGGTCTCGTCCTCAAGACAGCAGACGGGCCTCGAGCTGGCGCCGCGGGACGAGTACGAGGGCATCGTCATGTTGTCGAGGCACTCCTCAGGCATGGACACATCGTGAATGGTGGGCATTGTCACATCGTCGAGGTTCTCCGCCCTACGCCTCGACCGGGATAAGTTCAGACGCCGTCCCGGCCCACCTCCCGACCCAGTTGGCGTGCAGTCCAGTCCATTCAAACCCTGGTTGGGCAAGGAATTGGAAATGGTCATCTCCTCAGTGCGGCTAGTCACGTTGCCACAGGGATCGTGGCGGGTCACTATCTTGCGACGAGTTGTCTGGAGGAGTTTTTGTTATTACCAAAACCCTTTAGGACGTTGGGTAAATAGTTACTTGGCTGGAAGTATCGCAGTTGTTCTTCGGGGTCTTGGCCCTGGCGCGTCGCATGCGATCTCCTTGAGCGATACGCCGCCTCAGGGTCTTGAAGCGCTCCACGATCTCATTGTAGACGTCGTCCACGTAGCGGCTGTGCTCCTTGCTACTCATCGGCTTGCAGTCGGTCTCCTGCAGAGTGGACGGGCAAAGGCATTCCTCATTAACGCCCGAGATCGGTCCGCTATCGTAACAGGGATCAGACACGTCGGCCAGGCACTCCTCCGGCAGATTGCTCAGATTGATTCCCGCCGGCGTTGAAGAGTACGGCTGGCGGCGTGCCTGCTGCTGTCGAACGCCCTCATTTGTATCATCTGCGGAAGAGTTTCTATTAATGACAGAGAGTCCTTGCTAATGCCGAGTCATTGGCTTACAAGTCATGTCCCGGAACATGCGGGGATGTCGCCACTCCTCGTTTCCGGTCAGGCCGAAGTCCTGGGGATTGTATTGGCGGACTTGCCCCCGAAACCCGGGACGCATGTGCTCCGGCGTACTGACCAGATCCGCTGAGGGCGAAACACATCTCGCAGCGGCTCTGCTGAAAAGAAAAATGAATTTTAAAAAGCCTTTTAACTCATTAGGAAGGTCGAGCTTCACCTTTTTTCCCGCTGGGCGCACTTAGGACAGGTCTGACCACAGCCGTTGCCGCTAAAAAGATGGATAGGAGAGGGAAGCTGAGTCCTGGAACTGCATATCCTTGCTGGATGTTGGACGACTCACCTCATACTGCTGGCTGATTGTTCGGCCTGGATAGAAGTATCTGGAAGCGTATTGGGGGAGGGACTGTGTTCGAGAGTTTTCTATCTACCAGAGAAGCGTAAAAAAGTGTGTGGGGAAAAATCAATAGGCCAGTAGGTCAGCGGCTGCTCCGTTTCGGTACGAGACGAGACGAGACGAGTTGTCATGTTTTAATCTGGAATATATACAAATTGTGAAAAAGAAAATCCCCGAGGAAGTGTGTCAAGCATCCGTGACTCTATTTCTTGTCCAATTAAACAATTATGGAGAGCTCATTAAGGCAGGTTGTTTGAGAAGCGCTGAGAGCGGTTCTTCACTTCTTCCGTTCGCCGAGGTTCTTTGTCGTTTGCCATTCTCCTTTCTGGGTTTTCTCCTTCATCTGTGAAGGCAAAGGCAAAGTCAAAGCAGATGCAATTAGCGGGCACATAGTTTTGCCACCAATTCGGCTTCATTGGCTTAAGACTGCAAGAACTGACAGGACTGGCAGGACTGGCAGGACTGCGAGGAAGGCCAGGACTGGCAGGAGATAGAATCCTGATAGATCCTGGCTCTCCAGTAGGTGTGCCCGCTTTCATTTCCGCTCAACACAATTGCATCATTAGCGATGCAATCTCCGTTACTTAACGCAACCGCAACATGCCGGAAATGAAATCCTAGGCAAGCCGTCACCGTCTCCCACGTCGCTAAACTTTTCGCCTTTTTCCTTTCTTATACCTGGGTCTGGCTCCTCCTCCAGCTCAAAATTTTTGTGGGAACACGGTGAACGACTCGACAAGTGGTAGGAAGCCAGAAGGAAATATGACGTCGCCATGTGGAATAGGAATATGGTTAAGGATAAGGCCCAAGGATAAAGCACCCGCGGCAGCCGGAAAGCAAACGGAATGATGCTGATGCCGAGCTGCCTTGGAATAATCGAATGAGCCGGGCCAGAGCTCCGCGGCCAGCCGGGTCTGGGCCGCTTCATTTAGCCAAGAATGGGTGCTCCCGGGGCGTCAGCCCATCTGCAAATATTTGACTCGAGACCGAGTCCACATGCAGGATAGAGGATGCGAGGGCTGATATAAATTTGTTAAAACTCTACTCGGTTTGGGTTTGGGTTTGCGGAATTCTGGTAGTGCCACTCGGCGGCGGACCGCTCCAGCAGCCGCGTATTTGCATTTTGCATTCTCGCTGCTACACCTCTCATCGTCAAGCATCCTGCCGTGTCCTGGCATCCCCTCATCCCACCTTCTAGAGGCGGGGTTGTCACTTTTCGCACCGCTTTGTGCCGCATTAATGCGCATATTAAAATGGACGAGGGCGACGGCATGCAAACTAATGTGTGCCCAGCATTCAGATATTCATTTGACGGAAGTCTACACTTTGCAAAATGAATCTGTATAATTAAAATCATTTTTTAGTTTCAATTAACTATAAGGAAATCTGTCTAAAAATATGCTTACAAAATAAATAGTTTCTTGGTTAATTTTCTGAAGTTTTATTTGCAAAACAACATAAAAATAGTTATATGTTACTTTTGCTCTTCCTTGGAATAATTACCTCTCAGATTTGTTTGTAGTTTAAAGTCTATTCGCTTTAGCTATTTGATATTTATTTTCCTTTTTGTGGCAATAAAAATAATCCCATAATCTCCAAACTCTATAAAATATAGAAAAGTTTAGATATAATGAAGGATACAAAAAGGATAATAAAGGAAAAGAAGGATATAATGGGTATTAATTAAATTTCTAAAGATATTTCATTTAAATGTTGTTTTTCATTTGTATATTTATTAACAAAAGAATCTAAAAATACCAAAAAAGCTCAATAGTACATGCTTGTACCCGGTACTTCTCTGTGTCGCTTTAGCTACCACTTAAAGGTTACTATTAAAAGGGTATAAATTATAAATCTCCTTTTATTAAAACAAGGAATATGAATTTTTTGCAAGTGCCTTTAGAGTTGCATTAAGGAAGTCGAAGGAAGATTGTCCTGCGGCTACAGACGACGCTCCCGAATGGAGTTTCTCAACCAAAAAAGCTACCACAACGTTTAGCTTGCTTACTTTTCAATTTGGTGGCCAAGGACCTTCAGCAGATGTGCTTTACGGATTCATAATGCAATGGCGTAACACAAAGGACCTCCATTCATTTTCATTGGAGGGCTTATGGCGAACACACACGGCGATTAGCGAGTGTATCAGGAGGTCCCAGGGACCAGGGACCAGGGACCAGGGACTGGAGACTGGGATCCAGCAGCCAAAGGACTCTTGGCTCCTTTGCTGGTTTTGTGCCAGAGGAACCACAAAGCCACAAACACCGCAGCTTCATCAAAGATACATTATGTGTGCAAATATTCACACAGGCCACCGGTCCTCCATTCTATGGCTATTTTGTGCTTCCGCCTTGGCTTTTGCTTTGCTTTTTCTTTGCTTTCAAAGCATGCTTTCTGCTGGAAACAGGAAACAGGAAATAAAAGCGAATCAATAACTACAAAGTCTAGCCTCAACAAGAAAACAATTGGCTATGAAGTCGGTTTGGGAGTGTGTTTTGCGGTAGGGAAAACCTGGTGGTTGGGAAATCTAAATTCCCTTCAATGTGATAATAATGGGATGTGGGAATAGAGGGAAATTCTGGTTGGGTTATTGTTCAATTCCTTTTGGGACGAGTCGAGCTTTCAAGCTGATATAGTTGAAAGTTGGCTTTTCCATCAAAGCTTTTTCAAAATCGAATCATAAAGTTTACTCTGTTAAGAGCAGAAAGCTTATTAGTAACTATTTTTTGTTCAAATTTTACTGAAATTTAATTTAAGTTTGTATTAATACTTATACAATAAAAACTTTACTAATTCCAAAGTATAAAAAATATGTGTTCAATTAAAAAAAAGGAGATTTATCCCCCTTAATAATGTTAAGCATTAATTTTTACTTTAGCATTAAATTTAACTACATATATTTAAAATGAATTTAAATTTAAGCAATAAAAATACGAGATTACTAATATTTTACAATAATTTACAATATTACAATAATAATAATAATACGTTTCTTTAACGTATATTTATTAGGTTATGATTAATTAATAAATATTATTTACAAACCCTAAATATAAAATTCAATTAAATAAAAAAATAGTTTTTAATAAAGAGTTTTTACATGATTTTATAATTTTTTAGAGTTATAAAAAAAATCTAAGCTCCATTTATTTGTTAACTTTTAACTTTAAATTCTCAATATTTTATAAATCTAACCAATGATATAAATGAAATCGGTTGACAACTCTTTTATTGAGCAAGAAACCCCAAATATATTCCAAGGCTTAGCTTTTTGTATTCTTGCTGATTTCAATGAAACCCTAACTGGCTGGTTTCTGGTTTTTTTTCCAAGAAAAGCACAAATAATCGGAATCACTCAGAGGAAATTCCGAAGCGGTGGTTCAAACTAAAACTGGAAACCATCCCTTTGCGTTGTCCTGGCAACTTTTCGGGTCAAAACACGGCGTTTCCATGGCCACTGCCTGGCTTTTCTGTTCCAGTCAGCTGGCCACCGGTTGGCTGGTAAATAAACACAAAGTTTTTCTAATTCTTGCTGCTTGGTGCTTGATCCTTGTGACACGTAGAATCATATTCCAAAAAGCCAGAGGCTCAACATGGCCGATGCTTAAATGGGTCTGCAGTGCTCCTGCTGCTGCCTGAAATCCTCACCGGCTTCGAAGGACTTTCAAATCCTGCTCCTGGGTCAGTCGGGCAGTGGCAAGACCGAGCTGGGCCACAGGCTCCGGAACGTGCCCCGACCTGCCGACGATCAGAACGCCACCAACGGCGTGCGCTGCTTCGAGGTCCTGCCGGCGGACACCTCGGACCTTCAGCTCCAGCTCACCGAAGTAGGCGGCAATCCGGAAATGCAGCGCCTCTGGCATCACTACTTTGCCCCGAGCCATGCTCTGATTTACTGCTTTGACCTGAGCCGGAGCAGCGAGGAGCTGGACGATTCTTTCCGCCTCCTAAGGACCTGCCTGGAGGACGAGCAGATGTCGGGCAAGCCGGTGCTGCTGGTCGCCTCCAGGTTCCGCGAAGGTGTCCAGCTCTATGACGTGGCGAACGCCTTTGGCCTGGACCAGCTGGCCACGTCCTGCGGCTGTCCTTTGCTCATTTGCCACATGGACGATCCGGAGGACCTGCGTCGTGGCCTCAGGTGGCTCTGCCACAAGTTCCTTGTCAGCCAATCAAGGTTGGAGCAAAGGGTGCGATACGACGTCAACATGAAGGTGAGTTACCGGGTTGTCGTTTTGAGCAATTATATTCTTATTTTTCTATAAATACGGATAAAAATGACTTGGAAATATATAAATGAAACAGTTTTTTCGATTTAAATTCAAAAGGACAACATTGTGACTCTAATTGAAATCTTTTTTCCATTTCGGAATCTGTTTCTGAATTAAAAAATAAATATTTAAAGCTGATTTTAATTCGTTAAATGCATAAGTAATATATTATATAAGGAGTAAAAATAAAAGCGCGACTCATTAAAAATTCAATAAGAATTTGCCATGTTTGTTCGATTATCAGTTTGATTGTCCGCTTGATTATCCTTTCATACAAATTTTTTAAATCGTAAAAATAATAATAAATTTGTGTTTTTAAATTTAAAGCTTTCTTTCTTCTTTCTTGGATTTCAATAGAAAACAAAAAAGTAATATAGTAAATACCTAAAAAGAATACTTGACTTCGTATCTCTCTTGATAATATTTCGCTGTATTTTTTATTTATTTATAGTTATATTTAGCCAAGAATCTGAACTGAAACTGATTTAATTTATAAATATATTTTATTATTATTTATTGAATATTTTCTTTCCCCAGGCTTGGCGACGTCGAAGGAATCTAATTCTTACAACCGGAAAATTGGCGCAAATACATCGTCAACGTTTTCGACGTCAGCACAGAAAGGTGTTTAGAAACTGGAATTAAGAAATTATTAATATTATAATATACTTACTAATATATACTTACAGCTATGGCCAGCCAATGAAGCATCCACTGGACGTCCAAACACAGCCCCTCCCACTATTTTCTTTATACGTCCTTCCCAGGCAGAGGGAAATAATGGAAAATAATTAGGAAAAAAGTGATCAAGAGCGCATTTAAAGTGCCAAAAAATGAACGAACTTACTTTTTAAATAGAGGCTAGTTTTGCCATTTTTTTGCCTAGAGTTAAGAAATAAATTTGCAAATTCCTGAAATACTCGAATACTCGAATTTTTGTTTGACTTTTGTTTGACTTTCTTGTCAATAATTTTGACGTGTTGAGGGAATTACGATGTATTTTCTCTTGATTTATGACAAGCCCTGTACGATGTCAGCTCTAATTAACAATTACAAAATGACTCAAGTGTCTAGGATTCAGGATGCAGGACTATAAGCTGTCCGTTTGACGATTCACTCTAACTCGGATTACATTTCTTGAAGGCTTCGAAATGGTCAGTACAATTGTTTTCACAAAAATAAATGGGTAAACGAAATATATTAAATTTAAAAAGATTTGTTAAAAGGAATACAGTAATCTTGTTCGATATTTATTACAGTTTTTCTATTCAAAATAAGTTTTTAATTCTTTATTTAAAATTTCCTATGGAAGGCCAAATAATTTTAGTTTCGGTTGAATTTTTCAATTTCCTTCTAGTAATATTTCTTATACATTTTTTTTAATATTAATAAACTCTAGATTAAGGCTGTTTTTCCTTTAACTTTTTCCCCCGAATAATCTATTAAAATAGCTCAATCATTTTCCATTGAAACTCGTCACTTTTTTGCTGCCTAAAATGTGAAATGCTATTATTTTGACCGTCAGTGCAATATATGCAAAAAGCCAGGCACTTCGTCCTGATCTGGCCAGACATCCTGATGGGATATGCCTGTAGATATGGAGGGGAGGAGGGGTCTCACCCGTCAGCCAGTCGATGATGTATTGCCGAACACCAATAAGCAAACCGCAAGGATAACAAGGAGCCGAATCGCATACACAGAGCCCAAGAACTTACTAATACCATCGCATCGATTTGCACCCCCTACCCCGATGCCACAAACTCCTCGTATATATATTTTATTATATATATTTGGGGTGTATGACAGATTCTGGATGGTGACATTGATGATTGAGGCTCGTCGCCGTCTCCAGGCGCCGGTACGTGAACGTGCGTCCTTAATAATCCTCCGACGCACACCGGAGGACACAAAAACAGGCTAATACTCAGAGTTTATGGGAAAATTATTAAAAAATTTTAAACGTATTATAAAATTAAAGAGGTATTTAAAAATGACATTAATTTTAAAAATATTACATACAAATATACCTATTTAATCTTACAGGACTTTTATTTTTTAACTGGAAAGCGATTTCATGGAAAATGTAATACAAGTTTATTATTCTTATTTCATTGTTACTTGTGTCGCTTAATAAATTAAAAAGAATTTATAAAATATATCAAGTAGGTATGTAGAAGAAATAGAATTAAGAATACTTTTGTGTATATGTCACTAATTATAACCATCATTAATAATATAATTAAGTTCTTGAACAAAAAACACGTAAGTAAAAGTACAAATAAAACAAATAGTATCTTAATATTTTTGTTAATGTTAGCTAACTTTTTATTTATGAATATATTTTTTAATTATAACTTTTGTATTGCAAAGATTCTAAAAAAACTTCATATATTCTGATGAGTTTCATGCTCTTAATAGGTTTTAAAATAATAGCTTTTAAGAGTAAGAGTTTAAACTAATAATAAAGATATATTCTATCAAATATATCCTCGATTAAGCAACAAACTCATATATGATAAATAAATAAAATAGAAACAAAATACAAGTTTGTTGATTACTTAATAGAGTTTCTTTGTGGAAAAGAAAATTTGTGACAAGGACTATTTAGTCGTCCATCAGTGTCTGGTTGGCCGCTGCAGTTTGCCAAACTCCCAGGACACGGTGAGGAACAGGCTCAGGCCCAGGCCCAGGGCCAGGGCCAGGCCCAGGCTCACCGACACCGACAAGGACACCCGACCATGCCCGCACCCAAATAAACATGTGTCGCCGTGTGTTGTTGCGAAAAGTGTAAAATAAGCATCAATCATCGCTTATTCGAGTTGTCATCAATCACACACACGCTGCACACACACAGTGTCACACGAAGGATATGCTGCGGTGACAACAACAACGGCAACAGGAGCCAAGCTGAAAGGGGAGAGCTCACCGTGATCCTGGGTGGTTAGTTTTTGAGGCGAAAGCGGCGGAGAGGCATCTGGAAATTTGCAACCACCCCGCCAGCCATTAGTTTTCCGGTCAATGTCCTTGGCAGGATGGCAGGGCGAAGGAGGGTAGAAAGGATTCGTGGTAATCCTTAACCAATCCGTTTCCCGGGCGAGTTATTAAATCATCAGGTTGCAGAATCGCGCCTCGCCACGCTGTCACATGTCTGTCAAACTCAAAAACGCGTAACCAAATATCCCAAAAAAAAAATAAAAAGAAAAAAAAGAACAACAACAAGGACCTCAACCCTCATCAGGGATATACATACTCCCCGTTCGATTGCCGCGTGCGCCAAGGCGGAAAATAAAGATTTAATCGGCATTTATGGACATTTTGCAGACTTTTTACGATTATGCCCAACGAGTTGTCAAACAAGAGCGGCAAACAGGGGTTAACATTAACCCCCTTCAAGCCGAGCCCGGCCCGATAAGCTCTCAAGGAGCGAATTAATCCGCAGGACTTGTTCCAAACTTGTCCGCCAACTCGATGACTGTCAACACCCAATGGATCGTTTTCGGATTGCAATTTTCAAAATAAATCCTCGACGGTAAATAAATTGATACCGATTGCGAATCTGTAAATAAAACTCGGATTTTTTTCTTGTTTTCGGGGGATTGGAGAGTGATTCGAAGAAAGTCAAAGTGTTTTTATGTCCAGGTACTTAAATACTTGTAGAAAGTAGAATGGGGGCCGGCGGCAGTACTGGGAATTGCATAGTTGAATTACTCATACCCTTGACTCTAATTTCTTATCAAAGAATTATTAATCATAAAAAAGCAATTAATAATAACATATTTCGTTGGCTTCAAAGGTTTACTATTGAGTGTTAAATTATTTATCTATTCTGTTAATATAATATTCTATAAATATAAAATATAAAATTGTAAGCCCTTGAACTTATTTTTGGTTATTTTCGGAATGTAATATTTTACAAAAAAGCCCTTAAATATACATATTTCTCCCAATAATGTATAATCTAAAACCAAGTTAAATAATTTGAATGTATACGAAAATTAGTTATTATTTTTTTAAAGCATAACCATAAATTCTGAAAATTCCACAAATATTAATAGAGAGAAATAATAAAATCTTACAAATCTGAAATCTGTTTCTTATTTATAATGAATTTTTTTTGTTTCCACTCCAAATTCTGGCATATATTTTTTCGCAGTGTCGTCTGGCGGTCCTGATGAGTCAGAAAAACAATTGCCGCCGACAGGATTCAATTTCACAATGGTTTTATGCTAAAACGGATCCGGCTCTAATGTTTTTACGTAACTTTTCCGTCAGGATACTCTTCGGACACTGCTTCCCCCCCTAGCAGCTAAACTGCCACCCATGCCCGTATTTTGTATAATCGAATAAAGTCACGCCGCTTTAACATTTGCGGTCAACACGTGAGACCGGAGTGCGATTTGGTCAAGTGCTGGGATCCTTCCTCATCCGCATCCGCATTCGCATCCTTTCCTCGTCCACATCCTCGTCCGCATACGATATGCGATACGTTATTGTGTGAGAGAGCCAAACAAAGTAGCGGCGAAAAGGCTGCAGGACATGTGCACGAAATTAATTTCCAGGCCAGCCGGCCAAAAGGACGAAGGACGAGATGGATGCCACGGCGGGACGCTCTTTTTAATCTAACATGATATCGCCCACAAAATGCAAAGCGGCCAATGGGCAAACTGTACAGTGAAGACACTCTTAGGCTAACTTTGTCATCTGAGTTTAAAAGGAAGTCTTAGCAGAAAGGTTTCGACATGTTTTAACCCAGAAAGATGTAAATTGGTAAAAAATGTAAGTGCTTTTAAGAAAACAAAAAATATAATTAATTTTAAAAGAGGATAGATAAATATTAAACTATTCAAAATATTTATTTTGAAAATAAAATACAAAAATATATCAAATAAAATTATTATGAAAGTTTTAAGGGTATCCAAAAGTTTTAAATGCAAGAAACACAACAAATTAATAGTATTTTGATGTAAATTGTAATTTTACCATATAAAGGGATTTGAATATATTAAAAAGCACATTTTATTTCAGAGATATATATTTTTTGTATTTATTTACTAACTTTATTAAATTAATTGTAATCTTAGTTAATACAAAATTCTTTTCAATAGTTTTTCACTATATTGTCAATTATTTTTCTTAAAACCCACAAGTTTATTTAAATAATACTTAAAAATAAAAGGACAGTTTATTAAATCATCTTTATTATATTTATCACATCTAAATCATATTTAATTTATACTGAAGCTTGAAGTCTTTAATAATTAAAAACTCTTGTAATATTCAAAAAGTTTTTCATTATCTAAATTTGATTAAATTCTTTGCCTTAAATTATGTTACAAATTTAAGGTTTTAGACCCTTAAATGATTCTGTGACTTACTTTTTCTTTAGTTTTAATTTCCAATTTGACTTGAAGAACGCTTTAACATTTCTAATTTTATTTCCTCTCTTATCCAAAAATTTGACCAAAAATTTCAATTTATGTTTTAAAATATATCCCAAAATTGATTTGAGGCAGGATCCACTGCCTTTTCGGTGGTATCCTTGGCACGGCGCTGTCCTGTCCACCGACTGCAAAAATCCGAAAGCGGATTAAACGTATTCGTGAGAATTCGTCAACGATTTCACACCTGTCCTCGAAGGGGCGGATATCTGGGCCCGCCACGCCTTCTTGCCCAACAGATCCGCTCGCCACGCCCCTCAGTCCCCAGCCGCCTCCTTCCCCCAGATCCTGTGGCATAAAATGCCAATTAGAATTTCAAGTTCGCACTCCGTTGGTTTGCCTTAAGCGGTCGCTCGGCCAAAAGCCCCACCCCACCTCCTTCTGCCTCTTGCCTGCTGTCCGCACCCCCATTTTCTCGCCGTGTATTTTCCGCTTCCCACTCGACTTTTTCCCAACGCAAATTGTTTACCGCCCCCAGGGCTCTTTATTAACTTTACGGCCAGGACTGACCTCTCCCGCAGTTTGGCAAAAAACAGGGCAGGACGAAAATCTCTCACGGAATTTTCCCCCATCGACTTTCGATTTTCATTCGATTCGATTCCCCTGACCGGTCCCAGTCTCAGATTCGGATGCGAGTCCTGTTTCTCCTCCTGCTTTTGCCTTTGGTTTTCTGCATTTTTTTGGGTTTTGTTGGTCAACGCGTAACACGGAAATGCACTCAAAATATTAAATGCTTCAGCAGTTTGCAATTATTGCGAGACGCGGTGCCTTCTACTTAATTCATAATACTCCTGGAGTTGGAGTTGCAGGAGGTCCTGGCTAAGTCCTGGCAGGGGCTGGGGCGGCATCTGGTCAGTGTTTTTCGTTCCCAGAGCGCCAGGAAACTTCCAAAAGGGTGAAGATTCTCAATTAAATATTCAATAAAACAGAAAAAAACGTAAAGAATAGTTGGAAAAAAAGTTTTCCTATTTTATACCAATAAGACCAAGTCCTTTACAAGTCCAAAACATATCCAAAAATCGTCAAAAACTTTATAAAAATCTTTTAAATATCTAATAAACTTTTACTATAACCAAATATAGTTTAAGAAAAAAATCTCCCAAGCGCCTAGAGAATCAAAACTTGATGGCTATGAAAGTCAAAGTACTTACCATAAGTAGCCAAAAAAGGCCCAAAACACCAATTAAATAATCGAAAAGGTGACTTTAAGGATGTGCCGCTAACAAGCCACAAAATTGGACGAGAATCGACTTGATGATGGTAGCAGGATAATTCCGGGGATGTCCTCCATATGCCAGAGAGCGAATCTCCACACAAAATTAGCGCATTAAATTTGCTTTCCCAGGACGATGGGGGCTGGGCTGCCATATGATATTTCCAAGTGTGTGTTCAACATGGCGAACCATAAATATAAATTCCCAGGCGCTTTACGAGCTGGAGCAAAAAAAAAAGGAGGGAAAGAAAATATTAAGAAAAAGGATTACATGCCACAAGGAGCAACAACAGGCAGAGTCCTTCGATAAAGCAAAGTCTATGAGATTTACGAGCAGATTTCAAGAGTTACAAATACATACAAGAATTTTCGGTCTAGGAGGAAGCGAGGGTGAGGTCGAACCATTCAGGACGAAGGACTACGGACTACGGACTAAGGATACGGAAGCGAGATACACGCACGGCCGCAGGACACGCAGGATTTTATGTTTTTGGCGTCAAGTTGCCAAGAGCAAAACTTTCAATTGCATTTCGGCCAAGTTTCGCTTTGGCTTATCTTTATTATCGCCGCTGTTATTATCCTGGCCGAGAGTCCTGCGGCAGGACGAAGCAGCAGCAGCAGCAGGCTGAAAGCCTAGCCAGGCTCATAAAGTATGTCATGTGTCATAAATGACAGATTCTTAGGCATACTTCATTGATCCCTTTGGCCGCTTTCTGGTCCTGTTCCCCTGCCTCGTCCTCGTCCTCGTCATCGCCCTCGTCCTGTTTTTACGACGTTCCCTAAATTGTTGCAGTATCTGCCGCACATCCTGCCTGCCAAATACCCCCCCAAACACACACACACAGACAGGACACACACTAGCAGGATGTGCGTGTTTGAAGTTTGCTTTTGATAAATGAATGGATTTTCAAAGGCGACGTTAATGAAATACGCACACAGGCGCAATCACGAGGATGCCAGGATACCAGGATGCCAGACGCCAAAAGGATACGTGTGCGTATGTGTGTGTCTCAGTATGTCGATGTGCGTCTATGTGTGTATTTGTGTGTATCCTTCAATCTATCAAATTCACGTGTCCGTCGTGTCTCAATTTACTTGCTTAGTTGCCGCTCAAGTTGCGGCTCCTTTGGCTCCTTTCGCTCCTTTCTCAAGTCCTGCCACTTTGATAGAGTCCGTTTGAGGGCATATTTATCAAGTTCCAATATCTATCTTATAGTATATAAATATATATTTTTGCATAAATAAATGCAATTATGAGTTTATACAAATACTTGTTGGGCAAACCAAACTATTGACATTATTTTGAAGCCATTTGGGTTTCCCTATTTTGCATTTGATAGATTTTTCGTAATTAAATTATCAGAGTTTAAGCCAATCTAAAATTTCCAACACTTCCGCCTAAAATTCCAGTACTAATTTTTGTATTCTAATATTTTTCTGGACTAAGAATGTAAAAGATCAATTGAAAATTCTGTGTTAAGGAATTGTTTAAAAAAAAAAAAGAAGTAGTGAAAATGTATTTAAAAAAAATCCCTTTATTTGATTCCATATTTATGATGAATAACAATTTATGATGAATAATTGTGTTATTTTCTATATTAATTAATAAGCTGAGAAATTTAATCAGATTTTTAATACTTATGTTAAATAAAAGTTTGTATTATAAATCATCATTACTTATATATACTTATGCATATACCAGCATATTTTTCTTTAAAGAACCTGAAAATATTGATATGTTTTTATATATTATAAATATTATTAATAATATTATCCAAAGTTTTTAATAGTTTGACTTGACTTGATAGTTTGCAGGCTTTCTTTTTATTTGAGGATTTTGGAAACGAAAAACATTTTTGAATATTTCTAAAGCCAAGGAAAGCTAAAGCCGATTCGCTTTTAAAAATAATTTATTTGCAGACCTCAAAAGACCCAATTTGTTATCCCAAATGTGAGAAAGTGAAGTCGAGGCATAGAAATCCAGTTGCCAAGGCTAAAAGCTCCAAAAACCTGAAAAGCAAAACCTGTAAAGCAAAAGCAAAAGCGAACGCATTAAAAGCAACTTAATAATTCAGATCGAAATCACCAATCAGCGTTGCCGACAAGTTGACAAACGATGCCGCCAAAGCGGGAAAACAACGCCAAGAAAAGCCAGTGGGAAAACCTAGTGGAAAACCCCATCGACAAGGACTGAGATAGGGGGATAGACGACGACAAGAGATTTACATTTTCAAAATCGAATGGCGGCATAAGCCACCGCAAAGCAAAAGACACGCAAAACCGGCAAACCACACAGCCATAATGAAATCCACGATAAATAAGATAAACGAACACAAAAGCCTAAAATAACGAATTCAACGACTAATGAAATACCCTTCCTCTGAAGGATAGAGTCGGGAAAATGTTTCGATTAAGCAGGAAGACCTGTTTTGGTCACAAACAAAAGTTTATTAAGCAAAACATCTGTCTAAAAAGCAGATGTATTTTTTATTTACTAACTTAAATATTTCTAATAATATTCGGGTATTGGGTTCTTATATATGAATTATATTATTTTCAAAACAATCTAGTTTCAAATGATTAAAAAATATAAATACGAGTATATCAAAAATATGTATAACTTGTTAAATAAATATTAACCCAAAATAAGCTCACAGGAAAAAGAAACAAAAATAATCGCATTTTTTCAAATGAAATAAAAATAAAATGAAGCTGTTTAAAATAAACAAAGCCCATTTAAGTAATTCCAGGAGCTCATCTCATTATTATAATTTAGAAAATCCCGATTGTTAGGGTATTTGTTGGGAAAAGGAGCAAAAATAAAGGAAACGAGCGAAAAAGGAGCAACAGTCCTGGCTGCCTTGGCGACGCTGGCTAAAATATTTATATCTGTTTCAGCTTGGCCGCTTAATACAATTTCTATTTGGCTGGGAAGTCCTTGGAAGTGCTGTGAATCCTGGGGAGTTCTGTGAGTGAGTCCTGGGGTGTCCTGTGAGCCCACAAACAGCAACCACCAGACACCCAATCCCTCCTGTGTGACGTTGTCTTCGATGTCTTCGTTTGCAATCAATGAAAGATTTATGACAATACATTGTGGATTCCGGGGAGGGTCCTGGGCGGTACCGAAGGACACTCGACAGGCACATATTGTAGCCAGGAATTTGTTTTTTATGTCACATCATTATTTTTATTATGACACTGCCACCGGGCTCACTTGTTATTGGAGAGTGATTAGTGACTGGAAGTGACAAAAGCTACAATAGTCCTTTTTCTATTCAACATTGCCAGGCGTACCGATTATTTCTAGGCATAATTTTTCTAGGAATATCACATAAGATTCTATACTACTCCCAGCTGAATTTTTATACATTTCCTTATTCAAATTTAAGGTTTAATTTTATAACAAATTGTCATACATTCCATATTTATTTTTAACTAAAACCAATCGCCAATATATATGCAAATATTTGAATATTTACAAGATTATAATAATCATGTTCGCACTGCATAAAATGTATTTAATATTATTAAGCTATTATATAAGGCGCCAGGTTTTGTCAATATATGTTAATGATAAAACTATTCATTTGTTTCTCATAAAATTAATTTTTGTCTCCAAATTACTCATACGCCGTGTGGTCTTTTGGGAAACTTTTGCTTTCAAGGGTCGCGGGTTCACTCTGGTTGACAATAAATAATCCCAGGATATAAGTAATGGAAAGAGCAATGCAAACTAGAGAGAGGATATTGGGTTACCTGGCACCTAAAAGTGAAGGAGTGAAAAACTGGAAAAAGTGGAAAAGCTGGGAAACTGAAATTAATTGAAAGTCAAAAGGAAAATGGCAGAGTCCTTTGGCTTTAGCAGCTGCTCTGCCAGTGGATCGCAATCGATCAATTCAATTATCAGGCCAAATGGATGTCCTGCCTGTGTCTGGGTGGAGAAGTGTAAAAGTGTAAAAAGGATACCCACATTCGAGGATAACTCCATTCCGTTGGCCGCCTTTGTCCTTCGGTAGCTTCGATGCAGACATTCGATGTAAGTGGAAATTCTCAGTGCGTGTAAAATGCCTTTGCGTCGTGTTTTTTATTTTGTATTTTGTGTCGTGCATGTACTATGTGTTATATGTTTTATGTTTTATGTTATATATGTTATATGGGGAATGGGAATGGCTGTACATAGGAGCTGGAGCCGAAGCGAGGGAAAGAGTTGGCCAACAATGAAATGCTTTTAGCCTGCAAAAGCTGCGAAAACTGCGAAAACTGCGAACGAAATTAAGTTAACAACAAAGTGCAAGGGCAGAGGGCGGCGAGGGCGGCTGGGGAAAAGTTTTGTGTACTGTTTTTATTGAAAATTGAGTTAAAAAACTGAAAGTGTCGACAACATCATTGTGTCTCGTATGTGCAACTATTGCCACTGTCGCTGCTACTGCCACTTTTCACTTACCAATACTTGGCAATATCCCAGCAAAACAGCCAACAAAACAGGCCAACAAAACTTTTGGCCAACTCATCTTCCTCGTCATCGTCATCGTCAAAGGCCTTGGGCCAAAAGTCAATTGTCAAAGTGACCTACCACGCCCTTCTCCCTTCTCCCGACTTTTGTAAAATTTCCTACCTCATTTAATAAAAAAAAAAATATATTATTAAAAAAATAATAAAAACGCCAACTTCTATTAACTTATTAACTTTTGCAGGTTAATGAGCACAATTTATGCACTTTAACGCCAAATTTCAAGTTATTTCAAAACTTTAAAAATTAAAAAATTGTAATATTTCAAGTACCAATATGATAATTGTACTTATTTTTAAATAAATAATAATAATAATAATATAATAATAAAAATATATTTTTTAAAAACTATTTTGGTATTTGTTTTTTATATGTAATATTTTGACAAAAGGTTGAACTATTATTAAAAGTGGTTCAAAAATGTGGTTCCTAAAAAATAATGAAACAAATATAAAATTATACACAAAATTAACTACTTAAAAAAAGGTAATAATAAAACTTCAGGAGAATAATTATTCGATGTTAATAAATTTGTAAAGTATTATGCTTTGGAGTTCGCCTGTTTTAATTTTAGCTTTATATTTAATAAATAATTAACAAATAAATAAACTCTTGGCATCATTTTGGAGGCAGGGGAAAAACTTTCGAGACTTTGGAATGTCAATAAAAGTCGATAAAGTCGGGGATATATCCGGACGGATTCCGAAACGGATTCCCAAATCAGCGCCGATCAATTCGCGCACGCACACACCCGCATATTTAGGTGTCCTTGTGCCTTGTGTGTGGGTGTGCGTGTGCGCATAAAATTTATAAATTATTGAATCTATGAAAATATGAACATCACGTACGCACACGGCTTTCAGGGCCTCTCTTTCGCACACCATATACCCGTCTCTGTACCGTCGCAGACGTTAAGGCGAAATAGAAGAAAATAAGAGATGGAATACAAATAGAAAAGAGACGAAAGACAATCGCTGGCAACGAACTTACAGTTATGCATAAAAATAGGCGATTGGGCGTGGCTGGAATATGCACAGAATTTCATTAAGGAGTCCTTGTTCAAGGATCATATGCTCTACTCAATGGCATGGCGATTTCTCATTTGTTTATTTTTTAGGGAATAAAACTTGAATTTCAAATAGAACAAATTAATAATTAAAAACAATAGAGAACAAAAATATTCGATTACTTTTTACAGGCCTACTAAGACATTTTTTTTTATACTAAAAATATTTGAATGAATATATCGAAATAATATATCGAAACTATCCAATTATATCTTTGAAAATATATTAATATTTTAATAATTATTTTTTAGGGAATTAAACTTAAATTTCAAATTGAACAAATTAATAACTAAAAACAATAGAGAACAAAAATATTCGATTACTTTTTACAGGCCTACTAAGACATTTTTTTTTATACTAAAAATATCGATATAAATGAATATATCAATATTATATATCGAAACTATCCAATTTTATCTTTGAAAATATATTAATATTTTGTCTTAATATGCCTTTACCTTCAATAAATTATTGTTGCTTAAAAAGTAAAATCATGATATGATTTAAGAAATATATAAAAATCTTTTTTGAAAGGCATTAAATATGTATTTGGGTAAATTTGTTGTTTTATTTTTTAGATTAGTTTAAATAATCTTTACCATTAATTTATGTGGAACACTAATTATTTTCTAATACATTATTTTTTAGTTTATAAATAAAAGCTAACACAAATATGTGCAAAACCTCTTGGATAAAATACACATAAAAAATATATAAAAACATTTGTATTTTTGATATCACGATTATCTGAATATATTTTGAATAAGATTCATATTACATTTAGAAGCATTAAATATGAATGTAAAATAGATGAAAAAATAATTTAAGATGGGAAAATATCTAGCAACCTCAGTGTTTACAATTAAAATGAGCAAATTTTCTAAAAATTGTTATTCTTTTTGTATTAAAACCCCTTTTTTGCAGAGTACTCGCAATTCGTTGAACTGAAGACTATCCCATTCGTGGTTATAAATAAGTTTGCGTTTTTAGTCGCGTTTGTTGTTTGGCAAAGTTTGTTCCTTCGACGTGTTTGAAGGAAAAAAACATAATGATAACCTGGAATGGGGGATTAATAGTATTGGCAGATCAAAAACTTTTCCAATAATATCCTTCTGATGGATTCCACTTCCTCCACTTTCCCGTCCCCTAAATAAAAAAGCAAAAATAATTCTCAATTTCCAGGCTAGATCAAGAAGGCTTAATCGGGCTCGTTGGCTTTAATCAAACAAGAACAATCATTCACAAACATATCCTATAGGTCATCATTAATAGCACAGATCATCCTAGGGGGAAGCAGCGATGCAAGCCACGTGTCCAGCGGGACCGGTACCATCGGCTCCCCGTTATTGAATTCCTAATCTGTAACGAAAATTGAATTAAATTATTGTAATTAAATATAAATATAGAGCTTACCATTAGAGCTTTGGAATATATAGTGTGAGTCATTTATTAATCAGTGAACCAATTTGGCGAAACGAAAAATCGACCCATTAAATTATAAAAGGCAGTAGTAGTTCGACCGGGTAGTGGCTGTCAGCTGGCAATCATGATCAAAATCTCGACATCCTTTTGTGTGTTTCATCAATACTAGAAAGCTGTTAATAGAACCTAGAGTCAGGCTAGGGCAACAAAATTAATTTATTACCATAACTATTTTTCAGTTCCTTCAAAATCAAGTGCAAATTACATTGTTTTCCCGTCGTCACAGAAAACAATGCTCAAGTACATCAGTCGTACATCATCAGTTAAACATCAAGCGTTCTACGTCCAGTGTTCGTATATCAATATCATAGTGGGGCTGCAACGTTTGCGTGCAACCAGCTGTGTTATCATCAAGGTTGCATCTTATCATCTTATCAGGATTACATCATCAGTTACATCAATAGTTAAGTCATCATCAAGAATCTGTGTCCGAAGTGTGTGTGTGTGAAGAAAACAGGCGGGTCAATAAAATCCTAAAAAAAAAAGAAAAAAGAAAAGGCCGAAAAAATAAATTTCACACTAAATTCGTTTGGAATTCACATTTTTCTTTTTTTTTCACAATGTTCACTTTTTTCTTTATATTTTTCACAATTTTCACTTTTTTTCTTTATATTTTTCACAATTTTCACTTTTTTCTTTTTATTTTTCAAAATTTTTTTCCATTTTTTTTTATAATTTTTTTTTTCTTACCCCTCCATATTACTGATAATTTGGATATTTTAAATGAAATAACTTATTTACATTTAGCCGAAACTAGTTGTACTCCAGACGAGCTCTGGTGGCAAACTGAATATATTCCGGCCGGGTCGGGGCTTTATATCTGTGGCAGCTACGACTTCCCGGATGACGTTTGGATCAAGGCCGATGTGTTTGGGTCTAAGTAGCCCTGGAAATCGGACTTCCCTCGCATGCATCGATTACTCGATGACGTTTGGATCAAGGCCGACCAAGTAACGTTTGGCGCTGCCTCGATATGCCAAAGTCATCAGAAGTTATCGAAAGGCTTTAGACATCAAAGTAGACTGTGCAATAGTAAGCTCTCTAAACTAAAGACTTATTAAAATTAATACTTAGTCGAAATTCTTCTCAAACGGAGGTGAAACGTAACACAGTCCAAAAAATAAAACCGATTAGCAAAAAAAAGCAGTTCTCTTGATAATTTTATAGTAAAAAACATAGAGAAAAACCCAAAAATTCAGCTGCAAGTTAGAAGCTAAAAGCGAAAAGCGGAACCATGGCCAGTTTGACTATCAAGGGGTTGCCCACCCAGGTGATGCACACCTACCAGGTCCTTCGGATTGGCAGCGATGAGACCGACAAGTCTTTGACTTTCTGTCTCACCGATAAGGTTAGTATTTCGCCATAGTTTTGTTCTCCCTTTTTGTTTATAGTTTTTCTTGATTAACTTTGTGGCAAATAGTCTATTGACAAGCTGCATGCCACGTTGACGCGCTACGAAAAAGGACTATTCCTGGTGAACGAGAGCCGCAACGGTAGCGTGAGTGTGAACGGCAAACGGGTGGGAGGTCCTGTCCACATCACCTACCGGGACACCTATCACGGCTGCGTTCGTCTTCGTTTTGGCCATACCGATGCTCTCCTTCGTGTTTCCGGCAGCCTCAATGGCCAGTGATCCTGCGCTGCAGGATAATCCAACCGGCCAAGCTCTCCTCCTTACACCGCACACCTCAAGCAATCTTTTTGGCTAGAGAAAATTCATTTTTTAAATCGTTCGTTAATGTTTGCAAATGTCAAAAGGCTAGGCTTTCCTGAGACAAATAAAAAAAACATCCAACTACCTGGCTCCTACGTCCTAGCTGTGCTTTCGCGAATGCCCTCCTCTCCCAAGGATGTCCTTCACCGGATTATCCACCAAAGCGAACGGCAAGCGGACATGAATTATGCGCATTTACTTCCCATCGAGTCTGTTTGATCTCGACACGCCGGCGAAGCAACATCTTTTTCCAGCTCCTATTTCTACTCCTGCCGAAGTCCTGCTGAAGTCCGGGCAAAGCCCTTTCCCCAGCTCATCCCTTTCCCATGTTACTTCGCTGTGCGTGTTTGCATTCGACTCGTCCTGGCACAATCAAGGAAGGATTTGCAGGAACAAGTCAAGGTTTTTTAATATATTTACATGAAAAAATTATCCTTGGAAAATTTATTTTTATATTTTTATATATTATTATATTTATTTATTTTATTTCATGACAAAAAAATAATCTAGAAAATATTCTTTAGAACAACACCTTTGACACACTATGTTTTTAGTATACAACAACTTTAATTATTTGGTTAAATATAAAAAAAAGGAATGTAATTAAGTATAGTAATATAATACACTTAATATTATAATTAATTTTTAAGTATTTCAAAAGACTCACTTGTTAAAGCTACTGCGTCTTAAATTTACATTTAAATTTTACTTAGTGTTACCATATGGAGAGCTATAGAAAACTATTTTTAATTTATTATAAAAACTTAAATAAATGTAATAATGAATAAACATAAATTCTATTTTCTTTTCCTAACTAAGTTAGAATCCATGAAGTAAATGGTGTTTATACTAAAGTGTGTTTGATTAAATCATTAAATATAATAAAAAAAACTTGTATTAATATTTTCTTGTTTTTTTACGGATAACCTGGAATAAAACTTATTGGGAATTAAGATTACTTTATTATTGATTCCCATAAAATATTTATAGTTTTTTCTATTCATTTAAATACTAATACCAGGTTCGGATTAAAAAGTGTTTATACTAAAGTGTGTTTAATTAAATCATTAAATATAATAAAAAAAAGTTGTATAAATACTTTCTTGTTTGTTTTTACAGATAACCTGGAATAAAACTTATTGGGAATTAAGATTACTTTATTATTGATTCCCTTAAAATATTTATATTTAATTCTTTTCATTTAAATACTAATCAATAACTAATTAAAAAAGGAAAAGGATCATTTGATTAAAAAATTAATTAGCTTTTTGGTTTTCAAAGCAAACATGAAATATTTATTATAAAAATTCCTATTTTAATTTATTTCTATTTCACTAAATGAAATGAATAGTTTAGAATTCGTGCTAAAATAAACAAAAAAATAAATATGTAACTTAACCAAACTAAAAATTTGAAACAACCAAAATGTTGTAATAATATGTATGGCTTTGCGGGATTTTCCATGCCAGTCCTATGTAAATCTAAAACTTGGTAACTTGGGGTATCAATTTTAAAGGAGAAATGTATTCTGGGAAACCCCAGAAATTTTCCCTTGGGTGTGTATCCTTAATCCATTTAATTCAACCAAGCGACCATGCCAGCTGCGAGTGTGCGAGTGTGCGCGCCTTTGGTATTATCAACTCATAAATATTTATTGAATTTTAAGAAATTTTCAAAAATGGCTACACCAGTAGCCATACACACACACACACACAGAAATACACATATGGAGAATCGCTATGACGAAAAACAGAAGGAGTAGCAGGACGACTCAATCTGCGAGGCCAACCGATGACTTGTTGTCCTGCCAACGTATCCTGTCATCGATTTCGATTTCGATTTCGATTGCCTTGCATTCGCTTCCATGAGTTCCTTGGAGAAACATCCACTAGCCAGGACCACCGCAACCACCCACTGACCAGGCTGCAGGACTCTCGTCCTTTTGCATTCTCTTATTTGGATTATAATTTTTTCCCATTTCACATGTGAGCGCATTCCTCCTTGGTGGTCGGTGGTCGGTGGTCACTTGTCAATTTCCATTTTTATTTCATCAGGGAAAGAGATAGAGCGAGATAGAGAGGGAGGGCCAGGGTAAGACGGGCGAAACAAATAGAAAGGGACGGGGTTGAGGATAGACAAGGTCATCGATTGGATTTATTGGAAATCAAATTTAAATTAAAGTAGCCATCAAAATCTTGGGTATTTATAGGAAAATGAATTTGAAACTGCTGGAGGATTTGGAAATTATTTATAAATATACATTTAATCCTTCTGGCCAATTTCCAGTAGCAGGATATAATTCTGTTTTCGAATTCCTTGACTCGATTTGGTCCGAAAACTGGAAACCATTTGGCAGGACCCATGGTAAATGCAATTTTGAGGCCCTGCATCTGGATAGCTCTCGTCCCTTGGCTCCAGGACACCTTTGACCCGGTTCCTGGCACCCCTTATCCTGCACCCCTTCTGCCCGGGGTACCGGGGGTCAACCCCCCCCTTTTCGTACCAGAAATCGAGAGAGTTTCCTGGGAAAGCTGGGAAGCTTTTCCAATTTTAATCGCATCAAATAGTCACTTAAGCGGCAACTTCCTCCCTCCCCCGATCGCCTAGTCCTGGTCCACTGGGACCGCCCACTTTTCATCGAGTGGGCGAGGGAGCTGCTCACTCGGATGTTTTCCAATCAAATTCTCCATGAAAACTGAATAAAGTTCACCTGCCCCGCCCCTGACTTTTAATCAAATATTGAAAATTCCAATTTCCATTCAAATGATTTTTTTTAAGTTTTTCCACTCGAGCTAGCAGTTTTTCTAAGTTTTTTACTTACACGATTCTTTTAAAACTTGTACTTACATTTTTATTATAATTTCTTAAAGCTTTTTTAAGGCTAACTTAATAAAAATAAATGCTTAAAATAACACATTAAATTATTTTTCAAATAAAAATAGATCTTTATTATTATATTTATTTATTTATATATTTTGATCCTCAATATATCTTTTTTTAAGTCATTCTTTTTGAATATTATTTAGATAAAGCTTGGGAGAATGATTGATTTTTACCAAAACTTCCAAAGATTTAAACTTATTTGTATTTTTTTTTTAATTTTTCAAAAGAATATGGCATTTATTAGAGGCTTTGTTCTTTTTAAAATTAAATATGTTAATTAATATATTGAAACAAGAATCAAAAATAGTTTTGTTTAACTTTAATATTTTTAGTTAACACTATAATTTATAATGAGCTCTTAGGTTTAGCTTTTTTTATTGGGACTCTTTTAGAAATTTGCTAAATATTCTTTATAAATAAATATTTCTTCATAAAATTCTGAAATGTCTGGCTACATTTTTGTGTAATTTCCGATCCGATCCGATCCGAGCTGAGCTGGAATGCAAAATTAGCCTGAGCCTGTTGGGCGTGGCAAGGTGAGGGGGCTTTTATCCAGGGGGCGGGGTGGAAGGGTAGGTACTGGGAGGTCCTGGGAGGACAGTCGGATGGCAGTTGGAAAATCGCTTCGTGTTCGAATCTTATTAGTGGTTTATAATTACAATTGTATACAGACCAATTACGTTTGGAGATGAACTGAAGCGCAGGATTGGAGGGGGGCGGTGGCACAGGTGTACGTGTGTGTGGGTGTGGGTGGTAGGTGGTGTGTTGTGGGTGGCTAATTAACCACCATCACAACGGCCCGTTAAGTGCACTGCACGTGTGTGTGTGTAAATTCGAAGCTCAAGTATCAGGATAATGATGTTCATTTCGTAAGCAAATGTCATAACAGGACACAACCCACACATAGGCACTGATATTTATGCATATGTATTTGTGCAGACCAGAAGACAAAGACCCTATTTGACCACCACCCCCCTCCATTCAGCTCTTACCCATCTCTTAGCCTGGCCAAGTGTGCTTTGTAATTGAATCCACGTCTGAAATCTGTCTGTGGTCGATAATTTCATTTCGGTAACCATTTTGAATACAAATTTATCGCCGAGCACACACCCGTGACACGTTCCCCGAAAACCGCAAAACGATATCCTGATATCCAGGCTCTGAGACTAGGAACCCCAGGGGGACAGCCAGTCTTGGAATACTTTCCAGGCTAGCCCGACTGTTCGACTCTTCAGACTTCGGGCTTTATTAATTGGAATTGTTGGCTGCAGCTTCTTTGTTTCCATTAATCGATAGTGCGGTTAAATATGGTAGGCTATATATTACAGATATAAGCTTTATATCTTAGCTTATTTACATGAAATGAAGATAAATACGTTTGGATATTATGAAAAGTTATAAGCCATTTAAAAACAACATTTTCTTTACCGAGGTATAAGGCTATTACACATTTTTCGTCAAAATGTAAGGAACAAACATAAATTATCGATAAATTATCAAATTTGTATTCACACCCAGTACTTGCGGGTAAAGGTTGAAGTTTGATTCGTTTAAAGCTTTCTACAAATAGTTATTAAATGCTACATTTTTTAAATATAAATTATATTAAATATATTATAAAGTAAACCCAGAATCGATTAAGAAATTCTATATTTTTCATTTAAAAATTGATAATTTAGTCTTATAAATATCATTAAAAGTAACGAAGAATTATACAATATATTTTTTATCCTAAATATTATTTATTTATATTCTATATACTCTTTATTTTGTAAATAATAATAAAAAAAATCCTCTAAAAAACAGACTAAGAACCTACCTATAATATCTTTTTCTGTGAAACTTATGTAGAAAATCTTATAATAGAACTTTAATATAATTATAAAAGAATTTATTGTAAATTAGAAAAAAAAATGTAATACTTCAGCTATTATTATTATGAGAGATCAAGCCAATTGGCTTATTTATTTTATTTAAATTGAAATAAAAACAATAAGAAAGCGTTTTCTCTAAATACCTGAAAGGGAATCTCTTGTTTCACATTCAGAATTAAAATTTAAAAAAAATGAAAAACTATCAAATTAATTATCAATTTTCATTAAAAAAAAGATCTATTTCCATCAGAAAGTCTCAAATTTTCATAAGAAAGGGCAACAATAAATCCTATCAAAGGACTCCGAAAAAGAAAGATATTTCAGAAGCCATAAAGTTAACCATAAAGTTAACAAAAACGCGATAAGAGCCTGGAAAGAGTGTCCTTAAGAGCAAAATATGTTGCAAAGGATACAAAAGGGAGCCAAAAAGAGAAACGTTTGATTAAATTTATTGTAGGCTGACACGATACTGACGTTAATCAAAAGTCGTTTTGATTTATGAAAAGTAACTCTTATATCGAAGGGATTGTGTCCTGGCTAAAGGAAAATCTGCCGTTTTTTAGGAAAAACACTTAGACAAAATCTATGAGTCCCAGTTTTATAATTTAAACCTAAATAAATAGAATTTTATTTTTATAATTAAAAAAATACTTAAAATATAAATTAAATGTTAAATTTTATGGCTTAACTGTTATACGAAATTTAAGAGAAATTCGCAGCTCTCTTAAAAGTTTTTTGGTGCTCTTTGAGTACCGCTATCACTCACATTCTGTTATCCTGGCGCTCTCTTTTGGCTTTAGATTCTCTCTGACCTGTTATCCTGGCCGAGGTCCTGTTAGCAGTTACATAACCATTAAGGGAAACCACTCGAACCGAAATTTCTGAGGCGAGAGAGCGCCAAAGGATAAACAATTATGGCCCAAAAAGGCGGAAGCGACTTTACTTTGATTGAAACAAAAAGGCCGCAAAAACGTTTTACAATTTCGGGAAAAAACATGCATTTATAATAGTTTTTTATAAATATTTAAAAATTCGATTCAATTAGCTTTGAAAAATATTTATTAGAAAATAAGATAAAAGAAAATTAGGGATACAAATTGATTTCCCAGAGCAAAACTTGTTGAATATTTTTGCCAGCATATCCTGGCAAGCAAATTTTCGCCTGGAAATTCAATATCTTCAGGACACACCGTGGGTATGGGTGTGTGTTTGTGGGGTATGTGTGTGCTTGGGGTGTATGTGGGGAGTGTGTGGGGTGTCTTTCGGGTGTGTGTGGGGTGTGTGATGTGGTGTGAGTGTTTGTGCCTGCCTGAGCGCCTAAAAAGCAGACATAATTAGTTTATGCCAAGATTTTTGCGTCTTGAGCGACGCAACACTTGGCAACGCCATCTCGCCCGGAAAAAAGCACACCAGGCTGGGGCCAAAGGACGAGGAGGCGCCAGAACGAGGACAAGAACGAGAACCAGGACCTAAAACAGGAACAGCAGCAGCAAGGCCATCTCATTTTCCCCAACTAAATGAGTTAAAAGTTATTAAAGTCCTGGGAATGCAACATATCCGAGTAATATTTTGCATCAAATAAGGAAAACTCTTGTGAAAAAAAAAACAGAAAACTTTATATGCGAAATCAGGAGAAAGGCTAAGAAATACTTTTATATATTTAAAATATATCCAAAGCTAGAACTCTAACTTAATAAATATTATTTTTTTGAAAATTATATTCTGGAAATGTATAAAAATTTAACAATTTAACATTTTTAAAAAGTACTTTTAAGAAGTATACCATATATAAGACTTATGAATCAATCAAATACAGAATCAAGAATTCGAAAGATTTATTCGAATTTCATTATTTTTACAAAAGTATTTCAATAATTTTTTAAATTTATTATATTTTGATATATTGAAAATATTGATAGCCAAAATAACGAAAAGTCAAATAAATTACTAAACCTATAAATCAAAGATAATTTTATTTTACATTTATGCATTCTTTTAAAATTTTCTTAAGAAACTTTTGCGCAACTTGTATAGATTTTTAAATAAAAAACTAGGAAATGCAGTTTCTAGGGATTGTTTATTAAGAAATTCTGGAATATTTTTATTTTATATTTTAGTCAATAAATGACTTTTCAAATCAATATAATTCACTAATTTAGTTTAGTAACAGACGACAACAAATTTAGTAACAGCTTATCAAGAAAATGTAAATAATTATAAATATTGTATATATAAAATTCCAAAAAAATTATATTACTCAGAAATAGTATTTAATTTTATTTATTTTAGAACTCACTATAATTTAAGCTTTCGCCAAACACATGAATTTTAAAACCTCCACCACTTATTTATTATTGGATAAAAAAGCTTTTAAAATTGAGAAAAAAAATAAAATTCAGATTAACCTTTATAATATTATTAAGATTTTTATGCATTTTTTTATTGGCGGAACAAATTCTATTTTTTGGTTTGTTTTTTTTCTGTTGCTTTGGGATTTGTGTTGTTTATTTATCTGGGAATGTTTTGCGGGTATCGCTGGAAATTGTTGCTCCTCGAGAAGCCCAGAAGCATCCTCCGGCCCCGAGTCCTGGCTCTTTGTTTGTGTAGGTTGAAAAATCAAAATTTTACACTCGGCTACACATTTCCAAAGGCTGCCGAAAGTTATGACTAGAAAATGGGGCTGTCGAAGGGGCGACAGGGACTACTTAGGCCACACATGCAAAAGTAACCCAGACACTGAGAAAAATTCAACTTTAAATAGATGTTTTTACGGGAAATTACAGGGAAATAAGTTCAAAACTTTAGATGTTTTTTGAAAGAAACCCTGGACATTTTGTTCATATTTTTAAATATAGTTTTTTGCAGTGTATCTTTCGGCATTTGGTTATGTTTGTGTGTGTGTGCTTAAGTGCGTGTTTATGGCGCCATAAAACAGACCCTAACAGGCTCACACACACAAAAGCCCAGGGGGTGGCACTGGCATGGATTGGGCGGTGGGTGGAGGCTGGCTAAGGGGAGGTCCTGTGGCTGGCGGAGGCTGGAGAACATAGACATAAAGCAATCGCGTTGACTGCTGCTGTTGCATGTTTCCAGAGCCAAATGAAGCAGCCAAAGCGAGACCCAAAAAAAAATACAAAAAACAAAACCCAGACCCAGACGGAGGCCAAGGAATCATTACACTGTAACAAAAAGTGCATACTTACAAGAGCAGCAGACATTTAGCATTTAAAACCCTTGAAACCTTAAGGAGGTTGAGAACTTTTTAGGTATTTAAGAGAAATATTAATCTTAAAAATTACCATATACATCTAACCTTACAAATTATTTAATCATTAAAGAATTTACTTTCCATGAACACTATTTTTGTCATTAGATTAATTGTCCAAAAGTAGCATTATTCACTGTTAATATTTCCTTTAATGAATGTGTAAAAAATTTAACAAATAAAACAAATGACAAAAATTTTCCCATTTTTTATAGCATACTTATGGACTGCAAAAAAAGAAGTTTTAAACCGTTTAGTTAAAAAAAGGAATTTATTTCCCAACTTGAAGCTTGAAGGAACTAAAAATACCTGAAATTATTATTTCAATCTCTATTTTTTTAACCATTAAAAATATTCTATCAAGAAGTTACCAACTTGTTGATTATTCATTAATTTTTATTGCCCAAGATAAAGAGTTTTTATTACTCCAAAATTTGTGAAGCTAATTATCCATTTCGAAACATTTTGATTCTAATAGTCCTTCCAATATCCTTTTATAGCCAAAAAAAAAACCGTTTTACCTAACTATATTAGAGATTTAAAACCTCCAAAAACATTAAAAAGACACTTTGAGGCAAATAAAAAGCATAAAACAAAATAAATGAAACTTTTTAGTTCCGTGCATTCAAGCCAGACGGATTCCTGGCCAAAAAGAGCAAGTAAAGAGGGGGAGGGAGTAGGCAGATGCAAAAAGAAAGGCCAAAGAAAGAGAGAGGCAGAGCGTGGTAGACAGAGCCAGAGACAGTCAGCCAGCATCTTTCCGCTTGTCTGCGGCGCATTTATGACTTTCCCACTGGAGGCGCTTGGAATGCATGGCGCAGGATATCACAGGATGGGATAGGATTGGATGGGATAGGACGGCATGGCATAGCCTGCATATAGGCGCACCGACATGTGTCTTATCACAGACACACAGACACTGACACACCCACACACCCATACACCCATACAAGCACTTATACACTCACATGGCTGGCTGCTGTCAAATGCCATACTAAACCGATAATCCAATCATAAGTTATAGTCAAATGAGTTTGCTCTTCAATAAATTTTCGCCTCTTTTTCGCCTCCCCCCTGATGTCTTCATGGCCAACGGAAGAAAATGAGTTTCCCCCAAAAGATAGGGGCGTGGCAGGAGGGCTACACGTTTTTTGGTCGTTTTTCGGGGCTTGAGGTGAGTCCTTGAACTGGAAAGATTTTCCAAAGTTGTTTAATCTTTATCGGGCTTAGGGAGTACCTTTGGAGCGTGAAATATCACATAGTTTCTACGTATTTTGGTTTTATCTCAATTTTTTAGCTTTAATTACATTTTGTTGCTAAACAAATATTTCTAAGAGTAATAAATCGTTAACGGAAGAATTTTCAATTACCGGGTATCATTACCTTTTATCCGTTTTGGTTTCGATTCCACATTTCCAGCTTAAAAAAACCTATTTCAATAAAAATAGGAAGTATTTCCTATATTAATAAATCTCTAAAAAAATATTTCTCAAATACCGGTTATCATATAGGTTTTATGAAGTTTCTTTGGCTTTGATATTATTTGCTGGAATTACATTTTCTGCAATAAAAATAGAAGATCACCTTTTTTTTACAAAAAACCAAAACCCCGAGTTTTGTTTTTCTAAAAATTATATCATTCTTGAACTTATTAAAAAATGTAAAAACCCCTGAAATGTAGCCTCTGTCTATTTTGATAAAAAAGAACACGAAAGCGACTGCCTGTTGCCAAAAATACTTTGTCTCGAACATCATTTGAGACGTTTCCACACGAAGGCAAAATCCAATTAGTGACCCCCAGACCCCAGAGCCGAGAAGATTTTTATTTTCGGGCAAAAGGTGAATGCCCTGCCGGAGGCTGAAAATCAGAAAATCAGGGGAAAAGGTCTTTGGAGTGCCAGTGTCAGATCCCATAAACGATTAAAAACCAGTGGCCCCCATTACATCCAATTAGCCAAGTCAATATGATTTTCGAAGAGGCTGCTAGTAGGAAGTCTGGGGAAAATATTCCAGACATCAAACAGACGAAAAATTCCATCTTCTCGAAAAGAGATTATAAGTTATCTTATCAAAGATAAGTTGGTATTATCGCATACAGAATGTTGACAAAGATAACTTTTCGGTTTTCGGTAGTTTGTTCAGATAGTAAGATGTCAGAAAAGCTAATCTGAGTTTGGAATTTGAGTTTTGCAATAAATCTCGGCCATTCAATGCAATATTTTGTATAGCTGACCCTTTTTTGTTCGTTCTTATTGAAAATGTAATAAGCCATATGCCGTGGATTGGTGCCTTTGTTATTGCCATTGACAACGATGTCCTGGCCCCCTTTTATGCTTATTTGCAACAGTATTAGAGGGCCGAAGTAGCGTCCAAATAGGAGCAACAGGACGACTCAATGGGCAAAGCACGACTACTTTTTGCCACACGCATTCCTCGCCCAATTCTCTTCAGTTCTTTCATTTGCCGGCTGTGTCACATTTTTGGCCTCGCTGACAGGGTGCAGTGAAAAAAAAATAGTAGTAGTTATTCAATTTTATTTTTATCAGCCCGGAGAATCTTAATTAGAAGAACAGCAAGAAAATAAACCTAAAAGATGACTAGTAGAGCTTATTTTTTGATGACCGAAGCAAAAGCATTAGTACCGGGTATTATATAGCCTAAAAATTTAAGTTGAAAGCAACTTTTTTTTAAATTTTCTTTCTTATAAAGAAAAGGCCCCAAACATTATACAAATGTAAATAAACACAATTAACATATTAAATTCCTTTGGAACAAAAGAGGTAAGAAAATATTACCCCAAATATAATTCATTTGTAACAAGTCGCAAGATTCCTCCTCAAATATCTGATTAAGAATTTTTATTTTATTTTCTATATTTAATGATTTCAAAATAAACTATATGATATGATTTTTTATAACTTAAATCCAGCTTCCCCGAGAAATCACATAGAAATATTATAGATAATGGGATAAGTACCGGTTATTATTATTTTTTAGTTGTATTCCCTTTCTTTCCTAAACAAAAATATTTGAAATGGATACATTTATTTGATATTTATTTATAAACTTTAATTAAATAAAAAAGAAGCATATATAACAACTAAAAGAGAGAAAATAACTTTATTTCTTCGATTAATCTTCCATATTATCGCAAGTACGATAATTTCTGGAAAAATATTCATATTTCATTAATTTTAAATTTAATTTAAGAATTTCCAATTTATAAAAAATATTGAATTTAAACAGTTTTCCAAATTTTGTTTCTAAATATTCTTGAAGTTTCTTTTTAATTTTAATAAAATTGTTTTTTTTTTGCCTAAACCTTTCTCCTAATTTTTCTCTCTGGGTAGAAAACGTTTATGATATCCTGCAATTGTTCCTTTTCCACGGCAATGGTGTGTGTGTGTGTGTGGGTGACTGTGGGTGAGTGTTTGAGTGTGCGTGCGTGTCCTGTTCTTTTGTTACAACAATTTTTGCGCAATTTCTTTTGTGTTTTCTGCAGCCGCCGCCAACGCTTCCATTTTCCATTGCCGCTGTCATAACTGTCGCTCCACCAACGAGACCCCGACAGGAGCAACACCAACACAGGACGAACACAGGAGCAGAACAGGACCAGAACAGGAGCAACAGCAACATTGCTGCTGAGCACATGCAATTAGTGCCAAATGTTTCCATATTTTTGCACTGGGATCGGCGGGAGAAAGAGGCCCACGGGTCGAGGGACGGCGGAGCAGGTGGAGCAGCAATGCTGACCACAGCATTCAACAGCAGGAGCAGTCAGGACCTGCAGGAGCAGTCAGGACCTGCAGAAGCAGGAGCAGGACGGGCGGCGACCAAAAGAGCAGCAGCCACTGGACCAAACATCGCCAGGATAATGGGGATGGTGTACGGGTCTGTGGCAGAAGGTCCTGGGAACTGGGAAATTGGAAGGACCAACAAAAAATGAGCAACATTTTCCCCGTTTCATTGTTGCCATTTTTACAAACACAGACACACACACTCGAACACACATTCACACACTCACTACACTCATATTCAGTAAAAGAGCAAGAATTCGAGAAATTATGAATGGGAATCCGCGAGTTTCGAATACACTACGAATATTCGAATCAAAGTGAAGGGAAATTAAGGGAAAGTTTTTATAAATATAAATGTTGTTCAGATTTTGTTAAAATTTAAGTAAATATAAAATATAGGAATTTTTTATTTAATTTCGATGTTTAGTTTAAAAAAGAAAGCTTTTTCTTCTTTACGTTTAAAATATTAATTTTAAGTTCGGGATGGAATAGAAATATAGCATAGAATTATAATTTAATTTTGTAATTTAATTTGTAGGCCAATCATTTTACTATAAATTTTAAAAAATATACATAAATCCACATATGAATTAGATATATATTTTTTTATTCAACTTTCTAAAACTTTAATTCTGTTACAGGAACTTTAACACTAAAATCAAAATTAAAGCGTCATATAACTAATTAAAGTAAAAAGCAATAAAAAATTAAATATGAAACCATTTAAAAATTGTGAATATGAAAAATATTTCGAACTTGTTAACTTTTTGTTATTTTATTGGGCTTAGTTGTAGAAATATTTTGGATTTTGCCGATCTTTAGGCGAACCGAATCCAGGCGAACCCGTATTTATGGAAGTGTATTTGGCAAAGTCAAAATATTCAATGCCTTGCCATGTCCTGAGCATGTCCGGCCAAAAAGGACGAAGTGGCAGCAAAGTGCCAGAGAACGGTGGGTGGAGGGGGGGGGGGGGGTGGGTTAGGGGGGTAAGTGGTAAGTGGGCTAAAAGGAGCGGAAGGAGTGAAAGGACTGACTGTGTAAACGGCCGTAACATTTTCCACATATCCCATTGACCGCACCCCGCCCTGGCCAGCATCCTGGCCCGCCCCTTGCCGAGTCTTCTTCTTGTACTTCTTTTGTTGCTGCCACTCTGAGGGGGTTCCCCTTCCTATACACCACCCTCTATATATATATATGTGTGTGTTTCTGTGTATGGTTAATTATACATTTTGCATATGTATGCCGTTGAGCCGAAATTGTCGCATATGTTTGTGTGTGCGTGGGTGTGTGTGTGTGTGTGTGGGTGTGTGTGTGTTGTTCTCCACATATCCAATTTCCACACCACCCCCGCTCCATGGACCAACCACCTCCGCGACAACCCCACCACCCTGACCTTTGTTAACAAAAAGCGTTCGAACATTTTTTGGCGCCCATTGTCATCTGTCCTACACCTGCGTCCAAGAAAATAGTAAGCAACCCGGAGTTTGAAGAGAGACTACGAATTACAATTCAACTTATCCAACAATCTTGAACAACAATAATAAAACAAATAATAACAAATATAAAATCATGGAAGTTTCTATAAGTTTTTATAAAATAAATACTATATATGTTATTTTACAATCTCTATTATGTAATATTTAAATTGTAAATTTTAGGAAAGATTGAATATTATGAGATGAAATGAATATACGTTTTTCCAAGTAATTGATTTTTTTTACCTATAATCTTGGCAAAAGCTGTCCTGCGAGAGCTCTTAATAATATTTCGACTATTTTTAGGCGGCAGGAAGTCCTTTGAATGCGAGGCCATTGGAAAGGAGGCGGAGGCGGAAGGGCTGGCAAGATAACCGAAATGTGAACAATCAAGTGTCAAATTGTTAAAGGTCCTGAACCGAAGGGGAGGCATCAACCCGCACATGCCCCGCTGCCCCGCCATATATAGTAGAATATATATTTTTGATGGCATCCGAGTTTATTCTTTTGGAACAACGAGAATGTAAAGTTTAAAGAGTTGCACAGAATTCGGGATGGTCCTGGAAATAGAAGTTTGAATCAATTGAGTGACTAGTAGAGGGTAGAGGATGGAGGATACACAAGTCTGACTACTCCGGAGTTTATTATTATTGGCCTTTTGTTTCCCGGAGATCGGGGCAAGTCATTATTTATGATGCCGGGCATTCCATCAATTTGTTTGTTTTGTCACGCTCTGGTCTGTTGGCTTATTAGGCGGCATCATCGCCAGCTAACCCATCCTCCAGGATGCGCAGGATGCGGAGGACGCGCAGGATGCAGCACGAAGGCTGCAGGATTCAGGATGCTGGAAACACATCCCTTCATTCCGGCATGCCGTTCCTCTCCTCTCGTTGCAGCGATTTTCAACGTTTAGTCTGTTGCATCATTTATCATGTGAAATGCGCCAGACACAAAAGGAGCAGTAAAATCCTGGCCAAGGACCTCCACGATGAGCCAATCAAGGCCAGGGTACAGAGGGGGCAGGGTGCTGGGCGGGACAGGAAAGCAACACCTCAGTCCTGTGTTTTTCCTGCAAGAGCCTGCAAGAACGGCGCCAGCTGCACTGCCATTGCATTCTGTCCATTCCGTCCCTCCGTCCTGGCATCGTCCTGGTCGTCCTGGAATGGTCAAAACCAGATCCTGGCCCCTGGCTATAACCAGAAACAGAGCCAAAGCCATAAAAACAAGTGCAAATGCAATTTGAAAACAAGAAAGAATTTACCAAAATTCCAAAGCGCCTACAAAATACTTCATAATTATAAATCCAAATATTTACTAAATATTTAGGAACTACTCGTTATAGTTTTTTTTTTAACAATATCTAAAAATATTTTTAAATAATCTATCAAAGCTATAATTTCCAAATCAATAAATCGTTACATTTTTTTTTATTTAACTTAAAAGATTAAATACATTTACAAACATATTTTTTAATTCATGTTTTTTAATAATTATTTATTTTAATACAATAATAAATTTCATTATTTTTTTGTTACAAAAAAAAACAGAAAATTTAAATAAATAATAGATTCCATCTCTAGTTAAAAACTTCAGATATTTTGTAACTTCCAAAGCATTTTTAATTATTTGAAAAACTAAAAAATTTAGCATTCACTTAAAATTTAAATATATTAGTCAATTAAATAATTTCAAATTCTACATTAAATTATATGGAAAAATATATTTAGAGTTATTTTTCAAAACAAAAAAGTATATATTTTGTAATGTTTATTTTTAATCGTTTTTATTTATCTTCTTTGTTTATCAGTTTCAAAATAACCAAAAATCTTACGTAATCTCCTGAAAATGATCTCCTAAAAATTATTAATTAAACTGTAATTTATGACTTATAAATATTTTGAAAATTTATTTTCTTCCCCGGCGGCAGGACTTACCAGAAATTCGTAGATACCTCTTCCGTAGGGCAAGGATGTGTCGGGGCAGGATGTGTCGATCCAGGGATGAGGGATTGGTGGACTGGCTAACGGTATTTGGTAATTAATAGGCCATATAATGATAAACGATACGAGAGTGTATGGGTGTGGGTGAGCCCATATCTGGACTCCGAGCCCAGGCAGACTTTCTATGATTTAAATATGGCGCATGAAATGCAATAAACAAATAAATTAATTGAGCCTGCCCGGGGGCGGGGGCAGGGGCAGGGGCGGTGTCCGAGTGGCAGGACCTAATAGAAAGAAATATGAAGTGATAGAAATGCCTTTTTTCCCCCGAACCCCTTGGTCTGTGCCCCTGACCTGACCCCTGACCTGACCCACAGAGCCACCCGCAGCCGAACTTCTTTCGTTTTTGTGGCCCACCCGCATATCCATATCCATTGAGCTAAACAAATTTAATTGAACTTGCCGCAAATGCATTGACCGCAGGGGCGTGGAGGAGGGGCTGCTATATCAGACTATTATCAGAGGCATGGAGGGATGCACTGGGAAAAAATTCTGATCTCTCGGCAGTTTATTGAAATTTTTGCGAGGAGACTTTTTAAAGCGATTAAAGCTTTAAATATAAAATTACTTATAAGGCTTTGTATTAATTTTCAAATATTTACAAAAAAAAGGTATTTAATTTGACAAATATAGTGTTTTTGAAATAGTTTTAAACTCTTATTGTAAAAATCAATAATATCAATATGCTTTTAAATATAATTAATACCTTAAATAAAATTTTTTTTTCTTAGAGACATGATCTATGGCTTCTTTAGGGTTTTATTGTTTAAATTTATTAAGTAATTAAGGAATATTGTTTAAATATTATTTTCAATATATTTTAGCTCATTAAATTAATAATAAATTTACTTAAAAATACAACTTTAGTTATTGAAAAGATTGACTTATTTTAAAGATATAAAGGAAAGGCGTGGAACTGCTTTACAAATGAAAACGGAAAAAGGTTGAAAGGTTTTTGTTTCAGTGCCTCACCAGAGAGAAGGGTGGAGTGGTGGCAAAGAGGGGGTGGCCAGTGAAAAGTGGCAAGTGGCAAGAGGAAAGTGGCAAGTGCATATGCATTTGAATGAAAGGAGGCACTTTTTATGGCATAGATACATGTGTGTTCCAGGCTCATGGTTATTTTCAACTGCAGCTGTTGCGAAAATATTTATTTGTATTTCGTTGCATGTTGTCCGGTGGTACGTGCCACATGTGCAAGTCAAATCTGAACCAGAAAGGGAATGGGTTGGGAGTGGGGCAGGAATAGCTGCAGATACACAGATACACAGATACACGGATACAGAGCAACAGATACAGAGACAGGGATACAAAGGGTAAGAGATAAATAAATCATTAGAAAATAAATAAAGCAGGCAAATAAAATGAAAAGAGCCTTTGATCCTGCGGCAGGAGCCTAGCCTAGCCTAGCCTAGCCGAGTGTCCTGCCTGTCTTGGCCGATTGCCCGAGATAATTATTTTCCATTTGCATTAATGCACCGATTGTGTTGCCGTCTTTGAGGAATCCGCATTTAAATAATTAAAGATTTCGATTCTAGAACAAAACAAGATAAATACCATATTTCTATTCAATTTTAATCCAAATCCGATACAAAGCGGAAACTAAAATATTAATTTGTATTTTCAGTTGAAACTTTCTCTCTCCAAAGAGTTATTAAATTGCACTTAATTCTCCCCCCTATTTTTTCACAGCTGCACTTAATGTCTTCACCCCCTTTGCGTTAGTCATCACTTTCTGGATCAGGACTTCCAGGACTTTCAGGATTTCAGAATTTTACGATGCGTTCGATGCCTTTTGCCCGTCATTGCCCGTCGTAAAGGCAATTTTAATTGGAATTATGATTAAATATAAACGAAAAATAATGTCAACTTTCGAGCTAACTTAATAGTGTTTCCCATATAAACAATCATCCCCCACACTCACCCCCACACACTCCTGCCACACACATTCTGGCGGTTTAAGCCAATTTTTATGACCTCCAAAGCCAAAAATGAAAACCACAGCGAAAGCCAAAGCCAAAACCAAAGCCAATCCGAATCCCAGAAAAGGCCAAGAAGGCGTTTCAATGTGCTTACCAAATGTTGCTTCAAGTATGCACTGCGAAAATATATTTACTCTAAACTTAAAATATATTAGCTAAACATAACAAATATTTAAAAAGGAAAGTCAAAGCAACAAAAATACAATATTTGTTAGAAAAAAGTTTCTTTTTGCTTTCAGCATACGAATTTCTATTTCAAAAAGTATTATTTAACAATGGTACATTAATTTTTATAACTTTAAAGATTAATAACAATTCCAACTAACTATAATCAATTGTTCCTAAAAAAAATCTATCATAATCATTTCATTAATCATTAATCATTTATTGCTTTTGTAAATATCCAAATAAATCATTAAATAATAAGATTTTTAAAACATTTTATAAGAAATATTATATACAAAATGTATCTTTGTAGCTTTAGAATGTTATTGAATATAGGTAGTAGTCTCTTAAACATCTTACAGTTTCTAAAGAAAAACTTTGTTTGAAAAATTAATCCATAAATATAGTAAAACTTCCAATCATTATTAAATTACAATTAAAAATTTACAAATTTTAAATTACAAGGAAAATTTTGTATTTTAAAAATAATACTGTATAGATTCTTGCTAAATTAAATTGAAAGGAATAATTTTCAAAGTGCAGAGTTGTTGGTGTTAGAATGGATTTTATGGAGTTTTTACCCCGGATCGCCCATAAACGCCGAGTCCTTTGGTCCTTCGTGTGCGACTGTGTCAGTGTGAATGTGTGTCAGTGTGAGTGTGGCCTTAATGTATGCTTTTAATTAATAAGTGTGCGTCTGTTTATTGTTGCATCCACCATCCACCATCCAGCGGTGCCGCCTCGTCCTTCCAGCAACCTCGCGCTCGTCCCTCCCCTGCACTTCGTCCTTTTTCAGCAGGATGGCACAACACAGTTTTAGAGCAAACATGGCTGGCTATAAATGTGAGATCCCCGCTTCCCCACCCGCGTCCGGGTCTGTCAATAAGCCCATCAAGTGCTTTCTGTAAATTAATTTCATGCTCATCACGGATGTTGTTATTGGCTTTTAATGCGTCCTGCCCGCCCAAGGACTCTCCGCCCTTTCCCTTTTTTTGCTCTCATTTCGCGCCATATGCGCCCCCATAATGACGTCATCGAACATCGGGACAAATGCAAGGGAATTATATTATATATTTACAACTTATGGCTTATGGAGTCTGGAGTGCTGACTAATGGCCACAGACTCTCGACTTCCATCATTCAAAACTGTTTAAAACCTAATGGTTCAGTCTGTTTTATAATTCATAAAAATAAGAAATATTTATTAGAGGATAAAATATATTAATTATTTTTGGACCAGTTTCTAGATAAAGTCTTCTGACGAGGAGTTTTTTTATCCACAAATTTGTTCCAAAAAAGATAATTTACAAAAATAAAATAGTTCAAAACGCTTAGAAAGTGTTCCGGATTATCTAAAAAAGTAAATAGTTTGACTCAAACAGAAGTTTATTCAATAATATATTCACAAGTTCATTCAATAGTGAAATATAAAAAGAATCTAGAATTCTAAAAATATAAAAAGCAAAATGTTAAATTCCTTTCAATTCCTTTTATGTTAAAAATTGTTTGCAAAAAAAAGTTCCTAAATACAATAATATCTTATCCTTACCCTAATCAATAATTTACTTCCTAGTGCTCATAAATAAATAAAATAAAACAATTTCAAAAGTCAATAAATACTTTTAAACATAAAAAAAGCCCTTAACTAATTTATGTACAAATATTTTTGTTCTTTTACTAAAAAGCCGGGGGTTGGCTTTCCTCTTCCGATAATGATGATGATGCATCATTAGGTTGACTAATTTTAATTACGATGGCGCCTAAATTGCTGCTATCATTTTTAATAATATGCCTTGTCTGCCTCCTATCTCCCATTTCCCATCTCCCTCTCCCCCCATTCTCCGTCTCTTTCTGTGCCCATTAGACGCTCTCTTTCAGACATCTGTCTATCCTTTGCGGGTGTTAACTTTTGCAAGCGGCAGATGTTGAACAGAATCCTTGGTCCTTTTCCAATTTTCATACACTTTTTCGGTTTGGTAGTTTAGTTTTTCAGTTGCATTTTTTTGTATATTATCTGGTTAAAATTTTCATTATCATAGAACTCTACTAAATTGCTTTCTTCTTAAAGAATTTTTTAACTAAAAAACAAACGTAAAATCAAATTAAACTTCTGGAAACATTTTTTCCATATAATTCAAAAAACAATGAATTGAGTCAAGTTTTTACCAAAAATTTCTCTAAATAATATACAAATTAATTTTAGTATATATTAATATTTTATAAATAAAATATAATATCTTACTTTTAAGGTAAATATTTGAAATTATAGCTGGACGTTTTCCATAACAACATACATCCCATACAAACATACAAAAAGTATAAGAAAATATCAAATTTAAAAACCTGTGACGAATGCACTTTAGAGCTTTGTGACGAGAGCACTTTTGTGATAAAACTATATTTGAGATGGTGAGATTAATAGAAGTTATTTTCCATTTAAATTGTATATAAACTTATATTAACTTGTGGGTTAATATAGAAATTTTCCTCACAGAATTGATAAGAGAAGACTTCTGGCTCGAATGTGCATTCGTCACTGAATTTTTATTTGAATTAAAAGTTGATTTTAATAAATGCATCTTTAAGCAATTAAAAAATGGCTTGAGCTTAAAAATAAGCAAATAAAATGTTGAAATTGGATATCAATATTAATACAAGCTTATTTTTCATGCTACAGATCCCATTAATTGACCTTCTAGGGCATTCAAAACCGAGGTCCATCCTGGCTTTTTATCACCAAAGGCCTTTAGGATGGGGCAGAAGCGGAATGGCAAGGGGTATCCGGGGTGTTGCACAAAGCCAACAAATTGTGCACTCACACACTGACACTGAGAAAAAAAAGTGGGGGCAGGCAGCACTATGTCGCTATTTGAGTTATGTATGTACGAGTATGTGGAAGCGAAGAGGAAAAGGAGCAGGCACATGCCACATGCCACATGGCAGGCTCCACTCAGGTCCCCATCCCTCCGCCCCCTGAAAACTCCAACTACTTGAGCTTCATGGGCTTCGGTTTTTTTTTCCTCTCCTTTGAGGACCGTCAGTCAGTGGTACTCGCTTTCGCAACTTGCAACTTGCTACTTGCTACTTGCAACTTGCCAATGTCTGTCCTCGAGTCCTTTAGCGCCCTGCGTCCTGCGTCCTTTCGGCCCGGCTGACATCTTCTTACTCCATTTGGGCGCGCTGTCGTGTTAATTTAGCGCGAAATATTTGACAAGATGACGCGATGCCGCCACGCCCCCGACTCCCGGCCCGCGCAGCCATTTGCACTCTCCGCTGAAATGCACTGAGAGAAAAAGTAGATTTAAAAATATCGCTTTGATTCCATGTTACCTTACACACAATTATGACAAAATTCAAAAAAAATTTCAAAATATTGGAAATAAGCTATTGTGTTTTTCGTCAATTCTTTAGTATTCTTTAGTATGAAAATTTATAATTCCATTATCCATTTCTTTCCAGTGCAGACCAGAACTTGCACCGTAACGATCGAACTTCGGCCCTGTCCCTGCCCATTGACTCGGTCCCTTCGCTGGCCTTGTTCCTGCCACTCTGGATCTGTGTGGGTGCAACAGACACTCATATCGATTTATAAGATGCCACACACTCCTGACATTCGACGGTGACTCCACCACCACCCTCCACCCCACCCCCCTTAACTGGCACCATCGCCTGATGTCCTGGCATCGGTATCTGGCAGGACCCTTTTGGCAGAGCTGTGATTGAGCCGCGCGCTCACTTTAAGTGATTTGCTCTCTCCAGCTAATTCGCAGACAATTCAACCTAAAAGCCGCATCTGACTTCTGACTTCTGACTTTTGACAGCTTCAATGAGGTTCAGATCCAGCTATCCTGCTATCCTTGTATTCTGCCAACCATCCTGCAACTCCAAAGTGTATCAGCATCCATATAAAAGTCCTGGGCTTCCAGGAACTTACATCCTGAATTCGAGGATGGGTCTCAGTTACGGATTTGGGGGAGAGGAGTTTCTGCTCCAGAAGACCCTTTGCAAACTTTGTTTTGGATTTATTTCCTCTAATTCTGCAATCTATGAAAACTTTAAAAATTATGATGGAAGCACTAGTTTCGTTTCGTTCCGGAAACAGCGTAATTTTTATATAATCTCTAAAATTTTCCTTCTTACATACAACTTTTTTCTATTATTTATAAAATTCTTAAATCAAACTATATTCTTTATAATAAATTCTTATAGAAATTCCATCAAAACTTAGCCGCAATATAACAACTGAGAAGTGAAAAAATTACTTTCCAATTGAATTCGTAAATGATTTAACTTCAAAGGAGACATATGTACATGTACCTAAGGATTTTTTTGGAATTTATGAGAAGAATTTTTAAAAAAATACCTATAGACTAGATTACAACGGATGTTAAGAAAATTTATTTTAAATTATATTAATTTATTAACACTTAACAGTAGCTTTAATAAATAAAATCTTCTGTAAGTTCTTTTGTTATCATTTTAGCATAATAATATATTATTATAATATTTATTATTAAATTCTTTTATATTGAGTTCATGGTTCCGATATATTATATATAAGAACTCTATTTATTATTAAACCTTAATATCGTTATTCGAATATTTTATATGAATTTCCCTAAATTTATGGCTTAGGTATAGGAGTTTATTTTAATTAGAATTTCATTATTGGTTATATTTCCTATTCGTTACATCCTCCTATTTCTTTTAAATCTATATTAATTTAATTGCTAATAATTATAACTGCTAAATTGATAAATTTAATACAAAATATACGATATGCTAGTATGAAATGTATATTCAAAAACCTTCCTATAATATAAAATCCCAATTAAAGTTGTTTTTTTTAAACGTCTCAGGGCTAATTTGAAGTTGATAATTAAAAAATATAAAACGAATCATATTTGTGACAAATGCGTTTATTTATAAAGCCTTCATTTTAGGAGGAAAGATTCTGAAAACCGAAATCAACCGCATAATCATGGGCCATCATCATTATTGTCATCTCAGTTCTCGAATCTGGAGGTGCCCGTGTTGTCTCGTCTGGCAAGGATCTAAGGGGCTGGAGCCGGGAAAAAGGACCCAAAAGGACCCGAAACCACCCAGCAGCACCACCAGACAGAGTCATTTATAAAATTTCCACCAGAACGTGTTAAATGGCGTCAATATTAAAAGTTCAAATATGACGCTGACGATGACGACGACGACGACGACGACGACGACGACGATGGCGGGAAACCATTGGCAGGAGGTCCTGGGAGGGGGTAGGGGAAAATAGGGACGACCAGGAAGGGGATTGGGAAACATTTCAAGGGAAAATGGAGGATGTGGGACGCAGACATAGACAGCAAACGAATCAACAAACGTTGGAGCTATTATAGTTGTCGCAACACCGCACCGACACACATACATTCTCCCCGACATACAAATGCACTCGAAGAAATAGTTCAGAATCTGTTCAGAGAAGTATGAAAAAAAATTGAAATATAATCATTTTAGAGAAGTTAAGAGCTTTAAACTGTGTGTTGATAAAACTCACTAAAAACAAGGAATCATAATTATTCCTAATTAATTATTAAAAAATAATTAACATAATAATAAATAGGTGCTTGATATATTATAATCTTTCCTTTTCTTATTTTTTTTGCTACAATTTTAAAAAGTTTCAAGTACAAGAAGCCATAGAATTAGGTCCACAAATCAACGAAAAGTTGCCATTTTTAAAAGAGATATATCTTCTAAATCTTATAACTACGATCTTAGATCATCTTGTGTATTTTGGAAAATTGGCAATGGTTCAATATTATTTGCATTTCTTAAATCTTGTCGATGTTTATTATAATTTTGTTTCAAAAACCTCAACCATATCTTAATATTTAAAAAATTTATAGATAGCGGTATTTTATTATCAGAAGAAAATGTATATAATTTTTAAACTATATTTATTTTCAAACAAACGATTATTATTTTGTAAATTTTTTATTTTAAAAGCGGCTAATTACAGCCAGCTTGTTTTGGACAATGACTTTTTAGGAAATCAAATTATTTAGATATATTGGTTATGTAAGATTTTTTAAAAGTCAAGAATAGTTTTTGTAGCAGTGTACAAAACTTACTTATACACGCACATATGGTCCTTGTTGCTGTCGCTGCTGCTTCTGCCGCTTCTGCTGCTCATCATCATCTTTTGGCGTTAGCAAGTGCTTGGCGGCAACTTCTAATGGCGGCATTATGCGACCCCCTTCCATCCCCCATCCCCCATCGCCCCCTCCGGCACTAGCCATGCCCCCTGCCCCCTACCTCCTGCCCAACCCCAACCCATCCATGCAACCCTCTTATCCCTGCATGGGTGCGCCCTGCGCAAAATGAAAATGAAACTGTTGCAAAATCCCATAAAACGGCCAAAAAGCTTTTGTAAATGACGCCAACAGCTGTCGATGGCAAAGCAGACAACGTCGCCGTCCGCCCAATTTGCCAAAGCACCGAAGCCACCCCCCCGAAGCTCAACGCCTCTGATAACCACCCATCCCCACCCCCTCTATATGTGAGTGCACTGCGAGAAAAAGCAGAGTGGATATAATATAATAGAGGTATTAATTGGGTGGATACTAAATAAATAAATTGTATCATAAAAATTATGTAAAATGCGATACTTATAGGGAGTTATTTATTATCTTATATTAGTTTAAAACTTCCATGAAACTTTCTTTATAGAGTCGAAGATGAGGTCCCTTAGCTCTTCTAATCGTTTTCTTAAATACAATTATCACTTGTATTTTAAAAGTATCGGGTATAAATATCAAATTAATGTCAAACTTAAAAAATGAAAGTAAAAATAAGCGGAAATGTTTTCCTTAGTATTTTATAAGTATCGGGTATAAATATTTCTTTAATATCAAGCTTTAAAAGTATAAAGTAAAAGTTTTATAAGTATAAATATCGGGAATAAATATTGAATTATATAAAAAAAATATGAAAAAAAATGAAGTAATAAAACCGGAAATGTCTTTTTTTATAAGTACCAGGTATGAAGATTAAATACAAATCAAACATTAAAAAAGGAGAACTAGGGAAATTAGTTTGTCTTAGTTATATTAAAATATTTAATATTTGAAAAGCCCTTTCTTCTCGACAAGTACCGGGTATAAATATTTTATACAAATAATAAAAACTGTAAAAAGGAATACCAAAGAATATATTTTATTGATTTGCTATAAAATTTCGAATTTATTTTGTACCCCACTCCGATTTCTCCCAGTGTAAATTTGTGTGTTAGAAACGAAGCTGGAACCACAGGCTGAGGGGCAGGCTGAGGGCAAACGGGATGTAACGTGAAGGTTTTGGCGCGTTTTAATAAAGCGACAATGACATTTTATGAATTTTCCACTTTGTTCTGGGCCCACGCCCACCGCCCACCGCCCACCGCTCTCCCATCCCATTTGCCGCCCCCTTTTGCTGTTTTCATTATTTGTTTGTTTGTTCAGCGCCGCAGCCCGCAGTTGACTGGCGGCCGCCAAATGCACAGCACGAAAAGAAGGGGTTTGTCTTTAAAGGAAATTAAAATAAAGATTTTACTTCAAGCTAAGTAGAGAGGGTTGGGTTTCGGGTGAAAAATGTCAAATAGAAATGATTGTTCTTTTAGGAACAAATAAAACAATTAAAACCAATGTAGAATGATGCAAAAATATAGGTATAAGGTGGTAAATAATTTATTTAACCAAAAAAGAAGACATTTTCTTGCAGTGTCTAAGACTCTAGAACTCCAAATGAATTGACATTGTCTTTGTGTTTGGTTATATACTTTATGTGTGTGTTTGTGTGTTTGTGTGATGGTGTGAGTGTGTTGCACAAAGGCGTGTCTCCGTGTGCCTTTTGATATCGGATTTCATTTATAATTAGCTGCAAAGTTAACGGCTGGCTGCCATACCTTGACTTGTGGTTGGTGCGGCCCGGTCAAGTAATTTGCTTGTCAGTGGGTTCAATGGGGTCACCACCCACCGACCATCACCCACCGTAAACCATCCACCACCTCCTGAGGTGGACTCTCCTTTCCTCCTCCAAACTCCAAACTCCAGAGTCCAGAGTCCACAGCTCTCATGTGTCAATAGAAGGAGTTCGAGAGGTTCAACTTTAAGAAGTAAAATATACTAACAGGTTTTTGGGGAATTTTAATAAAACCTTCCAAAATTCTGACAATTGTTAGGCAATAACAATTGGGCCACCAGATATAAATATTTGTTAATTATATTAAAGTTATAATTGAAAATATTGTCCCTCAATTTTAATCAAAATATCAAACATTAAAATTATCACTATAGTATAAAGACCAAATATTTCAACTTAAATAATTTGTTCTACGAATAAAATTAGTTTTAAAAAACCAAAGATTTAAAAAAACATAATATACATAACAAGTATATAAAGTTTATTCATGAGATGATATATTTTACACACTATTTTTTCAATATTCCCAACCAAAAACTAATCTTAAACAATTAGAGAATAAAAAGTTAAAAGTTGCAAGCCCCGAAAATTAACCGAAAGCCCCAAAAAGGACACAAAAAGAACCCGCAACCCGCAACCAGAAATTAAAACCAAACATATCCAATAATATGGAAAAACAGCGGAGTAATTATGACAACTAATAAACTTTCTCCCCTTTCCACTTTGCAACCATTTCTCCTGTGGGGCAAATCAAAAACGCTTTTCCCTTAATTTCCTTATGAATGCTTTTTCCCTTCCTACCGCCATACACCCGCCATACCCGGGAAAAGCCCGAAAATAATGAAAAAGTTAGAAAGTAAAATGCACGCCCGGTTGCCGAGTGGCAGTCCAAATTAACAGCTAATTACGTGCGAATGAGAACTCTGGCGGACAGTCGGGCCACGGGCGATGGAGGCGGACAGGATGACAGTCAAAGGATAGGGGGGCGTGGCAGTGGCAAAAACCAAACACGTACTGCCAGCAAAATGAGGAGGAGACTCCGAGATGGATAAACAGGGCCGAGCAAAAAGTCAAACATTATTTGAATACAAAATTGCCCTTGAAAAGGGTTGCCATTGCCATCCAAAAAAAATCCCTCTCTATGTATGCACAAAAAAGAGGCGACAGCATAAAATAAAATATAAAAAAATAAAGGAAAATTGTAAATAAAAAAAACAAAGCCATTCCGAGGCCGAGGCCGAGGCGACAACAAAAGTGACAAATTAGTCAGAGGCGTCGACACTAAAAGCGTTATGATTGAGAAAAGGGGTTGGTCTACCCTTTTTCCCTATCCCCAAAGAAAGCCCCACAAAAGTCCCCTTTTAATTTCTTAGGCTGGGTAAGGGTTAAAGTGGAAACTCCAAAACGGAATTTAAAGAAAGATTAAACATATTTTTAAAGCTATAGAATTAAGAAGAGTTGTATACTTAGTAAAAACTAGATTTTTTAATGTATTTTAAATATATCTTGGGTAAATATTATTTTGATATATATTTATTTAACTATTTAACGCTAATAAGGCCAATTTAAAGCTGTTTAATAATTTTTTTATTCAAAATATGTTTATTTTTAGTATACTTGATTATTTTTTTTATGGTATGGTATACTTTTATTTACTATACTTAAAAATATAATTTATATATGCTTGAAATATATTAAATATTATACTTATATACCAAATTAATATTAAACTTAAATATTTTTTATAAAAGCCATTATTTTTTTGTCTTTAGTCTTTTTTGTCTTTTTTTGTCTTCTTGTCTTAGTTTATTAAGTTTATGGAATATATTAAATTTTCAATTCCAATTGTGAGTGTGATGTTCCAATATTAAAAACCAAATAACTTATTTTATCAACCATTTTTTGTTACAGGAATTGGCCTTTATTGTAAGCCACAAAAAAACTATGTAGTATTTATAGCTTTACCGAGACAGAAAATATTTAGAAAACAAACCGGAAAAGTTTATAATTACATAACTTTTTTTTAACAAATCAAACAAAAAAAAGTAAAATTACCTTCTATAATCTTAAACGAACAATTATTTAATTTAAATAAATTTATTCTTTAGAAAAGGCTATTAACGAAGAATATTTTAATAAAACGTTAGAGAATATTTGGACAATATTAAAATAAAATCTGAATAAAATACATGAATAAATACAAATTATTTAATAATGCATAATTAATTTTAATATAATTTTGGTCCAGCATAATTTTATTCATAAACTCCACTCAAGTATAATTCGGTTGCGTTTCCCCTCAAGCAAAGTTGTACTGTAATTTGTTGTTTGGCCAAAATGCCAAAAGGGAGAAGGATTTTTATATCCTTTTGGGTCAGTGAGGGGTCGCAATTAAAATTCAACGAGCAGAATGCATTTGCTATTGCCAGGATGGTTTTTGGTTTTGGGTTTGGGTCTGGGTTGGGGAATTGGACCGGGTATGGGTTACAGGGGGGTTTACGATGTCGCCACGCAGGATTTCCAATTGTGGTGTTTTTGTCATAAGACAGCGGTCCAAATCCCCACACGTAGCACCAGCTCCGCCCGACAATTCCCGCTTCCCCGCATAATTACATGCTAAATTGTGTGCTACAAATAACACAGCATTAAGGGTTGAGATCTCAGGGAAATCAGGGAGTCGAACAGCATTAGACAAACAAATAAGCTTTACCATAAAATCAAACAACTTGAAAATAAAGAAGTGAGGTTAGCTTTATTAACACAGTTACATTGTATTCATGCTTTTTCATGCTATTTCAAAAATTGTATAACCATTTGAAAAGTATCTTAAGTTGGTGTAAAAGTATAACATTTATCCAAAATCTAGATACAATATTTTGTACAAATTTTGGCATAAAATGTAGGTAGATTTCGAGTGTTTTTAGTAAATTTAGAAAAAAATTACTTTTTTTTCGCATTTACAAAAATATTAATGGGTGTCAGTTTTTGAAAATGTTTTGTAAAGTTGTCAGTTTTGGAAAATGTAGCCCTGTTCTTTGTAACTAAAATTGTATCCTGTATCGTTATTGTTGCAATTTGCATGCTTTTTGCTGGACTCCAAGGATCAACTGCCTCGACTCCTTGGCTGGCCATTTGCATGTCGGTTTTTTGAGCTGGTTAGTGTGTCTCTTATCGGGCTTGGCAAATTAACGCCTTAAAATGGATTTGGTGCTCAAGTGCGGCGCATTTGCATTTGCATTTGGCCGCAGTTAAATGTAATCTCTGTGTTCGCTGTGTCCTTCACCTCACTCCTTTCCCTTCCCTTCCGCCGTCGCCACAAATGGTCGTCTTTGAGCACTTGAGAGCCAGCTGGAATTAGGCGATGGCCGGGGGCGGCTTGTCCTCGCCGGCGGCGTCCTGCTTGCGATCCATATTCTGCGCAGGTGCCGGTTCCGCCTTGACGGTGAATATACCATAGGTAATCGGTACCTCATGCACCTCCGATGGATCAATATCAACGCCAAATGATATGTCATCGCCCACGAAGATCTCCATTAAGTCGTTGCCGATGCGATTGTAGTTCAGAAAGACGCCATTAAGGGCATCCTACGGCAAGGCAAGGCAAGACAAGACAAGAAAAGGCATCCGCATTAGCTGTGACCTTGGCCATTGGCTAGCAAGTACTTACCAACTCCTTGAGGTACAAGGTGTCGCGCTTAACCACGATCACTGCATGAAAGCGGGACATGTACTCATAGTTCATGATCCAGGTGCAGAACGGATTGCGCCCCAAGGTGTTGTCGCCGCGCATCAAGTACACCTTGTCGCCGGTCAGAACGTGCTCCAAATAGAAGTTCATTTTTTTCTAGTGAACGTTTTTCTCCTTATGCTACTAACCAGTGATCAGTTCGAGTTAATGGAGTTGAATGAAAATTTTTGAAAGCAATAACTCCTACCTTAAAAGCGACGCCACCTAATTTTTTTCGATACTACGATAGATCTTGTTATACGTATAAAGGTGACAGAACTTCGATGCAAATGTTATCGATAACAAAAGCTTTTGGCGCTAAAAACTGCAATTAAAAATGGAGGATGGTAAAATATTTTTTTAACCGCAACGGTATTTTATAACTTGCATTATATTTTAGACTATACTTTAGATATTTAAAACTTATCTTCTGAAAGTTTTACCAACAACCATGAAAAATGTTGAGGTAATATACGCGTTTTCTTTCCCGAATTTGCGAAAGAATCGAATTATTTGGAACTATAAAATGTAAAAATGTGGGGAAAAATGTATTTTACGAAATATTTAAGCCCCAAAGAAACATTTACAAAGAACCTATTTTATTTAAAGATTAACCTCTATAACCTAACTTTCTCGCCAAAGTAAAGTCGAGTAGAAGATAACATAAATTCTGTGGAAATCTCATGTACTAGATACTTAAATTTTACAAATTTATTTATTATTTTCAGTTATAACATAATAATGTTCATTTTGATTACCATAGAAAAGCAGTTTTTTTTTCAAATTAATCCCATCTCTAAGACGCATTTTTAATGTTTCGCAACACTGGCACCTGGTCGCCGGTTTTTGAAAAGCTTCTGCATAAATAATTGCCAAAAATAATTGGCTCCGGCGTAATTAGCTGGAATTCGGGGAATCCTTTCGCCAGGATGACAACGCAGGACTCGTGCCACCCCCCTTTGGCAATTCTAAAAATCAAACACTAAACAGAAACAGGTGGTGAAGCGTTGAGGGAAATACGCTGGGAAATGCAGTGAGCCAAAAATAATGAACTCCAAATGAAGTAAAACAAAAAGAAAACACAGTTTTAATTATTCATATTTCATTAGTGAACAGCGTGAGCCCAGCAGGAGCAGACGGCGGCGGCGGAACAGGACCAGGACCAGGTCGAGGGAGCTAGAGGTAAAGGCGATGTGCCATATAAAATTTATAAAAATCAAAGTAAGGAAAAGCTGGAGGAGCCGAGGTCGTCGAGGTCCAGGTCACTCCACACGATGTGAAACAAAAGGAAATGTCGGAAACGAATCTGGATACACATCATCATTTGTCTTGGCAGGAGATGGCAGGAGGAGGGCTACCGAGGAGCTCTTTTAGGCCAGGGCACATTGATGAATGAAGTGCGTAGTGGCTGAAGTGACTGAAATGACTGAAATGACTGGAACGGCTGAAGCGGCTGAAACGGCTGAAAGGCCAAAGGACCAAAAGGCAGGCCGCATTAAAAATGCACACGCAATCAGAAAATGCTTCACGATGGGCTCATAAAGTCAGAAGGCAGGGCGCATGGCGCATGGCGCAGGACTCGGCTGATGGATCAGCAGCCTCAGATAAGACAGGAAAAGGTGGAGACGCCGAAGATGGAGGCATGGCCAAGCCGTTCCGGGGTAATGAGTCAGTTGAAGTGGGCCCGCCGTCAAATTTTGTACAAGTAAGCTCCTTTTGAGCCGGGCCTCGCGTCGGTTGCCGGCAATTTATAATTTGTTTGAGGGCTTTCAGCGGCCTTTCAAGGCAATTACCCCGTACGGAGGACCCCCGTCCATCCAGCTATACAGCTATCCTGCCATCCTGACATCCAGACGGTCACCTGGATTTACCTTTCGGTGAAAGCAACACAAACGGCAACACCTTAGCAGCATTTCGGCTCGACTGGCTGCGAACTTTGGCACCAGTCCTGGGTTCGCTTACTGGGTCAAATGGACTGGCACTGCCACTGGTACTGGCACTGGATCTAGAGCTGGTTCTAGAGGTGGCCGGGTGATTTATTATGGCCATGGCTAGCCCCCGGAACCGCCGAGGATGTTTTCTTTGACGCGGCACGTTCGTCCAGGATATGCGTGGGTGGACGTAGCAAGAAAAAAAATTAGGATGTGTGCGTTGGGTTCTTTAAAGAGGAAATAACTTTAGATTTTCGTTGAGTTTCAAAATGTAGGCTAAATTACTTTTGTATTTAATGTAAATTGCTTTTAGATTTATTATTTTTTTTTAATATTTTGAAGAGAAAACAAGTTCCTAAGGATCCAGCCTAATATTTAGAGCTTAATTCCCAGTTTAACATAACATATCCTATTGAATCCTCTTGTCTATTTTCATTAATCTATAAGAAAAGTTGTAGAAGTATTTTTCTTTTGTGTATCCTCTTGTGAGTAAAGAAACACGTACCAGTTGACCCGTAAGCGTAGGACGCAGATTTCCCATTGACAGGCCAAAGACTTTTCCCATTTCTTCCCAGTCCGGAGAATAGAAGGTACGGCAACTGGCAAATGGAATTTGGGTTTCCACTTAATATAGTTGCCATTTGTAGATTTGTATTAAAATGCAAGCTCTTTCATGCTATTAATATTCCATTGCGTATTCGCGCGAGAATATATTCCATTTTTAATAACACGAAACTTTATGAAAATTTTATAAATAAAAGGCAAGGCGCGGATGGCCCGGACAGGGGTAGCTCCACAGTGCTCGAGTCCTTCGTCGGCAGGTCGAAAAGGAAAGCTCAAAAGTCAAAGCAAACACTGGGAAATCTCTCAGTTGGAATCCAGAAGCTGAAGGGGGAAATTGCGCAATGAACCCCACTTGAAAGGCAACTACCCACCTCCACCCATTCCTTTATACCAAAAGGTGAGGCAAACAAAAAAAAAAACAATTGAAATGTGAATATTAAATATACAAGTACAAGTTGGCCGTTAGTGAGCTCTGGCATTGTTTGTTGCAGCACCTTGCATGTAGCGCGGATCCACAAACACCCACGGAGGAGCAAGCCACCCACCACCCAGGAGCAAGCGCCACCCATCCGAAACCGACCATCGCTCGGCGGCAACTCCCCGCGGCGTCATTGTGTGCTCCTTGGCTCCAGGAGGCAGCGGGAAATGCCATTTGATGGCATTTAGATGGGATCGCTGATTGATGTTACTGGCTTCTCTCCTCGAATTCCCAAAGCCAGACCCACCCCGGCCAGGCCCTGCAGGACTGTGTGGGAGTGACTTGGCCCGGAGGTAGCTGCCTGAAAGTAGGAGGCTTAAAGATTGGATTCCGCTCCGCTTAAGAACTTTGTCAAATGTTTCCTCAACGGAATTCAACTAATTCCGGAGATTTTTGATCAGGTACAAGTCTAAATATATTATTTTAAGTATATTTAATAAATATTAATATTTTTAGGTATTGGTTTGGTTTGTATATAAATTTCTTTTAATTACCAAGTAAGATTTGTATAAATTTTAATCTTTCTGATATGTCATTGTATATTTTGATTAAAAATATGATACATTTTCAATTCAATGTATCAGTTTTTATTAAAAATTAAATCAAAGTCGTAAAAGGGAAACCGGAAATGGAAGACGGAATCAAAATTAATGAAGATTTATATTTTATCCACCACAATATTCCTTCTTAATTAAAATTAAATGGGATTATACTTCAAAGAAGACAGATGGTATTTGAAAAGAAAACCTTATCTTAATTAACCAAAGTTTTAAAATAATTTTATAAATTTCAACTAATTGGTTTTTCTTGCTCTTAAAAATGAGGTTATTCTTATAAAATAGATAGCATAAAGATAAAGATAAATAAGTTTTTCTTAATTTTAAACTAAAACGCTAAAATAATATAAAAAGAATTGAATGATTATTTAAATTAGATGATAAATTATATGATTATGTTTTAGAATAGTTAGGTGCCTAAAATTATTCATAAAAAGTTATTATGTAAAGCCTTTTAGCAGTTCAAAAATTATAAAAAAACATACATTTATAAATTAAAAAGATGTAAAGTCTAATTAGCCGAACTAAACCTTTTCTAGAATAATAAAAAAAGATAAGGATGTTAATATAGACTTGTTTTTCAAAAAAATCAAAAGAATGCGTCGCCTAGTTTGGGGAAACCCTAAGCCCTATCTAAGCCCTGTCCATCTCAGCCTGTTAGAGGGAATTAGGATTTTTTTCAAGGCTTTACATAACCATCCAACCAGTACACAATATCCAGGGATTTTTGTATGGCCAAAACCCAGTTAACCAGCAGGCTGGATACGAGTATGTGTTATACTACATGCAACGAGGCACATTAATTAAATAAAAATTGATTTTCCAAGCGCATGAAATGCAATCAACGACGAGGCATCGGCTTCAAGTGGGTCCATGTGGCTCGGATCCAGGACATAGGACACAGGACGAAGGACACTGGACCACTCTGCCGGGTTGTCAAATGGAGTTAACAAAGTTTACGCTTTTTGCGCGCTGCTGTCTCATTCTGTTGTTGCTTTTTCTACCGGCTGGCTTTATTTTTTATACTTTTACAGCATTTTATTTTTTAATTGTTTTTTTTTGTATATATATTTTGTATTTTGTATTTTTGTGACCGCTCTTTTAATTTTTGTACTGCACATCGTGTATGCATAAGTATATAATGTGCAACGGGATGGATCCTGTCCTGGCCCGGTCTGGACGGATCCTGTAGCCATGGTGCCCGCCTCTCTGCTCCGTTTCGCCTTTTATCCTTTTGGCCACAACGGCGGCAATGAGTTTATTGTGCGCTGTCGCTTTTTGGCCGTATTTAAACCACAGCAAGTCATCAGGCAAATTGAATTTTCAACGTATGGTCGCACATTGCGTTGCACCACCACGCCGTGTAACGCCGCCCTGCCATCCAACATCCTGCCTTGCCCCGTCCACCTTGCCCAGCTTTGGTACATATTCTTCTATCTTTAACCCACTAAGATATGTTATATTATTTTATACTGTTATTTTTTACTTTATTTCTATCAAGTGTTTTTTTCTATTCTTCAGATTTTGTTCCTGTAACATTTTTGGACAGACGCTCAAAGGATACAGATTTTAGTTCATCCCTCTCTAGTTATTATCTAGTAGTAATATTTATTAATAATACTTATATTTATATTCTAGAAGCCCATTGTATATACTTTAACTCCTTTAAAAGTCTTCAAGACAATGAAAATTGTCCTTTAAATAGATCTACCTCAAAAATATGGTATACCTTTCTTTTAATAAAAATCACAAAATCAATCCATGATAATTGACCGAAAATGTTTTTAAAATTTATATTTATTATAAAAAAAACGAACCCGAAATATATTAATTACAAAATAAAAATGTTTCACTAAAAATATATCTTCTTTATTTGTATAAAAATTCCTATAATTAAAAATGTTATTAAAATGTCTGTTTCTACCTTCCTTAAATTTATTATTCTAAAAGATAAACCTAAAAATAAGCATAATTTAAGTTTTAAATAAATTTTAGGGTATAATTTATTTATGGAAGATTAAGATAAATATTCTTAAGATAATATTCGTAAAGATAAGCAAGATTGCCTCAAAGTTTTTTAATAAAAAAGTTTCAAATCTATATATTAAAACAATTACACAAATAATTATTAAAAAGATGAGGAAACAATTATTATTAAGCTTTAATTTTTTTGTTTATTTATTTTAACGAATGTTTATCTTTGTGTATTTATATATAATAGAAAAACCTGAAAAATGCATTCAAATCTTTTAATTTTGAATTAAAAACATGTAAAATAAACCGTAAATAAGTTCAGAATTATATACAAAATATAATTATCTATTAAATTTAACGAATGAATATATATTTGTTTCTCTAAAATAAGATAATGAAAAACTTGACTTCAATTTATGGCAAAAATCCCAAGACTTTGATATTTTAAACAAAAATAATCTCTAAATACACGTTTTTTATTTATGTTTTATATAATATTTAATGTGTTGTATACCAATTTTTAATTTTATGTCAGAACCTTATGGATTTTTAATAATTTCTGCTAAACTATGTGCAAATTTTAAGGAGTTACAAATTAAGAGACATATATTTTAACGCTTGTATTAAAAAAATAATTTAATTTACGTAATTTATAAAAAATAGTAATCCATGTTCATAAATATTTCCACCGAGGGTTAAAGCCTTGGCTTTCGGTGTCAGTGGCTGTATAACATGATGAGATGGAAACATTTCGCTTTTATCAGGACGGTCAGCGACTGTCTTTTATGCCCCCGTAAACCCCCTCTATGGAGGGCCACTCCCCCGGCCAACTACGCCCTTGATGACCCCGCCCCCTTGGGCGCCCCTCTCTGGCCTGGTGCATTTGCTTGCTTCGTTTCTCGTTACAAAATTACCCACGATAAAAATTGAATTACTTCGTCGTCGTTGTCGTTGTCGTGGTCTCCCTCCTGACCCGCCCATGTCCTTGTTCTTAGCAGGGGCGTACTTCAAGAAATATTTTATTGTCAAATATATTATATATCCTCTAAGTCATGTTAATATCCTAGTTTTAAGTTCTTGTATCTTTAAAGAATCCCCTTTTTCCTGTAGACGCCTCTGCACGCCTCTGCCTTCCCTGCTTAGACGACACTGAAACTGTCGCCAGGCCTGGTCCTGTGTGACTCCGTCTAATGATAAATGAGCTGCAATGGATGACAGCGAATCAACTTAAGTGTATTGCTCTGCTTCACACACCCACACTCCTCGTCCTGGCTAGTCTTGGTCCTAGAACAGGATCAGAATCAGTAGAAGGACCCGGAAAACGGTCCAAAGAGCCTTCAGCCAATGCACTTTCCCCCTTAACGTTTCCTGTTTTTTGCTCGTGTTTACGTTTCACTTCAAAATTCCGCCATCCTGCTGCACTAAATATTTACATGGATCCTGGCAGGAGGCGGGCGACTAAAAAATGGAGAACTTGCCAACTTGGCAAGTGTAAGTGAGATACTTTAAAAACCGGCAAGAAACGGGCAACTTTGCCAAACTTCCCTCTGCTCATTATGCGTCTCGGGGTTTGGGGCAATGGGGTTTACGGATCTGGGGGGCTTAGATGGGGCATAATCAGTAAATTGGACGCAACTTCGACTGGGGGCATGGCCAGGAAGTGAGGCAGAGTGGTGACTAGGCTAGACGCGAAACAGCTGCACAAAAAGCCGAGAGCCCATTAGCCAAGTTCAAAGACACCAAATATGTTGGCCACTTTTGGTTCAAATTTTTTTTAGCTGGCTAACATAATCTCGATTGCTTGCCACGATTTTTGCCACTGCAATAAGGACTGTTCTTAGTCGATTTCAAACTAATAGAGAAAGGATATAAAGGAATGACTGAAAGCTGGGAAAAGCCAGATTGCCAGATTCGTTGTCAAGACTAATCACAAAAGCAAATTGAGATCAGTTTCGACTGTTTCGTTTAATTCCAAGAAATGTAACTTTTAATGGCTTATTTCTCTATTTCTATTATCTAAAAATTATGTTTCAAATTTATACTCCCTGTTTATGATCTAATACCTTAAGAGTGGTTATTTTAAATCGAAAAATATGCATTAAGGAACTCAAAACTAGGGCACTACTTATCGCACTTATCGAATGGCTTGGAACGGTTGACTAAATCCTATAGCTGCCCTAAAACTAAACAATCGGTATTCCTTATATATTTCGGTTCTTTAAGATGCAACCTTAAGACTTTCTTTAGAAATGTTTCAAGGTGTGTCCCTAGCTTCTATCTAGAAATGCTTATAAAAATGTACCTACTACAGATCCCATAAGTTAAATCCTAATACTTGTCACTATACACTATTGTGGATCCTAATATTAGTAAGCTCAATATGATATATATTCCAACTTTCCAAAAAAGGTATCCCAAACACATTGTCTTTGCATCATAAATGAAATTTTATTCAGGAAAACGATAAAAAACAAAAAAATATTAGCCATAAGTGTAAGTTATAATAATAAATTAGGTAGGACCAAGGATTAAAGAACAGAATATCATTGCCAATATAAAGTAATAATGAAAATCAAATCAGATGGTGTCGGATTGAATCAGCGGGATGGAGCGGTGGGTTGGATGTGGATTTACTTCTCCAGGCAACGGGCCTCGTCCTTGGGCACACAGGACTGGGAGAGCCAGTCGAAGCGCTGCTTCTTGTCGCAGCGCAGGTGGGCGAACTTGTGCTTTCCGGACTTCTTTACCTCGCAGCGATAGTACTTCCTGCAGTCGCGGACATCGGGGTAGACGTCATCCTCGTCGCACTCCCCGTCCTTCTTCAGCTTCTTGAGCACATCCTTGACGTACTGCTTCTTTTCCTTGGAGCTCAGTTCGTTGTCCTCGCTCTCGTCCTTCTCGTTATCGTTCTTGGGGCTCTGAGACTCACTCTCCTTCTCCTCCTTGGAGTCCTTCTTCTCCTTCTCCTTTTCTTTGGTGTCCTTGTCCTTCTTCTCCTTGCTGTCCTTCTCCTCGCCGGACTTGGGCTTGGACTTATCTTCCACAGAGGCATTTTCATTGGATGCCGGAGGATTCTGGGCAGCCTGTTCCACGCTCTCGATGGTTTCGGGACTGTTGTTGCTGGGCTGTTCGGCCTGTCCGGGTTGCTGAGGGGTTTCAGGTTGCGGCTCTTCGGGCTGGGCGGGAGCGGGAGCAGGAGCAGGGGCCTCGGTGGTCGGTCTGCGCCAGGTGTTCACCCAGTTTTGCCAATTGGGCCAGAAGGGAAGAGGGCGGTGGGGCGCCACAGGGGCAATGACTCCATTTCCGGCACCGTTCGAGCCGGCAGTCTGTCCTGGAAGTTGGGGTCTCCAGATCGGAGGCAGGATAGGTTGGTTGGGGCGATGCTGCCACGGCCAAGAGCCAGATCCGCCAGGCAGTACAGGAATTGATGGAATGCCAGAACCAGTTGGTGGGTTGAGCGGAGCATTCGGGTCCACAGGCGATCCAGACTGAGAGCCTGTAGCACCAGCGGCAGAAGAGCCAGGAGCACCTCCAGCAGCAGATCCACCGCTTGCAGTAGATCCCGAAGAGCCAGGAGCATCACCAGCGTTAGATCCTGGAGCAGAAGAGCCAGGAGTGCCACCGGCGGGAGATTCTGAAGCACCAGGAGCTCCTGGAGCGCCTCCAGCAGCAGATCCTGGGGCACCACCGGCAGGAGATCCTGAAGAGACAGAAGAATCACCAGCAGCAGATCCCGGAGCATTACCAGCGGAAGATCCTGAAGAACCAGGAGCACCACCAGCGACAGATCCTGAAGCACCACCAGCGTTGGAGCCTGGAGCAGAAGAACCAGGAGCACCACCGGCAACACCTGAAGAACCAGGAGCACTACCAGCTGCAGTTCCTGGGGCATTACCGGCTTCGGATCCAGGGGCACCACCAATAGGAGATCCCGGAGAGCCAGGAGCACCACCAGCAACAGATCCTGGAGCACCACCAGCATTAGGTCCTTGGGCACTACCGGTTTCGGATCCTGGGGCACCACCAGCAGCAGATCCTGGAGCACCACCAGCGTTGGAGCTAGGAGCACCACCAGCAGCAGATCCTGGAGCATTACCGGCGTTGGAACCTGGAGCAGAAGAACCAGGAGCCCCACCACCAATCGATCCTGGCGCACCACCAGCAGCAGTTCCTGGGGCATTACCAGCTTCGGATCCAGGGGCACCACCAGTAGAAGATCCTGGAGCACCTGCAGAAGATCCTGGAGAGCCAGGAGCAGAAGATCCTGGAGAGCCAGGAGCAGAAGATCCTGGAGAGCCAGGAGCAGAAGAGCCTGGTGCACCGCCGGCGGGAACATTGGGATCAACAGGAGCACCTCCAGCGGGAATGCTTGGGTCAACGGGAGCACCTCCAGCGGGAACGTTTGGGTCAACAGGAGCTCCAGGAGCGGCGGTGGATCCAGCAGGAGCGTTGGGATCAACAGGAGCACCTCCAGCAGGAGTGTTTGGATCAACAGGAGCACCTCCAGCGGGAATGCTTGGGTCAACAGGAGTACCAGGAGCGGCGGTGGATCCAGCAGGAGCGTTGGGATCAACAGGAGCACCTCCAGCGGGAATGCTTGGGTCAACAGGAGTACCAGGAGCAGCGGTGGATCCAGCAGGAGCGTTGGGATCGGCAGGAGTACCAGGAGCAGCAGTGGATCCAGCAGGAGCGTTGGGATCAGCAGGAGTGCCAGGAGCAGCAGTAGATCCTGCAGGAGCGTTGGGGTCTGCGGGTTCTCCAGGAGCAGCGGTGGATCCAGCAGGAGCGTTGGGGTCGGCAGGAGTACCAGGAGCAGCAGTGGATCCAGCAGGAGCGTTGGGGTCGGCAGGAGTACCAGGAGCAGCAGTGGATCCAGCAGGAGCGTTGGGATCAGCAGGTTTGCCAGGAGCAGCAGTAGATCCTGCAGGAGCGTTGGGGTCTGCGGTTTCTCCAGGAGCAGCGGTGGATCCTGCGGGCGCGTTGGGGTCGGCGGGCTCTCCAGGAGCAGCGGTGGATCCTGCAGGAGCGTTGGGGTCGGCAGGAGTGCCAGGAGCAGCGGTGGATCCAGCAGGAGCGTTGGGGTCGGCAGGTTCTCCAGGAGCAGTGGTGGATCCGGCAGGAGCGTTGGGGTCGGCGGGTTCTCCAGGAGCAGCGGTGGATGCAGCAGGAGCGTTGGGATCAGCAGGAGTGCCAGGAGCAGCAGTGGATCCAGCAGGAGCGTTGGGTTCGGCAGGTTCTCCAGGAGCAGCGGTGGATCCGGCAGGAGCGCCAGGAGCAGCAGTAGATCCTGCAGGAGCGTTGGGGTCGGCGGGTTCTCCAGGAGCAGCGGTGGATCCAGCAGGAGCATTAGGGTCGGCAGGTTCTCCAGGAGCAGCGGTGGATCCGGCAGGAGCGTTGGGGTCGGCAGGAGTGCCAGGAGTGCCAGGAGCAGCGGTGGATCCAGCAGGAGCGTTGGGATCAGCAGGAGTGCCAGGAGCAGCAGTGGATCCTGCAGGAGCGTTGGGGTCGGCAGGTTCTCCAGGAGCAGCGGTGGATCCAGCAGGAGCGTTGGGGTCGGAAGGTTCTCCAGGAGCAGCGGTGGACCCAGCAGGAGCGTTGGGATCAGCAGGTTCGCCAGGAGCAGCAGTGGATCCAGCAGGAGCGTTGGGGTCGGCAGGTTCTCCAGGAGCAGCGGTGGATCCAGCAGGAGCGTTGGGATCAGCAGGTTCTCCAGGAGCAGCGGTGGATCCGGCAGGAGCGTTGGGATCAGCAGGAGTGCCAGGAGCAGCAGTGGATCCTGCAGGAGCGTTGGGGTCGGCAGGTTCTCCAGGAGCAGCGTTGGAGTCGGCAGGTTCTCCAGGAGCAGCGGTGGATCCGGCAGGAGCGCCAGGAGCAGCAGTAGTTCCTGCAGGAGCGTAGGGGTCGGCGGGTTCTCCAGGAGCAGGGGTAGATCCAGCAGGAGCGTTGGGGTCGGCGGGTTCTACAGGAGCATCAGTGGATTCAGCAGGAGCGTTGGGGTCGGCAGGTTCTCCAGGAGCAGCGGTGGATCCAGCAGGAGCGTTGGGATCAGCAGGTTCGCCAGGAGCAGCAGTGGATCCAGCAGGAGCGTTGGGGTCGGCAGGTTCTCCAGGAGCAGCGGTGGATCCAGTAGGAGCGTTGGGATCAGCAGGTTCGCCAGGAGCAGCAGTGGATCCAGCAGGAGCGTTGGGGTCGGAAGGTTCTCCAGGAGCAGCGGTGGACCCAGCAGGAGCGTTGGGATCAGCAGGTTCGCCAGGAGCAGCAGTGGATCCAGCAGGAGCGTTGGGGTCGGCAGGTTCTTCAGGAGCAGCGGTGGATCCAGCAGGAGCGTTGGGATCAGCAGGAGTGCCAGGAGCAGCAGTAGATCCTGCAGGAGCGTTGGGGTCGGCGGGTTCTCCAGGAGCAGCGGTGGATCCAGCAGGAGCATTGGGATCAGCAGGAGTGCCAGGAGCAACAGTGGATCCAGCAGGAGCGTTGGGGTCGGCGGGTTCTCCAGGAGCAGCGGTGGGCTTAGTAGGTACGTTGGGATCGACCGGTTCTCCAGGGGCAGCGGTGGTTACGGCAGGGGCGTTGGGATCAGAAGGAATTCCAGGGGCGTCAGTTGATTCAGTGGGAGCATTGGGGTCAGCAGGAGATCCGGGGGCGGGGCTGGTTTCCACAGGTGCGTTGGGGTCCAGAGGAGAGTTGGGATCAAGGGGTGCACTGGGATCCGCTCCTCCAGGTGCAGCGGTAGTGGCTTCAGGAGCGTTGGGATCTACTTCTCCAGGTGCAGCGGTGGTGGTTTCGGGTGCGTTGGGGTCGGTGGGTGCGTTGGTGTCCTCCGATCCGGGTGCCAGAGTAGTTTCAGCGGGAGACAGAGTGGTGGTGACGTCCTGGCTGGGAAGAGTGGACTCCGGCTCTACGACTATCTCAGTTCCAGTGGTGGTGGTGTCCTGCACAGGAGCGGTTGTCTCAGGAGCAGGTGCTAGAGTGGTCTCCGCCGGAGCGGCGGTCGTCTCGGCAGGGGCGGCACTGGAAACGCTACCGGGTCCTTCGGTGGAGCTCTCGTTGGGAATGGGGTTGCTCTCCACCAGTGACGCGGACTCGCTGACGGGACTGTCGGTGATGGTCACCATCTTGGCGACGGCTGCGGTAGGAGCCTCCACGGCCGCCGACTTGACGGGCACACAGATCTCCAGGCCGTCGGTGATGCAGCGGGTGTTGGGTTGGCATGCCACCACCGGGCCGACAGTCACATCGTCGACGCAGTCCTGGTAGGAGAGGGGTCCCACGCACACGGCGCTCTTGCCACCGCACTTAAGACCTGCGGCAGCGGCGTTCACCTGATGTCTTGCTACCACCGAGGTAAGCTGAAAGAAAAACAAAAAAATTGTTTTTATTAAGCGGGATTCGAACTCCAAATATGGGGCGGCTATTGGTGTTGATGGAATTTGTGTGTGTTTCGCCTCGGGACGATTATTGGTTTCGATTCACTTGCATAGGATACTTTCGTTTGGTCGCCGAGTGCTTTAAACGTTATCCAAAGAAGCATGAATCCCGGTAGCTACGGACGTTTACGGAGTTCAGAGTTACGGTTTCGAGTTCGGATTCGGATTTAGATTTGATTTTGATTGGTGTTGTTCGGCGTATCCAAGTGCCGCACCCAATGATTTTCCAATAAAATACAACTCGTCAGTATTAAAGCCAAACGAAACGGAACGAAAAAAAAAATACCAAAAAAAAATAATGTTGAGCAATAAAAATCCATTATGGCTCCCACGGATCCCATGGATCGGGGCCCATGGATCGGGGCCGGAACACGATTTCTTTGGTATTATGCAATTACCACTAGCAACACCAGAAGTCTGGTGGATCGGTTCGTAGTCATCGTCGTCGTCGTTTTGGATGTGTTTTCGGTTTGAATGAAGAATCGTTACTATCCCCGGTATGGTAGGTGGGCGGTATTTAATGCAAAATTTCCGCAGATATCTTCGCACAGCAGAGATCTACTCTGACGCTAGCCAAATACGCGATAATCCCTTGTTTGTTTCATTCCCGAGATAAGAATGGAGCTAAACCAATTTACGATGTTGCGGCTAGATCTCTCCAGATATAAAGTCATTAGCTTTTATTTTTGATAGCCCCGGGAAACAAAACATATATATATTCGCTTATTTTCGTATGCAATTTAGAGGTCTAGAGCACGCACTTTATGATTGTTATGATTCATTTGGCTTATCGCGGAGATCCATAAAGCTCATCTAATACGTAATCTCAATCTTGAACTCGAGAATAAATGTTGACTTAGCGGGCTGCGCATTTCCGTTGACTGAAGTCTTTGCTTTATTTGTCTCAAACTCAGAACTCAGAACTCAGAACTGAGAAGGTAAATAAACAGAGGTAATCTCTTTCCTGTCTTGGAATCAACTTGATTTTCGGCTAAATCTGTTTCCCCTCTTAGATCTGGGGATCTGGAGCGGAACTGGAGCGGCGTGGGGTCGTCAGTCATTCCGGCAATGACGCAGGCAATTCCCTGACATCGGACAAATATTACGATCTGCTGTCACTTGTCAGCTGAGATAAGATCTAGATCTGTGAGGGACCACCCAGTTATACAATATAGCTAAAAATCTCTGGAGTTTGGGATGTGAGATGTGAGGTCTTGGGGATTTACAATCCAAAGGTCGCACGCGCCCATCAAGGGCCGTATCACTGCCCTTAACAATTGAATTAAGAAAACCCCAGAAGGCCGCCGCAATTAGCATATGAAATGGATACGGAACTGGTCGGGGTCTTGACATCTGTCCCGGGTCCCAGGTCCCAGGTTCCAGCCTTTGAACTCCCTGTTTTCAGCCCTGTTACGAATGCCCTTTGAGCCATTTTGCCAGTCAGGTGTATGCCGCATGAAAATTGAACAATTAAGTGGAATTTGCTTTATTTCTCTTTTATTTTTTTTTACTTTTATTTCCAACCATTAATGCGGTTAAGCCGTACAACAAAAATGAAAAATCATATGCGGGCGAATATATGTATTTACCAAACGAGTACGAGTATGTATAAAAAAAAATATATATATATAAAATAGGGAAAATACAATGCAGTCCCAGTCACATTGCGGTTTTCGTGTGTCTAGACAATACAATGAATTCAGTTAGTCATATATTTGTCCATTATCAAATATGTACACATACATCGTACACTGAGCGCAAATAAAACACCTGACACCGCCGCCGACTCTCCGAACCTGAAACCTGCCTCCTTCGCTAAGTCAACACGAGATTAATTTTCTAAATTTTTCTGGGTTAGGCCACTTGGATGGAAGACTTGATATCTTCCACGAATTAGTTAATTATAGTCAGAAGTTTGCAAATGGATTGGAAAGCGATTATTATTATTCTTTTCAGGGGTTTATGACTTTAATTATTTTTTCTTTATTTAAGCACAAAGCAAGTACATAATTATTTAGGGAATATTTAAAATATATATTTTTTGTAGAGCTCACAAAATCAACTACTTTTTTCATAAAAATGAAGCAAGGAAATTGTAATCTATTCCCAGTTTTTATTCACAAAATATAAATATTTTTTATTATCAATAGAGAAATCAAAGATAAATATTATTACAAGTAAGCTTTGTGGTTTTAGTAAAACTGTTGATTAAATAAAAAACAAAAGAAATAGTTTAGAAATAAACTTTTAAGACTGGAGTTTTTGAAGCTACTATTTTTGTACAGATGGAAGATATTGAAGAGAAATAAATGTATAGATTTTCCCTCTAAAGCTGGTACTAATTAATAGAAAAACCCCTTCTTGATTATAATTTCTTGCTGAAAGAAGGTAAATGGCTCCGAAAATAAATGGCTAACCCGTTAAACTATGAAAGAGTCAGGTTTCTGTTCATTTTACGATTCTAGCGAAGCCCGGAGAGTGGCGAGTTGATGGGAAAACGGCTGGTTGGGTGAGGTGAGTGATAATTCGCTCGGCACCCAAATAGGCTTTGAGGTCGCGGGTCCGGTTCCGTATCCCAGAGCCTTGCCAGCGTCGTTCATGCAAATGAGCCAAGGCGGTGGGCCGCCCAATTATGCACCCTTCTTGGCCTATTCCGCGGCAGGACCAATCCTTCCAATCCTCCTCTACTCCCACCGCCTGCAGACGCCATCTGCATCTGGTGTTATGAGCTCCTCCGTTAATGTTGTTGGCGTTGCGGTCGCGGCTTTGGCCATGACGTCGGCGGTGGTTGCAGTGACGCGGTGGCTGCCACACAGCCTTCGACTCCTTGCCTCATTGGCGTTGCACAAAGCGAGCGGCGTTGGCTAAATTTGCATAAATTAACAATGTTTCGCAATTGCAGCCACTGATGCAGCAGCGAATTCTTGTTGCCCCGGGGAGGAGGGCAGGGCAGGCCCGCATGGCCAGTGTCCAGTGTCCCCAGTCCTATGTCCCCTAACCCCTAACCCCTGACCCCTGTCCCCTGTCCCCGAGTCCCTGTCCCATGTGTCTATGTGCTATGTGTGTTTGCGTGAGGCGACCGTGGGCAAAGTGCGCGTTTTATTGATTTGATGCTCCAATGCACTTATTATCCCTCGGGCAGCCACTGTCTCTGCCACTGCCACTGCTGCCACAGCCAGTTCCTGTTAATCCCCTGGCAATGCGACGCCATTGCCACGCCCCACGCCTCCCACACACACACACTCATACATACTATACAGAGTACACCTTTACCCCCACACACAGAGACAGCGAGCAGGATATATGAGCATTAGGGTGTGCCACATATCAGCAAAGTTGATCGATTGCGGCTCATTAGGGCTTCATTCATTCGAAGGATATCGAACTGCGGTTTGTCCTAGTACGTCCTAGAAAGCCATAACTGTGGAAAGGATTCGGGTACATCAACGACAATCCCTGGATAAGGACACGGGGCGGGCTATCCTAACCTCCTAATAATTTTCTATATTTTTTATAATTTTTAACAATACAAAGAAACATTCATTTTGGATTTTCATCTTCTTTGGATAAGGTCTGTCCTTACATTATTTCAGGAGTTTTGAATATTTTTACAATGTAGATTTTTATTTGAAGTTATGCATATAAAATTTATAAAAAACGTAACCAAAAACTCCGTTTCAATATATAAAAATAGGAGTATTTTAAAATAAATAATTTTACAAAAGTTATGGATAAATTTTATTATAAAATTCGAATAATATACAATTTTTCAAAAATTATATTTAACAAATGTTACTTTAAATAAACATCTAAATTTAAGTCTTCTAACTTTTCAATGTATTGCAATATTATTTTAACATAATCATTAACATAGATATTAAAAACTAAGGATCTAGAAGAGTGTTCAAAAATTCTTATACAACACTAACATGAATAATAAAATATTACAATTTGTTTCGAGTTTAAATCAACAAAAATCTTTTAAAATAAAGATAATAATTAAAGATGAGTAATATTTCCCTTTATAAGAAGCGGAAATTCCAAAGAAAAGAAGTTATCTATTCGAAAAACCTCAGATATGAGTGAAATCTTAAGACTGGTAATCAAAGTCTTAACCTTACTTTTCTTTACAATTATGATAATATCCCGAATGTGTCATCGTTTTACAATAAAAGCAAAAAATTTAAATCCCATTTAGATTGTCTGAGAGAATTGTGACGCGCAATCGATTTATGTACCGATAACCGATAACCCTTAGCTTTCGATACGATCTAAATATTGGCACGAGAAACGGTCACACCAAGCGACCTGACCGTGAATTTTTCTTTTTCTACAATTATGATAGTATCCCGAATGAATTATCGTTTTACAATGAAAGCAAAAAATTTAAATCCCATTTAGATTGTCTGAGAGAATTGTGACGCAATCGATACGATTTATGTACCGATAACCCATAGCTTTCGATACGATCTAAATATTGGCACGAGAAACGGTCACACCAAGCGACCTGACCGTGAACTTTTCTTTTTCCAAGCAAGTTGGCGTTGATTTGATTTGCTTTCTTTGCACTTGTGTCAAGTTCGATTGGGCACAGTTGTTAGTTGTTCGCCGGAACTGTATGTTGAAATTACAAGTAGTGCAGAAGTAAAAAAAAAATTTCCAAAAAAAAAAAAAATAGTTGCGGAAAAAACAATTTTTGTGTAAAAAGTAAAAATTTTGTTTCGAGAATCTTCGGAGAAAAAAAACATGGCTCAGACAAATGCACCAAAACCAGAATCCGGCGTCATCGATCCTGCAGAAGGTGCCGATGGCAGCTGGTGTCTCATCGAGAGCGATCCCGGTGTCTTCACCGAGCTAATCCGCGGCTTCGGCTGCAACGGTGCCCAGGTGGAGGAGATCTGGACCCTGGACGCCGACGCCTTCCATCATCTGGAGCCCATTCATGGTCTCATCTTTCTCTTCAAGTGGGTGCAGGACGACAAGCCGAGTGGTCGTGTCGTCAAGGACTGTGGCGACGTATTTTTCGTACGTCAGGTGAGTCTCAAAGCAATGCTGACATGACTTTCATTTTTTTTTTTGACAGCTACATATATATATATATATATATGTATATATATATATATATGCAATTTTCTAGAAGTTTCTGTGACATTTAACACTAAAACATATTTAAGTTATAAACGCTAAAGATTAAAAATGATGTGGATGAATTTTTAAATCATTCAGATGAAAAAGCACATGGCGGAACCGGTATCCTGATTAGAAAATTAGATTACAGGCCACATCCGTAAATATACAACTAGGAAGCGACAATCTTACCCTCGCAGAACAACAATTTCTGGACTTCTTCAACACCTTTCTCAGGTGGCTACAACGCCAAATACACCCACTGGGGATCACGACCAGTCACCCCTTAGGGAACAGTTGTATAACGCCATCATAAGGGCAAACAGAAAGCTTAACTACGTCTCTTCTGGCAATACCATCATACTGGACTAATCTGTACGTCCTTTATACAGCAGACATACCCACAAGCAGACTACCAACAACTTCTACGTTTTCCGATGACTCAGCGATTTGAAGTCGATCCAAATACCCGGTACAAGCAACAACTCAACTCTTTCCTCACCTAGTGGTCGTGGAGAAGTGGCTATCTGTCTGTCGAATCAAAATAAACGAACAAAAATGTCCCTCTTAATTTAATTTTTGCAGCATTTATGCATATCTTCGTAGATGATATCTTATAATTTTTTTTTGTTTCCGAAGAATCGGTAATCCTATAGAATATTTCTTATATTTTTAGGTTATAACCAATGCCTGTGCCACCCAGGCGCTGCTAAGTCTTTTGATGAATCTACACCACCCGGACATTGATCTGGGCGATACTCTGAGCACTTTCAAGTCCTTTTGCCAGGACCTCGACCCGGTGATGCGTGGCCTGTGCCTGAGCCGGGAGCAGAAGATTCGATCCGTGCACAACTCCTTTGCCCGTCCGGTGCTCTTCGAGCTTGACATACGCCATGCCACCATCGACGACGATGTCTACCACTTCGTAGGCTACATGCCGATCAAAGGGCGTCTGTATGAGCTGGACGGGATGCAGGAGGGTCCCATCGAGCTGGCAGAGATCGGAAAGCAGCAGAACTGGCTGGACGTGGTCCGTCCCATTATCGAGGCTCGGATGCAGCGCTACAGTGTCGGGGAGATCCATTTCAATTTGATGGCCCTGGTGTCGGATCGCCAGCGGAGCTACGAGCGCCAAATCCAGCTCCTGGTTCACCAGCCCTCGCCCCTCAGTCTGGCCGAGCGGCAGTCCGAGATCGCCACACTGCGCACCTACGTCAAGTTCGAACAGGAAAAAAAGCGTCGCTATCGCCAGGAGAACCAACGGCGCCGCCACAACTATCTGCCCTTCATCGTGGAGCTCCTGAAGCAGCTGGGCGAGACCGGGCATCTCATGCCCATCTACGAGAAGGCCAAGAAGCGAGCCATCGACTGCCATATGGCGGCCAGTCTCAAGCAGCAGGAGCTGCTCTATCACCAGCAGGAGCAGCAGGATCAGCAGGACCAGCAGGGCCGCAAGTCCACCTATCCGCCGCGGCTGTAATCCTGTAGGAATTTGTATTCCCAACACATAAAAATTCCAAGTCACACTCAACATCTTCTCCACTCCACGAGGTCCGAAGCACAACCTCGTTTGTTTATTTTTGCTCCAAATCAAAACACTTCAATTAATCAAAATACCAAATTACCGCAAATAATAAACCAATTCCAAAAAGATATATCGTTTTGGTTACGAACTTTGGAAAAATAAGAAACTTTTAAAACTAAAACCTGTTGAAAACTTGAAAACAAAAGGAGACACCTCTTTAAACGAAACAAACCGAAACCAAAACGATTTATCGAAAAAAAAAAGTTACGACTTTTTGCCACATTTTAAACACTTTTAAAGATTAAAAACAAAACAAAATCCAAAAAATCAAATCTGTTTGCAATTTTCTGAAATAATTTAATGAATCACAGCTGAAAAACTGAAAACATATTTTTGAATATCGTTTGATCATTATTCATTCATCATTAATCATATTCATCACATTCATTATATTCAATCATACTCATCATCAATCATATTCACCAATCATATTTCTCATACATCATATCCTTCATAATTATCAATCACATTCATCATAAACGTCATATACATCATATTCATTATATTAATCACATTCATCATATTTATCATATTCATCATATTCAGCATATTCAGCATATTCATCAATATTCATCATATTCATGAATATTCATTATATAAATTATATTCATCAATATTCATCATATTTATCACATTCATCATATTTAGCATATTCATCATTTATTTTTCATCATTGATCATTTATTCATTTAAATATGTAAATATTTGAATGATATTTTTGGAAAATACAAATTATTTAAAAGGCAATGTTTTTGGTTGTTTTTTTTTTAATACTTTTATAACCAAAAACATACCTTTATACATTTAATTCCTAAATGATGTATAGATTTTTCTATTATTATATTAAAAGGAAAATTTTATAATGATAATGTGTTAAAGACTGATTACAAAAACGTTTTTCTGAATCAATAAAAAATGGTAAAGAACTACAAATTTATCGTTCTTAAGTTAATTTTAAATGTTTGAAAATGTTGATTTTAGCCTCATTTTTCTATAACCATTTTTCCTATAAATTTTTTAATTTTTTAGCCCTTTAGGATTAAACGGTTGGAGAATAAGTAAGAATGAAAATAAGTAAAAAGCGGGAGATTTTTTTGTATGTATTTAAAATTAGAAAACGATTTAATAATCAATATTTCTTTTTCTAAAAATACAGAAACATAATTCAACTTTAAACTTTTTTAAAACAAAATGTAAAATATATTGTGTGCCCCCACCTGTACCTTGTCAGAGAAAATTGTATAAAATTAGCGGAGCAGATTTATGAGAACCTTGAGTGTGGGCTCAAGTGCTGTCCTGGCGAATTATGACAGTTTCCATTTGGGATTGCCTCAGCAGTCCGGAGAGTGGTCCTCATCTCGGATCCGGCTGCCTCTCCGGCCGTATTTCAATTTGCATTTGCTGCAATTTCCCCGACCCCGACCAGCTCCCCATCCTGCTCGTCCTGATAAATGATTTCTTTTTAATGCTTCGATAGACTCAACTTAACGGATACCTCCGGACCAGGCTGGAGATCCGAAGATGCGGTGGTACCGAATCCAAATACGACCACGGTTACAGATTTTCTTCTGGGCTGAGCTCTCCCAGCTCAGCTCCGAGTTCTCTGGCCGTCGCGCTTATTTGTTTATGTTGCACAAAGTAAACAACTAATTTTAATTTGCCGCAGGAGCCGCACAGCCACGACAAGATGACGACGACAACGACGACTAGGATGTGGAGCAGGACGAGGAGGGGGATGGCCAAGGGCGCTAGCCAGGATAAGAAGCAGGACCAGTACCAGAACAAGGAAAAGGGACATAGCTGAAGAAAATGCACCGAACAAAAACTTTCTACAAAATTGCAATCCAAACAATTCACGATCGAAAAAGCTCTACTTTCCAACTAATTTGTTGATAAATCTGTCTATGAATTGGATTCAAAATACATAATTATGGCAATTAGTACTTTATAAATTATAAATGTTTAAATCCATTTATTTGAACATCAGAAAATGTTGTAAAAATCATATTATTTGGTAATATAAAAACTTTAAAAGAATATTTTGTGAAGTCTGCATTTCATAAATTATACATATGTTTATTTATTATATATATATTTATTCCTATTTGCTAATAAAGTCATATTTTTCTTTCTTTATGATATTAATAAAATATTATATAATTACTTGGCTTAACAATCTAATTACTTGAGAGATAACTTTAAGAGAATTAAAGGTAGTTTAAAATTGAGTGTGAAAATACTGTTTATAGACACACAATTTTGTTCAAAATAATTTAAAATAAAACAAAGTTTTTTAGGATGAAGAAAGATTACTTTTTTTGTTAATATTTAAATAGTGGAGATCATATTATTTATTTTTTTTTTATGTTTCAGAGCGTTATTCAGAAAATTAAACATAAAAACCAAGGTATTAAACGGATTGCTTTTTTTCCTTAGACATAGAAATTATTAAAAAATAGTTTTGAAACTTATATACAACATTTTTATTTTACTTACATATTTTGTTTAATAAAAAAGAAACAATGTTTACACACTTTTTTTTAATATCAAGTATCAAAGTAATTGCAGAATGTTTTTTCTTTAAGCCAGACACAAATGGGTTTCCTTTCTGTGTAAAACCAAAAACAGGGACATCAGCAAGGACATTGGGCAGACATAGAGACTTGGGGTTGGGTGGAGCCTGGGCAGCAGGGAGCCTGGCTATGAAAAGGGAGCAACTGACTCCCATAAAAGGGAAACATATTCCCATCCACAGACGGCAAAAAACCGCAAAATAACCAAAGACATTCCGACATAACTCCACCTCGATTTTTATAAATGTATGCTTTTTTTTTTGTTGGAACAACTGGATTTTCTTTTGTTACCAACTCAGCGAGGGCTTTTTTTTTTTTTTTTTATTTTGATTTTATTCAGTTTTTTGCAGAGCTGGTGGACATATGTAAATAGGAGTGCAGCAGGAGAAATCATAACAAAAATGCTGCACACTCAAATTATCCCTAAATAATTTAGATCCTGGCAGCGGTAAACTTTACCTTTTCAACCTGTGTGGAGTTGATTTTTTTTCGATGCGGGGTTCGGTTCGGTTCGGGCTTTTGCTTATCTTTCATTTCCTAACATTTCAAGCAAATGTAAAAGCGGAAGTGAATGCGGATACGGAAGTGGAAGCGAAAGTCCTTGCCTCAACATATATGGGATATGGCAGGGGGCAGAAGGAGAGCTGGAGGCTGGAGTCCTGGCACTCGGCTCTAAAATATGTCCACAGGTGAACACAAACACACAACCCGAAGGACGCAGGACGAAGGAGCTCCTGGAATTGACTTTCCGCCTGCCAAACCAAACAAAAACACAAAATTCCCAAATTACCGAGGGTGGCCAAGAAATATTTTACGTCTAAATATTAAAAATATAAATATTTAAAATATAAATATTAAAAATATAAATATTAAAAACTCAATCAAAAACGAAGTTTAAATTAGATTTTGTTTGAAAAATTCAAATAATTTCTGTCTAAACATTGTATTTATTATATATTCCAAATTATTATTATATTCAAAATCATCATATTTAATCATATCATATTTAAATTGTATATTTTTTCTATTTTTTTCTTGTTTTAAATACATTTTTTCTTCCTTGAAAGACAATATTTTGCAATCAATATGAATGCTTAGCTTTTTTAAAAATTATAAAAATAGTTATAGTTTTTATTGTATTCTTTTAATGTTACTGAAACTTTATTATTTAAAAATCAACTTTAAATTTATGTATGTTTAAAATATTTAATAAAAAAAACTTACAATTTTGTCATGTTTCAATTCGTAAACTTTTTCAAAAAACTAATTCCCTGCCTGTAAATGTTAAATAAAAAAATAATGAAACTCTTGTGAGTTATTTTGTTAATGGAAAACTGTACAACAAAAACAGTTAATAATTAATTGGTCGTGCGGTTAGTTTAGGACAACTTCTCGAACTGCTCTCGCTTGGCTGCGTTTAGTGCAAAAGGCTAATTGAAATTTGCCATTAATAATGCAAAAAGGTCTCAGTGAGAAACTTTTAGGCACACCCACACCACCACCATCGCACACCCACCAACACACACACATGTTTCCCTGTTTTTGTGGCATTTTAAATATTTGAAATATTTGTAACATTTGCGCGATGCCTTCTTGAAATCTTTCCGCCCACCTGAAGGTAATGAAATGCAGAAGGGGTGGGAAGGGGGATCAGATGGGTAGGAGGAGGGGGTGGTAAGTGGGTGGGAGTTCAATGACAGCTCCAAGGGGCTGGGTCGAACCACAGGGTCGGCCTTGCCATTTACGGAAACCCAAAAACCTAAAGATCAGTTAAAATCAACAAACAAGACACAAAAACATTAACAAAAAATTAATTTAAATTTAACGTAAAAAATATACAAAAAATGTTTTCAATATCGGATTTAAAAGTGTAAAAAAATAACTTTTTTTGGCATAAAAAAGTAGTTTCCAGTATTTTGGACGGAATATAAAATGTTAACAAATCTTTATCTTTCATTAATAAAATATTAATGAATTTCCAACATAATATATAATATATGATTTTATAAAAGCAATTATTTCGTATTAAAATTAATAAATCAAAAGATTTTTAACAAAATAAATAATTTCTTGTTGAATAAATTTAAGATTATGCATCAAAATGTTAAAAAAAATTGTTTTGAAAAACAAATTGTTTCAAATTTTCCAAAACTTATTTTGCATTTTTTTCCATCTATCACTTTATTTAAAGAGTTCAAAAAATATTCCTAAATAATTTTTAAGTTCTTACATATAATATTTAATAAAATTAATAATTTAATCTATTCTTCAATTTCCACAAATAAATATATTTTTAGTGAGAAATAATAAAAAGAACATAGGTAAATTTTTTGTATCTTTTATTGTATCTTAGAAACAAAATTCAGGAGGTACAATATTTATTACAGAGATTAATTTTTTATTAATATATACATATAAAATTCAACAAATAAAAATAAATATAAAATATATAAATATTACATAAAATATTGTAAATACATAAAAATATTAAATATATCATTATTAGTTAGTAGTTTAGTTTATTGTAGTTTAGTTAGTAGTATTAGTAGTTTATTAGTTGTTTTCTTTACTTTTTACTGAATAATATTGAAATAAATAATACCATAAACTAAATTTTTAGAAAATGTTATATTTTAGACTTTATATATACATATAAAGAAAATTTTTAAATAAACTGGAAAATGTATTAAAAAGAAATACATTTGGGTTTTTTGTTCCTTTGCAAAAAGGTAAACTGCCTCTGAGGAGATGGGTGGGTGGTTTGTGTTTTATTTTTTTTTTTGGTTATTTTCGGGGGGCGGAATCCGGAAATGGGAGGTGGAAGTGAATGCTTATTTTCTGGTCCGTCAGCCGCCGGTGATGTCGACGTCACCGTCACCGTCACCACATGTAAAAATGTAACCTCCCACCGCCGGCGAGGATTTTGTTTCTTGTTTTTGATTTTTTTTTTCATCTTCCTGCAAGGAGTTGTGTGCCGCTGTGATTCCGCGAACTGTGACTGTCCAAAAAAAAAAAAACAAGGGACAGGAAAAATAAATGTTTTTTGGGGGAAACGAGGGGGGAACTTATGTTTCAAGATGGAATGCCCGAAAATATGTTTTTGAGGGGCAAAGGGCAGAGCCCGTGTGACAAACCGAAAGTGAAGGGAAAACTGCCAACTTTCGTCAGTGATCGCTGCTGGCTTTAAGTTGCCAAAAAAATAAATTCAAAAAGTACATACTTGGGGTGGATGCTACTATATATTTTGCGGTGCTTCAAAACAAAAAAAAAAACGACACACAAGAGTCTTTGATGTCATTTTTTTACACGAAAACGAGCTCTAAGTATTTCTTAAATAAAACAAAAGAACAATGAGAAATTAATACCTATTCCCAATATATATTATTTCATTTACAATTTTTGATTAGAATCTAAGTATTAAATTTATATTTGGTTTTTATTTTTTTTAAATTATATGACAAAAATTAATTTCGAGCCATCTTTCCATTTTCTAAAAAATATATTGTTTAGATTCTGCGTTTTTTCATCTTTGATCTTATGGTATTTCCAAATCTACAACGCAGACCCTACAAAAAAATCCCGGGTTTTCGAATACCCTTTTCTAAAAGGAAAATTATCCAAAATACTTACATAACTTTTAAAGTTTTCGAACCTTAAGTTTAGGAGCTTCCTATATTTATTATAGACCAGAAAACTATAAATTTCAAAAATATATTTTTTCGTTTAGGTAGATTAGATAGAAAATCATTTTAAGAATCCTTAGATAATAATCCAAAAAAAAACATTGTCTTTTATTTTATAATTTATTTCTTAGTTGATTCCAATGTTTTTCCTTGTTTTTTTTTATTTTTCTTGATTATTTCAGAAAACAACGACGGCAAACAGAACGCCATAGCCGAGGACTGAAAAGGACACGCAGTGGGAAAAACTCCTAGGGCAGGATGGCAGGGGGGTGGCTTGTAGGCGGGGAAAAAGGCAGAAAAAAAATAAATAAAACAGGAAAATCTCTCGAGGCTAGTGAAAAACTTGGTTCCTTTCTTGGTTCTGTTTGGCTGGATTTTGGGCCGCCCACTGTCGCCGTTTCGTTTCGTCCTTTTTCACGTCCTTTACCTTGGGCAGTTGTACGAGGACATTTCTTATGCTGCTTCTTAGCTTTGCGCCTTGGCGTCTTCCCCAGTTGCCCATCGTCCCGTGTCCTGTGTGCCGAGTCCTTCGTCCTGTCCCACATCCGCCGCACTCGCCATCTCCCTCCGACTCACTCCTTATCCTGCATCCTGGCGCGACGCCGGCTGCGTCGGTGGTTTAAACACATGAAACAATTATAAAGTTGCCAAGAAATGTAAACCCAAAGAGAAAACAATTTAATTGAATTTAACCAGGGGGTTGTCATATCCTAATGGATTTAAAACAACAAATACAAAAAAATATATAAGGAAGGGAAAAAAAAGGCAGCAAGGACCACAACTACAACAACCACTACATCAAATGAAAATAAAAACAAAAGTTTACTCGTTTATTCGAGAAATGGGGAAACCCACGCACTGGCAAAGGGAAGTCCCCTGTGGCGGACAGGACGAGTTGGTGACCCACTGGAGAGGATTCATCGATTCGGAATGTGGAGTCCAAGAAAATAATTAATAATTCATTCCCGTCGAGTGAAGCTTTAAAGTTTGAAGTTCTTTTTACTTAACTTAAAGATAGTTTTAAGCTACAGAAAGGATATTTTGTAGATAGTCTTAATAATCTTATCTACACAATATCCTTTGGTAGGTTATTAATGAATAAAATTATTTAATTTGTAATCATAAAAGAGAAAACTAATTTTCTTGAGTTTCATAAAGTTTTCTATATTTTTTAAGTGTCAAACAAAATTCTTTTTAAATACATGCTTTTAAAAATAAACATAAAAGTTTATAATTTTGTTTGTAATTTTTATTGGTAATATCTGCTCTTAAAAAAGAGTATCGGGTATCAAATAGTTTTTAAAAATATGTATCCATAGAATATTAAACAGATATAAAATATATTTCTACATTCTATGTCTTGAAGTCGAAAATAAAATAAAAATAACTATAAAAAGAGGAAACAAAAAGTGAGGAAAGGAAATCGAATAAGTACCGGGTATCGCACTAAAAACCTTTATCATGTAGAATTAATTTTGTAGATTTATAAAAGCCTATCTAACCCTATTCATTTCCGATTCTAATGGAACTATTTAACCCTTAGAACTTTAATTTTTTACCATGATTAGTACCGGGTATCATACAATTTCGCTTAGAACTAACCTGATTCGTATTTTTAGAGGCATAAAGCAACTTAGCACCTTTAGCAATCAATATTCCATATTAAAAAAATTTAAATTTTTTGGTTTTTATCTAAACTTCGAATTCAGCCATCTGGTATTTAGAATATTTGCCTTTTTTTCGATGAGAATGAATTTTTTGGGTGTTAAAAAAGCCATAACTTTTGCCCAATAGACATAATGGCGCCAGTGCAGTCTAGTGCCTAGCTTTGTGCCACATTTTTATTGTTGTCCTGTGACTTTGACTGTGAATTGGCCACGCCCCCGCGACGGCAACGGCAACGGCAAACGCCTACCAAATCACATGCCGCCACTTTGATTTGCCACTGAAATTGAAATCCGCTTATTTGATGCTGACAAAAAAAAAAAGGCGGCAGAAAAAATACAACAAAAAAATGGAAAAATGGAAAACCCCCGGAAATGCCAAAAGAGAAAAAAGCAAAACAATATTTTCCTAATTTTCGCGCGCGCACGCGACCAAAGAAAAGACAAAACGATGGAAAAAAATGCCAAAGCGGCGGCAAAAGAAAACTGTCAGTGGCAGCAACAGGATAACGCCCCGCGGAGGTCCTGCCAGGGGAGGGGAGGAAGAGAGGGCGGGACTCGCCTGGCATGGAAATGGGACATTTGCTGGATGCAGTCAAGCTTTTGTTTGCCGTTGATTTCCGCCGCTTCCGATTGCTTTGTTGTATTTCCTTTGCCATTCAACTTGCTCCTCTTATTTCTCCGCCTCTATTTTTTCCTTCCATTTCTTTTTTTATTTCATTTTTTATTTCTTTTATTATTGCCCCAAACGAAGAGCCAAAAGGTGATTTGATAAGAAGGTGGTTCGGCGGTTGGCCCCAACTCCATCTCGTCTCGGTGGTTCCCAGGATTGAGCCACTTAGATTGAGCAATTGCTTTTCAATCACAGGACTCTGCGGAGGGTGTCCTTTCGGGCTGCTTCTTTTCATCACAACTCCCCGGAAAACTTTTATAATTTGCATGGAAATGGAAATTACCTGCAAGATTACAAGAAGAATTAATTAATTTCTGGTCATTTTTTAAACGGGTTGAGGGGATTACCATCTATGGAAAAATATATTTCTCTAAAAAAAATGTTGTAATTAAAACATAAACACATTTTTTATCTATGCCTAATCTTAAGAGCTTTTTAATTAATGTAATTTTTATTAAATTAATATTTAAACAATTTAGTTAAATAAAATAATACTTTCTAAATGGAAATTAAACGCATTCCCTAATATTTAATTTATGTTAAAAGAAGCCCCCTTGATTTTGATTCGATAATTTGCTGATATTTGTCGAATTAAATCAGAAATGCTCCCCTCCCCCGCCTTTTTTCGAGGGCGTGTGTTTTGTGGGAATTTTCTTGAACGCCCCCAATCGATTGAGGGGGCGTGACAGGATATTTGCAATTAGTTTGTCGCTCGGCGAACTGGATTCGTTGTTTGCACAACGAAATTGTAAAATTGATTTATTTATTTATATTTTCATTTATTCTGTTTGTTTTTATTTATTTTTAATTTCATAAATTATTTCGACTAAATTAATGCTCGGCCAGCCATCTGGAAATCAAACAGAGTCCCAAAATTGAAACCAAAATCGGTTTCGACTGAAAACCCATCGAATTGTCAAAAATTATTAGCCTTAGGCATTGAAAGCGACAGGAAAGTTGGCTTTATCTGGTCATCAAAATATTTCCATTTGAATGAGGAAATTTTGGAGGGAGAATTATAAAAACCAGATATAATACCCTTAAAAAATATTTTTTTTTTACGAATATACATAATTTTAGTTATTTCTTTTCTATTTTTAAAGTTAGGTATTTTCTAAAAATCAAACCCCTCCATAACACATAAATTTGGAATCTTTTTTCCAGGACATTTAATTCAGATAACCAAAACCCAAACAATTTATGTATGAATACAAAAAATTATCCAAACTATAATGTTTTTGATAAATATTTAAAAAAACGATCAAGTCTTCCGGCTGAGACTTAACTAGAAATGAAAATAAACCCTCTGGCGGTATAAAAAAAATTCGAATATCTATGAAAATAACGAATTTATTGGCATTTTCGCACAGAACATAGAAAACAGGACATCGGGACATGCAGGACAGGCAGGACATCAGACCAACAAAAGGAATGCAGGAAAAGATTCGTTTTTAATCGCATCACAGGACCTCGCACTCGCACTCGCCCTCTCTGTCTAACTGGCTAGTCCCGTCTCTTTCTCGCTCCATCGAATTGTACAAACAATTGGCATGTTTTTGGCTTTTTGCAGAAATGGCGACATGTTTGTTGTTAATTTGTTGCCTTTTCCTTTGTTGTTATTATTTGAATCCATTGCTTTAGGGATTTAAAATACACACACAAAATATACAAACAAAATGTACAGAGAATATATATGTAGAGAAAATATATTCATATAATCGCACATACGTAAAAAGCATTTATTTATGCAAATTTTATTTTATTTGTTTTCAATATTTTGGTAACTTTGTCGCTGATATTTCCGCCATACAAAATCAACAACAGCCGACAACAAATCCAGCAAAAAGCCTCCTGTCAGGCTGCCCAGAAACCCGCCCAGGTCCTGCCCAGGTCCTGGCCAGGTGCAAATGCGCTTCGATGAGTCCCGAGTCCCGCATCGGATATGTGGGTGCAGTGCGTTTCAAAACTGTAAAGCCAATTTACAGATTCACTTAATATTTTTTTTTTGAGGTAGAAATTCTCCTTTTTCAACTAACTTTTGCTTTTAAAACTAAAAACCAAATACTTCTAATTTTCACCTTAAAAAACGATTGGAATCTTCAAAATCAATTTAGAAAAGAAAGCTAACTTTTTGTTTATTTTGCAAAATTTAAATTTTTATTTAACTTTAATTAATATTGTTTATTATTAAAAACACGTTTTTTAAGAGAAATTTTATTTCTTTTGAATGCCAATTAGAAAAAAAAGTACTTCACATTTTAAAAAGGTTCGAAAATGCTAATATTTTGATAATAATGATAATGATAATAATGATATAATGAGATATATCATACAAAAAATATATCACAATATATAAGGTTATTTAATAAGTTTGTCTTTGTTTTTTTTCGAAGCCATAAAATTGGAAGGTTTCCCATATTGCTATTAAATGATCCAAAAAAAATAATAAAATTAAATTTTAACCACTTTATATACATTATATTTAAAATATGAAGTTCTAAGGTTAAATAAATTTAATACTTTTCCTAATATATAATAATAATAGTAAGACGACTTGGACTGTACTCCGAGTTAAATTTATTTACAAACACAGAAACATGAACAAATTTATTCACGGATGGATCAATGGACTTATATGTATGGTTGTGCGTGTACTTATGGCGCCGCATTATTTTGTATTTTAATAATTCAAATATCAATTTGTTGTTACATTAAATATTTAATTTGAACTAAAATGTGTTAAATTCTTTGGGGTATTATGAGCAAACAACCGACCATGTCCGATGTCCCGAGTCCGGAGTTCATTTTCCATTTTCCATTGTGGGGGTGGAGCGATGGAGTGGATGGACCAGAAAAGGGGGGAGTACATATAGCACATATGTCATGCAATTTTTGGTCTGCTTAATTACAGCTTAAAAGCTTTGATTAAAAAACCACCCGAACAAATGGACACCAGCCTGAATCCTGAATCCTGAAAAACCTGAAACAAATACGAAAACAGAAACTGAAACAGAAACGGAAACAGAAACCAAAACCGAAATGCTAATTGCCACCCACGATACCACCAGAATGTCTCCAGCGATTCCAAAATGCACCAAAATCTTTTCAATATTCTGCGGAGAGTTAATTTTGATTTTTTTGTTCGAAAAATTGGTTTACCCTGAAGGCATCCAAAACTAAGATTGTACATTTTAGGATAAGAAAAAAATATTTAGATGAGATTTATTATCAATTTATAAAGCGATTAATAATGAAATTCTTTTTCTATTATTTGAAGGGGGAGAATGTCCTTAAAAATTTTAAAACATATATAATTTGTCATATTAATTACATTCATTTAAATATATTTTTTACTTAAAAATATTCAATGTTTTATATTTTTTAAGGTAATTAAGGTTCCAAGCTGTAAACTATTGTGTTGTTAAACTAAAACTTAAAAAAAAATATGTATCAATTTACGTAACGTTACTTAAAAGAAATCAATTAACAAAGCGAATTACTAAATCGTTGTTCATAGTAGATTTTTTGTTTTCTGAAAATTTAAGCCGTACCTTATAAAGCAGCGTCCTTTGAGAGGAAAGAAAATAATGATTTGAAAGCATAATAATCCCTATTTCGATTTCCTTTTCTATGGGTTACTGGTTCCCTCTGGATTAGCCTACTGAATAGTCCTTCTCTCAACAGTGGGGAATTCTCCCACCTTTACGTTTTATTTTCTCCCCTTAATCTCCCACATATGTTGAGGTAAAATAAATCTTGGCTATTAATTGTTAACCAATTAAATCGAAGTAGCTTTCTTTTTTTTTCTGTATTTTTTCGAAGGGAGAGTCGAGTGCCTCCAGGATTTGATGGTCACCTCTTTGCCTAATTGACCACTTGACGGCAGTTCCTTTGGCCTGGCCCGGAGGCCCTTCCCACCTCTCAGACACCCCCTGGATACCCCTTGGATAGGCGGATAGGCGGATTCCGTCCCCCTTGGGCGGTCATTGAGCATATGGCTTCATGTTTTGTCAATGCCGGGGCTGAGCTAGCAGAACGAGGCAAGTTCAGGTTCATGCCACATGCCACACACACCCTAGAATCCGGAGTGGATTTCCTCCCCCATCAGTGCCACCTCATCCTCGTTGCCTTGACGACCCCAAAACGCAGGCAATCAAGTGTAAAATCATAGAATTTTTAATTGATTCCACCGACGCATCGCATCGCATCGCAACGAAACGAAACGCATCCTGTTGCCACGCAGAACAAATTCAGGATCAGGATCTGAATACGGCACAAGCACAGGCTCAGGCTCGGGCTAGGGTGAGGGCTCGGGCGAGGGCTAGGACGAGGGCTCGGGTATGGACTCGGACTCAGTCCATGGCGGAGTCCTTGTCCCGTGTTGTTTTTCATTCTTTTTTTAGCCTGTCTTGATGGCGGTCCATTCTAATCTCTCGCCATCGGAGCTGCAGGAGTTTTGTTTAAAAAATACCCTTTCCGAATTGATTTTTAGGGCCTATTAAGTCGTTTAAAAAATATGTGTAAAATATATCCATACAATATTGATATACAGAAAAAAAGAATACCCGATTGCATCAAAAAAATTATAGGTTTATTTTGTTCTTACAAAAATTCAAATTTGATAACAAATTATTCCATTTATTTAAATATTTTTTTAAGCCAAGCTCACTTCATTTTTGAATGTATCCTGACTCCTGAATTTATTGAAAATAAGTACAAATATATTAAAAGTTTGAATTAAATATTTAAAAAAGAACATAGACTAATTATTTTTATTTTCCCAATGTAGGAAACTCATTATTTTTTAAACAAAGAAGTAACATAGATGCGACAATAAAACAAGACTCTTCAGTACAATACCCAGTACTTGGCAAAGAATATATATATATTTAAAACAAACATGTAATAATTTGATAAAAATAAACTAATATTAAAATAGAAATTACACATTTGTTTTGTACAACTCCGAAATAAAACTAAGAATACCTTTAGAGAAGAGTATTTTTCGCTGCGTATCCTTTTGCTCCTGCCTTTCGGATCTTTTGTTTAGTTAATTGGCAGTTTCTGGTTGGGTCCAGGGACCCACGGCATTCGATAAGTCTCCAGCCAAGCCCCAACTTGGTTGGCTGCCCCCCATCCTGCCTTGGAAGCGGCCCGGCCCGCCCATTCCCCGGGTGATTCTCCCACCTGGACCTCGATACTTGACATGTCCCCGACATTGGCCAGGCTACGGGAATCGGCATCGGCATTCGCATCGGAATCCCAATCCTGTCATATGCCATGCCCTTCCGATTGAATTGTCCTGCCGACTGCTCCTCGCCTTTTGTTGTTCCAATTTTTCCTGGATTTGATTTACATCTTTCATGTCCGCACACCCACTGAGCCAAATAAAACAAAAAAGCCCCGAATAACAAGTCAGGCGCATCGATTGGTCCTTGTTGCTGACGATATTGCCAGTCCATATCCTTAGCCAGCATCCTTGCCAGCTCGAGAGCCTGGCTCCCCCCTGCTCACAATCGGGACCTGAGCTCGATAATCGGCTAGAGTCGATGTTTTGCCAGCGAGATTCTCATGATTTCAACAAAATCTCTTCTAGACATTCTAGGCTGTTGGTATTTATTTCAACCAAAATTCTACCAATTTTAAAAAATTATTATTGTTCTAAAAACGTATTTAAAAAAAACAAGAAAATTGCTGGGAGTAGAAGGGATAAAATAGGGAAATTTTCAAAGTGAATCATAAAAAGTGCAACATCTTCTCCCATCTTTTATCCCCTGAACAAAAAATATGACAATTAAAATTAAAATAAAAATTCTTTTAAAATAATTATTGTGTATATATTATATATAGTGTATATTATTTATCAATAATAATTAACAACCAAGTGTGAATAAAAATAAATAAATAAAGAAAACAAAATTGTAGAACTCTCGTTCGAAAATGACAACGTTGCTCGATTGATTTGAAAAGTTTTTGAATAATATTTTACAATTCCTATAAAATCTAGACAAACATTTTTTATTCTCTGGAAGCTACAACCTTATCTATTTTGCGTTCAAAATATATTTTAAAACACTGCAAACACTTCTTCTTCATAGTTCATAGTAGTGTACTGTTTGTAAACTCTTTATTATTTCTTATTATTATTATGTATAAGTGTTTTTGATATAAATTGAATAAATAATATTAATTTTCAATGACAGCATTGTATGAAATAAATTCATAACATTTTTTTTTTTAATCACCTTTAAGCAAGTTTAAAAAATGAACGATTGAACTAAATGAACGACCTAGTTCATTGATTTTAAACGAAAGAACGAACTTATTCCTCAAATTGAACTAGGATTACCCAACACTACTGCAAACACTTCTTCTTCATAGTTCATAGTTCTCCGCTATTGATTTCCCGTTTATTACGCATACGCCATGTGTTACCTTTGTAATTATCGCGATTCTCCTAAAAAGCTTAAGAAATACTTTTATTTGTGAGTAAAAGAAGTAAAAAGATATTCAAGTCTTTCTTATTTTGAAGAAGCACCATTCATGCATGCATTATATATGTAATTCCTGTCGTCAATTTGGCCAAAATCCACTCAGCCAGTCATAAAACAAGCAGACAAGGCTAAAACGAACGGCGTGCGAAATCGTCTTGAGTCATGGCCACGCCCCCTCAAAAGCCCATTAAAAAATAAGGCAAAAATGCGAAGAAGGGGGTAGTGGGAGGAAGGATTTCCCCTCCTGACACAAGGATAAGAAAGGAAAGGAAGTAGGGAGAGCAGAAGGCAGTGCCATAACAGACGGGGAAAAAAGATGCCAACAAGGCAATTGTGAAATGTAAATGGCCAACGTAATAGATGTCCAACGTCTCCAGATACACTGCAAAAAACGAAAGCTTTTCAAATCATTTTTAACTTTCAAATCATTAAAACTTTTTATTAGTATTAATTTAGTAAATATACTTAATTTTATAATTGTTTCTTGCTTTTCCAATTCTTTAATGTTAAATTTAATAAATTATATTGCAAATTTCCAAATTTATTCCATTTAAATGATATGTTAAAAATACTTCATATACTATTTAGTACCTTTTTCATATAAACATTTATTTTTTTTCTATTTTTGTCTCATCCCTAGAATATCAAACTGTTTTAGCAAACTCCCAGAACTGAAATTGATAAAGGTTATCGACTTTTGAAAACATTTTTATCACATGTAGGTCTTAGGTGTTTTTTTTGTAAAGTTTCTATCTGTATATAGCTCTGTTTTACCAAAAGTATTTTAAAATTTTGCAAGCATTTTTATCTTATTTATTATCCTTAATCCTTAAAAATTATCTTTTGTAGATCATAAAAAATACCCATATAAAAAACTTTTAGTTCCAACGTTCCAATTACTTTCATAAAAGTTTCCTAAAATATTTTGCTATAATTTTTCTCAGTGCATAACAGCGACTTGCTTGGAGACCAGAACTCTGGCAATAATTTGCAAATTTGCTCAAATAAATTCCATGCTGAGCAGGACAGCCGGAGAGCCTAAAATATGTTGTTCGAGGCTGACTAAGGGAAAATGTATGCAAAGCCTTTTGGAGCGTCCTGCCGGAGCTTGGTCCTGTCCTGTCCTGTCACTCCTTGTCCTTGTGCCGCCCCAAGGAGTCGCGTCAATGAAATGCAAAACATTTCCAGAGCCTGGGACTAGGACAACAATCGATTGTGGCAATTGGAGGCGAGCGTAACCGGATCCGGGCTTGAGCGGCTTGCGGAGATCCTGGATACTGGGATCCTAGAACCAATCGAGAGCGCGGCATAAATAAATAAATAAATAATCGATTGGACTCGGCCTTTCGGAGGCACTCCGGCAATTAATTTACCATTTGTTTCTCTGTCCGTTGGTCCTTCGAGCTTCGAACTGCCTTGAAAGGCGACAAATCCCCCGAACGCTGATAAGAATGAATGCGAGATACATCCGCCGCAGCACCACAGATACAGAGTCACAAAGATACAAAGATACAAAGATACACAATTACAAAGATACAAAGATACACAGATACGAGATACAAAGATACAAATGCATCCTTGGCCACCAACGGACACAACGGGTTGAGCTTTGCCCGGCTTTGTGGGGTTAAGCCTCGTGTCCATGTGTGTCCTTTGCAGGACCTGCCCGGCCTGCCCCCGATCCTCGATATCCTGCGCGTTAATCTGTAAATGTTGCAAAGAGCTTTATGTCACCAGTTGCCAATTGCTTATTTAATTTTCATTTTTATTTTTATTTAATGGACTGAAACAGTCGCTAATTAAGCAGAAAATCCAACATCTTAAATTCAATTTATTTCCGGTAAACATCAAATACCTTATGGAAATATTATAAATATTAATAAATATACAAGAATTTTTGGATTAGGAATAAGGAAACAAAGTTTATGAATCAACCAAATTAGGATGCTTTTTTTTAACCTCCATAATAAAATTTTTTAAATAAATTATTACAACCCTGGCTGAACTTTTTTTAAATTAAATTCAATGCATATTTATTTAAGCCTTAAAATTCAATTTATTTATTAACTTGTCATTCACAGATACTTCAATTTTATTATAAAATAGAAAAATCTTAAGTGAAATTATTATTCCTTCCATGATTTTATCTTCTTAATGGAATCGTGAAAACTTAAACAAACCAAAACATTGATTGAGACAAATATTTGTCAAAAAATGTATAAAATCTTTAATTTACTTATTTATAAATAAATATGAATACCTAAATAAACTAACAAGTGTGTTCCGGACAAAGCCGCCTTCCGTAAACCGCAAATCCGTTTGTTTTGTCATAGAGCTTGCTTTTCGATATGTTTTTTTGATTTGTGAATTGTTTTTGTAGGATGTTGGCCTGGCCAAAAGCGGTTCTGGCCGAAGTCTGTCTGGGAGGAAACTTTTGGCAAACTCCAAAATCCTGGCCAGTGGCTGGAGACGGATGGAGTGACTCCCCCACAATGCGACAGTTTTCACTGCCAGCGAGAGAGAGGAAGTAATTAAAACACAACTCAAAGGACATTTTAATTTAATCCCTTTGAGCTTGTCTCGCTGGCTGTCTCGTCGCCATCACAAACATGCGATGCCGCAAGTCCCGGCCAAGTCTCAGGGCCATCTTGCCGAACCGAAAGGAGTCTCAGTCGCAGGATCCCAGGGAACCTACCACCAAACCAGGCTAGGCCAAGGGACCAGAACTAGAATCAGGCCAGAACCGAGCATTCCGGCCAAGTCAAGGCAAGTCGGGACCAAAACAAAAAAAGGAAGCGCCGCTGCACTTTGGAGTCCGGAAGAGACGCCATCGCCATCGCCATCGATGCTTTCAGTGTTTTCTTGTCCTTGAAGGGCACTGGACAAAAAATTAGTGTTTTCCAATATTTTTATTTTTACAAACTAGTGAGTTTTGTGGAGAAAACGGGTCTGGGATTGAACAAGATAAGTACCGGGTATGATATAGTCGAAAAGGTAAAAGGTTATTAAAACTCTTAAAGTTTTCTTTACTTCTTTAATTTTTTTGATCAAAGAAATCGAACTAATCAATTACCAACATTGCGGCTCTTGAACCCGTTCAACCAGCCCCAATTTTTCTCAGTGTAAGGAGAGGAATAAATCATAAAACCTGCCCCATCAGGCACTCCACCCACTAAGCCAGGCCATTCTCATTTGCCAAGACTTACTTATTTTTTATATTATTTTCTTTTTACATTTTTCGTTGCATTTTATTTATGCCGTCAGTTTATTAATGTCAGCCAGTGGGCGGTGGGCGGTATATAGTGGGCGTGGTTAATGGTGGGCTGTCTCTGCCAAGTTGTAATTGTATTTGTTTATAAATATATATATACTATATAGTATATGCGCCTTTTTGAACTTTTGATTTTGAGGCGCCCACACACATTGGCCTGCGATTTTGCAACCAAAAGCCCAATTTTTCTTCTCAGTCCCGGTCCTGGTCCTGGTTCTGGCGACCATCTCCGGATCCGTCTCCAGTTCGAGTCTCCGGTTCGGTTTGCTCCAGAGTCCGGAGTCCTGAGTCCATAGTCCGGAGTCCGGAGTCCGCCGCTTGTTATGCTAATTAGTTTTCGACGTTGACGTTTGCCAGCAACGCCGGCGATGTCTTTAATTGGTTCTCATGTTGCTGCTGCTGTTGGTGTTGCAAGTTGCTGATGGTGTTGCTGGTGTTGCTGGTGTTGCTGGTGTTGCCGGTGTTGCTGTTGCAGCTGCAGCTGCTCCTCTTTTCTTTCTTTCTGCCGTTTTTGCACTTCCACCTCCAAACTCCTTCCTCCTCGCATTCTTTGGTACTTTGGCACTGGCAATTAGACTCCTTTTTCGGTTTTCGGAAGGCATCGTCCAGGACTAGTCGCAATTTTGTCACATTCGTTTGAAGTTCGAGGTCCAAGGGGATTGATTTCAGCCTGGCTCCTCTTTAAGGATTCTCACAGAACTGCATTATAAGATTGATTTTAAATTGTCCAGAAATTTATTTATTTATAAGCGTTTACACGTTTTTGATAGAAACTACAATTATTTATCTTAAATATTGAAATAAATTAATTTATTTCACATTTACTTAACATTCTAAATTTTGGATACGAAACGGAATTCTTAAAATCGTGTTTTATGGATAATAAAATATTAAATAAGAATCATTACAATGGTAAAACACAATTTTGGAATAATTTAAGGAAGTTACTTTTCCCCCAGAAAGTAATAAAAACTCCTTTAATCTTGTAATTAAAGAAACAAACATTCAAACCATCATTTTTTTGTCCAAAAATTATTAAAAATAAAAAAATTCCAAATAAATATAAAAAAAATATAAAAAATAAACCATGTAATATAAATACAAACCGCGAACAATATTTAAAAAAGCCACAAAATGATGACCAAAAGCATTAACAAAATTTTATTTGTAAATCATAATTTACAAATTACCAAAAACACAACTTTCACATCCAGAAATTAGAGCTATTATTTGAAATGTTACATTATTCCGAACATCTAACACAAGTCCATTATAATATTCGCTAATTGAACAACCAAAAGAGGTAATTCATCACTTAAAATCCCAAAAGAATTGCCTGGAATGGAAAAATGGAGAAGAAAAAAAATAGAATGTTCCGGTAATCCCATATTTGTGCTTCAAAAGCCAGAGAGTTGACCCCTTTGACTCCTGATTTTGGACACACACATCCATCATTATCATTATCGGGCTGGGCAGGATGCGTTTTGTTTTGCCAACAAAAAGCTGTCAGGACTTGAGTTGGCAGGATGGAGCGGTAGGGTTTTAGGCCCAAAACGTTATGATAATCACCCAGCCATGGATCGGGGATATATATATATTTTCAGGTGGTGTAGCAGGTGGCAGGACACTGGCGGCAGGACATGAACATGGACAAGGACATGGAACAGGGGCAGACGACAGGTAATAAACAATTCCATTTACCGACAGCTGTCAGCAAATGATGAAAAATTGAATAAAAATCAAAACCAGTTCAGGTCGACATGCTAAATGGCCTATAAAAATTACACAAATTTAAAATTTATATTTAATTATAAAGTAATTATTTTTAAATAAATATTCTTTCTTTGTAAAACAAAAAGTTATTCAACATAAAAAAAATTAAACTACCAATTCAAAGTACTAACAGAAATTTATTCAGGAACTCAAAGTATTTAAATATTTATTATTTAAAATATTTTTTAAATACTTCTTATTTTCATTTCTATTTTTTTGTTTTGTTTGAAAGAAAAAAGCCAATTTGTTAAGAACCTTTGAACTCTAATTAAAGACAAAAAAATCAAAGAATTTCTTAAAATTTACTATAAGATTTTGCAACATTTTTGAAATTATATTAATAATTATAATTATATTAATTAATTATTTATTTTTAATATATTTTAAAATGATGTAAGATCTTGTAAATTTATTTATTTTATTTATTTTATTTATGAAATCCAATAAAAATTAATAAAAATTGATTATTAATATTTTTTTCTAAGAAATTTCAAACTATATTTATAGAAATCTAATATAGTATATTTTATTTTTAAGAGCTTGATGTAATAATAAATATAAGTTTATTATATATTCCATAAAATAATTTAAATTCGATTTAAATATTATTTTAATTTAAATGAATTTTCTTTAAATATTGAGGAAACGCCCTTTAACGAATTTATTACATTTTTTCCAATATTGCAATATTTTTATTAATTTTGTTTCAAGTCAAATGAAAAAGTCAATTGCCTCTCGTAGGAAAAAAGGCGAAAAATGCACAAAAATATGCACACGCATTAAAACAGGACGAAGGACGATGGGCGATGGAAGGGTGGATGGAAGGACACCACGACCGCTGTCCGCCCACAAACTGTCCAAATATGTTTGGTTTTTGCAGCTGCTCCCAGTCCAGGATAGTCCAGTCCAGGACCTCCCAGCCACACCCACTCCCACTCCCAAAAAAGAATCCCCTCCAATCCCGGAGCCAATGTGGCAATGCAATGATGAGCGAAAAATTGACATGCATGTAATTAGTGACAAGAGGACCGCGGCCGGAGGACACGGGACCCAGGACCCTCTCCGAATGGCCTCTGCTGTTAGCACTTGATGAGCTTTATCCACGTCCAGCCGCGACACACGCAGGCACACATATCGCCTCCGTATATATATCAATTATGCCGTTTATGTCCAAATGTCGAGAGATGTCCTTCCACCAACCACCACCCACCTACCATTTGGGTAAAAATTAATTTTTCGGCTCTGACAGGGGCCACGCAGGTTCTGGCCACAACGAATCTAAAAGCTTCTTCGAATTAATAGTCAACAAGGACTTTTTGCATTTTTTGACTATATGATACCCGGCACTGCTTGTAGTGCTTATTTTAGTTTTAAATTCATTTCGGAGAGCATTTTGTGACTATATGATATCCGGTACCGCCTTCACTGCTTTTTGTAGTTAGGGATTTTTTTTGCAGAACATCCTTTCCAGGGTATTGATATTTATTGGGACATGAACACGTTTCCTTTTCCCTAGAAATATATATACCAAAAGATTTAAGTTTTCCAAGTTTGTTTTAGCTTGTTTTAAGTACTAGGTATTAGTATTACCAGTCCATTACGGAACTATTTTTAGTTTATGAATATTCCCCAAAATCCAGAAATCATTGATTCCATAGAAATGAAAAGTTGTTATCCTTATTCCTTACGAGTTGATCGCTTTGAGAGCTTAAGAGTCTGATGTACTTGGAAACGGACATGACCAGCCGGAAGTGAGGAAGCGGAAATGCGAAATGGGAAATGCGGGAACGGAACGGAAACGGAAACGGGTCGGATAGGCGGCATCGCCGGCAGCGTCGGCGTCAGTGTTGGCGTCGGCTGTCTCGTCAGCGTCACTTGTCACATTCACGTTGACTCTTCTGACACGTCGACAAATTGTCAACAACGTTGCCACCGAAGAAGCCCAAGCACCGGACAAAAACTAAGAAAAATGATCGAAAAATGCCCAGCCCAGCCGTGGAATGCGAATGGCCTCTTGATGCTTTTTGGTTGCATGCGGATGTCAAGCCTGTGGATGTCCTGTTGGTTGGTTATCCTTTTTTTCGTTTGGTTTTGGTTTTGGAGGTGGAGAAGGAGAAGGAAGGGAGCCAGGAGAGAACCAGCTCCTCTATTAGCAGGCCGCTGGCATTTTCACGCTTTCGTTTTATGCGGCTCAGTGGATTTTCAGTCGCACTTAACGGCATCAGTGGCACTGACACTGGCCAGGGTCCTTTCCCAGCCAGCCCGGCCACCAGCACCCAGGACTCGCCACACATTTATCAACGCCTGGCGCAGCCCAGAATCCCCGGTTATGGCCATGGTCAGCTCCCAGTTCCCAGTTACCAACTTCAAGCATTTTCCCTGAAAAATGCAATTCAGCACGATTTGCATTTTAGGTGCCATGCCCACGCCCATGCCCCTGCCTAGGACACTATATCTATTGTACAATATCTATCCAGATATATATTTATATTCCAGATATGCGCGTGATGGAGTGCAGTCTATGGAATATCAAGGGAAAATTTTCCTAAAAGTATTCCTACATTTTTAGCCAAATTTTTTGTAGTTCTAAATAAAGTAACAAATTTTAAAAGCTATCAACGAAACAAAAGCCAAATTTTAATTTTAAAGTATTTATTATTTTAAAAGTATTTAAATTAGCTTAAATTGTTCCCATATTTAATGATATTTTGAATAGCAAAAAAAAATTTTTATAAAATCTGTAAAACCAATTGAAAAATTGTCCCATTTTATAATATTATATCTATTTAAATTGGCTAAAATATATTTTATTTGCAAGACCCTATAAAAGATTTAAAATAGATCTAATATTTTAGTATAACCCCAACAAAAAGAAAAATTTAATTACTTAAAACCGAAGATAAAACCGAAATACCAGAAAACTCAAGCGACTTTGAATTATTCCCATTGCTGTTGACTAAATAATTAAGACTACTCCTTTGTGACTTTGAAAGGTCTGTCTCTTTTTTTTTGTGCCAAGCATATATTTTATCTGCGGCGATTTTGTGCCAGGACATCAATCAAAGTAAATATGTGAATGTGAGTGGGTGGGAAACTAGGGCGGGAAAAGGCGGCAATTTCCATGCGAATGTGTTTCAAGTGCCTTTTCCAGTTATAAATTTCCGCACACATCCTGCGAAACACATACACACACACACACACACGTAGGGAATTACGAACACACGGACTCACGGCCTCATGGACTCACGGACTCATGGACTCACGGACTCAGAGACTCGTGGACTCACGGACAGGGAATGCATTCCACTCACGGCAATGGGGGGAAAGTGTCAAGTTAATGCCAACAACAACACCAAAAACTGGCGAGATGCAAGGAGCAAGATATCCAGCCGAGCTGTCCCGAATCCTGAATCCTTCCCTTAACCCCACTTCCCACTCTCCAGTACCCACTCTCCAGTACCCACTCTCCTGTACCCACTCTCCAGTCCCCATGTTCCCCCACCAGGAACTAATGACTGTGTTAACGGCGTCATTTGCCTGGTAAGAAATGGTAAAGGTAAAACGAAACACAAGCCAAAAATCGAACAGTGTACAAAATTTTATATACAGTTTAGGAAAAATTATTACGAGAACAATAAATCTATCGATTAAAAGAATTAATACATTACAATTAATGGCATTTTGTAAAGTAGCATTTGATCGTTCGAGCTCGAAACATAAAATATTGAAAGATTAGCATCTCGAATTTTATACAAATGTTATGATTAATTTTAAAATATTTTTTTAAATAATATAATATATCTCTTTTTTTTAAAGATACTTCTTTGAAGGTAGTTTAAGATTAATGTCACGGTCTCCATTTTCTCTATTTCTTAAAAGACCTAATAATTATTTAATATTTTTTAGGATTATTAAAGATTTTATATGAATCTATTTTATATAGATAGACGAAAAGATTCATTCTCCTACGAACCTTTGAATGTTATTGACGGATGTATGGTCACGGTCGCCATTTTTTTGGTTTGAAACATGCCACAATTATTGGTAAGCCGGACTATAAGACTTATAAAGAATATTTTCCTACTACTAATAAGCAATACCATCTCTTAAATTTGTTCCCCATATAATCATATATATTTTTTTAGAATTATTAATATCAGTTTTCTAATACTTTCTAATAGCATAGACTATTCATAGCATACATAATCGTTTTCATAATACTTTCAATGATTCCACTCCCAAGAACACGTGAAAAACCCCCCAAAATAATTGGAAAGTTAACAAGAAGCTCCAGATTTTTTCGTACAGTGCAGAGCAGGTTATAATAATGATGCCACTTGGCTGAGTTGTGTTGCAATTTGCACGGCTGCTGTTGTCGTTTAGCTGCTAAGACGATGCCAACATTTTGGACGCTCTCTGGACTCTTCAGACAAGTCAACAGGACTCGAGCTGACAATGATATGTGCCCGGCACAGTGGAGTGAAAAGCGGATAAAGTGGGGCAAAATGAGGCGCTGGAGAGGCAGAAAGGGGTAGAGCAGGGCGGAAATATTGCTGACAGTTGTGGCATATTATCATACGGCAGTGTCCTTGCTCCACGTCTACGTCCGTGTCCTTTCACATTAGCTCATCGCATCGCAGCATCGCATCGCCCGACATTTGTCGCATCCCGTGACAGATGCAGTTCCCATGTTTTCTGTATTTCAGCTTCAAGATTCCCCACTTCAGGCTCTCCACTCCCCAGAAGGAACTCCTTTGATCCTTTGGCAACTTCAGGTCCTTAAGTCGACTGGAGAAGAGAAAACTCAATTGAGCGCAAAAATCTGCCTGCGATTATTTCATTCTAAAAGGGAAATTCCATTTCTAAAAGGGTTTCTAGGTTGAAGAGGATTCTTTTTATCATGAAAATATGATTTAATTTATGTTTTACTATTTATTTATTTAACTATAATTATTAATCCTGTTATGAAAATTAGTTTGAAAAAATAAGAAAGCTGATTAGAAAAAAATTAATTATTGACATTATAAAATTTAATATAATTTATTATTTGTTTTAAATTACAATTGATAAGAAAATTATTGTTACTTAAAGAATAAAGCAAAGTTTCACTAACTTGCATTCGTTATATATTATTTAATTATTAATTTAAATAAAACGAAATAAAATATTATGAAAGATCATCGATTTATAAAACATTTTTATATTAATTTTTCAAAGGTAAGTTTAATACAAAATTTAATTTATAATACAAATTAATTATTTAAGTAAAACTAAATGAAAACTTTCAACTATTTTTTTTTAAATTTGAGTTGGAAACAAGTTTTTGAAATAAGCGCCACCTAGTGTTCAAGTTCTAATGGTTTCAAATCTCACTGAAGCTTTCCAAGCCGCTTTCTAAAAAGTTTGTTGGCCAAAAATTCAAATAGTAGGGAAAATTCCAAAGGAATTTTAATAATTACAGGGAAATTTTATTGATTCTACATAAAATAAATGACAAAAATAACACCCACTTAGTTAAAATATTTAAAATATATAAAACAAAATGTATAAAATATAAAAAAAAAATTGTTTTACACATATATTTAAGTCTATGGTCTAGATAGAATCCTTTGACAAACTGCTTGGCAGAATATCCAGATAGATGTCATCCACATTCCTGAATTTTAAGGATATATTCTCCACGAACTGAAGATTTTCCAGCTGGAAATCGCTATGGAAATCGAAACTAGAAAGCAACTTGACAAGGAAGACTTTCATTATAAATAAGCCATAGCGACGACCTGAAAATATATTTCAAAAGGTAGAAAAATTAATTATGAATCAGAACATTATTTTCTTAGTAGTATTTAGGGTTTGTATTTCAATTTTCATAAGAAATAATAATCCCACAATAACCTAATACCTAAAAATATTTGTGATGCAAATAGTCATAGGCAGATCGTAGAGGAAGCGATATAAAGTCTGGAAATTACGACATCCCATGTCTATATCCTGCAGGAGACTCTAATTACTTGATTTCAAACTATTTTTTGTCGATTTTTTTGGACAATCCCTTTTACATTAGAGGAATATGGAAGGAGGAGAAAATACGACTCCTGCCGAAGCTTATATCCTTAAAAATATGCACCCTATTATTAGGCTCTATTAGTCTCCATCAAAACCTAGAAACATATTATTTCTTTTGTCCAATAAATTATCAAGAAGATGGAGTCACTCACCTATGCAGGATCTCAGGCCCTTGGAGAAAGGAAGGAAGCTGTAGGAGTGGCGGCGAGGAAGCGGCTCCTTGCTGGCCTGACTTGGATCCTTAGGCGGCTGCTTGGATGGTTCCTCCGGGTCCTGATCCTGGTCGAGGAAGCGCTGCGGATCGAACTGTTTGGCCGAGGCGCCCCACCAGCGCTCGTCCCGCTGCATGTTGAAGGTGTCCAGGACGACGATGCTGTTCTGGGGGACTATGGCCTCCCTGCCGGGCAGCTGGAAGTCGCGACTGACGTGGCGCAGGTTCATGGGAACGGTGGCGAGCAGCCGCAGGGATTCACTGACGAAGGCATCCAGATACCGCAGTTGCTGCAGTTGCTCTAGACCCACGTAGCCGGCTCCGTTTTCCGGAACCACAGCGGCAATCTCTGCCCTCAGACGCTGCCGGCAGTCGCCCCGGTTGGTGGCCAGACAGAGCAGCGCCAGCATAATGCTGTTGGACACCGTCTCAAAGGACACCAGCACCATGGACTGGGCCTCATACATGATCTCCTCGAGCGTCATCTCCCCGTTGGCCGCTAGCTGGAAGATCTGCTCGATGAAGATGCGCCGCTGCCAGCCCCCGCCGCTGGGGGAATCCTCTCCAGTCGTCTCCCTTAGCCTCCAGTTGCGGTGCTTGTTCCTCACTATGTCCCCGACAAAGTCCTCCAGCAACTTGCAGCACTTCTGCGACTCCGCGTAGAGGTCCGGGGCCAGGAGGCGCTGCAGCATTCCAATCTGCAGCCAGGGCTTTACGACTCTCACAGCCGATATCTCCAGGAGTCTACAAGAGATATATTTTATTATTATTCTTATCATTATCTTTATTATTTTATAAATTATTATATCTATTAATCTATTTACCTATCTCTCTAATCTATTTATTAATAAAACTACAATTTGCAATACAATTTGTCCGTCAGTATCGGGTATCATATATTCAAAAAACTTAATAAAAGCCATAGATTTTGTTTAAAAAACACAAATTAAATTATTATTTAACAATACCAAATATTTTAACTTTATAATTGATTTGAACTTTGATTTTTAAAATTATATCACGAAATATTTTTATATACGAGTATTAAACATTTAGCAACATTTTACAAATAATAAATAATTTTTTTAAATATAGTCCCATCATGTGTCTTAAATCTTTTAAATATTTTCATTTTTTTACTCATTATCATCATTTTTACTTATTTAGAGCTGTTATATATATTTTGTTAATATACAAAATACAACCTTAAATAATTTTGCAGTTATATTTTGTATTTTAATTAAATATTTTATAATAATAATATAGCTTACCTCTTATAGCTATGAGCGATGTGATCGTCATCGATTTCCGTGAAATTCGTTTGAGTTCCCATAATAGTCACTGTATATAATATTAATAAAAATAAATAAACAAAACAATTAACAAATCAATAATGTTGAATTTAATTGTCATTCCAATTTTATTTTAATATTCGAAATCGTACTGTTAAACCTTTTTCTTATTATTTAATTAATCCAAAATATAAAAGACATGTTCTGATATAATTCAACCTTAAAAAAATTCAAAAAAAAATTTAAGCTATTATATCCATTCCAACTTCCATTTTTAACTTTGAAACATATAAGAACCTTTTTTTTCTTATAAAATAAAAGTCAAAATGATTTATTTACGAATTTACAAATTAAAAAAAGAACTCTTGAGAAGTGTTTAAAAAATATATTGTTAGGCCCTTGGAAAATCAATATTATTTTATAAATATTTTGAAACTCATCATTTTAAATGAATAATTTTAAGTTAATATTAAACATAATGGGATTAACAAATGCTTAACCTAATAATAATGCGATTTTTACTATAAAGTTTATCTCTGTTCTTTAAGCAACAAAATCTATTCCTTAAAGTTTATTAAAAAACTGAACTAAAAAAAACTGAATTTTTTTAAATAAAATACAAATAAAATAAAATATTTGTTTCCTCATTTCTAATAATTGAATTTAAAGCCAAACTATCATAATTTACGCGAAATATTTAGCTTGGCCAGAGGCGGTGGGTGTGGCCAGAGGGGGGGCGGGGGTGGGTTGAGTGGGGGCTAGGGGCTGGGGGTTCCGCGTACGTGAGGTGCATGGAAACGGGGGGAACGTGCCACCGCCCGCGAAGGGCAGGGGAGCGACTGCGTTTCTCCGATTCCGATTTCGGGTTTTGAAAAACTTTGATCGAATGCAATCATGCAGCGATTTCCTCAATTTTAACGAACATCAAATAAATGATTTATAATAAAAAAAAATAAAATAAACTCACTGCAGGAAACCTCCAAGACAGCGCGACTAAGGAGATCCTCGGCATCCGAATACTTGATACCCTTTCCATGCAAATTTGGATCCAACTTGAACTGCTCGACCATCTGGGTGCCCACGGAATTGAAGACATCAAAGAAACTGGACACGATGTTGTGGCCAAAGGCGGGATTCAATTGCTTCCGTCGTAGCTTCCATCGCTGACCTTTCAATTTTAATTCATTTAATAATTTTTAATTAATTTTTAATAAATAATTTGATTTAAGAGTCACCCCTGGCATGTAGCAGGCCACGATTGGCAAAGAAGCCGTCTTGGAGAAAGGTCTTGTCCAGGCACTCCGGAGCATTCAGGATGGATTCCATGTCCGCCGGGTTGTCAAAGTAGACCAGGACTCGGGTGCCCAGGATTATGGCCAAAGGACGTTGGAAATAAATCCGCAGCTGCGTCACACGCTCCAAAATGCCTACAAAATATTTGATTTTATTATTTATCATATTTATCATATAATGAATTTAATAATTTAATAATATAATATTTTTGAAGTAATTTTTTGTTTGTTTTAATATAATTATTTATTTATCTATTTGCTGTAATATTTATATTTAACTTATATATATTAGTTTATACGTATTGTTACTATTATCTAATCTTTTCAAGTTCCTTAACTTGATATTTTTATTTTTAAATAGATTTTAATGATTATTGGTATGGATGTTTATTTCCTTTTGATGTCCTTCAATTTGGGAACATCAAATGTGTTATATTTAAAATATTTCGTATATTATTTAATTTTTATTAAGCCCTTTATTTAGGCAAGGTTTATCACTATAAAAATATATATTTGGAGTATTTCAAAAGCACCATTAATTGAGATTCTTTATCACTTTTAAAATTTATATTTTTAGGCTTCTTTAAATTAGATTCTTCTTTGTTCATTAATTAAGATTTTTTATATAAATTCTTGTGTTGATGTTTTTTTGGATTATTTTGCACTTCTTTTAATTTTGATTTTAATTTGATTTATTTTGTAATTTTTTTGGAATCGAAACTCAACTGTCTGGATGGAGGTTGATGCAGAGGAGGAACCACAGGAGTGGCTGCTGGACCACCCCGCGCCACCCGTTGAGCTGCCAGATGAGCCGCCAGCATTTCCGCTGCTGGAATCCGAGGAGGACCACCAGGAGGGCGCCGCAGGCCCACAGGGCCACCACCAAGTGCATGGCTGATGGCTGGGACGTTTTCTATTTCTATTTTTTTCCGTTTCGTCGGATTTTCTGTTTTGGCCTAATGCGGTGCTTTGTAGTCAGTTGGCTTAGAGTCAATAGTGGGCGGTGGTGTCGACTAGGCGTGGCAGTAACAGCGAAAAGCTAGCGAACCGCTCCGTCGGACCAACAATTGTTAACTGTCCCAAAAAAGCCATCCACAATTATTTGTCTATGACGAAAAAAAAAAACAAAAAAATTATTAATTGCCTGGGTAATGGATAGGAGGGGCAGTAGGTGGGGAAGGGGGCTGAATAAATTAAAAAATTAAAACTAAAACAGGTAACCAAAAAAAAAACCCAATGGCTTAATTTCGAAGCATACATAGTTTCGATTCAAAGAGCCAGAAAAGCGTTCATTTATGGGTCTTAAAGGGTTTACCCAAACAAATTTGTGGGTTTCAAATTAAAAATATATATTTTTACTCTAAAAGAAATTAGCGTAAATTTTTGCACAGATTTGTTGATAAAACAATAAAAAAAATGTTGGGCTTTTAATAAAGAAAATAAGCATAGAAACTTCGTAAACTTTCTTGCTTTCAAAAATGGAACTTCAGCCATTAGAAAATTACATTTTATTTTAAAATATCAAAAAAAAAATATAAATAAGAAATAAACAATAAATAAATGATTTATGTAAGAATCATATTTGCATATTAATTATAAAACGGATAAATTATATTCTATTTTCTCCTTTATAGCGAAAACTAAAGAAATAAGAGATAAAAATATTTTTACAAAAGGGAACTACATATAAGTATTTTTTTGATAAAAACAAAATATAAATAAGTTATTTTTTAATATGTAGTGCAATCCTCTTTTAAAATATTTTAATTAGATTAATTTTAACCATTTTATTATAAAAACGAGACAGAAAAATTGATAAGCAAATGAGTTTTTAATCCAAACCCCACAAATGCAAGTCAATAAATATTATTTAAAGGCTTCTTAAGTTCCATTGAAAAGAGTGCCAAGTGCATTTGAGTTCAATTGTCGTCAAGTGGGTTTATAATATAGATTAATATAGATTAGATATTGGAGCCAAACAAAGACTAATCGGTGGCTTTTGATAATCCGAATAATAAATCGAGTGCATACTCAGACATCGGTCTGAATGAAATCAGATATTCTTATCGATTTAGGCCTCTCCTAGTTCATAGTAATAATAATCGTATATAGAGAGTTATTAACCCTACAGAGATATGGTAAACCGATTTATTATAAAAAATATAAAAAAAATTTGAGTCGTACATGTGTCTTTGTTGCTTTGTTTCAAAATTAAATCTAACAAAAAAATATGCCTGAATTTTAAACTTAAACTATTGTAACAATACTTTGAGAGTTAGTAAACCTACATCGATTTCTTATAACTAATTTTTGAGTCTTACAAGTGTCTTTTTTGCTCTTTTGAAAATTATATTAAAAACAAAGAGATATGCCTAAATTTTAGACAATAAAAATCAAACTAAATCAAACTAAACAATAAATCTATCAAACTAGCTATATATGTTATATAACTTATTATAACATTAAAAACTTCTTAAAATTCTATTTAATTTAAATTTATTAAAAAATTAATATATTATAAGTATACAAAATAAATGCAAACTTTAAATGTATAAGTCTTACAAAAACTAGATATTGCTTATCAAGAAAACATATTTTAAATTAAGAAAATGTAAAAAAAAAAATATGTATATTAAAAAAATATAAATAAAAATTGAAACTTAATAATATTTTTAAACTTTAAAAACTTTTTAATTTAAAAATAGCCAATGGCTTTAAGGTGTTAACGATCCAACTATTAATTCTCTCGCGGGTTCTCTCGGAGATTAGCCGTCAATCGGGTTCTCGGCAGCAGCGGATGGGTTTAGACTTTTGGGAGTCACTCGACCGAGAACACTGCACGACATGGCGCTGTGGCCACTGGTGCTATTCAGCCTGGGATTGTGGCTCCTCCTCCGCAAGTGGAGGTTGCTCCGCTTGGGCATGAGCCTGGCCGGACCATGGGCCTTTCCACTTTTGGGAAACGCCCAGATGGTGGGCAAGCTGAAGCCAGAATGTGAGTGTTGTCACCCGGAGAGGAGGATTCCTTGTCACCCATCCAACTGGCAGTCATCTTCTTGGTCTTCACAGAGCTGCGGGATCGCTACGGGGCCACCTACCGCCTCTGGCTGGGCCCCCAGCTGTGGGTGTTCCTCCACTCGGCGGAGGAGACGCGCCAGGCCCTCCACGATCCCACCCTGCGCAAGGCGGAGACCTTCCTCCAGCTGGAGCCCCTGATCGGGAACGGCCTGCTCATCAGCCATGGAGCCCACTGGACTCGGCAGCGTCGCCTCATGACCCCAGCCTTCCAGCCACAAATTCTCCGTGGTTTCGCTCCAGCGGTGGCCAAGCATGTGGAGACTTTGGTCCTCCGATTGGAGGCCACCAAGGGCGCCAGTCTCGAGGTCACGGATTCGCTCTTTGCCTGCCTTCTAGATGCCATTGTGGGTGAGTAATCTGTAATTCCACAAAAAAAAAGATTCTCCTTTATTTTCCAAAAATTTCCAGACACCTCAATGGGCGCCCAGTTGGATACCCAGTCCGAGGACGACTCACACGTCGTCCTGGCCTTCCACCGCAGCAGCGAGCTCCTTTTCAAGCGCATGATCAATCCCCTCCTAGCCTCCGACTGGATCTTCCAACGCACCCAGCTCTGGCGCAATCTGAGCGAGCAGCTCCAGGTGATCCACACGCTGATGGACTCGGTGATCGATCGCAGGGCTCAGGAGCTAGAGGATGAACCTGCTCCAGGCAAAGCCCTTAACCTCCTGGACACCCTGCTCCTGGCCAAGTTCGACGGGGTATCTCTAAGCCGGAAGGAAATTCGTGATGAAGTCAATACTTTTGTCTTTGCGGTGAGTGGACGAGAATCGTCTCATTTACCTTTTATTCAATCCTGATTGATTCCAGGGTGTGGACACCACTACGGCTTCCATGTCCTTTGTACTCTATGCCCTGGCCAAGCATCCCCAGGCCCAGGTCCGGCTCCGGGAGGAGCTCCAGCAGCTCCAAGCCTCCGATTTGGCGGACATCAATGCCCTGAATGAGCTTCCCTACCTGGAGGCTCTGCTCAAGGAGGTCCTGCGACTGTACACCATCGTGCCCACCACCGGCAGGCAGACCACCAGAAGCACTGTCATCGGGGGCCGAACCTACTGTCCCGGCGTGACCCTTTGGATCAACATGTATGGCCTGGCCCACGACAAGCAATACTACCCGGATCCATATGCCTTCAAGCCGGAAAGGTGGCTGGACCAGACGGATCCTCCTCCTCCGTTCAGCTACATCCCCTTCTCGGGTGGTCCGCATGTCTGCATCGGCAGGAGGTACTCCCTACTCCTGATGAAGCTGCTTATCGCCCGCCTGGTCACGGAATTCCAGCTGGAGCTGGGCCCGGATCAGGCTCCGCTGAAACTCCAAGCCCAAATGGTCCTCAAGGCCCAGCAGGGGATACATGTTTGCTTAAAAAAAATCTGAAAAAAATATAAATATTAAAACGTTTGGTTAATGGTTTTCTATTATGTATTTGAGAGTATTCAAGGAGGGGATAAATTTAAAATTTAGTAAATTTATTAACATTTATTCTTAGAAGTCAAAAATTGGTTTTTAAGTAAGTTTTTTAAAATACCGGATATTGTGTAAAAATTCCTTTAAAAATGTGTTCTTAAATAATATTAAACATTAAAAAAAATATATATTATATATATATATATATAAATATATTGATTCCAGGAAAATAAATTATGTGGATTTTGGTTGATCTCCAGTTTTTTGGTAATATTTGAGAATATTTATACCCGGTACTTGTGTAATGAAAAGGATTCAGATCGAAATTAATCAAGAAAAAAATCAAGATCTCTTTGCCTGCTCCATCAAGGACTTACCTTTTCAAGTTGAACTTTTTAGCCAGCCACACGTTTCCTTTCACGAATATTGTTTATATTTTTTTGTCGATATTTTTTCCTTTTTTCGCTTTCCCATTTCCCTTTTTACCAAGTCCAGGAGCGCCTCCCAGTGGCGAGTGCAAGTCCCATGATCCCCTCGACGCGGAACTTTCTGCGCGAGAACCGGCAGATGGTGAGCCACCCGCTGAGGATGTTTCTGGGCACGGCAGAGGCCTGGAAAGCGGACCGAGAGCAACGGTGGCCCCTGCGGTCTCACAACTACGAGCTGCCCACGGCCGCCTCACTGGCCCGGCGGACGGGCCCGCCGCCCCTATTTCTAGAGGAGGCCCAACGCCGCCTGATGGGCGGCGCCAGGCTGAGGACGAGTCGGCGCGGCTACTCGGAGAAGGAGATCCAGACGGAGGACATCAGTGACCAGCGCTTCCTGAGCGCCGCCCTGCTCAAGTGCTCCTCGGAACACCAGCAGGCACGCAGCGAGGGCGACGAGCCCCCAGGCGGTGGTGAGAGTACGGAGGCGGGTCTGCGCCTGAGACGCACTGCCTCCAACTTCGAGCTGGGCAAACTGCCAGAGCAGCGGGACGCCTACCAGCCGGGGCAGTACACACTGCTCCGACCGCTAGGCGGCCTGCTCGGCATTGTGCCCGGCGCCCTGGACCAGCTGGGCAGGCCTCCGCCCGACAATGACGTGGCCTCCGTGTGCTCCCGCTCGTCCCTGGTCAGTTTACCCTGTGTCCGGCAGATGGCCATACCAGAGATGACGGACGTGGTGGACCAGGAGGATGCCCTGAGCGTGGACTCCCAGCTAGAGGGTTCTCCCGCTACCACCCTTCCGACACCGCAAACGGAGGATGAGCAGACCAAGGAACCGGAGCAGGCGCTGGTGCAACTGCAGGCGCCTGGCCAGGATCAGAGGCAAAAGAAGCAGGAACTGGAGCAGGCTGCGAATCCAAAGCAGAACGGACTCGTCCTGCTGGCCGAGGAACAGAGATTGGAGCTCCTGGAGGCGGCGCGGGTCCGGCAGGCCCAGCTAATCGCCGAGTACAACCGACTGCCCATTTCCATGGGGACTCTGCGGGTCCGCAACCTGAAGATAATCCTCGAGCAGCAGCTGGATGTGGTGGACAGCGACCTGAGTGTGCTATCGCAGTCGAAGGTCTATGTGATGGGAAACTAGATCTGCGGCAGTGAAAAAAATTTCAAAAAACCAGACCACATACTTTCAATTCACAAGAAATCGAATAAAAATCCACAAAACCATGAAAATCCGATTTTATTTCCATTTTAATAGCTTTTTTTCAGTATAATTACTAATTAATTAATACATTATTGAATTAATGTATATTTAATCGTAAACTTACATTTTTTTTACCGAAACTTTTCAAACTGAATTTCGAAAAAGCTCGTCAAAGTTTCGAAATTGAGAAACATCGCAGATATCGATGAATTGATTTTGAAGAAAATATCGATAAAAAAAACGGTATAACTAATACCTGGACAATAAGAACAACTAATTTTCGCAAGTATTATAGAATTCATTCAATAAGAATGCAGGAATCTGGAATCTAATAATCTAAGCTGAATTCTTCGCTCCGCCATGTTCATAAACCATCGATAGACGCCATTAGTTAGAAAAGACTGGAAAAATATCAATTCAAACAGCATCATTTTTAAGCATTCTTCTAAAAAAACAATAGATTTTAATCGTTTATATACAAAGAAAAGTCAGGGACCATAATCTTTAAAGATTTGTTTTCAAAATCACATAATATATATATTTAATTTAATATTGTTTTTATATTGTATTGTTTTGCATTCAAATATATATTATCCACTAAAAATCATTGTTTTGTTACTTGTATTGTTAACGAACTTTTGAGTTACACAATTATAATGTAAAAGTCCGCGCTTTACCAAGATCTGGGGACTCCGCGGACTTGCCAGAATTTTGATTTAACTCAGAAATATCGTATATGCGATATAATAATGTATATCGATATATTGATATTTCGATATTTCGATAGATTATCAACAACCCTACGCAATTGCCGCCTAGGTGCTTGGTCACATTGCTTCTGACCAAAAAGGAACTGCTAAACAGGAAAACAGAGCAAACGATATAGAATTGAAAGGAAACTGAAAGCCCAATTTCAATTACGTGTAGTGCAGTGCCGTGTGAAAAATACGTCAAAGCTGTTTGTTTTTCCAAAAATTCGAACAAATTTAAGAAACGGGACAAAATTTATGTTTTCGGCGAACCTTACAATTTGCTACCAACAAAAAAAGCGACGTGCAACGCACACTGCTACAGTTAAATCGGCAAAAACAATAGCAAGAGTAAGAGCAATAGCACTAGCAATAGCAAAAAGTCAAAAGCAAAGTTAAAGTCAAAGGAAAAAGCAAAAACAGCACCAAAAAAAGCGAAAAAAGAAAAACAGCAGCAGCAGCAGCAAAGCAAAAACACACACGCACGTACACACACGGCAAAAAAAAAAAAAAAGACACCACACGCCGAAAGCACCTCTACCAATGCAGTCGAGTACGCCATAAATTGAAGTGTAGGTTGGAAATATTGAAAAGAAATCTCACAAACACTAGCATACGAAAAAAAAAAGCACACACACATACACAGACACAGACACACATTAAGCGAAGCGAGAGTGAGAAGGCGAGTACGCGAGAGCCGAAAAAGAATTATTTTGCGCAAAAAAGAAATATACTATTAGCGAATAATCGGAAGTAGCAGCAGCGAGCAAGCAGCAGGCTACGTTTATTTATATTTTTGACAGGACTGACAAGGTAAGCTTTTGCGAAAAAACGGGAAAAACTGCATGTGCGCGTGCAAATGTTATATGTGTGTATAGTGTGTGTGTGTGTGTTTGTGTGTATTTGCTAATATGTAGCGTGTTAGTGTGTGAGTGCATATGTGTGTGTGTGTGTGTAAGCTATAGGGCGGGGAGGGAGAAGAGGCAAGAAGAAGCAAAAGCGGCGCATTTAATGTTCAAGCTGCTGGCTCTGCTTCCTCTTCTGGTTTGGGTTCTGCTTCAGCTTCTGTGCTTCTGCTTCTTCTCCTGCTTCTGCTGCTTCTTCTTCTTGTAGATGGCACAAGAAAATTGCATAAAACGGAGAGGAAACAAATTTTCCACCCAGTCATCTTTTTTTTTGTACATATTTGTGTTTGCCTTGTAATTGCAGTAAAACAAACGAAAACGAAAACGAAAACGAATACGAAAAAACGAGACAAACGAACAAAACGCATTTCTGTTCTTCGCATTCTTTCTTTTTCTTATTTCTTATTTTTTGTTTGTTTTTGTTTTTCTTTTCTTTCTTTTTTTTTTTTTGATTTTTGAATTTTTGGATTTTTTCGGACAAATAGCGCCGCTCAGCGGTCGCCAGTCGTGAGATAAGCCGATCCGTGATCCAAGCTGTTTACCCAAAAAGAAGACGAGCGACAGGACGAAGGAGGACGCAGGACGAAGGAGCTAGCTCAGCACCATTCAAGTGCCGTGTAAGATGGAAATAGAAACAGACCAGTCGATCGAAGCAATGGACACCCAGGACACCCAAGAGGTCGAGATCATCACCAGCGACCTCCAACAGCAACAGCAACAAAACCAGCAACAACAACAGCAACAACAACAACAGCAACAACAACAGAATTCACCGCCACAGCTGCCGAAATTCAAGAATCTTATCCAGCCTCCACTGCACGCGGTGGGCGCAGTGACCCAGCTGCCCAGTGAGAACGGGAACGTGCCGCCGCAGCAGCTCCTCGCCGACAGCAGTTCTGCCTCGTTCGGGAACAACGACTCGGAGGCGATGCCGATGGACGATGAGACGAAGGAGGACCAGTTCCGGTCCGAGACGACCTTCTCCTTCACCGTGGAGAACGTCGGTCAGCTCAAGTCGCAGCGCCTGTCGCCGCCCGTCTACGTCCGGATGCTTCCCTGGAAGATTATGGTCATCCCGAACGATCGGGCTTTGGGCTTCTTCCTGCAGTGCAACGGGGAGAACGACTCGCCCACCTGGTCGTGCAACGCCATTGCCGAGCTGCGCTTGAAGTGCCACAAGGCCGAGGCTCAGCCGTTTACACGGGCCAAGATCAAGCATCTGTTCTACTCGAAGGAGAACGACTACGGCTACTCGAACTTCATCACCTGGCAGGAGCTGCAGGACGCCGAGAAGAGCTATGTCCACAACAATAGTATTACCCTGGAGGTGCACGTCATTGCGGATGCCCCGCACGGCGTCTTGTGGGACTCGAAGAAGCACACCGGCTATGTGGGCCTCAAGAACCAGGGAGCCACCTGCTACATGAACTCGCTCCTGCAGACGCTCTACTTTACCAACTCGCTCCGATTGGCCGTCTACCGCATCCCCACGGAGGCCGATGACAGCACCAAGTCGGTGGGCCTCTCCCTCCAGCGCGTTTTCCATGAATTGCAGTTTGGCGACCGGCCGGTGGGCACCAAGAAGCTAACCAAGTCCTTTGGCTGGGAGACTCTCGATTCGTTTATGCAGCACGATGTCCAGGAGTTCCTGCGCGTCCTCCTCGACAAGCTCGAGTCAAAGATGAAGGGCACCTGCCTCGAGGGCACCATTCCGGGCCTGTTCGAGGGGAAGATGTCCTCGTATATCAAGTGCAAGAATGTGGACTACAACAGCACCCGCTACGAGACCTTCTACGACATCCAACTGAACATCAAGGACAAGAAGAACATCTACGACTCGTTCCAGGACTACGTGGCCTCTGAGACGCTCGAGGGTGACAACAAGTACGATGCCGGCGTGCACGGATTGCAGGTAAGTGGAGGATCCTGTCCCTGCTTGAATCTCAACTAAAACTTACCTTTTTAGGAGGCTAGCAAGGGCGTCATCTTCACGTCATTCCCGCCTGTGCTGCACCTGCATCTGATGCGGTTCCAATACGATCCGATCACCGACAGTTCGATCAAGTACAACGATCGCTTCGAGTTCTACGAGCAGATCAACCTGGACCGCTACCTGGCCGAGGGCGAGAAGACCTCCGCCGACTATGTCCTGCATGCCGTGCTGGTCCACTCCGGCGACAACCATGGCGGCCACTACGTCGTCTTCATTAACCCGAAAGCGGATGGGCGTTGGTTCAAGTTCGACGACGACGTGGTGTCCAGCTGCCGGAAGCAGGAGGCCATCGAGCAGAACTATGGCGGCATGGATGACGAGATCTCGTTCCACGCCAAGTGCAGCAACGCCTACATGCTGGTCTACATCCGCCAGTCGGAGCTGGAGCGGGTCCTGGGCGACATACCGGAGAACGAGATATCCAGCGACTTGGTGGAGCGCCTGGACCTCGAGAAGCGCATCGAGATGGCGCGTCGGAAGGAGCGCAGCGAGGCCAACCTGTACGTGTCGGTGCACGTCATCCTGGAGGAGTACTTTGAGGCGCAGCAGAAGCGCCGCCTCTTCGACCTGGAGAAGACCCATCAGCGTCCCTTCAAGCTCAAGCAGAACCAGACCGTGGACGAGCTGGTGGACATGTTTGTCAAGGGCTTTGGGGTGCCGCGTGATAGGATGCGCATCTGGAACATGTGCACCACCCAGACCCAGAAGTTCCTGCATTTTGACTTCGAGGCGGAGGCCGCGCGCACCATCGAGCAGATACCGACCTCCCAGAAGCCTTGGGTCATCTTCCTGGAGCTGGCCTCGCCCGACAATCCCGCCCCGCTGCCTCCGTTCAATCCGAAGACCGATGTCCTGCTCTTCCTCAAGTACTACGATGCGCGCAATAAGCGCCTCAACTACATCGGCTGCACCCAGCAGCAGCAGAGTCGCCGCCTGATCGATCTGGTGCCGGAGGTGAATCGCAAGCTGGGCTTCGATCCGGACACCGAACTAACTGTTTTCGATGAATATGCCGACAAGAAGGTGCCTGCTTGGAGGAGATTCCTTTTAAAACGAAGCCTTAAGTTTTTTTTTTTTTAGATACCCAATCTATGCGAGCCTATCGAGAGTGTCCTCTACATCCCACAGGATCATCTGCAGGGACACATCCTTATCTTTGAGCGCGAGAATGTCGACGCCAAACTGGACCTGCCCACGGTAGAGGACTACTTCCTGGACTTGGTCTACCGCATCGAGATCATCTTCAGCGACAAGTGCAACCCCAACGAGCCGGACTTCACCCTCGAGCTCTCCAACCGCTACAACTACGAGCAGCTCACCAACGCCGTGGCCGAGCGCCTCAACACCGATCCCCAAAAGCTGCAGTTCTTCATGTGCATCAACAACTACAAGGAGACGGCGGGCAATGCCGTGCCCTATACATTTAAGGTACAAAACCTGTCTTAATTTTAAGAATCTAAGTAATCTAAGTAGGACAAGGACCAGGTATGGTTCCCCTCCACTCATCCCATAGTAACCCATGAAATCTGTCAAACTTATTTCCTTAGTTCCTATCATTGATTCAGTTAGTTCGTTTCGAACTGCCTTCCGATATGGATTTCGTTGTAATATTTATAAGCATTTTTGTAACGGTTTTGTCGTATTTCTCGCAGGGCACCGTCAAGGACCTGGTGTCCTACACCAAGCAGAGCACACCCAAGCGCATATTCTACCAGCGCCTCTCGCTCAGCATCCACGAGCTGGACAACAAGAAGCAGTTCAAGTGCGTCTGGGTCAGCCCCGATCTCAAGGAGGAGAAGGAGCTGGTGCTCTACCCCAATAAGAATGACACCGTTAAGGGCCTGCTCGAGGAGGCGGCCAAGAAGATCACCTTTGCGGAGAACAGCCGCCGCAAGTTGCGCCTAATGAAGGTGAGCAACCACAAGATCGTGTCGGTGTGCAAGGATGACATACCGCTGGACACGTTGCTGAAGACCAGCGAATCCATCACGACGACACAGGGGGCACAGAAGACGTACCGCATCGAGGAGGTGCCGGCGGACGAGATGCAGCTGGCGGAGAACGAGATGCTCGTCCCGATCGCCCACTTCAGCAAGGAGCTGTACAATTCGTTCGGTGTTCCATTCCTGACCAAAGCCCGTCACGGCGAGCCGTACGGTGCGCTGAAGCAGCGCATCCAGAAGCGCCTAAATGTCCCGGACAAGGAGTGGGAGAACTACAAGTTCTCCGTCATCACAATCGGCCACAATGCGGACGTCAACGACAATACGCCCGTCGATCTGGAGGTGTATCGCTCCTGGACCAGCGGCCAGTTGCCGTTCTTCGGCTTGGATCACATCAACAAGTCGCGCAAGCGCAGCTCGCTTAACTTTTCAGAAAAGGCCATCAAGATTTACAATTAGGAAGGATAAAACGAGGAGGAGGAAGAACTAGAAGGACTAGAAGCTAAAAACACGACGCAACACAGGAGCGGCTGTCCTGGCTCAGCCAAAAAGGGTTCGTGGACGAGAACGAGAACGAGAACGAAAAAACAGACATTTCTATATATATCCAGATATATATGATATGGTTGGAGCTAGCGGTCCGGAGAACGCATTTTCCTTATTCCTTGTACCATGTTCTCTACACACAAACAACAACAACAACAAAAACACTAACAACAACAACAACAACAACACTTAACAACAACACAACACAAACAACGATGATGATTCCTCTCCTCCATATAATAGAAATATACAACTTGTTTAATTATTATTATTTTTTTTTTTTACATTGTACTGCTAAGTCATATATATTTATTTATTAACCTCGTCCACGCCCTCCACCTGCAGCCCACACACAGCACATTGTTCCCATCTCGAGGTTACCGTTACCGTTACCGTTGCGCTACCATTTCCGTTTCCGTTCCAAGTTCCACGTTCCCCGTTTCTGTTCCAGTTCAAGTTTCCATATCGCGTTAGCTTTCTGCAGAGTCCGTTTACAATTTTATTGACTTATTGCTTGAATTAAAGTAACTTCAATTTAGGCTTAGAGATTTACGTGTGTGCGTGTGCGTGTGTGTGTGTGTGTGTGTTTTCTATGCTATACGCTATATATATATATATATAATATAAAATATCCTTAATCGATAATTGTTTGAACGCGGGCACAACTTGTTTCCGGCTCGTTTCCCGATACGCTCCGGGCCAGTCCGGTGGCAGTCCAGAGTCCGAGCGGATTCGTTTCGTTTCCGCTGCTTTTTACCTGTTGTAAATAAGCGTTTGTTGGAAGACACATATTTATGTAACAAAAACGAGGATGTAAAAGGATGTGAGAAAACTAAACTAAACTTAAAGCAGAAAAAAAAAGGAAAACCATATATATATATATATTCTATACGAGGAAATCAGCTGTAAAACAAAAATAAACACAACTAAGTAACAAGTATAACTTTAACAACAAAAAAAAAAGTCAAAACTCTGCGCTATAACACTAAAACAGAAAGAGAAGGATAATCAGAAACAGAAAGAGATAGAGACAGAAACGGAGATGGAGATGGAGATGGAACAGGAGCAGGATCAGGCAAAAGAGAGAGAGAGAGAGCGAGAGACAGTTGATAAGAAAAGAAAATATAAAAAAAAATTTGTTTCAAACAACAATTATTTGTGATTTTAAAACATGAAATGATATAAAAATTGTACGCAAAGGACTAGGACAACATAATATTAATTAATAAATAACTATAATACCATGGTTTAGTGCTTTTTCTTTGTTAAATATAGCGAAACGAGTCGAGATCCGAGAATCCGAATCCGAATCTGAATCCGAGAGAATTAACGAATAAAAAATGCAAAATCTGAAAAGAGCGCCCAGAAAGGATAAATAATATTTTAACGATATACATACTACTATGCTATTATTACTATTATTATTTATGCAGCAAATAATTCAAATTATTTATGTGTAAAAAAAAAAAAAAACAAAACAAAACAAAAAATAACGAGAAAGATCGAAAAACAAATAAAATACCAAGAATTCAAATGAAAACTGTGGAAATATCTCTTACTATACTTTTCATATTAAGTTGTTGAAAAAATGTATAAATTTTAGTGAAACAAACGAAACCCTATGATTTTTAGTGTTTTTGGTTTTTTACTTTTAAAAACTTGATATAAAAACCAAGAAGTTTTTTTTAGGTTTCCTATAAACATATTAATCCTTTGAAGAAAATGTCATATGATTTAAGAAGTTTCCTAATTTTAAGTAATTTTTAACTTGTGAAAATAAATCCCTGAAATGGGAATCATTTTTATTTAAAAACAATATGAGTTTTTTTTTTACATTTATTTTCCTTTTTTTTATTTTTACTTTTTGAAGACAAATTTTATTTTCAGGAAACAGAAATTCGAAATTAAATTAGATGTCTAGTTGATGTTTTTTTTTTGGCAAATTAAATAAAAATTATAATCAACTGTTCTCTGGATTTTTCCATTAAGTGTATTTTATTGGAAATCCAAACCCCGAGTACCAGGTATAGTATAACCAATCGTTTTTATTGTTTCCTTTTCTATGGAATTAATAGCTATTTTATTTTTAACTCTCGACAAAAATCCGGAAACCCCTTAGAAATAAAACAAGAATTTCCATTTAAATATTTTATCTTTTTATTTATATTATTTTTTATTATTTTAGCTTTTTTATTTTGATATTTTGACAAAAATCAGGAAATCCTTTAGCAATAAAAACAAGATTTTCATTCCATTTAAATATTATCTTTTATCAAATCGCTTGGAAATCCAATACCGAGTACCAGGTATAGTATAGCAAATCGGTTTTCCTTTCTATGCAATTAAAAGCTACTTTATTTTGAAATCTTGACAAAAATCTAGAAAATCCTTTAGCCATAAAAACAAGTTTCAATTTAAATATTTTATCTTTTATCAAATCGCTTGGAAATTCAACCCTGAGTACCAGGTATAGTTACCATATCCTTTTTTTTCTTTTGACAAAAATGTAGAATCTCCTTAGAAATAAAACTAGACTTTCCATTTATGGTAGATATTCTTTGATCACATCGCTTTGAAATCCATCCATGAGTATCAGATATAGTATCGTTTCCTTCTCTATTGAATTATTAGCTACTTTATTTTGAAATCTTGACAAAAATTTAGACAACCCACAGTAAAAAAAAAACAATAATTTCCATTACATTTAAATAATCTTTTATCAAATAGCTTGGAAAATCGTGATCTGAGGTTGAACTTAAGCCTAAGAACTATTGGAGCCTAGAATTTGCGGCGTTTAAGCAGCTCCGGCCGCCAGTTGACCGGGTGCGTCTCCTCGCTGGCCTCGTCGTCCTCCTTGTACACCTTGATGGTCTTGTCCGCCTCGGCGGTGATGAGTCGCGTCCCGGACTGATCGAAGCACATGGCAAAGATGCCAGCCTCGCTGTCCATGGAGCCGGGCTGGACGGGCGCCTGGAAGCGCTGGAAGTTGTAGCCGGTGCGCCAGTCCCAGAAGAACATGGTGCCGTTGTCGCCGCCAGAAACCAGGACGCCGTCCGTATTGGCTGCCATGCAGTTCACGATGGCCGTGTGGCCGGAGATGTTCTGGACAAAGTTGCCCTCGGGACAGCGCCACTGCTTGATGTTGTCCGGCGAGGCGGAGGCGAACATGTAGAGCGAAGGATGCAGGACAATGCTACGCACCGACTTCTTGTGGTTGGTCAGCGTGCAGACGCTCTTGCCGGCTGCCAAGTCCCACAGGCGCACCGTGGAGTCGTGGGAGCCGGTGATGATCTGTGGGTTGGTGGCCTGTGCCACTACACTGGCCACCGTATTGGTGTGTCCCGTCAAGGTGTGGACATTGGCCTTGGTTCGCATGTCCCATATCCTGGCCGTGGAATCCCGGCCCGACGTGGCCAACACATCAATGGTGGGATGCAGGGCCAGCGAGTAGACGGCAGACAGATGGCCGTGGTAGTGCCGGATGACCTTGTTGTACTCCAGATCCCAGCACTTGACCTGCCGGTCCTCGCCGCAGCTGAACAGGTACGGATGCTTCGTGCTGACCGCCAGGCCACGCACTGTGCTGACGTGGCCGGTGAGCGAGAGCTTCAGCTTACCGCTGGCCAGGTCCCAGATCTTGATGACGCGGTCTGCGGCTCCTGTGGCGAACCACTCGTTGCCCGGCTCCACGGCAATGCAGCGCACCCAGCCCGAGTGGCCGGAGATGACGCGGGACAGCTTCCAGGGGGCGTGCCACTTGGGCTTGGGTATGGTCGGCGCCTTCTTGGGTATCAGCTGCAGGTTGGAGGTTCCATTGGCCGGCTTATCGGTTCCATTGTTTGGCAAGGAGGCGCGTACCAGCGATGTGTGTCCTCCGCTGGCCGGTGGGGCGGCCGGCTTCTCCTGGCTCTTGCCAGCCGGATTGTACTTGGTCAGTTGGCCTGCGCCTCCAGCGGCGGTGGATGAGATATCCGCACCACTGCCATCCATAATGGCCAGCGGCTTGTCAGTTGCCGCCTTTCTGGTTTCTGGTCCGCTCTTGCCAACCCTGTCCAGGACCAGGCCGTAGCTATCCTTGGCTTTGATCGAGCGGCGCAGCTTCTCTCTGGCAAGGTAATTGCAATAAATTATAGTTTACATTTCAAAAAACATGGATTACTTACAATCGCTCATCGATTTCTGGCAGGTTTCCTTGGTTGGAGACGAACAGGTCGTGGGTGCGCTTCAGGGAGCGGAAGATCAGCGTGTGTACGCTGTGTTTTTGTACATCCTCCATGGCTGGCTCACCTTTTTCTTTGTTTATTTACTAAAATATAAAAAAATGCGGCTTTTCGGTGAAACCAAACATAGGTCAGTGTGACCGTTTGCAGCTTTGAGAAAATATACCGCCTGCTGGAGGCTTGAAAATACCGCCTTTTCCTACTGTTTCTTCTCTTTTCTTATTTGCTTAATTTTTATTAAATAATATTTAGATTACGTTAACAAAAAATCATAAATATTAAAAAAAAACAAGAATCCGACCTTTGTTTTCATAGAGATCATAACGAAACCAAAAAATACATTGAACTTGACTTGCAAAATGATATAGAATGATAAATATCCAAATAAATACGTCAAAAATCTGTTTCGTAATAAAATAAGTTAAAAATATTAGAATTTATCATATAGCCATATCATATGGCATAAAATAAAGCTTCCTTTAATCTTCAGAGAATTTAGATTTCTCTAAAATTTTGGAAAAGTTTTCAATATTGTTGAAAATAATCTCATTTTCTGTTGTTCTATCGGAAATATAGCTTTTAAATATTTTTAAAATCTATTTTCAAAACAATATTTATAAGAGCTATAATTATTTTGATTTAGAAATATGATTTAAAGAGTTAATCCCGATTTTATCTTCCTAAAAAAGAAAGGTAATCCGACTTGAACTTTTTCCTATTTAACTGAATTCCTATAAGAAAAATAAAATATACCTCAAAAAAAAAAACAAATTAAATTATAATTTAAAAATATAAAAATATGACCCCCAAAATTGTAGAGCCCACAAACCGAAAAGAAAAAGGAAATCCAAGCTTTACTCTTTTGAAGCATGTTTCTGTTTCTTTTTTGTGTTGTTTTGTATTTGTTTTGTTTTTTGTTTTGTTTTGTTTTGTTTTGTATCTTTTTCTTTTCTTTTTTTTGTTTTTTTTTTGTTTTGTTACTTATTTATCATTAGTTTGCGGGAACCGGCGACCCAGAGGCGGCATTACTCGACGATAGAGATGAGGACGTGGGAGACACCGAGGCGGACGAGGTGCTGGCCGCAGCACCATGGGCGCTTTCCGGAGCTGGAGACGGTCTCGTGTTGAAGAACTGTTTGATCTTGATAGACGGAAGGATAACATGGATTAGGATTAAGGATTAAAGAAGGAAGATAACTCTTACAATGCGCTTGATGTAATTGCATGAAGTTTCGTTGTTCGAGCTGGACACGACATTGTCCACTCGGTACGGCGGCGAGATGGTTACTTCGTTCAGGATCTGTATGTTGAGTCCCTGCCAGGACACCTGATTGTACTGTAAAACAAGGAACCAATAAGGATCTGTTATAGTTTAAAGAATACAAGACATACCCCGTATTGTTTGGCTATCGCTCTATAGAGCTCCTGTGCCTCTGGACTGACATCCGCGTTCTTGGACTTTAGATAGTCCTGTCTTCGCTCCACTGTTTTACGCAGTCGCATTTTTACCTAAAAATTTGAAGGGTTTTTAGTTTTATTTTAAAACTACAAGATTGAGTATAGTTTTTTAATCATAAACATTGTTGAAAAATGAATAGAAAGAAGCCCTTTTCATATCTCTTTTTAAGACAATCATGATTATTTTCCAATTTCTTATCAAACTTTACAAAAATCTTGAACACTAAAGATGGTTGTGTCTTTTTATGGAAAAGTTATAGAGATATTTCCCCGTATCTTACAAAGAAAACCAATTGAAACCTAAATAAATCATCGAGTTACGGGTTTCTACTCGAGAATTCTACACAAAGGCGGAAGATTGTTGGAAAGATTGACTTGTAAAAGCCATCAAATCGGATTACAATAACATTTCGCTGTTATAGAAAGCGATATTGTTGAAATTATTACAATATTTTTGGAAATTGTGCAAGTCATATGCGGCAAAAGTAGAAAAAATCCTGCTTTCTCTGGAAGAAACAAGATTCGACCTGAAAAAAACGGAAACTACCTTTCTTTTGGGTTAATTTTTGGAGTCTTTAGAGGATTTTCAAGGCTTACCTGCTCCAGATTGAGCTTTTGGGGATCGTCAAAGTTGCCGTTGCACTCCTTGACCACCTGGACGTTGCTGCACAGCGAAAGGTTGCTCACGTAGATATCACTCAGCTCTTCCGTGGACTTCGAGCGGCATTCTAGATGAGATTTCAACCAAGGCAAAAAAAAACGACAAAAAAGAAGGAAAGGGAGAAAGGGAGAAAACGGGGCAAGATAGATATTTTGGCGCGATGTACGGAGAACCAAATGTGGCATGTGGTATGTCTATTATATAAAACCGGGAATGCCTGAAATAGGCTAAAAGCCCAAACCAGCAATGACAGTCATTTTGTTTGTAAAAGGATACTCAGGATTAGCATCTTTGTGTTGTGATCGAAGGCCAGCACCTCGCCCTCCACCTCCTCGTTGAAACAGGTCGTACAGACCACTGTGGACCCGATGCTGAAGCAGTCATTCACCGCATTCACGTTCACTGCGCTCCCAGCGGCAGCGGCCATTTTTAATTGGATTTCTCGCTTGGATCGGGTCTGGATGAGATGGATGAGGATCTGGATCTTGTTCTGGTTGCGATTCTGATCCTAAGCTGTTCCGCTCTATGCTCGCTTGTTTACACAACTTGGCACAAACAACAAGACACCAACAACAACAACAGCAATGGAGCAACGAAGCAAAACTAAAAGAGGGCTAAGACGAGATGCGGGGCGGGGGTAAAAGAATCCAACAAAAAAAAATATGAGAATACACCAAGGATGTCCCGGTCCGGTTGGATCTTCAAGGCTTCCTTCGACTTCGTGGCTCCTGGATTCTCCGGTTTCTCTTTCGCGTGCTTCTTCTCTTTTCTTCTCTCTGCTCTGCTCTTCGCCTCTCGCTTTCACATTCACTACCAATGCCACTGGCACGCTGTTGTTGTAGCCGTGTCGCTGGCTGGAAAGTTTCGCTGGATTTTCGTTGGGATGTCCCTGTCGGTGACGATTTGGAATCGGGATCCGGTCGTGCGCTAATTCAACAATCTCGAGATTGCCTGCGCAACATATAAATCTGGATTTATATATAAAATTTGATAGAAATGTTTCCAAGATGCGACTAGTGTGACCGCTCTGTCGGTGCGACCGTACTTCAAAAAGTTTTATAATCTTGAAGACACCGTGACTGGCGCGTTTTACACAGATGTCGCTTTTAGCGGGTTTAAAGCTAGATATGAGTTAAATCGGATGGAAAGCTCTTAAAAATAAAAGTAATGTTTAGGCTTTTTTATGCTATAAATTCTCTTTTAAAGGGTTTTCTTTTAACGTATTTTACAAAATAAAACTTAAAAGTCTTTTAATTATATTTACTAAAGTTTAAAAAATATACACCGTTAAAACATTGAATTTGAATAAAATTTAGTAGGCTAAAAGTATGTTTACTATATAACTTTGTATTAAAATAAAAAAAACGTTTACTAAAAATTAAAGGAACTGGTGATACGGCAGCACTAATTAGGCAAAAACATCACGATCCCGCTGCGGTCACTCTAATTCCCGCTTGGCTGCGAAATCGCGGTTCAACAAAAAAATCAACAAAGAAACGAAAAGCCGGTAACTATAATTCAAAAAAGAATGGCGGAACGAGGCAAACCAACGCGTGCCCCAAGCGCAGAGACCGTCCTGCCTCTCAGCCGGGTGCGAACGATCATGAAGAGCTCGATGGACACGGGACTCATCACCAACGAAGTTCTCTTCCTCATGACCAAGTGCACGGAGCTGTTTGTGCAGCATTTGGCGCGCGAAGCGTACAAGGACACCTTCCCGGCCTCGAAGCAGCCCTCGACCGATACCCTCAAGTACGACCATCTCTCCCAGCTGGTCAACAAGAGCAAGAACCTGGAGTTTCTTCTGCAAATCGTTCCGGAGAAGATCCGGGTGCACGAGTTCCAGGAGCTGCTGCGACTGAATCGGTCTGGCGGCTCTGACGACGACGATGATTCCGGTTCGGGCTCGGAGTCGGACGAGTGATGGATGGCCATGGACTCGGAGTCGGATCCCCCTAGCGATTCACCTCCTGCAGCTGCTGTTCCAACTGAAGTTCCAGCTCCAGCTGCAGTTTCAACTCCGGCTCCTCCACCATCGACTGATTCACCACCATCCCCCGCTCGGCTACTATCTTAAGAACCATAACCTTAAGGCTAGTCGATAAGAATGTAAGAAATCGGAGCCAACAAGAGGAAGGTCGCAGCACCCGCCGCACGTGATCGTCCTCCAAACGACACCCATCAGCTCCGAGCTCTGAGTGCGTATTGTCTAGAATCTGATAAGCCAAAGATTGGCCACAAACCGAAGCGAGGAGCGGTTATCTCTGGCCAGAACCTGCTTGCCAGTCCACGTTCCAATCGAATAATCGAGTATTTTAACTTAATAATTAAGTAAACCGACTATAAGATTTATAAGATTGTAAAGTAAACTCTGTATTTTCAATGTAATTATTTTCCTATTCCGAAACATGTTTTCATTTTTAACTAAATCTAATATTTCTCAAATAAAAGAGTCTTTTTTAACTAAAGTAATTTTTACTTAAAATTTAATCATGAACTGCCTGAAAGTTTGTTTAAAATTTTTAATGATTAGAAGTTAGGAAATAATTAAAATATTGAATCAAAAATTGAAACTGTTTTATGGAATTTATAAAAACTTAAATCGCCAGACAATAATCTGTTTCTAAAATTATTTGAATAGTTGTAAGCCATTCAGAAAATGTGTTTTTTTAATGCAATTTATTGTAGATTGAAATATTTTTTTTTTGAAAATGTTTTTAAGATAATTCCCTTTAATAGATTTTTTAAGAGAACATATATTTTATCAATGTATTTTAAACTGGAAACATAAATGAAAACTAAGAAATCAAAACCCAAAAGAGATATTTAAGAATATTTAAGATAAAAGGATATAGAAATCCTATCCTTATTCCTGTAAACCATAAAAAAGCACTCCAAAATCTTATTTAAATAAAATAGAACTTTGTAAAGTTTAAGACATTTTAATATATAATTGCACTTGAGGATTCGAATGGTACATTATATTGTGTGACGTGGCGATGAGGACTGGCGACGGACTCCCAGCTCTCCTAGATTTTCAGGTTGACGCCGGGATAGCCGGTGGCGTTGAGGCCGGTGACCTTGAAGGTGGTGCCGGCCGGAGCGGGCTGGTCGAACTTGGCGGCGGTGGTCACGTAGAGGATGTCCAGGTTGGGGCCACCGAAGGCGGCCGAGGTGATCTGCTTGGTGGGGAACTTGATCTCCAGCAGGACCTTGCCAGTGCTAAATAACAAAAGTTAAAAAGTTAATTAATTTTTAATCAAAATAAAAGATTAATGAGGCAACCTACTTGGGATTAACCTTGTAGATGGTGGCGCCATTGAAGGTGGCCACGTAGAGGTTGCCCTCGGTGTCGATGGTGAGACCGTCGGGCAGGAGATGGTCCTTGGGACTGGTCTTGCGGAGATTGAAGACCACCTTGGGGTTGCTGGCGACTCCGGTCGCAAAGTCGTAGTCGTAGGACTTGACCTCGTAATCGGTGGTGTCGATGTAGTAGAACTTCTTGGCCTTCTCGTCCCAGGCCAGGCCGTTGGAGATGCCAACGTCGCCTTTGACCACCGAGGTCTGGCCGCCGGCCTCCCAGCGATACAGCTCGCCGTGACGGAACTCGAACTCGTCCCCGATGTAGCGCATGGTGCCGCCGAAGAAGCGTCCCTGGGGATCCGTTTTGGCATCGTTCAGCCTGTTCTTCTCCAGCAGCGGCTGCACCTGGAACAGCTGGCGCACTACCTTGGCGGTGGGCGAGACACCGTCCCACTGGACGATCTCCACGCGGCGTCCACATCCCACGGCGAACTCCTGGGGACGCCCCTCGATGGGCAGCACAAAGCCGGCCAGGGGCTCGCCCTCGATCTTGGCCTTGTAGACCTTGTTCTCCTGGTAGTCGTAGCGCAGCAGGCCGCCGGCCTCAATGTCCACGTAGTAGAGGCTCTGGCGGGCCTCGTCCCAGTGGGGACCCTCGCCCAGGCCGGCGAAGGAGTCAGGGAGTGGCTCAACCTTGTAGGACATCTGTAAAGGATTTGGAATATAGTATTAAATATTAAGTAAGATTAATTAAGAATATTTTGAGTGGAAATATTTATAAATTCTTATAAATATACAAAAACTGATAATTTGGTTAAAAACTTTGAAATAAAAATAATAAAAATTTATTTAATTTTGGAAATATTACTAAAAACTAACTAATAAAATAAAAAATTATTAGTTTATATTTTATATTTATATTAAATTTATACTTTTTAAGCTAAAAACTGTATTCTAGTTCTTTATTTTATTATAGAAAAAAAATATTACATTTTTGGACAATTATCAATAAATTATGAAACAAAATTGTTAAAAAAAAAAAAAACAATTCAAAGTTTCTTAAAACAAAAGAAAGATTCCGTTCAGATCCTTTTGATCTTAAAACTAAAATTCGGAGCTAAAAAATATTGTATATTCTATTAAAAACTAATCAATAGAAATATATTATTATATATATATTTATATTTTTGTTTATGATATGTTTTTTTTTTGTTTTTCTTAGATTATAAACCACTCATTATTTATAAACCAATATTTATAAAAAATGCACAACTAAATCACAAATTTAAGGATTTAAAAGGCAAAAATGCTTTTAAAAAACGTAGTAAAGATTCGGTTTAAAAAAATGGTAAAAAATTAGGGTTTTCACTTTTAACTTTGTAAACAATAAAAAAAAACTGCACTTTATTTCCACAATATTTTCTTGTTAAAAATTAAGTTTAATTAAATAATAAAAAATACCGATAACCCCAGGAGGAGGGAAAAGGCAGCAAAAATCAGACACGTAATCCGAAGCATCTCGTTCGCGTTTCTCGATTTCTATTTCGATTTAGATTTGGATTTGGATTTGGATTTCGATCCGTAAATCTTTATAATCACTGGAGCTGGGAGCTGGGAGCTGGGAGCTGGTGTGGGTCGGCGGGACTCCAACTGGCAACTGAAGCCTCTAAAGCCGCCGGGAGAGGCTTTTATTCGCGATTTACGAGCAATTAGCTCCAAGCTGGGGGCCTGACATTAAGTCCCAGAAACTGGGCATCGCGATGGAGAATCCGATGGAGAATCGAGAGGCATTCCAAGCGGAACATAAATCTCAACTTTATTTTTATTTCGTTGTTTTTTTTTAAGTTTATTTTTTCATATAAAAAACCGCTGCAGCTGCGTTTCTGTGACGTCATGCCCTTCACTTACTCAGCCTCCGAACTGCCGCGATTAATAATTATTTATTTTTTTTCCCCCGTTTTTTTTTTTTTTTTATTTTTATTATTATTGTAAGCCGTGGCCTTTTTATTTTTATTTATTTTTTTTCTCTGATTACTGACGTTTAATTGCCTTTTGATGTTGGGAAAAAAATAAAAGAAATAAACACGATGCCAGGCCATTGAATGGTCAAGTTTAAAGAAGCCACAAGTGGCAGGTTTTTTTTTTTTTTCTTATCGGTCAATTGAAAATCATTACAGTGGTTCGAAAGTATTTGTTTTTGATACAAAAAAAATTTTAAAAATTTTTCGTCATATTCCTATTCATATTTAGATTAGAAAAATAAATTTTTTCACACTTCTTCAAACTCATTTTTTAGACTATAAAAATTGTATTTTTTTTTTGGACTCGAAAAATAAATTTTAAGTAACCTAAAATAATATATATTTTTTTCCTAGAAAAATACATTTTTCCAAACTTCTTCAAACACACTTTTAAGACTACAAAAAATTACATTTTTTTTTCGACTAGAAAAATACATTTTTTAGAGTAGAAAAATATTATTTTTTTTGGACTAGAAAAATAAAATTTTTTAGACCAGAAAAATATATTTTTTAGACTAGAAAAATACATTTTTTAGACCAGAAAAAACACAGTTTTTCACACTTTCTTAAACACACTTTTTACACTAGAAAAGTTTTTTTTTTTTAATTTAACAAAATAGCACAGAATATATTTTTAACAAGGTTAAAAAAATTACTTTTTTGAAAGCCTTACTTTTTTATAACGAATATCCTGTTTTTGAAACACATTTAGAGCTTTTTGAAAAGATTCCAATAAAAGTTCCTTCAAATAAAATAATTCTTTTAAAAACAAAACATTCACAATATTTTATTAATATTTTTAAAAGTATTTCCAACAATAATAAAATAATAAATTTTGTTTAAATATTCATTCTTTCTTTTTCAAAACACAATAAAATGATTAAGAAATTGTTTTTTGTTTCAAATTCGATTTTTCGGACACTTTTTCACACAAAAAATTTGAGAAAAAAAAATATTCAAGGACTCCGGGATGAGGAAACCTACCTTGAGATTTTTTGAAGGACTTGGAAACGGGACTGAGAGGATCCTTGGACACGACTTTGTCGGGTAACGCGTTCAAACTGAAGTTCCCCCGGCCAACCGCAAACATTTTATACCCAATCCCAGCCGCTACGGGCGTGACACCAGACCCCTAATCCCCCCCAGACTCTGCCCCACACCGTCACTCCCCCAAAACGGTCCGCCCCATAGGCTGATAAGCCCCAATAAGCTAAGGCGGAGGAGGGCTGGATAACCCACACGACGGCCTGATAACAGAAGCCGGCAACAGGCAACGGGCAACAGGCATTAACCCGCTGGCGCTCGTCTCTCAATCCAAAATCGGGGGTCAGACCACGTGAATCATGATCCATAGATCGGGACAATTACTTGCAAAAAGTACAAAATCCATAATCGAATTTTGTATTTATACAAATTTTAAAAAAATATATAAATCATTCATAGTGATTTATTACTTTAAAATGATTCTATTTTTTTTTTTTGTGTTGAAAAAAACCTTCAGAAAGGAGGTAATTTTTGAAGATTTTTTGTTTTTTTTTTTTTACCTTTAATAATTGAACTATATATTTAAGTAAAATATAAATCATTAATAGTGATTTATTATCAAAAAAATTGGAGGCTCGAAAACCTTCTGGAAGCAGTCACTTTTTTCCAAGTTTTTTGACAATTTTCCAAAATTTAGGTTGTGTTTATTTTAATTTCCTGCCTATGATTTTCTCTTTTTTAATTTAGTTAATTTTAATATAAGATCAATATTCAAAAAACGTTTTCTATTCTCAATTAAAAAATCATTTTAAATATTTTTTATTTTTTAAACAAAAGAAAAGAAAAATTAGATTTCAAATATGGAAAACCACATTCATTTTTTTTGTTTAGGAAATATTTTAAAAGTAAAACCATTTTTTAAATATTTTGAATTAAAAAAGTTAAAAATAAATATCAGAAAATATAAATTTTGGAAATTTTTCAACTATTCTTATCTTTATTTTAAAGAAAAAGAGCCTTAAATGATATATTTAAGACATATGATAATTTACACAAAAAATAATAAATTTAAATTTTAAAAAAATATATATATTAATGCATTTTTGAAGTAAAAAATGAATAAATAGACATTTTTAAAAGGACTTATCATAAGAAACAAATATATACAAAAAATGTAATACTTAAAATTTTAAAACTTGAAAATTTCTTGAAAACATTCAAGGTGTTAATGAATCCGGGTTTTAGGCATTATTGCATTATTTTTTTGTGCAAATAGATTAAAAAAAAGGAACGAAATTGCATAAGAATTATGTGGGCGAGAGGGTGATAAAAATTATTTTGAGACACTTTGTATTAATTATTCAGTTTTTTAACACATTTTTATGCTTCCGCTGAGGGGATGATAAAAAAAAACAAAAAAAAAACAGAAGCGCATTCCGATAAAGCCCAAAGGATGCCTCTCCTCCTACTATCAGCTCCACGAATGACCTTAACTTCTTGTTTTTTCTTTCCTTTTTTTTCCCATTTTTTATGGCAAATCGTTGCCCGCTCTTTGCACTTTATAAAAAAAAAATAAGTATATTTTTTTAGGGGGGCATCCTTATCGGCAGACAAATGATACCCAGTTGGCCCCTGACTATTAGTTTCTATTTCCATCGCAACTTTTCAATTAAATGGTTTTCTAATTAATTACCAGAAGATTTATTGCCATATTTGTTCGCCTTTCTTTTGATAAGCCTAAAATTTTAGCCTTTGACAATCCCAATTCGATTTAATGGACGGATTTTTTATCAAATTTTGTTTATTTTAATCCAAAGAAATTACCTGAAAGCTCGGTTTTCGAGAAGGTTTCGATTTTAGGAACTCAAATTCCATAAATACTATCCTAATGTTTATTTTCTTTGCAATTTTGGAGTAATTCCGAGTACCGGGTATCATTATTTTATAACAAAAAGAAAGCCGCGCTTTGAATAACCAAAAAAAAACAAGAATATAATATCTATTTATCGTTTTTTTTTGTTTATAAACTTTATGAAATCCAAAGAAATCATCTGAGAGCTCGGTTTTCGAGAAGGTTTCGATTTTAAGAACTCGAATTCCATAAAGAACACATAAATGTTTATTTTCTTTGCAATTCTGGAGCTATTCCGGGTACCGGGTATCATTATTTCATAAGAAAAACCAGGCCGTTCTTTGAATAACCAAAAAAAACAAAAATATAATATCTATTTATTGTTTTTTTTGTTTATAAACTTTATGAAATCCAGAGAAATCATCTGAGAGCTCGGTTTTCGAGAAGGTTTCGATTTTAGGAACTCAAATTCCATAAAGAACACATAAATGTTTATTTTCTTTGCAATTCTGGAGTAATTCCGAGTACCGGGTATCATTATTTCTTAACAAAAACAAGGACTCGCTTTAAATAACGTTCCAAAAACAACGGTTTTCTGTTTAAAAAATATCAATAAAATCTTTTTATCTTGGTTTTTGTTTATAAATTTTATATAATCCTTTTTTTCAAAAAAAAAATGGATTTTTAAATATATTTAAAAGATTACAAAATTGATTTTTCAATAAAAAAAATAAGTTTTTAAATATATTTTAAAGATAAAGATAAATATTATAATATATTATAGATTAATTAAAGTTTCTTCGCAAAATGGAAAAAAATTTAAACTATTAAAACATAAATTATACAGAATCTGGCTATTTTTTAATATAAATAATACCTTAGCTTATCCCAAACTATAAAAAAATGTACTAAAAAATGTTTAAAAAGTGTACAAGTTAATGATTTGAAATATTTTGAACCAAAGTAGGCCATGGAATTGAATTTATCAGGAAATCGAAGCATAAAAAACGGAAATCGAAAATTTGTTTTCGAAATCGGAAACCAAGTAGGCCTAAAAAGTTAACGTTATGGATTCCTGCTGGACTCTATTCATTGTGGAGCTGCAGTCCGAGCTGTGAACAACTAAAAATATTTAAATATAATAGTGCTTAAAAAAAAGAAAAAATAGTAAAAAAAAAAGTGAAAAAAATAAATACAAAAAATTATAATAAAAAAAAAATATGAAAAAGTGAAAAAATATAATAAAAAACGATAAAAAAAAATAAAATAAAAAACGATAAAAAAGTAAAATAAAAAACCGATAAAAAAAATAAAAAGTGAATTTCCAATCGAAAAGCAAGAAAAGCAACAATCAAGATGCACCGTTATATTTGTCAAGGTAAGTTCCAATATAAACAAAAGCACAAAGGAGATACCGATAACAAGCTGTTATTGCCGTTATTGGTGTTGTTGCAAGCCGGTTTTCGTCTCCCTTTTGTGCTTGCCATTTAACATTTCCTTGATAAGAGCACTTTAATTTTCAATGAAAGGCGAGAAGAATTCCCCTTAAATTAATATTATATACATTTATTTTCGATTAATGCTGTAAAGGAAGCTAGGAAGAAATCATTTTTACAAGCAATCGAATTTTTTTCAATCACTTCTCGTTAATTAAACGCAAATCATTCGACAGACTCTAAACGATGCTGAAAATTGACAGCTGTTAATGTCCGTGTTTCATGTCAAGGTCATTGTAATTACATTGGCAATTGTCGATTTTCTTGTGGTTCTTACTTACAATTAAAGCACGGCTGGTCGCGTAATTAAATTAAACGAAAATAATTATTTGATGTAAACAAAAAAAGCCAAACAAAACAAAACAAAACAAAACGAGCGTCTCTTTGTGGGAGAGGTGTTTCCTTAACAGAACGGGCGCTGTTAACCGGTAACAGTAAATGGTTGTGAAATTGGATACCTCTTCTTTTATAGGTATGTTAGTTTTCTAAAAATTGCAATATTCATACAATATTCGCCTTCCGTGCATAGAAATTTTCCCTTTATATTTTGAGATTTCCAAAATTCAAATTTTTAAGCAAAGTATCAAACCAAGCGAATATTATAAGGAATGGTATTTTTAGCTCAGCTTTTAAAATACTTTTAATACCATATATTAGTAGTAATACTAATTTATTAGTATTACCGGCTTATGAACCGGTAAAGAATGCGCACCGCCTATCGGTGTAGCGTTAAAATTATCCATTGAAAAATGAAGTTCCCATATCAGTGATAGCACTGTTAAGAAAAGGACATGGTCTTCCGCTCTGTTCTGTTCTGTCTGCACTAATTGGCATTAAAATTCATTAAAAATAATTCGCAACCAGATGTACTAAATTTAGAACATAACCGTTCAGTCCGGTAATCGATATATTTACGACTTTAGGTCACACTAGCGGGTAATGCTAGTACTCGGTTTCCGCATTAATAATACTGAATCCTCGAAATTTAATCGGTGAATCGATAAAAATAGCTCAGCTTGAAACACAGAGTATTGTATCATTAGTGTGACCGAGCAGAAAGTTGTAGAAAATAACCGTCGATACACAAAACTGCAGTGAAAATTGTTTCGATAAACAAAAATTGGACGTTTGGTCAATCGTTGAATATCCCTCAGCTCCGCCAGACCATCCGACAGCCTGTCGGCGCCAGCCATTATTTTTTTCCTGTGAGCGGTACGCTGCAAACGAGAGAACCCAAACCGAAATCGAAATCGAAATCGGAAGAAAAAAAAAAAACCGTAGACCGTAGCTAGTGGTCCGTTAGAGCAACTCGCAGCCGGGAATATAGAGAGATCTCGCGGCGCCATGTGCTTCGCCAGGCGGAAAGTGCAAAAAGTGAGCGACGACGCGAAACAAAAGTGAAAACGTGCAAAAAAAATAAACACACACGACTAGCCATAGCCAGGCAAAAGCAACAAAATGTGCGACGCTAGCGCGGCAGCAGGACCGGGAGCAACCACCATTGGAAATCCTGTGGGAAGCGAGATTCCAGGTGGTGGGGCTGCAGTAGCTATCGCTACCACATCGTCGCCACTGGTGACTACAACTACATCCTCGGTCTCGGTTGCGGTGTCGACCACAACCACAACCACAACCACATCCGCATCCGCATCCGCGTCGACAGCGGCATCGACGGCGGCATCGTCGCTGAAGATCGAGAAGCGACAAAACTGCTGCCGCTTGTGCATCGCCCCCGCCTCCGAGTGCATCTCGATCATCAATAGCTATGCGGCGGACAAGGAGCCGCTGTCCACCAAGATCCACAACTGCGTCAACATCAAGGTGAGTCAGAGTCGTCGAGGGTTATGTGTCGGCAGAGGAGGGGCCACTACAGGCCACACGTAATCTCCGCCGCCATGTCGTTGTCGTCGTTGTCGTTGTCGTCGTCGTCGTAGTCGTAGTCGTCGTAGTCGCCGTCGCGCTGTCGTCATCCGACGCCGCCGTTGCTGCCGTTGCTGCTCTCTCTCTGGGTCTCTGGGTGTCTCTGGGTGTCTGGGTGTCTGGGTGTCCAACCCCAAATGGTTATACATACACCGAGCAACGGGCATGGCATGGCATGGATGCGGAGCAGGAGGCACAAGCACGAGGCACTAGGCACTAGGCGGAGGCCACACCCGACTGCGCCGCTGGACTGGACAGGCACAAAAGTGAGGTTAGGAGCATGTCGGATGGTCGAGCAAAGATTCCCCCCTCCGAGAAGATGTTGTGCAAGCGAAAAACCAAGTCACGATGTTGGGTCATGGTTGGGGGTTGGGGGTTTAAAGCTCCTGCTCCTCTTACTCCTCTTACTCCGCCTCCTCCTCCTTCTCTTCGTTAGCGATCCCTTCCTGGGATACGGCATCCCAGCGATTGTCCCGTTTTCCATTCTTCTTCCAGCGAAGCAACAGAAGAAGAGAGACGCAAGACGCGAGACGCGGAGGAGAGGCAATGCAAGAATGGCCAGCACAAAGCGGAAAGCACGATGAGCGCGCCTCTGGCTTCTGCCTCTGTCTTGTGCGTCTCTGTATTGGTATTGGTGTGTGTTCCATGCGAGTGGTGCGAGTGTGTGCGTGCGGGTTTGGTATACAGACATGTCCATGTGGACAGGCATAGGCGGCAGTGACCGACCCAGAGGCACTCTTGGACACCGGACTGGACCCAAACCGTTGCCCGACGACCCAAACCCAGAAGCCAGTTCGAGATAAATTCTCTGCCCAGCTCTGGGCTCCAGACTGGAACCGATACCCCCAAAACCCGCCACCAGATCCCAGAGACCCGCCGCGTGCTCTCTCTCTTTCTCTGGAATACCAAACGTTGGTTGCTTTTTCATGGAATTTCATCGAGCAGCTGCCTCTGGTTTTCCGTTTTTCGGTTTCCTCTTGCTGCTGCTGCTGCTGCTGCTGCTGCTGCTGCTTCCTCCTGCTTGCTGCTCTTCCTCTTGTCCATTTTCCACGCTGGCTGATGGCTTGATGGCCTGCTGACTGGGCTGGCCTGCCTTGCCTGGCCTGGCCTGGCCTGGCTGTGCCTTGCCTGGCTGTGTGCCTGGCTAGCTATCTAGCTCGCTCTTTCCGTTTCTCTCTCTCTCTCTCTGGGTTCCGTTTCTCTTTGCGCGCAAGCGTCCTTCGAAAGGAGCACACACAGCAGGAGCAGTGGAAGCACAGGAGCAAGAGCAGCAGCAGGAGGAGGAGCAGGAGCAGGAGCTGGAGCAGGAGGAGGAGCTGGTGCAGAGGCAGTAGAAGAAGGAGCAGGAGCAGTGGTAGGAGCAGGAGGCATCCACAGACTTGGATGCGGCTTCGCTAGCTTCGTTTATTGATTCTTTCAAGGGCCGCCACCGCCGACGCCATCATCATCCATTCCATCCTCTGCTTTCTGCCAGTTTTTTGTTTCGGTTTTGGTTTCTGTTTCGGTCTCGGTTTTGGGTTTTGGTTTTTGGATTCGGTTTTGGGTTTTGGTTTTTAGGTTTCCTCTTCTTCCTCTTCTTGGCCTGCTTGCTCTACAAAATGGACGCCCGCTGGTCGTCATCATCGGTCGATGGCTGCCTGGGTTTTGGGTCTTGGGTCTTGTGCCCCCGGCAGCCGACATCCAACATCCAACATCGTTGCCATCCACCATCCACCATCTACCATCCGCTAGTTGCCAGTTGCCAAGCTCACAGCACGCCGCTTCTGAGTGTGCCCCGCCTGGTTGCCCTGCTCCGCCCTACTCCTCCCTACCCTGCTCCGGTCTGGTCTGGTCGATGTCGATGTCGATGGTACTCTCCTCTGTGCTCTGCTCAGAGCTCGCTCCTCTGGCCTGGCGGTTGTCGGTTGTCGGTTGTCGGTGCTTTGGTGCCTTCTCTGGGCTCGATTTCATGGCAATTGCTCTTGGCGCACACACACAGTGCCACTCGAAACACACACACACACACATAAGCACTCCAACACACACACACACACACACACACACACACACACACACACACACACACACACAGAAACACTTCAAAACAGAAACACAGCAGCGGGCATTTCTTTAGAATCGGGAATTCGTTTTAGGGTAGCGAGATTTTCCAGGAATTGGTCTGAAATATTGCTTTGATTTTTTTAGTTTTTATGCAATATTGCTTATATTTTTCTTTTTAAATTTAATTAAATACAATATTTTCATTTAAAGAATTAAAAATTAATACTATTAAAGTTTTAATTTAATTAATGAATAATTTCCATTAAATCTTAACATTTTTTGTCTTAAAAAATTCATTTAGAATACAAAAATATACTTTAAATATTGTTTTATAAATTAAAAAAAAATTAAATATTTCAAATATTATTTCATAGTTTATAAATTCATAAATTCATAAATGAGTAAAAAATACTAAAAAAATATTTAAAATATTAGTCGAAAATATAGCTAAAAAATTTAGATTTCTAAAAAAAAATAGAATTGAATTGGGAAATTGATTGGAAAATAGATTGAATAAAATATTATATAAAAAAAATATTATATTATTTTATATAAATATTTAATTTTCTTTAAAAAAATATAGAATTTCTTGTTAAATTTTGCGTTATTTAACGTTTCATTTAATTTTAAACTAGATTGAGTATAAAATAGATCAAAATTTGTTCAAGATTAATATTTAACGTTTTTTTTTTTTTGAAAATTATTGTTAATTTTTATTGAATTTAATATTAAATTCCCCTCATTTGATGATTTACTTAATTATTTAATTATTTAAACATAAATTGAATATAAAGTAGTGTTTTTTTTTTTAGAATTATTGCTTATTTTTTATTGAATTTGTTCTTAAATTCTCGTCAATTCTATTTCAAATTCAATTAATATTTCATTTTTTTTTAATAAAAACTATTACTTATTTTCATGAATTTTTTGCTAAATTTCCATAAATGGTTTATTAAATAATTAAAAAAATAAATTGATTAAATAATAAACACAGTTTTTTATCCAATTTTAATTCGATTCCTATATTTTTAATTTATTATATTTGTTAAGTAGTCCTATTTGCTTGCCCTTTGGTGTAGAGATGGTCCCCAAGCCACGATAAAAATTATCGGCGGAATATTTATGCGATTATTCCGTTAATTTAGAGCAGGGAAGAAGGGATGGGAAGGGAAAGCGAGGAGGGGGAGTTACTCTTGAGATGCCCGCGATAGTGCGTGGCACTTGGGACCGCGAGCCGAGCCGAGCCGAGCCGAGTCGAGATGCTATCCGGCTGGGCTCCGGTGTTGGGGCTCCGGTTGGCGTCATCGCTAGCTCTTGGACTGGCTTGGTTTGGCTTGGTCTCTGCCTCTGCCGCTCTCCCTGCTCTCTGGGTCTTGCTGTGGCTCTCGCCCTGGCTCTGGCTCTGGCTCTGGCTTTGGTTCCGACATCGTTATCTGGAGGCGGACCACATGCTCGGCGGCACTCTTGGGTTTCCTCTGCGTACCTGCCTGCCTGCCTGCCTGCCTCGCCGAAACTCAACACACACAAAGAAGAGACGCAAATAGGGGCAAGGGAGAGGCAGAGGCAGGCAGCAGGCAGCAGGCAGCCGAGACCCAGGCAGGCGGCGGCGGCGGCGTACACATGGAAAACAAAGAAGCAACAAAGCAGAAAGACCAGACCAGACCAGAGACCCGACCCAGAGCAGCCCAAAGCAGGCCAGAGCAGGCAAGGGACAGGCTTGAGACAGGCTTTGGGCAGCGTTTATTGGAGGAATGGGAATGGGCGAGGGATGGACTGGGACTGGGAATGGGTTGGGTTTCGGTTTCGGATGCGAGACCCGACCCGGGACACCGAGTGGTTTCACCTTGGCCTGGCCTGGCCCGACTAAGAGAGAGATTACCTGGTGGCGTTACCTGGTGACTCCTCGTACTTCTTTTCCTGCTCCTTTTTTCTACTCCATCTCCTCCTCCTCCTTCTGGTTCTCCTCCAAAACCCGCATCGAATTTCGTCATCCATCCAGTCATTGGAATCATTTTTTAAGCATTAACCAAGCGGAAAACTTTCTCCTCTCCCTTTGATGATGCAACGCTGGAATCCTCCAGAGAGGAAGGTAATCCCGCTTTAAGCAATCCCGCTTTAAGATCCTTTGGATAGATCGCTATTCCCTGCCCAGGATGCTGCCCTTGCCCGCCCTTGTATTTGTATTTCCTTTTACAACGAAATTCAATATTTGAAAAAGGCTCTCCTCTCGTCCTGCTCTCCTCCTCCTCCTCCTCGTCCTCGTCCTTGTCCTTCTCCTCGTCCTGCTCTCGAGATCTCCCGCCGCTCTGGCGAAACACGAGGGTTACTTTTTGGTTATTTCTACGTCTTCACTTTTGTTCCATGAACACTTTGTTCCATGGTTATGGCATGGCTACGAAGGCATGGCTTGGAGTGGAGTGGACAGGACAGGATGCTCTCTCTCTGAACCGCACACAGATACGCACAAATACACACACACACAAATACACACACAGGGCGAATAAGGACATAAAAAGGAGAAGAGCAAAGCAGAGCCAGCAGAGCCGAGCCAGAAACAGAAACTCGTTCCATGCTCTGGGAAGCCACTGGCGAAGGCGGACAGCATGATGAGACGGAAATAAGGAATACAGGAGGAGGAGGAGTACAGGAGGAGGAGGTGGCAGAGAAGGAAGATGAAAAGGAGAAGTCGGTGAGCTATATGGTCCAGGTTGGTGATTATTGCACCTGGTGGCCAGCAGCTGGTGGACTGCAGCAGCCAGCAATCTGTTCGATGTTCGATTTTTTCTGTTGCAGCTGCCACAGGTTTTTTTTTTCGTTTTTTTTTCGCTTCGCCGCCCTTTAAAAACTTTCTAAAATCTCACCTCGAATCTCAGTAAAGTTTTTTAAGAAAAATCCTTTTGCAATCCATCCTTGAATATCCTTTAAAATCTCTCCCACTCGGACTCGGAATTGCAATCAATTTTGAAAGTCATCCTCATCCTCCTTCGGCTCCTCCTCCGGCTCCTGCACTCCATAGAGCCTGTATCCAACGCAAGGATATGCAGAAGGATGTGCGGAAGGATGTGGGCAAGGTGAATGGACAACATATTATCGAAGGAGAAGGGAAGCCGAAGCCTTCGAGCCTTCAAAATACTCACCCAAAAGGATTCAATGCTGTACATAACGGAGTACATAAACCAATACCCTAGAGAGGTGGGAGGGGGGGGCACCACACATATCCTTCGGCCCATCTACATATACAGGATAACTATGTATGTGTGTGTGTGTGTTTGAGGCACCGCCGTGGGTTTCAATTACAAAGGCCCAGTCCCAGTTCCAGTCCCAGTCCCCAGGCGCTGCTCTTTAGTAGCGAAAAAAAATATTCAATTATAAAATTAAACATCCCAGCAGAAGCAGAAACTAAAGAAAAACAAACATTAGTCCCCAAAAAGACGGAATATGCGGAATATGCAAAACAAAACATACATTTCCACCGTTTGTTTTGATCATTTTCGTCCGTCTTTGCGGTCTTTGGCGGTTATCGATATTCACCAGTGATGGCTAGCCTCTAGCGGTTTTCTAGCTAAATTTTAAGGATATCCCAAAATTCGATAAATAATTCTTTGATATTATTTATAAAAATATTCATTTAAAAATTGTTATTAAAATCATTGTCATTGACATGAAAATCGAAGCAAATTAAAATTATAATTTGCGGTAACCAATATTATCCATTATTGGTGGAAAATAAATTTATGCGAATAAATAATAATTATTAATATTAGTCATTGTTAAGAAAAACAACAAAATAAAATAGAATAATTCAAAGAATTTGCGGTAAACCCAGATTATCTGAAATTGATACAAAAATGAGTTTCTCTCGATTTATTTTCCGATAGTTTCGATCAACCGTTAATACCAAAAAATTTGGCATGAAAATATTTGGTAACATAGATTATCCAAAATGGATCGAAAAATGATAATTCCAATCAACCGTTAAGAAAATACCAAAATTTTGCAAAAGCACGAGATTTATCGATTTATCTTCCGATACCTCCGATCATCCGTTAAAATATACTAAATTTCGCTAACGGAAGAGGTATTTTTCATAAATATCAATACATCCAAAAAACCATTATTTTCAGTGTATAAAAACAAATATTCATATATCAATCAACCGTTAAAAATTACTAAATATCGCACTAGCACGATGTTTTCTATAAAATACCAAATTTCATACAAGCAAGAGGTATTTTTCATAAATAGCAATACATTACCATTATTTTCAGTGTATAACAAAAATTTTCATATTTGATCAACCGTTAAAAAATACCAAATTTCGCAAAATCATGAGAGATTTTTCATAAAATACCAAATTTGGCATAGAACGAGGAATTTAATTTATTTATTTTACCATTTAACCTGGAAACCATAATTTTCAGTGTATTTAGAAAGTATTCATATTTCGAAACACCTTAGGGGGAAACCTTTTAAAGCCGACTACCCTTATCCCGTATCTAGAAAGATCTCGTCCTTCAAATAGCTTTTGTCTTGCCAAAACTTGACCTCCTCTCTGACATTATTGGAAATTAAGGATTACGATTACGATGACGATGACGATTACGATTACGATCTGGGAAAGCAGATACTCTCCGTTGTCGTTGTCTCTGGTAATTGAGATTTAAATGGATTTAATAGCCGGTCGAGATGTTTTGTAATTGCACCTAATCCCCGGCAAATCACTGTCGATGGCGCCTGTACATAGGCCGAGCACCAAGCGGGGAGTACATAGCGGATAGTATATAAGGGAGCAGAGCGATTACATGGGCTGGCGGTTCACAAACGAATACACAAACAAACATGCGCACGAAACACAGCAGGACACGGCAACAGCAACAGCAACAGCAACAACTGTTATCAGGCAACAGGACATTTCAAATGATTTGCGCAGAGGATAAAAGAGGAGGGGAGAGTGGGTGGGGCGGGTGACCGGGTGACGTGTGTGGGAGGCTGGGAATCTGGGAGTCTGGGAGGTTGCATATAATTATAAGCAGGTCATTGACATCATCGTCAAGGGGGTGGCAATAATGGTAATGGCAATGGCAAAGGAATACCTGCATTCTCCGCATGGCTGGACACGCAGGACCCCAAACTGCAGGCCAAAAAAAAGGGGAGGGATGGTGGGAGGGGGGGCTATACAACTTTAATTTGAAATTTCCTTTAAAGGATATTCTTACTGAAGCTTTTCTTTAATCTCCTTTACAGATCACACCTCAGGACCGTCTGTCCTTGCAGATCTGCCATGCCTGCATCAGCTACCTCAACTCATGGCAGAGCTTCAAGAACCGCTCCCTCATCTCCCAGACCAAGCAGCGCCAATGGCTGGAGGCCAACAACAGCAGCAGCAACGCCAACAGCAGCAGCAGCAGCAGCAGCCACCATAAGAGCAAGTTGCTCAACTACCTGGACCTGAACAGTGCAGAGAATGGCTCTGCCTCTGAGCATCGTCACAACCAGAACCAGAACCAACAGCAGCAGCAGCATCAGCACATTCTGGACAATGAGGAAACGGACAAGGCGTCTGGGATGCCAGCAGCATCGGCCACAGCGGCTGCCATTTTGGATGGCATTCCCTCGCTGAAGAAACGAAAATCGCTAACAGTCTATGTGAGTCCTAAACCGCAACAGTTGCCGCAACAACAGTTGCCACAGTTGCCTGCTCCACCACAACCATCATCGTCGTCGATGAACAGCAGCAGCAACAGCACCGCCACTACCAGTCTGCAGAGCCTGCTCCTGCAAGTGCCAGGAGCAGCAGCCGTAGCCGCTTCCTCTCACTCCTTGACCACCCAGTCCATGTCACAGTCCATGTCCCAGTCCATATCCTCTACCCAGCATCAGCTTCACAGGCAGTATCGCAGGCATCACCATCACTCGCAGCAGCAGCAGCAGCACCTCCAGCGTGCCCGTCAGATGAGCCATCATCATCACCACCATCACCACCAGCTGCAGCAGCAGCAGCCGCCGCCGGCACAGCAGCACCATTATCCAGGGCATCCGCAGAGCCAGCGCCGCCAAAGGCAGTTCCGTCCACAAGGACGATTCTCTAGACTCAACCCGACCTCGTCTGCCTCCGCCTTGCGGAAGTTCAAACCGAAGCTGTACTTGCCTTTGGATATAGCAGTGCCACCGCTGCCGCCTCTCCCAGTGACTTCTGCTGCACTGCCTCCGCCTCCTAATCCTCCTCCTTCCGCTGCTGTTACTGCTGCAGCATCCAATCCTGGCCCACTCGACTTTAGCCAAGCCAGCTGCAGCAGCAGCAGCAGCCTCCTCCTCCTCCAGCAACAGTCGGCTGCGGCTCCTCCCATTGCAACTGCAACTGCGACTGGCTCTTCCGCCTCCGCTACCGCTACCGCTTCTGCAACCGTTTCGGCTTCTGCATCCGCTTCGGCTTCGGCATCCGCGTCCGCAACGGGTCCATTGCTCATGCCGGTGACGCTGCAGAGCGCCGCCCAACAGCTGCGCTTTTTCAGACGCTACTCCTATAATGTAATTGTATCGTGCATTCGAAGCGTGACCACCACCACCACCACCACCACCATCACTGAACCCTCACCTGTTATCCCGATGTCCAAGATGACTCTGGCTAACGGGTATCCATCCATCGTCTGCGATTCCAAGAAGAGATTTCTTTATAGATATAGATTTAAGGTTCCTTTTTCGATTATCCTTTAACAAAACTTTGTATTTTCTGTGTTTTTATTTTGTTTCTTGGACAACATACAGCCACTGCCAGCTGTGCCCATCAAGGATGAGCCCATCGACACGGATGACGACTACCAGATGAAGTCGATCGACGAGTCCGACGACATGGTCGACCCCACAATGTTCCTAGAGCGCTCCGAGCACGAGGGCGACATGCCATTGATGGTAGGTCTTGAAATCTTTAATAAAAAATCCTGAATTACACCTCCGACTGATCCTTCCAGACCTCGGACTACGACTATACGGCACAGCATGGCGTAAATGCCGCCTCGGTGGCCGCTTCTTTGCCACCCAATGCGGTGGCCAATGTGGCAGCTGCTGGTGACTCAAAGGTGGCCAGCTGCCGGGCCTGCAGCCTGCAGTTCTCAACCCGAGCCAATGCCCGTCGCCACGAGCGCAACCTCCATCCGAATCTTTTCCAGCTCTCTACAGATTCGCCTCACAACACGCCCATCACGAAACCGACACCTGCCCTGGCTGCTGCCCTGGAAATCCAGCGAGCAGCGGCAGAAGCCGCCACAGCAGAGGCCAACCGAGCGGCCGGAGCGGCTGGCGGGAATATTTCCAACCAGAAGTACCGGCAGGTCGTGATGAACGCCTTCATCAAGTGCGAAGGCGGCGGGTATGACTACGAGAATCCGGAACAGTACCGGGCCCACCTCACCCGCGACAAGGTGGAGTTCATCGAGCAGAACGAAGAGTTCCTCGAGCAGTACCAGACGATGACCTGCCGCTGCTGCAACAAGTACTTCAGCACGTACAAGAACTTCATGGCGCACGTCCGCAAGAAGTACCCGCTGCTGCCGCGCAACCTGTGCTTCAACTGCCTCAAGATGAACGACTCCAAGGCTTTGTTCATCTCCCATCTGAAGAAAAGGAACTGCATCAACTTGTACCGCGTCCTAAATGCCATCCGAGACAAGGCCAATGCGGCGGTCTTGAAAGACGGAGCTGTGACAGAGATCGCGGATGGGAAAGTCTCTCACCTGGATGCCGGCTTCAGTCCCAGCGTGGCCGCCGATGTCATCTCCACCACTCCGGGCTCGGAGCGCCCCGAGAAGCTGCGCGCCAAGGAGCTGCTCGTTAACAAGCTGTACGAGTGCAAGCTCTGCCCCAAGGGCTTCCGCACCAAGCACGAGTTCCGCACCCACGTCTACGACAAGCACGCCGACGTCCAGCGCAAGGACAGCAACTCCATCCAGTGCAACTTCTGCGGCCTGGACTTTGCCGATCCGGTGGACAGGCGGCGCCACTACAACAACATGGAGTGCATCGTCCGCCTGCGCTGCATGACCTGCGACGCCAAGCTGGAGACCCACCAGCGCTTCCTCGACCACGTCTACCAGGACCACTTGGGTGGGGTGAGCGGCGGCAGTGGCACTGGAGGCGGCGGCGGCGGAGCCAGCAGTGACAACGCCTCCACCACGGGCAACAGCCTCGAGCACTCGCCGGGCAAGCGCAGTCTCTTGGGAGCCCTTGGCATCGGAGTGGGCTCCTCGGCGGACGAGTCGCGCAGCAGCAGCGTGGCCCTTGCCCCTCTGACCTCGACGCCCAAGCCGGCAGGAGGGTCAGCGTCCGGAACAGGACAGCAGACTCCCAACGCCGGAGGCAATCGAGACGCAGGAGCCGCCGGTGGCGGGAATGGATCCGCCCCGAAGTCCCAGTACTTCTCCCGCATGCCGCAAGTCTGTCCCATTTGCGGCCAGCAGTACAACAACTACAACAACGTGCTCCGCCACATGGAATCGAAGCATCCGAACAAGCTTCCGGAGACCTACAAATGCGTGAGATGCGGCCTGGGCTACCCGAGGATCTCCTACCTGCGGGAGCACATGATCAACGTTCATGGCGTGGACAAGAACCGGCACTCTGGCGGCTTCGAGTACATCGTGAATGCGGATGCCGTCAAGCTGGCGGATGGCAGCACACCGAACGTCTATACCGGGCGCTACGACTACGTTATGAAGGACCTCATGTCGATAACAAATGGTGGGACCCTCGGTAATTAGGCTTAGATTGTAGACGTCCGCCACTCCCAAAAACCCCAAAACCCCCAGCCAGCTCACGCTTTGAAGTCCTTTAAAGGCTAGCGCAGCCTTAACGTTGCTTTTTTGCTCTTGCAGAGACATGTTTGGACATGTTTGAACAAGTTTTATTGTTAGTTGTCTGTTTGTCTGTTTTTCTGTTACCTTTTAGTAGCTTTACTTTTAAGACCTTAAACTTAAGAACCTTTATCTTAAATACGTTTAGTTTAAGAAACCTTTAACTTAAGAAGCTTATACCTTTATCCTTTATCTTATAACTTGTATCCTTTATTCTTCTCTCTATAAATCTCAACGTCGTCTGCAAGAGTTTATTGAAAACCTTGGCTCTTGCCGAGATTAGCTTTCATTGCTAGGCTTTTTTCTGTCTTGAAACCAAGTAGCATTCCTACCCTAACCCCTTATCCTTATCCAACCTTCCAGATGACGACGACGACGAGCCGGGCAGCGTGGCCAAGAAGATGCGCCTGGACGACAGCAGCAACAACAGCAGCCTGGCCGGCGTGGGCGTGTCCAGCCAGCAACAGCAACAGCAGAAAGAGTGTCCCATCTGCAACGCCGTGTTCAGCAACAACATCGGGCTGTCCAACCACATGCGATCCCACTACACGGCCTCGAATGCTGTGAACGCTGCTTTGACGGCGGCCAACCGGATGACCCCGAAATCCCTGACCATAACAGCGACACCTTCGACGGGGGAGACCAGCATGGAGCATATGACCAGCGCCTCGGCCCCGTCGACTCCGGCGGCGTCCGCGAGCGCCGTTCCGCCTGCCATGGCCAACCAGACGCCGCAGGAGCAGGCCGTGTTCCGGCGCAGCCTGGACCAGGCGGCCGACCGCCGCTTCCGCCGGATGCGCTGTCGCATCTGCCAGCGCCGGTTCAGCTCCAAGAAGTCCTACCGCTACCACATGCTCACCGACCACCAGGTCCAGAACGTCCAATTCATCAAGTGCAAGCTCTGCAACGCAGAGTTCGCCTACGAGAAGGGCCTCAAGGTGCATCTATTCAAGGTGCACGGGCGGGCCATCAAGGACGAGATGATTGTGAAGCAGTTCGAGTGCGAGGTCTGCTCGATTGTCTACAGTTCGGAGATGGAACTGGCCCAGCACAAGCGCAGCGTCCACAAGATGTCTGCCTCCTCCACGGCCGCATCTTCGGCTGCATCCGCTTCCCTGAAGCTGGACGATGACACCGTGGTCCTGGACGACAGCACCATGAAGCCGGGAACCGGCGACCTCACAGACACCTCGGTTAATGCCTCCGGAGTGGCTGGCCTGGGCACGCCTCTGTACTGGTACCAGTGCAAGTACTGTCCCTCCAACTTCAACACCAACAAGAAGCTGGCCATTCACATAAACTCCCACGACGAGTTCGATTCGAACGATTACTCCTGCAAGGATTGCGGAAATGTCTACAGCGGCAGGAAGAGTCTATGGGTGAGTCGAGATTTCTTTCGAAAAAATCCATTTTATTCGATTTATCGCGGAATGCTAGCTATTTAGGAAGATTCCTGTAAGCCAAAGATTCATTGAAAAATTGCAAAAAAAGAATATTAAGACACGGAATACAAGCCACTCTTCAGACTCATCAAAGAATTGGTAATACATTGAATTCATCTGCGGAATATTAGACATTTTAGATACATTTTATGCCAAGATTTTTCACAGCACTCTCTTAGATTTCTTTAATTTGAAAAACAATGATACGAGTACACTCAATTCTTTAGAAAATATCGTTTTTATTTGATCTCTTGAGCGATCATCTCGAAGTTTGAATCGATTAATCTCGGAATACTCGCTTATTATGATGAATTTCTGTAGTTTTATGTAGTTTTGAGGCCAAAAGATACATTTTATGTCACGATTTTTCTTCCGACTTGTCAAAGAATTGAAATGCTTGAAATATACAGGGTGCGGCGCTTAAATCCGGACAAATTTAATTGTTTATTTAAAAACAAACTTATTTGAACCAAATATGAAAAAAATTGAAAATTCATTTACAGAAATATTAGTTGTTCCTGCCGAGAGTAAATTACTCTATATAACCTCCTTCAGCCCTAATGACTGCCTCTATCTTTGTCCTAAAACGGTCGCATGCTCTCTTCAAAACAGCGCTGTCCATATTGGTGAATGCTGCTTCGATAGCGGTGCGTAGAGATGCGACATTAGGGTGCCAGGACTTGTTAGTAACCCTTTCGACTACGCTCCAGATATAATAGTCCAGGAGGTTCAAATCCGGGCTATTCGGGGGCCAGAACTCTTTGCTCCAGAACGAGTCCATGCGAGACATGCGTTTTCTCGAATGAGTTCTCCTCGTTGGGTTAGCAGAAGGTTCCCCACACACCTCAGAATCATTGTAATTACACACAATATCGTATACAGTCGATCTCGGGTACTTTAAGAATCGAATTATTTCGGTCGGTGAACGTCCAGCGCGAAGACTTTCGATAATCGCGGCTCTTCGGTTGTACTCCATGGCTTACAAGAACGCCAGTAGCGAACTCTGGCGGAATGACTATGTGGCGGGGAATTCAAATTCAAATTTGTCCGGATTTAAGCGCCGCACCCTGTAATTAATATTCTTTTTTAAAATAATTTTCAAAGCGGATGTCGGTGTTTAAATTATAAATCGAAATTAATCGTGATTCCTTTAGGTCTAATCGATGATAATAATATCCAGAAAAGAATCGATTATGTAGATATATAGATATATTGTTAAAATCTTGCAAGGATTAACCCAAAAAGTAGACATCCACTCTAATCGATAATAATCGTAATCGAAAAAAGAATCGATAATGTGAAAATATCGCTACATTCGGTTAGAAAATGGCAAGGATTAACCCATTAAGTAGGCAATCCTCTTAAGGATTCAAAAACTAACAAACTTCTACAACTTTTTTAAACAGGTTCATCGCTACAAGAAGCATCCGCAGGTTCCAGATCCGGCAGAGTGCTCGCTCTGCCGAAAGATCTTCTTCGACCGCCAGATGCTGGACAACCACACGCCCACCTGCAACCGCAAGCCCATCACCTCGACCGGAGCCCACCAGCAGCAGCAGATGCAGGATGCACTGCATCAGAAGCACATGGCGCTGCAGAAGCCGGTGGGCCTGCACTCGGGCGTGTTCCGGCACAAGACCGGCGACGATGACGAGGAAGAGGACGAAGACGAGCAGCAGCACCACCACGCAGACGGAGGCGGCGAGAGTGGGGCAGTCGTTGCCCCAGCTCCGGCTCCCGCTCCAGCGGCGCCGGCTGCGGCGCTGAAGATACGCATTCCAGAGGTGGCGTGCACCATTTGCGGGGCCCGATTCACCGACCAGGAAATGTTCACCAAGCACATCCAGAAGCACGAACAGGAGCTGTACGTGGACAATCCGCTGGCGGCGATGTTCGACGACGGTCCGCCGGACGCGGGCCAGTTTCAGGTGGAGCTAGAGAAGCAGAACGAGAACGGGGAGTACGCGTGCGATCTGTGCGCCAAGACGTTCCCCCAGGTCATAGCACTCAAGGTGCACCGCAAGTGGCATTTCAGAGGTGATAGCAAGCAGGTGAGCGTTTTTGTGCAGCTTGTGCAGCGAGGAGGACGAGCGAGCGAGGACTCTAGATGTGCTGATTGATATTGATGTTGCCTCCGCACCAGTCGCAAAAACAGATATCAAACCAAATGCACTCGGAATCTGGTCAGATTGGAACTTGGACAGAGTCTGGCTTGGGGAGGAGTCTCTTCCTTGCAGAGAATTCTCTTCCAGATTCCAACAAAGATCAACGTATTCCGAGGGTGTTCCTTGTGGTATGCTTTACTAATCTAGTTGTTTTTTTTTTCCAAACCTTTCTCTTCCCCAATCCCATCCTGCAACCTGCAACCTGCAACCTGCAACCTGCAACCTGCATCCGAAAATTGCATCACTTTATAGAATCCCATCGACGCCGAAGCGACACATTTGACCAACAACAACCACACCACCAGCAACAACAACCACAGCAGCAGCAACAGCAACAGCAACAACAGCTCGATGCTGCACCTCCGCGAGCTACATGCGGTGGGACTGATGCCCAACAACCAGCACCTCCAGATGCAGCTGCAGCCGCCGCACCTGCACTCCCAGCAGCATCCCCAGCAGCCGGGCAGCGCCAATCCGAGCAAGTCGATGAAGCGCAAGCGTGAACTCAAGTGCGAGTACTGCCCCTCGACCTTCATCAGCAACAACAACCTGCGCCGGCACATGTACGAGCTGCACAAGCACGAGGTGAGCAACCTGCCGGAGCCGCCGGTCATTTTGGTGGACGAGCATCTCACCTGCCGGCGGTGCGATCTCGCCTTCGAGACGAAGGAGCTGTGGATCGATCACAAGCTGGCGGACGCCAAGGTGGTGCGACCGTTCTGCCCCTTCCAGTGGGGCTGTGATCTGTGCGGCGAGTACCTGTCGCGCAAGGAGAAGCTGATGAATCACATTAATAACCATCTCAAGGAGGAGGTAATTGTGCCGGTGGCCACCAAGGCGGCGGTGGACAGGGTGGCAGCCAAGCCACAGGAGACAGAGATGGAAACGGAGACGGAGACGAAGATGGGGGCGGCAGCAGAAGACAAGGCGGAAGACACGACTTTAACAAAGGCAGAGGGAGATCCATCTCAAAGGAAGACCCAGCCGGATAGCGATGATTTGGATGAGGAGGATAGCTCCGGCGAGGAAGAGACCTCTGGCACGGGCGACGACGATGACGACGATGATGATGAGGAGGACTCTGAGGAAGATGTGGAGGACGAGGACGATGAGGGCGATGGCGGCGAAGGCGAAGATGAGGAGGGCGTGCCGCCGGAACAGCCAGCCAAAATGAATATTCCCCAGGACGATGATCTGGTGGAGGAAGTCTTGAGTTCCGACGATGATGTGGAAAGCGATGATGTCGACGAGGAGGAGGAGGATGATGAAGATGATGATGATGAAGACGTCGAGGACGTTGAAGATGTCGAGGATGTCGACGATGATGAGGATGATGATGTAGAAGATCCCCAGCCTGTGGTTATGAATGGCAAGTCGAAAATGCCGCCACTAATCGTGGCCAGCTCGGATGATGAAGAGGAAGATGATGGCATGCTGCCCATCGATGACATAATCGAGGAGGAGTTCGACGAGGACGCGGCCGATCCAGAGCCCGACGACGACTTGGTCGAGGAAGATGAGGTAATTGAAGAGCTCGACGATGACTTGGTGGAGGAAGAGGTGGAAAACGAGAGGCGCGACTCGTCAGCGAGTGAGTCCACCACCGCCACCACGACCACGTCGCAATCACATTCACATTCCACGGGTGAGCGGCGCAAGAAGCCGGAGCTGCCAGGCTTTACCTGTGATCTATGTCAACTTTGTTTCGATTCTCAGGAGCTTCTCCAGAGCCACATCAAAAGCCATTTTCTTAATGGGCCAAAGATGGCCAAAGCCAAGGTTGTCGCCGCCAACGCCGCCAACGCCGCCGTTGCCGGAGCATCATCCTTGGATGCAATGAAAGTGGCCCCAAGGACGACCACCACCACCACCAGCAGTAGCACCGCCAGCAGCAGCAGCAGCAAAAGTAGTAAACCTGCAGCTGCCATAAACTGAGTCAGTACCATAAGCCATCTCACTTGAAATGTACAAAAAAAGCCCAGCCAACACCATTCGAACTACTCGAACCACAAACACCGCCAAAAACAAAAACAAAAACAAAAAGAAACGAAACAGAATCCATGATAATCCATCATCTAAATCCACGTCAACACACATCCTCCAGAGCCAACGCATTCCAACATCCAACAACTTCATCATCGATCATCGATCATCGATCATCCACGATTATGTATAGCCCGAGTAGTAGTGTAGTAGCTCTTGTGTGCGTTTTTCCCTTAGTTCTCTCTATAGATCCTAGCTATAAGGATATAAGCTATATATACCATATATATATATATATATATATATATATAGAAGATAATTTTTTTTTTTTTTTATTAATGTTAAACTAGTTCGTATCGCGCGCACACACGCCACAACAGACACACAGCTGAATTGTAGGAGAGGGATTGAAATGCTCTGCATCCTGTAGCCATAAGTTTCGCTAGACAAGCATGTGTAGGATTAATCGTAACTTTATAATATACATCTATATATATATATATATATATTAGATATTAAGTAATTAAAAAACATCAATTGCAAGCAAATTACGATGCACCAAAGCAAACGATTTCAACACAAAAACAAAAAACAAAAAAAGGAACACCGCTCATTTAGACTTAGTGGAGAACCATCAGGATTTTGAAAGTATTTTACACTAACTGACACAGACATAGACACTCACAAAGGTTTGAAAAACCCAAAGCTAATCACTCAATCACTCAATAAGCCCGTAAGATTTTATTCATTAACATATATCCTTAGACACCTTTTTTTTTTTTGTAAAACGATTTGTCTTTGGCCTCAAAATAAGCTTCAGTTTCGGCGATGACCTCTTCATTCGAGCCAAATTTCTTTCCAGCAAGCATTTTTTTTCAGGCCTGGGGGCCAAATCTGGATATAATAATGCCATGTAGCCGTGCGCATCCCAGCCAACTTTTGCTTGGTTCTCCTGCTGCAGTCCACTCTGGAGTGTGGTGGTGGATCCATGTTTCATCCAAAAAGTCCTTCTTATTCCGGTTAAACAGCTCCAAACAGCTCTCAGAATCATCCACTTTAAGCAACAGCTTTCTCATGGACAAATTTTCATGCAAAATAGTGTCCACACTGCCTTCTGATATCTTCAAGGTGTTAGCTATCTCAAGCAATATCACTTTTCGGTTCTCTAGAGGTTCTAGAGATTCGGCCTTCTAGAGCGTTCAGCATCGTCAGTGTCTGTAATCATATGGATTATAACATAGCAAACGGATAACCATCTATGTGTCATCCTACGGACTTATTGAGTGATGTTTAAGGTCTTCCTCCCCAAAATTCTAAAATCGGTTTACTAAACCACATCCCCCTTTCAGGCCCCAAGACATTTCGGTTTCATACACTTCTTCGATCCAATTTTCAAGGAGCAAGCGCACACACAACCCCAGACACAGAATCGTTTTCGAGCATAAGTACATTAACAAGCGTAGGATTTTTTCATACTTTTTTATACCGATCCTTTTTTTTCGTTCCATACAGTTAGGAAAAAGGATCAGTAAATAAGTACGATTGCCAACACAACAGAACAGAACACACATTTATACTGATTACTATGAATTTGTCAATCTATATATTGGTGTATATGCATATAACTTTACTTCATGTTTCGTTCGCAATTCACAAATTCAAAAATTCAAAAATTCGCAAACACGGAAGTCAAGCACTCACTGCACTCACTGCGAACACGATAGTTGGCGAGGTGGGAGACTAGGAATTCGTTGCACTCGTGGCTTTGCAATATTGCATTCATCTGAATCTAAATCGAAATATTCCATTCGTAAGACACTCTTATTAAACACATCCTCCTACACAACACATCTTGGATGTGGTGCTGTTTGCAGGCATTACGATCCCACGTCGTTCGTTCGTTCGTTTCGAGAACGTTGCGTGCGGTTGGACGCTGCCTCTGCTCCGCAGGATAATACACCTGCGGCTGTCAAAACGATATCGCGATAATTAAAATCGTCTTCTCTCTTCTGAACTACACTTGAAAACCACACTATAACAAAAACAAAACAAGATTACCAATGTATGGCGACCTTGGCGCCTTAGATATGCTGGTTAAGGCGGACCAAGGTCGCCCTGAATCCACACTCGCACACAAACATCGACGCAGGCTAGCAACGACTTAGATACTACACTAATTGCAATAGCTCTAGGCTGATCTCGCCTGGAGCTGGCGGTCTTGATAAATGCGAGGATACACTATCCCCTACTCTACACGCACTCCTACTTCTTACAGGCTTATTGTGCACACTCCGACACACACTCACACACACCCCCCATACACTATCATACACTGCGGCATTATACATATGTAAAATTAGCTTTTAAGCTACCATATAATATATATATAATATGTAACTGGTACAAAATAAATTATGTAATGCAAAATCATAACGATATAAGCAAACTTTTGTCCCTCACGCGTTGAAGAATCGAAAACAAAATAAAAGGAATATAAACCTAAAAATATAAACGAACAATTTGCTGATTTTATTATCAAAATTGGTGTGGATGTTGATAAAGCAATGAACTCGAGTGGTTGGATGGTAACTTATCTTCCAGATACCCCGTAGACCAAGATTGTTAAATGGGGAGCTCTTAGCTCTGTCCCTGTCAAAGACATCCATTGTTTACAGCTCTTGGAGAAATCCTGGAGAAAAAAAAAGAGTTCTCGGAGCTCGTAACTGTTACCTTGTGGCGACCGTGATCGCAAGCCTTAGAAAAGGGAGATCTTAGCCGTTACCCTGAAATATGGCGACCGTGACAGCATGCCTAAAAAAAAAGGGAGCTCTTGCCATAGGGAGCCACAATGCCTTAAGGAAAGCAAGCTCTTAACCATTACCCTGTGGCCTCCGAGCCAGAATGCCTCAAGGAAAGCAAGCTCTTAACCGTTTCCTGAAATTTGGCGACCGTGACAGCAAGCCTTAAAAACGGCGACCGTGACCAGAAAATCCTCAACCCTCAACCCTCAATATTTAAGCCTATTTGAAGGCCATTTAACTCACAATTTTATTAAAACACTATAATTTTCGAATAAAATGGTCCTTTTTAGAACACTTGCGTAACAGTAAGCTTACATTAAGTAAAAAAATCTTTATTTTAATGTGAAAATACAGCTTAGTTTATTAAAACTTTTCTAAAGTTTACAAATCAAAGGAACTGCCCGGTTACAAGCTTGACGTATTTATTTTGTTTTAGTGTCCCTACTGCCATTTATTTAAATTGTATTTGTTTATATACTAACCTTAATTGGTTTAATTATTAAATTCTTACATTCATTATAGCAATAAAAATCCCGCGTATTAAAATGCATATTTGCCATTAACAATGTTTATTTCGTGTCGCGTATAAACGTGATAATTGGGCAATATACAGATCAGGTCACAGGCACAATAAATACTTTTGCATTTTGGTAGAAAGTTAGCTTGGATAAGTGTTATTTATGTGTAATAATAAACAATAATCACAAGGTATAAACAACAAAAAAAAAAATGGGAAACAGATATAGAAACATAGATTAACAAAAGGCACAGCCATTTCCGGGGAACGGCACTGGCGGAACAGGAGTCGGTCGGATGTCGGTAATATATTTAGAATGCAGTGCTAGTTGGTCAATAGTAGCTACTTTATGGTGAAAAGGCTTAAACAGATGTGTCTACTAAAGCTAAGTGGGTAGGCATCCGGGAGTAGGCCAGGGCCTAGGAGTACTGCGTGTGCGGGTTTACATTGATCATCTCCATGTTGCTGCTGCGAAAACGGAAAGAGGAATACCTGAGATTAGACTTTGGCCAACTTGGCGACTTGGTGTCAATCATTTTGGACAGTGCCCGATAAGTGGCTAATCGCTACTTGAATTCTTGTTTTGGTTTTTGGTTTTTGGTTTAATTTTGAATACTTATCGCGCACCGAGCCATGAGGTTTGATAGATGATGGAGTATGGATTTCCGCGACTAATGAACTATAACGCTGCGGGTTGAAAAGGTGGGTTGGATGAGGTGATGCATGATAGGGTGAGGAAGCCAGAGTTTGGTGATGCCCCAGACTTACCTACGACTGCATCGCATGTGGATGAAGAGCAGGGCCAGGCCCAGGGTGATGCAAATCCCACCCACCACTATGTAGGCGATGCCCAAGAACGGATTCTTGCCGCCCAGCACAGAGGTGGTGGAAATGATCATGCGCTTGGTACCATCAAACGAAACCACCGGATAGTCTGGAAATATACAACAGATTTATAGCAAAAGAATTCCACTGCCAGGTGCCAGGTGCCAGGTGCCAGGTACAACGTACTATAATCGATGTGAAGAGTATACTCGCCGGCCTTGAGGCCATTGGAATACTTGTCAGTCGATTGGTCTAGCCGGCGGTAGAGCTTCCGGAAGCTGGGCAGGGCAGCGGTGCGCATCCAAACGATCAGATCCTCGTTTTGGAAGCCATTGTTTTCCGGATTCTCCGGATCGAGCATGGTCAGGTTCTTCTGCCAGAACAACGGCTGGGCAAAGTCCTTGAGGGCCACGTTTAGATCGCCATCGGGATTACGGAACTTGACGCGCTTGTCCGAAGGCCAAGCAATGCCAGTCTTCAGGAACTTGATTCCGACACCATTCTGGCTGAGTGTCAGCGTGTCTAAAAGAGAGTTTAACATTAATTTAATGCATCTAGAGATATCCGGAGCACGTACCATTGAACAGGGAGTTGGCAATGGCACCGCAGGGCGCTATGGGTTTCTGAGTCTCCGGATCGTAGGCGAAGGGAGCACAGTCCGAGCTGGGCGTCTGCGACAGGTGGCCGAGCAACTGTTCGTCGTCCCGCGACTTGACGTAGCGTCGATGGTTCTGGTAGTAGTTTGTCAAGCCATAGTACATGTAAACATTACCCTGGAATTGAATATTATATTAAAAATGAATCCCCAACCATGTCAGAGAGCTCCACTTACATTGTAGTCCTTGTCGAGGGTGAAGTTTTGGGTGCAGGTACACGTTGCTCCGGTATTGTTGCGCAGAAAGTCGGCACAGGTCGTGGACGAGTTTGCGGGCTTGCAGTTGGTGTAGTCGATGATCTTCTCGTTGGCGGTGTTGGACAGATGGAGCAGGACCACTCCGATCGGAATGAATAGCACCCCGATGACAAAGAAGGTGGGCAGGACAGTGCGTGCGGTGAGGACAGGCTGCCAGGCGGGCAGGCGCTGTTGCTTGAAGGCCGAATCTGGGGGGGAGAGCCAGGAACAAACAAGGTTAGCCAGGTGACCTCATGACATGTGAAGGCAGCAGGTGTGGCGGCCCCAGAAGGATGGCGAGGCCCCCAAAAATATCGATTAGCCGTAAAACCGTAAAACCAATAAACGGAATGGACATTAGTCATTCCGAGCTTATCACTCCACACACATGTCTGTGTGTGTGTGTGACAGTGGGCAGGGAGTGGGATGGGAGTGGAAGTGGGTTTTCTTCACCTGAAGGTCGCTTTGACTTGGGCGCCACCGATTCCTCGGTCTCAGCCTGCGGTGTGGACATGCTGCTGGCAGGGATGTCTGACTTTCTGCTCGGCTTGAGTGATGTGATAAGACGCGATACGAAAAACGGACACGGAACAAAGCCCCAGCGCCGTCTAGCTCTTCTCGTTGACCCAATCGAATAAGGTAAATACAAGAAATTTTCAGATAGTTGGTGATGGCACCGCGGCCACATATCGATATATATCGGTGGTCTTCAGTGGCTTAAAAAATGATTTGAATTGTTTTCAATTATGGCGGTGCTCTTGTTTTTTGTTGGTTTTACTTATTACAGTAGCTTTCTGCTCTATTTAAAAATTTATTTCTTTTTATAGAAACGAAATTATATTCAAATACAGTTACTTAGATACAAATATTATTACTAAAGTGCCGCATACTGTTGTCAGAAATGTCAAAGTATTGACAACAATTTTTAGGCCCTTCAAAATTCTTTGTTAATTCTCGGCATAATCAAAATTATGCTCTGAGCATAGATATCGCGGCAGCACTATCGATAGGCAGCCAGTCGATAACCAGCCGAATGCGACCGTGCCTTTTGGAGGCGGCGTTGTCAAAAACAAAAGCAAAAGGTAAAAAAAACGCACTTCCAGCAGCAATAACCCAATCGGCAGAGATAAACTAGAGACCAGCAAGCGCACTGCCCCACATCCTCGTTAGAGCTAACACGAAACGGCAAGCACAGCCAGGCGGTATCCATCCAGCGCAGCGTAGCGCCCAAGCGGAGTAGGAGCAGGAGCAGGAGTAGGAGTCGGGAGCCGTTGTCAAGAGAGTTAGCAGGATGAAAATAACAGTGACCAGCGAAGACAAGGTCTTCTGCCTGGACGTGCCCCAGGACCTAGAGCTGGAGAACCTCAAGGCCCTTTGCGCGATGGAAATCGGCGCGGATGTGACCCAAATGGCGGTGCTATTCAACAATCGGGAGCTGACCAACGACAAGCATTCGCTGCAGCAGTACGGCGTCGGTGATGGGGACTGTATCTTGCTGGAGCGGCGGAGGATAGCCCCACGACCAGGTGAGAATGTTACTCTGCGGAGGTGTCGGTATCTCTAGCTGGTCGAATGGCGGGAACAAAAGCCATTAACCGTTAAGTGGGTCAGATGGTGCTGGTGGGTTCTTTGGTAGAATCTTCGCGAGAAGCATCTCGTCTCGTTCCACGTCTTGGTTTAGTATTCCAAAAGCGAAATCCTAGAAGGGAAAAGTCGGGAAAAAGTCGAAGAAAAGTCTCGAAACCCAAGCGGTTTTCTTTGTTCGATTTAGTGCGTAGATTATTCCGCTTAAAGGTTGATACAAAAAACCTTCCTATTTGCTGGAAATCTACATGAAACTCTTCATTCCAAGAGGGATATTCAAGACTTCTTTTGAGAACTCTTTTTTCTTTGTAGGAATTTCGATTTCCAGGAACTCCTTTACATAATTTTCAAAGTTTCTCAAGTCTTCCTGGAACTTTTTGGTTCTTCAAAGTCAAAGAAAGATTTACAACATAAAATCATCTGTATTTTAGTCTTAAAAATACCTTTTATGTCTTGTAACTCGTTGTTAGTTTCCCTCATGACATGTTTATTTTGTTAAAAAAAAAAATTGGACTTTTTTTTGGTCGAATTTGGAAAAGCGCAGAGATTTGCGGCGCAGTTGGTGTTAAAAATAAACGCGTTGTTTGAGTTTTTTGCGATTCGCCACAGCCACAGCCAGAGCTATTTTTTTTGTTATTATTTTGAGTTTCGCGATCGTTTTGGGTCAGGGGACTGGCGATTCTTATCGCAACGCCGCCATCCGATTCCACTGCAGCAGCATGGTGGAGGTGGTGGTGGACATGGTGGACATTACTTGGAAAAGTAGCAGCAGGTGCAGCTCTCCTTCTCCGATTGGTATTCTGGGGTTTTGTTGACCCCAGAAAATCGTGCGTGGTTGACCTTGTCTCGGTATGGTATGAGATCTATATTCGAATCTTTGTCTGCTTTCCAAGTGGCTGACTGCATGCAGGTGTGTGGGCGTTGAAAAAATTCGCGATTTTATATACTCATTCCATAAACATCCATTGCAGAAGTGCTACGCTATACGCGGAGGCTAAAAAAACAAACAAAAAAATATCTCAAACGAATATTAATATCTGCATTTTAGATTAAAAATATAATTTCTGTTTAAATTATGCTTGAAATCTTATTTTTCTGTTGCAATACTGTATTATGTTAAATATTATATATTTCCCTGATTATTAGTCATATTTCCTAATCATAAGAGCAACGAACTAAGCATTCTGATAAAGGTATTCCTTATATTATATAAATTATATTCCTTAAATACGTAAATCGTATTACAAATAGCCTAAATCTTGTTTATTTTTTATAATTTTTATGCATTGTTTCTAAAAAAAAAAACTGCAAGATGGAAATCATCGCTAATTTAGGTTGAAAATCAGAAGATTAAGGAATATAATTCAATTTAATACGTTTCTTTCTACAAATAGCCTAAATCTTGTTTATTTTTTATAATTTTTATGCATTAATTATTTTTAAAAAGCTGAAAAATCTATGGAAATTATCGCCGATTTACTTTGAGATTCAAACTAAGTTAAGGATGTATGATTAGAAACATAATATTTACTTTTAAATGAATTTATTATTATTAGTAATTTAATAAAATTCTAATAATTTTCTACACCTTTCTACACCTATTTTAATTCAAATTACATTTAAAAAACAAGAGGTTTTTTTTATAAAACTTTGATAATTTAAATGAAATTTAAACAAATTATCTCCTCCGCAACTTGCTTCTAAAAACAGGAGTTTCTGGTTAAAAAAAACTTTGATATTTTGAAAGAAATTCATCATTCTCATCTCCTCCTCTTAAGAAATTCTGTTTTGAACAGGAAATCATTTTTTTTTATGATATTTTAAATGAATATATAATTTATTTATAATTCTAATAATCTCCTATACCTTCTACACCTTCCTATATCCAATTTATATCAAGTTAAATCTTAAAAAGAAGTTATTATTTATAAAACTTTTATATTTTGAAAGAAGCTTAGTGGAAGTGGTTGCTCTTTTTCTGAATATATTTTAAATGTTTTAAATGGTTTTTAATGTTCTTTTTGATGGTCTTGAGCATTTTCTTGAATAATTTATAAAATTCCAGAGCTTTCAAACCAAAAGAATCGCTATTCCAATGATTCAACGATTTATGCCACGAAAATGTTATTAGATTTTCAACAAAATCCTTGCAAATTTGGTTTTAATCGGGAAACCTTTTTCTGAATATATTTTAAACGTTTTAAAATTGTTTTTAATGTGGTTCTTGATGTTCTTTAACTTAATATTAACCTTAATATTTTATAAAATCCCAAAGCTTTGAAACCAAAAAAAAAACTCACCATTCCTATCACAAGGGAAGCATTTGCTTTTCATGACAAAACGTATCCCATGACTGATACCCCCAAAATGTTATTCAATTCCCAACACAGCTCTCGACTAGACATAACTCTCGAAAAGATTCCCAAAATATTCATTAAAATAATATTTTAAATAAATATTCCGAAAATATTTATGAAAATATAATATTTTTATAGGAGGAGCAAACCAACAATCGGCGATCAGCAACCTGGACTTCAGCAGCATTGCTGTACCGGGAACGAGTAGCGGCGCCAGTCCACCGACGAGAAGCAACCAACAGCCGGGCGTGCAGCCTGGAGGAGGGATAATACTACCACCACAGTTCGAGAACCTCACAGACATCCCCCCGACCGACGAGTTCAACGTGAACTTTGACGACGATCCGGCCACTGTGCGGCAGATGCTCCTCTCCAGCCCGGAGACACTGGCTCTACTCAGGCAGTACAACAAGCGGCTGGCGGAGGCCATCGACTCCGGCGACCTAGAGACCTTTGCCCGGGTGCTGCGCGAGCACATAGCCGAGCGGAAGCGCTTCAACGAGAACCGGCTGCGCATGCTGCACGCCGATCCCTTTGACGAGGAGACCCAACGCCTTATTGCCGAGGAGATCAAGCAGAAGAACATCCAGGACAACATGGCAGCGGCCATCGAATACAATCCGGAGATTTTCGGCACAGTCACAATGCTGTAAGGCCTTTGTTTGCGCTTCTTTTCTGGATCTTCTCTAAAGGATTGCTTTTTCTTTCAAGGTATATCGACTGCAAGGTGAACGGTGTGCCGGTCAAGGCCTTTGTGGACTCGGGCGCCCAGACCACAATCATGAGCAAGGACTGCGCCGAGCGCTGCCACGTCAATCGGTTGATCGACACGCGCTGGAACGGCGTGGCCAAGGGTGTGGGCACCCAGCCCATTCTGGGCAGGATTCACATGGTCCAGCTGCAGATCGAGAACGATCATTTGACCTCCAGCTTCACAGTGCTGGGTCATCAACCGATGGATATGCTCCTGGGCCTAGACATGCTAAAGAGGCATCAGGTAAGGAGAGTCTTCTTTTGAAAGGATTACATCTTTTTTGATCCTGTGTTCCCCCCCTAGTGCCTGATTGACTTGCAAAGAAATGTGCTCATCATTGGAACCACGGGAACCACAACGCCTTTCTTGCCGGAGAGCGAACTGCCGGCCAGTGCCCGGCTCACTGGCAACTCTGAGGATTCAATGGATCAGCAGAATCTTGCCGATGCCCTCGAGCAGAGTCGTCGTGAGGGAGGCGGCGGCGGCGGTTTTGGTGGACCGAGCGGCAGCGGCACCACCACACTCGGTAATGCAATTACCTCAACCGGACCGAGCACCATTCAGCCGTTCGATCAATTCACCGAGGACGATGTCAGCGACCTGATGGAGCTGGGCTTCCAACGCAGCCAGGTGTTCAGTGCCCTGAGGCTGTGCAGCGGCAACAAGCAGCAGGCCAGCTTGGTGCTGCTCAGTGGCGGTGGTCCATTCAGCTGAACCCGGCGCAGGCGGAGACGATTCGTCGGAGGAGGAGGAGGAGGAGGATCTGGGCTGCAATAGGAGGAGGCAGTAGGAGGAGAAGGCGGCGCCACCATCACGACTACGACTACGACCAACAAAACCAACGAAATACTCCGAGCAATACCAAAAACAAAAACTGAAATAACTGAAACATAGAATATCTAATATCGGAAGAAACAAACTTAACGAAACGAAACGGCACGGCATGGCAGGACAAGACACGGCACGACAGGACAAGGCACAATATTGCGAATACCATTTATAATTTAGTGCAATTATTTTGTAAACGAAAGCCACGTGTTTTGTTATATACGGATTGCTGTTGCTGGATGGATTGTTGCACATGGATTGTACAATAGTTGGAATTAGGGTGCATTTTCTCTCCGTTACGAGGATCAACATTTTGAAACAAACAAATAACAACAAGGATACACATAGCAAGGGTTGGTTTTTTTTTTGTTTCTAGACAATTTTCAATTGTGAGTTTAAATTTAAGGCAAAAAGTTACCGAAACATAAATCATTTAATAACAAAACTGGACGGTGATGGAACCAAGTCGCAGGAAACGGATACGGAAACGGAAAGTGGATGAAAAACTTGGCCTGATTATAAATATTATTGATTATATAAAAATATATATATATATATATATATATACATTATACACATTTAAAGAATATACAAAAATTTGATCTAGTATTAAGTTCGAAATGTCAAAAGGATAAAAAAGTAACAAAAAAAAAAAATTACGTGAATTGGGTTCAATAAAAGGTCGACAGTATTGTTTTGGATTTGGAAATGGAACAGAAACAGCTTTCTCTACCTTTTTTTCTTCATTTTAATAGCGTTTTTTTTTGTACGATTATTATAATTTATAAAGATTAGCAAATTTCGGAGATAATTCCAAGGACTTCCGACGCAGAATGCAGGACACACGAAGCAGGACACACAGAACACCTGACACAGATCTCTTATACATGAAATTTATGTATGGATTTATTTGATTTTAGACAAAAAACGTTTCTGTTGTTCTGGCTGTGCACCTGCTGCTGCCGCTGGTGCTGCTGCTGCTGCTGCTGCTGCTCCGGTCTAGGTGATTCTATTCCTCGTCCTCATCATCCTCGTCGTTGTTCGCGGCCGCCGACGATGAATTCTTGTGATTGAACTCCTTTTCGGGATCGAACTGCATGCCCTCCTGGTCGGCGGCATCCTCCTCGTCGTCGTCCCCAGCCACCTGGGCGTTCTCGGCCTCGGCCCGCTCCAGTCGCCTGGCCAGATCCGCCTCGTCGATGGCCGTAACCAGTTTGGGTGCCATTATAACCTTGAACTCGCCCTCGTACCTGACGATCTCGGCTCGTATATTTTCGATGGCCACTTCCAGGGCTTTCAGGCCGTCTGTCTTCTTGGTGGTGGACGTGGTCATGACGTAGCTGGAAAGGATTACGGGATTAGATCGATTAGAAAATTATCATTAAATGGTAAGGTTTTCTCTTTCTCCCCATTTTTGGATTCAAAATTCGTAGCTTTGGTTACATTTTCTGTGTTTTAAATGTTAAAAAATGATTAATTTATAAACACTGTGTTTGGTAACAATCTTGGAGAAGGTATTTAAGCTTCTGGTCATACTTTAAAGTGTCATTAATGTCAGTTTCTCCTCAAAATACAGAGAAAACTTTCACCTTTCACTGGAATAAAAAGAAATCAAGAACTCACAGTGGCGGTGCTATCAGATTGATGCGGATGGGCAGCTCCTCGGTGCTCAACTCCAGGCCCTTGGTGAGGGAGGCTTTGACGGCGTCGATGCCCTCGTAGCCGTAGCAGGAGCACTCGATATCGGCCCGGATCTTGACCGTGGGCGTGACCAGCTTCCGTTTAATGTTGCTCAGCAGCACCTCCTTGGTCTCGGCGTCGAGGTTGCACTCATCGAAAACGGACGGATCCGTCACGGACTGCTTGAAGATGTCGTAGGCCACCGTTTGGCTGTTGTACTTCTTCTCGAAGTACCAGGCCGTTTTCTGGTAGAGCTCCTCCAGTTTCTCGTTGCTTTCGTAGCCGAGGATGTCGGCCACATGACGGAGCAGGGAGTTGATGGCCTTTGCCTTGGCGAACCGTTCGGTGCACTTTTCCACGTCCTCGGGCGAGACACGACGCTTGGACAGATCGATGTAGCCCTTCTCCTTGTCGACACGGATGACGACCACCGGCTCGGTTTTGCCCACGCGGATCAGCTTGTTTATGGAACGGATACGACGACGGGATAGCTCGGAGAGCAGGATCATGCCCTCGATGTTGTTGTACTCCAGCAGATGGACGTAGGCGCCCATTTCGGCGATGGAAAGGACGTTGACCATGACGACATCCTCGATCTCGGGATACCGCTCGTTGTAGAAGCGCGACGTCAGTGCCATGATGGAATATTTGCACACAGAAATAAAAAATATGCGTTTGACGATCGAGAAAAAAAACGTGTACAATTTTTGCCGAGAAGGCGTAAGAAGAAGAGCGGTTTGCCGCTGGGCAGTGTTGTAAGTGGCACGGGCGCGGTCTGTTGTTAGCGGCGAATTCGAACAGATCTGTGTTTGCCAGCACTATCGAGACTCAACTTCTTTGGGGGGGAATTAAACTAATTAATATCTTTGTTACACTGATCTTTTTGATATTTTCTTAGTTATCTCAGTTAAGTCGCTGATATCGTGTTAAAAAACATGGAATATTTCGTACGTTTCCTGCCCGTCTGCATATCGATAGTTCTATCGCTAGTGCTGTAAAATGGTCAACACAGCGAATTGGCCAGTGATGTTTGGTCTTACAAAATTGCGGCAACTATAAAATCAAACTAAACTTGCCTAATTTTGCGTATGCTATATGATATATGAAATAGATTGACAACCATGAACCGAGCACCGATCAGTTAGAGTGATATACATCGAGTTGGGTTCGAACAAAATTATCGCCTACTCTTCGTGTGCGGGGTGTGCACACACTGGCCGCCGCGGCGAAAACCGTTGGGCAGTCAGTCTGCGGATTGCAGCGAATTCGCTCATTTGAAAAAAAAAACATGGCTGGAAGAGGTGGTTATGAACACGCTAGGTAAATATTATCAATTATTTTCGGTAATTGCCGCCGCCCGATCCTCGCCGGAGCCGGTGGAGGCCAGTGAAAGTGGCCTCGGTGCGAGTGGAGTGTTTATGCAAGTGCAATTGCCGTCGTTATCCCAAATCGGAAATAATGCACGCGGTTTGGGGTTTGGGCAAAAAGGCAACACCATCCCACAAAAACACACATACACGCGCGCGCGCCACACACATACGCGCACTCGCCCGACAAAAACACACACACCAGCGCCCGTCTGCGTGTGTACGTGTCGCGGTCGTTGGTCGCCGCCTTTGTATGTATGTGTTTGCGTGTGTTTGTGTGTTTTGTGAGTGTGCCGCCGCGAGTGTTGTGTGTGTGTGTGGTGTGTGTGTGTGAGGTGTGTGGTGGTGTGCGTGTTTTTTTTTTTCCACATTCTTTTTCTTTTAGTTTCTTATTTTTTGTTTGATTTTGCGCTTTTCCGAAAATTTGCTGCAGCCAACGCCTGCGTCGCCGCCGGCAGAAGCGGCAATGCCGCGCCGGCCGACCACCCGCCTCCAAGTGTGACACGCCCCCACCCCCGCGCACCCGCACCCGCACCCGCACCTCCTTCTCCTCCTCATACTCCTCCTCCTCCTACTCCTCCTCCTGGAAATATGAAACCAACAATGATGCAGTTTTGTCCAAAAGCGCGCGCTTTTCCATTACTTCACTTGCACCTGTCCAGTTACCGGTGCAGTCTCTGCTGCTATTGTTGTTGTTCTTTCTGCCACTTGCCACTTGCCACATGCCTCCTACTTCCTGCCACTGGTCACTGGCCAATGGCCACATGTGCTCCTCCAACAGTTCCTGGGAACCACACCACCGGCTGGCTGCCAGGAACTAAAAATAAACAAAATAAATTAGCTTCGGTTGGTTTCGTGGTTTTTTTTTTTATAGTTTTGAGGAAAAAAAATAAAAATATCCTTTGGTCCGGGAAAGTCTTCACAAAATGCACTAATTTTTCATTTAAAATTTTTAATAATTTTCAAGAAACAAATCTTCACAAAATGCACGTATTTTCCATTTAAAATTCTTAATAAACAAAATGCATTAATTTTCCCGTTTTAAATTGTCAGTAAATCTCACAAAATGACATTAAAGGACATGCAATTTCTTGAATCTCAAGACTGTTATCGATAAACTAAGAGAAACATTGAAGTCTATGCCTACTTTGTCAAGGTTTTTGTGTGTTTTTTTATAAAGAAGTTTCATCGAAAGAGAAGAAAAACAATCTTGGAGTTTCGGTTTTCGATAAACTAAGAAAAGACATCAAAGTCTAAGGCTACTTTGTCAAGTTTTTTGTGGTTTTTATAATACAAATTTTGATTTTGATAGAAATTACAAAAGAAAACAATACTCTAGCTTCGGTTTTCGATAAACTAAGAAAAGACATCGAAGTCTGAGGCTACTTTGTCAAGTTTTCTGTTTTTCAAACAAAGTTGCATCGATCTCGGTTTTCGGTTTTCGATAAACTAGAAAGAACATTAAAGTCTAAGGCTACCTTGCAAGGTTTTTGTGGTTTTTATCAACAAAATTTTGATAGAAATAAAAGAATCAAAACAATTCTCGGTTTTCTTGCTTCGGTTTTCGATAAACTAAGAAAAGACATCGAACTCTAAGGCTACTTTGTCAAGTTTTCTGTTTTTCAAACAAAGTTGCATCGAAAGTGGAGAAGAAAAACGAATCTCGTGTTTCGGTTTTCGGTTTTCGATAAACTAGAAAGAACATTAAAGTCTAAGGCTACTTTGTAAGGTTTTTGTGGTTTTTATCAACAAAATTTTGATAGAAATAAAAGAAGAAAAACAATTCTGGGTTCTCTAGCTTCGGTTTTCGATAAACTAAGAAATAACCTCAAAGTCTAAGGCTACTAAGGCTACTTTTGTAGAGTTTCTTGCATTTCTAAAGAAACTTTCAAAGAAATAAGAGAAGAAAGACAATCGAATCACTTTGTTGTTGACTCTCGGTTTACGGTTTTCGATAAACTAAGAAAAATATTCAAGTCTAAGGCTACTTTAGAGAGTTTCCAGCTATTCTTCAGCTTCGGTTTTCGATAAACAAAGAAAAAATCAAAAATTCTCGAGTTTCTTGCATTTCTGGTAACAAAGTAACATGGAAAGTCTAGAAGAAAGACAATCGAATCACTTTCTTGCACCAAAAAAGCAATTCTCGAGCTTCGATTTTCGCGTTTTTTCTTTCAACAAAGACATGAAGGTCAAGAGATACGCCGCGTAAGGCTTCGGATCGCAGGATCCTTTTCAATCGCAAGAGAATCTTTAATAAAAATCTTCTACAATATTACGTTTCAGGAGCGGCTTCGGTGGAGAACGGCATATGAAGCAGTTGCCGACGGAACCGCCTTTCATCGCATTCGTCGGCAACCTGCCGCAGGGCCTGGTGCAGGGCGATGTCATCAAAATATTCCAGGACTTTGAGGTGAAGAATGTGCGGCTGGTTAAGGATCGGGAGACGGATCAGTTCAAAGGCTTCTGTTATGTGGAGTTCGAGACGCTGGACAATCTGGAGCGGGCGCTGGAATGCGATGGAAGGATCAAGCTGGATGATCTTTCGGCGCCGCTGCGCATCGATATAGCAGATCGCCGGAAAAATGATCGGTAAAGCGTCTATTTTATGGTTTTTTTCGGAATATATTAAAATATTTTCTCGTGTTTTTGTTTTTTTTATAGCCCTGGAGGCGGCATTGGCGGCGGTAATGGTGGCATGAGCCGTGACGGCGGTCGGGACGGATTCCAGAAACGCGGACCGCCTCGCCAGGGCGGCAGCAGTCAGGGCTTCAGTCGCAGTGGACCCGGAGGCGGTGGCGGCAGCGGGGGCGGTCGCGAAGGCGGCGGCGGTTCGGGTAATCGCGGCGATAGTAGAGGTTCGTACAATGATAGTTATGGTGGTCACAATGATAGAAGTCGCGGAGGCGGCGGAGGCGGCGGCGGCGGTGGCAGCGGTAGCGGCAGCTCCGGCCCGGGCACTGGCGGCGGTGGCATGAATAGAGGATACAATGGTAAAGCATTTTTATCTGCCGTCCAACCAACCAACCAACCAACCAACCAAAATCCAACCAAAAAAAAAATCAACTAAAAAACCAACAACTACCAAAAAAAAAAAAAACCAAACAACAACAACACGTAGCTGCATCCCTCGTAGAGCTGCCATAATTAGTTGATTCTGGTTCCGATTCCGTATCCGTATCCGTATCCGTATCCGCATCCTGATACGAGCGCCATAGATCCTCTCTCTGTATCCTCCAAGCTTTCTGTTACTTTTAACGCTTTTCTGTTACCGCCTTTTGCGAGTCCTTCAGGCTGTCTTTCTTGAGTTGGTTTTGCTTTTGCTTTTCTTTTCTTTTCCTCTCTCTCTCTCTCTTAATACCAAAGGACCAAAGGCCCAGGATACCTGGATTATAATCTAAAGGAGCTAAAAGCTATAGTCTTAAAGAAAGCTTACTTTGAGTCTAGACTAAGTTTTTATATCCTTGCAGTTAAAAAGGCAGCTTCTATTGGTAAAAGATATAGCAAAATATCAGATATAGTTGAGCGATCCTTATAGGAATCAAAGCAGTGGAAAAGAAAGCCGAAGCTTTTACTCCTGGAAGCTATAGGATAAAGTCTTCTGATCCGTGTGTAGTTTCCAGCATGGACTCAGATTCTATCTGACAAAACATGAAAGTTATGTCATTTCCGATCGTTCAGTTGTATGGCAGCTAAAGGATATAGCCGACACTATAGGTTGTCTGCCATTCCGATTTATAAACTTCTTGAAAAAGGAAAGAAAGGTGTCTGCAAAGTTTAAAGACGAAAGCTTCAAAGTTGGGAGATTATTTAAGGTAGATGTTTTAGGTAAACAGACAGACAGATGGATCAAGGATATATATCAAGGATATAGTATAGTATAATTCCCTCTGCAAGGATATAAAATAGAATAGTTTTTCATTAGTTGGAAGATTGGCATTCATCTTTAAAGTATTATTAGTTTTGTTTTAAGTAAAAAAAGGAGAATGAGATTGAACCGAAATTCCTAAAAAGATTTGTTTTTAAAGCCAAAAGTTTCATTTTATCTTAAGGTTTTTTTTTTGAAGCATTTAATAATTCTTGATATTTAATTCTTTTACCAAAATTAAATTAAATTTCAGAATTAGCTAACTTAGTTCAAAAGTAGGCAAATATACAATTTTAAGTATTATTTTCTTAAGAAATATTATTCCCTTTTTTTTCTTGTTTTTTTTTGTTTTTGAATTATTGGTTTGCTCCCTTTGTATCCATATTCGTTTCCATTTCCGTTTCGATTTCCATTTCCGTTTCGATTTCCATTTCCGTTTCGATTTCCGTTTCCGTTTCCGTTTCCGTTTCCGTTTCCGTAGTCCAACAACACACTCCATAGACTCTCCGATAGACTTTGATCGACTTTTTCCCACCCGCACGCTTTGTACTTTGATTCTGCATTTAGCCAGCATGCAGAGAAGATGACGAGAAGGTGGAATGAAGGTGGACGACCCGGTCTAATCCCATTCTCGTTGCAGATCGGCCGGCGAACCGAGGTCGGTACGGGAACTTCAACAACGACGACAGGTTCGATCGTAACCAGGATCGCGGTGATCGCGGCCAGCGGGAGGGCAGCTACGGCAACCAGTCCCGGGACGGCGATCGATACAACAACTTCAGCCGGCATCGTGACCGTGAGCGCACCCACTACAATCCCAACCAGCAGAGCGAACGTCCCAGCGGTGGAGCCGGTGGTGGCGGTGGCGGCGGTGGTGCTGGTGGTGGTGGAGGCGGTGCCGGTGGTGGCGGACCAGGTGGCCCAGGAGGCATCGGTGCCATCGGTGAGATTTTCTATTTCTGTTTCTGTTTTTTTTTTTGAAATTTTGTGATAATCCGATTTTGGAATTTTGTAGACGACACGGAACGGCCGCGCCTGCAGCTGAAGCCGCGAACCATTGCCGCGCCCATCAACGCGGTGGCCGAGACCAAGCAGTCGGCCTCGATCTTCGGCAACGCCAAGCCCCGGGAGGAGAAGTTGAAGGAGCTGCAGCAGAATGTCAATCACAATGGCGATAACTAGGAGAGGAGTGGAGTGCTGGAATTATTGGTCCGCAATATTAATATGCCTGATATGATATTTTGGTCGGAATGATATGAATGATAGAGTGGGAGAGAGTTGGATAGAGAGAGAGAAAGAGAGAGAGAGAGAGAGAGAGAGAGGAGCAGTTAAAGTGAAAGAGAAGGAGAGTTGAGGAGCAGAAACAGATGGAAGCATCAGCAGCATGCCTATATAAACACATACATTAATTAATAATACTACGCTATAATACATATTATATACGAAGGATATGTAATACATTAAACAAGATGAAGATGAAACAGAACAGACTGGCCTCTGTGTCTCTGTGTCCGGTGTCCGGTGTCCCGGTGTCTCGGTGTCCCGGTGTCCCGGTGTCCAGTGTCAGTCAGTCAGTTAAGTAAAGTAAAAAGTAAACAAAAACGAATTAAAAACCACTTAACAGAAGCAGCAGCCAAGCAGCCAAGCAACCAAGCAACCAAGCAACCAAGCAACCATACAACATGCAACAAGCAACCTTTCTTATTCTATGCAGCAACATCGACAAACATGGAAAGTCTATAAATGTTAGTCTCTAAGCAGCGATAAACCTTTAGTCTCTTGCACATGGCTCAAGTATATGAATATATATGCATATATACTATATACTATATACTAAACACTATATACTTGTATATATATATATGCATAGATGCCTATGTACTACACAACCATGAGCATAGCAGCTCTGTGCACGCTGCTATTTGTTAATTAAGTAAAAGCATATTATAAACAAAAACAAAAACAAACGAGAAAAAACAAAAAGTTCTACCATTAAGGCATAAATAGTAAACGAAAAACAAACTAAAACAATGTAAAAGAGAAACCACAAAAACAAACAAAAAAATCTACAAAAACGAAAGTCAAGAAAAAGAAGAAAAAACAACAAACAAAAACTCGAAAAACAAAGCAAAAATCAGAAAACGTAAAAAAACCTTTTTTGACAAAACGTTCAGCGTAGCAGGCAGGCAGTTTATACAGTTTATATATATACTTATATATATATATATATATATATATATATATATTATATATAGCAGAAAGAAATCCAATAACAAAAATTTATAAAACTAAACAACAAACAAGCAACAACAAGAAGGAAACAAATCGCAGGCAAGCAGAACACCAACTACGTACGTAAAAAAAATGGAGAAGTTTGAGAAGAAAAAAAAAACAAAACAAAACAAAACAAAAAAACATCAACAAGCTAATTTATATACATATATGTCGGAATATATATATATATATGTATAGAGATATATAGAGAAGATCCAAGCAAAAGTCCAAGTCGCAAATCCTACCTTCTTTTTCTTTTTCCCGTACTCTTCCGTTATTTTGTCAACTTTTTCCCCGTTACTTTCTTCGCAAGAGCCAGCCCAGCCAGCGCCAAAGCATCCACACCTCATCCCAATACACTGCACAGAAATCTGAGTTACTTTGTAGATAACCACAAACCAACAACCCAAGAAACATCTTTTTTTTTGTATAAGACGCTAAAAGTTATGGACAAACAAAAAACTAATAACAAACAAAAATATGTAAAAGAAAAAAACAAAAAAAAAACAAAATATTGTATAAATTATAATTGTTGTTGTTTCGTTTGTTTCGATTTTTTTCAATGCATCCCCACACAGAATTTGTACGTAAGCGAAAAGATTTTTTCTCTAATTTTCCTTAAAAACAAAACAAAACTAAGCAAACAAAGTGAAACCTTAAGTATAATTTTTTTAGCATCAGTTTTTGTTGCCTCAAGAATGATCATTTTTTTATAAACCCATTTTTTTTTTGTATCTTGAAAGAGCTGAGAATGCGCGAAACTTGTAAATTAATTTGAAAATAAAGCAAAAAAAACCTTTACCGAGTACCGAGTTTTCTGTTTGGTGTTTTCCTTCGACTTTGGCATTTGTTCACAATTTTCAAATGTTTTTCTCACACACCGGAAGTGCACACTGTACATACAAAATGTCCGCCAGCTGACCGGAAATTGTCCGTCATGGCTTGGCTGCCTGTTTTTTGTCATCTTCATTTCTCAAAAACACACAAGAAAACTTTTTTATATCCAAATGTTTGTTCTGTAATTCCTAATAAGTTTATTCAAATATTATATTTCCCCCGACTTGACAGACAGAAGCTAAAAAAACCAGAGTTAACCGCCGCCCAAAAAATAAAGAAAAAAAATGGCGCCGCAAATATAAAGAAAATAGAAATAAAACAGAGTAAAGATTAAAGTAATGATTACTTTTAAACGAAAATACAAGTATATATATATATGAATATATATAAAGCTAAAGATAAACCTAACAATTAAATTTTAGCACTAATATCGTAAGCAGTCAAAGATTTACACTAAAACGAGAATGGACAAAAAAAAAAACAACCATATTTGTAACTCCCTAAATAAAGTAAAAAAAAATAAAAAAAATAAATAAATCTATGATCGAGTTGTAACTTACTTAAATGCTGCTCTAAAACTAATTAAGAACTTTGATATGCATTTTAAAACGCCCATAAAGACAAAGAATTGTTTAAATTACGATTAAAAATAAATATAATGCAAAGGCAAACACTAAAACGGAAACGGAAACCGAAACGGAAACGGAAACGGAAATGGAAGTGGAAATGAAAATGAAAATGGAGAATTTATACAAAGCAAGAGTTAGGCATTAAAACTTACATCATAACAAAATCTATATATACACAAATATAAATAAATATACGCTATTATTAATGACGAAGAAAAAACTGATCGAGTAAGCCAGGAATAAATAGCAATTCTACTCTTAGCAAACGCAATAAATTCGCAAAAAAAAAAAACAAAACAAAAGAACGGAACAGAAAAATTAGCAAACAAATATTAGCAACCAATTTTTTACCAATTACCAACAACATCAACATAAACAGCAGCAAAAGCAGTAAAGAAAAACAAATGCTAAAAAGCTAAACTTCATGTAACTTACATAACAACAAATTAATATTAATATTAATAAATCAAAGTCAAACAAAGAAACAGAAGAAGAATGTTTAATTAAGAAATCGACGAACGAGGAACGACGAACGACGAACGACGAACGCTAAACAAATTCACAATCCATCAAACTCACAACATTATAACGAATATATATACATACAATACATGCATATATAAAAACATATATATATATATATATAATATATATTTTTTGTTGTTTGAACATTTTGTACGATACGTATATATACACACATATATATACACATAACTAAATAAATAAATAAATAAAAGAAATTATAATACAAGATTCTTTGAGGTTATCTTTAAAGTTCTAATTTTCCAAACGGAAATCTCTTCCAATCTTCCTTTAAGGACTCGTAATTTTTCTCATTATTTTGTGGTACTTAAAATAAATATAAAAAATAAATTAAACTAAAAGATTTTTTGAGGTTTTATCTGTCGGTATTCTTATATTTCTAAGATTCCAAAAGAATATATCTTCAAACCCCTTTAGGGACTCCCAAGTTCAATATTCCCTTATATATATATTTAATTTTTATTTAACAGTTTTTTTTTGAATTTATCAATATCAATATTTAATCGGAAAAACATATATTTTGAGTTGGGATAATCTAAAAATTGTCTAAAACTTAAAGATCAATATTTAATTTAATTTTATTTGTCACCTTAAAAATAATATTGTATTTAAAAAATCCTTTTTAAGCATTTTTAACTTTATTTTTAATCTTATGAAACTTGTTTATAAAAATATTATAAAATTTGACAATTTTTGTATGAGTTTGAATGGAATACCATATATTTTTCAAACTATTTTTAACATTATCCTATTTTTTGGACACGTGGTCTCTGAAACATTTAAGATTGTCAGCTTTAATAACTTATTTTGTGTGTAGAAAATACAGATATTTTCGACTCTGATTTCCGAGAGGAACCCTATTTTAATATCTATTTTTTTTATAACTAATTTTCTTTTAATTTAAATTTAACTTATGAAGTTTAAAATAAAATTGGAATAAATTTTAGTTCTGTGTTTACATTTTTAATAATTTTTACGTTTTGAAGTTTAATTCTCTATTTCAAAATTGTTTGGGGAATGGCAAGAAAATATCTTTCAAAAGAACTCAAAGTTGAGTGTTTAATTTAGCTTAAAAATTAAGTAAATTTAATTAACAATAAAGCTTTAAATTAAGATTTAAATTGAAGCAATTCTAAAGAAACAAAGTAACGTAAAATTAAAAGATGGTGAAAATTCGTTAAAATAGTTAGCTTTTAAAGGACTAAAGATGGGGGAAAGGTTATTGACCCCAAAAATAACCAAGAGCAGCGGTAGCAAGAGTAGCCGCCATAATTTCCGGTTCACCCTGCTGGGCAGCACTATCTCTGCATTGCTTGGCAGCACTATTACCAAGATGGCGCGGTCTGTTTAAAATCGCGAAACTAATCGCATTTCTAATCCAAATGTGTTAGTTTGTTAGTCTATGTGTGTGTGTGTGTGTGTGTTTGTTTAAGTGTGTGGGGGGCATGCAAATTTTTGGTTTTCGGCCAGAACGAAGGGCAATAAAATAAATTTAGTGTGTCAACGTCGATGTTGGTCATTGCGTATGTACTGGAAATTTGGAGCATTGGCCGGACAAATACATAAAAATATATATACACGTTTTTATATATGTATGTGTTTGTATATGTATGGTATTTATATGTGTGTATGTATGGGTGTGTGTATTAAACACACACACTGGCACGCAGGCCACTTGGCAACTCTCTGATGTCATCAGTTTGCGGCGTTGCAGGCTGCCAATTACGACACACCAACACACACGCAAATAAAATGTATAAAAATAAAAGGAAAAAAGGAAAACTAGTGTAGTAGAGAAGGACGAAAGGGAGGGAGGGTGGTGGGGGGTGTGTGTGTTGCACGTGCTGGCAAAGGGAGGAGGATGATAAAAATAAGTAATGCCCGGTGGTGTGCGTGGTCAACTAACGGTTCACGCTCAGAACGCATTACCCACCGTTGCGATAGACCCACCGAATGACCCAACCACTCCCCCTCGTCCCTCCTCCACCCACCTGTCCGCCGCCTTTATCCATTATCCTGCCCCACCGACGACCTCGTTAGCCCGCTCTGACAATGTCTTTTCGGTTATAAATACATTCTTCAAAGGTGGCAAATGACATAACCTGCACCACCTCGTCCTCCATCTCTACGTCTCCTCCTCGTCCTTGCAGTCCTCCTCCTCCCTCTCCTCGTCCTCGTCCTCGTCAGGATAATGCTTTAAAAACGGTAAAGCTAACCACCGACACATATTTCATCCAAACTTCATTATCCAGCCATAAAATTTGAGGACTTATTGTTGTTCGATTATTAATATCCTCGAGCCAGGATAATGGATAATAGTAATTATATTGCGGTTGAGTCTATTAATGGAATATTTTCTTTGGTTTCCATTTGTTTTTGGGTAATTATTTGTGACATTTAGATGATTTTTGATACATCTGCGATTTTTGATCATAAAAAATAGATAATATTTTCCAGCCCAGGTCCAGGATAGTCTAGCTCAAGTCCTTTATGATTAATATTTTTGTATATAAATTTGATCCTTTGTTTTATTAAAAAACCTTTTTAAAATTAAATTTATACTCATATATTATTTCACTTTAAGGTTAGAGTTTTTATCAGATGATCATGACTCAGTGTGACCGTTTCTTTCTTTCAAAACTTCATTTCAAAGCCATATTAAAGGATTTTTTTTAGCTTAATATCAAATATATTTAATTATATGTTGGATAATAATTATTTTCGATTATGTTTCATTTATTTCATGGCTTGGATTAGCTGATCATGGCTCAGTATGACCGAATTTTATAGCGAAACACCATTTTAAAGCCATATTTTAAAGTCTGACTAATATAAAAATATAAAATTTGGATCCCGCCACCTGACTTGAGAAAGTGCTGACTTTTGTGTTTAAAACAAAAGATGCTTCCGTTAAAGGACCTCCAGCTGTTTGGCCATTGATTGAATTGCTTCGTTGTTTGCTGGTTGTGATTTCCCCCCCCCTTCTTCACCTTTCAGGACACCACCCACTCCCGCTGTTGCACCACCTCGGCCCCATTGAGGGCCAACGATTTGCAGTCACTGTGTGCCACACACTTAGCAGCGATTCAGTGACTTTCGAGATTTCATTAGCCTCGCCTGGGATACAGGATATGCAGGATAGAGGATATAGGATATGGAATGTGGAATGTAGCTATGGCAGGGGGTAAAGGAGGTGTGCAGGGAGAGGGTGTGTTGCATACACCCCCCTTCAAACCCCTCTTGAGGCATAATATGCGATTCCATTGACCGCTCTCGGTCTGCTGCTGCGCATTGCAGTTAACCCCGAAAGAACAATGCAGCAAGTGCACTGAGAGAAATGCAGTTTACTCAAAACAAGTTTACAAATAAACGGTATCCAAATTAAATTAGAATTTATTTTTATTAATTTTTCTAACTATTTTAAAGATAAAAAATACCTAAGATTGTGAAGGTCTGTTTAGAGAAACATAATTATTTTATATTTAATCATATTTTAATAGTTAAATGAGTACTAAATATTATATATTCCACATAAAATACCACAAAAGGAATTTTTAAGAATTAAAAATAAAATAGTAGTAATAATAAATAATAATAGTAAATAATAATAATAATTATAATAATAATAATAATAATAATAATAATAATAATAATAATAATAGTACCTTATTGGTAAATTTTTAAATTGTAATATAGTTTTAGTTACATATAAAACTAAATATTTTTAACGAAATGAAACCGAAATTTATTTCCATTTCTAAGTTCCAAGTATGAGTTTTTAAACCTCTATTGTTCTTAATTATTAATCAAAGTTTTTTAAATTATTATTCGCTTTTAGAGGAATTCTTTAAAATTACTTAAAGAAAAGATCCTGAGAGATTCTGTTAAAAAAACTTGTTTTATAATATGGTATTACTCTTAAATATACTAAAACTTATATTGAATTATTCATTATTAAAATCTCGAACTCACAAAATTCCTTGTTTGTCTTAACAAATTTTAATGTAATTTTTTTCTGTGTGTTTCTTCGAGTCGTGCTCGATTTTTAGGCCTTGCCAAGAACTCTAAAAACGGAGTTGCAGGCAGTTGTCGATGAGGCAATTTCGTTCCCAGCTGGGAATGGGCCACTTTAGCCCATTTTTTGGCCCATTGGCGGTGCAACTGCACTGCCTTAACCAGGCTAAAAAAAAGGGGGGGAAAATATATAAAAAAAAAGGGGCAAGAAGGCAACTAGAGGCCGCAAGTCAAAAGCAAAGCATTTGGTTTTCGTTTCGTGGCATTTGGATGATTTCTGCCTATTTCCTCGCCAAACACACACCTGCCCCATACCTACCTCACCTGCCACATCTGCCACTCCCACCCCCGGTTGCCCACTAACCGTATTTAATCGCGTGTTTGGCGCACATTTTAACGTTCCACGTTGTCGGCTTGTGGCACGAGGGGCACTTGGGGCACGAACCAAAATTCCATTTGATTTTTCGATACATTTTTCGGTTTCAAACAAGTTTCATGCAGTTTTAACATTTTCAAAATATTTATTTTATTAAAAACTTAATTCTTTTCCAAAATTCTTCTCAAAAGTTGAAAAAAAGATGCCTTGATTCTAAATTAATCATAATTTTTAGCTCATTTGGGTTAATTTTCTAGAATTGTAGAATTTGAAAAGAAAATAATTTACAACATATTATTCTTGAATTCTTTATTCTTCTAATTATTCCCTTAAATTATAAAAAATTGAAAATGTTAATCAATAAATGCAACTTTACATAACAAACCTTTTAATTTAAAAAAAAAATTACTTGTCAGTTTAAGCGATCGGAGATGCCTCGAGGCAGGTTGAGTGGCAAGTGGGTTGAGCCAGGTGGCAAGTGGCAGGTGGCAGGTGGCAGGTGGCATGTGGCAGGTGTGAAGGCAGGCCATCTAAACGAATTGTGACCGAGGAAGGTGCGTTGCCAAATCGCTTTTCGCTGCTCTTAATTTCCCGTCTCCATTTCGCCAAAAAAATCAACAAAAAACAAAATCATTTTCCACTCTCTGATGCAAAAAAAACAACAAAAAACTGTCACAAGCCAAAAATAAACAGGGAACAGGGAAAATATTATAAAAAAAAAAAAAACGAAGGCAAATTCAAGTCAATTATCCCGCAGCACGTGTCCTTAAATATTATGCGTAATTATGGCGCTGCAAATGGCGAAGGCGATGGCATAATTAGCCTTCTCTTTTCTCACTTTCTCTTTTCTCTCTTCTCACTTTCTTCTTCTCACTTCTTCCTTGGGCACTTGCTTATTACCAGCCTCGTGCACCTCCTGTCGATTATCCTTCCTTCTCAAAGTGTCAACGCTTGAAAATGAGCAACACACATCGAAGATTTGAATGCCCTTTATGGGTTTTAATTAAAACCTAAAATTTAAAATTAAAAATAAAAAAAACACCAAAACAAAGAAATAAATAAATAGTTTAATTAACATTAAATAGAAATCTTTTTAAAATCTATTGTGATAAAAATATTTCATGGATTACTTTCGACTAAATCTAAATAGTCCTGCAGAACTGAAAATATTTCCAAAAATCCTTTTAAATCCCATAACTGATTGAGGAACTCTATAAGAATAAGGATCTCGAGGTTCATTTTATACGATATACATGATAAGAAAAAAAATGTATTTTATAAAAATAATCAACAGGATTTTATAATACTTTTGGGAAAAATTTAAGTTTAAGATGTATATATAATTCTCTTTATTTTTTATAAATAATGAAACTGAAAAGTCTCTTAACTGGCTAAGAATTATAAACAACTTAAATTATATTCTTTAAATTATATTCCTTTAAATATATTATCTATATTATATTCCATTTTAATTAAAAAATTAAATATTTATGGAAACTAAAACGGTAAACGATAGTGAAAATATTTTTAATGATTAACCTATAATAAAATATTGAATAATAATAAAATATGAATAAAAGTTCAATGAAAGTAAAAAATTGCTAAACATTTTCATTGATATTTTTTAAAATAATAATTTATTTTAATTAAAAAAAAATTTTAAAAATTTTCCATTAGTTATTGTATTTATTTAAATGTAAAAACCATTTTTTCGTTTACATTGTTTAGTATATAAAATATATTCCTTTAAATGCCAAAGTTAAATAAGATTTACATTTTGTTCAAAAATTTATTAGTTTTAAAAATGTTATTTAGTTAAAAAAAAAAAAAGAGTATAAGAGGAGAATTTAATGGCTGGCTGGATCAGGACCTGTAGGACCAGTCAGGACCCTAAACATGCGCGTCCTGCGACCCGAAATTTATGCAAATTCCGATGCCTTCGAGGCGGGAGTGGGGTGTCAGCTTCTTGCGGTTCATGTTCGTTCGAGGACATCCAAAGCAAATCCCCACCACATCGCCCCATCGCCCAATCGCCCCATCGGAGCACCCTTCGTCCTGCGAAGTGCAAAAGGAAACGCACAGTTGAATAATGTAAGTTATGTTAATGTGTGTGCGCAAAGGAGGCGGCAAGACCGGTGGGCGGGACATAGCGTATACGCACAGGTGTACATTACAGAGTTGCTGCATTTTCCGTTGGCCCTTCAAGGAGGTGCGGGGTTGCCGTAGGGGGCTCCACAGCCACACCCTCTAAGCACCTGATTCCACCTCCCCTTCCCCTTCCCCGCATGTCCTTTTTTCCTGCGTGAAATGGAAAAAGTGCAAGTGAAAAGTGGAAAGTGTTTGTCAAAACCGAAAGCGAGAGCAAAATTAAATATTCAATTTCCTTTGCCTTTCCCTTTACCATTGCCGTTGCTGTTGCTGTTGCTGTTGCCTTTTTGGAGCATATCCTGGCAGGATTCGGCAGGATCTCGCTTTTGCATTTCCGCTGGCGCTCTTTTTAATTTTCGGCTACAACTGCATTAATAATAAATCGCAAATTTTTAATATTAATTGCCATATAAGAATTCATAAAACTAACAAAACTTTCCTTTATATAATATTGTATTATTTTTTTTCCTTCCTTGTGAGCCAAAAATGTTTTAAATTGTGAAAAAGAGTGACTTTTTTTAACCTAAAAACTAGTATTTTTTTATTATTTAATTATTTATTATCACTTTCTCCCTTTTTTTATTAAAATTATCAATTTTTCATGTAATTTCTAGGTCTTCTTGTATATTTATAAATATACATTTTTAACAGTGTCATAAATTTTAATTTTGAAACTGAGGTTATTTAAATTTTATGAATTGTATATTTATTGAAAGCATTTATTGTTAAGGAAATTAAACATTTTTTTTATTAAATATTTAAATATTTAAACCGAAAAAGCTTTAGAAATTTTGTCAAGCATTGGGGCTTAATTTTTGAAGCCAAGAATTGTGTCAAAAATATCAAAAATAAATAGAGTAAAGCATTCAAAGTAAAGTTTTAACAAATAAAAAGCGATTGAATGTATTTTCCTGTTTTGTTTTCTGATTATTTCAATTAAATTTAAAGGCAAAGAAAGAAATATAAAATGGATGGAAATACAATTTGGATTGAGGGACTTGGCTTAACAGGAAATGTAGTGACACCTGACAAGGTGATGGACGAGAGATATCCTCGTAACCCCTCTTTACCCCAAAACTTTCTCTTACCTTTCACTTCCCGGGCATTTACCACTTTCTACGTATATGAAGATGTATATAATATATATAGAGTTGATATATGTATATAAAGGTACCTCCTGTGGGAAACAGGTTGAGGGATAAGTTATGGGTAGTACGAGTGGGGGCTTCCAGGAGCCTGGCCTTGTAGAAGGGGGGGCGGTTGGCAGGGGGGTAAGGTACCGCTGTCAAAATGTCGTCATTGTTCATTCATGAAATGTGCGCCTTTTTACATTTTACCCAACTGTAGCAGCAGCAGGAGCAAAAATAAAAGCAAACTACAGAGAGAGAAATTATAAATCTAAAAATCACGAAAATCAAGAAATTACAAAATTTCAATTCTAAAAATTTAAATATATTTTTTGTTGTAGTAGTACATATTTTGTAGTATTTTTTTTATATTAATTACCTCCCATTTCTCGCAGTGCCTGAACAGCAGCAACAACCGCAATGGCCGCAAAATGAAATGGAAGCAAAAAAAAAACGTGTAAGAAAAAGGGAATTCCAAATGGAAGTGTGAGGAACTGAGAGAAAGCAAAAAAAATTGAGAAAGGAGTGCTGTTGTGTGTGTGTGTTTGTGTGTGTGTGCGGCGAGGACACAGCGAGGACGTACGTGCGACGGTTTTGTTGTTGTTGCTGCTCCTGCTGCCGCTGTCGCTGCCATTGCTCCTGTGTTGCATGCCACACACACACACACACACACACACACAGCTACACTCGCTGACATCATCCGCAGCCGTTTTGCCACTCAATGTTACACTGAGACAAATTTGTGGGTCCTAAAAATACATACACAAATTTTATTTGATAAAAAATAACTTCTTTCGATCAATAAATTTACTTATTTCAACTTATTTACTTATTTTAGTCGATAATTTATCGATTTTGTATATAATTCACCCCAAAAATCGACTTTGCTTACCAAAAATGTTGTTAAAAATATCGTAAAAAAACGATAACCGATTTTTATTACAAAATTTAATGATCATTACGATGCAATATCGATACGATGCGATACGATTACGATATTCAATAAAAAAATGCATTTCCTTTCAATATTTTTGCATTAAATTTGCTTTTTTTAAATTCAATGTAAAAACATTCATCATAAATAAATATCATAAATTAAATCCTTATTTTAAATGAAATATTATATAATTCAAACGGAAAAATTCTATATTATTTAGAAGAGTTTCTTCTACTTTAATGAAACCCTTAATATATATATTAATAAAATATATATTTTTTGGCTTTGACAAAAGTTTTTGGAAACAAATATGAAAATAATATAAATTATTCTTGATTTGAATATGTTCGATAAATTATCGATAAATTATCGAAAATTTATGCTTTTTTAAAATTAATTTAATTTTTAAACCAAACTAAATTGTAATACCATGCAAATTATATGAATTTTTCTTGATTTGGATTTAAACAATTATTAGAAGTTATCGATAAATGATCGGAATTAGATCCTTTTTAAAATGAATTCCACACTTCCACTTTTCCACAAAGTGTATGTACACATTCCTTTGGCAGGACGTTATGAAAGGCAAAGGACTGGCAAAAAGAGGCGTGGCAGCCTTTGTCTCTGTATAGGGGGCGGGGTGGACAAAGCCTGGTACAGGACCGTATGGGTAATATCATGTGGGCGGGTCCTGGTGCCGTGTTGTTGGCGTAAATATTGTCATTTGTTGCGACATTGAAGTTATTGTTTGTCTGTTTGACGCTGTTCGAATTCCCTCGACTGCGTTCCATTGGAATCCTTAAAGGACGTTTGAATGTTTGCCCGCAATTAGCTAGATCAACTGGGTGGGGTATCCCAGCTATACGTATGTATTGTATATCCTTTGTAGTTATAACGGGGGTCTAAGGTTATGGCGGCTGGGGGCCAAATACCGATCGCCGGCACCTGGGGAGCCATTACACCACTTCCGGCTAATTGGAGGCGTCCAAATGCCACGGAAATGTTTCACACAAAGAAAACAATTAAGCGCTTTCCACGATTAGGCTATCCACCCACCTGGTCATCCAACTGGCCACAATTCTTGGCCACAATTCCTCAGCCCATCAACATCTACTTGTTTTTTTTTTTAACCTGGAAAATATTACCATATTGTTATTGAAGTATAATTCAGATATTTCTACACATCCTTTTGTAGCTTTTACTGAAAAAATTTACAATCTTTAACGAAAAAAAGCTTTTAAAGTATGTTGGGATATTTCTAAATATTCTTGTTCAGTTTTTATTTAAAAAATGTACTATCTTTACAGAAAAAAGTATATATTTTCAAGTGTATTTCAGATAAATTAAACATACTCTTTTGTATTTTTTATTTAAATTATTTACTTTTTTTATTCAAAACAAATGTTTTACTTTATTTTTTAACCAAAATAAGCTCTCCATCTACCAAAAAATAAATTAAAGTATTCAAAGGAACTCTTTTTTAAAGAAAACTGATAAAATACAATCCTTAATTATTCCTAATTTATTAAAAAAAACCTTCCCACTTCTTAATAAATTTCTTAATAATAAATAAAAAAAGAAATTCTTTTTTAAACGCTTTATGTTCGTTAAATATTGTCTTTTAAATAAAAAAATATTTAGATATTTAACGGAATTTTTATATCCATATTATAAAATATCCTTTATTTATTAAAATTACTTCTTAATAATAAAGAAAAAAATCTTTTGTTACCGTTGTTATCTATGTTCCTTAAAAGTTTTATTTACAATATACAAATATTTTTAAAAAGGACATTTTTAATTAGTTTCTTCATATCAAAATATAACTAAATAATAAGTTACAAATTGAATTGTATTTAAAATACTGAAAACGGGACCTAATATTGTTTCAATAATATTGTTTTAGTATTTAATTTGGTATGTTTTGTTTTACATTTAAAGTCACAATAGTTGTATTTTTTATATAAAAATTTCGTATTTTTTAAAACTTAATGCATTTTTTAATAAATAATATTATAATATGCAAATGGATTCACAGTTTTCCTGAACAAGAAGCAATTTCTTTGGGAAAAAAGTCCTTTGGAGAAAATCCACATTCAAGGAGGAAGTTTTATTTTTCTTGGCGAGATTTTCCAACTCATAAAGAGTAAACATTTTCGAAAGACTTTAGACCGAAAGTAGGTCTCAGACTTAATTCATTAGCCAGAGAGCTGGTGAGTTTTCTTTTTCTATTACCAGGCACTTGCTTTTTTGTGCCGTTTTTTGTGTGTGTTCCTTACCGTTATACCCGTGCTGAGTGCAGGCGCACTTTCTTTCCTGGCTTTGCCTGTGTTTTGTGCTTTTGGTTTGCCGTTGATTTTTGCGTTTACCGTTACCGTGAGTCCCTTTTAGCAGCCTGCTTGCAAAAGCAAAAAAGTAGAAAACAAAAAAGCCAAAGCGACAAAACCAAAAGCCAGAAGGCAAAGGCAAAGGCAAAGGCAAGCGCCAAAGCCAAAGCCAGCGACAAAGCTAGCGCCAGAGCCTGTCCCAATGACCGAGTGGCTCTCCTTCGGTTCGCCGTTATTGTCGCTGCTGTTGTCCGTGTAACGGGAAACTGGCACAGCCCGAAGGCAGACGAAGCCCAGCCGAAGCCCATCCGAAGCCCAGCCGAAGCCCATCCGAAGCCGCTGCCGAAGCGAACTGAACGAAAGTCGCACTCTGCGGACGCACACGCGATGCGGCAGCTGACAGTTTCAGTAAACCACGGAGACGAACGGATTACGGGTAACGAAACAGCCGTAGTACCAGTAACACACTAGCAGCCTCAGCCTCAGCCTCAGTCTCAGTCTCAGAGCAAATAAAAAATATCAAAAGAAATCTGAAAGCAGGACACCATTAACTCGAAAAAAAATAGAAAAAAAAAACCATATATAGGAAACGACAAATAAGGAAGGACTTCCGAATGAAAATTAACCGTAAAAGCGTTTAGAAAAAAAAAACAGACCGAAAAACAGTTAACCAGAGAGAAGAGGCGAGAAGAGAGACGAAGAGGAGCGGTTAAACAAAAAAAAAAGCACAAAAAAAAACCGAAAAGTTTACTTGCCTTGCGGTACATGTGTTTCAGTATTTTAATATATATTACGGTATATATATATAGTTATTTCTATATATATATATATATTATATTATGTATATGTAATATATAACCAGTATCTTGATTAGTGCGCAGGCAAAAAAAAAAGGAAACGAAAGAACAAAGTTTTACATAAGTTCTCTCTTCTCTGTTTCTTTCCGATTTTTTTTTTCTTCGTTTTTTTTGTGATATTTTTTCGAGTGTGACCCAAAAACAAAAACAACAAAAAAAAAAACACAACAAAGTACATAAAGTGCGTGTTCACGTGTGCTTTCGATTCAAAAAGAAGAAGAATCTGCCGTTAATAATGAAGATGATGATGAGGAAGAGAGCTTCGAGTGGCGCAAGAAATAACGGTTCTTCTTCACCAGCAAACCTATTTCTTTCCATATTTTTTTTCTGTGTGCAAAAGCGCGTGTTCGCCATGGCGTATACTTGATGTGGCCGCAGCAGCAACGATTGCGTATACGCCTAGTGGCCCTCTCTTTATCCATATACATGTACATGTGTGTGTGTGTGTGTGAGGGTGTGCGTGTCTGTGTGTGTGTGTGAGCGCTCTGCGAGACTGTGTGTGTGTGTGTGTGTGTGTTTTTTTTTTGTAAGAGTGTGCGTCACACACAACGTGTTACGCAGAGTAACACACACACACACAAGAATACAAAGGACCTCACCCCTCTCCCCCCTTTTTTTTTTTGGAAAACCCGTTAAAAAAAAACTTTTTTTTGGTTTATTGTTTTGAGGGAAGAAGAAGAAAGCCCGAAAAAGTAGGCAATAGAAAATTGTTACAACAATTACAGAGAGAGAAAAAAAAAAGAGAGGAGAGGGTCGCCCCGCCACACCACACCATAATCCTGCCAAAAACCCAAAAACACACATACGCGGCTCCTACGAAGTCAGGAGCAAGGGACTAAAAGGACCAAAAGGAGCAAACAGAGCAGGAGTTGCCGCGGACTTTCGATTTTTCGTGACTCGACTCGCCTCGCCTCGCCTCGACTCGACTCGATTCGAATCGGTTTCTTGAATGTGTGTTCTCGAGTGTCCTTTTTTGTTGTTGTTGTTGCTCCTAGTGATGGCAGTTGGCCCCCTTTTTGTCTTACCCCCGCCTCAACCCCTCTATTTTTGGGAAACTCTGCGGCACATTCGCCTGCTGTTTAGGTTATGTGTATCTGGCATGTCCTTTTTACCCAGCCTTTTTTTTTCCTCGCTGAGTTCAGTTTTTTGTTGGTTTTATTTTTTTGTTGTGTTCTTTCTTTTTTGTTGTTTTTGTGGAGCGCGCATATGCGACGTCTGCGCTAGCACGAAAATCCAAATCCAAATCCAAATCCAAAACCAAAACCAAACCAAGTCAGGACAAACCAAACGAAACGCGAATCAACCCAACACAATTCGACTTGACTCGACTCGACTCGAAAATCGGGAAGGACGAAGGACGTTCAACGAGGGGGGGCAGGGGCGCCTCAGTCACTCAGCCAGTCAGTCAGTCAGTCAGTCAGTCAGTCAGTCTGTTGGGCGGGCAGCTCTGGCGCCTTGCTAACTGGCTAAGCCGTGTCCTCGCCTCGTCCTCGCCTGCTCCTCACGTTCTCTCGTCCTTCGACCAGCGTCCTGCGTCCTGCGTCCTGCGTCCTGCGTCCTGCGCCCTCCGTCCTGCATTGCTTTGTCCTTTTTCGTTTCGGATTTCAACTTTCGACTCGCGTTTCATTTCGTCCTGTGCGCAAAAGTAGCCGAGGCACCGAGGCACCGAGGCACCGAGAATCGAGAATCGAGGATGAGGACGAGGCCACGAGGAGCAAAAGCCCCAAAGAGAGAAGCGAGATAGACAGCCAGAGACAGAGACAGAGACAGAGACAGAAACAGCAAGAGTGAGAGACCCGAAAAGAGAGACAGGCGTAAAAGGGACAAGGGTGCTTCAAATTGCCTTGCCTTGGCTTCGCTCGCAAGAAAAGCACAAAAAAAAAAAAAAAACCATCCAACCAAACAATCTAAAAAAAAAAAAAAAATGGGAATAAAAAAAAAATTATAAAGAAACCGAAATTGTGCAACGCTTTTAAAGTTTCAAGCTTGTTGTCTGCCCCAAAAAAAAAAAAAAACGCTATACTCTCGTCCTGCCATTAAGACGAGGCAACAAATCGCATTCCGAAGCATGTCCTGGCATGCCTTCCCCCCTCCCAGCTGCATGCTGACGAACTTCCATAACCCATAAATATTTCTTTATATTTATTTCTTGTATATATTTTACCAAAATAATTGGTAAATATTTCCACAATTTCTTCATCTCAAAGGATTTCTCTTCTCGGAAATGGATAAAGTAATATTTTTTGCTTCTTCGAAGGAATTTCTTTTCAAGGTTTGATTTGGTTTAGATATTTCCGATATTTTATTTGATTAAATTGTGGATTTTTAAATTAAGGAAAGGATTTTTTTTTTAGATAGAGAGAAAGAGAGAATGAAAAAGGGGAGATTAGTTTATTTTGAGAAAAAAGGAATTTAGAGAAATAGGGATTTTTTTATATATATAATATAATAGGGTTTCTTGATCCCTACTCGGTATCAATATTTTCAATATTTCCGTAAATTATTTCCAAAAAAAAAAAAACAAAAAATTAGTTTCTTAAAAGATATAATGAAGGAATCCTAGAAAACTAAATTTTTACATTTTCTAAAGTTAGTTAATCTTGCTTCTTGGATTACTTAGAAAATTTTCTAAAACTTTACTTTCGAAAGCTTTCCAAAGGCCCAAAATGTGTCCCTAAAAAAACCCCACAGATTTAGAAAAAAACTCGAAAAGTTCTCGAAACAAACTATTTCGAAAAAAAAACGTTGTAATAAAATTATAGAGTCCAAGCCCTGTTTTATGGCTAGCTTTGATATAAAAGTTGCCAAACAAGTTGTAAAGGACGAGAATGAAAACGAAAGGACACGCAATCCGAGGAGCGCAGGCAGGAGAAAGCGAAAATTTTCCTTTCTTTTTGGTTAGCCAAAAAAAATCTATTCGAACTCTGCGAGCAACGGTTGCTCGGCCAAGGACCAGTGCGACCGAGTTAAGCGTTTCGGATCGGAGAAGCTACTCCAATCTGTGGCAGAGAAAAAAAAAATACACAGAAAAAATACCGCCTTTGGGCTCTGTGCGTGTTCAATTGGTTTTCCTTTTATTATTGTTTGTTTTGCCGTTTTCGGTGTAAAAAATTTACATAACCCAAATTGCCGCATAAATAAATTATTAAATACGTGACGTGGAAATGGTCAAAGACCAAAGGAATCAGTAGAGAGGCACCAGGCACCAGGAATCGAGTCTATTGTGTCGATTCCCTGGGGCTTGCAATCAGGACGCAATCCAATAAGGAGATTGTGTCCTCGAGACTGCCCGCCATATGCCAATGGTGTCCTTCTGATCCATGCACTCCATCCATCCTCCTCCTCATCCAGATCTTCTCTAGAAATTCAATTAGGCGCCATCGAGGCCAAGGCTGGCGATCAAATATGGAGAGGCCTCGAATATATATTTCAAACAAATCACTAAATTATATTTTTTTTTTCATTAGTTATTCATAAGCGATTTGTGGCAAAGATGCGCTCCGAATCCGTTTCTGTGGCAAGCAAATTCAATTTGACACTCAATTGCCACACTTGTATTCATAAATGATGCAAATCAAATCAATTTATTAAAACAAATTCGGTTTTTGTGCTAGGCTAGGAATTAGGCTAAAGAAAGAAAATCTATTCTCAATATTAAATTAAATAAAAAAAATTAAATCAATAAAAAGTCAGAAAATCAGAAATGTCAGAGTCTTAGATGTCCAGGATTAAAGTTGTTCGAATAAAAACAGTTATCCTTTGAATCCTTTAGAATCTGTAATTTTTTTCTATTAAAATTTAAGAAAAATCAGGGAATAGGATAAGAAATTTTAGAAAAAAATCAATATTAGAGTTATAGTAACTGAAAATATATCGAAAAATACTCAAAATGTTTTCTTTTTAAAATTTAAAAAGATTTTTCTTATCGAAATTATTTTTCTTTCAATGTTTCCTCTAATGTTTCCCTTAATATTTACACTTTTTCAACGAAATATCTTTATAATTGGTTTTTCTAGTAATTTCTAACAATAATTATGGTATTTCTTGAGCTAATTTTGAATTTTGAAAATTTCCAACTTTTTTTTTACTTGTTTTTTGATAAAAAAAAAGGCATATTTAACAGTTAGTTGAAGCCATTTTTTTCTTTCTTTATTCTTTTATTATTTTCTATTATGACTAAATAATATATTTATCTTTATTCCGTTTTAAAATGGCTCTAAAAATTGATTAAAAACTATAATATTTTGTAAAAAAATCAAACTTTTCCAAGCTTTTACATTTGCTTTATTAAACAAGTTGAAACATGTTTGTTATTTTCTAAACTAACCTCAAAATATATTCTGTTTAATAAGTTCCAATATATTTGATATTGATTACAAGTTTCTTTGGTATAATATTTTATTTTTATTTATTTATTTAATTTATTTATTTATAACCTCAGAATAAATAGAAATTATGGCCAAACTATGGCTCCATTGTCGTTTGGCGAAGTCCTTCGGATCGATGCCTAGTGTCCAAATGGGGGTCAGCATGATTTGTGATTGTAACTCTTGTTCTATATTTAAGGCAGTGGCGTAGGCCGGCGATAGGGTGGGACAAAGAGGAGAGGACAAGACAGAACAAAACAGGACAAAACAGGACACGACAGGATTCATAAGTTATGAACGCAGTCGGAATTGGCCAGTCAAAGCGGTGCCAAGTGTGACCCCCTTTCGGTTCGCGATTTTGGCGAATTTTGTGCAATTTGTGGCGCAAAAGAGGCGAAGGCGAAGGCGAAAAAGCCAGCCAAAAGGAAGGCATCAAATTGATGACCTAAAAATAGAATAAGTCACAAAGGCAAACGGAGAAGGCATGCGGCGAATAATGGCGGCGACGGCGAAGGCGAAGGCGATGCCGATGGCGATGGCGAAGGCGAAAAGGGATAACGGTCGTGGGGGGTCATGGTAGCGGGGGGGGGTTGGCACAACAAAACTTGTGTTGACAACCAAATGGGTGGTGTATTACCAATACACACAAACAAACAAACACACACACACACACACTTGAATTCCTCTTCTGCTTCCTCTTCTTCTTCGCTTTGCTCCCCCTTTTTTTTTTTGTTTTTTTTTTGCGGCGAAATCGCGGCGAAGTCGACCAACAGCTGCAGCCAAGAACTTCGCTTCGAAAACGGAGTTTCTTTCGAGGAGAGAGTGGGAGCGCGAATAACGGTCTGCTCTCCAAATCCAGGCTGGACTTACAGTTACAGTTCCAACTGTTTATTCCTTTTGTTAGCTTTTATAGCTTATTCTCACTGGCTGTGCGTTTCACGTGCGCGAACATTGCATAAACAAAAACAAAACGCGTTCGTGCTTACTGTTTTTTTTTTTTGACGGTGTAAAAAGTTGATCTCGTTTTTTTTCGAGTGTATTAAAGTGCCTGTGCGAAGAAACTCAAAGGAAACTAGAAAATTGAGAGTGAATATTGAATACCCTACGAATAATATTTTTCTGACGGAAATGACTTGCTTTTCCCTTTAGGCGACGCTGGCGAAATTGAAACTAAAACAGCAACAGGAAACCACAAATAATAATAATAATAATAATAATAATAATAATATTAGCTGTATAATATTGGAAACGCAATTATAATAATAGCAACAGTTAAAGCGAAAGGCAAACCAATCCCAAGCCATAATAATAACAATAATAATAGAAGTAAAAATAATAAACAAAACACTCGAACAGCTCTGGGAACAAAACGCAACGTTTGATGAGAATTTTTGGCAACACGTCGCGTCGTCTTGGTTGTTGTTAAATCTTCAAAGAAACCAAAAAAAAAAAAAAAACACACATCACACAAAAAATAAAAAAAAAAAAAACCAACACCATAATAGAAAAAAATTTAATAAAATAAAATTTAAAACACAAAACAAAAAAGGCAAAAAAAAAACAAAAAAATTCATCTTTTACTTGTTCTACTGCTTCAACTTTATTCGTCTTCGTCTCCGTAAAAAAAAAAATATATTAAAAAATAAAAAAAATATATATATATATATATATATATATATATTCATATATATGCATATGTGTGTGAGTGCGTCGCGTGTGCGTTGGTGCATGTAAATGTGTGAGCTACAACAACAACAACTACAGAAGCAGCAACAACAGCAACAACAACAAACACAAAAATAGTTAACAGCGCAACATCAGCAACAACAACAACTGCAACAACAACAACAGTAAACAAAAACACCACAACAACAACAATAACAAAAAAAGAAAGCAAAGCAAACAACAACAACAACAATAGCAAAACAGCAACAACAACCACAAGAATTACAGCGGCTAGAGAGAGCAGCCAAGCACAACATCGATTGATATCGATTAAAGGTGAGCCCCGCGTCCGATTACTAATCGAAATAATCGGATCTAGTCGGTTTTACAGTTTTTACAAATTTTTCTTAGGTTATTTAAGGGGAAACAAAAGTAGAAATTAATTTTAAATTTGTTTCTAAATGAAATATTATAAAAGATTTCAAAGAAGTTGTTTTTTGGTTTCTTTACAAAAAAATTTAAAAGGTTTTTGTAGAACAAAAACGATTTTTATTGCGTAAAAATATCTTTAAGATGTACATATATTTTGTAATAGTTTTATTTTTTAGTTTTTTAATATATCTATATATTGTATAATATATATTGTAAGGCAGTTAGAGTATTCCTGCCATGGAACCCCATTGTTTTTATAACTAACATAGTAATATTTTGACTACAATATATAACTTAATTATAATTTTAACTTTATTATTGTTATAGGTAAATTATAGTCATATTTGTTATTTATTAAGGTTTTTATTATTTTAGTTTTAGTTTATTTATGTTAAGTTTTAGTGGAAAATATTTATATATTGTATAGAATATAAATTATAATAATATTTTGTCTTTATTCATTATACATTATAATAATATTTTGTACTCGTTAAAGTTTTTAGTTTCAGTGTATTTAGGTTTCATTAAAAGTTTTACTGAAAAACAGTTTTAGTCTACTTTTAAATAGAATATAAATCTAGTTCAGCTTAAAACTATTTAAAATATAATTTTTTATACTTTTTTTTATTATTTTATTTATTTTATTATTATTATATTATATTATATTATATTATTTTTATATATTTTATAAAATTGTAATGTTATAAATAAATATATTGTGGTTCCTTTACCTTTAATACCTTTAAATAATGCTAATAAATATTTTCCTTAGCTTGAAATGGTATATTATAATAAAACATCTAAAAACCAGTAAAAAATAGGGTTTTTAACTTTAATATTGGATTTTTCAGAATTTAATTTAATTTTTAGATTGAAAATATTTTCAATTGAAATGTTTTTCTATAGTTTTAGTAGTTTCAAGTTTTTTTTTATGAAAATCAACTAAAATTAACTTTAAAATGATGTTTTTAAAATGTAATTTTATTTTTAGATTTAAATTGAAATATTTTTCTATAAGTAATAATAAGAAAGTATTAGATTTTTTAATAAATTTGCGGCTGCAAAAAGTATAGCATACTTTTTTGGGCTTCTCTTGCTGGGCCTTTTATTTCGTGTTTTTATAAAGAAAATCCTGCTTCAAATAGGATAATAAAATAAAATAATTAATAAAATTGTTTTTGGAATAAATTCTGTACATTTAGTATTAATTTTTTGTATCTTTTGGGTATTATTATTTTTAGTTGATAATTAGAAAGTTGGTGGAGGAAAAGGAAAAAAAGGAGCTGAAACGCAGCTTGATGAACTTGGCTTGATTATGTCATGGTTTGGCTGACTGAAAATTACAGTTAACCGGGCCTATCAATGGGGTATCTCTGTAGGCCCCGCTGCCATGCCGCTGCCGCTGCCGCTGCCGCTGCCGCATGCCGTACCCCGCTTGTCCTTTGTCCTGTTACCCGGCCGTGGGTCACCACGCCTCTCTGGCCGCCTTCTTTCTCTCTCTCTCGCTTCTCGCCCGTTGCTCGCTTTTGGGCTACAACCTTTTGCTGGCTTTTGGAGGGCAAACTTTCAGCTGCCAGGAAAATTCTGAGAATCCAAAGGGTCGACTCGAGAGGGGCGAGTGGTGTTTAGCAGGTGGGGGGAGGGTGAAATTCCTTTACACTCACACACACACACACACACATGGAGAGCGGGTTCGTTAAGAGAAGGAAACCCGAACCAGCCAGGGAGAAAGTTAGCAGAAGAGAGCGCGAGGAAAAAGGAAGCCTTGGCGAGCGAAAGAGTTCCCTCTGGGCGCATGTGAGAGAGCCGAGAGCCGAGAGCCGAGAGCCAAGAGCCTTTCGCCCGCTCCCGTTATTTCGCTCTCCCGCTCTCTCGCTCTCTCTTGCTCTCTTGCTGAGCATGCAAAATTCATTGACTAACAAAATGCAAAACTTCGTTCAGTTTTGTTGTTTTTTTTTCTCTTTTTTTTATTTAAATTATTTTATATTTTATTTCTATTTAAATATAAAATATTTTCTTTTTATTTTTTATGAATAATTTTAATTATATTTTACAATAAATTCTATTTTAATTTGAGAAAAAAGCTTCTTTTTTTGGGAATTTCCTTTCTGGGTTTTCTGTTTTTTTTTTTTGTTGTTCTTTTTGCATTTTCGAGAGCATGAGTCATCGGAAAATTAATTCTATGCCTGTCATCAGGATAATAACCGAAAATTCTTTTTTTTTTTGTGTTTTTTTTTTTTTTGCAAATGCCATGAATGAAACAAACACACACACACACACACTTGCATAAATATATGCTCATATTGCCGAGGACTTTTCTATGCTGTATGTTCTGTCGCTGTGTGTGTGTGTGTGTGAAAATATCGAACTGACCTACTTTTATGCTCAATACACACACACACACTCGCACACACTCACTGGCCAAAAATTGCCACACACACGAACGGAGGAGATTGGCAAATGGAAAAAAGAGTGCTTTGACCTTAGCGGAGGCTGCTTATATAAGTCCTCCGATTGTCCATTTGTCCGTCCGGGGAAAGTTACCGTCCACCTGTCCACCCGTCCCGTTAACCGATAATCTTTACCATATCTCGAATTTTTGTATTTTTTTCGGAATTCCTCCTGCGGTTGTCACAAGCGACAAAAGGGACAAATTTTGAAAATAATTAAGGGAAAAGTAAGGAATATATTTTTATCAAAGTTTGAGACTAAAGGATGTTTGATATTTTATTTGAATTCCTTTATTTTATTTTTTTTCCCAGCAACTGGCATGTCTGGGCATGTTTAAGCCTCAATTTTATTGATTAAATGTGCCTCAAAAAAAGGATATTTCAGTTTGGTTTATTTTCAATATTTTATTTATTTTTTCTCCTCATTTTTTTATGCATTTCTTAAAGCTTGTGAAAGATTTATTTTTTTTGTATTAAAAATTAGAACAATATTGTATGGTATCTGTGGTATTATTAATATTTTATTTATAATATTAAAAGAGCTATGATGATTGAACTAGATAATTTTTTATCCAAATTTGAAATTAGTTTAACTTAGTAAGAATTATTCTTTTAAATACTTAATAATACTGAAAGAATTTACAATTTTTAAATAATTTTTGTAAGATATTTTCATAATTAGTTTCTAAAAATACTTAAATAATGTTAAATTTTAATTATATTTTGGTTTTTTCATAGACTTGGAAGTATTTTTGGATAAGAACTCAATAAACATTTGTTTTTCCAACTTAATTTAGACTTTTATTTTTTATTTTGGTGTCTCTTTAATCTTTAAATTTTTTTTACAAGTAATCCTTAATATAATCCATAATATAATATCCTTAATATTTAATATTTAGGTCTTTAGATTAATGAAACTATTAAATGCAAATCATGAGACTTAAAACCCGATACAGGCTTAAAGGCTTTACAATTGGTATTTTTTCAGAGTATATGGTATATTTTCGGATAAAAAAAATCGGATAAAAAAAATTAATACTTTTTAAATTTTAAATTCATATAAAATATAAATAGAAATGATGTAAAAAATATAGGTTTAACAATTTATCTTAAGAAGGGACCAAGTATACTTTGATATCTTAAATATGGTATAAAAATACCATTAGTACTTCTTTCCGTTCCAATTTAAAATACTTAAACCTTTCATTGAATATAAAATAAATTCCTAGAGGATATATTTGATACCAGAAACATACTAAAATCCGTAAAAATACTAAAAATCAAAGATAAAGTTATTTTTTTTGTCACTTTTAAGTGAAAATTATCGAAATTTATAACCAAAAAAAGGTACTCGAAACTTATTTATTTAAATGTAAATATTTGTTTCTATATATATAGTATTTTGAGGACTTTTATTGATTGGTCAATGTTTGTTGTTGTTGTTGTTGTTGTTGTTGTTGTTGTGCATTTCACTTTTGATTGCATTTCATTTATTGGGAACCGTCGTCTGCGGTAATCCAATTAGCCGGACGTTGAGGTTTCCATTTCGATTTGTCTCTCAGGGATCAATGTGCTGGCTTTAAACCCGGCTACCTTTAGAGATTAAATTCCCTAAATATATTTAATATATACAGTATATCTTGAGTAAATATATCCAATATATATACAATAATAATATACAATAATATTATATCTTATTTTATTTGCAGTATCGTGCTAAGCGGCGGGCGCTAATCGAACATGGCGCCTCGGATATAGTTGTAGCTTTAATGTAGCAGGCGACATCCATGTGCCTCATGTGAGTATCCTTTTGATCCAATATTTATCCAACAATACAATTTTGTAATATTCATAAATACGTCTGAGATAATAATAGATTTGAACTTTATTCGAATCTCGATTTATTGAATTAAATCAAACACAATGCGGGAATTATTTCGCGTATTTCGTAATTGGATGAGTTGCTCATTTGGAGTTGATTTAAATGTCAATAAATGCTTTCAGTTACCGTGAAATTTAATAATTTAATAATATAATTTTAATCATTATCAAGGGAATTATTTTTAAATAAATGGCAACGTGGTTGGGTTTCTATTATTAGAGATTTTTTCATAAGAAAAACTTATTTTAGGCATTACTTTGAAGTATTTTTTAGCATTAATTTATGTATTTTATTCTAAAAAGAAACAATTCGATATCAATATCGATAATATCGATAGTTTTTAAAGTTTTTGTTTTAACAAAATTCAATATCTAAAAAAGCACTAAAAAAGTTTCGAGCTTGGTCTTTTTTGTTGATTCATAGCTATAATTATAATAACGATTTGTTTTTTTTTTAAATATTGAATAGGCTTTTAAAAGTATTATTTGCCAAAAGAAACTTATACTTACTTAGAACTTAGATACTTACTAGAACTTGGAAACGAATATTTAAAAACTTAAAGAGCTTCTTGGAATATTAATTGCAAATGTAAAGCTTGAGAAACTGGGAATACTTCTTAACTATAGGAATTATATAGAAAATAAATGGAATAAAATGAATAAATGGAATGAAATATTGATAATTATATATATAATCCTGAGTTAGCTATCTTGTCAAGCTAAAAAAATAATTGTGAGTTTAGGAAAAAGTATTTCCACTTTAATATCTAGTAACTAGAAAGTGGAAAGTAACTAGTAAGTTGTTAACGAGTAACGTGAAATTTATATACAAACTAGTAACTAGTAATAATTAGTAACTAATAAGCTCGTAGTAACGAGTAAGTGGAAACCTACATAGTAACTAGTAAGGACTTTAATAACTAGTAACTAGTAAGCTGTAAGTAACGAGTAAGCTGTTTTTAACTAGTACCTTAAAACCTCTATAATAACTAGTAACTAATCGTAAGCTCGTGGTAACGAGTAAGGGGAAACTTGTAACTTGTAAGGACTTTAATAACTAGTAACTAGTAAGGACTTTAATAACTAGTAACTAGTAAGCTGTAAGTAACTAGTAAGCTGTAAGTAACTAGTACCTTAAAACCTCTATAATACCTAGTAACTAATAAGCTCGTAGTAACGAGTAAGTGGAAACCTACATAGTAACTAGTAAGGACTTTAATAACTAGTAACGAGTAAGCTGTAAGTAACTAGTAAGCTGTTTTGAACTAGTACCTTAAAACCTCTATAATAACTAGTAACTAACTAATCGTAAGCTCGTAGTAACGAGTAAATGGAAACCTACATAGTAACTAGTAAGGACTTTAATAACTAGTAACTAGCAACGAGTAACCTAATCTAACCCAACAAATAAACCGGCTCCGTTTTTTGTCGCATTTACAATATTTTTCAGGCCTTGGAAATCTAAGGCTCTCATCGTTGGCCGCATAGACAATGACAGAAGATTCCGACTCGATATCTGAGGAAGAACGCAGTTTGTTCCGTCCCTTTACCCGCGAATCATTGGTGCAAATCGAACAACGCATTGCCGCTGAACATGAAAAGCAGAAGGAGCTGGAAAGAAAGAGAGCCGAGGGAGAGGTGGTAATTATTTCTAGCTGAATGTCGTAAAGCTTCTACTAAATATTAAATATATAATCCTCTAAAAATATGCATATAAATATTTTGTGTGCCTTCTCTATTGCTCTATCTGTATCTCTGTATATCCGTATGTGTATCTCTCTATTTCTCCTCGTCCAAGTGAATTGACTTCCAATTTGAGATCGAATGCCTATCGCTTGATCGATAATCGATAGGCCAAGCTCTGCGTCGATCGATTAACGATCAGCGACTGCCCAAACGCCGCTATTGTGCGCTTTTGTTCGTGCTTCAACTTAAGCCTGAACGTCTATTTTACCAACTAAATATATATATATATTTATATACCCAACTAACTAACCATAACCTATCGAAACTATCGAAATGTGTCATCCCTATCATTGCTACTACCATTTATCGATAATCCATTCTAAGCCTGTTTGTAAATCATTCAAAAAAAAACAGTACAATCTGTTCCGCTTTCTCTTCTAATTCTCTAATTCTCTAACTCTCTAACTCTCTTAACTGTTAACTGTTAACTGTCAACTCTGAACTTTAACCTCTGTACCCTGTCAAGTCTCTACTGAATTTGCTATCATTTGTTCACCAGTGTAAATTCGTAACTTCTCGTAAATGTTTTTTAATCGTAGCATCGCAACATCCACCGACTTTTGTGTTTCGATCTTTGCTTTTAGTTTATTCTAAAAATTATTTTCAACAAAATTCCAAAATCAATTATCAAAATATTATAAATGTAAAATGTAAAAGTGAACCAAAAGTTTATTATTTATTTTTTATTCTCCTTTTTTTTTTGTTGTATAAATCGTATTTTTGTATTCAGCATCAAATCAAATCCTCATCCCCAGTATCCCCAGTATCCCCGATATATTGTGTATCGTAATCGTATTACAATCGAAATCTGTAAAATTTCTCTCCTGCCATAAAATATGTTGTATGTTTGTTGGATCGTTTGTTTGTTTGTTTGTTTGTTTGTTTGTTGGTTTGTTTCATTGTTTAATTGTTTCTTTTCGAATATACTTGAGAGAGTAATAATTACTGTGTATTCCGTATTCAAACCATTGGCTTTTCGTAATGTGTTCTAATATGTAATCCTAATCCGATGTTTTTTCTGTATTATTGTGTAAACATATGATTTTCGATTAAGATCTGCCAGCAACTCCATTTAAAAAGCATTATTTCATTGTAATCGTTCGTATCGTAAATAATATCCAAGGCTAAAAAATCTTTTCCGTTCGATTATTCGATTTAAATTTCGTTTACATTTTTTTAGTTCGAACAAGAAAAGGTCCCTCGTCCACATGAAAGTCCATGTCGAAATCCATAAAACCACGATTCTTCCTGTAAATAATCGACTCGCCTGTGAATATGTCCCGAAAGTCAATTAATCAGTCATTTGTGCCAAAACTCAGACCATTACCAACTTGATCATCCATTCAAAAAAATAGGAATTACCTTGGAACCATGATTCGGTTTCAAAAAAAAGTGGATTGAGTTGCAAATCGACCAAAAAACTCATCACTAAACTTCAGAAAAGCGTAAAAGCCAGATGCTAGCTAAATGGAAAATCCATCATTTATTGAGCTTGTAAAAAATCATTCAAAAAAAAAAAAATAAAAAATAAACACCCATAGCACTCAGAAAAAAATTGTGTGTTAATAAATCCATTGCGCACTTTAGAATTGTCTCTAATTTTTCCCCCAGACATAAATTTTTCATTCCAAATACAAATACAAAACATCTATTCATAGGTTAGAATAACAAAAACAAGATTGAAAATAAATTTTTTAAAATATTCAAATATTTATTACAAAAAAACAAAAACAAAAAAAAAACCTGAAAAAACTGCTCGCCTACATAACCAATTTCTACCATTTTTTTTTCTTTTTCGTGTACTCTTTTTTCCGTTTCATTTACAACTTTTTTCTCTACTTTTTATATATATATTAAAATATATATAAATTATATACAAAATGCTCTCCTTTCAACGAAACTTTTGCGCGCTGCTGTCTGGATGAAAAAATGAATTAAAAAATATTACATAAATGAATCTTAAAATAATTACAACAAAATGCGAATTTGGCGCTTGCAAAAATGCAAATTGCAAAAAAAAAAAACAATACAAAAATACTCAAAAATTACAAACTTTTTCCATTATTAATATGCTATTTTTCTAACTTGAACTTGAACTTTGAACTTTGAACTTTGAACTTGATGATCGTTATGAAATTCCCTAAACCAAAAACCAAATCCAAATCTTCTTTCAGCCGCAATATGGTCGCAAGAAAAAACAAAAAGAAGTAAGATTTTGCTCAGAAAACCCAAAAAATAAACCCACAACCACTGAAAAAAAAAATAAATAACCCACACCATTACACCAACACCCCCAAACCCCCACCCCCACCCCCACTCAACTCCCTTGACCCCAGATAATCTCAATCGAAAAGGATATATTTTATGATTTCTATTTTATGATTATTATTCGAATATATTTTTCAAGACTTTATTGCCACAAATTGTTTATCGTTTTTGTTTTTTTAGCCGAAACAATTTTTATTTTTTTTTTTAAGTGCAACTTTTTCTGCTGCAATTACAAGTAATTATTAATTATCAATAAATCAAGCCAGCCAAAAATTATCTATACTCGTATATTATATAGAGTTCAGTTTGATTTTCAACCAGACCCTACCCCTGATTTCCAGACTCAAGAATAATATACCATATCTAATATCTTTGTATCCTTGCTCCTTTGTATCCTTTTAAAAGTAGCCTTGTATCTATGTATTTCGTAAAACTCGTTACTGCAATATCCGCAATGTTTCAAGTATATCAAATATTTTATATAAATATATTTATATGTACTCTTCCACCGCCCAGGACCGCTTCAAAAAAACAAAAACAAACCCCAATTCTCACCTGTAAATAGCCAAAGAAAAACTCCAGCAGCTGAAAATTCGCTTTAAATATAATATTTCGCTTTTGCAAGCTTTTGCTTTTGGTTCTTTCAGGGGAATTACAGGATATTTTCCATATTTTATATTATAATTTATTCTACGAAATATTCTACAAAACCAAAAACTTGAACTAATAAATTGAGAGAGAAACACTTTTATTGGTCTTTGAATATTTTTTGACTCCAATAATCCAATAATCATTTGGTTTCCCTAAAAAATATATTACTATTTTTCAAAAGAATTTCCCATTAAATATTATAATATATTCTAAAATCTATAAACGAAAATCTTAAATTAATAACTTGGAAGATTATAAAATATTTTACAATCAAATAATTAATAATTTAATTTCTCTCAGAAATATTTTCCTAAAAGTATTTGACGATTTCTAGTTTGATTTCTAATTTATTAAATTTTTCCATAATATTTACGTACAAAATATATAATAAATAGATTATATTGAAACTTTATTTAAATACAAAAATATTCGGAATTTTAAGATTTAAAATGGATAAAAATAAAAGATTTCAAGAACAGGTTCCCTTTTTTTCAAATTTTCTCATAATTTTAACTTTTCTTTATAAAATAAATCTGTAGGTGTTCAAAAATTAAGTAAATAAATTATTTTTAATCCTAAATAAACTTTATTTTTTATTTATTCGAAAGAAATAATAAATATTTTAATAAATTTTTAATTAATTTTCAAATAAATATAAAATGCAAATCAAAAGAAAAAAGGGATTTCAAGATTAAAATTTCTCATCTTTAAGATAAATTTATTTCCATTTAATAAAAAAAAATATATTTCTTTAAATAATTCTTTACACTAATTTTAAAGGTTTAATATTAATTTTTTTTTTACTTTTAAATTAACATTGAACTTTCACGATATTTTAAAGTCGAAAAAGTTATTTTTTGTAAATATTAAAAATATTTTATTAAAGTTAAAAAGAAAACCCTGAAAGGACCTTGAGATCCTTCGGCTAGCCGAAGCAAGAGCCGGCATTTTCTTCTCCCGTATATACCTATATTTTATGTATTTCTTTGACAAATAACGCCAAAGGATACGAGTGCGTAAATATCCTTTTGTCATGTGACATTGCCACATCCTGGGGGCTTCAATCACTTATCGAGCTGCCGCTGAGTGGCTGCTAAGGAGCTTAGCGAATGTCCTGGAGGAGTATTAGGCCTCCCAGCTCCCAGCTGCCACGCCCCTCTTAAGACCTTCCAAAAACCGCCCACCACCCACCACTATATGTGTATCTGTAAATGTATCTGTAAAAGTAAATGTAATTCGTATTTATATGTGTAACCGTGTATCTTTGAGTAATTTGTGTGCGTATGTGTTGCATTTTTTTACTTTTGTTTTTGTATCGGTTTAAGATATATATATTTACCCGATCTGAGGTTAGGCTAGCCAAGCTATATCCGAGATATGAGTAGGTTTCTTTTGACCATACTATGCAGATGTCTGATGATTTAAAAACCGCGAGCAATCGGCAAAGATTTCCCCCTCTACGCGTGAATTTTTGCCTTGCTTCGCGCCACACAATTTCTAGATATATATATATATATAAATAATTACGATATATACAAGTCTATATATATTGTATATATAAAAAAAAAGTAATAAAGTACAAATGGGAGCAGCAGCAGGGAGATGAGTCATCGAGTTGCAGAAACAGAAGGTCAGCCAGCGTATTGTAAGTTGTGTGGCAATTGAATCGAGTAAGTTGTGTTGGTTCCCAAGGATAATCGCAGGATATCGGTGTATTGCTGGGATCCCAAAAAACAGTAAACAGTAATCCATTAGCATGAAATATATATCTATAGAATATATATCCCAGCAATATCCTGTCTGGTAGTGCCATATTTTTTTGTAACTCCATTCCTAGTGTTAGATGAACATCCTTACGAGGTTTATCGGTTTCGGTTTCGGTTTTAAGCTATCATTTGTAGTTGGCTTTTCCCCCAAAATGAAAGTAGTATCCTGAATATCCTTGTGTGTATTCCCTGCCTGCTTGTATGTGTGTGTGTTGAGAGTGCTCCTGCGTGTATGTGTGTGTGTGCTCCTGCGTGTGCGTAAGTGTGTGTGTGTGCCTGCCTTTCCTTTTTGTTGTTTTTTGTTTTGTTGTGGTTGTCGTAGTTGCATGCCGCATGGCAAACTTTCTCTCTCTCTCTGCTTGCCACATTCTCAAGTCCTTTCTCCGCTTTCAACTCAACTCCTTTGCCGCAACACCCCTCCCCCTAAATCCCCCTTCTTTCTGAATATCTGAAATGATTACGTGGTCTTATTCCCACTTGGTTACAAACTTTCTTTTCTTTTTTTTTTCTGCAACCAAACTATTCACCCAATTCTCTTGTTATTTTTGCATTCAACTTTTCTTATTTCGAAAGTCAATTTTATGTTTTGGGATAATACTTATAGCGGTATATACTCTTCCTTCTTTTTTGAATTTTTAAATTATTTCTTTCATGAAAATTGGTTACATTTTGTATCCCTTGATATTTTTGTTCGATTTCTTCGATTATCGTTAAATGAAATGTTATTTCTGGTATTTTTGTTTATTTATTGAATATTTTATGGATATTTAAATATAATTTTTAATGCCTTAAATATTGATACTTTGAACTTTGTTAACTTAGTTAAACTTTAAAATAATATTTTCTTGGAAAATTATCGATTATAATCGATATACTATATATGATTTATCTTAATTTTTTTTGGATGAGTTAAAATTTATTGATATTTATACGAATTTGTGTTTAACTTTTGTTTATTAATCAAAAACTATTAACTAAGCTTTCTTTATATTTTTTACTGTTTTTAGTTTTAAAAATCTTAAACTCGACCAAGAAAAGAATCCTTTTATATGCAAAACAAAATTATTTTTGGAGTTTTAAGAACACAGATTATTTCTGAAAAATCTTTAACCAAAAACCTGAAAATCCTTCAAATCCTTAACTTAAAGACTCTTGAAAAACCCAAAACAAGTTAACGAATAGCTCCGGTTTAGCCAGAACTCAAATCCAGAGAAGAAAGGAGAAAAAGGACCTGTTTCGCCCGTGAATTGTATGCGTCATAAATTTGTAATCAGAGCGAATGCGCGAGGACAACTCATGTCCGGTGGAAACCGGCTGGCTTATATCCAGCAATTCGCGTCCTTTTCGCGCCAGCCTGCGGTTTTGCCTTTTATTAGTTTAAATATAGACTTGAGTTGTTTAAAAACGACAAGGAAGGAGGGCAGGAGCTCCCTCCTTCGAACTTCGGGTGGGTGCCGCAATTGCGTCAAAGCTCTACTTCCACAAGGATACCAGAGCAGAGCTGGCACACATACAGCCGCAATCTAATTGTCACGCCAAGCCAACTATTATGGAATTTTTCCTTTAGTTTTTCTTTTCCCCTCTCTCTCTCTATATATATATATAATCTATATAGTATATGGGTTCCTATATCCTATACATACATATATGTATTTGTAATGTGCGAGTGAGAACACGAAATGGAACATTTCATAAAGTGACGTTAGAGTTCGTTCTCGGTGCTCGGTACTCTGTTCTGTGTTTTGTGTTCTGTGTACTTTTGCTTTTTCTGGTTCGCCTTTTGGCATTGCATGTGGAAAGTAAAACAGAAATATATACATAGAGGAAAAAAAAAACTACAAACAAACAACAAAGCAAGACTGGTTGGCGAAATCGATAGGCGAGCAACCGAAACAGGAAGCCAAATGGCAAAAATAATGTCATACAAAATGCATGGCGATGCAATTAAAATTTGCCCAGGACATGCACAAAATAGTCCTTGTCTGGCCACAATCACGAGAAATTCGTTAAACTCGTTCGTAAAATAAACAAATGTCAAATGACATTGAGTCCTTTATCCCTCCTTGCCTTGCAGTTATATCCTTTTAGTAACTTTTCTAGTCTAATTGTAGTTCGCAACACTGTTTTTTTGGTTTTCGTTTTTTTTTTTCAAAGCATGCCACACACTGTAACACCTATGGAATGTTGTCCAACACTGGTTTACTTTAGTTTTCTCTTCCGTTTCCATAAGCATTTCCGTTTCCGTTCGGTTACCACCTTTTCTACTCATTTGATTTCGTTTCCGTTCCCGTTTCCGTTTCCGTTTCCGTTTTAAAACTTACAAAAAAGAAAGAAAAACGAAGAAGAATATCACATCGAAAAGAAGCAGAATCATTGATGATGATGAAGCGCCCCAAAAAGATATTGGTTCTACGTGGTGTTACTTTTGCATACCAACAACAACAAAAAAAGAAAAGAAAAATAAGTGTTCCCACTTTCTTCCTACTTTCTTTCCCCTCAAAAAAGAAAATCTTGCCAACAAATCTATGGCTCTACTTCCTTTAATTGTCTCTCTCTCTCTCTATATATAACCATCTATCCGACCTCCCTCTGTATATATATATAATGTAATATTTTATATAATATATACCAAAATATATATATTGATTAATATGATATGCAAAACGGAAACCATTACGAAATTTGACAGTTCTAATCCGAATTGAAAAGCGCTTGTAATTGATGTTGTGCTGCTCACTTTCTGACTTATGATTTCTTTCGTTTCCACGTTTTGAGTTAGAATCGGATATCGTGATTGATTTATCATCGAATCTTCAAAGAGTAGTTCTTATCTAATCGATTGTTCTTCTACCCATTTCTTTCTACAATGCTACGAAATGTGAAAAAAAAATAATATTAGATCCGATATGATGACGAGGACGAGGATGAAGGTCCACAACCGGATCCTACACTTGAACAGGGTGTGCCAATACCTGTTCGATTGCAGGGCAGCTTCCCGCCGGAATTGGCCTCCACTCCTCTCGAGGATATCGATCCCTACTACAGCAATGTACTGGTAAGTTATCGGTCTTATTACATCGATATATTTACGATAAGTATCTGTAGAATGAGTTTTGGTTTTCGGACTTTTACATTTGTTATCATATAAATCGATATAAATCGATTGTTATAATTGCGATACATTTATCGAAACTAATCTTCTTGCAGACATTCGTAGTTGTAAGCAAAGGAAAAGATATTTTTCGCTTTTCTGCATCAAAAGCAATGTGGCTGCTCGATCCATTCAATCCGATACGTCGTGTGGCCATTTACATTCTAGTGCATCCTTTATTTTCCCTATTCATCATCACCACAATTCTCGTCAACTGCATCCTGATGATAATGCCGACAACGCCCACGGTTGAGTCCACTGAGTAAGTACCTCGCTGCCTCGGCTAGCCTCACTCATCGATACGCCTATCGGATGTATCGGTTTTATCGGTTAAGTCCGATTAAACACACGTAATTCCTGAACCAAACTAAACACACACTTGATTTTCGTTTGATTTTCGATTTACCTCTCTCCTAGTGAAATTTTCATTTGACTTTTAATTTGATTCTTGCTTTGATTTCTGGAACTTTTTTATATACCTAATATACAATATATATATATTTCTATTATACTCTGTACTAGACATATAAGTATATAAACCTTTATATACTATATATGCTATATATAACCGACTATATTTAAATGAAATTATTATTATGCAATACTATATATATGTAACTTTTTCGATATTTATGCAGATGTGTATTTAGGTCGAACTTGAATTTCTTTCCTCTATGATTTTTTGGTAAAAGCCAAACACCAAAAGAAAACCGATTTAAAAAAAAAAAAAAACAGCAACAAACCAAAGTGCAATCGATGAAATGTAAACACACCTGTATATAAAGAAATATCCTTAAATTAATATCTATTTAGTCTACTAACTCTCTAAATGATTTTAAAGAATATGCAAACGTAACTGCAAAGGTAACAATTTCGAGTCCTAGGTAGCCGAAAAAAAAAGTTAAACTTAAAAATCGGATAACTCGTAGTGGTACAAAGAGTACTAGGACCTGTTCGTCCTTTCGAGTCGAATGCATTTCGCTCTTGTATGATATCCACCACTCTCGCATCATACTACATTCTCTTTATAAACTATATATGAAAAAAAAACTATATATACTCTATATAAAACTTGTATCTTTATTGCGTTTCGATCGTTCGATCATAGAGTCTTGACAATCAAAAAAAAAAAAAAAAACAACAATCCATTGAAATTAATACTCATTTCAACTGTAAATTTGAATCGCTAGTCCATCTGCTACGGCGATCCTGATCCTGAATATAAATACATATATATAGAAGTCCAACTGGAACTGGTTGGTTTTGGTTTGTTCACGTTTCCAATTGAAAATTCAATCGATATATCATTTTTAAAAGGACTTTAAAGTAACTTTGATCCGTATGTAGTTTAAAAACTAGTCAATACCTTTAATACCTTTAATATCAATATATATAGCTAGTATATATAGATTATAATCATAGTTGAAATTATATCATGTAAATTGTTAAAGTAAGTCTTAGGTAAAAGTTAACATTCAATTTTGTATTAAATCTTCCCCGAAAATTCCTAGTATTTACATAGTAAACTTTGATCATTGTATTTATGTAAATCATTTCAAAATACACTACACATATATATTACATAAGTTCGTAGAGACCCTGTAATTATTATAAATTAGTTAAGATCCCATTTGTAATCGAAAATAGTTGAAATTAGTGATAAAAGAAGGGTTGGTTTTTGAGGAAAACAATCTCATAGAGTAGAAATTGTGTGATTAAATAGAAAAGAAGAAAAAATAGTTTTAGAACAATTGATAGATTCTGCGACTTCATATACATAAATAGAAATTATAGTACTGTATAATCCAGAAGGACATCTGTCTCTCGCTCTCGTTTTTTTTTGTTTAGTAATCCTAGAACTACTATATTTCTGGCTAGACTGTCGATAACGATTAGTGATCATATCTAGAGTACATATTTCGTATACGTAGTGCTGTACATAGGTAACGCTAGACTCTAGCGACAAAACCAAAAAGCGAGCAAAAAAGCTTCAAAAAGAGCGCCAAGAAGAGCGCCCCGCAAGCAAAATGTAAAGTGAAAAGAGTTACGTCATTTTTCTAGCTGATATCAAAGTTATTGTCGCAGATTTGGTATCAGAATCTAGCACCCTAAGGCAGTCCCAAGAGCGAGAGAAAGAAAAGAAGGAGACAGGCGAGCAGCGAGCAGCGAGCAGCGAGTAACGAGTAGCGAGTAGTGAGAAGCGACAGAGAAGTGCAACCGGAAGTGCCACTTGAACTTGGCCAAGAGTAGGGAGCCTGGATAAAGAAAATAATATATAAAAACAAATACATATATACCAGCAGGTGTCGCAGGACTTGAGACACGCACACGCACACGCACACTCACACAAGTTCACACTTCTACACACAAATACACGTGCGCTGGGAGAAAGTGAATGAATGGCCAAAGAAAGGAGGAGAGAAGGTGAATGCAAAAAGTGGGTCGCTCACTGAGCGAAAACTTGAATGAATCATTGCCCAAAATATAAATAAAAATTCACAGGAAGTTCTAGGATTTTAGTTTAGGATTTTAGGAAGAAAAAAAGAAACTGTATCCTTATTTGCATTATTTTTTAGATTTTCAAAATATAAAAGCCAGAAAAGCCATAAAGTTCAGTTCATAACTTGCGTTTATTAATTTAAACCTTAATAGAAATGAAATATTACTGATTTCCTGAAATATTGATTCATAATAAATAAGATTAATAAATATATAACAAAATCCAGCTAAGAAAACCCGATTTAAAGACGCACAAACTTAGGGAAGAAAGCTTAAGAGAATGCCTTTTGTGGAATGTCCTTTCCAGGATCTCCGTGAAAAGGGGTCACACTTGTGCGAGCCCCTGAGAAAGATATAATACCTGCAATTAAAACACAACTCAAGTGCCCTTCACGGGCATTGGGGCCTAGGTCAGACGCATGCTCATCCTTCCATTACCGTTTCTGTGTGGGTGGGAGGCCACAGAAGCCGCCCAGTAACCCAGCAATCCAGCAATCCAGCAACTTGGCCACCCACTAAGCCGCCTTCGTCCTGGCAGGCGACTTTGAACTAGTTGGCCGAAAGGAGACGGGACAGGCGAGAGTGTCACTGGAGCGCTGTCTGCCTGAAATCTGTCAAATGGCTAACCAGAACCAGTACCAGTACCAGTACCAGTACCAGAACGAGAACGAGAACGAGAAGGCGTTAAATGGGTGGCACTGGCTGGGCCGAAGGTCGGCCTATTGATCTGACACCCACAAAGTCCAAAGTCCAAAGACCAAAACCAAAGCCAAAGCCAAATGCAGAGCAGAAGGAAAGGCAAATGCTGTGGGCTTTGAGCATTAACCATTATTGACATTGACAATTGTCTATCTGCATCTGCAGTTCGGTAATTAGGACGTTCGAGCACTCGGCAAGTGTCCTTTTGATGTCCTGCGTCTTAAGTTTCTGGATATCTGTGAGATGTTTTCTTATGCAACCTGAATTTCTCCTTTCTCTTGGGGCGGGACTTTAAAGCACAAAAACACACGAAACATGATTTAAATACTTATAATTTTAGAAATATATTTAACAAAAATCCAGGTGTAGGCTTAAAGAAAAAACTGTAACTTAAGTTAGTTTTAAAAATATATTAAAAGACATCGAATCAACGCTGGATGAGCAGGAAGAGCCACACAAATCAAGGATCCAGGATATAGGATGTATTTCTCTAATTTTAAGTGCAAATCTTTTCATATATTTTCTTGGACAATTTTCACAATTGGTTTTAGTTTTGTGTTCTGGTCTTGTTTTTTTTTTCTTGTGTGTGATAATTATTTAACCATCAGGCGTTGCAAATGAAATTCAACATAAAAAAATACTTTGAAATGCATTAAAATGTAAACGATAAGTTAAGAAGACCAACAACAAATCGCATTTCGAAATTCAATTCGTTTTTAGGGTGATATTCACCGGAATCTACACATTTGAATCAGCTGTTAAAGTGATGGCACGAGGTTTCATTTTATGCCCGTTTACGTATCTTAGAGATGCATGGAATTGGCTGGACTTCGTAGTAATAGCTTTAGCGTGAGTTACATATATACCTATATAAACCTATACATATATATATATATATATATATATAAATAAAAAAACATCAACTATATTTTACAATTGATTAATCACTCAACTAATCACTCATTAAGGTGATTATACGTTTTGCAAAACTCCAAAAGTATGAAATACTTTCATGTCTTAACGACGTATAATCATCTTGTTTTCCCTTTTTTATTGCCCTTTGACCTACAATTTGCTTTCAGTATCAGTATCAGTATCAGTAATTAATTCAGACCATGTAATAACGTAGAACCATTGAAAAAATATCTATCGTCTAGCCACACAATTTTCCATAAATCCCCATGTTTTTCTTTTATTTTCGCTTTCAAGTTTTCAGTCAGTTGACTTCTGATTACAAATTAGCCGTATTTGCATACAATATTTATTATTATTATCAATTTATGCAAAATAATCAAACACACTTCATTAACATAATCATGAGTCTGGGTGTGTGTGTGTGTGTGGGAGTGGACGTGTGTGGGCGTGGGTGGGCGTGGGTGGGCGTGGTAGAATGGCAATTAACATCGAATCTGGTCAATCAATGCGAGAAGAAGAAAGACCGCCAGGGTGGCGGTGGGACAAAAAATACTGAAAAACACGAGGCTAAACGAACTGAAAATAGTTAGTTAACCAAAACGATTTACTGACAGGACATTTGCACAATCGACACTCCTGTGCTGCTCAATTAAATGCAATCAAAGCGTCAGATGTGTGTCCTATCAACATCATCGATTAATTGAGCACAAGAGGTAACAAAAAAAAAACAAGATAAAGAGGTAAAAAATTAAGGTTTTCAGTGGTCTAGGGGTTCCAGGGGTTTAGGTGTCAGCTGGTCAAGGAGTCCTGGGGTCTACGGGTCCAGTGGTCCAGGAGTCTAGGGGTCTAGGAGTCTAGGGATCTAGCTGTCTAGTGGTCTAGGGGTTTCAGTGGTCTAGTGGTTCCAGGGGTTCAGAGGTCCAAAGCTCCGGAGGTTCCAACTAGCCCAGAGCATCCACCTACGAAATACTCCTGAATAGCTGACAAATTGGCCAAAATATATAATTCAATTTGTGGTGAAGAATATGTATTGGAAATTGGCAAAATATTTATTCAATTGAGGGAGACTTTTGATGATTTGATTCACTTCCAAATCTAATCAAAAAGGAAATACATTCATGACCAAAATAAATACCAGACCAGAAAACTCAGAGAAATAAATCAATATGCATCGAAACCTACATTCTGGATGGAAAGTTGGCCCTTTTGGATTTTTCACAAGCAATTAAAACAAGCAAATGACAAAAAAGTTGTCATTCCTCAAAGTTGTAGTTTGTAAAAAAAAAAAATTAAAAGTTCTATAAAGGCTTTTAAAACTAATAGAGGTCAAAAGTGAGCAAAAAAAAAAACAACAATTACATGAATTAAACTTAGCAGTTGGAAAATAATGTAAAAAAAATAAATAAATAAAAGAAAAGAAAAAAAGGAATAACAAAAACAACAATTATCCGTTACACGCGAGGGTAACGGTAAAAAGGAGTCCCGTTAGTCGAGCGTTTTTATTGATTTATTTTTTTTTTCGCCGTTTCTAATGACGCGCCCAACCACACTCATACAGCTAGGACATGCTAGGATTTTCTACGATTATTTAACACACACACAGACACACTCAAACACACATACACTCAAACACACACACACACTCGTACATATACATGTATTTGGAACACACACATAAAAAAGCCATAAACAAATTTTTTGGTCGCTCAAGTTAATTTTTGTTCCATTTCTCATCTTTTCTGTTTTCCGTTATTTTCTTTCCAATTTTTTTTTTGGTTTTATTTACTTTCTTTTTTGGTTTGCTTTCTCTTTTTTGGGGGGAGGCGGTGGGAAATTGGCGCTTTCCCTTCATGTTGTTTTTGTCGTTTCGTGACAATTCCATTTCATTGCTTTCTGCTTCATTTTAAGCATTTATTGGAGCTGTCTATTTGCCTTTTTTTCCCTTTTTTCTGTTTCTGTTTCTGTTGTTGGACGCCAGCGGCCAGGGAGCGGAGGAATCATATGACAAGGGGGCGGGGCAGGGCAGGGGGTGCTGACTGTGTCGTGCGGCACATTTGGCTGGTGGCGCCGCCAGGACGCGCAGCCTTGGCTCGTCAATGCCAGGCACGACATTTTAAAGCTCCGGCTTTAAGCGTTCGTGTGCCTTTATTTCAGCCATTTTTTGCCAGCAAGAGAGCAGCCACTTGGAATGCAGGCCAAATGCACACTTTTCGCCAATCCAATCAGAGGAAAATTAACAAATAATGCCCACAAAATACATGAAATCCCATTCAAAAATACGTATACGCAGTGTGGGCTTTCAAAAGAACACAAAATTGTGTTAAAATCTACAAAGCAGAAGCAAAAGTTCTTTTTATTTTATATAATATTCAAGACAAAGCCTTGGTTAGAACAGAAAATAGTTAAAAAACCAAACCTTACGAAAATATTAAGTATACGTCATGTGGGTTTTAGCACAAAAGTATTCCAATATTATAGACTTTTATCCCTTTTCAATATTCAAATTCTATTCTGTATTTCTCTATTCAAAAGACACTACAAAAATATTAAGTATACGTCATGTGGGTTTTACCACAAAACGAAATCTCAATTAATCAACTTTCAATCTCCATTTCAATGATAAATTCTATACTCTATTTCTCTAATCATTTGTGTTGATTGATCCACAGTCAGAACAAAAAACAAACAAAAATATTGCATATACGTTATGTAGAATTTCCAAAAACCACAAAACATTTTCTGCAACTGCAACTAAATTCTAAAAGTGTTATATAACCACTGAAATACCAATATGCCACACAATTCCTTTCAAAATGAATTCGAAATATGACAATGAAATTACGTATACGTAATGTGGGATTCCCAAAAAAAGAGGACATTCCAAGCAGCTTCAATTAAATAAGACTCTAACAAAATTTTGAATTGAAGCATTGAAGCATTAAAGCCGACAAAAAATGTAAATGCATTTCCAACAAATAAAATATTACGTATACGTAATGTGGTTTTCTGAAGAAAAATTCCAAAGCAGCTTACAATCGTACACGTAGGTAATCAAATAAAATAAAATAGCATAACAATCAATTAAATCTGCTTGGAATTGAAATCAATCAAGGACCTCAGTGCGTATACGTAACGTATGTCCCGTCTTTCAAAAATACGGAATATTCTTGTAATCTTAAGGACAATGCCTCGCTTTTTAAGCTACTTTTTCCTCAAAGCTGTCAAAATCAAGACGTTAAGTCTTCCCAAAGGAAGCATTGAAGGTGCCACATTGCGTATACGTAATAATTTTTCCTCTGGCTTAGCAAAAGTGGCTTAAAAATTGCGCATACGTAAAGGGATAATGGTTTGCCAAGAGATTGAACTTTAACAAATATATTTCTAATGAAAGGGAATATGAATACAATAATTGTGGGGCTTGCATGGCTTTTCAGGAAATTAGCAAAGAAATTAGTTGCTTTATAAAGTAGTCAAGCCACTTGGGTTAATTTTCTCATTTCAATTCAGCGACAGAAATTCTGGCGGCAGAAACGCAACATCAAAGCCATTGGACAAGCCTTATTATATATTTTATTTTTTTTTTTTATATTTTTTTAATAGTGCTTTTGCTTTGAAGCCAACGGATAATCCTGAGCAAGCCAGGAGTCGGGCAATTATACGACAGAAATGCACGCAATGCCAGACAAATCGATAAATATTCATGAAATATAAATGGAATCGCTGTCGCCAGTGGCACTTTCGGTTGGGTTCCACGGAGGTGGTGCAGAGATGAAGGAATGGGTGCACCACCCGAGCATTCCCAAAGGATGACGTACAACGGGTCAGAGTCGACGACGACCGCGGCCCGACCAAAAATCCAGCGAACTTTTTTTTGGGGGAATGGGGACTAAGCAGGCTCTATTAATATGTTTTTTTTATGACCAAAAGGGGGAGAATTGATCGGTGGGACAGGTGGCTAAGTGGACTGGGTCCGGGGCCAGGTGAAGCTAATTTACAAAATGTGTAATAAACTTTGGGGTCGCAGTTTTATTTATTTTAGTACCCATGTTTATGCATATGTCAGAGTTCGCTTTTCCTTTTTTTTATATTTGTTTTTTTTATCGCATTTGGTACACTCGTTTGATTTGCCTTAATTGCTTTGTAAAAAAAAAGAACAAAAAGCAGATACGATGTATCGTATGTCTATGAACCAACCCACATTTGTAATTATATCGATATCTTGATCGAAACGAATCGATTTCAAACTCTATAAATAATCGTAACATGCATGCTTATATAGCTTTATATTTACTAATATCCGATGACCTTTTGTGTGTATATCCGTAATCCTCTGACCACTGCCGACCGACACTTCATCGAATGAATCAACATCAATATCTCTACTCTACTATGAATCAATCAATCGATCAATGCTTATCGATCGACGATCACAGTTATGTGACCATGGGTATAGATTTAGGTAACCTTGCAGCCTTGCGAACGTTTAGGGTGCTGCGAGCTCTTAAAACCGTAGCCATTGTGCCAGGTATGACATTATTAATTATCATATGCAATATTATTTGATACTTTATAAAGTATATGATATGATTGGAGTAAAAACAAAACATTTTGTGTACCCAAAATAGGCTTGAAGACCATTGTCGGTGCGGTCATCGAATCGGTGAAAAATCTGCGCGACGTGATCATCCTCACCATGTTCTCGCTTTCGGTATTTGCGCTAATGGGTCTCCAGATCTACATGGGCGTACTCACCCAGAAGTGCATTAAGAAGTTCCCGCTGGACGGTTCCTGGGGCAATCTCACCGATGAAAATTGGGATTATCATAATCGCAATAGCACCAACTGGTATTCCGAGGACGAGGGCATATCCTTTCCGCTATGCGGCAATATCTCTGGAGCAGGGTAAGATATACATCTTATAGATTCTATTACTTAATTGATATTTCGATATACTTTGGTAGAAAGAATCAATAAGTAATAAACCTCTATAGTAGTATAAAAAAAAAGATAATTTTTACTGTTTTTGTAATAGTTTAGGCAGCTATCGATAACAATCGTTAGAGCAAAATGTAAAAGAAATTTGATTTTAAAAATCTTTCCACCATTTTTGTCGTTTTTCGTATCTGCGTAAACGAATTCCAGGCAATGCGACGACGATTATGTGTGCCTGCAGGGGTTTGGACCAAATCCAAACTATGGCTATACCAGCTTCGACTCCTTCGGCTGGGCTTTCCTCTCCGCATTCAGGTTGATGACTCAGGACTTCTGGGAGGATCTCTACCAACTGGTGTTGCGCGCCGCAGGACCGTGGCACATGCTGTTCTTTATAGTCATCATCTTCCTAGGTTCATTCTATCTTGTGAATTTGATTTTGGCCATTGTTGCCATGTCGTATGACGAATTGCAAAAGAAGGCCGAAGAAGAAGAGGCTGCCGAAGAGGAGGCGATACGTGTAAGTAGACACCCAGACCAGAATTGCCCCAGACAACTGCCCGGGTGGACGTTGCAAGTTGCTGCAACTGCAAATGCCACGTGCCACGTGCCACAGGCAGGGGACAAAACCAGAACCAGACAACCAACCAGAACTACAGAATTACCAACAAAAACAAACAGAAACAGAAACTCACATATCGATATTAATCGATAACTTACAGATACACGAAAAAACTGAAAACCAAAACGACAAACAGTAAACCCGAAAAACATGGTAGATAATTTCAATTTCGATTGCTGCGGGATCTTTGATCGAATATTGAGAATATCTACCCGTACAAAAACGACAGCAGACTTGCTTTTTTCTTTTGTATTAAACATATAGTATAGTAATATACTCGTACTTGTATATTTGAATCGTCTTATTCGTACTCGTACTCGTACTCGTATGTATTATCGTATATTGAATGCCCCAATATCTCGTATGCTTAGCTGTCTATCAAACTGTCTATCAAATCAAATTTAATCAACTTTCGCAACATATATCTATTGTATGTCTAATCAATCATTTTGTATAAAATGTCGTGCTCTGTTCCGTCCGTTCCGATAATCTCTGGCAAAAAAGAGACATTTAAACTCAATCACTTACCATTTAGCTTTTAAAGTTCTTCGAACTTCTTGCCTTCTCTATCTCTCTCTCTCTCTCTCTCTCTATCTCTATATATATTCATAAATACAAGTATATATGTATCTATAGATAGATATCTATAATATATATCTGTACCTATAACATATCCTATCTTGTATGTAAACTCTTTCGAGAAACTCTCGTACTTAACTATATATATCGTACTTATGATTTTAGTGCACCATAGTTTTGATCCCGTCACTTGTCACAAACGATTAACGAAAAAAAAAGAACAAAAGAAAAAATCAAATTACTCACTACCTCTATACTTGCTATATATATATTAAATGTATTTGATAAGTATTCCCCATCAACCTCAGACTCCTATCCTAACCGAAAACCCCTCCTGCAAGCCCAGCACAGCACTTTTACTTTTGATTTGATTTGATCTGTAAAACTATCTATGACTATAAACGATCAAAGTAGTGTAGTTTTGCTTTCTGTTTGTGTCAAATCCTGTCAAGACCCTCGAAACCCCGGTACTAGAGCCAAGGACTATGGATGAGTTTGATAATATTCATTATATTTCGAAATATTCTGAAATATATAAAAGAAGGTATTTATAAATAAAGAAAAAGCCCAATTCAAGTGAAGTCTTGAATAGGTTCATTCGATAAGTATTTCTTCGATATTTATCATTTTATCGATACTTGTCGTTTTATCGTCGTTTATCCAAACTATTATTTTATTGGAAACATTAAGAGCTTAATCAAATATTCAAAGAACCACATTGAGATTTCATTGTCATAAGAAAATGTAAATAAAATCGATTTTTCTTTAAATATTTATCGTTTTTATCGGTGATTTATCGTTGAAATTTGTAACACATATTAAAGCAACTTTAATTTTATAGGAACCCCAAAAAATAATCTTTTAGAAAAACGTTTTTTCAAGTTTGTTAGACAATAAAAAATCTTTAAATGATTGTAAAAATACCTAAAGTTATCGATTCTTTCATAGTAGGAATATTACCATTACTTTGAATGAGGATATTCTATTAATGGGATCTATTAAAAAACTTTCTTGAAGAACGCTCCATAGTTTTGGCTCACGTCCGGAAATCCCATCCTAACCCCCAGTCCCGTCAACCCGGTGACCTCCTCTCCGGAGGCCAAAAGATCAATATCCAATATCCAGTCAGGTAGATCATATTTTGATGCATTCGCTTGATCGTTGTAGGAAGCGGAGGAGGCGGCTGCTGCCAAGGCGGCGAAGCTGGAGGAGAGGGCCAACGCGCAGGCACAGGCAGCGGCGGAAGCGGCCGCGGCCGAGGAGGCTGCCCTGCATCCGGAGATGGCCAAGAGCCCAACCTACTCCTGCATCAGCTACGAGCTGTTCGTCGGCGGCGAGAAGGGCAACGACGACAACAACAAGGAGAAGATGTCCATACGGAGCGTCGAGGTCGAGTCGGAGTCGGTGAGCGTTATACAAAGACAACCAGCACCTACCACAGCACACCAAGCTACCAAAGTTCGTAAAGTGAGCACGGTAAGTATTCCGAGCGCAGGCGAAGCATTTTTCTTTACCTTTCCTTTCCATTCCAGTCTTGATTAGTTTTGTTCCATTTAACTTAATTTTCTTGTCATTTGATTCGTTTAGCATTTTGGTTTTTATTTCAATTCGGTTTCCGTTTTCGTTTCCGTTTTCAAGTTCTTTATCTTTGATTTCCGTTTCCGTTTCCGTTTCGGTTCGGCTTTTGCGTTTTTTGGGCTCTACTGTACCCATGAGTATAGATCTCTAGTTGTATTAACTGTACTCACTGGGATTGTTGAATTTTCTAACAAAAATATCAATTAATATTAATAAAAAATTCGAAATGAACGAAAAATCCACCCAAATATCGATATATAAGAGGAAATAATTGAAATAAGATTCAACAATCACGGACACTCGATTGTTTTGTATGCGTTTGCCTTTCATTTATTTTTTGGCCTCGGTTAGGTTGCTTTTCCGTTGCGTTTGCCATAATCGAGGCTATCGTCCTCCGATCACATGCCTATCGATAAACTGCCTATCGATTGCTGACTTATAGGCCTACCCCGCCTACTCTTCTCGAGTTTTAGCTTGTGTTGCAGCTCAGCCATTCAAAATTCCCCTTTCCGCCGATTTCGATATTGCCGCCACAGCTACAGTTTAGAGCTACAGTTACCGCTACCGTTAACCGTTAACCGTTAACCGTTAACCGTTACCGTTACATTGCCATTGCATTTCTATCGAATCTGAGTTCCGATTATCGCATATCATTTTGTACTCTCTTTCTTTTGTATTTTGTTATCGCTTTATACTTTTTAGATCTTTCTCCCTTTTCGTTTGGTCTTCCTTTTGAGTTTGATTGGATCGTACATTTCGTGCCTTATATTGCTATTAATACTTACCCGTATGATCATGCAACTAGATATTGAATCCTTTCATACCTGTATATGGACATAGTATTAGTGCGTGTCAATATGTATGTATGTATTCAAGTTTTATCTATCTATCTCTGTCTCTTTCTGTAACTTCTATCTCTTAAAGATATTTTCATTTTTAGTTTAGTTTTTAGCTCTTCCTTCTACGTTTCTTCATTTTATTATTTGTTAATATCTGGTATTCAAAAGTATTCTTCTATTCGATCTGTGTCTGTCTGCTTTATCAGATATATATAGTAACTTTATATTGTTCGATTATAATCGATTAAAAACCTTAAAAGTCCTTTTCAAAATATTCACAATGTGTACCAGGTATTTATAGTCGGGATCCTCGACTGATTTTCATTTTTGGTTTGATATGTGCATGCGTGTGCTTGTGTGTGTGAGTGATATCGATAAATCGATATGGAAATAGAAATCTCAGTTAGTTTATAGTTCTGCCTTAGGAGCTTTTAATAATAATTTATCCATTTGCCTAGCTTCAGACTTTTACAATTTTTATTTTACGTTTTCGTTAAATTCTCTTATTGTTTTGTAGTTTTCTTTCCGTTTCCGTTACGATTTAGATATCGATTACGATTTCGATTTTGGTTGGGTCATTGCTCGGAATGCTTTAGGTAACATCGAAAAATTCTTGTTAAATACAACAAATATATTATCGTTTTATCGACAATTGAATTTCCTATTGCATTCTGCCTCGCATTCAGTCATTGAAACGCTAAAATTCATAGAAGAACACCCGGTGTGGGTGTTCGGCTTAAGATTTGTCAGCTTAATGGCTTTGAACCCACAAAAACTTACAAAAATCTCACTTTGATTTTCCTTTTTCGATATAATTTGATACTATAAGGCGTTATTGTTTTAGATTTCGTATTCCAATTCGAACTCAGCTTAGGCTTGGGCTTTGAGCAACGGCATTTCTTATTTTTTTCGTTTCCCATTTGAGTTTAAGTTTAATTTTTCGACTATTAGACTATTTTTTTTCGATATTGTGCGATAGAGTTTGAGATTTTGATGAATTTTGTGGTTGCATTAACCATTGCATGCCTTGATCGAACGTTACATTTACCGTTATAGCATTTGTATGTGTATAACAGTTATATAACAGTTGACACACACCACAAACCAGTTGCAAATAAAAAAATATTTGAATTGAGTGCATCGATTGGCAATAGCTCGTGCCAATTGCACAACGATATATGGAAATTAATTTCAATCGAAACGTATCGAGTCGAACCGATCACCAGGTCTATCGGGCGAGCGATAACCAATAATGCGATAATTAGATCAGCTGAGCTCTTACTTTCTCTCTCTCTCTCTCCAAATACTATATATATATATTTTTTTAATCTCACACGAAAGCACGACATTTTGGCATTTGACAAGCGGTCGCTTCAGCGCACAGTTACATAAAACACGAAATAAAAGCGAAAAGTGCGATAAGAGCACTATCGATAACCGATAACAGGCATACTCTTTCAAAATAGAAACTTTTCGGTATCGCTATCGGGGTATTTTTGCATTAAACAAAACAAAACACAGCCTAGCTACTTATGAACTGCCTTGATAAATAGACAAAACGAGCATACCTATATATCCACACACGTATATTTATCGATATACAATATATATTTATCTAATGATTGATTACTCGCTATCGCTGTCTCGCTCTTGCTGTCTCGCTCTCGCTCTCGCTCGCTCGCTAGCTCGTTCTAACCGATCAAATTTGCTCAGGACAGGCTCAGATAGTTTTCGATGAGAGCAGAAACTATTTGGGATCCACTGTCCCCCACTTGCCTCAGGTAGGTTGCTCTCTCTCTCTCTCTCGCTCTCGCTCTCTCTACCTCTCTCTTTCCCACACACACTCTTTTTCTATCTCTAACCCTTTCTCTCTCTGTCTCTGAACTTACACAGACAAGAAAACAGATAAACGAACAAGAAATATATCGATTAAGGTCCCATTTAACAGAGGCAAGAACTGTAATACAAAGTAGATACAAACCTATTTATACCCCTTAGATATAACCCAACGTTCGATCCGCTAATAGCGCCCCTTGCCACGCAAAAAAAAAAAATAATTACAGAGACTTAAAGCGCCGTAGACTTGTGATTTGAAATTAGAAATGCATCCGTACGAAAGTTTTTGCAGAGATTTGCAGTTGATTGTAGAGTTTTATCGATAAATCTTAAGTTTCGTTTCGATTATATCGATTATTTGATTTGATCTTTTCCGTTTCCGTTTCCGTTTACCGTTACCCGAATGGCAGCCAAAAGGGGTTCCAAAAACAACTTTTTCCGTTTTGTTTTTCCCAATTTTATTCCATTGGAGTTACTCCTTCGTTGATTGATTCCAGAATCGTATAATTATAAGTCTGTATGGAAAGTTTATGTTTTTTAAGAAGCCCTAAAAACCACCCCACCCTGACCCCTTTTTAAAAAATATATTGAGCTAAATTATGGTAATTGTAAACAAACGCTACGCTGAAGTAGAAATCGAATCACACAATAAAAATTTAATTGCTAAATAAAATCATTTTATTAATTAAAAAACACACACACACATAGTAAGACACAAACATACACGTGTGTTCTCACACTCATACAAGTAAACGCTGAAATTAATCGATTTCCTTTTTTTAAATTGTAGACAGAAAAAACAAAAAAAAAACAAAAAAAAGAATTTGTACAAAAAAAAATATTTATACATTTATCTTTAGATAATAAATATAAACTGCAATCGAGGAATATATATATTTTATTTGATTCATTTTTCTTTTTCTTCTCTATTTATACTTTGTTTGTACGACAAATGAAAAATGAAAAAATGATAAAAAAAAAAACGAAAATGAAAATGAAAAAAAAAACAAAACTTAGACATCCTTATCCTTACCTGGTTCACCGTTTAACATACGCAGGGGATCACGTAGTTCTCACAAGGTAAGCGCCCAACACACACACGAGAACACCCACACACCCACTCACACAGGATACACCTACACTCACACCCACACACCCTCATCATAGATCATGGCTCATCCGAGAATCATAGATCCTAGTCTTAGAATTAGAAAACCGTACTCGTAACTTGTAGGCAAAGGGTTTAGAGTATTTTTAAGGACTCCATTGACACACCAAAGAAATCGTAGCACCTCTAGAGATCAGAGAGATATATACAATATATATACAATATATATAAATACATTATCTGTCATAGAATCATTATCCCATGTTCACGTTAATCGTCTAATTAACTGTCTACAAGTTTCATGTTTATGTTTCTCCTACCTTGACTTTGATAATACATAGTTTCCTCGTTTTTAGCCTTGTTTTTTGTTGTGTATCGCTGTAACTCCATATATAACCTATCGTGCATATCCATCTATCATTATATAATATGAATATATTTAGTCGTCTAACTAACTGTACTGCTCTGAACTGCAAGTGTGTGTCTGTCTCAGTGTGCCTGAATCGGAATCAGAGTCATAAACAATACTTCCCTGATCTCTGTAATCTGACGGGGCTTTACTATTAATGGGGGGACACAAGTCTCGAATTCACAATCTCACTTTCACTATCGCTTTCACTGTCTCTCACTGTCTCACTCTCACTTTCACTCTCCCTTTCACATTCACTTTCACTTTTTCTTACCTTTTATTATTATTTATCTTTGTGATTTGTCCTGCGTTAATTTTGCTTTTGTTTTGTCTCAACCTTAGGTATATATCATGTCTGAATCCCAACAAAAGTTTCTTGTATGAGGAAACCCTTAAACTCCGCTTCATTTTTACCTCCAATGTTGAGTTTATCGTATAATCTTACTCTCATCTGGTTGATAAACCCAGACTAGATAGCGCCATAACTCATTAATCTATCTCTTGGCTAAAAACCACTCTATGTACTTCTTATTCTACTGCTATATATAATTCTTTATAAATATATCTATCTATAAAAGCCTAATTGTGTGTATCAGTTAGCCCGGAGTGTGTGTGTGTGTGTGCCCAAGGAGGATATTAAAATGCCAGACGTATACTAATCCAAAATTTTGTAATACCCCCGCAAACACAGTACACGATACGGAACGGACGTGGCCGCTTTGGGATTCCCGGTAGCGATCGCAAACCGTTGGTACTGTCAACATATCAGGACGCCCAGCAGCACCTGCCCTATGCCGACGACTCCAATGCCGTCACCCCGATGTCCGAGGAGAACGGGGCCATCATAGTGCCCGTCTACTACGGCAATCTAGGTGAGATATAACCTTACACTCTCCTCTATTCCAAGGTCTAATCGAAACTTTGTGGCAGGCTCACGACACTCGTCGTACACCTCGCATCAGTCCCGTATTTCGTATACCTCACATGGCGATCTACTCGGCGGCATGGCCGTCATGGGCGTCAGCACAATGACCAAGGAGAGCAAGCTGCGAAACCGCAATACACGCAATCAATCAGTGGGAGCCACGAACGGCGGCACCACCTGCCTGGACACCAATCACAAGGTCGAGCATCGCGACTACGTAAGTCCCCATACAGTTCGTAATCCCTGAAATCGATAATTTATCGATTATATCGATACTTTTGCAGGAAATTGGTCTGGAGTGCACGGACGAAGCTGGCAAGATTAAACATCATGACAATCCTTTTATCGAGCCCGTCCAGACACAAACGGTGGTCGACATGAAAGGTATTTCGATATTTAATTTCGATATTCCGGTATTCTGATATCTAAAAATCTATCTAAAATCGATATTTTCGATTCCATTTTTAGACGTGATGGTCCTGAACGACATCATTGAACAGGCCGCTGGTCGGCACAGTCGAGCTAGCGATCGCGGTGGTAAGTGAATCGATCTATTTGCTTTCCGATAACTGTAACTGTTTGACTATCGATTAACCGTCATTTCGTTCATTTTGTACATTTCTGCATCCAAAATCGATCGTCGTCTTTATTATTTGGTGTTTATATCCTAACATGATGTGCATTGTTCGAATTTCAAATTTAATTTCCGTTTCCTGTTCCGTTCCCATTCCAACCAAATCATGTAAATAATATTATACAAATTTAATTCAAATTTTTACCAGAGAATATGGGGGCGTACAAAAACCCTTTCTCTGTGTCTCTCTCAATTTTGATTGACATCAAATTTTTTGGCTTACAAAGAAATAAATAATCAGCATTTAGTATAAGATCATTTACCTGCCAGAATGAACGGGGTGACATCGGAATCTGATTCCGAATTGTTCCGAAAGTTCAATTTCCCCCGACCCCCGACCCTCTTATTTTGTATGCATTTCATTTTGCATTTTGATTGCGGTCTTGATTTTGATTATCGATTATCGGTTCGCATGCATATTTTGGTCTGTACCCCCGGCGACCTATCCATCCATATACCCCTTTAATGTCCTGCAATTGATTGATTTACGGCTGAGTGGAATGGCAAGAAAATGTCCTGCTCGTCCTGCTCGTAGAGCTCTGTCGCATGCGGCCTGCATCCCGTACATAGCTATATACATATCCTTTATATATAAAGCATATAATGTACAAAAAAGTACATACGTGTATGTACAATATATTCGATTGAATAACGGATAATGGTTGATTGATAATTGATGAAAGCCGCGAAAACCCAAATGCGGAATGCGGAAAAAATGCCGACCAGCAATAGTCCCGTTGTTTATATTTCACCCATTGTGCATTTTTCCTTTGTGTTCCGTTATGTTCCGATTTTCAATTTTTGCATATTTCTACTTTACTTTCTCTCTTTCTACCCCCTACCCCTTTTCCCCTCTCGTGTGCATATTCAACATACATATATATATAAAAATATTTTTGATTCTCCTTTTTTGATTCCTCTTTTTAACGCCAAGAGCTGAATAAAAGACAAAAAAAAAAAAAAAAAAAAACAAAAGCAAAACAAAAAGCAAACCAAACAAAACAAAAGCGAAGCCAAAGCAAACATATTTTATATATATATATAACTATGCATATATATCTCCATATATATATATACTCCAATGAATGACTTCTTTGACTCGTCCATTTTATTTAATGCCGTTGATGCTAACAGAAGAAAGCGAAAAAGCAAAAAAACAAACAAACAAAATTGAAAACAAAAACTATACAAATGTTTGAGATGAAAACATACACTCAAAAAAAAAAACACACACACACACCACACTTAGTTAGAAATGTTTGCTCACACACAGGGGAGCGCCGCGCTCTCTTGCAGCTTCTCTCTACGCCCAGCTTCCGCCTTTTGCACCAACGCTCTCACACAAACATAAACACACGCACACACACAGAGACACACACACACTCAAGCAGCAGGAGAGATGGCGTTTGCTTTCTCTCTCTCCGGCTCCCGGCTCGCACTCTCCTGCGGGTTGTGACGTCACAATGAGAGGCTCAACTTTCACCATAAATTTCGAAAAATAAAGTGTTTCGAAATCGAAAATCAACGATAAAAATTCGATTTTTTTTCTTAGTTTTATTTTGATTTTTTTTCGATAATATATTTATTTTTAATGCATGCCGTTTGCAAAAGTTAAAATAATTTGTATATTTATATCTTTAGACAATGTCCCGCCTAAATTAGATTTATTTCGTAGTTATTTTGTATTTTGAATTAATTAACTCTATAATTCATATTTAATGCTAGAAGCATGCTTTGTTGACAAAAATCGTAGAACATTTCTTAGTCCAAACACACTCACCGTTACCTAATGATTTTCATAATTATAACTAAGTAAATTTTTTAAGAATCTATACCATGCATTTTAATAAATAATACCCGTCGTATATAGAAATTATTTGAACTGGTAATTGAAGCGCAGAGCAAAGATTGTATTGGAAAATGATTCGCGTAGTTTATCGAAAGTCCGATTATTACTATCGAAAGTCCCGACTCCAAAACTTTGAGAGTAGTTAGCCATATCAGTCATATATTATATATAGGCGCATATAGAAACATATATGTAGAACTACAAACATTCGATTTCGATCTGCTTTCCGTAGATGAAGTACCAACCTTTTTACAGTGCAGGATATTTTTTTCGATATCGATAAACACAGAGTAATCCACTTAAGTTGCGAATTGAATTTAAAAATCTGTATTTTTTTATTTTCGTAATGTGCAATATTCAAAGCAATAATAAAAAAGTGAAATTAGTGATATTTACCAAACCTGATTATCGATAATTATATGCTTTAAAATCATTAATAAACAATTAAAATTTCCTTAAGATTATCTATCGAATTATCCATATATATTAACGTTATTCAACTCAAATTTTGATATATTATCGATAAACAATCGATTTAAAGAAGCTATAATCGGGGTTGGTAAATATTTTAAGTACTTTATCTCAAAGCCAAAGCCTCTCTCACACAAGACACAAACTTTGAACCGTTTGCTTAACGACAATTAATATATCAATATCCAATGCAATGAGCTTCAACAAACTGAAACAAAATAAACGAAAAAAAAAATAAGAGAAAATGCAAAGTGACAAAAAAAAGATAATACAAATGATGATGTTGAATATCTAAAGCAAAATCTGGCTGAGTCAAAGTTGGTCAAATCACCACTAATAACAAATTTTTGTATGGTTCAGTCTCCGTTTACTATTTCCCAACAGAGGACGATGATGAGGATGGGCCGACGTTCAAGGACAAGGCGCTAGAAGTGATCCTCAAGGGCATCGATGTGTTTTGCGTGTGGGACTGTTGCTGGGTTTGGTTGAAATTTCAGGAGTGGGTCTCTCTCATCGTCTTCGATCCATTTGTCGAGCTCTTCATCACGCTGTGTATTGTGGTCAATACGATGTTCATGGCGATGGATCACCACGATATGAACAAGGAGATGGAACGGGTCCTCAAGAGTGGCAATTATGTAAGTGTTTTATTGATAAATATCTTATTAATTATCAGAAACTAGTTACAAAACAAGTAAACGTAATAAAATTAGATTTAAGTTAGTTATAATTCCCGCTTCTTTCGTTTCTAACAAGTAACGAGTGACGAGTAACGAGAAACGATATTTTTAGTTTCAAATAGATTCTAAAATACTTCTTCTTATCCACAGTTCTTCACGGCCACCTTCGCCATCGAGGCCACCATGAAGCTGATGGCCATGAGCCCCAAGTACTACTTCCAGGAGGGCTGGAACATCTTCGACTTCTTCATCGTGGCGCTCTCGCTCCTTGAGCTGGGACTCGAAGGTGTCCAGGGCCTGTCCGTGTTGCGTTCGTTTCGCTTGGTAAGAAAACCCATAATTTGCAGGACTCTGAAACCCGTTTGATCCAATTAGTTGTAGCTCTAAGTTAGCTATAAGATGTTGCGATTCTTTAACCTTTAACCTCTACCAGGCAAACTAGCGGGTATCTGTATCTGTAAAAATGTACCGGAAAACCGGAAGTTTGAATCTGAATATCGATAAACAAAAAACAAACCCAATTTCCTTTGCTTTCCTCTCTCTGACCCGACCAACTTGTAGCTGCGTGTTTTCAAACTGGCCAAGTCCTGGCCGACACTGAACTTGCTCATATCGATCATGGGTCGTACTGTCGGCGCCCTCGGCAATCTGACCTTCGTCCTCTGCATTATAATCTTCATATTTGCGGTCATGGGCATGCAGCTGTTTGGCAAGAACTACACAGGTACTTGGGAGAAACCGTATCCTCCTCTTAAGACCCCGTCCCCCCCCAAACAAAAAATAGAGAGTTCTACAAGATCAGATCCATAAAATGAATCAAACTCCATAAAGGTCTCTCTATCTTTTATCATTTCGAAATCCCTTCCTAAACCCCAATCCCCCCAAACAGACCTCCTCGAATTCAAAGCAAAGTTCTAGCGTGCAAATGAACTAATTTTCTTAGTGCAATATTTCTCAACTTTTCTGCCTCCAAAACTTTTTCAACTTACATACGTTTTTGAATCTACCCAAATACAATATATATACAATATATTATACAAATAAATTAATTTTTAGTCAAACACATATTGTTAGACCCGGAATCCGCCTGAATTCGATAAAGATGAGAATCCGTTTTAGTGAGCCACGCTTTGGGCACGATTTTTGCTTTAGTTTTCAACTCACTTTGGTTTTCTTTAAGATTGTTTAAGATTGTTTGCTTTGCTGCCGAAAATGAAGAAATTTCCGAAATTATAGCAAAAATCCCGCCCGGACTATATCTGCTATTTTGTTTTATTTTCTCTAGAGGAAATCTTGCCGCATTGTCAGCGAATGCTATTTCACGTTTTCCTAGGCCCAGAAATACATTACTAACTTAAGCATTAAGCCTAATTAAGAATGAATATAACCTGTATATAATATACATACTATATAAATATATATAGCAAATAATTTTTTTCAAATTAATGGGTAAGCCATATATCCGACGATTGCTCTGCACGATCCACATATCGTATTGGCGGTGATCGATCGTTAAATCGTTTAAAAAATAATACTTTTACTTTAATTCTTAGAATCGATTGTTTTTTGGAATAATTCTACATAACCTATATACGACTTTTTTTCCCACTATATTTTCCTACGCTTTGCCCGGCTTTCAAATCCAATCGAAACAAATCGAATCGAATCGTATAATATCAACATGATCGATAAATACCAATCAAATCGAATCAACTTTCCCATTACCAATTGTGAATGATCCCCAAAAAATACCAAAAACCGAAAACCAAAAAAATACTTACAAAATCAAATTAAATTCGTAAAACTGCAGCTGCGTGTATTCAAATTGGCCAAATCTTGGCCAACACTTAATTTACTCATTTCGATTATGGGACGCACCATGGGCGCTTTGGGTAATCTGACATTTGTACTTTGCATTATCATCTTCATCTTTGCGGTGATGGGAATGCAACTGTTCGGAAAGAATTATCATGGTAAGTATGTAGTAGGACTCTAAGATCTCACCAAACAAATCCTCGATGTGTGTGTTACTTTATGTGTGAGTTTCTGTCTTAATCAGTTCACTTTTTTGATCACAGCAGCTAAATTCATATTATTTTTTATCTTACCACATATCGTTATTTCGGATTTTCGAAATACAAGTCTTCATAGAGAAATAATAGAAAGAAAAAAAATACATATTGTACTTCAACAGGGGTCGAACTTTGACTTGTACCCTCTAAAGTCTGAGTTTTCTGAAATTAATCGATAAAAATCGAATATATCCGAAATATTTAACTCTCTTGAAATACTTTTCTCTATGTGATTCCTTAAACCATCTAAAAAACCCATCATCAAGTAGCATGATTTTTTAAACCATAAAAAAGAGCCCTAAGTCTGCTTTAAAGTCCGATTTTTGAGTTAATGTTCGTTCGAGAAAGTTCTCTGTAAGTAATTTTCTCCTAGATTTTTTTAAGACCCAGCTCGATTCTTTGAATTTTTTCCACTCCTAAGTATATGCATTGAATTATGTAAATGATATTTAGCTACACCCTGTCGTAGCTCTAGCCTTAAAAAAAATTATAATGAGTCGTGCAATTTTCTACACCTTTTTTTTCTGAGTGCCCTGCTCTGCGCTGAACACATTTTGCACACGCTTTTGTATGTGGCTTTTCAAGGAAACAAAATCTGAATAAAAACCAAACCAAACACCAAGTGAAAATATGTCCAAAATATTCCCAAAGAATGCAATAAATGTATTATCCAAAAGTTTAAACAAAATAATTGACAAATTAATACCATACAGATCACAAGGATCGCTTCCCGGATGGAGACCTGCCCCGCTGGAACTTCACCGATTTCATGCACAGCTTTATGATCGTGTTCCGGGTTTTGTGCGGAGAATGGATCGAGTCCATGTGGGACTGTATGTACGTGGGCGATGTATCGTGCATACCCTTCTTCTTGGCCACCGTTGTCATCGGCAATCTTGTGGTGAGTAGAATCGATAAAAATCGATTATTTCGATTGTCTGATATCTAATCGATGTCATTTCGATAGGTACTTAACCTCTTCTTAGCGTTGCTTTTGTCCAATTTCGGTTCATCCAGCTTATCAGCACCAACTGCCGATAACGATACGAATAAAATAGCCGAGGCCTTCAATCGAATTGGCCGATTTAAAGCGTGGGTTAAGCGTAATATTGCTGATTGTTTCAAGTTAATACGTAACAAATTGACAAATCAAATAAGTGATCAACCATCAGGTGAGAGGACCAACCAGATCAGTTGGATTTGGAGCGAAGGTTTTTATCCACTTGTTTTCCAATTACTAAACTACTTTTAATTATATATGATACTCGTAATACTCGTATATTGCCAACGATATAATTGCGTATAATCCGTTTAACGTTTAACTTCAACTCTTACTATTGGCCAGTAATTGAATTGCGTAAATCGATCGAAATAAATCCCAAAAAATCCAAGTTTTAAACCCAGCAAAATCTTTTACAAATTTACCCAAAATTACTTTAAAAAAAATCAAAAGTTGCAAACAAAAAAAAAAACAAAACAAATGTTCCTTAGCTGAAAATTTGCAAATTCTCTTTAGTTAGTTTTCAAGTATATTCCTCCCCTAGATCTTATAAAATCACCCGTCCACTGCCCACTCACCATGTACTATTTGTATATCTAAAGCCAAAAATGCATCATCTTGATCGAGGGATCGATCGCTGTCATCGATTTTTTTTATCGGTTTCGATATCGGTTCGATTTGAATTGGAGCCTGAGTGTTGTTGTTCTGTTCTTCAGCTGGTTATCGACCACCGACCTCTGACCTCTGACCTCTGACCTCTCCGAAATAATGCTCCGTGGTGACATTATTACCGATCACTTCTCATACCCGAATACCAATCGTCATAATCTTTAGCATTATTTAGATAGTCTGTATTTTTTAGCTGAACCGAAAGTAAATTAAAAAAAAAAAAACAAACCATTCCAAATCAAAAAAAAAAGTATATAAATCCTAAAAAAAAATGTTTAAACAAAGTATATTGTATCTTTTCCTTAGATAGAAATATTATTAAAAGTTTCAACAAAACATTTTTGTAAACTAGTTTGAACCTGACCGTCGTCGATATTGTTGGAAATTGAGTTGAGTTTTTTGAAACTAGATATAAAAGTTGGTTAGCCTTGTTGTGTTTTTGAAATCCCATAAACCCATATATATTTTGATTTCGGTTTTAGGTTATACATTTGATTTGATCACCCCGATCGATGATCCCCTCACATTCTCTCTTGTACATTTGCATTTTCAATAGACTCGCAGCGGAGATCGATTGGCCAAGCCGCAAAAAAACGAGCTAACAAAAAATCAAGAACTCAAAATAAAATACAATTTATTTCATTAGAATTAATTCAAATAATGGCAAATTGCAGAAGTTCGAGATCTCTCGAAACGAAGCAAGCACAAAAAATATGCGAAAACAGTATTAGACTTCCTCATTGTAATATGAAATTATATAAATTGAAAGTAAAACAGTGGATTTGATCCTTCATAGTGTTATGAAATTTTCTTACTCTCGTTACTATCAAAACTTCTTTAATTTAGTTCGATTAACAGTCTTTTTGTATTTAGTAAAACAAATATATACATATATGTGATATTTTGTGTTTTATAAAAACTCCAAAAAAACTCCTTAGCAACTCGAAACCATCATCTTAGAAATTCATCCGCTTATTTTATGTTAAAACATTTGATTTAAAAATAATTCGTTGGCATTGAATGCGAGTGTCGGTGGAAACACTCTAGATGCACTCGCATTGATGTCGATAATGTAGTGTGAACAGCTTAGTTTCGTTTTTAGCTTTTGGTATTAACCCTGGTAAGATGTGAGCTAAAAAATTCGTTTTTTAATACAAACGAAAACTTAAAGGAAACTATTAGTTGGTTCAAAATGATCTTGAAAAATATAAGAACCTTTTTCTTTCCCTAAGAAGAGCCTGAACCATTCCTCCCCAGGGTTAATATATTATTTAAATTAAAATATTTATTTCTACATTAGTTAACATCATTTTGATGCTGACTTTAGTAAAATTTCAATCATTAGTTTGTTTAGTTTCGTCGATCATATTGCGATTTGTGTTGTTTGCTGTTGTGTTGTGAGCGTTTCTCCTTTCTCCACTTTCTCCAAAAACCACGAAACAAAATCACACTGAAACTGAAACCATATAGAAACACTCGACTCGTAAAATTCATCAAACATAAGCCATAAAAACACAAGAACAAATTTTGAGAAATCAATACAAAAACCACCGCGGAGACGCTGATCTTGTGTTATATTTTGTGTGTGTCCTTTTAAAGATTTGAACCCCCAAATATTGAGAAATAACCGTAATATCTATTTACATTCTTTTCATTTATTATGGCTTGTCATGATTTTCGAAAAAAAAACCAAAATCAAAATCAATCAAAAATCAAACCAAAAAAAAAAAAAACAAATATTTCATTGGCCGATGAATCGAACAACGCTTTAATCGAAATCATCTCAAAATCTAAAATTAAATCGACAAACAACCAACAACAACAACTTGAATGCGAACGGCAACTGCTTATCTATGAATTATGAATTATGAATATTCGTTTCGCTTTATGATTTTCCAATCAATCAATCAACCAACCGATCAATCGATCTCAACCGATCAACAATCGTCATTGTCCATCAAAAAAAAAAATATGTACCATATGTCATATACCTCTGTTACGTTACATATGTATATATCGAACTACTATCTATATATATATAAAACTATATATACACCCATTGCGTTATGCGAAATCAAATCAAATCATAAAATGATTGAATTTGAATGATTGAATGATGTTTGGGATACGAAAGGCAAAGGCGTTTGTCGTTGTATATCTGCAGAGCATGGTGACAACGAACTGGAGCTGGGACACGACGAGATCCTGGCCGACGGGCTCATCAAGAAGGGCATCAAGGAGCAGACCCAGCTGGAGGTGGCCATCGGGGATGGGATGGAGTTCACGATACACGGCGACATGAAGAACAGCAAGCCCAAGAAATCCAAATATTTAAATAACGCAACGGTAAATAAACTCGATCTCGATTACATATCTTCAATTCCCTCGCCCGTTTTTGAAAAAAAAATATATATACATATATGATTCTTATATATTTTTATTTATTTCAAATTCAATAAATCCCCTACCTATCCTATATAATATATATTTACCCATCTCGAAAAAAATACGATACGATATACGATTTACTTCAATTTAAAATATACTGAATATTTTGGGAACGACAAAAAAATTGATTTACCTTTTTTTGTTCGTTTCTCTTTTTCGTTCATTAAATTTTCACGTTTTTTTCTTACTTTACATATAACTGTCTATATGTGTACCGTTATGTGTGTGTATTCCAACACCCAATCAATGAAAAAAAAAAACGAAAAAAAAACCAAATAAAAAACTCAACCAACCAATTCAACCAACCGAACCAAACTGAAAACGAAACACATGAACTGAAATCGCTAAAAAAAAAAAAACTATATACAAAAATATATATTGTATATTCAAAAAAAAAATTCAATATATATATACCGTTACAAAATACCAAATACAAAATACCAAATACCAAATACAAAATACCAAATACAAAATACCGAAATACCGAAATACCGTATATACCGATAAAAATATATATATATAACTATATAACTATAACTATACAGATGATTGGCAACTCAATTAACCACCAAGACAATAGACTGGAACACGAGCTAAACCATAGAGGTTTGTCCTTACAGGACGACGACACTGCCAGCATTAACTCATATGGTAGCCATAAGAATCGACCATTCAAGGACGAGAGCCACAAGGGCAGCGCCGAGACGATGGAGGGCGAGGAGAAGCGGGACGCCAGCAAGGAGGATTTAGGTCTCGACGAGGAACTGGACGAGGAGGGCGAGTGCGAGGAGGGCCCGCTGGACGGTGATATCATTATTCATGCACACGACGAGGATATACTCGATGAATATCCAGCTGATTGCTGCCCCGATTCGTACTATAAGAAATTTCCGATCTTAGCCGGTGACGAAGACTCGCCGTTCTGGCAAGGATGGGGCAATTTACGACTGAAAACTTTTCAATTAATTGAAAATAAATATTTTGAAACAGCTGTTATCACTATGATTTTAATGAGTAGCTTAGCTTTGGTAAGTCTGCAAAACTGCAAAAAAATTCAAATTCCAATTCAAATTTATCTTTTTCCAAAAACAAAAACAAAAAATTAATGTATTAACAAAATCAAAATGAAATCTTAACAAGATTAAAGCTATTTGTTTGCCATTTGTACATTAATTGCCAAATTGTTGTGTCATTTGCTTTTTTATCAAATGCTAAAAACGCAAATTGTAGCAACTTAATATTTCCAAATTTCAAATAAATTCAAAATAAAAAAAAGAAACGATTTCGACGAGCAAAACAATTGAAAATGTAGTTAATCCAAGCCATGCTTAAAAACTTTACCAAAGTTGATTGCTTCATTATATGTGTAATATTCCTCGATTTTTAGTTCCATTCCTCCGATTCTACAGTTTAGCTTAGCTTAGCTTAGATAATCAAAGATTTGACTTTAAATTTTATGTTTTTTAAAGCCGATGTTAAGTCTTTAAACAAAAGAGCTTTATGTCCTTGCAGAAATATTTAACTCTACCTTAAAGTCATTTTATTTTCATGCTTTAAATAATTAAAATACTTATCTATAAATAGGTTATACCTATGAAGGTATCCTCTTTTAACTTTCTCCTATAAAAATTGTTATGATTAAATATTTTCTAAGAAAGTCTTTAAATTTTGCTTCCAAAACATGAACATCTTGATAAAGGGACAAACTAATACACGGACAAACATAAACTAACATGAACAAACATGAACTAATATGAAAAAAAGTAATCATGGATTCAAACCTCTGCAAGGTTATAAAAAACTATCGAGTAACTTACCAAATTTGGTCTAAAAAATTTTTGAAAACAAGACCTTTCATCGGCCTTAGACCCTTTCAAAATTTTCAATAAATAACCAGAAGATGATATTTTTTTTTTGTTGAAAAGTTTGCCTCCTATGCCCAGGCACATTCTAGTCAAACAGCTTGTGTCTTCGCGTAGAGATTGCATTCGAAACGTAAATCTTAAAATATATTAAAGTACAATATATTTGTTCCATGTAGATCGTTTATTGTTAGCCTTAGGCATATATAAATATTTCAAATAGATAGTTACATCTAGTTTAGAGTTAATTGTAGACGCTTTGTGCGTATCATTTCAAGAATTTTGTCTTCAATTTCTTTGAAAATTTTTCTTTAATTGCGTTTGACTTTGATTTGTCCGCCCATGATGAAGATCAGAAACCAAAACAAACCGAAAACAAAACCGAAAGTAAAACAAAGAATAAGTAAACAGCAATGCTTTCAATTTAATACCATTTGAATATTCATTAATATTATATAGCTTCTTATACTGCTTCTAGATAATTGTTATACTCGTACTCTCGTAACCCATAATCTTCTACTCCAAACCAAAAACAAAACAACCAAAACTAAAAACTAAAACCCAATCTATAACGCCAATGTAAATGTCCCCCTGTGTGTTTCTTCTATGCAAACTTGGAATACCCGAAACAGGCATTAGAAGATGTACATCTGCCACAAAGACCCATACTGCAGGATATTTTATACTATATGGACAGAATATTTACGGTTATATTCTTCTTGGAAATGTTAATCAAGTGGTTGGCGCTCGGCTTCAAAGTGTACTTCACGAATGCGTGGTGTTGGCTCGATTTCGTCATTGTCATGGTAAGTCCAACGGTTTCCCAAGTATAATGCCTCCTCCACCCGATACTGCTTTCGGACGTTTTATATCTATACAATCTATATTCGTTTTTTTTGACAAAGACTTACTTTATATGAACCTATTCTAAGACAGACCCTGGACAGCTTGAACTTTGTATCTGACTTTTCGGTTCTCGTCCCTCTCAACCCCAAAAAAAAAAAGAAAAGCTTCTTTATTGTATACCCAAAAATCCACAGAGTTTGTAAAGTGTAAATATATATAGTATGGATAAAGATCAGTAAACAATAATGCCATAGGTTTATCTTAGTTATTCACGATTAGCTTAAAGTAAACATCCCTAGATATAGTCGTATATATATTAACTATGTACTCGTATAGCTTTAACCCCGCTTACCCGAGTCACCCGTCTACCGTTAAGTTTCATACCGAGCTAAACCTCTGAAAACCCCATCTAGCTATCGCTAATTAATTTGGCCGCGGTCTGGTCCGGGGCGGACGACGTGCCCGCCTTCCGTTCGATGCGAACCTTGAGAGCCCTGCGACCGCTGCGGGCCGTTTCGCGCTGGGAGGGCATGAAAGTAAGTAGCGCCCAACACTCTGTCTTCTTTCTTTCCGTCTCTCTCTCTCTCTCTATCTCTCTATATACCTGTCTCTCATTCTGTCTCTATCTGCTGAACTAACTGTTAACCTAACTGTTTCTCTATCTCTTTGTGTGTGTTTAACCTCGCCTTCTCTGTTGTGTGTGTGAGTGCAAAACATAAGCGTGTGTTTGTGTGGACTCCACTCCCATTCCATATCCGTTAAATGTTGTGGCATCACCAAAAACTCAAAAAAGTCAACTTTCTCCCATCAAGGCTGTCAAAACTGCTCAAAGTTCTCAAAAATGTCACACAAAAACTGTTATACAAACTGTTATACAATCTATTTTAAATTCAATTCCCAATTGAGAAGCTAAGCCTAAACGATGCATTCAATATATTTAAAGTATTATACTAACTGTTATACCATCAATGTTCCAAAAAAAATATCGGCAGCGCTTAACTGTTATACCCGAAATCCCATCCACACACCTCCAACCTCTCTGTTCGTGTGCGACTGTACTAGATTCATTTGCATTTACCATTGTGATACATTTTTTTGTTCCACCGCAATATACATATTGTTTTGGGTGTCATTTTCGGGTTTAAGTATGTATGTATGTGTGTGCGTGTGTATGTATGTGTGTGTTATACGCTACAAATAATAAATGTCCTTGCCGAACCGAAGCGCCCAGGTTAGGTCAGCGCGCCTTGCAAATAACTGTTATACCCGGCCAGTACTGTACATTCTCCGCTGCCTGTAAATGTTGATGTTAATTATCCTTACCTTATACATATGAACATAATATATTAATATCCCTCTATATATCCTGTTGTTCCTAGTTGTAACTAAAAGTTTATGTAACAAAAAAAAAAAATTATAATAATTGCCGTGGCAAGCTTCAGCTTACTTCTTATACTAGTGTTATTCAACTGTTATACTACAAAAATCTAGGATCATTGATCGAAACCTAGGATAGTACTAATTATAAAGTTGTATCATACGTATTTGCTTTACAGTATAAAATAGAGCTAAGATCACATGCCACACAGAACTGTTATACAAAGTATAATAGAAACCATTGCCCTGTGTATAAGTAGTTTGGTTCAATAATTAGCCTTAGATACCGTAGCTCCCCCGTAATAAACCCTAGAGAAAACCGTCCCCGCCCCATCTTCCAGAAACATCTCCAGAACACTACGAATATGAACCGAAATCGGGACCCCTCTTTTTAGCCCTCTCACAACCTCGAATCTTAGCGGCACAATCAAAATATATCTATATATTATATTTGTACAGGTGTACAAAAAGCAATAATCAAAATATCCAATATATAACCGTCGTTAAGTAAAACAAGCGAACATTATGGGGCCACAAACTGCACTGAATTGTACAAAGATTAGGTTTACAAAATTATTTACAAATCAAAATTAACTTCACGACGCTGAGTCGTTAGTGTATAGAATATATATCGATATATCGTTTACTCGTATATGTATATACTCGTATATACTTGTGTATATTCAACCACAAAAATCAGTACAATCAGATACCAAAACCAGAAGTCAGTCGACTGCTCGATTAAATCGAGTACAAACAAAAATCGCTCATACGCAGTGGTGGCAGTGTTTTACTTAAAATAAAGCCGCAATCGACGCTCCCATTCGCGTCGCGTCTCACACCAACTGATGTCGCTTCGTCTGGGCTAAACAAAAACACTTTCAGTCTTTCAATCTTCAAACTCAGAAACTCTGAAACAATATCCACAAACCCACAAATCCAAGTGATCGAAAGATCTCAATACGTACTCCTTAAACTCCACAACAACCAATCGAGTCCGGCAGCAAAGTTTGAGCAAAAATGTGTCAACATAGAGACAGATCAAATACGAAATACAAAATAAAACCCGATACAGCCGAAAGCCATTTCCATGAGAACCTAGTGATGAGGTCGCACGACTGCACAATGGATAAATCAGGGTTCCTGCATAGGCCAGACTCTCCAGACTCCAGACCCGTCAGTCAGACTATCCCCACCAATCGATTCCTTTATCGAAATATAATGTAAATATTAGTAACATCATCAAGAATCGTCCAAAATAATTGCCCGAAAAGGCCTACGCATGCCCAGTTTGTCCATTGTGGAGAGCAGTGCGGCTGGTGGTGCGATTTAGGATTAAAAATTACAAATCTCCCTTAGACAGAGCTTGTACTAGCCTGAACCCCTTGGTTCTCGAACCCAGAAGTCAGTCTTTGTCCCTTTGGATTGAACCAAAACTACTTCCAAAATACACAACCAGAAACCAAACAAATTCCAACAAACCAAAAGTATCAAAACCCATCAGTATTTGAGTAATTTATGCATATGTGTTAACCTGTTTTGTGTGTATGTGTCCTACGTCTTTAAGTGTTATACCATCTATGTATTTGAAAAAAGACATACTCGATATATATCCAAAACTACTTATATATTTTCGTACAAACTACATATATATAAAATGTATCAACTATCGTACACTAGGCTATCGTTTAAGAAAACCCCCTTGTTCTCGCCTAAGTCAGATCAGCAGTATTACCTATACTCGTACATATATGCAAGTAAGTTCTCCGAACTCTGAACTCTGAACTCCGAACTCTGACCCCCCCAACTCGTACCCCTGTTTTTGGCAAGAGAGCATCTTTTTAGGCTATTAAACATCATCTTTCAGTTAGACAGACAGACAAAAGACTACCAAAAAAAAAAAAAACAAAAGAAAGACTTTTGCTTTATTAAGAAAAACAAAACAAAAAAAAAACAAAACTTTTATATATCCTATATATGTTAAACTTGGCACTATTCGAACTATATCGAAACTAGGTATCGCTTATCAACTTCGTTGCTTCACTTGTTGGAGCTGGTGGTATTCAAGCCTTCAAGACTATGCGAACGTTAAGAGCACTGAGACCACTACGTGCCATGTCCCGTATGCAGGGCATGAGGGTACGTACTTTCCATACATACTCCTTAAAATCCAAAAGCAAAATCAAAAATTCAAATCAAAATCAGTATCAATATCAATATCAGTATCAGTATCAGTCAGTAACAATCAAACAAAACAAAACAAAACAAATCCATCAATCAGTATCAAATAATCAGTATATATCAGCTAAAACATCACAATTACAATGAATAATTACGCTGTTTTTTATCCTATCTCTCAACACAATTCATTCAATTCAAACTCAGCTAAAACCAGATACAATCCAATATTTTTTGTGTATTTAGTCAAGTTCAAAATGTAGATTTTACAATTTTTAAAACAGTTTCAACTCTTGGATCAGCTGATCAGTTGATTTGATTTGTTGCATCCGTATTCGTATCAGTATCAGTAACAGTATCTTGTATTTCGATTAGATGATATGCCACCCAAATATTAATTACTTTTTAATCAAACCAATTTCTCTCTCATCGATCTGCCAAACACTAAAACCACACTCCAAGTACTAGACTTAAATTTTAGATATCGTTTATCGTTAATCCTTATATCGTTAATCATATTTAGACAACGTTTTGCCTTGCCTTCTCTCTCTAACACACAAGTTGCGTCACTGCTCGCTCTCGCTCGCTCTTGCTGTCTCTTTCTCCCCTCTCTCTCTCTCTCTCTCTCTCTCTCTGTTTCTCTATTTCTGTTTACATCTCTCTATCTCTATCTCGCTGTCTTTACGTCCACCTCTTAGAAGAATTGGCTAATTTGAACGTAAACCAAATTAAGAAAATTCGCTTTAGCTTTAATCGAACCGACTCGAATCTATTTGCCTGCCCCAGCACCGTAGAAATCGATCAAAATTAGATCTAGAACATCGATTATCATCGATTAAACTGTATCTACACCAAAAATTTTAACTCTTATTGAATTTAAATCATACTCATTTAGATCAGAGTCATACTTAGTCTCTAGTTTAAGTTAAATTTTAGCCCGATTTGAATTACTTCAATTTGCTCCTGATATTTGCTTGCTGTTTTATGTTACCGTTAACCGTGTAGTGTTGTTAAACGCACGTTGCTTCTCTAGCTTGGCTCAGTATTGAGCAACGCACGCTGCCTGCAAGTACAGTGTTGGCTAACACAATATACCACTCAAAACTAACTACATTTCACATTTCATCATTCTGCTGAAACAAAACCAAAGTAATAGCATCTAAATTGTTTTTAAATGATAAACTAGCAACACTAGTATTTCACTAAATAATATACATTGCTATTATTTTGATTTAGGCTTACCATCTGGCACTTTCACAGAGAAATAAAAATCAAAAATACACCCACACATCCATCTGTACATCCACATTTATGTTTAAGTCTGATATCAACTTGACTAACAATTTACCATAATCTATAAATATATAAATATATTCCAAACTGACTAAATATCTCTCTGCATTTATTGTATTATATTCTATCCCCTCTTCCCTGCCCTCGCCTCGCCTTGCCACGCATCACCCATACAAAAAAAAAAATAAATAAATAACCAATCCATCGATTTATCAACTAACTCCCAAATAACTCATCATCGACGTTGCCAACGACGACCCAATCGGTAATCGATCAATCGATTGATTAATCGATCCACCAAATCCGAAACCACAAATACCAAAATACCAAAATACCAAAACCAATCAAATTCAGGTCGTCGTTAATGCGCTGGTACAAGCTATACCGTCCATCTTCAATGTGCTATTGGTGTGTCTAATATTTTGGCTAATTTTTGCCATAATGGGTGTACAGCTTTTTGCTGGAAAATATTTTAAGGTACGTGCCAAATGTTTCAAATTAAAACCTCAACCAAAGAAAAACAAAAGAGAAAAACTGAAACAACAAACAAAAAACTTAAACCAAAAACCGAAAAAACGAAAAACAAAACCGAAACATAATAAAAACAGGCCAATATAAAATCAAAGGTTAAATGAATACAAACCAAACAGTTTTGTACTCGTTTCGCCTTCAAAGTGGCTAGAAATAATAACAATTTTAAGCAGCATTCAATAATTAGCATCCGAATTATCCGAATTAATATTTAAATCGATCAGTAATATCAATTTCAAATCAAATGCGTATCTTTGCATCTATTTTTCGTAAATAGTTGAGTTTCAAAGTAAACACGATTCGAAACCCTTTGGTTTCGCAGACTGTAATTAAATTCAAATCAGAACTCAGCCAGTATATCAGTATCAGTATCAGAATCAGAATCAGTATCAGAATCAGAATCTAAAAGCAATTAATTTTAAATCAGAATCAGCTTGGGCAAACAGCATGCTTATCGACTGTTATATAAACTATACGAGTATGCGACCATGCGAAAGCACTAAAAACAATTTTTAAGTACACTCTTAGTACTAGAATTAGTTTATACTTTTGCCAATTTGCACTGGAAACAGCAGATAAAAATTATAATTATAATTGAATCCTATCAAAGCTTTTTTGAAATAGTAACGAGGCCTAAGCTGCTAATTAGCTGCTCAAATACTCAAAAACAAGCACAAACACTACAAGAACACAAATACAAAATACAACAAAATAGTTAGCAACTCTCTAGAGTTAGTAATCCTTTATACAATTTAATGCCCCGCCCGTTTTTAGATCTATATTTATAATATTATATTTTATGTATATACAATATATATGATATGAAATCCCTCATAACTGAAATACATTTTTTCAAAATTAACTCGATACAAAACACAACCAATCTCATCGACTCGATGACCAACGATACTCGCCGATTCAACGATACAAAAACCGATCGTCAATCATCGATTAACCAGTGCGAGGACATGAATGGCACGAAGCTCAGCCACGAGATTATACCAAATCGCAATGCCTGCGAGAGCGAGAACTACACGTGGGTGAATTCAGCAATGAATTTCGATCATGTAGGTAACGCGTATCTGTGCCTTTTCCAAGTGGCCACCTTCAAAGGCTGGATACAAATCATGAACGATGCAATCGATTCACGAGAGGTAATGTACCACACTTGCAATTATCACAACGATCACACAACCATTTTGCTATGCCAATGCGCTTTGCCAACCACCAACAAATAGCAAAATAATATTGAAAACTATAGGCTAGTAAATGTACTATATAGAGCAGAATAAACCAAAACAAAAAAAATACAAAAACAAATGAAATTATGCTGAATCAAAGCTATGTCGCAAATAAATAGTTAGTATATCCATATATTTTCATATACTGTAAATGTCTAGCCAGATATGTCGAATATTCTCAAATTAAGTCCAACCTATATACTTTTTATTAATCAAACAATTTTTATCTATAACTTTTTTTTCTCTTTTTTATGTATGATCAACTACAACAAAAATCAACTACAACTACAACTACAACAACTCCAAAACAACACTCAACACTTACAACAACAACGAATATGGTTACACCACTCAAACACAACTCTGGTCACACTCTAACTCCACAACCACAACAACACGAGCAACACTAAAAATGATCCATTCACCCAAAAAAAAAAAAAAAAAAATTAAATATTACTACAAAATACAAAAAAAATGTTATAAAAACCAAAAACCAATGATGTCATGCCACAAAATTCAACATCCAACCGACTCCGGCTGCTATCGATCTCAAAAACCGCCTGGCCAATCGCAAAATTTATCGATAACAGGTGGACAAGCAGCCAATTCGTGAAACGAACATCTACATGTATTTATATTTCGTATTCTTCATCATATTTGGATCATTTTTCACACTCAATCTGTTCATTGGTGTTATCATTGATAATTTTAATGAGCAAAAGAAAAAAGCAGGTGGATCATTAGAAATGTTCATGACAGAAGATCAGAAAAAGTACTATAATGCTATGAAAAAGATGGGCTCTAAAAAACCATTAAAAGCCATTCCAAGACCAAGGGTAAGACAACAACAAACTACAAAAGAAATCTATACTATAAAATATAACAAATTTATAAAAATACTATAAAAATATAACTCAAAAAAAAAATTATGAAAACTTCGAACTAAAGAAATACGAAAATCAATAATACATTTCCATAAAATAACAAATGAAATAAATTTATATAAACAAAAATTTATAATCAAATAAATATTGGGCTTTAAATATTCCTCTGGAATACTTTTGTTCGTCTAAAAGACAAGTCATTTTATTTTCCTTCAATATATGCCCCATGAAAATTATATATAACTTAAAACAAAAACCAAATAATATAATCAAACAATATTAATAATAAAATATATAAAAAAAATAAAATAAATTCAAGATTTTGATCGCTTAATCTGTGCCAATCGTATTTGTATTGTATATATACCATTTTGTATATATAATAAACTTTTTTCTATGTTAAATCGTATTGAATGAACACCGAACAGTGATAACGACAGAAAAATACTAAAGTACTGTTATAACAACACAAATACTGTTATACAAAGTGTTATATGACTGGAAAACCGCAATTAAAATTCATTGGGAGACGAGACTTGAAAAAATTGAAATTAAATTGAGAAAGTTGACTGAAAAAAACTGTTATACTGAACCGACTCGAACAAATACCCTTGCAAATCCGTTGAGTATATATACATACCAATCACATGTATGTATGTATGTGAAAGGCCCCGTTCTCTAGCAATATTTTGTCAAGTTAATTGATGGATCTTTGAAACAAGAAACAACAAAAGAAACAATGCGAAAAGAAAAAAAAAAAAAAGAAACGAGGAGATGAAGCCACGCACCAAGTCGAGTCTCTGGAATGGCTTCGGTGGTCCTGATCCTGACGTCACTAGCTCAGGCGATATCTATATAGATTTATATGAATGTAAGATTTATAACAGTGCCACTGGTGCCATTGAGCGACTCCTGAGTGCGAGTGCGACAACGAGATGTTTCGCAACATCAACATACCGTTTTACTTACTCTCTCCACTCTAATACTTAATTTCCACTGGCTGTATTTAAGTATTGTGTCCGTTTGGTTCGTCTGTACTTAAACATTTTTATGTCTGCCATTTATCAGCTGGACGATCGATCAAATTTAAAATTCCAAAATGCAAATGCAAAACTACAATCTCTCCTTTATATGTATATACCTAAAAAACCTAAAAAAAAAATACCTAAACACTCGCAACTTCCAACTTAGATATGGCAACCAAATACTGCATGTTTCCTTTATCTAATCTACTTCTAATCTGGATGTGTAAATAGCATACATCTTGGCACGTCTCTCTATTTAATCTCTGGGCATGTTTAGAGTTAGTCACCGAACGAACCGAATAAAGCCAACAAAATTTACCAAAAAAAATTTACCAAAATAAAAAGCATTACTATAATCGGGAAAATATACTATATACTATATGTATAGAAAGTGACAGGCAAGGCATGCATTTGACGAAGGAAAGAGACAAACCGATGATCCATTGACCGACTGCACGTTCTCTCTTTCGCTCTTTCGCTCTCTCTCTATCTCTACTTATAAATAAATATAAATATTAAACTATATCTGTCTCTGTCTGTTGCTATGCCGCCTCGTGAAGTGACTGTACTTGAAACTTACAAACTTAATGATGCAATGAATGAATGTTATACAATATTAGCACACAACGAGTCACTGTTTAAGAATTTTATCCAACTGTTATACTGTTATACTGCAGGTGCTCCACAGAGAATGGTTATATCGTCATGGAAAAAAGTTTGCAATTGGCACAGATCGAACCAACGAACTATGTATTATGTATTAATAATAATAATAAATCAATAAATCGAAAGTAAATCAATAAAAACAAAGCGATCAACTACCATACTATTATAATATAAATCATTAAACAAACAAAAAAATATGAAAAATTCAACGTATTTAATCATAATTGTACTTATACGAAACTCTTCTATTCCTTTTCTCTCTTCTCTCCAATGTGTTCTTTCCGGTGTTCAACGATTGAATCCTGACGATTACCAAATGTTTTATAAAACTTATAATTTAACCCTTTTTATGTTTTTTTTTTGGTTCCGTTTATGTTTTATTCGTACCATTCCAGTGGCGACCACAAGCAATAGTCTTTGAAATAGTAACCGATAAGAAATTCGATATAATTATTATGTTATTCATTGGTCTGAACATGTTCACCATGACACTCGATCGTTACGATGCGTCGGACACGTACAACGCGGTCCTTGACTATCTCAATGCGATATTCGTAGTTATTTTCAGTTCCGAATGTCTATTAAAAATATTCGCTTTACGATATCACTATTTTATTGAGCCATGGAATTTATTTGATGTAGTAGTTGTCATTTTATCCATCTTAGGTAAGTAAAACGCAAAAATCCAAATTTCCAAAAATACCAAAGACCCACCCAAGCTCCAAAAAAAATGATTCAATTGCAATTTTGTTCGAGTCGTATACCAATGTGTATACCTCTCCCTTTCACACCGTTCCCAGCTCTCTATCTATCTCTATCTCTCTTTGTGTTTTTTGATGTACAAACTAAGTCTGTCTTTGTCACAGTACGCTCCTCTCTCTCTCTCTCTCGCTGTATTGTTAAGAATCCTTTCTAAGTATTATCGCTAATTTGCTGTCATAAAAACGTAATAAGTAATAATTCCATTGTTCGATGTTGATTCGTATTGAAAACCCTCCTAAAAATCCTAAAAATGCAAATAAGTAATATTGTTTTACATAAGTAATTGTTTCCCCAACCGATTCCCCTAAAAACCGATTTGTTGTGTATAAAATTGTTGCATAGCGAGCTCTCATGCGATATGAAGTGATCGGTGGAGTGTTATACTGTTATACCGATCACTTTTCCATATCACCGTATGGGCAGCTCACTGTTGTTGTGCTTAACGTATTCCAAGTTATGTTTTTGAGTTTCGCTTTTCAAAACTAACCTACGAATTAGTACAGTTTTCTGGGAAAAAATACTCCAATCTGTTATACAGCTTATCACGCTACCTGCCAAAGTTTATTATTAATGCTTTAAATGCTATTCAGAATTATGTAACGGTGTATTATAACGGTAATTTAGTGTTATAAAACTGTTATACCGCAAACTGTACTAGTCCGCATTCGATTATCGTTGTTGTTGTTCAAAAGTTGTTTGTAAAATAATTGTAAATTGATGTTGAATTCTTATGTTTCCGTCCTAAGTTATAAAAGTAAACGTAAATCGTTGCAAATATTGGTGTTAATTTTAATGTATTTTCCCCAAGTAATTGTTGTCGTTTGTTGCTGGCGTTAAATTCTAATTATTCGTAATTGATTTGTATAAATATGATATTTTTTATAATTTTTGCAATTACAAAACCTACTAACCATTGGCGGATTTCAATTGAAGTTTGTCAGAAAAAAATACGAGTTTATTTAAGCTTTATGAGTCAAGTTTTTGACTCACAATTATGTTTTGTTTTGGCCGTTTTTTCGTTGATTTTAAATTCATATCTTAACGTTAAAAGCAAAAAATATATAGAGCCCGCTAATTGCGCATACGTAAGCACAAGAAATGAAGAAAAAACAGAACAAATGGATGAGCTGAAAACGAGAAAATGTAGGAATTGAAACTACTTAGGAGTACCCAGTTGATCAAGACTGAAAACTATACAAAAGATGGCTTAAAATATGCTTTACTACATTGACCAATGCAACAAAAGGCTTTCTTTTTAACTCGATGATGATCCATCGAGCCCTAAAAAGGATGCTTCCTTTCGGTATTGTTGCCATAAAAAGTGTCGCCCCAATTCGAATTGCGCCCAAAAAAATATTTTGTCTAGCGAAAGTCGACGAACCCGACACCCCCCAACCATTTCCAAATCCAAATCCAAAACCAAAACTCCAAGTCAAAAACCAAAACCAAAAACCCCTCCAAAAAACCAAAAAAAGAAAAACAGCTGAGAAGAAAACGGAACCTAAACAAACCGAAACGTATTGTGTTTTCTTTCCTTAAAATGTACAAGTTTTTTTCGTTTCGTTTTAAATTTTAAATCAAACTTCTATAGTTTTGTGTGCGAGAAGCTTCAAGTAAAAGTTTACTTTACCTATTTAAGAGCTGCAAAACTTAAATGTTGCTTAATGCTTCCTTTTATGTGATATGTTTAATACTCGCCAGAGACCCAACACGTGCTAAAACTCGTTCTCCAAAAGCACTTTTTCCCAGTTTAAAAAAAAAACAAATCCAGCTTTCAATATTTTGAGCGCCTAAAAGTTTGCTTACTTATTTGCCTTCGATGTTGCGGCAGACGCAGAGTGATATCCTTATAGACGAATATATTAATACACGCTTCAAAAACACAAAAAAAAAAAATTCAGAAAACTTTTAAAAATATATATAACAAAAAAAAAAAAAAGGAAAAATAAGGCAAAGCTTTTGTAAATGCAAATTTATGCAAATAACAAAATAAAAAGAAAAGAATAACATTAACAAATTTATAAAAATAAATGCTAAAACACACACCTTACATTTACACTCTTCTACACTTCAACCTTTAAATGGCTTGCACAGAAAAAAAAGCAAAAAACGCATAAGAAATTAAGATTTAAATGAAAATATGAATATGAAATATGAAAATGAAAGTGAAACGAATCACGAAGATTTCAAATCAATCACACAAGATTCATTCAGAGTTAGGTGTCAATGGGCATTCCACAAGACTCTCTGTGCGATTGTCGGTTGCATAACTCTGTACGGCTACTGCCTGGCAACCAAAATTCCTAACCATAGGGGATTACCTATGGATACAACTCTAGAAATTCGAGGGCGGGGCCCCAGCCAGGACAACGGCCATGCGGACTGTCTTAGCGCACAGAATCCGGCAAGACCGTTGAACTGGATCGGACCAAAAAGGACCCGAAGGCCTAAATCCGATACCCGATTATATCCCTTAGTGTGTAGTCCTAGCCGGAGGGTTCCGCCCGAAAAATTTGCCAATGACAAATATTTTTGCAAATGCTTCCAAAATCGATGAATCAGAAAACAGAATTGGTTATGCCGTGGCAGCTAGCCTGAATCTTCTTAATGGTTTTGGTCCAATCTACGATGGAGATTATGTACTTTACTATGAACGTAGTAAAAAGCATATAACGTGTTATATCTATAGACCCCCGATGGTTCCCAGACCATTTCCCAGAGCAGGACTTTAACCCTAACCCTAAAAAATATATGGTATATTATATATGTATATTTCTCTTTTTAAACCACTCTTACTTTCTCTCTCTCTCTATGTATTTTGTTAAGAAGCTTTCAACTTTTTCCTCTTAACTTATAAGTATATGTTTTTTTTTTAATACAACCTCAAATAGCTGTAAAAACGCCCCGAAAAGTCCTGCAATTAGTTCGTTCGTCATCGTCCCCCCAATCCTTCCGCTCATGCCATTGCTAGAGCCATCAAAAATTATATATTACCTAATATAGGTATATAGAAATCGTTCTTAAACCAATGAACAGTTTGATTCCCAGGACAGCGAACGAACTTTGCAGTGTTATAGTATTTGGCACTTTTAAAATATGCTGCGGATTATCGCTAAAAGAAAACGTAACTTCCCAAAAAGAAAAGAAACTTTAACAAAAATATCGATTTTATCGGTTCTTTCTATCGAATTTGAACCGATTTTTTATTTAACGCTACTTTCGCTGTTGCTGCTTCAAAAAAAAAGAAAAGAAATAATAATGAAAATATAAAAATTTAATCGCCTAAGAGCTAACCGCCTGCTCCTGCTCCTGCGCCAGCTGCTGCCACAAAAAAAAAAACGAACGGCCAAAGGATTCGACAACCGAGCGATGCTGCTTACTCTTACTCTGTTAACTGTTCAGTGTTTCAAAGTTTAACTGTAAAATAACCAAGGTTACATTACATTTCCCGCCTTATTTATTTCATCTTTATTTCATATATTTCTCTCTTATCCTCTTTCTTATAAACTTTTTGTGTTGAATTTTGCGCAGCTATTTAAGCCAGCTGTGAACTTGTTAAAAACCTTTTGCGTTAACTGTACTTGTACTGCTAACCCGTAACTGTACTTTGACCGTATATGTATGTTGTAACTGTAACTGTAAATGTGTGTAAACTACGATGGTATATTAACTTTAATGATTATTAATGATTTAATGATTTTTTGTTTCCATAACATCGCCTGTTTATGTTTCTGTGTCTCAACTGTACCATATTTTATCGTACGTGTATCGTATATGTAAAATGTTTTGTTTCAACTGTACCTATAATCATTGCTTTGAGTTTATCTGTGTGTTTGTTGTGTGAGTGTCCGTTTGTCAATGTATATGAGTGTTGACTGACGTTGTTTCCGTTTCCCGGAGAAGATGGAGGAGCGAACAACCCTAATACTTTCCATATTTCAGCTATGTTGAGAGTTCTTGTCCCGTCCCCATAAGAAACATCCCAATCCCATGATCCTCTCAGACTTTTGCCATCTCTACTGCGAAACTCAATCGATTTTTTGTCCCCAACAAATGCTGCGATCGCAGGTCTTGTACTTAGCGATATAATCGAGAAATACTTCGTGTCGCCAACCCTGCTGCGTGTGGTGCGAGTGGCCAAAGTGGGTCGAGTACTTCGGTTGGTGAAAGGAGCCAAGGGCATCAGGACACTGCTATTCGCGCTGGCCATGTCCCTGCCCGCCCTGTTCAACATCTGCCTGCTGCTGTTCCTGGTCATGTTCATCTTCGCCATCTTCGGCATGTCCTTTTTCATGCACGTGAAGGAGAAGAGCGGCATCAACGATGTCTACAACTTCAAGACCTTCGGCCAGAGCATGATCCTGCTCTTTCAGGTAAGAGGCCCAGCCACAATTCCGTTGACGGTTTATGTTGTCTATTGTTGTTGTCGTTGGGTGATGTTGCCACAACGCACTGAAACCTTGTCTAGTTATCGTCAATCAAAAAAAAAAAATGAAATAAAAAACCAGAATAACCGATAAGCCGGATTATCGATCGACGGCTTCTCTATCGCTGGAGTTATGCCGCCGATCGATCACGGTATTGAGAATCATTTTGAACTTCTTGAAAATTCAGTTTTTAGTGGCAACATCACAATGTTGATTGAAGCTACGGTAGTTGTTGGTAAAAGCTAAATTAGTGCGATTTTTTGATTAAACTACGATTTATTTTAATCGATTATCGATTATCGATTCATTTTAACTCTCTCTCTCTCTCTTTAACTCTCTCTGTCTAACTGTTTGTCTATTGGTTAACCTTACTTTATTATTTTATGTAAAAAAGATTCATTTCAACTTTCTTTTGCCCCAAATGGCATTAGCTATTTGCTAAAAAAAGAAACAAAAAAAAATAGCTATTGCCAAAAATATATAAATCAGCTTATATATTTAATATGTTTAATTTCTTCTTAAAAGCTTGTTTTTTGTTTTGAAATCGATTCGAATCCAATGTATCTGCTTCTCTGTATATGCATAATTTTAGTAAATTGTACAAAAAACAAATCTAATTCAGCTCTTTCAACAAACACCAAAAAATATGTTGAGCTTTCCTCAAGACACCCCCTGCTCCCGCCAAAAAAAAAAAAGAAAAAAAAACCATCGAACCCTATGAAAACCCTAATGAAAAAAAAGTAAAGGCAAACCGAAAATATATATAGATTCGATCTTTTGATCCCGGGAACATCATCTCCCATATCTCTCTTCCCACTTTCTCTGTTATTTCAAACTATATCTATCTACCTATCTCTCTCTCTCCCTAATATCTATCCATCCTATTCACTCTCAATCTGTTTATAAATACTACATACTATTTTCTAACTACTTACTGTCGCCTTCGCTTACATAACTATCCTATTACTAAAAAGAATTGGGAGAGATTTACCAAACGCTTGCCACGCTTACCGCTTTGATTCCCTTAGTTTTGGAGGAGACTAGCATCTTCTCCCGTTTAAAGTTCCCTTTTCAATAGCCACGCCCATTATATCCTTGATAGCGCCCCCTTCGACCGGGGCCAAGGTTATTTATGTACGTATTAGCTGGCTTTCAAGCTTTCTCCCCGAACCCGTATCCGTATCAGAGAGTTGAATCAAAGCAGCCGTACTTAGCCAGTAATTAGCCAAAAAAAGTAACCAAATACACACTCAATGTATAACTACTAACTATAGCCGTAACTGTACTAACTAACCACCTACCGTATGCCATAAATACTAGTTTGCTTTAATCAGCGATCCGGTGCCGATAAATTTGACTAATGATGACTCTCTTTGTTATTGTATCTTCTGTCTTAAACTTCTCTCTCTCTCTCCCACCGCCCACACACACACAAACACTTTGTACTTGTACTTAAAACGGACTCACTAATCCCAACAACAAAACCCATTTACCGTACTATCGACTTACGACATGCATCGATAAATATCGACCCATACCCATAACTATCGATGCATCTAAACCATGCCCAACCGATCGGACAAATGCCAATGCCAATGCCAAACGATAAATGATCGACTAATCGAAATACTTCCCATCCCTAATTCAACTTAACCTATAATTCCTATATTTGTTGGAATTCCTCTCCTTCCGATAACCTTTTCAAAATCGAAATTCGCAATTCGATACCATAATTGGCAGATGTCGACGTCAGCCGGTTGGGATGGTGTACTGGACGCCATTATCAATGAGGAAGCATGCGATCCACCCGACAACGACAAAGGCTATCCGGGCAATTGTGGTTCAGCGACCGTTGGAATAACGTTTCTCCTCTCATACCTAGTTATAAGCTTTTTGATAGTTATTAATATGTACATTGCTGTCATTCTCGAGAACTATAGTCAGGCCACCGAGGACGTGCAAGAGGGTCTGACCGACGACGACTACGATATGTATTACGAGATCTGGCAGCAATTCGATCCAGAGGGTACTCAGTACATACGCTACGACCAACTGTCCGAGTTTCTGGACGTGCTGGAGCCACCGTTGCAGATCCATAAGCCGAATAAGTATAAGATCATATCGATGGATATACCCATATGTCGCGGCGATCTCATGTACTGTGTGGATATCCTGGATGCCCTAACCAAAGACTTCTTTGCGCGCAAGGGCAATCCGATTGAGGAGACGGGCGAGATTGGTGAGATAGCGGCACGGCCGGATACGGAGGGCTACGAGCCCGTATCCTCGACCCTCTGGCGCCAACGGGAGGAGTACTGCGCCCGTCTCATCCAGCATGCTTGGCGGAAGCACAAAGCGCGCGGCGAGGGTGGTTCCGGTTCCGGTGGCGGCGGCGGCGGTGGTGGCGGTGACGATGCCGAACCGGACCAGGGTGATGGCGGAGACGGTGGTGGTTCTGGTGCGGGTGATGCCGAACCAGTCACAAGTGATCCAGCGGATCCCGCGAACGAGATCCCCGATGGAGGAGGAGGAGGAGGAGGAGGTACAGAGGCAGACGCCGCCGAGGAGAACCATGTAAATAGTCCAGGAGAAGCGGGAGCGACGGCGGCGGGAAGTCCGGGCAGCGGAGGAGCCGGTAGCCCCGGTGCGGGCAGTGCCGGACGACAAACGGCCGTGCTCGTGGAGAGCGACGGGTTCGTGACTAAGAACGGCCACAAGGTGGTCATCCACTCGCGATCGCCGAGCATCACGTCCCGCACGGCGGATGTCTGAGCCAGGCCTCGCCCCCCCCTCCAAGATGCACGCGAGTATTAGCATGAAGTACGATGATGTTGCACGTTGCAATTAGCTGGGGGCACTCCAGTGGTTCCCAGTGGTTAACAACAACAACAACAACAACTACAACAACAAGGAGAACAACAAGCATAATTTTCTGCTATATAATGAAAAAAGTATCACATACAAAAAACCAAGAAAAACCAAAAACCGAAAACCGAAACCAACACATCCACAAACAAGATGAAAAAACCTAATTTATTACCCACATTATTCAGTTAACGAGTCAGCAACCAACAACAATCATATTTAAGCTAAACCAGACGAATATTCAAAGAAATCTTTTTAAGCAGCTAGGCGTTTTCCCAACAACAATTATTGGCCTAAGCTAAAAAAAATCAAAAATAAAAACACCCCCCACTCACTACATTAAAACACAAAACAGAAAAAAAACATCACAATCTGGCACATTAACATTTCAAACTGCAAAAACTAGAGATCTATTTCATTCTTTTCTAAAGATATTTACATATTTTTAGAAAAGAAATAAAATGTTTCTAGTATTTCTAGTCAATTCTCTTAAATACAACCCGGTCAGAGGGGTTTTTCTACATCCTTTAAGATTTCCAATTGAATTCCCACAAGAAATGTTAATGGGCTAGTAAGCCCACAGGTTATTAAACATCAAAATGAAAATATAAAACCCTAACAATATATAAACCACAAAAAGTTACAAAATAAAAACAAAAACGAATGAACAAGCTCTAAAAATTGTATTTGCCAGTAGTAGGACAACAACAACAACAACAGCAACTCGCTTGATTTAATTAATTAACTTACCAAAACCCAAAGTGCTACCAAAAAACAACCAACACCTAACAAGTAATACGCCAATAATGGTAATGGTAAGGAGAAGCAGAAGCAAAATTCACAACAACAATCACAACAATCCCTAAACAACATTCTCACAGTAAAACAATTAAAAGAAAATAAACAAGATGGAATTTAAATAACTAATTCTTAATGAGACGACAACACCAATTTGCATAGTTTGTATTTAACATTTATCCAACTAACTAATTAAAAAAAAAAAACAACAAACAAAATGAAGGCGTGGGACAAAATCAAAAGAAACACGGGCCCGATAAACAACACCAAGAAAAACCGAAAAGAAATATTTAATTCAAAACCAAAAAGACGAACAAGAACAACCGCCTGAACTGCCATTAAAAGCAATACGAAATACAGATAAATCTATATAGACATATATGAGAAAAGCTGAAGAGAAATATGAAAGTAGTTACAACCGATAACACAGACACACACACACACACCTACACCCGCACACAGGAAACGATAAAAAAATACAATAAAAAAAAGGATAAAGCAGAGAGTAATAGGCAGACAGAGTTATTTCCGAAGCGATCGATACATTTGTGCTATCGATAATTTCGTTGCAGTTCCGATTTAAGCGATAAGCAATCCCATTAGGCCAGCAAAAAAAAGTTCAAAGCAAACATTTCACACAAAACTCCATTCTCACAGTCACGAAACATATAAACACACACCCACACATTCAGACATATGGATGCAGGATGTTTGAGGTTATGTAATCTCAATTAGAGGTTATGTTCTCCTCGAAAGCAAGAACACACGAAAATACCGAAACAAATCCTTGAAGTGGGGGCGCATGGAGCCTGAAAGGATGTGAAACGATCTGAGCAAACACCATTTAAAAGAAGTTATATAATTCAATAACGGTAATCTTAGCAATTCAAATTTGAATTTGAGCAATACAAAAATCGATTATGATGAAAAACAAAACAAATTAAAACTTAAAAACAATTAAAAGTTACAAGTAGAACAAAGGCGTTAAAGTGTTAAAAACAATACCTAAGTACGAGTATGTGAAAGTGAATAAGTTCGAGTGTTAAAAAAAGAGAACCAAGTTCAAAGCAAATCGTTATGAGAAACAAAATGAATGAAATTAATTAAAAAACAGGAAAAGAAATTTAAAAACCGCAGAATAAGAGTGTGTGCTTAGCACAAGACAAGCTAATAACGTGAAAAGCAAATAGAGAAACGAAAACGAGTGAAGAATTTTAAACAAGTTTTGAGTTTTCAATGTGCTCTCTATTTTCTCATAGGTCCTTTTTTGTCGCAACGAAGGTGGCGGCGACCCAATTCAAATTACACAGAAAATAATAATCAAGGCGAATTGAAATACGAAACAAATATATATTACACGTAAATATAAAATAATTAATTTAAATTACATACGATACGATATTAAAACTGAATTGAATTCAAGCAAAGTTTTAGCCCGACTGCTTTAGAGCGTAGCATACTTTCCAGAGCCTTCGCATTCGCTTTTCCTTTTCGTATCAGCCGTTATTCGAGTTAAGAGCCTAGCCGAGGATAAAACAGAATCGAATTCGATAACCGATCTCCGTTTACCGATTGCCGATAGATGAAAATTGAAAACCAACATCAGAAACAATGTAAAAGTAAATCGAAAAATATAGTGTGTTCACATTCAGTTGCGCCCAATTATGCCAAGCTAAGCTTTGTTTGAATCAGCTTTCGCTGCATTTGATTTCCTAAGTTCTATTCTTGATTTGTAATTACTAGCAATGCCTTTTCGTCGCTGTTCAGTTGAAACGATAACCGATAACCGATAACCGATAACCGATAACAGATAACAACCAATAAACAATAACCGATAAACGATAACGATAACGATCGAAACGATCAGTTGGGAACATAGCGACACCAAATGAAAGTATATGTGAGGTTCCATTGCGCACATACACACCATACACTCTCAAAATCACACACACACAAGCACAAAGGCATACCCCCCCCCCATTGAAACACACACGATATGCATATATGCATATCCTTCGATATATATTGCCGATATATAGAGAAACCACCCACACACATTCCCGTAAATGCTTTGCTTTTGCTTCGAAATTGCTGTAATCGTAGGAGGTGAATTGAAAACGAATACTTTTGGGAAAAAATTCGCTTTTTGGTTTTATGAAAATAATTATAAACTTTTCGCACCGACATACACCACACACAGACAGGACATCTCTTCTCGCTGACTTACTCTCTCCGACACGATTAGAAACTGTTATACAAAACATGCTTTCACACACTGCCTGACTTCTAGCTATCCGTTTAAATCAAATACAAATGCGGAACTTGTTCTAAACTCACATCCACATTCACCACCAAAAACGAAACGAAAAAAAGAATATATTTAAAAAAAAAAACAGCAAGATTTGTTCAAAATTTTACAAAATATTGGAAGTTGAAAACTATCACCCTTGGCAGAAATGAGTAATTTTTGTTTAGTTTACTTTCGAAACGCAAACTATTTTTATTTGCCATACCCTACTTCTACATAAATACATTTTATTTGTATTAGTTACCAATTAATTTTACGCAGTTGTTTGATTGCCAATTTTGAAGGCCGATAACGTGGATCTTGTACGTTGATAGCTGTAGAACAGTTTAAAACAGTTGTAAAACAGAGTTCTAAACGTTTCTAACAGTTTCTTACAGTTTTAACGTTTTAATAGAAATTCATTTCAAGCATAAATCAAAGATCCATGGCCTTCGAATTGAAATCGAACTACTTTCCATTAAACAACCGGTTGTATGACAAATTAAAATCCGAAATAATTTCCCAACACTAGACCGTTCCAATCTCACCTTTCCCAAAAGAAATAACAAAAGACCCAAAAACGGAATTCAAACGCAACCTCTCCTTAAATCAATAACATAACCTATAATAAAGAGTAACGCAAACGACAAAAAATTGTAAAGTAATTAACTTGTGTACATTATGGGGACCAGTTTAAGCGTTGCCTTAAAGTCCAACAAAAATTAAGTCTTTATTTTTTGCGCACGCTTTTACAAGAGCTTTTTCAATATATTGTATATCAAATATATAAATGATCAGCAACCCTCTTTAGATGTTTGTGTGTAATTCCATTACTAATCCCCCCTCTAATCAATCCGTATTGTAAACCCATGAACCCCTCTAAAGCCCTCTCACCCTTTTTTCGCTCAAAATCCCAACATTTACCGTTGCGCCTTTTTGTTTCTAGCCTTCATCACGCGTAGCCCGTTTCCGTTTCCGTTTCATTTTCAGTTTACCGTTACCTTATATATCGCATTCCGTACTTTATTATATTATATATCCCCAGATTTTGTTTTTAAATGCTTGCCAATTGCCGAGTTTTTGTAACGACTTGAATGTAGCTTCATTATTATACATTTTGTTGGCTGTTTGACAAATAATACGAGTACCCACTTCGATAAATAATAGAAAAACACATGGAAATAATCGAGAACTATAAGCGAAACCCAAAAAAACAAAAAAAAAACATGCTATATACTAATAACAGAAAATTAAGTTTGAAAATTCCGTACAAAATGCATAAGTTAAATGAAAAAGCATATAATACTGAACAAAAAGCTAAACAAATAATATATCTACTTATACTGAGTGCACTGTTATAAACGAGGGGCGGGGCGAGATTAAATAAACAAAACAAAATACAAAAAAACAAAAACAAAAAATCGAATCAAATCGAAAATGAAACAAAACCAAAAGAAAACAAAACAAAAAACATATATTATTATGGTACATATATTCTGCAAGATATTGTACTATCTACGTGTGAAACAACAACATCATCTGCAACAAAAACAACAGCAACAACAACAAATCACACCTGAAGCTTATGCAACAAGCTACAACAAAAAAAAAACAGAAGCAACAAACAAACAAACCGATCAGAATCCGTGAAAGTTACTCTCTTTTTATAAAAATTATGTAAATTTACAATAATAGCGAACAACAAAATGTCGAAAGATCAAAATAAAAGGGAGGCGAATTTTTAGCCGGAAACCGGAAGCCGGATACCGGATATGGAAAATTCGAGCGATAAACGCAACGCAAATCGAAATCGAAAAGTTGACACGTCGTTGAAGGCAAAAAGGATATTTATTGATTAGGAAATCTATTTCATAATTTTAGCATACGTGTAAACATATTTTTTGTGCCGAGGTTACGTTCGAAGCAACACGCGCATCATTGCCATTAGACAGAATAAAATTAATTATATATACAATACGCCTAAAAAAAAACCAAATAAACAACTAAAAAATAATAATAATAATACAAGAAGAAAACTTCAACTTATAATTATAATACAAATGCATATTTTGTGCTGCTGAAGAAAGTCACAACGCAACAAAAAACATGAAAACAACAACAATTTCTAAAAATTTTAGATCAATACACAACACTACACACACACATACACAGACACACTGACACCCCCACACACCAACATCAGAAAATAAAATGGCGAATTTTTGCACCGTCATTGTGACAGTGGCGTCGCAAAGTTTTCCACCAGCCAGCAGCATTCTCAAATTCAAAATACAAAAATGAAGAAAAAAAACAGACAAAATGAGGAAGTAAGTGCAGTAAGAAATACCAATACGATAATACATTTTTTTAAGATACACTTCAAAAATCAAAGCGTGGAAATTTCTATATTAGTTAATAATAAAATCCTTTTTTTTGTTAACTCACTATATATTAAAAAAAGAAAAAATACAAAAGACAAAAAAATGTAAAACAAAAACTAAAAAACAAAGATGGACAAAAACTTTAGCTTTATACTCGTACATTTGTAATATATTACATAAGTCTAGTTAATTACATAAAGAAAAACAAAACAAAAAGAAAATAGAAAATATATTATAAATTATAATTATACAAAAAGGAAAACAAACAAAATTTTACAAATAAAAAATCGCAAAAACTTAAAAAAAAAAAGCAACAAAAAACACAAAGAAAACCCAAAATCAAACAAAGCATAGCAAATGAAATTCGAAATAATTACAAAACAAGCAAAAAACAAAAAATAGTGAAAGAAAATCTTTAAAAAAAAAGGAGAAAACCAAAAACGAACTGTAAAAAAAAACATTTAAATGTAAAACAGCCAGTTATTATGCATAGCTAATAAAATTCAAATACAGAGAAGAAGCAGGAGACGAGAAAAAAAAATAAGAACAATTATGCAATTAGATATTCAACATAAAAAATTCTAAATCTTTAGTCAAGCTTAGGGTGCATATACAACACAACAAAAAACAAAACAAACACACACAAACATTGACACAATAAAACTCACACATCCGCAATTAAATTCAATAAAACAATTGTTTCGATTCGATTTATTCAAGTTATCGAGGAGTTAAGTTATGGTAACTCCGTTTAAGTTCTGGGTTAGGTTTCATCGTTGCCTTTGAGTTGCCAATCCAATCCATTCCGACCGAACCATCCACAGAGACACAAAGCCGAGCAGCAGAGACAAGCAGAGATGATACCAAGCCAAGCCAAGCCGACCTAAAAACCACAAAAACAAAATGGAATACACTGAAAGAAAAACTCACAATTAAGAAAGTTGCCATCCAGCGAAGTATTTGCAATTTACATTTGATAGCAAGAGCAAGAGTTAATAGCAGTTTATATAAAGCCCGTTGAACACGAAAAACAATACGAAAAGAAAACAAAAAATTAAAAAAAAAAAATATTAATAAATAAATTAAAAAAATAAAAAGCAAAAACCAAAAACAGACTGAAGAAAATGAGAATTATTTAACAAGAAAATTTATATATTTAATGATAGCCAATAAAGATAAAGCTGCATCCGAGAGTCACATATATTGCCAAGCCGCTTTTACATGCTCACACAAACACAAACACAACCAAACACCCACCCACACAGACACACAAAGACACTGAGAAAAAGTGGAGAAAAGCAGCTCGCAATGAAAAGGATAAAATGAAAAAAAAAGGACGAACTCTTACAATAAATCAGAGAACATAATGGAAATATGTATTTATATTTATACACAAAAGCAAGCTAGCAAAAAAAAGGAAACATGATAAAACATAATATAAATATACATATTTAAAGGAAGTCTAAACTAATAACAAAACTAAAGCGACACAGGCACCGTTAGCATATTTTTTTTATACAAATACAATTTAAGCAAATGAATACGAAAATACGAAAATACGAAGAAGAAATCAACAAATTGAAGTAAATTATTAGTGAGAAACCGAAGCAACTGATGATGTCTTTGTAAAGACTTTATATATGCCTGCCATATGCCTACATCTGCCTAGCTGTCTGACTCTAACACATACACTCAAACATACACACACACATACTAACACATACGCCAAACACACTATATCTATCTCTCTCTCTCGCGCTTGTGCAGACACCCAGACACCCAGACACCCAGACAGACAGAGACAAACACTCATCTCATTCAATCAACCTTGAGCTTAGGTGGCCTCCTTGAGAAGCGTGTAGAGAGGCGCACCAAAGTATTCAGGCTTCTTCTTGTCTTTGTATGCGTTTGTTAGCTGACCTTGGTTTCTTAGCCAGTTCATGGAGGGTCCCCTTGGCCCCCATGGGGATCCTTGCAACGCCCCCGAACCAGCCGTTATCGAGCAACTCTATTTGATAGCAACTTCCCCGGCTACAAATTCTTAGTGGTTCAGATGGCTGTAGAACACACACACCTAAACACACACCCAAAACACACAACAGACTTTCAGAAAAATCTCCCTAAAATGAAGATATAAATATACATATGAATATGTATAGATTATATATGTGCGATCAAGTAAAAAAGCAGCTAAAAATACAAAAGAATAATGCTAAAAATTATGACACCCGCCACTTTTCTACTAAAAAGAAATCGACTGTATATATATATATATATACAAATATATATATATATATATGATAATATGAGTATATTTATGTAGCAGTATAAAAGTATGTGTAGTATAACACTTTTGTCCATTTGCTTGACAAACAGACACAAACATATACAGAGACAAAATTATAAACACAAACACAAACACACACGACATGCATTTTGTTTTCTAGATTTTTGGTTTTTTTTAAATGAATTTTTTTTGAAAAAGAACATCAACTTTTATTAGCGATACTCTAAATAATCTATGCAAAATAATATAAGTAGCGTTTTGACGATGGATCGCTGTCGTGCATCTAAATGTTTTTGCGAGCAAAGAAAGCTTCGATTCTCGATTGATTTTCGATTTTCGATTATCGAGTTTGATGGCTCGCCTCTTGTTATCGATTTTTTCGACACAATCGAAGTATTTACCAAATACACGGAATCCATTTTATTTGAACCACACACACACTCACACTAACACACACACACACACACAGTCACACATATTAATATAAATATATACATATATATTTTTTTATAACAAAGTAAGGAAAAAAACATCTATATGGGACAAATGAAACACAACAATTTTTGTATGTATTCATTTTTATTAACAAAATACAAAAACGAAACAAATGGGAAAATGGGAAAATACAAACTGGAAACCAAAACAGAAGAACACTCGTAATACACACAGACAGACAACAATTGTTTTTATAAAGATATATTCGATTAATGTATTTAAAAATAAAAGCAAAAAAAAAAAACAAAAAAAGAATACAAAAAAAAACAAACAAAACAAAAAACGAAAGAAACAAACGCCTGAATTAGTTTATTACGCAAATGAAAATGAATTATAATTAGTTAACTCAAAATAAAATATAAAAAAATGGAAAATACCCAAAAAAAAAAAACAAAAAAGAAAACCAAAACTGCACAATAACATCTAAATGTAAAAAATATGAACTAAAATGATAAAAACAAAGCAAATGCAAAGAATATGCCCAAAGAAACAGCGCTAAAAACAAAAGAACATTTTTATTTTCATTATATATAAATAATTAACGCTTTTTTAGTTCTCCAACAAGTTGCATAATTTATATATAATTTATAAAGAATAAAACAAATTATAACAAAGTAAACCAAAAATAAATCAAATTAATAAATGGGCAACCTAAAGATATTGTAATGTAATAAATGAAAACAAAAACAAACCCAAAACAAAAACAATACAAAAACAAAAGGATATATATATATATATATATAAATTAAAAGCGAAAATTTTTCACACTTTAGCTTAATAAATTGTAAAAAAAAAATACAAAAAAAAACTAACAAACAAACAAAACTGAAATAAAATGAGATTTAATTGAATTTGTTATGCAAATGAAAATGGGATTGTGTTTATTTTTTAAATACCGGATAAAGGATAATTTTTTTTACTTAAAAATAGATAATTATGGCGACAAACTGGACAGGCAGACTACCCCGTGAATCAAGAGGCATCGTTATCATCTCCTTCAGGAGATCCTTGCATCATGCATGGATCAAGGAATCTCTTGGACGCGGATGAGAAAATCGAAAATCCTGAATATTTAATATTATTCTATAATATATTTTGATACTGTAAACATACTAGAATAATTTATATATAACATTTATGGAGAATATAAATTATAAGTTAGGTTTTGCTAAATTTCGAAGGGTATTGAAGACCTTATTCAGGAATACTTCGATGTATTAACTTTGTTTCCAAATCATTTAGGAAATGACCAAAATTTACCCTTTAGAATTGTAAGCAAAAAATATTCTACGCCATGTATGGTATAATCATTCCATGGAACCATTTACTTTATGTTTATTAAACTTCTAAAAAAAAGGCTAACATTTTTGTTAGGTAAGTAAAAATATATTATATTATTCAGTGTAACCCGATAATGCCTTGAGCTTTAAATGTTTCTATTTTCCCAGGTCAATCAGGCGAATAAGACACAAAAGGATATCGGAGGATATCGAGGATATCGAATCGGATCTTCAGCTGCACCTCTCGGAACTTTCTCTGTGTTTTTTTGTGGCCCCAAAAATCTGTTTCAAATGATCGTATTCCCCCAATGTTTTCTCCCTTTATTATTCCCTTTATCTTCCCTTAGTACCCAATGAAACATCCATTCTAATATTTTCATTAAAGTTTATTGTGGTAATATATAGAAATTCATATCTCAATAATTGTATTATTGTTTATAATTTCTTAACTTTATTTTCAAAATAACTAATCTTAAAATGTTGTTTTCCCCAGACTAGGTCCAACGGCGTCCAAGGATCGCTGCTTTACTGTGTCCTGCCAACCAGATACCCCGCATCTGCAACATCCTGGACATCGCCTGGCTGCACCATCAACGCTTGCACAAGGACATGCACACCAAACAAGGCGTTCTCTTCTCATCCTACAAAAATAAATAAAATTATAAATATAAATAAGAATATGAAAAAGATTAAAATAAATAAATGAAAATATAAATGAATCTTGTGTTTTATTTACAGGCTTTTATCTAAAAATGGTAAACCATTTTGGAAGCAGGACTCCATTTTCCGTCAACTGCATCAAAAGATCTGGAAAGTAGAACGAAAAAAATTTCGATCGATTTTTTGCGATTTTGGAAAGGGGTACCATCATGATTTTTTGCAAAAATCGGTAGGTCTGATTTTGTCGATTTCTGTTAGTTTTTTTATGAATATTTTGGCCTTTTCTCAACAGATTCCGGAATGTTATACCATTTTGGAACCAGCGCTTCATTTGCCGTCAATCTGCTTCAAAAGATCTGGAAAGTAGAAAAAAAAAAGTTTCGATCGATTTTTTGCGATTTTGGAAAGGGGTACCATCATGATTTTTTGCAAAAATCGGGTAGGTCTGATTTTGTCGATTTTCTGTTAGTTTTTAATGAATATTTTGGCCATTTCTCAACTGATTTCGGAATGGTATACCATTTTGGAACCAGCGCTTCATTTGCCGTCAATCTGCTTCAAAACATCTGGAAAGTAGAACGAAACAAATTTCGATCGATTTTTTTGCAATTTTGGAAAGGGGTACCATCATGATTTTTTGCAAAAATCGGGTAGGTCTGATTTTGTCGATTTCTGTTAGTTTTTTATGAATATTTTGGCCATTTTCCAACAGATTCTGGAATGTTAAATCATTTTGAAATCAGGACTTCATTTTCCGGCAATCTGCATCAATATATTTCTCAAATTTGCAGAGGAAAGCCATCAGATATATATGTAAATTCAGTTCTGATTCGAAAAGGCTATACCATTCCTAATTCAGATTCGATATGAACGAAAACACGAAAATACTTTATTAACTATCCTGGAGCATGAAGCCCTGATCCAGGAACGCGATTTAGTTTTTCCAAATTTGTATTGAAATGACATAGATATTTTCTATCAAAAGTATGACTAATATCTGGCCAATAGTCATTTTCCCAATGTCAAAAGAAAAACTTTTAAAAAGTTTAAGATTATAAAAATAACTAACTTACCAATAAATTATAATTCTATCAAATATAAAATACAATTTCAAATTGTTTGTTATAAAGTGGGTTTAATAAGCGCGTATCTAATGTACAGATAAGTTATAAAGTTTTGGCTGGGCCATCGTTGTTACACAAGAACCTATTTCTACGGATCTAGCTTGAGGGTTTCGCCAATAAATGCCAATGCGGAACGTTGCTGGGGCAGGGTAATCTCCGGTTGGAGCCGCTGCTCCAGAAGCGGAATGCAGGTGAAGAGGGGCGCCGACTGCTCAGGAACGATGCGGAAGGCGACACGCCGCCAAGTGCTACGCACGGCCTCCAGACGATCCTCCTCGAGAGATTCGCGCATGCCGGGCAAATCCGAGACCTTCGCCAACGAAAGGAGCTTGGCAATGGCCAGACATAGCTGCTGTTGAAGTGCGTCGCGATGATTGTACTCCTCGAAACTGTCCAAGGCATTGGAGCGCTCTAGAGCCTCTAGGAGGGAACGCCACACCAGAGCAAAATGCTGTCCTATGTCCTGACGCTGCTCCACCTGAAGAATCACGGATGTGGCGTTGATGCGCACCTTAAAGTTGGCATGCTGGACGATCAGTTGACTGAGGGCTGGGAAGAGGATGCCCGCTAGGTGACTGCTGGCGAAGAAGGCTCGGTGTCGCACCAGATTCCCGATGGCGTGGCAGGCATTCCACTTAACCTTCGCACTGGTGCCGGATTTGACGCAATCCAGGAGCTTGGACATGGCCTGCTGCATCTGTTCAGAGTTCTCGCCCGGCTGGATCTGCAGGACCTGAAGGAGATTGCCCAGGGAGCGGACAGCATTTGCTTTGACTTTGTCGTGATCCCCGCAACTTTGGGTGGCTGCTTGAACGAGGCGCCCCAGAAGCTCCTCGGAGACCCGCTCCGACTGGTTAGTCAAGACACCGGTTAGGGCGTCGCTGATATTGCCCAAAGCCCAGGCCGCCTTGGTTCGCACCACCAGTTGGGCGTCGTTCACCATGTTCAGTGACAGCTCTGCCGCATTCTCCACAAAGACCAGGTCCCCCTTCAGGGATGGATGCAGGACGTGCACGGCCATGGCCCGGAGAGCAGCCGCTCTCACCAACGGATCCTCGGCATCGTCGCTAGCACAGCCGCTCAGGAAGGCCAACAGAGCGTTTCGCTCGCCGAGGGACAGTCTCTCAAAAGTAAAGGTTCCAATGTTGGACAAGGCATCGCAAAGTGCGCACTTAAGGGATGCTCCTGCTGCTTCGTTGTACGCTGCGTAAACAGCAGGCAGTAATCCCAGCCAGAAGGATAACTGCGATTCGCGTTCCGAGGACTCGGAGGGAACAAGCCTGCCCAGTTGATAGCCGATTGAATCCAGGCAGCGTGCGGCATACAGTCGGACATCGAAGGTGGGATCCTTCAATCCTGCCGCGAGGACTCTGGCGAGACGCATTTGATGGCCTCGCAAGAGACCGATGTGTGTGGCCATGGCGAGGAGCACCTGAAGGCACTCCACGCGTAAAGGTGGTACCGTGCCCAGGCTCTCCAGGTACCTGAGCACCTGCCGGAGTAGCCAAGAGTTGCGGGGAATCGGAGGAAGTCCTGTATTCAAGGCAGGAACAACCTTTTGAGGGCCACGATGCTCTGGTTCTCCTAACTGTTCGGGTTCTGCATCCTCTTCGAGTTCCACTTCCGCATCCGAGTCGAGGAAGTCCTGTTCCATACCCTCTTGCACCTCTTCCAGCTGAAGGTTTCTCTGACTAGGGGCGAGACCCACAGCACTGGCCATTTCCGAGGTGAGTCTCGGAGTGGCCACCAACATTTCCATCACCAGGAGGGCTGACACCGCCACGGGAGAGTCTCCGCTCTTGGCCAGCTTCTTGACGTGGCCCACGAACTCGTAGACGAAGCCCATTTCCAGCTGCTCAAAGGGCGTGGCCTGCACCAGGACCGCCAAGCACTTGAGGCACTGCGTCAGGACGGGCGGTGCGTACTCTCGCTCCAGAATAGTGCTCAGGCATCGATAGGAACCCATCAGGGAGCTGGCCAGGCTCATGGCGAAGGGCGTGTAGTTGCTGGGTCCCTTGGAGCTGGCCTGACTGAGGAATGTCTTGGAGCCGTACAGGATTTGGGCAGCCAGTTGCAAGGCCACGGCTCGACACCGGGCATTGGAGTCTTGGAGTCCCAGGAGCAGGAGATGGCTGTTGGTAGTCCCGGGTTCTCCGCTGGGAAAGAGTATGTGCCAGTAGCCGTAGAGGGAGCGACGGGGTAGATGCTTGGACAACGATCCCAGGAGATTCAGTGCGGATATCCTTACTTTGGCCTGGAGATTACGCACTTGGCGCGCTCCCGACATTTGTGGGTCTCCCGCCGAGTCCGAGGCGGCACAGTTCTCGCCCGAATCTCCGGTAAGGCAGCCGTAGTCGAGGTGCCCGGTTAGCAGCAGACGCTCCCGGGGATTAGTCTCCAGACTTTCGCTTGCCGACGCATTGCGCTGCCTGGCCAGGGATCGCATTTTTCGCACCTTGTTCTTTCGACCACCGGCACGTGGTTTCTGTGTGGGCTGCGGCTCCGGTTCCGGCTCCTCGTCCTGGCCATACGCCGCCGACTGCTGGGCCGGCTGCACCTTCCGAGGCACTTGATTCCTGACCCCCGCCTCGCCTTCAGCCCCGAACAGCATGTAGCACTGGACGAGTCCCATCAATTCCTGGACATGATGGGCAGCAAATTCCGGCAGCTTGGCCACAAGCCTTTGGAGCAGGTGCAGGGCGTGGGAGAGTAGCAGCGTCCACTGCTCCTCATTGGCGTTTTCCAGCCAAATCCCCTCGAAAAAGCAATGCAAAAGGGCACTGGCCACCTGGAGGCTGCAAATGCCGTTGGCATCGCCTTCGTGCGACTGCTCCAGATCGAAGAGCACCAGGTCCTGGCACTGGACAAGCAGCAGGGCACTGCTGACATCTTTGGTGTATGGAAAATTCGCCAGTTCTGGCCAGTATTTTCGGAGCTCCTCCTTTGGCAGCGTTTTTACGACTGTGTGGAGAAGATTCATCTTTTCTACGGTTACCTCCTCGCGGGTACCTTCGAGAAGACACTGGGCTAGCACCTGTGGCCGGACCACGATCACCTTTCTGGCGAGGATCAGCTCGTTTAGCCACAGCTGCCAATTCCGCAACAGGTCGGCGTGCGCTCTCGCTCGCACCTCCTCCAGCAGCTGTCGCAGCCGTTCGCCGGCCACGCCCACTGGAATGCCGAGGGGATGGCGCAGTTCCAGGACCAGGTTCACATATCGCTGGCGAGTCTCGGCGTCCAATCCGGCGGTGGACACGATCTTCTGCTGGATTGTATCCAGTATTTCTCGGTCGTTTTCCATGGCGGCTGTCATTGCCGGTGTGACCGACACCAAGTAGAAAAAGTATACCATCTGCGAGAAAGAGTTTAGTATTTTTTTTTTTAAGATTAGAGCGCGAAATTCAAAAGAGGAAAAATTAGGGGAAGGTGTTTCTGTCCGAGATATATTCACGATTTTCTATAATTAAGCTGCAGGAAAAGCATTAATTCAAATAAATGTCTAATAAATTTCATATAATAATGCTTTTCCTTTTTTTTATTATGAAAAAAAATATTTTTTTACTTACGTAAAATTTATAACCAATCCAACTGAACACCAATATGTAAATGAAGTCTGTGAAAATGTCTACAAATAAATTGCTACTGAAACATATTTCGAACTAAAACTCAAGGCTAAATAGTAATTCAAAATGGAATAAAAACACGCCGCCTTTTCTTCGATACTTTATACTTTTTTTTATTTAACATAACATTAAAAATTTGTTTGTATTTAGAAATTAAACACTCATTGAAGCATCAACGGGATGGCTAGAATCCCTGGATAGAACTAAACGAGCTGCACCAAGAAACCGGATCCAAAACCGAAATAATCACGGCGAACCCAAAAGGATTACAATTACAATTACAATTACAATTATAAGAGGGGGAAGGAAACGCGAACGAAAGCAATTCGAACTGGCCGCGAGATAGGCCCCGAATATCAATCGCATAATATCATACATAATAATATAATAATACAACACATCGAATATTCCCTGAGCTGGACGATAAACCGAGGACACGGGAAGCGCCTGGGACATGTCTCGCGGCCTACCCTAGTCCTATCTATAAAGTATATCCTGTATATGGTATATATGTATCAATAATCGTAGATATATGTATATATAAGTGGATGTACATCGGTATAAACATGTATGTATATTGCAATGCAGGCTAGGCGGGCTTCTTCTGGTCGGTCAAAAGGCGTGGGTGGGCGGGGAAAGTTGTTGTTGTAAAGTCTCGGGGATTTGTACAATTTTGCTTTTGTTGTCCGCCTTTTGAGTACAGGTTGAAGTCTTTTACGTTTACGTTTTCCGGGAAACACATGTCGTGACACAAATATCGTGAGCTGGTTTAGAAATAGATTAGACTATTCGTAGGATTTAAGGACTAACTCTAGTAATATCAAGATTTAGGGATAGCGAGAGATAGACATGAGCACATGTTTGAATCTTTGGCAAGACCGCAGATACTGATCACAAGAATCGTTTCGATTTAGTTCGATTTAGTTGGTTTCCTAAAGCTACAATACACCTACTCGTACTGGCTCGAAAAAAAAAAATTTGGCTACTTTTGGAGCACTGGCCTGGGGGGCTGACAAATTCGAATACCTCTGTCTGTTAAGTACTCTAAACTCTAAGGTCTAAATTCGCTGTTACTGCTGGTCTAGCTCTTCGCCGAGTCCTGCCTGGCCAGGATACAGGTTCACCAGTATGGCATAGTAATGGCAGGCGGCGGCCAAGACCACAAAAAGATGCCAAATGGCATGGGCCATCGGGATCAGGCCGTCTGCCTTGAAGAATATAATGCCTAGAATGTAGAAGGCGCCGCCGAACTTGAGCTGCAGCATTCCGTGGAAGTGATGGCCGGTGAAAACCACCACCAGAGCCGGGCCCAGGCCCATTACCAGGTAGAAAAACGTCTCCAAGCACTTGTAACGTTCATGGAAGAGCTATAAATAAATAATTAAAAGGAGTTCTGCAACTGCAACTGCAACTGCAACTGCAACTGAGAGCCTCACCTGCTGGTAGGCTATTCCTATGGCAGCCATCAGCCAGATGACCCATTCCATGCAGAAAAGTATCGTGGATTGATCGGTATTCTCGAGAGTCAGCCAAGGGAAGTAGGAGCCAGCTATGAAGACATAAATCATGGCCCTGTCGCACCGATGCAGGACATTCTTAAGGCTCTGGTACGTCTGCCAACCAAGACTAGGCCAAGCCTTGACACTTTTCGGAGGTCTATCGAAGGAAGAACATTATTATTTTTTTTTTTGATAATAAATAAGAAAGTAGGACACTTACTTGTGCTCGGCGCAGTAGCAGGAGCAGTGGAAGAAGGTCGACACCGTGAAGAGCATACAAAGGGCGCCGCCGTAGACCCATGAAACCAAATACTGGCTGGCACTAGTGGAGCGTTCGAAGAGCTTAATTGCGGCAAACACGGCTGGCACAATCCAAATCCCGTGAGTAATCACATTGGCCACCTGCTCAATCTGTTGAAAGTAAATCGTTAAAGCGAATATTACACATGTGCTGGATATTAAGTCACCTCGGTTGGCTGGTAGGCGCAGCCCGGCTTGGCCTTGGCATTCTTCCACTTGACGTTCCGCAGCTGCAGCTTGAGCCTGGAGTTCGACTTGATGATGGACTTCCAGAATTTGCTAAAGAGGTTCTCCAGGAAGGAGTATTTCTGCTGCAGGTCCTGCATCAGGCTACCGTTGGCAATGCCATTGCCGCTGCTGCTCCCGTTTCCGTTGCTCATCGTGGACAGACTGCGGATTAGATTACAAATTGGTTGTCCGAATCGTAAAATTGATTGATTACCCGCCCAGCCCTTCTCCCTGCAATGTCTGCTGGCTAACCCACAGCACCCACGCCCCTTCGTTTTATGGCCAATTGATTATCTTCCGAGCCACGACGCGCGCAAGACGGGGGTGTGATAAGTGATAAGCACTTGACGGCAATGGCTGGACAATGGTCTGCTTGTTACCCTCCTCCTCCTCCTTTAAGATCCCCCACATTCTTCCCCCGGCACTCTGCCAATTTATGTTCGTTTAGGTTTTTGCATACGAAATGCGCACACAATGGGCCAAGGCTCTTGGTTCTGACCCGCCATTGAAACCAGTTCTGATTCTGATTGGCGGCTGCTTATCTCGCGTGCTCCGGCGACTTGGCTCAAAGTCCACATCTCTGGGGTCTGGGGGTCTGGGGGTCTTCCAGAGACATGCAAAGTCTTCGAACTTGGTCACAGACCGTGACAAAACGATTACTGAGATATTTGTAACCAGAACGAGCTAAGAATTATCAAATAGAAACCCGAATTATAAACTCTAAAACTTAAACACTTAATTCTGCTTCTTGGAAGAAAAAAACTTTCGAAAACAACTTTATTTTTAAAACCCACAAAATATTAACAAAAAATCTTAATTTCCTTCTCATACTTTTCACGCCCAAAGATTTATGTTTTTTCTCTGAAAGTTTGTTAAGAAAACGAAACTTTTCCAGGACCTTATCGCCGCTTGAATGAAGACGGTAAAGGTGGGAAAATATTCTGGGCCGCTGGTGACCGGGAACAGTCTCCGTCCCCCGAAAGTATGCTTCGATTCCCACGTCCTGGCAACATAACGGATGGCGGGGGGGCCACCGAAACTTCTATCACCATAACGACTATGCTAATCGTTACGAAAATAGCCCGATGCCTTGGGCATTCCTTATATATTGGAAATTACCGAACCCACGGGTGGGAGAAGGTGATGCACCGTCAAATTCCATTTCCAAAGAAAATTCAATTTAAAAAACCTGATCGGGAAACGAAAATATCTTCGAAAATATTTCAAATTTCAAAAAGAATCCAATGGGTTTCCCTTCGCAATCTTTATATGTTTGAATTCTCTGAAGGATCCCACAATTTCTTTCAGTGTCTTGGAGACGGAAGATTGTTTACATCTCGCTGCGAGAACCAATCGCGCGCTAATCCAATTTGTCCAGCTCGCGTCACGCAACAACCTGTCCGGCACTTGGCTCACCCACCCATCCACCTGTCCCATCTACCTGTCCAATTTTTTCCCACTTAATTTAATCCCCCCCGCGGAAAATATAAGCGGAGGGAAACTCACAGCCTTGATGTGTTTGTTGTTGTTGTTTGTATTGTTGTTGTTACGGAAGCGGATGCTGTGTGCCTTCGAGGTGGGGTAACGGGGTAAGGCGGCCTGCAGCCTCACGTGCTGGCTCGGGGCGGGAATCCCACGCAGGACATCGCTGCAGCAGGCGAACGTGGATCTCGCGAAGATTTCTGGTCAAACAACAACGTCCGCGCTCTCGACTGAGGAATCTGTGAATGAGGATGGGAGAAGCAAGCGATTGTTTGTTTTACAAGCAGCAGCATTACATCTCTATCGATAGACGGTGCCCGCTGAATTTCAAAATTACAATTAATCGAATATATAAGTTATCGAAAAGTAAATATTATTTTTGATTTTTTTTAGAACATCAATCAAGTACGCTGTTGTTTAAAATTCAAATAATACTTCGATTTTTTGTTGTTTACTAACCCAGTCAAGCTTTGGCTTAGCTTAACTTACTTTCGTTTGCCAATCAGGATAATTACGAGCCTGTCCAATTAATAACCAACGTGAAACATCCTTATTTTATTATTGTATCAAAAAATAAACTATTTAATTAAGACTAACATTTGCCATCTCTGCGATAGATGGTTTAGCCCACCCCTGGGACTATCGATAGCGATAAACTAGAAGAAGAAATCGAGAAAACGTGTGTGTTAAAGGTGTGTGACCTCCGAAAAGCGCCAAATATCCACTAATACCTCGCAATTTCCCTATTTCCCAATCAGAACTAGCAAGGCAGAATGTCTGGACGCGAGGGCGGCAAAAAGAAGCCACTGAAGGCACCAAAGAAGGAGGGCAAGGACCTGGACGAGGACGACATGGCCTTCAAGGCAAAGCAGAAGGAGCAGCAGAAGGCGATGGAGGCGGCCAAGGCGAACGCCTCCAAGAAGGGTCCCCTCATCGGGGGCGGCATCAAGAAGTCCGGCAAGAAGTGATAGTCTGCCCCAACCTCTCCCCCCGACAGGTTGGAGCAGCATCCCAGCATTTCTTCATCTTCAAGTCTAAAAAGCGCAGCAACACACATGTGGACTTAACTAACTAAATTGCTTGTGTAGCCAGTTCAGAACCATATTCTTTTTTATACTTACGATTACTTACGATTAAATAGAGCATTGTACGTGATGCGGAATGAATTGCGTTCTATTCTGGAGAGGAGGCTAACGGAAGGAAATGGTCAAGTCAGGTTGGGAGATGGTATAATTTATAGGTTCGCAAAAGAACCTGCTTTTTTTGGAGAGATTTATTGCAAAGTAAGTACGAGGAAAGGCAGATTAGGCTCGTGGAAAGCTGGACTGAGTTCCTGGCAGCTGGACGGATTGGGAGGCCACAGAACAGGCGGCGGCCACTTGTTCCGTCAGCTTCTTCTTCGGATTACGTGCTAGTTGGTGGGCCAAAGCTCCTATGAAAGCATCCCCGGCTCCCGTGGTATCCACCACCAATTCCGGGGCCACGACGGGCGCCGGAACGTGATCGTAGACGTCAGGTTTATTTTTGGAACCCACAACGGCGCCCAACTTGCCCAGGGTTATGATCACCGTATTGGCCCCCATGCGGATGAGCGTGGCGGTGGCTGCTTGGGCTTCCCTGAAAAGAGAGAGGAATCAACCAGGTTGGCCAAGAAAGCTACGCCAAGGATAAGCTCACTCTACGGTCGCAATGCTGGCCGACTTGGTCATAAGAGCCGCCTCGCTCTCGTTCACACAGAAGATGGTGGCCAGCTTGAGGAGCTCTTTCGGGGTGTGCTCCATGGCAGGAGCTGCATTCACAATGGACACTCCCTTGAAGACTTTCAGGGCCGCGATGGTGGCCTCAATGGGGGTTTCCAGCTGGCAAACCAGGACCTTGGCTTCCTGGAACAGCGAATCCGCGGCGGCCACATCGCAGGACTTGAGACAATTGTTGGCTCCCACCACAATGATTATGTTATTCTCTCCACCATCCGAGACTCCGATCTGTGCCACACCCGTAGTCTGATTCTCTAGCTGCTGGACATGCTCCACATTGACGCCCTCCTCTTGCAGATGCTTCCGGTAGTCTGTGCCGAAGCTATCGGCTCCCAGCTTGGCCACCAGGGCGGTACGGGATCCTTGGCGAGCAGCAGCCACACACTGATTGGCGCCTTTGCCGCCGTATCCGGTTTGGAAGCGATGCCCGTGGAGGGTCTCTCCGGGTTTTGGCAGGCGAGGAGTGTAGCTGGAATAGGGCAAAAATTCAAGATAATTCAATTTGAATACTTGAGATCTAAAAATATCTGCAATCTCACCAAATAAAATCTATTATGGCTGAGCCAAAGACAAGCACTTCGGTCAGTTTCGTTTCGGCCATGTTCCTGGTGATTCTAGTGAGCAGATGCAGCTGCAAGTTTGATTTACTGACGATTGAATTTAGTTTGTTTAACATACAATTTCTCTGGCAGAGCGAGTGCTCCGCTTATCGCCGCAATGAGTGGCTATTAAGTGACCCGGGCACGGGGACGTTGACAAGGGCAAGGGCAGGGGCGAGCTATCCTTATCAGCTAGCCACTCCGTTCATGGCCAAAAGCGGGGGGGCTAGTGGGCGGCAGAAGCTCTCCGGAAACTTTAGATAAATTTTGCTATAAACAGAAAAAATACAATTTATGACCGCAAACGGGAAAGTAAAAAATACCAAATATACCTAAAGTATGGGATGCTTTTTTTCGAAATTTGAATTAATTACTGAAATATGGTTCTACTTGTTCCGTTATTTTTTTTAAATAATCAAGTAGGCGGGAAAGTATTTAAATAAAAAATACTACAAAATTCCCTAACGCCTAAGGGTAACATTTTTTAAATAACATTTTTGAAATGTATTTTGTGAAGTTTATAAAAAATAGACTTTAGACAGGATAACAAATTTAAATAAGAAACATAACATTTTCACTTGTACAATTTTTAATATTTAAAAATAATGTAATTAGGTACTAGGCGGGAAAGTATTTGAATAAAAAATACTACAAAATTTCCTAACGCATACGGATTACATTTTTTAAATAAAATTTTGAAACGTATTTTGTGAAAATTACAAAATTTTAATTTAAAAAAAAGAGTTGGATAACAAATACAAAGTAAAAAGGCTAAATTTATTATTGTACAATTTTTATATTAAGAATAATTTTATTAGAAAATCAAAAAACACAAAAATACCTCAATTAAAAAGAGACAAAAGATAATAGATAAATCATAAACTTTATTTTAAATATACATAATACAAATAGAACGATTTGGCGGGCCATGTGACAAAATAATGGACCAAACGATTTATACCTATTTTTTGGGAGAATCGCGGAGTGAAGAAATGGATGATGAAGATGTGTACGGGGATGGGGATGGGGATGGACTTGGATTTGGGACTGGGACTGGAGTTGGATATTCTGTGTGATTTTGGAGATGGGACATAACACAAGGGTTCCCGCTCTAGGAGTATAATTAGAATTATGAGCCAGCCACTGGGCTTCGGCCTCTACCAATATACAAGTGTGTCTCATTCGATTTTTTCTTGGTTTTTTGTTGATTTTTTGTTGACTTTGTTTTGCTTTAAATATAGCCTACAACTAGCGAGCGTTTATCTTTGCATGATCTTTACTGTTTTGAGTGTTGTTTGGTGTTGATCTGATCCGGTTTCCGGTCCGTTTCCGAAGGATCCTCCATATCCTCCGACATCGCGACTGACTGACTGCTTGATGTGTGTGTGTGTGTGTTTTCCGTGTTAATTCTCCGCATTTCCTGCTCTGTTTCAGCTCTGTGTTATGTTTTTCTCTTGCATTTAAATGGTGTCTCTTCCTGTGGTTTCTACCATTCCTATCCTCATTTTCCTCTCCCCTCTCTCCCTTGTGGACTAATCCTGCTTAGACTCTATATTGCGACTCGCGGCGGATGGAGGTTCGTGTGTGAGATAATTAATCATCTGCTGCTGCATCCTAGATTCCAGCTCGTTCCAATGCACTCAGCTGGTTGCCCAGGCGCTCCTCCTTCGCTTTGCGCTCGGCGCTGATCTTCTTGGAGCTCTGGTAGGTGTTGAGGAACGTCTGCACATCGATTTTCCCGTTCAGGAAGTGCTCCACATGCCGATCACAGTCGGCATCGGCATTGGAGGCAGCAATCTGAAGGAGTTCCTATCGTTAAAAGAGAGAGTTTCAATTATTTGTTTCAGAGAATTTCCATCGAAATTCCATGTAATTCTAGCTGGACAAATGTTTCTTGGCAAGAACGCAAAACCAATTTGAATACCAACTGAATTAAATGGAATTTTGAGGCAGCTGGGAAACTTGATGACTCGGGGAAGGCTTTAGTTTCCAGCCAACACCCCGGCCACGAGCACAACTAATGTTACTCACTCTGATGTGCTGGGGTGCATACTCCTCGGACTTTTTCAAATACTTCTTGTTCAGCTGGTCGCACTTCTCGCCCAGAGTCTTCAAGGCAGTGTAGTCGTCGCTGAGGCGCCGCTTCAGCTCCACCAAATGGGTGCCCTTGCTCTCGTTCTCCCCTGGAATTGTGTCTAAATATTAGGATTGTCTCTTGGGGTGGCGCGATGAGTCATCGTCTAAGAGATACCCACTTGATATATTCTCCACCTGGTTCATCATCGAGTCGAGCTCCTCGTTGAGATGCTGCACCACGGACATCTCCTCGATGAAGTCGTCGAAGAACTCAGGATCTCTGTCCAGCTGCTTCAGCTCCTCCAGCGACAACGTGGACAGATTGGGCATATTGGCACCCTCCTCTTTCCCCTTGACAGGTTCACCCTTGTCCTGTGATTGCCCTTGTCCTAGTCCTTGGCTGGGGCCTTGGGCATGATGACCCTGGGGCGAGTGTTGGGTGGTGGGCATCCTGATTCGCTCGAGCTACCGTTTCCGTTTCCGATTCCTATTCCAGTTCCAGTTTCCAATAGCTGTGTGCGTTGGATCAACTTCGAATTTACATTATGTCAGGCCTACTCACCAACACATCTAACTCGGCAAACACACTTACTTGGTTTTCTCGAATTCCGTCTCTCAAGGATTCCCAACTCTGCCTGGAGCGCCCTCCGACCTCCAGGTGCCAGGACCCCAGCAAGCCGCAGCCGAGGTGCAAGGACTCTCCGCAAAATTGCGCAGTCTTTCGCTGCAATCCGCCAAGTTCCTGAACTTTCTGTATCGGTTTCTGTCTCCGCCAATTCTGTTCCGTCCGGCTCCCCGCTCCGCTCCGCTCCCACTGCCTCTCTTTGCTGGGAATCGCGTGAATTTTGTTCGGTTTGTTCCTTCCTGGTCCGCCTGCTGGTGGCTGCTTTCTGATTTGTGCAAGTCGTGCTCTGGTTTTGTTTGCCCCGATCGGAGTTTCATTATCTTCTGTTCTGGCGGCGGCAACAACAACAACGTTCGCCTGCCTGCTCACAAAGCACCGTTGTTGGCTGAGACGGCTGTCAGGGTAGGGTTACCACGCCACCCACTTGTTCTTAACCCTCTGTTGAAGGTCGTTTGAGGCATAAAATAGCATTTAATTAAATTAAATAAATATTATTTTCGAAAAAGAGTTTTGAAACCTTTTCATTATTACATATCCAATAGGAATTTTCTTACATTATTTGTGTATAGATTTTATAATCACATCTTTTACTTAAATTATGATTTTAACTGGGTTAATAATAGAATAAAACCTTGTTTACGAGAATACACAAATTTCTGAAATTCTCAAACAAGTTTTCCATCGTTTTAACCCCCTGGCTTGCAGGGGATTAATTTCAATACTCTTGATTGTATCGACAACCCTGTCACTCACCGTCAGCTGTTCGGAATCCGTTTTTGTTTACCATTTTTGTTTCGAGCTGCTGATTTTATATAACATTTAGCAAATACCGAGTGTTTACTGACGAAATGGCGTTGTTCGAGATGAAGTGGTTGCGCCGCCTGGTGCGACGCCACACGAATCCCATTCCGGAGCAGCGCGCGGAGATGTGGAAGCGGCGCCTGAGCATCGGCTACGCCATCCTGGCCTGGCAGGCGTTCGGCCTGGTCTGCTACATGGTCTACACCGGCAGGAACGACTGGGCCAAGTACTATGGCTACAAATCGGAGGAGGACTTGGCCCTATCGCCGGCCCAGCAGTTTGCCAGACACCTGAACGTCGAGGGAACCGGCAAAATCATCCGCATCTCGGGCTTCCAGAAGGTGGAGGAGATTCCTTTTGACGCCAGCGAAGCGAAGCGTGTGAAAGAGTAGCTGCCAGGCTGATTAGCTTATAGTTTAAGTTCTTTTTTTTTGGCCAAAGCTTTGTTAAATATCATTAAACTGATTGAATCCTATTTGAGATTTTTTTTGGGTGGCGTGTGGCAACCCTGGGTTTTCTGGCGCGCAAATTGTATTTTTGAACTTGAATTATCAATTTAAATGTTGAAACTAATAGCTGGTTCTGTAGATTATCTAATAGCCCTCTAATAAATACACTTTAGGTGAATTGTCTTTCGCGGGTATGTTTGTGTTTTGATAAATTGATAGTACTATCAAAATAAACATTTATGAGCGGGCTATCGATAACATTGCAGCGATAAATTTGAAAAGAAGGCTTATTAATGAAGAATAACTTTGATATTGTATTATTTTTTAATGAATAAGAATGTAAGTAAATCTAAAAATATATTTTCAAGCGGTAGTTTTTGCGTGTAATAAGTTATCGAAAAATTTGATCGTCGATTGGCCATCACTAGGGCGACGCGACCGCGGCAAACACAAACAAAAAGCAGCGCGACGCGGATGGTTCGGCCACGAAAGATAACAATAATTACGGCAAACAACAACAAAAACAAACGTAATAATACTGGCGGTGATAATAGCGATCAAGTCCTTAGCCCTAGCGCGTCCTTCGCGTATCGCTGATTGCGGCAGTGATAGCTTATAGCATCTTTTGTGGCAACAACAAATCGATCTGAGCAGCAGCAGCAGCTGCGGTGCAGTTGCAGTTGCAGTTTGCAGTTTGCAGTTTGTAGTCGGAAAAAACAGCATCCAGCAAACGCAGTTTTAATTGTGGCAAAAAAATTTAAATGAATATTAATTGCCGAGGTCATCGGCGGTGCTCCCCTTTCCCTCGTCTCGCCAGTCTTTGCTCTCTCCTTCGCTTGTTTCGTGCGCTCTCTTCTAACCAACAGCTAACTGCACTCTCCGCGGCGTCTGTAAAATAACGGGACTGACACAAACAACAACAACAACAAATGGCATTTGCAGTCGTCTAATTGGAATTTGTGCAAAAAGAAAGAGGGAGAGGGAGAAGGAGAAGGAGGAGGAGGAGAAATGCCGCAGAGCCGCAAAATAATTGCTAATTAGTTGCATTTTTTTCCATTGTTGCAAGGCTTCGGCAACGAATTTCTAATTACTGTTGTGGCAAGTTGCAGCAGTCGCAGCTGTTTGTGTGTGCCCCTTGTCACTGCCCCTCCCCCCTCTAATGTGCATTTTTTTCGTGTTTTCCAGTGTAACAAAAAGTCAATAAGGTGCAAATGCCGCTCAACGTTGCAAATCCATAAATCCGAAGACGACACCTCCTGTCCTGCCTGCTTGCAACATCATCGATACCACAAAAGGGTGAGTCGGGGAAACCGAAAAAAAAAAGAAAAGCAATTTTGTTTTTTTTTAAACCCGATTTCCATTGTTGTTGCTGCCCCGCTAGAGTTTCGAAAACTATTAAAAGCGCATTAATTATATAATTCGGGGAAGTGAAACTTCCACTTTCTGCTTCTAAGCCGACGGTTAGCAACAACAACAATAATACACAACAAACAACAACAAACATTAACAATACACAACAAACAACAACAAACAACAACAAGAAAGGCAAAATGTGAACCATCAACAAAGAAACTTGCAACTCGCGGAGTGAAAGAAGCAGAAGTCGCGCATAAATATTTATATTTTTTTACAGATGGAGTTTTTAGAAAGAAAAAAAAAACACGAAAAAAAAACGTCAAAAAAAAAAAGAAGAAAAAAGTCGGAAAAAAGTTGAAAAAAAAAACAGAAAAAAAGTCGAAAAAAAAGAGTTAATTTGTGATTCGCGGGGAGTGAAAATGAAACCGATTTCTAAAAATAATTTATTGTCAATGCTGGCGAGTATTTCTATTTAAAAAAATAACAAAAAAAAGCGACAACAATATCAAAAGTCAGCTCCAAACATATGGCGGCAAAAGTCAGATAAACACGCGGACCACAAAAAAAAAACAAAAACAACAAAAAAAACTCCCCAAACATATGTAAAAGTAGCAGAAAAAACAGAAAGGGAAATCCAAAGCAGGGAGATCGATGGATACCCTTTCTATATCTGAAATATATATAGGAACCATGATTAGGTAAAAATTAGAGGTAAAAAAAATAGGTAAAAAATAGAGAGTTAGACGTAGAACCCTTGATGACTAAAAAAAGAGAAATCCAGAGCAGGGAGATTGCTGGATACCCTTTCTATATCTAAAATATATATAAGAACCATTATTAGGTAAAAATTAGAGGTAAAAAAAATAGGTAAAAAATAGAGAGTTAGAGGTAGAACCCTTGACTAAAAAAAGAGAAATCCAAAGCAGGGATATCGATGGGTACCCTTTCTATATCTAAAATATATATAGAAACCATTATTAGGTAAAAATTAAAGAGTTAGAGGTAGAACCATTCATGATTAGAATCATTTTAGGAATACGGTTTAAAAAAAAAGGGAAAACCGGAGCAATTAAAAGCAAAGAGATCTTGGGATATCCTTGCCAGATATAGCTAAAGAAACGATATGATTATTATAATAAAATTTGTAATTTTTAGATAGAGAATTATTAGATATATTAGATATATTATTATTAGGGAAAAAATAAAGAGTTATAAAGCGAAGCTTTGACGACAACTTAAGAATATATTTTCAATCGAATATTAACGCTATTAATTTTTAAAAAGCTTTAAAACATAGGTAAAAAATATACAGATATAGAAAAGTATAAAGATATAGAACCGGAAACATTTTTAGATAAAAATTAGAGAGTTTTAGAGGTAGAACCTTTGATGACTTGGAAGATATCTAGGATGAGGTCTTTTAGATATCAAATGAATATTATTTTTATTTTTATTTCAAAAGGCTGTCAAAAGTAAATAAAAAAGAAAGCAACCTTTAAAGAGTGAGTAGAAAAGAGTGTAAAGTAAAAGAAACATTTTGAAATATAATTAAAAAATATATAGATATAGAGAGAGTTATTAGAGAGTTTTAGAGAAACCTTTTAATAGGAGTAGGAGATATTTTGTTCACTAAAAAGTAAATATTTTTTAATATTTAAAGGTCTATTAAGAAATAAAGAAGAACTTTTTTTGAAGTTAAAATATATATTTAATGGTAGGGTCGGGTTAGGTCGGTTTGAATGCAAATGAGGTTAAAAATGTTTCGTTTATCTGTTTATCAAATGTTGGGTTCCCTTTTTTTTTGTGGCTTAATTAATAGAGTTTTATTTCCATCGGACCCTAACCAGGCGATAATATTTAATTGCTTTTGACCCGTTTTGGGGAGGCTTCTGGAGGTAAATGGCCCTTCTAGATGCCGATTATGTCATAGAACTACGAGATAAAAAAATGGAGAAAAAAAAGACAAAAAAAAAAAAAAACACCTGAGACCGAGACTTGGAATAAAAAATGAAACTGAGACTTGGACTAAGACGTCGCTCTTGAATTATTACGCACTCTTCCCAGATCGTTAATGCACTTTTTCCCACAACCAAACGGATCGCCCCCCCCTTGCTGCATCCCCTCAACACCCCCTCCCTAATACCCCCCAAATAATAGGCTGCCACAGAGCGTAGCGCAGATTACATTGGCGCGCCAAAGCGTAACATTCATAAAGAAACGAAAAATTCACAGAGCAACCTGCCACTTGCCACTTGCCACCTGCCACCTGCCCCTCTTGCTTGTCTCTCTTTTTGTGGCAACTCTCGCAGCCCCACTCCCCCACCCCTCCACGGACAGCTTCTGGTTATTTTATTTCCATTTTTTGCCCCCGAATGTGTCAGGAGCGAAGAATGAATGGCCAAGTTTTTAGGTTTTAACTGGCCAGCCCCTCAGGTGGCGGGTAATGCGATCCAAGAGCGGGGGGGGAATACACTGCAAGAAAAGGTCTAAATTGGACGGGTTTCAAAGCTGTAGAGATGCCTAGAGCAGCCCTCGATTTCTCTCTGTGCTCTGAGCCAGCAGAGGCGCCTCAACGATAAGCGTTAGCGCTGGTTTCGGCCTGGCTTTTTGGTCATAGACCTCGCCGGGCCGCGTACTTGGCCAACAAACAATAAAAAATCATAAAAGAGAAACGCGGAGAGAGAGAGAGGGGAAAGTGTGCGTGGAGTTGGGGTTTGGACTGGGACTCGGATTGGGGGCTAGGAGAAGGTGGCCTAGGCCTAGGCCGGGAGAGAAACGTGGAAGTGGCAGAAAAACCGCAAACATCGTCAGAGTCGAGCCGGGCGACGCGCTTTGCTGGCTTTTGCGGTTTTTCCCCTTGGCCAGGTTTGTTGTTGTTGTTTCTGATAAGCGGGGGGGCGAGGGGCGAGGGGCGAAGAAGAGAAGCTGAGATTCTTCTACCCGCTCCAGTGGCAAGAGCAGCCAGCTGGGAAGCACTGGAAGAATTCTGGAAACATTCTTCAAAAAGGTTGAAAGCTTGAAAAGCCAACTCGATGAATGATTCTCTAGATGCAACCTTTTCTCTCAGTGGAATCACACGCACCTCATCAAGACATCAAAAAAGGTATCAAAGAAGGCCAAGACAGTCATCCAGAGATGTCATCCAAAGCCTTGGAAGTCACCCAAAGATTCCCCTGAAATCGGATTCCACCCAAAAATCCTTTTTTTTTTTTTTTTTATAGAAAAATCGTGTTTTGTATTTTTTTTTTGTTCATACCGGACAGGTGTTACGTCATTGTGTTACGTTATCCAAACCAAAAAGAACAAAGCTAGGCGTCTGCATGATGCAGTCGCTCTTCCAGACCAGAACTCCCTTCGTCCTTGGTCCTTTATTCTTCAAGCGCATAGAGAATCCGTCTATGGAGCTGGGCAAATCCTCCAGGAGGCACCTGCCACTTGCAAGGCTTTGGATATCGATTGATTGAAGCCTCTGGATGAGGCTTCAGTCGCTCTTCCAGACCAGGTTTCGTTCATCCTTGATCCTTCATCCTACGAGGGTAATATTTTAGGGGGCGAGGTTGCATTGGCTCTCTGACATCCCCACAATCGGTCACCCAATCGGTCAGGTCCACCGAAAGGTCCTCCTCGTCTGCCAGACCCTCTGCCAGGTCGTCCTCCGGGAGGCACTTCCTCCACAGGACTGCAAGCGATGATCCATTAAGACCAAGTCAAGAACGCGAACTGGTTTCAACGATTATAAATTCGATTTTTTCACTTTTGTTCTTCCGGAATGAGATTCTACAATTTTTTTTGTAACTTTATTTTAATTTAGGAAACTTTGTATATTTATGTTCTATAAAAAATACGTGTTCTTTTTGAAAACTTTTAAAACCAACTGAATGTTATAGAGAACATAACAGGGAAAGGTAAAATTTTTAGGCCTACACTAATTTCAAAGCATACTTTTCACAAAAAATTTGATAAAAAGAAAGAAATTTGAATTCGCGCTCCGTTCTCAGTGTTGGTTAACGCGCCACGCATGCGCCGTGGAGGAGCGCCCTCTGGCGAGGGAGTTTTTCAGCTTCACGCGTTAAGGTATTTAGTTCGGGCGACGATCAGAAATCGGCAGAAAACGCGCGTCGCATTGTTGTCTGTGCCCGTTTCGTTTCGTTTCGTTCGCGATTCCCTTCGCTCTGTTCTATTTGTTGCACCTTTAAGTTAATGTTTTCTTTTTTTTTACTCTCCTCCCTCCGCGAAAACTGTGAAATATTAAATGTTTGTCAAGCAAACCATAACTCGGCTCGGTACGTGCCTGTCAGTGTGAGGCTCGGAGTGTGTTTGTGTTTGTGTGCAGCTCACATTTCTGTGTCGGTATTGGTATGGAGTTGGCTTTTTGTTTTGCTGGCGTATTCCGGTTTTTCGACGAATGAGAGTTGTGCGAAAAGTGGAGAAGAAACACAGCCAGAAATCCCTTTTACAGTTATCTGGTGCAAACAATTAAACGGGGGTTTTGGTTTATGTGTCAACCGACCCCCTTTTTCCCCACCTCCCCCCCGCCAAGTACCTAGCACCTAGCTATTTCTAGCTCTTTCGGACAAACTCAATCTTGATCTCTTCTCGCTCCCACACATCCTGTTTTGATCTCGCTCTTGGGCTCGGGCTCAGCCCTCTCCCTTTTCGGAGTGTTGCACAACGCCGAATTAAGGGCGCGATCCGAGCTCGCAATTGAAAAGTAAAAAAAAAAAATTAACACTCGCCTGTTAAATGCTGTTTTCTTCTATTTCTACCAATTATCCAACTTATCGTTGTGCAAACAAGCGATTTCGTAGAAGGAGATAAAGTCGCGGGTCCCAACCGCTAGCCCACCGCCTGATAAAACCCTCAAAAAGTACCATGTCCATCAGCAATTAGGCCAAAAGTGTCCCTCAAATGTGAATTTAATTCGCTGTCTTGCTGCTGGTGATGTCATATCACAGTTTGCGTTTCAATTTAAGGCCCAAACAATATTTCGCGTGTTTCGCGTGGGCTGTCGAGCTGTCGAAAAAGGCCAAAATGACGAAGTCGGAGGCCATAAATGGTATGTAAATCAGCGCCCGCTATAAACGGACTGTTTACCAACACTGGCCGCCAGGTCGCGTGTTGCAAGTGCAGCGGCGCTGCTGCGGTCAGCTGTCAATGTCATGTGTCGAAAGCAGGGGCGTAGTCTAAGGCTTTCTAAAAGGAGTTTTGTAAACAAACAAGAGGGGGGTGGGCGCTTCTCCTTGGAGCTCCTTCTCTTCCTCTTTACCCCCCCCTTGATCCGCTGCAGTTGCGTCGCTGCTCTGCTCTCGATGTGACGCGTCGTGACATGAGTAATCCGGAATATGACAATGAGAGAATGGGAAAGAACACATGAACAAACACGCACGTACACAGTCACAACAGTGGGGCCCTTGTCAGGGGGTTGGGGGGTGGCCGTGCCGAAAGTGGGAGGGGTGCAGAGTCCTCGATCCCGCTCTCGGCCTAGTGGGGCTCACCCGTTCTCGCACGCATACAAAACTACAGCAAAGGTCATTCAAACGAATACCTGGGAAATCAAATAAATAAAAAAAAAAAGATATAAAGAAAATATTTCATAATCTATTAAAAAAAATTGAAAAAATTAACAAGACTTATAGTTTTTTTTGGGAATTTTAAAGGATTTCTGGTCTAGAAGCACGATTTAGGTAATTGCCGTGATCTTATAGTTTCTTGGGGGTTTAAAGGGGGTGTTTCTGGTCCCCTTCTAGTGCCTGGTTCTAGTTGGTTTACCCCGACTGTTTACCTGGTTAGCTGCTCTCCTCTCACCCGTTGACATTGCAGCCGTGACAGGCGACTCTCTGCGACCTTTCTGTCCGGCAACCCGTCACTCCGACATTCCGGCATTCCAGCATTCCGGCAGTTTGTCATTTCAAGCTTTCCGGGCTGCTCCGGTTGCGTTTTCAGAATTTTAATTTCTGAATTTCCATTTCATGATCGCTTTTTATGGCGAAGTCGGGGAGGTAGGAGGGAGTGAAAGGTCTCAGTTTGTGTTTGTTTTGATTTCCGATTTTCGGATTCTCATTCGCTTCTCCGATTGTACCTTTTTCCCCTCCTGCTGACCCTTTTTCTCCATTTCTGTTCCATTTCTCTCCTCCATCTGCCCCTTTCTCTCCTCCGGTTGCCCAAGAACTCTCCTCTCTCCGTTGCCCTTTTCTCTCCTCCAGCTGCCCTTTTCTCTCCTCCAGCTGCCCTTTTCTCTCCTCCGGTTGCCCAAGAACTGTCCTCCAGCTGCCCTTTTCTCTCCTCCAGCTGCCCTTTTCTCTCCTCCAGCTGCCCTTTTCTCTCCTCCAGCTGCCCTTTTCTCTCCTCCAGCTACCCCAGAGCTCTCCTCCGGCTGCCCCTTTCTCTCCTCCGGTTACCCCAGAGCTCTCCTCCAGTTGCCCCTTTCTCTCTTACTCCAGTTGCCCAAGAACTCTCCTCCAGCTGCCCCTCTAGCTCCTCTAGTTGCCCCTTTCGCTCCTCCACTTGCCCAAGAACTCTCATCCGGCTGCCCCTTTCACTCCTCCGGCTGCCCCTTTCACTATCCTCCAGTTGCCCCTTTCTCTCCTCCGGCTGCCTCAGAGCTCTCCTCCTGCTGCCCCTTTCTCTCGCTCCACACAGAGCCACTCTCCACTCTCCTCCTGCTGCCCCTTTCTCTCGCTCCACACAGAGCCACTCTCCCAGTCTCTCTCTCTCTCTCTCTCTCTATCTCTCCATTTCTCCGTCCCTTTTTGGCGACAACAATGGCAGGCGATTGTTTTTGGGGCTGCACAAACGGGTTATATTGTTGTGGCAAGTCACCAGTTGCATGCAACATTAGCATCTGTGCCGCCTCTGGTTCGTTCCTCCATTCATTCATTCATTCATTCCTCGTCTTGCATTACCAATTCCGGACCAATTTCGCACAGAAATTTCACTTTTTTTTTTTTCCTTCCCCTTCAAACCGAAAGAAAGCAGCGCGAGAGCGAATTAAATTGAATTGAATTGAAGTGATAAAAAGCGATAAAAAGCGACAAGCATTTGTGATAAGAGACGCGTCCGACAAACATGTACAAATAGCTAAGCGATAAAAAAAAAACCTTAAAAAAAACACGAGCGAGAAAACGAGAAACGCGACAAGACGCGACGAAAGGCGACGAAACGCGACGAGAAAAGTTGATGGTTCACATTCTGCCGAGAAAGCCATTACGATGATCAAACTGAAATCCTTGTTCCGCAGAGGACAGGGCACCTCCAGCTCCAACTCCTCCAACTCCTCCCACAAACAGCAGCAGCAGCAGTCGCAGTCGAATTCCAACAACAATCGCCAAAAGTCGCAGTCCAGCACGTCCTTGAACACGGCCCACGAGCAGCAGCAGCAGCAGCAGCAGCAGCAGCAAGGATCTGCGGCAGGGACAAAGTTCTACCCACAGGAGGCGGCCAGCTACGAACGGGGCGTGGATGTGGGCGACGAGGAGGCTTTGAGGCAGCAACAAAAGCGACAACAGCAGCAGCAGCAATCCTTGCCACAGCAGCAGCAACAGCAACAGCAACAGCAACAGAGTCAAACTTTGCCGACCAAGAAATCCAAACTAAAAGGACAAAAGCAGCCGAAACAATTGCCACAGATTAGCAATGCAACAGAGCAGCAGCCACAGGCACCTCTAATGACTTCCCTGGCAGCCGTGCCACAACCTGTAAGTGCCACCGGGACGAGCAACTCCAACGGCAGCAGCAACATCATCAACAACAACAACGCATTGGCCGCGCTGCAAGATGGTGGCGCCGCTGCCGCCGCTGCAGCAGATTTCTATCAGCAACTAGCAGCAGCAGCCTCTGCGTCTGCAACCTCAGGTGGCAGCAACCCCGCCACCGACACCCACAGTCCGGCGAGTTCCTTCCCAGCAGCAGCAGCAGCCGTTGCCGTCGCCGCCGTGGCAGCCAGCAGCTTCCAGCAACAGCAACAGCAGCAGCAGCAGCAGCAGCTGATCAACAGCGAGCAGCAGCAACAGCAGCTTTTAGAGGTAACTCCCGCACTGAAATACCCTGTAAAATATTTATACTAAGATCTCGATCCATGCTTTCGCAGGCTAACCAGAAGATGCAGGAGCTGCACAAGCAGCTGGAGAGACTGGGAGGCGAGCACCAGCAGCTGGAGACACGCATCACGGAGCTGCTGCCCTACCAGAGCGAGGTGGCCAGGCTGAAGGGGGATCTGGTTAAGATGCAGGTGCGCAGGTGGTTTCTAATGGGAGGGTCTCTGCTGTCTCTCCCTGTTCCCTGCTGTCGAAACCACAAAATGCTGATGTGTTGTCACGGCTGATTGATGTTGTTTTTGCTGGGAAAGATAATGCTGTCTGTTTTTTTTTTAGCCAAAACAGTTTCAAAAACAGACCTTGTTTTGGTTTAAAACATAATAAATAGTAACTAGAATCCGTAAGAAACCCAGTTCGGAGCCATCCTTCACTCTGTCCAGACCTTTTCCGAATAAAGAATCAAATAAAGAATTAATTCCCATGTCTAGGAGCAGCGAAGGAAGGTATTACAGGGTACTAGGCTAGTCTGATAGCGGGGGCGATGCGCTTGGCTAACCAAAACCCAACCAAACCCTTGACATTCAATACGACAATTTTATAGGCGATGGACTCCTTTAATTGACTAGAAATTGTCTAGAAATTGACTGACTTTTGCTTTTGCGTCGTTAATCAAGAATGATGTCTGTCTCTGTTTCCAGAGTCTACAGGAGAAGACCCAAATGGAGATCGGCAACCTGAAATACGAGAACGAATCTCTGCGCAATCGGCTGCGGGACGTTGTCAACTCGCCGCTGTCGGATGCGGAGAAGCACCAGATCATCCAAGACTCGCAGCGTTTGCACAGCTCGGCCCCAGCCTCGATAGCCCTGCCCAGTGTAAGTATCCAACCGCTTGACCCAGCTAGACTTCAGATTTATCCTGTAATCCCTTATAGACAAACGATGCCCAGGATGGCACTCCTTGCCTCACCCCTGACTGGGACAAACAGTCATCCTCTAGCGAGATTTCGGTAGCCTGCCTGCAGGACAAGATCATCCAGATGGAGGAGACGCACTACTCCACCAACGAGGAGCTGCAGGCCACTCTCCAGGAGCTGGCCGATCTGCAGACCCAGCTGACCGACACCCAGACCGAGAACGAGCGCCTGGCCGAGGAGAAGGATGTCCTCTTTCAGTCCCTCTGCCGGCAGACCGAGAAGCTCAACGAGTCCCGAACCCAGATCGGAACGCTCCAGGAGCTGCTGCTGCGGGACACCAAACAGGCGGCCAACGAAGTCAGTGCCTCGGAGCGGGAGCAGAAGCTGCTGGACCTCATCAAGACGTCGCAGGAGGAGCGCGAGGCCGTGCTGCTCAAGCAGGAGGAGATGGGCGCCGAGCTGGCGGAGCTGCGACAGGCCAGGGAGGCGGCCCAGCAGGAGCAGCAACGCCAGCGAGAGCGCATCGCCCTGCTGGACTCCCAGCTGGACGCGGCCAATGCCGAGCGGAGGCAGGGCGAGGCCCAGTTCTCGCAGGCCAAGGAGGAGATCTCCCAGCGGGCCATCGAGATCAGCCGCCTCAGCACTCTGCTGGAGAATGCCCGCTCCAAGATCGAAGAACTCGAGGCCGACCTGGCCCGCGGCGACAAGACGGACCTCAGCGACGTCCTAGACGCTGCCCGCAAGGAAAAGGATGCCCTCGAAGAGCGTGTGGCTGAGCTGCAGGATCAGTGCTCGCGCAGCCAAGCGGAACTCCGGCGCTTAAAGGAGCAGCTCTCCGGCGTCAATGAGGAGTGCAAGGTGGCCAAGAATAATGCCAAGTGCGCCGTCTCCCATTTGGAGTACCGGCTGGAGCAGCTGCAGCGGGAAAAGGACAAACTGGCCGGCGAGTGGCAGGTCCTAGAGGAGCGCGTGGCCGAGCTCCAAGTGCAGTGCAAGTGCCACCAGGAGGACAAGGCTCAGCTGCAGTCGCTGCTGGGCGAGACCCAGCGCCACCTCGGCGACACTCAGCTGGCGTTAAGCGAGTCGGAGCGCCGCCTGGACCAGGAGACCCATCTGCGGCGCAAGGACGCCGAGGAGTGGCAGCAGTTCCAGGCCGATCTCCTGATGACGGTGCGCGTGGCCAACGACTTCAAGACTGAGGCGCTCAGCGCCCGGGAGCAGCTTGTGCTCGACAACAAGACGCAGAAGGAGAAGATCCATCTCCTGGAGCAGCAGCTCGAGAAGCTAACAAAGCAGCGTACGAAATCTGCTATAGATTTTATTTAAATTCCAAACTTTTAATCCATTTTCTTTGTCAAAAATAGAACTGCAACCGTCCGAGACGCCGCAGTCGGTGCTGTCCACAGTCCAGCGGGAAATGGAGATGGCCACGAGGCGCACCAAGATGAACTTTAGTCGCCAGGACTCGCGGCTCTCCGTGAAGACGCTCATCGAGAGCATTGAGAACAACAAATCGGTGAGGGATTCATGGATTGTTTTCATTTTCAAATCAAAACTAAAAATTTTGAATCCCATCCACAGCAGGGAAAAGCCGATGAGGCAGAGTCCCACTACAGTTCCACATCAAGCTTGAACAGCGGCACTCCGGAACTGGGACACACGCCCATCATTCTGCCGCCGTCCAGTGATTGGCACGAAAGCGTAAGTGATGGAATATCCACTTAGATATCCCAACTAATCCCAAGTCTTCTGTAGCTCCGCTTGCCTGTGCTGCAGAGCAGCAACCTGCACGTGAACGTGGGCGGTCCGGCGCTGACCAGCAGCTCGGGAGGATCAGCTAGCACTACCAAAGCCACAATGCCGCTGCGCGACCAGCAGTCGGGATCTGCGGCACCGCACCAGCTGCAGCAGCAGACGTCGCAGCAGCAGACGTCGCAGCAGAGCCAGAGCTCGGGCCAGAATCTATCGCAGCCTTCCACGCCGGCAACGCCCAGCAGTGCCGGGAGCAGCAGCAGCAGCGGCCTGCCCTTTGGCAATGTCTCAAAGTCCTTTATCAGCGGTGCGGCAACGTTATCCTTTGAACTATTTGGATTAGAATATAATTAGATCTTTGGATTTTCCAGGGGAACGCAAGGATCCGTTGAATATGCTGGCCAAGAACGGCGGCTCGAAGCGCAATGCCCTGCTGAAGTGGTGCCAGAACAAGACCGTGGGCTACCGCAACATCGACATCACGAACTTTAGCTCCTCGTGGAACGACGGCCTGGCCTTCTGTGCGATCCTGCACTCCTATCTCCCAGATCGCATTCCCTACGACCAGCTCAGTCCCGCCAACAAGAGGCGCAACTTTTCGTTGGCCTTTGCCGCAGCCGAGTCCGTGGGCATTGGAACCACTCTGGTGCGCTAGAAACTTTCCGTTTTTAAGGATACTTTTATTAATCTTTACTCTCAAATGTTTTAGAACATCAACGACATGTGCCAGATCGAACGACCCGACTGGATGCAGGTCATGTCCTACGTGACGGCTATCTACAAGTACTTTGAGACCTAGATTATAAAGGATAATGGATAATGGATACTATACTGCCCACTGCGCGGGCCTAGCTTTTGTGTATATTGAGAATTTCCAGCCTGGACAGCAAGCAAATCTATATATATAAATATTTTTTTTTTTTTTTGTTAAACCCTCCGCCTAGTACTCAAGTGTGTCTACGTCCATGTCTTGCCCGGGTGCAGTCCGCGCTCCACGCTCCGAAACCGAAGGCATTTGTTTGTTTTTTTTTCGGTTCTACAGACGAGATCTAATTCCCTGTTTTCCTATTTTTAAGTCTATTGTAAACGCAGCGTTCGGTTAAGACAAAGAAACCATTCGTGTTTGACATGATCCATCACAGTTTTTCGGTTACCAGACGCCTCTGGATCAGGTTCAGGTTCAGGTTCCAGACTGCACTCGGGCGAAGTAGTTGCTAAAATTTATTTTTTTTTTTTTTATATAAATTCTATTTTGCCTGGTACAGAGTTTATTTTTACACGCATGAACGATAAATAACTATAGAGTTAAAAAAAAAAAAAAGAAAAGTGGAGAGGGTCCGAGGTACGGACTAGCTTTAGCATAGTTTATATACTATTATTAATTAATTATTTATTCCGACTACAAGAGATCACTATACGAGATACTTTAATGATAAAACGAAAACAAAATGTATTTTTCTCAACGTTTCATTCTACGATCCTACAACATAAAGAACAAAAACAACAAAATACAAGAGAAACCGCATTGAAAATATTATATAAAGTTTGTTGTTTCCTTGGGATTAGGGCGGGGCTGGGCGGTGCTTTTAAAAATTTTTAAATTAAATTAAAAATTCGTTGCTATTTTTTACAGCTTTTGTAATCAGAAATTTGTGAGCCTCCGCTTATTAAAATGGATCAATCTTGCCCAGCTCAGTGCCGGCCAGGAAGTTAAGCCCACAACAAAAAAAAGGACAAAGAAAAAGGGATGTGGGTGGATTGGATGGGTGGTGGGTGGTGGGTGGTGGGTGACTCTCAAAATGGCGCTCCTTGAGCGTTGCTTGAAAATTTCCCTCGAGTGGAGGTGGAAATTTCCCAAGGAGCTGAAAAGAGATGGCAGCTGATTTTTTGGCTTCTTCTCCGGGTTTGCGGTGGGCGGGATTCCGGACGTGGTTGGTTGAGATTCTCAGTGGATGGTGTAGATGGTGGGGGTTGTGTGTGATTGTGGGTGTGGCATGTGGCGTGTGGCCAAGTCAGCGGCGGAGCATTTAATTAAGTGCCCAAGCCACGGGGGTGTTAGTGTAAAAAGTGAGGCTGGGGTGGGGCCAAGGAAATGCCAGCGTGAGATTTTTTTGTTTCCTTTTTTAATTTAAAACAAGCCGATGATTGATGTACTCGAGGCTAATGAGGAGAGGCATTCAAAGCCGCGGGAGGACAAGAAGAATGCGCCAGACATGTCCGGCTCCCACAAGGACAAGACAATTGGTTTGAAAATTTATTAAAATTATACAAGGAAGACGCTTTAGAGAAGCTTCCACCAAAGAAGATTTTATACATGATTTGGCCAAAAAAAAATCATAACCCAATCCTTATAATCTTAACTCCTTCTATACCCGAAATCCGTGCCAGTTTCGGTGTCCGTTTGTTTAGACCAAAGTCACGTAGTGGCAGGACATCCCACCTCCTCGGATGATTCCCCGGATGGTTCCAGGACAATGCCAAAGCGAAAAACTGTGGCTGTCAATTAGTCGGCTCCTTGTCCTTCCACCGCCACTTCGCTCTCCCCATCCTTAATGTCCGGCACATGTCGAAAATGAAATTAAACGCTGACGCATCATTTGCTGACCATCAGAGAGTCCACAACAAAAAAAAAAAATAAAATAAAATAAAAGGGCCTGGCTGGGTGGCTGGGTGGCTGGTTGGCTGGTTGGCTGGTTGGCTGGGTTGAGGGCAGAATAAAGGAAAAAGCTTAGTCATAAATCAAGAAATCGGCGAAAATAAATTTCAATGCGACCAACATTTTAATATACAAAACAGACTTGACCAGGCCAAGGAAAAGCGCTCACAACTACACTTGGAAAAAGTTTAGGTAGTTGTTGTTTCCCCCCCGAAATCTCACTTAAAATGTCTAAATAAAATATCCTATAAAAATTATAACACTGAACTAAATATTCTTTAAGATTCGAGAAAGGTTTTTCAGGTTAAAGGCATAATTATCGTTTTAAAACAATTTTAATTTTTCTTTAAACTTTATTTTTTTATCTAAGATTCAAGGAAGAGTTATTTCTTTTTTTATTTTTTTTTACAATTACACACAAATAAGTCACATTAATTAAAATTTTTTAAGATCCTTGTTTAAAGACAGGAATTAGTTTAAATTGTTCTTTATTTCTTATGATTTCTCGACTTAATTCTGTAAGAAACCTTTTTAGGTCCTTTGAAATATTGCATTAACAGGATACATAAATGTATATATTTTTGTAAATTAAATATTTTAAAAGATATTTTATAAATTAAATACTTTAAAATAAAGTTGATAATGTTAAGTGACTTTTAACTAAAATAATAATCAATATTTTACCACAAGATGAATATCCTTGTTCCTTATGAGTCCCTTAACCTCTAAGAAAGCTAAAAAATGATGTGAAAAATGTTACATTCAAAAAGGTATTTTATTTATGATTATAAATTATATAAATTTATTATTTTTAAGATTAAATAAAGCCAATGAAACTTTATACTTTCTACTTAATACTTTCTAAGAAGAATTTGAAAAGTATATAATTATTTCAAGGTTTCAACGGTAAACCCTTTAAAAGGATTTCTAATTTAAAGATAATAAAGTAGTCCTTAGACTAGATTTTTTCCAGTGGATTTATTCACTCACTCATCCGGTCATTCATTCGGTGGCGTTGCAACTATAAAAATATTATCTATAGTTTCCACTTAAATGCACAGCGGCACTTACCGGACGCCGCTCGTCCTTTGTGCCTCCGGACTCCGGACTCCGGACTCCGGACTCCTGCCCCTGCCTCATCGACAACCCATACATGGACACACACACACATGTATAAATCATAACGGTTAATGTGCACTCATAAATGGATAAGCCCGGCATGGTGTAGTGGGTGCATATGCTCCAAGGAGCGAAACAGAAGGTCGGCCAGCAGCACGTGATGGTGAATATGAGTCCGATTATGAGTGCCAGAGAGTAAGAGGGTGTGGGGATGGACACCAGCCAGGATCCCCCAGATAGTGTCCTGGTCGGACATTGCTCATTCGGGTCAGGTCATGTCAGCCCCGGGACGAAGGGGAATCGCTTTGTGTGCGTGTCATTTATGGGTCATTTGCCAGAGTTGCACAATGGAACCAAAAAAAAAAAAAAAATAAAACCCAACGTGAACCTGAACAACAAGTGAGAAGATTGGGGTTGGGATTTATATTTATGAATAAAAAGGGCGAAAATTTCATTTAAAATTTGTGTTTTACAAGGCTTTTCCGGTCAACTTTATCCTAAAAAAGGGGAAAAAAATTAATATCTAACAATTATTTTGTTTCCAGGTTTTGGGGCAGGTTGATGGGGAATTCTATTTTTAATTCTTAGGATACTCCTCTGGATTTCTTTGAGGAATTGTGTGGATCTTCAAGGGATTCCATCAGATGAATCAATAAAGATCCTTAAAATTAAATTCAGGATGTAAAAATATGTTTATTGCCAGAGCAGCTGTGGTCTTCAGGCAGTTTTTAGTGTATTTTTTTGTTTCTCAATGTCCTTATGTTGTCGTATTGTTGTTTGTTTCTCACTGTTGTTGTGTTGTCTTGTTGTTGTTTTGTTGTTATGTTGAAGTATTGTCCTGTTTTAGTTCTAGTCTGTTGGAGTAACCGGGATTCGAACCCGGACCGGGCGGCACTGCTCATGCTTTCAACTACCGAGTAGGATCCACCTATCCACTCGGCTACCGCCCGGCTTTGAATCCTTTGTTTTGGATCACCTTGATGGGAATCAAGTTAAAGATAGTTTATGGGGCTATTAGCAGTTTAGTATTTTATTCTTGAGAATTTCCAGTAAAAATTAGAACCCAATCTGATATATATTCTTGGAGATAAACTATAATTAATAAGCCCAGTTTCTTAAATCTTTAAGAATCTTTTGAAACTTATAAAGCTTTTCCAGTTTGGGTTTCCCGATATCTCGGTTATGCCTTGAACGTTTAGTCTTCAACTTTTATACGATCTTCTTAGAGTTCCAGTGTAAATTTGAATCCAATCTGATGTACCATATATTTGTGGAAAGCTCCAATTAGTCTTAAACTTTTACATAATCTTCTTTAATTTCCAGTAAAAATTGGAATACAATTTGATATATATTTTCCTAAATATTCCTTAACTTTTAAACCAATTTTTACTATTGTCAATAAACTTTTGAAACTTGAAACACTTTTCCAGGTTGAGTTTCTCGATGTCTCGGTTATTAGTCTTTAACTTTTACACAATTTTCATAGATGTATTCCTCATTGAACAAGGAAACTGATTTTGGAAAAAACTTAACAAATATTAATGGTTTAGAAGGAAAATTACAATCAAAAATCATGTTAATGTTTTAAACAGATGGAATTTGGTCAAAATCATAAATTTTATTTGTTCCATCGTTGATAAACTATTATTCTAACTTTTAATAAAATAATATTGTCTATTGTATTTTTAAAAGATGACTCTAATGGGGTAACTAACAAAATAAAGTGATAGTTATTAAAAGATGTCTTAAAACCCCTTAAGACTCTTCTCTTGAGGATGAAATGCGAATTATTAAAGATATCCCAAGATCGTAAAATTTTCACTATTCAGAATCTGCCTGAATCTGATGACTCTTAAAGATTTGATTTTCCACTTGTTCTACATTCTTGAAGCCATAAAAAAAGAGACCACACTGAAGAAAATAGACACACACTGGCACAGAGCTGACTTCCTGTCATAGTTGAATGTTAATTTTGAACTTTGGCTTCTTAGCATTTCCGATTGCCCGATGGCCCGATATCCAGCAGGCAAATCCTGTTTACTGCCTGTCAACTTATAAACAATTTTCCATGATAATGATGCCGCCGCTGGGAGCAACTTTTGCGGCGGAAGTCGAGACTTTCCACACAAGAAATTTCCCAAAAAAAAAAAGAACAAAATCTTGAATGAAAAAGGATTATAATCGGGTAATGGAAAATCGAAGACGGAGACGGAGACGGAGATTAAATGCAACTGGGCAACATTTCCGGTTCGGTCTTCGATGTCCAGATCCATGACGAGGCTGCTACGATTTGATTTCCTCTTTTACCGATTTTATTTTTTTTGTGTTACGTTTCCCAAACAGGGCAACAAAGAGCTTTATGATTTTCCGGTCAATACAATTCAAGCGGCCGCTGCTGCACTGCATCCTTACAAATCAACAAGCATGACACATTGCCGCCCGGCCAAGGGAGACGACTCCATTGTTCCGCGATCGAGTCGAGAAGTCGAGGAAGTACTAAAAAATACACAAAAAGCCGACCGACCGACCGACCCGAACTGAACACCCAAACCTGCCTGCCTGCAATGACAGTCACAATGGACGCTACAATGGACCATGGAGTGCCCGTCACTGTCCTCCGCCTCCGCCTGGGAGTCAGCAGACGGCATCCTCATCGAGTCCGGAGGGTCAATAAATTACGATTATACCAGAATGCAGTTCAATTTTGAACCTTTCAGGGTCAATTGCCGGGCAATACTTGAGTTCTTACAAATAGATCCTTTTAGACATTTTTTAAACATCCTTTATAGGAAGTTGTTTAGTTAGGAAGTAAGTTGGGGATTTGCGTGGGTTTTATGATTTTAAAATATATATTGTTGTATTCCATTAAACAATATTAGAATAAAATAGAGTATTTAGAATAATTTTACAAAATTTTCCTTGAAATTTATTTTTTTTTTAACCTGTAGTATATTTTTAAGTCTACTTTAAATCTTTTTTTAAATTAGCCCAAGAGATTGTTTTGAAAACTTCTTAAATGAATTTAAATGCAATTTTTAAAAAGGGTTTTCAAGATAGAATCTATCCATCTATCCATCTATCCATCTATCCATCTATCCATCTATCCATCTATCCATCTATCCATCTATCCATCTATCCATCTATCCATCTATCCATCTATCCATCTATCCATCTATCCATCTATCCATCTATCCATCTATCCATCTATCCATCTATCCATCTATCCATCTATCCATCTATCCATCTATCCATCTATCCATCTATCCATCTATCCATCTATCCATCTATCCATCTATCCATCTATCCATCTATCCATCTATCCATCTATCCATCTATCCATCTATCCATCTATCCATCTATCCATCTATCCATCTATAAGATAGAAATTAGTATTACTAGAAGGTAGCAATTTTTTTGTATTAAAAAATATTAAAAATTATTGATTCTATATTATAAAATTATTCGTATGAAATTATTTGATTATAATTTATAAATTCCTCTTAGAATAGTTACCTAGTTTTAGAATAGTTTTTAGTTTTAGTTTAGTTTAATTTTAAGAATAGTTTCCAGTTATATAAATATTAAATCGAGGCAATTTTTAGTAAGTTTTTGAAATTTTAGTAGAAACCTTTGTCAAAAAATTTTACCATTATTATTTAATTGTCTTAGAAAATAAATTTAGAATGTAAAATATTTATTTCCAGAGCAGCTTTGGTCTGCAGGCAGTTTTTAGTGTATTTTTTGTTTCTCAATGTCCTTATGTTGTCGTATTGTTGTTTGTTTCTCACTGTTGTTGTGTTGTCTTGTTGTTGTTTTGTTGTTATGTTGAAGTATTGTCCTGTTTTAGTTCTAGTCTGTTGGAGTAACCGGGATTCGAACCCGGGCCGGGCGGCACTGCTCATGCTTTCAACTACCGAGTAGGATCCACTTACCCACTCGGCTACCGCCCGGCTGTAACAAACTACATTTTCATTTTTTTTTTATTAAACTCAACTAAACTTAACTAAATAAATATTTTAACGAAAAGTTGTCATTTTTCTATGGTTCGCCGGAAATGACGTCTCAATTGCAGTTTTAATTTCTTTCTTTGCTAAATTTTAGAAACCGTTTCGTGTATATCCTTGGAATAAAAATGTCTCTAAAAGTACTCCTACTTTTCCCTCTTAAAATCCTTGTTCTTCTTTAGTTTTGGTAAATATCAAGAAAATTATTTTCATCCTTTAAGATAGTTTGCCCTTTGCCCTTTGATATAGTATAACCTTTTCGGGGAAAGTATTTTGCATGGAATTGCCTTGTACGACCTTTCTGCTAAACGATCCCCATTACGATCCGCATAAAAATTCAATAAAGTATTCCCCACATGAGCCTGCGAGTGTCTTTTTTGAATCCTTGGAGAGAAAGTGGAAAGAAATCGTAACAAGGAGCATGAATCTCGTCCCAGGGGCGGAGTTAATGGACATCAAGACTAAACGTTTGCCGGGCCAATAAATGTGTTTGTTCCCAAACAAGGCACCCACCCATCCAGTCACCAATCTGTCCAGGCCCCCCTTGGAGTCGCCGCCCCTGACTCTTGCCCTTTGTCCATTCGAAGACTCTGATTTCCACGCTTCAACAAAGATTTTCTTACCCCAAAAAATACTTTTATTTGGGTTTTATAATTTAGATTATGTATTAAATACTTTACTAATATATTTCTTTATTTAAAGTTTAAAATTCATAATACTTTTGTTTCAAATATATATATATATTTTTTTTATATTCTTCTTGCCTTACCTTCTTTTTTTCTCAGTGACCTTTTTTCTTCATGAAAATCTCAGCCGTGTCAATGTTTATTTAGCACCCCTCTTATCCTTCAATACATAACCGAAAACCCTAACCCCCACCTCCACCTCACACACAGGCATAGACACCCCCTCGTCCTTCGTTCTTCGTCCTGTTGCTAACCAGATTTCAATTTGTGCCGAGCAAAGTGTTTATGAGATTTCGAGCTGATGCTGCCGCTGCTGTTGCTGTTGCTTTTGTTGCTAAATGGCCAAAATCCTTGTCCTGGGACCAAGACACCCTCGCAGGACTCGCACACGCACACGCACACACACACACCCTCACACACGGTGTCCTTTGTCCCGCTTTGTTTGGCTTTGTTTTGGCCTGTTTGGTTTGGTTTGATGTAATGTGACATGATGGCTTCATCAAAAGCGCATTAAAAACGGAAGAAACCAAACAAAAGGAGACCACGACCCAGTTGGGGAATCGTAAATTTCATTTCTTCAAAGGATAATTAAAAAAAACTACACAAACTAATAGTTCGAAGAAAACTAAAGAGAATTTAAAGGGAAAGCCTCTTGATATCTGATGACTTCATTGGGTTTGGTTTTGGTTTTGGTTTTTCCTTTCTGGTTTTTTTTTCGCTGCATAAGGGTTAGTCCAGGCCAATGCACTCAGTCCTGCGCCAGGACATGGAGTCAAATCAAGGCAGCAAAAGGATTCAGGCCATTAAGTTCCGGAAGCAAGTTGATAACCAGACAACAAGTATACAAATCTGCAAGGACCCTGAAACTCGGGCCATAACAGGACTTTGTGGAATTGCCGACGTCCTGTCCTGTCCTGTCCTGGTCTGTCCCGTCTCGTCCTATTCCGTCCTGTCCCGTCCTGACTGGTAATATTTATGTTAACTTTTATATATATTGCAGTAATTGGCTGGCGGACCAACAAACAAAATTTTCTGCATATGCAAAAGCCCGGAAAAAAGGACCAAAAAAAAGTAACCCAAAGAAATTTCCACAAGAAGGAAAATGAATCAAAGCTGGCTGAAAATTATTCCAGTCCAGAGATGGAAAAATGTTCAAGAAAAAACAAAACCAACTACGAGAATATCCTTTTCTTGGATAAGTAGGATTTTTAATTAGTTTAGTTTCGATTATAAGAGAGTCTTTTTCTTTGAATCCTTGAAGAATTTACAGAGAAAGTAGTTAAATATTTAGTGAATATTTCTATTAAAAATATAGCCTTGTATACCCGATAAACCTGCCAAAAACCAAAAAAAAAAATACACCGGATCTGGGTAGATATTAGTTGCTTTTGTTTTCCAAGTAAATAAATAAAAGGCCCGTCAACAGGAATTAAGCAACCCTTCCGTTGCGAATAAATCAACAAATTAAACGCATAGTCGATTGCAGGATAAAACCCCCCCTCCCCCTACCCCACTCTCAGGACTCTCATCCACTATCACTTCCCCCTGATATCCTTGCGGAAAAGGAAACGCACACACAAAGATGAAAATCGTGAAAAACTTGGCAACTCAAGTGGATTTAAATTGGTTTTCCCAAACCGCAGTGGAGATTTGATTTTAAAATTTTTCAAGCTATTTGTTGCTTTTCCCCATTACATTGTCCTGTCTGCCACTGAACGGCGACACATTTCCGTTTCCGTTTCGGCCCGAGAAAGGATAATTCTCCTTTGGCTGGGATTCATTTGATTTGACTCTTCACGTTTCATTTAGCAAACGATTTCATTAGCTAAAAAGCGCAGTCAAAAGTGGTTTATATAAATCTACGAGTATGTTTTCTTTTTTTCTTTTGGGCGAGGGTGTCCTTTTCCGAACACATATTGTGAATGTCCTTGCCGTTGGCCCTGTTTGCCCTTTTTTCAATCGACTGGGCGGAGTTCTTTTCTCCTTTTCTCCCCCTTTTCGTAGTTTTTTTTTTTATTTTTTTATCGCCATTCAAGTTTGTTTTTCCGCTTAAAGTATTTTTATTGAATCCTTGCAACGGTTTTTTATGGCCACTCACCCACCCAGAGTCCTGGCGGCGGCGGCGATGGCGGCGGCGGAAAAGCCAACCAACCACCCATCCTCCAGCACATTAATGCTAATCTAAACAAATTTTGTCATTAAGGGTCCTTGGATGTCGTCCTGCATGTCGTGGATGTCTTCGATGTCCTCTGGATGTCCTGTCCCCATATCCGGAAACGTCTCACTGCCCGGCCACATGAAATATTGTCAATCAATTCAATTACAAGTTGACATCATTGTTACTTATTGTTGACGTCGATTGTCCGGTTGTCCTTTACGCCTCCGCTCCGCCGCTCCGCTGCTCCTCCGCTGACCCCTGATTTATGGTCTGCCTGTAAGGACCAAGGACTAACTGTCCAAGGACTCTGCGTCGTCAGTGGCCTCGTTTTTGTGTGGCATAATAAAAAAAAAGCAATGCGAGTGGGCACTTCTTGGGCGGGAGTTGGACTTTCCGGCATGAAATTCAATTGGTTTCTGTTTCTGGTTTATTTCCAAGATCTTAATAGAAAAATTGATATTCTTTAAAACTTTTGTTCTCTCAGGTGTCCTACAGGGATTCCTTGAGGTGGCATTGGAACACTTGAGAGACCAGCAGCTCCCTCGGAGCGTGTCCTCTCGAATTACTGACCAGAAACCCACTTCCACTCCACTCCAACCACTCCACATCATTTCAATCCCGCGCAATTAGCCGAAGGGGGAGAGTGGCGATGGGATGGGCACAGGATATGCTGCGCAGGACACACTCCAAGGCGAACCCTTTTAATGACTTCCGTTTGGGCGCGATTTCGGCCGTCGCTCCGCTAATTGCCGCCACCAACAAATAAAACAAGGACCTTCCCATTGATTGATTTCCCTGCCTGATCCTGTTTGCCTTCGCCTTTGTTTATTTACCAATAATAATGCAATAAAAGGCCAAAAAGGTTAAACTCTATCACGGGGTGTGGGTGACCAGCGCGGAGTTTACCCTTTCTATTGTCTAGTTTTCTATTTTCTATTTTCTATTTGCCTTTCAGAATCCTTTACCCTATCTTCGGCACTGGAAGAAATATTAGGGAAATAAATTGGGTATCCGAGGAGCTGCTGTTTTCTTAAATAATACAAGTTTGGGAGATTTTTTGTTGTTAAATCAGAGCCAAGTTCCTAAAACTATATACCATATAGTAATCGTCCAATATTCCCCAATTCCTCAATGATTTCTAGACCTTTTAATAGTATTTTGAATGGAAAATAGGCTTTTTAAGCATTTATTTCATAATAATTTCTAGACTTTTAAAAAGTATTTTGTATAGGAAATAATTTATAATTTTATCTTTCATTTCGATCATTAAAGAAGATTCCAAAAACATTTCAGATTCACATTAAATGTGAAATATTATAAAGACCCGACTTGGGTTTAATAATAATGAATATTGCACATTTCAATGAAATACTTGTATTATTAAATGTGATTTTTTTCAGTAATATTTCCAGATTTTCGACCAGTGCACCTTTCACAGGTGTCCTTCGGGCTGCTCTTTTGTCCTGCTAATGGCCCGAATCCTATCAATGTCGTGGGAAGGCGGTGCGCTGCGGTGCAGTGCGCTGCGGTGGCAAAGGTGCAAAGGTGATGCAAAGGTGCAGTGGTTGTTGGCATTCAAATTCAAATTCAAATTAGTCGATCGACACCACCAGCCGGAGCAACCACCGAAAGACCACTTGCACGAGGGGGTCATGTGAAAGTGCAAATTTTGATTGGTTTAATGGGTTTTGTCTTTGTTTAGTCTCTTCTGTGATTTCGAGGATATCAAACAGAGACCAGGACAGGACACTGGAGTGGGCGTGGGAGGGAGGGGTAGTGTACGTGTGCGTGTGCGTCGTCCTTTATGCAAATCATTGTAATGCAATATTTAAATTGATGTTCGGTGGCTTTTTAATGGTGCACGTTTCGCGTTTTGCGGCAACTTGGCACGCAACTCCCTGTCTCGTCCCCTCTCTCTCACCCGGTATAGCACCGTCTCTTTCCGCGTCCATTAGGGGTAAATAAATTAAATTTTAGTAACTTCTTGGACTGACTTTTGCTTATTTATTCCCCTTTCCCTTAGGACGACTTATTGACATGTTAATTAGAGTCCTGTGAACGGCGCGGCGCGGTTTCTGTGGGAAAATCGGAGGACTTTTTTTTGGTTTTTATGGGTTATCAGAAGTCGGTTGAATATTGAGGAATGGGAAACAGTTTTTAGTAATATTACAGAATCAAAATTAACCAAAAAGGATATAAAAAGAGTGACTGTTGTTAAAGTCATACAATGCCAAAAGGCGAGGGGATTGCATGTTTTATCAATTCGATTTATATAGATTTTGATTTAATTTTTACAATTTTAAATACAATCTTATAATGTTCATGTAAAAATTAAACCTTAAATTAAAAATGAATATATAATAAAGCTCTATGTAAGTCTTATTTTTCGATTTCTTAGTAGTGTTTGCCTGTTGTTAATTTTTGGTCTGACAATTAAGATTATATACAAAAATTATGTTTTTTACCTTTTTTTACCTTTCCTTATTTCCAGTTCCGATAGTTTGGTGCTAATTTGAAGATATTTAAATTTCAAATTACAATAAAATAAGCATTAAAAACACCAGGAAGTCACCGGATTAAATTCTTAGGAACAAAATATATTAATAATATAATAAATAATATAAAAAAAATATATATATTAATAATGTATTTTCCCTTTCATATCTATAATCCAAGGAATGTAGGCTTTTGGCCCAATTGGAAATAAAAATTATAGATGTCAGAGGTAACCGTGATCGGGAATAAAATTAATTAACTCAACCAAACCCAGAACATTTTTCATTAGCCATTTCTGTTTATTGTTTTCTACCCTCGATTAATTAGCAATTTATGACGCCAAAGAGACCTGCTGATCGGCGTTATCCTGTCCTATTCATGTCCTTGCCACCCACAAAACCATTGTTCACACCCCATTTGGAAAGTGAATCTGTGAACGAAAGCGACAACCCAATTCACACCCATTAAGTAAACCTTTGCTCTGGGTCAGCAAATCGTAAACATATTGGCCGCATCTTCATAAATAAATAAATAATACAATACAGTGTGAGCCACCCAGTACGGGTGCAGGGAAACCAACAAATAAAGGATACACGTGCGGGAGGAAAGCCACATAGAAACAATTGACTTTATGGACAAGATTACATGGCAGGAAATTCAATTTTAAAAGCAGCTGCCACGTGTCCTTATAGTGCTTGAAACTGTAACAAGGGTGGAAGATGGATATTTTCCAAAAACAAAAAAAAAATAATAGAGGGGAGGAGCTCATCCGCCAGTCATCGATGAATACGTAATACGTAATGCCTATTGCCTGCGCTTTCGTCCTTTTGTTCCAAAAATTGAGCAATAAACCCGCGAAGCGTCGCTGCGCTTCCAAATAAACAAAAGCCGAGGGGGCGGCTGACAAAAGCGGAAACGGAAACACACCACCACCTCTTCCTACTCCATCACAACGTGTTAATTTTCCAGAAAAACCAAAGGGGGTGCCTTTAGCCTTTAGCTGGATGGGTTTTTCCAGCAACTTTCCAGCTTTACCAAATATCCTTGCGGTGGCTAAAAGGGCGTGTGATTGACTTAATTGACTATGAAAATGAGAAATTACATGCAGATAATGACTTTGCCTGCAAAATGAGCAACAACATTATTAAAAACCGAAAGCAAAAAACAACAACAGGCATCGCAGCCATCAACTTGGAACTTAATTTGATTTGATTTTTCAATCCACCAACCACCAACCACCCACTGGGCTTTTCCGCCCTTGTATCCTTCGGTTTACGGCTAATTACATTGTGCCTTTGGACGAGACTGTAAAACCGACTTTGTTACAAAATAAAAGTTACATCTTATGGCGTTTTATTGGACGGGTCTGACAGATATATATACATATATTATATGTAGGAGGAACCAATCGGGCAAATTGAGAAATTATAGCTGTCTAGTTGGGTTTCTTTTGAAGTACCGTCCAATCCAAGGCCTAATTGTGTTTAGTTTTTCTGGTTTCTGGTTATTTCCATTCCCAGATTAACGCCGCTGCATAACGTACAACGCACCTCGTGACCGAGGGACGCTGCCTTTTATCGTACGGATCGCATCGCGGCGATAAATGCGAAAGAAAAAGTGTAGAAAGGAACACTCAAAGGCTCATAATTTCAGTCAGATGACTAAAATGTCTTTATTTGCTACATAGATATGTATCGGAGGAACTCATCGGGGAAGTGAAAAATCATCGCTTCAGATCTTCAATTTGCAGTCTAGTTGGTTTCCTTTTGAAGTACTGTCCAATGCCTCGATTCAGAATGAGTAGAATATAGTAGATGCTCTATAAATAAAACAAAACGAGTTAAAAATAATTAAATAAATTAATTACAAAACCCACCTCCATGAGCGCCAATCAAGCTAGTCAGGAAGCTGTGTCAAAACATGGAAAGTATTTATTATTTTATTAAGAAATTTAAATCCAAAGAAAACTTACTCAGATTATACGTCTCAGCCATCCATAACATTGAGAAGTATATACATAACCGCAGAATTCAAACTCCCTTGGCAAGTGTGACACATCGACACAATTGGGATTTTGCGGGAATCAAAACTAATAAAATTATATAATAAAAATCCACATTAAATATTCAAATTATAATAAAATCTTCAAAACTTACTCCCAAATGTGCGATTAGCTGAGATAGAATGTGTGCCGTTCAGTGTAATATATATATATAATATCTCAATATATACTCCATGTGTGCAATAGTTTCATCTGAAACAAATTTATTTAAAAATCTTGTATAATCATTTTCTGTATATAAAGATATATATTTTACCTCTCTAGTGTAGTTGTTTGATTTTAGCAGAATAGTCTTTTTCGTAGAGTGTAAAATAATATATATAATATCTTTATATATAAAGCATGATGCGTGCAAAAGTTTGATCTGAAATAAATTTATTTTTTTATATCAATTTTTATATTAATTTTTTCTATATAAAGAATTATCTTACCTATATAGTGTAAGTTTGCGTAACTGTTTGATTTTAGCAGAATAGTGTAAGATTTTCAGTGTAAAATATATATAATATCTTTATATATAATCCATGATGTGTGCAAAAATTTGATCTGAAATAAATGTATTTGAAAATTGTATATTTATTTTCTATACACAAAGATATATCTCTTACCTATATAGTGTTTGCGTAAATTATTTGATTTTAGCAGAAAAGTGTAATTCGCCGTGATGGTTTAACTATTTTTTAACAAAATTTCTAAAGAAATAAACTGCATATTAATTGCAATGTCATATTTTATCGAAATCTTTGAAATACTTGCAATAGAAAAGATAATTCTGGGCAGAATCAGGAAGTTCCATTGGAGGCATTGGATTGGACTGTGATTGATTGACCGGATTAATCGGATAATCGGTTATCGGAAAAGAGTGGAGTATTATTTTCTACTAACGAGTACTTCAAAAGGAAATCCATTCATGTTGTAAGTAGATTCTAAAAAGGGAATGGTTAAAAATTTAGAAAAAAGCACGTGAATGGGATGGGATATTGGAAAGACCAATACCCGGCAGTACCGGGTATTCTTACTACCTCTGATGATCTGCTCATTCATCCTCCTGACCGGCTGGAGAAGATACTTGCGGCGGCATCCTCGGCGGCGGCGGCGTTACCGACATCGCCCTTTGCGACGACCTTAGGGACAGATCCAATGGCTCGTCACGCGACTGCTGTGTGGTTCCCTATTGCGAAGTCATACTACAGATCAAGTCCAAGAACACAGACAGAAACTCTAAGATTACCTTCTTTAACATGGCTTCACGCAGATAGAGCTTTTCGGCGTAGAGAACCACTTCTACGCACCTCCTGCAAATGGTCTTGGGCAATAGATCGAATTCACGCACCTCGATCGACATATACTTCTCCATCTTCTCCACGAGCTGGAGCTTTCGGGCTGTATCGCCATACAAATGGAGCACATTTCGGTTTATATCGCTGCATATTTGGCATATGAAGCCCATGATCGGTGCCTGCAAGTAACTGCCCATGTCGGATGGGTGGAAATTTTGAGGAATTTTGACACTTCAATACCGAAATACCGAAAGAGAAATCCAAAACAATTTAATAATAAAAAATTAACACTAAAATAAAAACAATACAAAAACTAAGATTTTTGTGATCGAAATCTGGTTGTGTTTCCTGGAGGTCTGTTCACTGTAAGCAGTAAAAACTTAATGAGGAAAAACTTGCTCAGGCTCCGGGCCTCAACTTTTTGACAATTGGAGCTCATGAATTTTGCTCCATGGCCTACTTGTGCTTACAATATTTTTTTGGTATTTCGATTACCAGATTAATAACCCTGCTGCACCATTCCCACCTCCCGACGGAGAGGCGCTGCCGTTTATCGCACGACTCGAATCGCGGGGATAGATCCGAGGGAATAAAGTGTAGAAAAGAAATTTTTTAAATAGGTACAGCTTTGGTGTATTTGTTGGATCTTCCCAGAAATTATGAGACCAATAATAAGTTGTTAAATCTTAATTATATGCAAAATTCGGCAGTCTTTTTAACTGTGTTTAGAAAAAAGGACCTAATGATCAGCGTTGGGTCGGAAGGTCGTTTCGGCGAATTCGGGATCGGTCGCAAACTCGAGTTAAGCTTCTTGCAAGGTGGTTAGGGTGTTAGGTTAATTTGCTCATGTTCTTTTGTTTTTGTTGGGTTATTTCTTCTCTGACGGATCTGATGTTAAGGTCTCTATATATATTTTCATTTCGGATATACCAGGGTGCTCCAGTGATTGTTCCCAGTATCTTTGATCTTTTGAGTTTTTAGATAACATCCTGGGGACTTTTTTCGGATTTGGTTGATCCTTTATGATTTTAGCTATTGGATTCGCTTGGAATTCGATTGGCTCATGGTGTGCTTGGTCGTCGTCTGTTACTGTTGGTAATACAAATGAACTTGTAGCTGGATTCTGCTGGAATACACGTGGAAGATGCGTTGCAAATGTGGTAGCTCTGTCTCTTTATCGCTGCGGGCCCATCCACCAGTGATATTTCTTAATGGTACTATAGTTTCTGACGGTGTGGTTAAACTGGGATGAGCTTTCCATAGTGAGTTCTACATAGCGACGTTGGGTGTCGTTTTGTGTCAGCGCATTGGAGGGTTTTCGTGAAGCATTTTTGAATCTTTGCTTTGCGATTGGCGATCTATGAACTTGGCACACCCGTTGTCATCCTGGGTCTGCTAGGTTCGCTCTCTATTTGAAGTGTTGAGATTCTGCGGCTGTAGCTAAGACACTCTCCAGGGTATCTGCTGTTGATTCTATTTTGGCATCAAAGTTCAGGGTATTTGACCCAGTTTGTTTTTTTTTTATGTTAATCTGTTTGCCTGCATTGTAGTATCAGGGCGTTGGAGGAGGTTGAGATTTAAAAGGACTGGCGAGTGGTCAGATGATAGATCCGGTAGAGATTCGGCATTGATGAGGTTTCGAGGGATATTTTTGTTTATTGTGAAGTCGATCAAGTCAGAAACTTTGTTTGTGTCGCTTGGCCAGTATGATGGTCTGCTTGACGAGATGTAGTCAAGCTTTCTGTTTGCCTATATGATGGCGGTTTACAAATGTTTTCCATTAGGGGTGACAAGGTGTGATCCCCAGTGGGTGTGTTTGGCGTTGTAGTCACCTGCATCAATGAAGTGGTACCTTAGGGTGTTGAAGAAGTCCAGAAATTGTTGTTCGGAAACATTTAAACGAGGGGGATAATATACCGCAGCGAGGGTAAGATTGCCGCTCCCTAGTTGTACACATATGGATGTGGCCTGCCTGTAGTTTTTTCTAAGTTCGCTATGGTAGTGAAGTTTGATGAGATTTCCAATTTAGGATACCGGTTCCGCTTGTGCTTTTCCATCTGAGTGATTTGGTTCCGCATAAGGTCCTGCATGGTAGTCCTCATGAAGGACATGAATTCGATCATATTCTGCTGCAGAGTATGCATCATGGTTTCAAAGCTGCTTTGTTGTTGCGTCGATTATGGGAATTCGGTGGCGGATCAGTTAGGGCATCATGCAGAGTTGTTGTCGTAGAGCTAGGTTCTGTGAGTCCCGATTATCCCGATTATACTAAGTTTACGAAGGTGACATTTTGGAAGGTGGTCGCAGGACCAAATGAAGACCTCTTTGCCGTTGCGAAAAAGACTTCTGGGGTTATTTTGGGTTTGATAGATATACGATAATTAGATAGAACTCGAAGATACAAATTCGGGAAGGTATAACTTTCGCAAACTGAAGTTGAACAAAATAAATTATGGTCCTTTTGATAGATATATTTATGTGTTTTTGAAGTGTAAAATACAGAAAGTTGGCATTTGTCAAAAACTGACTTTTTTAGGCATTTGATAGCGTATATTTTATTCAATTTCAAACCAATTTCAAAACAAAATACTTCTCAGGAATCAGGGCTTCAGTCTGCATCGTTCTGCATCAAAAAATTGGAAAAACTAAACAAAAAAAATTAAGCTGATTTTTCAAAATTTTGAAAGGGGTACCATCATGATTTTTTCCAAAATCGACCAAACAATTTTTTGATCGACTTTTTGGATCTTTGGATACAGGTTAATAGAGATTGAAACCCTGATTCAAAAATGGCATTTCGTTTCAAAATCGGTTGCAAATTAGCTCAGATATTGGAATAAAACGGTTCTAAAAAAGGGAAATTTTAGATTTTAAAAAATTCCGGAAGTGGATTACTTGGTACTCGGTAATGCTTCCGACTTTTGAGGTCTTTATACATTGGACTGTGTCTATAGTTTGCTGTGTGGTTACCCTCGCTTTTTTTTTGTCGTGCAATGAGCAGAGTCATGAAGCTCTCCACAGACGATACATACTGAACGCAAAGTGCAGAATCTACTGTAATTCTACGATGGAGAAGAAACTGTAGCTTTTAAATAGAAAGCACTTAATTTTTCCCGATAGCTTTAGTGTCAGGTTCCAGTTCGACATAAGAGTGATTGCGGTTTCCTGTCTTTGTTTAGAATTTTAAAGAGAGTTTTCGCCTTGAAACCCTTATCGTTTAATGCCTGCGTGATCTCTGAGGGTGTTACGTTAGGCTCTATACCCTTGAGAAGAACTTGGAGGCCCTTGGTGGTAATTTTTACTCTTCTCTTGGAGTATTTTGTATATTTTCATAGCACAGAAAATAAACACATCCGGAATGTTGGAGTATCGATGCAGAATGAAAAAAAGGATAGAAAGGATAACGAGGAACTAGAAGAGTTTGTTGCTCTGAAAGGCAGGTGAGGTTTGAGGATTTAATAGAAGAGGTCAAGTAATGCCATAGAGGACGTTATATTTAGTTCAAAGGCTCGTGGTTTAAGTCAGAGGACTAAAATGTCTTTATTTGCTACATAGATATGTATCGGAGGAACTCATCGGGGAAGTGAAAAATCAATGCTTCAGATCTTCAATTTGCAGTCTAGTTGGTTTCCTTTTGAAGTACTGTCCAATGCCTCGAATCGGGAAGAGTAGATTATAATAGATGCACTATAAATAAAAACAAAAAAGTTAAAAAATAGTTTCATAAATGAATTACAAAACACACCTCCATTAGTATCTGAGAAGCGCCAATGAAGCTAGTCAGCAGCTGTGTAAAATCTGTAAATTTAATTAAAATCATTTAATTAAGAAATTTAAATCGAAAGAAAACTTACTCAGATTATACGTCTCAGCCATCCATAACATTGAGAAGTATATACATAACCGCAGAATTCAAACTCCCTTGGCAAGTGTGACACATCGACACAATTGGGATTTTGCGGGAATCAAAACTAATAAAATTATATAATAAAAATCCACATTAAATATTCAAATTATAATAAAATCTTCAAAACTTACTCCCAAATGTGCGATTAGCTGAGATAGAATGTGTGCCGTTCAGTGTAATATATATATATAATATCTCAATATATACTCCATGTGTGCAATAGTTTCATCTGAAACAAATTTATTTAAAAATCTTGTATAATCATTTTCTGTATATAAAGATATATATTTTACCTCTCTAGTGTAGTTGTTTGATTTTAGCAGAATAGTCTTTTTCGTAGAGTGTAAAATAATATATATAATATCTTTATATATAAAGCATGATGCGTGCAAAAGTTTGATCTGAAATAAATTTATTTTTTTATATCAATTTTTGTATTAATTTTTTATATATATAAAGAATTATCTTACCTATATAGTGTAAGTTTGCGTAACTGTTTGATTTTAGCAGAATAGTGTAAGATTTTCAGTGTAAAATATATATAATATCTTTATATATAATCCATGATGTGTGCAAAAATTTGATCTGAAATAAATGTATTTGAAAATTGTATATTTATTTTCTATACACAAAGATATATCTCTTACCTATATAGTGTTTGCGTAAATTATTTGATTTTAGCAGAAAAGTGCAATTCGCCGTGATGGTTTAACTATTTTTTAACAAAATTTCTAAAGAAATAAACTGCATATTAATTGCAATGTCATATTTTATCGAAATCTTTGAAATACTTGCAATAGAAAAGATAATTCTGGGCAGAATCAGGAAGTTCCATTGGAGGCATTGGATTGGACTGTGATTGAAAGTGACCGGATTAATCGGATAATCGGTTATCGGAAAAGAGTGGAGTATTGTTTTCTACTAACGAGTACTTCAAAAGGAAATCCATTCATGTTTTAAGTAGATTCTAAAAAGGGAATGGTTAATAATTTAGAAAAAAGCAAGTGAATGGGATGGGATATTGGAAAGACCAATACCCGGCAGTACCGGGTATTCTTACTACCTCTGATGATCTGCTCATTCATCCTCCTGACCGGCTGGAGAAGATACTTGCGGCGGCATCCTCGGCGGCGGCGGCGTTACCGACATCGCCCTTTGCGACGACCTTAGGGACAGATCTAATGGCTCGTCACGCGACTGCTGTGTGGTTCCCTGTTGCGAAGTCATACTACAGATCAAGTCCAAGAACACAAACAGAAACTCTGAGATTACCTTCTTTAACATGGCTTCACGCAGATAGAGCTTTTCGGCGTAGAGAACCACTTCTACGCACCTCCTGCAAATGGTCTTGGGCAATAGATCGAATTCACGCACCTCGATCGACATATACTTCTCCATCTTCTCCACGAGCTGGAGCTTTCGGGCCGTATCGCCATACAAATGGAGCACATTTCGGTTTATATCGCTGCATATTTGGCATATGAAGCCCATAATCGGTGCCTGCAAGTAACTGCCCATGTCGGATGGGTGGAAATTTTGAGGAATTTTGACACTTCAATACCGAAATACCGAAAGAGAAATCCAAAACAATAAAAAATTAACACTAAAATAAAAACAATACAAAAACTAAGATTTTTGTGATCGAAATCTGGTTGTGTTTCCTGGAGGTCTGTTCACTGTAAGCAGTAAAAACTTAATGAGGAAAAACTTGCTCAGGCTCCGGGCCTCAACTTTTTGACAATTGGAGCTCATGAATTTTGCTCCATGGCCTACTTGTGCTTACAATATTTTTTTGGTATTTCTATTTCCAGATTAATAGCCCTGCTGCATAACGTACGTAGAGCTCGTATCCCGTCCAACCGACCGAAAGACGTAGCAGTTTGTTGTATGGCTTGGATCGTGGGGACAGATCCGAGGGAATAAAGTGTAGAAAGGATAACGCGGAAGCAGAAGACTGCGTTTGTTGCTCTGAAAGGTAGGTGAGGATTAAGGATTTGATAGAAGAGGAAGTGCAAGGTGAAGTAACGCCATAGAGGCTTTTATAGTCCAAACGCAGTACCCTTACAGGCTCATGTGGATAGAGGAATATAAATTCTAGTCCGTCTATTCGTGTTCGTCTAGGAGGGTTACATTAGTAGAGTAGATACTAGAGGTTTACATTACCAGTTATAAGGCTATTTGGTAAAACGACACCCAGCTTCTATCTAGGGTTTATTAGAAATGGTAAGGGAAGAAGAGTCTGCTTAGACTCGAAAAAACCAACTTTAAAGTTTCCTAATCCTTGGCTTTAGTTTCGGGAATTCCCAAAATCCATTCGAATGACTCTTTCCTAATTAACTTTTGTCTACAATCGGGGCAATATATCTTCTATATAAATATATATATAGGTATACAATAAATATATCTCTGTAGCTGCACTTATCGATTATTTTATTAATTGTAATCTCATTTATTTGCCCCACAACGCTTTGTGTTTAATTTTCACGTTTATTTTGTGATAAATTTATTATTTGAACGGCATGGCAATATACATATATATAAAAATAAATATAGAGAAGGTGGTGGTGGTCGTGGGCTTTAATCAATTTTTCATTACAAACTGACTACGATTGTCTCCGCGTCAATATCCCATATCAATATCTGTATCTGTAGCACACAGTCTATGGCATTATCAATGCCAAATTCGGGCAGTTGGGGTCCGAACATTCGAACATTCGGAAATCGCCATGGGTCGAGTGTTGTAAGATTTGTAGAGTGGGTACCCCGTAACGCCTTATTCCAGTCAATGACAAGTGGCTGGAGGCGCCGGAATCGGAATCGGAATTGGAATTGGAAATCGGATTCGAAACCGGAGTATAGCTGCCTTGTTCCCATTACCCAATTCGCTTCCAAAGAGCTGGACAAACATGCCAATACATATTTTTATATTTTATTTTTATAAAACAAATAAAACACGGACCATGGTGTCACGGTGAATAAATAAGAATTTTTAGCTATAGTGGAAAAACCCTATTTAATTATTTTCCATAATCTTTTTTAGTCAAATCTGTTGTTTTAGGTTTATGGTTTAATTTTTTTTATAGGGTTTACCCATTCTATTTTGCTTTTTCAACAAATACAACATGTACGCTTGCGAAAACAATAAAGTTTTAAATAAACCACAGATAAGAATCCAGATATAAATATTATTAAAAGCGATCCAACATTTTGTAAACCTAATCATACTTGTTTCATGTTTAATTCTTGAAATTCTATGAAGTCTAGAAAGTCTAAGGAGTCTAAGAAGTCTAGGGAGTCTAGAAAGTCTAGGAAGTCTAGGAAGTCTAGGGAGTCTAGGAAGTCTAAGGAGTCTAGAAAGTCTAGGAAGTGTAGAAAACCTAGGAAGTCTAGGAAGTCCAGAAAGTCTAAGGAGTCTAGGAAGTATAAGGAGTCTAAAAAGTCTAGGGAGTCTAGGAAGTGTAAAATGTCTAGGAAGTCTAGGAAGTCTAGGCAGTCTCGGAAGTCTAGGAAGTCTTGGAAGTCAAAGGAGTCTAGGAAGTCTAGGAAGTCTAAAAAGTCTAAGGAGTCTAGGAAGTCTAGGGAGTCTTGGAAGTCTAGGGAGTCTTGGAAGTCTAGGAAGTCCAGAAAGTCTAAGAAGTCTAGGAAGTCTAAGGAGTCTAGAAAGTCTAAGGAGTCTAGGAAGTTTGGGAAGTGTAGAAAGTCTAGGAAGTCTAGGCAGTTTCGGAAGTCTAGGAAGTCTTGGAAGTCTAGGAAGTCTAGCAAGTTCAGGAAGCCTAGGAAGTCTAGAAAGCTTAGAACTTGCAAAAACTCCAGGAAGTCTGGGACCTTTTCCTACCCATCTATAATATCCTCTTACCATAATACCCACTCTAAGGTATAAAACCCATTCGAATCGAATCAAATAAATCCCTTTGGGGCCGTGTTAACAATCCGATAAGCGGCACGTTTGCACTTGACATGACGGTCATGCATGGCCCCCCGAATGGACGGGATGGGATCGGATCGGATCGGTTGGAAATTTTTTGGGGTCCGGCTGACTGGTCGACTGGTTGCCGATCGACCAAATAACTGTCCGGCCGTTGTGAGACATATCGCTGATATGGCGGCGACCCAAGCCAAGAAATTGGGGCTCTTGAGGGGCCGAGGAGTGGCAATCAGCTTGGCGCAGCGTGTAAGCGTCGCGGGTTGTCCAACAGTCAAATAGTTGAGTAGTCGAAGGTGGCTTATCGGAATGGGACTCGGACTCGGAGGTGCGGGAAATATTATTAGTTTATTTCATGATTGTGCCATAGGTACACTGAGAGAAAAGAATCCATCAAGATGAGTATCATGAAAGTCAACAAAAGACAGCAGGATTACCCATAGAAAAAGACAAAAAACTTCTTTGTGTCCTTTGGCTGTCCTTCAAGTTTTTTTAGTCTTGGATTTAACAAGCTTATATTGGGAAGCTTTACCTATCTACGAACATAAAAGAAGACCCATTTTGTTTAGAGTATTACCATTTCCATTTGTATTTCCCATTCCCATTGGCCACTCTAATCTGGATCATTGAATTGTATTGAAATGTACTCATTGGGCCATATACCCGTTTGCGTATTATACCAAAACATTAACAATTATATATATATGGTATAATGGGTATATATTTGTATTCGTATTCGTATATCAACATCCTGTACGATCCGATCCGATCCGATACGATTCGATTGGATCCGATTCGAGCGATAGGGTTATGCAAATGATTAGGCGGCGATTACGATAACCGTTACCGTTGTTGGGGTGTACCTGGATTTTTAGAGACTACCACACTCCGCCACTCCACTGTACCCCCCGGATACTACGATTATACAATTGGGTGCCCGCTAATCGATTGCTTTACGACCATATTGCCATTCAAGCAGGTTATTATTGGGGGTGCAGCAATTATGTACTTCTGGTATTATAATTTGCTAGCCAAGGGCCACGATTTCTGTATGGATGGGGTTTACGATGTCGGAAGCCTATTTTAGGGTACATTTCGTAAAAGATATCGTTTCCGCAAAATCGTATTTAATAAAGGAAAACCTTTTATAGTATCGAAGTAACCCTAATTAGTTAATTAATTAACCCTGAAAATGAATAATCTTTAGAGCTCCTCGAGAAGTGGTACTCTAATTTTTGGTCAAGTACCAATCATGACCATTCCTCATGATTGGGACCCCCAGTGATTAGAGTAACTTGCTCATTTATACCGTCGTCAGTGGCAACCCCCCAATTGAGATGGATCCCAATTACCCAAAAATATACCCATATACCTATATGGCCACGATCGTAAAAGTATAATTAAGCAAAGTGGCAAACATGCAGGGGCAATATTTATGGCACTTCAAGTGCAATCGTTTCCATTTCCATTTCCATTTATGACTTGTGTAAAAAAGTGTGTTAAATGGAATTTTGTTGACGGCAATTTAATAATTTTATTCGCGCTTTTTCGCGATATTTCCTTCGATCTGTTTTTTAGGGGTACGGACGGGCATGTGGATCCACTTGATCCCAAGTGCCTGTATTCTATTGATGAGTAATTTAATTTGTCGTTTATTAGAATAGCACTCGTTCTATTTTATGAGATACTCCAGCGCCTCTACTTGACTTTGAGTTGTTTATTTGCCAAATGTGTCACCGTGTCATCGGAGTCCGAGGCGGGCCTGCGGCTATCACCAGGTTGCTGCTAGATGGCATAAAATATAATAATATATAATAAAAATAATATATGTTCGTATTTGTATATATATTATAGCCCTGATGGGTGGTTAATCGGAGCCAAATTGAAGCCCCTAGGCAGCCTTTTCGGTGTTTGTCCGCTTAAGAGAGGCAGAGTGGGTGTATCGCCTTGTCTATGGGTCTAAACGTTGAGAGAAGGTTCCTTTACATCTTTATAGGTATCTGCCATAGCCCTGATAGATGGTTGATCGGAGCCAAATTGAAGCTACCAGGCCGTCGGGGTGTACAGTGCTTTCCGGGATTGTCCGCTCAAGAGAGGGAGAATGGGTGTATCACCTTGTCCGTGTTTACCAGAGTTAAGAAAAGGTTCTATTGATACACATTTATAGATTTCTGCCTCGTTCTAGTCCTGATGGGTGGATGGTTAACCTGAGCCTAATAGAAGCCAAGAGGCAGACAGAGTTTCTAGCCTTTTCGGCTTTGTCCGCTCAAGAGAGGAAGAGTGGGTGTATCGTCTTTTCCGTGGATCTAAAGAGTGGATAGGAGGTTCCTCCATAAAATGTATACACTATTGATACTTCTTTAGAGGTATCTGCCCCGGTAGAGCACTAAAGTCTCGGAGAAAACAGAAATATGACCCCCCTTGAGTACCGGGTATAACTATATTCGAGAGCTCCGACTTGTTTTTTTTGTTTGGCCACACCTTATCGGAGACCCAGCGACTTTATGGGAGGGGAAATATTGTTTTGGTGGCGTCGTAATCAGGAGCCAAACTGGCAGGCGGATGGATTACGATGCCAATCGTAGAACGGTAGCTAACAACCATAATCAAGCCCATATTTATGGTCTGTCCGGCAATTTTATACGGCCCGAGGAGAAATGCGAGTGTTTCTATTTTTCTATTTTTATACGAGACCATAAAAGTGCAAAGGTTTGTTTAAACACAAGAAATGTGTTCGATTCGATTGAAAATGCATTTGTTTTTTTTTTTTTTTAATATTTTGTAAATGGTTTTTATTAAATCTCTAAAATGTATTTTGCGGTTTTGTTTTTCTGTTGCTTTGCCTTGTCGCGTTCGTCCAATGTCCTTAGTCCTTTGTCATATGTCCTTTTTTTTATTATTAATTTTTGTTAACATTTACGAACTCATTACTGACTATAAATTCAAAGAGTTTTTTTCCATTACTCGCTATACACGCACACACTCGAAAAAAAAATGTTTGGTTACAACTAAATGTCTACAATTATGTTTTAATATATATTAATAAAAAAAAAAAATAGTATTGTTTATTAAATTCTTTCTAAAAAATTTGAACACTAATTATGCTTGATGTTTCTTTGTCTTTTTTATGCAATATAATATTTTACAGTTTAAGTTGCATTTTTTTTGGTATTTTTTGGTTTTCATTTTTTAATATTTACAAAGTTTTTTAGATCATTTTCTTAGGAGCTATGAAAAAAAAAGAAAAAAAAAAGGAATGGCTAGTTTTTAGTTTAGTTTTAAAAGTATTATTAAATGTTTTGGATCTTGGCAGGAAGTACTGAAGTAGGAAAAATGTTTTTTTCTTCTAAGAACTTGCTCTTTTAGAGGCTCTTTATTTCAAAAACTTTGAAATATGGTTTTTGAAAGAGTTTTGGAATCAAACCAAAGTCCTGGGAGTTTTGAGTTTTCTTGGTTCTGAAAACACTTTCCTTACTTGAATCCTTCTTTTAATTTTTTATTTGTTTTTTTGTTTGTTTTTTTTTTTTTAACCCCTGACTAAGTAAACCTTTAGGTTCTTGGGGCCTTCTCCGCTTTCCTCCTCCGGGTCTGAGTTACTTGCTATATTTTTTTTTTGGGTTTTAATTCCCCGTCTAACTTATTTACAGGAATGTGTAGGCTACGATCTAGTTGTGATCTAAGTTTATGTTTTTTTTTATATATTTTTTTGGCTTCATCTTCATAATTTTCTGCTGTCCTTCCAAATCTGATCCCCGATTCTCTCTCAATTTGATTTGATTTTCTTCCTTTAGATTCCTTCCTTTTGTGTCCTTTTTTTTGTTATATTGCATTTAACCCATTTCGTGTATTTGTTGTTGTTTAGCTATTCGAGTGGCTCCAGGCCCCTTCTAACAATATTAGGGCCACCAGCGCGCCTGGGCGTGGGCGTGCTGGGCATGGGCGTGGGCGTGAGCCATGCCATGGGCGTGGGCATGAAGGCCGGCCGCGGCGGCGGCGGCGTGTTGGTAGGCGGCAGCCCCATTCAAGGCCACCAGGTGGTGGGCGGCGGCCGCGTTCTGCATGGCTGTGGCCGTGGCGGAGGACACGGAGACACAGTCGGGTCCCAGCTTGGAGGCGGGATCCCCCAGGCAGGGCTTCCCATTGCGGACCAGCACCGGCACCGCCACCCGGCGGGGCGAGGGCAGGGCCGACGGATGATGGGGATGGGTGGCATGGCCGTGCAAGAGGCCCGGATGTCCTTCGTAGCCCTTCTCGTTCTGGGCCCGCTTGGTCTTGTAGCGATGGTTCTGGAACCAGATCTTCACCTGGGTGGGTGTCAGGCGGATCAGGCTGGCCAGGTGCTCGCGTTCCGGGGCGCTCAGGTAGCGCTGCTGGCGGAACCGGCGCTCCAGCTCGTAGGTCTGGGCCTTGGTAAAGAGGACCCGGCGCTTGCGCTTCTTATTCGGCATTCCGTCGGCGGAACCACCGCCTCCGCCGCCACTTCCATCGGGATCGTCCACATCGTCTATGTCCTCCTCGATTCCATCCTCGTTCAGGCTATCGTCGTGGTTGCTGCTGCCCCCATTCATGCCGTCATGTTTCAGGCTATTGTTATTGTTATTGGTCGTATTGTTGTTGTTATTGTGCAGGACATGGGCGGCGGAAGGACCTCCCGCTGAAGGTGCTCCGCCCGGTGCGCCGTGCATCGAGTTCAGGGCATCGCCCACAGACAGGGCATCGCTGTCCGCCGACCGGCTGTACGACTTGTAGTCCCCGGACAGGGCCGGCGAGGTCTGGCAATTGGACCCAATGTAGGTGTAGGAGACCTCCGAAGTCACTGGGGAGGTGCTGTCCGGGCTGGCGGGCTGCTGGTTGCCTGGAAAGGGACACAATCGAAGGGTTTCCAAAATTAGACAAATTAAAAAATAAACACAAATCGTAAATAGTTTTTTTATTTGGGAAACGCCATACTTTAACCCTAATTGTGAAGACAAAACAAAATGGTAGCCCCTTGTTGGTGAGATCAGTTTTGTTTTTTTTTTTGCCATATCCTTTTCTCATTCAAGGCTTGCCGAACCGATCAAGGACACAAAGGACACGGGAGATGGGTGGGAATTTGTCAGCAATCGAAATGCCTTTTTATGTTTTATATTTCATTTTTCTCTCCTGTGTGTGTGTTGGCCATAAATTAATGCACCGACACACCCCTCTATGGTATTGGTATTCCCTCCCCCCGTTCCTGCTCCCGCAAGGATCTATGAATGATCGGGCAGAAATGCAGGATAAAAGAGGAGACTGCAAATTGGATTAGGCGCGACATGAGGCTGTGGCCAAATGCCAGATGTATGAACATTATTGGTGTCAAATCAACCCTTGTTAATAATACAATTACAAAACCCCCTAGGAAACCCCTACCCCTACCCCTAGGGGTGCAAAACACACCCCTAGGACCTAGGACCTAGGACCTAGGATCTAGTCTGGACCACAGGATCGACATGGGCCTGGCTAATAACATCAATTAGGGAGATTCTCTAAAGAGACATGCCTGATATCGTCTACCTGATCTTCAGTTTGATTTTCTGACTGCTGACCTTGAATGGGTCCTGCAGGACCAGCAGGACAACAAAAGGCAAACCTCAAAAACACCCATCAATGGTCTCCGGCGTTTCGCCCACTTTTGATGATGATTTATCAGAGAGGGCGTGCCATCGCGACCGCGACTAGAATCCCCCAAAAGGCCAGGAAAAAAAACTAAACTGAAACTAAGCTCTTCACCATGACAACTCAACAAATTAATAACTTAATATAATCAAAACGAGCGTTTTTTTCTGCTTTTCACAGCTGTGGAAATTCCCAAAAAAAAAACCAGACACCAGAAACAAAAAACAAAGAAAAAAAAACGGCAAGCGGGCAGCAATTATAATTTGTAATAAAAAAAAACGAAGGATATTTATAAGGACGAGGCGGAAGTGCGTGCCATAAATTTCCAGGACGAGCCGAGTGTTTGGGCCGCAACAACAAGGAGTCGATCGAAGCGATTGACTATCCTTTTTTTTTGTTTTGCGCCCAACGGAAAAGACAACAACAACAGGACTAATCCTCAAGTGTGAAGCGCAGACAAACTATTAGTCAAGATTATAGGAGAGAGAAGCGGGGAACGGCTGCCAACAACTCCTACCCCACCCCCCAACACAACCCTCTAAACAAAAAAACAAGAGGAGGGCATGAGGGTTGGGTGTGGGCCAGATACCACCTGAATTCTATATCCTGTGGCCCCGAGACTGCGAAGGTCCTGCGGCTATGCAAACACAGCTGCCTGCTCATCGCTCGACTGACCGAACGAGTGCCTGCCAATTATATTTTTTACAATTTCTCTCCCTCAGGGGGTAACTACTTTTTGTAGGTCCTTTTGCAGGACGAGTCACAAAGCTAATTGATTTAATTCCTCTCTAGAGTTAGACTTAAGGACTCACCGTATAGCTCGTTCTCCTTGATCCACGCACTCCTGCCCGAGTGCTGGAGCATGGTCTGGGCCATGTGGTGGTACGAGGACATTTCGTCCTGGAAGCTCCCGGCAAAGTTCTTCGGCAGATTGGGCAGATACTGGCCGGCGGCGACGGCTGCCGCGGCGGCTGCATTGTGGCTTGCCAGCAGGTGGGCGGCCGCAGCGGTATGGGCGTGGCTGACATCGCCCCCGGCTCCAGCCTGATGGTGGGGCAGCGGCAGCGGTGCCACCGCCTGCTGGTGATGAGGATGTTGGCCCTGGCTCTGGCCCTGCTGGGGCTGCTGGTGGTGCTGATGGTGTTGCAGGTGCTGGTGTGGGTGCTGCTGGTGGTGCGGATGCTGCGGCGGGGCATGGTGCTCGGTGGTGTGGTGCTCCACCGATCCACCGGCATGCTGCTCCTCCCCCGATCCGGCTCCAGCGGTGCTCGTTCCCGTCCCCGTCGCCGAGGCTGCCGAGGATCCCCCGGCTGGCGTGGGCGACAGCGCCGAGGGCGTGCCGCTGGCTGCCTCACCCGCTGCTGCCGCCACCGCCGCTGCTGCCGCTGCCGCATGATGCTGTTGCTGATGATGGTGGCTCAGGTCGCTGCCATGGTGGGCGGCGGCAGCGGCGGCCGCGGCCGCGTTCTTCAGCTCGGAGCCCTCCAGGTTCAGGATGTCCGATATGTGGAAGCCGGAGCGTTGAGACGATGGAACTTTGGCGTCAAACAAGCTGAAAGGATAATCGTTTCGTTTTATTAGCAAAAGCCACAGACCTTAGGGTTTTCAAATAAGGAACTTATTCTAACGACTGACGGCAAAGCAAATGAAACATTTGAACTTTCTAAACCGACACTTTATTTCAAAGAGTTGACAAAAGTCAAAAATCTTACTTCCTGCCCCAAAATGATTAATGATTAACGAAATATTGTATGAAACGGAAAGGATGACCCATGATTTTTCGGATCTTCGACCTGAAAAGCGATGAATTGTCCTCGCAGATAGTTGCTACATCCGGTAAGAATCTTATGAATGGCCAGAAGGTGCAACAAAGGATGCAAAACAAGAAAAAAAAGGTAAGGAAAGTACAAATTGAAAACTGCAAGGATATCGCAGCTACCTGCCCCGCTCTGACTTTGACAGATTTTCACGAGATTTTCACAAGATTTTCACTAGATTTTCGCACTTGCCCCTCAAAGGAGTCTGCATTTGTAGGCGAAGGATATGCCAGGATATATGCCGTAGCATCTATAGCCAGTGGAAACGGAATTAACTTTGATTAAGTGCGGACAAATCGCTGGATTATTGACACCTAGTCCCTAGTCCTAGATCTTCCACTAATGCCATCCATCAGCAATTAAAAACGCAAATCGATGCCTGGGTTTTACCTGCAGGGTCAGTAAGGGTCAGTGTGAGGGTCAGGTGTTGTTGTAGACGGCGAGGCCGAAACAGGTCGAAACAGGTAAGTGCCACATGTTGGCGCAAGTTCTTGTGTCTGTGGAAGAACGTTTGCTTCCGGTTTTTCCACACCGAGTTTTCCCAACTCTCGTCTTGCGAAATTCCCACGATAGGATATCGGACATGGGAAAAAACGAGACACACAGAGACACACAGGACACAAGCGAAGACGGGCATTCCCCGTCGTCCTGTGCGGAATTCCCTCCTTCGGCCAGACAGTGTGACGCCAGGATATCGCTTCGCTGTGAGTCCTCAAACTGGCCAGTCTGTTGCACACATGTTCCTTGCCGATTTGGGGTTTCCCTCGTTTCTGGCCAAGCGGGAATTTCTAAGCCAGGCTGCAGGACACCGTAGAATTTCCCAATCGCCAACACAACACACAGGACCTTGAGTACTTGCCAGGCTCAGAAACGGGGGAATTACGTCCTGTCGTCCTGCTATCCTGCCATCCTGCCATCCTGCCATCCTACTATTCTGCCATCCCGCACTCTAGATCGGGGATTTAACTAATTTGGCAAGTGGCCTCCAGTCGGGATTAGCCGGACAAGTCTATTAGTGGTTTATTTTTATTTCTGATATGCAGATCCGCATCAGGACTAAAACTAATACAGAGCTGGCAGAGGCTGGCAGAGGCTGGCAGGGGCTGGCAGGGGTGTGATTTTGATTCTGAGGACGAGAGCTTAGCCGAGGGCAAGGAGCAGCTCAGCAAGGATCAAGGGGATCCTCGATATTAGAGGTAATACTTTAAACGACTAAGTTTGGGAAAAAGTTGAGTTTTAATCAGAGATTGAGAGGAATATCTCGGAACTTTTATATACTAGAAATTTTTAGATAAAAAGTTGGTTTAATAAAAAAATGTGATCATAAAAAAAGTAACAAAATTGGATTATATTAAATTAAATATTTGAAACTTAATAATTTAAAAAATAGGTTGATTAGATAAAAAGGATTGCAAAAATTTGAAACTAAACAAGAAGTCATCAATAAAAAAAAGGAAGTTATAAGGAATTAAAAACTATTTAATCCTTTTAAGAAACCTGAATAGTTTAATTGAAGGATTAAAATCTTGGACTGTTACTGCTTTTATATCCTTTTTCCCCACCTTTGACACAGATAAAACCAAAATTCTTTCAACGATTTTTTACAACACAAGATTGAGAAAAAATCCTTTTGATTTCAAGTGATTTCCAGGATATTTGTAAGCCCTTTTTCTACTCCAAAATCAAAATCCAAAATCCACATCCACATCCAAAATAACATCCTGTGGCTTACCCGGGAAGAGCGTTTCTCAAGGCCGCCGGATAGAAGGCGGCTGGCAGAAGGGCGTGGCTCCAGGGCGGCAGCAAGATCGGCGACCAAGGCAGGAAGGGAGCAGCCGCCGCCGCGGCCACCGCCGCCGAAGACGGGACCATCAGGCTGCTCATGCTGTGGAGTCCTGGGAAGCCGCTGAAGGCGGCGGCCCCAGTCGGGATGCGGAGATGCTCGGGCGCTAAACCGGTGGAGGGATTGGTGTTTGTGGGCACGGTGGTGCTGGCGGTGCTGAAGACTTTGGCGGAACGATCGCGATCCTCCCGATCCCGATCCCGTTCCCGCTCCCGTTCCCTTTCCCTTTCCCTTTCCCTCTCCCTTTCCCGTTCGCGCTGACTTTCCCTCTCGCGTTCCTTCTCCCGTTCCAGAGAAGGAGTGGAGGTGCGTAGTGGGCGTTTCGGGGTTGTGGGCGTGGCCGGCGAGGCAGGACTCACAGTGATGGCGCTCTGCGGCGAAGCCGGCAAGCTTCCGGCGCTTCCCAGGCCGCTGCTATTGTCCCGCTCGCGCTCCCTTTCCCGCTCCCGCTCCTTTTTGGTGGGCGTCCTTTCCAAGGACACGGAACTGGTCATCTCGCTGGCGCTCAAGGACGGCGGCTGGGCAGGAGGCGGTGGCGGTGGCGTTGTCCGGCAATCCACCGGAGATCCAGAACCGGAACCGGAATTCGATTTACGACGCTGCGGCGGCACAGGCGGCGGCGTGGGCGGACTTTTCCGTTTTTCCGCCACTTTGATAGATTTCTTTATATTCTATTCAGATTATTATCGTTAGTTTATGATATTTTTCGGATCGGATAGCACGGTAAAAAAAATAATTGAATCACTTTATTCCGATTTTAGTCACTTTGATAGAAAGTATCCTTGCAATGGAGCTTAGCAATGGTCCAGTGTCATAGTTCAAGGGTCACTAAGTGTTGGAGTGTTGTTCTTGTGTTGTTGTGTTGCTTCTGCCACGGATCGGACTCGGAGCGCACTCTAAACATTCCAAACTGAAGTGTCATCAACAACTAACGAGGCATCAAGAACTCGACACGAGTCCAAGTCCAAGTCCGCCAACTCGGCCAACAGCAGAAAAGTACCAAAAACCACACACAAGCACACACACTGCATCTGCATCCCTCTGCTTCATTGGTATATAACACAGATACACTCGCACACACACACACACACACACACTCTCGTCGAGGCACACTAACACTAAGAGATACTGGAGAGACTCTCGGCTTTGTTGGGCGCGCTAAGTGGCTTCTCATGTCCTTTTCAACAAGGATACACGGCAACAATGTGAGTGGCCCATTCAACCACCAGCTAAAATCGCTCGAACAACCACCATTCGCCGTTAGAGCGAGATGTCCTTAGAGCATGTCCTTGCCGCCTTGCCGTAGGCGCTCCCTTTCGCTCCTGGCCCTCTCGCTCGCTCCACCGACGAGTGGCGGTCCACTTGAGCGAGAGAGGGTATGGTATCTCTGCGCCTTAAGAATCCGCTGCTCCTTGGATTTTAGAAAGCACCTACTCTACTTTTTCTTTGGGTTTTTTTCCCTTCCCTTAACCTTCTTTGGGATGCCGAGATTCTGGTCTCTGAGATGGTCTCAACCTTTCTCCCTCTAGCCGGTTTTCATCTCACTCCCTCCTCTGCACTTGATGCTGTCAACAATCGCCGTGTCATTATATTGTATTTATCATTATCAGCGCTCGACAACTGAGCCGACCTACTCCGGCTGTGTCCAGGGTCCAGGTTTTTTTGCTTCCTTTTTATCCCTCTGGCAGGACATGTGTTTATGGCTGGTTGGGAACCAAATGTCGTATCCCTCAATGGAGATATCATCGGATCGGGAATTACTTTCTTACTTTCAACGCGGCAAGGCAATTAGAAAAGATAAAGCTGGAGGAGGACTTTTCCTTTTATCCTTTTTTTGAAGAGACATCAATGGGTTTTAAACTATACTTGAAAGCTGTTTCGGTATTTTTCGATATTACATCCTTGAATCCTTAAATCCTTTAGTTATATATAAATTCTAAGTAGCAATAGGCTTTCCTATAGTTTTTTTTTTCTAATTAAATCGATAAAACAGGAGCTTCTATATTTAAAAAACACATTCAATTATTTAGTTTCGATATATTCTTAATTTTTGACTCTAATATTGAATATAATTCTTAGTACTAAATAATATTATTTTTAAGGATTCTCTATAATACTTTCCCAAGCAAAATATAATTAATGGGTATATAATTTTTTCAAAACACATCCTAATATTTAGCTTCTAAGTATTGTATTTAAAAGAAATATTACTAATTTTGTAATTCAATATTGAATATTCAAATATTAGTATCCAAATACTAGATGATATTACTTTCAATAGGTATATAATCTCCATTAAACCAATCCTCGTACACCCCATCTTAAAGGAAAACAACAGAAACTTAATAGATTCGAAAACCTAAATGTATTTCAACCTTAAAGCTGTCTATTGCGTGTCCATGGATATGGGATATATCATACGAGTATATATATTTTTGTTTATTCATATTCATATTCATATTCGCATTTAATGGATTCACTTGTGAGGGGAGTCCTTGCGCTGGGGAGTCCTGCTACTTGCGTGTAACGGAACTGTTATAGAGCACTTGGGCGCCCCAAGTAGAGCCAGCTCGGTCTCTTTCGTGCAATTTGATTTTCGATTTCATAAGCTAACCCATGATTAGCTCAGATCCTTCACATGCCAATACATGGAAGGACACACCCCAATGACTGTCCAGGACGAAGAGGAAAGGCGAAAGCCCGAGTGAAATATATGGGAAAGTACATAATCAACACGAACATTAAACTAACTTGGGGATACTTTTGTGATCCTGAAGGGCGGCGTTACAGTTGTTGGAGCAATTGAAAAAAACAGAGAAAATGTTATATAGATTTATACAGAAGGATATAAGGATATGGTGTATGTGTACATTATGTACGAGTGTATACGCCCCAGCGTGTGGAGTGTCCTTTTGAGGGCATATCCTTTTCCTTCTCCTCCACAAGAGTGGGCACTCCATTGTCGCTCGTCGCTCGTCGCTCGTCGCTCATGACGTTCACACCATCAAAACATATACGTACTCCTCTATGGGCTCGGATCGGGGGAAATTCTTTCGGATAGAATGGGGTAGAGCTATATTCTGCCGCGGTCGGCGTCGCTGCCGAGTGGGCGCGTCAATGGCCGCCGCACCAATGGGAGGCGTGCGGAAAAGAGAGGACCACACAGAGGGTCACACTACTCTCGAGCGCATGTTTGGGATATTTTCGTTATTTCACCGTTAAGGACTAGGGAAATTTCCCTTTTGTGCGCACGCCCATTTTCCATTGGTTTTTGCAACTGTATATGTGTGCTTGTATCTGTATCTTTGTATCTTTTTTTGTGCTCTTGTAGCTGTGTATCTGTGTGTGTGTGTTTGTATCTTCCATTCCATTGTTATGGGCTTAATGATGATGTTGCATTTAATAACAATGTAAAATGTTGTTGTTGTAGCTTAGCTTCCGCAGGAAGTTTAAGTAGCAGCCACAACAACAACAAAAACAACAAATACTACCATAAATGTATCTCATGGATCGTATCTGCGTTCTGGCATTCAAATTACATACAAATTCAATTCGATTCTTGCACAAAAACTAGTTTGTTTTTATTGTTTTCGCTTTTATTTGTTTATTTATTTATTTATTTTTCAGCTCCTTTTTTTTTTTTTTTGCCGCACTTCAAACTACTTTAACGGCTTGTTGTTTGTTGTTTTTTTTTCTATTTTGGGTTCTAAGTAGAGTTTTCGTCCCTAATATCCTTCGTCCTTATCTTGGCATTCCCTTAGTGGATTTTTATTAATATTTTTTGAGATATTTGCATTTCAATGACAATGAGGGATTATGGAAGGGAAACATTTCAAACAAAAGGGTTACTAAAAAATAAATACTTTGATAAGAAAACTTGAACTTTTTTTACAATTTAAATATGTAAAGTTTCTTTTCTAATATTTTTAGAAACAATTAAAGAATATGATTAAAGCTTAGTTCCTCATTGGAAAATCGGGAAGTTAATATCCGAAATCCCTTGAAAATCTCTACTTTAAGAGCCTTTTGTTGACAAGTCCTTTTTTATAAAAGAAATTTCTGTTATGGAATTTTCTATTATGAATTATATTAATCCAAAACTACTATAGTTAATATAGTTAAATATTTCTTCACAAAATTATAGTTATTACACATTTACACAGAAACATTTAAGGTTATTATATAATAAATTTCGATAATAGATTCTATTATTATCTTTTGTATTTTTTCTGAAAAGAACTAAAAGTTGTTGTTTAAATACATTCCCTTTAATCCTTTTTAAAAACCTACTAAATTATTTAACCACAAATTGCACAAAGTTGCTGAATAGAATTTCCAGAGGACTTCAAATGTCCTCTTGCCATTGAGGACTCTCTCTCTCTCCACAAGGATCGGCAGCTGTCACTCGGCATTGCAACAATTTTTGGAGTGTGACAATGTGATTGGGCCAAAAGGCAGGGCAGGGCAGGGCAGACGGTGTTCACATCCGTATCCGTGGCCGTATCTGACGGATACACAAAATTAACCACGCCAGTTGAATACCATTTAGCAGTGAAAATCCCATTCACAATACGAATGCAATAAAATATGTTGAATGTCACAAATTGTCCTTGTTAATCGCACAGTAACCGCGCGACAATCCTCATGGAATTTGGGCAACAGGAGGCTCGAGGCTAGAGGCTCGAGGATTGAGGGGTGTCCTTTTTGATTCCATTGGCGTTATAACAACCCCAATTAAACGCCTCGTTTGCCACACATACAGCCAGGAAGGTAGGAAGGCAGGAAGGCAGCTCGGCCCAGCCGTAAAAAATCAGAAATGCATTCGATTTCGGGTGTTTTTGGCAAAAGGTGTTTGCTTAACTCGGGACTCAGATACAATTAAGCGGCCATGTTGCAGCAGCCTCAAGCAGCGTGCCACACATACACATGTATACTCACTCGACTTCATTCACACAGATACAAACACACACACACACTCGGCCATCTATTATCCATTCAATGCTCGTTTGGCTGCAGCCCCTCTCTCTTCACGCTCATCCCATTGTCATCCATTTTAATTTACCTTCCGGTTCTGCCTTTATTCCCTTTCCCTTTTGACCCTCTCCTCTCCTTTCCTCTCCTTTTGGGCAGCCCAATAACCCGTCCCCCACCCTCTGATCACCTCTACATATAGAGGATATATCCTCTTCTTACAAGGCACTGGGAAAAAGTCTTGACTAAATTTTGCGGAAAGTCTATTTAAAACGACATAAAAAACGGGTTAAAGATGGCGCAAATATGTCGCTTTTTTGGGGGGAACTATGTCGTTTAAAGAACGCCATATCGCAGGGCCAAGGCGCTTTTAAAATGAATGTGTTTTCCAAGTTCTAAAGATGCCTTAAGGTATACCATAAAGTATCTTTAATAAAATACATTATCGTTACTTTGAAGGGAAGTTATGTCGCTTTTTTGGGGGAAACTATGTCGCTTTGGAAGTCTTTTTAAATGAAAATGTTTTCCAAGCTCAAAAAATGCCTTAAAAGTTGTAAAATATCTTCAATAAAATCTATTAGCTTTAATTTTAAAGCGGAATTATGTCGCTTCTTTTATAGCAAAATCATGTTATTTAAAAAATACTTTTTCCTACTAAAGACAAAGATTTTTCCAACTTTCTTAACGAGATCTTCATTTAAAATATTAAATCTATTTAATTTACTTAATTCTCTGTTAAAAAAAAAAAAACAAATTTCTTTCAGTGCTTATTGAATCTTTTTTAAGTCTTTGGCCAGCTCGTGTTTTCAATTGACGGCCATGACAATTTTGGGTCTCCGATTCGATTCGATGCGCGGAAGTGATTTACCCAACAGAAAAAAAAGTGAAAAAACCCGGCGGAAATGCCTTGTTCATCTATTTGTACCTCAATATACGATTTATACGAGTATAGGCCCTAACACCCCTCTATTACGATCAAAGGTTTTGTCCCCTGGTCAGTTGTTTTCTGGCGTGATCTTGTATCTTGTAGATGCATTATTGATTTCGGGCAATTTGTTTGCTCTGTTCGCAAAATGAATGAAAAACTATGATGTAAGAGACCGAGACCGAGAGGCGTGGCCGTAGCCCAAGGCAAAAAGGGATCTTTAAGATTGACAAACACAGCTGGAATTCCGATTTCGGGTTTTCCCTTTTTGGGGTGACACGAGATCGCAAAGTCGCAAGGAGATTTGCATTTGGAAGTCAATGCCTTCGGTGGCAAAAACCAATCCATCAGTGGCTTAAGTCAGCTTAGAGTAAATCAAAATCGAAATAAAAGGAAAAGTGATCAAAGTGATCAGATTGAGAAACTGAAGAGGAGATTTTCAAATTTAAAGGGCCTTTCCTTTCTGACTCCTTCTTAGGTTCATTTTTTTCAATTTAAAACTATTTTGATGATTTTTATATGAATTCTATGATTAAATTTGTTTAAGCAACATAAAAGCCATTTAATTAAGCCATTTTAAGGAATATTTTAGGACCAGGTTTTGACTCATCTTCTTCCCAAGATAAAAAAAATTTAATTAAAGCATTTAAACGAATATTGTAGGACATGGTTTTGTCTCAACTTCTTCCCAACATTTTTAGAATGAATTGACATTTTGGGATTAATTTAAATATAAATCACAGATTGATTGCTTCCTACTTTGGAACCGCCCTTTTTCCAGCCCCCTTCCTCAATTTTCCAGTCCATCCTCGTCGATGTCTCTTCAGAGAAGAGGTTGGATCATTCACGGCCTCATTGAAATGAAAATAAAACAATTTGAAAAGGATGAAAGAACCAGCAAGCAACCCGCCATTCCATCTGTATCTGTATCTGTAAAGGTTAATGTATCTGTATCTGTAAATGCATCTCTCTTGGGCAGCTGTGAGGATCCGTGTGAGTAGCGCCCATAACTTGACAAATGGGTTTTCCGACTTTTTCCGGGTCTTTCCTGCTCGTTTTCAGTTTTCAGTTTTTGGTTTTCAGTTTTTTTTTTGTAGTCGTTCCACTACATGTCCCACTGGGTTTTTCTTTTGGTTTTTGGCCAGTTTTGCCGGGTCAGTTGTCCAGTTTGGAACTTCCTCTCCAAACTCATTTCCTACTTCCTCCCGCACAGCTGGACACCAGTCGAGAGATACATTTGCAATTTATTCCAAATGCCAGGACAATTCCAAATGCCAGCTTCAATTGCAATATTTTTTTCACTCATGAATGGCCCAGCGTGTGTAATGGCTTTGTCCGGCTTTGTTTTGTTTCCTAATTTCATTCCATTTGATATTTTCCGAAACATTCACCTTGCCCATTTGTGGTGTTCATTGTCTGGGTTTTTGATTTATTTTTTTAGGATTTTGCAGGATAATTGTAATTATTTTAGCTTAAATTAAGGAAAATCGAAACCCTTTTCCTACACCTCGTGTATCAGACAAAATGTGCCAAAAAAAAATGAAGACCCCGTTTGGTATTATTTCCCTCTTGTCCGTGACACTTCAGGCAATCACATGCTTCATTATAGGCCCATCAAAAAATATTCGGAATTCAGGACCCCTTTGGCTTCCAATAAATTTATAAAAAAAACATGAAAAAAGAAAGGGCTGAGCTGTCTTGGATGCAAATTTCATTGTGTTATTTTCGCATTCGCATCCGCGCATCCGCATGCAAGCCATATTCCCGCATGCGATGCATTTTTTATTATTATTATTTTTATTATAATAGTTCGCTTTCTTTTTTTCGTTTTTTTTTGTGACAACAAAACAGAACAAAACTGGCTGACAAACTGGCATTAAATGTCACAAAGTCACGCGTCTCGCCAGCGAACTAAAACTGCAACAGAAAAATTGTGCAAAATGTATCAATTTCTGGCCATCCTTTTGCTGCTTCTTTGTTTTTTTTTTGTTGTTTTTTGACATGCCACTCCCCCTACTTTAGGCTTCATCCTTTCGGTCCTGGCAAGTGCCCGTCGCTTTGACAGCACCGTTTAAGCCCGATACGAAAAAAGGCCAAAACTTTCCTTTTATTTGGCGGGTGACAGTTTCCTGAGCAGGAACATGAAATCTATTCCTCTAGAGTTGTTAAGTAGTCGGGGAAATTATTGAATTAATTTCGGGTTTTTCATAGATTATAGAGGACCTATTTTCATTTAATTTTCAGGTTTTTTCAAAAACTAAATCATTTTAAAACTAAATACTTGATTTCATCAATTTTATATTATTGAGTATTATTATAAATCAAGTTAAAAATTCGATCTAAATTATGGGAGCGTATTTTTTATTCTATTTTCATGTGCTCTATATTTTGGAATAAATTTTAAGCTGTTGTTTTCAGAATCTGAATCATTTTTAAGATATTTATTTTGGATTCTCTACGCATTTATGAACTTTTTTAAGCTTTTCTAAAGCTAATTAATATGTTTTCTAATCACCTGACAACCCTGTTTCTCAGTCAGGACTTGACATGAATATTTGAGGGACACAAATCGAAAAAAAGCGCTAAAGAAACATAAACACAAATTATCGCAAAGTGAGGGTCGCAAATTGAACGCATTTAAAGGAATTTTCAAGGCATATCCGACTCTCCAAATGAGCTACAAAAGTTCCAATAAAATTAAAAGAATACGAAATTAGAGTTCTCTTCAAAGGAAAACAAAATCTTGATAGGAAAATAAATGAGATTAATTGGAAATTTGATAGTACAGGGGATTACTGATGCGTTCAAGTCGAACCTAAAGTTGGCTAACATTTTTTCCTGCGGGTTTTTTTTTTGGGCTTTTGTTTACTTCCTGGCTCATCGACTTCGGAGACATGTGCACATATTCCCAGGCATTTTTTCGGGTTACATCTTTTAGTTTTTTTCTCTTATTTTTTTTTTTGTATATAAACATAAATATATATATATAGGATTTTTTTTCGTATTTGGAGTACGTTCAACTTGAGTGACTGCGTGCTTTTTTTATTTTTTTGTTATTTTTGGGGACTTTGCGTTCAAATGAAATTATTTTTTCGAACTTCATATTTCAGGGCCGGGCCCAAGGAGACAAGTGTAGCGTGTCCTTCAAGTCCTTACCACTTGGTGGGACGACAAGGAATTCCCCAGGACAAGGACCTGCCATATGGACAGAGAGAGAGAGACGAAGCAGAAGGTACCAGGATCGATCTATCAATGAATGAAAATACCACAACTATTCTATATACTTGTTTTCGGATATGGAAAAATCTAGCCAAGAACATGACATAAAGCGCAAATAAATGGAATTGGTTTTATTTGGCAAACAGCATTATCCTGGATAATCCGAGGGTTCGATGCAACGATTATGGGCAAACCCAATTAAACTCTCCTACTCGTTCTGGTTCTCGGTTCTCGGTTTCCCTTCTCTGTCTCACTCCCTGGCTTTAACCTTTCAACTCTCACCTTTCACCTTTCTCATTTCGAATTTTCTATTTCTATTTCGTATTTCGCATGTGTGATTTTCCAAACGATTTCACTAAACATGTGTTTTGGTTTTTCAAAAATCCCGTCGCCTTCGTAAAGGTGACAAACTGGAAATAATACGCATTGTTGCCGACACCTTTTTTGGCTCGGCTTATGGCCAGGACTCGCCGCCGCCGTCGTCGTCGTCGGGAGTCAGTCAGGATACGAGTCCTGCTGTAGGAATCCATCATTCACAATGCCGTAACATTGGCTTAGAAGTGTGCGAAAATCAGGGGACTTATCCTAACGGCGAGGTGTCCTTTCATTTACCATTACTATTTCCCATTTCTACTTCGATTTTGTCCCATTTCGATCCGGTTCGGTAGCGGCCAATACAATTTTCATTATGTTATGCCATTTTAATGTTAATCCTGCACCTTCCTCCTCGGGTACTATTTTCTTAGCCCGGTTTCCATGTTTTCTTAGCTGATTTTAAATCAAATTGTTTTTAATTGCCTCATCGATTTCCAGGAAATATTTTGACACATTTGACAAACCTCCCTCTGAGGTTTGCAGGTGTTTTGCTTTTCCAAGGCACCTGCCTTATAATTGTAAAAAAACTTCATCCACCTAAGACTTTAATGAAACAAAATAGTTGACTATTTTTTAGGGTATTGATGGGAGATATCAAAATTTGAATATTTTTATAAATATTTGTAGTACTACTTCCGACCTTTTTGTAGTTCAACTTTTGGCACTTTTTGACATTTGATATCTGCCAACTCATGCCACCATTCAATTCCAATGATTGTGAATGAAAGATTGTGAACTTGAGGTCTGCCCCTCCCCCAAAATCACAAAAAATATCGCTCTTTGATCTATTGACTGATAAGAGTTTAATGAATGAATGTTTTTTGGGTTTTTTCGGGTGATCTGATGGAAAATTCAATGGCTGTTAAATCTTTGCCCCGAGACGCCACTTCTAATAAACTTCCATTAATTGTTACGTCTGCCAAGTCCTATGACGTATATAGACGTCATAAAAAGTATAAGGAAAGCTGTTTCCTCTTCAATAATTTTGGAGATTGTAAATACAAGGGGTTTGTTTTTATTTTGGTTTTTGGTTAGAATAAAGTTCGGCTTTTTTATTGCGTTTATTAATGGGTAATGGAAGTTTCCTTAAAGTGGATCATGGACAAGATTTGGTTTTTGGTGGATGGTCTTTGGTGAAAGTCCTAAGGATACCTTTTCAAGGCATCAGAGAGCAGCTTCTAAGGAGATTTTCAGCCCTATTTGTAGAGGAAACTCTTGTTTTAGAGGAACTTTATAAATTAAAGAAAAAAGGATTTGAGTTCCTAAATTGTGTTTTAATTAAAAAAAAAGGATTTCTATATTTTCTATAAATAAAGATTTGTTTTTTGGTGAAAGGTTTTTGATGGAAAGTTTTTGGTGAAAGTCCTTAGGATACTTTCCAAGGCATCAGAGAACGTCGAAGTATTTTTCAGAACTATTTGTAGTGGAAAATGAGCATGATTTAGGAGAACTCTATAAAATTGTAGAGTTCGTGAATTGTGTTATTCAAAAAAAAGGATCTCGAAGAGAAAATTCTCATTCCATAATTAATTTGTTCGTTGCTAAAAAATAGCCTGAAACTTCCCCCTTTTCGACTCTTAGCATTGCCGTCGGATTTCCTCGTTTTTTCACTTACAACATATTTTGGATTAAATCTATGATTGGTAATTGCAATTTGTTGGCTTACTTACTCGTAGACATGCTTGTTGTACTCGTAATCCGGCTGCATGCAATAATCCTGTTGGTACACGTTGTTCGTGTAATAACCGCAATCCTCGAAGTAACCGCAATTCGGATTATAATTGCTCATAATTATTCGGGCTTTCGCGTGCGGGAAATCAGCGGAAAATCAGGACTTGTCGTTGGAAAAATCACCGAAACGAAACGAATAATAATAGTAATAGTAAAAAAAAAAAACAAATAATAAAAGAACGGAAATAAGATTGCTATTTGGTGGTTTCACATTTAATGAATTTGTGTTTGTTTGTCGAACGAATTATTTGCACTGCAATTGGTTTTTAATGCGCGATCACTTTATAATTTGTATGAACAGCAATTAGTATCCGGCGGTATTATATTTATTATTAATATATTTTTTAATATTTTTTATCAACTCTTAATTGCACTGACTACATTTTCCGAAGATTGGATTGGATTTTTTCTTGTGCTTTTTTCGATTTTTGTGATTTTCGATTTTCGATCGGTGGTAGTGGCAGGCGTAGCGCGCGCTTTTTGACTGCCGCGGTTCGATTTCAATAAGCCATAAAAACGTCCAAAGGGGCTAAAAACAATCTGTCCGGCCGCCGAGCGAGAGAGCACTATCTAGCTCTGGCCTGCTCCCACACACACACACACAGACACACTGGAGCTTTCGCACTCACTCTAACACTCGCGACATATTGGCAATCGCCGGCGATCGTTGTCGCTTATTTTGGCTCTAAAAAAAGGCTAGAACGAAGGCAGAATTTGGCCAACGGGTAGTATTTGTTAGTGGTAGAACCGCAACCGATCACCGAAATAACTCTAATAGGGAACTGGAACTCTTTAAAGGCTATACAACAATCACTTATTAAAGTCAAATTGGTATTAAACAAAACAGAGAAACGCTGTCGAAAAGTCAGTCAGCCTGGCCGGGCAACCGCGTTAAACAAATATCAATAAGTGTACACAAGAATATCGATAAAGTCAGACACATTGGTGTAAGTCCCCCGGGACGGGAGTTCTCAACCTGGGCGATAACTGGCCCCGAGCCATGAATACATACACTGATTCGGAGAGATATACCATTTCCATGCACTTCGCTCAGTGACTCCGCTCGCAACGCCCCAAATCGGGCTTTTGGCTTATAGGTGATTCTTCCGAAGCACTGTGGTGCAAACCGATCGAAAAGGAAGTCACAAATCTTAATGATCTTAGAAGATCAAGTCTTAGGGATTGCAGAAGGCTTTTGGGGTCACCCAAACAATTGGTTACCCGGATCACCCTTGGCGTTTCTTCAAAAACAAAAGTATACTTTTCAGGGCTCTTTTCGTTTGATTATCTTAAGCCTGTAATGTCTGGGAATGCCTGAATTAAGTCTCATTTAAGACGTCTTTCAACTAAAATGAAGACATCGCGGAACCGGGCAATCCATCAGTTGTAGAACATTTCGTCGAGTGCCAGCGATTGCCGATAAATATCTTAATGGGAGACCGGGTAATGCGACCACTTCAAGGCCCAGATATTTCCACTGGCCACGGACCAAGGTGGGAGACGAGTTGAGCTCTTGGAGCTCTTGGAGCTAAGCTGCCCTCCAAGCTGGATCGTAAAATAATAATATAACTGGCCAACGATGATATTATTATTATTATGATGGGTGATTATGTGGCGCGTATGTTTATTGACAAACAATATCGTACAGCTCGATCGGAATGGGTATTGAGAGTGGAGAATTGGGAATCGGTAGTTGGGAGTTAAGAGTTGGGTCATAAAACTCCCGTTTCTGTTTTATTTAACTCGCCCCCCTTTTTTTGTTTTGTTTGCACAAGGGTCGACGAGAGGCCCGAGATATCAGGCTAAAAGATATGGCAGTTGTGATAATACGCGGACACGATGGAACACACAACCTACATTCGAGCTGGGTCCCTGACACCCTGGCACCCTGACTACCTCCCCCGATATGCTATATGCTGTATGCTTTGGCTAATCAAACCGATTTGAATTCCTTTTGGCTCTTTAATGTTGTAGCTGCATGTTTGTTGTCACCATTCGGACCCAGTTACGATTCTTATCAGATCGGAGAGGGCTACCGTTTGGCCCGTTATCGGGTAGCACTACTACGATTACTACCCATACCTGCAGCCTGCCCGATATACCGATTTATACCACCCAGATATACCCGGGGGCGTACCGCTCCCGGATATTCCATATTCGTCCCTGTCGCACCCACTTGTTGTGGTTGGCCCGAATCGTTTTGTTTATGCCATTATCTTTGAGCGGCCAGACCCATCGCATAGAGCGGCCGCCCCCCCATTACTAGTACTAGTTCTGGCCTTGTCTAAACATCTAAGGAGGAGAGAGGCTTCTTCCCGGCTCTTGTCCCAGCAGTCCCAGCAGCAATCTCGGTGGAGGGGTTGACATCGTGTCACTTGTAATGGAAGTGGAAGCACTGCAGATCAATAAATGATAAAAAGCCATTTGAAGATGGCTCTCGAAAGAGCTCATTCAGCTAACCGTGTATATCTTCAAAATGACATAATTGCTCGAGAGCTTTTTTTAGGGTTTTTTTAAAGAGGTTTGCGATTTACCATCGTCCTTGAGTCATTCAGCAGGGAAATTAGTTCAGAAGTTTCGGGGTTGCCGCCCACAGAAAAAACTCAGAACGTACTCATGTTCTTGGGTTCTCAATACGCTCAAGTGCATTTCAAAGTTGACTGTTGTTGGGTGTTTTTTGTATCTGTATCTCAACCTGTATCTGTATCTGGGAGCGTGTAACATTGTTCCGATAGAGGACGGGGCATGCCCGCCAAGTGTGCTGTTTGTCATTTGTCATGTACCCGGACAGGGGAAAGGGGACAGATACAGGGTTCGGAGGACAGCGGACAGCGGACAGCGGACGGCGGACACTTCCCACTTGTGGGGATCAGATACTTCAGAATGCAGAATGCACTTTGGAAAGTTTCACAATGAACGACACAAGGCGAAAACAAAAAGTCCAAGTACTTGAGCTATTTTTCTTTATTTTTTAAAACAAAACTAGATCCACTATCTGTCCGCTAGTCCGTGGTCTACATAACAGAGACATAACTAGGAACGCTGCACATCGATCAATCGAGTGGTCTAGTAAAGCAAAGCAAACCCAAAACCAAAACCAAACAAAAAACCAACCAACGAACCAACGAACCAAATCAAACCAAGCCAGTCAGAAGCTGAAGCAGCTCCCGCCCATATATCAAAATGTACGTCAATTTTCATGCTCGGGACACTTGATAGACTGAAGTGCTTTACATTGATTTCACATATACCTTTTCAAGTGATTTATTGTAAAGGCTTGTTGGCGCACTCGAAGTTCGAACTCATAATGAGTTGGCGGATGTACTATATATGGCTGTGTATCTCAGCGGCTTAGAATTCGATTCCATCGAGTGGATGGATGCGTCCCATCAGTCCGACCCATCGGTCCGCCGTCCCTCCAAGACCAGACTCTCTGGCATTCGGGAAATAGATTCCATATTCAAGACTACTCAGGAGGTTTACTCAAAAGCTTAGAAGGTTCTGCATTTGATGGATTGATATCTTTAACTCGAAGTTGATGCGATTTTAATTTGTTTCCAACTAAAAAAGAGCTCTACATAGGGCGCTGAACTAATATTTCTTCAAAATCCAATCTAATAAAAATTTCCATTTTTTCAACTCACTTACAGATGGTAATCCAAAAAATGGGGCGTGAAAATTGATTAAGATTGGCTTCCTTTGCCCCCGAATTATCGATAAAATATATGATCGATCGGGTGAAATAAATCAAGGTAATCTTGAGGTTATCTGGACCTGCCCCACCCAGTATACAAAATATAAAAGAATGCCAGGTTCGGCGTTAAGGGAACTCTTATTCAAGTACTATACAAATTTTTGATACTTGAATTTTATTTAAATTTCAATATAATCAATTTAAATTCTTTTTTTTTGGGTCTAGATATTTTAGATATATTTTATATAGCTTTACATATATTTATAAAAAGTTTACACACTGCGCGACAACCGAATAGTGCCCCCTACCCTAGTATCTTACTATTAATGTTCATATTTTTAATATTTTAATGAGATTCGATCATTTTTTTGTTCAAATTTCTTCTTATTTTTGTATCTGTGCAATATTTTCTAAAAGTAACTCCGAGACCTGAAAATGCACCGATTTTTTTTCACCGATCAACTTTTGATGGAAGATTCGTCGAATTGAAGGCACTTTCTTGCTACATTATTATTATTATTTCTTGAGTTATCTGTGCTATTTCGAGATAATAAGTTATTGGGAACAAATAGATTAATTTACAATAATAATTTAGCTATGAATAAGAAAAGAACACAAGCCTTGAGCTGAGGAAAGCATCCAATTGCCGAGACTCTGCAATTCTAAACCAGACTTCGAAGGCACAAACTCTGGACTTTTACAAAGCCATCAAAGACGACAAAGAAGTTTAATTTAGAGGGACCCCATGGCTGTTAATACTACTTTCCTGATCAAAAAAGAAGGGACACGTTTTAGACCGGCTACCCAATGCAACAGGATAACAGGATATCAGGATAATGCGCGTATTCACACATGAAGGATTAGAAACCGAGCATTTGCTTTGCTGGTCGTGGGACTTGCCAGACAGAAGACAGCCATTCCTTATTTCCAGTTCCGATAGTTTGCGCCAATTAGAAAATATTTAAATTTAAAATTAACAAATTAGCATAAATCTATAAAATCAAAAATACAAAATAGATAAAGAAAAGTGAAAAAAAACACAAACTAAAATAAATGAAGTCGTTAATTTTTTTATCCTGAAACAAGAAAATACATGTATATGTGAAAGCTATAGAATATAGTCCACCGATCTCAACTTCCCTTTTCCCAAATTAGTAAAAAGATTGTATCAATTTGTTTTTCTGTTATTTTATTTTATTTATGCAAAATATTTCGAAAAAGAACACAAAAATTCAAAATCAAATTATATGATTATACATTGAAAATTGTATTTTTTATTTTTTTTTTGGGTTTTGGTTGTTTTGTTTGTTGTTGTTTTGTTTCCTTTTGCATTCTTATGTTTTATATATATATTTTTTTTTGTTTTCCATCAGTTTCGGGTTTTTGGGTTTTTCGTGTGAAACATTTTACAATTTTCCGGGATGCCATTGGCCCGAGAGCCCGCAAATGGTGGGGGGACGGGAAGGATTCCATTCCGACATTCCCAACCCTGTGGGTTTAGACGATCCGTAGAGCGAGATCGGGATAATGCAGATCCTGTCGGGTAAATCCAAAGATGCGAAGATCCTAGATCGTAGATCGAAAATCGGATATTGTAGATTGTAGATCATGGAATCAAAGATCATGGATCGTAGATCATAGATCATAGATCATGGATCGTAAATCATAGATCGTAGATCCTAGATCGTAAATCATAGATCGTAGATCATAGATCCTCGATTGATATTTAATCGGTTACCAATGGCCAACGAATGCTGAAATCTTTTCCACATTAATAATAGTATATATAGCGTACAATTATTGTTGCAATTACAATTGTCTTTGAGTACATTTAATATTTAAATTTTCTTATACGTTTCTCCAAACTGAGTTCTCCTCTCGGGCCATCATCGTCGCCGTTTTTTATGCAAAAATCATAGTTTGACAAAAAGAATTACACAAATGTTATTTCTTGCTTTCTTAATATCTGCATTTTTTCCATACATTTTTTTCCCATTTTGTATTTTTTTGTATTTTGAATTTTCTCTGTTCTTTTTTTATATTTTTTTGACTGTTTCTTTGGTTTTTTTTGTGTGTTTTTATTTTTTAGTTTTTCAATGATGAGACTACGACAAAAACACATGCGATTTTCATTTATAATTCAATGTTTTGGATTCTCGCCTTTTTTGGTTTTGCTTTTTGCATTTGTTGTTTGCAATTTTATTCTTTTGTGTAAATCTTTTTTGTTTTATGATATTCATTACGTTTTGGTTTTTTTTGTTTTTATATTTATTTTATTTAATTTTATTTATGCAGGACGGGGTTTATTTCTTACACATTTGCATCATTTTTTTTTTTTTTGGTTTTCATTTTTTTGCTTTTACTTTCCGCTTTTTTTGTTTTTTGGTTTTGTTTTTTGCTTCACTAAGTGTAAATATCAATTGTTTTTTTGTTGTTTTCTTTTTTTGTTTTATATATATATATGTATACTTTTTTCATTTTTTGTTTGTTTGTTGTTCTTGTTGTATTAATGAATAAATTAAAAAATATTCAAGCTTTGACTAGTTAGATTTTCTTCTTATTTACTTTTTTTGTGTAGTTGATTTGCATTTGGTTTTTGTTTTTTGTTTTTTGTTTTTGTTTTCTTTGTTTCTGTTGCAATATATATGTGTGTGTGTATGTGTGTGTGTGTGTGTGTGTGTTGGCATATATATAAATAGATGCATATATTTAGCATTATATAATGTGTCGGTGTCTGTGTCTGTAATCCTGTGTGTCCTTTGTGTGTGTGTGGCAGAAAGTCCTTTGAGTGGAATTTTACAAAGAAGAACATCTTTCGAACGCTTTGATTTGTCATTAAACAGGCTCTAGGATTTTGAAATCAAGGCCAAGAGTCTGAAATTGAAATTGAAACTGCCCTGAATCGTTTAAAAAAATCATTTTTGAACCCAAAACTTCAACTGGAACCGAAATGGCATCAAAAACATCAAAATTATCCCTAGAAATTATACTCAAAAACAGAATATTTAAATGTATTTGCTTTAAGCTCGGATTTTGTATTTGAAATTGAGGCTTCAAGACTTTCAAATCCTGATTCTACAACTCCAATCACAAAACCAATTGTTTTTGAAACAAATACATCTATATTTTCTTGTTTTTCCAGTTTAATTTTTAGTAAAAATCTTGAAAAGATTTTGTTGCCATTTCGGTTTCAGTTGGAATTTTGAGATCAAACTTTGATCTTTTTTTAGTTACATAACAATTTAGAAAAAAACAGCTTCAATTTCCATTTCAGTTTCTCGACTCTTATGAATATATTTGGTAGATTCGCGAAATTAAATCTCATTCAGAATCTCATTTTCCGATTTAAAATTTTGAATTATCAAATATTTTTTGTTTCCAACTCGATTTCTAGTCCTGGATGCCTGTTTCCTTTGGAATGGCAAATCAAAGGAAAGGGTATACGCTGGTCGGTCGACCCTATTCTGTTCGCATTATTTGGCCCGATTGAGTAACAGAATCGCACTGCTCGAACAAAGCAGACCAAATATTTGCCAAGCAATCAAACCGAGAAATGAAACTAGACTTTTCGAAATGGTTTATCTTGGCGGCTTCCACTTAAGTTGGTGCCGGAATTCTTTCCGATTCGATTTCGTACTCCTTCCCTGATCGATCCAAAACTCTTATCAGATCCCGATCGGCCTTTGGCTCTGGCTCTGGCTCAAAACGCGAAAATTATGCAAACAGTTTGATAACAGCTTGCTGGTGAGGACTTCTTTTAAGGACCTTCTCTCCTTGCTGGTTGTCAGTGTGTCAGGGTGTGTGTGTGTGTGTGTGATTTTGTGCTGGCCTTTGAGTGAAACATGTAACATAAAAACGAGAAAAAAAACAACTTTTTTTGCCATCGACTTACACACAAAATATGCAGAAAAAGTTCTAAAAGTTTCCTCATTTCTCATTTTTTTTTCATCATTTCTTTTTTTACTTTTGCAATTAGCTTAGCGTTTTTGCATTATTTCGGTTTACGTAGCTGATTCATATATATGTGTATATATATATGTGTTATATATATATATATATATTGTTTTTAATAGCCGGCAAAAGCATTGTTTTTGTTTTTTAAATGCTTTTTAAGTTTTTAGCTTGCTGGCTTGCTTTTTGCTTTTTTTTCGGGTTGTGTTTTTGCTCGTGTATAGATACATAAATACATTTATGGACATTTCTTCTTGCTTTGCTTTAAATATATTGTATATATATATATATATATATATATATATATATATATATATATATATATATATATTATATGTGTGTGTGTGTGTGTATGAGTGTGTTTGTGTTGGGTTTTAGTTGCATTTTGTTGCTTTTTCTATGCTTTTTGCTTGCCATATATATAGCCATGTGTGTGTGTGGGTGTTATACATATACATATACGCATATATGTAGCTCTTAGGTTCACAAGTGTCTCAGTGTCTCAGTGTCTCAGTGTGTGTGTTCTTTGTTGGCTTTTAGCTCTTAACGCGGCTCTAAGCTTTCCGATAAGCGAGATCGCTCAAAAGTATGCTACGAAAGCAGCCAGGAAAGCGTGTCTGTGTGTGTGTCTTGGACTGTTGTTTTGCATTTGTATTTGTAGCTATGAGTGAGTATGAGTCTGTGTGTGTTTGTGTCCTTTTTTTTTGACAATTTATTTACTAGGAATATCTTTTTTGTTTTGCTTTTGCTTTTGCTTTTGCTTTGCCTTTGCTTTGCTCCCTTTCTTCTCCCTTTTCTTCTTCTCCTAAACTTATCCTTGTGCTTTGATCCTTTTTCTTCTTTCCATTTCCTTTTCTTGATCCTTTATTCTCTTTGCCATAACACGAATATTTTTATTCATTCATTTGCCTGCCTCTTTGGCTTTTAGTGTTGAGAAATGTTCTAATTGTATGTGTTTTTTTGGCCACCAAGAAAAAGGATACACTGAGTGCAACAAGGGCAGAGCGATGGAGTGCCATAGAGTTAGAGGGAGATGGAAAGGGAGCTAAAGAGGATGTTTTTTTTTTTACTGCATTTTGTTAAACATTCAAATACTTAAATTTAATTGCTTGCTTTATATTCTTGCCTTTTCTGCTTGCTTGCTTGCTTTTTTTCTTTAATTTTAATATAGATATATTACCTTTCATTGAATTTATCCTTCTTCTTCTTCTTCTTCTTCTTCATTATTTTCTTCTTCTTTTTTCATCTTCCTTCTCTTTCATTGTCTGCTACCCCAATTTTTTCTTAAGCTTCTTCATCATATTATTATACTTTTAAATCTCTTATTGGAACTGCGCTCCTTGTGACGAAAAAAAAATCGGTTGCTCTACCACTTCTGCCTTTTTTTTCATTAAATATTATGCTTAGATTTTTTTCATTTTGAAATTGTTGTTTCTCCTGCTGCTTCTGCTTCTGCTTCTGCTGTTTGCTTTGCTGATGCTTTTGCTTTTTGCTTTTTGCTTAACGACTGTTTTGCTCCTGTTCTCCGTCCCGTTCTAGCCGTGTAGCAGCCGTCTTGCTTACTCTTTCACTTCGAAATATTTGTAGGTCGGATTCTCGTACCCATTGATCTGCATATTGGGCACGATCTTCTCCTCCTGCACGATGGGATGGTGTGTGGTCACGTTCTGCGATACGAAAAGTTAGGTTATAAGTTGATCAGAAAGCACTTTACAACACTGCCAATTGATAACCATTGCGGGTATCAGAAAGCACTTTACAACACTGCCAATTGATAACCGTTACGGGTATCATATAGCTTTAGCTCTACTGAGCTCTACTACCCACCTGATCCACCTCAATGAAGCCCTGGGCGTGCGGCGAGCGCGATGTCCGCCACTTGGCCACGGCCACGCCCACAAAGACGGCCGCCATTAGGGCGATGCCGGCAAAGGAGAGCGTGAAGTAAACGTTGCGTCCCTCCTTGGGCGCGTGCGCATTGTGGGAGAATTCGCGGCGCAGCGAGAAGCTCTGCAAAGAGAGGGGATATGCTTTAGGCAAGTGCGGTACGAGAAGGCGCCGCATCTCAAATACCGATTCGCGGTGGCCCAGGTCGTGGGTCATGAAGTGCTGCACCTGCGGCTCGGCCTCCTGATGAGCGACGGCGGCAGCCACATCCTCCACCGCCCGCTGGACGGCATCATCATCGACCGTCGGCAGAACGGTCTGCACCTTGGTGCTGCTATAAGAGGAATTGAAAGATTATTTAATATCCTTTCTAGGATGCAGGAAAGGCTGAGGTTGAGGGATCACTTACCTTACTGTAGCCTCGGCATACTCAGTGTCCAAGAGCTCCTTCTCGCTTTTGGTGGTCTCCAGGTTCAGGTTGGCTGCAGTAACCACTCCGCCATCTAAGCCGACTTCCTTGCTGCTGAGGCTCTTATCCTGCTGCGACTGGGACGACTGGATGGAGGAGGCGGACGAGGCCGAAGCAGAGACGGACGGGGTCTGCGAGGGAGTCTGGGCCTGCTGCTGCTGCTCGGCCGCCTGCGACTTGAGCATGTCGTCTACCTTCTTGGCCTCCATGCGAAGCTTCTCCTCGCGCAGCTTCTCCCGCTCGGCGGCACGCTGCTCCTTGCGTTGCTTCTCGGCCAGACGCAGGCGCTCCTTCTCGGCCACCTTGCGCTCGATCTCCACACGGTACTTGTCCAGAATGCCAGCCTCCGCCTCCTCGCTCATGCCCAACGACGAGCCGGGAATGTCGTCCTTGCTTCGCAGCGCCAGGATATAGTCGTTCATTAACTGGGCGATCTTGGCCGAAAGCTCGGGGTAGCGCTTCAGCATGGTCATCGACTGGTTGACCGCCCGATCGATGTCGATCAAGCGCTCCAGGGTCCTGGGACGCTCAGAAGCGGCGGCCTCCAAGCCTCCGGGTCCGCCCGAGTTCAACAGGTGGCGGTAGTGGGCCAAGGCATGGGCGCGATCCTTGTGCAGGGCACGGAGCAGCTTCTGCAAGCACTTCTCAACATGGTGAGCCTGGGAGAGGGTGGCAAAAACCAGTATTATAACCTCAAAAAAAATATTGGGAAGATAACTTTTCGGGCATCTGAAGTTCCATGCCATTCCCCGGAAACTTTCAATACCCGATACTCACGTTGGGCGGCTGCTCGGTGAGGGCCTGAGTGTAGCAGGTCATGGCCTCCCGCTTCCTCTGGTTGATGTGGGCCAGGACACGTTGCTGGTGCATGGCGGCCAGCTGGTGCTTTTCGGCGTTGCCTTCTTCCTCGAGTGCCTGAACAGAAGTCTAAAATTACATTCCCATATAAAGACGTATTGCACACCAAGAGAGAAAGATTATCAGCATGGGGAATTTGATCGTCGATCGATAACAATATGCAACGGTCGATCGGTATCGGTATCGATATCGGTATCGATATCGGTTCTTAGTATCGGTCTATTAGTATTTTTTTTGTTATTATTATTTTTCAAGTTTTCGAAAAAAGAATTTCCTCGTGAAATGTTTGTGGTTGAAATGTTTGGGATAGTATTTGGTAGTTTCTGGATGGTATCTGGATGGGGATTGGGAATGGGAATGGGTTTCGATTATTCATTTTGCTTCCAACGGAAGGAAGTACCGCTACGTAGCTTGTGCTGCCATGAGAGGGAGCGAGATGGAGCGAGCGAGCGAGCGAGAAAGAGAGGGCTAGACAGACAAAGAGAGAGATAGAGTGCTAGTGCACTGATGCGGTGCAAAGTTGGTTTCTAAATGATTCTGTTCGGGATCGAATCGAGTCTTGGGGGCCTTGAGGGGATATATACATGGGATGCAATATCATTCCATGAAAAGCGCGGTTACGTAAGCAGTTCTCTCAGCATCAAGAAAATAATAAGATAACTAAAAAGATCATAATGAAGCTAGGTTTATGGTAGTTTGAGGTTATGGTGAGGACTGTGTGGTGGTGTTAGGGGTGTATGGTGTTAGGTGTGTGGGGGTATATATTTTTTGGTTAATTATATTAAGTTCAAAAGCCAATCAGTTCAACTACAAAGCACTTTGGATGTTAGTTAGTAATATGGGTAAATCTGTATCTATAGTTGATTTAGTTGCTGTTGGTTGTACTTCGATAATTGGATTAATTACGAGTAGCATATTATCTTTACTGTTATTTTTATTGTTATTGTTACTGTTATTGTTATTGTTATTGTTATTGTTAATTGCTGTTATGATTACAATCTGATGCCTCTTTCGCTCCCATTTGCCATACATATGGATATACAAAACATAAATCAAAACTCATCAGCCCCGGCGATATCCGCGAGATCCATAATTTCGTTGTCTATCGAAATTATCTATCTCGGTAAATGGTATCGCCAGTGCGATAAACGAAAAGCAAGCGATAACAATGAGCACAACATAATGTCGATTAAGATGTCGATACAATGAGCTACAGATTACAGATTACAGATTACAGATTACGGATTACAGGTTACGATAACGATTACGATTACGATTAGACAGGTTGTAAAGAGTGCGTGAAGTTAGTGATAATATGAAATAAAATAAACTTAGGAGCATGATAGTTGTATGGCTTTTATATATTTATGCTACTGATACTGATTTTTGGTTACAAGTCATGAGCAAGAGGGAGCTTCATTTGCATCTTTTGCAGCTTTTAATTCAAATCGATTAATTTGCGATAGTTTCGATAAATTCCTTGACAAATGAAACTCCCAAATACAGACGCAGACATACACACACATACAGATGCAGAGTTATAGCGTTTACATAGCATATAGATTGATAGGTTGGAGGGGGATATAAGATATAGCGGTGGGCAGGCAGTCAGAGTGGGATGGGGAGACAGTTGAGGTTGAGTGCCAGTGGATGAGATAAGAGATGAAGAGACAGAGAGCAATGCGATGGAGTGGTGGAGCGGTGAGAGTGGAGCCCAAAGCTTAATTGCTCTCACTTTCTAAGTGTTACACTGGAAAAAAAGCTATCTTGCCAGTAGGTTTTCTAAACTATTTAATTTTTATTGGGAGTTAAATTTGTTGTGGAAATATGCAAGATTTTATTTTGCATTATCTTGTATTTAATTATTTTTACTTAATTCTGCAAGCTAGCTGTTATTTTTTCCAGTGCTTATCTTACAAGATCAAAAACAGAGACAAGCTTTGAGCTCTCTCTTTCACCGCCTCGGTAGTGATAGTTAGAGTGAGAGTGATAGTGATAGTGACAGTGATAGTGAGATCGAGAGTGATATCGAGATTTAGAGTAAGAGTGAGCGTGACGTAATGAGTGCTCCACACGGACAACTGACCTGGAAGCGGGCCGTCATCCGCTGCTTGAAGGATTGAGCCGCCTTGGGATCGGCGAGACGCATGTCCTGGTACTTCTCCTCCAGATCCGACCAGTCCTTCATCACGCGCGTGACCTTCTCGCGGTGCGACTCCTCGAGGCGCTGTTGGGCTTCCTTTGTTTAGAATACGTTTTGTGTTGCATCGATAAATAAACCTGCGCCCTCAACGTAAACACTTACTTTCTGACTTACTTTGTAGCTCTGGTGCTCGTAATGGGGATCGAAGTGGGTGAAGTACGGATCGGAGGTGGGCTGGGCGGTGGATGGCGGCTGTCCGGCACCGGCACCGGCACCGGATCCGGCATTGGCTGCCTCGGCGGCGGCCACCGAGAGCTGCGGAGTCGAGGTCACTGGGGCGTCGGCCTTGAGGGGCACCTTGTCGGCAGCAGACCCGCCGCTAACCTTGAGATTGGCCACCGGCTTGGCGCCAGCACCGCTCTGGTCCCAGGTGTCTCCGCCATCGGACTCGCCCTCGGAACCGGCGCCATCCTCCTCATAGTTGTCACCCTCCTCGCCGCTGTCGTACTCCGCATTGATGTCGTCCAGAGATCCGCTGTTGGCATCTACCGAGGATCCGCCGACATTGCCACCGTATCCGACAGCGCCACCCGCCGCAGCCGCCTCGTCGGCCACCATCTCGTCCTCCTCGTCATCGCCCATGAGATCGTCCTCGTCGTCCAGGTCGTCGTCGTTGCCGTCCTTGGAGTAGTTGGACTCGTTGCTCTCGTCCTCGTCATTCACCATCACATCATCGTTGGCACTGGTGATCTGGGCCGGCGGCATTACGGGCAAGTCGGTCTTCTTCACGTGGATCTCATCGGCTGGACAGGAATTTTGAGTTAAACTTTTTCATTGGAAAAAAGAAAAAGAACTCACTCTTGAAGTGCTTGGGACAGCAGACAAACTCCACGCCGGAGAAGACGGATATGCCGCAGGGCAGGAGCATGGCGAAGCTGCGCATCTGCATGCCGCGCTCCTGGCAGGCAGCCGCTCCCGTCTGGTTCCACCTAACGAATGGCCAGCACCTGGAGGCGTTGTGGATGTGATCGAAGAGGCAGCCCTCCGGCACCAGCAGGGCGTCCGATTGGAATGGTCCTTCTGAAGCCAAACGTCGGCGTGGATATTGGTGGTTGGAGGTGAAAGGATAGCGGATCAGTTGGTAGCCGCCAAAAGGACTCGCTCCCTGCGGTCATTGGTTAACTCACCCAGACAACGGAACGGCTTGATCCAGCGGTGTGATCCCTTGCACTTGGCCGCGTTTAAGGCGCCCTGGCGGCACCATCCTCCGATCTTCTGGTAGTGGGATGACTCCACAATGTTGGTTATATCGCGGCTGGGATAGGCCTGGAAAATAAATCAAAAGGAAAGGGTTTTTTTATTAATATTTATATATTTATAATGGTTATATCTTTTTTTTATTAGAAATTGATCCTTAAGAGGGATATCTTTAAGGATCGGTAGTCGAATTCTCTATAAATGTGCATCAAAGTTTTGATTTGGAAATATTTTTAAGGATTTTATTTTAAATTCTTTACAAACAGTTCTAGAAATTATCGTCCATAAAACTATGTCCTTTTTGAGTAGTTTTCTGGAGTTTTCTAGATTTGAAGAATAATCCTTAAATAACCTTAAATGTTTTTACATATTTTACATATTTTTATAGTTTTTTGAAGTATTTCAAATGGAAATCGAATCATTCAATGTAGGAATGAGCTGCAAAAATATGTCAACCTCTGAAGGCTCTGAAGACCAATTGGATTCTTAACTGGATTAAGGTATTCTAATTAAGAATCGACTTGGTAATTGGTAATGGTCATTCATCGATTAATTTTCTTTCAATCTTTAGAATCTTTTACGAATATATATATATTTTTGATTTTTTTTATCCCCATATCCTGTTTCTATCTCTTTTAATTCTAACCCTATTCCCTCCCAAAAAAAAAAAAAAACGAAAACGAAGCTCCAGTTTAAAACGCATCCTTTACCCAGTTAACCGCCAAACCAGGTGGAAGGTCCTTGGGAAACAAGGGATGGCTTACATAACCTATTCGTTTTAGTGAACTCCAACCGTTCCACTTAGTAGTTTGTGATTCGAAATTCCGGACTGCTTTGCTGTTCAATTTAATATTAATCAGGTTCTCATTCCGGGATGGCTGGAGGATGGCAGGAGGATGGCTGGAGGATGGCAGGAGGATGGCCGGAGGATGGCAGGAGGATGGCCGGAGGATGGCCGGAGGATGGCCGGAGGATGACCGGAGGATGGCCGGAGGATGGCCGGAGGATGGGCGAATGCCAAATGGCAGATTCTGGGAAAATTCATTTTATCTGAAAGGATAAGCGGGCTATTTTGTCAGTGGGAAAAGCTGGAAGCCAGGACAGAGGCCGAGTCCAGGGATTGTTTGCCAGGCCATTTGATGTGTTTATTTCCTCTACTTTACATTTTGTTGTATTTTATGTGGTTGTTGTTGTTGGCAGGAAACCGCAGCAGGTTGTTGTTGTTGTTGTTGGTGCCTTTGGCCACCGACAATGGGCAGTGAAACTTTAATTGCCTGCCCAGTTTGATTGACTGACTAAATGACTGACTAACTGAATGGCCTAATAAAATATCCCTTCCTCCCAGTCTGTGTGAGTTTAACTCTTCTGAGTGAGGGTGTGTGGGTGAGTGTGTTTGGGTGTGTGTGTGTGTGCACTACATTTGTTTCAAACAATTATGTGCCGAGTGGCTCTCCCGCCCGGACTCGCTGCGTCCTTACATCCTTACATCCTTTCAGGCTTTCATCCTTCATCCTCGCACATCGTCATCCTGCCACACAACACACAACACACAACAGCTCATGAAAATGAGGCCTTTTTAAATGTTGTTTGAGTGCTTCGTTGCAAATGGCGCACAACCCAAACACCCATCGACCCACACACACTCTCCGATGGAGTGGGTGTTGGGCGGAAAAAAAAAACGCCGAGAGAGATGGAAAAAGGCTTTTCCAGGCTTGAAAAAAAACGAACGAGTGCAAACGGCACGTAGGCGGTCAGACAGCAGCAAAAACCCATATATGTAGAGGGGCGGGGACCACACCCCTTATGCCACCCACACCTCCTATACCTCCTATGCCTCCTATGCCTCCCCCTGCGTATATTGCTGTCGGCAAGCAGGCTAAATAAAACATTAAAAGCACAAAATAATGATGCTGATGCATGTCAAGTCAAACTGAAAACCGAAACCCCAAAGGCCCACCCGCCCCTGCCACTGCCACGCCTCCCCGTCCCTGCCACTGGCACGCCTCTTTGGGCGCTAAAACACAGCAAAGTCTTGGCAGAAGGCCTTCTGCTGTGGTCATTCCATATGCTGCCACTGCACAAAGCCCATAATAGCACAGTGGAACCTCCATGGAGGTGGAAGATTCGGGGGGCTTCACTGTACTCCATTGACAGTGAAACAAGTAGGATTTTAGATAGAGATAGCAAGACTTGAAGTAGCTGAAATTTGTAATTAAAAGCAGGATTTTAGATTGAGCTTGGAAGTACTCGGTATCGCATATCCTAGTAGTCCTGGCAGCTGTCCTGGGCGGGTCTTTCCCATAATCCAGGCGTAACCTCCAGCTCCAGCTGTTTGCCTGCCAGGGAGTTGCGTGCCTGCCAGCAACTCGAAATAAACCGCACCGCGATGGCTTTAAAAATAAAGAAATGCGTGGGCGTTTGGACATCATGTCATTCACACGGCCCAGTGCCCGTGCCTGTGCTGGTCGATGGCTGATGGTCGCCGGTGTGTATAAAAGTGGCCACGAGGCCTGAAGGATATGCCAAGCCATGGCACTGCCCTCCCTCCCTCCCTTCCCCTGGGACTGGAGGAGGCGAGAAACGAGAGACTCACTTTCGTGGTGCCTCCGGGCTAACGGGCTGGCTAAGCCCCCCAGAGCATATGCCACCGTCCACCGCCCACCGCCCACCGCCCACCGTTCATGGCCCTCGACCATCTACCAATTCCTTTTCGTCCTGACTGAAATGTGTTCGTTATACTTGGCTTAATCAAAACATATTCAACCGAGCGTGAGGCTGTTTAAGTGGCTCGCTTGAGAGAGCTTGCCGCAAATACGCGCACCCAGGCCGCAGCTTGCCACAAGTTATTGTAACAGCATTTGATTCTTTTGTTTCAGGCCCGCACACACACACACACACACACACACACAGTACACAGGATGAGGCAAGCAAATTTAATTGTATAAAATTAGCAGGAAAAATGGAAAAATGGAAATCCATGCATCGTTGCATCGCTCTCGAAAAGTCCTCGTTTCTGTAATATTATATATATTTTTTTTATTGTATTTTCTGGGCTTTCGTCGGGGTCTGGGGTCTGGGGTCTGGGGTCTGCGTGGGTGGCTCTGCGCTAATGACAGACAAACAATTAAACTTGACATTTTGCCATTGTTCCAAGCACACGCATCCTCCCACCCTCCCACATACACACATATGGGAATACTGTTATATGGAATATCGCCATTGTTTTTCATATATCCTTGAGCAATGCAATTATACGGTTCTCAATACGCGCGGACAGGACATGAAAAAACATGCTGCCCATTATTATTGCAATGTCCTTGCATTTTCCTAAAAAGCAAAAAGGTAATGACCAGAAGGATTATGTAATAGCTTTGAGATACTTATGAGGTTGTCCTTCTGTCTTTGGGAATTTATACCATAGGAGATTATTTATCCCTAAAACTGGCTAGATTCATGACTTGATTCAAGACTTTTGTTTCTGAATATGTTTTCAAAATACTTTAAATTGGAAAAGCAAATGGTTTTCGCCCAAATTTTTTCAATAAAAATACTCCTCAATAACTTCTGAAACATTATATTTCCACTTCTGTCAAAAACCTACAATAGTTTTAACCCAAATAACAAGAGAATCCTTTTATCCGCTTGTATTCGAATTAATCCATTATGTTTCATTATATTTACAATTTGCCAACTTATTCGATTGGAATGATGCGGGGGCGGGACAAAAAAACAATTAAAATGTTTCACTAAACCGTACATAAACTGGCAGCGGCAGCGGCAGCGGCAGCTGGCTTCTTCAATTGCCATATAATTGGATCGGCTTATTGAACAAATTGTTGTCCGCTAATAGGCTGTGAAAAACGAAAAATACATAAAGTTTTTGACCCCGTTAATTGGCAGACAAATTGTGTGTGGTTTTGTCTACTTTGGAAGTAAATTGTTATCCAATTTGTTTCGTTCAATCAGTGCGATTTTTGCACTCATGGATTTATGGATTTATTTCGAGCATTCGAAGCTTGTCAACTATTTGGCAACTATGTGATATTCCTGGCCAAAAAGTTTGATCCTTTGTGGCCTGTTTTGGGGTCGATCAAGGTGGAAGGAATCGAGTTAAAAGCAGGAAAGTGGATGTCCCTTTAACATCTGTATCCGTTTTTAGGATAAAGGATAACGTATAAAAGGATAACGTATAAAAGGATAACGGATAAAGGATAACGGATAAAGGATAACGCATAAAAGGATAACGAATAAAGGATAACGGATAAAGGGATACGGAATATGGGAGCTGCAAAAGGATGTAGGATGAGGTCCCTTGTGTGCTCTGTCTGTCAATGCATGCAAAATGCAAACAATTGAATTGCAAAAGGACCAAAGGATCCCCAGTGTATAAGTAGATGTGTGCTTGTGTGTGTGTGTGTGTGGCAGGAGCGGTAAGTGGAGCGCGTTATTGAAAATGATTTTTTAATGTGCCACTGACATCGTGCCACCTCAGCTTCCACTTTGCATTTTGCAACCTCCCCCGAGGAGGTGAATCTTTTTTTTTTCCTCCATTTCAAAGTTTTTTCTTGGCAAGGCTCTAAAACCACGCCTTCCACCCGTTCCAAGCCATGTGTTCCAAGCCTTTCCGTTTTCCGCTTTGTTCCACAAAGCCACACACTGCGTATACGTAATATTTGTACCATATATACATTTCTGTTAACTTTTATTCTGTTTCGTGTCATTTCACTTGGCACTTGGCCTTCGCGCGTGCCCCAACATTGTTGACATTGAAATTGTAAAAATAATTTCCCATACGCCCCCATGGACGTCAGGACATTAGGGCCACAAAAGGCCAAACGTTGTGTGTGTTTTTTTTGTTATCCTGCGGCTTTTCCGTTTCACCTTTACCTTTGCCTTTCTGTGCTTTTCTCTGCTTTTGTTTTCATTCTCAGTCAAATGGCCAGAAAGCAAACACAGAAACAGTAACAGAAACAGAAACGGCAACAGAAAAGCATTTCAAGGTGCGTGTCCACATGTGGGTTTTGAGTCCAACGACTCTACTTCTGGGATCTGCTGTCTCTTTCACATTGTCATAGTTTGTCTCTTTCCGGGTGGAAGGTAAAAAGTAGAGTCAAGTCGAACCATTATGGGATAAGCCGATGTGCACTGAACGCCGTAATGCCGTGTAATTACGAGGGACTCTGCTCCATGGAAACAAAATCCCAGGACCTCCCCAGGACAGTTTGCGCGTGTCCTTTCCCCCATTGGATTGGCTTTGTGTTGCTCATTTGATTACGGAAAACTGATGACTGATACTTTGACATTCAATCCGTGTTGTGAGCGCTGTGACTGGTACTCGTACTCGTACTCGCACTCACACTCGCACTCGTTCCACTAATTGGCTGCTCTGCCATATAATAATCCTTTAATTCTCAAAGAATTCTGCACTTTTTTTCGCTTACAAAACCCGCACACACATCACACACCCGGGCAGGCTATGAAGGGAGAACAGAGAACAATCCCCCAAATGGCATGAACATACATCACCTTTAATGGGCATTATGTGTAAGCAAGCATTTAACTCTAAATGTCCAGCAACAGTACAAACAATTGAATTAGGGCCCCCGGACTGGGGCCAGGACTTGCGCCAGGACCTGGACCAACTCTTGACGGTGCAATTTTGCAGGCAGGACCCATTTTTGTTGTCTGTTTTTCCAGAGTGGCGTTGTGGCGGGTGGCGTCGCTCGGCGGGTGGATGGTAATGGGAATACGAGTATATTTAGCCATAAACACACAAAGACACACATCACAGAGACAGAGAGATAGAGTGGGTGAGTGGGTGGATGGATGCCTGGCTAAACTATTTAGCGACTAAACTACTTTTTGCCTGTTCAGTGAATTTCAATGCGGCCATTATGAAGGCGCCTCCTGGCTCCGGTCTCGGGTCTCTGGTCTCTGGTCTCGGGTCTCCAACCTCCATCTGATGACGCTGATGGTGTCCTTTAACAGTGAGTGGCCAACCTGTCAGCTTCCTGTCAGATCCTCCTATGTCAGATCCCCGGATGGATGGGGTCAGCCAACTTCAGGCGCACATTGCCAATTACAAAGCAAAGGCTTGTCGCTTAAATGATGCGCAAACTGTACCCCAAACCCTGGCATTATATCCTGCAATTATGCCAAGGGTTTCGATGTTTGTGAAGCTCTCAAAGCTACGTGTCTATATAAAGGCAATTGCAATGGCCAAGTTGGCACTAGAAGCGAATTGAATCGAGACGATGACAGCGCATAATTAGCGCATCCAGCTAATAGTTTAGCTAAATTGTTGGCCCAAAGCCCAAGTATCCAAGTATCCAAGAAGTGGCCATTATGAGAAGCGCGGAGAGAGGCGCTAAAATGTCCATAATTAAGCGATCAGAGCTAGATGATGTGGCAGAAATGTATATACCAATCGATACCAAGGACTAAGACCTCAACAAGGACAAGGATAAAGAGCCACACACACACACACCAACACCACAATCGCTATAGAGAGATGAAAGGTCAGGAAGTGGTCAGGAATAAGGGAAATTCTGGGGAAAACGCTTTTCGGGGGATATTCAATTACAAGCCTTCCTAATTAACGTTCTGGTCCGCGGTTTGTGTGGCCCTCGACCAGTCACTTAATGAGATTTTCCACCAAATGAGCTTACATTTCCACAGGCACCCCGTCACCGTCTCCGTCTCTGTCTCTGTCTCCTTTTCATTCCCCTCACTCACTGTGCCTATCGAATTGAATGTATTGTAGTTAATTGAATTTAGATGCGATTTATGTCTGCAAAATGCAATTTTGCCGCATTAATGGCTGCCGCCACACACAAGACAGACGACGCTGCAAACCCAGATATCTAGATATCTGGATATCAGAATATCTGAATATCTGAATATCTGGATTCAATTCGAATTGAATTGCGTTTTTGGGAATATGAAACAGCAACTCAACTTAACTCAACTCATCAGCAAGTCTCATTTATCATTATTAATGTGAAATTTCCACGAATTTTGGGCAACAAACCAGGACAGAGCAAAGAGATTTCTATCCATACCGCCATGGCACATGTAATTTAACTCATTAGCCGGGGAAAACAGGATTTTTGGGTGCCTTGAATGGCTTTTTGGTTTGGCTTTTGGGTTGCCTGTGTGGGTGGGTTACTGCTGGGTTGGGATTGGGGTTGGAGGGTCACTCGAATAAATACGAAACGCGCAACATTTTGAAGCTTGACACCGCAAGGCAAACATTTCGAGGCAGCCGCCCCTGTCCGCTCCTCTCCGGCGGCAAATTAATTAATTTCCATTTGAATTGCAGAGTAAGCAGGGGCGAGCGCTTTTCCAACCAAAATCGAAACAAAAATGCCGCCCGCGTAAGGCAGCAAATTGGTAAAAAATGATATAAATAAATATAAACATGTTATACGGACCGGACCGGACCGGACTGGATTGGAGGGAAAACGTTAAAGGCAATTGGGTGGAAGAAATAAAAGAGAATATCAGAGTATAAGGTGGAGCTGCAGAAAAGGGACAATAAAGCGTTTTTTAATTAATTTTCTTTCAAGGTGAAACCAAACAAAAATGTCGAAAAAATGTTGACAAAAATGTTGGAAAAAATGTTGAAAAAAATGTCGAGTGGGCGAGCAAAAAGTGTTGCATACTTTTTCGGGCCGCGAGCTGTGATTTATTTGCGGAGCAAGCGGAATGAAACGCGTACAGTGCGCACTTTTCAGCTTTTTTTAGAGTTTTTTTTTCGGTTTTCGGTTGGTGGGTTGGTGGGTTGGTGGATTGGAAGGAGTGTTGGGTATCCTGTTCTGTTTTGGCTCCCCTGTGTGCGAATCAAGTAAGTGAAAAAAAAACTGCATGCAAATAGCCAAATTTGTTGGGGCCAGAAAAAATGCTTGAGGTGCGACTCGACCCAGCTGCCACGCCCACTGGCTCCCAAAGCGGGCTTGACATTAATGGAGAGCAAACTGGCCATGCCCCTTTGTAGGATGTGGGCTGTAGGCTGTAGGCTGTAGGGGCGGGGCATTCGTTAGTGTGGGAATTTGAAGGCCTTCCCTGGCATCGGGACTCTAAATGGGAAATTGCGTACAAAGTCCTAGAGATGGTCACTGAATATCGATAAAGATATCGATTAAGTATCGGAGGTATACAAATATACATTATTTTATATTATTTGTTGCTTTTAAAAGGTTTCCTATTGAATTTTACAATTCTACAACCTCTCTGAAAAAGAGTTTAAAACCAAACCGAAATCATTTATAAATTCAACGATTTCCACCAAAAAATCCTCTTATGATTGTCAAAAAAACATTATTACTAACAAATCCTTGCTGTGACATTCTTTTTTGTGATGTATTTTTGTTTTTTTTTTCGAATTTGTGTACATAAATTCATAGCAACTAAAAGCTGTTTCGTATAAATTACGCATACGCCATGGTGGCCCAGTGGCCCCCTGACCAGCAAATCGCTGCAAAAAAAAAAACCAAAAAAAAGAACCAGAACCCATCTTAAAGCCATCAAACACAGTCGATTTGCTGGCTGCAGGCTCTCTGGCTTAATTACGATTTTATTGGATTTTATTTTGGAATGAAGCCGGCGGCGGTAACGGGGGCAGAAACATCAAAAACATTGCCACCGACATAAATTAAGCATAATAAATAAATTACCATAATTATAAAATGTGTGAGAGGCTGTGACGGTGACGGTGACATCGAAATAAATTCGCCACCGAGAATTACATAAAATATAGGCAGAAGGCAGAAAAAAATGTTGGCCAAAAACCCGAACTCGAACCCAAACCCAAACCTCGAACCAAACCCAAATGAATAAAATGAAAAGAGACAGAGCTGGTTTGGGAAAACAAAATGCAAATGAAAAACCAATACAATATTTGTCATTTACATACTATATGTGCGTGGGTGTGTGTTATGCCTGTATGTGTTGTTTCGATTTATGTTGTGGCAACAGCAAGTGCAGGCGACAGCAGGATACTTGAATCCTGCGAGCTGTTGGGGGGCGAAATTTGCATGTCAGAATCAAATGCGACAGTTTTGACAGCTTGCCGGGCTCATTATTTGCATACAGATGATCGTAATGACGTTGACAGCGATGAGTTGCAAGTGGCACGTGGCAAAAGGGGAGTCCTGCCCTGACCTTAAACCAAAGCCAAACACCCATATCAACATCCGAGCCCACAACAATGCCTGGGCCAAGTCATTTTCAAATCAGTATTGAACTGAATCTCAAGACCTTAAGCAGATTTCACATTTCTGAATGATTTATGAATGCAGTGAGAGAAAAATCTGGTCACAAGGTAGATTTTAAATTATTGAAAAGCATCAAAGTTACTCCAAAATGCCAAGTTTAGACTCTTAGAAGTATCGGGTATCATCTAAAGATTATATCCAGAGAAGGAACTTCTAGATTTTATTCTATTAAAAGGCCTCACAGTTACTCTCAAATATAAAATTTAAGCCCTTAAAAGTATCGGGTATTATATAGTTAAAAAACATTGTTTATTTTTAATAACAAAAAGAAGTGAAAAATGCCTGCCTGGTATAGAAAATTTCAAGGATTTTCTTGACTACAGGAGTACCAGGTATCATTATAGTTAAGAACCTTTTGCTATCTATAACTTGAAAGGTAAAAAACGATCCATTTCATACTAATATATCCCTAACTAGTAATAGAAACTACTTAGCTGATATAGAAATGTTAATAAAATTCAAAGAATTATCAGTAGATGTATCAGGTATCATATAGTAAAGAAAACTGATTGAAAAGGATCAACCTTCACATTTTCTATTAAAATATTCATAACTAGTAATTGAAAGTATTTAGAAATCGTTTTTTTGTTTATTAACTCGCAACAATTTTCTCTTCCTGTTGGCTTTCAGAATGTATTCCCAGGTATCTTTTAGGCATAATTAAATAACATGAAGCTAACAGGATAATTAATATCTCACTTCCCAAGAGACTCACTGAAAGCTCTCAGCATTTACAGGATGTAATTTCATCATAATTCAATATGGGGGGGAATAGGCCAAGGACTAAGACTGGGGGACGACTCCTGTAATCCTGATTAATTCAATCAGATTGGGAGACTTTTAAATTTGAAAATCAGAGCTGGGAGATGATTTATTTAAACGGAGTATTGAACATCTGTGTTGGCTGTGATCTGATTTCAATTCGTGCGATGCCACATGTCAGAGTCAATACGTTTTTATTTTATATTTCTTGGGTCGAGGGTCGAGGGTCGAGAATGCAATGTCAATATTTATGAACTATTATTGAACATTTGACGATGACGATGATGATGATTAAATAACAACAGCAACAAGGAGTAAAAAGCTTACATTAGCCTGGAATGGCAGGGAGGGGGGCGAAAAATTTAATTAAAAAAGCAAAGGAAACAGGAGAAGCTGTAGACAGGACATAATGTTGACTATGGAATGCCAATTTATGACAGCGACGACAAGGACACCCAGGATATCTACCTACAAACAAACACACACTCACATATTGTATATATATATATATATATAGATGGTATCCTTATGTAAAAGGAGAAGCTCCACACAGATTGAACCAGACAGAATGTAAAAAGCGAAAATTAATGGAAAATTAATTAAGTGCCGTTTAATGTTGTCTCAATGTAAACGCTTTCAACGCAACGCAAATTAAATTGTTGATGCCAGCAGGACCCCCCCTTCCTGCTTTTGATTTATTGGTTTTCTTTTTTATATATATCTATATATACTTGTACATTGCCACTGCATTCTGGAGGCTCAGTTGAGCGTTAGTCTGGCCATAAAATTACATTTACAATCCCATGGTAGGGCGTAGGGCGTAGGGCGTACCACATGGCGTATGCGCAATCTCAAGCAAAGTGCAATGGAAATTGCAATTTTTCATGCGGCTTCCCACCTATCCAACCATCCTGGCTCGACTCTGGCTTTTGCCATTCAATTCAATCAAGAAGGTAACCGCATTACAGTCACAGTAGCAGTCACAGTCACAGTTACAGTCACAGTCACAGTCACAGTCACAGTAGCACTTACCTTCTTGCAGTAATCAAGCAAATCCATTTTATCACGCAAACATGTGGCACCGGTTGTCTTCTTGGTCAGATCCGTAACCCAGCGTCCCTCCTCGGAGAGATACTGCGGTTGGTAGACCTGCCCGGCCTCGCAGAGCACGGCTATCTGTGGCTCCCATCGCGGCGAGGCGGCCTGAAACGAAAAAAAGAATCACAAAAAATGGTTAGACAATTCCAAAGCCATTTAGCATTAAATATAATTTAATAAAACTGCTTAAAAGTGTTTGGAAAGTGAAGCCAAACAGGAGTTGGAAAAGTTTATGATAACAAGAACGAATCCTTTGAAAAATCAACTGTTTAGCAGAAAAGTTTCGGAACACTCACTCTCCTCTCCTCAATTATTCATTAGATTATATATTTCTCTTAGTTATTCACAGAAAATAATTGGTTTATGAAAACTTTATATTCACTTTAATTAAAAGCCAAAGTGCAACAAGTTATGTCACAAACATTTACTATCAAATATGTACAAATATTAAATGGAATTTTATGCCTCCTTTTTTTTTTTTTTTTCAATTACACTCTATGTGTGTTTTGGAATTGAAAGTTTTTAATTGACTTGCCAGCTGCCACTTGAAATCCCTTTAATTTAAATTCTTTTTGCGGGGTCGAAGGGTGTGTAACAAGTTGTCATTGTCAGAGGCCGAAAATCAAGTGAGATTTTTCCCGAAAAATTCCAATTCAGGCAAAAGCCAACACTGCGTATGCGTAATTTGTGAGTGTGTAGTGAGTGTGTAGTGTGTGTGTATTGTGTGTGTATTGTGTGTGCTTTGTGTGTGCTTTGTGTGTGCTTTGTGTGTGCTTTGTGTGGGTTGAGGCCTCGCAAAAGCCAAAGACAAGACAAGAGGACAACAACGCCGAAACAGCACACAAAGACAGGCCAAAAAGGACATTAATCATACGCCACGTTGTACAGGCACAACCCACATTTCAAAGCGTTTGCTCTCGCTTGCTCTTTCTAATACCATGCAGCTATCTCTCTCCCTTCCTACCCTTTGGTGGGGTTACGCCATGACAAAGCTATAAAAAATGATTCCCACTAAGCGGGGTGGTCCTGCGCTAGGATACCAAGATGTTCGAGCCAGGAAATGGCCAAAAGAACAATTAATGGCCGTCATTAGGGGTATGCTGGGGGCGGAAGGACTATGCCGGGGGGGGAGGAGGCGTGGCAAGTGCTGAGACCAGCGATTGCTTAAATGCTTCATTACCGAATGACAGGACAGGTTCAGGACATGCAGAGAGTCCTGGCTAGAACCAAGCCAGAAAACGATGATGATGAATGTCTGGCCGAATTATGCATAACGATATCAATTGATACATTGATTGATTGACGTCATTGTGGCTGCAAACGAAAGCAAAAGGATAAAGGATAGAAAGGATAAAGGATAAAGGATAGCAGGAATTAAAGAGCGATAGAAAGGGAATAGAAGAGGAATGAAAGCGAAGAGCAGCTAACTCTAAAAGAATGTTTCCACAAAAACCGTTTTTAGTTCCTGGATTCTCAAGTAACAATGTTTTTTTCGAGTGTTTAAGCCACTTAATAGTTGGCCAAAAAAAAAAAAAACAAAAGAGAAGAAAAGAAAAAACGCCCTGAATCGAAAGACAATGATGGGCAATCAAAGCGAGTTGTTTGTCAGAATGGAGGGGAAAAAGGACTCTGAACAGTCCTTCCTCTCATTCACTGATTTACCAATTATGAGCTGCAACAATGGCAGAGTTCTGTTTCCGATCTGTTGGCTAAAATCCAGAAGGCTTAAAAGCCTGCAATTTTATTTTCCTTTCTCTGGGCCTTTTCTCGCGCCTGGGCGCCTGGGCGCCTGCAATCAAAGTGGCACAGCCAGTGCTGGGCTTTTGTTGCCTCTTGCCTGTTGCCTGTTGCCTCTCACTGTGCCAGTGAATAAACTCTTTCAGGTCCTGATGATGAAACTGATAGTCCTGCCTCATCCTGCCTCATCCTGCCTCATCCTGCCCTCTCAATCAATTGACACTTGGGAGCGAAACAATTAAGCCAATTAAGACAAATATATATTATATTATATGTGCTTGAAACGAGCCTCGTGGTTAATCAAATTCCGTGAAATTCTAAAGTGTTTTCGGGGGAATTTTATTGATTGGAAAAACACTGGCAGGATGTGCAGGACTCTGCTCTCTGCCAGGACTCTCTGCCACCGGGCGGATACTTGTAAAACTTCATTAAAGCCAACTTCCGGTTGCCAGGCAGCACTTGCAATATGCATTGCCCCCGCTGGAATTTTCCACAATTTTCTGCTGCTTCTTGGCTCAAACTGTCAGTCAGTCATTCAGTCAATCAGTCAGTCAGTCAGTCAGTCAGTCATTCAGTCAGTCAGTCGCTGTGATAGTGTGTGTGTGTGTGTGTGTGCGTTGAACTATTTCAAAAGTAATTAAGTTGGCGAAAAGGCGCCAAGGCAGGCTTGGCTGGGCTTCTCTTTTGTTTGTCAGGAAGGGCTCCTGGCTCGAAAGGATTTCAAGCCAAACGGGGGGAGAACGGGGGGAGGGGCTTTAAAACCTTCACCTCCCCTCTAGCTATTTTTCCAGGCAATCAGTCCTGGCTCTAATAATTCAAACCAAAAAACAACAACCAATACATATATTTCGGTTGGCCAATGGCCTTTTCAAAGTGTGTGTGTACTGTACATGTGTGTGTTTATGCACTTGTATGAGTGTGTGTTGTGTGTGTGTGTTGTGTGTGTGTGTGTGTGTACATGTGTTTGTTTATGCAGATTTTGTTTGGCTTTTGGGCCGGAGTCAGGCAGGATTGCACTTGTTGTCCTGCTGCCTCCTGCCAGCTGCCAGTTTGCACTAACACCAACAATGGCATATGCCAAACAATCCTGAAAGGATCCCCTACCAGCAGCGGCACTGGGCGGGGCCAATAATAATGTCGCCAGCCATGGCAACGCTGTGTGCAAACAAAGCAACAAAGCCAGGAATTTCAAAGGTGCAAAAAGCAGAAGGATTTCCAAAAAAAAAACGAAAAAAAAAAACGGGAAAAAAATAAATAATGAGAACGGCTACAACAGGATACAAGTTGCCAGGATAAAGCTAAAGCTTTCATCCTGTGCATGTCCAGCGACAATTATGCGGAATATTCCACTCATCGCTTTTTTATCCTGGCTAATGAGCATAGAAAAGAGCAGGACATTCCAAATCCTTCAACAAAAGGACTTTAAATATTCTTTTTCCGAGTTTGGATGCGAGAGGAGAGGAATTAAAACAACCTTGAGATAAAATGTCTCTAACCTATCAAATATAAAATAAAGTTATTTAATTGTTAATTTATTAAAATTTTTAAAACTTGCTCAGTACATTTTGTGAGAATCGCGGAGAAGGGCGCTGTTTTCCAATTACAATCTTTTAGACTCTTTAAGAATCTTTTAGAATCTTTTAGAATCTTTTAGAATCCTTTAGAATCTTTTAGAATCTTTTAAAATATATTTTAGAATCTTTTAAAATCTCTGAGAATCTTTTAGAATCTTTTAAAATCTTGTACAATCTTTTAGAATCTTTTAGAATCTTTCAGAATCTTTTGGAATCTTTTGGAATCTTTTAGAATCTTTTAGAATCTTTTAGAATCTTTTAAAATCTCTGAGAATCTTTTAGAATCTTTAAGAATCTTTTAGAATCTTTTAAAATATCTTAGAATCTTTTATAATCTTGTGGAATCTTTTAGAATCTTTTAGAATCTTTTAGAAACTTTACGAAACTTCTAGAATCTTTTAAAATCTTTTACAATCTTTTAGAATCTTTTAAAATCTTTTAGAATCTTTAAGAATCTTTTAGAATCTTTTAGAATCTTTGAGAATCTTTTTGAATCTTTGAGAATCTTTTAGAATCTTTTAGAATCTTGTGGAATCTTTTAGAATCTTGTGGAATCTTTTGTAATCTTTTAGAATATTTTACAATCTTTTAGAATCTTTTAGAATATTTGAGAATCTTTTAGTATCTTTGAGAAGCTTTTAGAATATTTTAGAACCTTTTAGAATCTTTGAGAATCTTTTAGAATCTTTTAGAATCTTGTGGAATCTTTTAGAATCTTGTGGAGTCTTTTGTAATCTTTTAGAATATTTTACAATCTTTTAGAATCTTTTAGAATCTTGTGAAATCTTTTAGAATATTTTAGAATCTTTTAGAATCTTTTAAAATCTCCAAGAATCTTTTAGAATCTTTTAGAATATTTAAGAATCTTTTAAAATCTTCTAGAATCTTAGAATGTTTTCCTAAAGAGTTATTTTGTAGATATATTTCTTAATTTCTTAATTATTTATTTTTTAAGGCGAAGAAAGGAGAAGGTTGCGCTTAATTTAAATAAATTTTTATTAAATCTTCCTGAGTTTATTGTATTTTCGATTTAATTTTTATTTTTAATGAATGAAAAATAGCTTTAATAGCTCAAAATATTCATAAATAAAAGACTAATTCGTAAACCTTCTACCCAAAACTTAAGGATGTATAATTTAATTGTCAAGAAATATACTTTTTAACCTTTTTTTTTAAATTTATAAAGAAAATATGAACAATTTCCTTTACTTCTTGTCGTTTTTTTCGCGTGTGTTTATTTTTTGGGTGCCAGAAAAGTTTTCCGAATGAAAATTGATGAAGGCAAAGCCTGACAGTTGCAGTTTTTTCGACACTCCCACCGACTTACACTCCCCACACCCGCCCCGACACCCACTCCGCGTAATGATCCTTGGGAGACATCGAAGAAAGTAATGCGGCGAAAGGCAAATCAGAAGCCGCCAAACTGACAGGCGACAAAAGGAAATTGCAGCAGCCCCGGCAATCTGTCAGTGGCGCTGTCAGAGGTGTTTCCACGGGGGCGACGGGGGGGGAGAAGGGAGGACTTCGTGTTGGCAGGACACCCAGGATGACCGAGTGCAACAGCCAAATGCTGGTTGTTGTGGCCACGCCCCTCCTCCGCTCGTCACCCCCCCCCCCCCCGCAACATCCGTTGGCTTTCTATGTTTTTTTCTTTTTTTTCGTCCTGGTGAAAGGCAATCATGGCCGCCGTCGCCCCTCCTGTTTGCAGGGACGCCCCTGTTTGCTGAACAAGCTGAAAGGGCGACAAATTGTAATCAAATGCACGCACGAATCCCTGTCTCTCTGTGTCTGTGTGTGTGTCTGTGTCTGTGTGTGTGTTCATCCAAAAAGGGGCGTGGCCAGCGCAGTGTGTGTGTGTGTATGTAAGGAGAGGAGGGCGAAGGGCGGAGGGCGAAACCTGTCCTGGCTTTATGCCCGACCGAAAGGAGCGGAAAAACACGCTTAAATGACGGAAGGGATCGCGGGGGCAAGGGTATAGGATGACAGAGGGGGGGGGGGCTTGGAAAATAGTGGAAAGCCATTGATTAACTGGCTAAAGGGGGTTTCAACATGGGGCATGGGGCATGGGGCATGGGGCAAGCTCATAAAGCTGCCGAGTAATTGGAGTTTCGATCGCCGCCAGCCGCCCTTCTCCCTTTCTCATCACTCTCTCTCTCTCCATCCCCCCTTCGCCCCGAAAAGTATGCAACCGAAATGGAACGGAAATGAAGACAACGGAAGCGGGTGGCAAGAGGAAGAGCTGAACAGATTTTTCGTCACCAAAATGCGAGGTTTTTGTAACTTTTTAATTATTTTTTGGTTTCAAATCATAAAAGCTGTTTTGGAATATTTTTATGCTTTTTAAATAAATAATTTAGAATTTCTATTAATTTTTAATCATGGATTTCTTTCTAAATCTTTAATATTTTGGGAAAAAAAAGAACAAAATTTTATATATATATTTTTCCCAACTGGTTAATAAAAAAAACCTATAAGCCGAGAATTTTTTAACACCAAAAGCGGAGATTTTCAATTTTTGTTAATTCTGAAAGAACATTTTCCAAAATTTTTATGATTTATAAATGAATTCAGAATTCTTATTAATTATTAATCTTATTCATATAAAGAATTCTCCTTAAAACTTCAATCTTTGATCCTTAAACCTTTAATTTTTGCCAACAAAATATCTTAAACTTCCACAAACCCCTATAAATTTCTATTTTTTTCCCAGCCAGGTTAATAAAAATCCTATAAGCCCAGAATTTGTCTTAATTTTCTTCGTTTTGTTTTTTCTTTTTTTTTTTTTTGAGTTAAAAGAAAAGTTTTCGATTTAAGACTCGAGTTTCGGGGCGTGGCTGGGCAGGGATAAAGGCCGAGAGCAAAGCAAAACGGGTAGTAAGCACTTCAGGGGCTACTTATAATGGCCAAGACGCAGGGAGTTGGCCCAAAGGTGGTCGAGGGGCCAGTCCGGAGACGACAGAAACACAATTATGTTAATGTTTACTCGACCGTAATTAACTCAAATTTATGATATTTTAATTTCGCCCGAGCGGGACACTCGAGAGCGTCCCCAGGACTTGGGACTCCGCCGCGCCGCACCGAGCCGAGCCGAGCCAGGCAGGACTTTTCAGGACCACGAGCGAAGAACGAAACAAACAAAAGAAAATTGCGTTATAATAACACACGTAAAAAAGTTCCCTCCTGACTTTTTATATATATATTTTTTTTATTTATTCCTTTTTCTTACTTAACTTTTTTCGAGTTTTTTTTTTATCTTGTTTTTTTGTTCCTTAATGCGAGTTGGAGACAAATAGAATTTTAATGCAAAATAAAACGTGGAATGTGTTTGTTTTATACCCCAGAGGGAGTTCCTTTTTAGGGAATAACCTTTAAAGTCTTTAGTGTTGGAAAATATTTAAAAAAAAACACACATAATTTTTCATAATTATTTATTTAGTTTTATTTTCTTTTCAAGGGGGGGTAGCTGAGGTGTAGAACATTTTTTTTTTTTACTTTTTTGTAGCCTAAGTAGCGTGTCGCTTGAAGTAAGTCAAAGTTGGAAATGAAACGTTTTCTATCTAGCTATTTCTTTCTTTCGGGTAGTGCCTTCTCTTTCATAGACAGTGATGGAGCTATTATTTATGAGTTTTCTACGTTCGTCCCTGTGTCTTTTGTGCATTTTCGCTTTTTGCCATTTAACTTTTTTCTCTCCTCATGATTTTGCCATTTTTTGATGGTGTTTTTTTTCCTGTTTTTTTTGCTGGCCATGTCCTGTGTGTTTCTCGTTTGTTTGTGGCTCAATTTCGAGTGTCAAAAAGCTTTGTTGTTGCTGTTTTGTTGATGATGACTCAGCACACTAAGCCCAGCACCAGCCCCAGAGACACACAGGGGCGTGCAGACTGAAAGGGGGCAGGTCTTTGGACATTTGCCATGAAAATTCGCCTCCATTCCGTCCCCGGCTCTAGCTCTGGCTCGTTGGCCTGCTTTTTCCAGGGGGTTTTTTTTTTTTTTGGTCGATTCAAGCCGAAACGTGCTCGAGTGTGTGTGTGTGAGATTGCATATGTAAGTGTGTGTGAAGGCTCAACACACAGACACAGTGGCTTAGGCCTTAAAGGGGTCTGCCTGGAGGCTCAAACCCGAAAACATGATTATTAACGCTTCAATTTGGATTTGGATGGAAAACGTAGGTTTTCGTTCTACGAAGGATATCCTATAGATATCCTTTAAGGATATCTACCCCTTTTAGAGAGACGACTCTGCCATATTGAGAAATGAAAACTAAAGAAACTCGACAACTTTTTGGTTAAAACTTTATTTATTTCGTATTTTTTTTTTTGACCCAAAACATTTCATTCGATTGAGGCTGTCTCGTTTGCTCCTACAGGTATAAAATAGGAGAGATCCTTTGGAAAAACACACACACACCTGCATACACAGACATGTACAGACATGCACACGCATGCAAATTGAAATTAATTTTGTGAAAAGTGCCTGCAAGTATGCAACACAATTTTTCAAAGACGTTTTCCAGGATATGCGTGCCTGTACCTGTGTGTGTATCTCCTCAATTTTTCATTTTTTTTTTGTTGTTTTTTTTTTTTTTAATTTTTGAAAAGTGTGTGATGGTGTGTGGGTGTGTGGGTGTGTGGGTGTCTGTGTAGTGTACTTCCTAATTGATGCTCCTGAAAGCACTTTTAATTACATTTGCGGGTGGTTTCCAGGCTTCCCCTCCACTCCTCTGGGTAAAAAAAAATACAAGGAGGGTGGCAACTCTGTTTGAATTAAAGTGCTTCGAGGTGGGATCGGAGAGGGATCGAAGGTGGCAGCTTCATCATCATCTCGATTCAGGACTTGCAACATCAATGGCCCCCCTTCTAATTGATTTAAACCTCTCGATACCCCCGCCAGGGGCATATCCATAGCCATCCTGCAGGAGGACTCTATATCTTTCTATCTCTATCTCTATCTCCATCTCTTCAATTATCCAACTTTTGGTCCTGAAATGAAATTACTCAAGTTTTTAGCTCACTTCGATTCGATTTGCTTCCATTTGCGCTTTCATTTCTTTGCATAATATTTGATTCCTTTCCAGCATCCATCCCATCGTCCAATTTTGAGGCTCCCCTTTTGGGATGCGACGCCTCTGGTGCTGTTCATTAATCGTCGATTTGCTGCAGGTTTTTCCCCACGTTTTTTTGTATTTCATTTCATTTCGTTTCATTTCGCTGGGAAATGAGAAATTTCCTTTATTTTTTTGTCCAGCCAACAGCTAATTGGGTGAGCAGATGGCAGAGGAGTGCGTTTAATGGTCCAAGATGACAATTGGAAACCCATTTGTTAGGCTCTAATGTATTTAATCGACGGGTACTCTCGACACAACCGATAAAAACCGATAAAAAGCGATAATTCCTAATAGATTTTACGGAAATTAAACAGAAATCAAAGGGATATAGCAGAGATGTACAAAAACTATAACCAATCAGCTAAATTACGGCTTAGTTAGTGGCGGTTTTTTTGTTGGTTGGTTTTTGGCCAAAACTGAGATAGATGAAAAATTAATGCTGAATCAGCAAAGCAATCAGCTGAAACATTACGCAACATTAATGCGCTTACAAGTTGCACAAAAAGCAGGTTCTGCATCCTGGCCACAAATTGCTGAGGCTTAAAGCCTACGTTCGATAATAAATATGATTAATTTTACACAAAAAGGCCGAAACAGGCCGAAAACACAGGGACCGGAAACAGCCAGCAATAGCAATAGCAAGAGCAAGAGAGATGGCTAGATAGATACTGACTAAGTACAGTTGACCACAAAATGTTTCTCGTTTTTTTTTTTGTTTGTTGGTTGGAAAATGCAATAAAGCTGGCCAAAACAAAAAACTAATCAACAAATTATGGCAGTAAAGTGGTTTTGACTCGAAAATGAAAAAGCAGAAAGAGATGGAGTGTGTGGCAGAGAGAGAGATAGGTAGCTAGCTTGGTAAGATGAAGTTTGGCATTCTTTTGGGCCACCATTGCAATTCAATTAACTGTGAAAACTAATTAAGTGACTCCTGGCTGGCAGTGGGCAAGGCAGCTGTAAGGCTGTAAGGATGCCACGCCTCCTTAAAAAATGCCAGGCCTAGGGCATGTGTGTGTGTGTGCAAGGATATGCGTGTGTATATTGCTTGCATACTTTTTGGCATAACTTTTGGCTTGGCCTCGACAACAAATTGAAATTGAAAGCCTGCCTTGCCAAAAAGTGGGCGAAACAGGAAGCAACGAGGAGGGCATGGCGTGGCAGGACTCGTGCGTGTTCCAAGATGGCGACTTCGACAACACTTGGAGCTAATGGCTGGCACATCCAAGGAGCCGAGTAGGAGCTCGGGAAAACTTTCTCGCCACCCACCCGACACGCTCCAACTGACAGCGACTAATTCCACTTTCCCATCTTTTAAGCCAAACTCGCACTCGTCCTTCGTCCTTCGTCCTTCGTCCTTAACTCCTTTTCTCGCATTCATTTTAATCGCACAAGCAAAAGCTTTTTCAATTTGTTGCCGCCTTCAACCCAACCCCTGGCCCTGGCAAGGAGCTGCTGGCAAAGATTCCCTCGGATACTTCGTATTATGTATCTTACCTAGCCAAAAAGATACTTAATCATCGGAGCAGGATCCTGCATCCTGTATGCCCTGTATCCCCCTCTCTCTCTCTGCTTTATCCGGTATTTAATAACGAAGCTTCGAGCTGAGCAATAAAAACAACAATGAACAGCCAAGAGCTAGCAACAAATTTGTGTGCATAATTTATGCCCTTTCAGAATAGAATTTCCAGCAAGGATAAAAGGAGAAGGAAGTTGAAGCAGATTGGAGCCATCCAGGGGAGCACACAGGACGGGAGCGCTCCCGCTTTTTAAGCTGCAAAAACGCAAAAAGGATTCCAAATAACAAGTATTTGGTTTTTGTGGAAAAATACCAAAAAAATATTCATGCAATGCAATCGATTGGGCAGGGCAGGGAAAAGCCATCCAAAAGGACTTTTGTGTTCTTTTTTTGGAATAGGAATAATTTTTAGAAAATCTTTGATTTTAATTCCAGCAATTAATGTATTCCAATTCCGGTTTTAATCCTTTTCTAAATCGACTGCGATTGAACCCTTTTTGGAACCTGACCCCCATTTTTTGTTCGTTTTCGTTCCCAAGGATCTGAATCGCTTTGAACTGCAGAGCAGGCAGGATAATTGCGACCCCAAGGAGCAGAGCCCTGAGACTGAGTGGGGAAAATAAATCGCAGTGGCTTTGATAAGCGTCGATTTAAGGCGTCGGAGCATTCTGGAACACTCATTACAGTCGGCCACTCAAACACTCAAACACTCAAACACTCAAACACTCAATCGCTCACTAATACCAAGACAGATACTAACACACACACACACACATGTGCAGTGGGATTCTAATACACATGCAGGGTCTTAGGGCTTACGAGCACATTCACCAGATAAATGGCACGATTGAATGGCAGAGGCGGAGGAGGTTGAAGGGGGGACGCCAGCTACCTAGTTCATTAAATCAGCTCAACCCCCTTCATCCAAAAAAAAAAAAACAAACCCCCCCCCCTGACTCGTATTTCGTGTTTCTTCTTCGCCTTCTTGTTACGTTTTTCTCATTATCTCGCCTGCTTTCTCCCGCCCGCCCGCCGACTTTCTCCCAACCTTTCACCCCCCCGGCGGAGTCAATGAATGTGTTCATTCGAAAGTGCACTACCCGACGGGGTGGCGGGTGGTTAGGGCGTTAAGGGCGTAAAGGGCGTGACTTACGTGCATAAATTACAAACAGAGCGCAGTCCCCGCGACGTCACACGGGGCGTATGCGCAATTTGGACTCAAAAAAGCGGCAGAAAGAAAGAGAAGGACCCAGGACGAGGGAATAGGAAAGTTGACAGGGACAAGGTGTTGGAACACACACACACACACTCAAACACACCGACACACACCTATGCACTGACAGGTTTGCAATTTAAAGTTTTTCCCCGACACAGGATCCTTTTTCTTCCTCGAGGAGATTAGCAGTGGCGGGGAATGAGAATTTATGACATCGGCAACTCCGATTTCGAATCCTGTCAGGATCAAAGCCGAAACATTTTAATTATGTGCAACGAGAGGCCCGTCCTGGTCTGGCCAGGACAATAGACCAGAAATCGATACAGATTAGTCCTTGATGGCAATCGGGCTGAGCATTGTCTTCTCTAATTGCTTGCACGCCAGGATAATCGAAGGATTACACACCTTAGGAGCCGTTTGAGTGGATTAAGCAATTACGGGCATCGGCTTCGGTTTAAGGCTAACAAGTGCCGGGTATCGTATTGCCAAGGATCTATGGCAAGCTTTAGGTTACTTCCTTTAGGGGATTTATCGGAATCTATCTCTCTCGAATCAGAACCAAGAAACTCTGCTTGGAAATCGCCTGGAAATCGGCAAAGATATCGATTTGTTATCGATATCGAAATGAAAACTTACAATCCCCTATTTGGGGCTTCACATAATTTTAAATAGAATTGTTTACCAACAAACGAAATAAAAGAGTTACAAAACGTTCAAATATTTAGAAACTTTCCAAAGTTAACAAAAACTTTTTAAAACTTCGGATGCATATTAAGTTAGACGAAGACCCATAAAGGACGAATGAATATTGGATTGGAAATCGATAAAAATCGATATTTTATGCTGACTTGCAGTGCGTGTTAATGGGTCAGAGGAGAAAGGAAAGCTAAGGAATAGAAAGGAAGAACCGAAAAGGACCAAGGCAGCAGGGATTGTCTGACGATTGCAATTACCAAGGACGGAAGCGACGCCTCCTTTGCCCAACATCCATCCACTTTCTGCCATCAAGGACTCCGCCCGTTCCTGGAGGAGCAGCGCCAAGCAAATGAACTTTAATTAAATTCTTCATATGCTTCGTCGTAATTCTTTTCTTCTTTCTTCTTCCTTTTTGTGTATGCTTCTGCATGTGTGTGTGTGTGTCGGTGTGGGAAGTCCTTTAGCATTCATATCCTTGCTGTTGCTGTTGCTGTTGCTGCTGATTTCTTGGGCCATGCCATTATAAAATGTGGTCGGAGCGAAGTGCTAAATGGATGTTTTTTGGGGCGAGGCAAAAGTTTTCGTTCAAGGCTTTGTCCTTGAGCTGGCAGGATACACCCAGGACCTGCCTCTCTCTGTTTCTGTTTCTGGAGCATTGCTTATCTGCATCTCTCTCTTTGCATTCGCTGTGATTGAATTTTTCTTACAGTGCAGCTTCCTTTGAAACTTCCTTCGAAGCTTCCTTTGAAGCTTCCTTTTCAATGAAAATCGTTGCTTTGGAGTGGCGTTTTTTTTTTTTGTGTTGTTTTGTGATTAACTTTCCCGTTAACTTTCACACCTCTGCCTGTCCTGTAGTCCTGTAGTCCTGTCGTCCTGCCGCTTTTTTAAGCCCCCTTCACCGACGCCCCGCTTATTATTTTTGGGCAAAGGTCACAAAAGTTTTTCAACATTTTTCGCCGTCGCTTGGCTGTCACCTCCAAGAGTCCCGTGTCCCGTGTCCTGTGTCCATGGCAGGTCCTGCCTGGACCAGGACCAGGAACAGGACCTGACCCCGCTCCCCCTCCACCCCTCATTATGCGCACAGAGAGAGAGAGCAGGAAAAACAAACTTCATTTTGATAAAAGTAAACGAGCTTCATTTTCGAGCAAAAAACTAAACAGAAACTTTTCCAGCTGCGCTTGCCAAAGTCCTCCCACCACCCACCGACCACCCACCCAGCACCCCCTACCCTGTTTTTGCTTTTGTCAGCTTGACGCCATTTTGTTTTCTTACTTAACCCCACCCCAGCCCCCACTTTCCCCAAATATTTGTGCATATTTTGCACAAAAAAAAAATTAAAAAAAAAAAAAATAAAAAATAGAATGGCGGGGGAAATGTTTAAAATTAGCACAATTAACTTTAATTGACGTAATTTTTAGTGACGCCTGGCAAGGGTCAAGGAAGGGAAGGAATGGTGGTGGCAGGGTTGCCAGGGCTGCCTGGGCTGCCAGGGCTGCCAGGGTGCTGGGGTTAGTTAGGCAGTTAGTTAGTTGCTCGGGTGGAGCGTTAACAAGTTCATAATGGAGCGGAATATGCAATTTCAGCTTTCAGGCACTTTTGAAAGGCATCCAAATTACACAGCCAGCGACTTTTGTGGCAATTCCCCAAAACTTCAGGTGATTTTGATTAAATATGAAAATAAGGACTACAAATAAGGACTAAGAATAGTTTTGGAATAGTTCTTTGTCCGAGATTAAAGGAGAGTACCATGTACTTATCTCTTTTCAAACTAAAGCTTTCTCTTATCGATATCAATCGATATTAATCGCCTTAACAGAACCGTCTTTGCATTTTTAATTGAAAGGATCTTAAACCCCTCCTAACTAATCCCAATCACCGAACCTCAAGGCTTTTATTTATTAATCGATATCAATCGATATTAATCGTCTTAACAGTACTGTCCTTTCTGTTTGAAATCAAAAGATCTCAAACTATTCCCAACAAATTGTAATCCCCAAACCTCAAGACTTCGATTCTATTTCCATTGATATCCTTAGAATATCAATTAATATTAATAGATTGTTGTTTATCGCTAGCAATCGATATCAATCGATGTTATTAGCCGAGAGAGATGTCAAAAATTTGAATCCTAATCAGCGAACTTTTAGGATTTTCTTCAATTGTTTTCTGAATTACTTACCAATCTTATATCAATAATAATATCAGTTATTGCCTATAAAAAACCAATCAATATTAATCGATATTAATCGACATAATAGAAAGATAAGATCTGCCCTTTCTTTATGAAATCAAAGGATCTCAAACATTTAAATCCAAATCAGCGAACTTCAAGGCTTTGCTTCAATTGTTTTCCTCAATCATCTTGTTCAATTTTGTTCATTGCAAGCAATCGATATAAATCGATATAAATCGATATAAATCGATATAAATCGATATCAAAACAATACGTCAGGGATGACATTTCATATCACAATTGATCCCCCGCCAAGAGCATCTTAGAAATGGAAATCTTCATCGGGGAATTGCATTTTTCCAGCGAGAAAGAAAAAAACGGAGAAAAGCGTTGGAGAAAGATGGCCAGAAAGAGATGGCAACCAGAGTATTAGAAAGAGATGACAGCAGATCACAGACCATTGCAGCTTAATGTCGTGTCGCCTGGTGTCATTCATCGTCCTTTTGTTTCCGTTCGTTGTCTTTGAGGCATTGTTCCATCCACGACTCTCAGCTTTTGTTTTTTTTCTACTCGTCTCTACTCTCATTCATTAAGCATTTCGAATGGCTTTCCTTGGATTTGCTTTTGTTTTTGTTTTTGTTTGTTCTGTGTCCTGCAGGACTGTCCGCCTCCGTCTTGTGCCCCATTGTCCTTGTTGTAATCTCTAAAGTCTGCATTACTTCAAATCCACAAAAAGCAACAAACAACAACCCCTAGAAACAAAATATATAAGAGTGGAAAATACCAAAAAACAGCAAAAAACATCAAAAAAAAACTAAAAAAAACAACAAGGACAAGCCGAGTGAATCCAACACGTAATTTCCTTTCTTTCCCAACATTGTTGTTTTTTTTGCTCATTTCTGGGCTGGTTAAGGGGAAGGAGGAGCAGGGAGCAGGGAGCAGGGAGCAGGATAAGGAGAAAGTAGAAAGTGTAGAGAGAGAGAGAGAGAGTGTGAGGAAGGAAGCTGGCGAGGCAGGATGTTTGCTTTGTCGCAGTGTCATTTATTTGAACATTTTTGGAACTGACATTTCTTCGGAGTTTGTGCAACATTTTTGCCACAAAATATATAAATACCCGGTACTACCCAGAGGTTTTCCTCTTCGATTAAAATTATAAGCTCTCGGAATATATTTCCTCGCTGGTGCATGTTAAGCCCAATGCTTGCTTTCACTCGAATCACTTCCAGCGAGATATTGTAAATTATTGTAATGAGATTTACAAATAATCCTATCAGAGAAGAATTTCGTTCGGTAGGGTATTAGGTTGATGTCCTTGTTGTGCCTTCTTTTGTCGTTCTCGTTCTCGTTCTCGTCCTCGTCCTGGTCGTCATCATCATAATCGTTAGTGCCCTCTCTGTCGTCCAAGCTGTCGCTTCGGTCGCTTCTGTCTCGCTCCTCCCCACATCCTGATCCCTTCGAGATCCTTGCTCCTTGGGTGTGCGTTTTTATGACTCTTATCTGGCGTTGTTGTGCCACTTCCACATGTCCTTCCAACACCCCCCCCCCCCCCCCCGTTGAAATTTTCTACTTTTGCATTGCATATTTCAAGGCGCAATTTTTCGTGTCAATAAAATAAAATCGATATTCCATCCCTGCCATCCTGCCACCCCCTTGTTGTGGTAGTTGTGTTTTTTTTTTTTGGCAATTTTCTGGGTTCAACAACTTTGTGCCACATACACCCGGGGCGGGGCAGTTGTAAATGCAGTTGAGGGAATTGCTTTTCTTTGGCCAGAAGTGTCCTTGCAATTAAACTTATAATCGTGGCGAGTTTCCTCGAGGGACGGGGGTCCTTTAACTTTACCTGATTTACGGCCGAGTCCTGAAGAGTCCTTCCTGCCCTCCCACTCTCTCTCTTTCTCTCTGGCACTCTGGGTTCCTGGAAACTTGGAAAATTTTGCTTGCAAACAATGTTCTAATTAAGACATTGAAACCCAGCTAACCCACAAAACCCCGGAGCTGGGGTGGGGAAGGACATTCAAGGGGAGGAAAACGGTAGCTGGGGGAGGGGGTGGGGGGGTGGCCAACAAATTAAAAGGATATCAAAGTAAATTTGAAGCGTATTTCAAAGTCTTGAAAAAAAAACAAACCAAGGGGGGTTGGATGGAATTTTCATTTTCATTTTCGTTTTCGTTTTTTTTTTTTTTATAAAGGGGTGGCTGCTGTCGTCACTATGCAAAAAAGAGCCACCCCCAACACACACACACACAGGCACACACACACTAATACAGCTATAGATACAAACACCCTTTTGCCATCTCTTTCGCTCGGTTGCGTCTTGAATGAATGCTTGAAATTGGTTTCTGCTGCTCCTTCAGCCTTTTTTGTGGCGCATAAAAGTATACTACGGAATAAAACACACACACACAGGACACAGGACTCGCACAGGACTCGCACAGGACTCGCACAGGACTCGCACAGGACACGCACAGGTAGAGAAAGGTGTTTGGCCCAGGGGCAAGGGGAAAACCGAAATAAATTCAAAATAATTTGTGTAAAATAGACGAAGACTGAAGACTGGAGACTGCCGCCGGCTTCTAGAACCTACCACAAAAATGTGGCAGCCCCGCCCCCTGCTACAGCTGCCGCTGCCGCTGCCGCTGCTGTGCCACTTGCCAAAAAAAATTGTATTTTCCCCTCAACAAGGCCAAAAGTTTAACAAACATTGCAAAAGCGCCAAAAGTGTGAGACAGGGACAACGCAAAATCGGGAACAAATGTGGGGGAACGAGATGGAGATGGCTGGAGTGAGATAGATATAGATAGATAGATATAGAGACCCTGGAGGCCCATAAGGCGAGGCGCAGATAAAGCTCAAGCATTAGCAACTCTTGAGAAAGTTGCGCTGCGCCCAAGGCGTGTCTTCGCAGCCCCCCACACTACCACAACGGAGGCAGACAATAGTTTTTGTTGCACAATGAAAGGCAAAGATAAAAAAAAGCAACCACCCACTCGCAACCAACCACCCATCGTCCAGCACAAGGTCGAGCATTCATTTGCATTCGCATTCAAAATCAGTTTCAGATTCAGTTTCAGTTTCTGTTTCTGTTTCGGTTTCTGTTACGGTTTCGGGTTCTCATTTCGGAGGCTTCTCGAATTTCCAGACCATTGGATTTCCGACTTTGTGGCAAGCCCCACAGTCTAAGCCCCCAAATAGGTATATCCCCCAAAAAGTAGCAAAGCGGAAGTAGAGGAAGTAGAAGATTAAACTCATTTCAATTATGAATACAAAGACTTTTATATATTTTTTTCCTCTTTTTCGTTGGCCAAAAAGTTACCATAAGAAGGGACGAGGGTGGACTTAGGGTCACCCCCTAAGAGGGGTTGGCCAATATGCAAATTGGCGAAAAATAACAAAACGGGCAAAAAAGTGGCAAAACGGCGGCAACAACAACAAAATGCCGATTCGTCCAAAACGAGGCAGGGCAAAGGGCAAAGGGTAAAGGGTAAAAATTTAAATTAAAAACACGTCGACATCAACATTTTTCCAACACCACAAAGTCCACACACACACATACACAGAATACAAACACATACCTACGTTTCATATGTGTTAGTTACACTTATACTAATGCAAAGAAAAACAATCAAAAACAAAATAAATAAACAAAAAAAAAACATGTTCAGGCATGCAAAAAAGGGTTTTAGGTTAGGTTTTAGTTTTTTTTTTTTTGGTTTTAGGTTAGGTTTTAGGTTTTAGGTTTTAGGTTTTAGGTTTTACGTTTAACGTTTTTAGGTTTTTAGGTTTATGGGTTTATGGGTTTTGGGTTTTAGGTTAGGTTTTAGTCATTTTTTTGGTTTAAGGTAAGGTTTTAGTTTGTTTTTTTTTGGTTTTAGGTTAGGTTTTAGTTTATTTTTTTAGGTTTTAGGTTAGGTTTAAGTTTTTTTTTTTTTGGTTTTAGGTTAGGTTTTAGTTTTTTTTTTTGGTTTTAGGTTAGGTTTTAGTTTTTTTTTAGTTTTAGGTTAGGTTTTAGTTATTTTTTTTGGTTTTAGGTTAGGTTTAAGTTTTTTTTTTTTGGTTTTAGGTTAGGTTTTAGTTTTTTTTTGGTTTTAGGTTAGGTTTTAGTTGTTTTTATGGTTTTAGGTTAGGTTTAAGTTTTTTGGTTTTAGGTTAGGTTTTAGGTTTTAGGTTTTACGTTTTACGTTTTTAGGTTTTAGATTTTAGGTTTTAGGTTTTTGGGTTTTAGTTGGGAATTTGGATTTGGATTTAAGCTCTGTTCAAGGTCGCTTTCCCTGAAAACCCTAAACTAAACAATATCTATGGAAAAGATATACAATTCCCAATCTAAAACCCAACAATTACTTGCCTAAAGTCATCGTCATTATATTGATTACAAAAAGGTGACCCACAACAAATGTGGCGCAACGAAAAGCCCCCCAAAAATCCATAAAAGCGGTACAGTTGACCGCAAAAGTTGAAAACCTGGGGAATGGGAATGGGAATGGGAAAGCATTCATATGTAAGAGCTATAAACAGTTTTAACCACTTCATTTTCCGTATCATTGAGAAGGGATATTAAAAACCTGTTCAAGCAGTTAAGATAAAAAGGACACTAGAAAGAGAGAGAGAGAGAGAGAGAGAGAGGCAGGATATAGAAAGAGAGAGGGTAAATAGTGATGAGGGCCAGCAAATTAACTTGACTGTCAACCGCAAAATCACAACAGATGCAGTCGCCACTCAATCACCGTATTTGTGCCCGCTTCGAGGGTCCTTTTTCATTTCCAGTTTCCCGTTGGTCCTTCGAGCCGGCACACACATGTGTGTGTGTGTGTTCGTGTGTGAAAACTAAACACATATACATATGCATGAGTGAAGGGTTCGAATACAGCGTTGAAATATTTTTTTATCCGCCCCAAAATGTGACACCAGCAGGGATGGCAGGACGTCAGGGAAGCAGGCTCAATATCAATACACTGTTATTTACGATAGAGACCCCCCCTTTTACACACACACACACACACACATGCATACACACACCAGCTTAAACAATTTTTTGTAGCATACTTTTGTGCGCAGTTTCAGGCTCCTTCGTCCTTCGTTCCCTCGTCCTGGCATTCATACCATTCTTTGTCCGATTTATTTACGACACAAACATTTTTCTCCCCCCCCCCTTCCTAGCATGGGCGTGGCCCAGGAGGGGGTATTGGTATATTTGATTTGCTCGACTTTCAAGTGGCTTAAAAACAAAATCGAAATTGAATGAAAGCCCCCCCTCCAGCCAGGCAGCTCTCGGTATAACCGCAGGGAATGCTTTCAATTTTCCTGTCCTTCCAGTCCTCCCCCCCCTTTTTTTTTTTTTTTTGTTCATATAAATTTATAATTCCCAAGCACCACCCATCCACCCATCCACCCATCCACCCATCCATCCACCTCATCTGGCATTTCTGGCATGTTAGTTGTGTCTTTTCCACTCAGTTTACTCGTTTGCTGCTTGGCTGGCCACACAAGCACCCACACACACACTCTAGAGTCCTTCGTCCTGCCCAGGACACAAAAAAAAAGTGTAATAATAAAAGTAAGCCGGACCCCAGGGCCCCAGGAATTGTGGGTCAAATGTTGTACAACATCAAATTTACCGCTCGAACAGTTCATAAAGTGCGCTGAGGCATCATCGATGAAGACATTCGATTACCCAACTATCGATAAAAAGTCGTTTCGTTTCGATATCGCTTCGATATCGTTCGTTGCGAAGTACAGTCTCGGTGCCGCATTAATCAATAAAGCGCACAAATCAGCGTTTAAATGGCAATTCAGTTTTATGGCCTCGGAATACGAGTTTCGAGTACAGTGAAGCCTCGTATAGCCGGGGATCGGGCATGCGAGACGTTAAAAAGTCATTTCTTTGACTGCAGCACTAAAAATTTGTCTTGTCAGTGGCGTAGAATATAAGGGGGGTCTTCTCTTTGCCTTGTGGCATGCCCCTTGTTTTCTCGCCTTGCTTTCGAAATATTTAAACGATAAAGTACAGAGAAACTCATTCCCAAAGACGCCTTTGTTGGGGGTTTTTGTATCTGTATCTGTGTCTTTGTATATGTATCTGTATCTGTGTCTTTGTATATGTATCTGTGTCTTTGTATCTGTATCTGTATCTGTGCTTGTGCCTAATAGAACCCAAGTGACAAAGCCACCGCCTCCCCCCAACACAGACACAGACTCTGGCACAGGCTGGCCATTAACTTGCCGCTGCGATGGCTATTTGGTGGCACAGATGAATTTAATAGAGACGCCACCACATTGCATTTGTCTTGGTCCATGTGTGTATGTGTGTGTGTGTGTGTGTGTGTGGCAGCCATTATGCGCCGCAACGCTTACAACATTATTTTATTAAGTGAGACGAGGCCAAGGAGGGGCGCCCCCAAAACAATATGCGTCGCCTCGTTGTGGCACATTCCAATGCTCCATCTCTGGCTCCTTGTCAGGACCTCCTCCAGCATCATCCCCTTTTCCGGCTACGTGTCCGCCAGAGTTTGCTGCCAGAGAGCCATTGCCTGGGATCACATTCTGCGGTTGCATGCCAAGCACGCTGCCAAAAGGAATGTGCATTATCCTCCAGCCAGGACAACAGATGAGTCATGGTTCTATCTCTCGTCCATCGATAATCCTTTCAAAACTTTACCCTTCAGAGTGTGAACAATAAAAGGAAACTATGTGCCAAAAAACAGAGAGATTCTTGAAGTCCCTTTTCGAATCCATTAAAAGGAGTCGAAACTTTCAGGACATTTTTTTCTTGGTAGTCTCTTAGCCATAACTTATTGAGTCCTGAAGCTCATCTATCAGCTCAGGCTCTAAACTCATTCGAATGCATTACCGATACAAACCCACATTTATTTCTTTTCGCTTCAAAGCCACCATTTGTTTGCTTCAATCATTTCAGAAACGTTTGGGAGGCGGCTGTCGGCACGTACGATTGAGGGAGTGAGTGACTGAGCGATTGACTGAGCGATTGACTGAGCGATTGACTAACTGTCTATCCATTTGTCTAGTCCTGCTCCTGCCTGCTCCTGCTTCCTGCTGCCAGAAAAAAGGATGCGGATAAATTTCATTATCTGCAAACGCGCTCATAAAATCTGACATAGAATCAATTTCTGCAACAACGAAACCCAAGGCGTGTTTTTTTCCGTGCTGTAGCATATTTTGTTGTGTTTTGAATAAATGTGCAAATAAAATTTAATTTAATAGCAAATTTTATGTCGCAAATATTGCGCCAACCGCCACCCGCCACCCGCCCCCTCGACTCCGGCAAACCCATTTATTATTTTCCACTCTGGTTTCTGCCCACTTTCTGGTTTATGGCCCTCTAATGGTTTGCCTTTTTTGACATCACGCCCTGTACTCCTTGGACTCCTTGTACTCCTTGGACTCCTGGTACTCCTTGGACTCCTTGTACTCCTCGTACTCCTTGGACTCCTTGTACTCCTTGTACTCCTTGGACTCCTTGTACTCCTTGTACTCCTTGTACTCCTGGTACTCCTGGTACTCCTTGTACTCCTTGGACTCCTTGTACTCCTTGTACTCCTGGTACTCCTGGTACTCCTTATACTCCTTGGACTCCTTGTACTCCTTGTACTCCTGGTACTCCTTGTACTCCTTGTACTCCTTGTACTCCTTGTACTCCTTGTACTCCTTGTACTCCTTGTACTCCTGTTACTCCTTGTACTCCTTGTACTCCTTGTACTCCTTGTACTCCTTGTACTCCTTGTACTCCTGTTACTCCTTGTACTCCTTGTACTCCTGGTACTCCTTGGACTCCTTGGACTCCTGGTACTCCTTGTACTCCTGGTACTCCTTGTACTCCTTGTACTCCTGGTACTCCTTGTACTCCTTGTACTCCTTGTACTCCTGGTACTCCTTGTACTCCTGGTACTCCTTGGACTCTTTGTAATCCTGGTACTCCTTGTACTCCTTGTACTCCTTGGACTCCTTGTACTCCTTGGACTCCTGGTACTCCTTGTACTCCTTGTACTCCTGTTACTCCTTGTACTCCTTGTACTCCTGGTACTCCTTGGACTCCTTGTACTCCTGGTACTCCTTGGACTCTTTGTAATCCTGGTACTCCTTGTACTCCTTGTACTCCTTGGACTCCTTGTACTCCTTGGACTCCTGGTACTCCTTGGACTCCTGGTACTCCTTGTACTCCTTCTACTCCTTGGACTATCCCGCTTGACAAAAAATAGTACCCACCCGAAGTGAGAGTGCCGGCGTGCTGATAGCCAAATGGGATTTGGGGACTATGCCGGGTCGTGGACCGAATCCGAATCCGAATCCGAACAGCCGTAGGTGAAGCATGTCCTGGCATAAGGGGCGTACAGTGAGGATGCATTAAAGTGTCAAATGAAGTTGCCGACGGGGGATTTTTGGCGTTTTGGCCTTTGATTTGCTCTCATTGTGCTCTCCCAGCCTGGTTTTCTCCCCAGGCTTTCTCCCCAAGTACTTTCACCCGGAAATCGATTGACAATAACGATTGGGAATGGAAATGGAGGAGGCGTCGAGGAGGCCAATGATGACAGGGGGATACGATCTGCTCTTTGAGCACTCAGCTGATGAATGGGATTGGGCGATGAAAAGCCTCAAAATTCATTCAAAACATTTCGTTTTTTTGATATAATTCTCAATCGGTTGTAGTAGAGGAAGATGTCTTCCGAAGGATAACCAGGTTTGAGGAAGAAAAAGGATTGAAACCTTAAGGAATCTTTCTTTTACAATTCTCAATCGATTCTAAGAACCAAAAAGAATCCTACATTATCTCGATTCCGTAGAGTTATCTCCACCTTTATCCTTATCCTTTCAGGATTCTCTGCCTGCAATAAATTCGTCCTCGATGAATGATTCAAACGCGTTTTTCCCCCCCCGGGAGAAGAGGAATCCAAGGAAGCGAAAACTCTGCTGCCAATTGAAAAATAATCCAATCGAGGAATCGGCCAGAAAAGTGGAAAATGGAAAGTGCACCTGCAGGACGAAAAGAGAGTCCTGCTCCTGCGGGGGATCAAAGAGGAAGCAAAAGAAACACAGCCAAAAATGCAATATTGCGATTTTATAACACAAATTGCTTATAATCACCCAAAAACAACAACAAGTAGAGAGCGAGAAAAGTGGTGGCCAGAAAGAGAAGGAAAGAGAGTGACAGAAAGAGAGGGGTATAAAGAGACAGCGATGGGAGGAAAAAGGCAGAAAACTGAAAGCCGAAAAAAAACGGAAATGCACGCTGTAATGGCCTGGAAGTGGGCGAAGGACCCAGGCTATTTGGGGCGTGGCACCCACACCAACAAGAGCAGCTGCTATGGCTCCAGCATGGGGCATGGGGCATGGGGCATGAGGCATGGCATAAAAATCATATTTCCGTTTTATTATTTGCTGTTAATGAAAATGCAAATAAAATTGGATTTTCCGTGCCGCACAAAAAGGCTGCCGCTGGTTGGAATTTTCCAACCAACCACCTCCTCCCCCCTCGATACAGGATACAGGAGTAGAGACAGCAGAAGGAGGCAAGAGCAGCAAATGTATTTCCTGGCTCACAATTTCAAATAAACATTTCGGTCTGTATTTTTATGTTGACGACGTTGAGTTGGCAAAATCGACAAAATGAGCCAAAAACCGAACAAAAAAATCAGCAAAATCAGAAAAAATAAAACAGGAAAAATTTAAATACAGAAAAAAAGGATAGACTGGTCTGGTGGCTGAAACATGATTTGAAAAGCCAAACAAAAGATGTGTTTAGAATTAATTGGGTCACCTAATTAGCAGCTCGTACCACCAAAAGAAGTCCAATTCTTTCACAAAATTGATTGAAAAAACGTTGAAAAAGGCAAAAGATCTGAATGATTTATGCCAAGGATCTATGTTCGAAGGACTCTACTCTACTTGAGGCTGATGGCTAATGACACCATCGATAATGATGCTCCAGACATCCCGAATCCCAGCATCTGCTTGCCATTTGCAATTTTTGCGAGAATCTCACAGGACCCACAGGACCAGTCGAGTGGAAAAGTCAAGTCAAGTCCTGGGCTTTATTTTTGGCGTATGCAGCGTATCAGGAGGAAAGCTCCAGTCGTGCTACTCAAATGAAATCAGCAGCGAGGCATTGAGTAGGGACACCTTCCGCCCCCTTTTCTTTTTTTTTAATGCCCTTCCATACCACTCGAACAAATAATGCATGCGGCTCTGTGGCAGCAACAACAATCACAATCCCGAGAAAGCAGAAAGAAAGTAGCAGAAAGAAAGTAGTAAGAACCCCGACAACGACAAGAGAGAGAGAGAGCCGCTGCTACAAGAAAAGTCGTTCAGGCTCAGTCAACAAAATGCCAAATTCAAGCACCTGCCACACGTTGTCGCTGCCACGCCCACTAGCCATACCAAGGGGTAGTAGGTGGAGTAGTAGGAGAAGTTTCTCCTCCTTTCTCGTAAATGTTTGCCATACAAATGTATAAAACATTACCGCACGGCTGTGCCAAAGACGTGCAACACAAATGGTGTGGCACGAGGGGCAAGTACTATAGACGAAGAAGCTTTTCCTAGAACAACTTTTTTGTATTCCAGCTTCACAGAGGCTTTGCTTTTCCTTTTCGTTTTCCCCCCCAAAAAAAAGGAACAGGACATTTTTTTTTTCGCCTTTCTGCTTGCATTCGTTAAGTTTTTCCGATGCTGGGGTTTCGACTCTTTTAGGTTTTTCCTCCAAAAAAAACTACTTCCCGATAGTTTTCGATAGTTTTTCGGATTTAGTTGATAAAATATAAGAAAACTTATACACCTCAAGTACTTTTGAAGGAGAAATCGTACTACAAATCTAGAATACTTCATCTAGAAGCAGAGTTCTCTTTAAGAAACTACAACAATCGTTGGTGACTGTACTTTATCGATAATATCGATAATTTTCATAGTTTCTTCTTCAAATTTCTTTTTTTTTTCCTTGTTAAACCAAAATACTTTGTTTAGAAACAAAGTTCTTTTCTCCTCAAGAAACTACAACAATCGATGGTGACTGTACTTTATCGATAATATCGATAATTTTGATTTTTTTTGTTTCTTCTTCAAATTCCTTTTTTTTTTTTTTGTTAAAGCAAACATTTTAATGGAAGTCTTAAATAGAAAACCAGAACACCTCTTCTAGAAGCACAGTTCCCCCTCAAGAAACTACAACAATCAATGGTGACTGTACTTTATCGATAAAAATCAAGACTAGAAATGTCCAACCGATAATATCGTTAGTTTCCTCTTTGAAACCTTTTCTTTTTTCGTTCTTAAATCCAAAATTTAGGTAGAAATCTTGAATAGAACAGAAGAATACTTCATCTAGAAGCAGAATTCTCTTTAAGAAACTACAACAATCGATGGTGACTGTACTTTATCGATAAAAATCAAGACTAGAAAGGTGCAACCTATAATATCGATAGTTTGTTCTTTAAGGTCCTTTTCGTCCATTTCTTTTCGCCTTGTTAAAGCAAACATTGAAAAAGAAATCTCTATCCTCTATCCAAGAAGAACCCAGAGATCTTGTTTACTTTGAACCTAACCTCACATTCATTTACGGTTAACCCCCTTATGGCCTCCTCCAACCTCCCTCCTTCAACCTCCCTCCTCCAACCTCCCTCCTCCCTTTCCATTTTCCGCTATCTGCACCTTTGGGCCACGACCGCCCGCCTTCTGCGACAATTTTATGCCTCTTTTCCGACGCTTTCCCCTCCTTTTTTCTTTTTCTTTTCATTCGGATTCATTTTATTTCATTTTGTTTCGTTTCGTTTACGTTTGTCATTCATTCTGGTTCATTTGGTCGATTGTGAGTCATCGTCATTATCATTATCGGAGCGGGGCATCATTATCATTAAGGTGGATAGACTAGATGGTAGCCACCATCACCATCACCATCACCATCACCATCACCATCCTGCCAGGTTAGATTTGAATTGAAGAGCCAGAAGAGCCAGAAGAGAGGAGAGGAGAGAAGCCTCAAGCCTGGAAGCACATGAAGGGCTGTCACCTTGCCAACCGACGACCGACGACCGGATAAAAGTTGTTGACCCACGTTTGGCCTAGCATTGAATCGAACAAGAAGCAACCCGGAGATAGGGACAGAGCATCGCTGGCCAGGAGCACTTAACCTTAATTCCAGCAACTCTGACACATCAACTGAGCCACAGACAATGGCCACATTAGCCTAAGCCTACCACCACGGACTAGGACTAGGACTGGGACTGGGGTGGAGGTCCTTTGTCAACGTCGAAATGAGCAAAAATGCATAATCGAAAAAAATCATTGAAGCGTAAATGCTTTGTAACAGGATATGATGGGGCGAGAGAGAGAAGGAGGTGGCGGTGGCGGTTGTTATGGCAGGACCTCCCCCCGCCCCCCCCCAACAAGGACACAAACCGAAGTAGATACAGAAACAGAAGCAGAAACAGGGACAAACAAAAGGATCAGGAGCCCGGAGGAAAATCGTAGGGAAGTCGGGGTCACTGCACAGTGAGTGGGTTTCCACCTCGCCGCCGCCTGATGATGCCTCCCCAGGACTTTTTTTCCCGTTTTTTTTTCGCAGGCATCGCCACCACAACTAATGAACAAAGGACGAAACGTGGACAACTCTCAGACTGACAAATGACTGAAAAGAAGGCGCATCCTGGCCAGCTGCGTGAGTGACTCGAAACCGAAACCGAAACTGAAACCCAAAGAGTGGGATTCCGGGGTCCGGGGTCGGAGGTCTGCCTGCAATGCGCTGCATATTTTGGATCGAATCGCGAAATTCCAGAAAAAGTTAACGGTTCGGGCAGTGGGAAATTCCATTACGGCGGCTGGGATAGCATTCCCGGATGATTCATTTCATACCCAGCGGGTGACTCATAGCGGCCACAAAAAAAACCTCCTTCTCCTTCTCCTTCCCCGGTTTTCTATCGGGGAACGAGCAACGAAGCAACTAATTCAGTTGACTCCAGTGCATTGGCAGGACGAGGATGAGGATGAGAAGGATGCGAGGTTCGGTCGAAAGTTGGCCGACAGTTCCCAGCAGTTCGCTCCCAGCCGACAATCAAATGGCCAACGACACCCAAAGAACTCGCTACACCCCAAACCCAACCCATCGCAACCCAACCCTGTTAGGGGACTTTGTATGGGTTTGTTTGGCAGCGACGATTGCGTGTTCCCTTTTTGTCCTGGCGGGGGTTTGGGGTCGCCCAGCCAAAGGGATTCCAATGTGGTGGTGTACTACGGTGGTGCATCGAGTGTTTTGGGTAGATGCTCGGGCATATTGCACCACATTGTGAGCTCTGCACGTCCTCTGGCCCCCAACCTCAACCTCACTCTCACCCTCACCCTTATCCTTACGGATGAGTCAGACATGAGAACGTGAAGTCCTTCAACAAAAAACGGGGGAAAAAAAATGCAAGCAGCTAAAGGGAGTTGGTTGGGGTTTCAGGTTTTTTTTGTCGAGGAGAAACCCAGAGTAACCCGAGGTCTGAGGTGGAAACAAACGACATAAGCAACCACCGACGGCCACAAATACGTTGACGGGCGATGCGTGCCACTGATAACGGTAAGGGTGGGCAGGAGTGGGTGACCAGGACCAGGTTCCTGAAGCTAGTCCAGTCATAAATTGCACTAGCATGAATAGCGGCATTAAAGTATCAGGACAACAAAACCGACAGAGATAGCTTTCAGGATTCGAGGGATTGAAAAGAGAAGCAAAACAAATTGCAGCCTGCATAGGACACAGGACACAGGACACAGGAATATCCTTCAAAGGACGAGGAAGGGACGGGCGTAAAGCGGTAGCGTAAAGCCGCTTAACAACTCCCTCCGATCGGGTGCACCTTCACCCTTCTCTATGATTTCTTTCTATTACTTAAGCTCCCATGTATATGAATTTGATTTGAAGGTTTTTGTTTTCACCACAAAATGCTCCATCTTGGGATTGCTGTCCTGCTCTCCTGCTGTCCTGCTGTCCTGCTGTTCCTGTTGTCCTTAGTCCGGTTGCCAAGGAAAATTGCTTTGAGTTATTTAAGAGAAAATGTACGCTCGTTGGGAAAATTGTTGAGGCCAGGCACGTCGTCGATTGGGGGTCGAGAGCGCCTGTGGGTCCTGCGAGTCCTGGCAAAAGGAAAACCTGCTAACCAAAAGCACGGTAACAGATTGAAGAGAAGCCAGAAGCAGCAGAAATTGTTTTGAAATGATTTGAAAAAGCATTCCAGTTTAAGCCAACAATAACCTGGCCAGGACGAGGACGAGGACGAGGAGGAGTAAGAGGAGCGTTTTGTGTTTCCTGAATTGATGAATAAAGCGAAGCAAAAAAGCGGAATCCGACTCGGAATCCTGTTTTTGAATTGCACAGAAAGAAAGCTCAGATTATTTTGTGTGTGTGTGTTTTTTTTTCGGGTGGCGGCAATTATTGAAGGATTTACAGGATCCGCTTGCCAGTCTTAAAGCTCTCACCCTCATATGCAAATTGGTTAGAACTTGCGTGTGTGTTTGTGTGTGTGTGTCTCCCGTTTTCTTTGCGGTTGTGTAAGCTCAAAAGCCACAAAAATACGAATAACGGAGAAAAAAACGCAGAAAAAAACGCAGGAAAAAAAAACGCAAAACGCAAAGAAAACGGTTCAATTAAGCCAATATTTGCGCACACTCGCGCCTTGCCGTGTTTTTCTTGTTGTTGCTTGTTAGTTTTTGGCAAGGGCTAAGCCAACACCACCCACCTACCACCCACCTCCTCCTGCCCTCTCTCAGCTGCTAAGCGATGGCACATTTTTCGTAGCATACTTTGCGGCTGCTTAGCCCACGGCCACAACAGAAACCCGCTCAAGTGTTTGTGTATCTGTCTCTCGTTCTGTCCCATCCCGTCCTGTCCTGCCCTGTCCTGTTCTGTCCCATCCTGTCCTGTCCTGTTCTGGCCTGTCCTCTCCTGTGCGTGAGCTGTCTCTGTATTAGTCGGTGTGCGCGTGTGCTCGTGTGTGTGCGTAGACGGTGGCTTCGCGCGTGTGTGTGTGTGTGTGTGTGTGTGTGTGTGTGTGTGTGCGAGTGTCTGTGGTTGCGATTTTGTATTACCAATGCACAGTGGAAAAAAAAGCAAGCAAACCCGGCAATTAATATTGATGGACATTTTGAGGTTTGAGGAGGTAAAGCCTCAATGACTTAGGGAAGTTTTTCAATTTTTTCATTTAAACAGATAAGTCTATTATATCTATTATCTTTTCAAATTATTATCTATTATATGACATTAATTTTTAATAACTTTTTAATTTGGGGAGTTAAAGCCTCAAGGACTTTAGAAAGTATTTTCCCTCTAACCAGGATATAATATTTAGGATACCCTTTATGCCTTAATAAATATTATATAAAAAAATTAAAAAAAAAATATAAAGAAATAATACAAAAAAATATGACAAATTAAAAAAATAAATAACAGTTTACAAGTAAAAACATCCAAAAACTGGAATAATACCAGAAAACTGTCTAATTCTTATCAGAACTTTGGATAAAAAAGTAAAAACATCCGAAAACTGATACTACTTTTTAATACTATATATATTCTAGTCAGAACTTTGGATAAAAAATACAGGATAAGTTCAAGATATACAAGAAAAAAAAACAAACAAAAAAAAACCTCTTTTTAATGTTTCAAGAAACAATTTACAGAGAAAATCCAACATATTAAAGAAAAGTTGTAACTTTTGCCTAAAATAGATTTTGTAAAGGTTTCAAATATAATTATTTAGAACTTTTGTATAAAAAATTCCCGTTTTTTTCCAACTTATTCAAAAAAAGTCTTAGTTTTTGCCTAAAATTGATTTTTTTGAAGAACGAACCCTATTTTAAAGGTTTCAAAAATTAATTAAAAGGAAATACAAAGAAAATCCAAGATATTAAAGAAAATTCTTAACTTTTGCTTTAAATATATTCCCTAAAACAAAATAAAAAACGTACTTTAAAGGTTTTAAAAATAATTTAAAAGGAAATAATTAATTAGGAAAGGAAATTTTCAAGCCAAGACTTGCCTCTGTCTTGCTTTGAGATAAAAATACTATAAAAATCTACTTTTTTTTTATACTTTTCAATAAATTTTTGTTTAAAAAATAATGACAATTTTTTACTGTGTGCTTTTAGTATTGGTGTGAGTATTGGTGTTGCTGTTTCAGTCACTGTTTCTGTTTCTGTTTCTGTTGGTGTTGCTGTTGTTGTTTCGGTCTGAACATCGGTTTGGGTTTCTGTTTCGGGTCTTTCGGCGGCGGCCGACTCCTTCGGTCCTCGAAGGGGGTTATAGAGGGTATAGTAAGTCTTGTACATATATATAGGGGCAAAATATAGTATATATATATTGTATATATATCGGAGATATATCGTATATGGTATTGTATGGTTTTGGTGACTCACCTGGACCTGAGCTGTGCCAATGGCCAGGACGACCCAGAGGCTCCGCAGCAACAAATTACGACGCAGAGCGGCGCACATTGTTCGCACTCCTTTTTGACCGTTTGGCGGATCCTTGTCCGTGTCTGTGTCCTTTCTGGATCTCAATCTGAATCCGATTACGACGACTGCTCAATCTCCTCTTTCAGGGATTGTTTTTTTTTAATGCGATGTTTTGTTGGTTTGTTGTTGTTATTTTTGTTTGTTTATTTTTTATCGGTTTTTTTGTTGCTGATGGCGAATTGTATGGGATTTCGGTTGGCTTGTTCGTTTAACACTTGGCTGCAACTGTAGCAGTAATATTTGTAATAATAATTCAAAAAAAAGTAATTAAAAAAAACACAATTACAAAAAAAATCTGATTAGTTTTTCTGCTTTTTCAGTTTTTTAAGTTTTCAAGTTTTTGAGTTGTTTTTCTTTCGATTTGATTCGATTTGCGGTAATCAAGTTAGTTGGTTGGAAATAAACCAAAGTAGGGGCCAGCAAAGTCCTGCTGGCTTGACTGCCCCAAAAACTATGCAACGGAAAATGTCAACTCGGAAAACTAACTGGACTCGTGTGTGTGGCTGTGTGGGTTGTGTGTTTCTGTGTCGCCGTAGTATTTGATTGTAGAACGTAGTAGAAGGCTGCGGGGGAGAGAGTAAAACCAAGAGCCAAGAGAGAGAGCCAAAACTAACCTTAAAAAATTTTTTTTTAAAACTAAGCTTTGAAATTTTTAGACCAATTTAGTATTAAAATTAATTTCTTATGCCAAAAAAAAATACATATTTTAATTTTTAAGAATAAATTCAATTTTAAGAGTGTAACTTGTCATTTGCTGCCTTTGGCTTTAAGCTTCTCCCTGCTTGGGCTTTTACGCAGGTCCACCCAAATGTAACTGCGCACTCCCCACATTTTTCCCACACTTTCCCAGCTCTCTCTCTCTCTCTCTCTCGCAGCTTCTCTTTGCACCTGCGCAGTCGTGCGAAAACGCAGCGCACTTTTAATCACATGCAGCTTTTCTTTCCGTTCTTCCGTGCTTTTCTAACACCAACTAAACTGACACAACAAATCACAACTCAAATCGGTTTTTGTATCTTGTCGAGATTATATCACTGTGTGTTTTCCATGTTTCTGGCTTCCACTCTAGCTATCTCTCGCCTTTCTTTCTCTCTCTGTATTTATGTGTGTGTTTGCACTTGCACTTTAACTTTTAACTTTTGAAACAGCAAAAAAAAAGTGTACAACATTTTTGGTGTGTGTTTTTATCTTTTTCCTTCTTCCAGTGCCGCCGTCACAACAACAACAAGAACGTTGGCTAGCTTTGCTCTCTTCCTTTTTTGGGGGGTTGTGTGTGGGGGCCAGCCGCTCTCCCTTTCTCTCTGTCGCTCAAATGCTTTCTCTCTCTCTAGCGGTATTTGGCGCTTTGGCAGCGAGAGAGCTTCTAGCAGCCCCAGGCTTTGTTTTTTTTTCTCGCTCACTCCTAGCTGAGCTCCCGCTGGAATCTGATTTTTGGAGCCTGACGTACCTGACGCTGCGAACGCTCACAAACGACTGCGAGCGGCCCAGCCAGTTGTCAGGTTAAGTTGCCTCTTTTTTTCGGTCACTTCCGAATTCGTACTTCCGAATTCGGGTGCGAAATCGACGCGCAGCTCTGCCTTCGGTTCGCTGTCAGAGCGCGTGCTCGGGATCGATATTGAGTCCGAATCTGGCACGGTGGTGGAAGTACCGTTTTGTCCGTGCCTGAGTCCGTTGTCCGTGGTCCGTGGCCTGTGGAATGTGCCAAAGGCAGCGGAAGCGGCTGAGGCAGAGGCAGCGACGGCGACAGCGGCAGAAACAGCGGCAGAGGCAGCAGCAGGTGCCTGGGTGCCAAGCCAGGGGTGGCCGAACCGGTTCCGCGAATCATTCGGCTCGGGCTCATTTCCGGTTGCACGGGAATCCTCACAAGAACGGAAACTCGAACCAAGAAATGGGGTGGATTTTTATACTATTGGGGCGGCACTTTGGCGGCATCTATAGGTGAGTTTTCAATTCAAAGGATATTGTAAGGATTTTAGGGAGGAAATCAGCGTTAATGCAACCTGATAGCAAAGTTGTTACAACAATTTGAAGGTTCTTGAATTTTTTGAAGAAAAAATTTTAAATTTAAGACATTTTTTACGGCCTGCTACATATATGCATCTTTTTTAAATAATTGAACTGTAATACATTAATAATTACCATTTTGATTAAATTATAGTAAGAAATATTAATATTTTCTATTTCTATTATTTTATATAAATTTTTCTTTTTTCAATGGCTTCCCTGCAATTTCCGCCATGTTTCGCAACCGGAAATGAAAAATGTGAACGCCATTTGCTTGTTTGGTGTGAAACTTGACTAAAGCCACCACTTTTTACCACACGCAGATGGCGCCACTGTAGCAGTCCATCAAAAATCAATTTAAAACTAAAAAATAAAGCATTTCCTTCCCCATTCTATCAAAAATAACAACAACCATGTTTTTGTTTTATATTTTATTTATTTATTTAGAAAAAAATAGTTGTTTACCGTTTTTTGTGGATGCTTGACATCTCTTTTTTGCATCACTCTGCAAAGAGAAATCTTTTTTTTAGTTTGTTTTTTCAAAAAAAAATCATTATAAAAATATATATAATATGTATGTATAAAATGTATGTAAAAAGTAATATAAACACTATAAATACACGAAATTGTTTAAATGCAAAAGACACAATGGAGTACACTCAAATGGCTTAAAACTAATTAAGTACAAAAATTGTTCACAAAAAAAAGGCGTAGATATAAATGCTAAAACTTAAAAAAAAATATTATAAGAGTAATTTAAAAAAAAAAATTCAAAGTGGATTTATGGAAAGCAAGTGTCGTTGGACAACAACTCGCAAAAAGGAAGCTCAGCGACTGAGTTTCAAACTTCTGGCTCACAAAAAAAAGGATTGACGATTAAAATTAAAATTAAAAGTAAATGTATAAAAATAAAATGTAAAATACACGATACAAAAAAAAATTAGATATTGAAGGAGGCGCTGGGACCAGGCTAAAGGCGGTAAAGGGAATGCATTATCCTTGATGATTGAGGGTGTGATTGATGGATGATTGATTAGTTGGCACAGCGGTGGCTTCTCATGTCGAAGCATAGAAGGACGTGTGTGTGAGTGTTAAGGTGTGTGTCTCCTCATTCTACTTTTCGATTGTGATCCTTTGGCCTGGGGATCCTTTATCCTGGCGCGGCGTCCTCCTCCTTCGGCTTTTATGTACATCCTTCAGCTAGAGAATGTCCTTATGTGGCGATGTGGCAGCATGGCTTGCATGAGATTATCGGTTTCCTTGTACGGCTAGAAAAGTTGCACTAGAGATTTGGATTTTGGGGTTTTTGGGGATTCAAAGGATTCAAGGGGTAGGGGGCGGGATTCAGGATCACCGACGCTGATTCAGCATCTGTAGGTAATATTCGCAGTTGGTGCAATAAACTGCCGGTGCAATGACATGCCTCTTGCGGCACAAATTGCACTCCACCGCCTTGGCCGAGGCCTTGACGATGGCGTTGTTGTAGACGCGGGTGGGTATGGCTGTGGTGGCGCCACTGGCCACTCCGGGGGCAGATCCAGGCGCTACTCCTGCCTCGGGTAGGCCGTTCTTCTGCGGGGGCGGCGGTGGCGGTGGCAGGCAGTCGGCTTCTCCCTTAGTTCCGGGCTCGAAACTGACTTTCTTCTTCATCTGCTGCTGCTGCTGCTGCTGTTGCATCTGTTGTTGCATCTGTTGTTGCAACTGTTGTTGCTGCTGCTGCTGTTGCAACTGTTGTTGCTGTTGCTGCTGCTGTGGCTGTTGCTGTGGGTAGTAGCCTTGTCCTTGATAGCCGTGTGGCATGGGGACTCGCTGGTAGGGCGAGGGCAGTGGCATTTGCTCTGCCACACCCACGTTTCCATTGCTAAAGTAACTCATATTGAGTTGCTGCTGTGGCTGTTGCATCGGAGGCTGCTGTTGCTGCTGTTGCTGCTGCTGCTGTTGTTGCTGCAACTGCTGCTGATGTTTCTGCAACTGCACCGAGTAGCTCTGATTCAGGAGCATTTGCTGATGATGCAGGGGACGCGGCATGCTCGTGTATTGTGCATCCATTTGTGGCAAGTGCTGTTGCGTGGCAATGCCACTCATGCTGGTGCGATTCTGTTGCTGTTGCTGCTGCATGCGTTGCACATAGCGTTGCATGTCCGTGGCGACTGGGGCAGGTCGTCCCAGCATGGGCGATGGTTGCTGCTGCTGGAGTTGCTGCTGCTGCTGTAGTTGCTGTTGCATCTGTTGCTGCTGCAAGTGTTGCTGTTGCACCTGCTGCACTTGTTGCACCTGTTGCTGCTGCCTTGGCTGCGCCTCTGTCTGCAATCTCAGCATATTCTGCTGCTGCTGCTGGATCATCTGGGCCGTCACCTTCTCGTTGGGATGCTGGGCCGTTCGCAGAACCCTCTCCAGGATGGGATTGGGTATAAAGTCGTCGTCTTCCTCATTACCGGCCGTGGCCACCAAGATCACCTGGTCGCAGAAGGAGACGCTCTTCTTTTTCACCCGCTTCTGGCCCGGAATCGGTCCCGGATTCTGGTTGAGCGTCTGCTGGACCATCGTGTTCAGCAGCTCCACCTCGCGGATCTCCTCCGCGATCTGGGACTGGCTCATCTCGTACTTGGGCTTGGGCAGAAGCTGGTGGTGGGGCAGGGTGCCGCTCCGACTGGGCGGCATGCAGTCCACCTCGTCCACGTCCAGCTTGGAGCTGGGCAGGCCGTTCATCTGGGTGCGCAGCGGCTGCTGGCTGGCCTGCTGGGGATTCGGCTGGGAGAGCAGCTCCTGGGAGGCGTATGATCTGATGGAGGTCTGCTCGAAGCGGTTGGCCAGATCCCGGACGCTGCTGGGCGAGGAGGCCTCCAGCTTGCGCTGCATGGCCCTCAGATCGTTGGCCTGCTTCAGCCAGTTGGGATCCTGCGGCGCCTGGGCCGAGTCCTTGCGCATCTTGAGCAGATGCTGTCGCTGCTGGAGTTGGGCCAGGATGCTGGTGGTTCCCTCGAGGGAGTCCAGCTGCTGGCGCTGCTGCTTGCTAGCCGCTTCCAGGGCCTGCAGCTGGCTCAGCTGCTGGTTGAGCGGCTCCAGGTCGAGTTCGGGAGGCGGTGGCGGTGGGAAGTCCTCGCTGGCCTGCCGCGAGTGACAGACGGAGTGGGGCGGACTGGGGTAGGGCGGCAGCTCCATAGGGGGCAGGGGCAGAGGCAGTTCGTCGCCGGGTCCCAGGAGCTGCATGTCCTTCAGGGGACTCTGCTCGGAGTGGACCTGGGCGCAGGTGGTGATGATCGTCTGGCAGGAGTCCTCGCTGATCGAGGTGTTGGAGCTCATGGCCGAGAGATTGGAGAGGTTGGCCTCGTGGTGGAACTGCTGCTGCTGCTGCTGCTGGGGGGTCAGGGTGGAGCTGGTCCTCATGGGCGGTGGCGGAGCCACCTTGGGCACCATGGTCAGTTGCCGGCCGCTACCGTGGAAGCTCTTCCGCATCAGCTTGCTGCGCTCCAGGTTGGGATTGGGATTGCTGCCGCTGGCACTGGAGTTGCCGGCGGAGTTGGAGCACTCGAAGTGCCCCTCGGAGATGTAGCCGCTCATGCTGGAGCCGTGCTTGCCCAGGCCGACGGCGCTGTCGTCGACGGAGCTGCCCAGGAGGCCGGCGGGCGTCTGGCTGGGGTAGTGGTGGGCGTGGTGGTGGTGAGGATTCATCTGGCTGGTGGCCATGTCGTCCGCCGCCTCGGTGAGGTCCGGCATGGAGCGGTTCTTGCGCCGGATCAGGCCGCCCATGAGGAGCTTGCGCCTGATCTTGTGCTGCTTCTTGCCGCTCTTGTCCTTCTCCTTCTTCTCGTCCTTGTCCTCCTTGTGCTTCTTCAGCGTGTCCTTGGCGTTGACCAGGAGCGTCTCGGTGAGGGAGAACTCCCGGGTGAGCTTGTTGCGATCCTCGCTTCGGCTGCGCTTCTCCTTCTCTTTGTCCTTGTCCTTGTCCTTCCGCCCGAAGAGGGATCGGCTTTCCCGCTCCGGCTTGGCGGCCACCGGCTTCTCCTGCTCGTACTCGATGGCGTTGTCGTCGCAGACCGCCGAGGCGGTGGCCAGGGCCTTCAGAGGACTCTTCCTCTTTGGCAAGGTGGCGTAGATCTCGATGCTGGCGGGGATCGGATGCTGCTGCTGCTGCAGTTGCTGCTGCTGTTGCTGTTGCTGCTGCTGCTGCTGGAAGAGCTGCTCCTTGTCCAGGGTGCGGTCCTTGCTGTTCTGGCGAACATGCTTCACCACACTGGAGGTGCTGCCCTCGCGCATGTGCTTCAGTTCCGGCATGGCCTCCGTCTCGGCGCCCTTCTCCACCAGGATGCGCCGGTGCAGGCTCCTGGCTCGCATCACGCACGTGTTGTGCTTCATCCGGGCAAAGGTCATGGTGTGGGGATTGCTGTAGGGCGCGTCCATGGCCGCCCTGGCACGGCCGGCGGCCGCATTGCAGAGCACCAGGGCCGTCTCCAGGTCGTGCGACTCCTCCACCAGGCGCGACTTCTCCAGCAGCTGGTCCGCCTCGTGGCAGAGCTTCTCGCAGTCCCCGGACAGGGTCATGCCGCCGTGTCCCATTCCGGCGCCGCCGTTGGCCGCCTCCGGGATCTTGGCCAGCTGCGGGTTCAGCGCGTGCTTCGGCGGATACGAGTCCGTGGAGCTCAGGGAGAACGAGTCATAGCCGGGATCGTAGGGCAGGCCGTGCCGCGTCGGGCTCTGTGGCACTGCCCCAACCACACCCCTCTTGGCCACCATGTAGAGGTAGGGATTGTCCAGGGTGGTGGAGCTGGCGGAGCTGGCGCTGTTCCTGTCCCCGGACCAGTTGCCCGAGTCCCGGCGCCTTGGCTGGTTGAGGTGCTCCGGCATGGTCAGGCCGTCGCTGGGTGGGGAGCTGCCGTTGGAGCTGGACCCGTGTCCGGAGCTGGACTCGGCGCTGTGGCTCCTCTGCAGCTGGAGGTGCTGCCTCCTGGCCATCTGGGCACTCAGCACCGCCTCGATGGGCTTGCGACTGAGGAAGCCCCCGTCTTTGTCCCCGTTTTGGGCCTGTCCCGGAGGCACCTGTCCCTGTCCCTGGCCCTGTCCCTGTCCCTGACCCTGGATCTTGTCCTGGATCACGCTCAGGTTCTGGTATTGGGCACTCAAGACGTGCTCGACGGTCTTGCGACTGATGTAGGCATCGGTTTCATCGCCGCCCGGGAAGATGTTCTTCTGGATGACGCTCAGGTTCTGGTAATCGTTGACAGGCGATCGCAGGGGCGTCGGGGTGATGGCCCGCCGGGTGTTGCCCAGGCAGGGCTTCTCGGGGCTGGGAGTGACGGCTCGTCGGGTCACCGGGACGCTGACCTCCAGGGCGGCGGCACTCATGGAGGGCTGCTGGGGCACCGCATAGAGCAGCAGCAGAGGCTGATACCTTCCCCGACTGCACTTGTCCACGACACCCTCCCAGCTGGGACCCACCTCCTTGACGTTGGCGTCGTCGAAGTACACCCACACCTTGAGCTTGGTGTGGAAGAAGAAGGTGGTGTAGTGCTTGCCGTAGTAGGAGACGATCCCCACCAGCTCGTGCTGGGTCTGTTGGGCCCAGCGCTGCTCGCTGACCTGGTGGAAGACGTCGCCCAGGCGCAGGCTGGTTCCGACGGCCTTCAGGACGGCATGGACCTGGTCGGCGGCCGGTCGCTCCGAGTCCCACACGATGCCAATGGAGACCACATCCGGGCGGTTAAGCAGGGCCCGACAGATTCCGATCTTGGCGCCGCAGGTGTTCTGTTTGGGGAAATTCAGTTTCGTTATTAATTTCTGATTTAAATTACTTCCTCCAAGAGATCCTCCAAGTGGACCACTCACCGGACAATCGCGAATGTCTCCCATGTTGCCAGCCGCTCTCAGAAGTTGTCCGAAGCTGAGCTGCTGATGATTCTGCATCGCCAAGCTCTTCTGCGAGGTCAAGGCCGAGGCGGAGACGTAGTGGACCATCTGAAAGCAGAAATTAAACGATTTCAATTATATCATTAGGCTGGAATTATGGTCAAGACGGAAGTGCTACGCCCACAAGGCCCACGGAGGCCGGACTGACGTCATCGGTCTGGAAACCGCGTTCGATTCCCCATTTAAGGGTTAACTGGTTCGGTGGCTTTTCTATCGATTTATGGCCAATCTGCATGTGCATGTCCAAACTTGTTTTTTTTTTTTCTTACAAATCAGCATAATGATCGGATGTCTAACTGTTTCCAACGCCAAAGCCAATCGAATCGAAGACAAGACACGGCCAGGCAAGGCAAGTGCAACACTTTGCGGTCCGTGTGTTGCAGGTGTTCCAAAAACTGGAACCCACGCCAGGAGTTCGGCTGCGATTCGATTGGAGATTGTATCTCAAAAAAACTAGTTCCTACACTGTCCAAAAAAAATAGGGAAAAGCCAGAGCTGGGAGAGCAATTATCGAGGAATTCAAAGTGTCTTGGAAGTTCTTTAAAGAATAAAAAAGGAAACCCCCAAAGCAAGGCTCTTTTAGGCTTCAAAAAACCCTCCTTAAAACCTTCCTAAAATCCTTAAAAAAATTCTCTATATATATTTTAATATTTAATTAATAAATAGATAAAAAAAACACCCACCTGAGTGAAGGGTAACTGCTCGGAATTGGCACCGCACTTGCAGACACTCTGCTCGATCACCCGCATGGCGAACCTTCGATGGGCGATGCAGGCGGAGGACTCGCAGGAGTCGCCATCGTCTTGGGAGATGTGCGAGTGGACGCGATGCAGCAGCAGCTCGAAGCACTCGGCGGCATCGCCCAGGCAGCCCAGCGGGAATCTGCGTCCTGCCAAAGGACCACTGGCCAGAGCCCGACGCAATGGCTCCGGGCACAGGGCCGGCTCGGAGGAGGTTTGCAGCTGCTGGAAAAGTTCCTGTAAGAAAAGATTTATTTTCAGGTTTAGTTTGAGGATTTTTTTTTTAAATTAGAAAATATAATAGAAGCCCTATTAAGTTTACTTTTTCTATGATTTTTAAATTATTAATAAAATAATTTTCTTAGTTCTTTTTAAGAGTCTTTAAGTTTGGTTTTGAAATGTGACAGTTTTTTCTGTCTTTTTTTCCTTTACAAGACTTTTTTCTTTTTAATTTTAAATGAAAAACGTTAAAACGTTTTATTTATAATATGTAGAGCCTTAAAATTAACTTTTTCTATAATATATATTATAATATTTTTATTTCTAATTCTTTTTTTTATCAATAAGCTTAAGCTTTTCAAACTTTAAATTGAAGACTTCTTGAAGGTTTTTGGTTTCTGTTTTTACTTCTTAAGTTCTAAACTGATTTAAGAATTAATTTTAACCTTTAAAACCTTAATTCTAAATACCTAATATATATATTTTTTAATAGATAACCTTAAAAAAATCTTAAATGTTAATGAAATAATGTTTTAAAATTCCTGAAAAATATCTTACAATAACCGCATTGATGCAGCGATCTCGTTCCGCGTTGCCGTTGATGTTGATGTTTATGTTGCCCCCGTTGGTGGCGCCACTGGAGGCGACATTGTAGCCCATTACGGCCAGCTCCACGCTGCTGGCGACCTTGGCCAAGGCGCTGACCGACTTGGGCTTGGACTGCTGGCGGGTGAGGGTCGCGGATTTGTCGGCGCCGTCGAGGAAGAGCTTCCGGGGGCTGCTGCGGGGCAGGGTGCCGCCACCGTTGTTGGCCATGAGGTGGCACAATTGGGGGTGGTGTTGCAGGGCAGAGTGTCCTGTGACTGGTCCTGGTTGTGGCATGGCTGGCGAGGTTACTGCCACGTTTGGTGGGGCAGGTTTTGGTGGTGTGACTGCCGCGGGTGTGGGGGCAGCTGTGGGGCTTCCCCCTGGCCCTACCCCTGCTCCTGCCACGCCCACCACATTCGTGGGCTCTTTGCGTTTATAACGGAACTTGATCATGGTTCTTTTTTTTTTTTAGTTTTTAAATCTGTAAATTTTGTTTAAATATTTTCCGTAAATATTTTTCTGTTGATTTTATAAAAAATTTCCTTAGCACTCAAGTTTGTTTTTTCTTGTTTTGAAGACTTGACAAAAAATAAGGAGGAAATGCAAAACGGAAGTCAGCAAAAAAAAAACAATCGATTAGCAACCGAAAGAAATAGCAACCTGGAAACCTGCAACCTGCAACCTGCAACCTGCAACTTGCAACCTGGAAACCTGCAACCCTTAGAATTCAAGAGAAGCGACTTTGCCAAACACTTTTCGAACAGATGCTGAAATTTCTGCCACTTTTCGTAAATGGCACACCCTAAACGAATTGAAATGAGCAGAAAAAAAAAACATGGACTTTCGCTTTTGGCCTGGTCTCGACCTCATTTAAGGCCCAATCGAAAGTTTTCGATCACAAACCGGTCCAGAGTTCTCCGTCGCTGACCAGGTCAGCAGTTTCTCAAGTTGCAACACAAATTGCATGTGCAGCACCAGTAAGAGGTCTAATGTTGCCGCCTGACAACTGCTGACGCTTCTCAAATCCACAAAAAAAAAACAGAAATAAAGTTAAGACTACAAACGCTGAAACGCCACAGATCCATTTTCAATTCTGTTTTTTTTTTTTCTCCGTTTCCAACAACATATGGCGGAGATCTGTAAACGCCTTTTTTAGCCAATTTACAATTACAATTCTGTTTTTTTTTGGCCGAGTGAAAATAAATGCAACAGCAACCTGACACGAACCATAAGCCGGCCTGAAAATATGGCTGAAACAAAAGCAGATGCACTGAGAAAAACAAGGTAGAAACAGGGGATACCCAACCATAAAGGGTTTTGAAAAATAAATAGGAAATTTCCAAAAGCAGAAACCACATTTACACATTAAATTTCTAAAATTTTTAATCTATTCTAATCATTCTTTTAAATGTAAAAAAAATAGCTAATTTTTTTTTTATTAATTTTTATTATTTTACCAAGAAAAACGTTTCTATTTATTATTATTTTCTGGAAACATTCAAGTCCAAGCAAGTGTTTTCGTTCATTAAAAAATCCCCTTAATCGGAGAAGCGATTATTTTTATGTAAATAGATTTTTTAAAGTGTATTTAAATGAGAAAAAAATATATATATACAAAATACTCAGAATCGTAAGAAAAATAAGCACAATTAACACTTGACAACTGTTGACAATTGAAAGGCAAAAAAGGGAGAGTTTTTTTGAGATATAAGTTCATCAATTTACTTTAAGAAAAAAATAAATAATAAAATATAAAAAAAGGATATACAAAATATAAGAAGTATTAAAAAATAAAAGAAATTAAATAGTAGCTAGAAGAAGTTCCAAAAAAAAAAAACAGGAACCTTTTCGAATATTTTGAGATAATTTTTACGAGATCATAAAACTTGGTTGACATTTTTTTTTTGGTTTCTAGAACCCGCGGCAGGCAGGGTGGCCCGGAGGGGTCACTGGTCGACAATAAAACAAAACAAAAAACTACAAAAAAAAATTGTTTAATAAGCGGAAAAGCCGGCGGAAGTTGAGAGAGGAAAAAAAAAAACTGAAACAGGAAAACGGCGACAAAACTCACTGATTTTCAGTTTTTACTTTTTTTTTTGTAGGAGAGGACTCCCAACTTCACCCCCCTTTATTTTCCGTTTTTTTTTTTGTATAATTATATAATTGTCCATTCAATGAACAAAACAGTTGATTATGCTAATTAGTTCACGGTCTTTAATTTTCCAATTGAAGCCCAACTGCGGTACTGGACCAAAGGGTGTGTTGTGCCACAAGTTGGTAAGACAAGTTGGTAAGACAAGTTGGGGAATCATTTAGGCCATGTAATTAGTCGGAAATTGGCCAATAATTTGGCACAAGAAATTACCAAAGGGGTCTGGAGGATCTTGAAATGCGATCGTTTTTAAGACAAGAAAGATAAGGGGAAATTTTTATGGCAACGAAATATCTCATTTCCCAATGATCGCATCCTACAATAATCTTTAGGATTTAAGAAAATCTCATACATTCTCTTCTAATTTATTTAATTTATTTAAAAAAAAAAATAAAAATTAAAGGGAATTTTTAAATAAAATTTCTGACCCTCTAAAATTCCCCCTATTCTTGTCCATTAAAAAAACCCTTTAAGTCCTTTAGCTATTTGTTGTATTTTCTACTTTAAATGTTTTTTTTTAGTTTTTATATTTCCCCAAAAAATTCCCCATATTTCTCTTCTAATTAATTCCCCCTAAAATTTGAATTTATCATCGAACAAATCGAAAAATAAAAAAAAAAACAGAGAAATCTGTTTAGATAAAATTTGCATAAAGCCAGATTATTTTTTATGTCAAAAACGAGAGAAACTCCTTCAAGTGGCACAGTTTCTTGTTTTTATTTTGAATTTTTTAAAGTGATTTGAGTTTTTTTTCGGATTTTTTTGCGAGTGATTTGCGAGTCTGCGACACTTGGAAGTGGCAGTCCTTGAAAACCGCCACTATTTATAGATCTTGCACACCTCAGAGCCACTCGCACGATAGATACTTTTATACAGATACAAAGATACATTTGAGAGTTTGAGATACAGATGGATTTGGCGAGAGACTTTTGAATGCAAAACAAGTTGGCTGGCTGACTGGCTGGCTGACTGACAATAATGTTTCCATTTATTATTATTACCAGTTGTTCTGTTTTTGTTTTTGTTTTTGTTTTTGCAGCTTTGATTGTTAAGCCAGAAACTTGCAGAAATTTAATGGCTAAAATGCGACTGCTTCCGCCATGACAATCAAACAAAAGAACTGACCTTTTCTCAGGTACAAATCTTGGGAAATTGCACGTGCAACCTTTACAATAAATAAACCTGCAACATGGCAACATGGCAGAATGGCAGCATGGCTGCATGGCAGCACGAAACCCAAGACAACCCCGTAAGATGGCTGATAATGCCCAGCAGGATATTTAAGAGTTTTTACTTACTATGAAAATTACCTTAAAAGTTCTTGGAAATTTATGCTTCAACCTGCCAGTGGCCGAACCTGCAACATAGATACATGATTGCTGCACGTGATTCGACTCTAAAAGGTTCAATCTCGAAGAAAAGTTATGCCAGTCACACTTGGCTCTTTCAGCATTGGCTTTCAGAATTGGCCATAAATATATGCGCGACTTTGGGCCATTAATATGCAGCCAGCCCAAAGCCTCACTCTGGCTCTGGCTCTGGCTGGTGACATATTATTCAAGAACTTGCCATGCATTTTAATGTTTTCTGCCTCAAATTGAAAATTCAAAGTGTCGTCCCCCTCCAGAAAAATCCCAGAAAACCAGAAAATTACAATGTAAAGTTAAAAGCTAAAAAGATCGCGTGTTGGCTGGGACTTTTCCCGAGGGAAAGCCAACAGTGAGTGGTGGCCTGCGTGTTATTCTAAGATTAATCTATAATGAGGCATCACTGTACCGCACCACCATCACCAGGGTACCGGAGTACCTGTTCGCAGTGTAGCAGGTTTTTCACGAAGGCTGCGGGCATTTACATACCAACAACAAAACCATCTTCACAAAAGGCCAAAAAATTATACGAAAAAAAAACTAGCTAAGCCGCCAAAAAACAAGTTGGGGACCCACATGGTGGAAAAAAGAATTAATAACAGAAACTGGTAAATGCGACTTTATTTAAATATCAAAAACGACTTCTTTTCAAAACTCCTTTTCATAAAAAAAAAAAAACAAAACTTGAGTGCCTTTTTAAGATCATCTTAAAAACTTACTTAAACATTTTAATGTTGTTGTTGGGTAAATATTTTAGGTAACTCCAAATAAATCCAATGGTTAAGCACTTTGTTTAACTTAGTTGTTTGTTTTAACTTTTTTTTTTTTTTTGGTTTTTGTGCAAGCTTTTTTTTCCTTTGAAAGCCACTAGAAAAAAATTTGTTTCAAACGCAAGTTTGCCGCGCGCGCAATTTGATCTTTTTGTTTGATTCTTCTGAGATTCTCTGCTGAAGATTTGATTTATTTTCGAGCCGAGCCGAGCCGAGCCAGCGAAAAACACGTCCGCGCTTTCAGAAATTCGTTTTGAACTGAAACTGAAACTCGTTTTGGCCCAAGAAACACTACTGCCAAGAGACGGCAACACAGCAGGAGAAAGAGACGGGCCGAAAAAGAGAGAAACTGGTTTGCCACAAAGGGAGGGGAAGCCAGAACTTCAGTTATATCAACAACAACAAAAACACAAAAGCCACCAACAACAAACTCACCTGGGCAACTCACTCACCTGAGCAAACCCAGAACCGAACCGGAGTCGAACCCAGACCGAGACGAATCCGAGAAAACCGATTCCGAAAACGGGGGAGTTTGTCTTGTAGTAGGTTAAACAGGTAAACGTGTTCCAGGCAGGTAAAAAAACACAAAAAAAAAAACACGGAGACAGCCGTCTCCTTTGTTTGCTCTCTTAAGATTCTCAGACTCTCGATTCTTCGCGAGATTTTGAAAGCGGAGCACCCTGTGTCCTGCAGTGCCTTAAAGATTGCCCGATTGTATGATTTTTTTTTCGCCTCAAATGACAAATCTTTAGGGTTTTAATCAAAAACACAAATATAGAGTATAATTCGACCTTTTCTTCAATGATCTTTCAAGCATTTTTACCTTAAAACCTTTTACAACCTTTTGCAAAACATCACTTTCACTTTAGATTCTTCTGAAACTAAAGGTTTTTTTGTATTTCAGGTTTTAGAAGCAAACTATTATTCAATTTCAATAATAAAACTTATAGCTTCTTCAAAAAACCGAAAAAAAATCATCTCGAAAATAGATCATTTGCCTCAAATCTCATGTTTGCTTGTCGAAATAATCGCCCCATCATGGCTGAGGTTATATAATAGCCATAGTCCAGAACCCAAACCCGTTTAGAGTCTGTGGGCATGGTGGCCCCATCCAAATCTCTTCCAGATTGCACAAATCTGAAGACTTTTATGAGTCAGTGTCGCCCCGGAAACGCCAGCGAAACGCGTGCGACTTAAAACGCACGCCAGCGCAAAGAAACAAAAAACCAAAGAAACAAATCCCACAATTCCAATGAAAACCTTAATAAATTGATATTATCGATAGCGATAACCTTCACAAAAATCAGATGACCCTTTTTCGTAAATCTGAAGTAAAGAAAATTAAGATTTTTTTGGGGAAAAAGTGAGCCACGTTTTTGGGTTATTCGACTTTGCAAGATGCTGTACCCTTTTCAGTTGCTTTTCTTTTCCAGTTTTATTTGTTTGTTGTGTTTCTTTGTTTGTTGTTAAACAAACATCAAATCTCTGGTCCACCCGCCACAATTTACATGACTCAAAACTGAGAAATAAAATGAAGTTGAATTGAAAGCCGAGACCAAAAAAGTGACTCACGATGGAGCAGAAAAAAAACTATTGGACAGTTGGAGAAAATCAATTAAAAAATGTTATTACATTTTTGTGAATAGTTAAAGCAATCATTTCTAAAGATTTCCTTATCGAAAATTTGTTGATTAGTTTCTTTTATTTTCCCTTCAAGAACTGATCAATCATTGAGAACGTTATTTTTTGGCAAAACAAAAAGATTTGATTGATGGAAGACCTTTTGGGGGATTCTTTCTTTCGCATATCGAATGCTAAATAATTTTTTTGTCTCCACAATTTAAGAAAAGCAATACAAACTAGTCAATAATTGATGGCTGCATTTCTTTAAAATCAAAGAAACAACCGAAGAAAAAAAACCTTCACAACGCACGTCTTGCGAATAAATTGAAGAAATAAAATATAAAAAAAAAAAACACAATAAAGTGGAAATAAAGCTCGAGTTGGTTTGGGTTTTTTCTTCTTTGGCTGTTGATTTTTTTTGGGTTTTGTTAACTTGGCCAAGAGTGTGATTCATATGGACGATGGAGATGATGAAGTTTTCAAGGGAGCCTGTGTGCCTTTTTAGCACCTGATCTTCAACGCTCGTGTCCAAAGGCCTCACCCACAAAAAAAGAAACGTAAAAAATGTGGAAGATATAGGGCCCATCTTCTATCCATTCTCCACTATCTTTGTTCATGGTAATTTCTTTTTTTTTTATGATTCCGCTTGACAAACAAAAAAAAACCCAAAAGGCTGCACTCCAAATGCCTTTGTTTGCCTTTACTTAGATGAGATTCTTTTTATCAGAGATTAAGGAGAACCCGAAAAAAAAATCTGGAGTATCCCTATTTAAAGGGAAAATAGAGCTTAGGGTTTGGGGAATGATAAGAAGTTGTATTTTTCTGGTTTTGTTTTAGGAATAAAAGTGTAGAAAATATACTTTACAATAAAATACCCAAAAACCTTGCCCACTCATCATCATCTTTAAAAATCATATTGTGGTCTAGACAAGTTTGAGATTTTTCGTGGAAAAACTGCAAGCAATTTTTGTTCCTGATCCTTTAGATCCTTTTGAAATGAGTTTGTCCTTGTACCTGGCAAAAGACTACCTACCATAAATGTGTCTAAAAACATTCTTAATGATTTTATTTGAATGGCAAAACAAGGCAGAAGGTGGAGGGCCCTCTAATGGGAATTGTGCATTCAGGCATTACGAGACACGGACTGTCGAGACGATTTTTCATCAAGAACTCTTTATTTTTTTTTTTCGTTATACGAGTATACCTATAGAAGGGAGTTACAAGTTGTTGGGTTTTAACCCTCGGAATGGTCAGAGTGCGATCGCAATCGTGGGAGTTTCCCAAACAAAAGGGGCCAATGTCTTCCGACGACGACGACGACGATTTTCATAATTAAATAGCGTCTTCCCGCGGGAAAAGGTTGGAAAAATTAATTTACTTCGCGCAGAAACTCTACAATAATTAATGCAAAAAAAAAAATAGGGAAAAGGAGGGTTAAAAGGGGGAAATAAAAATAAAAATAAAAACAAAACCTCAAGAAGAAGCCAACAACAACCAAGAACACTTTTCACTTCGGTCAAAGACGTCATCAATGTTTGAAGAGAACCAAGAGAGTGAGACAGGGATAGAGAAGACAGAGAGAGAAGGTGCACCGGGCACCCTGTGTCTTCGGTCTTGGCCCGCCAAAGAAGTACAGTCCCGTCCCGGCTTTTTGTTGTTCGAAGAGTTTTCCCAAACGTCACGAGTTTGTCGCTCGCCCGCGGGCCAACACGATGCAAGTGGAACTGGAGTTGCAAGATGGAGTTGCAAGATGGGATCGGTTGGGTTGGGGGTTATATGTAGAGTCTCTTCTGCACGGGACAATATAATAATGATAATAATGATAATGATGATGCTCTTACACCGCCAATGATCGTTTGCCGGTTCTGGTTTTCAGTTTTTTGTTTCTAAAGGGTTTTCGATTAGAGGGCCTGGTTTTCTATTTTATTATTCAAGCCTTGAGATTTGATGATTTTGCGCAGAAGAATCGCAGAAGAAGAAAGGGAAGTAGGAATTTTTTAAATAAACTTTTTAAAAGAAAGGAGTAGAAAATTGTTTGAATAAAATGTTAAAATACTTTGGGATAGTTTTTCCTCTAAAATCCCCTTAAAAGGATATTTAAAAAAGCCATAAAACCCTCTCATAAATCATATTCCTTCCAAAAAACCAACTCAAACTCCTTATTAACGTAATTATCCTTTCCACAGAGTATCAAAATGCAAAGTTTATTGACTCCTGACAGGATTTGCATAATTGAAAGGACTATAACGAGGTGAGAACAGGACAAATGAGCCGCAATTAATCGAGGCAGGAGCGTTGAAAGGCAGTCACGCCAAAAAAAAAAAAAATAGGGACACGTCATCGAGGGGTCCTCAGAGCCAGAGCCAGAGTCAGGCGTGACCGGTGGCCAAAGGACTTATCCTGGCCAGGATCTACCATAAACCCACCCCCGGTGTGGAGGGGGTGTGAACCTGCCAGGTAGAGTGTCCTGCCATTTGTTGCATTGCCAGGATCTGTTGGGTTTTTTTTATTATTATTATTCTCCTTCCTTCAAATGCGTGTGGGAAATTCTTCGAGCGCCTGTTGAAAATCGAATGAAAATCGGAAAACCCAGAGCATATGAGATTGTAGAGCTGGAAAAACTGAAAGGCACTTGAGCAGCTGCGTGTGAATAAATGGTGATTTGCCAGAAGAGACAAGACCCGGTGACGGACTGGCAATTAAACTGGAAACAAAGCAACAGAAAAAAACTGAAAAAACCAGACGAGAAACCGGGAAAGCCTTCCAGACAGGATTCTGGGAAAATTCGTATAGCTACCCTCGGACTTAATTGCTTTATTTTTAGGCCTTGCTTTTGGCCAGGCCAGCAAACCAAAAGGTGGCAAATCACAGGAAATTCTCAAGTAAATGAATCACTAAACAATTTTGGTAACAACTTCTGAAGCCAAAAAGTATGCTTTAGTCTTGTGAATTTTTAGTTGTTCTTTCGAAAAGAAATCAAAGTTTTAAGAAATCATCGTTGTGTCTTTTAAATAGCTGAAAAATTAAAGCACTTAACTTACGTTTTTAGATTCAATTAAGATTAAATTATAATACATTTTCTTTAAAAAAAAACGAAACATGGAGTCAACAGATTCTTAGATTTTAAGTCTATACACATGTGAGTCATACACATTTATATTAAAGAATATCCTTTTAATACTTATTATGAAATACAGTATAAGGAATTATAAGATTAAAAATTTTTTGTTTTTTTTTTGTTTTAAATAATTCTGGACTAATATATTTATTTTGTCTTAAAATATGAGTACCATGCCTTTAAAGACATTTTTGAATAAAAATAAACTAATATTTAAAGTAAAAGGCTAATTCTACCATTTACAATTCATTTCATATATTATTTATTTTGGTTAAAAGTAATGCTTCTAAAAATAGTCTAAAAAACGTATTTAAAATGTCTGAAATTTCGAAAATGTCTTGAATAATGAAATATCAATGGAATTTATATATACTCCTACATCAGAGTTACTAAAAACTCCCAGAAATAATTATTTATTAACTTTATTTAAACTATAATTTAAAGATCATTTGATTTTAGAAAAAACTCTTCCCATTCAGCGGAGACAACCACCCAAAACCGAACCGAGGTGCAGGCCTCGGCTAAGTTCGAATTTCGAAGACTCACCTTTAGAGCGCAGAAGATGCAGTCTTGGCCGCCGCAAACGTGCTGGTTGAGGCCTCGGAAGGAGCGTCGGAAGGCGTCCAGGTGCCACAAGACCTAAAAGAAGAGAAAAAGCGAGTGGTGTTAGAAGAGTTTTGGGGCCACAGACGGAGGGGAAACCGAAGCCAGTTGGCTATCTCGAATCTCGAAAAAAAATCTGTGCGGTGTGTATAACAAAAGAGAGCCACAAACCGGTTAAGACGACGCCATCTTGGCAAGATCCCAAGCTTCCAGTCCCCAGATACCAGCTCGAGACAAAGACTCAAGAGAGACTCCACTCGCGCAAAACTCGCGCCACAAAAGCCATGGAAACCAGTTTTCTGTTGTCAACATTTCGTACTCGGCCACAAAACTGCAAAAGTTGCTGCTTTTGGCCAAAATCTACCACAACTTCTGGCCTGGCCCAAAAGCCTAGAGACTAGCACCGAGTCTTGATGGAGAAGTTGGCCAGAAACTCGTCTGGCCAGACAGTCGGAGTTTCTCTCTTCGAGCCACCTTCTTTTTTTTTTTTTTTTGGCGGCCTTTTTCCAAGTCAGAGTTCATGATTCATGATTCCCTTTTCGATCTATCAATTAACCAAAGCCCCAAAATCTATAATTAACATTTCTCGTAGGTTCAAGCCCCGAAGGTTTACAAAACAAAAAAAAAAACGCAACAAAAAAGCGAGAGCAATCCCTTCACCCAAACTCCACGTCTAATCTCCAAAAAAAAAAAAACTAGAGTTTACCATCAAATTTGGAGCAATTCCAGTGAACAGGCCCAGAAAACCGGTTAGAAAACCCAAAACCCAAAAACCAAACACCAGGCACCCATGCTGTCCAGTTTCGGCCACAATGTCCAGTTTTTTGGCCAACCCAAAAAAATCATAGAGACAAAGGCTTCGCCAAAGCCATTGTTAGGAATAAGTCAACGAAATTTTATAAAATATAAGCTGATTTTTAAGGATATTTTAGAAACTTGAAAACATTATTAAGAATTTAAAGCTTAAAAAATGTAGTTTTCTGTCAAAAGAAAAGGGTTTAAATTAAGTTTTTCAAAAGCCTTTTTCATTTTCTAAAAAGGAAAGACAAGGTTCTCTAAGATTTCCCTTAAAAATACTCAAAAATATCTATCCTTAAATATTAAAACTTAAAAATAAAACCCTTGTTGTTCCCCCTAATAGTAGAAAAAACCTTTTTTCACATCTTTCTGTTAAACCGAAATAAAAAAGTGTTAAAAAAAAGTGTGAAACCCCAAGAAAGACGCAAGTTTTTCCTTCTCCACTGCAAAAAAAAAAGGGAATAAAAAAGACCTGGGAAAAGGAAAGAGTATAAAAAAGAGTAAAAAACAGAGACACCGGAATAGTTTCCTGTCTTTTTGGACATTTACAAGCTAATTAATCCCCGCCGATCGATCGGCCAATTGACAAGTTCACCGAAATAGGAAGTCATTAGTGTTGCCTCTTCCTTCTCCCTCTCTTTCTATTTGCCTATATCTATCTCTTTCACTTTATATCTCTGGCCCAGCACGTGCTACTGTAAACAGCCCACGCCCACTCCGCCTACATTATTTAAGGTTTTTATTTATTTTTTGAGTTTTGTAAAAAAAATCTCCCACACAAAACATGACCATAAAGTGAGCCAATTAATTAAGGAAAATAAAATATATATATAAAATATATATTTCGGATATATAAAGTGGACAAGTGGGTGGTTCAGTGGTTGAGTTTTTGAGTGGTTCGGTGGTTCCGAGGGTCAACCCACGTGTTTTTCCTCAACGGAAGTCGTGGAGTTGGGCTTGTAATTAATGGACTTTGTGGGTGTCCAAAAAAAAGATATATCTATTACCGAATAATTGATAAAAATAACAAGTTTAATTAATTAAAACAAAGAAGATAAGAATAGAATAAAAGAAAGGTTTGGTTTTTTATCTAAAAAAAAATAAAATATAGAAACAAAAGTTCAAGGAATTTAGAAAAAAAAAGAAGTTTTTAAAACTAACTTCTATTATTTTCTCAGTGTTTCCATTATTTTTACTTTTTTAACAAAAAAACAATCAAGGAATCAAGTTTGTGATTATATTTATATAAAATATCCTTTTTCTATAATCTATTTCTATAATATTATTCTACTTTATATTCCTTAAGCCTTTTGAAGTTAAGTTTCTTCTACAAAACCTCCCACAAAAGTCTCTAAAATTTCCCTCAAAATCATGTCGTATTTAAATATATATAAAAAAAAAATAGAAAATCGGGTCTAACAAAATAGAAAACAGGTCACAAAGGTCACCATTTTTCCCCACTATCTAAGAAAACATAAAAAAGCCATCTTCTTTTTCTGTTTATCGAAATTATTGCCTGTTTTTTGTTTTTTTATCGCTCCCGCATCTTGGCCGTCTTTTTTGTGGCAATTCCATGACTTGGCTTAAACGAATGTTTTTGCCGAAACTGACATTTCGGTTACATAATCAGCTTAGTGGGCCAGCAGAAGGGGAAGAAGAAGAAGTGGAGCCCCAACGAAGAAGAAGAAGAACTGTCGCGCAAAAAAACCCAAAAAAAAAACGAAAGACTTAGGCGACAAACTGTTAGGGAAAAGTCTTGTGTTTTTTTTTTCAGCCTCTTTGAACCGTTTTTCCCTCTTTTTGTTTGTTGCTGGCTTGATGTTCGTTTTGCGCCACCGTGTGGCACGTTGCCGCTGACCAACACCAACTCTGTGCTGTGTGCCTTTTCCCATTGTGAAAGTTACCAAACGAAACCAAGCAAACCAAACCAACAAAAAAAAATATATGCCCAAAAAATTTCCCTTGAAAAACAACAACAACAACAACAACAACGATTTTTCGATAAGTCGGCCAGCAAAGAGGAAGATTGAAAAATAAAAATAATTTCAACTTTTGATCATAATTTATGCTCAACCTGTTGCTGTGGCTTTTAGCTTTTTAGCTTTTTCGGTTGGCAACATTGAAGATTTTTTTTCTCGCAGCTGCGCATATTTGTTGTTGTATTTAAGGCCTCTGCCCCGCCTCCTCCTCCCCCAGAGACCCCTCTATAAGGGGGGCTATAGCCTCTCAGAGATATAGTGGCGGATCAATCGCAGCCTCATTCGAATTGATTAGCATACAAGTTGGATGTTTGCTGGAATTTCTTTGTAACAACAATGGGAAATATTTATAGAAATGCACAGTGAGAAAAAGGGTGGAATTAATAAGAAAATAATCAAACTGAAGCAGCTACATTTTTCAGGGCTTAGTTATAGCTTGTACTTTCTAGAAAGGATAACTTTTGTTTTAAAAATTAACAAGATGAAATTAAATTAAAATTCTTGGAAATAAAGTTAATAATTATTTTAATAAAATTTATGAATAGTTTGAAAACCACTTAATATTTTATTAAGCACTTTAAATATTTGTTTATGAATATTTTACCAAAAAAATTAAACAAATCAAACAATTCTAAAGTTCTAGAGTTCTTTAGGAGAAGAAAAGGGTTAAAAATTATTTAAAATTGCTTAAAATTGTTTTAAAAATAATCACAAATATAAAACAAATTCACATTAAAAACTAGGTTAATAATTTAATAATTTATAGAAGCAACTTTAATGAAAACTAGAAATAAAGTACGTTTTCTTTGATCAACTTTTCTAAAGTAACTTTTTATTAAATAAAAATGCTTTGAAATCAAGCTTTTAAAGTTTTTAGGTTTTGTTCTTTAAATTTTTTAAAAAATATAAATAAAATATATTGCATTATTGATAAATAAATTGATAAATTAAAGATAAAAAACATTAGAAAAAAGATTCCTGTTTTCCTTAGTGAGTCTCTGGACTTCCGCGCTTTGATGAAAAAAGTCGAAAAAGTGAATATAAAAAACAGACACCCACAACACCCACAACCCCCTTGAGGGCCACCCTCCCCCCCTGGGCCGTGTGAGCCTCTCAGTCGAGCGGAAAACAATTGCGGCACGTTAGGGTTAATGCTTGCAACGCGAAGACTGATATAATTAAGTTAAACAGAAAACAGAAAAAAAAATGAAAACAAATACAAAGACCGACAAGAGCGCGTTGGAGGAAATTCAATTAAATTAAAGCGAAATGTTTAACGAGACTTGTGACAACATAAAGAGAGAGGGGTAGGGGGGACTTGCAACAGTTGCACAAGCATTTAGATATTTCCCAGGATAAGCCACAAAAACCCACAACCATGACAGGTAGAAGGACAAAAAAAGGGCACAAAGCCAGCAGGTACAGATCCACAGATCTTTCTCTACAGATCCCAAAATATTCTATACTATAGAATCATGATCCTAACAAAAGGAATCTCATCTCAGATCCTTTTCCTCTCGGTTTTTTGAGGCCTTTTGTGTGGGTTCCGGTTCAAGTGTTGCAACCCGCTGAGTGATTTGGGTTTTCCTTTCTCGTGTGTATCTGCAAAGGCATTGATCAACCCTCGCACTTGTCGCGGTGACAGTACTGTTTTTATTATCATTTTTTTTTTGTTTTTTATATTGTACTAACTGTCATAGTTATGCTTAAAAAGAAAATTATGTAACCGACTTTTAAACGCCACACTTTTCGCCATCGCTTTGGCTTGTTTGTCGCCTAAGAGGTGCCTCTTTTCTTTTATTTTTTCCTAACTTTTTTTTGGTTACAAAACTATCATAGTTTTGCACTTGATATAATCTGATTATATATCTTGTATTTTTCTACGTTTTGTCTTGTGATCGATTTCGATCATCACTCTTGATTGGCTTTATTCCCTCGATAATTGCCGGTTTGATCAAATCAATTAGAAAGATCATTTTTAGCGCACGATCATCAATGTTTTTTTTTAGTAACTTTTTAGATAATTTTGATAAATTTTAATAACTTTCTTTTTTATCAATTTTTAAAGGTAATTTTGGGTTTATTTTGGAAGGAAAGTTTTTGGTTAGATTTGGCTTAGAAGCCAAGTTTTTTGAAGGTTTGAAGGAGAGAAGCCTCAAAGCATATTTTTCAAGTTAGGAGAAGTTTTTAGTTAGTTTTGGTTTCTAAGCAAAGTTTTTGGAAGAAACTACTTTATTGATAGTTTTATCCCTAAAAAAAACCCCAGATCCTCTTCCCTGAATTACACTTCCCATCTTCATCCAAAACTCATGTCTTTTTTTAGACATTTTTTTGGCTTAATTTCCAGAACCTTTCTCTCCCCCAATTTCTGTTGCTTTTATTTTTTTATTGCATGCCCCGTTGCACGCCACTTGACCAAGTATTTTATTTCTTTTTTTTTTTGTGGGTTTTTCTCTGCCACTCCGCGGAGACAACAATTAAAATTGTCAACTGCAGTTGGCGGTTTAATTTCTTACTTTTCCGAGTAATTCAGAAAGGTTCTGTGGATACGTTTTCGGGTTTCTATTCCATTTTTGGTTGACAATTCATTTGGGGGGGGGGGGGGGGGGGAAGTGGAAAAGAGATTCGGAAAAATGCGTGGTTTTTGGGTTCTCTCTTTGACCCCTGATGACCCCGAGTAGTCCAAAATTCTTACCTTGCAAGTCTGAAAGAATGCCCCAATATTGTTTTTGGCATTTGTTTGTTGCAATTGTTGTTGCTGCTGCTGCTGCTGTTGTTGTTGTTGTTGTTGCTGCTGCTGTGCCAGTGGGGCATGTGGCAGGGCCACTGTTTTTATAGCCACCGTATCCATATTGAACAGCAACAGAAAAAAAAATGTTTACGTTTTTCGATGTTTCTGGCTTAGCGCATGGTTGTTGTTTGTTTGTTTAATTGTTGGTGTTGTTGTTCTTCTCAGTCAGTCAGTTTTCTGCAACTTCCGCACACACGAGAGAAGACGAGGCAGAGAAGAAGCCCGAAAAGGGAAGTTGCCACAACCCTTTTGTGGCACAAAGTTCTTGAGCAACTTCTTCGCTAAAAAAAAGGCCTTTTCTCGCACCTGTTTGCGTTAAACTTCGGTTTTAGCTTGGTTTTTCTTGTTGTTTTTTCTTCTCTATTTAATAGTTGTTGTTGTTGTTGTTGTTGTTGTTGTTATTATGGCTCTAATGTCACGCTAACACACACTTAGACACAATCCAACACACACACACAAGACATGATGAAGAGCCAGTTTGTTGCCTTTTTTTGGCTCGCAAAGTATTTCTCTTTTCGGTTAATTTTCTAAGGTTTTTTGTGTTTTATTCAACAAGAATTGTTTCGTTTTTTTTTAATTTTTTTTTTTTAACTCAAACAACAAAAAAAAACTATAAAAGGCAGCAAAGGCGACTGCGACGGCAACTGCGACTGCGACTGCGACGCTGACAGCAGCAGCACAGGTCTGTCTTGGTGGAGAGCGGAATTGGTACTAAACGCGGCACTCACGAGGCAGCCACAATTTCCCCTCGAGACTTTAACTCCGAATCGAAAACGAGAAACCCGGCTTAGCAGGGAAATTCCCATTTGCTTCGGAGGGACTTTTAAGTCTGGCTTGGGTAATTCTCGGTTTTGTAGCCTACTTTTGGGTGTTTGATGGGAAATTAAGCAAACTAGAGAGGGATTTCTTAGGGAAATTATATTGTGTTGGGTTTGTTTAGTTTTAAATTTCAATTTAAATTTTATTTTATTAAAAAAATTGGCTATGAAACTATAAAATTTGCATTGCTTTTAGAAATTTATTTATAAAATTTGTTAATATTGTAAGGTCTTCGTATATTTTAGTTTATTTATCCATGAAAAATCCCTTTTCTTACTAAAAAACTACAAAATTTACTGAAATATCATTTTTAATCCTTATAAACCAATAAAATCCTTAGAATTTTGGCAAAAAAAACTAATATAAAATGTATATATAATTTACAACATTCCCAAAGACGCTTCCTAGACTTTCCAAGGCTGTAGTACAATATTTCCCAAATCTTAAATATATTTCCCAAAAAACTTACTTCAATTGCCTTTTCGGATTTCGAATCTTTAGAGTTTTAAGAAGCTTAAAGTTCGAATCTTGGCTTAAAACTCGAACATTTCAAAAGAGAACAAGTCCTCCAAGACTCAGGGAAATATACTCCCGCTCTCTTGACCAGTTAACTCCGAAAAAAGTCCCTTTCTTCTTCTCACTCTCTGAAATAAATTCCCCCGGCAACTGAACTTTTAGCCAAGACCAAAAACCAGAAATCTCCCATCGCTAAGTCTGGCTCCAAACAAAATGGCGACTGTTGAGATCTCTATAAGAAAAGGTAAAAAAAAAGAAACACAAAAAAAGCAAAGGAAAAAAACACGTTTTACAAAAAACCCAACAAGTTTTCAAAGACGATGATGATGATGTTGTTTTTGGTCAAAAATCTCCCCCCAAAAAAAAAAATCAAACTTGGAAAATCGGAAAAATCAAGAAAAACAACAAACCAAAGTTATGGCTATCGAGGTTGGCCAAAAGTGTTAGGTGGAGAGAGGGTGGAGAGGGTGGCCCCGCAATAAAGTTGTTTTTGTTTTCAATGTTGCTTTCGGGTTCTTAACGTTTTTTTTCCCCCGATTTTTTTTTTTTACGATTTTTCGTGATGTTGCAAACCCGGAGGCTGAAGTTGCTTCTTCTCGTCTTCTCGTCTTCTCTTGATTTTTTCGATTTTTTTTTTCGTCTTTTTTTCATGGCCCATTAGCTGCATTTGCGCGGATTTTTTGTGGCCAGAAGAAGACAAGGCAGAAGAAGACAAGCGACCTGAAACCTGGTTTATGTGGCACTTGGGGCAAGTCGGGAATAAAGCCCGCCAAAAGCCACGAAAAATCAAAGCCAAGCCAAGCCAACCCCAGGCCAGGCTTCACTTTTAAAAAGATTAAAAAAAAAAGAGAGCTTATCATTAAACAAAAGACTCGAAATGGCCAAAAGCAGCTTAGGGATTAGTTATTTTTAGGCCCTGCAGCTTTTTTATATAAAAAGCAGAGAAAGAAAATAAGGGCAATAAATTTTACAATTTTCAACGTTTTTTAGGATGAAAAAAAAACAACTTTCTAGGGTTTTTTATGGAAAACTTTAAACATCTTTTCGTGTTTTTATTAAGCCTTAAAAATTCCCAAAAATTAAATAAATTAATAACCAAAAATCTAAGAAAACCAAAGCCTAAAAACTAAAGCCTATTAAAAATCTAGAAACTCTCAAAAATTATCATAATTTTTGTATGCAACTTGTCGTGCCGCAAAAAGGCAACAAATTGTGGCAATTACATTCGGCATTCTATTCGTTAATTTTTCCTCTGATTTTTATTTTCTGTTTTTTTTTTATTTTGTTTTCTCGCTGTCAGAGTGTTTTGCGAAAAAATACACCTGTAGATTTTCTGGTTTCTGGCTAATTAAATTGAAATTCATTTGTTTGGCGCAGGCAGCAGGCAGCAGGCAGCTGCTGATTATTTTTTGCCGCCATAATTTTCCATTTTCCACGCTATTTCCACCCAGCCCCCGAAAAGGGGCGTGGAAGGTCGCCCCCAGATATCTAGCCTCTCTAGTTAGTGCCCCAAAAACCTGCAACTTGATCCACATTAAAAAAAAACGTTGCTTGCAAAATCGCTACTGGGGCAGGTGGAGGCCTGGAAATTACCCCCCAAGGGGAGGGTTGGGGGATAATCTTACCCTAATCATAACCCACCCACAGGGGCTCTTGGGCTTGGCCGAAAAAGCCAGAAGCCACGTTTTGAGCCATAAAATTGGAGAGGAAAACTTTGAAGGAAAATTTTTAGATTTTTTTTACATATTTTTTACATGTTTTTTATAATAAAAACTAAGAATATAATCTTTTTAAAATATATACTCTGAAATATACACAATATTATTTAAAAAATTCGCAACCTCTTCATCCGACCTTATGCAATAATTTCCCTGTTTTTTGTCTTAAAAAAAAGGCATTATCTGTATTTTAATTTGACAAAAAATAAGCAGCTGCTTTTGCTTAAATAATTTTAAGAGAAACAAAAAAAAAAACAAAAACATTTAGCAGCTGAAATTGAAAAGCTGAAAAAAAAAAATAAAAAAGGCAGCTGGCTGGCTGGCAAAAGTCGCGCCAGATATCGAACCCGATCGACGAGGAACTGGCCAGGAACTCGAGGAACTTGGCTTAGAACCTGGCTGAAAGCCAATTTATGTGCACAAATTAACGAGGCTTGGGGAAAAGAGTTGAAAAGAAAACGGCAGCATAAAGGCAATCAAAAGCCTGCCACATAAATTTATGAGCTGCGTCAACCAAATCCCCAGCGGTTGGAGAACGGGGGATATCTCTTGCCCCAAGACGCGTGCTGCACCATAAAAAGACAACAAGAAAACCAGGAAAAGGAGCCAAAAGCTGGCCAAACTGGTTTCTCCCCTCAAGCTTCTTGGAGGTCCTGCTCCTGTTCCTTGCTTTTTGGCTAAATTTAGCACGAGTTGGCCCAAACTCAAGCTCAGCTGGCTCAAAAGGGTTTAAGCCATGTTTTCTTACCTTTGGACTTTGCACGCCAGCCAGCCAGCCAGCCAGCTTGTTGTTGGCCATTTGCGCGCCATTTTCCAGCCAGAAAGCCAAAAAGCCAATAAGCCATCTAAGTACAAGCCCAAGATGGACATTGGCCATCTAGCCAAGAGGCAAGAGACAAGATCCCAGTTTGGCAGACACACAAGACAAGACAAAATACACCAAAAGAAAAAGGAATATATTTGAAAATTAAGAGACGAGATTTTTCAGCAAAAACTTTTTAAACAACAATTTTGAAGCAAAAACTTTTCAAACAACAATTTTCAAAGCAAAAAACTTGAAACTTTTCTATAATTTTTCACTAATTCGGAATTAACTTTTAAAATATTGTGTTTTTTTTTTAAGGAAATGTCTCTAATAAATGGTTATTTTTTCTATAAAAAAAAGACAACAAAAATTATAGAACAATAAGCTTACAGAAAATTATTAAAAGGGTTCCGAAAATATTTCTAATTTTTCTTTTATTTCAAAACTATTCTATAAATTCTTTTATTTTCTTTAATTTTTCTTTTATTTCAAAACTATTCTATAAATTCTTTATTATTTTGTTGAATTTATTAATTTGTTTTAAATTATATCTTAATTGCCTTAGTTATTGGTCTTTATAAAAAAAATGTTTATTTTTAAGAAATATATCCCCAAAATATGTTTAAAATGTTGCAAAAATATCCACAGAAAATTTAGAGTCTGTATTAAATAAGTAAATTAGTATTTTTTAAACTATTATTCTATTATATTATATTATATTATAAAATATAATTGAATATACCATTCGAATATTACCAAAAGACACGTCTATGTATTTTTATCATTTGGAATAAATATTTTAAATAATTTCCTAGCTAATATTTCTACTATTATTATTAATTTAAATTTGAATAATTGTATTAGAATTATATATTGCATTTTAAGAATATATATTATGGAATTATACTTGGATATTTTGTTAGAACATTTTCCCAAATAGTATTTCCTTTTTAAATATTTTTTAAGCTGAAATTCTTACCAATTATTAGGAATATTTAAATGAGACATAATAAAATTTTAATTCTTGCATTATAATTAATCTCAAAATAACTATTTTAGGGATCACTACCCGATTTTTTAGATTAAAAACCCAAAAAGATTTCCCCTGTAAGTCCTGGAAAATCCCTCTCTAGATTGTCGAAGGGAACTTGGCTCGAAGTCCAACCACGTTCGGGCCTTGTTTGGCGAGTCTTGGCCTGGGTTGGGATTTGTGTTTGTGCCAGCTTGTTTGTTTTGTTTCTCCTCTCCACTCCACTCCTCTCCACTCCTTGCCACTCCTTGTTTTTCTTGATTTGTTTGTTTGTTTGTTTATTTGTTTTGGTCTGGTTTTGGCGCGTGTGCAACTGTACCAGGAGATCGGCAGCAAACGTTGCAAGCAGCAAGCAGCTAGTTGCACTCGATCGTGGCAGCAATTAATAATGGCCAATGGTCCGACTGTACTCCCTTTCTCTGGAGACAGGCTGCGGTGCAATGTTCCAATGTTGCAATGTTGAGGAGTTGAGTTGGAAAAAAAGAGGCAACATCGCATCGACTGTCGTCGTCAATCGCTAATTTATGTTTGACTCGTGCCTGGCCAAGAAATGGTCGAGAACTGGCCAAGAAATGGTCAAGAAATGGTCAAGAAATGGTCAAGAAATGGCCAAGATCTGAACAAGACCTGGACCTGGCCTGTTCTGGCCTCGTCATCGGAGGCATCTCCCCCCTCCTTGGTGATTCCCGAATCAAATTACAAAATCAGAATATCAGAAAATCATAAAATCAGAGTCATCCTTTTGTTCCTAAACTAATCCGATTGGCGTCTCAGATTTATAGCCAAAAAAAAAAAAAAACGGAAAGAAAAAAGGTTTTCAATAAAGGGATTTCAGAGTTTTATCCTCAATTCCCAAAAGGCTTCTGTTTTTTCTCCTTTGAGGCATTTATTTAAGAGGATTAAAAAGATTTCAGGAACATTCCAAGGAATCTTTGAAGAAGGAATCGTTTAAGGAATCTTTGAGGGAATCTTTGAAGGAAATCTCTGAGGGAATCTTTGAAGGAAATCTCTGAGGGAATCTTTGAAGGAAATCTTTGAAGGAATCTTCTTTAAATTTTTTATATTCTAATTAATCATATTTCTACCAAAACAAATATATATTTGCCGTCTACACTGAGAGAATCTTCAGGTGAAAAAAAACCAAAAAAAAACGACATATAAAATTTGCAAACAAAAGAAAGGCCTTTCTCCAGAATCCCACCGATACTTCAAGGAATTCTGGAGTCTTCGGGCTCACAGAATTCTTTCAACTCGATTCTTCGCCTCGATTCTTCGGTTTTATCGATTCTTCTGGCTAATTGCGAGGCTAATCAGAAAGCTTCAAGGCGAGTCAATTAAGAGATTGTCCGACGAGGAGACGAGGATCCCCTCGAAAGGTTGCGGTTGCTGGTTGTAGATTCCAGACTGCGAGGGGCGATCGAGGGGTTCGCAGATTGGGTGCAGCTGGCAAACCGGTTCGGCGCGTGCTGTATTTTTCGCCCAGACTTGTATTTTTCGCTCAAATGAATTAATTAAATGCGACGACGACGACGACGACGATGACGATGACGATGACGATGACGATGACGATGATGATGACGAGATGTGAGTGTGGAGCCTTCGCCCAGACAGCTGCCGCGGGACCGGGACCAGCAGCTGCTCCTCTAGAAGTACTCCTTGCCCAGGCGAGTCCTCTCCTCGTTCTTCCTTCGATTCGTGACTCCGTCCGACTCGTCCATCATGTTCTCCAGCATCCGCTCCTGGCGGGGATTCAACGCAGCCAAGTAGATGTCCCTGGTGGCCCTGAACTTGCCACAATTGTACAGATGCTCGTTCTCTAATCTCACATAGTTCCAGATGAATCTCCTAGAGAGCGGGTGGAGTGGAGCGTTCTCTCTAAATGAAACCTAAACTAGACTGCAAACCCACCTGGTTATCTCCAGGAGACTGGCAATCGTCTTCATGTTGTAGTAGGAGATCCAATTGTGATACGTGACCACAAACTCAATGATCCAAACCATACGCAACACCAGATCCTCGATAATCACGAAATAGTAGAAGGCCGAGGAGTAGACCAGCTGTTCCCGAAGGAAGATGTGCTCACCGCGGTAGATCTTCATCAGGCCAAAGTCCTTGAAGATGTCCCAGAGGTAGCCGTAGACGGAGGCCACCACGCAGCTGGCGAGAAAAGCCCAGGTGAACGGATTGCTGAACGTGTTGCTGTACCCACCTGCGGACGGGATAGGATGAGCTCAGTGTGGCTGGTCCTCAGGCGAGGTGTCAAGTTTGGTTTGGGGATCACCGTCCGTTTTGTAGCGAAGCGTCGAGAACAGAACCACCAGGAAGGCTGTCGAGTACTTGCCGGCATTCACCAGATAGCTCACCGACTTGGATCCGCTGTCCCGGAACCGTCTCAGGCACTGGGCGAACCGGAACCAAGCCGGCAGACAGCTCGTTATCGGCACCATGATGTCCGTATTGAAGCAGTGGATCATCCGGCTGTGTCGCAGCCAGCACGTGATGTAGAACCGAAAGATGTAGTAGTGGTCCACCAGGCACGTGACCAGCGAGTTCATCTGGTCGCCCATCCAGAAGTCGGCAAAGCCCACATAGTAGAACGGAGCCATCACTACGCGACCCACCAGCTTGATCGTCCACCAGCGGGCGGGCCAGTTCATGATGGGCAGCGGCACCACCAGCATCCCCACCATGATCAGGATGAGGGCCAGCGGAAAAATGAACGGATCTGGCACCAGGATCAGGTCGTGCAACAGGAACCCCAGCATGGACAGGGCCCACAGGATGCCAAAGGTGCAGGCTATCTCCAGGAAGGTGGCCGGCAGCAGGTGGCTCCTCGGATCTATCTCGAAGATCAAGATGTGGTTGACGCCAGCCCGCTGGAAACCAGCCACGTTGGCGGCCATGAAGAAGTTGAAAATCACCCAGGTGAAGGGTCCGCGGTAGAGCCGCATAAAGCCCGGGATATTGTCCGCCAATGGAGGTAGTTTCCAATCTAAGGGATAGCGTATTATGCAGGAAATATTCCTCTAACCAAGGGGGGAAGCCCCCAGGGATGAGTAAGGTGACCCCGACAAAGAACTAAGCCCCAACCCAAACCCAATCGAAGAAAGGACCCCGAAAAGTGATTACCAAAACATACAGATTATCGCCGTGGCCAGGAGCAGCATGATGAGCATCCCGAGAGCGATGCCAGCCCGAAATATCATCAGAGCAGGCGTTGGCTCCCCCAAGGGCGGCACTCGGAGCTTGGCCATGGCCATGGAGCGATCCCCTCCAGCCAGGTGGGTGGTGTACAGATCCTCCACCTCCACGATGATCTTCTGCAAGAGACGCCCATCCGTAAACGGAGCGAACTCCACGTTCCGTTCGAACCACACGGCACCGGCGTTGGAGCGCAGATTCTTGTCGTACTTCTTGCAGATCTTGCGGAATCCGGTCTCGTTCAAGGACTGATAGTTCTGGAGCAGCACCAGGCTGAGGTAGAACTCGCTGTAGGCGCTCCTCAGCTGGCGCTGGGTCATCTGCTTGGGTGTCCCGGTGCTCGAGCGCCGCTGGGTCGTGGCTCGGCTGCTGTTGAAGCTGGCCCGCTGGCTGGGGACGAGTGAGAGATCGCTGGCGGTGTGTCCCGGGACGCGGGAGTAGGCCAGGAGCTGCAGCTTGAGGGTGTTGTGCTTGCGACGCGCCTCTGATAGTTTCTCCAGGAAGAAATTGTTCACCCGCTCCAGCTCGTTGTGGCACTCGGTGAGGAAGGTCTCCTCGAAGAACTTGTAATAGGCCATAACCTCGTAGTCCGGTGCTGTGGTGGGCGAGGGAGCTCTATCCACGCCCCTTTTGATCAGCACCTTGAGGTCCTTTTTTTGGGGGTTTGACGGGTTTGATGGGTTATCAAGGAGGGAGCTCTGATTTGGCGATTTTCTTACCGCATATCGCATATACTGCTGCCGCCACTCGATCGTCAAATGCGTCTCGAAGGTCTTGCCAAATTTCATGGTCTCCTGCTGGGGCCTTCAGATTGGCCCCCGGCGCCAAAGGGCGTGACTGGTCAACGGCTGACTAGCTGTCCGGCTCTGGGTCCGGGCCGGGTGTTACAAAATCTGACATCCTTCTCCCAGCCCAGCCCGATGCCCCCGCCCAGAATTCGAACTTTTTAATTCTAAATCTTACCTTTTCGTTGGGAATGGGAAATATTTTTATCCTAAAGGGTTTACAAGACATACCTGAAAAAAAAAATAGAGGAAAATAATAAAAAAAATTAGTTCCAGCTTTAAAAACTCTTTTTTTTTTTTTTAAAGAAGAACTTAAAGTTTTATTTCTGACTTCCTTCCCGTTTTTCTGTTCTGACTCACTTCCTTGATCTTATTATGGGTTCGCACGCCTTTCTTCTGGCCTCTGGCTCTGGCTCTGGCTCTGGCTCTGGCAATTCTTCCGCAGAATTCAAAAGAGCAGACAGCACAAAGCCACTCACTCACTCACTCACTCACTGACTCACTGAGAAAACCCCCCAACCTCGAGGCTTCCGTTCAGCGAACCCAAACCCTTCCCCGTTGATAAAGATCGCAGGTCGAGTTATCAGCGACTTCCGATTAGGGGTGGCACTCCATAAATGTTAAAAAAAATACACCCAAGAGATAAAGATAAAAAAAAGAATTGATATTCGGGATTGGGCTCGTCCGGGAGTTGAACCCGGGACCTCTCGCACCCGAAGCGAGAATCATACCCCTAGACCAACGAGCCGCTGCGAAAATCGCCGGCGAAATTCCCAAAACAAAATCAAGGCCGAAAAAAAAAGAGTTATGGAAGAAAGCCAATACTCTTCTGAAGACTGTCTTCAGTTCGTCAATCTTCGTTCTTCATACTTTGCTTTTTTTTTTTGCGGGGCTTCTACAGATCGCTCGAGGGTGACGATCAACGCAGCCGCCTACGACAAAGTGCCGCTAGAATGCCAACCGCAAGCTCGACAAAAAAAAAAAAACAAAAAACAAGACAGAAAAAAAAAAAGGAAAAAAAGAGACAAAGTAAGGTCGGGTAAGGGGCGTTGAGGGGGTAGAGGCTTCTACAAGTAACAAAGAAAAGGTTCCCAAGAATGTCTTCTACTTTGTTTTTATTACGCAACTTGTTGTCACAAAAGTACACAGCAAAAAAATGGGATTACTTTTAAGGTTTCTAAAAGAACTTTTATCAAAGGATTTAAATATTATTTTATACAATTTTTTTTTAAATTTATTTATTAAATTTATTTAGGTTTAAGAGACTCCGGTAAGACATTGAAGAGGAAACTTTAAAAAAAATGTTAAAAATTTTTTAAAAAAATTGAATAATGATTAAAAAAAAAATATTTAAGGTTTAATGATAATATTAAGAATAAATAATAATAAAGAAGAAATAATAAAAAATTAAGAAAAATAAGTAGAAAAAGAAGAATAAAAAAGAAGAATAAAAAAGAATAAAAGATAAAGAATAAAGATTAAGAATAAAAAATAAATTATTAAATTTTTTGATATTTTTCTTTATTTATTACGTATATTGATAATTTTAATATATTTAATATTAATACTAATAATTTTTCAAGGCAAACTAGGACTGTTTTTTTTTTAAGTTTTAAAAATAAATGTAAATGGGAAGAATATTTTTTAGTTTATAAAATAGGTTTAAATATAAAATAGGTTTAGGTTATAAAAGTAAATAATAATAAATGTAATAAATAAAAAGTAGAGGCTTAATTTTTAATAAATATTATTTAGAAATGTGAAAAGAAAACAAAAATTTGTAATAAGGAAATAAAATCAAAATTTAAATCGTAAATTGTAAATTTTTGAAATAAATTGTATTGAAAAATAAAATTAGGAAGCTTTATAAAAATAAAAACTGTTCTAAGAATTTTATAAATATATATTTTTAAGGGGAAAATAAATAATTTGTATTCTGTCAAAGAGACTCAAAAATATAATTTTTGTTTTGAAAAGCAGATTAGAAACTAGAATAAATTTAAATAAAATTAAACAAAAAAAAAACTTAAATTTTAAACAAAATCCAAAAGTTAATAAATAAACAAAAAAATATAAAAATAAAATATTTAATATTATCAACAAAATCCTAAATGCAATAAATAAGTTAAAGTATTATAATATTATTAACATTTTTGTTTGTCAAAAAACTTGATTAATGAGAAATTTATTCAAGAAATTTATTTTTATTTGCTTTTTTATTTTTTATTTTTTTTGGTGTAGAAATAATTTATTAGCCGTCAAGACTGTGAAACAATTAATTGACAGAAAAACGGCAGCCACCGCAGAATCAATTTGTTATTTTTTTTTAACGATTTTAAGCCAGAGCTGTTAAAAAATTAAATAAACTGCGATTGGGGTCACAGGGTAGCGCCCATTGGAATTCCAAATTAAAAAATTGTAATTAATTAAAGAAAAAGGCGAGGCTTGGGGCTAAAAAAAAATATGATTAAGGATGGGCTGGGCTGGGATATTAAAAAATAAATTATAAAAAATTATAAGAGAGAGGAAATCGTTCGCGGATTATTTAAATTAATTTAATAAAAGCCTCTTTAAAAGGCTAATTGTAATAATTAAATTCCAATTAAAAAATAAACACTTTTATTTAAAGAAAAGAGAAAAGGAAGTGATTGAAGAAGGTGTAACCCTTTTTGGACGAGAAAATCCAGTTGATTGACCATATCGATCGATTTCTGCAATCAATCAATTAGAGGAGATCGCTTCCTCTGTGGTAAGGCAAGGCGATGTGGCGCCCCAAACGGAAGCGTATGTGCCACAAGAGTACAATAACAGCATCCGCGAGTGGATGCTACACCCAGTGGCCGGTGACTTCCGTTTTGATTGAAATGATCTAGACTTTGCAGCGGACTTTGTGCAACTTCCGCACTCGCCAACTTGTGGCACTGCCACTTTTGCAACAATTGCGAAAATTATGCCATCGCTCCACCTGTTATTACGAATGTCAGTGCCTCGGCCACAGATTAATTGGCTAATTGAAAAGCCAGTTTATTGATCCCCTCCCCTCTTTCCCCTCCCATCCCCTCACTCCCTGATCAATCATCAATCATTTTTGAAAATCTTCTCTCAAGCTTCTTGGGAATTTTTTTATTTTATTTTCTTGCAAACGAACATTTTTCCAGGGTGGTCCCTGTTTTCGGGCCTCCGCCTCCGGCTGTGGGTGGCTTTGACTAATGATTTCTTACCAATGATTTCTTCCCAAAAAAAACAAAAAAAAAGACCACACACTGGCTCTCTTCTGGCCATGCGGGCTCCGTAGAGGAGAAACTGTTTCTTTCTTTCTCTTCATGGCTTTCGGCCATCAAATTCCAAGCTCAAATCTAGAGCAGGAACCCCGCAAGCTGGCGAATTATTTCGGCTTTTTTTTTGGGTCTAAACAGTGGGTCAAAAGCTGATTAAAACCTAAATAAATATAAACTATTTTTAACTTTTAATTCTTACAAAAATATAGCTTAAAAAAAAGCTAAGAAAATTTTTAAATAAATTCTAGAAAAGCTTAAAAGATTTCGAATTTATTTCAAATTTACATTCAAAAAAGCCTAATTTTGGAGAATATATTTTTTTTTTTAATATATCTTGAAACACTTAAATTATTCATAGATTTTTTTACTTATCTATTTTTTTATATAATATTTTTTTAGATATTTTTATTTTTATTACAATTTCCTTCTCTCCAACCCACTGCATTTCTGTTTTTTTTTTTAGACAACAACCTGTTGCTGTGCTCGATTTTTTGATTTTTTGATAAGCTGCCAAGCTCGAAAATGGAAATTGAAATGCTACCAAAAAAAAAATCCACAAAAATGGCCAAAAACTCAAACGAACCGAAGAATAGATCTGTCTGCCAGTATCCGGTCCCAAAAATGGACCCAAAAAGCCATAACAATTACTCGGACAAGTGCAATAACCATTACAATTACAATTACAATTACAATTACCACCAAAAAAACCCAAAAAAAAAAGACTACGAAATGGAAAAGAATTTCTAATCTCGCCGCCAAAGTGAGACGCTTTCACCTTTATTTTGACCAAAAAAAAAATAAATTCCAAGATTTTTTTTAGCTCCGGTTTTGAATCAAAAAAAAAAACACAAACTCCAAACACGGGAAATGTAAATTGGAAATGTAAATTTTCTGACTCGACAATCGAATCTCGAACATAATTGAAAATGACTTTTGGTTTTCCTTTGCAGCGGAAGTGCAGTTCGAGTGATCGATTGTGATCGATTGTGTCTCAATTAGGGGGGGGTTTCATTCAATCGATCGATTAGCTAATTAGCTTACAAAGCATCTCTCTTTCTGGTTAATAAATGCAAATGAAATTTGGTTGAAAGCCATTGTCCAGGGAATAATTTTAATTTAAACTAAAGAGGGATTGGCTCTGACGATTTATTCAAAAGTATTCGAAACTTTCAGTGAATATTTTCAAACAATATCAATGAATATACAAGAATATCCTTGAATTTTCTTTGAATAATTTGAGCAACAAAAAGGAACTCAGTTCCAGGTAAAGGAGAAAAATGTTTCAAAACTAAATGTTAAAAATTATTGCCTTTAAAAAGGGAAAACCTTTAAAAAAAAAAATACTCGACACTTTCTGTTAATATTTTCCATGAATATCCATGAATATCTCTTTGAATAATTTGAAACCAAAAGAAACTTACTTTGGGAATTGTTTTAATTTAAGAAAAAACTTAAACAAAAGTACAAAAAGTTACCTTTAAATTAAAATTCCAGCTCCAAAAAGTTTCTTATTTCATAAAAAAAAAGTACTCGAAATCCTAAACAAATATTTAGCATGAATATTCATGAATTTTCTTTAAATTATTTAAAACAAAAAGAAACTCTATCCGGGGATTGTTTTTAATTTAAGAAAAAACTTAAATAAAATGAAAAAATTCCAGATTTTATTTTAAATTAAAGAAAAAACTTAAATAAAATGATAACAAAAACCAAATCCAACTCGAAATGGTTTTTTTTTTTGACAAAAAATTACCCAAAACCTCAACCGAATATTTGGCATAAATAATTTTTGTTTAAAAAAATGACTTTTTCAATGACTTTTTTTGGCTTTTAATTGTTGTTCGCAACTTATTTAAATTTTTGGTCAAAATCATCATGGTCAGCATTGTTGTTTCAGGGCCAAGAAAAAAATACTTAAAAAAAAATACCAGCATTCCTGGTAAAAAAAAAAAAACACCCGCATTTTTCGTCTTTAGTCTTGTTTTTTTGGTAATTGTGACAACAACAACAACAACAACAACAACGAAAACATTAACAACAACAACAAGCAATCAAACATCCCATTCGAAAGTTGTTGTTGTTTGTTCAATGAACCTTTTAAACTGTTACCATTCCACGAGTTGTCGAGTTCGTGTCTCGAGTCTTTTGTTTTTTCTGTTCAACGAAATTGAATTTCCGAGTAACTCGAACTCGCAACTCGAATGCTTAATGTTGAATCTTGAATGTTAAATGTTGAATGTTGAGTATTCAATGTTAATGGAAATTGAAAATGCAGCCACAGTAGCCATGGAATGGAAAGTGTTTTCCGGTTTCCCCAAAAACATTCAATTTATGTCTCAATCAAGTCTCTCGTGTGTCTTTTTTTTTTTTTTTGTCTTCTAATTAAGTTGCCTCCGAAATGGAGATTTAATTCTGATTGTAAAGCCATTTGGAGTTGGATTTTCGAGTTCTCATGAATATTCACGAAAAGACTTGGCTTTTTAAGAGTTTTAAATAAAAGTTTCTCAAAAAGGGTTTTGGTTTTAAAATAAAAAAGCAGGAACTAAGAGGATTTTAAAATTAGGATTAAAAATCTCTAAAACTATTTTATTTATCAAGAAGATCCACAAAAATTTATAAAAATAATTCCCCAAAAATATTATAGTTTCTTTTTGATGATTTATTTAAATTTTTTAACCCCTGAGTAACCCCGAAAAAAACTGTATTTTTTTTTTTTGTTAAATTAGGCATAAAAATGAACCCTTTTTTTTTGCTGGCAAGTCCAGACAGGAGTCGAGTCTTCTTGGGCTTTGCTCGTTTTCTTCAAAATAGAACTCCGAACGTCTTTTACGTCTTTTCTCAGGCCAAGCCCTCAACCGGAACCGCCTTGGATCTTGTGGATTGACTTTAAGGGTTTTCTGTTTCTGTTTTTTTTTATGGTTTTTGTTTTTTTTTTGGCAGCTGCAGGCCAAGCTTTGGCACACGCACTCTGTCCTCTGTCCAGCTTCGAGACTGAACTTTTCTCACATTCTTAATGACAGACAGGCAATCGTCATTTGCTTTCGGCCAAACCATAAATATCAAATTCATATTAGCTGCCAGCCAAGTGGAACTTCTGGCGTTTCTTTGGCTTATCGTGTGAACAAATCTGCCCCCTCCCTCTCCAAAAAAAAAAAGGGGGGGTACTCCGATGATGTGCGAGTCTATGAGCATACCCCCTGCCGGAGTATCATGAACCGATTGTTGACCGACACCGTCTCCGCAGAAAATTGAAGCCCCTGGAAAAGTGGTGGGACTACTTTATTACACTAAGACGATCTTTTCCTTCCAAGACTTCTATATCTTTGTTTTTATTTTTTTTTTTTTTTGTCGCCGAGGGTCGCTTGATCGCTTGCCCGCTTGGTCTCTTGGTTGCAGTTGAGTGCCCCGTCGACTTTATTCTGGGACCCCCCCTCTTTTTGTGGCAAAAGAAACACATTAAAAGCATATCAAGTGAAATCATCGGCGTGTTCTCAGCATTTGTCGGTGGCAAGTAGCAAGAAGCAACTAGCAAGTGGCAAGTGGCAAGTGGCAGGTTGCAAGTTGCAGGTTGCCAGTTGCAGGTTGCCAGTTGCAGGTTCATACTTTCCGTTTTATGGCGGAAACTGTTGACTTTGTTCAACAATTCGAGGCACAAAAAAGGTAACCAAAAGCTTTAAAATGTTTCAAAAATTATTTTAATAAAAGAAATTAATTGAAAAATATTTGGAAACTGTTTTTAAACCGCTTTTTTTTACTGCAAAAGTTTATTTTAAATATTTTAAACCAAATCCCTTCTTGATATTTTTTTTGATAATTTCTTCCAAAAGACTCAAGGAAAAGGCCAAGATGGCAAGATGGTAAGATGGTAAGACGGTTTTTGGTAAGACAATGGCTCTGATGGATTGATGTAACCCAAATCGAAGCTGGCAACTGTCAACGAATGTCTCTGGGGCTTGGCCCACGCGTTTTGGCCACATTTGATTGCCATTGTCTTGCGTTGTATCTCAAAAGGTGTGGGGTATTTTTTTACCCAAAAAACAAAAACAAAAATACTCTAAAAAAGAAGTCATTGTTGTGCGTTCGAGATTCCATAAAAAAAAACTCTATAAGAGAAGGTTTTTCTAGTCTTGAAACAATTATTTTCTTTGTTAAAAAGATTTTGTCAAGCCATAAAAATATATAAAATATTTTTGTTATTTTTTTTTAATATTTTCTCTTAAAAAAGAGCATCTAGTTCGATTTTTCTTGATTTTTTTTTTAAATCTCCTCGCACGTTTTCTGTGCTGCCACGCCTTGCTTCTCTCATATGTGGCAACTTACAACAATAATAAAAAAATTATATATATATATAAAAAATATATATCTGGCAGGCTGTGGCATGAAAAAAAACAGAAATAAGAGCACAGGCCGAGCTTGCAATTAGTTTAATGTTAGTGCCGCACCTTAAGACCTCGCCTCGTCTCAGTTCCAAGTCCCGATCTTGGATATCAAATCTCGATCTCCCCTTTCCCCGATCTGGCTACTGAATAGATATATATATATATATATATATAGTAACTGGTAGTGGGAATGGCACTGGTCCAAGCCAATGAATCATCAGGATTGATCGATTAATCCAATCGATAATCGAAAACAGAAGTCAAGGATTAGCTTTGGCTTCAGGTTTTATTTTGATTCAAATATGATTCAGATTTTAAATAAGAGAGGAATATTACTTACAAAAAAGATAAAGATTATCTTAGAGGAATAAATAATGGAAAAATATAAGAATTAAAAAGCTTTTTTCAATAAAAAATTGAAGCAGTTTCTTGAAAATCCTTTTGTAAAAGTTTCTCCTTTAGATATGGCTAAGTTTGAAAGGAGAATTACTTATAAACAAAAAGATATAATAGATATAGATTATCTTAGAGAGATAAATAATGGAAAAATAAATATATTATATAAAAAGATACGATATTTTCAATCAAAAACAGAGGCAGCTTCCTTGAAATGCTCTTTAAATACGAAAGTTTATGCATTTTTGCATTTTCTTCAGATATTTTCAATTATTTATTATTATATATATTTAAAAATCCTTTTAAAATACTATTTTAAATATATAAAAACATAGTTCTTTAAGATTTCTTTTGGAAATCAACTCAAGTTTCTTGGAAAATCCTTCACAGAAATTCATTTCCACCAAAATCTTCTTCCATGACCTTTTAAACTCATCAGTTAACCTTCGATTCTGGCTCTTGAATTGTTGACAAAAAAACTCACAAACTTTTTTCCCCAAAAAGATAAAAAAAATCAATGTGGGCGCCAAAAAAACCGAATAAGGCAAGACACCTACTCTCTTCAGGCCTTGAAAATCTTTGGGTCTTTGGGTCTTTGGTCTGCAGACTTGTGTTTCTTCCAGACTACAGTTTTCCAGTTTTCTTGAGTATTTTTTTTTTGTAGTTCTTAGTTTTCAAAGTTCTCAGTTTTTAGTTCTCAGTCAAGGCAAACTTTTCACATGGCCATTGCCGTTTCTTCTAGTTGAAAGCCTGAAAGCGCCACCCAGTTGCATAAATTTTCAGCAGAGAGCAGCTTTTAATAAACATAAATTTGTATATTAATGATTGCCTCCACCGCCGAGTCCCAAAGAAATGGGGTCCCTAGGTTGAATTATGCAAAAAATAATATAATAGTAGATACCGAGTTCATGGAACAATTAGTCTGATTGCAACAAGTAAGGGGATTGTCAGACACGGAGCTCTACTTGGAGATCTACTTGGTACCTTCAGTGCCCTTCAGTACCCTTCGTAGACGAAACTTTCCCAAGTTATTGGGTTTAACGTTTAAGGAGATACAACACCTTGATAGGGAAGAGTCAAAATGGGATCTTGTTAACACATTTGGGTTTGTTTTGGGATAATAATTATTAATTATTAATTGTTTGTCATAATTTTGACTACTTTTTCACAGTCTTTAATGTCACCGTTTTCTGTATTAATTTAAATTCAAAGTAATTGTCAATTAAATTGTTTATTTTAGTTTTTAAACCAAAGGTCTTTGTTTATTTAAGTTTTAAATTTGTATATTAAGTTTTTTCACTTATTGGCTTAAAAGTTTAGTTTAATTTAAGTTGTCGGGCTTTCCGTTTAAAAATAAAAATAAAATACAAAAAGTTACAAACTATATCTCGTTTTTTTTTTTATTATTTGGCCTAAAAAGTTTTTTAAATTGAAATCTTTTTAAGGTTTTTCTAGAGACTTTACAAATCAAATGCTTTAAATTAAATGTAAATGGAAATTAAATATTAAATCTTGTGTTTCTCGAATCGAATTTTATTTAGAAATGTTAAAGAAAATATAGGCAACATTTTTTTAAAATTCAATTAAAAGTTATTAGAATATTTATCTATATTTTTGAATCTATATTTATCTATATTTATGCCAGTTAGTTTAGTTATAAAAATTGTATTTAATATTTTACATAAATTATGTATTTTTTAGTTGTAAAGATTTAATAGCTTAATCCTAAGCTTAATTTCAGCAATATTTCAATAATAAATGCAATAAATCAATGAATTATTAACAATAATTTTAAGCATTTTAAATATTTAAGAATGGAACCTCTTCGAAATATTATTTTTTAAACAATTTTTCATACATTTAATATCTCCCAGTTTTTAATCTAATTTTTTTTTTAGGTATTAAAAAACAATCTAAAAACCGCGACTCACCTGTACGGCGCAGTTGAGGAAACAGTTATTCTGTCCGGGACCGTTCAGCAGGCCCTTGGAGGAGGGCTCCAGGGTGGGGGATGTGAGGTTGTTGGGGGCTCTGAGGAGTTCCAGGATTCTCTTCCTTTCGGAGCCATTCGGCAAGGATCCAATGGCAAAGGCTTGGCTGGCTTGGTAGGCCGTGGCGTTCGAGGGCGTGGCTGGCGAGGCACCTACCGCCCCACTGGCCAGCCTGTAGAGGTTCATGGGCGTGGTCATGGTGCGCCCACAACCGAGACAGGGTTCCGGACTGCAAAAAAAAAAAATGCAATAAAAAATAAGAATAAATATTTAAGACAGAAATCCTTAAGAACCGGAATCCATATCGGAATTTCTAATCATTTTTAGTATTTTTTTTGTATTTTTTTATATTTTTTTTAGTGAAAGTTGCCGAGTATCTTGTATCTTGTATCTTAATGTCTTGTATCTTGTATCTAGTATCTGTTGAATGCGTGGCGTGAGTACGAGTGTCACTCGTAAAGCGGAAACGGTCAACCCAGATTATGCAACAATTAATTGCAAACCCAACAATGTCGGTCATTCGCAATTCATTTAACAAATTGCAAAGCCAGAAAATCGTTGAGCAACTCAAAAAACAAAAGAAATAATAAAAAATAAATCAAAAAATTATAAAAAAGAATAAAAAACAATCAAAAAACATTAAAACAAAATAAAAAAAGAATAAAAAACAATAAAAAATAATAAAAAACAACAATAAACTATAAAAAATTAATCAAAAAATTATAAAAAAGAATAAAAAACAATCAAAAAACATTAAAACATAATAAATAAGAATAAAAAACAATAAAAAATAATAAAAAACAACAAAAAACAATAAAAAAAATCAAAAAATAAATAAAAAAGAATAAAAAACAATCAAAAAACATTAAAACATAATAAAAAAAACAATAAAAAATAATAAAAACAACAAAAAACAATAAAAAATAAATCAAAAATAATAAAAAAGAATAAAAACAATCCAAAAACATTAAAACATAATAAAAAAAACAATAAAAAATAATAAAAAACAACAAAAAACAATAAAAAAAATCAAAAAATAAATAAAAAAGAATAAAAAACATTAAAACATAATAAAAAACAATAAAAAAAATCAAAAAATAAATAAAAAAGAATAAAAAACAATCAAAAAACATTAAAACATAATAAAAAAACAATAAAAAACAACAAAAAACAATAAAAAAAATAATAATAATCAAAAAAAAATAAATAAAAAATAAAGTTATTAAAAAATAAATAAAAAAAAAAAGTTATTTATCCTCAAGGTTCCACCGAGATTTGAACTCGGATCGCAGGATTCAGAGTCCTGAGTGCTAACCATTACACCATGGAACCCGCTTGCCGTTACAGAAAACTTTCCTCTTCTTATACTCTAACTATATATTTTTAAAAATAATTATATTGATTCCATTCTAAAAATAAATTAGAAAATGCTGCATGCGTAAAAATTATTTAAAATAAAAATTCAGGGAATATATTCAAATTTTTTGATTAACTTTGCTCTAAAAATTTCCCAAGAATTCCCTTTCCAATTTCCAATTCCAAAAAAAAAATGTTAATTTTTTTTGAATATTTTATTATTATTTTGAATATAATTATTATTTTGAATATAATTACTTTATAGAAGCCCTCGATTTTTGGTATTTTTTTTTGGGGCTTTACGTTGCTAATTGATAAAAGCGGAGCCGAGCCTGCCCCAGAGGGAATTCTTCTGCTTCTTCGACTCGGCTTTCTAATTAACATAATCTTTCCGATGCACCTGCAACGTGCCACAAAAACAGAAAACAGAAAACAGAAAACAGAAACTGCTTTGCATATTAATCGAGTTTGTTTTTTTTTCGGTTAAAGGGAGGGACGCGAGCGAGGGGAGATCGTGGAGTAAGTGGCAGGTCGGCATTTCAATTGCTGTTGCGTGAAATGCAACAATTTGTGTGGCAGCAACAGGAGGCAGCAACAGACTGCGACTGTCAATTCAATTTCGAAAATCTATCATGCCACAATCATACCATAATCATAAATGCGGATAAACTTTATAATTTTCCACTCGTTTTTTTCCGCTTTTTTTTTTTTTGGATAATTAAGAAATTCTCGATAAATTACGCTTCGCAGCGAGAAGAATTGGTAGAGGGGAGAATTGGTAGAGGGGAGAATTGGGAGAGAAGAATTGGAAAAAACAAGTGCAACTCACGCCATTCATTCGGGTTTTTCTTTCTTTCTGAAAAAATGATGAATGGCTTCGATTATCTCATCTTGGAATAATTTCTCAAAATTGCTTTATTTCGGTTAAAAACAAATAAATCTTGTAATAAAGTTGGTTAAAAATAATAAATAATTACCATTTAAAAGAAGGGATTCTTCAGGGAAGATTCTGGGGCAGTTCTGGGGGAGTCTTTCAATGAGAATTATGTCCAAAACTTGGATAGGAATACATTTTTTTAACTCGATTTCCTACTTCCTTAAAACCTTTTGATGGAGGTTAGTTTTCTTCCATTTTTTACCGTTTTTTTTACAGATTTTTAACATATTTTTTAAGTTTTTTTAAGCTATTTTTACCTATTTTTAATCCATTTTTTAACTATTTTTTCCCCATTTTTAAGCCATTTTTTAGCTATTTTTTTGATATTCTTTTAGTTTTTTTTTAAACTATTTTTTAGCGATTTTTTACACATTTTTTACCTATTTTCTAACTATTTTTTTACCTTATTTTAACAATTTTTCCCCCATTTTTTACGTATTTTTTACGAATTTTTAACCTATTTTTTACGTATTTTTTTTACCCATTTTTAGCTATTTTTAGCTATTTTTTAAGTTATTTTTTAGCGATGTTTTCACATATTTTTAACCTATTTTTTACCTATTTTTGAGATTATTTTTACTATTTTTCCCCATTTTTTACCTATTTTTTCCCTCATTTTTTACCAATTTTTTTAACGAATTTTTAACCTATTTTTTACGGATTTTTAACTTATTTTTTACGTATTTTTTTTAACCAATTTTTAGCTATTTTTTAGCTATTTTTGTGAGTATTTTTCGACCTCTTTTTAGAGTTACCACCTCAACCAGTGTTGGGTAACAAAAAAAAAGCAGGAAACCCAGCAATCTATGAAAAATATGTCAAAGATATGTCAAAGCTATCCACATCAAACCATTCCACTTTCTCTTTATTGTCTATACTTCAATCTCTATCAATCAATTTTCATATTCTAAAAAATATTCTAAAAAAAAAAAACGTAGAAAAAAATGTGTTCCTTGGTAAGTAAAAAAAAAGTGAATAAAAAAGTCGGATTCTTAAGAAGGAGACCTCAAGCTACTTTCGGTTCGATTCTTCAATCGATTCTTCCACAATTTTCATCAAAACTTTGGAATTTTCGCGATTTTTTGTCGACTTTTTCATCCAAAACTTTGATCAAATATCTTTTCCATTTCTCAACCGATTCTTAAGCGGAATACCTTAACCGATAAGCAGCTCCAATACCTATAACTTTTTATTAAAAGAATTACCAAAAAAATATAATTTCTTCCTTTTATTTAAACTTTTTGTTCTCTTTCCAAAATTTCCCAAAAGAAATCCCTTTTTCGGCGTAAAACTTTCTCTTTTCTTCAAAGACCACACATAAAGTTGATTCTTTTTCAGTTAATTCTACATTCTTCTTGTTGATTCTTTCTTCAGATGCATATATGTTGCGGGTTCTCTTGCCTTTTGGATTCATTTGGATGTCGGGATGGTCACGCACTCGCATTTTCGCGACAATTACGCAGACCAAACCGGCCTAATGGGGCTCTGTGGCCATTAAGTCGTTGGCCAGCTCTGGTCTGGGCCATCTCTGGTCGGGGTCTGGGGCTCAATCCGAGCTGGAAGCTAACCCATGCTGGCGCCACCACCTGGCGGCCCATTAGCGGTCATGATTCATGGGAAGCTACACTGGAATTTGGACAAAATGGAGTCGATTGACCTGCAAGCCAGGGTCAAAGGTAGCAACGCAAAAACGTGACAAAGATAATGCTTTAAAAATTAATTCTTAAAATATAAATACGGAATATATTATACTTTATTTTAATTTGCAAAGCAAAATCAGCTTTCTTTTTATTGGACTTTCTTTCAGAGGAACTTGCAGAGGAACTTCCCGAGAAATATTCACAATAGGTTGTAGTTTTTTTTTTTTTCTCCATTTTTTTTTTGCTCAATTGGTGTAGAAACTATGCCAAGAATGCCGAGCACCTGTTTGGCATAATTTCTGGCCCCCAAACAAAAGCCAGTCTAAGCCAGAAACGAGTTACTTTCGACCCTGAGAAATCAATGCAGTTTCTTCTCGGCTTTTCTTGTTTTATCGACTTGAACGTTTGAACGTGTTGCATCTTGGCTCTCGAGTTGCACCAATTTGCCAGATGTTGGATGTCCAAGAAGAATCGTTAAGAAAACGTTAAGAAATGGTTTAAAAAAAAAACGTTTAAGAAAAAAACCAAAACAAAGTGGGAGCTGGAGGAGCTGGAGGAGCTGGCATAGCCCACGTGCCTGCATTTTGTCTTCTCGTTTGTTTTTTTTTTTGTTTGTTTTTTATCGAAGCTTCTCCCACGCGATTATAAAGTCGGGTATTAGCGATAACGCATTTTATCTATTGGAAAATTACGCCCACGTAACGCCCTCGCACCTGAAACTATGAGAAAAAATACAGGGAAAAATTTTAAGAGCAAGAAAATGAAAACCTTTGGCAGGAGAAATTTATATTTTACGAAAACTACAAGAAATATTCAAGAAATTATGGCTTTTATTCTTTAAATATTTAATTTAATATTAAAAAAACATATAGTTTTGATAGCTGACAATAAACAGGGAAAGATTTAATGGATTTAAGAGCTAGAATAGAAGAACCTTTGAAGGAAAAACCTGTATTTTACGAAAACTACAAGAAATATCCAAGAAATTATGGCTTTTATTCTTTAAACATTTATTTTAATATTTAAAAAAACATATAGCTTTGATAGCTAACAAAAAACAGGAAAAGATTTAAGGGATTTAAGAGCTAGAATAGAAGAACCTTTGAAGGAAAAACCGGTATTTTATGAAAACTACAAGAAATAATCAAGAAATTATGGCTTTTATTCTTTAAACATTTATTTTGATATTTAAAAAAACATATAGCTTTGATAGCTGACAATAATCAGGGAGAGGTTTAAGGGATTTAAGAGCTAGAATAGAAGAACCTTTGAAGGAAAAACCTGTATTTTACGAAAACTACAAGAAATATCCAAGAAATTATGGCTTTTATTCTTTAAACATTTATTTTAATATTTAAAAAAACATATAGCTTTGATAGCTAACAAAAAACAGGAAAAGATTTAAGGGATTTAAGAACTAGAATAGAAGAACCTTTGAAGGAAAAACCGGTATTTCACCTGAAACCTGTTTTAATATATTTTTAATATTATTTTATATTAAAAAAAAACAATAAAATATAATTAGATTACATTTTCTTCCTGTGTAAAACCATCTCCCAACCTCAATAAACAATCTTCTTCTGAATTGAATTCGAAACGAATCAAAGTTGGCACGAGTTTGGGGCAACAAATTGTGGCACATTCCTGCTGCAGCAGCAGCAGCAGCAGCAGCAGGTGCAGGTGCAGACATTAATTTGGCATTCCCAATTCGCAATTCCCAATCCCCAAGCTGCCACTGCCCCGCGATTGATTGGTTGCACACCGAGCAGTGTTCACTGTAAAATGGCCAAAGCGAAAAGGCGACAAAAACTCCGCGAAATCGTCAATGACCGAAGGCAGCTGCGCAGTTTAATTGCAAAATAATGTGGAATGGGTTGCTGATAGGGTATAGACTTATAGATACTGTGTAGATTTTAATAGATTACAGATTTCTGAAGAAATTATAATAGAAATGAAAGAAAATCAAAGTAAGATTGTGATTCTTTTCGAAAGAAAACTCATTCCTCAACAGAAAGTTCAATCTTTTTCAGATATTTGAAAATAAATACCATTTTCCATGCCTTTTAATAATAATCTTTAATATTATAGAAAATATATCCTACCTTTAGTATTTTTTAATCAATGGTATTTCGAAACATTTTTAAAAGTATTTTCGTGACATATTCCAAGACTTCCATAAAACCAAAAAAAAAATATAAACTAAAAGCCTTAAACAATTGCTGTTTTAAAGGCTTTCAAAATTACTAGTAACTAAAATATACTTAAAAATACTGAAAAATACTAAAAAAAAATACTAATAAACACTAAAAAATACTTAAAAATACTACAAAATGGATAAGAAATACTACGAAAAACTATAAAATACCAATAAATACTAATAAACACTAAAAAATACTGTAAAATGGATAAGAAATACTAATAAATACTACAAAAATACTATTAAATACTAATAAATAAATAAAAAAAAAATAAATAAATAATAAAAAACTATAAAATACCAATAAATACTAAGAAATACTAAGAAATAAATACTAATAAATACTAATTAATACTCACAAATACTAATAAATATAATAATAAATACTAATAAATACTAAAAAATACCAAGAAAAATTAAAACTATCTTAAAAAACTAAATAAACCAAAAAAATACTAATAAATACTAAGAAATACTAATAAATACTCACGAATACTTATAAATATAATAATAAATACTAATAAATACTAAAAAATACCAAAAAAATATTAAAACTATCTTAAAAAAACTAAATAAACCCAAAAAATACTAAGAAATACTAATAAATACTCACGATTACTAATAAATATAATAATAAATACTAATGAATACTAAAAAATACCAAAAAAAATAAAACTATCTTAAAAAACTAAATAAACCCAAAAAAATACTAAAAAATACTAAGAAATACTAATAAATACTCACGAATACTAATAAATTAATAATAAATACTAAAAAATACTAAAAAATACCAAAAAAATGTAAAACTATTTCAAAAAACTAAATACACCAAAAAAATAACAATAAATACTAAGAAATACTACGAAATAAATACTAAGAAATACTAATAAATACTCACGGTTACTAATAAATATACTAATAAATATAATAATAAATACTAATAAATACTAAAAAATACCAAGAAAAATTAAAACTATCTTAAAAAACTTAATAAACCAAAAAAATACTAATAAATACTAAGAAATACTGATAAAATACTAAAAAAACTAATGGATATTAAATAATATGAATAAAAAAATAGAAAAAATCATCTTCAAAAAATGCCAAATAAACCCAAAAATACCTCTTCAAAAACTCGCCCAAAGAAACATTAAAAAAATATTATATCATCTTTGTAGGGAAAATGGAAGCCCCATGGAAAAGCTCAAAGCAAATGGACGAGGAAAATGGAAAATTCATAGAAAATTCATGAAAAGAGAGTCCAAAAAGGGGGGTTTCAAAAGGGGGTCCCAGGGCGACCGCGAAATCGAGAACCGCCAACCGGAGAGGCAATGGCTCTGTCTTTGGAATGCCAATGATTGTGACTGACGGAATAATTTATAGTTTTGCGATTTGAACTGCGTCGCAGTCGCAGTCGCAGTCGCAGCCTCCAAAGAGACAGAGCAGTTGACGATCTTTTATCCATCAGATGCGGGAAGATACAAAGATACAAGATGCGAGAAGATACAAGATACAAGATACAAGATACTCGCTGCTGTGTCCAGTCTGGCGTGATTGAACATCCAATCAAATGGAAACGTAGCCAATCGGAACTTTGTGTGTGGCTTTGAAGAATGAAAAGAATGAAAAAAAAATAGATATATCTGGAAACCGCAGCTGTCATAACTGACAGTGATCATCCTCGTCTTGACCATTACCATTATCCCCAAATCATCATCTCGGTTGGTATGCAAATTGGTATCTTCCAGAGTCTGCCTATCAGATATAGGCTTCATTAGCGGATCGACTTGAATGGGTTCCGGGCAGAGCCATTAGCAACACCTTTGTCTAAGCCTCTATCGGTTATCAGATGGTCACGGTCGCCATGTTATTGTGGGTGTGTTATGCAAATAAATCGAAACATAATCACTCTCGAGAGATTCTCTAAAAAGATTCTCTGTAAACCACTTTTTGTGGCTTTTTTTTATCCACGTGCTCTGTCTCGTTGTGCTCTTTTTTTTTTTTATGGAAATTAACATTTTTTAATGGGTTTCGTTTTTTTCGCGTCATTCTGCCTCTGCTGCCTCTGCTGCCTCTGAGATTTCCCCAACAAGTTGCGTGCCACATTGGTGAAAAATTCATCGCACATCCATCGATTGGGACAGTTTTTATCCCGAAACTGGCGTGTGGCAAGTTGCCTTTTTTGTGTCTATTATTTTTTGGCAGAATTGGAACTGAGGAAATCAAAAGCAATTTTATACAAATTGGGATAAAAAAATGATAGCGTACCGGGTATCGTATAGCTGAGAAATTATACTTGGAAATCAAGAAAAAATATATTGAAAATTATTAATTGTTCCTAATCATATTTTGATATTAAAAAAAAAAGGATTTCAAAACCCCAAAAAAACAGAAATTTTAAGGCTTTAAATGATATTCTTGTAGGAACTGGAACCTGCATTTTTGGAACATTTTGGAATATCTAGAATCCGCAGAAAAGCTATTAGTTTCCCTCATCACAACCCAATATTTTGTATTAATAATACAACAAATTTTACCGATTTTCAAGATTGTTTTTTAAACCAAAAAAAAATGCAAATTCCTTGATGAAATCCTCTTTAAAACCAAATAATTACTGGTGAGACTTTCCTTATTTTAGAAGCTTTATTTTTAATATTTTTTAAAACTAATTACAAAAATATCAGATTTAACCCAAAAGTACCGGGTATTTTCTGTTTCTTGTTGGGAAACTCCACTTGAGACGAAAATATCTAACGAAAAACTCAACAAAAATGCAACTCAAGTGGTGTTCTTGTCTGGAAGTTGCAACAAGTGGCATGATCGAATTTCACAGGATGGCCAGGCAAACCAGTCCCCAACCAGATCCCCTCAACCAGATCGTCTCAATCAATCAAAGTGCAATTTAAAATCGATTACCAGTCCAGGAGAACCTGCTCGGATCCTTCCGAACTTGATGTCTTGTTGAAATTTGAATGCCTCAAGGCAAAGCCCCGAAAAACCTCACGCAATGCCATGCCAGAAAAATATAATTACAAGAAGCCCCAAAAGCAACCGAAAATTGGGTTCCCCCCTTTTTCCCACTCTAATTCCGATTCCGAATCTGACGCCCCCACAACTATATAATAATTATGGTATATATACAAAAAAAAAAAAAGAAAAAAAAAGATATATACCCGCGAGAAGGCGAGATGACAAATGGATGAATGGAGAGCTCCAAGTCGCGGAGCTAGACAATGGAATGGCTCTGGGATCGACTCGGTTCCGATTCGAATCGGATGGGGCAGGTTCAATGACAGCCACCAGAGATAATCATCATCCATCGCTGGAGTTGGAGTTGAAGCTGTAGTTGGAGCTGCGATAATTCATTAAAAATTTGTCTTTCCGCCGCCTCGACTTGGTCTTGAAAAGCCAAGAACTCAAGAAGGAACCAAATTAGAGTTTAAACAAAACATTGTCTTTGTTTTTAATTAGAGTTTCCCGATATGAGAGATATTTTAGGGTTTCTTATTGGTTTTTATGAAGTTTTTCCAATATTTAAATAAAAAATTGGGTTTAGTAGAAGGAAAACCATATTTTCCTATTTTTGAGGCGTTTTTAAACAAAACTCAATTATCTAATCACAAAACGGTCTAAAAAGCTTTTTTAGTACAAATTGTCATCTTTCTAACGGTATTAAAAGAAACACGATAAGACTTGCGCAACGCGAGATGCGAAAATAACAAAAACAACGCCATCTATGGGGAACAAATAGGGGTTCCTTTATTTTAACAAATATTATGAAAAAAATCCAATCTAAGATCAAAATTTCTTTATTTCTTAAGAAATATTATGAGAAAAAGCTATTCTACCATCAAAATCTTTAGGTCGGGGTATATTTTTGGGTCTTTCTCACTTCAAACACAGAGAGAAAAAGATGGGGCAAGCGTACATAGGGTTTTTTTTCTTAAAACCTTAAATAGAGACTTATATAGCCTTGTCTGCTTATTTTACCTTAATTTCCAGATTAGTCCCTTAATTTCTATAATACTTAGGATCTCTACAATCTCTATAATCATCCAAAAAAAGTGAAAATTTATACCAAAAACCCTCCTTTTAAAGTCCCGTCTGCTTATTGGTTCGTCTTTCCAGAAGCTTTAAAATTCTAATACCAATTCTGATATCAGTTCTTTGTTTTCTATAATATTTAGGATCGCTACAATATAAAAATCAATCAAAAAAGTCGAAAATATACCAAAAAAAATACTAAAATCCGTTCTTTTTAAATTCCTTTCCCTCTATTAGTCTGCGGTTTCTGCGGTCTTTCAAAGCCAAACTTACAGATCTCTTCAAATGTTCTTTATAAAAGTTCTTCTACCATTAAACCTGAAGCTATAGTTCTATAAGATCTTTATAAAAGTTCTTCCGTCATTAGAATAGAAGCGAGTTATTCAAAACGAGAGCAACGAGCGCAACCGACGTCAATTTAGCAATTTTTGTATTCAAAGAAAATTGCGTGAGACTCGCAAACGAGTTGTTGGAGTTGAACTCCGAAAGGCAGTTGACCCAGTGTCGGGTTCTACTATATAGAAGCGATATAGGAACTATATATATATAAACCCATTAATTGGGGATTAAAGTAATTGTTGAGTTTGGAGAGATTATTATTAGAAAATGGGCAAAAGCAACAAAAGGGAACAAAGAGTACTGTTCGTGGAGCATAAACACAGGAATTCAAATGGAGTGCAAGAGGAACTATAGTCAAATATCGGACTATATGGTATATATATATATATAGAGGGGTAGGGAGAGTTTATATAGGATTGTGGAAAGGGCGCGTGCCTAGTGGGGCATAGATTGGGGCACAGAGTGTGGCAGGGAGTGGTGCACTGGCCATTGTAAACAATAAACAGATCTTTGATTGCCGCCGCACATGTTCCCTATATATCTGGGTCTCTGATCTGCAAGTTTTTCGGATATTTTTCGGATTTTGATATCTTTTGGATGCCTTACCAAGAAACATTTTAAAGAGGCCTAAAAAGTGCCTAAAAAGTGCCTAAAAAGAGCCTAAAAAATAGTTTCAAATATATATTCTTTTGACTGAAAAAAGGTGCTAAAAAAAAACCCGCCATAATAGCATGATGATTTTTAATTACAGACTTGAGATTCCGCAGAGTTTCTTGCCAATTCTTGGCATGACGGTGGACCCGCAATGGCAATTAACAATCTTTTTGGCGGCGACAGCACTTAACGGTAAATGCCATTTCTGCCCCAAAAGCCATAAAAAATGATGAAAAAAAAACCAAAAAAAAAACCAAAACCAAACCGATCGCATCGATTACCTCGCACAGGCAGGTGAAAATCGAACGCACTCGACCGGCTACGCAAATTTTACGCAATTGGGACACCAGACATCCAAACGAGTTTTCCCAGCTCTCTTTTTATTAAAAAAAATATATAAAAAAACATAAAAAATAAATCAAAAATAAATAAAAACATGAAGAGACAACTTGAAGCCATCAATCAAGTGAAGTTTTTGGCCAAAATCACGTACACCTGACCCCGAAACAGATCTGATATAAAAAAAAAACATTTACAAAAACTATAAAAAGTATTTCCAAAAAAAAAAACGAATTTTGCCAAAAAAAAAGGAGTTTTGCCAAAAACAGAATAAAAAACACCAAAAAAAAAACAATTGTAAGAAAACCTTGAAAAAGTGGAATAAAAAGGCAGATTGATTGAAGATCAGATTGAAGACGTTGTAAGCCCGGCTCCTTATCCATCAGATACATTTCGTATCCATGAGATACTCACCTCGCTCTACAGCCGAGACAGCGAAGATTCCACGCCGCTGAGATGCAACAATTGTGGTTTCATTTTTTGACCGGAAGTTTTTGGCTCGCCACAAACACAGGATATGGATATGGATATGGATACTATATCTTTTTGTATAAATCGGGGTGTATTTCGGGGTATCTCTTGCTTCCAGAGAGACAGAGAGAGAGAGAGAGAGAGTAAGAGAGAGGTCTTCCACCTTGAGTTTTAGGTGGCGGCTACTTTTCACACGCTTTCACTTGAACCCAAACAAAAAACTCAAAAAACACAAACAAACTTCACTGATTTTGTTTGATTTCTTCTACTCATATAGCGTATTATTATTTATTTATTTATTTATTTTCTTAGCCAGGCAAGGCTTAGTTAGGCAATCCAAAGACAACAACAACAAGTGCCATTCGAGCTCCCAAAAAGGCAAACAAAGCCACGAATCGTTAAAAAACACACGCGATCGCCGCGCAAAGACACAAAAACACAAAGCCAAAAGCAAACACAAACACAAAGTCAAATGCTAGTGCAAAGGCAAACAAAGTCAATCGCCGAACGACCAACCGAAACACGTCCGCACGCCAAGACCTTTCGAAACGATCTGAAGACAGAAATGTAAGAGAGAAGAAAGCCCCCAAGAAGAGTGCACTGAAAAAAAGGCGAACAACTTAATATACATAAATTATTATAAAAAAATAATAGGACTGCTAAAAAGTTTATTTCATAAATTATTTTTTATTTAAAAATCCTAGACAACCTAATTATTTATTAATATAAAAATTAAAATATTGTTAATAAAAAGATCATATATTACCATTGCCCTAAAACTTTTGTAACCTAGATTTAATTCATAAATCGAAAACAATTATGTTTTACTCAAACTCTATAGTTTTTCTCTGAGTGTTTTGCGAGAGAGAAAGACTGAGCGGTCTTTACTATGCAACTTACCTTACACGTTTCTTACAGTTACTTTGCAAGCGCCAAGTCAATAATGCCATTGTTACTGTTTATTTTATGTTGTGTTTCATACAAGAAAATATAAAACAAACATAAAAAATACAACAAAAATATATACTACAAAACTGCTCTGCGATTATTAAAATTTAATATCGGAATTTAACAAATAATTCACTAAATAAATAATAATACAAAATAAATAATAAGTCTTAAACTAAAATTAAATTCAAAGCATTTTTATTTTTATTAAAAACGCAAGAATTATTGTCAGTGTAGTCTTTCTACATGGCCGCTAGATGGCGTATTTGCATTATTCCTGTAGAATTACACAATCGACACAAGAACAGCTGTATATATTGTCTATTTTTAGACCTGGCTTATAATTCCCAACTACATATTCATTTTAAAATGCTTTAAATTGAATATTGTTTTAAGCGTAGATTACACATTGACGGGAACTGCAGAAACTTGTACCAACAAGTGGCTGTTGCTTCCTTATTGCCACTTTTTTGTTTTTTAAAAATACTGGTAATTTTTTTAGTAAAAAAAGTTTTATTTTTGCCATAATGAATAAAACCATTTAGGTGCCATATATGTAGTTCTACGGACATCGGCTCTAGTCCTAGTTAGAGAAGGAGATCGTATTCTTTGTTTTTGTTTTTGTTTTTGTATTTGTTTTTGTTTTTGTTGTTTTTTAAGGATATTCGACTACTGGTAAAAACACTTAACTAAAGGGACAAGTACATAGTGTCAAGTATGCGGAAAAGGATCCAATTTATATATAATATATAGATAGATACTTAGATACTTAGGGCTAGGAAGCTACTTAGTCGCTACGTATTTAACTAAAGTACACACGAAAAAAAAATAGATATATTAGGGCACATACGAATATAGGACTTGCATTGTTGGTACACTCAAGACTAGACTATACATAAGAGGGGTTAGGGTCATGGGGCATGGGGCATGGGGCAGGGACTGGGTAGACTTTGACCTTTGATTGAGATGATGGAGGATAATGGGATCGTGGTGGTTAGGTGGTTACTGGTTAGTAAGTGTGACTAGTATTCGTTTAGAGTTGGCTTATGAGTAGAGTATCTATCGGCTAGGGTTACGATTGTTTTCCAATTCAATTGCTAATTGCTTGGCTGGGCGGGAGCGGGTGCTGCCTGCTGTTTTCGCGGTCAAGCGACGATGTCGCTGCCGGGATTGTAGCCAAAGTAGTTGAGATTGAACTCGTCGCTGAAGAGGACCTCCTCCTCGGAGGGCTCCACCTGGTGGGACATTTGGATGCCCAGCTCCATGGGATCGATTTCGGTGATGTAGTACTGGGAGTTGGTCATGTTGCCGCTGCCACTGGCCAGATTGTGGCCATGATGCTGCCGCAGACCGCTCTCAGTGACCACCACGTCCTTGTGTATGGGATTCAGGTAGTCCTCTAAAGAGATCGGTTAGCTTTTTGTATCCTGAGAAAAAACCCTGTAAGACTCACCATTGTCCAGGAGTACGTCGTGGTAAGTACTGATGATGGAGTTGACCGACTGCACCTCCACTTCCCTGTGGATTCCGTTCAGGATCTGACCCGCAGTCTTCCGGAGCTCATCGTCGCTCAGCAGATCGTTGAACGGCAACAGTCTCTGGTGGTTCTGATGATTGTGATGCGAATGCGATTGGGAATGATTGTGATTGTGATTGTGATTATGATTGTGATTGTGATGGACATGATGATTCTGTGGCTGAGACTCGCCCGGAGCATTGTTGGGTGGCTGGTGTTGCAGCATCTCCTGGGTGAGAGTGGCAGCTGCCACGGCCGCCTCATCGTAGAGGCAACTACTGGATTGTGTTGCATGTTGCTGTTGCGGCGAGTGGCAATTCTGTTGTTGTTGTTGTTGCTGCTGCTGATGATGTTGCTGCTGCTGCTGCTGTTGCTGCTGCAACTGTTGCTGATGATGTTGCATTCGCTCTCGATTAATGGACTCCATTTTGAAGAACAAATCCAGACGTTGTTTTTTCTAAAAAACGCAAAAATGCATTTTATTTAGAGATCATATTATATTCAATTTATATTTCTACTTACATGCTCCCAGGCCAGCACATTCTCGGCTGAATCCCCGCTAGAAATGGCCCACAGGTGGCCAGCTCCTTGGGGCGCCTTGACTCCTTTTCGAAAATGCGGATTTATCGATAAATTGTGTCGCACCGAATTCTTCCAGCGGTCGTCATTGGATTTGTAATAAGGAAAGCGGTCACTGAAAATAAAATAAAATAAGGTTTAATTTTAGGTTAATTAAGTCTAGTTACTCGTCATTAATTACTAGTTACTAGTTACTAGTTACTCGTTCCAGCCTGCGGGTTACTAGTTGCTAGCCATTATTTATGACATATTATGATAAATAATATGAATTTAATGAATACCTCGTTACTCGTTACTCTTTCAGATCTAATGGTTTCTGGTAACAAATTTCTATTCATAAGTTACTAGTTACTAGTTGATGGTTAGAAGTTACTCTTTACTAGTTACTAGTTACTATTAATTAGTTACCATTCTGACCAATCGCAGTCTTTTGAGTGGGCAGTTGGCCACTTTCTAGGTTGACCAATAGCCTTTTGAGGCTACAGCCCTACCAGACCAGCCAATCCAAGCTCGAAATGGCGGAAAGAACGAAACGGACAGACAGGACGTGGGGGAAAAGGGAAGTGGGCAAAACGGACATGGACACTGACAGGGACAACGACATGGAAATGGACCACAACATGGCCAATGGCACTCGCTTTTTAATACATATATCCCGTTTCTTATATATCCCGATTTTATTTTTTATTTTTTTCTATTTCCAAATTCCCACTAGATGGGTCTTTGCTTTTTTCTCGTAGAATTACTATTTTTGGACCTGGCTTATAATTTCCAACTAGATATTACTTCTATAATGCTTTAAATTGTATATTGTTTTAAGCATAAAGTACACACTGACGGGAACTACAGGAACTTGTACCAACAAGTGGCTGTTGCTTCCTTTTGCTACTTTTTTGTTTAAAAATACTGGTTTTATTAGGTGCCATAAATGTATTGACTCTACTCCTAGTTAGAGGTGATCGTATTCCTTTTTTTTAGAGGATATTCGACTAGTGGTTAAAACACTTCACTAAAGAGACAAATACTTAATGGAAAAGTATTTGAAAAGGATTCTTATATGTTAAGACTCTTAGGGTTAGGGAACTACTTAGTCGCGGAGGCTACGGCGCTGCTAGGCCAGCCAATCCAAGATCGAGAGGGCGGTGGAAACTTATCGGATAGAGGGACAACGGACAATAGAACGGAAACGAGGCAATTTCCACGGAACACGTCATCGCAGAACAGCAGTGCGCCAGAACTCACACAAATGCACTCGAAATGGAAATGGGAGTGAAATTTCGAGGGTAATGGGAGGGAAATTGAAGGGAAATGTGAGGGAAATGGGTGGTAAATCGTTGGGAAATGGGTGGGATATGAAGGATATGGAATGTGGGGACTACGGACATGGACACTGACAGGGACATGGATATGGACAGCGCCACTGGCACAAATTATGCGTCGTTTCGTATATATATATACCGATTTCCTTTTTTATTTTATTCTCTTGCCACATAGACGAGTCACGAACAGGCGATTTCGGAAATCGGAAAGGTGGTGGGAAAAAATGGAGTATGCTTGGCGCCCCTTGCCGTCTGGCAGGTCCACCGGGCGGGCCCCTTACCAGATGTAAAGAGGAAACAACGACGACCGGAAAGGACATCGCGTGCCAGGATTTTGGAGATGGGGTGGTAAATGGTGGTGGAATGGACTGTCCTGGCTAGGTGGGTGGGTGGACATGGTAAGGTAGGGGCAACAAAATGGAAAGTATTTCAAATTACGTTTGGCTCCAAAGCCAAAGCCAAAGCCGAAACGAAGACGAAGACGAAGGTGGGCGGGCGACACGCGCCGCCCGAAAGGTGGAAAAAACAACCCCCGGGGTCAGGCTGCCACCGGGCTATGTCATTGGTTAACTGCCACTTCCACTGCCTCTGGGCCCAATCCACGCCCACGTTGGAGGTAGGAAGAGGGAGTCCTGAGGCAAAGCTCAGAAGGAATCCAAAAAATTTCAGCACGCGAACTCAAATTGGCGGGGAGTCCATCCATCCATCCATTTTCCTTCCTTTTTCTTTTCGTAGTTTCTTTTACTTTATTTTTATTTTTATTTTTATTTTTTTTTTTGGAAGGAGCAAAAAAATGACGACTCATAAATGGAGTGAAATGAAATATGGAAATCCGTGGCAGAAGGAAATGGAATCCTTAATGACCCCTCGGCAATGTCCTGATAACTGCCGGTGACTCCACCATTTCCCACATGTATCTTACAGATACAAAAATATATATATTTTTTGAGGATACCTATATGTTGGGTAAATGCGATGTGGAAATTGGCACGCAGGCCGTCATGACGCATCAACCGGTGGAGTCGAATGATGTGGCACTTGAAATTGCCTGGCAGGACGACAAGGATACTCAGGAGTTGGGGCATTGGGATCCCTCTACAAGGTATCATACAGGAATTAGCACTTGTACTTGTTTATTTCTATGATTTGGTTAGTTTTTGAAGGGATTTACTTTTCTATTTGAAAGCAAGTTTATGGAAAGGAAATTTTAGGGAAATAAATTGGTGAATTTTTTTTTTCTCCGAATAAGCTTAAAATATCCCCCAAAAACTTAATTCCTTAAAAACAATGAATTGGTTAAAAAAAACCTCCAAAGCCCCTATTCCTTGACTTGTAAATTAGAAAATATTAAGACGTTCGGTTGGGATAGTTTATGGTTTGAATGCATGACTTTCCAGTCTTAATCAAGCACTCAGCCAATCGATATAAAACACATATATAGATATATATATATATATTCTTTACTATTTACCAAGGATATAGGTAGTTTGAATATTTACATCAAGTTTCATCAAGAGAGGCCGCACTTGTCGAATTGTCAACGCGCCTTCCAGCAGGGTTCGATTCTCACCCACTCGAAGGATACTAATTTTTTTTTATTTCCTTTTTTTTATGGTAAGGGCAGGTGGTGGTGCCTGAGGCCTGAGTGCCTTAAGGAAAGTAGAAAAAAAAACCACAATCAGCCTCGTCATCGTTGTCAATGATATTCGACGGGGCTGACTTTCGGATTCATTTTTTTTTTTTGGTTTTTCCTGATGTCCGTGTCTGGTATAGAAAATTGTCGAAATACACGGCATGCCAAGGCATACACCCTCTATTTTATATAGATATATGTCTATCTATATATATTTGATTTTTTTTAAATATTAACAAATGGTCAGGAAACATGCAATAAGGAAATTTTAAATAGTTATTTGGTGGTAAAGGGATTTTTGAGGGAGATTGCTATATAGGTGTTTTATTTTACACAAATTTTTTAAAGGATTTGTTCTATTTTCTGATTTAAAAACAAATCTCTTTCTTATACGAAATTTTCTATACTTTTTCCATAATTTTTAAGTCTGGAATTTGTTTTCAGAACTCAAAAATCCCATTGGAACTACAAAATCCTTTTTGAACTAAAAAATCCTTTTGGAACTAAAAAATCCTTTTGGAACTAAAAAATCCTTTTGTAACTCAAAAATCCTCGATAAAAATAAAGATATTTCTATTTTCAAAATAATATGATACCTTTTCAAAGTTTTTTATATTATATTATTTTTCTTAGTGCATCCTTTTTCAATGTATTTGTTTTGTTTTTTGATTTATTTAGCTTCGCAAAACGAGGCTAAAGTTGAAGGATTGTGGGACTTCCCGGCTGTCCATCCCGGGGTCGGAGGTGATATGTAATTGACTATCCAACTGGAGCTGCCATTCCCCGGCGCCGGCCCCGGCCCTGGCCCGCCACCCGTTAGGCCGCCTCCTCCAGACAGCACTGGTCGCTCGGACTCGGAAAGCCGGAAAGCCGGAGAAGCGGAGAGCTGGAAAACCGGAGAGCTGGAGAACTAGAGAACTGGAGGACTGGAGAACCGGAGAACTGAAGAGCTGGAGAACTGAAGAAGCGGAGGCCCAAATGGGCCGAACCGTATCGGGAAGTGCCTGGCACGCAAGCCGCTTCATTTCATTTCATTTTTTTCCCATTTTTTTTTTTTTTTTTTTTTTGACATGGCAGCAAGGACCCCGGACCACCAGACTGGGCAACTACTTCTACGGATCCGGCTGGGACTATATCGTATATACGTACAATATATATTCGAAATATACATATTTATTGCGCTAGTCAGTTCATAAATTGTTGCGGCTCGTTGGCTCTCGTCCACGTAGACCCACCCCTCGTCCTTTCTGGCCCCCTGCTCCTGACCCCGCCTCTGCCCCCACCTCTGCCCTCCATCTAGCCAATAAAAGAAATTGCCTGAATTTATGGCCAGAATAAAAAATAAACTATAAAAAAAAGCCCAGAAGTTGCCTCATTTCGGTTGGCCAAAATGAAAAACTTTTTAATGGCAATTGGTATTTCTTTTTTTTTTTTTTTTGGGGCGTAACTTACCACTGGCCACGCCCACTGAAGGCAAAAGTTATCCCAAGACCATTGTTTCAGATCTAAGATATTTATTTTGGCAAGGTTTTTGAAATATTTTTTTTGCATTTTTATACAAAACAAGATTTCACACATTTTTAAGGATATCAAAAAACTCTAAAAAAATAGGAAAAATCTAAGCAAAAATATTATATTAGAGAATGGGAAAAAATTAAGATTAAATAAATCGAATATTTTGAGAAATCATAGTCAAAGAAATAATTAAGAATGACTTTAAATTCAGGACCTTTGTTGAAAATGAATTTTTAGAAATTCGTTTCTTTTAAAATCTTTAAAAAAAATGTTAAACAGAACCACATTATATATCTTAAAATTGGGGATTATATCAATTGTTTCAAAATTATATTGAATAGGAAAACAATGGAATAATAAGGCTACAAAAAGAAGTTTCTTGGAAATTTTCTCTTTAAAAAAATGTATAAATTATTAATATTTGGAAATATAAACCCATTTATTAAAGGACTACAAATAAATATATTTCTTTTGAATAATATTATAGAGTCTTAATTTCTTTTTGGTATAAATATTGTTTTAAATTTCTTAATTTTTAATGACAGTTCCTTATCGATCCTTTTCAGGATACCCCAGTTGTGGTTATATTGAAGAGATAAAAAAAGGTGCTGAAGGGACTTCAAAATATGGGCTCTGATCCTGCCACATGTCCTAGCCGATCAAGCATGATCCACAACCCATAAACACTCAATAGGCCGGCGTGTGGAAATTGACCGGAAGAGGACCCACCCCTCGATTAACCCACTTAACCCCTTAAAGCCCACCTTTTTATTCGAAACGAAAATTGCTCTTTACTTTTATATTGTATAATTTCCATTCCATTTCCATAAACGAGCGGGCAGGGTGTATCCTTTTTTTGTATCCTTTTGTGGCATGGGCATGTCAAACACCTGATCCCTGGATATGCAATGATGCGTGTAAAAGGTGTAGAAATGCCGGAAGAAGCAGAGGGAGCAGAGGGAGAGGTCCTGTCGCGTATCATTTCTACCCCTTGTCCTTTGGCCCGCAATTAATAATTATTGTGAGCAGTGTGGAAATTTCATGGGCAATTGCCAGGAGCCCGGAACGAAGGTAAAACGATTAAGGATATGGTGTGGGTTAGTGCCTTAGGGGGTGGCAGGTCCTAGGTCGCGTGGGCAGGACATTTATCGGAGACTGCGCAGGCGTTATTTTCGCCTTGACTGCCCGAGGACACGGCCCTGGAGGGGTGGTTGCACCACCCACCCACGGGAAGAAGGTTTTTCCCCGCAAAGCAAATTTGTGAATGGTTAATGAAAAGTTCCCCTTTTGGAAAGGCAAAACTTTTGCCAGGGCTTGAGAAATTTCGGCTCGGACTGTTGGCTCATTACAAAATAAAGGGGGGGAGATGATGGGCAAATGTCATAAATTATTTACCTTTATTTTGCCAAAAAAAAAAACGGGGTTCTGGTGGGGGTTTAGGGGGTTTAAGGGGTTTAGGGGGTGGTGGTGGTTTTATATGTAAATTTATATAGGATATTTACACGCAACATTTTGGGCTGCGGCTTCAAATATTTACACTGATTCCGAGGGGGGGGTACCAGAAATCCAAACACAGAAAACAGGTGCTTTAGGGGGGGACGGCGATCCAGGGCACCCAAAGAAATGTCAAATTAATGAACCTTGAAAAATGTGTTAAAAGTTTTCTGTTTATGATTCTTTTCGAATTGATATTTTCCAACTAAAACTGTCCAAAAAAGCCGAAAAAAGAGGCGGAAAATGGAGGTCTAGGGGGTGGTTATAGGAAATAAAAGTAGGTAATTATAAGAAACAAAAAACAATAACAATAAACAAAAAAACATAACATGGCAAGAGGCTATAGGGAACCAAAATTCCATAATATTTCATAGAAAATGACATCAAAAAATTGTAAAAACTCTTTTTTTGTTAATATTATTCGATATTCAGATTTAACTAAAAAAACGTTTAAAAATATTAATATTTTTTATGGTATTAGATATTGGATATTTAATATTAACGCTTTCTATTTCTATTTAAGATTTTTCTAGATGGGTAGAATATGGGTAGAATTTCTAGAGCTTTCTAGATTGAATACTTCTTAATAAGGTTTTAGGTTTTAGGTTCTACGTTTTAGGTTATTTTTATAGATTTTATAATAAATAAAATTTAAGAAGGATATTAAACTAAAATAGTTCATTTATAAATCAAAAATAATAGACTTTAGACAAAGAACTTTTATTCATATACAAATTTCTGATAGACTTTAAAAAAAATGACTTTTTTTGTTACTTGAATATAAAATTTATTTCAGATGTTAAAGTTAAAAAAAAACCACTATTTGTAAAATCAAATATTTTCAATATCATATACATTTATTTTGAATTAATTAAATAAATGAAAAATGTTTATTAAAGGAAACAACAGGAAAAGGAAAATATTTCCTATGAAAAAAAGACAACTTAACTATTTCAAAAAACACTTTCTCAGTATAACCCGGAATATTCGAAATTTTCCAACACCATCTAAGACCCAGATAAAGCAAATATTGTCAACAACTTGTTGAAGGAAAACGCAAATCGTGAATAGTTTGAAAAGCGCAGGAAAATGGCGAAAAAATTTCAAAGAAAATGCCAATTTTCAAAGCCATAAATCTGCAAACTTTTGGCACTTTCGTTCTTTCTTTCATTTCTTTCGTTGTTGTTTTTGTTGGGTTGTTGCATTTGTTTGGTTAACAACGAAAACAACAACAACAAGAACCAAAACCAGAAGAGCAACACATGCAACACCTTGTGTTGCAAATTCAAATGGCCAACCGGGAAATGCTTGAGATTTGTTTAATTACTTCCGGTTAGAAAAAAAGTTTCTCAAAAAATGTTGAAGAAAAGCCCCCAACAAAATGGCGTCCCTCGAAGAGGGAGTGAGTGGGTGGTTGAGTGGGTGGTTGGATTGGTGGCAAGTGCGGGTTGCAAGCTAAATAGTACTTACGATATCCACTGGTATATGCCCGACACAGTCAGCTCACCCTTGTCCTCGAGGGCGTATTCTATGAGCTCCGTGTAGGTGAACGGTGGTTTCTTTGGCCTGCTTGTTTTGCGGTGGTTGTTTCCCAGTGGGTGGTGGTTTCAGGTGGATTCCAGGTGGATGTCAGGTGGGTGGGTGCGTCGGGTGGTTGTTCCATTCGATTCGTTTCAGTCGGTTTCAGGTTTCGTCCAACGCCATCGATTGGTGGAACGGCCAAAGCCAAATGGAAAATGCAAATGGAGAAAACGCACAAATCAGAAAAGTTACTCAGAAAAATATACAATAAAATATCTATTAATATTAAAAACAATCTAGCAGATGCATAAAAGACTTCTATGTTTAAAATAAGTTTTTTTTTTGAAGGTTCTAATAAACAATTATTAGAATCCAACACAAAGTTCTATTTAAAATATATAAAAATCTGCATAAAAAACAGTTTGAACTAAATGGAAACTAAAATTGTTATGTTATTTTAAATCACGAATAGATAAAAAAATTTATTTTGTCTTTAAATTTAAATTAAATAAAATTAAAAATATTTTAAGAATTTAAATATTTTAGCAGTTTCTTTCATAGTACTTGAAATATTTTGTTTTATTGTTGATTTTAGAAGATTTTTGATGAACTTTTTCTTAGCAACATTTTTTAAAAACAAACTAAAAATCATAAGAAATCTGTTTTTAGTTTTATTAAATATACGAAAACCTTTAATTTATTTTAGATATTCTTATATTCGAAATATATTATGAAAATATTTGCAAAAAATACTTTTTTGAACAAGAAAATAACATTTAAGACAAGAGATTTAGGAAAGAAGACCACTTTTAAGTTTTTGGTTAACAATTCAAAAGGTCTTTCCAACATTTAAGGAAAATTTATATTTAAAAATTTAAAAAAAAATAAATATTGTAAGCTTTATGTATTTTGAAAATCAAGTTAATCAAGGAAATCAAGATCAAAGTTCTCAAAATATATCAAAAACATTTCCCAAAAAAAGTTTCCCAAAACAAAAACAAAGTTAAAAGAAAATCAATATTTAAAGTAAATAAAAAGATGTCCTTTTCCTTGATTTAATACTAATTCTTTGGTATTTTAAGGACATGTACTTACGCCTTGGAGCTGGTGTCCTCGACTACGACATGCTCGGCCACGATCATGTCATTGCCGTCCAGTTCGGAGGTGACCTCCATGACGAGCTCCTCGAACTTGCGTCCGGTTTTGTTGGCAGGACCTCCTCCACAGCCTGCCGCTCCTGACCCGGCTGGCAATCCTCCAGCGCCAGCTGGTCCCCCACTGCCACCCGACAATCCCGTACTGGAACAGTTCTTTGGGGATCTGGCTCTCTGATCGGAGATCAGGGAATGGCTGGAGCCCGTTCCGGAGGCGGACATGGCCGATGTGGATCCCGCTAGGGAAGCGGAAGCTGAGACGGAGGCAGATGCGGATGTGGGCGAGGCAGAGTTGCAGGGGGAGTGGCTGAGGGCCAACGCTGAGGCTGTGGGCGGGGAACTTCCCTCGGGCAGAATCACGGGCTGGCCATTTCCGGTTCCGGCTTGGTTATGAGGCGAGAGATGCGGAAATTCGTCGAATTTGAAATTCAGCAGCCAGGACAGATTCTTGTCCTCGAAATCGGTCTCAGTGGCCTCCTGGACTCCATTCGATCCCGACCCGGAGCCCGAGGAAGTGCGTCGTCCTACGGTTAAGATCCTTTGCTTTTGCGGAAACAGGAAACTAGGACTTCCGGTTGGGACAGGATGCTGCTGCTGGTGTTGTTGTTGTTGTTGCTGCTGATGCTGATGCTGCTGCTGCTGGTGTTGTTGTTGTGAAGGAGGAGGAGGCGGTAGTGTGACGTCCAGCTGACCCAGCTCCGCTTGCAGCCCGGAGTTGTAGCGATGATCCAGCTCGAGCAGCTCCCCGGCCTGCCAGCCGCCATTGTCCTCCAAAGGACCTCCTGCCCCGCCTCCACCACCAGTGCCAGCACCGCCCACCGCCGACGGCGGGCAGTGCGTGGAGTAGTGGGCCGTGGGCGCTGGAGTGGGCACCAGGAGTGTGGAATCATAGGCGAAGAGATCGTTGATGAAACTGGATCCTGTGGCCGGAGCGGCAGGATCTGCATCCTTCACAGCCACCGGCTGATCCATGTGCAAATGGAACTGTAACTCCCCCGCATCGTAGGCGTCCAAGTGGCGCTTCTTCCACGGATTCGAGGCGTCCAAGGACTCAAAGTCCTGGCCCAGGCTCAGCTCCTGCTCCACATACTTCCGTTTCAGGAAATTATAGCCATTGGTGGTATTATTATTAGTGGTATTATTGTTATTATTATTATTATTATTATTGTTATTATTATTAATATTTTGGGGACTTGCAGCCGTGGATCCACCAACGGGTGGCATATTGACAATCATGGTTCTATCTCTCTCACTCTTCTCTGATCTCTCACTTGCACACAAAATATTTTATTTTATTTTTAAGAGATGTTTCTTGTTTCTTGTTTGTTTTTTAGAGGCACTTCACGGGAAAAAAATTGAAACTATTTTTTAGAGAAGGTTAAGCTTAGTTTTTTGTTTGTTTTCTTTTTTGAATAAAACCCAACCTGCTCGCGAGGCAACTGGACACGGAATGCCAATATGGTTTTGGTAAGGAACTCAATTGGAAGTACTTTGGTAACATCGGGTCCCTTCGGGTCTCGGTTACCCCCTCCCGGGTCACCGGGGAACCGGGAAACCAGCTGAGCTCTGAGCTCTGAGCTCAGGTGACCTGCGCCTGCGCCTCGTCCATCCCTCCATGGTATTTCTTCCATTCCATTCTATATTCTATATTCTATATATTCGATTCCATTTCCATGTGCATTGAAGCACATAGAGCCGCGGAATCGGTGGAGAGAATATCCGCCAAGAGCCTCCTCCCCCACTTGCCTGCTTTTAGCCCACTTTATTACCAAGAGTGATGCCAAAAATTAAGGTTCTTAATGAAGTTAAAGAAATAAATTATAAAAGAGATAATTTTAGATAAAAAAATAACCAAAAATATTACATTTTAGAATTTATATATTTTATTTATTCATAAAAAGAAACCCGCATTTGTTAACTAAGTTTTTAAAGCTTTTATAGCTTTATAGATTTATAATTTTTAAAACCCAATACCTATAACCTACTTATTTAAACAATAATTAATTATACTATTTATAAAAAATTTACGAAATATGTAAAAAAAAAGTACAATCTAATAATCATATAATACAACATTTTATGACAAATTAAAAAAATTAAACTTTGTATCTGCCTGAAGGCAATTCTATTGTAACTTCTAAATTTAAATCTAAGATAAAATTAAATAAAAAAAGAAACTTAAAAAATTATAATTAAAATTATTTTATATAAACAACGAAAAGTACAATACAAAAAATATTAAAATATTTTAAAATAATAGCATTTTAAAGATAAATTATATAATATTTGCAAGTCCAAAGAACAAAATCGTATTAATTTAAGTATATAATATTAATTAGTATATAGTAATGGTATAATAATAATAGTAATAGTAAATAATAATAAAACTCGTTTACAAATTATATAAAAAGAAGTAAGTTAATAATGAAATACAAAGAAACTCTACTTTTAAAAGCTTGAGTCCAGAAATTCCTAATAATCTTAATAATAAAATACAATGAAAATTATATCATCAAACACTTTCATCAAGAAATTTTTAATATTATTAATAAGTTTATTTTTAATTATTATTAGTAACTAATATATTTTTCTATTTACCAAAACACTTATGTTTTTAGTTACTAAAAATATATCCCTCAAAAAACGATATAAGAGATACCAGAAAAGGGTTTTAAAAATATCCGAAAGTACCCAAAAGTAAACCCCCCATCACTGTTGAAGGTACACAGGTACTGGGTACTGGGTACTGGGTACTGGCAGGTCATGTGCCAGTGGTTCCACTTGGTCGCTCCTTTTGGCCATATAATCGAACATGTGCGCCGCCGGTTGGCCCGTTGGCCCGTCCGTTAGCCAATTTTGCGCTGACAGGGTTCAGGGGTTGACAGAGTTCAGGGGGCACTCATGTAATTTGTATGCTATCCAGGCTATCCAGTACTTTAGGGCAATCATTCAAGCGTCTAATCGACAATGCTTTCTGGGCACCCTTTTGCACCCGACCAACCCTCCTCTTTCGGATTCCACCTAGCCATTCCTAGCACAGGTGTTATTACCAGGAGGACATCTGTATTCTCTATACCAAAATATTGATATTTTATACACATTAAGATTTAATTAGAAAAATTTTTCAGCTTTACAATCTCAATGACTTATCTTCCTGATAATCTCTGTTCTTTTTTTTTGTAATAAAATTAATCACTTGACATTTAATCTTGAGGTGATATAAAAACAGACTTTTTCTGAAAACTAATCTTGATTTAGTGCTTTTGTACTCCCCAGCAAGCTCTTCATCGAATCGGAAATGCCAGTCCAGAACGAAGCTCAACCTGTTTTTATAGCTTTTGTTTGCTTTGAGATTGTAAAGAATGAATCGAATGATGTCGGGGGAGTTCCCCTTGGATCGTAAGCTCGGCTTGGAACCTTTGCTGATAAATCCGAGAGATAAGCCTCGGAGGCATTCAGTAGAACGAAGAACATCATGTTTGTTAGACATCTGAGTTGCGTTCTAGTCTTGATTTTGGCGGTCAGTGCTGGAAAGCCGCGACGTCGTCCCGCGGATGAGTGTCCCACCATTAAGTTGAAGCGCCAATGGGGCGGAAAGCCCTCTCTGGGCCTCCACTACCAGGTGAGACCCATCCGGTATGTGGTCATCCATCACACGGTCACCTCGGAGTGCAGCGGACTGCTCCAGTGCGCCGAGATACTCCAGAACATGCAGAGCTGGCACCAGAACGAGCTGAACTACAATGATATTAGTTACAAGTAAGTATTATAAAGGAAATACAAAATATCTAGAGGAGTTTCTTACAGAGGCATATTCTTTAGCTTCTTAATAGGTAGCGATGGGGTAGTCTATGAAGGAACCGGTTGGGGTCTTAGGGGAGCCCATACATACGGATACAATGGCAATGGCACTGGAATAGCTTTCATTGGCAACTTTGTGGGTGAGTTCTACCTTAAATTAAAGCTAAAAAAACAAATAATTCGATGTCATTCCCTTTTAGACAAACTCCCCACACCAGCGGCTCTGCAAGCTTGTAAAAGTCTTCTCAGTTGCGGAGTAAAACAGGGAGAACTCAGCGAGGATTACGCCCTTTTGGCAGGCTCTCAAGTGATCAGCACCCAAAGTCCTGGACTGACACTCTACAATGAGATCCAGGAATGGCCACACTGGCTCTCCAATCCATAAAAAAAACTAAAATTAAAACATAAAATAGTATAAATAAATTAAAATAATAATATAAAAAGAAAAACAATGCCCATTCCATTTTTTCACATTCGCCTTTGGCAACACTTTTTCTCGGTTGATCTGGCATCTCCATTGAACCGGAAGTGTGGCCACTTAAGAGTCTCCTTTCAAGTTAAAATACACTTTTGTTGTTAGTTGTTTTAGTAAAGTTGCGAAAGCGTTGTGGAATCGTTTATTCTCATTCATGTTACATGTTACATGTTACATATAAAAATGTTTCTTTGTTAGACATTTACAACATCGAGTCCATATTTATACCCAAGTGGCAACTATAATACATATAAGTACATTTATGTATATATATATATATCTCTTTAGATCTTTTTTTCTTTTTTTTTATATATATTGTATGTATATAGAGGCGTTATAATATATATATATATATATATAGCTGTCTGAAGATTTTAGGTATCGGTATCGCTATTAGCAGAGCGTGGGTGAAAATTGTAGGGTATTCCTGTTGGGTAACCGGAAACAGGATACCCATGTGTGTCTTGGAAAATGATAATTTCTAATAAGCTTCTCTGGAGTGCAGCAAGGTGGCTAGAATTAGTTTTTTATGTAGTTTTAATATTTTGTTGATTTTTTTTAGGTACGCACACTGGTACAAGAGTATGCAAGTATTTTTTGTTAAAGGCAGCGCGGGACTACTTGGACACACATATCTTTAGTATATAGGCTTTATGTGTTTGTATTAGTTGGGGTGTTTGTTAGTGTGTGAGTGTGTGTGTGGGTGTATATATGCTGTGTCATTGTGTGAGTTGACTAATCTTTAATGGTGGTAATCGTGGATTAATGGGCGGCACTGATTTTGTGTTAGTTAACATTCGCTATAAGTTTACATAGGTTTACATTCTTAATATATAAATATATATATATATATAAATTTAGTGGAATTTTTGTTTAGATTTAGGGTCTGGTGCTTGCTTGATAAATATCTTTACAATATTCGAAATCGAAAAGTGCTCTAAAGGGACTAGGAACAGGTCGAAGGAGCAGGAGCTGGACAGGAGCTGGGATCGGGAGGCGGTGCTGGATCGAGGAGCGGGCTAAGAGTGTGAGAAAGTCTTGACTAAATTTAATGTACAGGACTACGTTGTCTACGCTGCTGATGCAACTGCTTCGTCTTCGTCATCTACTTCAATTTCTTCTCCTTTAACGGCAAAGGAATTTGATTTAATCAAAAAAAAAAAAAATATCCTTGCCTTGACATTGTTGTACTTTCGATAGTTTTGCTTTTTGTGCTGGCATGTTGAGCTTTTACTTTGAAATGGTTTGCCTGCTGTGCTGGGGACTGCGGGCCAGAGAGAGACAGTGGATGGGACGCCATGACAGGATCAGTGTGGCCAACGTCGCTTATGAGTTGCTTATTTTAAATATTCGTGTATATCAAAGAACATTTATAACATATTTCTAATAGAATTCGTCTTTAAATATAACTTCTACGTTTCTTTCTAGCAAACATTGGTTATTTACAATTATAAGAAGAACCTTTAAGCTTTTCATTTTAAATGGATAAGAAATATTTGTTTTTTTATAAATATGAGATCTTTGGATATGTTGTATATTGCAAGAAAAAGGATATATGTTGATTTTTTTGTTATAGAAACCTTCTTGTTAGTTTAAAAATCTGTTTAAGAATCAAATATAGAAATCTAAAGTTTCAAAGTCTATAAATTACGGAATAATTCCCATAAAGCCAGGAAAATTATTTGTTAGCCACACTGACTTGTCCAATTGAAGGCCCAATTGACTGTGAGAGAGACGGATAGAGTTGGTGAGACAGAGAGAGCATGATATGCAGACGTAGCTTTAAATTGGCCAAATCAGGGTATCCAGGAGAGAGAACTAGGAGCTAGGAATTAGGAATCAGGGAAAGGAACTTGGAACAGGACCGGGCCCAGGACCAGGAACGGGAAAGGATTAGGGTCATGGAATCATTGGTAGGGGCAGGGGCTGCGCCTACAGATCAAAATAAAACTCAACAAGCATGGCCTAAAACTGGTTGACCTTCAACTCATTGCCCTGCAGCTGGACAAGTCGGAACGCCTCCCGAATTGTCGGCGTCATCAGCAGCTTGAGGTTTTCCTCGGCCTCTGCCGGTAGGGAGCGGAGCAGCTCCATGGAGGCCACCACAAGCTGGGCCAAGGCGGCCCTCTTGTAGTTGGAGTCCTTCAGGATACTGCTGGCCCTCTGCTGTTCGATTTCCGGGGAAATGGACTCGGCCTCCGAGGACTTGGCCTGGCGATTGGTGTCGAAGGGATTGCTTCGACACTTCGGCTGGAACTCGCTGATCAGGGTCGTCATGGTTATGTTCTCCTCCTCCTGCAGCTGGACGCACTTGCTGGGCGAAGGATTGCTGCCCGAGCCGGAGCCAGAGCCCGAATCGGTCATCTCGGCATCCCCATTACCGTTCAGGGAGATGCACATGGGCTTGTGCAAGTGGGGCTGCAGGGGCGGCGGCTTCTGGCGCAGTTTGCCGGAGGATCCCGTCTCAATGTCGTGCAAAGCCGAATTGCTGAGATAGAGTTCACAGACCAGGTTCCAGGCATCCTGCAGGCAGAACAGATACCGCACAAAGTTCTCCTTCTTCTTCACCGTGGTGGTGTTCAGGCGCGAGCAGGATTCCAGGATAAAGTTGAGGTCCTCCGGACCCAGATTGTAGACCACAATGTCGTTCAGATGCGAGTCCACCAGGGCAATGTAGTAGATCATCCAGGAGGAGGTCATCTGCTTGTACAGATTGGCGGCGTACTCGATGTTGGAGACCTTCTGCATGAGGAACTTCAGACCGGGACGCGAATCAAACTCCAGGGCGGACATCAAGTACTGTTTGACGCAGCGCAGCAGGATCTCTTTGGAGCGGAAGTCCAGGTCGTAGTCGTGGCTCGGCACCGAGGCGGAGGCGGCATAGTTGTCGAATATGCAGGTGGACACCGCCTGGGGCACGCACTTCAGACGCGACAGCAGCAGCTTGGCCACCAGTTGGAGCAGCATCTGGTTGGCCAGGAGGCCCACGACCAGGTTCTTGAACGGAATCCGTATCACGAAGTTGTCCAGGTTCGAGTTGAAGCCATTGTTGAGGGGATAGAGCAGAAAGGAGTAGCTCCTGTCGTCCGACAACTTGCACGAGCCGCTGGGCGTGGAGCCAGTCTGGCTCTGGCCCTGGCCCTGGCCCGGTTCCCGCTGGTTGTCCGATAAGAAGACCTGCTGGGCCAGGGCATAGATCCTAGAAAGCTCCTCCAATGTGCTGTCCCTGCGGGCTGCCACCTTGACGTTGGCACAGTCGCCGTAAAAGCTGTTGGACTTCTCGTGGAAGGCGAAGGAGAGCTGGCGCAGTGGTGCGATGGTCACGGTGCAGGCCCTGTGGATGGCCGAGCAGGCTATCATCCACTGGGACTCGTTGAAGAGCATGCCCGTGGAAAGGATGACGTGCTTGAGGCAGGACACCGAGATCCTGGCGATCGCCTCCTGCGACTGAGCGGCGCACTCGATCAGGACGAGGAGCAGTTGCTTGAGCGCCAGCGTAGCCGAGCCTGATATCTTGGTGGGCGACTCCATCAGATTGGGAGCGCCTCCGACTCCTGCTCCGGCCTTCTGCTGCTCCTCGGAACTGGCGGAGCTGGAGCTGCTGTCGTACTGCTGCTGTCCATAGACCGGTTCTTGGCCATTTTGCAGATGATGCTGCTCCCTCTCAATCCTCTCCGTGACGAACTTCAGCTTGGAGTACAGCAGGTTGTCCGCCGGATGCACGATCTGAGCTAAACGCGTCTTGGTTCCGGCACCCAAGCGTCGCTGTTCCGGAACCGATTTCTCGATGAACTCCACCACCAGGTCCGTGGTCATGCAGCAGCAGTGCTTGAAGTTCTTCTCCACCAGCTGCCAGGAGGCACCCGTCTTGTTGATGTATCGCAGCCAGTCCTGGATCATGGGCACCAGCAGGTGGTTGATGCAATAGAAGCCGAAATCGATGCCCGGACTGGCCAGAAGATTCTTGAACAGCTTGAAGATCGTCTGCAGGATGGGCGCCTGGTGGGAGTAGGGGCAGACGATCAGGGAGTTGGTGAGGCCGTCCAGCAGCAGGAACCACACCTTCAACACCCCCGACGGCTTGTCCATTTCGTCGATCTTCACGATGGTGTCCTTGTCGATGTGCAGGGACCGATAGGAGATCATGTACTGCTCGTTCCTCGTCTGGAGGTAATCGTTCCCGAAGTACGTAAAGTTCTCCATGGAACTGGGAATATTGGCGTCGATTATGTGCGTGTAGGATATGCCCTTGATCTTGTACGTCGAATGGAAGTTGGGGCACTTGGGCATGCTGTGCATGAAGCCCAAAATACTGGAGCACCGCTCCAGGAACCGGAGCGTCTCGTGAAGGAAATCTGTTGGCCGGAACGTGTTGTCCTCCTCCTGCTGATTGGATCCGGATCCGCCGCTTCCTCCCGAGCAGGAGCTATTGTTGTTGTTGTTGTTCCCCCCGCCCGAGATCTCCAGATACGAGAGCAAGCAAAGGATACAATCCAGCCCGGCATTGGCGAACACCAAAGTGTTATCCGAATCGAGGAAGACCCGGAAAATGTCGATGATGTTGCTCATGTTCAGCATTCGGCTGCGGGCATTCCTCAAGGTCCCGAACAGGGGTCGCCAGCCGGATCGGATTTCGGTGCGATGTGCCTCCACCACCTCGTACAGGCAGGCCACGATCTGGTCCTGCACATCCACGTCCGTGTCCATGCTAAGGAGGTTTTCGAACGGCTTCAGGAGGGCCTCGTTGAAGTGGAAATACGGCAGCTCCGACTGTTCCACCAGGAGAGCCGTGATGATGTCGTGGATATATTCAATGGCCCGCTTCGAGATCATCCTGTCCCGATGGCAAGCAGCCTGCAGGACACGAGAAACCAATTATGAGTAAAGGAAATAAAGTTTCTTTTCGGACGAAGCCGAAATTTGTGTACCCCAGAAGATTCCTTTCATTAAAGGAAATTCCGAGATGTATCTTGGCCTTCTCTTAATCTTAAAATTCTTAGGATTATACCTCTCCTACTTGAACTGCCACAGACCCCAGTTTGTACTCACATCCATCAGATGCGGTCCGGTGATGGCCCAGACCTTGAGCACGTGGAGTAGCGGTCGGGAGCTGCGGAAAACCTTGAGGGTCACATCTCCAATCCTGTGCAGGAGCAGAGACATGGGAAGCGAGTCCAGCTTCTTCCAGCCCTTGCTGGGCCACCAGATCCGGCTGCCCTTGCGGGCCACCTGGCTTTTGTAGAGCTGCTCCCGCGAGGCGCGGCACAGATGTTTCAGGAACTGACACAACGAGGGCAGACTAAGACGTTCGGCGGCGTCGCCAAACAGATTCTCGGCCTGGTGCGACAGAGCACAGAGCACCTTGGAGGTGTCGCTCTGGCTGAGAAGGACCGTCTCGTTGGTGCCCGAGTAGACCTTCAGGATGGAGGTGATGTTCGTGTTGGGACTCTGCATCGGAGCCTGCAGGAAGCTGTACACATCCACGCTGTTTTTGAGAAACAAAATATTTAAAAATATTCGAAATAGTTTAAAAATCTAAAAATCCAACCATGTCTCATCATCGTCAATGGGTATGGAGGATAGATTGAGCTTGTCCTGAGCATTTCCATTGCTCAGCTTTTCGCCAGTCTCCAGGTCGCGGCGACTGCTTCCCGGCGAGGATCCGGATATGGATGGGTTCTGCATGCTGAAGATCTCGTGCTCCAACTGGCTGACATGGCGGCACACGGCGAAGATGCTGGGCCAGCAGTCGGCACTGTAGCTGCCCAGATTGAGGCCGCCGGTAAGGACCACGTCCATGGACATGGCCTGGCTGGCGGAGATGCGGGGCCCGGTGGTCTGGCAAACATTGGAGGCCAACAAATTCAGTATTTTTCCAGCCAGGTGTTGCAGGTTCAGATTGTTGCTCAACGTAGCCGCCTACAGCAGAAATAATATCAATTAATAAAATATTCATGACTTCAAAATAAAGTTCTCCTCACCGAGTGGAGTCCATCGAGGCACATGGCATAGAGCGCCTCACCGTTGGACTTGTTGGCCTTGGCTTTCACCCGGAGTGTGCGTTTGGAGAGCGCCACCAGCTTGTTGGAGGCGGAGCTGGTCTGGAGATCGCCCAGGCCCGAGCTGAGCACAATGACCATCGAGTCCCAGCAACAGGTGAGCAGGCGGCGGCACAGTTTCTTGGCGGCCTCCCTGCGCTTGTCGTGCTGCTGCTCCTCCTCCTTGTGCTTGACGGTAGCCGTCTGGAGGCGCTGCCACTCGGACAGCATTTGGGTGGAGCCCAAGCCGCCGGCATCGCACAGCATATCAACCAAAGCGCAACGTGGCCCCATCCCGTCCACCTGCTGGCGCGACATGGCCTCCAGGACATTGCACACGGTCACGGACTGGTAGAGCTCGCACAGCCACGGCGAGGAAAGGTAGACCAGGACGCCAGTGTTCTGCACGGATGTCACGAACTGCTGCTCCGACATCGGCACCAGGATGTCCTTGTGGGCGACGCCTGCGGCCACCTGCTCGTAGTAGCCCGCCCGCATCAGCTGCAGGCTGAGCAGCAGGGAGGAGTAAATGGCCAAGTAGATGCCATCGGCATTGATGGCGGTCAAGTTGTAGTCAAAGTCCGAGAAGTTCATGCTGTTTTCCTGGCATATTGCCGAGGCGAACTCCTGCATGGCCTCGTCGATTTCGACGCAGCTCCGGAGCCGCAGCAGTTTGGGGACCAGATCCTGGCGCAGGGCTCGGGCAAAGTCCCGGGCATGCTGGCGATCGTTGTCGCTGTCCGTCCGGATGGGCATCACCGGGGCCTCCAGGTGGGAGTACGGCCAACGGTTCTCCACGCGTGACGTCTCGTCGCTGGAGCTGCTCGGCTCGTCGTCTTCCGGTCCTTCGGTGTCGCCTGAGCCATTGGAGGCCGCATCCTGCTCGTGCTGCGGCTCCCCCTCGCTCTCCGATCCCGACGAGGTCTCGAACACGTTCTGCCGGAACTCTACGATGGCATCCCGGTACGGGGCCGGCAGGCGGGCCATGCTCTGGTAGGTCAGCGGCCCGGAGTAGTCCGCATCCTTGAGCAGCTCGTGCCGTCCGTTGACCACCTGGACGATCTGGTCGCTGATCATCGATTCGGTCAGCTCCCCGGTGCAAAGGACCTGCAAACTGTCCAGCAGAGCCACCATGCACTCCACACTGGCCTGCAGGCTAGCCTCCGTGGCGCTGCCCACTCCTCCAGCTCCATAGGCACACTCCTCCATGGCGTCCACCAAGCTGTCGTAGAAAAACAATCCTTTGGATAACAATTTTCAAATAAATATAAGAAAAAACTACTCACAGCCGGAAAAGAGCCATTTCATCGCTGCATCCTTGGGCTGTGTTCTTGTCCACATAGAGGATAACCGCCAGGTCGATGAGTCTCTCCGGGCTCTTGAAGATCTCGCGCACGCAGCGCAGCGGTTCGGTGCGATTCTGTGGCGCCGGCAGAAGGAGCATCCGGTGGAAGAGGGCCTCCAGCATGGGACGCAGTGAGCCATGGGCGCCGGCAATCCGGAGCAGCTGGATGGCCGTGAGATAAACGCAACGGGCCTGGGGACCGTCCAGGCCAGGGCCCGTGAAGAAGCCACGTGCCTCGTTTTCGATCATGTGCAGAGCGTCCCTGGAAGATCAGGACATAAGACATCAAAAGGGATATAATTTTTATGCGGTTACTCACTTGTAGGTGAACTTCTTGTCGAGATTGATCCTTCCGGGGGATCCCAGAGCCGCAGCCAGTGTGGGACAGAATTTCTGCCAGAGGAAGGAAGTGAAGTGGGGATTGGCATGGACATTGCGCGGCAAGGCTGAGCTCAAGGTGAGGATGCACTCGGTAAGGTACAAGGAGCTGGGGTTCTCGCACTTCTTGTTGGGCGATGTGTTCACGTTGGGCTCCACCAGGCGACTGCAGAGCCACTGCATCACCGGTATGACCTCGTTATAGACGGCGGAGGCCTGGGTCTGGGTCATCAGGCCGGCGGGGGCGGTCTTCTTCACCTCTTCGGCCTCCTCGATCAAGAAGGCGCAGAAGGTGCGCAGGCACTGGGAGGCGGCGGCCAGGGAGGCAGCCTTGGTGGCCCTGGAGCCCATCTCCCAGCACTCGCCGCACCTGGACAGGATTTCGATGAGCAGGCGTCCGTTCAGGGTGCAGGCCGGGGAGCAGGCCATGGCCAGGAAGAGGCGCAGGACATTTACCACCGTGTCCTCGCTGCTCGTCGACGGCAGGATCCCATTGGTGGCCCGCAGCAGCTGGGAGGGCAGCCATACCGAGTCATCCTCCGGCTCCAGGCCAATGTAGAAGCGTTCGTCCTTGATCACACGCTAGAATTCAAAAAGTTTCCCGTCAGAAATAAAATCATTAATAAATAATTAAACATCAAAGTTGAACAAAATCCAATAGAAAAGGGAGAAAGGTCTCCAGGGAAATCCCTGTCCCTTCAATAAAGAACAAAGAAATCAAAGCATCAATCTATAGGATGTATCTCCTCTTTTTTTGGGTCATAAACAAAGAGCATTGGGGGGACGGATCCCTGGTGAAAAATACCGGATGGAATAAGGAACGAATTATTGATTGCCATATTGTTAACCACTCATAAACAAAAGTCACTTCCGTCTTAGGGGATTCCCGTCAATTAGCCGACTCCTCCCAATCCCCAATCCCCAATCCCCAATGCCCCATATAGCCATATAGCCATATGCCACACACATCCTTCCACATCGTAAATTCTATATGACTATAGGGTTAGGGTGGTACTTTCAAAGCTTTTAAACAATCATAAAGTGCATTAACAACTCAAACTCGAACATGCTTTTTGTATAAATTATAAACTAAAAAATTAAATTATTAATTCTAAAACAAAAATTGTTCTTAAAGTATAAAGGAATACATATATCCTTAAAGAGTAGGTGTGGTGGGCCACCCTAATGTCCACCCGTGTCCTTTGTCCAGCACATGTATGCACATGGAATGATAAATCCGCTTTGTGCGCCGGAAGTTCCGGCCGGAAAATGTGTGCCCGTGGTTGTCGTCAAGCCATTGTTACGGCTCCATTCCTCCCCAGCCCTTGCCCCTTCCCCAGCCCCTGCTCCTGCTCCACTTCGATAATCGCCGTATCCGTATCCGTATCCGGAATGGACAACTTACATGGAGGCCGTTCAGTCCCATCGTGATGAACTTGGGCCGCTTGGTGTCCAGCGCCATCTGGAGGGCGGTGAAGCAGACGGAGCGCAGCTCGTGGGAGGGATCCCGGTGGATGCCATGCTGGCGGTAAAGCTTATCTGGAAGAGAAAATGGACAGGAATTAGCGACGATTAACGGTTATCGCATGGGAAAACAATTAACCAAGAAGGAATTGGCTATAAAATCTGGTCAGATAAAAAGGAAGGGAAATAAAATAATAAATAAGACCCCATTCAAGGATTCTTTGAAGATGTTGAACGAATATTTTCCAGTGTAGGGAATGCCACAAATCGTTGCCTACTTTTCTGCAGCAAAAATCAAAAGAACACAAAGAGGGGATTAAGTTGCGTGGGAGTTGGTATGCCCTACATTGAATAAAAGATTATGGACATTTGCATAATCTATATTAAGTCCGAAAAATGAAGATAAAGTAGAAATATAAGCTGAAGGATAAAAGAAAGTAAAATGGTGAAAACAATACATAAAACTTATTTATCTTATAAGTCAAATATTATTATTATTATTATTATATTTATTTATTTATTATATTTATTATTATTATATCATTAGTTTTTATAAATATAAACAAAAATAATATATTTTATATTTGTAAATTTAAAGATGTTTTAGGTTTTGTTTAAATCTCTGCTATGTACTCTGCTCAAGAATGTGTAGGGTATCCTCACAAAGGAAATATCAACTAACGGTAAACAACAAACATGGGCGAAAGCAACGGCAACAACGACAACAACAACAGAGAAATGAGAAAAGGAAGGAAGGAAGGAAATTGCGTTCTTGCATTCTCTCAATGTGCGTTCTTCTCATGCTTTCCCTGACTTTCTGACTCTTTCTGTCTGCGAACCGACAAAATAATTTAAAAGTGGTTATCCTTTAATATAAAAAGGCTTAAAAAAACAAAATAAATTTTGAAGTCCTTTATTTTCTTCCCTTTTCCACTACCATATGTAAAGCTTCTTTTTACCGTAAGCTATTTGCGCCGTTTGCCGCAGCGCATTGTGCTTGGTGCCCGTCGACTCCTTGATGATTAGCAGGAATAGGTCTTCCATATTGCAGGCTCCTTGGGCCCGCTTTCTCTTTTGGCCCGACTCCTCTCCTTCTCTCCTCCTTGCCAGAGAACGCGTGATGTGTGCGTGCGGGGGCGTCTGTTGCTCGCCAAAATTGCTCGCTTGTGGTTGTGGTGGAGCACCGTTACTTTCGTAGCTGCCTCAAACGTTTGTGGGATTTGTTGTAGCGCCTTGGCACGCCATCGGTAACAACAACAACTCAATTAGCGCCAAAGTTGCTGCCGCCTGCAGGAGCCAAACGAAAAATGAGAGTAAAATCAATAAAAAAAAAATCAAAAAAGCAAAAAGCAACACACTAAAACGGTAAAATGGTAAAACAGTAACATATGCGTTTGGCAAACGGTGTTTATGTTACCGCCATATGTAATCTCACCCACACACACACTACACTATCGTACACGTACACGCACATGCCAGGAAGTCCCGTTGTATATACACATACATGCATACATATGTATGTATTGGCGTCACGTCACTTTTGCACTTTTGAAACTTTTTGCCATTGCAATTGTGCACCTTCGAAAGTTCAAACAGTGTGTATCCGTTTTCCTTGAAAACTTTTCGCACATTAACAGGCGCACACTCACACAGTGCAGCAGACGCTGCTGCAACGTTGATTTTTCAAATCCCCGTTTCCATATGTCACTCCATATTTCACTTTAAATCCTTTTAATAGTCTTTTCCGTAAAGCCCCTTTTACCATTTCCATTTTGCATCCGAATTTTCGGCTTTTGAGAATTTTTCGGCCACTCAAAAGTGAGCCACCACTTGTGGTATTTTCTTGCTTTTGATGTTTTCCTTTTTTCCTTCTTTGTTTTATAGCGACGGCGAGCTGCAGTTTGCCGTTTGCTGCGGATGCGACAATTGCTGTGGCAACAGCCGAAGCGAAAGAAAGCACTTTCTCCATTTCGAAGTACCGTTAGGCGCGAATGCGCATGCCTCGCGGCCAGCTGTTCGATTTTCCCGTCTATCGACAGCTGAAACTTGAAAAGCCAGGGCTGCAGGAGCAAAGGACCTTTAAAGTTTTTTTTTAGTAAAACTAATCTTAAATTTGAAACAAAAAATTCAATGTATTCCAATATCTTTAAACAAAAAAAATATATACATATTTTATAAAAAATTGACATATTTTTTTATGCTACTGTGGAACATACATTAAGGTTTTTCTTACTAGCTTAATTAATATTATTAATTATCAGTTTTCATCACCACATTTACAAAATACTTTAAACTAAGAGACGACATCCTTGGAGTTGCCTTACATTTTATGCAGCCCTGGTACTCTTAGGAACTGCAGGATTTATTTGATTGATGGCTCGATAAATCAATAAATACAAATGATTGCTATTAAAAACTTTGTTTTTTTTAACAGTCTAATGGCTAGTTACAAGTCCTGAACACCCCCATGTGCCAAAGACATTTGTCCAGTTAATGGTTTCAAAGGATTTTCAAAAAAAAAAACATCGAAAAGGACATTTTACCTGGACAATTTCCACAGGTGGTTTAGGCCATGCGATGTCCTTCCCGCACAATGGTCGACTTTCGAGTTCGAGTTTTAAATGCCAATAATTATATTTCGCATTGATTTAAATAGTTTAACTGACATAGTAAAATTAAGGGATTAAAATAAACAAGGTTCAGGTTGCATATCAAAAAACCATTCTTTGCTCTCATGACATTGAAGACTAAAAAGTGCAAGTGAGGATTCCTGTCTCCTAATTCCTATTTCACGGGCTTCGACTTCCAGAGACCGTCGTTTAGGAAGTGGTACGTCTCGATGCCGATGCCCTTATTCTTCGCCAGGCTAAAGGGGATTAAAAAATAAGTTGAGATAAAACCAAATAATGTCCTATAAGTTTTCCTATCAAGGATGACTGCGCATTTTTGTTATCCCAATCCCAATAGGAAGACACTTACATTTCCTCTGTGGACAGAGTTAGCAGGCCAATGGCCAAGGCATGCTCCTTGCCCTCAGCCATGATCGCCACCACGGTATTCTTCTCCGCTGGAGTCATACAAGCACCCGGCGAGGTGAGTCCTGGACACATGACGTTTGCTCCGCTAAGGACGAAGCGGATGGCGCCCTTGTCCACCTGCTGCATAGTGACAAAGTAGGGGAACTTGTGCAGGAGGCGCAGGGTGGGCATCCAGGGACCGTCGCGATGGCGGAAGAACACCTGCTCGCCGGTTCCGTTCAGCAAGATCTCGATATGGTCATGGCTGGGAAGGAGGACTCTATAAAAAAAGATATCCAAGGCAAGGCAAGGCCAGCATACTTACCACTTGGCAATGCGGTAAGAGTCCTTCTTGGGCAGGATCATGTTAATGTGTGTCTCCAGCTTCGGGTACGCCTCCAGGAGCTTTACACGGATGCCTTTCTGCACCGAAGACTTCAGCTGCTGAATGGACGAGATGCTGTCCTTCTCCTCGAACCTGAGAACGGGTGATTCTTAATTAGTTTCTATAATAACCAGTGGCTTGGGGCCAATCTCCCCGGTATATGTACTTTTTGAACATTTTGTAAAAGATTCTTTGCGAATTTGGCAGCTGATGCGACGAATGTGGACAAGCCGCAGAGTGGCCAGATAACAGGAAAGAACTTTCCCTAAATCAACGACAGCAGCATAGTTTTTTACTATTTTTTTAGGGTACCCAAGTATTATGCATTAAAACATAGATTTTAAATTATTATTGTATATATATATATATATTGTTATACTAATATAATATAATATAATTGTTAAAAAAAATGCAAGAAAATCTACTTTTGCACAAGACACAAATTCAGTTGCGATATTTTTTTTCAAAGGGCATTGAAGTTTATTATTAACAAACTTAAAATAAAAGATATTTAAAACAAAAGGACTGTTTTGAGTTCTTACGTATAATTTCAGATCTAATTAATATCGCTTAGTTTTGAATATTTAACCTGGCAACACTCTATCTATATCCTTGTCTGCTTGGCTAAAAAATGTATTGCCCTCCTTGTCTAGTTGGGAAAATGCTTCGAAAATTCATTAAAAATAACGAAAACACTTTTGTTTATTGGATTTATTTGCGTGAATGTTTAAGAAAAATTATATCTGTAAACGTGTAGTAATTGTGGTTCTTTTAATTAATAAAAAATAAAATATATAATATCGATATATTTTTAAAATGCATATATAAACAACTATAAATGAAAAATTTTGAAATAAATGACTCTTGTAAATTATAAACCTTTTTGAGAAGATATTAATAAAAAGCTTATATATGATAAGATAGGTTTTATAATACATTTTAAAAATAAAAATCAAACTATCGTTTGCACAGTGGTGAGGAATGATTGTTTGAAAAACGGTCACACCGATCACAACACCCTTGAACGACGCTTCAATCGTTTGGAGTTATCGTATTCAGTTATCGGCTTTGTTTTCAATCAGACAAATAGCCAAGAGTCTGTGTTTTGTAGATATTTATTTTGTACAATTTAACGCATGTGAAAAACTTCCTGTGTTCAAACAAAACAAGCAGAAGACATGAGTGACTTCCTAGCGGGAAAATTCGACGATTTATCGTCGCCACCGGCTGAAGGTGAGTTTTTCTTGGCATTCTTGGTCCAGATTTTTGTAAGCCATGTTTTGCGTTTAGATACTCCACGTGATGGTGTAAAGCCACTAGATATTGTGCTCCAGTTTGTGAGCTCCATGGACGCGGGAACAGTGCGTTCCGAGCTGGCCGAGGATTGCATTTTGAGTTTCTTTGGACGGAACGTGCGCGGCGCCCGTGCCATCATGGGCTATGTCCGGACCCAGCTTCTGGGACGCTTCCAGCATGAGAAATTCGACGAAGCCCAGCTGGTGTCCCAGGGCCATGAGCTGCTACTCAAGGACCGCTTCAGTCGGTCCTTCGATGTGATGCGCCGCCGCATTTACGAACAGAAGGAGCGGGAACGTGCCACCACCCTGCACTTGCGGGCTGAGAGTGATGACGAGGAGGTGCCCAGTCGCTTTCCCAACCAGCTGGTGACTCCACCGCGTCCCTCAAGGCATTGCATGGATCAGCTTAGTTTCGTAGAGGCATGCGGCGTCCTCGAGAGTCTTCGCGATGGCCACTTCTATGGCGGACTCGATCTGGGTGACTTGGTGCCCATGCATCTGACCCTAGGCTATCGTTCAATTCCGCTGCTCCTGTCCAATGGTCGAGCTGTTGAAATCTGTCTGGCTGTCTACGAGAAGTATCCCCTACAGCTGAATCGCTCTACGCTGGCGCCGCCGCCCTCGTCGCGAGAGGTTGTGGGCAATGGACGTCCGCGAGGCTGTGGGTCGCGTCGTGCTAATGCCCAGACCGATGACGAGGGCGAGGAAGTGCCTCAAGTCAGGACTCGCAGTGTACGTCGTACATTGTTTGCTGCTGGCGCTGACGAGGAAGAGGAGGAGGGTGAATATGATGAGCTCTCCCGGCTGGAGGACACAATGGGGGAGAAGAAGGATAAGCTGGATCTGGAGGCGAAGGAGAAACGGGAGATGGAACAAGCAGCATCATTCACCCCAGAGGAGGCGAGTTCATCTCCCAACCGCGAGGACAACCCCACATCCAGTAGCCAGGAGTCTAATCCCCCAGCCGAACCGGTCGTAGTGGCGCCCTCCACCTCAGTCCCAAAGCGCGAAGAACAGAATATCTTCACCCGAATCCAGACTCCACGCAAGCGCACTCAGACCGCCACTGCAAGCGAGGTTGAGGCCAAGCGCCTGCCTACGCGCAGTCGCATGCGTTTTTAGATCACGACTCTTAGACACAATACATCCCGAATTTTGCCATTTAAGTCATCTTCCCAAAATCCCAGTAGAACATTGTTATATAGGGCCGTTATTATCAAGGACCTCTGGAAATTCTAAATGTAACACAAGTACGTTTTTCGGTTGGTCCCAAAATTTTCGGCTGCTAACGAAGACTGAAATGCCCCGCCTTGGGCTAGGCTAGTCCCCAAATATGTAATCTAATCAATTACATAAAACAATTATTTATATCTATTATAGTTCCACGTTAATGCAAGTAAGTCGCTTTTGCATATTGCAAAGAATCATTATGATATTTAAAATGGAATGTATCTCCCGATTGAGGTACTTTTGAGCTACGATTTGACAATTTGCCAAGTTCAAGAAATCAATATCAGAAGACAATATCGCATTGTTATAAAAATTATGAGACCAGTTATATATTTGATATTGAAAATTTTAATAGTACAGTAAATGCTGTAAATTATTCATTAAAATTAACCAAAAACATGCTGATTATTTATTTAAGAATGGGTTCTATGTTATGATAAAAATTAGTTTGTAATTTTTCTTATTAAAATTATTTTTGTTATACAAAAAACTTTATTAAAAAGTTCATAATGCTGACCAAGGGCTGGATATGTTGAAATTGGATTCCTTGTTGGCTAAACAGAGAGAAAAATTCTCAATTTGTAATATATAAACTATGAATTATATAAATCTAAACATAAATTAATTAAAACCTTTCATCAGGACTAATCTATTAAAACAAAATTGTATATTTTCAGAGTAAATAAATGTATGTCAGTCATTGTGCTTTTTTCAGTGTAACAATAATTTGAAGCTCTGTAAAGAATAATTTCCGGATGATTCCAACAGTCTGATTCGAAACTTCAAACAACGCGTTGCTTTTGTCAAGTTTTTATATTGTTTTGGGTTTATTTAAAAGTTTTTTTAAATAAAATGATAGTTGAAATTGATGAAGGCTTTAGAAACAATGTTTTAAATGCTAATTTGGTTCAAATTTCGGATGATTTGATTCGCATTAGAAACCTTTTGTTCGTTTTGGTTTTCGTTGCCGTCATCGAAATGATTGTTAAATTTTATTCGATGTACAAAAGGAGTCAAAAGCCGCCGGTCTTTGGTAAAATCGACAGAGAGCCACCTTCTTTGGCTCAAAGACTAATGATGGAGAAAACGGAGGAGACCGAACACGAAGGATATGTCCAGGCAGATGTACCTTCAACATCAAATTATTTAGCGAATACTGAAGCATGAAAACTGTTCCTTAAATTATAAAAAATTTAAAACTCTTATTTTGTATATAGAAAAATTATGTTGATTTCGCGGATTTCTATTTCATCTTTAATCAGAAATTTGAAACAAAACTCATTTGTTTTTTGCGCATTAAATGTCAAAGTCGCAAAATTTCCACAAATATACAATCGCAAAAGTTTTGCAAGTTCGCAGTTTGCTTTGAGCTTCCCAGGAAAAAGGTTGGTATTCTTTTAATAAATTGCATAGAAATTTTTATAAATTTCTTTTATTTTCTAGATAATTAATCAATAATGTTAAACCCTTCAATGGAATCGGTGGACAAAATTTCAAAAGGATTTTCCATAATTATGTATTTGATGTGCCTTTGGGTCTTATTGGTTGTCATAAATTTCGCTGTGAAAGCCCATGGGATCTTTAAGAAGATGCGGAAAATGCAGAATGAAGGATCCAAGCCAACGGAGACAGAAAGATCGAAGGAAAATCCTCAAGCCAGTGCTACCAATTCATTATAAACAATTTTTGTTAACGTATTTTTAAATCTTATTAGCCAATGCACAAACCATTCGATGTTTGTGTCTTGGGGTTTTTAGTTTTTCCTATAAAAACTGTTCCCACCATTGAGGTTTTATGGCAAGGATGTTTTTGAGGGAACAGTATCTTTATATTTCAGTTTCTTTCTTCAAATTTGTGTTTAACTAAATATTAAGTATGAAATATAATATATATGACTTTAAAATTCAGATAAAAATGATTTATTTTTTTAAGAAACTAAAATAAAAAGGAATTTTAATAATTTAATATATTTTATGTGGGTTTTCCTTCAATAAAACTTCTTTCTTTCTTTTGCAATCTGCTACAGTTTTTTTATACCATTGACATCTTTGAGTTATATTTCTCTAAAAAACTATCAGAACCTTTCAAATAATAAATCTTTTTCCCACTAAGATCACCTGATGTATAGGATATTGGGGCGTTGATTTCTACGGATGGACCTTGATCCGGAGCCCCATGAATAATGCCCGACACCTATGTGTTCTATATAGCCCCGATAATACCGCCAGAGATCAGACACAAAGAACCTAATAAATCGCTGTCTATTTTCGTCCTATAAAAGGGGGTGGTGGAGCCAAAAAATAAATAGGAAAAAAAGATAGAAAGAAAATCTATTTGATAACAACTGTATCAATGGGCAGGAGCTAAGGCTAAGGTGGTGGGCTACAATTCTGGGTGGTGGGTAGTGGGTGGTTTTGGCATTAAGACATCAAATAGACAACAAAGGGGCTGTGGAGGAAGACTTGGCGAAACCCTGACAGCAGTTCGAATCGTTAAGCTAGCCAAGTGGAAAGAACAGACCAGAGACCCAGTGAGACCCAGAGAGACCCAACTAGACGGGGAAACCCACTAGGAATCTGCCAGGAACCCCCTTCCAGGGTCCACCTGCTGTCTGGCCTGCTCTCTGGTGCTTGAAATTAGATTTCTGTTCCCGCCGTTGGCCAGAATTCGTTACGAGGTTTACACCGGCACACGCTGCTCATTTTTGGAACTCCCCATTCAGTTCTCTTCTCCGCAGCTCCTCACAGCTTGCCCCAAAAATAATACACTCTAAAAAAAATGGTTTAATCTGGGTAAATAAATAGCTTTTTCAGTAAGTTTCAAAAGGGTTGTAACGGGGGAAATTTTTTATAGGAATGTTAAGTTATGTTTTATTTTATTTCTTTTTTTTTTCTCAATTTTTAGCATATTTATGTGTATAAAAATTTATTAATTATAATATAGTAATTCATAATTATTTGGATATAAATTATTTAAATATTCCTCAAACCAGGTGTATTTCTATCTAGAAAAAATCTTAATATAAATTAAAATTTTTTTACTTTATCTTAAACCTCTGTTAAATTACATATAAGAAGGAGTCTTTAATTTTTTTTAAACTTTTTTTAGATTAAAATTGATTAAATTTGTATTTATTTAAAATTCTTAATAAAAACCCTATTTATTAACATAATTTCCTCTCAGTGCATGCTGAGAATTAAGTTGTTTTAAGCCTGCCAAATCCTTGGGTTAGCTTCTTCTGATTTATGTTTGAAGTTGCAACAAAATGGGGCAGGAAAGAGGCACAAAAGGGGAAGAAAGGGGAAGTGGGCGCCAAAGGTGGGGAATCAATGTTTATGAGCGGATTTAGTTTTTGTCTTCGAAACAAATTCCATTTGGATTTAATGAGCCCAGAGATTACATTCAAAGCGAAAGCGAAAGAAACTAAATTTGAAGCCCAAATTGTTGAATGAAAAATGTGTTTTTAGTTTTTTCTGCTGCTTCATTTTTTTGTTCGTTTTTTAATTGAAAAATGTCGTCGCCACACAGGCAGACGAATTTGACAATCCATCAGGAATGGGAATATATATATGTGTTGAATATATATATTGGATATCCCCCCCGACTTTTGATCCGATTTCAAACCACTTAACGGAGCATTTTCTAATTTATGCTGCCATCGTTGCCGCCTTGTCCTCAATTAGTTGCAACTGCAACAAGCAACAAGCAACAAGCAGCGTGCAACATTAGAGGCGGCTGTTTGCCCCAGGGAGGCTAACCAGATGGGGTGGGGATGAGTGGCGAGTGGCGCGACGTCTCCATTTACAGTTACAGTTTGAAGACAAAACCGAAAACTATTCGTCTAGCATTACACGATACTTAACCGCCGATTATTTATGTCCCTGTCATCGCCTCTCAGCTGCTCCTCCATCCCCAATGTCATCTCCATCGCTCCACCCCCAATACACCCCCACAGCCTCCTCTCAAAACATGCAAAATTGTTGGGGGGGGAGTGGCAACTGCCTGTTATTCTTTTGGTTAATTGAAACCTGTTGTAAATCACAAATCATATTGACTGCTCCCCATCTTCTCCACCACCCAAAGAAGCAGCAGATGTCGTCAGTTTTTCATAATTTCTACTTTTTTGGGGGGTATTCTTCGGCGGGAGGAGAAAGCTTCTTACAGACAGCTGTCTGGGGCGATGGGTGGGGAAGTCCCTGGTTGCAAGATGTCGCATCTTAGAAAGTTCTTAAAAATATTTATCTAATATTTCGTTTAAGGGTTTGTTTGCATATTGGTAGAAATTTGATCTACAAATAATTTATATAAATAATTTAATATCATGTTTATTGCTCTAGAATCGGTTAAGAATTGGCCAAGATAGGGGTATGGTTTTATAGAAAAAATACAAAATATTAATATTAGCTTTCACAGATTCAACTACAAATTTGTTCAATTGAATTTGCCGAATATCCTTTAGATTGTATCACAAAAACGCATCTGATTACACTTACCACAAGGATCAACTAAGTACCTGTCTAAGTACCTGAAAAGGATATAATTATCCAAATATACATCCTGGATATACATATAATCTAAATTGGATTGATCAACATATTTCCTAGAAAAACAGAGAACCGTGTGTTTCTATACCATAGCAGCTTTAAAAAATAATTTTAAAAAAATTTCCAATAACGCGATTTTTTATGATTCGCAACCAGTTTTGACTTCCGCCTATATAAGCAGGTTGAGTTGAGGGGAAATTTTGTTTTTTTTTTTTTTAATTTTCTTAAATTATATTATAATATAAACATAATTTTCGTACAAAAATATAAATGCTACGCCTCCTTCCTTATTTCTCAACCATTTCTGATGCACATGGACTATTCATCTGCATCAAATAAAAATAAATTTTTTGTTATATGATAAATAACTAAAAAAAATATATATGAAATATTAAAACACCGGGTATCCATTCAAACTACAAATCAATTTAAAATTTATTTATATGTTTTTTTACTTTATACTTATATTTTAGAGGTATATTAAGAAATTCTGCTTAAGGAAAATAATTTGGAAAAATAAAAGAAGAAATAATAGATGCATAAAGGATTAATATAATAATAATATTTCTAATATATTCTTAGAAATTTCACTTATGAATCAATTAGGAAACAACTAAGATATAGATGTGATTTGAATCCATCTACACAAACCCAGTATTTTCCATTAAAACCTTCAACCCCATCGCAGAGCCCATGAAAACCTCATCCCAAGACCAAAAGCACTTCCAGGTCATAAATTTTGCCCTCAAACGGAATTTTAAGTCGATTTCGGTTGATTACTTCATTTCGTGGAACAAAAACTAAACAGAAACAGAAACGCAACAGCCTAATGGTGAAAATATTGCCATTGATTTTGCGACAAGTGGATTCTGGCCCTTTTATTTTTTGCGCATTTGTTGAGAGAGCATTAAGCCAGCCCTTGCCTGTTTGTTAATTACACTGAGAGAAATTATAGGGTATAATTTTAAGCACCCTATAGTGCCTTGACGGGGTTAAAAATTCTTAAGAGGTTTATCGTTTGGGGCTTTGATGAGTTTGTATTTTAGAATAAGTTTTTTATCGATTTTTATCGACATGTATCAACATTTCCCGCCTTTTTATCGAAATGAAGATACAATAATCGCAGTTTATCGCTTTTTTTCTGCGTGTACTTCGTCCTGTGTGCTCTTGTGTCCTTTGTCCTCTGCCTCAATGGCCATTGCCGATTGTCGAGGGTGTCATTTGGTAATTGTTACAAGCTGCCGCATATTTGGACAAGCAGCTCGCAGGACTCGAAAACAAACAAATGACTCCAAGAGTCGAGATGTGATGTTGAAGTGGAGAGGATATTGCAAGGATTTGAATGGGATCAACCCTCTGGGATGCCTGCTACTATCCTGCTGGTGGTGGTGGCTCTCATTTGTAAACGGATACGGCATTGGGAATTACAAGGACTAAAGGACTCGGGCTATAGGACACCCCAGAACAAATGTCATTAGTTTACAGTTGTCTGATTTCCATCCACGCAGCTAACAAATGTTGTGATCGATGATGACATCTCCATTGGAGGATGCTAACCAGTGATTATGATGTCTAGCGATGTCCTTTCGATATCCTCGAAATAGACAGTATAGAAATGTTGATCAAACTTTCGAAATCCTGCAATGTCAAGTCCCCAAACTTATTAAAACCCAATAAAAAAATGGCCCCCCATCTCGGGCGAAATTCCAATTTCGGGAAAGACAATTCCCAGACAACTAATTAATGTCAACCGTCTGGGAATGCCGCTGATGGAGTCCTGTTCGGTAACCCCAAGGACCTCGAACTGAATTAGGAACGTTCCCTGTCGTAACTCAGAAAGCACTTAACCCATAAAAGTGAAATAATTCGTTGGAATAACAAACGCACTTAACAAATTACAGATGTGAAAATTTCATTTTCAGTGTCCTTCCTGCCTGAACCAGAAGAAGGGGATGATTCGCCCCCTTGACAAAGCAACCAGCAACCAGCAACCCGCACCCACACTCCGGCCTGTGCATTCCACAAATTAGAAAATGATTAATGGACTCAACCGGTTGCACAGCACATTCGGGATTCCATCCACTCGACGTCGGCGTTGGTGGCGCCGTCGTGGTCGCATCCTTGCCACCAGTCACCAGATACCAAAAATATACCAGACAGGATGGAAAATCCAGGACCAAATCCAGGACAGCGCCAGCGGTAGCTCCCTTCGGTTCTTGGTTCAGGGCGTCTGGCACACTTCAGCATAAAATAGCACTCGAGAGAATCAAAATACTACACGGAGAGAAATGGTAAGTTTATTAATTCTTTATTACTTTTAAGTCAGAAAAGCTCAGAAAAGAAAATAAATTTAAGAATATAAATATGAAGAATATGGATATGAATTCTAAAATTGTGAATGGAACTGATTAATTAGATAGAATTAGACAGATAATTAAGGATATTTTGAGATGCTTTTGTGAAATTATCGAAAGCAAATTTGATTGAAATCGAAAGGTTTTCTAAATCGTAGAATTAAATTAAAAATTATATTATATATTTTGATTCTTAATATTATGGTTATCATCCTCGATTTTTGTTTCAGTGGAAGAACACCCTGCTGTGTGTTGTCCTGTTGCCGCAGGAGTCGCGTTAAAATCACTCTTCCGTTTCGGAAACAGAGGCTGCTGGTTAAGGGGGCGGGGTGGCCATAACCCAGCCCCTCCCCTCCCCTCCTCATCTCTGACCTTCCGGGAGGGGTGTGTTTGTTGTCATTTATTGCTGTTGTGTCCTGGCCACCCCCACATCCCCTTTCCCTGATCCTAGGCCTGCTCCTGCCCCTTCTCCTTGCCTCTCTCCCTCGGTGTGTGATTTTTTTTTCTGGGGTCACGCTTTGCTCTTTTGATCACTCCACTCCACCCCACCCTGCCCCGCCTCTCCACTTCCACTTAATGCCACCCCCCAACCCTCCTTAACGTCCTTGCATCATCCTGCTCGTGAATCAAATTACACTTTAAATCCTTGATTTTAATCTGAAGGGGCTGACAAATGGATTTCTATGTCAATTCCTCCGACAAAAGGGCTAAGCAATTGAATTTTGCATTTGCGACGAGGGGTGCCAAAAAAAGGACCGAAGGAAGCGGCAGGATATGACAGGACATTGCCAGGAAGGAAGCAGGAAACAATCTGGGGGCGTTGTCTCTGCGGGGCGGCTTTTTAATCTCTGATTGGATTTCCAATCCGTGTTGATTTTTATGAGGTTGCGCAGTTTCCGACACTTTTTTGTTTATTTCCAATTAGCACTCCATGGCCTTAAATATTTCAAACTTCACACCGTCAGGGGATAGAAAAAGTCTAAAGAAAAATACTGGTTTATTTAATATATTCATGGGTTTATTTTTAAAGGATATCTTTTAGAAAATTAGACTCTTTTTATTTAAAAAAAACTGCAAATGGAAACTATTTGAATAAATTAAAATTTATTTAAACATTTTATTATAAATTCTACATAACTTCTATTACTCTAAGATCTATGAAATTCATATATTATTAAATTTATTTATTTGCTATAATTTTTTAATGATATTTCCCTAAAAATCCTTTAAAGCAGGACAATTCCCTGTCAAAGCTAAAAAGAAATATTACCAAAATCGTGGGCGCTTGTTAATTGGTAAATCCTGTCACCCATAAAAGTAAAAAAAAAACACAAAATATATATAATAAAAAATAAAAAATGATCTGAGAGATACACACGAGTGGACTGGACTGGACTGGGCCAAATGGACAGTGTCATAAAAATTTATAATAACAATATTTCAATGTCGCGGCGGGACATTATTGTTGCCATGTTAACGCATATTTTTTTTGTTTACATTTTTTTATATAATTTCCAACATTTGGCTGCCTGGCTGCCGGCTTAAAAAGCCAAAACCTTTGAAAATTCAAACACAAAAAAAATAAAGGCAGGAGGAGCAGAATCTGAACTGAAAACCAGACAAAAGGAATTTCGCGGTATTTTCACGCTTGATGGCAGAACCGAACAAAAATCGGACTTGGACTCGGAATCAGGATCAGGATCAGGCCTGGTTTCTGCCTGGGTTTTGGGTTTCATTCAAAGGAATCCTTCTGCTGGTCTTCCCCCTTTGCCCCTCCATTCCAGGCAACTGCGGATTAAAATGATAACGAGACTTTGGCGGCATCCAACTGCCAGCTTTTGTCTTTATACACTTTACAAAAAACTCTGTCCCATAAATACTACAAATTAAATTTAATAGTGAAGCATAACAATCGAAAGAAAGACCTTTAAGAGGATTGGGAAATACGATAATATTTATATATTTCCTCGTTTAATATTTCCCAAACCTTATTTTAGATTCAACATTTTTTGTTCTTGAAACCCTCTATAACTTCTTCTACTAAGTAATTTCTTGCAGTGTCTTCTGAAGACCCACCTTTGTTCTTCTTCTTAACCCTTTTAGCACACACACCTGCCTGATTCTTTTATTATTTATTTCGGAATTCTTTTTTTCTTTCATTTTTATCAACTTCAACTCCGTTTTAACGCTTGAATTTTTCGGGACTGTTTCAATTTAGTCTTAAAAACAGAGCTTGTTTGTAATCGCATTAGGTTAAAAAAAAAATTCCAAAAAATAAATCAATCAAGTGAATAAATTCATGAATTCTGAAAGAAATAAGTTCCTTGGAAATGTTTCCTATAAATTTGGTTCTAAGATAATTTCTAATAATATAATAACAATAAATGTTTTCGCAACATTTCAATTCTAATAATCTTAATTTCTAATGTTTAATTTTCACTTTCCTCTTTTGTTTATAAAGAAAACTTAAATAGCTATTAAAATATTTAAACATTTATCAATTTATTGATTGTTTTGGTTAGCTTGGAGGACTTCTCCCCAGGCGATCGCTGGATTTCAATTACTCCCACTTTGATGGCTCTTAAGATGTCTCTGGACATCCGACCTCCAAGTCGAAACTTTAACGATCCAAAAAACAACAGAAAAAAGTTACAAAAAAAATAAAAGAAATCAAAAAAAAAAAAACAAGAACGGAGGGAATGTTGGCCAACAACTCAATTTTGTTTAGGATTTTATGGCTTCATCTGTGCCAGAGCATCATCATTGGGTTTATGGCGTATAATTAAAAGTTTATGGTTAACGCCAATATAGTAGACCCGGTATTGAAAATCCGGAGATCCCCATTGGAACCCCTCCTCAATGGACCCCCTTTTCGGGGTCATAAAATCTGGCATTAAATCTGCGAAGCACTTTCTTGGCCAACTAAGACAGAAGACAGAAGACAAAAGACAAAAGAGTGGTAACTGTGACTAAAAACTGATATAAAGATTATCTTTATGGATCGTATTGCCGTTTAGTTTAATTTCCCATCCCTTACCTCCCTCTTCTACAAGTTTCAATCATTTCGATTCGATACGATTCGATTTTATTCGATTCCCAGCGATTCGATTCAAACGATCATCTCGCTGGACGTTCCTCATGTCGCCGTAGGGGTTCTTTATTACACTGGAGGAATTTAGGATTCTATTCAATGTTTTAGAAGTAATTCAAAGTATTATCTTAAATTGAATTTTTTATAAGCCAGCTTGTTTATTGTTTATCTGTTAATAAATATTTCGAATCGAAAATTGCTTAAAATTAAAACTTTAATATTTATTGAATTTTTAATGTATGTATTTGAATATTTCTTTATAATTATTTCAAAACGAAAATCCTTTAAATTTGAAACTTTAACCATGTGTTTTCTCTCAGTGTAAGAATATTTTTCAACTGTGTTTTGTGTAATAAAATCTGCATAAATCATCACCGGATTGGACTCATTGGCGATCGTTTCGGCCTGGGTCCGTGACCTCTTTCCAATCGGGCCAGAATTTGGAGATAAAAAAGGGGGAGGGGAGCGGGATATAAGGTAAAGGGGGCGTGGCTAATGAGGGCGTTGCCAATATGTCAATTTAAGCGCCGCAGTAATAAGTCGGCAGTCCGTTCCGCTGATCCCCAAAAAAAAAAAACATTCGTTTATGATAAATGAGTCGCGCGTGCCCCAAAATAAAAGAACAAAACAACAAAAAAAAAGAACAGAAACCAAGGAGGTTTTTTATTGTTTGTTTTTTTTTTTTATTATTTTAAGCCGAGGTCAGTTGGTCAGTTGGCAGCTACCTGTATTTGTGTGATCGACTTTTGGCCAGGTGCTATTTTGATGCACGACCAACACCATCAATTATCGCCGCAATTGATTTCCCCCGACCTTTGATGGATTCAAGTCCAGATCGCAGATCGTAATTCCCATTCCCCCATTAGGCGTATTCCCCATTTCTTCCACAATTTTTATTTGCTGTTCTTCGGGGCCCATTTATCAGAGCATTTCCGCTTTTAATTATTGCCACGTCGCGTTTGCCGCTGGAATGACATGCAACCAAATTGCCGGCGATAAATTTTGTCCACATTTCAGCACAGCCAGGAATTGAAACAAGAAGCAAAAACATTGCAACTCGGGATATATAGATATACGTATAAAAATACGATGCTTACACTAGGTGGGATAAGTTTTGGCTTTTAAAGCTTTTAAAGAGTATATAAATGAAACAAAGAGTTTTAAAGGCTTAAGTTTTTTCGTGATGAAAGCTTTGAAAACGATGAATATTCAATATAACTTTCGGTGACGAAATTGGTTTTGATTTTTAATAAATAACATAATTTACAAATTACTTCTTTTTCAATGTTTACTCTTTTGGAAATCTTTAGCGACGAAATTAGTTTTGATTTACAATAAAAATCAAACAATATAAAAAAGTATATGATAAAGAAACAAACTTTTTTTAGAAAACACATTTGCTTTTAAATAATTTACTTTAAAGTTCTATTAAAGAATTCATTTGGTAATTATGTTTCGTTTTCGTCACTAAAACTATTCTACGAAATATTTTGAGCATTTTCGGAGAGCCTTCATCCCCGTAGAATAATATTTTTTAAATTTACAATATTTTAAATATACTTCTTATGCATTAAGTAAATAAAAATATTTTATTACAAAAAATTTAGCTATAAGTATATATAAAAAAAAATATAACTTAAATTATTGGCCAATAATAGCTTTTTTTCTTGGGTTTTATTATTGTTTTCTTTTTGTCAATTTTAATTGAATAGCTTTAATAATCATTTTAAAAGCCCTAAAATTAATATAATCTTCCCCCTTATTAAAAATCGCTGTCGGAATACTTGCCAGACTCACTGTGCCCCAAGAAGCGACGCCTGGATTGCCAATTACATGCAACTTAACATAATTATTTGTCACCAGCCGGCGAAGAAATGAGTCTTAGAGGGGATCGGTGGACGGGTCCTGTGGTGGAAGGAGTCCTGGACATGGAGGAGGTTGCAGGAGGGAGGACCGCGAGGCGGACTGGAATGCTGGCAGCAATTGGCGCGGCAACAAATTGCTTGAATTGATTCGTTCAACGGCGACAAAGATACAAAAACCCATAAAAAGAGCACAAACCCAAGAAAAAACAGAACAAAAATGTATCAAAGAAGAAAAGATATAAAAAAAAAAAAGATTGACAAAGCGCTGAGTGAGAGATCTGAGATGTTGCTGCTGCTGATGTTGCTGATGTTGCAGTTGCAACAACCATTGCCGTTGCAGCAATTCATTGATGAACGTGAGATGTCAAGCAAATTGACTGTCGGACGTGTTGCAGAAATCAGAGGCAGGGTTTTTGGGGAAATTGAATTCAAAATTAAACAAATAAATAAGAAACTAAAAAATATAATACAATATTAAAGCAATCATGGGTTTACAAATTAAGAAACTTCTTTACAAAATTATAAAAATATAATAAAATAATTAAAATAGGTTTTTAAAAGAAAATAAAATTATAATGATAAAAGCTTTGATAGATTCTTAAAAATATTATTTAATTGTATCTTGGAAATAAAATTCAGGAAGTAAAAAATTTATTTCCAGAGCGGCTGTCTTCAGGAAGTTTTCAGTACATTGTTTCTTTCTCATTGCTGTTGTGTTTTTGTTTTGTTGGTTTGTTGTTTTGGTGTTGTTTTGTTGTAGTGTTGAGTGTTTTGTTGTTTCTAGTCTTTTCAGTGTATCCGGGATTCGAACCCGGGCCGGGCGGCACCGCTCATGCTCACAACAACCGAGTAGGTTCTACTTACCCACTCGGCTACCGCCCGGCTACACTTTATGATTTTAATAAAGAAAACAAATAGTTTGTATATAAAATATATAAAATTCTAGTATATATTTCAATTATATATTTCTCAAACTTTGTAAATAAAAAAAATATTATTCCTAAACGAAATCGAAGTCGAACGTTCGCATCCTCTTGGTTGGGACGCCTCTGATGGTTGAGGAATTCATCGCTTACGCGAATTACGCGAATTACGTTTAAATTACAAGAGTCTGAAAAAAGCAAAAGTCTGAAAGCAAAAAGCACGAAAACACAAAAAAGACAGAAATAAAGCAGGAAAAAAGTCGAAAATCCAGAAATCGGACTGAAAATAGCTGCGAGTCAGCGAAAATGTTGGACAAATTAAAATTGCTCGCAAATCGATGGACGTGCTGGAGCCACAGGGTGTCTGGTGGTCGGGTAGTGCCACCCGTGACTGTGCCCCATGCCGCATGCCCCTCGGACACCCCTTTATGCCTCGTTAGACGATAAGTTTATGCGGCATTAAATTTTATGCATCCATAAAACAAACAAATACCAGACTCGATACACGGCCCAAATACACGGCCCGAAAAACATTACGGCCTCCGAACACGACAAAAAAACATTGAAAAAAAAACAAAAACAACAAAAACAATTGAGGTAGGGTGGAGAAGGGGAAGGGGAAGGGAATAACTGCCACAAAACAGGACGAAAAAGCCATTGCGGCTGCGTGTTTTAACATTTATTTCCTATTTTGTTGGTGTTACAAGGGGCGTATACATAATATTTATTGGTAGGAGGGGGTGTAACCTAAAAGGGGCTGGGTAGAGAGGGGGTAGTGGTGTTAAACAAACATGTTGCTTTACGCTTAAATACAACTCAACTTGGCCATTGTCCTTTTTGGCCATGTTGCCAAATATGGCTAAAATAAAGCGCCATTGTTGCGGCTTGAAGAGGAATTTCCAGAGAGGAGAACAAAGTGTTTCGGGTTGAAAAATACATTGTTTAGGTGTTATATAATAAAATACCTTAACAAAAATATTTTTACTTTAATGAAGCTTTAGTTATTTCCTTGACAACCCTATTTTCTTTTAGTGTAAAACGAAGCAGCCTTTATTACAAGACTTACAGGGAAAGGGAAGGAAAAATTTAAGGCACTTACCATGCCTCTCTCTTTTTAACACGATATACCTTTTTGTTTCCCTCTTTTTCTCTCTCTTTCTCTCCCTCTATCCCTCTCCCTTTCTTTAGTTTTAATCACGTGCCAAATCGCTGGAAATTTGTCACTTTTTGACATCATTTTGATGGTAACCCAAAACCTCGAGGAAATTTGCCATCGCGATAAGAAAACTGAACAGGACGAACCGGAACGTAGAAACAGGATCTCGCATTATTTTCCTGTTCTCTTTTTTTTTTTTTTTTTGGAGTGTTGCCAAATGATTAACAAGCCTGATAAGCCGCCGATGGGTTGTGCCGCCTTTTGTGGCAAGTACTGCTCTTGAATTTGCCACTTTCCGCCCTCTTTGACGGCCTTTGTTGAAAGTAGTTGAGTGTGTTTTGTGTTTTGATATTTCCACAGCTGTTCCAATGCCTCATCATAATAATGAGAATAATAATAATAATAATAATGCATCGCCGATCATCAGTTGTGAATGAAATGGGAACAATGGGTTTTGTGTTTGGAAAAGTTCTTATAGAGAGGGTGATCTCGGTGTTAGTTTCCTTGGCCGTGTGCCTATTTCTCCATTTGTTGGTTTAATTTGTTCTAAGCCAACCAGTTTTAATGTTATAGGGTGTACGACAAGAAGTTTTCTTTATATATATGTATTTTAAATCAAGAAACGTAAGGTTTCCTGTAAGTAAACCCTAGAAGCCTTTTTTCGGGTGTCCGCTGGTTTCCGTTTGGTCTTGTCAAAAATTTTAAACTTATTTTAAATTATCTACCTTTTAGAGAAACAAACGTATTCTTTCTCTCCTTCGTAAACCTTCCTACACTTTTTCATCAGATTCGAATCTATCCCCGCGATTTGACCAATTCGATAAACGGCAGCGCCCTCGGTCGCTTGGGTGAAAGGTGGCCTGTACTTCATGGTGCAGGAGCCCCGGGAAAAAGCCCATTGCCTTGAAATTTGGTATCCCTCATTTCAGTAATAAGAGGCTTTCCGTGTATAAAAATCAAAGAAATGGAACTACTATAACCCATACATATCTCTCTATTAATCCAGACCTGCTTTGAGTTCTACCACCTCAGAGATCCCTAAAAGAAGTACTCGTATTCTGCCCATAATTGGTAGTGGCTCTCTATATGCTAATGACTTGAACAAGATCAAGGTGTCCTTCTCCAGCATATCCTGCGTATCCTTCATATCCTGCATATCCTGCGTATCCTGCGTATCCTGCACCTGCCTAAACCACAAAAACCCAACCGCAACGCGTGGAAGGAAAGTCATAAAATGCCGGGTTACCCGCAACGAAGGACAACAAATGATGTGGCAAGTTAATTTTTCAATGATCATAATCCGATAGATTAATGGCCCCGCCCAGTTGGAACCGTAAAACGCCCCATACAGGGCGGGGGGCGTGGCTGTGTTTTCATTTAATGAACGCGACAAACTCTTTGATGATGATTTATGCGGCTCTTCATTTGGGGTTCGGGTTTATTAAAAGTGAAAGGATGTCCCTCGGATCGCAGATCGCGGATCCGAGCAGGTGGCTTGTACTCCTATATACTCATCTATATGTTTTCCTTCTGCTCTTTTTTATTTGTTTGTTTGTTAAAGTCGTAATCCATAAATGTTTACGACTTTCGAGACGTGGCATGAAGTGGCTGTGGCTGTGGCTCTGCCTGTGGCAAGTGTAACCGAACAGCCCAAATGAGTCCAATAAAAATCATTTCCATTGGAATTAAAATGACACATTGTTGGGTTCAGAGTGTCTTCGAGTACACTGAGATAAAACGGGGGTTAATAAAAACAAAAAAAAAGCAAAAGATTAAGGGAGTTCAAGGAAAGAACCTTTAAAAGTAAGCTAAAAGACTTAAAAACCTTCTATAAAATATTTAAACAAATCCACAAATATACCTTAAAAAATATTCTTTAGTTTTCTCTCAGTTTCAGGCCTCTTGATTGGGTTTGGGTTTTGGGTCACTCACTCTGGTTGAGGCGCCACTCAATGGCTTTTTGGATGGACGGCTTAGGCGCAGGTCAACGTGTCCGCCGGACAACCCGCAGCGTTCCAACCAACAACAAACATCAACAATGCCACACGATACAACAACAAATAAAAATACAATAAAAAATAATACAAAAAACAGCAACAGCAGCAGAACGGCAGCCGTAATGAGCTGACAAAGGCCAGAAAAGTGAAAAAGGTGGAAATTGGTTAAGAAACTCATCGATAACATCGATAACAGGCGCGTGTGTAGAGCATTGTCCGCGGACGCTCCCTCTATTGTCCGTGGACAGTGAATATTGGTGGAAAAAAAGTGGAATAATGGCATCACACTGGGTTACCATAAAGGGGTTGGGGTTTGGAAGCTTATTATTATTTTTCTTTAATTATATTTAAAATTTTCTTAATTTTTTTCCCTCCCAAAAAAGTTCCTCCAAAAAAGTCTGTTACCTTTAAATTAATTATAACAAATAAAACAAAAAAGTTGACATCAGGTTGGGCCTAAAACAAGAAAAAACCCGGCCAGGGATATGGCCAGGAATATATTTATAAAAAAAAGAACAAACTAAACCTTCTTGAAAGACTGATGGCATTTTTATCTAATGTTGGAGGAGATAAGGCCAGTTCTTGGCCAGCTGGGACGAGGGTTCGTGGTTCGATGGTCTCCTCGCTTCGGTCTCCGAATCCTTAAGAGCCCGGCCAGAAACATAGCCAGAAACAGTTGGCTGTCAGCGACGATATGGCCAATCGATAAATCATATGCATTCATTGAGCCAACATTCTGGTGACATTTTTCCACAGCCCGCCTTTTTCTTCTCTTCCTTTTTTTCTATTTTTTTTCGATTCTTATCAAGCAGGTAACCAAAAAAAAAATAAAATAAATAGGGAACCAGATACAGGTAGACCTCGTCTAGTGCGTCAGGTGCATTGATGGCATTTTAATTATTTGGTTCGAAACTTTTAACCAAACAAACAAAGGTTGAGAAGCCAAAAACTTGAAATATATCTTTCGCAAAATAGCTGCGAGGCGTGAAGTTTTTTACTCTGCGGTGGGTCCTGCACCCTGTACAGTGGACTGTGGCTACAGAGGGCAGGTGAACAAACTGAACGAAAATGTGTCCGCCCCTTCATAAAAGAACACTTTGGCCAGGACTATAATTATGCACAGGTTGCTATTTGTTTTGTTGCAGGAAAAGGATAATAAAATCAAATTACAGTGGTTTTGATATAGTTTATTTATTTATTTAAATATATTTAATTAAGAAATTAAAATTCAAATTGAAGAAGCTTTAATAAATGATCAATTTTCTATAGAACAAAAATGATTAAAGGGACATGTGCATTAACTGAGAAGAATAAGGTTTATTTATTTAAATAACAAAAACGTTTGAGGTATAAAAAATATATATTAAATACATCTTAAATTTGGAAAATATGTTTTATTTTACGCGGCTCCGGCTCAACCTACAGAGGGGCGCTACCGTTTATCGTACGGCTGGAATCCCGATGATATATCCGAGAGAATAACATGTAGAAAAGATTACGAAGACCTATAACTTTCCAACCCATTTTTGAGTAATTTTTTACTCTTCTTAAATCTATTTCCTCTTTAGTTTCTAAAGTTTTTAAATTTATTTTAACTCTTTCCTTACTTGGATTAATTTTATTAATACAAACCTCCTAAAAAATGATTCCCAAGCCACTGTAATTTTTTTTTTTTTGATCGCGGCGATCGCACGCACGCACATTTCACTTTATTTATGAGGCGTGCGCTGGGGGCGTGGCTGGCTTGTTGATCGGCGCTACATTCCAGGCCCCTCCAGATCCTCAGCCACGCCCCTCCGCCCCCCAACGGTTTTCAATCAACGTTGGTCCGTTTTGGGGGGCTGCCAGGCGAAGACAAGTCAGGACCACCCTTTTAATGAAGCCCTAATTACAGTCTTTATAACAAAAGGTGATTACCAAAGCAAACCGGAGACTGGTTAGAGGTGGCCTGCTGAAAGGTGAGGTGGAGGGGAGGGGTTTGGGCCACATCAGCAGCTCTTTACTGGAGCCACGGAGCGAGTGTCTTCCGCCTTCGGGGCTCTCCAGTCTACAGTCTACAGTCTGGAGTCTACCATACAGTCTTCGGGGACTTTAACAAGGTAAAGGTTCTTCTAAAGAAGGACACTTGGAAAAAATAAGAGCTTAGTTTTAGAATTTTTGGAACTTGGAAACCAAATCCTTGAAATTTTACAGACTTAAATTTTAGAAACTTAATACTTTGATTCAAAAAAAAAGTGAAGAAAAATCCTTAAAATTAATCAAACTTAAAAATAACCAAACAAAAAATATGTTTCGGAATTTAATTGAAATCTTTTCTTTGAATGTTTGTTAAAAGTTTGAAATGTTTTGAATATTATATATTATATTTTTGATTAATCAAAACTGAATTTTTAAAATTAAAAATCTTTAAAAGTTAGTTCTCTTTTCTTAAAGTGCATTTCATTCCCCAAACACACATCATTCTCGCATTATTTATAACTTTTCATGTTTAAATTTGTAATTTTGGCGCACTGCAAGAGAATCCCCCCGCCGCCCCTTCCGAAGAATCACATCTTGCTAGTCTTCAGTCTACAGTCTTGAGTCTTCTCGCCGAACCTTGTAAATATTGATTTTAATCGAAATTGCCGTAAATTGCTTGTTTTTCAAGTGCTCGACTGTGCAATTTAAAACACTTTTGCTGTGAATAAAAAATTACCCTGTTCCGTGTGTGGTAAAAATAATATTTTATAAATAAAATATAGCTTAAATAGAGATTGATTTAAGATGGTAAATCTATGAATTTCCCTTTCCCCATTGCAAAGTGAAAGGCTATTTTGGTTTTCAACCCACAAACCCAAATTGATCTTTGAATTATGGCCTTTGCATATTGGCCATTTGCGAGTAAAACATCAATACCTTCTTAGCCATGTCTCGGGTACGAGGGTTCGGGATCAGCTTCAAAAGGACACCGCCATCCTGCCGACAGAGGAGCAACTTATCATGTCCAAATTAAGTTCAATTCCAAATAAACAAGTCCAGGAACGACAACTCCAGCAATGAGAAATGGGTGTGGATGGAGGTTTTTTTCAAGGGGGTTTTAGGTTTTTTTTGAAACAATTATTCCTTAGGTAAAATATTATAAATTATAAAGCATTTAAAGCAATTTAAACTATTTTTATTAAATAATATTAAGGGCTATGTAAAAGAAGGAATTCTCTTCTTTAAATTTCTTTGATGTAATTTTTTGTAAAACCTTTTGATTTCTTGCATATAGTTTTTTATATTTACAATTTTTCTTATATCTTTTTCAAAGCTAACCCTTTGAGAATCTACTTCCCTGCTTGGATTTACTTTTTTCGTTGCCCGATTTTCAATTCAGAATTCTGCCAACTCTATTTGCAAAAAGTATCGCGAAATGTGAGTGGGAGGCCGTGGAGCGGAAGGGAGAGGTCTCCTCCTGAGACAAAAGGAGCCTGCACCTCGGCCTATCCCTGGGCCTGGACCTTTGTTTGAATTAATCGAAGTGATATTTTCCTTGTCCCGAAATAATTTATCCCCAACCCACCAGGCCAGGCCGCGTGACTGCGAATCCTCCACCGCCTCAACGTTTATTTTTTTTGCGCGGACTGCCTGGAGCTTTGGATTTTTATACTGATTCTGAATCGGATTCGGTATTCGGTATTGGGTATTGGGTATTGGGTATTCGGCAATCGGAGTTACCTTTATTGGTTTTGGTCGAGAGCGTCGAAAGGCGAAAGGCCTGGCGAAATATAAATATTCGCCATACGGTGCCCCTTGATGCATTTTGACGTGAGTTGTGGCCTAAGCGCGCTTTATTAACCGCAATTTATGCGATTTTGAAGAGAGTTGCAGTGACTGCGGCGCCAGTGGGTTTCAGCATCCCCTGCCCCCCTTTTATTGCCCTTTTTCCACATCCAGCCAGCGCCCCTGGTTGGCCACTTTTGGCCAAATTGATTTTGAACATTCATTATTCGGACTGAAGGGAATTGCTTTACTTATCGCAGGATTTGTTCTCTTCTTTGAAATAATCTAAATAATAAAATTAGGAAGACTTACATATGAGTGAGACTTTAATATGAGTTTTAAATTCTTTAAATTATTCATTAATTTAATCTTTTTCAGATTTTCTAAAAGAAACTTGATTTATTTTTGTGGTCTTTTGGCTTTGCAAATCTTCCCAAGCTCTTCAAAAATTAGTCCAATTTTTTCCACAATTTCCCACAATGTCTGGCTAGAGATTTCCTTGAAGAAAACCTTAAAAAAAAAAACAGAAAACATTTCGTGCTGCGTTTCAGTTCATTAATTTCCTTGGGATTTGCGAGTTCTCATTAGCATGTTGTTGTTTCGGAGACTTCTTGGCCTTCGGTATTGCCCTGCCACTTTTTTCCGCCTGTTTTATCCTGTTTTCACCTTTTATTTTATTTATTTTGTATTTTTTCCCATTTTATTCGCAGCTGCCAGTCGAGTTCGTTGCCTAAGTCTTTCCTTTGCGTGCGTGCCACAAGCAGCCGGGGAAGGGGAAGGGGAAGGGGGCAGGGAGCAGAAAAGAGACAGGCTGCTGCTGGGTGAGATGGGTAGAGTGTCTTGCCAAGTTTATGCGCAATTAACAAGATTCGCATAAAATTACAAAACTGACATAATTCAAGATAGCAACGCGATCAGCTCTCGCAGAATTATCACAATCGGCTTGACGGCTGGAGGAGTTTTGGCGGACAAAGAGGACGCAGAGGACCGAGTTCCAGCTAAATGGCCTGCTAATGGCCTAAAGTGTACTTGCCGATAATATTAAGCACATGGCCATCACTTGGTTGCTTCTTTTTTAGAAAATTTATAAACTTTCCAACTTGTCCGGTGTTTGGTGTCCTCTGTCCCAGACTAGCCGCTCTCTGTTGCAACATAAAACCGTAGAAATTATTTGCATTGGTGAATGAAATCAATTTACATTCATTCAATTACAAATTGTGAACCATCAGAGAGACAAGAGCTCGAATCTGCTGCAACTCCTCTGGCTGGGGGCCATGGCTGGGGGCCATCAGTTAGCCAATTTTATGACTGGATGGGATTTTGTGATGGCCAACTGCCATGTAACTGCCTCGTTTTAACGATCACTGATCCTGCCAGTGGTTGCGACAACTTTTGTGGCGCAGTTAAACGTTTGCATGATTTTGATTTTAATGTTTCGGTCCGAACGAGCAGGAGAGATGCCAGAGATGCCACAACAGATACAGATACAGATACAAATACGAGATACAGATGCTGAGGCGTTTTTTTTTCTTGGATTGTGGTTGGGGACATCCTAATTAGCGACTGTCTGTGATGGCCATCAAAATAAACACTTGTACAATACGAGCCAACTGGAATTGCGACATGTTTGCGCCATAAATTTGTCAACTTTACAATGGGAAATGCCCCACCTGGAGGAGGATCACGAGGAGGAGGAGGCTCCTCCTTGATTTCCCATAATTTCAAGGTGCTGACTCGCCAGAGTGTAAGTTTAATGATCGATCGTCGGTTTTTAGGCTTTCAGTTTTCGGTTTCAGTTTTTTATACAAAGACTCGACCTGGACCTGGACTGGATTGGTAGCTGGAGCTCTTGGGCATAATAGCAATACCATGTTCCGGGGCGCCACACCTTATCGCATCCGACATCCCCGGGACTGGACGGCCGGCGATGCCTCGTTTAGAGGCGACTAATGGCCTAATGGCTCATCAGTGCATGTTGGCCAATCTGCAGGAATTGCATTAAATGGAAGAAAAAAAATGGACAGAAAATAAAAGCGAAACGCCAGGAGACTGCCACTCGAAATTCGTTGCTATAATTTAAATGAAGGCGACCGATAAGACAGTCCACCTTTAAATCCCTTCTCTCTCCCTTATAGTATATATTTTTAGTAAATCCCAACCAGTTCCAGATCCCAACTCCAGACTCCAGACTGCAGAGTCCAGAGTCCCAGACTCCGGTTTTAAGTTGCATCTGCACTCTGCATGTGTTTTTGGTTATAATTTAAATGAGAACGATCGCTAAATGATCTCATTCCCGGCTTGAATGCTGTGGGAAGATAACTCCCAGGTCTCCCTTCCTTATTATTGCCAATGAAATGAAATAAAAAGACTGTGGGATGGATTTATTTTATTTACCAGAAAGTATTTTAAATGGGTTGAGTATTCTTAATCGATCAATTAACTAAATAACTTGAGAGAATCTCCTTTAATGTTATTTGTTTTTGTTATAGGATGTGATACCCGGTACTTGGCAATTGTATTACTTTGATATTACTTTGTGTTTATAGTTTTTTTTAGCTATGTAATATTTTATCATATGATATCTGCATTATTATTTTAACTATACGATACCTGGTACTTTCAAATCGCTTTTATTAATATGTTCAGGATTGTACATATTAGACTTGGATTCAATTCGATTTTATTTTTAATTTATATGATTTTATTTAAGTAAAAAATAAATCCTATTGATTATTATTATTGTACGATATCCGGTACCCTTTTACCTGTTTAGTAGTTTCTTTTATTCCGAAACTTTTCAAGATTTTATTATATATTTTATTGGAATATTCTCTCATTCATCATTTTATTTATGGAGGATTCTCCTACCGTTTTATTTTGATTATAAGATACCCGGTACCCGGTAGAAACATAAAGATTTTGTTTTATTTTTTAGTAATTTTTTTGATCCACTAAAATTTTTTCTTTTTTTATTATAGGTATGATACCCGGTACATATAAAAGTGCCTTTTAAACATTTTCCCAGCCACTCTGGAGTATTTTTAAAGGGTTCTTATGACATTATTAGACTTTTTTTATCAATTTATTATTTATTAATTTTATTATAATTTATCATTTATTAATCATTTAATTGTACTTTGTATATATTTTCTCACGTTTTCTTCAAAATATGTCTTGCTTTCAAATGGCGCCCTTCCCCCTTTTTTTATATTTTGAACTTCTTGGGAAGTCAGATTGCGGCTTAAACAATTACCAATGCTGCTAACCAATTACCCAAAACCGAAACCGAAACCCATATTCTTAACCCTTAACAAGAAACTCTTAAAAATGTTCAGGGTACGTGTCAGTGGCCGTAAAAAAGAAAGAAGGTAAAGATTATGGAGCCGTTGACATGCTTCCCGACTTTTGGGATTAATCAATTGCTCTGCAATTATTGGGGATCACCATCGAGGAGGGGGCCAGGATGGCAGGGGGGATCAGGCCACATCAGGCCGTACAAAGCCTAATGGCCATAATGAATGGATTAAGCCAGCATTTACGCAAAAGCGTTGATATTTCCTCTGACCAAACAAAATATAAATCGAGGCAAATACATGGGGACCTGTCATAGCAGGGGGTACTCCAAGAGGGGGGATGGCTCCCAAAAGGGGGAGGGGTGCGGGGTGATGGGGCAGCTAACAATTTGCATGATCTTTCTCTCTCTCTTTCCTGCACTCCTTGTGGCATCTACTTAATTTCAAGTTGTCCGCGGAAAAACTTAAGCATATTTAACCGCATGTCGCTGATTTTAATGGCGGGGTTTGGGGCATGGGGCTTGGACTGGGGCAGGGGTACGGACTGGGGAAGGGGCACGGACTGGGGCAGGGGCACGGACTGGGTCTGGGGACTGAGTATGGGGGCTGTGGCAACCTGAGCTTGTTCTCCACAGTCCCATTCTGTGGCGACGCTCACGCATATTCCGCATATGCAGACGACGCACGACGGGATGCAGGCGCCACTTGGCCAGAAGAAAACACAAAAAAACACAAATAAAAACAAAAAAAAAAAACAAAACACACAAAAGTTGGTAGTGGCAGTGGCGGGGGCAGGTAAATGTTTGTTCTGGACGAATGCCATTGCCCTCGTTGCAACCAGCTGACCTTTGCACATGCCACAATCTTTTGCAAGAGAAAAAAGTAAAACAAGGACTAAGCTCTGGATCAATGAAATCGGATTACTTCTATATTCTTCAATATAGGTATATCCCCCCACAAGCGCCAGATTAATTGTCTTTATTCAGAACGTGGCCTGTCAACGTGGCCATCATATCGAATGACAAAAAATAAAGGCAAAAGGCCACAAGAAAAAGGCTTAATGAAAGGCGGCAAGAGATAAGTCGGGGAAGGAAATATATATATATATAAAGTATATTTTGGTATAGGAGACCCCTCCCCTCGCCCTGGAGAAATGATCGATGATCTTTCAGTTAACAGAGAAGATCAAACTCGCTTTTGGCCCAATTAAGACCCAGTTAAGGTTTTTTTTTTTGGTGAAAAGGGTCAACGAGAAGGGCCTCAACCTTAAGCAAACATGGCGTGTGTGGTTTCTGGGAAATAATTTTGGTTTTGATTTGAGAATTATAAAAATTGTTTTAGTCAAAACTAGGGCTAGAAAATGCTTAAGAAATAATTATACTTCAAAGCAAAAAATTGGACTAGAAAATGCTTAAAAAAGATTCAATTTCGATGCCAAACTTGGCTACATTTCGTAGCCAAACAAAGAAAAACCAATCGAAGAACCTCTTGAAAATTCTCCTCTTTCAGAGCTCTAAGACCTCCTCCCATTTATATAGACCTCCCTGGCTATATCTTCCACCTCAATCTGGACTTTTTGCGACTTCGTTTTCCGCCTAAAATGAACTTGTTGCCGTCAAAGTGTCGTCGTGCGAAAGCGCCACAAGGGTGATCGGAAAAGGAAATGGCGGCAGGAGCCAGGGGCTTAGGGAAAAAAGTGAAAGAAGGGGGTGTGGAAACAGCAGCAGCTGCTGGACATCGTATCCCAAAAGGAAAAGGGAGCAAGGAGCATGTTGCGATTGCAATCTTTGTGCTGCAGTTGTCGCTTCTGTTGCTGCTGCTGTTGCAACTGCCTTGTTCCTCTGGTTTGTGGCTTCTTAATTTTCCGCCATTTGCTCATTTAGAGCAAGGCCAAAAGAGTCGCCAAAATGTGGCAAGAAGACACTGAGGAATAATTTTAGGTATTTCAGGACTTACAGGTACGTTTTTTCCTATAAAAATCTTAACAAGAAACAACATTTGTTTCCACTGTAGCAGGATTGAGCCTGCTAAGATCTCGTGCAACTGATAAACCTGACCGCCAGATCCCCAGAATCCGCTTCAGCAGGATGAAGATGTTTTTTTTTTTTCCTTAGTTTTCTGTTGGTTTTCTGGCCAACATACTTGCAACATACACAATTTAATTAAAGAGCCAGCCAAGCCGACTACCGGGCAACAGCAACACACAATCGATGCAATCGCTGGGCTATCGATTTGTTATCGGCCATCGAATCGACAAAATCGGGCATCGCCAATCGAGAATCGACATAAATCTTCGACGGCGTGACCTTGGCTCGCCACTAATGAAGATATCCTTTTTATATTGTACTTATGGGACTTTTGTGGTCGCTCTGTTGCATAATTCATTTTCAATTTATATGCCATAAAAGCGATAATGGCCGGCAATTAAGTTCGTGTTCCGTTGATAATTTTCCACATTTACGCGGCCATTAAAATGATTCCCAACGCATTCTTATCCGCGGTCTGCGTAGTCTGAGCGGTTCGCGGTCCGCGGTCCTCGAGACCACTCCGCCGAGAGGCTCCTCCATTCCATCGAGCTTATCTCTGGGGGAAAAAATGGGAAATGTGAATTAAGAATATATTTATTCTAGATGGGATTGGGCGAGGGCTAGGGCTGGGGATTGGCTTAGGACTAGGACTGGGGATAGAGCTAGGGATCGGACTAGGGATCGGACTAGGGATCGGGTCCTACCCCAAGGTGTTAATTAGCATTATCTTAATGCACGTTCCGGCACACAGTTCAAATTGAATTATACACAATAATTTGTTCGCCGCTCTTTAAAGTGCAACTTAATGTTCGACTGGACAGCCTGTCGCTGACCCCTGACCCCCTGACCCCCTGACTCCTGACCCCTCTCCTGAGACCCCTGCTCTCCTTGCCTGCCATAAAGTTTAGAGACCACAACAAGCTCGTGTTAAACGCTCATTAATCACATTAGATATGCATTAATTTGGTAACGAATTCCCTCGACAGTGTGTGAAAGAGACAGATATAAGGGGACAAAAAGAGACAGGAAGAGGGGCAGGGAGCAGGCCAGCAATGGCGACCCTCGTTGGGGTAGAGCCTGGCCTGGCCTGTCCCGGAGTCGCCACAAAATTAATTAGTTAGAACTTAATTGAAGTAACATGTTTGCTTTTCTCTTCCCATTCACTAAATAAAATATATTTCTGTTTGGGTTAATGTTTCTTTAATATTTATGGTTTAGAAAATGAAGGAAAAACTAAAAGGAAAAGCCTGAGAAGAGGCAGAGACTTTTAATAAGATTATATAACAAATTGTTTCAAATATTTGATTAACTATTAGAGTGATTTTTATACTTAACAAAAATGTAAAGGATGCTTTCTTATATTTTTATATTTTTTATAAGGAATATTTTATAAAATTTTGATTTATAATTGGATTTTTACTATAACATTACTAAACAATTACTATTGTTATTAATATTGTTATTACTATTATTGGTTTTTATTTTCATAATATTCAAAAATTTCACCCCTTAAACCAAACATTTTCAAGGACTTCCGGTTACTCAGAATTTAAGACTGTAATGGCCGCCAAATTTACACTAAAAAAATCATTTAAATCCTCAACTTTTATAATAAATTAGTATTCTTAGTACAAAAATACATACCTATTTAAAATGTATGTTTTATCAGATTAAAAATAATAATAAAATGTTATAACCTCAAAAAAACGTAACCAAAATGAAATCCGTCAAGGATATAAACCAAAAATGGTTGCTTTAATTAAAAAGAAATATCTTTCCAAAGCATATCCTGGAAAATACAGAGAACACTCTTCTGTCTCAAAAACAGAAGGAGAAAAAGGACAACCAATCAATATTTCCTAATCCTTGAGCTAAATTTTATTTATAACTGTAGCTTTCCCAGTGGAGCTCCAAGAGAATGTCCCTCCTGCCTCCCCCGCCCTCCTGCTACCAGAAAGCCACCCCACACCACCCCACCCCCTCTCTAGAAATGCCAGCAATCCCCCAATAACTCACTTAGCCAGCCAACCGTTTCCACCCACAAATAAACAAAAAACAACAACAAAGCCGACAAGAAAAACAAACAAAAAGGCCGAAACACACCCGGCTGAGAGAGAAAGATACCGTTTGCTGATGGTGTTGGTGCTTATCTATGTGCGAGTTTGTTTGTGTGTTTGAGAGAGCCATGAAAAAGGGGGCGGAGCGAATAGTGCGAAGGGTTGTTTGTTTTAGTTGCGGCTTTAACGCCGCATAATAAAAATTAAATACTAACCAAGATCGAGAGAATAGAATACTATAGCTTGGCAGTGGCTACGGCTACTCCTTGGCGGCGCATGGAGAGAGAATGTGCTCCAGCCATGATGTGGGGGCCAGCGAGAGAGCAAGTGCTCTCTGTGCCAAAGGAGATACGACCATCCTGCTCGCACCTCCAAATGTGGGGGCTGCTCTACGTAGACGCTGCCGCTGCCGCAGACGCCGGCAGAGCACAGCACACTCTCTCTCTCTCGGCCCGGTCTGGGGTTTTGTCATTTAAAAGCAGCAACAACTAAAAGAATGTTTTTTTTCCGACCAAATCGTTCGTCTGGCTCGCATCGCTGCTGCCGCAACCAATTTTCTTGAAAGCTTCAAAATCGAAAAAGGAGAAAAAAGCGCGGCGGAAAATTCGTTAAAAAGCCGGTTGGAAAAATATTTACAAAAAAATATATAAAATAAATATTTAAAAAAAAAAAAATAACAAAAAAACTAAAACCCGTCGGTTAAACATTTATTTGGATTTATTTTCAGTGTGTGTGAGAAAAAAGTGTAACCAAAGCCATTAAAAATCAAACCAAGTGTTGCCACAACCCATTAATTACATGAAAATCTAAGTTGGGAATTATAACGCAAAAAGGAAACAGAAAAAAGCGCAAGGAGGAAATCCCTGACGAGATAGAACGGGATAGAATGCTGGTGCCGTCGGACATGATCGCGGCGCAGTCCAAGATGGTCTACCAGATGAACAAGTACTGCGCCGACCGCGTCCAGGTGCGCAAGGCCCAGATCCACAAACAGATCCAGGAGGTCTGCCGCATCGTCCAGGACGTCCTCAAGGAGGTGGAGGTGCAGGAGCCGCGTTTTATCTCCTCCCTCAACGACTACAACGGTCGTTTCGAGGGCTTGGAAGTGATCTCGCCCACGGAATTCGAAATCATCATCTATCTGAATCAGATGGGAGTCCTTAACTTTGTGGACGACGGAACCCTGCCAGGATGTGCTGTCCTCAAGCTCAGCGATGGGCGGAAGCGGTCGATGTCCTTGTGGGTGGAGTTCATCACGGCCAGCGGGTATCTGTCCGCTCGGAAGATCCGCTCCCGCTTCCAGACGCTGGTGGCCCAGGCCTGCGACAAGTGCGCCTACCGCGACATCGTCAAGATGATTGCCGACACCACGGAGGTGAAGCTGCGCATCCGGGAGCGCATCATTGTCCAGATCACGCCCGCCTTCAAGTGCGCCGGCCTCTGGCCGCGCTCCGCCTCTCACTGGCCCCTACCCGGCATCCCCTGGCCGCATCCCAACATCGTCGCCGAGGTCAAGACCGAGGGCTTCGACATGCTATCCAAGGAGTGCATCGCCTTGCAGGGCAAGAACTCCGCCATGGAGGGCGACGCCTGGGTCCTCAGCTTCACGGACGCCGAGAATCGATTGCTCCAAGGTGAGTTTTGGAAGGGTTTGGGATCTAGTTGGGATTGTAGGTACCGACGGGTAATGAGGTTTGAGATGATCCAAAATAGTTATAATAAGCTTAAGATTCTCTTCTAATATCCTTTCTTTGTTATAGATCCTTTCTAGCAAAGATCTTCCCTTAATCAAGGGTTAATAGGGGTTTCCTTTTAAGGGGTTTCATAAACCATCTACTAAACCTATACTGGGTCCTATATAGTTTCTTTTTTTAGTCAAAAATCAATAGATCCTCTTCGAAATGGACACAGAAACCCTTTCCTTTCTATCAAAAGATTCGTTCTTAAACGGAGGTAATCGAGGTTTCCTTTGTGGGGTTACAATATCTAAGAAATTATCAACTATACGTCCACTGGGTTCTAAATATTTGGTTTTTATTACTCGGAAATCAATAGACCCTCTCCTAAACGGTCACGCAAACCCCTCTCATGACCGGAAAGCTAATTTTTGTTCGTATTTCGTTACCAAAACTTTCTGATCTTTTCTTAAACGGGAGGTTATAGGGATTTCCGTTGATGGGATTACCAAATCGAAGAAATCATCTATTAAACGAACCCTAGGCTCTAGATTTATAGATTTCTTCTTATTACTCAGAAATCCATAGACCTGAACCTTCTCCTAAACGGACGCAGAAACCCTTTCGTATTTCGTTACCAAAACTTTTCAGATCCTTTCTGAAAAGGGGGGAAATAGGGGTTTCCAATTATGGGGTTTCAGGATCAAGGCAACCATCCTCTCAATGTACTCTGAATCCTTGATGTCTTCTATTTATTACTTAGATATCAATAGAACCTCTTTTAAACAGAGGTTCAGAGGTTTCGTTACCAAAGGTTTTATTTTGAATGAGTTCTTATAGCTTTACAAAACAAAATAATATATATATAAATAAATATTAATATTCTGCACGATAAATGTTTCTTCGTTAATAGTATTTTGAGATATAGAAAACTATTTTAAAGTATTCCAACTTTTTGTTTATCGAAACCTATCGGAATAATCGAACCAAATGCCACTCCACTTCTTTTTTTATCGAAAACTATTCGAATAATCGAACCAAATGCCACTCCACTTTTTTTCTTTATCGAAAATTATTCGAATAATCGAACCAAATGCCACTCCACTCCTTTTTTTATCGAAAACTATTCGAATAATCGAACCAAATGCCACTCCACTCCTTTTTTTTATCGAAAACTATTCGAATAATCGAACCAAATTAATCGATTAATCATCCTAAGTAGTCGAACAATGCAAAGGAAGAAGCTAGAAGTAGTACCTAAACGTAGTAGTAGTATTGTTAGCAGTAGTACTACAAGAAGTAGTAGTATTAGTAGTAGAAGTAGAACAAGTAGTAGCATTAGCTGTAGTATTAATAGTAGTATTAGTAGAAGTAGTAATAGAAGTAGTAGCAGTAGTAGTGATAGTAGTAGTAGTAGAACAAGTAGTAGCATTATCAGTAGTAGTAATAGTAGTATTAGTAGCAGTAGTAGAAGAAGTAGTAGTAATAGTAGTATTAGCATTAGCAGTAGTAGTAATAGTAGTATTAGTAAAAGTAGTAATAGAGTAGTAGCAGTAATAGTGATAGTAGTAGTAGTAGAACAAGTAGTAGCATTAGCAGTAGTAGTAATAGTAGTATTAGTAGAAATAGTAATAGAAATAGTAGCATTAGTAGTATTAGTAGTATTAGTAGAAGAATTAGTAGTATTAGTAGTAGTAGTAGTAGTAGTAGTAGTAGTAGTAGTAGTAGTAGTAGTAGTAATAGAAGTAGTAGCATTAGTAGTAGTAGTAGAACAAGTAGTAGCATTAGTAGTAGTAGTAGAACAAGTAGTAGCATTAGCAGTTGTAGTACAACAAGTAGCAGCATTAGTAGTATTATTAAGAGTAGTACCTATCAGAAACCTACTATTCTTTTACCATTATAACCCGATATTTTCCCCAGTGTATTCTCTCCTAACCGCGACTAACCGTGTCCCAATCCCCAATCAGTAATCAGTGACACACTTAAGCTGAATTGATTTATTCCCATCAAATCAGCGACTTGGTCTTGATACAGACGTAATTGGTTGTAAATTAACCACTAGACGGGGGGAATACTGTATAAGCTGTATAAATTTTGGAGATCGTACACCCAGATGGTTGAGTTTGGGGGCCCCAGGTAATGGGGAAGTTCCACTTTTTTTGGGGTATACCCATTCATCGAAGGTTGAAGGGAATATCTATGAATTGAATGCTATTTTGGGTGGTTTTTTTTCAGAAATTATATCATAAATATATATAGAATATAGAGATTATAAGTAGTTCTTAATAGATATCAGAAATATATATAGGATATAGAATATAAGTAGTTCTATAAGTAGCTTAGAAATGTTTTATATTTTAAGTTTGAGTTTCATCAAAAATACTGAAAATAAAGCCGTTTAAAGTGTTTTCATTTAACGTATTTTATGGTATTTTTTGATCTGGTATGGGACTTTTTTCCTATAAAATCCCATCAAATAATCTTAAATTTTCTGATCCTTTATGCATTATCTCTTCTAAGATTAATCAAATCAATCGAAGCTTTTGTCGCATTTTGCTGGAGGAGTTGCAAGCTGCAACCTGCACTTGCCTCTAAAATAGGAAAGCCGTTTAAGGGGGGAGGGAGGAAATGGAGGATAGAGGAAAGTAAACCCACTCACTGGCTGCCCGACTGTCCAGACAGACAGACATCTCCGATTATCCGGGGAGATATGATATGAGATACGACGCCGGAGTCAGTGTCGCCCGTTTGGCTGCGATCATAAATCTGATGTTCGATCTCGCGGGGGGAGGCCTCGTCGATGGTTTCTCGGTTTCTCGGTTTTTGGTTTCAGTTTCAGTTTCGATTCGATTCTCCATCTTCCAGTCTTCCAAAAAAAAAGCCAGGTCTTGGGCAAGACACAACAGACACAACAGACACAAAAATCTGCTGATCCCCGAGAGATAAAACCCCAGAGTCTCTCCGGTAGTCGCAGGTTAGTCCAAGGGGGAAACGGGTTTCCTTGATGAACAATGAACTGGCAATGGGGCTGGGGCCATAAATAAATTTCTAAACGATTTTATAAATATTTTAAATCTCGGCGATTAGATAAAGTCAACAAATAAATAAAACAACAGCCCCAAGAGGGATGACACACACAGAAACAAAGAAAGCATAAAAAACGAACGTGGAGAGTTGGGGCCGAGACTCAAAAATTAAGCCAAAAAACTCAAAATAAAGTCAAGAAGAAACTGAAACAGAAGAGAAGCTAAAGCTGAAGCTGAAGCAAAAACCAAATCGAAATCGAATTCTACAAAAAAAAAACAAAGCCCTGACAACGATCTCGATTTCGATTTGTATCTGTATCTGAGTCGGAATCTTCATCTGTATCTCTGTATCTCTAATTGTATCTGTATCTTTTCTGATTCATATTAATATCGTTCTTAAATTTCTTAACTTTTGTTTCTGTCCCCCCGAAAATACTCGTAATATATATATCTTTTTTCGAGAATCTCGACTATAATTAGCACTGTCAGGCTAACAAACAAATTCAACCTCCGCCACTTGAATCAGATCGGATCGGGTGCCAATATTATTGCCATTTATCGTTCAATATTGATTAGCCAAAATGTGAAGCGGAACCGGGGAGAGTCCCGCCGACGGTCTCCGGCGGACTCCGTCCGTCTCCGGGCGGAGATTATCGCCGTACGGAGTCGAGATTAGCTCCGACCTGACACCGTGCCACCGTAGCCATGATTTATGTGCTTATAAATTAAGTCTCACCCACCTCAACGGGAAATGGAAATGGAAGCCTAAGTAGCATAAGTCATTATATATATTATATATTATATAATATATTATATGTTCTTGTACTTGCACTTGATCAATCAAAGTCAAGGGTCTCCTTGACGAAAAAAAGTACGAAACAGTTCGAGTGTTGTTCAGAATAATTAATAAATATTATCTTTATTCAATCCAAGGACATTCGTTATTCGCCTTTAACTCAGAGAAATTTGGTATCGGAAATACATTTTTTTTTAAAATAATTTTTAACAATTTTAAAATGTTACTATCCTTCTCAAAGAGATCATTTTCTGAATCATTTACAGAATAAAATTAGTTTACGGCCCTCAAGAAATCTCTTTTATCTTATTTTAAAAATTATTAGAAACTGAAGCATAAAATATTCAATAAAATCAACACTTTAAAGAAAGTTCTTAAAATATAGAATAATACAGAAACTATAAATTAAACTTAATAGTAAAGAATAGTAAAGAAAATAGTCTAGTTTTATAAAAAAAGTTTGATTTCTTAAAGAAACTAAAAGAGGTTCTTAGAGAGAAAAAAAAACTGGAATATAATTTTCAAACTAACTTCTATTAAGTAAGACCTTTTTCTAAGCATTTTTCTGCTTTTATTCCATATGTTATTTTATTCCTATTTATTTACAAAAATAATTAAATTTATGAATTATATTAGAAAATCTTATAAACTAATCCAAAATTTTCACTTCAATGGATCGAATTATTCCAATTTTTTAGTCATCAAAATGAGTCTAAGGAATTGAATTCTGGTTAAAAAAAAATGAATGATTAACTTCCTAAATCTAGAAACCTTTTTTAGACTAAAAAAAATTAATTCTAAATTTATTCTCCAACCTTAATTCAAACATAAAATGAGATAATGTTCTTAAAAATCAATTAAACCCATCAATTCTTCAAAGTCTTATCAAAAGACTAAAAAAAACTAAAACTACTTCACATCGGTTTCTATATAAATAGAAAGATAGATTACATTATAGTTAAATGATTAATCATAATAATTACCAAATTAATTCCATAGAATGTCAAAAAAAACACTCCAATAATTCCACTCCCATAATCATCCATCTATTTTCGAAATAATTTGATATTTTTTCGAGCTAAAATTTAAGATAAAATCTTTAATAAAAATCATAATAATTGTTAGAGGAAAATTACCTTGAATATATATATTTCTATATTTAAAGCGGATAAATTTAAATATAATTCATTAAAAAAACATCTTAATAAAAGCAACATTTCCTATCCATTTCCAGGAGCCAGTCGGAGGCGCTGTCTGAGCATCCTGAAGACGCTGAGGGATCGGCACCTGGACCTGCCCGGCAACCCGGTGACCTCGTACCACCTGAAAACCCTGCTCCTGTACGAGTGCGAGAAGCACCCCAGGGAGATGGAGTGGGAGGAGAACTGTATCGCGGACAGGATCAACGGGATATTCCTGCAGCTGATATCCTGCCTGCAGTGTCGCCGCTGTCCGCACTACTTCCTGCCCAACATGGATCTGTTCAAGGGCAAGTCCCCGGGAGCCCTGGAGAATGCCGCCAAGCAGGTCTGGAGACTAACCCGGATCATGCTGACCAATGTCCGGTGCCTGGAGGAGCTGTAGGATCTAGGATCTGAAGGATCCGTATCAGTAATCAGAGTTCCCCTTGCCACAAAAGTAATGGAATCCCTTGAGATCTGTTCGGGGGTTAAAAATAATCTAAACAATCTTTGGGGTTCTCTTTATTTTTCTACTTTTTTTTTTTGATTTTATTTTTTATATATATGAAAATATATATAGATTTATCGGACAGATCAAGGGAGGAACCAGAAGGGTCTGAGGTCTGAGACAAAGGAGAGCAAGGAAATTGTAACCCAAATACTATTTGATATTTCGCTTAGATTTTAAAATTAAGTTTTAGGTGCTTTCGAAAAGTATACGCCGCTTAAAGAGTTTCCTATAATTAGTGCATATATATAATATACAAAATTGAATATATATATATTTAAAAAACAACAATATACAAAATATATATATATATATATTTAGCCTAAAACCTAGAGTTATCCCGTACGCACAAAAATGTTTTTTTTTTATAAAAATAAATTTATATATTTAATATAACAAAAGCTAGCAAAGCGCAGTGACTAAAAACTAAAAAAAAAAGAAACACAAAAAATTAGCTAAATTAGTTTTTTAAGTAAAAAAGGAAACAAAAAACTGAGACAGCCGATTTCTGGAATATTTCCCGTCGGTCTTTAAATTATTTATTCGATGTTTTTTTTTTTTTTGCCTTCTTGTGAGTTTAGTCAATAAAATGTAAGTTTTTCATTGAAATTCATGTTTGGTTTTTAATTTTGGGTTATTTTTTGTGGGTTTTGTGGGTTTTCCATTATTATCAGTGTCTTAAAAACATATATTTTGATGATCTTTAAGGTAAGTTTTTAAAATATATATAAATGTTTGGTTTTTAAGTAGAATTTTTTGGTCTTCTTAGTTTTTAAGGTTTTTTAGGAACTCTTCTAATGGTTTTGAATATTAGAATCTATAAAAGGCCTATGATAAGTTCAAAGTTTATATACGTTTTATAATTATAAAAGTCTTAAAATTTTTATATATTTAACCAAATTTATTAAATGCTAAAAGTATATAATGAGACAGGAATGAAGAAAACTTTTAAGTATTAAATAGAAAACATTTTCAATGTTTTGTAGCTGAAGTATCGTATAATTTCATTGGTTTATTAAATATATATAAAATTCGCAAGAATAAAAGTAAAAAATATACTCATCTTATATTTTTAATAAACTAAATTAGAAATCAAATAAATAGACAAAAATTTGAGTGACTTTTAGGAAGAAAAACGATTCAATTAGTTATATTTATTAAACTTAAATGTAAATGACTTTTTATTTTATTTAAAAATGTATATTTTGTCTTTAATAGTATTATTTTTTTATTTTAAATTTCCTTTAATTTTCCTTAACTATTTATCCATAAAATATTCTTTAAATGACAATTTCCAGGCCTCAAAACTATTTGCTGTCAAAGTTGTGGCGTTTTTTTTTCGATCAATCCGGATTTCGTTTTGTGATTTCTTTGAAGTCTCGCCGGTTTTATTGATAGGCCACGATTCCGATTTGGATTTCTTCAGAGGCTTCAGAGTCTAGACCTCATACTACTCTCTATATGGCAAAATGTCAGAAAGTGACATTTGGTGCTCGGGCTGACATGCTGTGCATTTTAATTGCGAATTAACAGCAATTCCGCGGACAGCTAACAATCCCAATAAACTAAAAACACAAATTATGTGGCAGAAATACCCTGTAAACCAGCTAAACGAAAAAGAAAAAAATAATATAATATGTTAATACAACATTTTGATCACGTGTCAAGCCCCAAAGAGACATTAAACTTTATTTCATTCATAAATTAAGTAATTTAATTTATTTTCTCTTGTTTTGCATTATTCTTCTTCCATTATTTTTAACCTTAATTTATATTTTATTATGGTTTCACGTTGATTTATGTCTTTGGCGGCTTTTATATTTTTGTATTTTTCAGTTGTAAATTACCCTCGAAATGACAATTGCAAATGTCAAAATAACAATCCAGAGAATATATTTGAAGCGAATTTTGAAATACCCTTTTTTCCCTGTATTTTTTACCCTGTATTTATTTGATATTTTGCGTGGGTGTCTGATTTTTGGTTTTTGATGCCATTTATGTCAAAGGTTATTTTATATTCAGTTTGAATTTATTTAAATCACATTTTTTTCGCTGTTTTCTAACCGCCTAGTTGTTCATTTAATGAGTTGTGTTTTATTGCTTTTCATTTGCATTTTTATGTGGCTTTTGTTTTGTTTTTTTTTTTTGGCGGTTTATTCACTTGTTTTTTGAAATTGTTTGATCTGCCGCTTCCCACACAAATTAAACCATAATTAATAAATGATAATTTGGCACAAAAGCTGCCAATCGCCCCCCTGCTCTCTCTCTCTCTTTTTATTTTCATGCAATTTATATTCATTTTAATGTCCGCAAAAGCAAATTTTATGAACATCTCATAATCGCATTTTAAACACACAATTTGTTATGGAAACCCGAATCATACATATGGCTGAGCAATTAAAAATATATTCTTATTTTTATTTACATTTCAACGCCAATTGGTTGGAATTACTTTTTGGGGAAAGATTGTATATTCGGGGTAACAATTCATCAAAAAGTTGAAACCTTCTTGGAGGAGTCTTTGGGAACTTCTTTGTATTTTTTAAAATATAAATTAATAAGTATTATTTTTTCTACCTTTTATATTAAAATATTCTCTATATATTCTTTGAATTTTTCATAATATAAATTGTTTAAGCTTTAGTTTATTAAAAATACCTTTTAAGTTTCAGAGAAACAAAAAGTTCTTACTTTTCTGTTTGGGAAATTCAAAGAAGCCTTCAAAAAACATAAAATAATTGTCATTTGAACTATTCTTTTTTGTGAATAGTTTTAATATAAATTTTAAATATTATGGAAAAGTTTCTAATTAAATTTTATGTTTAATTTTAAATCATTTCAACCTATGCTGTTTGGGGTAATTAATTAAGTCTTGAAACCCTTTTATGTATAAAAATGTGAAGTAAATTGTAGTTTGTTTTTAAGTTGTTCTTCCCTTTAAAAAAAAATTTAAAGAATTTCTAAATTAATATTTTGTATGCTTATATTTTTTCTTCTTTTTCTTAGTTATAAAGAAGTTATCGCGTTTCATTAAACTAATCCGACAGAAAATCCTTCAAGCTTTCAGAGCTCAGAAAAATCAATTCGTGCGTGCAAGACATTTTTTTCAGATCATTGCGTGACAAAATCTACAAAAAAAAAACTAAGAAAAAATCTGATATATACAGATAATATATATATATATATATTTTAAAGGTATTTATGTGGTGCTTAAGCCAGGCACTTGAATTGGCGAGGATTTCCGCACGCCTGTCAGCCAGCCTGTTGTTCCTCCTCCTTCGGATCCGACTCTGGCTCCTTTTTTTCAACCTCCACCTGCAAATCAAAACAAATGTTTTATTTAAATGGTTAATTTGAAGAGGATTTGTGGGGCAGGAGAGGCTGGGGGGTAGCAGCATCTGGGCCAGCTTGTTGGCCATGGCCAAATGAGCAGCTTACAAGGAGATGATGAGGCTTCGGGAACACAAATGGCTGCCAAATCGTGAGAATTGCATTTGGAATGCCACCAGAGCCAAAGTGGATCCGATGGACGGAGTGGATCCTGGGACGGAGATCAGGGCACCTGGTTGGGGATTTTAATTTTCTGGCTTCAATCAAACTCTCCAAACAACCTGGCCAGAAGGGGGCATCCAAAGTGGGGAGAGGTCAGTGCATCAAACCGGCATCTTGGGATGAGTTTCTGTTGCCACTCGAAGAAATTTTTGGGGTCTTACAAAGTTTTTAAAAATTTAAAGAAAATCTCTAAAAATACTACACATAATAAAGATTAATTTTAAGTATTTTTTTTTATTAATTTTAGCTATAAAATATTTTGAAATATCGCTTACTTTTGTGGAGAACCTCATGAGCTTATTTATGCAACTAATAAAATCAAAATTATATATTATTTCTGGATATTTTATAAAGTTTAAGTTTGTAAAGTGTATATAGATGGTTATAGGATTAAGTTATAGGATAGGATATAGGATTATTATGGGATATAAAGGATTGATAAGAGTTACAAATCCCTTTAAAATGAGATTTGAAGTAAGTTTAATAATTAATATTATTAGTAGAATTAATTTATTTTATTCATGAATAGTTTTTTTTATAAATTATAAATTTGAAAAGTGTAAAATACTTTATTCCAAGTTCTTGAATTAAAGGATGTAAGGTGGCATGGTGCATGAGGCAGAAGCGGGAGGGGCAGGCCAAGGGCGATCCCGAGACGGAGGGCCAGGGCGAACCGGAGACGACGACGGCGCTTGCCACTTAGCATAAACGGAAGACCGAACCCCTAGCCAGGTCCAGAGCCAGATCCAGGCCCAGGGCCAGGGCCAGGGCCAGGTCCAGAACAAGGTCTTGGCCAGGTCCGGAGCCAAGAACCAGGTCCTCGCGTCTAGAGCAAAGTGAGCCACGACCTGTGTGGCCGTGGCATCAAGTTAACAAGCTGTAATTAGAGCCTCTTAGCCTGTCATCGCCAACGTGCTTGATTATAGCCTTTTGACAAAAAGTAAATATTAATTTAATACCAACCAGTCGGCCCAGTCAGCCCAGTAAGCCAAGTTAGCCAAGTTAGCCCCAACTTGGCCAAGTTATAGCCAAGTGAGCGCCGCAAGGCAGGAACCTGAGGACCTTCTGGGTTCTACGAGAACCAAGAGGAAAAACACCTGAAAACCAAACTCCTCCTTGGAGGTTGATAAATTTCCCTTCAAACATAAAGTTTGCCTTTACAGGTGTGTGGGGAAGATCCATAAAAGTTACTAAAAAATTTGGGAAAATTATCAAGGAAATAAAAGGACATTTTAGAATAAAGAAAAATATAGTTTTAAAGATGAGTTTATATTTTCCATTTGGTAAAAATATTAAACATTAAAATATCAAACCTTAATTTAGAAGAAAATTCTTCCAAAACTACAGAGTTTTCTCTAATTTTTATATTAAACGAACTTTCGTTTAGGTTTTAAAAATGTAGTTTAATAGATTATATGGAACGAATAAAATACATTTAATATATTTAAGAAAAATAACCATAAAACCACTTAATAAACGAAAAATTAATATTCTACAAATCCTGTTTGGGAAACAAATCTGCTTTTAAGAATCTATTCCATAAGACACCTTGTTAAAACAGAGATAATAATCTTGATTGGTGATTTTAGAAATAAATGTATTTATATCTCTGATTTGATAATCTCGATAATATCGAATTGAAACCCATTTGAAATTCCCACATTTTTTTGTCATAATTAAAAGGCAACCAGTAGCTGGCAGTGAGAAATTCCAGGAAATCATATCAAAATGCATTGCATTTATCGACGAAACTAATCCAGTGATATCAGAAAACCCCAAGAAAACCCGAAAAAACCCAATTCGAAATCCAGTTCCAGCTCACGTTGTTTGTTTCTATTTTTTTTTATTTTTTTTTTTGGTTTGTTTTGGCCCTTTTTGTCTTGGTTTTGGGCCAAAAACAATGGGTTCAAACGGCTGCGGCTGCGCTTCAGCGGAAAACAAAAAAGCCATCCAGCCCTAAATCAATCAAGGCCCAGGCGACATGTCAACATCTTTTTTTTTTAACCATTTTTTACCCTTAAAGGAGAGGGAGGGTGAGGGTGAGGGAGTAGAGCCAAAGCAAAATGTCAACGTGATCGTGGCATCTTGAAAAGTGCCGCCGCCTCATTGAATTGGCCATCTCGCTGCCCAAAGAAGGCCAAAACTGGCTGACTGGGCTGGCCATTGGCCACGTTCTTGCCTCAAAATGGGAAATCCTTACATTTTCGATCTCCTTCGGTTTTGGGCGCGTGATATCTGAACTACGAAATTGAGATCGATTCTCGGAAACGTGTCTTCAATAATAATTACAACTTGCCCTGGTCAGCCCCTTAGACCCTTTAGGTTGGAGCCCTTTTAGCCCTGTAACTATAAATTATGATATTATTTGAAATTAATGTTAAGCAAAATGACATCGACGTTCACTTGTCCACAAGATCGTAAAAAAATCGAAGAGATCCGTGGAGATCGTCGATCGTCGATCGTCACAATTAATATTCCAATCAGATGATGGCGGAACACATGTCTCCGAGTGCCTTCAACTGCAACATTTTCTTGGCCAACTCACTGGGAAAAATATCCCATCAAGTTTTGGTTACAACTTGCAATTATTAAGTAATTTTAACTAACTTTAAAAGGCTTTAAAATTAGCTCAAGAATTTATTTATTTACATTGTCTTTCTAAGATTGTTTTAAGAAACGAAGAATCAGTAAAACGAAAATTATACCCTCTATATAAAGTCTTGATCTTATTAGCAATCTAAAGATATAAAGCGTTTATTAAGTTCTTTAAATTAATTTCTATTAAATATTTTTTTAAAGTGCACTTGAAAAAGGCAAAGAAGTCTCAGATTCAAACGTGGAAGGCGGTGGCGCATGCGCAATGAGTATTCCCACAAAAAAACAAAAAACAAAAAGTATAAGAAATGCGATTTCAAGATGAGATATGGAATATATATATATGTGGTATATATATGGGTGGGGAGCTATGGAGCATATGGAGCTATGGAGTATCTGGAGTATGGAGAATCCATCCCGGATCGTGTCGCTGATTTGTTCGCTGTCATAATTCAATAAAGTAGTCAAATGTCAACGGTCTCGAAACGCACAAAAACCGAGAGACAACTCGTCAGCCTGTCATGGATCTCCATGAAGGGAATTCCTTTGAACCACACACGCACCACCGAGTGCTGCACCACCGCTGGGTGGGTTAATGGCCAGAAAGGCAAATCCTCTTAGCCAGGCTTCAGCTTCGGTATCGGGGATCTGGTTATTAATTCATTCCATGACTTTCCCGACATGCGCCGCGAATTGCAAATATTCGCGGGTTCTATTTAAAAATTAAAAGTATTTAATTTAATTATATTATTGGTATTTATGGGGGAAAATATGTTGGAACAGTTTTTATATAAAAATATATTTAAAAAAATAACAAAACTTTAAGCAACAAATATTAAGCTGAAAAGTCAAACCACAGAACTCTTATACAAATTTTGTATAGGTTTTATATACATTGTTCCGGAGTACTTTCAAAAATAGATATACAATATAATAAATCATCGTTAAATAATAAGTATATTTTATTAATTCTTTTATTAATGCTTTTTTTTTTAGAAAAGATTCAAGAAAAATAAATGAAATTCCAAAGTGTTCCAAAGAAAACTCTGCTTGGAGGAAACCTGTAATTATTATATATTCCTTTAGTAAATGGAATGTTATAAAAATTATTTAAAAATACTAGCATATTTAAAGAACATTTTTGAAAATGTTAGCTAGTTTTATATATTGATAAATTAGAGAAATGAATTAAAATTAAGAAACTAAATTATTGTTTTTTTTGTTAAATACATTTTTTCTTTCCTCTTTTAAAAGGTATTTTTCCCTTAAAGATTTTCTTATACTTTGTATGGGATTTCTTATTTTATAATAATTTTATAGATTTCCCCCTCTATTTCTAGCCAAGTCTTAAACCAAATCCCCGCCATCTTTTACCATAAATATCCAAAATATATATCTCCTCCCCTTGTGATTAATCTACTAACGATTTAATCTGTCTTTGAGATATGAAATCTATTTGGCCAAATAAGAAATTACCAATAACTAGAGTTTGGATAGCTTTTGGGCCAGAAACTAAACCAAAAAATTACCATATGGGCTTGGACTTGGACCTGGACAGATACACGATCTGTGTGTTTGGGTTTTGGGTTTTGGGAAAGGCCGTGGCTTTTTTTCTGTTTTCCACGAACTGGATATCAAATGGACAGCCTGATATATGCATGTGCCGGCCAAAATAAACGACTCTGATGATGGCCAAAAGGAAGAGGGCCAAAAAGACGAAGGAGTGTAACTGGCAAAGAGGCTAAAAAGACAAACGTTGCGGCGACAATGCCAGGCAAGTGACAAACGTTTAGATGGATGGATCGTTCCTCATTTCCAAGGGGGGATAGGGAACCAAAAAAAACCCAACAAATACTATATATATATATAAATATATATACTATATATAAAAACAACATAGAACGAACCGGACTCTGAAACCAAGCGAGAAAAAAGCGACGATTGCACATAAATTATATTCAAATTTCCTCAAGATCTAAAAGATATATAAATACGGGAAAAAGATACAAAAACACGGGGAGAGAGACCCAGGGACAGCACACATGCTGGTTGGCAACCCCAGAAACCCAAACCTAAACCCAAAAAAAAACTGAAAACCCCAGAACCCAAAAACCGAAAACCCTCAAACTCAGATCCTTTTCCCTTTTTTTGTTGTTTGTTTTTATTTCAATTTATGCAGAAAATGCGCTCCATCTAGATGGAGATATTATTTATTTATTTATATAACTTAAGGCCCTCCTAAAATATAAGGCAAAAGCCTGGCCTGGTAGTACCACCTGGCCTCTAAAAAATATTATCAAAAAATTAAAATTCAGCCAACAGCTTCGATTCAAACGGCTTTAAACAAATTGTAATGGGCTGGAATACTATTTAGATATGGCCGGAAGATCTCTGGCAGAAGTGCCACTGATTGATGTCAATAAAGGCCGAAAACAAAAGAGTTAACAGCTAGCCGATACAGTGGTAACTCTATTTGGGAGATATTGGGAAATTAGGCGGGTTTTCAATGGGATTTTTAGACAAAGGCTTTTTGTGACTTCAATTGGCAGGAATTAATAGTGGTTTTTGTGCTTGAAGATTAAATACTTTAAAAGGTTTCTTTATTTCTTTAAAACTAAGTTAAATAAATTTTTTTTTCGAGGTTTTTTATTTGAAAATATATTTTAGGACTTTTTGTCAGGTTTCTTATTTAAAAATACACAATATTTTGCGGCTTCTAGTTTAAGTTTTTGTGTCTTTAGTCTTCTGAGATATATTTTAAAGTAATTTTTTCAATAACATTCGTATGGAATTCCGTTTATTATTTTGGTTTTGATTTAAATTATTTCTTTAATAACTTGGTTTTAAAAACAAACTGTTCTCCTTTTATGTATTTATTTATATAATCAACATATTAAAAAAAAAAACATTATTTGTTTCCAAAGCAATTAATTATTCTATTATACTCTTTATATTCTGATATATATTCTTGGTTGGTTATCTAAATAATCTTAAAATAAAACTAAAATATGACTTTAATTAAAATGCTTTTTGGTCGTTTTTTAATTGTTACTTTAAAACTTAGTCAAAGAAATTCAAATCACAATTTTTGAGATACTAAAAAAGTGTTTAAATATTAAATAATTAGTTCTTAACTAAATACTTTGAACTTAAAAATATATTGTTTCTTAAATTGCTTTAAAATTAGAAACCCTTAGAAACCCCTGTAACCCTCTATAACCCCCATATATCCAACTTTATATCGCTATAAGTCCCTGGATCTATTTTAGCCATATTTTCCGTCCTGGACCAGAGACAATGCCAAAATGTTCGGTTCGTGTTTTGCTTCGAAACGAATTAGTGGCAGAATCCGAGATTTGTCTAATTGGAGGCGGCTGGGGCTGGACGGAGCGCTTTGATGTTGCCACATGTCCGTCAGTCATGAGTCACGTGTGGCAAGTGGGATGACGACAACAGATACATTCTATATATGTACCTATAGGATATATATATGTGCATCGTTTTTGGTAGGAGAGAAGGTTTGTTGGCCCGGCTGTCTGGTTGCCTTTGGTCTGCCTTGGAAGTTGCTGTCAGAAATTGCCAACTGGCACATTAATCCACGCGACATATTTATGAGAGTGTGTTTGGGTGTGTATCTATGTTTGAGTGTGTGTGTGTGTGTGTGTGGTGTATCCGTAAGATATAAAGATATCGGATTGTCGGGGAAACATGGACGAGGGTTGCTCGATGTTGCTCTTTGCTAAATGAGTGCACATTTCAGATAAATTATTGCACACAGCTCGCACGCCCGAGCCCGAGAGATGGCAGGCCGAAGAAATGTATTTAACAAATTAAATTTACACACACACTGGCGTACACACACAATGGGAAAAGATACAAAGATACTTGCCACGAAGGGGAGAGACAGAGAGACAGAGAGACAGAGTGAGGGAGAGAGCGGGATGGGTAGCGGGAACATCAAAGAGCGCGCCGCTGCGTAACGGCGTTTAAGCCAAAAGGGGCGGAGTCTCTTTCCAGGCCGACCAATCAAAGCGCAGCTCTCTCACAGATACACAGATACCCGATACTTTCGACAGGCAGAGCGAAAGAGACGGGTAGCGAGAGGAAGACTAAAAGATACGCAGATACTTTCAAGGGATTAACCGATTTTTGTTTTGTTTTTGTTTTTTTTTCGAATCCGAAATGTATCTCATCGATTTTTTGCTTTTGGCACGAGACTCGAAATGTCACGTGACTAAAAGTATCTGTATCTGTATCGGTATCTGCGATGGCGGCTGCATTCGTTAGATGCTTTTGCCGCTCGCCAAATACCGAATTGCAACACCGACTGTTGCACTTTTCAGTATCTCCATCTGCCGAAGCTGTAAATATCCGCGAGATTTACAACGCCAAGCGACGATGTCGCGTATCTGTATCTGTATCTTTTTTTTTCTTTTTTTTTTTTGCTTTTTCCCCCCAGATACGTAGTCAGATTCGGATTCGGATTGGGAGTCGGAGTCGGAGTCAAAAGATACAGCCATTCAATACGAAAGACACTCGCCAAACGCATCCCCGTAGCGGCTAATTCGCCATAATTTTCGTTTTTTTTTACCAACTCTGATTCGCCCGCAAAAAGATACAGATACAGCAGAGCCATAGATACAGATACTCCCTACAGATGCAGATACAGAGATACATTTGTGATCATTGTTTGCCGCTTTCTCGGCCGCCTGTCACCGTAACTCACAATTGAATTGTTCCTTTGTTCTGTCCAGCATCGCCGAGTTGCAAGTTGCAAGTTGCACGTTGCACGTTGCACGGTGCTGCCAAGAGTTGCCAGAGTTGCAACTACCGAATTTCGCATAATTGGCAGTAAGACAAAAGCCAGGCCTTGCCCTTTGTTGTTCACCGCCAGACCGAGTGTCGCCTCCGGAGGGCAAACCAAAAGATACGAAAACAGCAACAGATACAGATACAAAAACAGATATAGATACATTTACAGAAACAGAAACAGATACAGATACAGATACGGATATAGAAATGTTAGTGCCGCCGGATATGATGGCCGCGCAGACGCGGATGATCTACCAGATGAATCGATTCTGTGCGGAAAGGGTCCAGGCCAGGATGTTCAAAACGGCCACCGCCATCCGGGATATCTGCAAGATCGTCCAGGACATCCTCAAGGAGGTGGAGCTGCAGGAGCCGCGCTTCATCTCCAGCTTGGTCGAGTGCAATGGCAGGTAAGTTATGATCCTTTAAGCTTTATGAAATTAAAAGGAATTTGTTGGAATCCAAAGCTTTTAATTAAAAACATCATTTCAAAGGATATATTTCTAAAGCTTGATAATTAGAGTTTCTTAAACAATTCTCCGAGTTCCAATCAAATGTGATATAGTTGGAATACACATATTAATATTCATATCTTGTCTAAAATATTTATTTAAATAAAACTTTACATAAGTAAGTAAGTGGTTTCAAAGTCGGAGAAAATAACAAAAACCGGGCTAGGAAATAGTGTAAAAACAGAGCTTTTCTTTAAATTGTATAAAATTAACCAAAACTATCAATACTAAAAATTCAAAACTATTAAAGACGTAGTTAATAAATTTATAATTAAAATTAAACATCCAAATATAATCTCAAATCAAATGGAAAGCAAAGTTAATCTCAAAGCTGGGATGATTTGACGGTTGGTTGAGTTGGCTAACAATGATGTTGCACTTTGCTTTTAACGCTGCCACTGGAAGGGGCAAGAAGGTGGGGAGAGGTGGGATGCGGTAAAAGTGGAAGGGCAGAGGCATTGGAGCGAGCAGGAGCCGCGATGATAGTCATCCGGATACTGGAGTTACGCAGCTGCCACTTGGAACTATTTGCGGTTTCATTAGAATTAGTTTTCTTTTTCTTTTATTGATCAAATTAATAGAAAAAAATCAATAAATCTTACAGATTTGAGGGCGTGGAGGTGATATCCCCCAACGAGTTCGAAATAGTCCTGTATCTCAACCAGATGGGAGTCTTCAACTTCGTGGACGATGGAACCCTGCCAGGATGTGCAGTCCTCAAGCTGAGTGATGGCCGGAAGAGATCCATGTCCTTGTGGGTGGAGTTCATCACGGCCAGCGGGTATCTGTCATCTCGGAAGATCCGTGCCCGCTTCCAGACCCTGGTGGCCCAGGCCTGCGACAAGAGTGTCTACCGGGACCTGGTCAAGATGGTGGGAGACACCAGCGAGGTGAAGCTTCGGATACGGGAGCGATTCGTGGTCCAGATCACGCCGGCTTTCAAGTGCTCCGGGATCTGGCCGCGATCCGCCGCCCACTGGCCGGTGCCCCACCTTCCTTGGCCGCATCCCAACATCGTGGCCGAGGTCAAGACCGAGGGCTTCGACCTCCTGTCCAAGGAGAGTGTCGTCCTCCAGAGTAAGAACAACAACAATGCCGCCAGCATGGAGGGCGATGCCTGGGTACTGAGTTTCTACGAGGCAGAGAATCGACTTCTTCAGGGTAAGGATAGGGAAATATCCTTAAAATATCCTAATGATATCCCTTTTCCCAGGTGGCTGTCGTCGTCGCTGTCTGAGCATTTTGAAGACAATGAGAGATCGGCATTTGGATCTCCCGGGAAACCCCATCAATTCGTACCACCTGAAGAACCTTCTCCTCTACGAATGCGAGAAGCATCCCCGGGACTTTGAGTGGGATGAGAGCTGCATCGCGGACAGGATCAATGGGATATTCCTCCAGCTGATATCCTGCCTCCAGTACAGGCGATGTCCTCACTATTTCCTGCCGAGCCTGGACATGTTCAAGGGCAAGTCCCCCAGTGCCCTGGAAAATGCCGCCAAGCAAGTCTGGAGACTCACCCGGGAAATGCTCACAAATGCCAATGCTTTTGAAAAGTTGTAAAGGGTTAAGGTGTTAGGGAGTGGAGGGGTTGCAGGGTTACAGGGGTGGCCTAAGGGTTAAAGATGCATAAAGGATGGATTCGATATCATTTCCAAAAAGTTTGTCTTTAAATTTTCACTTCTTTCAAAGGATTTTTCGAAATTTATGGCAATTAGGTTTCGAAAAATGTTTAAATGGATTTTTAAATTATTATGCATTTATTTTTTGTTTAATTAAAATATTTATTCCACTTTAAAACACTTTTTGCCTCTTTTTCGTATAAATTTTAAGGCTTTGATGGATGGCAATTTTTAGATCCATAAAATCGTTTTTAAAGGTAAACTTTTCAATATAAACCTATTATTTTTAATAGGAAAACGTTTAAAACACTGTATTAATTAAAATATTAAATTTAAACCTGCTCATTATTTCATTATCTAAATTTTCTGTAACATTTTAGTCACTTTTAAAATCGCAACCATTTGCTGAGCAAAAATGTGTCTCAAAGACCCTAAATTGGTCAAAGATTGAAGATTTCAATCAAGATATATCCCTCGATATATATTCCCAATCTGTCGCAGCCATTTTGTGGCATATGTGTGCTTGTGTCGGAGTGTGTCTGAGTGTGTGTTGGTGCATGTCCTTGTGGGTTAAAGTGTTAATGCCAAGATGCGAGATAGTCCACTCCCCATTCGACTCTGCCCATCCAGGCGTTTCGGCTAAGCCCTCGAATATTGTTTTTAATAACTCGCCCCTCACATCCTTACATCCTCGCATCCTTTGTCCTTTGTTCTCTCTAGAAAACAATGAACATGGATTCGGATTCGGATTCGGAATATAAAAAAGAGCATTTGGCCAGGCCAGGCGGCTCCTTTTACAGGAGTCTCACATCCTCGACCTTTCGCGATTGTTTCGCCAGATCCTAGATCAAAATAATGATGAAAAAAATATAATATATATATATATATATATATATATATATATATATTTAAGGAAGAGGGAGTAGAAGATTTCATTGACCGTTCCAAGTCCAACTTTGCATTGTTTTTTTCCCATTTTTTCTTGAATACTTATTATAAATGTAGAAAAGTCGATGTCTATTATGCGATGCCTGTAATCTTTACGATGATTATCCACACAGTATGTTTCTTAAGTGCAAAATAATCCTAGATTGCTTAAGTGAACAAAAAAAAAGGTACTTGAATAAATTCGAGAATAGCCAAAGGCAAAATATGGAAGTTTTTTTAAGGGGAAAAATAATATACATAAAAGCAGAGTCTATCAACATTATTTTTTATACCAGGTTTTGGTATTTTAAGGTAAGTAAATATTTATTAAAATCTTAAAAAAATATAAAAATGGAAAACCGATATTTAGATACTTATAGATACTTAAACTAATAGATAGGAAATATTTTTTGAAATTATAACTCTTAAATTCTGTTATTGATTTTCTATTTTAAACTTGTATTTTTCAATAAAAAATATATACTTTGAATAAAAATATGTTAAACAGGATGCCAAAATTTATATGTAACTATTAGTTTTTAATTTTTAAAATTCCTGAAGTATATTCTTAAACATTTATGATCCTCTACCTTATATCTAAAGTTCTCTTCTATGATATTAATTTTTATAATATTTGAAAAAAATATAAATAAAAATTATAAATTGTTATTCTATCTTATGAAACTCCCCTAAAAGTATTTCTTAAATATTTGTATCTCAAAATCTAAAACCTCTTTTCGAAGACCGTGTGAATCTTGAATCTTGAAGCTACATTCCACCTGAAGACTGAAGCCGTGGGATGTCAAGTCCCCAGAGGAACTCATTAGGCCCTTTTTGGCGAGTGAGTTAGTGTTATGATTATTGGCAATCGAAGGATATTTATTGGCCAAGACATATACTCGCAACTCTGGATCGGCGGAGAGTATCTGTCGAAAGTATCTGTATCTCTATCCGTATTCGTATTTGTATCTGAGAAGAGGCAGCTGCAGGAACCGCGACAACTGAGCATCACTTTTATTACCCTTATTTATGGTTATATCTTTTCTGGCAGGAGGCTTCTCGAAAACAAAACCAAATACAGCAAAACAACAAAAAAAGAAAATAATAAACTGAATTTGGTTTTTGGTTCGGAACTGCTTTTGTTCCGAGAGCTCTTTGTTTTCGTTTTCATTTTTGGCGTAACGAAACGCAAACTTTCAACGTAATGTAATCGATATTTTCACAGAAGATGAGGAGGAGCAAGGAGTAAGGAGCAAGGAGCTCCAGCACCGACTCCGACTCCTGGATTTCCATCTTTTAATGGAAAGTACGGAAAATAATCAACGTCGTCAGCACAAAAGGCAGGCCCGCAATAATGCGATGGCCAAAATAACAAATTATGCCCCGGCACGCAGGGATCATATTACCAGGCTCTATATAACCAGTAACCCCTGCAGGTTAGCACTGTTGGGAGGGAGACAGGTCCTGGGAAAAGCATCATCAGGTGACCGAATCCAACAAACCGTATCCGTATCCTCATCCGTATCCGCATCCGCATTCGCGTTCGCGTTCGCATTCGCAGGATTGCCCATTTGGCCGGCAGCGCCAGGACACGTGACTGCCGGGTGGATTATAAATAAAAACCAGAAAAAAACGTAGATTGGAAAGGGAACTTTCTAGCCATTAGAAGGTCCTTCAGGACCAACAGGGCCATGTGCTCGTCCCCAGCATCGATAAGGCACGATTTTCGGCTGTTTTGACAAATTGCATTTCAAATGCAATTAACGGGAGGGCTTTCGGCTTGGAATCGCAATTGGAAGTACAATTTCAACAGGATCTAACAAAGGACTCTCCCTAAAATTTAAAAACATTATCAATTATTAATTAGCTTTTAACACATTTAGCTAAAGCGATTAAATTTTTGCCAAGAAAACTTTAAAAAATAAGAATCTCAAGAGATGAAAAGAATATATCATCATGTATATCAGAAAATAAGAATATCTATATAAATTTAATATATGTTAAGTACAAGGTCTCTCAAAAAAAGTTAAACTTAAATTTATTGTTTTTAAAGTAAGTAAACCAAATAAATTGTAAATCTAATAGTCTGGAAAACGATTTAAAAGGACTTGATTGTTGTTATTCTTCGAAACTTTTGATATTTCTTTTAAAAATTCCTAAAATCAATTCATTTAATCAACAAAATTAAAGACATATTTTAAAGAAACAAACAAGTTATGTTTTAGTTTGAATTGATAAATAATTGAAAGAGTTTAAGCCACAACATTACAAAGTTTATTTTTTTAATAGATCCTCAAAAAAAAAACAAAAGAAAATATGTATTAGAATATTTTATATCCCTTAACATTTTAAAATATGTATTAGAATATTTTATATCCCTTAACATTTTATATTTATGAATTAAGACTCAAACCCAAAAGTGAGCAACAAAAAAAAGGGTAGCAAAAAGTAGACTCCAGACCGTAAGATCGTTTAAATTTTTTTAGGTTTTTCTCGTTGACATTTATGTGCACCCTTCCTCCTGCAGAGTCCTGTAGCTGCCACGCCCCGCGGCGTTATGTGGGCGGTGACAGGAGCGAGAGAGACTTGCTTTGTTGTCCCTTTTCAGTGGGTCCTTTTGGTCCTCGAGTTCCTTTGTGGCTTCTGGCTTTGTCGCACGTTTCTTTGTTTTAATTGTTTACTAATGATATTTAAATTAGTGCTCTAAGTGACCGCGGGCGGTTACCGGCTAAAGTCCTCCTCCCCAGCCCCCAGCCCTCAGCCCCCTTCCACACACACATCCATTATCCTTGTGGCTTTGTATTTTTGTTTGTTGTTTTGCATTTTGACATTTCATTTGTTTAGATCTTCCTGCGAGGGTTGACTAAACTAGCGAGGGGCGACTGAGCGGTAAATGTGTAAATGAAAAGGCAGTTGAAGCGTCTAAGAGCTTAAATTTCAGGTATTTCGCCTCCAGAACTTTTAACCAAAAAAGTTTAAGCCAAGAGTTTCAGACAAAAATAATCAAAAAAGACAAATAAAATTGAAGGAATTTAATTTAAAAAAAACGGAACCATCTACGAAGGGATATATTTTGTACCATGAACTATATATTTTTTAATATTATATATGTATATAAACATTTTATATATCTTCTCCTTTTTGTATTTTTGAAAAATTGAAACTTTTAATTCACTTTTCAGTGAATATTTCCTATAATTCCCAATCGATTCGAAAACGGAATACCATTTAAGAAGCAGAGTTTTAATCCCCATGGAACTGTATCAAAAGTTTGGCCAAATAAAGAAATACAATTTTTTATAAAATTTCCCTTTGAAATATTTTGAAAAATGGATCGAATTTTTTTGTTTACTTTTTCACATCTTTCGAAGCAGATCGACGGGTAATGAAGTACTGATTCCGGAATGGTATTCCAATCCCAAATCAAATGCAAAATAACCGAAATATTTGTTAAAAAGTTGTTACAAAATCGGAAAAATAATACTGGGAATTGAGTCAAAAATGATTGGGACAATTTTAGATTAAATATTATCTAAAATTTTCCCGTATTTTTATATTAAAAGTGTTTATATAGTGTTTTATAAGCTGAAAGGAATTACTCCAATTATGTCCATGAAAATGTGGTGCTTGGGCAAAACCCTTATTTTTTTTATAGTAAACAGTATTTGAATATTATATTTTTCTTAGTTAAAAAGTAAATCCTTTCAGAGAGGTGCTCTGTGAGATGAGAAGCGTCAGATCTTTCGTCTTGTCACTTGGTTGGGCATAATTATGTCGTCATTATCAAAAACACGTGGTGCAATTTACCAAACACGCCAAAAAGGAGGCGACTCCTCGGGCTCGGGCTCGGTCTTCTCGGTAAGCCGGGAGAGCCGGGGGGTCAGAGGGGGAAGACTCTGCGCACACGCCACAAATTATGAATATCAGAGAAATGCAGAAGATGAATGGCACAGGAAAATGCCAGCGGGAAACTGGCGGAGTGGGAAATTAGTTTTCCACGCATCGCCAGCAAACACAATGGAGCATCCCACTGGAGGGCCTGGAGGGCCTGGAGGGCCTGGAGGGAGGGAGCATCTACACGTGATAATTTAGAGCAGATTGTCGCCTTGATGGGTGGAGGGAGGTATCCCCTATAAATACCATATATACACTTTAGAGCCATCGTATTTTTGGATGGACATTTGCATTCAATTACGGCAGCTGTGAGCCGGCTCTGATTTATATTTATATGCACGCGTCTCCTCCGAAAGTCCCATAAAGGAAACCCCAAATTGTGCCACAGCGGGGCAGGATCAAGGGATCAAGGGGTGGGGTGGATAGAAAACAAAAAGGGAAAAAGGGGGAAAGGAAAATGTGGAAAATAAAAGAGTTTGGCGCTCGCTGCCTGCGTTCAATCATAATTATGTGATTTGTTTGCGACGCCGGCGCGTCCAACTAATTAAACGGAGGAGTGACAGAATGAGTGGGTGGATGGGCGAATTGGTTGGGAACAGAATAGGGGGGAGTGTCGTAAAAGTAAAAAAACGGGGTAAATCCGGGGGCCTGTTGACGGATTGTCGCTGATGTTGCCAGCCTGAAATTATGACATTTTGATTTGAGCTTCATTTGATGTCCCTCAGCCGGGGCATTCACTCTGATTTATGCCACCACAAAAAAAGGGAAAAATAAAGGGGAAATTATTAGGAAGCTGGTGCCAAGGTGAACTAATTAAGAGGCAACAACCAGGCAGACGGCTTGCAGCTGCCACAAAATCGGGGAGAATGGCACTTAGCCATATTATGCAAATGACAAACAATTTGTAGAAATCTTTTTTCTCAAATTTTTTAAACCTAATCTACTCAGAAATATTTAATTTACAAACCAACTAGGGCCAGGAATTTTCCTCACAAGTGACAAGTGGTTCGACATTCGGTGGCAAAGTCGGAGAAGTCCCAGCTCCGATCGAGAGTTATCCAAAATCGATTAACATTATTAATGAATGCATATCATGGGAATAAGTGGGCACCCATGGGCGGTGTCACAGGCAGCGGGGCAGGGAGGCAGGTGGAGCAACAAAAGTCAAAACATGAAAAGGTTTTCAAACAATTTCAATTCTCAGAATCGAAACGAAATGAAATGAACTCCAGCGAAACATTGTCAACATGATCATCAACTGGGCACCCCCCTTACCTTTGCAGCTCCCTCTCTTTCTGTTTTTGATGCCATCTCTTTCTGTGTCTCATATGCCCCGTCTCTGTCTCTGTCAACATATTTATGGGCCAACATTTTGGAGCTGTGATTGTGGTTAAGGTTGAGATTGAGATTGGAAGCAAAAAAGCACTGCAAGAAACATCTAAAAATGTATTTTATAAATAGATAAAAGATTAAATATTTTACTTACCTTTAATAGACAGATTTTTGAGTAAAAAATTAACCAAAAATCAAGTTATTTCAAAAGGTAATCTGTTTCTTACAGTGTTTGGAGCCTGGCCCCGGGGGCTGTCCGGAGAGCAATGGAATGTCCAAATGTTCGATCATAAAACAAAGACCCAGAGCCACAGAAACAGAAACAGAAACAAAAACAGAAACCCATACAGAAACCGAAACCGAAACCGAAACAAAGTTAAAGTCAAATTTTGTGGTGGACGGCAGCGAACGCTGGACGAGGTTGGAAACGAGTCGAATCAATGCAGATAATATCAATTATATGTAAAAGATACACACGCATGCGATAGATACATTTGCCCCGATAAGAATTTAAAATATTAACATCAACAAAAACACAGACCGGGGTAACCGTGTCAAGGAATGTGTGTGAGACTCCCCCCCTAATTTATACACTTTTCGAAAAATGAATATGATTTGATACACTTTGTAATAATTGCATTTTATTTAAATTAAATTAGACTACATCAATGTAATATAACTACATTTTATATATTCCAAAAAAAAACACACACATTATAATAATTATGAATAATTATTAATTTAAAAAAAAAGGTAAATAAATTACGGATAAATGACGATTTGGACATTTTTTTTGGCAAATTATAAGCAATACTATAATAAAATACAAGCTGTTCTCCCGGGAACACTTTTTATAGCAGAACTGATCCTACAGCAGTGCCTCTGCTGCGGTTGGTATCTTGGCTATGGGCATATTTTAGCTTGGCCTGCAACCATTTTTTTTTTTGGGACTTACTTTTTGCCCGCGAGTTTTGAAAAGTGTTCCAAGCTGATGGAGGCGATTAATAATATGGGTGAGAGACCTGGTTTTATTCCTTGCAGAAGTTGGGGCGCAGGACATTCTCGGCGCCGGACAAGATGGCGCCCTCGTTCTGGGGGCAGAGCTTGAGGTACAGGTCCGAGGACTCCATGACCTCGATCAGGATGTACTCCAGATAGATCCTGGGCGAGGAGAGGAAGCGCCAGGTGAGCGGATTGAGGATGCTGGTCGGATACTCCCAGTGCACGGTGGCGAACTCCGGATGCTTCAGATCCCGTCCGGCCACCAGGGCCTTGTACTCGTAGCCAGGCTCAAAGTACATGGCTTTCGTGGAGAACTTCATCAGCTCGGTGGAGGCGTGCTTGTGGCCCTTGTGCTTGCCCTCGTGCACCCGGACGGAGAGGATGCCCACCTCGCCGCCATGCAAAGTGCTCTCGTCGTGGGCGGACATACGCACCGTGATCCTGTAGTGCAGCCGGCAGAAGGGCTTCCTGTCCCCGGTCCACAGGTAGAAGACACCGGGGGAGTCGCCCTGCTTGATGTTGCCGAGATTCACCTGCTCCTGGTAGTCCTCCTGGCTGTGGTAGCCCATGCGCAGGCATGTGCTGCCCGGCTCCTCGCAGCTAATGCACTTGTGGTCCTTGAAGTTCTGCAGGATTGAAACGAAATTGTAGAACTGCTAAAGATTAAGACGGGACTTAGAACTCACCTCGAAGGAGTCGCAGGTGATGCCCAGGAAGGGACACTTGGACCCGATGCTCTCTGTGAAGTACTGCTCGCTGCGGATGTGATTGCAGCCGAGGAACTCTTGCATAGTTAGGAAGAGGGTGGCCTTCCGGTTGCTCTTGACCACGTCCTGGAACTTCTTGTTGCAGCCCGGGTTGTCAAAGCCCCCATTGGGAAAGAAGTCCACATGTCCCAGTCTCATATTGATGCCCAGGCCGCCCTTCATCAGGGGATTGGCGTCCGTGTGTACGATGTCCACGAAGTGGGCGTCGGTGGGGTCCAGGCGGACGATGGGATCGGTGTCCGTGAAAAGGGGAGCGGCCGGATCCAGGCCCGTGATCCGGTTGGGCTTCAGGCCAAAGTCCCGCTGCAGATGGTAACCGGCATAGCCGGACAAGTGGGCGCCCAGAGAGTGACCGATGATGTGAACCTTTCCTAGATTTGGCAGCTGAAGTTCCTCGTAGAGCATGTGCACCACGTGGGCGGTGATGGCGCCAACTAACCGGATATTAGCCACGGCCTGGACATAGGGGGGACTGGCACCGCCGCCCCAGTCGATCAGCACCACCGCCGCCTTGCCCTCCGGTTCGTGCTTGAGCAGCGCCCTGGCCAGGTCCAGCATCCACGGTATCTCGCCGGACTCCAAGTAGCCGTGAACCAGCAGGAAGATCTTGCCTTGCGGATCCACGCCCATGCCCTGGACACTGTCCGGATCATTAAGGTCTAAGTACATGGGCTGGTCCAGTTCCTTTCGAGTGTGCAGCGTGAAGTGGGGCTCAATTTCCGAGGGCTTTTGGGGATGGACGCCGATGGTGCGGGTCACCGTGTTCCAGGGTCCGTTGATGGGGAAACAGCCGTAGACGCCGAAGCACTTGACCTCGTTAATGTCTGGAAGGGATTGTGGGAAAAAACGGGGCGAATTATTGGAATGCCAAGCGTGACTGGAAAGTGTTAACTTGTCTTTATTATTTGGCCATAAACCTAGAGCAGGTGTCGATCTGATAAGGCAGGGAACTATCAATAATTATTTCATTTTTGAGAATCGCTCTACCCAAGTAACTACAAGATTTTTAAGCAAATCATGAAAGTTATAAGTAGAAATATAAGTGTTTCTAATTATAGTTTTTAAAACCCTTTTTTTTTGACAAGAACCTAACTTCTCTGAATTAAAATTGTGAATAAAAATGACCTTAGATTAAACCCTGTTTGGTCTATTAACCGTTCCAACGATCGCCAGACCGTAAATCTTTAATAAGACATATCTTGTAGAGCCCAATTGCATTGATAATTCCCAAATAGGGTCCCCACTATTCAATTTTTCGGCCTTCGAGTCAACGAGGCATGATAACCAGTGGTCGGAAATGGATTTGAATTTGGAAAGACCCCCTAAATAGCCTCCCAGCGCCGCGTTTACCTCAAAATGAATCACTTCTTCCGCTCGACTGACCATTATCTTCTCTCCAAATCGTCATTCTTCTGACGCGTATTCTTCTGCCTTCTTCTGGCCTTCTTCTGCCCCCTCCTGATTCTTCAATGGCTTTTCGCGTGTATCGGAAGCTTCGATTAGATACGAAATAAATTCAAAAAATCACACGATACTGTCTGACGCTGATTTGCAAATCAAATTGAGGCAAGTGCAATTGGTTTTATGGTCGGGAATAATGAAGTCCCCCCCTTCTTTTTGGGTGAGGTTGAGTGAACTAGCAAAGATTTGTTTGATTGGAAAACAAACCAAAGCGAACCACTTATAGGGCCTAAAAGGTTTTCACTTTGGACAACCTAAAAGCCACAAGTTGGCCAAGAAGAGTGGTAAGCTTGGTTTTGTTAATATTTAAAAAAACGATGGAAAAATTCTGTAAGTTTGAGCTCTGGTTGAAAAATCTTCTCAGCTTTTCAAGAAAAATACCCTCAAGATGTTTGACAGTTCATTAAACTCAGTATTGTGTCACTTTTTGGGTGGCGTTGCAAATTGCAATCGAGCTGCCACTTGCGGCATCCGGATCGGGTGACTTACCACTTTTGGTTGCCGGTGGCAGGTCCACCAGGGTGTTGAGAGTCGCTCGGCTGGTCCGATTGGCCAAATACAACATGGTCTGCAGCATTAAGCCGCCCGTGGTGTTGGCCACATACATTTTGATTCAAGTTCCGGAATACTCTTCGTCGAATCGCTCTTAGAACATAATATATAGTATTTCGACTCGTGCGACTTTTTTGCGGTTTTTTTTTTTTATATTTCTCACAATCACAAATCACTTGAAACTCTCGTCGCCACTCAAGTTTTTTGGCTCTTATCTAAATAAAGGCTAATATACGAGTTGTGATCCAACAGATCGATCGATCGATCGCTTTGCTTTGCCTTGCTTTGGTTTGGTTTTTTTCGCCACTTTTAATTAAATTAATCTTATCGAGTGTCTTTGAGCGATTGTCTTTTGTTTGCCGTTAGTTATTCGATCGGCCCTTCTAACTAGATTCTCAGTATCGCCTGGTCGGGTCTATAATCTGGATGGGATCTATAATCTGGTGGGTCCCTTCGAACCGATTGATTCGAGAATCGTCACAAAACTGAGCGGATCGGTGGAACCCACGCAATTTTTATGCCCGCCCGAAGAACCCAAAAGCCGAAGCCAAACCGACAGCAAAAAAGCCGAAGCCAGAGTTGATAATGCTGATAGTTTAGCTATTTTTTTATTTATTTAGATTAATTTTTAATAGACCAAAATCTAGCAAATATTAAGGGTAAACTAAGAACTTAAATGAGAGGCTGGCATGCCAATATTTGTGACTAAAGACCTTAACATATTTTCAAACCATTATAAAAAATCCTATAAGTTCTACAGTTTTCAAAAAGTGCTTGAATATGTAATACCCCTTTGAACTCTTCATAACTTCTTCTATATATTTAAGCTAAGAAAATTTAAACATTTTATTAAGGCTTATTTAGTAACTCCTTTTAGACTCCTTTTTAGCCTTTTGGGCCATGAAATTTATGGGAAACAAATATAATTATAAAAGTTCAATAAAAAAGGGCTGGTATGATCTTTTTAAGATCTTTTTCCATATTTTTGTGCAAGAATCTAATAAGTTCTTAAATAAACATTTATATTTCCATATTTCATCTATAATTAAAAGCAATCGAATTCTTAGAAATCCTTTATAACCTCTCCATCTATTTTAATTATTTTAAAAATGTTAAGTAATCATAAAGAATGGAAAGCCTTCCTCCAAAACCTCATCACTGACCACTGATCTGTGGCACGCGACTTGGGGCAGCCTGGAGTGGGGGCGGGGATGCGTGCCATGGCCCTGGCTCTATGATAACACAGAAACGAAGCACTCTTTTCGCTCAGTGCAGATGCAAAGTACACCAACTGCTGGCGGATTGGCTTTTGTTGATAAGCGGGTGGCCGGGAAGGGGCGGGGCTACACTGGAAAGACAACAAAGTGACCGCCATGGGATCCGTTGATAAGAGGGGTGGACTGGGGGGTGGAGTGGGGTAGGGTGCAAGCCCCGATCGTAAATAGATGCAACAATCCCTCCCCCGCCCACGGTTTTTCCCATTAACAGATGTTTTCTGTTTCAAATAAACACAGTGGGAAATATTTGTGCCCATTTTTTAATTTTAAATTTCCAAAGAAAAATAATGGGATAATATCTTAAGCATAAATAAAAACAAATATTATACATAATATTACAATATTTTATAAATAAAAAATACATTCTTTTGAATAATCCTTGATTAAAGCAAATGTATTTGAAGAAAAGTGGTTTCTTCTCGTTATTGCAGGTGTTTTTGGGAAAAAAAACAGAGGAAACAGATGCTAGGTTTGATTATAAATAATAGTTATCGATTAAAGCTGAAGAGGGCCCGATAATAATGATTACATCAAAACAGATGTCCGATTTTGTAGAAACTTAAAATTTTTCAAAATATGTCTAACAAGTTCTTGATAATTTTAATGTAATTTCGGATTAGTTTTAAGTTTAATTTTATTAAGATAATTCAGCCCTTAATTAATTTAAATTAAATAAATATATATCTATCTTTATAATCATGAACATGTCTTGTTGTTTCAACTACAATAAGTATTAAAAATTTATAGGAGCTTTATTTATTTATATAAACTGTTCCCACATTTTTTAATGACTTGTTATTTTGTTAAAAAAAACCAAAACTACTTGTTTAAAACTGGTCTAATACTCCCCCTTCTGAACGATTTTTTTCAGTGCCCTAATCGAATGTATTTCCTCGGAAACTGTGTCAAGTGACAGGCCCCCCAAATGCCTCCCCTTCGACAGGTGGTGTTAGTGCCAGTGTCTGGCTTGGTATTCCCGTTTCCAATGCCCTTATCAGTGCCCAGAACATAATCCCGTTTCGCTTTCGAGGCGTCCAAAGTCCGGGGAAGGTGTTTACGGGTTTTTCGATCGGTCAAATCCACCAGGATCTCGAATATTGCGCCCATTGACGTCAAGAGGAGGCGAATTGTGATCGATGACAGACAGCAGAGGGTAATCTTGTTATCACAGCAGAGTAAATACATATATTATGTATATTCTTTATTCATCTTTGTTATTATTTTGTGTTTACGACACTTTCTGCCTTGTGTCAGTCTAGAAAAACACAAAACTTCCCTTTGAAAAAACATCTGCCAAAATAAAAGTGAAAAGCATTTGCAACTTTGAGCCACTTTTTAAGATGACTCCGTAGTTTCTTACTTCCCCATGGCAGCAACTACATAAAAATAAAAGTCTATTTATATAAATATATGGAATTGTCTATATACATATAGCCACTCGATCCGATAAGCATCGAACTTTGAAACCGAAAATTGATTCCGGTTCAAAAATCCACTTGCAAAGCCTTCGCAATTCCAAGCTGACGGCCAAGCCCACTTGCTAATGTAATTTGTTTACAAAAGCGATTCCGATTCTGAATCGGAATCAAAAATGGTTTTAAAGTGCACTATATAATGTGCATTTTCTGTTAAAGCAAAGTTTATTTGCGGGGAATGTAAACAGAAGGCTGAGAATAGAGTAAATAATCGGAAATATTGAATAACAATCGCGATGTAATCAGAGGACAAAAGACCCCTAGGGGATTACTGTTTACATAGATCCGTATCGGTACTGTGGCTTCTTTAGTTATATAATTAGAAGAGACACAAGGTCCTTTTTAGTAAAGAACTTAAGCCTCGTTCCGGGGAATTTTCCTAAATACGAATTTTAGAGTAACTTTCCATAGCCTTAACATATCCAATTCCTTTTAGATCATTGAAAGCTATACCTTCCTTAGTGCGCAAATTTTCGCTACTTAGAAAAATTACCATCCCGATTCTTAAATTGAAAATGTCAATTTTTTTTATTTTTTGTCAACTTTTTGTTGAATATTTATGCCATTTCCCAACCGAGTTGCGAATGAAATACCATTTTGGAATCAGCACTTTATTTGCCGTGAATCTGCATTAAAAGATTTGGGAAGTAGAACAAAAAATTTGAATCGATTTTTTACGATTTTCGAATCTGATGGTACAGAAATATGATTTCTAATTTATGAAAAGAAGGGTTTTGGGTCAAATATGGATCGGACGTGAAATAGCCGAGATATAAGTTAAAAACAAATTTAAAAAATACTGGGAAATACTGGGAATCAGACAAAAAATTTAATTACGTAATACTGGAAAAATCCTTCTGCTGATTTCTGTTCGCCTGGTACTTTAGAAGTGGCGGAGGTCGATTTTTGGATTTTTAAAATACTGCAATTTCCCGACTTTCCCTAAGTTTTCCATGGTTTTCCATGGTTTTCAAAGTTTTTCCAATTTTCCGAATTTCTCTGAATTTTCCTGAATTTTTCTGAATTTTCCCGAATTTTCCTGAATTTCCTGGAATTTTCCGGAATTTTCCTGAATTTTCCTGAATTTTTTCCGAATTTATGTCAGATGGCGGTTAAATTTATAAAAAAAAATACCAGATGCCAAATTTCAAATTCAAATTTTAACGGATTCCCGCCAAAAATTAAAATTTTGGCATCCACCTTCTGCTGATTTCTGTTCGCCTGGTACTTCAGAAGTGGCGGAGGTCGATTTTTGGATTTTTAAAATACTGCAATTTCCCGACTTTCCCTCAGTTTCCCTCAGTTTTCCATGGTTTTCAATGTTTTTAAAATTTTCCGAATTTCCCTTTCCTGGAATTTCCTGGAATTTTCCGGAGTTTTCCTGATTTTTCCCGAGTTTTTTTTCGAATTTACATCAGATGGCGGTTAAATTTATTTATTTATTTATTTTTTTTTTTTTTTTTATTAACAGGACTGCGACCATGAATGCAAACTTCCCCTTCGTCGAGCAGTACTTCACTTTGGATTGCGGTCATCTGAAAGCCCTAAGTTTGGCGCTACTACAGAGGCGCCTTTCTATTGTCAGGTAAGTCCATACCCTTAATATCTAAAACCAGTATTTTATTAAGATTTCATGGCTTTTATTCCCTCAGGTGAACGGGAAGAATTCTAAGCGCCCCATCTTCCTGTTCGTGTTGCAGGTGGGCCTGCATGGCCTACGAGATCCTACAGACATGAGATCCGGATGCGGTCCCTGAATTGGAATGCCTTCAGAGTTGTGGAAAAGTAATCTCCACTGATCCGGATGACAAAATCAGGTACAGGACGAAGATTCCAAATGGCCAAAATCTCTTTTCATCAACATTTTAATGAATATTTTAGCCATTCCCCAGCGGATTCGGGAATCGTATACCATTTTGGAATCAGAACTTAATTTTCCGTCGATCTGCATCAAAAAATCTGGAAAGTAGAACAAAAAAAATTTCGATCGATTTTTCGCGATTTTGGAAAGGGGTACCATCATGATTTTTTGCAAAAATCGGGTTAGTGCAACTTTGTAAATTTTCTGTTAGTTTTTTATGAATATTTTGGCCATTCCCCAGCGGATTCCGGAATGGTATACCATTTTGGAATCAGAACTTAATTTTCCGTCGATCTGCATCAAAAAGTAGAACGGAAAAAATTTCGATCGATTTTTTGCGATTTTGGAAAGGGGTACCATCATGATTTTTTGCAAAAATCGGGTAGGTTTGATTTTGTCGATTTTCTGTTAGTTTTTTATAAATATTTTGGCCATTTCCCAACAGATTTCGGAACGGTATACCATTTTGGAACCATAGCTTCATTTGCCGAGAATCTGCAGCAAAAGATCTTCAAACCCGAAGGAAAAAAATGTAACTTATTTTTTTGATAATTTTGAAAGGTAAATTTTTGAAATTCGACTCTGTAGTTTTGTCGATTTTCTCTAATTTTTTTATGGTATTTTGGTATTTTTTGGAGTCAGAACTTCATTCTGCGTCGAATCCCTTTTAAGTCGCTTGAGAATTGGGAAGGAAAACTGTTAAAAAACATCGAATTTTTTACTAAAAACGGCTTCCCAATGTTTTGTTTTATTTATGCAGCTTCTGCAGGACCAGATCCGTACCTGGAGCATCTGATCACCACCAGAAGCACCTCTGGCAGCACCTAGCAGCACTGGAACCGCAGGGCAGCACCTGGATCAGTTGTATCAGCACCTAAAGCATCGAAGCGGCACCAGAAACACCTTCTGCAGCACCTGGAGCAACCGTAGGAGATCCTGGAGCACCTGTATCAGCACCTGGAGCTTTTGGAGCGTCAGACCAGCACCTGGAGCACCGTTTTTTGTATTTAATTTCCCATATTTTAAGCAATTTTCTATGTAAATACATGTATATTTATATTTAAGCACGTTTTATTGAAAATAAAGCTCACAGTTTACACCAATTTTCCGAGTTTTCTTTCATTTTCCAGGTTTTTCCCGAATTTTCCCGACTTTCCCACCTTTCCGAGTTTTCCGAATTTTCCTGAATTTTCCCGAATTTTCCTGAATTTTCCCGAATTTTTCAGAATTTTCCTGAATTTTCTAGATTTTTCCTGAATTTTTCATAATTTTCCTGCATTTTTCACAATTTTTCAGAATTTTCCTGAATTTTTTTAAATTTTAAAACCCCTAAAATCGCCCTCCGCCACTTCTGAAGTACCAGGCGAACAGAAATCAGCAGAAGGTGGATGCCGAATTTTTAAAATTTGGCGGGAAAAAATTTGAATTTGAAAAAAAATACCAAAAAAATTTAACGGAAAAATACCAAAAAATGTAACGAAAAAATACCAGATTTAAATTTTTTTTGGTATTTTTCCGTTACATTTTTGGTATTTTTCAGTTAAAATTTTTTTGGTATTTTTTTAAATTTCCCGCCAAATTTTAAAAATTCGGCATCCACCTTCTGCTGATTTCTGTTCGCCTGGTACTTCAGAAGTGGCGGAAGGCGATTTTGGGGTTTTTTTTTTAATTTTTTGAAATTCAGGAAAAATAAGGAATGTTCTGGAAAAATTCAGGAAAATTCAGGAAAATTCAGGAAAATTCAGGAAAATTCAGGAAAATTCGGGAAAAATCGGCAAAAATTTGTAAAACACAAAAAAAATGAGGAAAATTCGTCTAACTTCATGAAAATTCAGGAAAATTCAAAAAATTTTCCCGATTCCTGATGGCCAGAATTTTCCTGAATTTTCATGAATTTCCACGAATTTTCCTAATTTTTTCTGAATTTTCCCGCATTTTCCTAAATTTGTATAAATTTAAAAAACCAAAAATCGCCCTCTGCCACTTCTGAAGTACCAGGCGAACAGAAATCAGCAGAAGGTGGATGCCAAAATTAAAATGTTGCATACTTTTGTGCGTTTTAATAAAAGACCACTACACATTTTAATACTTATATTTGCAAAAATTTTAATGTTGCATACTTTTTTGAGCTTTTTAAATAAAGGACTAAAAGACCACTACACAATTTAATACTTATTTTTGCAAAAATTTAAATGTTGCATACTTTTTGGATGCGAATTTCTGAGCTTTTTGAATTTAAGAACTTCGCATCCAAAAAGTATGCAACATTTAAATATTTGCAAAAATAAGGATTAAATTGTGTAGTGGTCTTCTGCAAAATTAAAATGTTGCATACTTTTTGGATGCGAATTTCTGAGCTTTTTAAATTTAAGAACTTCGCATCAAAAAAGTATGCAACATTTAAATTTTTGCAAAAATAAGTATTAAATTGTGTAGTGGTCTTTTGCAAAAATTAAAATGTTGCATACTTTTTGGATGCGAATTTCTGAGCTTTTTGAATTTAAGAACTTCGCATCCAAAAAGTATGCAACATTAAAATTTTTGCTAATATAAGTATTAAAATGTGTAGTGGTCTTTTATTAAAACGCACAAAAGTATGCAACATTTTAATTTTGGCATCCACTTTCTGCTGATTTCTGTTCTCCTGGTACTTCAGAAGTGGCAGAGGGCGATTTTTGGTTTTTTAAATTTATACAAATTTAGGAAAATGCGGGAAAATTCAGAAAAAATTAGGAAAATTCGTGGAAATTCATGAAAATTCAGGAAAATTCTGGCCATCAGGAATCGGGAAAATTTTTTGAATTTTCCTGAATTTTCATGAAGTTAGACGAATTTTCCTCATTTTTTTTGTGTTTTACAAATTTTTGCCGATTTTTCCCGAATTTTCCTGAATTTTCCTGAATTTTCCTGAATTTTCCTGAATTTTTCCAGAACATTCCTTATTTTTCCTGAATTTCAAAAAATTAAAAAAAAAACCTCAAAATCGCCTTCCGCCACTTCTGAAGTACCAGGCGAACAGAAATCAGCAGAAGGTGGATGCCGAATTTTTAAAATTTGGCGGGAAATTTAAAAAAATACCAAAAAAATTTTAACGGAAAAAATACCAAAAATGTAACGGAAAAATACCAAAAAAATTTAAATCTGGTATTTTTTCGTTACATTTTTTGGTATTTTTCCGTTAAATTTTTTTTGGTATTTTTTTTCAAATTCAAATTTTTTCCCGCCAAATTTTAAAAATTCGGCATCCACCTTCTGCTGATTTCTGTTCGCCTGGTACTTCAGAAGTGGCGGAGGGCGATTTTAGGGGTTTTAAAATTTTAAAAAATTCAGGAAAATTCTGAAAAATTGTGAAAAATGCAGGAAAATTATGAAAAATTCAGGAAAAACCTGGAAAATTCAGGAAAATTCTGAAAAATTCGGGAAAATTCAGGAAAATTCGGGAAAATTCAGGAAAATTCGGAAAACTCGGAAAGGTGGGAAAGTCGGGAAAATTCGGGAAAAACCTGGAAAATGAAAGAAAACTCGGAAAATTGGTGTAAACTGTGAGCTTTATTTTCAATAAAACGTGCTTAAATATAAATATACATGTATTTACATAGAAAATTGCTTAAAATATGGGAAATTAAATACAAAAAACGGTGCTCCAGGTGCTGGTCTGACGCTCCAAAAGCTCCAGGTGCTGATACAGGTGCTCCAGGATCTCCTACGGTTGCTCCAGGTGCTGCAGAAGGTGTTTCTGGTGCCGCTTCGATGCTTTAGGTGCTGATACAACTGATCCAGGTGCTGCCCTGCGGTTCCAGTGCTGCTAGGTGCTGCCAGAGGTGCTTCTGGTGGTGATCAGATGCTCCAGGTACGGATCTGGTCCTGCAGAAGCTGCATAAATAAAACAAAACATTGGGAAGCCGTTTTTAGTCAAAAATTCGATGTTTTTTAACAGTTTCCCTTCCCAATTCTCAAGCGATTTAAAAAGGGATTCGACGCAGAATGAAGTTCTGACTCAAAAATGACATTCCATTCCAAAATCTGTTGCGAAACGACCAAAATACCATAAAAAAATTAGAGAAAATCGAAAAAACTACACTGAGCCGAATTTCCAAAATTTCCCTTTCAAAATTATCAGATAAGAAGTTAAATTTTTTTCCTTCGGTTTTGAAGATCTTTTGCTGCAGATTGGCGGGGAATGAAAGTCTGATTCCAAAATGGTATACCGTTCCAAAATCTTTTGGGAAATGGCCAAATATTCATAAAAAACTAACAGAAAATTGACAAAGTTGCACTAACCCGATTTTTGCAAAAAATCATGATGGTACCCCTTTCCAAAATCGCGAAAAATCGATCGAAATTTTTTTTGTTCTACTTTCCAGATTTTTTGATGCAGATCGACGGAAAATTAAGTTCTGATTCCAAAATGGTATACCATTCCGGAATCCGCTGGGGAATGGCTAAAATATTCATTAAAATGTTGATGAAAAGAGATTTTGGCCATTTGGAATCTTCGTCCTGTACCTGATTTTGTCATCCGGATCAGTGGAGATTACTTTTCCACAACTCTGAAGGCATTCCAATTCAGGGACCGCATCCGGATCTCATGTCTGTAGGATCTCGTAGGCCATGCAGGCCCACCTGCAACACGAACAGGAAGATGGGGCGCTTAGAATTCTTCCCGTTCACCTGAGGGAATAAAAGCCATGAAATCTTAATAAAATCGCCTGGTACTTCAGAAGTAGCGGAGGTCGATTTTTGGATTTTTAAAAAACTGCAATTTTCCGACTTTCCCCCAGTTATCTATCCATGGTTTTCGAAGTTTTTCCAATTTTCCGAATTTCCCTGAATTTTCCTGAAATTTCCCGAATTTTCCTGAATTCCATGGAATTTTCCATTTTTTTTTTTTGGAATTTTCCGAATTTTTTCAAAAATCTTTCCAAAATCGCAAAAAATTGATTGAAATTTGTTTGTTCTACTTCCCAAATCTTTTGATCCAGATTCACGGCACATAAAGTGCTGATTCCAAAATGGTATTCCATTTGGAAGTCGGTTGGGAAATGGCCAAAATATTCACAAAATACGGACGGAAAATCGACAAAATTACATTGAATCGATTTTTGCAAAAAATGATGATGGTACCCCTTTCCAAAATCGCAAAAAATCGATAGAAATTTTTTTGTTCTACATTCTAGATTTTTTGATGCAGATCGATGGCAAATCAAGTTGTGATTTCAAAATGGTATAAAATACCGGAATCTGGTTGGAAATAGCCAAAATATTTTAAAAAAAGTGGCGGAAAATCGAAAAAATAACTATTACTGCACTATTTAGGAAAAAATCCCGATCTTTCGCTAAAATTTAAAGATATTCCGATATATTGATCTCTTATCGATAGATTTTTTTTGTATTTCGGGTTGGTGCTGTAAGGCGCAGTGTAATATCGATATTCAACCGATATTGCCGTGCTGTTAAACGCAGTGTTGAGTGCTGTAAAGCGGAAAATTAACATTTCCAGCAAAATTAATTTGAATTTGAAAATATTTCGGTTATCTGGGCATTAAAGAAAGACATTTCGTTTCGAACAAACTTTCGGTACGATTATTTATTTGCTAGAAAACAAATTAAGCATAAAGTTACAATAGAATTACGGCATATGGCAGATCTAGTTTAAAGAGGGGACTATTATTTTTTGGTTATGACGGATTCAATGGATCCGGGATGAAGTTTGTTGATTTTTGTCTGTTTGTTTCAGGTTTTCGGGCAAAGGACACTCGATTATGGGCTAGCAATGGCACTTAGGCTTAACTTAATTTAAAACTAATTTAACACAGGGCTGTCACTCGGAGCGCTGCATGATCATTTCAATTTTGTCCCCAGCGGCGGCAATCAATGGAACTGTCAGGCAGCAATCAAAGTCCTGCGTCTTCATCTCATTAACCTGGCAAAGACACAAAATATTTATATAGTTTATATATCAAGTAATATAGAAATAATTCACCCACCTGCATTATCCGATCGAAGGGCTTTAGCAGACCGCACATATCCGCCGGACCGCCACTACGGATCCGGTTGATGAACACTCCCCTTTCGTACAATCCATCGGAAACGGAAAATCCATAATCGTCGTATACTTTGTCCTTGTACAGGGTCACATGGAAGATGCGCGGCTTGCCATTTGGATTGCCATTCCCATTGGCAGAGCCGTTACTGTTCCCATTTCCGTTTCCGGTTGTGCTTCCATTTCCGTTCACCGACTCCTTGCTGGCCTCCGTGTTGGCCGAAGGACTTCGCGGTCGTCTCTGGACTTTGGCATAGATGGCCTGGGTCTGGGGCAGGTGATGGCTGCCGTTGGCCAGGTCGTGGCTGCGAAGGATCTTCAGGTCCACCAGGTCGCCGAGATTCTGCAGCAGGCTGGTGGCATGCGACAGAGGCATGCCCTGCACCGAGTGCTCGTCGATGGCCAGCAGCTGGTCACCCACTTGGATTTGGCTGTTCTTGTAGGCAATGCCGCCTGTAAAGGATACAATTAGTTGGGGAATCCCTTCAGGATTATCCTCTCTTACCCTCCACCAAGCCGCTGATAGTTATGGGTTTGGTGATGTCCTCGCTGCCAGCCAGGGTGATGCCCAGAAGGCCACCCTTCGGCTCCAGGCGGACTGTGAAGATGATTTGGTGCAGGCTGCTGCCACTGCTCTTGCTACTGGAACTTGCCGCCGATCCGTACACCTTGTTCTCCATGGGAGGCGGCAAGGCAGTGCAGTCCACACTGTAAAAAATAAAGTTAAACAACTTTCCAAGGGGAAATTCAGATCTAAAACCCACCTGGCATAGCGATTGAGCTCGTATCCTGGATACAGTTGCTCTTCCTGTTCGTCCTCCTCCTCGGGAAGCTCTGTTGTAAGGCTTTGGGTATTCGGCTGACCCACAAAGGATCTGCTGTTGGATTGGCCCCCTGATCCTGGCCAGCCATTGCTGCCCTGTCGCATCTGCACGGACTGCAAGCTGGCGGCATCGTCCAAGCTGGGAACCCGGAAATAATCCGGCTGCGGGGTGCGCGACTTCAAGGACACACAATCTGCATACTTTCCGGCAGTGACATAGGCACTGCTGTACAGATCGTGGTCCGTGGACGAGCCCAAGGCGAGGCCCAGGCCCAGACCCACACCCGGACCCGGACAATTGCTGTAGATGGGACTGGAGATGGGCAGGAAGTCGGGCAGGACGACCCGCTTGATGGTCAGCGTGGTGAAGTCAGAATTGGCGTGATTGTTGGCTCTTCCGGATGGGGTTTCCTCCTTGAGCAGGGCGTCCACATTGAAGTGCTGGACAGGATGCTGGTCCACGGCCAGGAGGATGTCGCCCACTCGCAGGGAGCCACTCCTATGAGCCGGACTGCCCATTTTCACGTCCGAGATGACCAAACCCCCGTGGCTGGAGCCACTGACACTGAGTCCCAGGCCGCACTTGCCGGCTCGGAGCAGCTTCACGCTGAAGACGCCGCTGGAGGGCACCACGGCGTCCGGCATGTCGAACTCGATCTCCAGCTCCAGCCAGTTGGCCGGGGCGGTGTTGCCGTTGGAGCGGGAGGAGCCTCCGTCTAGGATTTGCCTCATGGCCGCCGCATCCAGGCTGTACATTTTGTTGATGGCCACGATGCGGTCTCCCGCCTGGATGCAGCCACTCCGATCCGCCACGGAATCGGTCAGGATCTGGGCAATGGCAACGGCACTCGATCCTGGTCCGGAGCCACCTCCTGCAGAGCTACTCGACCCTGCTCCTCCCTCGGCCAGGACTATGCCAGCTCCTTGACTGCAATCGAGCAGAACGGGAAAGCTCTCCGCCCGGCACAGACCCAGACCCATACCCAGGATGCCACTACCAGAGGCTGCTCCTCCTCCTACTCCCCCTCCAGCGGATGTGGGCATCAGGGATCCTCCTGCTGGGCCCGGCGCCTCCAAGGGCAGGGAACTCTTCCGGGCGAAGCGTTGTCGCTGCCGGCAGGCTGTCGAGGATTTGCGGGACTCCAAGGTGCTGAAACTGTACTTGGGACTGCCCAAAGCTGTGTGTCCTGGAAATTACAGAAAGGAAAAATTTAATAATAGAAAAAAAACAGTTTTTAAAGCATTTTTTCAAATGAACTTCCGAAGCAATTCAAATAAATTCCCTCAAAGTGTTCAATAAATTTTCTTTCTTTTTTGTGGCAGATAAAATTAGGCTGAAAAGAGGGGGCGGGGCGGGGCGGGGCACCTCCATTTACTCCCCCCAATTGCAACTCCCTCCCCCTCCAAGAATTAAGAGTGCAATCTCTCACACCTCATGCCCCAAAATCCCCTCAAATGGAATAAATGGAAGCTTTTAAGACCTTGCCAGCCTCTCCAATCCGACGAAGACTTATCCTCTGATCCTCTCTGGCTCCGGTCCACGATTTATGGGCCCTTCGATCGTCACACTCGGTATGGCCTCCACTCCATGCCACTCGGATCCGTATCTGTATCTGTATCTGTATCTGTTCCATTTCATTTGGCTTTTTGGCTTCGATTTTCGGTTTGGCTTCGATCGATTGTCAAGACGGTTTCGTCTTTTGGGCAGCAGAAGAATCGTTTTTGGACTGCGAGTGGCGTTGCGTGTTTTTCTAACAAATGGGGGGGAGAATCTTATAGAACGAGAAAAAAAAATAGAATTGCCTGATGGCTACGAGGGTGGATAGAATAGCTTTTGGTTGCTCTAGTTTGTTGCTTTTTTTATACTCTAGATTTTGTTCTACTTTTTCGAGGGTTGCGGGGAGGGTTTTCTTTTTAGTTTTGGGTTTATTTTTAAGTTTTAGGTTGAAGTTTTGGGCAAAAAACTATCAGAATTCTTGAATAATTAGAATAAAAATGAAGAAAATTAATATAAAAATAGGCATTAAAATATCTTTTTATAGTTTGAAGAGAAGAAAACCCATATTTCTTCAAAATCCAAAAAGTTTTAAGGACTTCTAATTGCAAGTTTCTTTTAGGAAGCTTATTTTTTCCTTCTCAAACTCACAACTCATTGATTGCCCCTCTTTTTTCTTAGCAAAATATATCTAGACCTTTTCTAAACTTTTTTTTTTCTTCAGGAATAATGTTTATTTTTTAAATTATTAATTTTAAATGAAGAGTTTTTGAAGATATTTTTCTATAGTTTTCCTTCGCAAACTCACAAAACTCTTTGACTGCCCCTCGTTTTTCCTCAACTATATAAGGCCTGGACTTTTCTATTGTTTCAGGCGTTCTTTTTTATTTTACTTGGATGATTTTTTTACTATTTTTTGTATGCTGTGTTGTGGCTGCGTCTGTTCATTAGCCGTGACGCCCACGACAGACCTTCGGCGCGCCGCTTGGGAGCCGGCGGCTGATGGCTTGGCCTTGCCACAGATCCCAGCCAGCCGATAGCCAAAAAAAAAAAACAAGAAACCAAATCGAACACTGAGAGAAAAACAAAAGGGGGGGGTGGGACATTACCACGACGGGCCAGAGCGTGAGCGGGCATGATCTGCATTTGTGTGTAGCCGCGACCTGTGCCGGTGTCCAATATGGTCATCACCTCGTCCGGACTGAAGGCGGTGTGCTCGATCATGGTGTCGTCGATGGAGAGCACCTGATCGCCAACGGATAAGGCGCCGCAACTGGAACGCAACAAATATTGCAAAATATTATGAAAAATTTTGGGAAATGAATCGAGCTTACCGATCCGCAATACTGGCTGGCAAGATGCTGGCTATAAAGACGCCAGTTGCTCCGGAAGACTCCTCCTGGAGCTTCTCCTGGCTGGAGGGGGTGCTGGAACCGGAGGCGGAACTGCCGGAAACTCCTGTAGACTGGACCGCCGGCGTATAGTTGCACAGAACGAGGCCCAGTTTGTCGTTCATCGGTCGCTCGATCTCGATGAGGAGCGGTCCCATCGAGAACTCAACGCTCTGGACGACGGAGACGTCGTACTCGATGGTCAGGTTGGTGTAGCCGGAGACGTGGCCGCCGCACTTGATGATCTGTTGCGCCTCCGCCAGGGTCTTGCCAATCAGGGAGACCTAAAATAATAAAATATTCTAGAGAAAATTCTAGAGGGACACCGGACACCGGACACCGGAAGCGGAAGTGTCACTCACATTATCGACGCGCAGCAATCGGTCGCCGGGCTTGAGGCGGCCCGTCTTGTAGACGGGTCCGTGGGGCCGGACGTGGGTGACGATCAGCGGGTAGTCGGCCCCGCCCCTCAGCGTCAGCCCCAGGCAACCGCTCTCCCTTTCCACGGTGATCTGGGCCAGCTTCGAGGTCACACACAGGCTGTTCTGGGAGACTGCTGCAAAAAAAATTCAACTATTTGGAAGAATTTCTTAGGATTGAAGCCATATCCGGGTACTCACTGTATTCCGGAAGCGAGTACTCGATCTCCACAATGGCTGGACCCGTCTCGGCTCCTCCGGCACAGAGCATGCTCATCACCTTCTGGTTGCTCAGGCCGATCGTCGAGATTCCGTCGATCTGGTGAAGGCGATCGCCCGGAGCCAGGAAGTCCGCCGCATGACCGACGGGATTCAGGGCACCCACCACCGGGGGATACGATAGGTCATTGCGTTCTAAAAAATAAATGTATATAGTTTAGAATAATCAAGGATAATAAGGGGAAATAAAGGGAAATATACTGAAAAAAACGTATTTAAGAATAATCTTAAAACAAGGAGATATAAAGGGAAATAAGGAAATAAAAGGAAATAGGGAGAAATATATATAAAACAATTTAAAAAAAAAACACGAAAAATATACTGTAATTAAGGATAATAAAAGGAAATGGAGGGTATTTTAGAAAAAGCTAAAAACAAGAATAAATAAGGGGAAATAAGGAGATACCGGGAAATAGGAGAAAATAAATAAAGAAATATATAGTTTAGAAACAAAAAACAAGGAGAAATAGGTGAATATTAAGGATAATAAAAGGAAATAAAGGGAAAGAAATTAAAAAAAAAAACTTATTTTAAAATAAAGCTAAAAACAACTAGAAATGAGAGGAAATAAGGTGATGAAGGGAAAAAGGGGGAAATAAATAAGAAAAATAGTTTATAAATAAAAAAAAACAGGGATAAATACATATAGGGAAATTAAGAATAATAAGAAAATAATAAGAATAAAGGAAATTAAGGATAATAAGTAAAATAAAAAATATATTAAAATAAAGCTAAAAAAAGGGAGAAATAAGAGGAAACAAGATAAAGGGAAATATGGGGAAATAAATAAATAAAACAAAATATTTTGGAAAAAGGAGATAATATTTATAATCGGAACTTAAGGATAATAAAAGGAAATGAAGGGAAAGAAATAAACAAAAAAAAATGATTTTAAAATAAAGCTAAAAAGACGAAGAAATAAGAGGAATTGAAATTGGGGAAAAATTAAGGAAAATAAATCAAAATAACCATTTAATAAGCTAATCAAAAATGTACAATTTTCTTCTTTAGTTTCTTTAAAATATTTGAATCTAAAATTTCCTTTAGTTTTTAATTCTTAAATATATATTTTTGAAAAACCCAAATAAAATTTTTCAAACTAAAAGCCATAAAAAGCAACAATTTATGGAAGCAAAAAATTGTAAATAAAATGCGTGGGTTGAATATTAAATGAATAGTTTTTTTTTTTTGGTTCATAAAAAACCAAATAAATCGAGAAATTTATTTAAAAAATTTGTAAGGAAACTTATTAAATGAACTTTATTTTAGAATTAAGAAGAATTAATGTTTAAAATAAACAAAACCAGACTACAAAATAATTAGAAACTTTGCTAAAAACTTTGTTTATTTCAAAATCCCTGCTTTTCCGTCACCTTTCTGGATTAATTAAAGTTTTCTTCCGAGTCTGGAAATGTAAGTTTTTCTTATGGATTTCCCAAAAGGCGTCTGTCAGCGGGTCGTCAGAGGAAAAACGAAAAAAAAACAAGAAGATATAGTACGAGTCGCGTAAATAAAGAAATCGGCTAAAAAGCAAAGAGACCTAAAAAAAAAATCAGGGAAAAAAAACAGAAATAATAATAAAACGTCGGACAGTAGTTTTGGGGCAGCCGCAATGAGAGCAAAACTTGGCAAATTCCCAAAAAAAAAAAACGGAGGAAAAACAAGAAAAAACTAGCCGCCAAGAAAATGTGGAAAATCGGGAGAAAATCGGGGGGAAATGGGTGAAAAACGGGGGAAAGTTTTGGGGGGAAAATCTGAGGAAAAATCAGAAGGGAGGAAAAACCATTCGGAAAACGGCGAGACGCTTTATGACAACACAAATGGCAGACCAAAGATGAAGGGGTTGGTGGTTTTTCGTGATTAAAGATGGTCCTGGGAGCTGATTACGTCACAGCAAGGACCCCAAGAAAACCCCAAAATGATGTCCAGAAACCGCAAACCTTCTACGATTTTCCAAAATCCCCAAAAAAAAATATGACAAGAGTAGAAAATCCCAAGACTTGGACTTTATATTCTGATTCAGACAAAATTCGTCGTTAAACAGCTAGAGACATATTTTTAATTTTTTTAATTAAATATTAATAAAAAAATTCAAGAAAATTTAATATAAAAAATAAACTATTGATTGTAAGATAAGATTTTTGAAAATACTTTAAGGTTTCTTTCGGTTAACAATGTTAACAAATCGAAGATTTTTTTTTAGGAATTTTAAAAATCCTAATCCTAATTTATTCTATTTAATTTATATTTATCGGAGCATTGTTAAATTGTTTAATTAAATTGAATATTTTTTTATATATTTTTATATAAGATTTTTTAAAAAATAATGTTTCCTTGGATCTTCAAAGATTCTTTAAAATTTCTCGAATTTTTTGTTTTAAATCTTTTTCTATTTAAATCTTATGTTATTTGCACGAAAATTTAAATTAGAATTTAAAAAAATCATATATTTTTATGCATTATAAGATTTTAAATATTATATTTTAATTATATTTATTATAATATTATAATATTTTATTGCCAGAGCAGCTGCAGCCTTCAGGCATTTTTATTAAATAATTAATTATCTATTAAGTGTAAAATAAGATTAAAAAATTTTAAGGATTTTATAGAATTTTTATTGGATTTATTAGATAAAGATTTAATCCTTTTTTTATGTAAAACTAATCCTTTTTGGTTCAACTAAATCCTTTTCTATTTCAATTTCTGGTAATTTGCATGAAAATAATTTCAAATTAATTTATTTTTATATTTTTAGATTATAAATATTATAATTATTGTTATTATTATTATTTAATATTTTATTAGGAATAAGAACGCTAATTAGTTTTATTTACTTTTAAAAATTTAGCTAAATATTTACTTAAATCTTTTTCTTATTATTTGTATCTTTTTATCCTTAATGTGTCCATTTTTTCAAACAAATATATTTATTTTCTATTGTTTATTAATTAATTATTTATTATATATTTTTTTGTATTATTTTTTAAATGTTTTTTTATTCATTAATTATTAATATTCTAGCCTCTACTGTGGAAACGGTTCTCATTATTATGTCTGGCGTCGGGCCCCGCCCCCACCCGCGATTTGGCAGTACCGCAGACCGCCCCCCTGGGGGGTGGACCTCCCTCCTTCCCTCACTCTCTGTCTCTATATGGATTGAAATGATGATTTATTTTGGCAGCAACAACAGCGGCAAACGCAAAACTCAGACGGAGACACAGATACAGATACAAAAAAAAAAACACAAATAAAGATACATTTACAAAGATACAAAGATACATTTACAAAGATACAGATACAAAGATATAGATACAAAGATACAGAGATACAAAATAATAATACAATCTTAAAGATAGAGATACGGAAACGCGTTCCGCATTCAAATCGAATGATTCGAGGGCGGCCCACTTTGTCTGGCGATCGGCGGAATATTATTATATATATATATAGTCGGACATGGACATTAGCCCCCGCCCCCGCCCCCGTCTGGTGGATAAAACCACCCTGAAAAGCCACCTCCCACTCTCCCTGTCAGAGGGCATCCCATCATCCCATCATCCCATCATGGACCCGACCCCATCCCCGACCCAGTCCCATAAATCAATGCTGAGCCAAAGAAATTAGTACAACCGACATGGTAGAGGGTCTATATCGGATCTATATATGATCTATATCGGATCTATATCTGATTTATATATTCTTTATATTCTCTTTATAATGTTTCTTGATTTCTGTCAAAAAAAAGCAACTTTTCTTCCGTTTTTGAGAAGTTTTTGTTTTGTTTTTTGAATAAAATAAAAAACGAAAGTTCAATATTTGAATTATTTTAGAAAAAAAACAGAATTTATTAACATTTATTTAAGGGTTTGTGTTTTTTAAATATTATTAAATATTAATATTTAAATAGATCTATATTTTGATTTATTTTAAATATTTCTTTTATATATTTTTTAACTTTTCTTTGAGGAAGAAAATTACTTAAAACCGTTTTAAAACTTCTTAAATTTTTTATCATTAATTTATATAAATAATTTATTTCAAATATTTAGAAAAAGAAGATTTTTTTTTAAAGATTTTTAGAGGTTTTTGAAAGGTTTTTTTTAGAGGTTTTTTTTAGAGGGTTTTAAAAGATTTTTTTAGAGGTTTTTTAAAGGTTTTTTAGAGGTTTTCGTGTTTTTTTTAATAATATTTATTTTAGAAACCTAAAATTTGATATTCAAGGGGATATATATTCTACTTTAATTATTACTTTAAATATTATATTTATATATTTTTTTATGATAAAAACCAACAATTTCCCTTATTTTTTAATAAATTTTCTGGGAAGAGAAACCCAAAACCCTTCAAAACCTTCTTAAAACCCCCTTAAATATTTACCATTAATTAATTTAAATGAATAAAACCTAAAAATTATGAACAACCCTTTGATTTATGCAAAAAAAAAACTCCCCAAGCCCCGATTTCCACCCTCCAAAAACCTGATTAAATCATAATAATATTCATAATTATTATTATTATTATTATTATTATTATTGTTAACCCGCATAATTTAGCTCAATCATGCTCAATTAATGGATTACTTCGATTGATTGATTGATTGATCCGCTGAGGGTTTTAGATTCAATTTGTATTTCGAATTTCGGATTTCGGATTTCGGATAATTGGAAATGCCAAAGCCTGAAGCAATCAGAGCTGATTCCCAGTGACAGCTGTCAGAGGAAGTACCGACCCGCCCCGCCCCGCCCCCGATAACCCACTTGAAATGCATTAAAGGGCGTGGTTTTTTTTCTCTCTAAAAATATATATAATACTATATATTCCCCTGATTCTCGGACGACTTACCTGCAAAAGTGATGGCCATGTGAAGGGCATTCCGGGGCAGGGTGATGGTGGCGTAGGTGGTGCCTCGTTCCGGGGCCAGGCCGGAGTCCTCCGACTGGGCTGGACTCATTGCTCGGTCAACTGCAAGAATAAAGAGAAAAGTCAGAAGAAAAGTTTACAAAATAAAGTTATAAACACCAGACATCAGAGATCAAAGGAGATCAAAGAAGACTCTCTCTCTCCCGGAGACTCGATTCCGAGAAGAATCGATTCGCGCGACCTTCGGCGTCGCCAAAAAAAAGTTTCAATTAAAATTCCACAAACCGAATCAAAATCTTTGCCACCGAAAACACGACAGCCCAGCCCCAAATATATATAAAAACTCAATTAATCTTAAACATATGGCAATCAAAAACACCAAAAAATCGGAAAAAAAACAAAACAGAATCCACTTTGGAAAATTGGGAAATCAAAAAACCAACAAAAAATACCAAAATTCCAGTATTTTTCGGTCAAAAGACACGAAAATACGTGAAATGTTTCTATAAAATCGCAAACTCTGCGATTGCCAAACAAATAATTTAATCAACTCGAGTCTTCTTTTGTTTTTTTTTTTTTCACAATCTTTTATGTTTTTCTTTTCCAGTCACTTGAAATTCACGATCCAAAAAGCCTACAAAAAGCCTACAAAATGCCTACAAAATGCCTACAAAAAGCGTCTAAAAAAGCCTCTAAAAAAGCCTAAAAAACCTTAAAAAGATTAACAAAAAATTGTGTTTTTTGGGCAAAGGGAAGTGAAAGAAATTACAGTGAAAACTTTAGAAATGGACAGAAATGGACAGAAATGGAGAGAAATGGAGAGAAATAGACAGAAATGGAGAGAAATGGACAGAAATGGAGAGAAATGGACAGAAATGGAGAGAAATGGACGGAAATGGACAGAAATGGACAGAAATGGACAGAAATGGAGAGAAATGGAGAGAAATGGAAAGAAATGGAGAGAAATGGAGAGAAATGGAGAGAAATGGACGGAAATGGACAGAAATGGACAGAAATGGACAGAAATGGACAGAAATGGACAGAAATGGAGAGAAATGGAGAGAAATGGACAGAAATGGACAGAAATGGACAGAAATGGAGAGAAATGGAGAGAAATGGACAGAAATGGACAGAAATGGAGAGAAATGGAGAGAAATGGACAGAAATGGACAGAAATGGAGAGAAATTTACAGAAATGGACAGAAATGGACAGAAATGGACAGAAATGGAGAGAAATGGAGAGAAACGGACAGAAATGGAGAGAAATGGACAGAAATGGACAGAAATGGAGAGAAATGGACAAAAATAGAATTATTGCAAAAATATGTAACTTTTTTTAAAATTTTTTATTATACAATTTTTAATACAATTTATGTAATAATTTATTTTTAAGTATTTTTCAATATATAATAAAGTTTTACTTGCTTTTATTTTTTATTTAGTATTTTTTAGTATTAAAAAAAAAGAACCACAAAGGAACTTTTATAAGAAATATAGAAATATATGAAATATATTAAACAAATACGGTTTTAAAATATTACTAAATAATGGAGCTTAATTTTTATCTATTTTTTAGTATTAAAAAAATACACAAAGCAGTTTATAGAAAAAATATGAAACTTGACGTGAAAAAGGATTGCTAATTGCTAATAATATGTAACTATTTTTTAGGTATTTTTTTAATCAATAATGGATTTTAATTTGTTTCTATGTTTTTTTTACTATTTTTCACTATTTAAACGTATTTCTTAATAAATTATTGGTTTCTATTTGTTTTTACTAATTTTTAATACTTAAATAAAGGAAAAAAAACTTGTAACTTTGTATTTATTTTTTTAGGTATTTTTTTCATAAATAATGGAGTTTAATTTTTTTTTTCACCTAAAAACCTTAAATAACTTTAAGAAAAAACAATCGATTTCTATAAGCGATGAATTTTTATTCAGTTTGGTATTTTTATAATTTTTTTGGACAAGTTTTTAAAGAAAATATCAATCAATAGGCTTAGTGGTATTTTTTATTTAATATTTCTTAATATTGACATAAAAACACAAAGAATTTTATTTTAGAAATATTTTTGTAAACTTTATAAAAGAATAATAACTAATAATTTTAAATAATTTCTTTAAAAAAATGATTGTAATGAAATATATATAAAAAAAATACTAAAAAAAGAGGAAATTATTTGTTTACCGCATTTTATGTTTTGTTTTTTGTTTTTTTTTTTTTTAATACCGAAAAAAAAGTAAATAAACGAAAATAAAACCAAATTAAAGAAAACCAAACAATTTTAATTCTAAAGCTTTTAAATAAGTTTTTGTTTGGAAAATAATTAAATCAATTAAGCCACAAAAAAACAAATGTTTTTATTTGTATTCCTGCAACAAAAAGTGGCAACAAATGTGAGATCACTGTGGAAAATACAATGTAAGTTGAGGTGGCTTTCTGGCACCTCCCCCTGCACCCTTCTATCTCTTTTATGTGGCAACACTTTTCGGTTAGAAAGGAAGAGGGGAAAGGGGACGGGGACCCCCGACAACTCGGCGTATACGCGATCTGCTACAATTACGCCGTGTTGTGTGCGTAACGAGTGAGTTTTTTTTTCCCCCAAAAAACAAAAAAAAAAAGCACTCGAATCGGAGGCGAGTCCCAGGCGGTGGCAGCAACACACGTGGCAGGCGGCGTTTGACGCAAGCGGACGCGACTTTTATTTTCGAACGCTTCAATGGCGCATAAAGTTTTTCTTAATGCGCCCGCCCGACTATGAAAACCAGCAACAATAATTGGCCAAAAAAAGCGATACACTAAAAAAAAAACACAGAAAAAATAGAGCAGAAAAAAAGCAGGAAGAAACAGGAAAAACTGAAAAAAATACTAAAAAATACTTAAAAATCGGCAGAAAAATAAGACTAAAAAATAAGCGGAAAAACAGAAAAAAAACCAAAAAAGGCAGAAAAAACACTAAAAAAAGCAGAAAAAAAACACTAAAAAAAAGGCAGAAAAAAACACTAAAAAAGCAGAAAAAAACCAAAAAAATAAATAAAAACCAAAAAAAATACCAAAAAAAAATAAACAGAAAAAAACACAAAAAAAAGGAAGAAAAAAACACTAAAAAAACGCAAAAATAAAAAAAACATTTTAGAGGAAAATGGAAAACCAAAGACCAGAAGAAGAAAAAAACTAAAAAAAAAAACTAACGGAGGGAGAGAGCGTCGAGACGGTACCGTTTCGCTTCATTTATCCAACAAAACAACAAAAAAACAACAAAACACAAAAATCTCATAAAAAAAAAACTCATTCGCTATAATTTATTTTCATTTAATTTGTTTTCTTCGGTTTCGGCCAAGTTTCTTCGTTTTCGTCTTTTGGACTCGGAAAAGGTGTGCCAATTCACAGTTCAGTTGCACCTTTGAATACACTGAGAGAAAGGGGGTTACAAAAATAACTAAAAAAATAATAAAAAAAATTAAAAAGGAAAAATGGAGAAAAGGCAAAAGGAAAAAAGCAAAAAAGAAAAAAATAAAAAAGAAAAATAGGAAAAATTTCAAGACTCAGAAAAAAAAACTTGGAAAAAACTAAAAAAAAAACCGTTTTTGAAACGAAAATCTTAACCCCATTTAAAACCAAAAGCCTCTTGCTTATTTATATAATTTTTTTCTCTGTGTAAATCTCACTATTTCCCCTTCTCCCCCTCCTCTATTGCACCCCCTCCCCCTTTATATTTTCACTTTGATTTGCATTCGCTTTGAAGTCTTCACATTTCTCACCGTGTATGTGTTTTTTCTTTCATTATTTTTTGTTTTTTTTTTTTTTTTTGGATGCGCTTTTCCTTTGCTATTTTTATTTGTTCGCTTTTCATTTTTTTCCGTTTGATTTCCACTGGCAAAGCAACGGCACTATTAGTTTTTCCGTTCTGTTTTTTGTTTCCTTTTTTTTTTTTATATTTTTTCTCTGGCTAGTTTTTTAGATTTTTTTTTTTAATTTTTTTTTTGACTTTTTTTTTTGTTTTTTCTTCTGTTGACATAATTCATTGAAGCAGTTGGGGCCCGCGAGCGGAAATTATATATATATATAGTACGATGTACGCCCGATTTCATAAATAAAAGTAATCAGAATTGAGCGAAAAGTAAGGAAAAGTAAGGAAAAGTGTTTCCCCTTTTTTTTACAGAAAAAATCGAAAAAAAACATTGAAAAACATCTCGAAACGAAATCGAAACAAGCCCATAAAATACCGAAATTATGTGATGGAGTGCGTATGGATTTATGAAATACTATATATACACGGATATATATGTATCGGGGGGAGCATACTTGTAGATCTAATGAAAACATATGGGTTATGTGTTTCCAGTTTCCAGTTTCCAGTTCCCAATCCGGAACTGATTTACGTCTTTTTTTCGGTTTTCTTTCTTTTTTTATGAGAAAGTTTTTGGTATTTTTTTCTAAATACAGTTTTTTTCTAATTGGGTGAAAACATATTTTGGGTTGTTTAAATAATTAATATTTTGGATGGATTTTATGAATTTGGAAATACGAATTTTATCATAAAAAAGTAGAAAGGTTTTCTTTTATAGATAAATAAATATACTTAATAAAAAATAAAATAAAAATAAAATAAAAATACCTTTGTTATTTAAGTATTTAAAGTTTATTTAGTTTTTTTTTAAAGTTTAGTTTTAGTAATTTTTAGTTAGTATTGAAGATTCAACTTAAATTGTTTGAAACTTAATTATTATTAATTAATGAAAGTTTTATAACTTTTTTTTTGGTATTTTTCAGGCTTTCAAAAATGTAGTATTTTTTTGTAATATAGAAATTTAGAAAAATGACATGAAAAAAGGTAGAAAATTTAAGTATTTTTTAAAAGCAAAAAGGTTGAAAAATGATGAATAAAATTTGTACATCTTTTAAACTAAATTTAATTCTTAAATACCTTAAATTCTTAAAGAAAAACAACTTTAAGTTTAAATCTTTAAGTATTTCTTAAAAAACTAAAAAAAAACTGAAATTGAAGAGAAAAAAAGTGGAAAAAATATGAAAAAAAACGAATACAAAAAAGTCTAATTTATAATTTCCATTCAAAAAAAAAAAAACAACTAAAAATATATCCTCCGATAATTAAATCATAAAACTGATTACTCCATTTCCGTTTTTTTTTCCGGGAAAATTGCGGCGACATCGGGACAGCAAGACATTAGCCCCGAAACGAACGATCTGCGCCGATTCCCGGATAATTCGCGTTGCCATTTGGAGTTCCGTTCTGGATGTGGTCCAGGAATGGATTCGGATATGGAGCTCCAGATCTGGAGATCGGCAGTTAAAACTATTTTTGTCGCCCATATTTTTATGGCCACTCGCGGGCGAGTTTTTCGCGCGGGGAAATTTATCGGCGACAGTTGGCAATTCCTTCTCTAGCGGAAATTGTGCTCATCCGGAGCGGATCCGGGTGGATAAGTGGGTGGAGAGCGGAGAGGGGGAACATATAAAGCACGCTAAAAAAAAAAAAATACCAGAAATACTTCCTGAACTTCAATCCCGACAATTAGACAGATTTCCCTTTCCCTCAGAATCACAGATTTCGACCACCCCGGTGGAGAATATTGCTCCCTTTTGCCTTGATTCTTTCCTCGACTTTGCAGAATTGCAGAAATTGCAGAAAAAAAGAAAGAGAAAATTCCGATCTAATCGGAACGAAAGACACATAAAGACAGCTTCTTGTCTGATTTCTTCCCCCACTGGGGGGGGTCTTCAACGTCAGATTTCCCTACTTTCTGCCTCCAAGAAGACGATCAAGTTGTTTTCTTCTGGAAAGGAATGGAAGGGAATAGAAAGGAAATAAATGGAAAGGAATGCAATGGAAAGGAATGCAATGGAAAGGAATGGAATGGAAAGAAATGCAATGGAAAGGAATGGAATGGAAAGGAATGCAATGGAATGGAATGGAATGAAATGCTTCATTTAATGGAAGAAATTCCACAACGATTTGCAACATTAACTGGAAATAAATTGGGATTCCTTTAGGGAAAAGATTTTTCCAGAACTTTCAACTTTTCCAGAAATTAGGTTAACTTTTTATGGGTTCTTAAAATACTCGTAGAATTTCCTTTAATATTTGCCTACATTTTGGTATTTTTTCCATAAAAAGTAAACCTGGTTAACCTCAAAATTCCCCTGATTTTATTTTTTTTTTAGATTGTTTTGACTTTCCTATAACGAAAAAATTATTTTTTATGATTTCTAAATGTAGTTCCAGATATTCCCAGTATTTCTTATCACTTTTACCTACATTTTGGTATTTTTACCATAAAAAATAACCCCTTTTTAATCTAAAAATGTCCTTGATTGTATTTTTTTGTATCTTTTTATCTTCTTAAACCTACTTAAAGCTATTTTTTAGGGATATTCCAAGTAATGCCTGAATTTCCTGTAATTTCTACCTACATTTTGGTATTTTTTAATCAATCTTCTCATAGTACTCGTAGAATTCTTACAAAATTTTACCTACCTAACCTTAAAACTGCCCCCAATTATTTTTTTTTGTATTTTTTTATCTTTCAATCAATCCAGAATCCATCAGATACTTCCCATTGATTGACTCGTTCCTGGAGATAGATTCCCCTGACAGGTGCTGTTTCAAAAACGAATTCCCGCGGATGTGGGCCAAGAAGTCGTCTTCGTCCAATTGATTGACTGATTGATTGATTGACTGGCCGATTGAGTGTGTGAATGTCTGGGAAAAGCCAAGACTTGACTCTGCAATGGATATTGATTGATTGACGCGCCAATCTATTGGCAACTCGAAGCTTTGTTATTGTTTGCATTTAGTGGCGTTTTTTTTTGTTTTCTTTTAGTTTTTTTTTAGTTTTTTTTTGTTTATTTATTTAATTTGTTGTTCTTATTTTTTATTTCGAAGCACAAAGGCTCTGCTGGACTTTTCCTGTCCTCCATTAACCCATAAAACCCGCGATTTTGCACTCGAAATAAAAATGTTTTCGATGGAAGAAAATATACTAAATATTTTTCCAGACTTAATTTTCAAATTTCTCCCAATAATTTAGGGTTTTTTTTTTAACAAAATTTCCAGTTTTTTAAACAATTTTTAGCTTTAACCTTTTTCTTCAAGTAATTTTTTACCTAAAACCCATTTTTTGGCGTAAAACTTTTGAGAATGTCGGGAATTTTCTATTTAGTACAAGGCTTGCCCCTTACCCCTTGCCCCAGCCACGCCCCTTGACTTCTCATGCCACCCCCATCCCCATTTCCAAGGCGAAGACAACAACAAGAAAAACCAATTATTGCAAATGAACTCGAGTGTGGTTCCGCAAAAATGTCAACATCTGATAAAGCCGCAACAAAAAGCGAAAACCGAGGACAGCTCTCTGCGTGTTGCAAGAACGAGGGCGTGGCAAGAACGAGGGGGTAGGTGGTAGGGGGCAAGGAGTCGGGGGTCTTGGGAGGCAGACCTTGCAAGCCAAAGTGCAACAGCCGCAACGAAAGCAACTTAAATGAACCAAAAGTCGACGCAAAAAAAAAGAGCGACCCTTGTCTGCCACAAAAAAAGGGCAAAATATAGACGAAGGGGGGTGGGAGCGGAGGAGGGAGAGGTGGTGTCGTGGAGTGGCAAGATACACCACACACCCAACACACACTCCATTGAGATCCTCGAGTATTTAGCAAAACGTTGACATTCATTTGATGAGTGAAAAAATTACAAAAAAAAACACAGAAAAAAATACTAAAGAAAACGCAAAAAAAATACTAAAAAATACTTAAAAAAAATACTAAAAAAAATACTAAAAAAATACTAAAAATACTAAAAAAATAACTTAAAAACACAAAAAAAAAATTTATTAAAAACAACACAAAAAAAAACAAAAAAAAATACAAAAGAAAATAAAAAAAAAACTAAAAATATCTCATCGGGCTGCGATCGAACTCGGATTTTTTGGTATTAATTTTGGATAGAAAAAATCTAAGAAAACCCCTAAAAATTTCAGAGTTTTTCAATTTTAATCTAGTATTTATTTATTCCCTATTTTTTTCTATAATATTCCGGTTAATATTTTTCCCGTAACCCTAACCTCACTAACCCTATCCATCACTTTTCCTAGAAAAGTCCTCAAAATAATACCAAATAATACAAATTTTTATTCAAGGTTTTTCAAGGTTTTTCAAGAATTTTAAAATAATATTTTATATCTAGTATTATTTCATATTTTCCATACTTTATTCCATATTTTTTTCTATAACTTTCCCGGTTAATATTTTTCCCGTAACCCTGGAAGTAATTCGCAAATTGAATGCCGTTTCATGGCTCCCCGAACATCGCACATCGTAACAAATGTTGCCGTCACTCTCTCGCCGACTCCAGCTGTCTCTTTCGCATTGCAAAACACCCTTTTTTTTCGCTAAAATATTGGATTTTCAAGGCGCAGATGATGGCTCAAGTGGAATATTTTGTATCCAAGAAGAAGGGGGAGTCATAGGGAGTCAAGGCGGAACTTTGCATCAAAATTGATTTACGACCGTTTCAGTGTTTTTTATGCCCCTTTAAAAGGAGAAAGGGGCAGGGAAAGAGACAGTAGATGTTGCAGACAATGGGAAACAATGCACTTAAAGAAAATACGGGTTCTTTTTAAGAGATGAAAGTACAAGAATTGTAGTTCTAAAAAAATACTACTTACCAAAAAAACTTATTTTTGGTATAATTTTTATTGGTATTTATTTTTGGTATTATTTTTTTTGGTATTAAATTTTTTGGTATTATTTTATTTAGTATATTTTTTTTTATTTTTATTTTTGAAATAATTCTTATTACCAAAAAAAAAATGGAACCTTCAGCTTAAAACTATTTTGTGGTATTTATTTTCTCTTACTCTTTATTGTAGTTCTAAAAAAATACCAAAACTAAATACTGAAAAAAAAATATAAAAAAATTGTTTACCCTGAAACTTTTTTTGGTATTATTTATATTGGTATTTTTTATTTTGGTATTATTTATTTCGGTATATTTATTTTGGTATATATTTACGGTATTATTTTTGTCTCACTCTTTATATAGTCATAATTTCGTACGGAACATTTCACTTGCCCCAAAAGAGGTTTCTGATGAGGTTTCAGCAGCACTTCTCGCATCTCGCATGCCCCATGTGCCACAATTTTGTTGCAACTTCTCCCCCACTACCCGCTCTTTCTCTCTCTGTCTGTCACCCAGTTACCCAATATATTGCCGCGTATCTCTAAAGGCCCCGAGATTTATGCCCCGAAATGTTAATTACCCGTAACCGATCCCCAACCTCACTCAGAACTCACGCCCCGAAAAAGATCGATAAGAAAAAAACTACCCACTTTTCTAGTTCAAAGTAAGTATTTTTTTTGTAGTCTTAGTATTTTTTTCTCTTTGTAATTTTTTGGGTTATTCGAAGTACTTGTATATCTTTATTGGAATTTTTACCGTTTTGAAACCGATAACTTGGGGTCGCATGCCTCAGAGACACTCGAGTGGGGATTGGGAAATGGAAACTAGCTCGGAATTCGTTTTGGGGATGTTTCGAGTCACTCATTCCACTCGAAAATGCAATTAAAGAGTGAGAAAGAGATGTGGATGCTGGCGATTAGGAGATTAGAAGGCGATGGGGATGTTTCGAGTCACTCATTCCACTCGAAAATGCAATTAAAGAGTGAGAAAGAGATGTGGATCCGGGCGATTAGGAGATTAGAAGGCGATGGGGATGTTTCGAGTCACTCATTCAGTGAGAAAGAGATGTGGATGCTGGCGATTAGGCGATTAGCAGGCGAAATGAACCGTTATCCCTCCGTTCCATCCATATAACGAGCCTCTGACAGATCATCGAATTTCAACAAATTCCAAACAAAATTGAAACAAATTCGGAACAAACTGAATGCCGGCTTAATTAAAAATTCTTCTTCAATGCAATTCCCATGAAATACTAGACGGGAATACATCATTAATTACGGAAATAACATTATTAAATCATCTTTTAGATCATTATCATTCACAAAAGATGATAAAAAGATGTTTTATGGTAACTTTTTTTTTTTTAACATTCTTATTTAATGTGACAAATATTAAAAAAAGGAGTTTTCTAGGGTGGACCTATCAAAAAAAGAAGGTTTTATGGCAACTACCAGTAAGAGAGATAAAAGATATAGCGATCAAAGTTAATTAATGGTAATAATAAAAGAATTTTTCAGTGTAATTTCAATTTAGAATGTTTTTTTTTATGTTTTTTTTATGTTTTTTTTTTTATAGATGGAAGTACAAAAAAAGGAGTTTTTAGGGTAATCCTATCAAAATATAGAACTACTAATTTCTGTATATCTTTAAACGATAGAAATAAAAACATTTTCCAGTGTAATTTCATGATTTTTATGTTTTTTATTATGGCTAGTATTAAAAAAAAATAGTTTTTTAGGGTTTTAGGTTTTTTTTTAAAGATGCTTTATAGTAAATACCGCCAAAAAATATAAAAAAGTAACTTTAAAGTTTAATACCCAAAGCCATAAAAAACATTTTTCAGTGTATCTTCAAAGTTGAATGATTTTTTATGTTTTTTTCTGTTTTTTTTTCTGTTTTTTATTGTTGAAAGTACAAAAAAAAAAGGATTTTTTTTAGGGTGGAAGACAGCAAACAAATAATAATTGCAACTCCGCTTGTTAATGAGACAGAATAGGATACAAAAGAAAGAGACAGCTGAACAGATGGTGAAAGAGATGGGTAGAGGTTGTCATGACGCGGCGGAGACTTTACAAATTAATCCAAAATTCGAAACGGTAGACGCGACAAAAACAACAAAACAACAAATTGCATTAAAAATTGTTTGTTGTTTCTTGTTGTTGTTTTTTCTGGATCTTTTTTGTTTTGTATTTTTCTCTGATTTTGTTGCTATTTTTAAAAGAACGTGGCTGCCACAGCTGGGAAATTGTGACATTTTCCCTCCTCGCCCTCCTCGCCCCCCTTGCCACCCTCTCACCTTCGGTTCTGCCCCTTTGCCGGTATTTCTGGCCCGGCAGTGGCGGAAAGGGCGAGGAAAATCCATTTTCTTTAAAGGTTAAGTTGGGGAATTCATTGAAAAAGTCTAACAAAATAATTACGAAAAAATACTGAAATAAAAAATACTAATAAAAAATACTAAAAAATAATACTAATAAAAAATACTAATAAAAATACTAAATAAATACTAAATATTAAAATACTAAAAAATCAAAATATTACTAAAATATAAATAAAATTGTATTAATAAAATATTACCCAAATATTGTCTAAAAATAATACTCAAACATTTAAATTATTTAAAAAAAAATACTAAAAACATAACCAAAATATAAATAAAAAATATTATTAAAATATTAACTAAAATTATTACTTAAAATATTACTTAAAATACTACTAAAAATATTACTACAAAAAATACTAAAAAAAAAAACCTAAAAATATTACTCAAATGATACCAAAATAATTACTAAAATTGTTACTGAAAATATTACTACAAAAAATTACTAAAAAAATAGCTAAAATATTACTACAAAAAAAATTACTAAAAAAAAAGCTAAAATATTACTAAAAATATTACCAAAAATTTTACTAAAAATATTACTAAAATTTCTTCCTAAAAATATTACTAAAAATCTTCCTAAAAATCTTCCTAAAAATATTCCTAAAATAATTCCAAAATAATTCAAAAATAAAGGTTTTATTAAAATATCTTCCCTAATGTCCTTTTCACTTTCTCCTTCTCTTTCTTAGACTCCCTTGCTATCTCTCTCACACTCTGTATCTCCATCTCCATCTCCCTTTATATCCCTGTCTCTGTTTATGTTTGCCACCGAGTGACGTCGTTGTGGCAGATTTCGCACAGCAATAGGAAAAGTAAACAAGGAGAATAAATAAAGCAACAGAAAGTGCCACACCGCCGCCAAGTGGCAGCAAAATGTTTGCAACATGCCACAACAACAACACTAAGAGAAAATATATTATATATAGAAGCAATTTGTAAACAACAACAATAACAACAAGCAGGGTGGCCACACAAAGAACGGTGACCATAAAAATTATTTCGAAATTGGTTTCGCCGAAGCACAAAGGAAATTGTCCAAAAAAAAAAAAAAAGACAAAAAAAAAAGGCCAAAAAAAGTCACAGAACTTCAAAAGGCCGAAAATGTCTTGAAAGAAATTTAAAAAAAAAATAATTTTAAGAGTAACGGGTTCTTTAATATTCCTGAAGACTTTTCAGGAAATTGCATGGAAAATAAATGTCAAAAAAAAAAAAAAATGAAAATAAAATCTCAAAAGAAAAATTAAACAAGTTTTCCTTTTTTTTGGCTGCAAAAATTTGCCATTTTCTGGGAAATTTTACAAAATTTGTTTGGCAAAAAACTTGAAAGTCTTTTCAAAACTTTCTTATTTTAGAATTTAATTAAGAAAAAAGGTTTTTTTAAACTTTGTATAGATTTTATGTCATTTTATGAGAGAAAAAGGAAAGAATTTGATTAAAAAATGGTAAAAACATTTTTGTAACTTTTGAAATCCTTCTTTTGAATCCTTTTTTATATCCTTTTTTTTTTAAATCCTTTTTCGATCTAGTTTTGTTGCGAGTTCAACGGAAGTGCAGTGAACCTTTTTTTTCGAAGGCATTGTGGCAAGTTTAGTTGCGTTATCAGTTGGTGGCAGCTGCCATTGCCCCACGCCCCACGCCCCACGCCACACGCCCCCAATTGTGTCGATCTATTGTGCCTGTGCGGCCCACTGTGCCAGGGTGTGTGGCACATACAACAAATGTCATTTGCCTGCCGCGCTTTTGTTTGTATCCTCTTCCCTTCCTCTTCCTGCATTTGCCGCTTCCGTTTGATTTGGCAGCTTTATGATAGTCAGGACCCAAAGGCCCCAAAGGCCCCAAAGGATTTTCACGCCCAAACAAATAAATGAGTGGAGTTCCAGTCCCTTTCCCTTTCCCTTTCCCGTTTCTCACTCAAGATACAAAAACTCTCATTGACAGTTACGAAAACAACAACAATCATCGCAAGCAAGTCTCTGCCCACTCATTCCGTTTTAATTGCGTCAAATTGTTGAGTTCTCTCCTCCTATTGCTTTCTCCTTTCTCCTGCTGTCCCTGGCTGTCCCTATCTAAGGCTTTGTTTACACTCGATGGCCGCAATGTGGCGAAAAATAAACACACACACACTGGCACACACGCACACGGCAAGAAAACTCTTCTCTGGCACATGCCAGGGGGAGAAAGTGGGGTAGGGTCAGGGAAAAGTGGGGGAAAAAAGTGAGGAAAGTAATGAAAAAATGAGGGGAAGTGAGGAAAAAGGTGGGGGAAAAGTGATGGAAAAGTGAGGCAAAGTGAGGAAAAGCGAGACAGGAAATATCTTCGATTGCCCAAAAAGGAATGGGAAGTGCAGCTGCTGGGCGGTGGCCGTTGGGGGGTAGGGCGCGACAATGGCATCTTGGCTATTTCTCAGCATCTTCCAGATACACTGAGAGAAACATTTTGGGTCAAGGAAAAGTTGCCATTATGCTAGAGTTTGCAGAATCGGTGCTTTTTTCAAACGAATTTTGGGTACTCCTTTTTCTGCTACTACTCCTTTTTCAAGCACTACTACTTTGTTTTTACTACTTTTTCTACTACTACTACGTCACTTTCAAGCACTGACTCTATCTTTAATACGAAAGTTACAAGTGTAGGTACTACTTTTTCTACTACTCTTCCTACTACATTTTGTACTAGTTTTTTTACTACTTTTTCGTACTACTGTTTCTAAAATTTTTTTATTATTTTTTCTTTTACTTTGTTTACTACTTTTCCTACTACTTTTTCGTACCACTTTTCCTTATACTTTTTCTACTACTTTTTCGACTACTTTTTCTACTACTTTTTCTACTACTTTTGCTACTCATTTTTTTCTACTCTATTTTCAAGCACTTCTAATACTTTTCTTTGAATTCTTGAAGCATAAAAAATATTTTTAATTAATTTATTTTTTTAAGTGCTATATAATGATTGATCGATTTCATAAATTTCTCTCAGTGTTTAATGAAATGAAATTGAAATGTTTATCCATTTTGGCCATATAGACGTCTTGTCGTCTGGGCTGCTGCATTCTGCTGCTAACCCCTTCCGCCCCCAACTCGGTTCCGCCCTATTCCCCAGACCCCAAGACACCCTACCCCTCCCTCCCTTTCTCCACTCTGGATAAGGAGGGGAGTGAGAAAGAGAGCGGGAATTATGGAAATCCCTGGATGAGCGAACCTATTCATGGTTTTTATTGTTGCAGCATGGCGGGTGCATGCATCCCTAGGGGAGGGAGTACGGAAACGAGGGGAGGCAAGTCCCCGGGGAGGGATATAAAAACATCAACAAAAATAAAAGTGTCGCCAACGATTGAGAAGGAATCGAAATTAACAACAAATTACACTCGAAAAATAACCAAAAAATTTCTAAAAATAAAATCACAAAAAACAACAAAGGAACCCACTGTGTTTTTTTTTTGAGTGCACAAAACAGTTATCGAAAATTGCTTTTAAATGAATTTTACATCCAAAATTACTTGAGTTTACGATCCATTAAAAAAAGACAAAAAAAAACAGATAAGACAAAAAAAAAACTCAAAAAAAATGCAAAAAAATAATAAATTTTTAAATCACAAAACACTTGAATTTATTGGCCATAAAAAAAAAAAAAATAACAAGATAGAAAGAAACAACAAGATACAAAAAAAAGAGACGGAAATAGATAATACAAGCGACGACCCATTTCTGTAAGTCTCAAGCATTTGCTTTGCTCTTCAATCAATCAATCATGTTTCTCCAATCAAAAGTCATAAAAAAAAACAAACTAAAAGTTTGCAATAAAATCCAGGAATACGAATTTTCTATTCTAGCTTTCGGTTTTCTTCTTCTTGTCTGTCCTTAAAAAAAAGTATTTCCATCAAAATTCCATAAATTTAATCGCTCTATAAATTCCTTACATTTCTGTGTCAAAAAATAATATTATTTATAATGCCAAACGTGATCTTTTCCCGATTTTCTGCACCTTTTAATGTTACGGAATTTCTAAAAATTTCGAAAAAATTTCGAAAAATTTCGAAAAATTTGTAAAATTTTATAAAAAGTCAAAAATACGTGTTTTTAATAGTTTTTCGATATCAAAATCAAGTGGTTTTTGAGTTATTTCTTTAAAACGATCTACTTTAACAATTTTTGGATCGATTTTTAGGGTTATAGTTGAAGTTTTTATGGATTTATCGGTTTTTTTTTTTTAAACGAAATCTTTATACTTTTTGATAGAAAAAAAAGGTTTTTTGGATATAAAAATTAAGGCGTTTTTGAGTTTTTACTTTGAAAAGTTAGGATTAAACAATTTTTGGTTAGATTTTTTAGGGTTATAGATGGAGTTTTTAGCTAATTATCGGGTTTGTTTCTAAGCAATATCGTAATATTTAAAAATAAAAAGGGTTTCGGAAATAAAAATAAAGATTAAACTGTTTTTTGGATAGGTTTTCAGGGTTATTTCGGGTTATTTCTTAACGAAATCGTTAAAAAAAAGATTTTTGGATATAAAAATTAAGGAGTTTTGAGTTTTTACTTTGAAAAGTTAGGATTATAAGGTATTTATAGCTTTTTTTTTCTAAACAATATCGTAATATTGTTGGAAAACGTGTTTTTGGATATCAAAATAAGCGGGTTTTGAAAAATTGTTTCCCCAAAAACTGTATCTCTTTTTTAAGAAAAAAAAAGCAAAATCCTGAGAATATTAAAAAAAAAAACAATTTAGAAAAATTCTTTCACTAAAAACTTGATCTTTTTTTTAAGAATTAAATAAAAATCCTGTTAATTTTCAATCCCATTTCCAATATTCTTTGAATATTTTCGAAACCTTTTATGGAAATTTGTTCACCAAAAAGTTAATATTTTCTGTTAAAAATAAAGCAAAATCCTGTGAAATAATATTCTCTAATTTTTCCCCTAAAAACTGTATAAATTCTTTAAGAAAAAAATCAAAATCCTGAGAATATTAAAAAAAAAACAATTTAGGAAAATTCTTTCACTAAAAACTTGATCTTAAAAAATAAAATAAAATCCTGGATATTAAGAAAATCTTTTAGAAAATTGTTTCCCCTAAAAACTTGATCTCTTTTTTTCGAAAAAATAAACCAAAATCCTGTGAATTTTCGATACCCTTTCCATCGGCTGTACGAGTTGATCTATGATTCCCTTCCGACATATTTCGAGTAGTTTTTATTCATTTGAACTCGATTTTTACGATTCGAATGTTTTTTTTCGATGGTTTCGATGATCGTTTAATGTCCGCCAATGGCTGCGTTTTTCCTCTCAGTGCATCGACATTGAACACCTTTCGCGGTTCCCAGGGCGGTGTTTGCTTTTTTTTCGGGAAATCAATCAGGGAGCAAAGCATTCGAGCAAAGCATTCGAATATTCGAATCAATCGGTTTATTTGTTGACTTTTTGAGGGCAAACAAAAAAAGTGACATCTGTTGTTGGGGTCGTGGCTGAGTGGCTGAGTGGCTGCCTCTGTTTGGAGGCAGTTGCAGTTGCAGCAAAGATACTTGCAACAGCAGATAAGATCTAAAAAAAAAAAAACTAGCATCTTGACCGCAATTGTCTTTCTCGAATCAATGGAGGAATTGTTTGGCATTTTCTGGCTTTTATCTGCAAGATACAATCGGTGGCAAGTAAGAGAGGGAGAGAGAGAGAGAGAGAGAGAAGAGGGGAGGGAGAGAAATATTTAATTAAATGCTTAATTACGCCTCGCCATGCCATCAATTCATCAAATGCAATTTAAGACCGCGCACCCGCCAACAGATGCAGATACTTTTGTATCTTTTACGGTCATTCTTGCAACTGCCACTGCAACTGCCACTGCAACTGCCACAGCAGCGGCACTTTTTTTAGATCTTTTAATCCGTCGTAGATCCGCGAAGGAAACCAAAAAAGGAAGACAAAACCTTCTAAGGAATCTGCCGAAGATCTCAACTTTTTTGCGAGGTCAGAGTTCAATCTCTGGAAATCGTTACGGTATAACTCTATGATCCCCCCTCGCAATTGCGCAATCCCTTCAATTACGATCCAGTTTATGGATCATCAATCGATTATCTGATCCAAACCAATTATATATCCCCCGAGATCTGATTTGGCAATCGTTTCGATTCTCAACCTTCCCTTTCAAGGGGTCAGGTCACAGACATTCCAAAGGGGGGGCCACCATCCAAGGGGGGGCATCGTGGAAATTGACAAAAAAAAATAAAAAATGAAAATGAAACGCGAGCAATTACTTTTAATTGAAAATGTCAAACATTGTTTTTCATTCAAGACAATACACTGAGAAAAAAAACAAGCTAAAATGTAGGATCACTGCTATCCGAGACGTGCGATAAATGGCAGCGCCATTTTTCGATTGGAAATGTATATCTTTTCAAGAAAATTAAGTCGTTTTTGAAATGGTTTCCGTTTTTTCTTGCAAATCTTGAGAAAAGTAAGGTGCCTAAAAGCACTGAAAGAAAATGTTTGTGTTTTGTTTATCTTTTTAGAATATTAAGTATTTTTTCAAATGCGAGTTTTTTAAAAAAGAACCAGTTTTTTGTAGGAAGAAAAAAAGGTTCCTTAAAGCACTGAGAGAAAATGTTTTTTTTTATCTTTTCGGGAAAATTCAATAATATCAAATATTTTAAGTTTATTTTTGGAAATTTAACTTTTTTTCTGTTTTTTCCTTTTTTCCTGTTTCAACTCTTTTGTAAAAAGGAAAAAAGTGCCTTAAAACACTGAGCGAAAATGTTTATTTTTTTTATCTTTCGGGAAAATTAAGTAATATTTGAGTAATTTTCAGTTTTTTTGTTGCACATTTTGAGAAGACATTTTTTTTGTTGAACAGAAAAAGGTACTGAAAAAAGCACTGAGAGAAAATTCTTATGTTTTTTTAAATAAAAAAAATGCATAACACGAACTGATTTTTGATGATTTTTTTGGAAAACATATATTTTTCTACTCCTATTTAGCACTGAGAGAAAATGCTTGTCTGTTTTAAATACATAAAATTGATACCCAGAAAGGATTATTAAAAATAACGATTAATGATTTATTTAATGATTTATTTTCTTCTTTTTTTTTTATTCGTTTTTTTTACCTTAATTATTTTCCTTCTTTTTTCTTGATTTTTCACAGAATTAAACCAATTTTTGTTTCCAGTGCCGAAAGATACTTCGATCCTCGAATACTTTCAGATACTTTCCGATAGAAATATATAGCGCATACCGCCGGATATTTTGTATACAAAAAAATCTATATCTAAAACCGAGCACTTGAGGGCCTCGAGCGGCCGCGAGCACCTTGAGCGGAAATGCGATAACCCTGAACGGGGGGGAGGGTGGGGGACGGAAAAGCGGAAAATGGGAGCGCACATGTTGGGCGCCTCATACGAAATTTTTCGGCTTTCAAGAAAGCAAAAAAAAACAGAAAAACAGAAAAGCGGAAAAGCTTATTTTTTCTTACCGGATAACATGGGCGCCAAGGCGATTCCATTGCTCTCAGCCTGTTGCTGTTGTTGTTGTTGTTGTAAATGATGAGTGCCGAAGGTGTCCTGTTGGTCCTGTTTCAGGGCAGCCGATTTTCCAGGCACACACCCACCGATGGGTTTCTTCGATTTCCACAGTTTCATTTTTTTTTCTGTTTTTTTTTTTTTCAAATATTTTTTGGATTTCCCAAAGGGATTCGATCACACAGTCATGGCTATGCCTTGGCTGACATTTTCACAAAATAAAAACAGCAAAAAATAGCAAAAAAAAAAACAGCAAATGGTATTTTCAAACTTTATATAGCTTTTTTGGCCAAAGATTCCAATGCGAATTCACCGATGCGATGCGATGCGATGCGACGGCACACTCTGAACACTGAACGCAGCGCGCACGTCCGCCTTACACGGCCCGAAATTGCAAAATGAGCGCCGGGCGGCCGTGGTGCCCGATCGCGCTGCTGTGCTCTCTCTTCTTTTTGTTTATTTCTGCTCTCGCACACGCACTCGGAGCCCTCCCCTTGGCACCCAAAAACAGCCACCACGGCGCATGCTCGACTCTCCAAGAATTTCTGGGCGCCGCACAATGGGGAGCACTGGGGAGCACTGGGGAGCACTGGGGAGCAGATGTCCTCTTTAAGATCTTTGGGATACCGCATTGTTTTTCAAAATAATATAACAGATCACATTTTAATATTTAATTTATTTAATTATTTCAATTTTCATTTACTACTACTACTTCTACAATTAATAAAATAAACACTTATATTTTTCGAACAACAAACACTGCACTTTTTATGGCCTCCAATTAGCTCCACTGTAAGCCGCTCTCACACACTCTCCACGCATAAGTGGAGCACTTTTTTGGGGAGTTTAAAGGCCGCCAAGAGACCAGACGACAGCAGGAAGAGAATGGCTTGCTTGAGAGCCACCCATTGGAAGGGGAGCACTCAAATCAGTGGCAATCCACTCCACTCCACCTTCCACTCCCCTCGACTTTCAAACGCATCATTATGAGCCGCTGATGAGCCACAGGCATGACAATTATCAGCTGGAACCCGGATTTGGATATGAACTGCGGACCTAGGATGGGGCCTATGATGGGGACTGGGACCTGGGATTGGCCCCTGACCCCAAACGGGCCAAAAACGCCAAAATGTGCTCGATGGTGTCGCGAAAATTGCTAATTAGTCACGAAACGCGCGGTGGCGGCTGCTCAAAATGGTCAACAAACAAAAAAACACACAAAAACAGGACAAACAAAAAACGGAAAGAACCAAATTAGCAACACGCAAGCCAAGGGGGGAACATCTGCTAATGAGCAGGAAACAGCTGTTAACAAAAGAGGTTACAAGCCAAAATAACGGTATTTAAAACAATTATCAAATTTATGATCTAAAAACGAGAAAATAAGGAACTAAAAGTCTGGTATTTTTAAGAAGAAGAAAAATATTAACCTAAAAGATTAACCTAAAAATGTTTCTTTTATTTTCTTTTTAAATAAACAATAAATAAAGAAAAAACAAAGGATTTTTTATGGGTCAATATTTGTTTATAAAAAAAAAACAATCCAAAACAGATGCCCCGAAAGGGCATTGGCTTTAATTTTTTGTGTATAAATACCAACATTTTCTCTCAGTTTATCACCCACCCCTCCCCCTGTTAATTGCAAAAGTACAAAATGTGCGGCCACCTTGAGTCACCCGGAATACCTTTTGTAAATCCCTGTACATTCCATTTTGAAATTCTTATTTATATTTTATTTTTATGCGATTTCCTCTTCCGTGTTAAATGCTTCTTTTTTTTTTTTTGGTGGGAGTATGGGATGTAGGTTGGGGTGGTTGGGAAGTCTTAATGTCTTTAATGACCTCGCCTAATGATCGAAGCTGATTGATTCAACGGAATAGAGACACAGTCTTGGGCACTTTCCAAGTTTGTCTGATTTATTTTTAGGCTCTCTTTCCTTCCCTTTCCGAATTCCCAGCCCCAAAGGTGTCACAGCAGACACTGAGAGAAAATCGCGTAAAAGAAAAGTCATTTTTAAAAAAAAATAATTTTTTGTTGCATACATTTAGGATAGAAATGGTATTAGTCTAGGTATTTCTAGAATAAAAAGTATTTTAATAAATATTCTTAACATATTTTTAGAGCCAATAAAAAAGTTTTAAAAAACCTGTGAAATTTTTAGATAATTTTTCTTTATTTTTTCTTATCCAATATTTTTATCTAATTTTTATTTATTGTCAACCACTGTTTTTATCGTATTTTAAGCTAATTTCTTGTTTTTTCACTCAATTACATTTTAACTGTTATTTGCAATCACATGTAATCGTAGATAAAGACAGAAACTCTCCGCTGAGAAGGAAACAAAAGTCGCAGAAAACTTAATGGATTTGTGTTTCGTTAATAAAGTGAAATGTTTCGATTAAAACTAAATCGAGTTTTGATCATTTTTTGTGTTTTTTTCCTGGATTATTGTGATGGGGACTTGAGGGTCCAGGAGACTCCGGGAGATCCCAGGACCACAAAACTCCTTCCGAGTGCCTGCCGGAATGGTTCCTCCGCTCCGGAGATCCGATTGCCTTTTGTGGACATCCATGTCCAGTTCGAGTTTCCGATTTTCGTGCTCCGCGAACCGGAGGAGGACATCCTGCTGCTGCTCCATGGACCGGAGATCTTCCGCCTCCACGTGGCCGAGGGCGAGAGGCGTCTCTTGCCGCTGGGAAAGCTGGCGGGACGGATGAGCGGCAGTGGAGCTGCCGGCGCTGAGCTGGTGTCCTGGCGGCAATTCCTTCTCCTAGCCATCGTTCTCGAGGACTCCCTGGAGGTCTACCAACTGCCCCGAGATCTCCTCCTCTCCGAGGATCCAGCCAGTCACCTGGTCTACGATCCCCTCCAGGAGTTCTTCATTTCAGGCGGTTTCCTGCACTTGCATCTGGTGAAACCCGGTCCGGATCAGGTTCTCCTCCTGGTGGCCTCAAATCACACCAAAATTCACAGCAAAGTGAGGTGAGAGAAGGATTTTTTTATGAACTTGGAGGGAATAATTCCTTTTACAGGACAACCAATTATTCTTATTTCTTTTTGGATTAAAAAAAAACATAATTTTAAATTAATAAAATATCTATTTTCAGAACCTATGAGTGGCTGGAAACCTACTTTAATCCCCTCGAGGAGATGACTCTGCCAGCCATTCGAGTTCTTCAAGTTGTGGGTCGTCAACCGATTTACTTTATTTTTGGACGTTCCCTGAAAGGATCTCAAGCCAAGGTTGAATAATACTTTAATTTACTTTGAATTAATTAAAATTAAATAAAAATTAATAACTTAATCCCCTTTAGCTAGTGCTCACTGTCTACGAGCTGGACAGGAGTGGCTTGCATCTGCAGAATCGCCAGGCTCTGACGGTCCAAGGATCCAATGTCCAGGCCGTGAGATTTCGCGGCCGGAACTGTCTTCTGGCCTGCCCTTCCTCCTCGTCCGATCCCTGCCTGTTCTTCCGGATGCTGGATGGCCAGTTTGTGGTTTACCGGAAGCACACCCGCCGGGATCTGCACTTCCGCCGAATTGGAGCTACGAAGCGGGGACAACTCCTGATCGGAACTCGTTCCAATGGCGAGGTTTTGGTCTTTGGCTCGACTCGCTTGGACTGCTTCAGCGGCTTCGTTGTGGCTGGCAGGGATGAGGAGCTGGTGGAGCCGAATAGCATCCTAACCCATCGGAATTCTCGCAACGAGACCTTCCTGCTGCTGGCCTACCGGAGAGCCTCCAGCGCCGTCATCCGGACTCTGCAGCTGGGCGGAGTGGAGGAGATTTCCTCGAACCAAGTTGGTTCCACCCCAGATGAAGGTGCGAATCCCAGGAGGCGGGTTTAACCACAATCCTAATCACACTTTCCTTCCTTTTCAGATCTCAGTGTAGTCCAACTGCATCGTCATGAGTTTGAGGAGTCCATCAATGCCTTACGAGGTCTTCTCCTGCGCCGTCGATCCTCTCTGGACAAGCTGCGGGCTTTGGTCACTTCCCTGCAGCAAAAGTCGGGGATTCATTTGGAGAAACCCCTTCACCTCCTACCACATGGTAGGATTGATAGGCTCCAAGTAGTGGGAAGACATCTACTCACTCCCATCCAGCTGAAGCAACGCCTGGAGGAGCTGCGTCGAAGATTTCTGAGTGACCATCCCAGGAGAAACACCCGATCCTTTGGGGCTGGCAATGACAACGAGAATGTCCGGGAAATGCTGAAAGTGCGCCGCTTACGAGTGGGAAACCTGATCTATCAAGGACAACTCTTACCAGGTAGGGATCCTTGAAATCAACGTCCTTTAGAAACTAAAACAGAATTCGATTCCCAAAGGCTACTCCTTGGACTCCAAAAATCCTCCTCTTTTGAGCATCAGACAGGGCACTGTTCTGACCAATTCTTTGCACACAAAGGAGCTACTTACCCCACAGGATAATAAGAACAAAACCCTCAAGGAAACTCCTTCTTCCAAGGACGACTGTGTGGTTCGTCACCTTCGTGTTTCTCGAATAAATGGAGTGTCCTGGGACTCGTTTCTGGACTCGGTTTTCCTGCGAGGACGCGACACCAAGCTCCAAGGACGTTTGGTCCTGCAGTCCAGGACACGGGTGTTCAACTTGCAGACTCGCCTCCTCAACGGCCTGGTCGTGGATCAACTCTTCAATCTTCGAAGAGCCCAGGTGGTCAGTTCGAATATTTTCATGTCCGCTTTTTTTGCTCCTCGATTGGAAGCCAAAAGTATAAATAATCTGGACTTTGCCAAGGACATTGTTTTCCGGGGTAACAATGATACTTGGATTAAGAGTAAGTACTATATTTTTTAAAGGACATTCGAGGAAGTTCTCATTCTGGAAGACTTCTTTTGGTTACTTTGGGATTTGTGGTTTCAACGACGAGAAACCCAGAAAATGCATAGCTTTTTGGCTTTATTTTGTAGTTAAGGACTAAAGCAAACTATTTTAAAGTTTTTAAACTATTTTTTAACTTAATTTTAATAAAATTATTAATAAATTTCATCTATAGCCCCTGTTCGCATCGATCAAATGAGTGTTTCTGGTGAATTCCAAGTGGTTAACCCCAAACCCGAGGCTCGACAGTCGGAAAATGATGTCCTGCAGCAATACTATACGGGAAGGATAACAATTCAAGGCTCCCTGACTGTAAGGAATGTGTTAAAGGACACTGAAAAGTCAGTCCTTATGTTGGGAAATCAATCCTTGAGCAAAAGTGATCTGGAAAGTCAGTTTTTGATGCAAAATAAACCTCAGGTGGGTTTTAAATCATTTTTTTTTCCAAAATTCAGGTATATATTTCTCCGATCCCATAACAGAACATAACCGTTATGTCTTTTGGAAATGCCAAAGTCACAGTTCCTTCTCTGACAACCCACTATATAGAAGGACATCCTTATAACGAACACCTTTTGAGTGGAGGCCAGGACATAGCTTCCCAATCCCCGAATCACACTCTGCACTTGATATTCATGAATGCCAGTGTCCAGGGAGATATAATTTGCCGGGATTACAGTTCCCGCTTGGCGGAGATCGCCAAGGATGCAGTTCCTCTTGGGCAGGAGACGAATATCACAGGATTCAAGCGCTTCCTGGCTCCGCTAACCGTCCAGGACCTGCAAAGTAATGAGATCAATGGCTTGCCTGTCTCCAATTTGGTTTTGAAAAGTAATCCCAACCAGAAATTTGGAGGCTTGAAGATCTTTGATCGTTTGGTGGTCACCGAGGATCTGGAGGTGCAAAAGGACTTGAAAGTCAATCGCTTGAATGGTTTGCCTTTGGAGCAGCTCCTGGGCCATGATCTGAGCCTGCAGAGGTTGGAACTCATGGATTATCCTCACCTGGAGAAGTTGCACTTCAGTCGCCTGAATGGCCTTCCTTTCGATGAATTACTTTCCAAAATATCCGAAGCGGACGAGGACCAAAGCCTGCTCCTTCACAAGCAGTTACTTATCGAAGGGAATGTCCGGTTTGAAAAGTCCCTCCAGGTGAAGGACATAAATGGAGTTGCTTGGGAGGATTACCTGCGACGATTAGTCCGTTCCGATGTCAATTCCGAGTTGAGAGGAAGAAAGACTTTCTTGTCGGATGTCCTGTTGACGGACAATCTCAAAACTCCTTTAATCAATAACTTTGATTTGAGTTCCTTGCTGGATAACACGCTCCTGAGAACAACTCCCCAGGAAATCGGCGGATCCTATAGCTTTGGTTCCTTGAAAGCCTCCAACTTGGATGTCAGGAAGATCAACAATGTAGACCGAGAAGAGTTCCTTGACACCAGGAAGGATCAAGTTCTGAAAGGCGATCTCTACCTCAAGGAACTCTCCATCAAGGGCAGCTTTCAATGTCCTGAAATGAGCCACAAACCGGATTTAAGTAATCTTCCAGAGCGTTTGGAGCTAGTGCGTCGGCTTCCCTGGAGGAATCTGTTGGTCACTGGCAATGCTCTATGGCAGGAGACGGAGAACCAGGACTTGGGCGAACTGGAGTATCTTAGGAAACATGCTGTAAGGAAGGATTCCAATCAAACAATAACAGGACATGTTCTGTTAAGAAATCCTTCGATAAAGATCCTACAAACCCAAGGAAATCTCTTGCAGAATTTGGATTTAAAGCACCTGAATGAAGATGCTCTGCTACGCAGGACCAAGGATAATGAAAAGCAAACAATAACAGCTCCTGTAGAATTTCTAGGTCCCTTGAAAGCCCTAACACTGCGACTCAAAAATGACTCCAATTTCGGGTCCTTGAATGGAATCGATATCCTCCGACTGAATGCCTCCCTGTACCGCCTTTCCAGTAATCAAAGTATTGCCGCGAATCTAAACTTTCTCAAGACCCCCAAGTTTGGGAATTTAGAACTCAAAGATCCACAAATTAATGGACGAGCAATCGAAGATATTTACCAACAAAACAAAGGACTCACCTGGCCCAGGATAACCCTTAAAAATCTCACAGTCCTCGGGGATTTGAAACTCGAAAGTGTCAACACGATGAGCTTGGAGTATTTTCTGGATAATCGTATTACCCTGAAAGGACCTGCCCTGGAAGTGTTTGGAAATTTGAACTTCGAAAACCTGCAGCTGGGGGAGAGATCCCTGATACGATCCATAAATAATATTCCATTGGAAAACCTGGTCTTACGAAATAGCAACAAGGTGCAAACCATTTCCGGGACAAAAACCTTCCATGGTGGCGTGGAGTTGAACGGGCCAGGACATATTATGAATCTGAATGGTAAGGATCTGAGTGAGAGTTACCGGGAAACTATATTTAAGGACAAGGACTATAACATAGACAGTCTAGTCCTGGAAAGAGCTTCATTTCCGCGAGGAACGAACCAACAACTTAGAGTCATGGATCCCCAGGCGGAGGAAAAGAATCCTGTAGAAGAACTTCAAGAAGTCCTGGCTAGGAAAAATGTTTCCGTTAATCAGGACTTACTTTACCTCGACCATGACCTTCAACCTTTGGAGGTCACTTGGATGAAGACGCCTTTGAAGGGGTCTCCTGATTTTGTTTTGCCTTCACCCGACGACATGAATCCTTGCCAGCGTCGCATGTTGCAGGCTCAGCTTGTGGCCTCCCAGCAGAAGGTCCTTCTGGCCAATGTCAGTGTCTCCTACCGACTCCTGAGGCTGAAATCCGGCGACATCAGGGTCAAGGTTCAAAACCATTGTCCTGTGAGGAGGCTAAGGAGCAGGATCAGTTTCTCCTGTCGCAACGAATCGCATGTCCTGGGCATGCGACAGCCCGTGGAGGTCATGGATCTGCTGAATCTCAAAGAGATATCCTCGGATATATCCCTGCTGTTGTTGGCCACCGAGAAGGAGGTGCGAGTCCTGCGCATAGACCAGAAATCCTGTGGAATCCAGGACTGGCAGTCGGTGACTCCGGCGGATGGTCGCCTCATGAGAGTCGTCAGGCTTCAGGACGAGGACCTTCTGCTGACCAGTGGCGTTGAGAGCCACCGCTCCGTCCTGGCCATCCATGTGAGGAATCCCCAGGAGGAGCGCTTCCATCTCCTTCAATCCATCCAGGGCGGCTACGATCTGGCCGAGATCATGGCGGACCAACTCCTGGCCAGCTGCCTGGGCTGCCGGCACATCGCCATCTACACCCGCAACGCCTCCCAGCTCTTCCAGCCCCTCCAGCAGCTGAGTTTCCAGGAGCGGATCCAGCAGCTCACCCCCTTCTGGATCGACGATGTCCAGTATTTGTTGGTCATCACCCAGCCGGGGGCGGAGCACTTCCACCTCTTCACCTTTGGCCCGGTGGGCGGTTGGCAGCAGAAGACCTTTGGCTACAAGAAGAAGCACCAGTGGGCGTGGCCTCTGATCAAGGCGGGCCAGAAGCTCGAGGGCCAGGACATGGCCATAATGCTCCTTTGTGGCCAAAACGAAACCGATTGCAGTTTGGTTAAAGCCATCCTGAGATGAGGTTTACTTTCCTCATTTTTTGTTGCATATTTTTGTATAAACTTTGTATTATATTTGTTTATTTTTTATATTAAACTAAATATTATTTAAATAATATATATTTGTTAATTTGTTATCTCTGTATTTATCCAAAGTTTATTTTGTTAAAATAAATTGAACTCAAACGCGATTTTTATTCTTTTCGTTTATAGTTTTCAGGATTTTAAGTTTCTAGGGAACTTATAAGGTTTTTTAAACTATTTTTTAACTTATTTCATATAAAAATTAAACAGTTTTTTAACACTAAAGTTTTCTTTATTCTTTAGATTTTGTAATACAATAAAATCCTTTTTATTAAATCAAAGCAAATAATTTTTATTCATTCTTTTTGAATCAAAAGACATCCATTTTTTGCTTTTAAAATACATAAATATATCTTTTACTGTTGTTTAATTTTAAAATTCTTTAATTTTATATTTAAAATCCAGGAAGAAGTATTTAAAAAGTTTTAAAAAGTATTCAAATCTCTACAATCTCTTCCTTTAAATGCGTTTATCATACAAAAAAAAAAACATCCTTAAAAATACAAGATCTCTTGGTAACTCTTTCCAGATTGGCCTGAGAATATCACAACTGGTATCTTACTTGGCTAAAACCCCCTTTAACACCATACCCCCCCCCCCTTTTAGGCTGCAAAAGTCTTTCGGCTCACGACTAGGACATACCCTGTAAAAACCAGAAAGCCCAAGGCCCCCCAAACGGAGCTGTTCTGGTTGCTGCCGTCCCCGATCTTGGCAAGGATCCAGTCCACGTGGCTGGCCACGTCCTCGAAGCCGCCGTCGAAGCTCCTCAGGCCCAGCAGGCGGTCTCGCTCCGTGAGAGTGGCTCCGGCATCCATGTACATGGTCTGAGCTCCACCCAAGGCCTCCGGCTCGACGCAAATCCTCTTCGGGGATCCCGTCGTGCTGGGGCAGGCGGTGTGGGTGGCATTCAGGGTGATCAGATCGTGCAGTTCCCGGATCTGGGAGTCGTAGCCCCAGCTACTGATCTGCAGCAGGGACTGCGAGGCATCGGAGGAGTCCAGGACGGAAGTCTCACCGGGCGATGGTAGACCCACGGGCTGGATGAAGGGATGGTCCTGGGGCACGTCCTTTTCCAGCATCAGTATGGCCAGGGCCATGTCCTGGGGCGGCTGGTAAATGTGGGTCACCCCGACGGCCAGTCCCTTCTCGCTGGGAGCGAATCTCTGCGGATTTCCCAGCATCAAGCGAAGCTCTGAAGGATGGTAGTAGTTCCTTTTCGTTTGACTGGAAAATTTAGTAAAGGAAAATATAATTAATAATGTTAATAATTAATTATTTAATAGTAAAAATTATATACTGTATGGATTAGAAGTTTGGAATTTATTGCTTTCAAAATCGGAGAATTGTTTGCTTGAAATGAGCTCGAAGGACCAACGGACAAACGGACAAATGGGAATATTATGGGGTATAGTAGACTGATTAGTTTCCTTTTGATATATATAATATATATCTCTAAAAGGAAGGTATATGTCAAAGTTAAGGAGAATATCGTTGATATTAAGAGAGTTATTGACTTTGAAACATATTAACGGACAAGCGGACAAAGGGACACACTGACAAAGGTGAATATTATGGGGTATAGTAGACCGATCGGTTTCATTCCGACATATATAATAGGTATCTTAAGGAGGAAGCTATATGCTAAATTTTAGGCCTGTAGCTTTGATATTGAGAGAGTTATGGGCTTAAAAACACATTAGCGGACCAACGGACCAACGGACCAACGGACACACGGACAAAGGTGAATATTATGGGATATAGTAGACCGATCGGTTTCATTCCGACATATATAATATATATCTCTAGAAGGAAGTTATATGCCACAATTCAAGAGAATAGCTTTAAAATTAAAAAAGTTATTAGCTTAGAAACACATTAACTGACAAACGGACACGCGGACAAAGAGGTTCTCAATAAATTCACTTGTAATCTCCACTTTATATCAGTATATTATTATTAGTAGTATATAATAAATAATATAATATTTTAAATACAAATTTCATCAAAAAACCCACCTGAAAATGCAACTTCCAACCGTAAGGACAACCGAAGGAGCAACTAAAGCGCCCGAGCAGATGTGACCCTTGCCGAAGTAGAGCCGCTCCTGGGCCGCCAAGCGAATGGAGGCCTGATGGGGGGCCCTCATTTTTCCCTCCAACTCTCCGAAGCCGCGATCTCCGCCAGAAATGGCCTCCATCTCGGCCAGGCTAATGCCGCGCTGAGCAGCCAAATCGCGTTGGGTAAAAGCTGCAAAAAAAACGGAAAGAAACCGAAATATATATAGAATTCGCTGATAAAGATCGGCTATGGATTCCCCCTGGAAACAGTCAGGCTCCCAGTCCGAGTCTCCGAGTGCAACAACCTTATCGAAATCAACACCTAACGGCGTGGTCGAAGTTCCACGATCCACGATCACCGAGCGGCGATACGAGTTCCCGGCGATTCGCGGTGCACAAGCTCCGGATCGAGAGAATATATATTGTTATATATATCACCTGAAAGGTGATCAGGCCACCGTGCCTGTTCCCAACGCGATTATATAGATATGATAGCCGGGCCCGAATCCACTTAAAAAATAAACTAACTAAAACTAGAAACAAATAATCCCCCGAATCATGCCGGAAGTTCTCCTCCAACGGCCATAGCTATAGCTTCCACCGATCACGCGATATAATCCCATACAAAATAATGCCAATTGGCCAATTTATCAATTTGGAGTGACGCACTTTTTGCGGCGACAAACAATTTGGATAATCAAGGGATTAGAAATAAATCAAACAAATAAAAAAAAAAAAATTATATACAGTGGGTGGGAAAAGTATGATTATGGAAATTGGATTTAATTTTATTTTTATTTAATTGTATCTTAAAATGAAATTCAACTAAGGCCTTCAGGCTATTTTAGTTTGTATTATTTTTTTTATGTTTAAAATTGGAAATATTCCAGAGTTCTCAGAAAGATTTTTTAGTAAGAAATATTTATGAGGAACCTTCAGTTTAAAACTTTATTGGCAAGGAACTTAAAAAAATGTATATTGAAAAATATAAAATAAATATATTGAATAAATATTTGCTTTAAAGAGCATAAAAAATTTGTCAAATATCAACTAAAAATAGATATTTTTTAAATTGGTTTCTGTTTCAAAAGCAAATGTGGAAACACTTAAAAAAATACTATAGAAATTGGATATTTTTAAAATATTGTATTCAGGAGAGATAAAAGATACAAAAATTTCTTTCTTTTTTTAATTTTTAAAGGTAAATAAATATTATTCACATTTTACAATTTTTTAAATTAACAAAAAAGCCACATACTTTTTGTATTACAATTAAAAAAGAAATTCGAAAAAGAGAACATAATATTAATGTTTAATATAGTTTTATTTATTTAATAGCTTATAATCAAAAAAATATATAATATTAAAATAATAAAGCGGAAAAGCCAAAACCTAATCATTAAATAAATAAATGTTTATTAAAATGTATTTATTTAAACAAAACAAAAAGCAACTTTTATCAATTTAAATAAAATCAAAACACTGCGATCCTAATTTTAGAAAATTTATATATAAAAATATATAATTATAAAATTATACATTTTAACAATCGGCAAATCTTTCAAGGCCCTTAAAATATAATTTTTAAATATCATTTAACGACAAGTTAGAGGTTAGAGGTCATTGGTCAAGGCGTATCATTGTCAATTACTCACAAGTAATTATACAATTTTTAAGACACACTTTTTAGTGGTAAGTGTTAAACCTTAAGTATGTAATTTACTTCCATAATACCAGAATAGGTAAAAAACTTGTTGGCTTACGTGATTTTTAAGACTCATTCCACTTGATTTTATTTTATAATTTTTTAAAGTAGAAACTTGAAAAGTTGGGTAATTTGAAGAAGTTCTTCAAGTGATTTAATCTTAAGTTGTTCAATTATTTAATATAAGTGAGGTAATTGTTAGGTGACTAAAAAATATCTTAAAAGTTTTGTAATTAAAATTGTCTTGACGTATAAAGAAAGGCAATTTTTTTATCAAATCTTTGGTTTGGTTTTTTTTAATATACCCCAAAAATTCCCTTAAAAAATATTATTTCTCCTAAATCCTAAATCTTAAAACACTAAAAAATTATACAAAAAACTTACTTGTTTGCATTTCCGTGCAAAGAAAAGCAAAAATAAATATTTTCACAATTTTCCGCCAATGATCGTTGAGTTGCATTTTTGCGATTTTTTACACAGATTTCACAGTTGAAAAAAAATATGAAACACTTGACAGATCCTTGTCAAATTTGAACTGAATTTTATTGGATGATTGAGGGATATTTGTAGATTTTTTCTAGAGGTTTAACTTTACGGTTCACCTGTCGTGAGCTCCGCCAAACGTCGAATGAAGAAATTGCTGCGCGAGCTTCTTTCCTAAATCGAACAAAACGCAAATTCGCAAAAAACAAAAAAAAAAATAAAAAGCGTTCTTAGATAATTCCATAATTTTTGTTTTGGTTGAGTGAGTTTTGATTCCCGTGCCGTCTGTGTTGATAAAGCAACATACGATCCAATGTATATATATTTTATAGAACGAAGCCGAATCAAAATCGTATCCGATCGATCGGCTCGAATCGATTCGAATTGAATCGAATAATAAACAAACTGATAAGGAAACTTTCTCAGCCCTCGATTGTTTTTGTTTTTTCGCATTTGTTTATATTTTTTTTATTATTTTACCCACGAAATCGGACTAATGTTACCCCCAAAAATCGGGCCAAGTCATTGTTAAGCATAAAAAGTTGGCTTTAACTTTATGGCCAGAAACTATTTCCTGGGAATGCTTCTGATTCCAAAATTGCTTCAGAATTTCCCAAGATAGGGTTATTATTACACATAACTATATACACTGAGAGAAATAGTTTAGGATTTGATTTTAAAATTTAAATAAAAAATATTAGAAGTTACTTTGCAATAAAGTTTTATATTTTTGATTAAGAAAAGCTTCAAACTCAGGAGACATTTTGAGGATAATTTTGGGAATAGTTTATTGAAAAGCATTTTGAGCTAAATAATTGGGAAAAATTATACTAAAATATATATTATAAAATAGTTTATTTCATTATTTATTAACATTCTACGAATATCTTTTTAATACTTTTCTTTGTCTTAACTTTTCGACAAAAAAAAGGTTTCCCTTTCTCCGCAAAAGTTGAACATGTTTTGGGTTTCTAATTATATTTTTTAATTAGTTTATATTTATAAATTAACACTTCTAATATATGTATAATAATAAACATAACAATAATATATAATAACAACTATATTAATACTATATAATATATATAATTATAATACTGCCTAAGAAATATTTTGTAGAAACTATTTTATTCGATTTATTTGCATTTTCACGGATCTTGCTCTAAAAGTCCTATCTTTAAAGGCTAAAAATGTTTGTATTATATATATTGTATAATATAGTTTATATGTATAAATATAGTATTTTTATCATTAATTTTTCTTAGTGTTTTTTAATGTTTTGAAAAACTTTCCGATCAATCTAAACCGGACAGCAGATTGCATCGCAAAAAAGTAAAAGATTAAAATCGTTTCGAGACTTTCCGGTGCAGTTCGGTTTCTGGCCCATTGATAATTCCCGGCCAGGTTGGGGGACCTTGAGGTGAAATATAACTTATAACTTAGAACTACTATAACACTATAACGCCTAATCGGGACAGACAGACAATCTATATAAAGAGTGATAGAGAAATGCACTCGATCGGACCTGCGATCGGGCTGCTTCCTGACCTTGTCTGTTAGTTTTTTCCCATTTTATGGCAAACTTTTCTTTGTTTTTGGATTTGGATTGGATCCACTATCGGCTATAGATGATATTCCAGTCACGGACATCGTCTACTGCCATAAAGATTAGCCATATCTGGAAGCCATATCTGTTCTTCATTCATTGGACTTCCAAAATCCATTTATTATTCTGCGCCGTAAACTATTTTTAGTTCTTGAACTAAAAACAAAAATCAGACCATAATTCGAGTCCATTAAAGGTAGCAAGGACCCTAAAAAGTGATGATCTTTCTAGCAAGACAAGAATTCTAAGGTTTTTTAAACTTTTTTTTGATAGTTTTGATAGTTTAGGGGAAAAAATTATTAAACTTAGGTACATTTTTTCCATACAGAGGCTGTCAGCAATTTATTTAGAATTTGTTGTAAAGAATATTTGAATTTTTCTAAACTTTAATTTAATTTTAATAACTTTAATTAAAATTATGTTTTGTTTTCAATGAAAAATATCTATTTTATTCTCTAAAAAAGCTAAAGTAGAGAGAGAATTGAATGTTTACATTTATAAAATAGCATTTCAGTTGCCTACCCTTGGGCAGAAATTTTAATATATAAATATTTAAGCTCTGTTAAGCCTTCTGTAGAACTTAAAAATAAATCTTACTCTTTGAATAACTTTTTAAATATCAATCTAGGACCAATAGTTTGTAAGAAGAACCTTTAAAACTCTTCTTTTGCTACAGGGAACTCTAATCAGAACTATTTTTCACTAATTCTACAATTTTTAAAGGAGAAATATATCAGTTAACATAGCTAAAAAAATAGAATATTTTCCATTCAATTAAAAATTCTTTAATATTGGTCAGAGAAAAAAATGTTTTAAGAAAAACCTTTAAAACTTTTTTAAATCTAACCAGAACTCTCTAATCACAATTATTTTTAATACAATATTTGTCTTTATTTATTAAGAAACGAGTTCAGAGAATGGTTGAACTGGATTTTAATTAAATTTTAATTTTAATTTAGAAATTTTTATCAGGGATCCCTAGAAATCTTTATTATCCATCCAGAACTCTATTCTGAACTCTAATCTTTGTTTTGTGTTTTCGATTTAGAAAAAAGGCATATTTTAACTTAAAAAAAGGTAAATTTATTTCCTTAAATTATCAGAACTTAAAAAAAGAGCATAGAAACTCTGGAACTCTTGTCTTGCTGCAAGGATTAACTCATTTTAGGATCGATTGCTCAAAAGTCCTGGCCAGCTTTACTGAACTGTAATTGGTTTATATATTCTATATAAATATATTGGTATATCGGTTGAAATATATACATATAATGGTTATAGTTTACAGTAAGTAAGGTATAGTAAGGGATAAGCTACGGGAGCTCTTGGGTCTCCAAAAAGTAGGCTTCTTTTTTTGCGGTTTTTGGTTTTCAAAATGGCTTTTGGCGGCCATTTTTTATTCGAAATAAGGGGAATTTTTTACTTCAGCAAAAATTTGTATACTAAAACCTAAGATTGTTATTATTAAATAAATATTTAATGAAAAAAATATGGAAACTACTATTTTGTAAAACAAAAATTGTTAATTTTAGTTTCCAAAGCAAATCAAGAACTCTAAAATATAACAAAACTTATTTTTTTTAATATTTTTTGTCATTTATTTTAATAAAAAAGATTTTTAACGGAACATTAATCTCAGGGAGACAAGGCTAGGCAGGATAAGGCTGAAGCTAGAGGCAAAGATGGCCATGGCACCGCCACCCTTGTCATCCTCGCCATCCTTGTCATCTTCATCCCCGATTTCCTCCCCCATGTTGGTCAGAATCCAGTCGTAGTAGTAGGAGACCTCCGTGTAGACGCCGGGCAGCCAGGGCAGGGCACAGTTGATGCCCCACGAGACGACGCCGGCGAGTTGGCTCTGGCAGACCAGCGGACCGCCGGAGTCACCGGAGCAGGCGTCCTGCTCACCCTTCTCCAGGTAGCCGGCGCACATCATGCCGGGCAGGATTAGGGCACCCAAGTCGCTATCCTCGACGCACTCCGTCTTATAAATCACCGGCACATCGACGGTCATCAAGTAGTCAGAGTTGTAACCCTCCTCCGTGAGTCCCCAGCCAGTCACCTGGCACATCACTCCGGCGGCGACCTCGTTCCGGTTCAGGGGAATCGGACGGATGGTGGGATGGTCAACGGGCACGGACGCGTTCAGCCGCAGCAGGGCGATGTCCTTGTCGTAGGTGGACAGGACGAACTTGTCCAGCTGCATGAAGCGTTCGGCAATTTCGAAGGTCAGCGCATTGGTGGTGTTGTAGCGATCCAGGTTCCCCATCACCACGATGAACTCCTCGATGGGCACGAAGGTGCCGTCGTAGATAACTTGGCTGCAAGATTACACAACAAATACTTTAGATTTCGTTGAAGCCAAGCCACTCGAAACTCATAAATTATATGATTTTTACTTGTGAAAAGGCTTCAAGTTAATACAAAAATAAATAATAAATCTTTTTTGGGTTTCTTTAAGAGAAGAAAATGTTTTTTCAGGTACTTAAGATTTGTTTTAATATTTAATTAAATTATTTTATAGAAAAAATAAAAGAAAGCACAAAGACACTTGATATTACGTATACGACACTTTGCTGATTTTCTTTAGAATTTGTTAGTTTTTATTTGAAAAACCAAACTTTTTGGCACTCAAAAAATAAATAATCAAAAAAATATAAAAAAAATATATAAATTTTCACTTTCAAAACAAAACTGAACCTGAAAAAAACTTCAAAACTTTCAAAACACTTTCAAAAACTTAGTTTAAAGTTTCTTTTTTGTATCTCTCACTTTGCAGGATATCCATACACTTAAAAAAAAGGATGGTTTCTTTACAAAACCCTCACTTACTCCACAAAACAATGAGCGGCGGTGAGAACAAAGTTAACCCTGATGAGGGATCCACCGCAAAGGTGACCCGTTCCGTAGTAATAGCCATCGTTGAGGGCCTTCCGGATGCCCACCTGGTGCCGGGTGGCCTCCATGGAGGCGAGAGTGCCATTGATGATCCTGCCAGGATCCTCATCGAAACGCGGAGGACTGGGAATTGAAGAGTTGCCGGATGCCGGAGAGGGCAAGGCACTCAGACCCGTGAAAAGTACGGAAAACAGAAGGAGAACCCCCGCCAGACGTGGAAAGGAAGGCATCTTTTCCAGGTTTTTATTTTGGTTTTTTTTTTTTGGAGAATTGTTACCTCCCCAACGTGGCAGTGGCAACTAAATGCAGAAGCCGGAATCGAATTTGGCAAGACGATGTCCCATTCAGTTGCCACTATCTTGGCCAAATAAATCTGAACGGACATCGTAATCTAATCAATCGAACCCAATCGCATGTAGAAACACACATGGGTGTGATTCTTCGGCTTGTCTCTCGAGTGTTAACGATTTCATTTTAAATGGGCAATACCCAAAAAAAATATAATCTCCGATTATGCCACTCCGTTTTATACAAAAAGTAAAAAGATTTATGGGTATGACTGGGGAAATCCTATAGGAAATCCCTCAACAAATCTTTTGACCTTTTGCCTCATATATTCCCGGAAATATATTTTATCACAGCCTTTGTTCGTTTAATATCACATCAATTCATTTATCATTTTTCAAACAGAATAATTGACAAATAAGATATTTATACAAAACAAAACAATAATTAAATGCGTTATTGCCTTCAAGGTATCGATCGTAAAGTTACTCATTTTTATAATTTTTTTTAATGACTTTCTTTTTGTAGAAATTGGGGTCAAATATATTCGAATATAGAAGGTATTATGACTTTACGGGGCAGTATTATTATTTATTTAGATAGGAAATCGATTAACAAATAGTTCAAGGTATTCCTTTGAGGCATCGCTTGGAAAATGTGAGAATTTTAGACCTTTTATGGAGTACCTATTGAAAAATATTTATTTAAGATCGTAAAACTTTTAATTAATTTAAGAAAATAAAAAAAAAAAAACAAGAAAAATTAAGTAAAAAGAAAAATTAATGTTTTTGAAAGGCTCTGTCTTATTTAGAGCCAAGTCAGAACTAGTTGCGAATTATAGTAATATTCAGGCTTTTAAAATACTTTTTTTTAAGCTTTATTTTATATTAAAATCTTGTATTTTTAAACCATAAATCTTCTATCCAATGAATCTCATGATCCTATTGCCCTAAAAGTCTTTTAAAATTAAACAAAAAAATATAGGAAATGTGGAAAAAATCACCCTGTTGGTATATTTTTTTAATTTACAAAGCAATCATCATAAAATGTGACAAAAGAGATAGCAATTTATTTTCCGATTGAAGTTAATTAATTTATTGATAAAACATAATGAAACTAGGTAAGGCATTGCGACGTCATAAATCGTGGAATTTCTAGACATCAGTCTTTTGTTTTGACATTTTTTAACGAGTTATTTACGATTACAAAATATTTTAAAGAGATTATTATAGAACAGATTAAAGAGCAGAGTTTCTTAAAGAAAGATATTAAAACGTCCTTCAGCCCCTTCCCCTAATCCTAATCTTCCATATTTTTTTATAATTTTTTATTTATTTTTTTCTGAGATTATAAATGAAACCATAACCGCCGTTGTCATTCAATAGTGTCTTCAATCAGTGTCAATAACATTATTTTGTAGTGCAATCTACAAGTGAATAGCACCTGTTTCGCCCTCTCCGATTAGATAAATCCATTCTCGAGCGGACAGAAGCCAACGATTCATCATTTTCCAGTCCAATGTCACGCCAGAAGCCACGGATTGTGCCACAGGATGGCCAGGATGGTGGGCAGCCAGGCAGGATCTGGCCAGCGATCAGTGCCGCCACTTATCAAGAACCGATCCCCGTACTCGGAGTAGTCCAGCGAGGAGTTGGCAAAACGGATCCAGTTCAGGAAGTGCGAGACATTCGTGTAGACACCGGGATAACCGGGATCGGCACAGCCCACGCCCCACGAGATAATCCCGGACAGTTGTCCATCGCAGACCAGCGGTCCGCCGGAGTCGCCCTGGCAGGCGTCGATCCCACCCTGCAGGAATCCGGCGCACAGCTGGGATTCCGGCAGCTTGTAGATGATGTGACAGAGACTCCTCTTCAGGATCGGCACGGGTGCCTGTTGCAGGGACGAGGATTTATCATTCTGAAAAAGGATAAGGGGATATATTTTAGGAGTATTATTCATGGTTTTTCCTAGTACGGGGTATGACATAGTTGGCAGCTAAGAACGAGGAGTATCTAGATTTCGAAATGGTCTCATAATTGAGGTTATTATTTCATATTTCTATACAAATGTATCTTACAATAGTACCGGGTATCGTATAGTAAACATTGTTTATTGGATATCTTAAATGACTAGGCTCCAGATCTTGTAAAGTCTCGAAATTACAGAACAAATTTCTGACTATCTACAAGATTACAAGTCTTGGGTCTTACCTTAAGTACCGGGTATAGTTAAGAACTTAGAAACGGGATTTATCTTTTAGTTAGTTTTCTAAAAATAATGTAGATTTTATCCCAAACTAACGAATCCCCTTGAAGAGATCACAATACTCACCGTGCTGACCTTGCCCCATCCATGTATGAGACAAATGGTACCCTCGATGGGGGATTCGGTGGCCAATGGCAGGGCCCGTACTGCCGGTGATCCCCAGGGGATATATCCATCGATGAAGAGGAGAGCGATGTCGTTCTCCAAGGTGCTGGAATTGTATCTCTCATGGCCGACAATACGGCGCACCAGGTACTCCTGTGTGAAGCGGTCCGCCTGGTCGATGGCACTGCTCCCGGCCACGACGACAAACAGTTCCGGATCGCGGTACTCCAGCGGCATGCCAGTGGTATTTCTGTGAAGAAAACGGATCTATAAAGAAGGGTAAATCTATAATACTGGGATGACCTCCACCCACATGGCAAAGCAATGAGCTGCCGAGCAGATAACCCGCTGGGAAATGATCGTTCCGCCGCAAACGTGACCCAGTCCGTACTGCTTCTCGTGGATGGAGCGCCGCCGGATGGAGACCTGGTAGGGCACCTGGTTGATGGTCACCGCATAGCCGCCCACCACCTTTGGCTGGATGACAAAGGAGGACGAGGCACTGGACAGATCAGCGGAAATGGGAAGGGTCATTCCTAGCGGCAAGCTGGTGTTTTCCGTGGTCAGGCTGGTGTTTTCCGTGGTCAGGCCGGAGGAACCGGCCAGGATCAGCAGGGACAGGGACAGGGACAGGAACAGCACCGGCAGGTGGTCCATCTCCAACGCCGATAGTTTGCTCTCCAGCTCCAGCGCCGAATGCCAAAAAAAGAAACTCAAACCCAACAACAAACTAAACGAAAATAATTAATAAACTCCAGAACTGATAGATTAATCGATGTAGGTATGACATTTTTTTGTTTAAAAGAATTTATTCAGAAAAAACAGTATTTGTTTGTTTCTTTTAGTTTCAATTATTTTTTATTTTAGCAATAATATTTTATTTATAGAAAATGCCAAATCCAAACAAGATTTATGTGCAGCTTTAAAACTGTCCAAGGAATCACTAATATTTAAAAAATGGTAAACTTTCTTTGATATTTTCCATTACTTTTATTTTAGCACCAATATTTATTAATAGAAAATGCAAAATCCAAACCAGATTACAATCAATTATACATTAAATGATAATTTATTATATTTTTACTAAATTTTATCTCGAAAACCTAAAAAAAAAATCGTATTATTTACCTAGTCTAAAGCCTAAGCTTAAGATCAGATCGTTTTTTTGTGATTTTGCGGAAATTAAAGTTCCGCTCTGAAAGCTGTCAGGACAAGTGCCAGGATAATCAGTAGGATGGAAGCTCCTTGCCGTATTCCGGCATTCTCATACTTGTTATAGTCGAAGGAACTATTATGTTGGACAATCCAAGAATAGAAGTAGGGCATGTTGGTGTAGACACCCGGGTATCCGGCCTGGGCACAGCCAGCGCCGTAGGACACCACTCCGGCCAAGGCATTGTTGCACATCAACGGTCCGCCGGAGTCACCCTGGCAGGAATCCACTCCGCCGGTTATATATCCGGCACAGATCTGGGTAATGGGCAGACCCGGATAGGATACGGCGCACGAGACGTGGGAATAAATGGGCACTGTGCCAGCTTGCAGGATATTACTAGTTGTGGATGCATTCTGGAATATAAGAGAACATTTTAGATTCAATTTCCAAAAGAGAGTGAATAAACTTACCTGCTGAAGGAGTCCCCAACCGGTGATGGTACACGAGGTTCCTACAGCCAAATAATCGGTATTGAGAGGCAAAGCCTTGACCGTGTTAGAATTCCAGGGAATATATCCATTGATGAACATCAAGGCGATGTCATTGGTCAACGAATCATGATCATACTCAGGATAGACGATCAACTTCTGGACGTAGTACTCCAGGGTATTGGTAGTTTTGCTTGTCAAATAGGTACTACCCATTACCAGGAAGAATTCATCCGCCGTCCGGTATTTCTTCGTACTGGAACTGTTTATAGAATATATATAAAATATGTTAATAATTCACAGATTCGATATCGAAGCTTGAATCTCACTTGTAGATGCAATGGGCTGCAGTGACCACCAAACGTTGCGAAACCACAACTCCGCCACACAAGTGCCCGGATCCGTAGCTCTTCTTATCATTGGCCGTAAGCCGAATGGAGACCGTGTACGGATATTGTTCGATTTGTGCCGCCACTCCACCAACAATTTTGGGCTCCATCTTGCTGGTTGTGGCATTTGTAGGATCAATTTCAATGCCTTCAAAATACAAAATAAACTTTTATATTTCTTGATTTTGACTTTTTCACATCACAAGTACGGGGTACTTATAGTTTCAAACGTTTTATAACTTTATTATAGCCATTAAACCTATTGATAAGGCTCTAATTTTCTTCGATTTTATAGTACTTTTCAATAGGATTACAAAATGAGACAAGGTCATGGCCAATTCTTCACAGAACACCTGTCAGATATTTTTTCGATAAACCTGTCAAAGTCGTATCTAAGCAATAATTTGTTATCACGGCCAATGATAACCGGGCAAAAGGTACTCCGGACTTCCCCCCGGAGCACTTTACAAAAGAAATACTTAACACTAATTGTTATATGGGGTCTATGCCTTAAAACTCTTTCATTGGAAATTATAAAAAAAAAGAAATCTAATCGGCAATCTCGAATCGAATGTCTTTTTTTTTCTTCTATGACACACCATGGAAAAAATCGTTCCATAATTGGATGTTTAATTGGTTGTGCCATCAGGTGGGAACAGTTTTTCGAATATATCATAAAATATATAATGAGGCTTCAGTGATTAAATAACTCCTTAACCTTGCAAAGTACCGGGTATTCATAGTTAACCCTTAAATACTTTATTTTTTGGAAAGAATTGTTAAAATATATTGCATTTGTGACTAATTTTTGGTGATTAACTAATTCCTCGAAATCATTTTTCATTCCTTGGCCATGAGAAGTACCGGGTATTTATAGTTAACCCTTAAACATTTTGTTTTTGGGAAAAGTTGGTAAAATATATCGTATTTTTGACTAATTTTTAGTAGTAAATGAATTCCATGATTTGGCGAAGTACCGGTTATTAATATTTAACCTTTAACCACTTTATTTTTAACTCAATTTTTTAACCGAAACTAATTTCAAAATATATTTTATCATAGAGACACATAAGATTTTATTTGATTTCGTTTTAGGCTATAACCTTTGACCTCTACTCAATTTCATTTTTCACTTCCGTTTTTTTAAGTGGAAAAACGAATCGTATTGATAACGACCCTGCCGCAATGACTCACTTGCTCCAGAGGTCAAAATAGCTCCGAGGAGCACCGACAATGCCACCAAAATCATTTCCTTTAAACAAACAAATACTTTCTAAAAAAAAATAGAAACACTTTAAAGTTGAAAAAGAAAACCGATCGTTGGCAAAACAAATAAATCGACCGAATTTGGTGAATCGAGACACTGCAATGAGCCATCTGAGGGACTAGTCGATATTATTGGGCCCGAAGCTGTTGGCCAGGTTTATCTTATCAAGAAATGTGCGTAAATTGAATGTTGCCAAAGCCCCAAAGAGCCTCGACGCCTCGATGCCTCGACGCCTCGGCTCGAGTGATCGGATCCAGTGTCATAAAAGTAAACAAATGCCAAAATTAGTACGAAATTTGCTTTTGATTTCGTATTGATTTGCCACTCCCACTTCGAACTCCGCCCACCCATAGTACACTCGATTTACCGCCTATGGGAACCCCCTGGAACAAAAAAGTCACCTTTGACCATAAACTTGAAAATGTTTTTGTTACCAAACAAAACAGGACATTTGTATTTTCAAAACCAAAGCTTAACCCAAAGCTTTTGGCTTATATACAATATAATATAATAATAAACTATAATATACTAAGAAATATAATAAAAATAAAACCTAGAACATAATACCGTGACTAATCGCAGTTCACATGAAACCGATAAAGAATCCGAAACCACAATTTCCGATAAGTGTTTTGTAGACATAGAAAACCAAAGCCAAATAAATCCTTCAATTGTTTGTATAAAAACGCATTTAATTATTTATTTTATTAAATAATCAAACATCACAGTCCTTCAGTCTAACATATAGTAGTTGTCTTTTTTTCCATGCTGAAATAACAAACAGAAACGGAAAAAAAAGATTCAACTATTTTAACTAAATTATTCATGTTGATGGACAAATGTAACATTGCGTTATCTTCTATATATATATTCTACTATGATAATCCTTTTATCACTTGGGGCTATGTTTATGGCATAATGCAATATGATTCGTTTAGGTACGTTTGCTCCAATGGCACGTATAAAAAAAATATAATGGAAAATATTGCAGCTGTGGTGCTCTTATTTTTTGACAACGCTCTTATCCATGATTTTTTTGGTCTCATCGAGGAGGGCCTTGAGCTCCTCCAACTCGTCGAACTGATGGGCTGGATCCGGTGGGGGAATAGCCTCCAAGGCCAGAATCAGTGCAGACTCTTCCTCGGTTTCGGTTTCCGAAGTGAGAATCCTCTCGGCTAACCTAGATGGCCCTGGCTCCTCGGTTTTTACGACAACGGCGGCGGAGTCAATCTGGACAAAGGAAGGGGCCTCCTCTGATTCCTTTTTGATGACATCTGCGGCGAAGGCAGAGGCATCTGCGGCGAAGACAGCGGCGACAGTGGCGTAGGCAGCGGCGGAGGCATCGGCCGCAGTGGCGGTAGTGGCATCTAGGGTGAAGGCAGTGGCCACAGAGGCGACAGTGGCGGTAGCAGCTTCGGTGGCGGCTACAGCGTCGGTGGCGACCAGACTCTTGACAATGGAGGGGCCCTCTTCCAGTTCCTTTTTAATGGCATCAGCCATGACCGTCTTGGGACGGCCCTCGTTTGGCATAAAGTAATCGTCGTCCAGCTCCTGGGAGCTCTGCGAGTTGTAAGTGTGCTTTGACTTGGAACGACGCTGCATAACCTTGCGTTCCATGTGGTTGACGTTGCTCTCCTGAGCCTTGCGCTTCCTACATAAATCTTTTATAAATAACCAATACAATATCCCCCTTTCATGTACAAACCTATTCCTTGGAGTAAGCTTAGTGGGGCTACTGGACGATGAAGTCGATCCAGGGGCAGTGCTGCTGCACGAAGTGCTCCTATACGTTTCCGGCGAGGACAAGCCCAACTGCAGGGGCCGGGCCTGGACAACCACCGGCTTGGTCACCGATGGAGTAGCCACCTGGAATGCATCGGCTAGCACCTGATAGGCATCGGCATCGGCCAGCAGACCCTTGTGCTGCTCCTTGAAGGCGTCGTACTGGAAGGGTTTGGTCACCACAGTGGCTAAAGGGAAGGGGAATTTGTAATTTGTTTACTTCTGAACGAGTAATCCAAATGAAAATAAAACAATTTGCGATTAATTCGTGTAGTTCAATGTTTGTGCAAAACTATGGTTAATTTCTTAAATGAAAACGATGACAGGTATGGGATTTCATGGAAACTTGATTTCTTAAGAACTTGAATCTGAAGCTAAAGAATTCAAAGTCTCATCTTGCTCTTACTGGAAGTTTCTTTGAAGTAAACAAAATGGAGAACTGGATGGCAACTTGATGGCAACTCGGCAGCCATTTTGTGAAAAAAGAAAATGAAGAAAATGAATGACTTTCAAAATGATTTGCGAAATTAAAGGAAAATATTAGAAACAAAACAGAACACAGGATGATAGATGTTAGTTTATGAATGTTTTTTGGGAGAATATTTCTGTAGATCTCTCCCTGGTGGAAACTTACTCCGACGCAGGCTGTAACCCTCGACACGATATTGGGCCAACTCCTTGTCCTTGGCCTTCAGCAGCTCCGTGGTTAGGTTCAACAAATCACGTAGACCGGTCATCGTAGCAATCGAATCCGAGAAGATAATGTCATAAAGCTGTAACCCAAATAACTGCTAGAATCCATAAGAAAATCTCGAATTTAAAACGAACCTGGCCGTTGGGAATGACTTTCATGTGCCACTCCCACTTGAGGGGAACCGCAGAAAACTCCATGGTATATTTGAGGCCCAGGGCATGGAGGCCCGGGGAGGTATTCTCCGAGAATCCAGACAGCACCGCATCGCCGGTAATCAGAATCCGACGCACTGCATCCTCCGGGAATTTAACGCGAGAATTCAAACTCTACAAGAGTATAGATCGAGTTTCACTTGTACCTTGCACTCGCCGGTTATTTAGATTGGAAACTAGAGCTTTGGCTTACCTTGAGACGCTTAGAGAAGACGGTTTTGGCCAAAGTTTCGGAGTAGGTGCGCTCCCGGCGAGGATCGAATCCGTAGAATATCAACTCTCCCGGTTGTTCCCCATCCACGCAGGAAATCGCCCATTTCTCACCATTTATCATCAGGGCCTTGAGGCGCATCTTTGATTTTTCTGTCAGAAAAGATATCACAGTAACTGGAAATAATGACTGATCCGTTTCAGATTTGAAGTCAAATTAAGAAAACTGAATTACACAAATCTGACAGCTGCTTATTAACATTCTGGTTCGTTAACACTGGCTTACTGCTCTGTTAAATATTGCTTGCTATCGATAGTTAACAGCGATAGTCAAATGTTAAAATTAACAAAAAAAACTTTAGAATAGTGAATTTAATTGTTGAATTATTACTTTATTTATCTAATTGTGTAAAAGATAACATTTGTTTCCTCAGTTAATCGTTTTACTGTTAACCGAAAGACATAAAAACTTGACTGTTACGCCTCTGTTATCATCCCTACTTGCCTCTGTTAAGTCAATGTTATCGAACCGCCAAAATTTAAACTTCAAAAACCATTTTAATAGATATTATTTTATTTCAGTTTTAAACATATTTTTTGTATGTAATACATATTGTTTGTGTTCGTTTCCGTTAGCTTATCAAAAAATTCACTTTATTTACTTGTTATTAATATTATTGATTAACTAGATTTCATTGTTTTTTTAATGTTTTGAATTTCACTACAAAAAAAGAAATCTTTTCGTATTTCATTCACATCGAATGCCAATTAATCTTTATAATCATATAGTTTTCAATTAACTAATCCACGCGTGCGTATATATAGACGTATTAATTATATATATTCATATAGTTTTTTATGTATTTTTATATTAAGATTCTAATATATATATATAGAAGATCAGTTTGTAGTTGTAACACGAAGAAAACAACAAATCAAAGTGGGAATTTCTTCAGGAAAAGTTTACGATAGCCTCGTGCTTAAAATCCGGGCTCAACATGTCTTTTTTTTTCATCCAGATCCTTTGGGTTAATTCAATTGTTTAGCGTAAATCCCTAAATTAGCCTGTGGCGTCGTTTGAGATTTTTCTGCGATCTTTTCGAAGTCGTGGCAATGTCAACTGGAGGAGTGGCTGGTCCTCAAATTTGCGGCCTGGTCCACAGTTCGCTCAGATCCTTCTTCAGCTTGCCCAGCTCTGCAAATACGGATTCGTGACTTAACACTTATCGGTGAAAATATGGAAAAACAAGGCTCTATCCGGTTGGGTTACACTTACCCAGCTGAGCTGGCAGAACTCCTCCATTACGGAAACCGAGATCGAAGCGGGGCTGTACTCCTCCCAGTTGTCCAGCTGTTGTTGATCCAGAATTCCTAAAGGCAGTGCCACTAAATGAACAGTTTTGCAGAGTTAATAATAGAGTTGATAATAGGGAAACGTAACTCTTACCTATAGGGATGTTTAAGGCAGCCATAGACCTCCCGGTAACGCCCGTACAGGGTTCCATAGGAGACGCCCAAAATGCGAGCCGCCTTTTTCATTTCGAGTCTTTTGTTTTTAATGGCATCGAGGACCTAAAATAAATAGAAAATAGAAAATGTTTTAGGAAATCTATTCAAAAAACTCACCCTCTTGGTGAAGGGCTCCTCCCAGAATTGGGGACGCCTGCCCTTGGCCAGGTAGTCATCCATTTTGATGACATCCTGCCACTGGGTGAGCTCCTCGTTGGTGAGACGCAGTTCGGCGGCATCGTAGTCCTCCAGCTTGATGTCCGGATAGTCGCCGAGGCCACTGCCGCTGGGCTCCTGGCTGCCACCGGGATTACCATTGCCGGCACTGGCGGCACTGGCCACCACAGCGGCAGCGGCGGCAACTGCCACGGCGGCGGTGGCAGCCGCAGCACTTGCCACATTCGGGCCAAATTCGTGGGCCATGAGGAGGCCGTGCTCGTTGATTAGATAGGAGGCTGGGGTGCCGGCCGGTCCGGCAGCGGCACTGCCTCCTGGTGTGCCGCCCGGCTCGTATTTGCAGGCGAAGCTGGCCGGGATTAGGCTGCCAGAGCGCGGCGACTCTGCTCGATTGGCCACCAGATGCTCATTCTCGATCTCCTCCACTGGCTGTGGCAGATTTGAACTTGCCTCATCCGCCTCCTTCCCGCTCTCGCGATCATCCCTGTCTCGGTCTCTCTCCCTCTCCCTGTCCCTGTCCTGATTCGGATCCTCCGCCGGCTTGTCCCGCTCTCCGGCGTACAAACGCCGGGCGTGACGCAGCTTTCCGTGACGCTCTCGCCGCTCGCTAATCTTCTCCAGCTTGCGGCCCAACGGCGTTACCTCCGCATCCGCCTCATCGCCGCCGGACAAGTCTATTTCCGGTTTCTCGTCGTTGGGTATTTTGGGTGTGGGACTGCGACGGGTCTCCCCGGATGACCATTCATGGGCGACACCGCCTGCTTCCTGCTCGCTGGAAGTCTCCGTCTGGAGGAGCTGCTGCTGCTGCTGTTGTTGTTGCTGTTGCTGCTGATGACGCAGGCGCTGGCGCTGTTTGGGCGGGCAGGCGGCGGGCGGGGAGGCCAGCGAAGTGGCGGCGGCAGCGTGGGCGGTCCCCAGCGGCGGCTCCTCGACAAAGTGGCGAGTCGTTTCCAAATAGGCACGCTGGGCAGGCTCCAGATTGGCGGCATACTGGGCCAGCTTGCGTCTGTCAAAGGAAAAGGAAATCGTTTCATGTCACGGTCGCCATAATTTTGAAACCCGTTAGACCCCACAAGAAAATCAAGGATCAAAACTCACACATTGAACACATCATAGGCATCGTCTAGCGGCGGTCGTCCTCGCTTACGTTTCGGTCCCAAATAATGCTCCACCGGGGCACTGCCCTCCAGGGATCCTGCCACTCCAGCAGAGCTTCCCGATGTAGCCGGATGTCCTGACGCTAACACAGGCATTCTGCCCAGGACATTCTCCATTCCGGGCGACAAAAGCTCCCGTTCCCGTTCCCGTTCCCGTTCCCGCTCCCTGTCCCTGTCCCTGTCTCTTTCGCGCTCCCTCTCCCTCTCCCTTTCTCGTTCTATCAAAGACGAACTGTGGAGGTGACCCGGAGCCGCCGCGTGCTGCTGTTGCTGTTGCTGTTGCTGGAGGATCAGGTCCTGGGCGTAACTCTCGGCCAGGCTGCGCGGTGGTGAATGGAATTCGGCGGCTGCCATGGGCGGCGGAGGACCGTCCTCGTCGTCGCGCCAAGTGACCTCGGCCAGACCTTTGATCTTCAGGTCATCGGCGGTTTTCAAAAGGGACGGGAGACTGGCCTGCAAAATAAATAAAAAATGAAATGAAAAATATTAAAAAAAAACCAAGAAACTATGCAACTTACATGCTCCACATTAATCTCTCCCTTGTACATAAACTCGATGAGACACTTGACCTCCGCAAAGGTCACGTCCTTCATGATGATTATCGGATCCCGCTCGCTGGCATAGTTCGAGAGGACCGCATCGAAGAAGGTGCTGCAGGCGCAAAGGACGACGCGATGGGCGCGGATCAGCTGACCCTCGCAGGCCAGGGTCACATCGCAGAAACAGCCGCGATCCAGGAGCTGGGAGAACATGGTCTGGAGATTGCTATGGTGGTACTTCCACCGGAGGCAGTACTGCTGCTGCGGCAGCATGGTGGCGCCGCGCTTGCTGCTGCCCCTGATGGTGGTAACTGAAGGGGGGGTACTAAAAATACAAAAAATTAAAATAAATTAATACCCGATACTTTTCTGGCTTTTTTCCTAATTTTTTTTAATCATAAATTATTTAACTCCTTAACTTTAGAGTGTAATTTAAAATATTTATAAATAAATTAAAAAATTATAATATATTAAGGCTCAAAAAAAAAAAAGCTCAGTGATTGAAAGTTTCTTTACAATGCTTTTCCGCTTTTTATGTGGAAAAAAAACTATTGATTGGTTTTTTGCGGTTTTTTTTAAATGTTTTTGTGCATGTTGAAAGAATTATATACATTGATTAAGTTGTTATCCCTTTGGAATCCTGCCAGTATCCTTGTATGTTCAAGTGTGTGTGTGTGTGTGTGTAAATGTCAATCGGAGGACACAGAGCTTTTTTTCTACCGTTAAATGTGTCTGGAACTGGGTTTTTTTTTTAAAGTATTTTCGAATTAAATTCATCGCAATTTTTTTCCACAATATAAATAATCGAAATTCGCGCTTTATGCTTCAAAATGTAAAATGGCCAGCGATCGGCGCAAAAAAACGGGGGGGGGTTCTCATACATTTATGTGTATAAAATATTAAATTTATTTTTTTTCCTTTGGCACAATTCTTCTCATTCTAATTCTCCATTCTCCAGCGCCGAACAAGGAACAAGGCAAAAAGGATATTTTTTTTTGTGTTGTTTTTTTACCAAAAGCTGCAGCAGCGCCATAAAAATATTCGTCCTCGTTTTCATTTTATTATTATTCCATTTTTTTTGCTCCTTTTCCTCATTCTCTGGTAGAAGAGGGTAGGGGAGGGGAGTGAGGTCCTTGTACACATAAAAAATTTTCATAATTTTTCCTTTTCTTTTCTGTTTTTGTTGCGCAAATATTATGCGCAAGGTAGAACTTTATTTTGTTAGTAGCCGCTCCATATCCTTCCATATCCTTCCAAACCCCCCGTTCTTTTTTCATATGCACTTATGTAATATATACATTTTACTATATATAGTCACTACCCCACCCCCTCTCCCTTTACCCCTCCCCCAACACCACCTCCAATCTGTCAATATACTTAAACCCAAAGTACGAAAAAGGGGGAAAAACTGGGAAAAAAAAGTTGGCGAAAAAAAAAAGAGCTGAAAAGAGCAATTATAAAATCCATTTTGTTGTCGATTTCCACAGATTCATCGTAAATTGTAAATCGACGTGACGAAAAAGCAAAATAAATTGATTTTCGTCTTTGTAGCCATCGGAGTCGGGATGGAAAAAGATTATGTTGTATTTTTCAATCCATGGCAACACAGAACACAGAACACAACCATGAAAAGTTTACAATTTAATAATTAAAATTGAAATCGATGAATACGTTCGGCGATAATCCCTTTAGCTTAACCGGTTTATTATTCTTCATCGCTGATTTGCAGTTTAATCTATATTTTAATTGAATTAACAAATAAATAGTGGTTTTAGAGCGTAAATAGGGGTTTTTCGTGCTCATTAATCTTCAAAAACTTGAAATAGCGGTTTCTCTTTTCATTAATCTTCAAAAACTCTTATTTTTCATTAGTGATTTCAAGTTTAATCTATATTTTAATGAAATTAACAAATAAATAGTGATTTTAGGGCGTAAATAGGGGTTTTTCATGCTCATTAATCTTCAAAAACTTGAAATAGCGGTTTCTCTTTTCATTAATCTTCAAAAACTCTCATTTTTCATCAGTGATTTCAAGTTTAATCTTTATTTTAATTGAAATAACAAATAAATAGTGGTTTTAGAGCGTAAATAGGGGTTTTTCGTGCTTATTAATCTTCAAAAGCTTCAAATAGCGGTTTCTCTTTCCATTAATCTTCAAAAACTCTAATTTTTCATTAGTGATTTCAAGTTTAATCTATATTTTAATTGAATTAACAAATAAATAGTGGTTTTAGAGCGTAAATAGGGGTTTTTCATGCTCATTAATCTTCAAAAACTTCAAATAGCAGGTTCTCTTTCCATTAATCTTCAAAAACTCTTATTTTTCATCAGTGATTTCAAGTTTAATGTTTATTTTAATTGAATTAACAAATAAATAGTGGTTTTAGAGCGTAAATAGGGGTTTCTTTTTTACATTAATCTTTAAATACTTTTTTATCAGACTATTTGATTTTTATCAATGATTTTCAGTTATACTTTACTTTAATAGGACTTTACAATAAATAGGGGTTTTTAAGTGTAAATAGGTTTCTTTTCTACATTAACCCCTATTTCATGCTACATTTACACTATCTTTATCAGACTATTTGATTTTCATCAATGATTTCCAGTTTTATCTTTACTTTCTTCTCTTTATTTTCTTTATCTTTATCTTTATTTTAATTAAATAAAAGAACAAATAGAGGTTCAAAAGCATAAATACGGGTTTTGCGTTTTTTATTAATCTGTAAAAACTATGCTTGTAAACCATAAATAGGGCTTTTTTGTTTATCTTTATAATCTTAATCTTTCTAAACTTCTAATTCTAATTTTTTATTTCCCATCAGTAATTTCGACTTTAATCTATATTTTAATTAAATTTAAAGAAATCTTATAAAGCATAAATAGGGGTTTCTCATTTTTATTAATCTTCAAACGCTGCGTGTGAAGCATAAATATTGGTTTTTATTTTCATTAATATTCAAAAACTTTTTATTATTCTTCAAAAGTGATTTCAAATTCTTAATTGAATGAAGAAAATATTTATAATACCTAAATATTGGTTTTTCGATTTAATTTATCTTCAAAGACAATTCGTTTTCTTTAAAAATGTTGTTTTTTTTTCAAAGTTTTAAAAGGTTTTTGAGTGGAAACTTATTTGCTTCTCCTTCTATATATAAAAAGGACGATAAAGATATAACCACGTAGAAGGTACTTAACTCCTTTTCGTCCTACCCCCTTACTCCCCTTTCTCCACTGACCCTTTCCCTCGGCTATAAATTTTAAGAATTCCCCCAACAATTTTGTTACCCTTTTTTTATGTGGGATATGCGCTAACAAATTTTTGGATTTTTTGTCGCTTAAACTTGGCTGGTTTTTTTTCGGGACGGAACGCATTCTTTCCTTTAGTACTAATATCACAGGACCAACCAGCAAAAAAAAAAAAGAAAAAAAAACCATATAAAAAGGGTAGAATAAAGGCGAAAGGGAGAAAGGGTATGGGGGTAGAAGGGGGGAAAAGGATAAGAACTTTATGTTAGCTGCTTTTTATGTCCAGTGTACAAAATGGACAAACACACAGCAGCAGCAAAAAAAAAGGACCAAAAGACGAAATGAGAAACTCCTGCTAGGGTCAAAATTCGCAGGACCAACCAAGAAGAAGAAGCACTGAGTTACCGTTAAAAAACACACAGAGAAAGAGAGAGAAGAAAGAAGCTTGCGAACAGAATGCGAAAGCAAATTTCGTTTCACCTTTTTTCGAACTACAAGAAATACCAGAGAAAAGTTAAAAACAAAACAACGGTAAAAAAAAGCACTGGCAAGTAGAAGAAGAAGCAGCAGAACACATCGCTGGCAAATAAATTGCACAAAAAAAACCCCAAGAAGAGAAAGCAAAAAACAAAAACAAAAAAGTCCCACAAAAACAGGACTTCCTTTAGTCAATATATAAAAGTATATTTCGAAATATACTGTACATATTTCTATATATATTTTTTATATAGAGCGGGATTTTTGTACATATTTCTGTTATATATTTTATATTACAAATACAGTAAAAAAAACAAAGAACTATGATTCAAAAGTTTGAAATACTTGAAAGTTTTGGGCTAGTTTTTCTTGTATTTATGAATATTTAAAACATTTACTTTCTAATTATATTCCCTGAATATTAGAAAAACCTCTCTTCAAATATTTATTTTGATTAATTAAATTAATTATTACCAAATAAAGTCGAGCCATGATTAAAAGTTTAAATATTTGTAAACTTTTTTGAAAAGTTTTAAGTTTGTTTCTCTCAAAACTACAGGTTTTGTGGTAATAATTATTATTTGGCAGCAATTTATGAATATTAAAAATATTTACTTTCTAATTATATTTCATGAACATTATAAAAATTAGGTTTTTAAATATGTTTTGAAATTATTTACTTAAAAAAACTTGTTTTGTTTTCGATTTGTAGCTACTTATAATTTCCAACTACCAAGAGTCATAAATATTTATTTATATTTATTAATTTTAACGGTTTGTTATAAATATAAAAAGTTTACTATATTTTATACTATATATTTGTATACTATATTTTTTTATACTATAATATATAATATAAAATATATATAGAAAACTTTACTCGAAAACTTTAGTTTCTAAGCCAAAAAAACATTGCCTACTTTTTGGCGCCATTTAGAGTTTTCAAAATGGCGACTTCCGCTTTATCTAACCTCAATAAATGCAGAATCTGGAGAATAAAGATCTGTAGGATAAGGACAGAGTATTTCTGCAGAATAAAGACAGAGTATTTATCCTCTAAAAATTGCACTTATTGAGGTTGCACTGTCCGAAATAGTGGCATTAAAAAAGCAATGTCCGTCACTTCAAGGATTGGGATTTCAGTTCGGTTTCTGCTTCTCGAAATAAAAGAAACTTACATTATAAACACACACACACACACAGACATACAAGAGCTAACTGTAAAGGGTTTTTGATCCCAATCTTTTTCCACTCACTCACACACACACACACCCGCCCACTCATGCCCGAGCAAGAACCGTTACACATTTAAGTTCCTTAAAATAAAAAAGTTACATACGAAAGGGGCGGAGGAGGAGGGCATGGGGATGGTATAAAAAATACATGTTTTATTGTAGTATATTTTCCCGCCAAGCAGTCACACACACACACACACACACATGAACCTCGAACCCAACTCAACAGCCCCCGCTTCACCCACCCCACTTCTTTTGGATTTTCTCATGGAAAATATTTTTCAGTTTTTATCACATTTTTCTCCTTCTTTGGATTTGGTTGTGTGTGTTTTTTGCTGCATCTTTTTTTTTATATTTTTTTTTTTTATTTTATTTTGTTCGTTGTAAGCAGGAAGAAAGGGACTGCGAGACGGGGAGGGGAGGGGTGGTGGTGGGGCCGAAGAAAAAGGGGAGACTGGAGCATGGGGCGGGGAGTGGGGAGTGGGGAGTGGGGTGGTGACGCAAAAAGGTTGCGAGCGGAAAAATAAAAATGAAAAAAGACATTACAGCGTTGGCAGCGCAAAAAAAAAAAACAGAAAAAAAAGGAGAAAATAAGAAAAAAAATAAATAAATAAAAACACAAAAAGCTTGCTGAAGCAAAGGGGAGCCATGGGGGGCAAGGCAAGAGGAAGGAGGGAAAAAAACATAACGACCGTTTCTCGTTTCATTTCGTTTGCTTTTTTTTTTGCTTTTCATTTTTTTTTTTGTTGCCCCTTCTCTCCCCGCCCCATTCCCTTTATTATTATTTTCAGTTTTCTGTCTTTCTCCATTTATTTTTCTTTCTTATTTTTTTGTGCTCCTTTCTTCTGTTTTTTTTTTTGTATGTTTTTTATGTTTTTTTTTTTTTTTTTCTTTTTGTTAGCTGGCTGATGTTTTCCTACGTTTCTACTTTTTTGCTGCTGCTTTTTAAGCTGTAATTTTTTACTTGGCGCTTTTTTTATGCTTTCTGCTGCTGCTGCTGCTGCTGCTGCTCCTGCCGCTGCTGCTGCTTCTTCTTCTTCTTCTACTGCTACTGCTGCTTCTTGCTCCTTTTTTATTTTCTGCAATTTTATCCTTTTTTTTTTTTTAAATATCGATTTTCATGTCAACTTAAATGAAAGGTACACAGTTTTCCATACAACACCAAAAAAAAACAAAAAAAAAAAAAACAGGAATGTAAAAAAAAGGAGAGTACGGAATTTATATGTGGACCTGTCATCCATGTGTGTGTGTATGTGTGCCTTTCCTTGTCCTGTCTCTTTTTATTATTAATTTTTTTATACACCCACACACACACACACACACACACACATACACATCCACTCGGTTATTTTCCCCCATTTTCCATTTCCTTTTTATAAATGCTTGCCAGGGACACATAGTGAGGAAAACAACTCCAAGATACACCGAGAATTTTCCACTTTTTTTCCCTAGTTTTTTCCCTTTTTTTCCGGTTTTTTCGGTTTTTTTTTTGTTGTTTTTTTTTTTTTACTTTAGAATTTGAAGGGGAGTCAGTGTGGCAATGGAAATTCCAGGCATGATTAATGGAGAACCCAATCGAGATATACGTACGTATAGTTTTTTATACCCAAGGAGTGATAAAAAAAAGCCAATTCCATTACTCATTTTGAAAAGTTTCATAAAATATACCAACCAGCAGGTTTTTGGGTGACTTTTCAATATATATTTAAGATCAAATGATTCACACAAATATTAGTTGAATATATTTGGGATTCTTTTTAAAAAATGTACTAAAAGTTTTTTTTAGAATAAAAATAAGTCAAATTTATCAAAAATATTGTGTTTATTATTTAAAAAACAACTTTAACTCAAATATATTAGAGTTTTTAGTATAAAAAAAAATACATTTCCAAAACTTTCTTGAGATTTTTTTCAAGTTAAAGTTCGAATCCTTTCTTTGCTTTTCTTTTCCTTGCTTTGCTTCTATTTAATGTTTTTTATTTAATTTTTAACCGTTTTTGAAAATATAAGCATAATTTATTTAAAAAAAAAACTCAAATAGATATAAATAAATTAGTTTTTAGTATTAAAAAACCAAATTTCCCAAACTTTCTAAAGAGTAAGAGACGAAGAATTTTGAATCCATTCTTTAGTTATTTAATATTTTTTTTTTTTTATTTTCTAGACTTTTTTTAATATATTTATTCAAAATTCAAGACCATTTTAAGAGTTTCTTGGTTTAAGTCAAAGTTCGACTACTTTCTTTGGTATATTTAAGGCTTTTTTATTGTTAAATATTGAATTTATTGTTAAATATTACTATTTAAAAAAAAAATATAAACATTTATTATTCAAACAAAACTCAAATAAATTATAGCTTTTAGTGATAAAAATATTAATTTCCAAGATCTTTTTGACATTTCCTTGCCTGAAGTCAGAGTTCAACTCCTTTCTTTGGTATATTTAAGGCTTTTTTTTTATTTTGAACTGTTTTTTGGAAATATAAATAAACATTTCTCTAAGTGAAGTATAAAAGTAATTAAAATTATGAAAGAAAGTAAAGAACTTGATCGAAGCTAAAACTTAAAGCTTTCAAGCTTATTTTGAAGGTTCTTTTTCGTGAAACTTCTTAAAATTAAATAAATTATAATTAAAAACAATAAAACCGATAAATAAATTGATTATAAATAATTGTATTGAATAATGTTTGATTAAACAGCAAATTGAAACACGAATGAAACAAAATTAATGAATGAATAAACCAGAAATGGCTGCCCCAAGTTGCCGCCTTCCTTGGCAAAGACAAAGGGATAATCCCGTTGCACACAAACCGATATCGGAATTAACTTAAATACTGGAAAATAAATCGAATTGCTGTTGTTTTTTATGCTTCGTATTCGCATTCGATAAACAAAAAAACGCTGAAAAGGATTCGATGACAAAAGTGCAAGTGGAGGAGAAGCTCGGTAACCGCATTATCAATTGCATTAAGGCAGCAGGATAAGAGTGCAGGATAACAGTGCACAGGATATGAAATATATATATACGATGGATAATACTATATATACCATATACTTTAGGGTATTTACAAGATACATATATACAGAATACAGAATTCATATACTGGCAACACATCCTGCCACAGGATATTTCCTTCTTTATTTTCCAGCTTTTTCTTCAACACTTTTTACGGTTTTTTTTTCGTCCTGTTCTTTCTGTTTTGTAATTTGTATAATTTTTTAACATTGTCGACGTTGCTGTTGCCGTTTTTTATTCATTAACATATATTTCTTTTTTTTGTCATTTTTTTTGTAATTTTTTTGTAAATGGTTTTTGCCTCAGTTTCTTGTTTTTGTTGCTTTCTTTGACAAGGGAGCAAAAAATTTTAATATAAATTTATGTGCTAGCAGAGCAAGGGGGTGGTGGGCGGTCATAGGGCGTTTTTGTGGGCGTGACATTGGTAATAAAGAGATTCAAGGAGTGGAGCGCTGGCCAGGAGTGGAAAATGAAACACGGAACAAATATGTAAAATCTTTTACACAATTTTTAACTAAAAAATAAATATAAACGAAAATAAAACAAAATGAAATGTATAAAAACGGTAAATGAAAAAGTTGTTATATGACTTGTAACCTCTGAACTTTATTTCGACCTTTTTATCATTTCAGTTTTATGGCCTCGTAAAAAAAATGTTTAAAAATAAAATAAAAAACACACTTTGAATTCCTACTAAAAGTTTATCAAATAAACAAGGAACTAAAAATAAATTAAAATTTTTGGCAAGAATAGAAATTCTTTATTAATAATTTTGTTATTTCAGCAAAAAAATGGATGTTTTTTTGTATTTTTTTTTTTATAAAAAATGGCAAAAAAGGGTTCTATGAAAAATAAACAAAACTTATGTTTGAAACGCTAAAAAAAAATACAGTAAAAATTAATTAAGAGAGAATTCTTAATTCTTTTAAAATATCTCCGAAAGAGTATCTTTAAATCTCCAAAAAGTATCTCAAAATAGTATCTCCGAAAAAGTATCTCAAAAAAGTATCTTAAAACAAGTTCAATTCTTATTTCTTGGAAAACATCTCCGAAAAAATATTCTAAATAAGTATCTTAAAAAAGTATCTTAAATAAGTATCTTAAATAAGTATCTTAAAAAAGTATCTTAAAAAAGTATCTTAAATAATTATGTTAAAAACGTATCTCAAAAAACTATCTACAAAAACTATCTCCGAAAAGTATCTCCAAAAAACTATCTCCAAAAAGTATCTCCAAAAAGTATCTCCGAAAAAGTATCTCAAAAAAGTATCTCAAAAAAGTAGCTCAAAAAAGTATCTCAAAAAAGTATCTCCGAAAAAGTATCTCAAAAAAATATCTCCGAAAAAGTATCTCAAAAAAGTATCTTAAAACAAGTATCTTTGAAATAACATTTCAACAAAAAGAAGGATGTTTTTTTTTGTAATTTCTTATTAAAAAAGGAGAGAGAGAATTCTTAGTTCTTGGAAAACATCTCCGAAAAAGTATCTTAAAAAAGTATCTTAAATAATTATGTTAAAAAAGTATCTCAAAAAACTATTTACAAAAACTATCTCCAAAAAGTATCTCCAAAAAACTATCTCCAAAAAGTATCTCCAAAAAGTATCTCAAAAAAGTATCCCAAAAAAGTATCTCAAAAAAGTATCTCCGAAAAAGTATCTCATAAAACTTATCTCAAAAAACCATCCCAAAAAAAGTATCTTTTCGTTCCCCTCCGCAAAACTTTTGTCAGGAAGGAAGTTTTGTTTCAGGAAAATCTTCCCCCAAAAGATAACACACTTTCGAATATGCCGCCAAGGGAAGTGTTACTGTAAACAAACATCTCGAAATAAATAAATAAATAAATAAGAAATAAGAAACCCCAAGTTATTCCGCAGAAGAAGTTCCCAAACTTTTGTTCGGTTTCCGTCTTGCATAAATAAAATAAATAAAATAAACGACGACAGCCAAGACGATGCCAAATGATTAAGCGGCTTCTCTCCGGCTTCTCTCAAAAAACGGAAAAAAATAAACAAAAAAAAAGGGAAGACCAACAAACCAATAATAATAATAATAATAATAATAAGAAATGAGAAAAGAATTCGCATTCGAAAGCAATTCAAAGGAAAAATCTATTCGGTCTTCTAATTCTCGCTTTCTGAGCAAATTATTGCTCGAATTTCTGATTTCTGTTTCTTTTTCATAATACCCAGTGGTGGAGGAATGATAAAGGATATGATCGAATAAGGGCAAACATGTATACTGATAGTAGACTATATTAAAGGGTATATTATAGGGTATAATGTTAAGTAAGATATCAGATTTCTTTATACAAATTTTGAGGAAAATAAACAAAATTGTTCTTTTCCAATTTCTTTTCTTTTCTAACTTTAACTTTATTTATTTAGTTTTTAGGCTTAGGTTTTTTTTAATTAGACTTTAATTTTTATATTTTTTGGTTTATATTAAAGCTAAGAATATACTTAGTGATGCATTATTTAATTTCAAAACTAAATTATTTTGATTTTAACAAAGTACGAGTTCGATCCCGATGGGGAAATATTTTTATTTATTTTCTTTAAGCTTAAAAACTTTGAAATTTAAAGCGAACTATAAAGTTTAGGATTGAAAAATATATTTAATATAATATTTTTAATATTGAATTGTTATTTTTTTGTTATTTAGTTTCTTTAAGCTATAAATCCAGAAATTTAAGAATTTATTTAGTTTCTTTAAGCTTTATTTCTAGAAACTTAAGGAAATCTACGTAGTTTAGGATTGGTTTTTTTTTTAAATTAGATTTATGGTTTTTTAACTTATACTTTAATTATTTATTTTTTAAGTTTATATTAAAGATAAGAATATAGTTTTTGTTGAATTTTTTACTCAAAAAAGATCTAAAAAAGTTCGATCCTGGTAAGTTGGAAATTTTATTTTTTTTTCAAAGCTTTAAAACTTGAAATTTAAAGCAAACTAAATGATTCAGAACTGTCTTTTAAAAATTTAAAAATCTATTTATTCTTTATAATCTATAAAATCTATAATATAAATTTTATTTCTCCTTTAAGAAGTATCTTTCATTCGTAACCCCCAATCCAGGAATCTTGTTGCTTTTGCTGATTGCGAATGGTCAGGCAGCAATTCGAAATTCATATTATTATTAATAAATAATAAAAAGAAATGAAGAAGAAAATGCCGAAGGAGCCGCCGCCGCAGAAGGCGGGACTATAAGAAACGCAGAAATCCGGCTGAAGAAAAAAAAAAAAGTATCTTTCAGATACACAGGTTTTTCCCCCGTTTTTTTGATCTGCTGGATGCGGATGTTTGTATCTCTGTATCTGTTTGTATCTTATATTTGGCTGATTCTGCGGTTGCTGAATGCCAATAATAACAAAAATAAAAAAAAGAGACCTAGGAATCGCTACCAAATTAAAGGCTGCGCAGATCCAGAAGGAACCACAAGATACAATTGCGAATAATGCCAAGTGCAAGATGTATCTCTGGGATATCTCTCCGGAGAGGTTCTCTACGCAACATCATAAAGCCTTTCTGCCCCCTAAAAACAACAACAACAACAATAACATTTACGACAAAGAAAAAGCAACAAAAAAAAACCTGCAACACCGACAAAGAACAACAACTACAAAAAACAACAAAAAAAAACTTTAAAAAAAAATAACTAAAAAAAAAAAAACTGCAACTTTACGATCTTCTATAACTATGATATAGCTCGTATTGTTGTTGTTGTTATAGTTTTTTTTTGTTGTTGTTATTTTGTTGTCATTGTTGTTGTTGCTTTCCCAGTGCATTCGCCTTCCGTTCTTTTTTTTAAACTTTTTTTTTTGTCGTGTGTTGATTTATGCAGCTTCTTCTTCTCGGCTTTTTGTTGTTTTCAACTTTTTTCTAGTAACAAAAACACTCGAAAAAAATACTCACTATATTTGGAAATATTAAACAAAACAAAAAGTTTACTTTTTATATACTTTAAGCAGTTTTTGGAACATTTTTTGTACCTTTACACTCCAGGCAATACACTCCAAATAAAAATATTGAAACTATAATTTATTTATTTGTTTTTATATTATTAAAAAAGGGTTTTTTTGTCCCATTTTTTAATTTCTTAAAAAAATATATTGAAACTATAATATTTTTTTTTTCTTCTATTTTTTAAACGAATTTTTTTTACCGTTTTTTAATGCCAAACACGGTTTTTTTCTCATTTTTCAATTCCTTTAAAAAATATATTAAAACTATAATTTATTTATTATTTTTTTATAGTTTTGTTAATGTTTCTTGTCCCATTTTTAAATGCCTCCAAAAATATATATTTTTAACTATATTTTTAACTATATTTTTGACTATATTTTTAACTATTTTTTTAACTATATTTTTAACTATAATTTTAACTATATTTTTAACTATTTTTTTAACTATATTTTTAACTATTTTTTTAACTATATTTTTAACTATATTTTTAACTATATTTGTAACTATATTTTTAACTATATTTTTAACTATATTTTTAACTATATTTTTGACTATATTTTTAACTATATTTTTTAAGTATATTTTTAAGTATATTTTTAAGTATATTTTTAAGTATATTTTTAAGTATATTTTTAACTATATTTTTAACTATATTTTTAACTATATTTTTAGCTATATTTTTAGCTATATTTTTAACTATTTTTTTAACTATATTTTTAACTATTTTTTTAACTATATTTTTAACTATATTTTTAACTATATTTTTAACTATATTTTTAACTATATTTTTAACTATAATTTTTAACTATATTTTTAACTATATTTTAAACTATATTTTAAACTATATTTTTAACTATATTTTTAACTATATTTTTAACTATATTTTTAACTATTTTTTTAACTATATTTTTAACTATATTTTTAACTATATTTTAACTATATTTTTAACTATATTTTAAACTATATTTTTAACTATATTTTTAACTATATTTTTAACTATATTTTTAACTATTTTCTTAACTATATTTTTAACTATATTTTTAACTATATTTTAACTATATTTTAAACTATATTTTAAACTATATTTTTAACACTAATTTTTAACTAAAATATATTATTTTTTAATTTTTTAAAAGGTTTTGAAAAATGACTAATAAACAGGTTATAGGAGGTTTGCACGTAATTTTAAATACTCCAGAGAATAGATAAAATTTTAATAATAAAAACAAATTATTATTAAAATTAAATATTAATTATATTTATAATTTATATTTATAATTATAATTTGTTTATAATCTTATTTGTTTAATTATAATATTTGGAGAATGAAAACTTAGATGGTTTTTGTTTAAGATTCTAAGATATTGGACTATATTTTATTATTAATTTTCTCCATGTTTTCTTATTTTAATTATTTTTATATCTCAATAATTTGTTAATATTTTATACTCCTTTTATTTTTGAATAATTTCTCCCTATTTTTTGAGTGTCTTAGAGACATAATTTAGCCAAGCTTTTTCCGAGATCCCGAGATTTTCTAGACATTTTTTTGTGTTGAGAAATTCTTTGTTGTTGTTGTGGTTGTTCTTGTTGAAATTATTAGACGGCGGCAACAACAACAACCAGCGTCCAGTTTGGCTCACACACACCCGTACACTGCAACAAAAACCTTTGTATATGTAAAGACAAAAACATATTTTTTGTTGAGCGCATCTGTGGTAACCTCAAGGTTGCTGAACCTCGACTGTGGCGGTTCAGCTCAAGGGGCATGCCACAAGGTGGTAAGAAGCGGCAGCTCCACAAAAACAGGACCTTACCATAAATAGAATCCTGACAAGATTGCAATTTTTTCCACTTTAATACTTTTGATGTCTTTGGAACTTTGCTATTTTTTAGTTTTTTCTTTATTTATTGTGATTTGTGTTTTATTTTCGCAGCTGCAATCGAGGCTTCACTGTACTGCTGTCTCGGATTACAGAAATTACAGAAATACCAAATGTATCATTATCGTATCGGATGGGATCGGATCGAAATCGAAATTTTTTGCAAATTCTTCCAGATTTTTTAGGATAAAAAACAAACTCGTCATAAAAAAACAAATCTATAAGCTTTCTAATCGATTTCTAGAGTTTCTTGAGTATTTCTTAAAAAAAATAATTAAAATTAACATCTAAGATTTCCCTTTTTGAATGAAAACTCAATTGAAGGTTAAAAATAATGCATTAAATACTGAAAAAATGCTGAAGAAATGTTGCAAAAAATACCACTAAAAAATAATACTAAGAAAAATATTTAAGAGTTTCAAAACTTTTTTTTTGTTTTAGATTTTGAAATAGAAATTAATAGAAAATCGAATAGTTCATAAAAAAAAAAACAATAATTTCTAAGATTTCCCTTTTGATTTTTTATTCATTAAAATGGCTGAAAAAATACTGAAAAAATACTTAAGAAAACCATTTAAGAGTTTCAAAACCTCCATTTGGGTTTCGGGTTTTGGATTTTAAAATAAAATTTAATCTAAAATGGAACTACGTTCTTTTGACTCATAAATGTCATAAAATACTGAAAAAATAATGAAAAAATACTTAAGAAAACCATTTAAGAGTTGGCTCCATTTGGGCTTCGGGTTTTGGATTTTAAAATAAAATGTAATCTAAAATGGAACTACGTTCTTTTGACTCATAAATGTCATAAAATACTGAAAAATACTGAAAAAATACTTGAGAAAACCATTTAAGAGTTTCAAAACCTCCATTTGGGTTTCGGGTTAAGATTTAAAAATAAAATTTAATCTAAAATCAAACTCCATTCTTTGACTCATAAAAGTCTTGGCAAAAAATAAATCCTTCCTGAATATTGAACCTTAAATCCAGTCAAGGTAAAGTCAAAGCCAAAAAAATACAAAAAAAAAATACAGAAAAAAAAACGACTATAAATAATGTTCCTGCTGCCGGTGGAGATCTTTTCCAGGAAAAAAAATGGTAAAAAAAGAGTCTCAAAGGAACCGAAATGCGATGATCAATGAGCTGCAGCAGGTGCTGGAAAATTTGTGCTTTTGCTTTTTGTGTCTTTTGTTGTAAAAAAAAACAGAAAAAAACAGAAAAAAATAAGGATTACCAACAAGGAATTGAAAATAAAAACAATAGAAAAAAACGGGAAATAGATGAAGTTTATGTACCCTACGCTAGGAAATAAAAAATATAGAAAAGTAAAACGAAGCTTAAATACCCTACATTAAGAAATAAAATATATAAAAAAATTAATAATTAAGTCACTTTGCACTTCCTCTTCTATGAAATCCTTTATTCTCCTACCTACCTTTAAGGACAATAAACACTCTGTTCTTCTTTCTCGTAATCCTTTCTAGACTTTATTCTCTTGAATCTAACCCCTCGATTCGAACCGTACAACAAACGCCAGCGCCATTCACCTACCTTTTGGAGGTTTTTGCGTCTTCCTCCTCGCAATCTGTTCCCGCAATTTGGAGCCGTACGATAAACGTCAGCGCCCCAAGCAAGCTACCTTTTGGAGCAACAACAGCGCCCTTCTTTTTTTCTCGTAATCCTTTTTGCTCTTTATTCTCTCTGCTCTATCTTTGTGATTCGATCCGTACGATAAACGGCAGCGCTCCTCTATTTGTGGGGCCTTACGTTGATGGACTCTACGTTATGCAGCGGAAGACCCGCGAATTTATTTGATTTTTTTAGATTCATTAAGTAAACCTCTTGAGAAGCGAGGAGGAGAGCGCTGTTATTTTTATTTCTGTTTTCTCAGACTTTTCTAGTAGTTTTTTCTTTTATTTTAGTTTTCTATATTAATATTTTCCTATTTTTTTTTGTATATATTTTTGTTCTTCAATCTTCTTTCTAGTAGTTTTCCTTTCATTTTAAATTTCTATATTAATATTTTTTAGTAAACCTTATAACCATCTTTATTTTTCCTTAATTTATACAATTTTTTAGGTAATTTAGGGATATATTTCTGGAAGGGCCCCTGGAAGGGAAGATTATTCAAAAAAAAAGATCAAAGAATGAAGTAATTCTCTTTTTATTATTCGGATAAGCTTTAATATACTTCCAAAGGGATTTATTGGAACTTTTTTATGGTTATTTTGATCTAAAAAACAACTAGACTTTAAATTTTAATTCAATTTTTGACATAAAACCTTAAATTTTTGTAAAGTCTAAAACGCAAGTTTTTCATTACTGTTAAAAAAAAAAATACCCAAGTAGGGTATCTAAGCTTCGACTATACCCAAAAGTATCACTCCCTACTTGCTTTCAAGGATTTTTTTGTACCTTAAAAGCAACTAGACCTTTAATTATAATTCATTAACCATTAAATGACTTCTATTTTGACATTAAACCTTCAATATTTGTAAACCCTGAAACGCCAAGCTTTTATCCTGATAAAATAACAAAAAAGTAGGGTATCTAAACCTCGACTATACCCAAAAGTATCACTCCCTAGTCGCTTTTTTTCTGCCTTTCTGCTTTTGGTTGGCGGCAGCTCATGAAAAAGTTAAAGAAGCTCAAGAAGCTGCCCCAAACTCGGTCTGCGAGATACAAATGTAAGATGTTAGATACATTTCCAGAGGGCAGGGAAGGGCGTTGGAAAAACTGCCTCGGTGAAGGGGCGGGGTGAGTGGGGAGGGAAAGAACATTCATCAAGAAAACTGTCGTCGTTTTTTTTTCGTTGTAAGAGTGTGAGTGTGTATCTCTATCTTTTGCCATTGCCATTGTATCTGTATCTGTATCTGTAAGTACGTTTGTGGCTCCGCCAAGAGTTCTACCCATTTTGTTGTTGTTTTTTCTATATATATTCTTTTTGTTGTGTTTTATTCTATATATTTTTGTTGTTGTTGTGTTTTTTTCTATATTTTTTTTTGTATTTTTTTTGTGTTGCCTTTTCTTTGGTTTTTTTTTGTTGTTACCTTTTCTTGTTACCAACATCCATCTGTTTGTTTATGTCCCTGTTTTCTGTCTATTTCTGAGCTCGTTCGTTTTTTTTTTATTTTCATTATTTATCATTTTTCTTTTTGTTTGTTTTTTTTTCGGGGTTTCTTCTGCCTAATGTAAACTTTAATATTATTTTCCGGAGGTAGAAAGCCACAAAAGTGCAGAAGAAGAATGAAACACGAGATTTATAATCTGCGAGGAAAAACTCAAGGGAAAAGCTTTCTACCTCTACCTGAGTTGGTTTTTTTTTTTTAAGTAAAAAAACATTAAACGACATCAGCTAATCCCCGGCTTAAGGAGTACAAAGAAAAGCTGAGCTAAGGACCTGCTTTACCAGCTAAAAAGGACTTTAAATTAACGGAGCATTCTCTTTATTCCCACAAAGAAGAATATCAAATGGAAATAAACTCTTTGAGGTTTTTATAATAAAATTTCAAGAAAAATCCTTTTTTTTTAATAGAATTTCCCTAGAATATATCCTCAGAGTCCTGCAAAGCTCGAGGAAAATATTTCAATCAAGTCGAGAAATCTTTTGCAAAAATCCCAAAACTGACTTTTATTATTTCATTTAAATTACTTTAATAACAACAAAAACATAAAAAACAACATAATAACAATAACAACATAAAAAACAACAACAAGAGAACTACAAAATAAATGAAGAACATTGAAAAACAAGAGAGAGAGAGAGAAGAGGAAGAAGACTGAGGAAAAACATCGCAAAAAAATAAGAAAATAAAAAACGTTGATGATGATGAAGGCGAAATATCTCGAAGAGCTGAGAGGAGTTTTTTTGTTGGCTTCGTCTCCTTGAAACGAGAATGTGAATACCCAGTACTTGGGGGCTCAGGGTGTATACATTTGTTGGGAACAAAGATGGGGGAAAATAATAAAAAAAAAAAAACAATACCCATAAAAATGTTTAAAGAAATTTGTTAATGAAATAGATAAAATTTATAAAATAACTAATTTTTATAAGTTATTATGCTGCAAACGATAATATTAATACCCAGTACTTGGGGTTCATAGTATAAGCAGTTTTTAGGGGAAAAGATGCGGAAAATAAATACTATTATAAAAATAATATAAATACTAAATAAAATAAACAAACTCCTATAAAAATTTGTAATTAAAAAAATTTTATAGAAATTTTTTATCCTTAAAATCTATAAATAAAATCTATAAAATAAAGATATTTTTATTGGCTTCATTAGTATTTTTATTTATTAGTATTATGTATTTTTTTTTATTTATTTTTCCTTAAAAATGTTCTTTTTTATATTTTATTCAATTTTAAAAAAATTATACAAATTTAACCATAACATCTATAGATCTATAAAAGAAACTTTTTTTTTTTAACTTTTTTAACTTTTTAACCATCTTGTATGTATTTTCTGTATTATTTTTTAGTATTTTTCCTTATCTGTGTACTTTTATTTTTTTTTTATGTTTAGAGAGTTTTTTTTTTTAAATATTTTATTCAAGTTTCAAGTCCTAATACCTAGTATTTTTTCACGTATCTATCTCTTAAGTATTTTTATTTATATTTTTTTTATGTCTATAAAGTTTTTTTTTTTATATTTTATTCAACTTCCAAGACCTAATACCCGGTACTTATCTCGTCGTTACCATCTATGCAAAGTTTTTTTGTAACTATCTGTTTGGTTTTACGCTTTTCTACTTATATATATCTTTTTTTTTTTACAGAAACAAAATCTGTGTTTCCTTTTTTTGTTGTTTTTTTTTTTTTTGGCTGGGCACTTTGTAATTTATTACGTTTTTTGCTCTTGTTTTTGTTTTTTTCGGTTTTTGCTGCTTTTGGAGCAGCTCCGTTCGAGTATTTTATAAAATTGTTCAATTTTTGCACGAGACAATGTCGCAGGGTCGACTTATGGCCTCCTGCCACATCCCCCCCCCCCCCCCCCCCCCCTCATCCGTTGGAAACCCAAACCCGAAAAGCAGCAATAAAGTGGCGTTGGAAAATGAAAAATAATAAAAGCATAAAAAAGCTGAAAAAAAGCAGAAAATAAAACTGAAAAAAAGTAGAAAAAAAACATAAAAAAGCAGAAAAAAAGGAGAAAAAAGAAACAACAAAAAATATAATGGAAAAGTGGCCAGGAGGTGGTGGGGCTGTTAAGGGGGCGTGGTTGGGCGAAGGAAAAGCGATCCAAAGTGAATATTGAGATATTTCCCATCCTGACAACCCGCTTGCTTTTCGCTTCGTTTTCGTTTTCGGTTTTTGGTTCGTTCAAAAGTGATTTACTCTTTTGGTAATGTGCAGGTCCACACCCCACCCCCCACCTCCCGACCATCCCTACCACCCCTTGTCATAAAAAACAAAAAAAAAATAAACCCCCCACCCAAGCACCTCCCATCCAAGCACCTCCCATCCAAGCACCTCCCATCCAAACACCTCCCACTTTTCCACCCATTTTTTTTCCCTGCATGTTTATGTGCAATTTTTTTCCTTAAACTCACACAGGGACACATACTATATACCGTTACAGCATATTTTCACTTATATAATATATATATATATATACATATCTCTATATCCAAAAGGTATTTTTTGTTTCTCCATAAAAAAGGGAACAGCTCCGAAAATAAAAACGGAATAAAAAATAAACGCAAAAAAGTTCAATTGCAAAAAGAAAGATGGAAATTATTGGATACCCTAGATATGCTCCAATTACCACTAATTTGGGGTATACCTTGGGATAATGTTAATATTATATTTAAGAAAAATGAATACTCTTACAACCATAAATATGAATCATAATCCTTGTTTATATATTTAAATATTAATGAAACTCTCTAGATTATGTAATAATAATATAATATAATAATACTAAAAAGTGTCTAACATAACCTCAATTTTTTAACTTCCAAAAGCTTCTAACAAAGTAGCTGCATCTGAGAAAAATCTTACCTTACTTTGCTAAACAAAATTTTTAAATATTACAAATAAAAAATATTTCTTGATTGTTAAAATTTTTCATTAAAAAAAAAAAGAAAAAAAAACCAAAACATAAATATTAGCAAAAATTATGGTTTATATTAAAATATTTATAAAGTTTCTTATAAAAATACAGAATACAATAAATATTAGAATAGAGTATAAAAGAAATACTAAAAAGTTTCAAACATAATCTTAAATTTTGTAGTACAGTTTAATACCAAAAAATGTAAAACATAACCTTACTTTTTTTTACTTCATTTTCTTTTTACGACTCGAACAAAGCAAGCTATGAGAACAATCTAACCTCACTTTGCAAAACTTTTTATTAATAATATATTTAAGACGATGTTTCACTCAAAAATACCCCAACCTCAAAAAGAAGGGTGTAGAAAGTAAAGAAGACCAGAAGCTTTGGCCGCCACTTACCATTTAGTTCTCTACAAAATATAAATGGAGTTTTTTTCGTTCGACATTTTTTTTTTTTTAGATTTGTTGCCTTCTGCTTCTGCTTCTACTCCTACTCCTGCTCCAACTCTTGCTCCTATTCCTGCTCCTTCTCCAGCCCCAACTTGTCCCTTTCCTACTCCCGCTTTTACCCCATTATCCCTTTCTTACCTTTTCTAGGACTGGAAAAGTTTGTTCGTTTGGTTACAGTTTCTTTCTCCTTCTCTCTCCCCTTCTCGCTTTGGCTTATAGTTTTTGCCAAGCGCGCCAAAAAAAAAATATATATATAAAATGCAGATAAACGAGGAAGGGGGATAGGGCTAGAGAGAAGTGAAAAGGACAGGCAAAAACCGAGCAACAGTAAAACGAGCTTTTTTTTTTTTGCAAAAAAAAGGAAAAGGGGGGTTGGGGGGTGGCTAGGGGAGGCCTGCCTAGTTTTTGGGTGGACTTTTTTAGGGGGTAAATAAATTAAATGCTTGACTTTATTTTTGCCTGGCGATGTTTGCCTTGTTTTAATATTTTCCTTGCCTTTTCCAGGGATACCTCAAGGTTTTTTATTTTTTGCTCCCTCTCTCCCTCTCTAGTCTCTCGTTTTCCTTTTGTCTCGAAACACTTTTTGTTGCCTGTTTTTTTTTCTCTGTGTGTTTTAGAACATGATTTGTATTTCGTTCGTTAGATGGAATTCCAATCTGCTGGCAAAACAAAAGGGTTGGAAATTCTCTAAAAGATTTCCATAAGGCAGGAAAATAGACTAAGGGTAAAAAACGGGCGGAAAAACAGGTGGATAGTGGGTGGGGGGTGGCTGGAAAGACTTAAAACCTGTTGCAGTTTTTTAAAGAGGGGGTTTATAGAGGGGAATTTTATATTTAAAAAAAATTCTTAATTCTGTATTTAGGAAGTTTTTCTTCATCTTTTTAAGGAAGATTTTAATAAAAACTATTTTTTCAAAAACCGTTTGATCCCTTAAAGTATGCTATATTTTTTTATAATTTAATTAAAAACCTATATAAAATATTTTTCGTATAAAGGTTTTTTAACAATGCTTGAATACTTTTAATCAATATATATAAATAGTTTTTGTTGTTTTCTTTGCACAATTTTAAACAAAAAGTGAAAAACTGCAACAAAAGAGTGGACCTTGTTCATGACTTTTTTGAGAGACAACGGGGCGTATGATTTATATAAAAAAAATATGTTTTTTTTCGTTATTTAAATAATGCATTAATTAAAGCTTTTATATTCTATTCAAATAAAAAATAAATTCTTGAAATTTCTAATTTATTCTTTTAATTTTTTTATTCATTTAATAATGCATTTATTAATGCATTTAGAGAATAGATTTTAATGCAAATAAAAAAAAAATTCTTGAAAAAAAATATTACTCATACGCACTGTTGTTTTTTTTTTATTACTCATACGCACTGTTGGTATTTTTTTTTCAATACTTGTTTTTTTTTTCTTAAATTCTAAAATTTGAAAACTAAAAATTTTAAAACTTAAGATATAAGATATATATAAAAAAATATAATATATAAATATGTATATATATAAAGGTCCACCCAAATGCACTTGGAAACACAAAATGCAATTTTTTTCCTCTATTTTTTACTGCAATCTCTTATCAGCCAAAGTTTCTGTTAATGCAAAAAAAAATAAACCATAAAAAAACACAAAAAAACCTCTTCAGAATAGACAATTAATTATTCATTTAAAAAAAAAGGCGGAAAAAAAGAATGTAATTATTGGAAAGGTAAACAGAAACATAAAAAAAAACACTGGAATGCAAAATTAAATAAAAATAGAGACACAGAGAAAAAATCCATGTCACTTTGCCACGGAAGCGTATAAATTAAAAAAAAAAACCGAAACAAAAAAAAACCATTCAAGAAACAAAATTGAATTAAAATTTATAAACAAAAAGAAAAAACACGAAAAAAAACAAAAGGTAAACCACAAAAAACGTTTTTGTGATTCATAATTTCGATTCGGATTCGGATTTGGTTTTCGGTTTTCGTTTTTCGTTTTCTCGTTGTTATTATTTTATTAATTTTTTGTGATTTTATAGAGTTTGCTTTTGTGTTGCCCAATGGTGGCATGTTTTTGTGTTTGTGTGTGCTTTTTTTTATTATCTTTCCTATTTAAAAATGTGCGTTTTTTTCTCTCTCGATTAATTGCATAAAAATAGAGGCCGTATTTCTGTTGCCTTTTTTGTTATTTTTCGATCGCGACATAATTTGATTTGGAAACCTTGGACAAAAACACAAAAAAAACACAAAAAAAAACACAAAAAAAAACAAAAAAAAAAACACAAAAAAAAACAAAAAGAAAAGAAACACAAAAAGAAACACAAAACAAAACAAAAAAGAAACCGGGACTCCAAAGAATTCTCAACTTTCCAAAAAAAAAAGTGGGAGAGGGGGAGCATGGTGGGATGGAGAGGGGAAACATTTATAACTTTTTTTTTTCAAAGTACTTCTTTACTCTTTTTTTCTTTTTCTTTTTCTTCTTTTGTTATTTTTTTGTAGTTTTTTTTGTTATTTTTGTTATTTTCCATTGTTTTGTTTGGCTTTAGTCGACGGAAATAGTTTTTATCTCCCTCTCTCTGCTGCTTTGATTTCAGCTTTATATATTTTTGTTGTCGTTTTCTTTTTCTTTTTCTTTAGCTTTAGCTTTAGCTTTGGTTTTTTTTTTTGTGCCACTATTTGCAGCCTGCTCTTTATTTTCTTCCCCTTTTGCACATTTTGCTAGAAAAGTTATCAGCAAATTTTTGCCTAACTTGTTTATTTATTTTTGTATTTTTTATTCGTTCCATTGGAAAAGAAAAAGAACCCACTAAAAAATAAATATATTTTTCTGATTTCTGATTTTGTATTCTCGTCTGCAGGGAATTTTTTTTCGTATTTTTTTTTTTATTATTTTTCTGTTTGCTTTTAATTAAAAATATGCGCTGATATCAGAGAAAAGAGAGCAAAAAAAAACAAATTCAATGAAACGGAAAAAGGGCCTTTTTTTCTGGGGAAAAAAACAACAAATATGGAAATCGAAAAAAAAAACACAAAGGAAGTGGTTTCTGGTTTTCATAGAAAAACAGATATTAGACATTTTTTTTTACTGTTTTTTTTTATCTAACTTTTTACGACATTCGAAAATCATTATTTACGCATTGCAAATTATTGTTATTTTCCCATTGTTTCCAATTTTTTGTGTGTGTTTTTTTTGTTCTAACATAAACAACTGAATAATTTGCGTAAGAAGCAAAAATTTATTTACCCACTTAAAAAAAAACACACACACACAAACACAAATACATGGAAAAAATTAACTAGAAGTTTATAAGGTAAAAAAAAAAACAAGCAAATAAAAAGCTTCGAAAAAAAATAATAATAAAAAAAACCGAATATTCGTGTCAAAATGTGTGTCGTTTTTTTTTTTGCTTTATTTCCCAGTACTGTCACATTTTTTGGTTTCTGTTTTTTTTTCTAAAGAATTTTGTTATTTACCGTTACGGAATTAATACGTATGAAAATAAGATTTTTTTTCGGTTTTAATTTTTGTTTGATTTATTTTTATTTTCAGCAAAACATACCACTTTTTTTCTCTCAGCGTATTAGGAAACACACCTCTTTTTTTGTTGTTTTTTTTTTGTTCAGTTTTTGTTATATAAAAATTTTAAATACACAATAGCCTTGGTTTATAAATTCGAAAAATGAAAAAGCTCGTAGACAGGAAGTCTTGTACAGTTTATGAGGTATAAAAAAATATATATAAATATATTTAATATAATATTAAATATAATAAAAATAAATAAGAATTTTTGAAGAAAATGAAAGTAAAAAATCCGAAAACTGCTTGAACTGCTTGAGAAGCTTTCCCCACCTTGTACCGCTAACCACCCCCCCTTCGTCATGCACCTTGTACCTCTATTTTATCCCCAACTGCTTTGTGCCTATCTCCCCCCTGCATCCACATCATATAGTCTCGCTCCCCCCTGCAGCACCATCTTGTAGTCTCGCTCCCCCTGCGTCAGCATCATATAGTCTCGCTTCCCTCGGCAGCCCCATCATGTAGTCTCGCTGCCCCCCACACCCCCACCCATCACCTGTGACGAGTGCTGACCTGCCCTTGTTTTTGTTTGCCATGCACCGTGTTTGCTGTTGTTGTTGTTTTGGATGTTGTTGTTATTTTGGACAATGAACTTGAAATTTGGAGCACGCGTTCACATGTAATTGAAATGTGTGTGAGTGGAGCAGCACACAGCGAGAGAGAGAGAGAGAGAGATAGAGAGGGAGAGTAAAAGAGAAACACGCATATCGCAGATTTGTTGTGCCTCCCGGCTCTCTCCTCTGGTCTGCCGCCTGCTCCTGCACGCCACGCCACACCACCCCACCCCACCCCCTGACGAAGCTTTGCGCAGGCGAATGTCGTTGTGAAAACAAAAAACCTAATAAAACAGCAGACAAAAACAAAAGGCCATCGAAATAACCGCACCAGCGACGTCACTCAAATGCGATTTGCAATTTTAATTCCAATTTTTTTGCATCTTTTGTATTAATTATTTTTTTTTTCGTTTTTTTTTTTCGTTCGTATAATTAAAGTTTTTGTTGTTGGAAAAATGAATTGCATTCGACAGAAGAAGCGATTACGGGGAGAGTGAAGAATGCAAAAAATAATAAAAAAAAAAAAAAAACAAAAAAAACTAAAGAAAAGAAAAGTAAATTGCAAATTGCTTTTGCTGTAAAGGCGGAAATGCTGATGGGTCTCCTCTCTCATAATTGACACAGCAAAAAAATAACTAAAAAAAATTGCTACTAAAAAACGTATATATATATATATAAAAAAAACGTATATAATAATCGACAAAAAACTCCAGACCATGTAATCTGGCAAAAACGGCGCCCAAAAGTTAACTTATAGATGCCAGCGAAAAAAAAACAGGGAAAATTTTTAGCTTTTTTCAGCTTCAAAGGCTGGCAAACAAAAAAAAAATTAATTACCAACCAACCTTAGTTGGAAACTAGCTAAAAAAAAAACACACACAGAAAAAACTGAAAAAAAAATAACAACACAGTAAACAAAAAATTTAAATTACTGTGTATTTTCCCTCGTCGAACGAATTTAATTTATTATTTTTTGTGTGTGTTTTTTTTCTTTTGATTTTTTGTCGCTGGCAATTTTTTGCGACTCTTTGGGGTTTTTTTTCGCCACTTTTTTCTCTGCCTTGGCAATTAGTTGGCAAAAATTATAATAAAAAAAAAGGTTTTACAATGAAATCAAAAATAAAATAAAAAAATATATATAAATGATTGAATGGCAACAAATAAAATCGTTTCCTCATAAAGGCAATTGTTTATCATAATTCGGTTTCAGTTTAATTTTCAATTTTTTTGGCATTATTATTTATGCCAATTTTGATTCAAGACAACAACAACAACAAGACAACAACAACTTGGCAGCTGGCAAAGTCAACAAACCCGGAAACCTTCGCGAAGAACAACGGAATTTTTATCGTAATATTTTTGTATTTTTGTGTTTTTTTTTTTTTTTTGAAACATTCACTTGCCACACAAAACAAGAAACACATAAAACCCCGAAACGAAACAAAACAAAAAGTGTGTAATAAAAAAAAAAAACAACAAATAATATTATTATAAAAAACTCGCAAATTATGAATGCAATAAAATACAAAAAAATAAAAAAAAAAAAGAAGTGGGGGAAATATAAAAACGAAACACACAAAAAAAACACACAACTTTTGTTTGGCTAAAAATAAAACGTTGTAGCCACTGTTGTTGTTTTTATTACTGTTTTTGGGACTTTTGGGTTTTTGTTGTTGTTGTAAATTTTTTGCGTGTCTTTTTAGCACATGAAATAAATAATTTGTTTTCTCACCTTTTCTTTATGATTTTTCGCGGTATCTGGCCGCTGTTGTTGTTTTTTTTTATTACTTTTTTTTTTTTTATTATTATTGTTTCTTTCTTTTGTTTTCTTTATCGCCTTTGATTGGATTTAGCCGCTGTTGTTGTTGTTTTAATATTTTCTCGTATTTTTTATATTTATTTGTGCAAATCGCACACGCAGCAAGTTTTCAGCAAAAAAATTCATTCATACATTTCGTTGTTGGTGTTTTTGCGGTTTTCAACTTTAAAAAAAAATGAAAAGACTCAAAAAAAATCCACAGCGCGCGCTTTTTTGCTATAAGGCGGCTAACGGTACACTCAAAATAATTGTCACCGTGTTTCGAGGGGCTATTCTCTCTCACACAGCTTTTAGCTTTTCTCCGCAGAGAGACCGACCGGCCGAACAGTTGAGAATCAACTGAGAAACGCCAGCGTCGTCAGCTGTGTTTTGTTTGGGGGGCCCCCAACTAGGGATGGACGCGTGAGTCGGGAGTTTGGAGCCCAGGACGCGTGCTCGTGCACGGTTCAAGTTATTAAACATATTTCATTATATTACAATTTTTAAGTAAAACATTTCAAGAAACTATTATTAAGCTTGCAATACATGGTTGTCAATTATTTTTAGAGAATTGGTAATAATTCTAAATATTAAAAAAAAAAACTTAAAACATTTAAAAAAATATTTAAATAAAAAATCCTATAAAGACTTTAAAGAGCATTAAATTATAACATTTCTACTTTGCATTTAAAACCTCTAACACATTAAATAAACAATTCAAAACATTTATTTACATAAACCATTCATCGTATTATTTAAATTTTAGTTTAAAATAATTTTCGTGTCACGACAAGCTGCAAAGCTGCCATATGCTGGCAAAAAGCTTAAACCAAAGCCATATGGCACCGCTGGCAATCAGCTGTTTGTTTCAATTTGTTTACGTTATGACCACCGGCAGTGAAGATTCTTTTCGAGTTTTTTTTTTTAAATGAATTTTAAATACTGTCAAAGCGATAACAGATTCGGGCAGCGGAACTCTTGAGCAGCCAGCGCTTATCACACTTGCAGGTCAGAGGTTATCGCTTATCAGTTGGCGCGGCGTCGGCGTCGGCCACAGTGATTTCTATTTCGCGGCCTCCCTGGCCGACAGTTTCAATCGGAACGCGTAGAAAAGTGGGTATCGAGAATGGTTCCCCAAAAATTATGCCAATCAATTGATTAATTTTGTAATTTTTTTTGTAGTCCTGCGAATATTATGCAGAAAGTACGTTGCTTGTCACTGCCACAAAAGCTTCGCCACTGCTTGAGCCGAGACGTGAACACAAAAGCCGGTAACTTCTCCAGAGAACAGCTGATCGGAGCTTTAACTCGCGTCGCTGCCGCCAAAAATCCAACATCCACATTCTACCCGATCAGACGATATTCGTACAGCAAGGAAAACACTTCTAAGGTGAGTAAAAAATTAATAAATATAAGCTTGTATATATGTAAATAAATTTTTATTCGTGATAATCAATCAATTAAGCAGTGCTTCGGGGCGTAGGAGGAGGGCAAACCTTAAAAAAGTGATCTTCGTTAAAAAGAGGGGCTTGTTTTTTTCTAAAAAGGTAAAAACCTTTTCAATGCCATGTGCTTTGGTATTATTTGTTTTTTTCTGGTTTTTTAAAGCCTCTGCCATGTGTTTTTACTCTAAATTTTTCGCTTATTAATACCCTACAAAATAAGGGTTTTTTCGTTCAGTGATGCACTTTATTTTGTAATTTTTGGTTCATTTTTTACCTTATTTTTATTTGTAATGTAAAAAAAAATATTGCCAATTATGTTTTATAAAACAGAATATTATTTTACGAACCTTTTTTTTTGTTTAAATATGTTATTTTAAACATTTTTTTCATGAATTTTGTAAGAAATCGAAGAGAAATAAATGTTAAAATGTAACTAAAATGCAAATTTTAAAGTTTTAGTGAATTAAACTATCAAAAAATCAAAGAAAACCCCTTGTAAGGGAAACATTTCAGTGACGAATGTTGTAAAATCTTTTTCTTAAAATTTATGACGAAAACGAACCTATTTATCCTTTAAAGAATCCCTATTTATTCCAAAAAAAAAAAATCGATTAGTTTTATAATTTTTATCTTAAAGTGTATTTCAAATAAATCTTTTAAAAGAAAAACTCCAGTGACGAATGTTGTAAACTCTTTTCCTAAATGTTTGTGACGAAAACTGATCAATTATCCCCCAAAGAGTGTCGAAAAATCCATAAATTTGTATAGTTTTTTACCTTAAAGTGTATTTCAAACTTTGCTATAAAGAATAATCTTCCAATTTTTTATGTGATATATTTCATTTGGCTGTCACAGCCTTAAACTTGTTTTGGGCCTACTCAGATTTCTTGGCTTTCAGACCGCCGCCTATAAACAGCTACCAAGATATCAAGATTTTTGCACTTGTTTTCACAAAACCGCTAAAATATTTACAATTTGGCATTGGACATTAAATAGAATTTCCCCCGGACAGAGGGTTTTAAACTGGAAATCTGGAAATTGTTCAATGTAATGCAGAAATTTCAGGGGATTCACCAGTTTTTAATTGGAAATTGGATATAAAATGCGATTTAGCTTTACAATTGTTTGTGCTCAAATTTTTATTTAATTTTTGCTCAAATATTTATTTAAAAATTTTTATAATGTTCCCGAAATTTCGAAAATAAATGTTTCTTAGGCCTGCTAAAATCTTATCGGTTTGAAAATGTTAACCCCTGACCTGGAGAGGAAGAAAAAAAACAACCTAGACGTAAACCCAGATAGAGATTACGAATCGTCAGACCCGTGGGGGGTCGAACCTAGACATGAAATATACATATATATATTTTTTTATATTTTTATTTAAAATCTAATCGAAATTGTTGCCAAGTTGCATGGTTGGCTAATCTGCTGGCCCGGCGATAGCTGAGCCCCCATCGATCAGTCGATCGGAAATTTTATATATACATAAATATTTGTACTTTTTTATAAACATAAGCCTCCATCTTATCATCGAAACTTTTCCAATGCTATTGAACCATTGAACCTTTATTTGTGATTTTTCGCAATTCTCTCGCTCCAGCCCGATGACGGGGAGAACATAAATATTTTTGTTGTTTGGAAAAGGCGTTGAAAAAACAAGCAGATCTCCGATTTTTTTTTTATAAGTGCAGATCAGATTTCCATCGGGATCAGAAGAGCAACGATCGTTGCAGTGAAAGCATCACATCACATTTTTTAATAAAAAAAATATAATATTTATATATAATATTTAGAAAATGGCAGATCAGAAAATGCTGCAGGCCACTTTGGAGGAGGGTGATCCCGAGCTGGCCGATCTCATCAAGAGGGAGAAGGAGCGTCAGCTGGAGGGACTTGAGATGATTGCCAGCGAGAACTTCACCTCCGTGGGTGTCCTGGAGAGTCTCAGCTCCTGCCTGACCAACAAGTACTCCGAGGGCTATCCCGGCAAGCGGTAAGATCTCTTTTTCTTGGAGATCCTTCAAAGAAAACTTGTTTCAATGTCCTTTCCAGGTACTATGGTGGCAACGAGATCATCGACTGCATTGAGCTGCTGGCCCAGAAACGAGGCAAGGAACTCTTCAATTTGGATGAGGAGAAGTGGGGCGTTAATGTCCAGCCTTACTCCGGTTCTCCGGCCAATCTGGCGGTGTATACCGGCGTGTGCCGTCCCCACGATCGCATCATGGGTTTGGATCTGCCCGATGGTGGCCATCTGACCCATGGCTTCTTCACGCCCACCAAGAAGATCTCCGCCACGTCGATCTTCTTCGAGAGCATGCCCTACAAAGTGAATCCGGAGACGGGCATCATCGACTACGACAAGCTGGCGGAGGCGGCCAAGAACTTCCGGCCGCAGATCATTATTGCGGGAATATCTTGCTATTCCCGGCTCTTGGACTACGCCCGTTTCCGGCAGATCTGCGACGATGTCGGAGCCTACCTAATGGCCGACATGGCCCATGTGGCTGGAATAGTGGCCGCCGGATTGATCCCATCGCCCTTCGAATACGCGGACATTGTCACGACGACAACGCACAAGACGTTGCGCGGTCCCCGGGCTGGCGTCATCTTCTTCAGGAAGGGCGTACGCAGCACTAAGGCCAACGGCGATGTGATCAACTACGATCTGGAGGAGCGCATCAACCAGGCCGTCTTCCCCTCGCTGCAGGGCGGACCCCACAACAATGCCATCGCCGGCATTGCCACCGCCTTTAAGCAGGCCAAGTCGCCGGAGTTCAAGGCCTACCAGACGCAGGTCCTCAAGAACGCCAAGACCCTGTGCGACGGTCTGATCGCCAAGGGCTATCAGGTAGCCACCGGTGGCACTGATGTCCATCTCGTCCTGGTCGACGTCCGCAAGGCCGGACTGACTGGCGCCAAGGCCGAGTACATCCTGGAGGAGATTGGCATTGCCTGCAACAAGAACACCGTTCCCGGCGACAAGTCCGCCCTGAATCCTTCTGGCATCCGTCTGGGCACTCCCGCCCTCACCACTCGCGGTCTCCTGGAGCAGGACATCAACCAGGTGGTGACGTTCATCGATGCCGCCCTCAAATTGGGCGCCCAGGCCGCCAAGGCAGCCGCCACTCCCAAAATGGCCGACTACCACAAGGTCCTGGCGGAGGACAAGGAGATCTCAAGCCAAGTGGCGGAGCTCCAGAAAACCGTGAAACTGTTCGGCAGGAAATTCCCCCTGCCCGGTCTGAAGACTTTCTAAAACAAACATCGTTATCCTGCATTATCCTTATCATTTTTTTTTAAACCTCATTAATCTGAAAATCGTGTATCTTGACGATACATTTGCTATTTTTTAGTCATTTTAAGTCATTAAATACATTTTGATTTCATATTACATCGTATCTAAAAGAGGGTTTATTTGGTTTTGATGGGAAATGTTGGGATCCATCGGGGAAACTTTTGAATTTTTAACGGAAAATATTCAAAAAATTGGGAAGATTTTTCAAGATTTTTATGCAGATCGATAGGGAATTAATTTATGGATCTATTGGGGTATGGATCTTTAAGGATCTTTAAGGAATAGATTGGAAATTGGCGGAGATATAGGCATAGTAATGAGCCATATAAGAAAAACCAGTATTTTTAAGTGATCTCCCAACAAAATTCGGAAAAAATATTCTTAATATATTAATTTGCAATATTTTAATAAAGATTGATAGGAAATCGATCCACAAATCTTTTGGGGTATACCTTTAAAGAATCGGATAGAAATTGACGGAGATTTAGACATAGTCATTGAAATTATATAAAAAAGCAACATTTTCCTAGGGGACTCTCCACAAAAATCAGAAAAATATTCAGAAAATATTTTTATTCAAGATTTTGATGCAGATCGATGGGAAATCGATCAACAAATCGTTGAAGGTATTCCTTTAAAAAATAATATAGAAATCGGCGGAGATATAGACAAATTAATGGGCCATATAAGAAAACCCTGTATTTTTAAATGCTCTCGAAACAAAAATCAGAAAAAAATATTCAAAAAATATTTTTCTGCAAGATTTTAATGCAGATCGATGGGAAATCGATTTACGAAATCGATTTTCTATTGTGGTATTACTTTTAGATATCGGATGAAAAATATCGCAGATATAGACATCTTATTGGGTCATATAAGAAGAAACTGAATATTCCAAGGGATCTCCCTACAAGGCCTTTGAAAACTTAAGTTTATCTTAAATATTTTCTTTTTGTTTTTAAAATTTATTACTTATGAAGTAAACTTCGTTTACTAATTTCATTGGAAAGTATGGTCAACAAAACAACATTTGCAATTTGTTTGCCAGATTATGCAACTATTTCCTCTAATAGTCCTAATTGGCAAAATAGTGCTAACGAAATCCCCGTGTTTGGCCGGTTAAGGTGGCTTAGATTTAGAATTAAAAGAAATTAATATATATATATATATATATATTCCTGACCTCGACAGAAGGTTTATGGCTTGATCTTTGTAGTGTTTCGATTAAAACTTTTACAGGCTTAGGATGAGGTGCCTATTCTTCTGCAGCTTCTGGCAGAAGGCAGGCCTTGGATGTGCTCGCCTCTCGATGGATTCGCGAATTGTAGGTGCTACCAGGTTCCACTTGGTCTTGAAGCTCTTCATGCAGATGAAGCATTCGTGGTCCTTGCCCCTGATCTCCGAGTGCCTGGAGGCGATGTCCCGCCGGAGAGCGTTCAACGATTTGAGGCGCCTCTTGCAGGTGGAAGGTCTCTTGCTTAGGATGAGCTCGCCTCCTGATGGAATCCCGAACAGGATCCACTTGGTCTTGAAGCTTCATGCTCCTTGCCCCTGATCTCCGAGTGGTCTTGAAGCTCTTCATGCTGATGAAGCATTTCTGCTCCTAACCTCTGATCTCCGACTGCCTCGAAGCGCCTCTTGCAGGTGGAGGGCTTAGGATGTGCTCGCCTCTCGATGGAATCGCGAATTGTGGGTGGACAGAGACCACTTGGTCTTGAAGCTCTTCATGCTGATGAAGCACTCGTGCTCCTTGTTCCTGATCTCCGAGTGGTCTTGAAGCTCTTCATGCTGATGAAGCATTTCTGCTCCTAACCTCTGATCTCCGAGTGCCTAGAGGCACCTCTTGCAGGTGGAGGGCTTAGGATGTGCTCGCCTCTCGATGGAATCGCGAATTGTGGGTGGACAGAGACCACTTGGTCTTGAAACTCTTCATGCAGATGAAGCATTCGTGCTCCTTGCCCCTGATCTCCGAGTGCCTGGAGGCGATGTGCCGCCGGAGAGCGTTCAACGACTTGAGGCCCCTCTTGCAGAAGCTGCAGATTAGCGGTGGAAGTAAATAGAAGTCCTTGTTGGGGTCATTATCGCTGGCGGTTATCTTGGCGACTCCAGTGGCAGGTGTGGCCCGGGAAGCTTCTCCAGAATATTTTCCTTCACTTCCTCCATCACAAAGAAGTTCAGTTTCCGATTCAGGTTCTTGTTTCAGTTTGATTGGTGGGGCTGGAAAATCAAATCAAAGTAAGTTTTAAAAAGATGATGGAAAACCACAGTGTTACCTGGAATACAGCTACGCAAATCTGATATAAAAAAAATCATAAAATAATAATTAAATTAAAATAAATAATTTACAAATAAAAAAACCTAAACCCTTTGCAGAAATAGACTTTCTTTTTCTAAATGGTTTACATGAATTCTTTTATTTTGTCTCTCTTTTTCACTTTCACACTGTAATGTGTAATGTTGTCTCTTTCCTTTTCGGCTTTCTACCAAAAAACTAATTAAATTGATTAATTTTCTTCTTTCATACTGTGCCTTAAATTAAGGTTTTCTTAAATTTCTGCTGCTTTTTGTTTCGGTTTTTTAAATAAATTTTGGAATCACCGCTCTCCGCTAATTAGAACTATTGCTCCATTTCTTTACTATTGGATGACCACTGTACCAGACTATACCGATTCCATATCCATATATGTATATCCATTATCCTTAATGCTTCGTTGATAAATTCTTTTTTATTTTTTATCGTTTTTCCTTCTTTTCATTCAATGAGATCTTAAGCAAGGTTTTGTCATGGATGGTGGGATGATTTTTGGGTCTAAAAGCAGTTTTGGATTGACGGGATTTACGGGATTTACGGGGTCTTAGAATCGGTTTCAACCAGACAGTCCAGTCGACAGTAACATTGACTATAAGTTTATACATTGATCAATATGTTGGATCGATAAGTAATACGTATGAGTTTTTGTTTCATTTAACTAGATTTTTCTTTAGGGGGGATTTTTCGTGAAGAGAGAGGATTTCTACAGGATTTCTTGCTTCAATTATTTTGGGAAAATACTTGTATTTTCAGACTAATTCTAGCGTAAATATTATGACTCCGTTGTTTTCACTTGGCTTGTAGGTAAATTTCTGCCTTTTTTTCATTTGTATTAGCAAAAAGAACTAAAACTAATTTCAATCGAATGTTTGTTTTTTTTTTTTTTTGCTTAAAACTAAACTAAAACTAATTTCAGCTAATATATTTCTATATATATTTATATTTATAAACAATTGCCAACACAAAAGGGCCCTGGAAAGGTTTCAATTATTTTTGTATAATAATTTATATAATTTTTTAAATTTGTACACTATGGGCTTATCAAGGGCGTGGTTGAGCAAAAAAAAAAAATTGAAAGAAAATTGCAACAAAATTGTACAAAGTCGGACTAACAGAAATCTCTGAAGATTCTGGAACTGTTTTTTTTTTTGGGTTTTAAAAAAATATATATAAAATATTTATAGTAAAAAATTGAACTATCGCTATATACAAAGCTGGTTTTTTTTTATAAATTCCATAATTCATTTGAAGTTTTTCTTTTCTAATTTCAAAACTTTCACGTTTGAGTATTCAAAAAATGTGGAATATTTTAAGTATTTTATGTTTTAAAAACGATAATGACTTTTTTGAAAGCATAATTTAAACCTAAAACTAATTAAAACCAAAATTTTTACAACCTAAAATATATAGAAAGAAAATATTGTGATTTTTTACCCTTACAGATTCCCTAATCTTCTGAAGATTTCTGCTTTTTTTGGGAAGATTTCTATTTACATAAAGACTTTTTGGGCTTGTACTTTTTGTTTTTTTCTTTTTTTTTTTAAATTTAAGGAAGAGGCGTGTGGCTTGTGGGAAGGTAACTGACTAAAAATTACACACATGACATGGATTAGTCGAACATCGAAAGGATCACCAGGATCACCAATCTGCGGATGACTAACTTACTGACTGGATTCTAACTTAGTTGCTACTTAAAACGACTTTCAAAGGGCGGGGGGGGGAAGGCAAAAATGATATATATATATATATATATATTTAAATAGTAGACACATAATGAACGGCCTAAATGGATCATTCTTTGGGCCTTTTGATGGGGAATGGGGAATGGAAATATGGGGTTTAAACTGGGTGGCTTTTGCTAAGCTGGACGTAATCAACGATTTAACTCCTGTTTGTTTTTGTATCGAAAGACTCCTTCTAGTTCCTCCTAGTTCTCCGTCTTGATGGCCACCTTCTGCTCGTGCGATATTCGGATGTGCTCCCGGAGGCTGTATTTGTTCTTGAAATTCTTATTGCACAGATCGCATTTGCGGGGCGGTTGTGGGGTGTGTTGGGTGCGAATATGTCTCCAAAGATTGACCGTCGTTATGACCATTTTGCAAAACTGACATTCAGTCCACTTATTGTTGGACGATTCTAAAAATATACAGAAAATACGTACAACAATCAATCAAAAGCAACAAGTCTCCCAATTCGAAATTTGAAATTTTCTTTTTATATCTTTTCCGGAGACATATTCGACAGCCACAACGAAATATATGAAATATAATGCTTTTTTTTTTTTTTTTTTACAACGAAAACATGGAATGGGGATGGGTTTTTAAGACTAAACTACTACAAAAAGCTTTTTACAAATCCGAATTCCAAGACGAACAAATATACAAAAAACTATAAACTTAAAACGTAAACAAATCTTATAAATAAATACTTGAAATATTAGAAATTATATAAATCAAAGCTATAGCCTCTTAGATTATATATATTTTCCGATATCTTGGCAACATTCTAAATCTTAAGTTTATATTATTAAGGAAGGAGTAATCCATATACTTTGTGGATAGCTCGTTTTTCTCACCCGTTGACTCACCATTTGCCCCGCTGGCCTTGGTGTCCGCCTTGACCGGCGTGACGGACACCGAAGCCGAGGAACCCGTCGTCGCTCCACCCCCACCGCCACCATCGGCATCGTCCAGCACAGCCTGGGCGGAGCTCCCCGCCGCTGTCCCACTGCCAGGACCCAGCAATCGAGCTGAAACATTAGATTACTCTTAATCCTTGATGTCCTTTAAATCGAATCGCTTTCTTACTCATTTCAATGGCTATTTCGGCATTATCCGCATCGGCCTGGTACTTTTCCTCGATCTCGGACTCGGTGAGAATCTCGTACTCGGAGGAGTACTGGGCCACCGTTTGGGCCGCCGCCGTGGTGGCATCCTGCGACGTTTGAGGCGTGGCACCATCCGACAATCGATCGTCCACCTCCCCGACAATATAGTCGGGTATATCCATTTTCACGGCCCCTCGCAAAAAAGTCATTTCGGCAGCTGAAAAAAATGAAAGTTTTGAATTGTTTTTTCAAGTGTCCTTGGAAGATCCTTGAAATATTTACTTTTAACTATGGTCTGGTTCTCCTTGACGGCATAGTCGACGGTTTCGGTGGTGTAGATGTTGTCATCGTCGTCGGAGAATGTGATTTTGCGCTTCTTCCCCGAACTCGCCGGCGGCAGGGCCACCGCATTCGTGATGGTCAGGTGTTGCGTCTGGACAGGAGTCGCCTGCTGCTGTTGTTGTTGGGATTGTTGGGGCTGCTGCTGCGCCTGTTGTTGCTGCGCCTGCGCCTGCTGCTGTTGCTGCTGCGCCTGCTGCTGTTGTTGCTGCGCCTGCTGCTGAGGCGGTGGCGCAGATTGCACTTGAATATGCTGGATCTGAGCGGTTTGTACATGATGATGCTGCTGCTGTTGCTGCTGTTGGACCTGCAGCTGGGCTGCTGCTGCGGCGGCGGCGACGGCTGCCACCTGACTCTGCACCTGGCTGGCGGTGGTGGCCTGCAGCAAGGTGGCCGTTGGGATCTCAATGGTCTGGGTGGCCGACTGGGCCTGGGCTTGGGCCACCTGCTGCTGCTGCTGCTGATCGCTGACCGCCCGGATCGTACTGGGTATGGTTTTGATCAGCTTGTGCTCGCTGATCAGCGGCGCCACCGGCAGCTGGGGCTTCTCCTTCTCCTCGGCGGTGAGTCCCTGGACGGCCAGCAGCTCCGCGGTCTGCAGGAAGGATTGCAACGCCTCCTGCTGGACATTGACTTCGCCCTAAAAACGGGAATTCGCAAGGATTAGAAGTAAGAAAGGATAAGAAATCTGATGGCTAGCCACCCACCTGGTACATAAACTCGATAATCGAGTTGAGATCTTCGAATTTGATAAACTTAAATATAATAACCGGATGCGGATGGGGATTCTCCTTGAAGATCTCCTTGAAATAGGACGAACAGGAGGAGAGAACGACCTTGTGGGCCTTGATCCGGCGTCCATCCACGCACAGGCTGACATCCACAAAGTCATCGTTCAGCCGGTGGTTGTCCAGCGAGTAGGTGAGGTGGCGCAGGTAGTTGTTCCACCGCAGCGAATACTGCTGGGTGGTGGCCATTGCGGCGTCGTAGCCTTCTTCTCTCTTCTCTCCTTCGCCCTTCGCCGCCTCTGTCTTTTTTGGTCTCTTCCTCTCCGGCTCCGGCTGTCTTTCGTTTGCCTGTCGTTTCGTTTTGTTCAATTCCAATCTCCGGCTAATCCAATTAGCCGTTTTGTTGTTGATTTTCTTGCTCTCCCCGCAGCCTGCTGTGGGATGCACCTCCTCCTTCTGTGCCGGCGCCTCCTCTGCTTCCGGGGTGCTCCGCCACCACCGCTTCCCACCAAGGGGTGCTCCTTATCCGCCGCCACCAAATCCCAGCAAAAGGACAACAAAAAAAAAAACAAAACAAATGCAAATTGCGCTCCCGGGATTCTGGGATTGTTCCTTTCCAGCGTCTGGATTTTCCGTAAACGGCTTTTTTTCGTATGAATTTATTTCCTTGAATATTAAGCTTTCTGTTGACGCTGCTGTCATACACAAATTTATTTTTTTTTTATGTACGCTCTGAATGTTTTTCTGTTTCTCTGCTTCTTCTTTTTAGTTTTTATGTACGCTGCACCATTTTGTTTATCGACAGGGTGGCAGCTCTAGCTGCTAAATGCAGCCCTGATAAACCGAAATCAAACATAGGTGGCGCTAGCCCAGTAAGCAGTTGCCAGATTTGATTAAAAAAACCTGTCATTTATTTTTGAAATTTTCTTAAAAATATCCCAAAAACCAAATAAATACAAAATTGTTTTTATTGTAAGTTCTTTACACAAAATTTAAATTAAAATAGAAACCTTATACCAAGTTATTATCAAGGGACAAAAAAAATAAAAAAAAAAAACAAATATTACCACAAGCTAACTAAAAACTTGTACATCAAACGCAGAATGAAACTATAGGCAAGAGCCCGGCATAAATAATCCAAAACATAGAAGATTTTCATCCGGAATCGGGCGGCACTACTACTTTCCGGACTTTCCTTCAATAGGAACTCCTTGGCGCCGCGGATTCCGTTCTGGAAGAAGTCCACGTAGTTTATATCAGCATGTTGCATAAATCCAAAAGTGGGACTATAAAATTAAAAAATATATATAGTAATTTTTTTAAATAATTATTTTTATATAAAAAAACTCACACTTCATTTATTGGCACTATTTTGTGTAGGGCCTTAAAATTATCATTTTTGAAATGCCATTCAGTCATGGCAAAAACTTGCAAAGCACTAAAGGCAGCAAAAATGCGACGTTGTAGTTTCATTAAGCTAAAAAATGATATAAAAATATAATAAATAATAATATAGTAAAGGTTAAAAAGAAATTCTACTAACAAAGGTTTTTCGTTGTATAAACGCAGGAGAGTATCCACCACGGCGGCCATTAGAAGATGTTGGGTGATAAACTATGAAATAAATAAATATTTAAATAAAAAATAAATAAAAAAAAGTATAGAAAAAACTCACCCTTATAAAATGCAAAACCGGACACATGGTTATACTCCCTCCCGGTAGCCATAAAGTCTTCTCGAAGGGATTTTCCCGGATATAGGTCTTACCGATTTCGATAACCTCACCCATGGTTATCGGCGATATATTCGCCGTCGCACAATTCACAACGTAGAGGTTATTGTCCGGGTCCTTGGGAGCAGCTTTGACCTCTGACTCGGTGATGAACTTAAAGACAGAGGTGATCAAAGTTCGGGTCACAATATCAGCGGGCACGAAATCGGCCACCACATTGGGGTCAGTGTGCTGGGACCGCAGGATTCCCACTCCACAGGCCACCAATAGCCCGGTGGGTCCATTGAAGTTATCCGCCCAGCCTGGCATGGGTTCCTCAATCGTAGAGACCACTGTAACGATAACGATTTATAGATAGTTTATCAGGTTTCGTTGAAATAAATCAAATATATCGGTTTTAATCGATAACAATGATATATCGATTAATTAGTATTTGGAAAAAGCTTACCAATCGATGGTCTGAATATAAAAACTGGCAATCGATCTTTATATTCATTAACCACCTGTTCAGCCAAACTCTTTGTAAAAGTGTAAGTATTCGGTTGAAAGTTTCCATATCTATAAGGATTACAAAAAATATTACATTTTTCGATAACTTAAATATATATTCTCCTTACTTTAGGTTAAAGATATCCAAAGTCTCTTCATCGTAGGTCTCCGCCAGCTTAATCGTTGTCCGCCAATCGGCTATTGGTGGATAGACACGTTCCTCCACCTCCAGGACACTGGGATTCGAGTAGGTAGTGGAGACATGGACAAAGGCCCTAAGTTTACGCCATCCCATAGCTAGTTTGACCAGTTCATGGGTGCCACGGGTGTTCATCAAAATGGCGGAACGAAGATGATCATCGAAACTGTTATCGATAAATCCATTCTTATAATTCCCAACTTGTTAGTCGAATTTTAGGCAAAACCCTTGACATACCGCACACTAGCCGCCGAGTGATAGACTATATTGACATTCTTAAGACGTTCCAAGTCCTCGGGACTGATGCCCAGACCCAGTTGCTCCATATCCCCGGCGATGGCCACCAGTTTTGACCGCGAATTGGGCTGCTCCTGACGCAGTCGATCGTATAGCTTAAATTCCCATTGCTGTTGCAGACGATCCTCGATATCGACGCCCTTTTTGGGACGCAGCAGGACATAGATCCGGCTCAGTTTTGGACAAGACCGGAGCAGTTTCTCCACCAGTGCCTTGCCCACAAAACCTAATCGAATTTTTTATGAATATTTTTTTTTATATAATTTATAGTTTTCTATAACCCACCCGTGGCGCCGGTCAGAAAGATTTCCTGATCCTTGAAAAACTCCGCTATAGACATGGTGGCCTCTTTACTAAACGCCGTTCCAAGAGGTTCTGTGCGAAGTGCGCCATACCCAGGGCGGGAATATTCAAATTCCGGTGTATTTACCGCCTGACCTTCCCCGCCCAAAGGTCAAGACTGCTGAATATTCGGGGTCTTAAAAGGCCTACATTGTTGGCATGTGCAAGAATTATACCAATAGAGTTAGTTTATGCGGAAACAGGAAAAGTCCGTTATTATAATACCCAACTTCTTAGGGACTTTCATAAAAACTAGCTAGCTAGCTAGCTTTTAAAATTATATAAAAAAAATAATTCGTAAGACCCCTTGGAAGGGTATCTAATAAAGCGTATTGCGACTATTAAAAGTTGAATTAAAAGGTGTCAGCAAAGCAAATGCAAAAACAACAGCAACGTCCAGAACCAGAGCAAAAGCAAAGGCAATAAAAAAACGGAACCGTTGAACCCCCCCAGCCGATGGCAGTGAAAGAATCAAAAAGAAGAAAGCACGATACGAGATGACGTTTACCGTTGCGCCCGCACCATGCCCGCCATCTGACCAGAGTGAGAGGTTACCGCTTATTATGAGTGATAGGTGCTCCTTTTTCGGCCCATTGCATCGCCAATGCACGTGCCCCATGAATGGAGCTCAAGGGGGGAGCGACAGAACCGGCAATACCCGCCGATAAGAAGACAAACTATGCCAGCGATTTGTGTTAGCGTGTTGGCTCATTATTTGCTGCTCCGCTTTGAGCGCTCTTTTTGGATCTTGGCACTTAAAACGGAACTTTAATCGCATCCAACTAACCGTTCTCCCCTCGCCATGCCGGTGTTAAGCCATTAGCATGCGTGTGTGCGAGCAGGAGGGAGGGTACTGGGTGGACCAATACCTGGTGTGTGTGTGTCTGCCAGAGGCTTCTCTTAAATTGGAGCATCCAAAGGTCACTAACCTCCCCACACTATGCCGCTGCAACGGTATTTGCTTAATCCACAATCATTAAACTCGTTAGCTTTTGTAGGTTTTCATGTTTTTGCTTTTTAGTTGCATTTCACATTTTAATTAACATTTTCAGGCGTAAACTTATCATTCGATACGCATGCAATTAGAAAAGTGTACAAATAAAAAAAATTACATATGCTAGTATGCTCGTATGCGTGTGTGATAACGGCACGCGAGTGTGTTGGTGTGGTTTTGCCGGCCGGCAAAATGACAGACAGAAATAGAGACAGACAGACAGACAGACAGAGAGAGAGAGAACAAGAGAGAGAGTAAGTGGAGCAAGCTGGAGGAGTAGATTAAGAGAGTTGGTGATGGTGGAGCGCTAAAGGGAAGGAGGGAGAAAGGACGAAAGAGAAGACAACATGATTTTCCTTGTTTTCATATTTTTGTTTCACTTTGTTTATAATTACATCATAATTAAAAAATAATACATAAGGTTGCTGACGAATTTTACAAAACGCTAGTGTGTTGGTTGTGTCTTGCAATGGATTTTTCATTCTTTTTTTTTTGTTTGTGTGTGTGTGTGGTGGTGTGTTGTTGTCTTTTTTGCTTTTCTTTTTTGCATTGTGTGAGTGTGGGAACGTGAGTGTGTGTGTGTGTCCATGGAATGGCAGAATTATGCTGTTCTCGTTTCATCTAATTTTTTTGTAGTTTTCGTTATATTAAAGGTATACAAAAAAAAAAAAAAACAAAAAATACATCATAGTACATTATCTCATGGAATAAATTAAATTAATTCTAGAACACAACACGCCACAAAATGTATGTGTGGCAGATGATGGTGAATGGTGTGTTGCTGCTGCTTCTGCTTTAGATGGTGTTGTTGTTGTTGTTCTTCTTCTTCTTTTTCATGTTGTTGTTGTTGTTGTTGTTGTGCTGCACTCCGAACTTCCACCACTCGCACTCGCACTTGCGCCTTCGAGTTGAATTCTTTCTCTTTCTCGCTCGCTTTCGCCACATCCATATCCTCCTTCTCCTTCTCCATCTCCTCCGTTATCTCGTCATCCTCCTTTAACCACGCATCCTGCTTAGAAGCACTTGCGGTGAACGATAGAGGGGCCGGACTCGTCGTACTCCTGCTTGGAGATCCACATCTGCTGGAAGGTGGACAGCGAGGCCAGGATGGAGCCACCGATCCAGACGGAGTACTTGCGCTCGGGCGGAGCAATGATCTTGATCTTCATGGTGGACGGGGCCAGAGCGGTGATCTCCTTCTGCATGCGATCGGCGATGCCGGGGTACATGGTGGTGCCGCCGGACAGCACGGTGTTGGCGTACAGATCCTTACGGATATCGACATCGCACTTCATGATCGAGTTGTAGGTGGTCTCGTGGATGCCGCACGCCTCCATGCCCAGGAACGAGGGCTGGAACAGGGCCTCGGGGCAGCGGAAACGCTCGTTGCCGATGGTGATGACCTGTCCGTCGGGCAGCTCATAGGACTTCTCCAAAGACGAGCTGGAGGCGGCGGTGGCCATCTCCTGCTCAAAGTCGAGGGCGACGTAGCACAGCTTCTCCTTGATGTCGCGCACAATCTCACGCTCGGCGGTGGTGGTGAAGGAGTAACCGCGCTCGGTGAGGATCTTCATCAGGTAGTCGGTCAGATCGCGACCGGCCAAATCCAGACGCAGGATGGCGTGGGGCAGGGCATAACCCTCATAGATGGGCACGGTGTGGGAGACACCATCACCGGAGTCCAACACAATACCGGTGGTACGACCCGAAGCGTACAGGGAGAGCACGGCCTGGATGGCCACGTACATGGCGGGTGTGTTGAAGGTCTCGAACATGATCTGTGTCATCTTCTCGCGATTGGCCTTGGGGTTGAGGGGAGCCTCGGTCAGCAGCACGGGGTGCTCCTCGGGTGCCACACGCAGCTCGTTGTAGAAGGTGTGGTGCCAGATCTTCTCCATATCGTCCCAGTTGGTCACGATGCCGTGCTCAATGGGGTACTTCAAAGTGAGGATACCACGCTTGCTCTGGGCCTCATCACCCACGTACGAGTCCTTCTGGCCCATGCCAACCATCACACCCTGGTGGCGGGGGCGTCCCACAATCGATGGGAAGACGGCGCGGGGCGCATCGTCTCCGGCGAAACCGGCCTTGCACATGCCAGAGCCGTTGTCGACAACCAATGCAGCAACTTCTTCGTCACACATTTTGTAAGCTGCAAAAATTATGAAAAAACAAAATAAAATTAATACAAATTTTTAATAAAAAAAATTAATAAAAATTTTTAAGAAAAAAAAATTAAATCATTTTTTTACTCTATGAAAATGCACTTCCTTTTTAAAACAAATTAAAATTTAACTTAAAAAAAAGGCGCTAAAACAGGGAGTAGCCCTTGCAGCCCCACCCCGATTGGAGAAAAAAATTTCAAACTCAAACTCGAGTCGAGTCAGAAGTTTCTAGACACACGAATGCCGGTGCAAAAGATAACCGCAAGAAAAAAAAGAGAGAGAGAGTGTGTATGTGGCAAAGGGTGTCCCCTTAAAATGGCGGCCGCAAAGGAAAAAGCACAAGAAAAAAAATTTTTATTTCAAGCCAAAAACACAAGTAAAGCTCAGAAAAAGTACCGCGTATTAATCCAAAAAACTTTTAACTAAAACATTTAGTTTAGTTTGCACTAAGTAAGTTACCTTTTTATTTGATTGAACAAATTCAAGGGAAAATCTCAAGTGAGTCGAGCTAAGACTGTGGACCGAATTGGAACCGCACCGCGTAACTGTCGAAAGAGGAATGAACGTAGCGTTGCAAAAATTTATCGACGATATGTACGATATTTTCTCAGCTCTGGTCTCTCTCTCAATGGCGCTCTCTCTCGAGTGCGCGCTCTCTCGCTCTTGCCCGGCCCAGCGCATGCGTGCGACAGAGTGAGGAGGCGAACCGAGTCGCGGCTGCCAAGTTTTGTGACCATATATGGTCATGTTTCGAGGCGAAAAGCAACCGCAACCGACGCTCGCCTGGCTTTCGCTCTCCCAATCGCAATCGCAATCGCAATCGTACTCACACCAACGCAAACGCACACACTCGTCCGGCGCGTCGGCGAAGGTTTTCTCCATTTTAGCGATAAAGGCGTCTCTTGAAAAACCGGCAAAAACTATGTTTAAGCCAAAACAGCTCTAATGACGCGATGCGATTGCTATTTTGGAGCCCGATGTGCATGTGGGGGCTGCCTACGTCACAATACCATGGAGATCAAGAGATCTGAGTGCAAGCTCTAAGCCAAGGTGATCTTCAAGATCAAAGGGATTCGCATTTGAGGTAAATATTAACCAGACTCAAAGGCGTCTTAAAAAGTGTTTGCGTGTTCTTTGAATTCCAGTTGGATTACTATTGCCTAGACCCAGACTGAAACTAACTGGAAAGCACTCAAACCGCTAACGGAATCGTAAATATTTCAAGACTCCCAGGCGTCTCAATTTTCCGATGTGAAAACGGAGTTGCCATTGCCGCGATGCGACATCAAAGCGTGTGGCAAGTTTACGTTAATAATTCTATTTTTAGGGCAATTACGGAATCACAATTATGGCCTAGACATCAAGCCGCCGTTATCGGAAATCTAATGGGACTAACGGGATCGCAATAAGGTAAATATTGCATGATTTTTTGTTTACTTTTTGGATCTTCCCCCTGGATCTTGTGACATCAAAGAACAATATTTACGGGATTGCCAGATCGCTGACACATTTCGTTGGATAACGGTAACTGGACTGCGAAAGTCTCGATTTCTCGGGGCGTGGGAAAATAGAAAGTGTTGCTGAATTGAATTGCAAATTGCAAATGGGAGAAACAAGGGTGAAATCGTCGTGACACGCCCACATTATATAGATCATTTTTGGGATTTTGGGATATATAGAAGGGGATACCCCATTCTTTGATTGTCATTATCCTTATTTTTAAGGGGGGTTTCTTTCGAGATTTTCTTTTTTGATTTTCTCTCTTGTTTTCATATCACTCTTGGCACTGGCACATATAAAAAAACAATTGTTTCCAAAAAAATAGGATTTTGTTCACTGGATATTGCATTTTCACGTTCGTATTTTGTATAGATTTAGAGTTCTTTTCGTTTCGATTTTAAACTGACTGCGGGATACTTACTTTTGGTCTGTTTTATTAAAATTAATTAAATAAATATAAATTAAGTCTTTCGGTCTGATGGAGCGGCTTTGTGTCGGGAGGATATCCACACAGCACAAGAACTCAAACGGTAGTGATATGAAAACTGGTCGCTGTCGCACGTTTTATAAGCGCGCTCAGCTCCCAGCCGGCTCCCCCGCCTTCTTCTGCCCCGCCTTCTGTCGCTTATCAGCCCAAAACCGATATGGCTCTCTTCTCTTCGAGCGGCGTCCAAAGTTTTACCATATATGGGTATGAATTGTTCGCCGAGCGGTTTTCGGAGAATTTCCTTCGCTCCAGACTTGGGTGTGTGCTGTTGTTGTGCGAGTGTGCGGCTGTGTGTGTTCGTGTTTGAGTCTGTTTGCTGCTGCTGCTGCTGCAGTGTTTGTAGTTTTTCCATGGGGTCCTTTCAGTTCCACAGTTGTGATAGGTTTTTTCTTGTTATTTTTTTTTTCATTTTTTTTGTTTCTTCTTCAAAGGCGCCCATGTGATTCAGGGCAGCTTACTCACGCCCACTTATCTTTATGAAGAATTACTTATTGGTAGAAAATAAAGGGTTTCTGCGAACCACGGGTTACTAATAAACCTTATAAGACTTCGATTTTGGTCTCGTTATATTATCATTTCTGTTGATTTATTTAACTTCCTTTCGTCTATCAAGTACAAGAATTTACAATCTAAACCATAAAACTATAATAATTAGTTTACAACGTTATTTATAATAGGGATTTTGATAATACTTTGCATTACCTAAACAAGGGTTCGATCTTTATACTCCTTAAAACTGGTTATTTCAACGAAAAGTCATAGTTTGCAATCATATTTTGAGCAAATATTAGATAAAAAATTCAAATACAATAGATATTGTATAGATTTGTATTACTTTTCATAAAATTCTGTGTAAAAAATTAGTATTTTTAAAACTAGCTCAAAGATTCATTCATAATGAAAGCATGACTAAGCATAAAAGCAAAGAAAGCACCCTTACAGTCGCCTGTAGGGTATTCATTAGTCCAGTTCATTTTTTCTTTTGCCTTTCCAAGCCGTAAGCCGGTTTTGAACAATAACGGCGCCAGAGGCAACACAGCTGCCGGACCAGAGCTGCGAGAGCGGATGAGAGTCGAGTAGGTGATGCGACGACGACAGCAGGGTTGGCTGCGTTTGCGCAACAGAGACGAAGAGAACGACCAGCCACGCACCAACATACTCATTTCATCTGCTCTCTTGCTCTGTCCCCCATGGTGGCCCCAAGAGGCTGTGACTCAGTCTGACTTGTTGTTGCTTTTGCTGCTTGATAAGCCGCTGTTTCAGCTCTTCAATCCGAGAATTCTATTAGCATTCGCATTCGCTGTTCTCTATTGTTATTGCAAGTGCAATTGCTATTGCAATTGTAATAATATTTAGTTAGAATTAAGCTGAATCTGGCACTTGCTAGCGCCACAAGTCATGCATACGCGAAATACGGAGTGTCATTGGCAGGGGGAAAGTCTGTTTTCGGTTATTTTTTTGCTTCATTTGTTTGGTTTGTTTGTTGTAACGGTTGCAAACACATGGCTATAAATAAGTGACAATACGTAGACTTATTTATTTGCGTTATTCGTTGACTAATCTTTGTTTAAATAATTGCCTATTTCGGGCTAAAATGACGCATAAAAGGAAACGGCAACATACGGCGATAAACACGCAAGGCGGCTTGAGAGAGATAGGGGGAAATGGGAATGGAAATGTAGATGGAGATGGAGATGGAGAGAGCGCAGCATAAAAAGAAAACAACAAACGCACAGACACCAACACACACACACACACACACACACACACATAGTAGCGCAGTTACACAGACAGTGGAGTCAATGTTTGGGCAACTGGTCAAAAAGGAGTGGCTCCAACGTCGGTGACGTCGCGCCCAGCCACAGCCCCTGCTCACAGCCCCTGCCCCAACCCCCAACCCGTAGACCGACCCCATTGTATCTGTTTGCCGCATTTGGCTTTGCTGTCTCTTCACATTTTTTTTCGTTCGCTTGCAATTCGCTGAAGAAATTGAAATCGCAGAGAGCCAGAAAAATTGCAACGATTCCACAAAAAACAAAAAAAAAAAACTTAATTGCAGGCCCTCTTCAGGGCAAGTCTTGAAATTGGAGTATGAGGATAAATTTTATTGTGGGAACAAAATAATTTCGATAGGATAAAAAACATCAAGTTGTGAAAATGTTTTATTTTACTTTAATTTAAGTAAAGATACAGTAAAAAAAAAACAAATTTCTTATATAGTTTTGTACTATTGATATTTCCTTAAAAATTTAGTATTTTATTCATTAATATTATTAATATTTCTTAAAAATATCGCATGAGCAAAAAACAGACCTCTTTTGTTTATTTACTTTGAAATCATCTGTTTTGAATAATAACTGTTAAGTTCCAATTCAAGGTGACTCATTCCAGTAGGAACCATCTTTCATGAGTTTAAAGTTTTAACTCAAAAATAATACTGCTCATGTTTTCCGACGACGTCATCGCAAAATTCCACATTCCTCAATCAACTTGCGAATCGTTTTTATGCTTCTTCGCCTTCGCTCAAGAACAGGAGCGATAGATAGATAGAGAGAGAGAGAAAGAGAGAGAGCAAGACAAAGATAGTGGCAATCTTATCGTGCCGCTTGTATAGCTGTCTTTTGAAAATTGCCCCGACTAACGGTGAAAAACATAGAGCCAAGAAGAAGAACGGACCCGGACAGCCAGCAATTGCCAACAACAGGTGGAAATTGGCTTCGAATTGCTCCGAATATGGCTAGTTAGCATTAGTTGATCCATTAACTAGTTCTACTCCCCGATCGATCCTCATTTCTATCTTGAATGTATCAATTATGTATTTGGTATTTAGCGTTGATCTGGTTGATCTAATGGCCATAAATCGTGTCTTTTTTCAGTTTGTGGGCCACATAACTGCGAATATCCAGACATATTTTGTGGATTTTCAATACACTAATACTAAATACTACCCTATATTCAAGTATTACCATAAAAAAGTACTTCTTTTAATTAATGGAGATCCTTTTCTCTCCTTAACCTCAAATTTTTTGAAAATTCCATTTCGTTCCATTACGTTCCATTCCATTCCATTCCCAGATCTCAATATCTGAACCTTTTCTTGGCCATTTCTTCAAGTTCGTTTCTTGACTGTTTTGTTGTTTGCCTTTTAGTTGGCCAACAAATCGTTGAAATTTCCCCAGGCCACTAGCTTTGGATCGTTTTTTTTTCTTTATGTTGACCTTGTGGCAGGTGAGGTTAAGTTTAAACAGGTGAGAAAGAGAGAGTGCGAGCGAGAGGGGACGCTGCTGTTTATTGAAACTAGAAATACTTAAATGGCCAATGCTGTTGTTGACTTTGAAACCGCTATAAAAAATATACAGATATATTTTTGTATACATATACATATATCTGTATATATAGCCATGATCAACGACCTTTCTCCAAAAGTACGTAACTAGTCACGTTTTCTACACTCGCAGAAACGAAACGAAACGCACGAAAAAAAATGCACAACTTGTTAAGCGACTTGGGCCAAAGCCATTGTCAAGGTCATTGAATGTGAAAATTTTCGTACATTTTTCGCAATTAATAATGTTTTCTTTCGTTTCTTTCCATTATTTCCATTTATTTTCACGCTGCGTGCGTGTGAGTATGGTTGCCATTAACACCTGGCACGCACTGCCAGAGTTGCCATCCACGACTCCCCTTCTCCTATTTATCTTTTTATAATATATTTGTTTTTGTTTTTTTTTGTTTTTTTTTTGATGTTTCAACAACATTTGGCATTGCAAGCAACCGCTTTTGGTTGCAAACACATTTTCACCAACTCCTGCGCTTTTTGGCCATTTCTGCTTCGCATCGCAATTGGCCATGACTGGAGATATAATCGTTAATTGCCGTCTTAATTAGTTTTGCGTGCCAGGGGGGAGTCTTCGATGGTGCGTTGGCGTTTTGCGACTGGACTCATAAAAGAGCCAAGGCCATGGACAAAGTTGGTTAAAACTCTGGAAAAAGTGAAAAAAAAAAATCAGGCAGAAGCTGCACAAATATTATTTCCCATCAAAATTGATATCTCTACTTGCTATAAAATCGTGATGGGCTTTCACGATCCGTGCCATAAATAGCCGCACGAATATGTTAATACTAGATCGCCGAATTCCGCAGCAGCGCTAATTGCTACGTTAATTGCATTTCAGACATTGTTGCACCTGTCGAATTTCCAAACGGTCGCGATCTGGCAGCACCGCCCATCGTGTGGGAGTTTCCAGACGTCTCGGGAAAGTAAAAGAAAAAGAAAAAGCAATTTTTCGCCTTTTATTTGCGTGTTTCAATTTTTTTTCGCGAGATTTCACTCGATTTGCAGTGCAGTGCGTAGTTGCCATCTCTTTCTCCATCAAGCTGAAACAAATAAAATAATCAAATAAATTACGGTTAATAAATAAATGCAACTGAACTTTGAGTGACCTGCGGGAATTGCTCGAGTCGAAAGCGAGTGTTTTGAATATCTATAGAAGATTTGTGTATTTTAGAGATAGCAATAGAGATAATATATTTATAGTCTGCTACTTCACCGCAGTTGCTCAATAAAGTTTGCAGTTAAGAGGTCTCTGCTGGGCGGTAAAAGTTGCATTGAGTCATTTGCAGGCACGTTACCAGACAGACGTCACTTTGAGTGGAGAAGCTGTGGCTGGTTGTTAGGGGGAAAGGGAGAGACAGTGACTGAGATGGTGAAAAGCAGGGATCTCAGAGCATCTCAGACTAAAAGATGCAAAAGCAATTGTACTTGATGAGTCTATGTGTGAGTGAGTGTTTGAACATCCAGAGCCTGAGACGTTGTTCATCTCGTTCCAACCAACACCTTTTCCCCACTCGTATATCTTTTTTCTTCGCCTTTGCTTCGTTTAGCTTCTTTTTATTTTCTTTTTGTTTAGTTTCTTTCTTGACTGGTTTATTGCGGCGTCAGCTTTGGCGAGACGTTGAGTTGACGGCAGACCGGCTTGCCATTACTTTTGAGTCGTTGTTGTTGCTGAGCCACTGCAGCAGCAACGGCAGCAGCTGTGGTTGTTGTTGTGGCATCTGATTAGCTGCCGCCTGGCAATGAAAGAAATGTGGGAAAAAAAAACACGAAAAAATAAAAAACGAAAAACACAAAGCTGCAAAAACTTCACGTGGGTGCCAAGCCAGTACAGCAACTGGTAAGCAGCGTCAAGAAATAAAACACAGTGCGAGAGTGAAAGAACGAGAGAGAGACAAAATCAAGGATCAATATTAGGATTTTGTGTTGCTTCTTGGAAGCTTTTATAGGTTTTTTACTGTGAAAATTCATGAAACTTGTTAGGGTAGCTAAATAATACAAAATACATATACCCCAAAAGATTCAAAGCATTTGGTAACATTTTAGGGAAAAATACAGGATATATTATATTGGTAATACTCTAAAAATACATCTTTTTCTCTCCAGATCCAGATCCAGATCCATTTAAGCTTATTGGTCATAATTAAATGCACATAAATTAAGCACATTTTGTTACAATAAGCTTTGTTTTTTTTCTTATTTTTATTTGGGTTTAGACCAAATCAGGGCCGTCGCCGTCGACGTCTTGCATTTAAGGCTAAAACAACATATTTGCATGGTGAAGTAACCTTAGCCAAGACAGAGACAGTTGTAGGAGATTAGAAAAATACACAATTTACAGTGGAACTAGGTTAAGAAATTGTAATAGTCTAAGATAGTCTAATTAGACTAAGTAATTAAGAAAAATAAAGACTCTTATTGAAAAATACTGGTTTTTTCTTGGGCTGGAAAATGACTTCTTTTAAGAAGTTTTACATATTTTATAAAATATTTATAAACAATAAAAGACATTCCACTGTATTAAGCAAGAATGTGGGTTGCAAAAATACAAAACTACAACCTAAAAGTGGTTTTTAACGAAAATCTCTATATATGTTTGTAAAAGCATAGACTTTTGTATGTTTCATTTGATGTGTGGCATGTTTCCAGATTCGTTAGCATGCAATGAAATATTTATGTTTGTATTTTAGCCCACATCCAGACACACACCCATTTCCACATTTCCCATTCCCATACCCATACCCATACCCATACCCATACCCATACCCATACCCGTAGCCGTACTATTTCCCATTCCAGGTGCTGGAATTATTCTGTTGTCTTCTGCATTTTCGCAGGGTTGGTCCGTTGCGGTCTATTGCCGTCAGCTGGGTGTGTGTGCGTGTGTGAAAGAAACGTCAATTAAACTTAAACGCAACAAAAACAACAACAACAACAACGAAGACTATATGGGAAGGTCAGCTTTAAAGACCGAACCTTGCAACACCCTAAATGTTGCGCCAATTGTAGAGAATTTCGTTTCAATCAACCAAAACTTGTGGTTTGAGCTTAGAATCATGAAATACATCAACTCTGAAAGTTTCAGAACAAAAGCTTGAGTAAAAACTCAGTTTTTATGGGTTGGGTTCGAAAGTTAATCCTTGGAAAAGTACTTTTTAACGACCGAAAGAGCAAACGTTTTTTTTATTTCGACACTCTTCATGCCACTAATTACACAAATTGAACACGTGAACTGCTCCTTGCAGTGGGTGTGTACTTGCACACACGTGTGTGTTGTGCCACTACCACTGCCACGCCCAGATGCCCGGACGAGATACACCCCGCCCATCTCCGGGTGTCCGCCGGAATCCGGATTGAGCCGGGCGCAAAGCGGAAAGCATTGCGTGAGGCCCCCAGAAATCATGGTAACTCCGCACATAATGCTTTCCGGGGGGTACTTAGAGGCCTCAGATGGTGCCAAGTAGATATTTTTATATGGTTAAAATTCGACCCGCCCCTTTTCCCAGTGGGTGTGACATGCGAAAAGTTCATTTGATTCTACTTTTTTAAGAGCCTATTAAAAAGTTATGAAGGGTTCCTCTCAAGTGCTTTGATATTCCACCATTTTTTTAAAGCAAATACAGGTTCTTCTTTTGAATAAAAGTAAGCAAACGCTTTTTTTTATTAAGAAATTACAATGCTTTCTGTTAATGAACTTGGCGAAACCTTTTTCAAACCGGTTAAGGCTAATAATAAATTATCAATTAAGATTTTGTCCGGAGAAACAACTTGTTTTGCAATTTTTAATATGCAATTTATGCAGTTTTTTTTCATTATTTTTCATCGCCTGTCTCTGATAGTACCAAACCGGAAAATTGTTCAATGAGTAATCGATTTTGTTCGTGCTCGCACTTGTAAAAAATAAATATAAATATTTTGAGTTATTTCCTCGGCTATCTTGGTCAGTGAGTTAGTCATCGGAAATGGTTATCTATCAAGTCGGCTTTTTCACTTACTTATAGTGATTATTATATTTCTTTTGTTTGATTATTAAATTCCAAAGTAATGATTACAACCGAAAGTGAAAGACAATCGAATTCCTTTTTTCCCGCATCAAAAAATACAATATATGAATATAATAAAACCCTATAACTTGTTGCGTTTTTTTTTTCAACATTATCGTATAGCCCTTATCCTCTGAAATGCGGGTTCTTCCTTTTAGTTATTTTTGTATTATTTTGTTTGCTTGCTTTGGCGCCCAGTTGGGTTATCGGAGCCCATAAATACTGTAATAGTGACGGACACGTAGGCCCATAACCATTTCTCAACAGCCAATAAATTTTAATGAAATATATTTGTATGACTAAAAATGTGTATTTATTTCGAATGGCGATTAACCAAATCGTTGATAAGAGCTGTTCTCGAAATAAACAGAGGTCGTCTGACTCGTAAAATATAATAGTAACACCTGACAGATTTCAATCGCTGTCGGAGGAGGGGCTTTCGATGATATTTCTCTATAGCTTCTGGAAGAATTGTTTAATTAAAAAAATATATATGAGTCATTGCAAGTTCTGTAAAAGGGTTACTCGTTCTTTCGCCACCCTTTGGAAATTCTCAGACTGAAATATGACTCGAAGTACTGCTTGAAGTTCTCGAAGAGTTTACATTATAAAGTCGATCTTTTGTAAATTGATTGCCTTTTTAATTGTTTATTAAATGGTAACCTAATAGTCTTGGGAATTAGGTTTTTTCTCTGTTTGGTTGTTAGATTAAATTGTTTAGTTTTTATAGCAAATAAACTGTTTGTAAACCACTTAACACGAATCATTGGGATTTTGTATTCGAAATCTAATAAATATTTCAAGGATTAAGTAAAGGAGTTCGACTCCGTTTGGAGTTTTTTTTTATAAACTTTATTATAATCGTAATAAATACAAATTAAGAAACAATCATCGTGACTTTAATCATAATTCTAATCAAAATTCCTATCACTAACACTATTTCTATCACTACAGTTAGAGTTCGACTCCGCAGGATTTTTTTTTTTAATTTATTTTTTTTCTACAAAAAATGTATTATAATCAAATACTATACTATATACTATATTAACTACAATTTAAGGAATAACCATCATGGCTTTAATCCAAAATCGATTTAAAATTTCTTTTACCAAGTTTGAGTTCGACTCGGAAGGGTGTTTTTTTTTTTTTTAATGTTTTTTCTTTTCTATAAAAGTATTCTACAATCATCCCAACCACAAAATAAGGAAAACCCTTCATGACTTTATTCAAAAATCTATCTAAAATTCAAAGTTCGAGTTCGATTCCTTCGTGAGTCAGAGACTTGACCAGGGCAATTCCATTGTAACACTCAGGCCAGCTCAAAAGCGATTCCATGTTTTTGAAATGAATCATCAACCCACAAACGTGAAGTACACGTATTTGTGGGGTTACTTTGCATATGAAACAGCAAAAAAATAAACAAAAATATTTAACCGAAAATATACAAATAAACAAGATGATGGAGAGAAAAACAAAAACAAAACTAATCTAAAGCAAAACAAAAACAAAAACAAAAAGCAAAAAAGTTAAACAAGTTGAACGGTAAAGAAAACAAAAATGTAGATTTTGTGGAAAAAAAAATTATAAATAATTGAGATGGTTGAACCGTTTAGCATAAAAACACACAAACACAGTGGAAAACGATGATCATGAATGATCGTGAACAAAAAACCGTTTGGTCAGTAGAAAAAATAAACCTTCGACCGGGTTCTCGGATACATAACACCTATTTTTAAACCGATTTTTGTATTAAATTACTCAACCGATCAACCTGATATTATGTTCTATTTACAAATCAATCTGAAAGATACAAAAACAAGCTTTATGTTTCAACCTCCACACCGTCCATTGTTGACAGTTACGTTTGAAATTGTTGGCCATTTGGAATAAGAATAAAATATAAAGAAAAAAAAAAGAAAGAAAAAAGCCAGAGACTAAAGAGTGAGAAGAACAGAGAAACAGAAGCAAAAGCAGTAGAAGAATCGCTTCCAAGCAGCGGCGCTCACGATTCCAAAAAGAAAGAATAAGAAAAAAATAAGAAAAAAACAAAACTTGTTTCCCAGCAACGGAAGAAACAGGCTAAAAAAATAATAATAATAGGGGTTACAAAAGAGGTTAAATAATTAGAAACTAAAATAGTATTTTATGAGATATTTTAAATAGATTTTTCAGATATTTTCTAGACATTTCTCGTAACACCACGTTAGGGATTATTTAAAATTCCACTTCTATTTATTTATCTATCTAATAATAGTGGTTACAAGAGAGGTTAAATAATTTTAAATAGATTTTTCAGATATTTTCTAAACATATCTCGTAACACCGCGCTTAGGATTTTCTAATAATCCAGTTCTATTTATCGAACCTCTGGTGTATCGTAACTTTTTTCTGCTTCTGATAAGCAATGGGAGAAGAAACGGTTCATAGACGACAGCCTGGAAATGGAGACACACATTCGAAACGTAAAAATTCTTTTCTCCTTTTTTTTATTTTGTTTTTTGTTTTCTTCTTCTTTGGAGCCATCTGCCGTTTCTTCTTCTTAATGAAAGTTTGGATTTTTAACGGCAAATATTTTGAATAGATCTCGAAAAAAGCTCGATTTGGGGCTTTGTCTTAAAGGTTTTTATTATTTTTGTTTTTTTTTTTTTATATTTTTTGTATATATCAGTAATTTCTGGGCGACTTTTCACTTTCGCAATCGAAACAAATCGGGAGCATTGTGTGCGTACAAATGACATCGAAATAAATTCAGAAAACATGGGAGAAAGAGCCCAGCCCGCACAATGTCAACGTTTTTGGCATTTTTTATTTAATTTCGTATAATTTATTTGTTTCATACAAACACATTCGAAATTTTTGCACAATTTTCAAGCTTTCAAGTATGTATATAGAAATTATACATATATAATGTATACTTTATACATATTTATTCATTTAAGTTAAAGCCATTGACATTGAGCTGTCTCTGCCCGGCATCGTCATCATCGGCGTCGTCATCGTCGTCGTCGTTTTTGGCCGTTGGCATTTTGAATGGATCGAAGCTTTTATCGGTTTTATCCCAAAAATGTACATCCAACGAATGTGGACAAAAATAACAACAATTTCAGCAATTTGTGTGTGTTTGTGTTGCTTTTTTATGGACAAAATGTAACAAACTATTTTCAAAAAACAAAACGAAGAAAACAAAAAAAACTAAAAAGCGGAAACTCAAAATGTTGACCATATATACAATATTTTTCTGAATAGGAGACCGACATAGCTCGATCGTAGGCGTAGCTATACGTAATCCCCAATCTATCCAAAGGGATATATATATATAGTATAATATTCAATATATTATATAAGGCGTTGCATCCGCCGTTTTTAATATCTCAGGAAATCAACCAAAAAAAGATGAAAAAAGCTACGAAAACATGTTCAGTACATTTTGTGCTTGTTTTTCTAGTTGGGTTTTCCAAATTTGGTCACAAACAAAATTTCTGTTGATCACCTTATTCTGTGAAATTGGCTGCTTGGCTAGACCATAAAAAATATAAAGCAATTGCAATATGGAAATCCGCTTATTAATTGAATATTTTCTCTTTTTTTTTTTTTTGAGGGAACTCCTTGAAATGTGGTATTTGCAGCTGAATATTTTGCTTTGAAAGCATGCTTTTCAGGATTTTAGGTTATTATAGGTCCAAAAACCTCTATATACACTTTTTTATGTACCGGAATCCAAAACGAACATGACTAAACATGCTCAAACATGCTTTTTCAGGATTTTAGGTTAATTTAACTTTAAAACTTCTATATAAACCTCTATTCGTATCGAACGCTAAATATTCAAACATATTAAGTAATTTCTTTAACCAATTTTGACTTAAATTTAACTTGAAAATTAAATATTTCCTCTTTTTTATGAGGAAACTCCTTAAAATTTGAAATTTTGATATTTGAAGCCAAATATTTTCCTTTAAAAGCTTGCTTTTTTTTAGAATTTTAGAGTATTATAACTCAAAAAAACTCTATTTAAAGCTCTATATGTATCAAACCCAAAACGAACATGCTCGAACATGTCCAAACATGCTTTTTCAGAATTTTAGGTTATTATAACTAAAAAAAATCTCTATATAAAGCTCTATATGTATCAAACCCAAAACGAACATGCTCGAACATGTCCAAACATGCTTTTTCAAAATTTTTAGGTTATTATAACTCAAAAAACTGTATATAAAGCTCTATATGTATCAAACACAAAACGAACATGCCCCAACATGTCCAAACATGCTTTTTCAGAATTTTAGGTTATTATAACTCAAAAAAACTCTATCAAAAACATCTATATACACCTCTTTATCTACCGGATCCAACAGAAATTCGTATATATTAGGTAATTTTGTTAATCCAACTGGGTAAACCGTTGGCCATTCAAATCTTCATCAGCAAATAATTTTATTATCTGTGGTGGATCTCCCTTGCATTTCAAATGGATGGCAAAATTTCGTTGCTTTTCCGTTCCGTCCGTTGTTCACGTCGAACGGCAATCTTTTTAATGCCACAAAAGAAGATCAGGCCAAAACGGTTAACGGGTCTGCGTTGCGGGAAAGAGAGGCAAGAAAGACAGAGAGGATGGCAAAGAAAAGAAAGACTTTCACTAACTAATTAGAATTTCAGTGAACGCCGGACGACAAATGATAATAAAAAAAAAATAGAAATGCAACAACAATGGGTTTTATGATTATTTTTAGTTTTTCAATTATTAGGCAAATTTTTGCGAAAGTCTATCTTTGAATACCGTTGACTGTTGTCCGCTGTTTGGGGATGCACTTAAGGAAAGAAAGAGATGGCCAAGTGTAGAGGGAAAGAGAAGGGTGATAGAAGGGTTAAAGGTCATGTAGGAAAATTAGGAATTATTAGGAATATTTTCTATGCCTGACCATCTCCCACTCTTTTGTCCTATGGGCGCTGCCGTTTAACGTACGGTTAAATCGTGGTTTCAACAAAATGAAAGAAGTTATCGTTTTTAAATCTAAATATTAAGATATTCCGATTTAGGATCCACCAGAAATGAATGAAAATATATTCAAACCTAGAAGTGTCTCATCACAGATTCTGGGCAAAACATTCTAATAAAATTATCATCAATGGATGAATCATCTATGAGATCACAGCGAACCATTAATTAATGAATAAATTTCATAGAACAGAAAAGGCCATCGCATTTTTTTGGGGTACGTTTAAATGGAATTATTTGATCCGTGATCGGCAGTTAGATTTTAATGATTTTTAAACTTAATTTTTGGAAAAAAAAAAACGAAAAATACAAAGTATGGATGGAAACAATGGGTCTTAAGCATCGCTTATCACGCTTTTCGTTGACTGGAAACAGACCGCAACAAATTGCATTTCCATTTCTTTAACATTTTACCCAAAAAAAAAGAGAAAGAAAAAGTGGCATGCAATTTGCTCGAATGCATTTTTATCTTAAAATTCATGAAAAATAAAACAAAATCAAAGTCCATGACTCATCCATGCTTTTTGCACTCACCACATTGTTGTTAAAATTTATTTTGTGAAAGTGACACGTGCCAGCCTGCATCCCTTTTCTGCACAAAATTTTTGCCAAAAAAAAAATAAAGAAATATATATATATACTATATATATTTTTATATATTTGTGGAAAGGCAACAGTAAAATGATTCATCCGGATATCGAGGATATTCGGGTGTGAGTTTTGAAGACATAGGGGTGGCTCAATTACCACCCCAAATGGGAATGCTTAGGCGGTTTTGCAAACGGTTCAGGGTTGGGATTGTTATTGGATATCACTGAAAGAAAAACATTACCATTGCTAAAAATTCTATTCAATTTAGAAAACTTAAAAGATAGCTTAATATTTTGTGTGTTTTAAGCATTTAAAAGCTTTTCTGGAGTACCGGGTATCGTATACCCAATCTTATGGGATTTTTATTGGATATCATTGAAAGAAAAAAATCGGGAAATGGTTTTTTACCTAGAAATTTTATTGGTGTTTAGTGTTTTCAAAACGTGAATGTTTTTGAAAACCTTTTCAGGAGTACCGGTTATCATATAGTCTAGGTTTTTTTTTCCGGGTATCGTATACCCAATCTTATGGGATTTTTATTGGATATCATTGAAAGAAAAAACTGGTAATGGTTTTTTATCTAGAAATTTTATTGAATCTCGAAAACTTAAAAGATAGCTTAATGCTTAGTGTTTTCAAAACGTGAATGTTTTTGAAAACCTTTTTAGGTGTACCGGTTATCATATAGTCTAGGTTTTTTTCCAAGTGCATCTTCTTATGGGATTGTCATTGGCAAAATGAGGGTCGCTGCTCAAAAGGCTCAACCTTGAACACCAAAAATACCCGCCAATCGGCCCATGGGGTGGGTGGCTCCGGTGGTGCAGTGGTGCACCATCGATGGTGTATGGGGGTGAGCCATTCCCATCCATTCCCATTCCGTCCTGGGCCAACATTATTTTCCCGAACGAAATGTAGAACAAAATCCGGGGGTGAGATCAGCTGTTATTATTAATCGAAGTTAGGATGGTGGTGGCAGGCCTGAACCCTGAAACCCTGGTGATGTTGGCAGTTCCATTGACTAATCACTCCGTCAATTCCAAGCGATTCTCCCGCTTTTTTCCGGTTTAATCTTCCTCAAGAAACCGAACCGTCTTTCGATAAGAAGAAACTGTGGAATTAATATGCTTCCCATATGCGTTCGAAAGATATGATGAATATGGAAGAGAGATATGGGTGTGGGTACATACCATACGTACATATATACATCCCATATATGCCGCCAATCCATTAAAAACGAAAAGAAACTCAACTCAAGAGGCCTTCTCCGGTTCCCCGATAAAGTCAAGTAGGCATCGAGGCCCCACCCTTTTCGGGTTTTTAGGGAATCATTCTTTCAAAACTGCATTCAAAGCGAAGTCGAAGGGGAAGTCGAGATCGTCGACCCCTGACACCATAAAACCGACTTTATTTGAAAAAAGAATTTTAAATATTTTTAGAGAATTTTTAGCAGATTTTTTGAAATATTTCAAAATATTGTTACCAATGGGCGCTGCCTTCTAACGTACGGCTGAAATTAAGGATTAATTAATTAGCAATTCATTTTTTTAGAGTTTCTTATGTATAAGAAATAATGTTTCAAGAAAATTGAAGCCTTTGGGGTGGCTGGTAAATGCCATTAAAATGTTTTCACTTCAAGGGCTAAGATACTTTCCCACGTCCCTGGCTTGGGGGTGTTAATTTATGACAATTCCGAAAAGGGCGTGGCAGCCAAACACTTCCGACGCCAAGTCGAAAAAAAGGAAGAAGAAAACGACTTTTTTTAAAACTGAAGAAAATAAAACAGAAAATCGTAAAAAAAATAAGAGGGTTGCACTCAAAGGCAATGACTCATTCGGGGAAAAAGGGTAGACTTTCTCACTCATTTATGCGAAATTCTATACAGGTATACACCTATAAATATTATATATATATATATATATATATAGTTATGTGGCTGATAGGGAGACAGAGTCAGGTGTTTCCATATCAAGGTGAACACTTTTTGTGATTACACATATCGGATTTTTTTCTGGTTTCGGTTAACTTATCAGCCAGTCACGAAACCATCAGTAATAGCATTCCTAGCGGCTCAATATCGCTCGAATTCTCGAATTCTAACTGTAAAAATGAGTTCCCTTGAGAAGATCTCAATTTCCATGTGAATTGAGTCTAGAATAACCGTAGAAAAGCAAAAGCATAGTTTTTATTTACTTTTCCTGAAGGGAATCCCTTGAAATATTTTGTTTATTATATAGTTTTTGGTTTATAATAGATAAAGTTTATCCTTTTTAACTTTTATGTATCAAAATTTTTGGGTGTTATCTGAGAACATGTTGAGTTAGTCACTTTTTTCGGAGTTGGAATAAAACATTCATGTTTATGTTAAGTGACAACGGAAGTTGGCTTAACCACACTCTAAAAAAAAATTAATATTTTCAAAAAAACATTATCTAAAAACCAGAAATAACAAGATAATAAGTAATAATAAGAATAAATTTGATGATTATCTAAAAAAAAAAAAGAGAAAAGAAAAAAAAGAGCAGTGTATCCCCTTGATCAGTGACTCAAACTCAAAATCAAACTCAAGCGGAAATGGAGCCCGATTAAGAATGCAGCTCACAGCCAAAAGAGAGATTGCAGATGAGGGAGCGAATTGAAATGAAATAAAAGGGAAAAGCGGTTGTCCCTACCGCCCCTTTCTGTTCACCCACTCACTTGAATATTGCTTACCCGCTCGTTAATATTCAAATCGCATTCGAACGATGACGGTGAATGAGACGAAATCGTAGGACCTTAGCAGGTAGACGGACGCCTCATAATCGATTCCCATAAGACTCGCCAGTTCTGGGGCCATAAACGGCTCCAAAATGGACAGACACTCCAAAAGGAAGGTGGAAAAGAGATGGAAAGAGGGATCCCTCGGCAGAGGAGCCAGGGAGAAGAAGAAGCCGCAGAAGGAGTGGGGATGGTCTCATTGTACAGTAAAGCGTCCAAAGAAAGAAAGCTGCTTATTATTTTTAGTTAAACTTTCCTGTAATATAAAACTTTCAAAGGTGTTTCTGGATTTTTTTAAAATATTTTTACGGAAATAAGGGAACAAAATTCCATTTTAAGGACATTCTCCTGTGGTTTTGGGTGTGTTTGCTGCCGGCTTTTTTGGGCGGGGGCGTCGACTCCACACACACTCACGCAATGTCGCCGAGACGGGTGCGGGAAGTTCAAGTTCAAATTTATTTTTATTATTTCATTCTTGTCTCTCTTGTAACTAACTCTCTCTCACTCTGTCGCTCTCGCCTTTTCCGGTCTGTAAGCCAGCCTGCAGGTGGGTGTGCGAGGGGCGAGAGTGAGAGAACCTATGTTGGAGCCAAGTCAAAGCCCAGCTTATGCGCATGCGCCCACTCTTGTTGCTCTCTCAATCGTTTCCCCCACACTCTCTTGATGCAGCAGCAGAGACTGCAGTTCGGCGAATGCAATGCCAAATATGGTTATACGCATCAGACACAACACCAAAACGGACAGCGGAGCCTCCTCTCTATGCTCCTCTCTTTTTGTTTTGGTTTTTGTCTGTTTTTTTTGAATAGTTTATGCTGAAATTCACTCAGCCCCAACACCAACCCGTCCCGGCCCCCAATGAGCACATGCATTGATTTATAATGCAAAGTGATCGATTGGCGGCATTTTATGGCTCACCTGAAAAACGGGAAGTGGAAATGGAATGGAAATGGAAATGGGAGGTTAAAGGTGTGTATCTGTGTGCGTTTCTGATTTATGTGGTTTTTTTTGTTTCTATTGAAATTTAGCTTTAAATTAAAGGTAACATTTTTTTTTTTAGCCATTTTACCAAAGTCAGACTTTATCGATCTGGTGAGAGGGAGGGAGATAGGCAGATAGACTGAGAGGCTTGCAAAAAAAAAAAAAAAAGTGAAACCCATTTTCGGGGAGGTAGGTGGGGGATGGGGCGACTGCTCTCCTCGGTGGCTGTGTCTAAAAAAGGGCATGAAAATTCGTCGGTCCAAAAAAAGCTTGAAAAAAAACGGTAAAAACTAACTCACAGCGCAGAAGCTGCTGTGTGTGTGTGTGTGTGTGTGTGTACACGCATACATGGTGATGTACATAAGCTGATGCAGCAGATGTACATAAAAGGTTTGTAATCTCTGGCTATGCATCCTTTGACCTCACAATGACCTCTAATATTGCATTTACCCAACTAACCACATCTGATTAGCATAACATAATAAGCATAATAGCTCTAAACAGCTGCAATGCCAAAGTTCAAAAGGTTAACTCAGTCACACACACATTGATACAATTACTATAGATATCCTTTTGAATGTCCTTATCATTATCATCAATTGCAGCTGTTTTCATTCTGCAATTACTCTTTGCCACCCAAAACGCTCTCTTTCTCGCTCTCGGGGGGGTGGTGGTTGGGTGGGTTTAGGTGTGGTGTATTAGATTAGCGGTGCAATTTTAACGGTGGTGGTTTTAAGGACAACTACAGAATCGAGAATCGAGAATTCGCCGCATTTTTAGGGGAAAAACTTACCCCGAGAGAAAGAGAGGGAAAGCCAATACGCCTGCGCTACTCTAGCAGCACGTGCAAATATTCACATGTGTTATTTTTGCCGGCTTCTCTCTCTCTCTCCTGCTCCCTCTATTCGGCTACACATCTCTTTCTGTATCCCGTTCTCTGTCTTTTGAGGGATACCAACATGGTATATATATGGTATATGTGGTAACCCTGCTTGACCCGACCCGACCCGACCTTCTGTTGCTGCCACCAACTTGAAGGTTAAAGTGCTTTAAAAAATTCTCTTTCCAGAATATTCTTAAGACTTTTTTTTTAATTATTTTCATTAAATTTCGATTAGGTTTCGTGAAATTTTACTAAATTTGAAGGTTAGCCCAATTCCAAAACATATCACAAGGTTCGAGTTCGACTCCCGAAGATGATTTTTTTTTTTTGCTTCTGCTTCTTTGCTTTTACAATTTTTGTGGAATTTTTGGATTCAGGACATTTTTAAAACTAAGATTTAATCATTTTTATTAGGGTTTCCTTTTATTTCATCATAAAATCGTGAAATTTTACTAAATTTGAAGGTAAGCCCAAAATATTCGAGTTCGATTCCCATTGATAATTCCAACACCAATTAATTTTTTTTTTTTTTGCTTCTGCTTCTTTGCTTTTCAAATTTTCATGTAATTTTCGGATTCGTATCGATATTTCGTATCAGCAAGGTCTTAGAATTCGTTTCTATCCAGAATTCAATCAGAAGTGACATTTATGTCGGACATTTAATGATCAATAGGTCGGTGTTTCGATAAAAAAAAGAGACTACAACAAGGTAAAAACCTTGTTGATAAGGCATTGTCGAGATATTTTTCGAAAAAAATATGCTAAATGGAATATTTTCTCTAATCAAGCAAATCATGTCGTTGTCTCTCTTGTTTGCCAGACCAAAGTTTTATGGTTCTACGTGAGTGCCCCGAGGCCTATCTTATCCAGCTCCCCCCCCTTAACTTTTTTCCATAATTTGCGTCATACTGTCGCACCAATTTTTTTGACTGACGCAAAACAAAATATATATTTATGGGGATTTTAGAAAATTAAGGTAACTTTAGGAACTCCTCATGGGTTTGAGAAGTCCTTTTCTTCAATTGAAAGTTTTTGGAGAGGATTACTAGTTGAAAAAAGAATTCAACAAGCAAAAAATTCGAAATTTCACAATCTCAGGTGATCAAATATCATAGCCCTAAACAAGAACCGATATGTTTATATATAAGAATGTTATATAGGTAATACCCAACACCAAAAACCCAATATAAACCCCGTTATTGTAGTTTTAGGGGTCATAAGAGGAAATAAAACCACATAATCTAATCGGGTTGGTGCTATTTCGCTTTATCAACGACATGGTGACTGGGTAACGGTAAAGGTATAAGCGCCTGATCCATTTCCAAAAAAGAAGAAAAAAAAAAACGTCGATAAGATTGTCATGGGTATTACGTAACCCGATCGAAATATCATTGAAAATAAATTTGTTTTTTTTTTTTTAAAGGCTACAAAGGAAATGGATCTAATCCGATAATAATGATAAATATATTTTCGATAAGGAGTTTTGGTCAATGGGGGGATTACTTTTTTAGAATATTTGAAATTTTTGCTCTTAATACAAAAAAAAGAGATTTCTTTCTGTGTATTTTCCGCGTGAACGAATTTTAATTAAACCCAAACGATCATGGATTTAATTTGGAACTCTCACGTATTTAACAAATTACTTAATTGTTTTTTGTTTTTGTTTATTTTTAATGCACTTGCTGGCAATAGATAAAGCCAACACATTTGGCCAAATAAGGTCACAAAATCGAAACCAACCAAAGCAAAGCTCATGGAAAATGGAAAAATGTAGACCGAAAACGAAAATCTAATTGCAAATGAAAACGAGTCGAGGTCGTGGACTTGAAAATGTAAATGGGGCAAGGTTGGTTGATTTCTTAGACCCAAGAAGATATATAACTTCCTTATACCACTTTCTGTTTATTGCAAAAACATTTCCCATCATTTCTGGCTATTTCCAGACGCTAAATTTTATTTTATTTAAAAATTATATTCAAAAAAAAAAACGGTTAAGCTAGCGCCATCTAGCGTTAGTTTGCCTCATTTAACTTAGACGGTCCGGCAGCCTTGCTTATTTTATTTTTCAAAATTTATCTTATTTATTTGAAGGAATTTAAATTAATTTAAAAATACTTTTATCTACTTTAATAGCTATTAAAATAATATCATAGAAGGCTTATAGAAAAAAAGAAAACAACTCGTGCGTTTGTTTTAATTTCGATTCGGTTTACATTTGTATGTCTCATTTCCATTGGAGCCTCGTTGCATACTGTAAGACATTGTTATAGGGATTCTGAGTTATCTAAATAAAAAAATTTGGATTTTTTTTTGTTGGAAATTTGTTGAGAAATTTCATAAAATTTTAAATTCAGTAACGGCATTTAGCGGGCGCGAGAAAGTTTCCCCGCCATCTGGCAGCACCGCGGCAGAACAATAGAATTTCCCCAAGCTCGATAAATATCCCTGCCGCCCCGCAAGCTTATCGGATGAACGCCGCATTTTGCAAGTGAACATTTTGCGTTTGTTTTTGAGCAATTCGTCGGCGATAGAACCGGCGATCGTCACTCATTGAAGGTGCATCACCAGTGCGTCATGGTAATGTGGAAGTTATTGCTCTGCCTGCTCCTCCTGGCCGGGCCGGGCATGGCCTACGATAAGGAGATGACCGTCTATGTGGATGCCGGGAAGACGGAGTGCCTGTACCATCAGGTGCGTCAAGGCGAAACCATTGACTTTGAGTACCAGGTGATCGATGGTGGACATGGGGATTTGGACATTAGCTTCACCCTGCTGGATCCCATCGGTCTGGTCATCGTGAGCGACTACAAGAAGCCGGAGAACATTCACCGGCACGAGGTGGCCAAGGAAGGGGGCGACTATCGCTTCTGCTTCGACAACTCCTTTAGCATGTTCAACCGGAAGACGGTCTTCTTCGAACTGATTGTGGAGCGCGAGGGCGAGGAGCATCTGGGTGACAATCAATGGAACGAGGTGGACGAGCTGTCGGGCCTGTCCCGCGACGAGTACTATGACATGAAGGTGCAGGACATCATGGACTTTATCGGACGCATCCGTCTCCAGCTGAACAAGGCGCGCCAGCTGCAGGATGTCCTGCGTTCGCACGAGGCCCGCGATCGCAATCTGGCCGAGACGAACTTCCAGAAGGTCAACAACTGGTCCATGCTCCAGATCAGCGCCATGATCGGTGTCGGCCTGATCCAGGTCTATATGCTGCGCAGCATCTTTGCCACCAACGGACGGATGCATCATCTCTGGCGCAAGCTGGGAATTTGATGGATATCCTTCCGTCAAACCCAAAGCCAAAAGCCTCTACCAAAGATGTCCAGGCCGGAGCATTTATCATCGCACCACCAACACCACCTCGTCCGGCCCATGGAGGACTCCTATCCTACCCATCTAGTTGAATCCTAAACAAAAAAACTCCTCAACCCGCAACCCGCAACTTGCCATCATCCTTAGTCATTAATTCTATATATAATCCATTTATATAGGATATATCGTATACCTATGCCATAAGGTTCTCGATATTCGATATTTATTGTAGAAGTCGTGTGTGCGTGTGTGCGTGTGTGGGTGTGTGTTTAGCTGTATGCGTGTGCGTGCGTGTGTGTGCGTTGTGCAGTTGTGTATGTAAAACAAGAAGAGGAGAAGCAATTGTTCGATATTAAATTTTAAAACTTAAAAAAAACAAAAAATATTCCTCTTTTGTTATCTAACTCTGTGGCAGGGCAGGTGGGTCAGTTGGGTCTTAAGTCTTCAATATCGAATATTGATAACTTGCTACGTTCCTCGAGAAACGTTCTAGTTTTTTTTTTCTTTTCTTAAGCTTCCCAAAGAGATAAAAATCAACCTGATTCTCAACCTGAAAGTGTAATCTATTTTTCACTCAGCAAGTGGCTCTTTGTTTGCTCGATTCTATTGTTTCGTGTTTGAACTTTCAAAACTTTGTACCCCACCCCGCTAATTACTCAAAGCATTTTGAGTGCAAAGATAAGCAAAACAGGCAAATGCTCGTTTCAATTACTTAATGGCTCAATATTTAGAAACTATTCAATATTTATGACTTTAACTTGCTCTTTGGTATTACAATAATGATTTTTTAAAACCCTTAACTAATGTTCCCTGTTTTTTTTTTATATTTCTGTAGGTCTAATTTTTCAATTAAAGTTTATTAAACATAATTTATGTTTTGGGTATCTATTTTTGACCCTCAGCAAATAGCAAATAGTAATGTAATATTCTCCCAAAAATACTCTACCACCGAGTATTAGTTTACTTCCGTTAATATTGTAATATTTTCCAAAAAATACTCTACCACAGATTTTTTTTGTGGAAAAGTATAAAAAAAAAAAAGAAAAATACTTACCTTTACCTTTAAAAAACCAAATTATATTCTGGAGAAGGAGCTTAACTATATCCCTAACACTATATCTCTTTAGAAAGAGGTTTTTCAAACTTCATTTACCTATCAAATTTATTTTGAAAACAAAGACTATTTGAAAAAATAGTCCTATTGGGTTCGAACTCGTGTCTTAAAGGCTTATGTTTCAGTTTCCTTTTTTCTGCTATGAAAATATTCTGGATAAGTATATAATTCACTTTTCTTTGTACAAGTTTGATCAAGTTTTTCGAAAATGGTTTACCAAACCAATTATTTTGAAAATAAGGCTTTTCTCTTGAAAAAAATCGACCTATTGGACTCAAACTTGCATCCTAAAGGTTTATGTTCCAGTTTAGCTTTTTTCTGTTTTTAAAAAAATATTCTGGATATAAATTTGTATCCTTTTTCTTTGTACAAGTTTGGCCAAGTTTTCCTAAAATGGTTTACTTATCAAATTGTTTTGAAAACAAAAGCGTTTTTTTTTTAGAAATAATTGAACCTATTTTGGTTCGAAAATTCTTATAATCCAGTTTCGTTTTCTTCTATCTGTATTTCAAAATATTCTGGATATGAAAATAATACTTTTTTCCTTGTAAAAGTTTGACCAATTTTTCAGAAAACGGTTTACCAACCAAACTATTTTGAAAACAAAGCGTTTTTGAAGAAACAGAATAGACCTATTGGGTTTGAACTTGTATCTAAAAGGCTTATGTGCTAGTGTAGTTTTTCCTGTTTTTAAAAATCGTCTGGATATGAAAATAATGCTTTTTCCTTGTACAAGTTTGATCATGTTTTCAGAAAACGATTTACTTATCAAATTACTTTGAAAACAAAGCTTTTTTGTTCGAATACAAAAAATAGACTTATTGGTCCATTATTATGGTTCAGTTTCGTCGATACTATGTTTTTCAAAATATTCTGGATTTCATATCTGGGTTTTTTTTTATAAAAATCCTTTTCTCTTTATAAAAGATTCACCAAGTTTTTAGAAAACTGATTTTTTGAAACAGGGTTTCTATGCGAAACTTAAAACATGAATTTTTGGCGTCACATAAAAAAAGCCAAAAGACCCTTAATTTAAACTTTGTTTCCATATAAATGGTCATATTCACGATAAAGCTTCTATTCTTAATCCTTTCCAAATAAGATAAACTAACATCTCTGACGAAAAAAAATCTTTTTTTGAAGTATTCAAAGATTTGGAAGCGTATATGATGTTCTCCTTCAACATTGACGAATGTAAAACAGTACTAACAACATTATCCTACTCCTAAACAATGTCCTTCTCCAGGCAAGATGCACTCGTTGATTTTCGCAGTTTTCAAATCTTTAATTGGCTTTAAAAAAAAAAAAAAAGAACGGTGATCAGATCCGCGTTATTACTAGCATATTGTGTTTATTAGAGTCTCCGCGGGAAAACTCGCTTGCAAACAGGCAACGTGGACAGTGGCAGTGGATCCTGGCACGGACAGGAGCTCCTCCTGCCGGTAGCGGCTGCTGCTGCTGCTGCTGCCGCCGCCGCTGCCTCCGAGGTCGTGTGCAGAAAGATTTAAGAGTAGGTTAACGATGATTTAGACTAGGCGGCCTTGTCCAGACGCTTCTGGCGCTCCAGCAGCCGGCGCTCACGCTCGAACTCCTTCATGCGCAGGACGTAGTCCTCGTACTCGCAGGTCAGGTACTCGTGCTTCTCGTGGGCGCACTTGTACAAAAACGGAAAAGTGTCCGTGCGGCAGGCCTGGTACTTGATGGCCAAGTGGGCGCAGTAGTCCCGGGCATCGAGCGGCAGCTTGGCGGACTCCATCTCCTCCTGGGTGGCGATCATCTTACGCTCCTTGCGGCCCTCAAATCCCAGCAGCGGATCAAACGAGGGCACCACATCCGGTCCGGGGAAGACATCCGGTTTCATGTAGTGATTCAGAGCGTTGCCCATCCTGGAAATGCTTTAAATGGTTACCAATTGTTTGTATTCATTGGAAAATCGCAAAGTTAAATTACGTAAATTGTTTTTCCTCCGTTTCTGTGGCGGCGCAGCTGTCAAAGTTCTTCTTCTTCCCGTTGTGACAGCTGCTGGGGCGCAAAGCTGCCAACTCGTTGCGTTTTTGGGCGTTTTTAAGCACTGGAGGCTCAGCTGGCGGGATAAAGTTTATAAAAATTATATTTAATTCTAGGTTCTAGCCTTCAATTTGTAGCTTGTTCGGTAAAAATCCTATAAATGGTCATTTTAAAATAAAGTAGAAACGGATTCTAGAATAGATTTTTAACAGTCGTTAGGTTTTCGACTGCCGTTCAGAGGAATTTAAATATTAAAATTTTAAAAGCATGCTATGTTTTAATTTGAACTTTTTTATATTATTTAGATATAGAATCTTTTATTAGGAAGCTTATAAATATCAGTAAAAAAAAAGTTTTATTAAAACGAAAATAGGCAAAAATTCGCCTAAAAAATAGCTAATAATTTTCTATCCCTTAACTTATGCTATATTTTTTAAGAATAATGGCAGGATCAAAAAACAACGCGTTGAACAATACTTTTCATGTCCTTTGCGTTGTCCAACACATTTTCCCGAAAAAACAAAAAAAAAACTTTCGTTTTCGCGCTGTTCTCTCTCATTGTCCCGTTGTTCCGTTGCCGTCGCGTTTGCCGTTTGCCGTTTACCGTTAACGGCTAAAGGTCCTCATTCTCGCTTTCGTTTCGATGGCAAATCGTTGTTGTTGTTGTGCGGTGACAAAAATGAAAAAATAAGAAGGAGCAAGGATAAAAGGCCAAAGTGCAAAGCAAAAACCACCGCGTCACACACAAAAGGCAAAAATACGGCAAATGGCAGGGCGGAGAAAAGGAGAAAAAAAAAGGAGCAATGAAAATGGCAGAAGCCAAGGCCAATGAAAAATAGTTGAATTCTTAGTTATTTTAAAATCTAATTCGTTCCCAAAGCAACGCAGTGCAATAACAAAAAATTAGCCAAAGGATAAACCAAAAAAAATATACATATTAAATAGTCAAAAAAAATAATCAGAAATTAAGTAAAAAAAACGGATTCGTATAAAAGAAAGGAGCGAAGAAAGGATTTGGAAGAGACCTAAAGAAAATATCGATTGAAGAACTGGATTTCGGCGAAATAGCGGGCGCCATGGTGGGCCTATTGAATCCAATGAAGTACGGCGACCATTTCTACGAGCTGTACACGAACAGCACGCGCAGGTAATCCCCGCCAGGCAGCCATAGCCGCAACCGCAACCAGCTTCCAGCATCCAGCATCCAGCATTCAGCATCCAGCAGGACACCCGACTTGTGCATTTTGATTCCCCTGCACCACCCCCTGTCCCGTGTCCCAGTCATCCCCATTCCCAGAGCCCGGGGTGGAAAAATCGATCGCTGCACTTGGACTCTCTCTCGCGTTCAATCTGGGTCTTCAACCCCTAGTGCCAGGCAGTGCCAGGCAGTGTCAGGCGTTTTGGGGGTTGAAACGACCGGAAGTGGACAGTCCCGCTTGGAACAGCTGATTGGAATTCCCTGCCAAACAGCTGATTGGAAGCGAGCAAGAGAGAGAGGGGGGGCGGGCTGTGTGGGGGGTGCATCCCAGGCGCGACCTGCATTAACCCACTGAGAGCACCTGGATGGGAAAAGTCCTTGAAAAATGAACGCCCACCTGCCATTAGCTAGAAGTTCGATTTCCCGCAGAACCCAGAGCTTTAAAGCTCTTCCCCCTCGAAGGAGTTGAAACTCTTTTCAAACTATTTTTTAAAAATTAACCAAAAACTTTCCAAAGCTTCCGAATTCAGATTCAGATTCAGATTTTCTTTCAATGGCAGGGTTGGTTTTTTCTCTTCTAAACGAAAAAATTCCAAAATATTTGCAAAAAAAAAAAAAAATGCTTTCCCAACGTTACAAAATTCAACAAGTTGTGTTTTTAATTTTCAAAAAAAAAATGATGAATTTTCCAAGATTGGTTTTAAAAAGTTCCCGAAAAAATATTGAAAACGTTTTTCTCTACATTTTCTTTTTTTTAGAAAACTTCAACATGAAAGGAAAGCCCTTACGAAGCGCAAAAGTCGGAAAGAGAAATCCGCGGCTGCCATGGCTGCTGCAGCCGCGGCAGCGGTGCTGGAGGGGAATGCCGGAGCTGGGGGTCTGGTGAATCCGCTGGACCCGCCTCTGGTCAAGGAGCAGCTCATGATCCTGCCCTCGTTCCCGGTGGCGCACATTGAACTCGATCCGAATGCCTCCAAGTTCGCGGTCTTCTCGGCCATTCGGTCCACGGTCCTGGAGGCGGAGACCAGGTATGCCCTGTTCCAGGAGGGTGGTCCCAATGGCAGTCATTCCGGAGCGGGGTCGAAGAAGTGGCGTGGGGGTCCGTTGAGCTCCTCCTGCTGCGCCATGTGCGAGCACAGTTGCATGGCCAGCAATATCCTGGATTGCTCCTGCCACGCTCAGTTGGCTCTGGCGGCGGCGGCAGCAGCTCCGGCTGGGGGCGACGGTGGTCGGATGGCCCCCGGAGGACCACCTGCACCCGCACCCGTAGTCGTGGGAGGCGGACCCGGATTGCCGGGCAGCGACAAGAGATCGCGCCGGGACAGCGCCAATAGCGACGCGGATTCCGACACGGAGGAGTTGGCCGAACGGGAACCGGTCTACGCCACGGTGCCCCTGATCGTGGGCGCCGGCCTGAGGAGTCTCTTCGAGCTGATAGCCGATGCCCGACACGTCCATCCCCTGCTCTGTACCAAGGCGCTCAAGGCCCTCCTGGACGTCATCCAGGGCCAGCAGCCGGAGAGCTTCAAGCTGGAACCGGAGGAGCTGATCAATCCGTTGTATGATCTCCTCCTGGATCTGGCCACCATGCCGGCGGCTCTCAACTCGGCCACCGGAGCGGAGGCCAACTGGTCGGCCATGGCCTGTGCCGGCCTCCTGGGCCTGTGCATCGCCCGCGGCGACACCGGCAAGATGCTGAAGGCCATCGCCGCCATGCTGATGACTCCGCGCCAGCTCTCGGCCCAGATTGTCCAGCTGCCGGTGGTCCTGGCCACGTTGCAGCACACGGTGATCAGTGCGGCTCTGAACAAGCCCACTCGCCCGGATTTCCACAGCCACGGAGTGCCGCACAATTCCCTGATTGACGAGGTGGGTTCGGGGGAGAGTCTAAGGATACTTTTCTTTATTAAAAGAGTCTTCCTTTTTGCAGTTTCCCTTAAAGCTACCGCAGCTGGGCGGAACAGGTGGTCCTTCCACGGCGCCTGCAATGGCCTGCGACGGGGTCTTTGTCTACCTCCTGTACGGCGGAACCCTGCTGAAGATCGGCACTGGGTTCGGGGGTTCCTACAAGGGCCATGTCTACGCCCAGAACGAGGACTTTAGCCGCGAAAGAAGCGCCTGGCTGGGCTACAGCGGCGGGCAGTTGTATTTCCGGCGCACCTGCCGCCGCAGTGCCGGCGACCAGCTCCAGCTGGTGGGCCTGGACACGCTGGCCATCAAGGCGATGAGTCCCCTCAGCATGCTGCACATGCGCGAGGGCCTGAACTATGTCCTCTTCACGGATGACGACTCCCTGCATGCCATTTGCAGTAATCGAGATGTAAGTGGGGGGAGAGGATTAAGATTTCTTGGATTTCTAAGACATCATCCTTTTTGCAGGACACTCTGGTGGTTAAGAAGCTGAATCTCTACCACAATAGCTACAACAGCGATCCGCCGCCCTTCGAGCTGCCCCTCCAGCTGGCCCGGAAGAAGTTCCGCACCCTGGGCTATGCGGCCTTCGAGGACGAGCTGCTCAATCAGCACCAGATCCAGCGCATCCAGTCGGCCCACAACAGTTTCGAGCCAAAGCTGCCGGCTCCGTGCCGGGACTCCGATGTGGACGTCCTGGGCATGGCCTGCGGCAAGGAGTTCGGCCTGGTGAGGGCCAGCAACGGGCGGGTCTACTACTACGGCAAGTCGGCGGCCCTGGGCCTAAAGTGCGTGGGCAGGACACCGACCCTGAAGCTCACCGAACTGATCATCTCCAAGGCGGCCAACATAGTCCATGTGGCGGTGGGACATGACGGCATCCATGCCCTGCTGGTGAACGAAGACGGCACCGTTTACTTTGCCGGGACAGCAAGACGCGGCGAGGACGGGGACAGCAGCAAGAACCGGCGCCAACCCAAGGCCGTTAAGCCCAAGAAGATGACCAAGATCGATGGCCATGTGGTGGTGCATGCCGCCTGCAACAACGGCACCTCCGCCTTCGTCACCAAGAACGGGAAGCTCATCATGTACGGCAAGGATACGGCCCACTGCGACGCCATGGGCTTCGTCAGCGAGCTCCTAGACCAGCACGTGACCAAGGTGGCCCTGGGCAAGGCCCACTGCGTGGCCCTCAACGCCAAGGGTCAGCTGTTTTCCTTTGGGCTGAACAATAAGGGTCAGTGCGGCAGGATATTCAACAAGCTGCAGCCTGTCAAGGATGTGCCGTCGTTCGCCTCATCTTCCTCGGCGGCTGCCGCCTGTTTTGCATCCTTGCTGCCACTAGACAAGCGTCTCAAGCTGGACTTTTCCACGCTGTGCGACTACGACGACCACAACGTGGTGCAGGGCCAGTGCCGCGTCTGCGTCATCTGTCGGGAGTGCACCGGCTACAATGTTAGCTGTGTCTCGGCTTTAAATGTCCCTCTGGAGCAGCGGCTGGCTGGGAGTATTTGTCCGTGTGGTCACGGGGATGCGGGCTGTGCCAAGTGCGGCCTCTGCGCCTCCTGCATTGCCCTCCAGGACAACGAAAGCAGTAAGTTTGGGAAGAAATCTCTACATCTATCTTTTGGAGTTTAATATTTTTTTTTCCATTCTAAAGCCAAGATTGAAATGAAACCCTTGCCCAGCGATGTCCAGCAGCGACAACAGCGCTCCAAGACCCTCATCATGCGCCGCAAGGAACGCAAGGGCGAGCTGGAGACGGGGGCGGCCGGCGGAGGAGCCGCTACCCCCACCGACCTGGACAAAGATCCGCCCCGAGTGGCGCCCCTGGCCCCGCAACTTCTGCAGCTGCCCAGCTCGTCGCCGGTGGTGCAAGTGGCCTGTGGCCTCCATCACACGGTGGTGCTTACCCTGGCCGGCGAGGTCTACACCTTCGGGAGCAACCAGTACGGGCAGCTCGGAAGCGGCGACCTGCAGCCGGTTAGTGGGCCGGTGCGCGTCCAAGTGACGGGCGCCATTAGCCAGGTGGCGGCCGGGAGCAACCACACCGTGCTGCTGACCTCCAAGGGTATGGTCTACACGTTTGGGAATTACCAGAAGGGTCAGCTGGGTCGCCTGCCCAGCGACTTTGGCCCGAAACCAGCGACGACATCGTCTCTTTCCGGTCAGGAAGATGAATCTCCGGTGGGTGGAGCACCGACCAGTGGCGGAGAATCAGCCAAGGAAGCCGGGACCCTGCCCGGTGGCTCTAAGGAATTGCCACCGCTGATGCCCAACCTGAGTGGCCCGATTCTTACCCAACGGCAGAAGTTCCTCTGGAATTGTTCACCCGGATCTGTGTTGTAAGTCAAATAATAAAGAGGAACCTAAAGATATTCTGAAAACTAATGGTTCCTCCTTCTTTACAGTGGCCTGGGACCCAGCTATGGCAAGAAGGTAACCTGGATTGGAGCCAATGGAGATCAGACTTTTATCAAAATCGACGAGTCCCTGATCACCGCCCAAATGCTGCCCAAAATGCATGTGGTGGCCAATAAGAAGACCATTTGTAAGTGTACAAAATGCCCCAAAATAGATGCCCTAATGATCTAATGATAATCTCCTCCAAACAGTGCTCATCCCCAGCATTCCATTGTCCTTCCACACGCTCTCCATCAATCGACGGGATGGCAGCTGCACGGCCCACTATCGGGGTCAGACCAACTTTGATCAGCTAATGCAGGCGCAGCCGCCGGGACAGCCGCTGCAGGAGATCAACCGGAACGTGGACGTGGTGGTGACACCGGTGGTCAGCGATCCCCCAGCCCCGCCAGCTGCTGCTGGCTCCTCCTCCTCCTCGCTGTTCACCGCCTTGGCGGGAACGGCCACGGCCGGAGTGCCAATCAACGAGCAGATGTCGCGTAGCATGCACGAGGCAAGGAATCAGATATTCGAAGAGCAACAGCTGGACGGCGGTGGAGGAGCAACGGCGGCAGCAGCGGCGCCCAGTTCAGCAGCAGCTGGAGCTGCAGCGACTCCTCGGCAGCGTCGCGGCGTAATCGGGGTCGCAGGTGGAAGGCAAAACCGACAAGAAGCCGGAGGCTCAAACTCCCCGGATCCTGTCCAGCCGACGCCGCCACAACTCGCCTTCGCCATGGATCCCACCTACAACGTGCTCTGGGTCTTTGACGGAGTGGCCAGGAAGCTGCGGTGCCACAATGTGGTGGCCAGCGACATCAACGACAGCGATGGGGTGGGTTTTGTAAAAATAAGCGAAATTTTCTCATTAATTGAACGTCAATCCTCTCTAGAACTCGGCCAACTACCGGGCTCTGCTTTCCCCGGAGCTCTCACTGCCCAGTCGACCCGACTCGCGGGTGGCCAGGTCGCAGGCCTCGCTCAATCTCCTCGCCTGCCTGGACATCCTCACCTCGGCCCAGGACAACATACCCGGCTGCTTCGAGCAGCCACTGCCCAAGCAGACGCAGCAGACCGCAGAGACACAGAATGGAGGAGACTACCAGGTGGTCAGTCGCTTCGACAACTTTGGCGGCGGCTGGGGCTACTCCGGACACTCCGTGGAGGCCATACGCTTCGCGGCGGACACGGACCTTGTGATCTGCGGCTTCGGGATGTTTGGCGGCAGGGGAGAGTACAGCTGCAAGCTGAAACTCTACGACCTGGGCGGCGATGGCGGTGGCTACGAGAAGGAGGGCGTCTTGATTAGCGAGACGAAGGAGGTGCCGTACGAGTGCGGGGCCCGGAGCAAGCATCACATCCTCCTGCCCAAGCCGGTGAGCGCGGCGGCAGGACGCTGGTATCTGGTTTGGGCTCGCATCGCAGGACCCTCGTCTGATTGTGGATCCTGCGGCCAGGCCTCTGTCACCACCGAGGACCAGGTGGTCTTCACCTTCAAGAGCAGCAAGAAGGCCAACAACGGCACCGACGTCAACTCCGGCCAGATCCCGGCCATCCTCTACCGCCTGGTCACCCAAGACTGCAAGCAAACACCGGCCCAAATGGATGCCGATCCAGTCCAGAGGATATCCCGGGCATTCGCCAACAGCGTGAGCCGCGAGTGCTTCGAGAGCTTGGTCGTTTTACTAAGCTGGTCGTGGGACTGCTTCAAGACGCAACTGCGCGAGGAAAGGGACCGCACCCGACCACTCCAGCTCCAGCAATCGCTGCAGTACCTCGGCTACGTCATCAAGTCCTGCCTGAGGCTGCTCCGCAAATACACCAACGAGATCTACCCCCAAAAGAGCTCCACCGGTGGCTCCAACGCCCTCGCCAAGACATCCGCAAAGACTAAAGGTACACTTGAAATTTTTTTTATTCTCTAACAACTTGAAATTTTGACAAACTTTGATAATTTTGCAGAAAAAAACCAGCAGCGCAATCAGCCGATGGCTAAATACTTTGCTGATTCGTCGCCCTCGATGCCGACCGCAGGATCCAGTAGCATGGGCGGAGCAACATCCGGTGGTTCCGACAGGTCCGGAGGGCTCAGCTCTGGAGCGGCGGGGGCACTGGGCACTGGTGGCGGCGCTCCAGGACAGGGCACTGCTACACCAATAACGCGCAAAACCAATATGGAAAATATTCAGTTGGCCGAATGCATCGGAAATGTCCGCGCTCTACTAATTGGCATATTCTGCGATGACACCTTCCTAAGGATAGCGACAGAGGAAGGTGAGTCGCATCCGAAATGAATATCGTCTAGTAAATGGTTCTTCTTACCATTTACTAATGGTTCTTCTCAAAAATGGTTCTTCTCAAAAATGATTCTTCTCAAAAATGGTTCTTCTAGTAAATGATTCTTCTAGTAAATGATTCTTCTAGTAAATGATTCTTCTATTAAATGATTCTTCTAGCAAACGGACCTTCTAGCCAATGGACCTTTGAAAGACGCACCATTTCTTATCATATTTTTTTTGTCAATCTGGGTATCCTCGATCTTTACGAGGTTATCATTATTATTTTGTCTCATCCTGTTTATGTCAATCTGGATATTCTCGATCGCTAGGAGGTTTCTCGTCACATTTGATTCATGTCGAATTAGGGACATTAAGGCGACCAAGGATCGCGCTAGGATACAAAATAAATATTAAAGAATCGAATAGAATATCAAGTTGAGATGGTTTTTATTCACAAGTGTAGTGTAGAGTAGAATAGAGTAGCTTCTTTAGATGTTCTATTAGAACTAGAAAGATAATTTAGGCTATATTTTAGAATATCTATTTAGTAGAGACTATATCTATCTATCTATATCTATATCTATCTATATCTATATCTATCTATCTATATCTATATCTATCTATCTAACCATCTATCTAACCATCTATCTAACCATCTATGTATCCATCTAACTATCTATTTAGTCTATTTAGTAGAATCTTGAAACATACCTTCTGGATTTGTGTATAAGTATAAGTAGCAAATCCGAAATCCTTAATTTTTTTATCAAAATATATAACGTGAAGCGATTCTTCAAAACCCGTGCATTACGCGAGTCATTGATTTTGCTTTTGAAAGAAAATTTAGGATTAAATATGATCTATTTAGTAGAAACTTGAAACATACCTTCTGGATTTGTGTATAAGTATCAAAGCAATCCTTAATTTTTTTATCAAAATATATAACTTAAAGCGATTCTCCTAAACCAGTGCATCAGTGAGTTTTGATTTTGCTTTTGAAATAAAATTTAGGATTAAATATGATCTATTTAGTAGAAATCTGAAACATACCTTCTGGATTTGTGTATAAGTATAAGTAGCAATCCTTAATTTTTTTATCAAAATATATAACTTGAAGCGATTCTTTAAACCCCGTGCATTACGCGAGTCTAGATTTTTGCTTTTGAAAGAAAATTTAGGATTAAATATGATCTATTTAGTAGAAACTTGAAACATACCTTCTGGATTTGTATATAAGTATCAATAGCAATCCTTAATTTTTTTATCAAAATATATAACTTGAAGCGATTCTTCAAAACCCGTGCATTACGCGAGTCTAGATTTTTGCTTTTGAAACAAAATTCAGGAATTATTTCAGATCTATTTAGTAGAAACTTGAAACATACCTTCTGGATTTGTGTATAAGTATCAATAGCAATCCTTAATTTTTTTATCAAAATATATAACTTGAAGCGATTCTCCTAAACCAGTGCATCAGTGAGTTTTGATTTTCCTTTTGAAAGAAAATTTAGGATCCTTCTGGATTTGTGTATAAGTATAAGTAGCAATCCTTAATTTTTTTATCAAAATATATAACGTGAAGCGATTCTTCAAAACCCGTGCATCAGTGAGTTTTGATTTTGCTTTTGAAAGAAAATTCAGAAATTATATATGATCTATTTAGTAGAAATCTGAAACATACCTTCTGCAATTATGTATTATATTGACAGCCATATTTTTTTATATTTTATGTTTTTTTTTTTATCAAAATATAATCAGTCAGGTAGATAGTCATTAGTTTATTCTTTAAGCACTTCTCCTAAACCAGTGCATCCGCCAGTGTTTGGTTTTTTGAATTATTTATAGACCTTCCATATTCCAGTGTAGGGACTTTATATTTTTATTTTTTTTTTTTATAAATATATCATCAACCAGAGTATGTTTTTTTTTTACAAAAGTTTTTCTTTGAATATTTACAGATGTTAGAGTCTTTTGAAACGGATTAGAATCGATTATGTCCAAACTATGTTGATATAAAAGTATCGTGTACACTAAAAACCGATAAATTAATAATTAAATAAATAATTTTCACTTTATTATTCACTTTATTTTTTTCTTTTTTTTTATCGAACTCACCTTCACATTTTCTTATATTTTCACTTTTTTTTTTTTATACAAATTACACTTTTCTTGATTTTTTTTTTTTGTGAAACACAAGAAAATATTTTAATTTTTAGTTGTTTGCTCGACGAGGAGCTGTGATGAAGTGATGAGTTGGGGACCGGTGCCTCGGGCCTTCGAATTTCGCTTTGAATTTTGGGGCAAGGCCTGCTGGGATTTTGGAAAAAAAATTAATCCATGGCCTACTTGACTTTTTTTTTTTAGGTTATGTTCTGGTTCTGGAAATCCTGGACGAGTGCCATCTCAGCTTTGTGGCCTGTTTCGACGCCTTCTATCCGACCTCGTCGCTGAAGTGGAACTGCCTGTGTGACCTCTTGGCCCAGATGGACCGCGGAGCCCTGCACTCTCGGCTGCTGAGCGCCATCCTGGCGGGTCTTTGTTCTCCCAACGTCAAGCTGAGGGCCACCTTCTCCTTGCTGAGTGCGGCGGGAAACGAAAGGCAATCCATTATAAGTCCGAGCGATAATTCCGGACTGCCGATGCTCTCCTCGACGGAGGCCCATCCGTATCCGATCCTGGTGGAGCAGATGATTTACAGGACACAGCAGGAGAAGAGCGATTTCCTGAGCAACTCTTGGACATTCAAGGATGTGCTGGTGCGCCTCCTGGACATCATTGCCAGTCCGATCCGCTCCCGGATCGAGGCGATCTACAGCCGGAGCTTTGGCAGCTTGGGTGGGAGTTATCCGGGTGTGGGAAAGGAATGTGGCGTCAATCAGGGATTGATCGACAACTGTTGCCATTTGCTGGCCCGCGTCCTGGCCGAGATCGTCTACCAGACGGCATTGGGGGAGTACGACAAGCTCTTCCTGCCCCCCAGGACTCTGCACTCGACCGGGTCTCGGTTCGCCCGCTGCGATGTGAGTCGGACCTGGAACACGGGCAACTTTGGACCGGATGCCATTGCCTTTTCGGTGGACAGAGCCGGAGTGGCCATTGCCGGAGCCATGATTTACTCCGGATCCGGCAGCTACGACTACCAGCTGGAGCTGCTGTTCGACAATACGGCGGACCTGCAGCCGCAGCACAAATGGGAGACCCTGGAATCGGTGTCCGGCACCTACGACCAGGAGGCGGTGCACAACGATCTGGCCGAGATCAAGTTCGATCATCCGGTGCACATCAAGGAGAATGCCCGTTACGCCTTGAGACTGTGCTCGCAGGGCGCCAGGACGTGCTCGGGCGATGCGGGAATGCCGGTGGTCAGAGGACCGTGTGGCAGCCAGTTTCATTTCTATGCCTGCGATCTGAGCTTCAATGGAACGACTCCGGCGCGGGGACAGTTGCCCTGCATCCTGTACTACAGCACGCCCGTTAAACAGGATGTGAGTGGCCCGGGAGGAAGGGGAGGAGCTGGTGCCACTGTAGCAGGAGGTGCTTCATCCATACCCGAGGATCGACAGCTGCTGCTTGGCCCCCACGAGGTGTCCACGCGGGACACTGCCCTCCAGATAGCCGCCGATATAACCAAAAAATGCACGGAACTGTTGATTCTGGCCAGGAATGCCATGGCCGCCTCGTGCTCGCCCTCGGAGAACAGCTCCAATCACACCCAGACCATCGATTCGGAGCACAACATCACGCCCATTGAGGAGCACATGGACATCAACTGGGCCAATAATTCGCGGACAGCTGCCTTGCCGCCGACCGTGGTGGTGGATCCGCAACTGTCCACAGCCCGGGACCTGGGCAAGCGCATCGAGTCCTTCTCCAAGGGCATCATGGAAACCCTCAAGTTCGACAAACGTTCCACGAATCCCTTCGAGATGGAAATCGAAATCGGAGCCACGGAAATCGGGGTGGAGGATACGGCGGCCGATCTGAGGAATGGCCAGAGCCAGAGTCAGAGTCAGAGTCAGAGCCAGAGTCAGTGCCAGAGTGTGCCCATAAATGGCAATGAACGGAGCACGGACTATGACCTCGGCGAGCCGTCGATTGCCCAGCAAGTCCAGCACTCGGATTCGGAGGATGTGCCCCTGGAGGCAGCCGCCAGTGGCGGTGCAGGTGTCGCCAGCGGCGCCGTTGGTAATGTTTCCAGCCAGGTGGCAGGAGTGCAGCTTCTCGAGGTGTTCAATCTTACCGCCTCCAACATGTTCCACATACTGCTGCCCCTGGTCTATGCCCACATCGCCAACCTGGCCTGCAGCGATCCCAAGAGTTCCGTTCAAATTCTGGGCCTCATCAAGGAGATCCTGCCACACATTGCCGCTTTGAATCAGCTGCACGTGTCCAAGGAGCAGCGCCAGCCCGAGCCGGCCTTGTTCCCCACCTCCGGCTCGTCCAGCTCCTCCAGCTCGTCCAGCTCCACCACCAGCAATCACTACTGCATCGTGGAGAGCGACCACCCGTACCGGAGTGCCAGCATCAGTTGCTATCGCGTCGAGTTCCCGCCCTGCGTCCAGTGGCTCACCATTGAGTTTGATCCCCAGTGCGGTACTGCCCAGCTAGAGGACTATCTGCTCCTTTCCATTCCGATGAGACCGCCTCCGTCTCCGGCCCAAATGCAGGCCGGTTGCCAGGCGGAGGAGTACTGCGAGCAAATGGATGCCCAGGGACAGGACAGACGGAGGCCGGCTACAGGCAGCGGTTCCACAGGTGCCGTCAAATCTGCCGGCGTCCAACTAACCATGGCCAGCTGTTGTCGTTCGCCGGGAAATCTGCCCGGCAGTGCCATACCGCTGCGCAGCCAGGACACCACCGAAAAGGAATGGATTATGGTTAAGAAATTCAATACGTAAGTGATGAGAAATCGGGTTTCTCTTCTTGGAAACTTATTGGTTTATCCTTCTCGTGTAGCGCCTCACATTGGCTCCAGAATGTGATAATCCTGCCCGGTAACTGTGTGGAGTTCTCTCTGGAAACCGCCTCCTTGTACGCCCAAGATCCGCACAACAATCGCTATGGATTCAAGTGCCTGGTGGTGGGATACGACAATCCCACAGCGGTAAGTTCACTTTTTTGTAGTCCTCCCCCATCTCTTTCTAATCTGTGATCACCCGTCTCTCTCAGATCAATGCCAGCAACTCGTGTCTGATCCGATTGGAGCAGGAATTGGCGTACTTGGGTGGCATGTGCAGTGCAAATCTGATGAAAAAGGAGCTTAATCTGCCAGGTACGTGGCTCTCTATAACATCTATTAATTGATTTTTATGAAATTTACGGTTTCAGATGACAAGGACGTGGAGGATATGAGTGGCATTGAGGAGACAATTAGCGCCCATCATGCTCTGCTCTCGAAGGGATTCGCTTTATCGGAGCCCCACTTGACAGTTCATCAGGCCTTGGAATCATATCTACCCATAGGGTGAGTCCAACAATAACTATAATTATGGATTAATACTTAAATATCCTAGTCAAGGATAAGGTTTACTGAAGATGTGGTCTGGGCAAGACATGTCCTGAAAAATGTTCGACTTTTATCTATTTTTACGACCCAAAACGTATCCTTTTTTTTGGCATTCGATTCATTTATTTTTAAAATGTATTCCAGGTGCTTTAGAAACATCCTTTACACATTTCTACATGCGACTATATACAGAAAATATTACGATTTATGAATACATAATTAGATATATTTTAGATCTAAGCCCGTGGGCTATGGTTTTGGTACAGCGAAAGGTCACTCATATTAGGTGGTTCTGTATGGGTGGTGCTGGGTGTGGGCTTTCATCCAGTTCTCATCCACCCGCTCCTTTAGCTTCGTTCAGCTCTGTGTTTGTTTCGTTTTTGTTTGTGTGTGTTCTGGTTTCTGTGTCTATGGTTATGGTTATGTCTTTACGGTTTGGCGTCTACAAATCAGTCTTGAGCAGGCCAGCGTTTTCGATTTGGTATACGATTTGGGTCTCCTTGTAGGTGCGCGGCTCCGGCTGGACCACATCGAGTTTGCGACGTCTTCGTCGCTGCACGACTCGCCACCAAAGGAACAGTAGGAGTAGGATTAGCAGGAGGCCAAGGAGTACGCTTCCTGCCACGATGTACGCCGTATAGTTGCGTTCCCGGCACTGGTCCGTGATTAGAGAACGCAATGGCATCACGCCACCTCCTTCGCTCGATCTGCCTGCTTCGTCGAGTGTCTGGAACATCAGCTGATCTCTGTGCTGGCGAAAGAACTCCGAACGCGGCAGTGGCGGTTCCACGCTCCTGTCCAACTGCTCACAGCTCCAGGTATTCTCATACCTCAAGTCCCGTATGCTGAGAGCAAAGCGCTCGTCAAAGCGAAGAGGTTGTCCCGGCACGCTGATCACTCCTCGATCGTTGACCTCCGTCGCCAGGGGATCGGCTCCTGGACGGGTGCTCCTTATGGTGTTGTTGTGGAAACGCAGCTCCATGCGTTCGCTGAGCTGGTAGGATCGGTGTACGGTGAGGCTGCGGAAGGCAATCTCGCTGGTGGCTCCAAAGTCGTTGGCTCGCAGTGTCACCGCATCCCGGATTTGGGCCTCCAACCATTCCCCATCCACGGCAGCGAAGCGGTTCTCGCTCAGGCTTAGTTTGGAGACAACTATGGGGAGGGAAAATGAAGCATAATGAAAGGATTTCCGGGGATCTGAACAAGCTTTATACATACGTTTGAAGGAGAAAGCATGGGAGTGAACCTCCTGGAACTGATTGCCCCTCACACTCAGCTCGTGGAGCACTTCTAGCTCGTAGAAGGCGCGAGTGGGAAGATTTCCCGGAAACTGGCAGTTCGTAATTGTCATTTGCTCGACGGCAAACTTTTTGAAAGCCTGACTCTCGATACGTCGGATCGTAACGCCATCAAACTTGAGCAATATGGCACTATTTTTGGTGGTGGTGAATCCGAAGGGTAGCATCTGATCGATGCGTCCGCCCACGAATGAGATCTCCTCGATGTTGCCTCTGATCGCATGCGATTCGATTAGTTTGAGGTTCGTCTGTTCGAAGTCCACGATTAGAGCTTTATTGCTCGCATCCCGAGGCACACTCAACGCGAATTCCCGGAGCACTAGTTGTCCAATGTTCCGGAAGGTCACCTTGCGCAGTCCCTGGGTGTCCCACAGACAATTGGCCCCCACGGTGAGGTCGGGACAATTGCGTATTTCCACTTGGTAGAAGGATCCATGTAGGGCTGGCAGGACCATGGGCTGTAAATGGAGAGTATTTGTTATTGGAATTGCTCTGATTGGTTTTGGAAGTGAATCGAGGATCCAGCGGAGATATGAATTCTGCCAAAAAAAGGGACTCTTACGGAAAAATGAACATCAACGGACAAAATGAACTCTAATGGACAAATGAACTTAAACGAACTGATGAATTCCAACAGAAAAATAAACTCTAATGGAAAAATTAGCACAAAACAGACAGATGAACTCTCACGGCAGAATGAACTCTAACAGACAATTGAATTCTAACCAAAAAAAGGAACTCCAATGGACAAAATGAACTTTAATGGACAAATGAACCCTAACGGATAGAAGAACTCTTACCGGAAAATGAACTTTTACAGAGAAAAATGAACTCTAACAGACAAAATGAACTTTAACGGACAAAATGAACTTTAATTGATAAATGAACCCTAACTGATAGAAGAACTCTTACCGGAAAATGAACTTTTACAGAGAAAAATGAACTCTAACAGGCAAAATGAACTTTAACGGACAAAATGAACTTTAATTGATAAATGAACCCTAACTGATAGAAGAACTCTTACCGGAAAATGAACTTTTACAGAGAAAAATGAACTCTAACAGACAAAATGAACTTTAACGGACAAAATGAACTTTAATTGATAAATGAACCCTAACTGATAGAAGAACTCTTACCGGAAAATGAACTTTTACAGAGAAAAATGAACTCTAATAGGCAAAATGAACTTTAATCGACGGACAGATGAACTCTTACCGGAAAATGAACTCTTACAATGAACTCTAACGAACAAAATGAACTTTAATGGACAAATGAACTTTAACAGAGAAATGAACTCTTTCGAGAAATGAACTCTAAAGCACTAATAAACTCCAAAGTTTATAAAAACGATAAAACCGCTTGAATCTCCAATATTTAAATTTAAACTTGAATAAAACAGATCTAAAACAAGCGTTAAAATAGCTTTTAACAAACTTAAAGTGAGTAAGCTTGAAGAAGGTAAATAAAAAGTATGCCTCATTGCTTTTGTTCATTTATTTGATTAAGAAACTTTTCAATAAAAAAAAAACTCCACAAAGATTTTGTAATGAAGGTAAAAATAGAGCTACAAAAATCAAAGAAAATTATAAAAATTAAAGGGTTCGATAATGAACCTGGTTAAGGATTTCTATAGCTTTAAGTTCGCTCTTGGAAAGTGACTCACCTGGTTGTTGTTGTTGCAATCACAGGTAAAGGTTGTGTCATTTTCGGTGCATATGACCTTGACCAATTCCTCCGTCCCGATGACCGGAAGCAAGAGGAGGCAGAGCAACGTCAGCCATTTATAATCCATGGGTGGATCCTTGAGATTTCTGATATTCCGCATGACTTCCAGACAGTCCCGCCTTTGGCTAATTATTCACTCATATTAATCGTCGTGTTGGTTCTTCTGCCGCCTATTCCCCGTCACTCTTTGTTCATTTTCTGTACCGTGTTTTCGATTCTCTTTCTCCACACACGGGCACACACAGCTTTTAGCTTTCAGTTTCTGTTTCTGTCTCTGTTTCTCTGCTCGGGAAAAGCTGATAAGAGCGATTGCGTTTCAGCCGTTATCTGAAGGTGTTTCTTATCTACAATATTCCAAATAACTGTTGTATGAGTGAGTGCGATTGAGTGAGTGCGATTGATTGAGTGAGTGTGTGAGTGTGAGTGTGAGGTGTTGAGTTTTGTCTCCAATTTCCATTAATGGGTATTATGAGTCTAAAACAAATGTAGTACGAATTACGAGTATTTTCCCCAGAATAAACCGAAAAGTATTGGCATTTAGTTTTCGTTTTTAATCTATCTATGTGGGTAAAAAGATCGATATTTTTTTGAAATAAGTTCTTAATAATCTCTTCAGAATTTTGACCAAAATAACTTGTTTTTTTTTTTCTATATATTTCTTGAATCAAATCTAGATACATAGATCCAAAGTTTTCTTTATCTTTTTTAGTCATTTGTAAGCTATGTCTGGGGAAGAATCTTCTATTTATAAATAGAGATAAATCTTTTGCTATCTAGAGACTTGTATTTAAACTTCTCATTATCTTCAGGGATTTATCAGTGATTCATTATTCAGAATTTATTTTTTAAATATAAACAATGATATCCTCAGACGTTTTGAGGTAATAATGTATCATTACACAAATACTTAAACATTTCGGTATAAAAAAAAGCTTCCTCGCCTTAGGAAGCTTTCCTATCATTTTTTTTTGTCAACTATATAAAGCCTTTCCATCTGGCGGGACTTGCCATTTGTGACCTTCAATAAATAATAATATAATTTTTCTTTCTATCCTTTTTATTATTTAATAAATAAAATACCAAAATCCTGTTCCTTATTTTCTGTTTCGTTTCTTTGCTATGATTTCAATTTATTAGATTTTCTTTTTTGTTTTGTTTTGAATTTTTACAAAAAGTGAATATACGTTGATTATCCTTTTCATGTTTTTGCAAGTAAGTTTCCACTTAATACTTATTAATGGAAGTATTTTAAGTCTAGTTTTCTAATGCCAAGGCCTTGGTTCAAAATTCTTTTTCCTAAATGATCGATTATCAATTCAGAGTCGATTGCTTGGCCAAACTTCTGTCGATCATAATCAACGGAAGCCCCAAGCTTCTCTTGCCCAATGATCGCAAACATTCGTTTCGTCGAGGAGGCTCTAATTGAATCACAACACCCTCTTCACATCTCTCACATGCCACATTCCACATTTCATATTCTACATGCCACTCCATCAGTCTACAGTCCATCAAAATCCTTCTCCAAATCACTGCCCTCCCGCAATAGTCGCTAATTGAATTCGGAGGTCGTCTAGACAACGAATGGGAGGGTCTAGTCTAGGGTAGGGTCTGGGCTTCCGTTGCTGGGTAACTGAGATCGGGTTTATACCGAAAAAGACTTTGATTTAAAAACATTGGCTTGGTATTTTTTAGAAAAGAACTATCTAAGATCATCAAAGTCATTGTTTATAAAAACAAACTCCAAGTGGACGCTTGCTTCCACTTCAAGCCTTTCGATTTGAAAGATCTTTAATTACATTAAACAAGTTCAAGGATAGCGATTATTATCACTTACAATCGACAATTTTATAAATGTATCAAGTACCCTTATAAAACACAATGGAATTTCTTGATTGGACTCCGACTTCCACGCCGGAAATGTTTATTGACAATTAAAGCGTTGTAATCTAGCTACCTCCTTATCCCTTTAAGTCACATATGGCAGGTATATGTCTAGGCATATGTCTAGGCCCTCGACGTAATTCCTCGAAAGTATAATTTCTCGGAAAAATCAAAAATTTACAGTAAAAGCTTTCCTTTATATAAGTTTTGTCAACTATATCCTTTTTAGTCATAATATTGGCTCTAGTTAGGGGGTAATCCAGTTGGTTTGAATGATCCGATTTAGGTCAAATATGCGCCGTTTTGTTCGATAAAATGTTGCCAATTTAAAGGTAATTTGCGTTTTCGAAGAAAAATTCTATATTTTAGAGTTTCCATCTTTTAGGAGCTTACATACAAAACTGAATTTGTGACTAAAACTGTCAGAAAGGCTTTTTTTGCAGCAATATGTCACCTTTTTAAAGCCTTTAAGTGGAACCTTACGGACCTATACAACGTGAGATATAGAAACATATAAAAAAAAAAACCCACGTATTATTAGCTCAAGCGAAGGACAACAATTTGATAGGAAAATGTCATAATAATAAAAATAAATACGTTTTATAATATGATTTATATAAAATGGCTTTAGAATGTAGAAAGTAACTACGCTTTAAAAACCAGGTCTAAAAATATTCCAGGCTTACCAATTTTGAAAGATAGATGCTTAAATAAATCAATATTAATACTATTTGAACTTGAAATATTTGGCTTACATTTCAAGGTCCTATCAATATGAATTTATAAACAAAATATAATGCCTGAAAGATTAATTTAATTTTTTTAAATTAACGAACAAAAGGACATAGGTTTAAAAACTACAAATAAGGTTTATTAGAAAACTTGAACATTTTTTCGTTTTCAAAAACATAAATAACAAAAAATTTGCTTTTTTTGGTATGTTTTTTTTTTTGATTTTTAGAAAACCGATAAAATATTCTGAAACATACTACTAAAAAAAGGATCTTACTTTTACTGCAACGACCCCAAAAATATCACTTTTTGGAAAAAATACAACTTATATACTAAACTTTTTCATAAATTTAATTAGGAAAAATAAATTCCGAATTTATAAACCGTTCAGTATGACAGCTACGTGGGGAATGGTCTTTTCTATGTCTATTCGGAATTTAATTGGAAAACTTCACTATCTGATCTTAATCTATCTAAACTTTTTGATAAGATTGCACAATCGGTATGAAACCGAGAAAGTTTGACTCTTTTTTTGAGCCTAAAAGCATTTTAAGAAATTCAGTTTATTTTTTTAGGGCTTTAAACGAGCTTTTTTTTTGCAGTAAAAGAAATTCTTATCTTTTTGCAAAACTGTCGACTGTTTTCTCTGTTCTTTTGAGCCGGAGAAAACGAAAGCCATCTTTTTAGCCAAAGGTCTAACCACTTTGGTAGCAAAAAAACGACGCCTGAGGGCACTTGATGGGGTTAATGTTTTTTGGCCTTCTTTTGGCTTTCTACCACTTGAGTTTGAATTTCGTGTGAGTTTTGTTGCTTCTACACTTGAAGGAAAAATTACTTTAAAGAAGTTACCTTAAAAAAACAGCCAAAGAAATAAACCAACGAGTTTAGTTTAAGAGCTTAAAACAAACTAATTGTTTTGTTTTCAATTTTCTAAACTTTTAAATGCAAACAAAGTCTAAAGAACCAAGTTTTTCCCAACAACAAAAAAAAGGTGACTTTGGTTCTGGACTTTTGTTTCCCGCTCAAAACGACCAAGGGGCGCTGCCGTTTATCGTACGTTTTATTTGTATTTTTCAAGTCAATGTTTCCTAAAGCGTTTTTATGGCTGTGCCTAAACTAAAAACAGATTTTTCCGTCGTCATTTAACCTTGAAATATATCAAAAAATATCGCGATGACGACGTGATGTGACGGGGTGGAGACTACAAAATGGATATGGATATATGGCAAGATGCCTGTTTGCCAATTTTTTTTTTTTTTTTTTTAAATATTTGTTCATTTGGCGTAAGGGGGCGTATCTCGGTTCTGGCTAATTTCGATTCCGATTCCCTCAGGGATCGTACAAAGATGTCAAATACTTGTTTGGATCTCGTTAGCTTTTGTTTTTGTTTGGTTTTGTTATGATGCGTGGGTGGAGAACGCGTTGCCTTTTAAGCAATTAGAGAAGGCGAGATTCTTTGGAGAATCGCTGCAGAATCCCCAGAAGAGAGAGTGAGCAAAGATTCTTAGATTCTTGAACAAATTTCTCTGCAAATTTCTGTTTGGCCTGCAGTTAGTTTTTTCTGTGTTTGTGGCAGCCTCTCGCCGTTTTTTTTATTGCTTTGAACTTTATGGCGGTTCCAAAAGGCCAGGCCAGGCCACAAAACAGGCAACACACACACTTTTTCACACTTTCAAAAAAAAAAAAAAGAATATATTTAAAAAAAGAGGTAACTTTTGGACTGTAAATTACCAAAGTAAATATTCGTTTTAGCTGTGAAATCAGCGTCTCAAAATTTTAAGTAAAACTCGCGCGATCATCGGTTCGGTCAGAGGTTCTACTTGTTCCACGTAATATATATATATATATATATTTTTTCGATTTTAATTTATTTTATTTTCGTTTTTATTGCTTTAGTTTTATTGTTGTTGTTCGGCCAACCGGCGTAAGCGCGTGCAAATGACAAACTGAGCGCCAAACCGCCAAACGCCGAACGTAAACCGCCGTCCGCTGAGCGGCAGAGTGTACCAGAGCTGAGCATTTAGCTTTCATTTTATTATAGAATTATTATAGCATTAATTTATATAGAAAAGATAATGTAATGCATATTTTTGAAGCGAGAAAAGCTTGAAACTTTGAGTTGAAATCATTCATTATCATATCGATGGGATATGCTAGGATAACCCATTATCCAAGAGCATTTAGCTTTAATTCTTAATCCCTGAAAATGTATAAAAGTTCGTTTTTTTTTTACATGGAAAAGTTTTGGTTGAAGAAAATTATTGAAGTGATGAAAGAACACAAATTGATGTAACTTTGAGTTCAAATCATTTATTAACAACTTCATTATCGTACATTATCTTATCTGATATATATTTTTGTGATAAGATAACCTATTACCCAAGAACATGAATGAATTTCTTATCAACTACAAAACGTGCAAGAAATGCATATAGATTTCTGTTTTGCTTAGTTACTTTTTTTTATTTGATTCATTGATATTACAAAATTACATGAATATAATAAAAAAAAGCAATTTTTTAATTAAATTTACAGCAAAAGTTTCTAAATAACTTACAAATCTTACCATAATATAGGGTTACTTAAGAATTTCCTCGATTTTTGAACTAAAACTTCTAAAAATCGAAAGAAATCTAATTATTTTCGAGTGTGATTTGAAAAGGTTTTCAAAAACTATTTAATATTTAATATAAAGCATATTTTTTAATCAAATTTAGAAATCGTCATTAACAAAAGTTTCTAAAAAACTTAGAAATCTTACCATTAATTTAACAAATTCCCTTGATTTTTTAACTAAAAGTTCTAAGAATTGAACGAATTTTTGTTTTTTTTTCGAAAGAGGTTTGAAAAGGTTTTCAAAAATTATTTAATATTTAATATAAAGCATATTTTTTAATTAAATTTACAAATCTTCATTAACAAAAGTTTCTAAAAAACTTAGAAATCTTACCATGAATGGGAGCTTTTATTTAATTTAAAAAATTCCCTTGATTTTTTATCTAAAAGTTCTAAGAATTGAACGAATTTTTGTTTTTTTTTTCGAAAGAGGTTTGCAAAGGTTTCCAAAAACTATTTAATATTTAAAATTTTAAATATTTTTCTAGAAAATTTAACAGATTATACAACTTGTTAGAGAGGAACTAAACTTTAGCTATTTTTGGGCTATTTTCGAAGACCATTTTGGCATCTTTTTTGCGTTTTTCTCTCTTCGGAGCGTTCTCAAAATCTCAGCAATTCTGGAAATTCTCTTAGCGACTAAAAAACGAGCGCCAGTTTGGCTGTGGCAAGCTTAGAAAAAAAAATAAATAAAAAAAATGGCAAACCACAACGTTAAAGAATTTTTTGCATATAGAATTTTTGTTTACTGAATCTCCAGAGATGAAGTTCAGGGAGTATATGGAGTTACAGTAAATGTATCTGTATCTGAAAATGTATCTGAATCTGAAAATGTATCTGAATCTGTAAATGTTTTTGAAAATGTATCTGTAAACTGTATCTGAGCTTGAGTATGAAGTTGTTGGGCTGCGACTTTGATTGCTGGCGGCGTGCGCTTAATTGAACGACTCCACGCATCGCTTGACACTTGCTCATAAAAAAACAAAAAAACAGACACTGGAGAGGAAAAACAAATCCAAGAAAGCCTCCGCAAAAAAAAAAGAGACCTCTCAAGGCGGTAGAAAATCAAATCAAATTTACTTTGGGGGCAAAGTCAAACATAAAGCACTTAGTGGCAGGCTTGTTAAGAGCCGAACTATGTAAATAATTCAAAATAATACACTTCAGATCTTTAGATCTTTGAGGCAGTACATCGAAAGAAACCTCCAATCAAGTTGGAGAAGTAATATTATATATTTTCTATAAAATAACCTAACTCGAAGGCTTTTTTTAAAAGCGGAAAATTAAAATATTTCATATTTATTCACACTTCCGATCTTTAGATCAAACCGAATAGAGATTATGACCTTTTTGAGATACTCCATTCAAGTCGGAAAAGTAATATTTTATATTTTCTATAAAATAACGTGCCTCGGTTACTTTTCTAAACGCTTCATATGAATCAGAAATGAATCAGTTCATATTTATTGGCTTTTGATTGTTTTCATTTAAAAACAAAGATAAGGAAGGGAATTTATACCTTCTACAAGTCACTGAACCAATAAACCCATATTAATTCGTAACAAATCAATGGATTTCCAGTGTAACAACTGGATTTTTGAGCCAAACTGATCGTATCACTGACCGAATGCCGGCGATTTACTAACCATATATGGACATTAATAACTCGAAAAGGCTTTTAGAACGAGCATTTGCATATCCCACGAAAAACAAAAACAAAAACAAAAACAACAATTTGTAAACAAAAAAAAAGAAAATCTCTGCTCAATGTTTGTGCCTGCAAATCAAGTTAAACAACATTTTAAAATGCAATTTCAGCAAAAGCAATCGCCTGACTGGCAGCGGCGGGTGCTACTACATACTACAGCTTGATTTTAATATTTCTTTGGGTTTCTGTCTTTAGAATTATCGTAGAATTGGCTGTAATAAAATAAAGGCAGCTGTGTTGACCAAGTGATTAATATTTATGTCTCATAGCCAGTGGGGCAGTGTTTCGTTTCAGTCTGGAACTTAGATATGGTTCATACCCCGATATATAATATATGTATGGGGTAATACGAGAGGTTCTGTAAATAATCAATATATACTCTTTCATAAGTCAAGACGATAAGTCAAGGAATGAATATTTATACCCAATATTCATACCCGGTACTGGGTTACCATATATTATAAATGAAAACGAAAATTGATAACAAGGTTCTCTAATCGTTCTAGTCATCGTAATAAAGACTTTTGTAGTGTCGCAAAAGTATCGGGTATCGTACACTCTAAAAACTTTTACTCCAAAACTTATTTCAATCTATATAGAGTAATACGAGAAGTTCTCTAAATAAACAATATATTATATACTCTTTCATTAGTCAAGACGATAAGTGAAGGAATGAATATTTATACCCAATATTCATACCCGGTACTGGGTTAGATTATAACGAAAACGAAAATTGATAGCAAGGTTCTCTAATCGTTCTAGTCATCGTAATAAAGACTTTTGTAGTGTCGCAAAAGTATCGGGTATCGTACACTCTAAAAACTTTTACTCCAAAACTTATTTCAATCTATATAGAGTAATACGAGGGGTTTTCTATATAAACAATATACGCTACAATATACGAACAAACTTCAAATGTTCTCGAAGAATTTATTCAGAATATTCATACCCGGCACTGGTTATATTACAAGAAAAATCAACCCTTTCCATTTAGAATATATTTTCTAGGTTCTTTAGTCAATAATTTAGACAAGCCATCATAAGAAAGACTTTCCTAATGTCGGAATAGTATCGGGTATCATACAATCTGAAAATTTTCACTCCCAACTCACTTCACCTTCAAAGAAAATACCGGAAATACTTAAAAAAAAAGAATATAGTTTATTAAATTACATTATAGGTTGTTTTTTTTTATGTACATAAAGCTTATTCTCAACTTTTGACGTTCACGATTTCACGTGTCTTGGTTTTCTCTCTCAAAGTGTAAAACGATTCGCCAGAGAATTGTATGAATATCACAAATATTTATAAAATGTTTTTATTTGTTTGTTTTTGTTTTCTTTTTGTTTTTTTTTGGAGCTGGCAGGTGATGCTGGTGATGCTGGAGTATACTTTCAGGCATCCGCATAGTCGATCACATCCCCGATTTGCACAGTCACGTCGCTGCCACCGGAGTGATCCGATCCGGAGTCCATGTGCTCCATGGCAGCCAAACTTGCCGCTCCGTCCAGGCACTCGAAACTGCGGCTGCCACCTAGAGCGGCGCGCCTGTTGTTGCAGGGCGGCTGTGGTTGGTGCAACGTCTGCTCCTGCCCCGGCTGCTGTTGCTGCTGCTGCTGCTGTTGGTGTCGCGGATTAGTTTGTTGCACCTGTCTTTGGTGACGCTGGGAGGTCAACTGGTTGGGATGAAATTGTGGCATGGCCTCCAGGTCGTGTCGCAAGTCCCGGACGTGACGCTGCCATGGTGGGATAGCTTCTGGCTGAATGCTGCTGGCGGCGGAGGTGGTGGAGGCGGCGGGTACGCTTGCCCCCGATGGTGGGCGACTGGTGGGTGTGGCATCTGGTGCTGAGCGCCAAACGGGGGTCGAATATTTAACCACCGTGCTGGGCTGTTGTCTAGGCGGGACGGGACGCCGCATGGGCGTGGCATATTGATATGCGGGTGGTATGTCGTTTGGATCTTCAAATTGGAAGAAAATATTAAGAAAAAAAATGTAAGTTAGAGAAAAATATTCAATTATTAAGTTAAAAAAATGAAAAAGCGAAAGAATGTGTTTTTTTTTTAATGATATTTTCAAGCTAAGATCCTTCTATTTTGTATTATTTTGCGCTTAATGAGGGATATAATACTGTTTTATAATTTAAAAAAAAAAGCATCTAAAAGATACAATTACAATACATGGAAAAACATAGAAACTTGATTGATAAGACAATAATAGGATAAGAATAGAGGGAAATACTGGTTCCATCGCCAGAGAGAATTTTTAAACTACTTTTGGGTTTGAAAAAAACATAGAAACTTAATTGTTATACAAAAAATACCAAAGACAAAGACAATAGTAGGAATATAAGAATAAAAGGAAATACTGGTTCCATCACCGTTGTAAATAAATAAAGGAAGTCTTTAAATACCTTTTGGTTTTAGTATCTTTCTTGAAGAAACTTAATTAAACTTAATTAAACTACAAAAAATACCAAAGACAAAGACAATACTGGGATAAGAATAGAGGGAAATACTGGTTCCATCACCGTTGTTAAAATATAAGAAGCATTTTTAAACTACCTTAATTAGTTAGTCGAAAATTACCAGAAACCATGACAATACTACGATAGGAATACAGGGAAATACAGGTTCCATCACCCCTTTATTTCATCAAAACTACTTTTTGGGTTTTAGTACCTTTCTTGGTAATGTGGTTTGTGCATCATCGTCTGCCGGTATTTGTGTTTGTTTTTTTTTTTTTTTGTGTTTTGTGTACATTTTGTAATAGTTTTGGATTTGGTGGTGTTTATAAATATTATGTAAGGGATTTAATAACTAAATAAAATTTAATAATTTAATAATTTTTATTGTATGAATATTTTGTTCAGAAAAAAAAAAAGATTGAAGAATGGGTTGGCTTGATTCAGATTCGAACGCTTCAGACCTGAGTTTCAGTAGAGTATTGAATAAATATTGGTTAAAAAAACGATATTAGACTACAACTGGATATATAGGGGATGTATAGGGTAATTATTAACTATTATTATTAATAAATAACGCCAGTTAAAGTGGCCTATAATCCCGATTATTGTCATTGCTATTGCTGTTAAGATCGAGACCACCAATTCCAAACTTACGGGCATTGAATGGTTCTGCATATTCGGCGGATTCTTCCGGATTTATTGGCGAGGAGTAATTGGAGCAACATTCGGGAAGTGTTCGGTACTGAGTATTGGTTGGTATGAGGCGTCGCTCCTCCTGTGGCTCGGCGTAGATGTGCTCGTCGAGACTGGGAGCAGTGGGCGGAGGTGTTTGAGCAACCATGGAGCACACGTAAGAATCCTCGATGCGAGAGTCTGTTGATGAGAGTGTGTTACTGGGATGACAGTTTTGCAGATGTTCGGTGAGCAGGCTCTTAATGATCGACGAGGATTTGGGCGGCAAATAGCTTAGAATGTCCATAATCCGATTTAGGCAATCCTTCTTGCTCAGTCTTCCTTTGATTAATTTGAAAAGTGCCTTGCACACTTCCCTGTACTCCTCTTGATCAGAAAGTTTGGCCATCTCATCGGTCAACTGGTCCCTAACCGCCTGCCCGATCTGGCAATCTGGCGTTTTCGGTCTAACCTTACGGAAGATGAGAGCGAGCACGACCACGACCAGGATCCCAACAAAGACTAGGGCCACCACGTATACGGCAATATAGTTGCTGCTGCTCCACACATTTCCGCTCTGCAGAACATCAACAGATCGCTCCGACCAGCTACCATTGATGCAGTGACGTGTGATGTTGGTGGCTCTGGTATTGGTAGCACCGCCGCACGCCTCATTCCAATACCGCCGCCAGTTCACGCTGCTGGCATTGAAGCACGGGCTCTCGTTTTCGTCTAGAGTACACAGGATCTCCGAGTCGAGATCGTGCTGACTGAGTCTCGAGATCCAGTCTCGGATGTCGCAGGCACACTGCCTGCCCACATGGATATTGTGCATCATGCAGTGGTTGATGTCGAGACTGCCCGGCTGCGGATCCCAGAGACGGTTCTTCAGGAAACTGCAATTGAAAGCGTCCGATGTATTTCCGATATGGATCCTGGCGAAGCGGTTGAAGGTGTTGTTGGTTATCTCCGAATGGGTGACATGATTAATGATCAGCCAGTCGACTTCCATGTGTTCCACCGTGTTGTTCTGGATATATACATTGGCGGCATTGACTTGGATGGCGCCCGATTGGATGCGTCTGATACTGCAAGTGGACAATGGAGGTTAGAGAAAAGATGGCGACCGTGATCGGGTGACCGGGTGGGTGACTTACTTGTTGCCCATCAAGACCAGGTTGCTTACGCCGCTATGGCTTACCGCCTCGCCCTCGATGCTCCCAATCACATTGTTAACCAGGGAGACCTTTTCGCAGAGCAGCTTCCCAGTTAAGGCTCCCGACTTGATGGTGCCAATGAAGTTGGTTTCAAACTTCAGCTCAATGATGTTGGTGACATCGAATGCACCCCTTTCAATGCTGTCGATGGTGCAGTTAATATAGCTGACTTTATTCATCGATTGATTGAAGCTGTTGATCTGCGACATGGTAGAATTCTCAACGCGTAACTATCGAATAGAAGAATTGGGTTAAACAAAGCTTTTACTTTCTTTTTACTTCTTCTACTCACATTGACAAGCGGTGTCGTGGTTTTGGTTCCACCCGAATGGAAGGCATTCTTTTTTAGATCTAACTTCCCAACATGTTTGATGGTCATGTCCAGTTTGGACATTTGCAAGGCCTTGGGAAAGATCACCACATAGCTGCACGATTCCATAATCATCTTGTAATCGTTACCTGAAATTTGTTATTAATTTTATTGAAATTATTTCGGGTTTTGGTTTCGTATTAAAACGCACCTTCGATAGCGTGTTCTTGTAGGAAAACGTCATTCAAGTTAAAGAATCCGATTTCGGGAAAGCCGGCAGAGTTACCCCTGAAGGCGTGTTCGCTGAACTCCACCTGATCATCCTCCCCGGATCCGTAGAAATAAAATGCGTTCACATGGTTGTCCTTTAGGAAGTTTTTTCGTACTTCCAGCTTCGTTTGCGGCTTTAAATGCACAATGATCGACCTGAACTTCTTCGGCACGACGTATTTGGAGTCCAAAGTTGGCGAAAGCTGGAAAGAAACGGATCGTTATTAGTTTTGGCGCTGCTGTGTATGGTACAGATTGTTTAAAATGTCTTTATAAATGTGTGCAGTTGTTGCAAGACAGTTTCTTTCTCAATTGAAAGTTAGCATTCTGTGGTAGTTCCTGCTTTTGTTTCTTTAATTTTTTGTTTCCCCTCCAGAAGGGGCGCTACTGTGTATGGTACGGCTCGTTGCAAGACAGTTTCCCTCTCAATTGGAAGTTAGCACCCGGCTGCAGTTGCTGCTTTGTGTTTGTGTGTTTTATTTCTTTTTTTTTTTGCTGTTTTTTGAAGCTGTTGTCGAGGGATCGCGACGCTTGACTTACATTTCTTGCGGTCTGGCTATCCCTCTTGTGGGGTTATTTTTAAACGCAGTGTCTGCGACAGCAACAATAGGAGGAGGAGGAGGAGGAGGAGTAGGAGCCGTACCACCAGAAGCAACACTAGCAACAAGCACAGATGACAATTACAACGACGACAACGGCAACTTGACCGCAACGCGTTCATTGCTCCTCCAACATGAATAAATAAAAATCCAACAATCCAGCAGTTGCAGAACCCCAACTGTAGAATGGAGAATGGAGAATGGAGAATGTGGAACGGGACGAATGAAGAATGAAGAGCGACGAATGAAGAACGAAGAACTCAAACTCGATCTCGAACCCGAACCCGAACCCGGGTGCAATTTTTCCATTAAATTAAGTGAAAATAGTTGAAACTTGAAGGGCCGACACGATGGATGACGATGCTGGACGAGGATGTAGACACTGTTCCATAATGATCTTGATGATCTTGTTGATCAGTCGCAATCTCTTCTCAGATCTTTCTACTTATTGAATTAATTCCATAAATCTCCGCACACTTACATTCAATCCCGGACTGGACTTTAAAGTTAAATATTTCTATAATTCGTATTCTTAATCTCAGTTTCTGATTAACAAAAATGCATCAAAAGTTATAAAAAAGGGTGCGTACCCCAGGTACCCCCCAACTCCAATATTTTTCAGTAAATATCGATAAGAATACTACTTGACTTTTTTGTGAATCATTATTTTGAATCATATTGTTTGAAACTTCACTTTCAATTTGTGGTGAAGCTTTGGAGCTATGGAACTTCCCAAAAACAAAGACAAATTCCTTACCTTTTAAGGTTAAGAGAGAGAGAGAGAGTTCTGGGGATAAAATATCGGATGAGAGGTTATAGTTTCTAAAAATAGTGCGAAAGGATTTACGATTAGGTAATCCTAGGGATCAAAAGAACCTAGTTATTCTTAGAATGGTCTCAAAGGTGTTTGGAATCAACAATACTCTGTATAGATCATACGTAGAATCCTAACCTAACCTAAGAAAGAAGCGAAAAATAGTCTTACAATAATTACACTCTGCTACAAAGCTCAAAAGAGAGAGATTTTATGGAAAACAGGTTTTAGGAACCATAAAAGTTGATTAAAGTTGTAGATATTAATCCCTCATTATCGTCATAGGAAGAATACATCGTTTGCGAATAACTAATATCGTTTAATCGTATAACTATAATATATCGAATATATAACCGTATAATCTACTATATTATAGTAATAGAATATAATAGTAATAGAAATAAACAAATAACTAATATCGTATCATAATATCGTATAACTATAATCGTATAACTAATCAAATATATACCTATAACTATATATTCTACCATAGAATAGTAATAGAAATAATCGAATAACTATATCGATATATATCCCAATAATACTGATATATATAATCCTTATAACTCTTAATATTCCTAATAATAACGTAATAACCGTATAACTAATCGATCAACTAATATCGTATAATCGTTTAAGTATTTATATTAACGTAATAATCGTAATATATCGAATATATAACTAATCTACTATAATCTACTAATATATTCTAATATATATCGTATACTATCGAATAATGCATAATCTATCTAATATAATCCATCTAATCTATTTAATCTACTATATAATAGTTAAGTAATATCATAGTAATAGAAGTAATCGAAAAAGTAATATCGTATAATCGTATAACTTATCGAATAACAATAATCATCGTATATATCGTTATAATAATAACGAAATAATCGTAATATATCGTATATATAACTAATCTACTATAATCTACTAATATAATCTAATATATATCGTATAATATCGAATAATACATAATCTATCTAATATAATCCATCTAATATACTATATCATAGTTAAGTAATATCATAGTAATAGAACTAATCGAAAAAGTAATATCGTATAATCGTATAACTTATCGAATAACAATAATCATCGTATATATCGTTATAATAATAACGAAATAATCGTAATATATCGTATATATAACTAATCTACTATAATCTACTAATATAATCTAATATATATCGTATAATATCGAATAATACATAATCTATCTAATATAATCCATCTAATATACTATATCATAGTTAAGTAATATCATAGTAATAGAACTAATCGAAAAAGTAATATCGTATAATCGTATAACTTATCGAATAACAATAATCATCGTATATATCGTTATAATAATAACGAAATAATCGTAATATATCGTATATATAACTAATCTACTATAATCTACTAATATAATTAATAATTAATCTAATATATATTGAATAATGTCGAATAATATCTATTACATTGTACATAATCTATTTAATATAATCTATCTAATCTACTATATCATAGCAATAGAACTAATCGAACAACTAATATCGTATAATCGTATAACCAATAATAATAACGTAATAATCGTATAACTTATCGAATAACAATAATCATCGTATATATCGTTATAATAATAACGAAATAATCGTAATATATCGTATATATAACTAATCTACTATAATCTACTAATATATATCGTATAATATCGAATAATACATAATCTATCTAGTATAATCTATCTGATATACTATATAATAGTTAAGTAATATCATAGCAATAGAACTAATCAAACAAGTAATATCGTATAATCGTATAACCACTAATAATAAAGTAATAATCGTATAAGTTATCGAATAACAATAATCATTGTATATATCGTTATAATAATAACGAAATAATCGTAATATATCGAACTTTGATAAATTTTTGATAAATTGAACAACCAAAAATGCGACCTACTTTGTAATTTATCAAATTCCTAATATCTCAAGGAAAGATTTATATAAAATTAGTGGTATTTCTTAAGGTATACCCATTAGCAATAGAAGTGGAAGAAAAAAGAACAGAAAAAATAGACAAATAATTTTGTCTTATTAAAAAACAGGAGAAGTGGATGTGCAAACTTCTATCCTATTATTTTGAACGCAACTGTAAAACAAATATAATTTATCGAATATAATAATATAATATAATATTATTTATATACATATTATATATTATAATATATATATTATATATTATTTAAGATTATCCCGAAAAAGGTTTCTGTTTTTGTTTCTGTTTCTGGTCAAGGCTAGGCAGGCGTTTTTTTTAGGTCTGGGTCTGGGTCTGGATGAATATTTTCGCATTATTATTCATTTATAATTCATTTATAATTCATTTATAATTAATTTATAATTCATTTATAATTCAGGGCTCGTCTTTTTGAGTCTTGCAGTCGAGCCACCTGTTTTTTTTTCTCTCTCTTGTGTTTTGCTTTGGTTTTTGGTTTTTGGTTTTTTTTTTTTTTTTTTTTTTGGTTTTTATTTTGTTTTTTATTATTTTGTCTGGCCTCGGTTGGGGGTTCAATGTCTCTGCATTTTTATCTGTATCTTTGTATCTGTATCTTTGTATGTTTGTATCTTTGTATCTGTATCTGTATCTGTATTGCTGCATCTGTATCTGTTTCATTGTATCTATGTATCTATGTATATGTATCTATGTATCTGTATCTATGTATCTCTATCTATCTTTTTATCTGTATCATTGTATCTTTGTATCTGTATCTTTGTATCAGTATCTTTGTATCTGTATCTGTATTGCTGCATCTGAATCTGTTTCATTGTATCTATATATCTGTATCTATGTATCCGTATCTTTGTATCTGTATCTTTTTATCTGTATTTTTGTATCTTTGTATCTGTATCTTTGTATCTGTATCTGTATTGCTGCATCTGTATCTGTTTCATTGCATCTATGTATCTATGGATCTGTATCTTTGTATCTGTATCTTTGCATCTGTATCTATGTATCTCTATCTATCTTTTTATATGTATCATTGTATCTTTGTATCTGTATCATTGTATCTTTGTATCTGTATCTTTGTATCTTTGTATCTGTATCTTTGTATCTTTGTATCTGTATCTGCATCTGTATTGCTGCATCTGTATCTGTTTCATTGTATCTATGTATCTGTATCTTTGTATCTGTATCTTTGTATCTTTGTATATGTATCTTTTGCACATGTATCTATAGTTTTGTATCTGTATCTAGATCAGTTCCATTGTATCTACCATATGTATCTGCATCTGTATCTCTGTATCTATGCATCTCTGTATATGTGTCTGTTCCACTGTATCTATGTATCTTTGTATCTGCATCTGTAGCCTCCCCAATGGGCGCACTTGTTGTCTCGTAATTTTGTCGTCTTGCTGAGATTTTTTCCGGCCTCCAAAGCTGTTTTACGTTTTTTTTTCACATTATTTTACATTCAAGTACAATATATTGTATATGTTTCTTTTTTTTTTCTGCCATCTTTCTTTTTGTATCTTCTGCGAGACATTCTTCTAGACTTTCTTGTTTTCTTCTCTCGTTTTTCGCGCTCTGTTTGGTACCAGAGGCACCTCCACTGGGTGCAATTTTCCTTCCAATTGCTCCAGTTTCTGGATCTCATTTCTGGATCTCATTTCTGGATCTAATTTCTGGATCTCTTTCTTCGTTTTCGTTTCTTCGCTTCTCTCGCTTCTCAAAGAGGAAGTCTCAATTACGTGCGAGTTTTAATTTGCTTGTTTGTCCGACAGACAGACAGACAGACAGACAGACAGACAGACAGACAGACAGACGGACAGACAATCTCCCTTCCCTCCAAATCCAATCCGATCCGATCCAAAACCATTATCCATTTGGTCTCAAGTTTATGAGAACCATCCGTCTGGAAATGGTTGGAAAAACAAACAAGAATGCGACTGCCTGGAGATGGAGAAAAGTTTATGAAGTTCAAGAGAAACACTCTGGTTGCAGTGTATCTGAAACACTCTATATATAGAGGTGATGGCTAACACTCTATCCCGGAGTGCTTTTCCACCCAAAGAAACAAACGACAACTTTGAGGTTTATATATAATATTTTTGGATCCAAATCGAGAGAAAGAGAAGCGGAAATAGCTGCCGTCGCCTGTCGCCTGTCGCTTGGCTGGAAGTGCCAAAACCCAACAACAGCCCATAAATAACCAAAAAAACAAAGCCAATTCAAAATAAATTATGATCTGAGCACTCATCCGGTGAGTCTCGATGCGGGGAAAAACTCCGAAAGTCACATGGTCGGCAGGAGGTCAAATGTTTAAGGACTTTCCCAATCCCAAAAGGAATCTCTAACACATCCCATTCACAGATGCACACATCTTTTCAGATATCTCTCAGATACAAAAACCTCAACACGTCCCACGTTCAGATACTTTTGTTTATCGCCTTTTTTTTGCCTTTTTTGTCTACGTGACTTGGCTGTCGTGCAAAAAGTTTCCGAATTCTGCACTTGGTTTGCATTTCTTTTCGATCAAAATTTGGTATTCGTTTTCAGATAAGATAAGATTTAAGATAAGGCACCTATTTTTGTCTTACAACGCTTTTGTAATAATTAATATTTTGTAAGAAATACAAAAAAATATATACACATTTCCAAGAACTAAACTGCTGATTAATAACCTTCTCAAAAACCTGGTTAGACGGTTTAGAGATAAGAAATTTATTATTTGAACTCCTAGTCTTACAAAACCCTGCAAATAATGAATATTTAACTTTTCTTTAATGCGTTTCTTACTTTAAGAATCTTCTGATCTATAAACTTCTAAAACACTTGGTTAGACGTCTTAGAGATAAGAAATTTATTATATAGATCCATAGTCTTACAAAGAGTCTTACAAAACCCTTGAAATAAATACTAATAATTTTCCTTACTCACGTGTTTCTTACTTTCTTTAAGAATCTTCTGGAAAATGCTGATAAATAACTTCTTATTGATGACAAATTTATTATAAAGACTCCTAGTCATATAAAAAGTCGTAAACCCCGTCTAAAATCCAGGCAATAAATACGAATAGATTTTTTATAACGCGTTTCTTACTTTCTTCAAGAATCTTCTGGAAAATGCTGAAAAAATAACCTGAAAAAAACCAAAAAAAACCTTCTTCTGATAACAAATTCGTTAAATAGATCCCTAGTCTTATAAAAAGTTGTAAACCCGGTCTAAAACCCAGGAAATAAATACAAGTAGTTCTTTTTTTAACACTATCCTTACTTTCTTCAAGAATCTTCTGGAAAATGCTGATAAATATACTTCTAAATGATAAAAAATTCATTATAGTTATAAAAAGTGTTATAGTCTTATAAAAAGTCGTAAACCCCGTCTAAAACCTAGGCAATAGATACCAGTAGTTCTTTTTTTTTAACACTATTCTTACTTTCTTCAAGAATCTTCTGGAAAATGCAGAAAAAATAAGCTGAAAAAACCTTCTTATGAAAAAATACTATAAATATTATTAATACTATTAATACTATTAATACTATAAATACTATAAATACTATTAATACTATAATTACTAAATCGATCTGTAGTCTTATAAAAAAGACCTACAATAAGCTCTTTGAAGACCCTTCTGGCTTTAAAATAAACCCTCAAGTTGATAAAAACTTTATAGAATAAATGCCATGGGGATTTCTATTTGGAATTGCGACCTCAGAAGGCTATTCCTGATTTCTGTATTTCTGTCTAAAGGTAATGGGAAATAAGACTTCCGAATAAGATTAATCTGAATCGTGTATACATTCGAATCTTTGTTTATGAATCAATGGAAATTATTGGCAAAAATGTAGTCGACCTCCAACTTACGATATTATTTACAGTTCGAAAGGAAATGTTTATGTTTTTTTCATCAGTTTTTGTGGAGAACTTGATGGATCGGAATAGTTTTAAGTATCTTTAAGTAGCCTCTCCCAAATGGGTGTAGACAAAGTAGACAAATTCCACGCCCACTTTGGTTTCTGGAACAGCTGCTGGCACTATATAAAAAGTCTTATTACTGTCAATCTATAAATTTTCATCCTCAATGCCTCAATGCCTCGCTGGATGGGGAAAATGCATTTCCATTCTCATTCGGGTTTCCAGTCCACTTTCCATCCCATCCCGTCCACTTTGCAAACCGAAAACAGAACCAAAAACTGGAGCGCCCACGCGCTATAATTCGGTTTTTGTGTATCTACAAGATGACGACACATGCCACACTCTAAGATACTCAAAGATAATCCAAGATAATGCCCTCTAGATCTCCGGAGAATTGTCACCCGTTGGTCCACATCCGCTTCGACTAGAAACAAACGAAAAAAAAACACTCAAAACCTACTCGAAACCATATCAAAACTTACTCGAAACCATCTCAAAACCATCTTAAAACCATCTCAAACCGCATCTCAAAACCATCTTAAAACTTACTCAAAACCATCTCAAAACCATCTCAAAATCAAATCAAAATCCTCTCAAAACCATCTTAAAACCATCTTAAAACTTACTCAAAACCTACTTAAAACCATCTCTAAACCAAATCAAAACCCTCTCAAAACCATTTCAAAACTCTCTCAAAACCATCTCAAAACCAAATCAAAACCATCTCAAAACACTCTCAAAATCCTCTCAAAACTTACTCAAAACAATCTCAAAACTTACTCGAAACCTACTCAAAACCATCTCAAAACCATCTCAAAACACTCTCAAAACCCTCTCAAAACTTACTCAAAACAATCTCAAAACTTACTCGAAACCTACTCAAAACCATCTCAAAACTTACTCAAAACCATCTCAAAACTTACTCGAAACCTACTCAAAACCAAATCAAAACGAAATCAAAATCCTCTCAAAACCCTCTCAAAACCCTCTCAAAACCTACTCAAATCCATCTATAAAACCAACTCAAAACCTACTCAAAATCCTCTCAAGTCATTAAATTAGTAAGGAAGTGCAAAAATCTAACGACTATATAGAAACATATTAGAAACAATAGAGAGAGAAAAGAAATATAAAGAAAGAGATATAAAAAAAGAAATATAAAGAATAAAAATATTAAAAAAAAAATAAAAACACAAAGAAATAAATTTATTTCGATGCCTAAAAACAAGCTAAAAAAAAATTACTAAAAAAAAATTCCTCAAAGATTGTTGATAAAATATCTATATTTTCTATATTTTCTCTATATTTTCTCTATTTTTGCTATTCTCTTTCCATCAATAAATTCATGCTAAAATATAGAAAGAAATCGATAATTGAAACGTTTTTCTGCCATACCTTGCGGATATATATATTATTTAATTAAAATGACCTTGATCGTTTATATTTTTCTTTTGAAAACTGAACAAAAAAAAAACTGCTAATCGAACGAGTTAAAAAATTGCAAAAAATCTCAAAGTACAATATATGCAAAAACGTAAATTACTTATGAATATTTTCCATATCCATTAGAAGGCAACATTTACTGGAAAATATTTGCAAAAAAAACCAAAAAAAAAACACCAAAAAAAAACACCAAAAAAAAACAAAAACTTTCGTACGCTTGTCCCAGTTTTTTGTTTGTTTTCTTCTAATTATTGTATTTCCAAATTAAATGAATGTACATTAAAAAATTAATTTATTAAACTTTTTTTTTTTAACATTTTATAAAAACAGCAACATTATTTAATAGAAAATATTTATAAAAAAAAAAAAACTACTTTCTCAAAGTCGAACTCGAACGTTTGTCTCTTGGATGCTTTTTATTATTTTTTTTTAAGTTTTATTAAAAAATTAATGTATTAAACTTTTTTTTTAAATAAATTTATAAAAACAGCAACGTTATTTAATAGAAAATATTCGCAAAAACTTTTGCTCTTGGATGCTTTTTGTTATTTTTGTTTACATTTCGTTAAAAGATTAATTTTTTGAACTTTTAACGCTTTTCCCATTTTTTGTTTGGGTTTTTTTTATTAAATATCTATTAGAAGATTAATTTATGAAACTTTTTTATTAATGTTTTTTTTTTTTTTTGTGTGTTTTTGTTGAAAAGTGCGGGAGAAAACGCACACCTGACTCATTTGCATAACCTGTTGGACTTGGCCGGTGTGGCAGAGGCAGAGGCAGAGGCAGAGGCAGAGGCGGAGGCGGAGGCAGAGGCAGAGGCGGAGGAAATGGGAGTGGCAGCATCGTTCTTGCTTCGTTTTCATTCATTTTGCACGCATTTTGCTTTTTTTTCTTTTATTTTTGTTTTTGTTTTTTTCTTTTGTTTTGTTTACATTCCCTTGGCGTCAGAGTTAATTTCTGATTTAGCGTGAAATTAATCAAAAGTTGTTTTTATTTTTTTTTTTATTTCTCCATCCGCCAGGCCAGCGTAGAACCTTCCCCTCCACCCACTGGCCGTGACTGAAAAATGGCTGAAAACTTGATATAAATATTTTCAGATATTTTCAGACATTTTCCAGGGTCTTGGGGATGGAAAAAACTATCAAAAAGCATGAAACTATTTGTCGTTTTTTTTTTTTTTTATATAAATATATTTCTTATTATTTCCCTTGAAACTGCTACCTCGCTACCTTAACTTTAAATACATTGTATCACTAATATTAACAATCTTATCAATGATAACTAAGCACTTGTGAGTTACCAATTTCTGTGGTAATTTTTCCGATTTATTTAATGACTACAATTATTGCCTTTGATTGTCAGTCAACACTTCCAACTGTCGTTAATTTTTGTAGATACATACTTATTTTTTATAAATTTTATCAGCAAACAACTTGCCACAAAATAAATGCCAAGTAGCAGCAACAAAGGAGGCCTTATCTTCATAGAAAGGTGACAAATCGCATAAAATAAGCGAATTTTGTTGTAAATTTAACTAGAAATTGATTTTCGTATTCCTTTTAGGTATTCCTTGAAATTTGGCAAAGTTATACGACCTCTAAGATGTAAAAAACTAACATTTTTGCAAGTTTTTACAAGACTTTACAAGTGCTTCAAGATTAAACATGTCTGTGCTTGTTCGAATGCAACCGAAGACGGTATTCCTCTTACAAATCGCTTAGAAAAAGTCGAATTTTGTTGTAAATTGCACTAGAAATTGATTTCCGTATTCCTTTTAGGTATTCCTTGAAATTTGGCAAAGTTATACGACCTTTAAGATGTAAAAACTAACATTTTTGCAAGTTTTTACTAGATTTTTTCAAGATTTTACAAGATTTTACAAGATTTTACAAGTGCTTCAAGATTAAACATGTCTGTGCTTGTTTGAATGCAACAGAAGACGGTATTCCTCTTACAAATCGCTTAGAAAAAGTCGAATTTTGTTTTAAATTGCACTAAAAACCGATTTGGGATGAAATTTTGGCAAAGTTCGATGAACCCTAAGGGTAAGATTTATAAAATCTGCTCATTTTAGAAGATTCCCGTAAACCCAAGACAAGTTTTTGGATGATTAAACATGTCTGAGCTTGTTTGAAATTGCAACTTTGTAATTTCCGCTCTTTTTGAATTGATTAAATTTTGTATAAAAAAAGTAAATATTGATGACACATTTACCATACACTCACGGAAAGTCGAAAAAATACTTACTGTTTTATTTTTCCGGAAATCGCAGACAATTTTGACTCCTTCGCAGCCGCAATGGTCGCAAATATTGGAACCCATCAAGTAGTCCTGGGCCTCGGACAGGGAGTGGTTGTGGGGCAGCCACAGTCCGTGATTCTGGATGGGATTAGATAGGACGACCAATAACAAAGAACCAAAACCCAGGACCCACATCAGTAGATGATGCATTTTCGTTTTTGTTTTGTTTTTTTTTTTAAACAATATTTGATGGTGAATGAATTAATTTGTAGTTTGATTGCGGTTTCTTTTATTTTTTCTTGGTTTTCTTTTATTTAAAGCACAGCACTGTTTTTTTTTTATTGATTGTTTTTTCTCGCTCTTCGCGCTCCAACACTCTGCTGGTTCTAGACGATGAGTGTGTCAGCAGAGATGCCACTAATATGCATATTTATCATGTTCGTCGTCATCCACAGAAATAATTTAGAAAACAATAAGAAAAAAAGCAAAAAAAAAAAACACGACAAAAGTAAAGGCAATACGAAATGCCGCCGCCGCCGTCTTAAAGATATACAAAAATAAAATACTAACAAAATTTATTGAAGAGCTATCGTTGTTTTCGGTATGAATGCTCGAGCCGTTTTGGCCGATCACGATCGAGTCATGTCGAGGTCTGTTCCACGCGTTCCTGTGATTCCCCTCTCTGCTGTTTGCTCTTCGGTTCGCTCTTCGGTTCGCTCTGCTCTCCGCGTACACTGTAACAAACCAGATATGAAATACTTGCAAAGTAGTTTTCGTCATAGATTAGATAAGATATAAGATAGTCAGTTTATGATTTTTTTCTAAACTTTCTCTGAGCTTTCATAAAAACTTACTCTTTATTCCTTTCTCTCTCTTCCTACTTCTCTCTGAGAGATCACAGCTGATCTCTGGGCTCTCTGACCCCCCAGAGAGGGCTTTTCGATAAATTAAATCAGCTGAACCGCTTTTATTTTTCATGCTGGGTCGGGTCTGGTCTAGGTCTATACATATACATATATACATAAATGTATATCTATTCGTACACACATGTTAAGACCAAGAAACAGGCCCGGCACCAAAGATAGAGATAAACCAGAGAAGAGGAAGACAAGCCAGATTAAGAACAAATCAAAAATCCACTCCAAGCCGCCCTTTCCCGGTCCATACAGACACTCTATGTACATATGTATATCCTTATCTTTATTTACCAAACTGTCCAGGCATCTTGCCGCAAGTAGTAGCCGCATCTATTTATACCCAATTTAGCATTGATATATAGTATCTATATCTGAATGAGTCAGTGGCATTATTATATTTTGTTTTATTTTCGAATTGAATTGAAATCAAACCGTTCAAGTGTTCCGCCGACGATCAAAATATCAGCATTATAAATTGAAATTGAAATTGTATGAAAATTATATACTTTTACTTGTAATTAAAGAAAATTAATTGGATATGTTTATTTATACACTGAAAAAAAGGGGGTAAAGAATAAAGCTCTTGCCTAATTTTTATTCATTTTATAATAAAGGGTGATTTTTTAAGAGCTATAGGAAAGTTTTTCAAAAAATAAAGCTTTTGCTATATTTTTATATATTTTATAATAAAGGGGGAATTTTTAAGAGCTGTAGGAAATTTAAAAAAAAACCACATCAAATACACTCAAAAAGCTTTTGCTACATTTTTTTCAAATATATTTTAATACATGTAAAATAAAATTTAAAACCGAACTCTCTTAACATTATTCTTGTTTGGATTTTTTTTGCAAATATTTTTTTGGAGTGTAGTTAATTGTCATATCACGTGTATGTGTGTGTGGCCATTGTATGTGAATTTACTTCCAAAGCTTCTGCTTCTGCCATTCTCCGGAGAACTAGTTGTTGGTTGGCTTTTAATTGGCCTGGCCGGTGGGGCGGTTTAAGGGGGGTGGTGGCAATAAATTTATTTGCAGCCATTAGAGGGAGACAGCAGAGAGCTGCAACCCCCTCACCCTCACCTTGCAGTGCTATTTTGAAAAAAAAAGAAAAAAAAAAAAACAACCACCACACCTCCCCCGGACATTGCAACAAATCAATTTGCGTTCAATTTGGATGCCAACTGCCACAGTGCCACACGAGGCAAAGCTGAAAGAGCCGGAAGTGGCACCGCTCCAGCCCGCAGATCAGACCGGGTAGGGGGGAGACTGTTACGAGAAGGAAGAAATACGGGTTCTCCCTACCACCCTCCACCCACGGAACTCTCAATTATTACGTCGTTGAATCGGTGATTTGGAATCCTCCCCAGTTTCAATATTTTCCATTTCCAATTTTCAATTGATACAAAAGTGGGGTGTGAATGGCAGTTTAAAGTATTTAAATCATATAAAATATTGCCAAAAGTACTTGACAAAAATAGAGTTTCAGATCAATAAAAATCTTAAAAAAGAATCGCTATAATCGCTATTGGAAAGCAAAAAGCCGGCATCTCGAATATTTATTTGAAAGTCAATCTTTTGTGGAACTAAAGGGTGATTTTTTAAGAGCTATAGGAAAGTTTTTCAAAAAAAAAAAACCACATAAATTCAGAAAACTGCATGAAATATAAAGCTTTTGAAAAAAAAACACCCTTTATTGTGTTTAGTTCTTATATTATGTATAAAAATGTTATCAAATAAAGTAATTGTTTCTATTATAAAAAATAGTTAACTTTTTGGTGGTTGTTTTTAAACAGAAACTAGGAATTAATCTAGAAATATGACTAATACCATTAGCTGGCGTATTCTATTAATTATTTTTATTTTTATTTTCCAAAGTAAGCGATAAATCGAGAATTGACGAATGTCACGCACACACTCGCCTTTGGAGTTGACTTTTCATTGCCCTTGTCTTCCTGTCTCTTTCCCCTCTTGCTCCCTCGTTGCCTCTTTCTTTGTCCCTGTTTCTTCTATCGTTCAATGTGTATGGTATGTCCCCCCAAATGCAACTCTTCCGCATTTTGTGGCCCGATAAAAATGAATTCAATGAATGAATGAATGAACGATTACATTGCCGCAATAGGGAGCATAACCCACCACCTTCCTCTCCCTCTCCATCTCCATCTCTATATCACTCTTTCTCTGACTCGAACCCCCCATCCCCATCCCCATCCCCATTTCCATAACCATTTCCAGTTCGGGGGGATCGCAACTTGTTTCTCTGCGCTCTATTTTCATTTCATACACTCGCAAAAACACTGACCCCTTAAAAATGCTTATATTTATACCTAAAAACCATAGTTGTGAAATACAAAGAAAGCTTTTCAAAATGAATAATTATTTCATTTAGATCTCTATCAAATTTCCCTCAGTGTACCATATAAGGGAGTTAGTGGGGAGTAAAAGGGTTTACCATTTAAGGGGGAAACGTGTTTCCCACAGGTAGCTCACGCAGACACACGCAGACGCACACACATGTGGCCACAGTTGGCTGCTGCCCTTTGTTTTGTTTTTTTTTGTGTTTTTTTATTTATTTTTTCTCCACTTTGCTCTGTATTTTTTGGTTCTATTTTGTTTTGTTTTCAAAGTGCAGGCTTGCCTGCATTGAGAGGGGAAGGGATGTGGAATGGTGGACAAGGTCCCATAGGTTGGGGAGTACCCGGTTTCCCGTTTACCCGATTCTCCGGCTCCCTCCCCCCAACACCGACATTAACATTTTCGTTGGAAAACCTCCCATACACCTGCCCCCCCTTTCCACAAGCCGTTACAAGACCCCCATAAAAAAATGTTGGTCTAAAGCCTATTTCAGAAATTATATTATTTACAAAAATGTTATTTCCACAAGAAAAAATGGACTAAAAATTCGCAAAAGTTGTCGATTAAGCTATTCTGTCACAGAATCCTATAACTCAGCTTTACAGTAAAAAAAACTACGCTTACATTTCTTTATTATCGCGATTATCGCGTTCGCTTACGTAAAGGGAAGTCCAAGGTAAATAATGATAAGTGTCAGACGTTAGATGTACAGTTTCCCAAAAAAAACTCACTCAATTCCCCACTCAACTTAATTAGGGCGTTACAAAATTTTCTTCATTTTGAAGAACTTTCGCGAGACCAAAAAAAAAGGCTCTATCGCACCCTCGCTTACACCTCTTATCGGAGATATCTTATGGTAGGTAGATATGTCCAAATCCTTTGTTTACCCGCTGGAACGGTTCTATTAGGGAATCTGGCTTCCTCGCACGTCCAGTCATGAACGAAGGTTCCGGACACGTTTACCGCCCGCTGTGCCTGCGATTGGTGTACGTGCTCCTTGACCGTTGACCCTCTTTGGCATGCTCTCTACCTACCTCTAGCTATCTCGAGCTATCTCTCGCTATCTTCTTTCCTCTCCGAAAGATTGTGGCACGTAGATCCAATAGGATCTACCAATTTTCACTTCCCATTGAAAATCAAATGGAATTTTTACCAACTACTTGTACTTGGAAGATAGATTCTAATTCTACGACTTTCTATTTACAGATCGCAATCAAATGAGCGCCAATTCCTCAAGGACTTTATTAGCGGGGCGCCAGGATCGTCGGGCGCCCGTTTGGCCGCCTGGTTGCAACCCGAATCCCGCTTGGATCCCAACAAGTACGTCCTCCAGCAGTCCAACTTAATGACATCATAAAACTGGGCGCTACTTCAAGCACTACCCAGTGACCTCATCGTTTACCAACGTGACTCTTATCTGCTCTTTTTTGTTGCAGGTGCGAACTGAACACCATTACGGAGCCCTTGCGGTATGGATGGCCCACTCAGGTGACGGTGACCATACGAGATCAGTATGGGGATGCTGTTTTGGTGCCGGAACTGAAGGTGGAAATCAAGGCAATACCGACGGGTTCGGGGCCGAATGGCGGGACTGGTGGGACGGGAGGCTTTGGTCCACCCGGGTCGACCCTGCGGATGCGACGAGCCTCCTGCACGGCCGGGGATTTGGGGGGCATGGCACCGCCGCCGCGTATCAATTACGAGCCGACCACCAAGGAGAAGATGTGCTTCAAGGCCATCACCTTCATGAAGCCCTTCACCAACTATTCGTTCGAGGAGCTGCGCTACGCCAGCCCCATACAGACGAGGATCACCGAATCCCTGAATGCCCGGGACATGGAGGACGGCACTTTCAGTGTCCAATGGACGCCCAGTTCGGTGGGCGGCTACTGCCTGGCGGTGACCATTGACGGCATACCCCTGGAGGAGGTCTATCGGGTCGAGGTCAAAGAGGGCGTCCTGCCCCCGCCCACCCAACGGACTAGCGCCCAACGACGGCCCCAAGCACCCAGTAAACTGCGACGCTTTCAGGTTCGTTTATAAACCTTAGTTTTTTTTTCCTAAATTTCCAACCCCCTGGAGTATATATTTTCTTGATCAGGATTACCTCTTAAGCCTCTTAAGTCTTAAGTAAGACTGTTTTTGTTTTTTATTTAAAAATTAATTCGGGTTTTTCGAAAACTTTTCTTAAATTTTGGTTTAAAATTCAAAATATTGCATCTCAATTGGAAAACCTGAAGCCAATCTAGCCTCGTATCGTCCGATTAGTTTCCTGGCAATCCCGGATGGTCAGGTTTATGGGGATGCCCAGGGAATAATGCCAGATCACCAGTTCAGATTCCGTGCTGGTCACTGCACGGTGGAGCAACTGCATCGAGTGGTCGAGAAAATTTTAACGGCCTTCGACTGCGACGAATACTGCAACGCTCTTTTTCTCGATGTCCGGGAGGCGTTTGACCGTGTGTGGCATCCTTGAAAGACTATTTTTGAGTAGAGTAGAGTACTGCCAGTACTGGACGAGGTCGGACTGATCCCTGATCACCAATTTGTTTCTTAAAAAATTTTGCAAATCTCGAATAATATTTGTCGATTATAGTCGAGTTTTTCGGTAAGATACCAGGTACTCCACTTCTCATAGCCCTATATCGCATAACCCTATCCAATAGAAATTAATTTTTTAGGTTAGAAAACCTATTCACAAACTTGTAGTTTGTATTACTAATGTACATACATTTGCACTATTGCAGTAATCTGCGAGTATACGTTAAAAAAATTCTGGTGTATTACGCACGCCATTTTTTCCACGTAGAAAAGCACAAAAAAAATAACTTACCAAAGAGTTAGGATCTTAGGGATATGATTGATTACCCTTTTTATTTCAATTAGGTTAGTCAAAACAGGATAAAGTCAGAACTTGCATTGGCCAAACTAATATTGAAAGAAACTCTGAAGTGGCGTCAAAATTGTCCGCTCTATTTATAGAAAGAAAAGCTTTTTGGTAATTTCCAAGTTCTAAAGTCAAAACGGTAATTAAAATACTGATATTAATGTAAAAAATATACTACTTTTAAGTAACTGATCAACACTGAGGGGGAGTATGTACCTATTTTAATCGTTAAACAGCTGAGCCAAACCTCAATTGTAGACTTTCCAAGAACTAATTTCCAGGTAGCTTTATTTTAAGCTTTATTTTAACCGATATTTAAAAAGTACAGGGTGCGGCAGCATAATTTCCTTTTTTTCTGAACTCAATGAAAACTATTGTAGGCATCGGAAAATATTGATTTATTTTTATAATTTAGGTACATGTCTAAAGCTTTTATTTATATTTTTTTGATGATGAAATCTGAGTGGTGACGTCCCGCATTCTCCATACATTGCGTAAACTCTTGTTAGCATAGCAGGTGTTATGTTGGCAATTTCTTCTTGGATGTTGGTTTTCAAATCTTGTAGGGTTCTTGGACGGTTCACATAAACACGGGATTTCAAAAAACAAATCAAAACCATAGAAAAATATCACAAGGGGATAGATAGTGTGGAGATCGCAATATTGACGCTCTCATGGCTTCAATGTTCTCAGGTGATCCAACGGGTCGAGGGACTCCAGTTCTTCGTATTGTCGCACTTGCAGTTTGCTTGAAAGTAGTGACCCATGAGTCCCCTCTTGAACGGGACCACTAGCGCTCCGCTATGACATCAAATAACTGAATGGCGCGCTTTTTAATAACGGAAGTTATGCTGCCGCACCCTGTATAACCAAATTAAGGATAAGCGGGAATTTCAAAGTTTATTAATGGCTTGGCAACCCTGTACGCTTTTCCCTTGTATTTTCCAGGCTCGCCATAGTTCCGGCTTAAGGATCCGGTCGCATCCCACACTGCAGTCCGAACAGGTGGGCGTGGTGCGGGTGGGTGGCGTCATATCCTTCATCGATGAGATCGAAAACGACGACGGAATCTGGCTGCGCCTGTCCACGGAGTCTATCCGGCAGCACTGCACCATGGGCTGGTATCCCACGGAGGCGTGGTGTTTGCAATTCAACCAGCACTTGGCTCGAACCCTCCTCCAGCCGGTGGCCGACAAGGAGGTGGTGCCAGCATCGCGAAAAACCAAACAGCAACAGCAGCAGCAGCCGGAGGATCCGGAGGAGGAGGAGGAAGAGGCGCCGCCAGAAAGCCCAACGGCAAGTGGCGAAGCCAGTCCGGAACCGGATCAAGAATCCGCTAATCCGAATCCCAGCCCAGTCTTGAGTCCAACAAAGTCCAAGAACCGTAGCTTCCTATCCGGTTCCGCGTCCACTAACCCATTCCTGTATCCCTCGCGTCCCGAGCGCGATCTGGAGCTAGATGAGGAGGCGGAGGCCAAGGCGCCGCCGGATCACCCCGAGGAGACGGCCAACGCAGAAGACGCAGAAGGGTCCGAGGATCAGCAAAAGGAGCAGGAGCAGGAGGCCCTGGCCGCCGTGGCCACGGAGCTACTGCCGGTCAATATCGGTTCCGCCATAGCCGGTGTGGTGGGCGGCGGCGCCATCAAGCTTCAGGCCCTCCAGAAATGGTTCAAGGGCGACGCCGTCGAGGGATCCCAGCCGTTGACTCCGTCGCACTCGCCCCCATTGGCGGGGGTTTCTGTGCGGGAACTGGTGCGTGCCATGGGTGGCCAGGAGGCGGCACCGCGAAGTGGCAACGGTAATCGGGGCAGGGAGCGGGATCGGGAGCGGGAGCGGGATCGGGATCGGGATCGGGATCGGGATCGGGAGCGAGACCCGGACCAAGAGCCGGAGTTCAGCCTGGCCAGCATGCGGCGACCCAACTACTCCGCCAGTCAAACGGCTGCCTTGCTTTCCACTCCGAAACACACGCCCAAGCGCAGTGCCGCCTGCATCCTGCCCACAGACGCCGCCGCCAATCTGGAGGACGAGCTGAGTCTCCTGCAGATCACAACCACGGGCCAGGGCGAACAACAGAGCTGCGAGCTGCAGCTGGCTACCACTTCCAGCTCCGCCACGGCGTGCATCCTCTCCAAGCGGAGCATGGGTCCCATTAAACGAGCCATGCCGCCATCCTTTGCCGAAAGCATCCGAGCCGTGTTCGCCGCCCTCCTCTGGCACGAGGGTATCGTCCACGACGCCATGGCCTGTGCCAGCTTCCTCAAGTTCCATCCAGGGCTGCCCAAGGAAGGCGCCACCGTGGTGACGCGACGTGGCGAGGGTGGAGATGCCCGCTTGCAGCTGTCCCGGGAACAAAAGGCCCAGCAGAGGCACTCCGTCGAGGTGGCCAATGCCGGTAACTACCTGAACATCCGGCCATCCACCCTGGAGACCCTCACCAAGAGCGGCAACTGTTCCCTGCACAACCGGAGCAAGCACAGGAAGAACCTGCTCAACCAGGCCGGCGACGATCCCGCCCAGAAACTGCAAGCCCTGCCCGAGGTTGTAAGCGTCCTGCCGCCGGCTCTGCGCTGCCTGGTCTATCTCTGGGAGCAGATATGCTCCGGCTGTGTCCAGATAGTGCAGTCCAATGCCCTGGAGCAGCGGGAGCCGCGCCTGCTCTCGCCCGGCGGTAGTCGCGACACCAACGGAGGCGACGGCGAAACCGACGCCAAGGAGAGCAAGTCGGGTGGCGAACAGGGAGCCGCCACCGAAAAGGATCTGGGCCGAAAGTGTAAGCGCAAGAAGAAGGACGACGGCAGCTGGTGCGAGATCTGTGAACTCTTCCTGCCCATGCCGGTCACCTATCACATGCGGATCGCGCATCCCGGATGTGGCAAGTCGGCCAAGGGCAAGGGCTACAACTCGGTGGGTATTTTCTGCGAGGGCTGGGCCGGAAACTGCGGCGAAGGCGGCAAAGGGGCCTCGTCCTGGTTCCTGATGTGTGATCCCTGCCGGGATCGGTATCTCTCGTCCTGCCGCAGCGTCAATAACATCAACAGTTCCGCCCGCCAGCAGGAGTCCCTAACTGCGGAAGGTGAGACCCCTTTTCGAGGCTCTTGTCCTTTGCTCCTTCCAAGTTTATATTTTTTAATCTTCTTCCAGTCAACGAACTGAATCTCTTTGGGGTGAAGTCCACAACTTTGATAGCCAACGCCGAGGTGTACACCACCATGCGGGAGAACGCCACCTTCCTGCTGGAGCTCTGCTCCAGTTCCAGCTCGGCGACCGTGACCGGAACAGGCACAGGACCCGTTGCGGTTGCTGGAAGCGGCACAAAGCGATCCCCGCAACAGATGTCCGCCGGCATGCCCGTGGTCATCGAACACCACCACTCTCAGCTGGGCAACTCGGACCTGAAGCCGAGCACCAGCCGCTGCAGCCGCATGGCCCGACTGAGTGGCAGCAAATTCTGTCCAGTCGGTGGGGCCTTCCGCAAGAGCTTCGTGGGAGCCCCGCCAGCAACGCCGGAGAATGTGTGGCTGGCGCCGGAGAGCTTCGCCTGCCTGGAGTGCCTGGGCACGGCCGGACACGAGGATCTGCCATACGAGATGTTCGGCTTGGGTCCCAACAATGACAGCGGATACGATAGGGTGAGTTGGAAAACTTCCAATAGAAGAATTTTTTTTCTATATAAGTTTTGTATTTTTTGGCACAGCCCTTGTCGGAGATCTCGTACGAGTCCTGCGAGCCCAACAACTATGATCTGCTCTCCGGATCGCTGGCCGCTGGCGGAGGAGCCGGCTCGTCCGTCAGCGTCGGCGGCAACCTGTCCAAGTTCCACCGCAGCTACTCCATGGGTCAAGGCTGGGCAGCTCTGGCCCAGCAGCAGCACCACCATCACCACCACCCGCAGCAGACGCAGCCGGCGCCGCCCTACGCACCCCAGCAGGCGCAACCGCAGCAGCAGCAACAGCCGCTGCACCTGCAACTGCAACACCAACAACCACCGCTGCTGGAGGGGCAGCCCAAGGTGGTGTACCGGCGCCGCAATAACTCCACCAGCGAGGGTGATGGCTCGTTGCTGATTTGCTATCCGTCGGAGCACTTGCGTCGCCTGGTGCCCCAGAAGTTGCTGGCCAGTGTTTCGGTCATGCAGCAAGCGGCGGCGGCAGTTGCAGCCACAACAGCCGCATCGGCGGCAGAGACTTCTGGAAAGGATCACCCAGTTTCGCAGGAGGGCAGCCAGCTGCTCACCCGTCCGGCCATGGCCTTTATCACCCAGAAACATGAGCTGGACCGGCTTCGGGCTGCCATGAGGAGAAGCCTCCGGATAGCCGCCTGCCGCATCTACGCCCTCCAGGCGCTCAACTGGCTCCTGAGAAGCGTTACCCAGGGCGTCTGCCTGCACGACCTGATGTGGTGGTTTGTCAGCTCACTGGCCAGCGGAGGTCACCCGCCAGTGGGAGGCAGCAGGGCCGGTGAAGAGTCCTCAGAACCCGCCCTGGAGCATCCGGTGGCCTACACCCAGATCAGTGGCAGATTCGCCCACTTAATCACCCAATCCCTCCACGTACTGCTCCAATCCGTGGCGGATCTGACGCTCCACTTGCCCCTGGGCTCGCCCCTGCAGCGCGTGGCCATCCAGTGCTTCGGCATCCGGTTCCGACAGGCCGACCACCAGTTCCTGCACAGCTCTCACGTCTTCGGCAACATCTCCAAGATTCTGTCCAAGTCCGACGAACAGAACGACGCCATGGCGGTGTCCAACATACTCAAAGCGGAGAATCACTGCGATGCGGAGCACAATCAGGTCAGCCTGGTGCCGACCGGAGCCTCTGGAGCCGGGGCCCGCGTCCTCTGCTACACGGATCTGGCCGGCATGTTTGAGGTAACCGTCTCCTCGCGTCCTGCCATGGCCGAGTCCCTGACGGACAACTCCACGGAGACATTCTGGGAGAGCGACGAGGAGGACAGAAACAAATGCAAGATCATAGAGCTGTCCCTGACGAAGTTGAACTACACCTGCCGGTATTTGTTGGTCCACATTGACAATAGTCGAGATATCCAGGTGAGTTTAAGGAGTGTCCCTATGGAGGATCCCGATCTCAACCCAAACAGGAAACCTTAATAACCTCTTGAACCTTTTTTTTTCTCTTCGCCAGAACAAAGTCCTCAATGTGGTTTTCTATGCCGGCCAGTCCCTGGGCGATACCAATGTGCTCAAGTCCGTTGACGTGGATCCCAAGGCCTGCTCCTGGATCTCGGCCAAGATAAGCGACGATAGCTACACCCATTTCCGCCTGGAGCTCCACGGCCCGGAGAACACACTGCGAGTGCGTCAAATCAAGTTGCTCGGCACGCCCACCAGTGGCGCCGGTGGTGGAGTCGGTGGTGGCGCCCCAGAGGAGGACCACAAGCACCACCAGAGCCATCACCATCACCAGCAACCCCACCTGCGTCTGAGCCACGCCGCCCGCATCCAGCAGCAGATCTGCGAAGCGGAAACACTGCGCGTCTTCCGACTGATCACGGGCCAGGTCTTTGGCAAACTAATCAGCAATGTGGGCTCGGATCTGGTGCCGCCGGACTCGGCGGGCCTGGTGCCGCCCAGCAGTGCCGGGCCCACCAATAGCAGCTCCCTGCTGGCGGACTCGCTGGATCTGAGGGAGCATATGGTGGGCATACTGTTCTCCAGGAGCAAGCTGTCGCATCTCCAGAAGCAGGTCATTGTCCACATCGTCCATGCCATTCGCAAGGAGGCGCAGCGGGCCAAGGAGGACTGGGAGTTGGTCAATCTGGCGCACGTCCTCAAGCAGACGCCGCCATCCCTGCCAGCACCTGCTCTCCATCCGGCCCCAGCTAGTGCGGAGAGTTCGCCGGAACGGAGCCGAGCTCCGGACACCTATTGCTTCGAGATGTTGAGCATGGTTCTGGCTCTTTCCGGCAGCGTTGTGGGTCGCTCGTATCTATCCCAGCAGCATGGACTACTCCGAGACCTGTTGGGTCTCCTGCACACCGGAAGCGATCGTGTCCAGCGTCAGGTGACGGCGCTACTTCGTCGCATTCTGCCCGAGATTACCCCGGAGAGCTTCGCTGATCTGTTGGGCGTGCAAAGGCTGCCGCCGGCGGACTATAGCATCGCCCACCAGAGTGCCAGTGACTTCGACATGAGTCGCCTGGGTATCCTGGACATATTCCTGGCCGTTATCGCCAAATCCTTGCAGCTGCAGGTTAAGGTAAAGACCACAGCGGGAACCGGAGGAGCTGCCGGCCCCGGTGGAGTTGCCACTTCGTCGCTCAAGCCGGGACAGCAGGAAAAGACTCCAGCTTTTGTGCGGCTTTGCAGTTCCCTCGATCTTTCCGTGCAACAGCTGCAGCGCTCCTCCCGTCCACCGACTGGTGAGCACGGATCAGGCGCCGATCCCTTCCACTTTGATGCACTGCCACCGGTGCCGCGCAAGGAATCCAAGAGGAATCTCAACCAGCGTTGGTTCCTCAACGGAGTGATCTCCACCAAGCAGGCGGAGAGCATCATAGGACTCATCCGGGATCTGGCCAGTGTAAGTGGAGTGAAAAATAACTAAAAGGCTTTGGATTATCATTCAATTCTCGATCATTTACAGGGAAAGCTGAGCGAAAAATGGTCACAGATCACGAAGGCGGCCATAGCCGAGTCCGTCTTGAATCTGACCCGCCTGGAGGAGATCTACCGCAGCCCGGAGCACTGCACCAAGACGGCCACTCTCTGGTTGGCTCTGGCCAGCCTCTGCGTTCTGGACCGCGATCATGTGGAGAAGCTGTCCTCGGGCCAGTGGTCCAAGTTGTGCGACACCAGGCCCTTGTGCAGCAACCACGACGACGGCGAGACGGCGGCCATCATTCAGTGCGAGACCTGTGGATCCTTGTGCGGCGACTGCGATCGCTTCCTGCATTTAAACCGGAAAACAAGAAGCCACAAACGGACGGTGAGTTTACCCAAAAACAACCAAGATCAGGGACATTTTTAACTTGATTTGTGTTCCAGGTATGCAAGGAAGAGGAGGAGGCCATCAGAGTGGAGCTGCACGAATCGTGCGGCCGCACCAAGCTCTTCTGGCTCCTGGCCCTGGCTGACTCCAAGACATTGAAAGCCATGGTGGAGTTCCGGGATGGCAGCCACACCATCATCTCGGGACCCCAAGAGGCGGTGGGTCGGTGCCGTTTCTGTGGCCTAACCGGCGATTCGGGTTTGCTGGAGATCGGGAATGTGTGCGCCGATGCCCAGTGCCAGGAGTACGCGGCCAATTCCTGCCTTAAGACGAAGCCCTGCGGACATGCCTGTGGTGGCGTGGCGGGAGAGCGAAAGTGCCTGCCGTGCTTGCAACACATCTGTCATGCCCGGGAGAATGAGCTGGCGGAGGAGCTAAGGGATCCAAAGCTAACCCAAGATGCCGACGACATGTGCATGATTTGCTTTGTGGAGGCGGTTTCCTGTGCTCCCGCTATACATGTATGTTTTGCCTGATATCCTGCAGGATTCTAGACTTATCTTACATCTTCTTCTTCAGCTGGAATGCGGCCATGTGTTCCACTACCATTGCTGCAAGGCGGTGCTGGAGAAGCGCTGGAGTGGACCGCGCATCACCTTCGGCTTCTCCCTGTGTCCCATTTGCAAGGCGGACATAAAGCATCCTCTGCTGGCCGATATCCTGGAGCCCATCGACTCCCTGAAGCAGGATGTCAAGCGGAAGGCCCTGATGAGGTAAGAATTTTGCAATAAAATCATCAATTTTTACGTCTAAACCTGGTAATTCTTTGGCAGAATCAAGTACGAAGGCGTGGTCAAGGACACGGAGACCAAGGACATCAACATGACCCAACTGGCAATGGATCGGTATGCCTACTATGTGTGCTTCAAGTGCCAGAAGGCGTACTACGGCGGCGAGGCTCGCTGCGATGCGGAAATTGGCGAGAAATTCGATCCGGAGGAGCTAGTCTGCGGCGGCTGTTCGGACGTGGCCCGGGCCCAGATGTGTCCGAAACACGGAACCGATTTCCTGGAGTACAAGTGCCGCTACTGCTGCTCGGTGGCGGTGTTTTTCTGCTTTGGAACGACCCACTTCTGCGACACCTGCCACGACGATTTCCAGCGGCTGACCAACATACCCAAGGTGAAGCTGCCCCAGTGCCCGGCTGGGCCCAAGGCCAAGCAGCTGTTGGGCGACGAGTGCCCGCTCCATGTGATGCATCCGCCCACCGGCGAGGAGTTCGCCCTGGGCTGCGGTGTTTGCCGCAATGCCCAGACATTTTAGCCACATGCAAGATCTAAATCTAAGAATCCCAAGAAGGACGACGACGACGACGACGATGATGAAGAGGAGGATGATGACGACGACGACGACGATGATGACGACGATGATGAGGAGGATGAGGATGAGGTGTCACCACCCACCTGGATGGGTCTGTGGTCCCTCTCCGACGACTCTCAGACATACCTGTAAAGGAATCGTAATCCTTCCTTAGTTTCCATTACTCATCGGCGGAAAGTATAGATATTTTCTAGGTTAGCAGAAGGATATCGCATGGAAATCGGAAGAAAATTTAAAAAAGATTAGCAAATAGAATATTAGCATATTCTTTTCACGGCAATATTATGTTTAACACTCGAATCTCCCAAGCAAAATGCGAATTGAAATCAAACTCACACATTTTTTTTTATATAAATATTTCAATATATTTATATATATATATATATATGTATTAAATAATTTATATTGATATTGATATTGATATTTGTATTATTCGATGTACAATATCCGGAGTCAAGAAGTGTGTGTACATAATCATCTCCCAGCTAGTTATTTTGCATTTAATTATGTGAATAATATATATATATATAATGTGCCTTTGTTTGTGGAGAGGGAAGAAAGGGTCCCAAGGACTGGGATTAGAGAAGGTGAAAGGATCGGAATCAGAGCAGTTTGGAGCTCCAATCCTAGTCCTTGGCACCATTTCTGCCCCCTTCCTTCCACAAACAAAAGGCACACTATGCGCTATTTATATATATATACATAATTAAATGCAAAATAACTAAATTATATTTATTATGAATGTGACGAGCGAGAAGGATGCAATAAAAATCAATTCTGAATGTAAAAACTTTGAATTTGTTATTAATTTTTTTAACTTTCGGACAGGCTTTATTGTTGAATTTGCTGAATATTCTGATTCAGATCGATGCTAAATGGCTTTACGAATCGTTTGAGACATTCCATTTTGGAATCAGAACTTCATTTGCCGTCGATCTTCATCAAAAGATCTGGAAAGTAGAACGAAAAAAATTTCCATCAATTTTTTGCGATTTTGGAAAGGGGTACCATCATGATTTTTTGCAAAAATCGGGTTAGTGCAACTTTGTCGATTTTCTGTTAGTTTTTTATGAATATTTTGGCCATTTCCCAATAGATTTCGGAATGGTATACCATTTTGGAATCAAAACTTCATTTTCCGTCGATCTGCACCAAAAGATCTGGAAAGTAGAACGAAAAAAATTTCCATCGATTTTTTGCGATTTTGGAAAGGGGTACCATCATGATTTTTTGCAAAAATCGGGTAGGTTTGATTTTGTCGATTTTCTGTTAGTGTTTTATGAATATTTTGGCCATTTCCCAACAGATTTCGGAACGGTATACCATTTTGGAACCAGCGCTTCATTTGCCGTGAATCTGCAGCAAAAGATCTTCAAAACCGAAGGAAAAAAATGTAACTTATTTTTTGATAATTTTGAAAGGGAAATTTTTGAAATTCGACTCTGTAGTTTTGTCGATTTTCTCTAATTTTTTTTATGGTATTTTGGTCTTTTCGCAACAGATTTTGGAATGGAATGTCATTTTGGAGTCAGAACTTCATTCTGCGTCGAATCCCTTTTTAAATCGCTTGAGAATTGGGAAGGGAAACTGTTAAAAAACATCGAATTTTTGACTAAAAACGGCTTCCCAATGTTTTTTTTTATTTATGCAGCTTCTGCAGGACCAGATCCGTACCTGGAGCATCTGATCAGCACCAGAAGCACCTCTGGCAGCACCTAGCAGCACTGGAACCGCAGGGCAGCACCTGGATCAGTTGTATCAGCACCTAAAGCATCGGAGCGGCACCAGAAACACCTTCTGCAGCACCTGGAGCAACCGTAGGAGATCCTGGAGCACCTGTATCAGCACCTGGAGCTTTTGGAGCGTCAGACCAGCACCTGGAGCACCGTTTTTTGTATTTAATTTCCCATATTTTAAGCAATTTTCTATGTAAATACATGTATATTTATATTTAAGCACGTTTTATTGAAAATAAAGCTCACAGTTTACACCAATTTTCCGAGTTTTCTTTCATTTTCCAGGTTTTCCCCGAATTTTCCCGACTATCCCACCTTTCCGAATTTTCCTGAATTTTCCCGAATTTTCCTGAATTTTCCCGAATTTTCCTAAATTTTCCCGAATTTTTCAGAATTTTCTTGAATTTTCCAGATTTTTCCTGAATTTTTCCGAATTTTCCTGCATTTTTCACAATTTTTCAAAATTTTCCTGAATTTTTTAAAATTTTAAAAACCCTAAAATCGCCCTCCGCCACTTCTGAAGTACCAGGCGAACAGAAATCAGCAGAAGGTGGATGCCGAATTTTTAAAATTTGGCGGGAAAAAATTTGAATTTGAAAAAAATACCAAAAAAAATTTAACGGAAAAATACCAAAAAATGTAACGAAAAAATACCAGATTTAAATTTTTTTGGTATTTTTCCGTTACATTTTTGGTATTTTTTCCGTTAAAATTTTTTTGGTATTTTTTTTAAATTTCCCGCCAAATTTTAAAAATTCGGCATCCACCTTCTGATGATTTCTGTTCGCCTGGTACTTCAGAAGTGGCGGAGGGCGATTTTGGGGTTTTTTTATAATTTTTTTGAAATTCAGGAAAAATAAGGAATGTTCTGGAAAAATTCAGGAAAATTCAGGAAAATTCAGGAAAATTCGGGAAAAATTGGCAAAAATTTGTAAAACACACAAAAAATGAGGGAAATTCGTCTAACTTAATGAAAATTCAGGAAAATTCAAAAAATTTTCCCGATTTCTGATGACCAGAATTTTCCTGAATTTTCATGAATTTCCACGAATTTTCCTAATTTTTTCTGAATTTTCCCGCATTTTCCTAAATTTGTATAAATTTAAAAAATCCAAAAATCGCCCTCTGCCACTTCTGAAGTACCAGGCGAACAGAAATCAGCAGAAGGTGGATGCCAAAATTAAAATGTTGCATACTTTTGTGCGTTTTAATAAAAGACCACCACACATTTTAATACTTATATTTTCAAAAATTAGAATGTTGCATACTTTTTGGATGCGAATTTCTGAGCTTTTTGAATTTAAGAACTTCGCATCCAAAAAGTATGCAACATTTAAATTTTTGCAAAAATAAGTATTAAATTGTGTAGTGGTCTTTTGCAAAAATTAAAATGTTGCATACTTTTTGGATGCGAATTTCTGAGCTTTTTGAATTTAAGAACTTCGCATCCAAAAAGTATGCAACATTTTAATTTTTGCAAAAATAAGTATTAAATTGTGTAGTGGTCTTTTGCAAAAATTAAAATGTTGCATACTTTTTGGATGCGAATTTCTGAGCTTTTTGAATTTAAGAACTTCGCATCCAAAAAGTATGCAACATTAAAATTTTTGCAAAAATAAGTATTAAATTGTGTAGTGGTCTTTTAGTCCTTTATTTAAAAAGCTCAAAAAAGTATGCAACATTCTAATTTTTGCAAATATAAGTATTAAAATGTGTAGTGGTCTTTTATTAAAACGCACAAAAGTATGCAACATTTTAATTTTGGCATCCACCTTCTGCTGATTTCTGTTCGCCTGGTACTTCAGAAGTGGCAGAGGGCGATTTTTGGATTTTTTAAATTTATACAAATCTAGGAAAATGCGGGAAAATTCAGAAAAAATTAGGAAAATTCGTGGAAATTCATGAAAATTCAGGAAAATTCTGGCCATCAGGAATTGGGAAAATTTTTTGAATTTTCCTGAATTTTCATGAAGTTAGACGAATTTTCCTCATTTTTTTTGTGTTTTACAAATTTTTGCCGATTTTTCCCGAATTTTCCTGAATTTTCCTGAATTTTCCTGAATTTTCCTGAATTTTTCCAGAACATTCCTTATTTTTCCTGAATTTCAAAAAATTAAAAAAACCCCAAAATCGCCCTCCGCCACTTCTGAAGTACCAGGCGAACAGAAATCAGCAGAAGGTGGATGCCAAATTTTTAAAATTTGGCGGGAAATTTAAAAAAATACCAAAAAATTTTAACGGAAAAAATACCAAAAATGTAACGGAAAAATACCAAAAAAATTTAAATCTGGTATTTTTTCGTTACATTTTTTGGTATTTTTCCGTTAAATTTTTTTGGTATTTTTTTTCAAATTCAAATTTTTTCCCGCCAAATTTTAAAAATTCGGCATCCACCTTCTGCTGATTTCTGTTCGCCTGGTACTTCAGAAGTGGCGGAGGGCGATTTTAGGGTTTTTAAAATTTTAAAAAATTCAGGAAAATTCTGAAAAATTGTGAAAAATGCAGGAAAATACTGAAAAATTCAGGAAAAATCTGGAAAATTCAGGAAAATTCTGAAAAATTCTGGAAAATTCAGGAAAATTCGGGAAAATTCAGGAAAATTCGGGAAAATTCAGGAAAATTCGGAAAACTCGGAAAGGTGGGAAAGTCGGGAAAATTCGGGGAAAACCTGGAAAATGAAAGAAAACTCGGAAAATTGGTGTAAACTGTGAGCTTTATTTTCAATAAAACGTGCTTAAATATAAATATACATTTATTTTCAAAAATTTCCCTTTCAAAATTATCAAAAAATAAGTTATTTTTTTTTTCCTTCGGTTTTGAAGATCTTTTGCTGCAGATTCACGGCAAATGAAGCGCTGGTTCCAAAATGGTATACCGTTCCGAAATCTGTTGGGAAATGGCCAAAATATTCAAAAAAACTAACAGAAAATCGACAAAATCAAACCTACCCGATTTTTGAAAAAAATCATGATGGTACCCCTTTCCAAAATCGCAAAAAATCGATCGAAATTTTTTTCGTTCTACTTTCTAGATCTTTTGATGCAGATTCTCGGCAAATGAAGCGCTGGTTCCAAAATGGTATGCCGTTCCCAAATCTGTTGGGAAATGGCCAAAATATTCATAAAAAACTAACAGAAAATCGACAAAATCAAACCTACCCGATTTTTGCAAAAAATCATGATGGTACCCCTTTCCAAAATCGCAAAAAATTGATTGAAATTTTTTTCGTTTACTTTCCAGAACTTTTGATGCAGATTGACGGCAAATGAAGTTCTGATTGCAAAATGGTATTCCACTCCGAAATCTGTTAAGAAATGGTTAAAATATTCCTAAAAAAAAGTGCCAAAAAATCCCCAAAATTACACTGAGACGAATTTTGCAAAAAATCATGATGCTTCGATCCATAAGCGGTTAGAAAATACGAGGTACGTGTTATAAAAATGATGAAATTTCTTTTTACATACTCTTGTAGAATATAAAATTTTATATTCATAACCACAATAAAGAGCAGGAAGATGGGGCGGAAAGGATTCGTTGTACTACCTGGAAAATATAAACCATTAAAGCAATATTTTAAATTTCTTTTAAATATTTTCACTTACCTCATAACCTTTGTTATCCTATCGATAGATTTGAATACAGACATAAGCATGTTCTCCAGTCCTGGGAACAACAAAGAATAGGATTAGTTTTTTCTTTATAATTTGTTCTATCTAAATTCTCATTCCTTTTATCTGCATCCTTGATATTGACCTGAAATTAGCAAAGTTCTGATTATATTTTGTGGATCGGCAATTGGAAATTTTTTTACCATACACGTATACTTATCAGTTGATTATCCTTTTTCCAAAATAAATAAGAAAATCGTGGCAACTTTTTTTTTTTTAAAAACATTTATGTATTTTTCTTTTTCTTTTGTTTCTTTCATTTATTGTGTCTTAGCTTCTGCTCAGCGCTTTCTGCGTTTTCTGAAAATTGCTTTCATTTTAGTTTTATAGTTTTTGGTTTTTGGTTTTCCATATTCGATTGATCCTGTTTTGTTTTCTAAGACCTCAAATATGGTGTATGTGAGTGTTTCTGTGTGTGTCTTTGTTTTGTGTGTATGGGTCGCATGTGGCAATAATCAATTAACTATACACAATAACTGTTAGGCATTAATCCAGCAATTCTCAAATAAATGTTACAACTATTTTTTATCTTTTCTTTATACTTGCATGTTTTTTTTGCGGCTTGTTTGGTAATTTCTTTGGCCCAAAGACGAGCCCTATAGCAAGCTTTTCAAATGGTATAAACTACCTGTATATATACATATATATATATTTATTTTTTCGTTTTGTATTTTGTTTGTATATATATATATAACGGTAAATCTGCACAGCAAAGCCATTTTGTTTTTCTCGCTTGATGACATTTTTCTAAGTTTTCTTTTCAGGGGGAGGGAGGCGCCATGAAAAACGCAAAAACTCAATTGATTTGAAACTATTTGTTTTTTTTTACATATTCCCATTAATTTTGGTTTTCAATTTAATGTTTTGTCTTTGTTATTTTTTTTTTAATTGGAATGTTTTGCAATTGCAATATGTAGTACATTTTTTGTGGTTGTTAAATTTGTAGTTAATTCGCTCTTTTCTTGTTTGTTTTTGTTGTTTGTTTGTAAATATATAAATAGGCAGCTTTTCGATTTTAATTTTTTTTTCTCTTTAAACAAAGGGCGCGTGTACGAAGTAAGTTTCAGTAATCAGTTTTTTAAGGTTATGTCTTTGTTTGCTTTTCAAATTGGTGGAAAATGTTCAACATTGCTTTAACGCGTTTTTGTTCTTCATTCTTCTTGTAAAATTTTGGTTCTTTTTCGTCTAAAGTCTAGAGCATAATGCTAAATATTTTCATTTTGTAATTGTTTGTTTGTTTTAGTTTTTATTTTTAGGGTTTTTGGTTTTTTAGCCGTAGTATGTATGTATTTTTGTTGTTTTTAATATATTTATGTTTTGTTTGTTTTGTTAGCGTTGCAGTGGGTCTTATTTATTAAAGGATAACGAAAATGAGGCGCGTGTTTTCTTGGTTAAGGCTTTTCTCTATCATTGTATATAATTTATATAATTAAATTATTTTTTTTTTTTCATTTTCCGCTTTAGGGCGTTGTATACGGTATTCGTTAATTGATTTGTTGTTGTATTTTTGCAAGAATTAATTATGTATTTTTATGTATACTCTTGAGTGTCACTTAGGTTGCTTTTCATTAATATTTGTTTAGAAAAAAATTCTGGCGTATAAAAGCTTAATTTTGTTAGGTTGTTCTCATTATCGTAATCTCCTTTCTATGTGTAACTAGAAGTACCCCTTACACATTCCTTCTGTATAAGCATATATACATTTACATATATATATCTATATATATATATTCCATTTTGTATATATAATATTACTATGGTTTTATCAGTTTCTTTGGCGCCAATCAGCGAATTTCTCGAACTATTTATGTATATAAATATCAGACTGAATCGGGCGTTTTCTGGGCGAAATCGAAGGCCAGAACATCACCAATAGCATACTTTTCTGGTGAGGATGGGTGTTATTTTTTTGTTATTTTTTAGTTTTATTTCCTGAGTGTATATACATTCGATTAATCAATTATGAGTGTGACATTTTGCAATTCCTCGATTGTATATACAGCTCTGATCTAAAATTTTTAATTGCACCTTTCTTAAATTGTATTTTTATTTTTAGTTTGCTTTTAATGCTCTAGCTCTATGTTTTAGTGTTTCGATTTGAGTTACTAGTTGAATGCTGCTTGAGTTATTTAGTTACTTTAAGGTTATATTTATAAGGCTCTGTGTAGTTAAGATCTAAAAAAAAACAATAAATAAAATATGGAATTTTGGAAGCAGGAATTTAAGAAATCGTATAAATTAGTGAGAAAAAAATGTTAAAACCAATTCAATTACTAGACTATAGGTAACTCTGCTCTGCTATTTTTTATCAGTGCTTCATCGGAATATAATCGGTTGGAATAATATAGAAAGTATTTGGAAAACAATCTAGAACTTTCATGTAACTTTATCTTTCAACTATTAAAATTTATTTTACAAATTTTTTACTCTATGGTTTTACCTTCTCTGGCCCTAGTGCGTTACTCTTCAGTTGCCTAAACTCTAAATATTGTTTATCTTTATAATTATATTCATTCGAATTTTAAGTTATATGTTTACAAAAAAAAACTATTTACAGTGAGCCAGCTACATTCGTTAATCATTAAACTTTCAACTAGAAATTAGCGCCTAGATGTATGCAACAAATTTTTTTCATTTTTCAATCGCTATCCTTTTAACATTTTGATTCATTGTAGAGTATTGGAAATACGTATATGCTTAAGTGTAGGTGAGTGTAGTTGAGTGTAGGGGAGTGTAGGTGAGTATAGGTTAGTGTAGGGGAGTGTGTTATGTGTGTGTCAGTTTTAATACCACTTGAATTGCTTTTTGGTTTGACGAGAGGACCTTTTCGGGGCTCCCAAATGGGAATGGGAATTGAAAAAATCTACAATCTAGAACTAAGTAACTTTTAATAATATATTGTTTTTGTTTCGTTTGTTTATTTTTGGGAGACAGTCCCGCCCACTTTGTTGTAAATCCGAAACCCTAAACCCGAAACCCAAAACCCAAAACCCAAAACCTAAAACCCCTAAAACCCCCTAAACTTCCTCTACTGTACAGCTCTTGCTGGAAGACAGTACATATTTTTAGTATTGTTGTATTGCTAATGGCGGGATCTGCCCCGGACTTCTACACACTATAAGTATCAAATATATACTCGTATATTATAATATCCAACTAGGCGAAAATCGAAAAACACATGTAACGGAACGATATTCAAGTGGACTTTAACTGATTCTTAAACATAATGAAACCTTGCCTCTAAGCTGCCCATGACACGATCCTCTACAATACAATATATCTTCAGCACGTTTCTAACAACACTTTCCAACACGCCTTTTTCCATTCATTCTTGTCCATCTCGGAGGACTCTGGTATAAACTATATAATATTATTATATATGCCAAGTGCAAGCCTTTCAAAATGCCAGCATAAACAATTATCTAATTTCTTTACTAATTTTTTTGTCAATTTCAATTGGTTTTGGTTTAGCTAATTGTTTTTTTTTTATCACAAAATATGTGTATGTGTAGTGTCCTGTTTGTGAGCATGTGTGGGTAACATATAATATTCCTTCTAAATTTCTTTGTAATTAAATTATTTACAATGATCCAACAAATCAATATTTTTGATATTTGCTAGAGATTTTACTTTTCTTTTGCTTGTTTTTATTTATATATTAATCTTTCCTATTTATTTATTTATTTATGTCTTTATTTTTTTGGTATCCTTAGGTCTGTCGATTGTCGTTTCGTTTAGCGGCCTCATACTTTAGTTTTAATTCTTTTTTTTCTAGCTCTAACCTGCCACCTTACTTAGACTTTACTGTGTTGCTGAGTTAACTATTGGTTTAGTTTTTAGGTTTTTTTCGAGTCTATTTGCCTAAAAATATACTCGTATTTAATATAGGGAGCCAAGCGAGTGCGAGTGCGAAGTGCTCAAGCCGCGTTGTCGTTAAGTTGCGCTGAGATTCGTTAAGTTTAGTTTTTAGTATTATTAGTTTTTGAGTTTTTAGTATTTAGTATTTAGTTTTCAGTTTTTAGTTTAGGACGGGTTATTATCCATATCTGTGTGTTTCTGTACATTTCAACTAATTGTTAGGCAAGTTCTAAGCTCCCATCTCCAAAAGATATATCGATGTTATCGATGACTTACTGATCGATTATTTCTGTGTCTGTAACGGTATCTGTGTATGTGTGTGTGTTTGTGATCTTTATATTAGATCCTTTTCTACAATTATAGGCTATATACAATTCACGGGCATTATTTCGATCGGTCTGTTGGTTGTTGGTTGTAAGCATTTTCTGGTTTTTTGCCACCTTTAGCAGTTATCACAAAATTATCCATATTTACATACAGCTATATCTGTGTCTGTATCTGTGTCTTTGTCCGTGTGTGTGTGTGTGTGTGTGTGTGTGTGTGGGTGTCCTTTGTATATATATTTATATACATATATATCTGTATATAAAGGTAAATAATTGCAGTAAATGTAGCAAATTCGTAAGCAATATGCTTGCCTTAATCGTAACGGTTTATCCCTAATGCTATCGTTATCGGTTAGAGTATCGAATATCGAGTTACGAGCACTTCCATTCAGAGTGTGTGGTTGTGTATGTGTGTAGTGTTAATGTATGTGTGTGAGAAAAAGAGAGAGGGATAGCTTTTGGATAGAGATAGCTTTTGTTTTTAGCGTTAAGGATAGTTTTCTTTCGTTAAATCTCTTTCCATGGCAAAATATTCTTCTATCATCCTTGATGTTGGTTCGGAAATGGAATATTTTAAACATTTTTCGACAATTCGATTTTTGAGGTTAGAAAAATCTTTACAATTTTTCAAATTCTCTATGGGAAAGCTTAACTTTTGGATGATAGAATCATATTTTGCACTGGACGTGGATCCGAGAGTATGTGTTTGCTATTTTGCTTCTGAGATTTTCGAGATTTTTCGAGATTTTTTGAGATTTTTGAGATTCTTGAGGTTACAGGATGTAGGTATCTTAAAATGTAATAGACTAACTAAGCGTAGGCGTAGGCTTGCGAGTGGGCGTGGCTGGACCCCTACTCCCCCTCCTTCTCCTGCTTAAGCTGCTTCTGCTGCTTTAGCTACTCCTTTGTATTATTGCTCCTGGTGGCAGCCACTGCTCTCTGGTAACTCCGGAATTGTGGGCTAGAGGAAGTCCCTCTTGGAGCTTCTTGGCCCACTGCCTGTGGGCGTGGTTGTGGGCGTACCACTGCCACTGCCCGGCGGCGGAGTGGGCGTGGTCGCTGCCGTGGGACTGGTGACCGTTGCCGAAGCTCCAGCTCCCGATGTGGATGGCATTTGGGCTGCCGTAAAGTCTTCTTCCAAAAGACGCAAATGCAGCAACTCCACCGCCGGCGGGGGTGCACTTGTCGGGGATGATGCCTCCTGTTCCTGTCCCGCTCCTGCTGCCGCGGCCGACGCTGGCGCCGTCGTTGTCATGCCAGATCCGGCGACGCCCGTGGGAGCTGCGGTCGCGGTGCCGGCCGTCGAGGCGAGTGTCTGCTTAGGAGGCGCCGGTGCTTTCCTGCTCTTCGAGCGTCGCTTCTTGAGCATCAGCGGCCCCAGGCCGTTGCCTCCCGCGCTCGACACAACTGGGGCGCCGGGATTTAGCAGACCGCTGCCGCCAGCGCCAGCTGCCGTCGATCCGGGCGATGAGATGGTTATCACAGTGTCCACTGGCGTGGTCACCACCGAGGGGGCCGTTGGTGTTCCCGCTCCTGCTGTCGATCCTCCAGTTGCGCCGCATCCTGCACAAATCTCATCGCCAGGCGTTGTCTGGCCACTGCTATCCGGGGCAGTGAGACCACCACCACCACTTCCCGTTCCCAATCTCTTCACCAGCTCACCCAGCAAATCCTCGATGCGCCCGATCCTCTGCTGCATCCGCTGCAGCTCCAACCGCACATCCACCTTCATGTCCAGCACGGTGGCGATGAGATCGCGTTGTGCCAGCGTTGGTGGCGTCTCCCGCAGCCCGGTATCGTAGGTATCCGAGGTTGTTGCCCTGGAGCTGGCCATTTCGATCTGTCTCTCCCTTTCCAGGGCCAGATTACGTTCACCTGCCGGTGCTCCTGCAGTGGCACCGGAGGACGAACCGGTTCCTGCCCCTTGAGCGACTCCAGCTGCTGCGGCTCCAACTGCAGCTGCTCCTGTTGCTGTTGCTGCACCTCCTCCTGCACCGGCACCAGATCCCTCGATGACCACACGACTGTCGCGACTGGGCGGCGAGGAGTCGACCTCGCCACCCTCGTCGATGGTGTCCTGGCGGGCCAAGGTGGCCTGGCTGGCCTGGAGTTTGGGCGCCTTGGGGAAAACCTGCAGGTGACGTTTTAATGGAACGATGGGCGGATGCGGATGCAAAATGCGGGATAGAGACAGGCAGATAGAGATAGATACAGAGAGATAGAAGGAGATAGGTAGAGGAGGCAGGCAGTTTTTGCAGTTTGCGGTGGCAGGTGGCAGGTTGCAGGTTGCAGGTTTTTTTTTTGGTTTTTTTGGGGAAAACAAAGTGAGAAAAAAGTGTTTCAGATTTTTTTCCAAAGTTTAGTTTTCAAATTTTTGCATTTAGAAGTTTTTTTTTTTCATTAGATCGTTGTTTTTTGTTGTTGTTGTTGAAGCATTCCATTGCATTATTGTAGATTTTTTTATAGCAGGTGCAAAAAAGTGCATTTAATTATATTTTTTTTTGGTTGATTCCAATTTGTAGAAGTTTTCCAAATTTTTGAAACAAATTTAGAGTTTGTTATTGTTGTTGTTTGTTGTTGTTGTAGCAAGGCAGGCAATGTTTGTTGTTGTTTTTTGTTTGGTTATTTTTCAGATTTCAAAATTTTCGAGTTGTTTTTGTTGCGGAGCGAGTGGGGAAAAAAGTTAACAAAAAAAAAAGATATAGAAAAAATATCAATTAATTTGTTCTCTTATTTCTCTTGTGGGATTTATAACAATAAAAACAATCTAAAGGCTTTTTGCTTTTGGGGCGTGGCAAAGGGGGTGTGGTGCTTGGGGGGCAGCTCTAAGTTAGACAAAAAATTCGGTCCATAAGCGGGAAAGTTGACAAAATGTAGCCACTAATTAGAATTCTAGCATTAATCGATTTATCGATAATCTGCCCGCTTATTTAGCCTATCGATTGTCAAACCGATAACCGCAGATCGTGTGCTAGTTTTTGTGTGTTTTTTTTACAGCCAACTAAAATAGCTTTTCAAAATCAAACTAAACTAATTGTTCGAAAACTTACTTTGCTTAATTGTAAATGCTTTTCAATTCGATTGCACAATTGTTCAAAATGTTGTTCAAAATACGAAACGATAATCGAAAATATAATCAGCATCGAAATGATCGATAAATACAAATACATCGAAAGTGAGTAGAGCAAATGAAAGGCATAAAAAAAGAGATTCAAAGAAGAGTTAAAGAGTTATTATTAAAAAACAATTTAAACCCAAAGGCGCACACAAACAAACAAATATCGATTTTTGTTTATTTGTATATATATTTTTTTTTTGTAAGTGTGTTTATGGCCAAGTTAAGGCAAATATTTTTAAGTGCAAATTCAAAGTTTAAAGTTTCAATTAAGGAATTTTAGTATTTTTCAAAGCGTTATCGATAGTTTGCTTTTCGATAAGGTTTTCTTTTCAATTTCTAGGGATAAATCTTTAAATTTACACTTAAAAAAACCGCCTAAAAGTCGGTGTTAAAATCTTTTAAATCAAAATGGGTAATCGAAATACGAGAATCGTATTTTCTCGTGAACGCTTTTCATTTCAGAATAACTTAAAAGTTTTTTTTTGTGTTCTCGTGTCTGATGTTTTTAGATATTTGATGGAATGAGGAACGACGGTAGATCGCAGATCGCAGAACGCAGATTTGTGATGCTTTACGCTGATCGGTGATCATCCATACATCCATTATAGATTATAGATTAATTATATAACTGATAATTACTTTGTTGCCTTGTCCACCATTGCTACTCGAAGTACTACTCTGCCGCGCTTGGGCGGTGCTCTCTCGGAGACTTTCGCGGGCGCTCAAACTTCTCGAGACGGCTACCTTGGCGCTGGTGTCGCTAGCTGAATCGACGCTTGAACTGCCCAGGAGGCGTCCCCACTTGCTGGCCCGTGTACTGCGCGCAGATGGTGGACCCGAGGAGGGCGAGGGGGATGGCGATGGCGAGGGCGCTGCGGCGGTGGTCAGGATGCGAGCGTCCTCGGTCAGTGTCAGTTTTGCTGGTAGCTTCTTGTATATGTTGCAGGCATTTTACGTTTTTTTTTCAAGTTTTGGTAGCAAGCAGTAGTGGCAGGCGATTTACGAAATTTTTTTTTGTTTTTTTTTTGGTTGAATTCGAGCGCAAGACACAGAGCGAGATAGATATATAGACAGAAGAGAGAGATAGAGATAGAGAGGGAAAGAGAAGAAAGGGAAGTGTGTTGGAAAAGGGACAATGGGAAAGGAATTGGTTGGTTCCATGTGTGTGTGTGGGGAAAGACGGTTGGGGTGTGGGGAAATTAATAAAGATTTTTCCGTTAGTAATTTTGTTTAATTTTTCACACAGTAGATTTTTCAATTGAAGCCAAATTCACAGAAAATTTTATACAATTTGAAAGAAACCGATAAAAAAGAATAGACAAAGCCAGAAGAAACAAGACAGAACACACCGAAAGCGAAGATTTACAAGCCAGAGTATAAGAGTGTCCATACAAGAGTGGGTGTGGTGAGAAAAATGAAGGTGGTGACGTGACGTGGTGAAGTGGTGAAAAGTTATTTATGCATTTTATGCGAAAGCATGTTAAAGAAAGACAAAGACAAAGAAAGACATACAACGAGCATAAGTCACTTTTGTATACAGATCGGTTGTACATAAAATATATATATGTAGATATATATAGTTAAATATTTATATATTAAAAGCAATTCAACGATTTATCAACTACGCTAAAACAGTTAACGATAACAGTTAACGGTCAACGATTAACGGCTAACTGTTAATGGTAACGGCAACGGTAACGGTAACGGTAACGGTAGCGGTTAACGGCAAACAGTTGTTTTGCCCCACCGGCCAGTGCGCCAGTGCCTGTGGTTTTTCGCCTGTGGGGACTTTGGACTCTGGCTGGAGCTGTGAGATTTTTGGTGGTTTTTGTGAAGCTTCGAAAGAAACGTTAGTTAACGGTTAACGGTGAAAGATTCTAGGGGATCAGCCGGTTCGACTCTGGCTGATTGAAATCAAAAACTAAACAAAACAAAAAAAATAAACAAATACGTTGTTACTTTGAAAGCAACTTAAAGCATTACATATAACATCTTATCGATTGTGCGATAAATTCGATAATTTATCGTTTCATATGTGTGACTAGCAAGGTTTTTATAGACTTTAAATAGCACCGAAATAAGAACCCTTCAGTCAAACATATGTATCGAAATATTCAGATATAGTTAATTATTCTCTAATGATTTATCTATTTCAGGTTCAATAATTTTCCACCTAGTTATCGCACCTTCAAGTTAAAAAAAAATCGTATAATCTTAAAATAAAACATGAACTTAGCTACCCAATAAACACAACAACATAACATGAAAATCGAACACAGAACAACACATGGAAAGCAGAATGCACAGCAACAAAGACAGAGACGAAGAGACAGCGAGATAGATATATAGTCATAGATAGAGATAGATAGATAGATAGATAGCATAGAGGGGGATCCTGGCCCCACAAACTCACCTTAGTACGCTCCACTTCGCCGTCACCTTTTTCGACGTCACTCTGTCCGGAACCGCCGACTAGCTCCTTGCTACCGGCTTGAACCTGCGGTGTACGACGGAATTTGGAGAATATCTTCCGGACGAGATGATCCTGATTCTGGGGCAATTGCGGCTCGTTCTTACGACGTTCGGCCAATTCTTTTTCGCGCTTCACATCGGCCACCTTGCGAAAAATCAGTCGATGTCTGAGATTGTAGGTGAGCACCAGATTGCGTGCAAAGCTATTCGCAAATGCCGAATAGAAATCGAGGACTTCGAGCAATTTATCACGTTTGATGGCATGCAAATCACAATAGGTTAGGGCGCGCACATTGGCCGCGCTCTGGCCAACGGCCGAGTCCTTCCAGAATTGATCGCCGAAGACGTCGCCCTTGCCTGCGAATGATGAAGAAACGAATAGAAGGAGCAAATAGTTGGCAAAATGAATTGTAGGTAAAGGAAACCTCAGAACTATCGATTTATATCGATTAATAATTCGTGGTTTAAGTACAGTTATGGTATTCCGGTTAACTCACCCAATATTGCCACAACCTCGTCGTCCTGTATCACCTCCAGACTCCCGGTGACAATAAAGCAGAGACTGTCGATGCTCTCGCCGGTGTGGTACAGTAGATCCCCGGGCGCCGAGTGCGACATCATGAAGTGCATCGCCAGTGCCCGGAGACAACCATCCGAGGCCAGACGAAATGCCGGATGCTCGTTAAATACTTTGCGATTTAGATGAACACATATGTCAGCCTTCATATCTTTCGGACAATAGTTTAGTACCTGCGAATTGTACGAACGATTGTGGTTCGACTTTATTCGATTCAGTTCGAATCGAATGGACGAATGATTTGTTTGATGGTTTATCGGTTTATCGAAGGATACACCTTTTAAACCCTATTCTCAAGTTGGGGATCGTTTTGCGGGGATTAATCGTTGGAATTCGTCGAGTTCGAATACCGCGAACGGCCAGAGTCTTGGTCTGGGAAGGAAGAATTCTTCAGCTCTAGTGGCTAACATTGGACACGCACACACACGCACACATACACTAATACACATACAACATTGATCGAGTGTCAGTGTGTCAGTGTCTTGGTGTTTTACAGTTTTCCCGTGTTCTTGTGTGCCTGTGACTGTCACTGTGTGTGTGTGTTCTGTGATTGAGGTTAAGTGCGACTTCCGGTATCGTTTAGGAAATAGGAATACTGCACTCATTTGGTTTTGTTTTTGGGGGTAGGGAGTGAGGCTTTTTGGGGACTCTAATTGCGGCACAAACTACAGTCAACGAAATAGGTATAAAGGTCAGTTTATTCGGCTTGGCAATGTGGCTTAAACCTTTTCGTAAACTCTGTTCTGTTTATGAACCAAACTTTAGTTTATATTTTCTACAATTCTGACACAATCGCCCCCTGATCGTAGAAATGGAAATTGTGTAATGGGACTGTGTAATGGGATCTTAATTTTGTTGTTTGAGTGCATTTTCAGGGAACCAGGGGACGATGCGCCGTTCGGTTCAGGTTCATCTAAAGGCATGAATTTGACGGACGCTTTTCGTTTTGGCACGGATTTCGCTCACGGGCAGAGAAACAGAGAGAGAGAGATAGAGAGAGTGTGATAGAGATCATCGATTAGCTGGGTTCTGTCAAATATGATTTCGTTAGATATTAGGCGATTAAGGCAAAAGATGACAACTTGCGCATTTCCCAGCCCACCCACAGCTTACCTGGACCTCAATCTGTGGGTGGGTGGCCTTCTGTCTTCTGTAGTTTGTTTTTTTATTTGTTTTTTATCTTAGACCTAGGTAGTAGTAGCTTTAAAATAATAGCAAAACAAAGCGCAGGAGTAGAGACCAATAGAGTATTTTGTCGGAGAATTAAGGAGATAGTAGAGAGAGATAGTACAGGTGGAGTGGTGTTCGTTTATACATGTTTGTGGTATTGTGTGTGTGTTTTAAGCGAGAGTGTTAGTCGAGTGATTCAGCGAGTAACGAGTAGCGTGTGACAAGTAACAAATGACAGATCGATTGAGCGAATAAAGAAAGTTTTAAAGTGGAAAATCATATTAATTTTGAAAATATAATCTCTTTTATACATTAGTATTTATTACATTAATATTCTTCCAATTAAATAAGTTATCTGAGATTATAAAACTGTTTTTAGGACTTAATCTCTTTTGAAAATAAACAAATTAAATAGTTTTCACTGAGTTTAAACCATTAAGTAACGAGAAGAGAGTTAGGAAAACGAGTAACTATCAACGAGTAACGGTTTGATGTGTCGTGTAGCATGTATGTATGTGTGCGTATGCCAAGTGCATTAGAGATAGTGATAGGCTGAAGTGCTCCAAGCTCTAGAATTTCGCTTTCTATGTCTATGTACAAGGACACACGGTCCGCGTGATTTGAATCTTATTTACAAAAGCATTAATGATATGGAGTTTTTAGAACATCAAATGAATATTAACTTCTGTTAATGTTAACCGCTGAAATAATTCTTGAATGATTGTACGAGTATATTTGTTGTCAATGAATTTTCTGAAGCTGTCTGGCAACAAAAAAAAGACTCAAGGCAATCCCACTCCCTGGAATGAACCTCCGGAGTTTCCTGAATATTACGAAATCGTGCTTGGTGGACTGGCGCACTTCGAACTTACCTTCTCGGTGTCCAGGCCCTTGGTCATGGCCCAGGTGGAGACGACATAGTCCATGACGCGTTCGCTTAGCGCCTTCGGCACTTCGTGTAGTTTCATGAACTCGCGCACATTATTCAACATGTCGTGGTACTTGGCCGTGGCTGAGGTCATCTGCTGGATGATGGTGGTCACGTGGCCAAAGATTGTGGCGTACAACAGAGCTATATCACACAAGGGAAAAGAAATTGTTGTGAGATAGACAGATTAAGCAGCGAATGCACACAGAATTGGAGTTCGTAGTCGAGGGGTTCCATTCAAAGCAACTTTACACGATCAGCTATACAACACTTGAGATGTTTCCGGAGAAAAGAAATATAATCAGGTCTGTTTTTGATCAATTTGTAACCAGATTTCGAATTATTAATTTTAAATTATCATCAAATACTTAAAAAATGATACGAATTCTTGATTATATTCTTTCTCCGTACTGGTATGGTGAATTTTGCATGTGATGTGCGTTCGAAATAGTGTGAGTGTTAACACTAATCGCTGATTCTACGCGCTGTGGAAGAAGAAACGCACAGGTGCGCGGCTAGAACATTAATAAATGCAACAGTTTTGGACGAGCACACAGTTAGACAGAGACAGAGATTAAGATGGAGTTCTGGCGAGTTTAATGAGCGATACACTGAGCAGGATTAGCTTTCCATTCAATAAATAAGCCCATTAATATATACAAAGGCTAGATAAGCTAAACCTGCTCAATGTTCTGAATGATTTTGTTGATTTTATTTTGTTTAAGTACAGCAAAGTACAGCACAAATATAACGAATTTGGTAATAACGAGTTACTGCTAACGAGTAACGAATAACGGTTAAGGAGTAACGAGTAGAGAGAGAGGAATACGCAATGCAACTCACACATGGCGAAGAATTGTGCAACTAGATGACGACGTAGCAGAAGAAGGAGGTGGAGAAAGAGATTTGAGACTCTTTGGCTGCGATCAATCAATGATTGAATGGAAACAGATGTGGGTGTGAGTTGAGTGAGTTGCTCTACTGGGACAAATGGACATGGGCTACTCGAATGAAGCTCTACACAAGATAAAAAAAATATAGAAAGTAGAAAAAAAAAACTGGAGCGATTTATTAGTTCTAGCGGCGCAAGCGAATGGCCTAGCTTTCAAATGGTATCGGTATCGGTATCGAAGTCGAATCGATGAAAACCGGAATTCAAAAGCGTGACGCGTGTGCGGGTATATCAAGGATATTGGACGCGGCAACGGAACGTGTTAAGGACACAGCACCTGCAATGATCATCATGCAGATGGTGAACACCTTCTCGTTGTCTGTCTCCGCGGCGACATTGCCAAAGCCCACCTGGAAAACAAATGCAAACAGAAAAAAGAGACAGAAACAGAAACGGACAGAGAAAATAGCCATCAAGTATAGAGTTTAGATTAGTGTGATTTTCAAGTCATTCTAGTTTCAATTCCCTACTCACCGAGGTCATGCAGGTCATGGTGAAATATAGGGCCGTCACGTACATGCTTTTTCGCGACGGCCCATTGACCAATTCCGGCCCGGTGTCATTACTCCAAATATACGAGTATGGGGACTGCGTTACATTCGCCAGTTTCCACAGCCAACTGTATTGGATCTGAAAAATCAAATAAAAAGGAGATTAGACTATGATTTTCAAGGTGTTCCCTCCGTGACTCACCCCGTTATCGGCATCGCTTCTACCGATGGAATACCAGATGCAGGCCAGCCAATGGGCCACCAGCATGTAGAAGCAGAGCAACAATATCAGCATAGCCGCTCCGTACTCCAGGTAGCGGTCCAGTTTGCGCACCACCCGACCCAGCCGGAGGAGCCGGACCACCTTAAGGGCACTGAACAGGGATCCGATACCGTCCTCGTCCCGGTCGAACGCGTTGAACACGTCGTAGGGCAGGCAGCTGAGCAGATCGATAATGAACCAGGACTTTAGGTAGTTCATTCGGATCACTTTGGGGTCACTGACCACCTCGCCTCCAGGACCCACGAACGTTGTGTGGAAATTTAAAACTAAAACAATATAATGATAGTATCAATACGGTTTTGTTTAACGATAATACTTACCAATATCTATAAAGAATATAACATCGACTATCGAATCAACCACCAGCAGGGAAACATCCTCTGAGGTTTTATTTTTAAACGCTACATTGTATGGCACCTGAAAGTGAATAAAAACGTTTAGGCTGCATAATGATCTATGCTTTTATGATCTTAATCTGCAACACGGTTAATAGCCTAGCCAGGTGCTGTCATCCGAGCAACAGTTGCCTGGATTTCCCTTGTTTTTGCCCCATTTGCTGTTGTCTTAACTGATGCTTCAAGTGGCAGTTACAAGCCTCTTAACATGGCTCGTCGTCTTGGCCTGGACCTGAGGTTGGATTACAAGCCACGAATGCCACAAATGCCTCTGCTTATGTCCTGTCAAGTTCTTCTCCCTCCATCCCTTTACCGTCGTCTCCTCTTCGCCTCCTTCAACCAAGCATATTAATTTAAGCACATAAAACATAAGCCGCCCTTCCGCCCTTCCGCCCTTTCGTTCTTCCGCCGTTTGGGGATGGGGGTTGGGGATCCGGGAGGACGTTTAAGGGATGACAGCCTCTGAGCAGCCACTTGGTCATGTAAATGTATGTGCACTTGTCTGTCTCCCTGCCCCAGCCTCTCCATCTTACCCCTCATCAGCGGCTAAGAGTCAACATTAATGTCTGGGCGGAGGGTCGTTGCCTGGAACACTTCACTTCAGTCATGAGACCCTCTCAATTCGATTCACGTATGTCTCTGGCTCTGGTTTTAAATATTTCTATGACATTTAATACAATTTAAAATATCAGGAAATCAAAGGACTGCAGGACCTTTCTATTAAATTCAAAACTAAGTTGAAAATATCACTTTCCATTATGTTCTATCAATTCTTTGTATGCCGCTGCAGTCGCAGACAAAGTTTTTGATTTGTTTTGGGGCTATCCATTTATCTTAAAGTTGCAACAGCTACAGTCCACAAACAAAAATAACAACTAACTAGGAAACAAAAACTATGGAAAGACACAAACTACAAATACCGCAAAATGTCATTAAACAATAAGTAAGCGCAAAGTGTGTCTGTGCAGTATGAAAACCAAAACAACAAAGAGCAACTTTGGCCTTTGGATTTTGGAGGGGCAGGACGCGGTGGCTTGTGCCACGAATAGGATACGATCTATGTGCGAATGGCAACCTGTTTCTGGGCGCAATTTAGCCAAAAATGTTAACATCTTGTTAACGGAAATAGACACAAATTTGAGCAGACAAGAGACATCGGCTTTGTGGCACGTGGAGACATGGAAACCACATTGCCATAAGTAATCCCTCCAGACGATCCCTTATCAAAAAGCATGTTGATTGCGAATCGGTAAAAGCAAATGTTTTTTCCCAGAAAGTCAACAACGTTATGAATATAAATTGAATAGCGATAGATATACAGAAAAACGAGGAAAGAGTACGAAATTTTTGTAATTCTATTGCTTTTCACTTACCATGATGGCGGTATAAAATGTTAAACACAATATCACCCAGTCCCAAATTGCTTTAAATGCACAATAATGCAGGAGTATGTGTGGCGGGGTCTTGGGCGCTTCCTGTCGGTACTGTGGCATGATATCCGCGCTCAGCGACATCATCTGCAATAAATGCAATCAACGGTATAGTTTTAGAATTATGGTATCATGGGATTTCAATGAATAGAAGTAGAATTTCACATACATGCGCCAGATTGGACTGTTTCGTGGGATCCTTTAGCGTGGGCAGATGGGCGCTGAACTGACGACTCCGCGTCACCGAGCGGGCCAACTTGGCGAATTTCGAGAGACCTAAAACTGGCAAAAATAGATTAACCGCTACGTGGATGCAACACGCACACAAACACCGATAGAAACACCGTTAATCAAAACATATGAAAAAATAGAAATAATGAATAGTTAATAGTCACAGACATGAGTGGTATTTATAGAGTGAACAATGTTCGCACATCGAATTGTTTGGTTTTGGTTTTAGTTTTGGTTTTGGTTTTGGTTTGGTTTGGTTTTGTTGGTTTTCAATTTGTTGAAGCGTATTTACAGATGTGTGGGATTTTGCGTGCATGTTTGTGTGTATTTTTGAGTGTTTTTTTGTGTTATATAGACATGAAAAGAGAGAGGAGATACATTAAGTAGTAAAAGTGCAAAAAAGATAGAAGATTAAAGAAAAGGCCCACGTTGGGCGCCAAAAATTTAAATAGTGTTTTGAACGAAAAGTTTTGTAGAGAATTTCAGTTACCTCCTTTGGTGTCTTCGCTGTCGATGGGCTGCTTCAGGGCCGTTATATCCCGGAAGGTCAGCAGGAACAGCACCACCAGGTCCCGTTCGTTCCGGATGGGCGCCACTTGCAGCAACAGCCATAGCGGGGTTTCTGCGAAAAGGGGCAAGTGGAGCGGAATTAATAACAATTAAACGATAAGTACGGGCTGCTGCTGATTGCGATAAGGGGTTGCGACTCGTACACATCCGTATCCGTCTCCGTCTCCGTATCCGAATCCGAATCCGTGTCCGCAACCCACATCCCACCTTCACAATCTCCACACTGGGTCACACTCGATTGAACTGCTTGCACTATATAGAGACGTCTATAATTCCCATTCGCATTCAGGTCACAACAGACAGAGGCAAAAGCAACGAAGCACAAACATTTCATTGGATTGCAATTATTGATATGGAACGCTGGATAATGGATGCTGTTGGGATTCTGAATACTGGAATATCCAAACAATGGTCGGCACATGTAAATTACGTACAGTATACAGTGCGTTTCATATCCACAGAATGCAACAGCTGAAGTTTTACGGTTAAAAAAGTACACTTAATATGTGCATACATCGAATAAATCAATTTAAATCCGCTTCTTAATTAAATATCTTTGAGAAAATGTAATAATAGAAATATTTACCAATTTTATGATAGAATTTTTACTGTATTTATAATTGCCGCTCAATTATCACTGGTCAAGGACTCTCCGGACCGTTTGTTTGTATATATATACGAGTATTCCTGGACGTATGTGCATTCGAAGGGATAATTATTCACTAATTGCAAGCGCAATTTGCTGCTTCCGTTTCCGGTAAATATTTATGTGTGCGGATTGTTGCTTCAGCGCTTGATTTTCTGTTGGTTTTGCTTTTGCTTTTGGTTTTGGTTTTTGGTTTTAGGTTTGCTTTTGCCTCAGCTCCTGTTACCGGTTTCTATTTCTAATTCTATAGTATTTCTATTTCTGTTTACGTTGACGCGATTGAACGAAATTGAATAGATTTATTGGTTTTGGCCAGCGCCAGCCACCCGCCAACCTATCGGAAGCCCCCCGAGAACCTTGTCATCACGGTTTTCATTCAATTTGCTCAATTTCCCGCAGATCCCTGTTATATACGGTATATACTTTTTTTTTTTTTGTTTGAGCTCTCATTCATTTTTTATGTTTTTGTGGCCTTTGTTTTTGCGGTTTTTATGGCTCGTATATTATTTCGCCTTGGCCCGAATCCAAAGCCAAGCAAATATTTTTGCCCAGAATTCAATTTCTGGTCTTGTACTCAATTGAGTTCTCCAGATGTTTTACATTCTGTGGCACTGGTGCAGTCCCACTCCCACTGCCCTCCACTCATGCAACAGGAAGTTGCACCCGGCTCCTAGTTGCTTAGCTGCAGGCAGACTGCCAACTATGATGGTAAATGTACGATGTACGAGGAGTACTCCGTATAGTGCCCTCACCTTGGGTTTGTGCCTTGCCAAACTGCGAAAGGGCGCAGCCACATTGCAAATCTGAAAATTGATACTCGGAAGCGTTAATTCACGAGTGGTAGAAAGTCGAAATAGTCTGGCAATACACTCGTCTACTGGGCGACTCAAATTCCACTTGATTTGGTTTCGGATGGATAGCATTACAGGTGTCTGGAGCAGGGATAGGCATAGCCTGGCAAGCTTGGCAGCTTGATTGATGGTCCTCCTCGTCTGCCCGTACCCCAACAAAAAAAAAATCCCATTACTGTGAAAGGAATTGATACGGGGCCGGGGCCGGGGTGGAGTTGCTGTTGCTTTGGAATGAATTATGAGAGGTTGGGAGTTGGGAGTCCACAAAATGAGCCATTTAGAAGCGGAAGCACAGCTAAAGCATCTGAAAAATTACCCTTTTTTCATATTAAAGTTGCTTTCAAGAATATTTCTGCAATTATTTTGAGCTATTTGTGAAACCCGAACAAGGCTTAGCACTACTTTTCCTGCCACAGCTGTGTGGCACATTTTCAAAATGAAGGGGAGGCAAGAAGGTAAATGGATTGCGGGGTGACTTTGATTTGGGTGCCCCCTTTGGGGCATTGTGGCATTGTGGCATTGTGGCACGTGGCACGTATAAGTGGGGGATTAGTTGCGGTACTCACTGTTCTTCTTGTAGAGCAGGATCTCGAACTGATCCTGTTGCTGGTTCTCCAGCGTGTACTCCAGCCGTCCCACCGTCTCCTTGTCTGTCAGCTCGCCGTACATGAAGCCGCATCTGTTTGGGGGGAAAACGTAGAGAGATGGACAGAGCAAACGAGGTATTATTCTTGGCTAGCTTTTAGTCTTGATGCATGCCACACATAAACAGACACAGACACAGACACATAACACGGATTCACAAACACATATAAAATACACATCACAATTGCAACTGAAAATGGGAAAAGAGAAGCTTTTGCAAATCGAAGAAAAAACATTCCAAATAAAACAAAGATTGATGCTTCTGGAACGAAAATACTAAACGCAGAGGTATTTCGTTTTGCACAAAAACGAATCGTAAACAAATATCAAGTTAATACACTTTTGTTAAGATGAAAAAGGATTTGCAATTGTTGCTGGATCAACATTTTGGGTTTGATTTCAAATTGTTGCAATTCTTATTCTGGGAAACTTTCAATTTACACATTAAAAAGGATTAAACGATTTTAGTTTCTTTCTCATCTTTAAAATTAAAACTATTTCAAAATGCATTATTTCTGAAATGTGTTATTTGTAGAACTTTTTAACTAAATATTTAATGTCCTGTGCTTTTAGCTTAAACATGCTCATAAAACTTTCGTCGTCAGGATAACGGGGGAAAAAAGTGTTGCATGCTTTTAGGCCACCGCGTTCGATGACGTCAGCAGGGAACGAATGAAACCGAAACGGGCACGAAACCAAAGTGCAGGACAACAAATAAAAAAAAAAACTACGAAACAAAAGAGGAAAGGGGCGTGAACAGTTAATTTCTGTTGTTTTCCTGTTGCTGCTGTTGTTGTCGGTGGTGGTGTCCCCCTCTCTCCTTTTATTTTGTGTCCTGACAAAAGTTCAACAAACTATGCTATAGCGATAGCGTCGGCGACTGCGACTGCGACGTCATGGGCGGCCGCGGCGGGCCGCTAGCAGAGCTGCCGGCGCAGGCAGAACTGAAATTGGGTTACAAAGCAAACAAACCAGGTCCTGGATATATCCTTTTTGCTTTGCTTATGCTTATGGCTGGGTATACGGCCACATGGCGGTGTGCAGCACACACACACACACACACACGGATGTTTTCGGTGAAGCACCAGCCAGCCCTCGGGAGGCACTCAAAATTCTATTATTCTTCGAGGGTTCACAAAGCCCTCGAAGCAGGAATTTTCCCGGGAAGCTTCTTTGTGATAATCTGACAAGAAAATCGGTCTAAAATCTTTAAAAGTTTACGCTTTCAACGAAATTCTAACCTACATTTGTACACCCCGTCGTATACGTAATATTTTTAATGGAACTTTTCGAATTATTATAAAGATTACTGATAAAGATCGATTTCCACTTTAAGAGTTAGATTTAAAAAGTAGTAACTAGTAAAAATTCCCCAATTCTTCATAATAATCTGACAAGAAAAACGTTCTAAAATCTTTTAAAGTTCACGCGTTTTCAGCGAAATTTGAACCTAAATTCGTACAACGTGTCGTATACGTAATATTTTTGAAAAAACTTTTCAAATTAAAGAGAAAACTGACATACTCGTAGATCGAATTTTTCGGGGAGCTCCATAGTGATAATGTAACAAGGAAACCCTTCTAAAATCTTTTAAAGTTCATGTTTTCAACATAATTCTAACCTAAATTTGTACAACCTGTCGTATACGTAATATTTTTAATAGAACTTTAAGAATTGTAAAGAAAACTAACAAAGATCGATAGGAATAGTGCTTTTTGACCTTTAAGAATCAGATTTAGTTAAAATTTAAGTAATAAAATATATTTTTAAAGCTAAAAGCTTAATATAAAGATAAGTGACGAAGATCAATAAGGAAAGTAATTAAAAATAGAACCCTTTGCCCTTGAAGAACCAAAATTATGTGAAAATATGGTAAAAAAGTAATTTTTAAGCTAAAACCTCATTGAATCAAGCTAAACGACTGAAATTTCCATTAAAGTCGTCGAAAAATTACATTTTGCTTTGCGAGACATTAAATTTCTAACCAAGTAAAGCCAAGTTTGGGAATTTCATTTTCCAAGCGCCATCATAGAACGCCTTGAGGGGTATAGTATGAGAAACGAGTTCCCAACGAGATTCTGTAGAAATTGCATTGAAAGCGCACGCAGTTAAGCAAACATCGAGAGGGAAAATCCATTTTTCCTGCCCCCAGTTTTTCATCATTTTCCCCATCCCCATCCAAATCCCTATCCGTTTTCGTGTAGCTTTTCTTCTTCTAGTTCTTGGCTACTTTTTGCTGGTCAATGTTTTCTGCTTGCCTTTGGCCGTAATTCCTCGTGCTCGCACGCGACCACAGCACGAAAACTGGATAAAAAAACTAACGGAGAAAAGAAAAGAAAACAGAGAAAGCCGAAAACAAAAAGCGGCGAAGAGCAAAGCGTAACAGAAGCAGCAGCAGAAGCAACAACAACGACAACAAAGTGGGTCACACCAACATGGCTGATTGGGCGGAGGAGGAAACGAGAAAGGGATATGGGGAGTGCATATGGGAGAAGTGGATACACTACAAAAAAATTTATACAAATTATAAATTGTTTCAAAATTATTATATTAAATAAATTACTATAGTTAATAAGTTATTATAGATTTGAATTAATGGAAAATTCAAAAATAAAAATTGTATATTTGTTACTATTTTGTTTCAGTGTAGAAAATATCTCTAGCTAAACGAAAGATTGGCATTAAAAACTCGGGTTTTTTTTGTTGGTCGTCGAGTTGGGGAATTGCCCGCTGATGCTGCAGGTGCACGGGGTCGTGGCGGGCTTAGGGTTTTTGTGAAGTGGGGCACTATCACCCTTACCCCCCGTTCCACACAATCCTCACCCACAGCCCAGTTTTTTTTTTTTTTTTTGAGGGCTTCTAGGTCTGTTTTTTGGCCTGTAAATTACAAACAATCCTCGGGAGAATCATTGGATACACTGGCCTCCGGGGCGCGCTTGTTGATTTATGAGACAGGTGAGGGGCAAGAGAGAGGGAGCAAGGGAGAGAGAGAGAGAAAGAGGGAGAAAGTGAGTGAGAGGTAGCGATAGTTCCCGCCAAATTAAGGCAAACAAATGCAGTTAACACTTTGCCAGATGCTGGTTAGGCTTCTCTATATATGGTATGCAATTTTTTTTTTTTGTTAGCCCACTTTCACCACTTTCTCTCAACCCCAAACCCCAAACCCCCAACCCCTCACCACCAACCCTTCACCCCTATCAATTCACCAAAGGTTTGCATAGAATATTTGTTTGGTCAGGACCGGAAGGCAATGTGAAACAAAGTAACGGTAAAATGGAAATGCAAACGAAAGGGGTTTGCGAAAATAAAACAGAAAGCAATTTTCCAACTTTCCCCATGGGGTGGCGGCAAGTGGCAGGTGGCAGGTGGCAGGTGGCAGGTGGCAGGTACAGAACGCACCATTTTCGGGCAATTATCCTTGCAACAGCCTCCTATAGCATATCGCATCGTGTGTGCGTTGCATACTTTGTGGCGCTTTCCTCCTCATTACGCGGCAACCTTTCACTCCATTTTCATTAAGTTCGCTGAGCAGCAAAGTGCATTAAGTTCGACAATGGCTTTTTAATGCACCCGGTCTGGACAGGCCAGTGTGAGACAACAGCAATAACGTAAATAAATTGAAAAATAATAAATGAAAAGCAGACAGATAAAAAAAGAAAACAGGAAAAAACTGGAAAACAAAATGGTGGGAAATGCAGGCAATAAAATGGCTAAATGAACTTCACATTCAATGGCCGTTGTAAGCAGCTGCGGATAATCCGTTAAGCAGATAAAGATGGCCTAAAGAAGGCGTGGCAAGGGGTCGCCGGGAAACAAGCTGTTAATGACGGGATTGCCTGAGTCAGAGCGAGAGGGAGAGAGATAGCAATGTTAGCAGTCTAGAAATCTCCTGCAATCTCTGCCAATCCTCTTAGCTGTCAAGGTTCCCATAGGGAATTTCCCAGAGGGTCCTGTCCTATCCCGTCCTGTCCTGTCCTGTCCTGTCTTGTCCTGACATGTCTGCCTCCTCTCTTTCGCACTCCCTCTGGCGTAGAGCTGCCACCTGCTGCCCCATTATTGTTGTTCTTGTTATGCAGCTTACAGTTTGAGAAGCACTGCTTTATGAAGCTAATATTTGCATAAAAAATCAGGATTTAACTTGAAAGTGATGAAAAAAATTGAAAAATAGAGAAGTGCGATGAAAAATCAAGCGATTAGGAAATTCTTTTTTCAATAAATAAGAATTTCTAACTTAAAAAAAGGCAAACAAAGTCAAGAAACATAGACAACTCACTAAAAAAAAAAACATCATCATGCACATGCACTTAAATTTATACAAAAAAAGGGAAGTATTATCTTCGTTTTATAGTAAAAAACATCAAGAGCTTTTAAGGACATCAATGAAACGGCAAGAACAACAATATAAAAAGGACTATGAAAACTCGTTGAGGATGAGAGAATAAATCGGCAATACGTACACATACCTGCACGACTTCTGCATGACCTCGGCCCGGTTATAGCCGCTGATCTTGCAGAAGGACTCATTGCAGTAGACGATCGGGAAATCGACGATTTGTGCGTTGGCCAAAAGAAACGAGCTGTCCGCTGGAAAAGGGAAGAGATAAAAAGAAGAGATAAGTCAATATTTTTCAAGTGAAAGACATGTTTAATCATGAAAATCTTTAAAAAAAAAAAAGAGCCCTTCTCCTCGCTTCTCAAAAGGTTTAGCTGATAGGGTAAGCTCTTGAGAAATACTTAAAACTAGAATAATAGTTGAATGACACATGCACTTATTTATTTATTGATTTATTTAAAACTTACATAAAACTATTAGTTAAAACTAAGATATACCTACAGTGGAGCAATAGTGACCAGTGGCCTTATAATGCTCTCCTTATAGTAAAGTTTAAACAGATTTCAGAAAGAATATCTCGTAACTCGTCACTAAAAATGGTATTCTTAATAGGAAGAATGTTTAATTAAATACCATAAATAGTAATCATGTGGCCTCCTGCTCAACCAATTTAATAATTAAGAATTAAAAAGAACCTTGTCTCGTAACTCGTAACTAAAAATGATATTCCCAATGGAAACAATGTTAAATTAAAGATCTGGTAATCGTATTTTGTATATTATATCACATATTTTTTTTAAGTTTCAAGTTTAGAATCATTTGGGAGTTGTTGAAGATGCTATTGGCTAGTGCTAGGATGGGGCTTCAATAGCTAAACTATCTTAGATAGAGAGGTACGTTGGATTGATAGCTGATTGAATGCTGGGCAAGAACAAAGTATATGTCGGACATCTAACCGATCAATCTTTATTCCGAGCAGGTGCTGGAAGGATATAGGCTGATCTAGGAAGCTCGTGGATAGGCCCAAGCTGGTCTAGACGAATCTGGGCAGGTCATGGACCCGCACAGACTGGTCTAAACGAATCTGTGTAAGTCATGGACGCTACCAGGTTTTGTGGGGACAGATCTGGACAAGTCATAGACGTACCTAGAGTGATCTGATCTGATCTTTGTAGGTCCTGGGCAGTACGCATTGGTTAGGTTAGAGTGGCCTAGACCTAGCCTGAATGAGATATTCTAATCAGGAAATGATGTTTTCCTTAAGCTATATCTATCTTAAGCTATATATATCTTTCCCAGACTTGTTCCCTCCCCACACAAAAATTTGTCGCTGTCAATAAGTCAGACGGATTCTTTGGCCGTAAAAGTTTATCAAAATATTTGAGCGTAATTGGAACATTTCAAATGTTGTCATTCATAATCAAAATCGTTTTATTGACTGCACTCCCTACCTACCGCTCTACCGCCCACTCGTTGAAGAGGAAACTCAATGGTCTAGTCAGTTGCTTAGTGAGTCGGTCGAGTCAGTCGAGCCAGTCAGTTCAGTCATTCAGTCAGACGACTAATGGCGGTTGTTATTGCTGCATTTTGTTGAAAGTAATGCGAGTGCGAATCCACTGAGAGAAAGGTTTCAAAGGAAATTCCAGTCGTATGAGTTGGTTTCCTACATTTTTTCGTTCAGTATCCTTTTGCAGGGTCCTCGTAAGCAGGTAACATGTGTAAACCACGCTCTGGCATCGCATGGCATGGACGGCTACAGAAACACGGTTACGAATACGAAACACGGAACGGAACCTGGCATCGACCTGTGGGTATTTCGACCTCCTAACCTCCCAACCTCTCTCTGCAACCTTTAGCTCCACCCATTAAGTCTGACTGCTTGTTTTACTATTTATTTGCTGTTTGCCATTCGGCTTGTGTATTGTTTTGTTTTGTCTTGTCATGGGTTTTTGTGTACTTTGGCGTACATTTGTATTAATTTCAGGTAATTTTATTAGCGCCACCGACTCGAGGGTGTAATTTACACACTCGTATAGAGGTAGAGTTACTCACTTATTGGAAAATCAGTAAAGCAAATAACAATAAATCTAATAAATTCTTTGATTCAGAACTGGCTTAAGGAATCGCTTGGCACGGCCTGGCCAGAGAGTTGCATGTGGCAGGTGCTAGACAGGCGGAGGAGGCACGATCAGGCGGTGCCCCGGCAGAGAGAGAGAGGAAGACACACTAACCCACATTGACATGGACATGGCCAAGCCAATGAATATGTATAAAAATATTCGCATGCAATGGCTTGCGATGGGTTCTGCTTGTCGTCCTCCTGATGGTGGGGCATCTCCTCCTCCTGCTGTTGGTACTCTTCCTCATGCTGCTTCTGCTTCTGCTTCTGGTGGAAAATGGGAAATGCATATTTATGTGATATACTAACACATACATAGTATAGGACACACACTGTACTGCCATAGCAAGGACATCAACAAAAACAACAACGTTTGCTACTTTGTAGTGTCAACAGTTGCCGTGACTGGAAAAAGTGGAGGAGAAATGGTAAAAGGACTTTAGGGATTGGGAGCTGGAGGGTGTGGCTATCTAGTTACTGTCTGAATATGACTATTAGAAAAAATAGAAGGAGATAGACTGAGATAGAGTGAGACAAGCAGAGAGAGGGACAGCCTTCAGGGTGAACCTCGTCACTCCTCAAACTGAATTACCCAAAATAGTTACTTGACTTTATGAGTTTTAAATTGCAAAATTGTTAATTGCAAATATTGCCAACTTTTATTAGCCGAAGGTCTTCTTCCCTGGAAAGCATACTCGTATTAAAAGTTTTCCATAACAAATATTAAATTACGCATACGCAGCGTTGGCCAGCGTTGAAAATTCTGTTTTGTGGCATTACAAGTTTTAATTTGAAAACTAAGAGGTTTTCTTCTAGTTTTAAAATGTAATTTTATGTAATATTTTATATGTTTTATATTTTAAATAAAAAACAACGTAATTGTTAAGTAAAGTCCAGCTTTTTTTCGAGGGGCATATGGCCAACTTTCCTCGTGGCTGGTTGAAAGCCCAGTTTAAGCCTTTCACTTTTTTTCTCTCCCCTTCATACTTGTTTAAAGGCTTCTTTTTAAGGCTTTCAACGGTTTGTGGCATGAACCAGGCGGCTGTCGGAGTGTGCGTGTCTGATTTCGCCATTATGTCAGCGTCACAATATTTTCTCGTCCTTTTTTTTCTCGATTTTTTTTCCGTTTTATAGTTTACTTGGAGAAAATGAAGAAGGCACTGGGGCATGAGGAATGGTGTTTGCGGCACTGCTGCGTTGCAAGGATAACCATGCGTGTGTGTGTGGGTGTGGCACGGTGTCCTTGTCGGTGTCCGCATCCGCATCCGCATCCGCGTCGGTGTCCGCGTCGGCGGCAACACTTAATGGCATTCAAAGCTGGCGGACAAAGTTTTGCAATTTTCCTTGGCCATTTTCTGTCCGGTCGCGATTTCTTTGTCAGCCAAACCCCTCCGTTTTAACCCGATGGCTCTGCTCGCTCTCTCTGTGTGTTGTGTGTGGCAAGGGAATGTGGGAAAAATGTCAACTGCTGGTCCGGGAAACTGCTCTGATTGGGAGCAAGGTTTTCCCCGGAACAATTTTTCACTTTAGCCGCGTGATGTCCTTGCCCCTCGAACAGGATTTCAGCATAAGATGTGTAAACTATGTCCCTGCCGCGTCAGCTAAACAAAAGCAAACTCTTTAAATATTTATATACGAAGCAAAAAAAATTCCAAAAAAAAACTCTCTACTCTCTTTGGCAGCTTTGGCAGTTCATGGATGTCTTTCGAAATATTTGCATATTTTTTTCATTTCCCCGAAAACAAGAAACAACAAAAGTACTTACTAAAATTAAATTTAAAGGATAATACTAAAGAAACTTATTAGTTGCTTTTTTGCAAATTTGTTTTAGTTTTTGGGAATAAAAATTACATCAACAGCAAAATAATAAAGCACTCAAAATGTCAAATCAAATAATAATTTCGCCGAGGAGAGAGATGAATATTTTATTGGTGATTGACAGGCGAGATGGACGGACGCAGCGCACCCCTCGTGCCGCACTTAGTCCCTGTGGCAGTCCTGATTGCCCAATTATTTATGAGCCCCGATCAAGAATGATGTATTATAAATGTCAACATCATCAGCAGGAAAATCCGAAATGGACAAGCGTGCTCTGGCAGGGACTGGGGCTTGGTTCGAGGGTGAGGTTGCTATTTAATTAATGATTTTTTGATTTTTATTTGAAAGGCAAACAAAGGGCAGGGCGAAAAAGGACCTCGGCAGGTTGTTCTTCCCCCCCACTTCAAGTTTTGGCAACATTTTTGGGCCAACTTTGACAACTCAACCTGAAATGTCAACAAGAAACAAAGGAATTTCGGATACGGAAATGGTTTTAAGAGGGGTTAGAGGTCGCGAGGACGTGAGGACGTCAGTCCAGTTTGCTTTTCCTGTTCCAGGCAGGCGGTCCGTGTTCCTCGATGATTGATGAGGCGTCTTGCCACCTCCCCTCATTTTTTTTTTTGGCCAATTAGCCGTGCAACATTTACGGTTGTTAGTTGAACTGCAAAAGCAGAAACCGAGAAACTGAGAAACTGAGAAACTGAGAAACTGAGAAACTGAGAAACCGAGAAACTGAGAGAAAAATTGGTAAGAAAGAAAACTTGTTTCTGGCCAGCATTGTCGTTGATTGATTTGGATTTGTGCGGTCGACCGCAGCAGGCCAGAAAAAAAAAAGAACCAAACGAGCAGAACAGAACAGAACAGAAGAGAAGAGAAGAGTCCCCACCACCACGTAAGTGGATTTGCCACAGGGCCTTGACCGTAGAAGGGGCAGGGCAGGGTTAAGGGGGTGGTGTGGTGGTGTCCCTCCATGGGATATAACAAAACTAGTCCATTAACTAAATACACCCAAAACACACACTCGGAGCGAGAGGGACTCACTAGAGTCTCTCTAGTACACATGCAAATGTGGTTGCAATTTCGCAAAACTTTCATTTCCGCTTGGCCAACGGACAGTGGTTTCGAATTTATTTGTTTTCTATTCATTTTTTATTATATTTCTATGTCATAAAATAAATATTTAAGCTTAAAAAAATTGATTATAAAATGTTTATCAAACAAGTTACAGCAAAAACCTCGTTACTGAAACTTTGAAAACACAAATTTTAAGGAATATTTTTTTTAAAAGTTAAAAGTAATTTAGGTTACCCAAAAATTAAGTAATTTTGGTACAAGACTAATATATTTTATTTGTAATCGAGAAAACTAATAAAAAAAAATTAAGGCATTCTTTTCGTCACCAAAATATTTTTTAGAAAATAAAATAGATGTGCCTTCGTCACCGAAATTTAACCTCTTTAAATCGATTTTTTTCTTTAATTTCATATTAAAAGGAATATATTTAAGAGCTTTAATGGTAAATAAAAAAATATTCTATATATTTTCTGCTTTTAAATCTATATTTTACCAATTTCTCGTTTATTTTTCTCTGATTTTTCTCTATTTCTTAGCTTTTTCTAACCACTGTGACAGCCACTTCTCTGGTTTGTTGTTGGTCTCCTGCCCCTACCCTCATCCCCTTTAACAACGCCCCTGTCACTATTATTTCCCCCCCTTAGCCCCAGCACCCCCTCTGTCCTGTCTCTGGCCAGTTTTGTCATTATTTTTTTGTGGTTTTTGCATTTGCCATCGTCTTTGGCATTTTAGGGTTGTAGTTGTTGTTGTTGTTGTGGTTTCTGGTGGCCATTGTTTGGAACTTGTCACAGACACAAACACACACACACACACATGGGCATCATTACATACACACTAACAGAATCCTTTTTTTTTATGACATTAGTGGTAAATGGCGAACGTTCCTTGCAATTATCCTTTATGCACACACCCTTCCTCTGGCCTTTGTTACAGCCTCCCCCTTGCTTTCGTCACCGGCTTGGGATCCCCATCGCCTTGGCTCGCCGGTTTGGAGCGGCTGGGAGCGGATGGGCCGTAGATTGCCAGCTGGTCGTGTCATTTTGGAAAGGACTCGCTCCTGCTTTCAGCGCGCTTTATCCTTGGGTATGCGGCACACAGTCGAGTGCATAAATTTTATTGTCCGAAAAGTACGAGCTCGAAGAAAGAAAAAAAAAGGCTCGGCGGTCTCTGTCGACATTGCGATTTAATTACATTAGCGACAGCTGAGGGGAATGCACAAAAGTGGATTGTTTTCGAGGGTGAAAGTGAAGAAAGTGCCCCAAAGAGTGGGGGCGACACACAGGACAAAAAAAAAAAAAAGAACACGTTGATTAGGCCAGGCTGTTACCGCTACGACTCCTTGGGGCATGCTTGAAAAGAATTGCAACAAAGTTCCCAACCGAACCGTGCCCCAAGCCCTCCCCCAATTCTCCAGCACTCCTGCCTCCATGTCGCATAATAGCATTTATAATAAACCCCATGCTTTCTATCTCTTTTTAGTAGTCTCTCTCTCTCTCTCTCTCTCTCTCTCTCTTCTTTATGCGCACCATTTGGCGTTTGTTATTAAATTTGCATAATTAAGTGAGAAGCTGCGAGATCCCAGCAAGAAGCGAAAACCACTCAGCCACTGACCCACCCAACCACTCAAAGGCCCACCAAACCAACCAACTCTAACACTAATTTTCGGAAAAAAAAACGAGGAAAAAAGCAGGAAAGAGATGGGAGATAAGGTAGAATGAGATGGGAGATAAGGTAGAATGAGATGGGAGATGCGGTAGAAAGAGATAGCTAGCGGGGAAAATGAGGAATTAAATGGATTTAGTGGGAAAGTTTTAACTAATTAGAATAATAAGAGAGTTATTAGAATATTATGTAGAGTTAAGCAGAGAATTGGCTCTAAAAATATAAAAAATAACATTTTTTTAAGAAATCTTTTTCCTATTACTCTTATTTTTCCAACAAATATTCTTCTTACTCTTTTTTCTTTAGTTTCTTCTTCTATATCACAAAGTTCGACTCCGACTCCGACTCCGACTCCAATTTCTTTTTTTTTTTTTATTTTTTTTTTATTTTCTTTTTAGGAATTATTAGGAAACTTTTAAACTATTTAGAATAATAAGGAAGTTATTAAGATATACTTTGTAGAGAATATTTATTTTAAGAAATCTTCTTCCTGTTTCTCTTCTTTTTCCAAAGAAACTCTCTTCTTATTCTTCTCTATTTAGTTTCCTTTTCTTCATCGTAAGGTTCGACTCCGATTTCATTTTCATTTTCTATTTTCTATTTTTTCTATCAGTTCCATTATTAGGAAACTTTAAACTAATATCTTTCAGAATAAAAAGGAAGTTATTTGAAGATTTAGTAGATAATCTTCCTGTTTCTCTTCTTTTTCCAAAGAAATGAAGAAAAACTTCATCACAAGGTTCGACTCCGACTCCGATTTCATTTTTATTTTCTATTTTTTTCTATCAGTTTCATTATTAGGAAACTTTTAACTATTAAGAATAATTGGAAAGTTATTAAGATATATTTTATAGAGAATTAACTCATATAATCCAAAAAATATGTAGGAATCTTTTCTTGATTCTCTTCTTCTACCAAAGAATCATACTTCTTCTTTCTTAAGTTTTCGACTCTTTAGGTTCGACTCTGATTTAATTTTTCTTTTCTATTTTTTCTATTTTTTCTATTTTCATTTCCAAAACGAGCCACGAACCTGCGTCTCTCTGCCGCAAACTTGGCTTGATTACTTTTCATGTTCTGTGACTGCTTTGGTGGACATTTGACTTCAAGGTCAACAATGGGGGAATATATGAGGAGGTGGCGGTAGTGGCGGTAGTGGCGGGTCTACAGCACCCCTTGACACCCCTTGAATGCCAGAAAAGTGACTGTTCATTTAATTTTGCCCGCGGGCCTTGCGGTTCTACGATTCCCCGCCTGTCATTTCAATATTTTCTAGTTTCGAAAGCGACTTTACGGCAAACCAACGTGTACGTGCAGGCACTGAGAATAATTTTCTGGGAACTAATGTTTGAAAATGTTTCAAAAAAAATTAAACAAATAGGTTGCTATTTCCTTTAAAATGTTTGAAAATCAAACAAAACTCTATAAAAACCTTTCATATCTTGGCCATTTCTTGGGTTTGTCATGCTGTGTGTTGGTGTTGGTGACACAGATACTACCAATACAGTTACAGAAACACATACAGTTACAGTTACAGATACAGTCACAGTTAAAGAGTCTCCGATATGGACACAGACAGCCGCAGAGATGTTGGCGCCATTGGCTTGCCACGCTTCGGTACGCGACGCATTTGCTGATGCCACATTAAAGTTTTGGCCCCGTCACCATCATATCCTGCTCTCTCTTTCTGACCCAGGGTAAGTGTGTGGTTTGGTGGAGAAAAAAAAAAAAAAAACGAAAACAAACACAAAAAAAAATGTTGATTGCGTAAACTTTCAACTGGGTCCAAAAGCCCAGCAACAAAGTGGCCGGGAAAAGCAGTCAACTTTTCTCCCTCCCCTCGCACTTTGCGAAGTGCAAGAGCGAGTTTTAGTTTACACACACACACACACACACACACACACACATGTGTGTTGGGTATCTCTCTCTCTTTCACTCTTGCTGTCTCTGTCTCTTTTGCTCTTGTTTCACTTTTGCATTTTGGCCGCAACTTTTTCGCTGCGTTGCGTGTTGCCAGTGGCCCCAAAAAGCATGCTACACTTTTTTTTTGCGCCAAGCAAATTAGCCACGCACTCACACACCCTCAGGCGGTAACACACACACACACAGAGACATACACACACAGAGACACACACAGGCCAGGACCTCACTAGGGAGAGAACGAGAGGGTAGAAGAAACATGGTTTGGTTTCGTGGAAATGCCACTCGACACGCGATTTTTTCGTGAATTATTCTTAACCACATCGCCGTACCCGGTATCTATCTATATATTTCCATGGTTGCAGCTTCTAGTGGCAGCTTCTAGGGGCAGCTTCTAGGGGCAGCTTCTAGGGGCAGCTTCTAGGGGCAGCTTCTAGGGGCAGCTTCTAGTGGCAGCTTCTAGTGGCAGCTTCTTGGGGCAGCTTCTAGGGGCAGCTTCTAGTGGCAGCTTCTAGGGGCAGCTTCTAGGGGCAGCTTCTAGTGGCAGCTTCTAGTGGCAGCTTCTAGGGGCAGCTTCTAGTCGCATATCTTTCAGATAAATATTCATCTAGCCACTTTGGCATCGCATCTCCTCCGCGTTGAATCTCAAATTGAAACACACTGCCACTTCGTCAATTCGGAGGCGATTATTGGACACTTAAAAAAAAGTAGCAAGGGGCAGAGACCACAAAAAACTGCACAGAAATTCGAAACAATTTTATGCTCTACGATGCAGATTGGTAGGGAATCGATCCACGTATATTTGAAGGTAATCTTTTCAAGAATCGGATGAGAATCGAATGTGGGTCGTATATGAAAGTCTGGGATCTTATAAGGGGTTTTCCCACACAGAAACTTCAAAAAAATTTGAAATAGTTTATTGCTTTAGGATGCCAAATGGTAGAGAATCGATCCATGAATATATTAAGCGATTCATTTCAAGAAATGGAGAAGAATTACAAAGCGTCTCCCCACAAAAAACGGGGAAAAATTGGATAGAATATCTTGCTTTAGAATGCAGATTGGTAGGGAATCCATTAACGAATATTTTAAGCTACTACTTTCATAAATCGAAGGAAAATCGAATGGGAATCCGATGAGAATCGGATGAGAATCGAAGGAGAATCGAAGGAAAATCGGATGAGAATCGAAGGAGAATCGGATGAGAATCGGATGAGAATCGAAGGAGAATCGGATGAGAATCGGATGAGAATCGAAGGAGAATCGGATGAGAATCGAAGGAGAATCGGATGAGAATCGGATGAGAATCGGATGAGAATCGAAGGAGAATCGGATGAGAATCGGATGAGAATCGAAGGAGAATCGGATGAGAATCGGATGAGAATCGGATGAGAATCGTATGAGAATCGGATGAGAATCGGATCAGAATCGGATCAGAATCGGATGAGAATCGGATGAAAATCGGATGAGAATCGGAAGAGAATGGAAGGAGAATCGGATGAGAATCGGATGAGAATCGGATGAGAATCGGATGGGAATCGTATGAGAATCGGATGAGAATCGAAGGAGAATCGGATGAAAATCGGATGAGAATCGGATGAGAATCGGATGAGAATCGGATGAGAATCGGATGAGAATCGGATGAGAATCGGATGAGAATCGAATGAGAATCGGATGAGAATCGGATGAGTATCGGATGAGAATCGGATGAGAATCGAATGAGAATCGGATGAGAATCGGATGAGAATCGAAGGAGAATCGAAGGAGAATCGAAGGAGAATCGGATGAGAATTGGATGAGAATCGGATGAGAATCGGATGAGAATCGGATGAGAATCGGATGAGAATCGGATGAGAATCGAAGGAGAATCGGATGAGAATCGAATGAGAATCGATTGAGAAGCGGATGAGAATCGAATGAGAATCGAATGAGAATCGGATGAGAATCGGATGAGTATCGGATGAGAATCGGATGAGAATCGGATGAGAATCGGATGAGAATCGGATGAGAATCGGATGAGAATCGGATGAGAATCGGATGAGAATCGGATGAGAATCGGATGAGAATCGGATGAGAATCGGATGAGAATCGGATGAGAATCGGATGAGAATCGGATGAGAATCGGATGAGAATCGGATGAAAATCGAAGGAGAATCGGATGAGAATCGGATAAGAATCGGATAAGAATCGGATGAGAATCGGATGAGAATCGGATCAGAATCGGATCAGAATCGGATGAGAATCGGATGAGAATCGGATGAGAATCGGATGAGAATCGGATGAGAATCCGATGAGAATCGGATGAGAATCGGATGAGAATCGGATGAGAATCGGATGAGAATCGGATGAGAATCGGATGAGAATCGGATGAGAATCCGATGAGAATCGGATGAGAATCGGATGAGAATCGGATGAGAATCGGATGAAAATCGAAGGAGAATCGGATGAGAATCGGATAAGAATCGGATAAGAATCGGATGAGAATCGGATGAGAATCGGATGAAAATCGGATGAGAATCGGATGAGAATCGGATAAGAATCGGATGAAAATCGGATGAGAATCGGATGAGAATGGAAGGAGAATCGGATGAGAATCGGATGAGAATCGTAGGAGAATCGGATGAGAATCGGATGAGAATCGGATGAGAATCGGATGAGAATCGGATGAGAATCGGATGAGAATCGGATGAGAATCGGATAAGAATCGGATGAGAATCGGATGAGAATCGGATGAGAATCGGATGAGAATCGGATGAGAATCGGATGAGAATCGGATGAGAATGGAAGGAGAATCGGATGAGAATCGGATGAGAATCGGATGAGAATCGAAGGAGAATCGGATGAGAATCGGATGAGAATCGGATGAGAATCGAATGAGAATCGGATGAGAATCGGATGAGAATCGGATGAGAATCGGATGAGAATCGGATGAGAATCGGATGAGAATCGGATGAGAATCGGATGAGAATCGAAGGAGAATCGGATGAGAATCGAATGAGAATCGATTGAGAAGCGGATGAGAATCGAATGAGAATCGAATGAGAATCGGATGAGAATCGGATGAGTATCGGATGAGAATCGGATGAGAATCGGATGAGAATCGAATGAGAATCGGATGAGAATCGGATGAGAATCGGATGATAATCGGATGAGAATCGGATGAGAATCGGATGAGAATCGGATGGATTTTGCAAGAGGTTTTCCTAAAACAAGAATTGGAACCAAATCTTAAGAATATTTGTTTCGATGCAAATTAGTCCGAGAAATAGTTTAAGCTATTTTAAAGAAACAGATCGGAGAATCGGAGAAGATATATCCACGATTAAGGGTCACATATGAAAATCAAGGGGTTTACCAGATCTTGCTACGAAAATTGGTAAAAAATTATATCGATTCGGGATTTTAATGCAGATTGATAGGAAACAAACTTTTTTAAGCTATTCTTTTCTTATATATAGAAATAAAAAAGTTTACAATGGGGTTTCCTTCAAAAATTGGAAACAAATGATATCGTTTTAGATGTTTTTTCCTGATTGATAGGAAATCCATATACAAATCTAGTAAGATTAACCCATAGCTGAAATATATATTCATTATTGCGAACAATATACCAGAATTACCACAAAAACGCTTTAGGATTATCATGCAAATCGATAGAAAATCCATAGGAAATCCTCAAATTAATAATAAAATCCTTTTGCGGTTTGGATAAGAATTGGAAATTATATGTTTAAGGATAGGGGTCATAAAGTAATATAATATTATTCAAATATTTATACATATGAAAATGTAGGCCGTTCCTAGACATAAAAAATAGGCCATAAAAAGTCGTAGACTATTGCCTTTGGCTCGTTAGCGTGTTCCTGCCAGGGATTATATTGCGGTGTCTCCAGGGACTGCTAAACATTCTCAAAGCTCCCTTTCCTTCATTTTGACAACCAAACAGGGCAGAGAACACCTGGCCAGCAATACCGACAAACCAGCAAAGCAGCACCAAACGAAACAGATACAGATACAGAACACCGCAAAATAGTAAAGGAGAAGGGCCAACAACTTAATCCAATTTGACTTGGACTTGGTGGGGCAGACCCCGGATCCGGATCCGGATCCGGACACGGACTGAACCGACTCTGTGACCATTCTTAAATGGCCTTTTACTTAACGCTAAGTGTCGTTTGACTGCCCGCCTTCTCCACCTCCTCCACGACACACCTCCTGTTGTCTAATTAAAGCCATTTGGTTTTTGGTTTTTGGTCACATGTCTATAATATTGTAAGCCACAAAATCATGGTCATGGTACCACTATGTGTGGTGTTCTTCCAAGTGCTTTAAATTATAAAAGGCAATCCTTATAAATTACGCAAGACGAGACACTAGGGGCGGGAAAGTGGACGAAGTGAAAGCCTCCAAGGCGGTGCTCAATCAATTGTCGCCACCTGGCCACGCTGGCCCTGGCATTGAAGGTCCGGCCCTTAAGGTGCGCATTGATTTCCATGGAATTTCTGGGCAACACAAAAGGTCAAACCAGCACGCAGCCCTCGACCCAACCACCAAGAAACAAGTTAACGAAAATCGGGGTTTCTTGTAACCCAAACCCATCAAGCTTAAGAAAGATTTCGTAGAACAGTATTCGAGATTCAAGATTTCCAATATCTAAATTCTCCAATTAAATATTATATAAAATTTATAAATCCTTCGCCCTCTGCACAAAGAACAAGAATAAAACATTTCCACACTCTTGCTGGAATGCCTTGACACTTCATTTTGGAGGCGTTTGATTGGTGGCTCGATTGTTATGATTACAGTCCCGGCGGCAACACGGTGTATGATTAATGTGGATACCCCACTCTATCCACTCCATCCACGGTAGCCACGCGAAACCGCAAACACACAATGGCCGAATGACACGAAATCTTTGCACTTTCCCAACATCGACCAAAAAACACAGAGAAAGAAAGAAAGTGTTTATTTAAATTTCGCTTTGATTTACTGTTGCGTGCAAACGTCCATTGTCCATTGCCTGTACCTGCACCCAGGTCTCTGTTTTCTGTTCTCTGGTCCATGTCCGTATCCGTGTCCGTGTTCCAGAGTCGCCGTGTCAACAGACCTCGGTTGAGGAGCCGCTTTTTGGCCAGGTCAGTGCGGATTATTATTTGTTATTGCTGTGTTTGGTTTACCCCACCAGGCCACTCGGCTTTTAGCTGCCTCCTTCGACTACTTCTCCTTCTCCCTTTTCCTTCCTTTTTTTTTTTGCGCGCCACTCGCCGCTTTGACCTTCTGAAAAATGGAATGAGAGGCGACTCTTGCCTTGCCTTGCCAGCTGGGGTAATGGGGTGCACTCGCGCATTTCCGGCCACCGAAAAAAAAAAAACAGAACAGAAAAAAAAACCAGAAAGAAAACCAAAAACAAAACAGGTCAAAGACGCGAAACGTTAAGTGTCGAAAACTGAAAACGCAAACAAAGCAAAGCAAACGAAGGCAAAGCAAACCAAAGAAAAGGTAACAAACATGGAGAGGAAGAGGATTTCCCCCGAAAAGAAAATCAATAAATGTAATGGCAACCGTCACCCCCTTTTGTGCCTTCTACAGCTCCATTGCTCCCCCCCCAATCCATGTTAATTTACACGAAAAAGCGACAATAACAATCTATGGGTAAGGATATTGTAAAGGGTAAAGACTATATTCATACCCAGTACTGCCCAGGAATACAAAATAAACCTTTTCTGTTTACAAAAGAAACAGGTTTCAAGGTAACAGTCAAACAGACATCGTTAAGCTTCCTTTCTTCCTTCTCAAAATTAGAATATACCCCAGAGTCCTACGATTACTGGATATCTGGGAAAAAAAAAAATAAACCAGAACCGAGCAGAGAACAGAAAAAGAAAACATCCAAACAGACAAAGAGAGAACAAAAACAAACATTGGAAAAAGGAAATAAAAAATGAAAATCAATAATAAACACACCGACATCGGAACTGGCGCCCGAGCAGAAGGACAACAAGGCGGTAGTCGATAGGCGGTAGGTAGAGGGCGTGAGGCAGCGGGCTGTGGCAGACAATGATTGTACATAATTGCAATTGTTCACCGATTGGCCTGCGTGTGGGCGTTTCCCACTGCGGCTTGTTGCATGCCACAACAGCAGCAACTTCGCTTGCACACAAATTAGTACTGACTTTGTGTCACTGTGCGAGTGCTCGGGAGTGTCCTGATGTGTGTGTACTTAGCGTCAATATGTTCGTTTCTGTGTGTGTGATTATGCTGATTCCGGTTGACAGCTGCTCTGTGCTGCTGCTTCCTTTTGCGTCACTGCCTCTCAATTTTATCGGTATTTTAACCTGTCCATTGGCTAAATATTACATTTGGGGGATAATTCGGTGTCCTGGGCATTGGGAAAACAGGTCACATAGTCCTTGATCACTTGTCCGTTTCGATTGTTGTCACACTTTGTTTGCCGCACACTCACAATACAATTCTTAATTAAAGATTCCATTAAATACTCATTGTTGTGATTCGTTTTGCGTCATATCGCTGGTAATTAGGTTAACATTTATGTTGCACAGTTTTTTATTCAAGGTCTCGTTATCGGCCAATGAAAAATAATATTTTTTCACTCGAAAACCAAAAGTCAATAATTGAATTTATTTGTGATTAAACACAGTTGACTTTTTCCAAATTAATTCCGTTTTTTATATAAATATTAAAGCTCTTTAAGCTGTGCTGATTATCCAATAAAAATGGCAAAGTCTTTAACTTGACTCTTTGTTTCTTTTAGCCTTCTGATTCATCACCTTTTGGGCCATCTTTTATGCATTTAATGCCCTTCGGCTCTGACCCAAGTAAACATCACCAATCCCGGCAAGATTTTGATGGATGCCGCACGCTACGTGTTTTCTTTTGTCAGGGGCAACACGGCGTATGCGTAATTATTTGTAAACAGGCGGGCAGGACACTTTTGAAACCTGTTTTCTTTTCTATCGTCGATGAAAGTACACCGAAAAGTTTGTCGGAGCAAAGGAGAGTTTCAAAGTAAAGTTTTAAAGATATATTTCAGGATGCTTAGTGTGACCGAACTCTAATAAAAAAACAGAGTCAAGAGTCAAGTGTGGTGGAGATATTATATGATTTCTTTTCAAGTTTAATTTTCCACTTGGAATCCTTTTTCTTGGACCGTGTATTGGGGGTTTGGTAAAAGCCACTGAGCCAGGGAACTTCAAAGCCAGATGCAGAGTGCGTCGCCCCATTTCGCCTACTTTTTTTCTGTCCTTTTGGCCACTTTGGTGGCTTTTTTGCCACTGCTGCTGTTCTGTTCTGGTTCTTCTGGCTTATTCTGTGTGTCTGTGGGTTGTTGTTGCTAATGCTGTTTGGCTTTCTGACGAAGATCAAACAGCGTGCACGGTAAACGGGCACGGGCACGAGCTCCTGGGGGGGCAAAGGTCATGGGCGGGGCAAACAGCAATGTGCACTCGAGATAAACGTGCGAGGCAAACCGCAAAAGTGACAAACCCGCCCCAAAAAAAAAAAAAAAAACCCAGGCAGCAGAAAAATAAACAATAAAAAAAAGGGCCAACAAAAAATGGCTTGTGTCTTTTAAGCTCCCCTACCCTGCTCTGGCCCTGTCCATCTTTTTTGCCGAAGCCCCTCCCCACCGGTAGATAAACCACTGAAAAATGCTTGCCATCGGACTAGGCGGGATTTTTGTGGATTTTGGTTCTTGCCAGGCGAGGCGAGGCGAGGCGAGGCTTTCCGTTTCGTTCAATTTTAATGAGTTTGTTTGCCAAACAAGGACAAACACACGAATTTTTGCCTATTTGCAACTTGTGGCCAAATCGAACAGAACAGAACAGACCAGAACCGAACCGAAGCGAGAGCCTCTAACAAGGGGTTAGGGTTAGTTAGTTTCTGTGTGTTTTTTATGGGTGGGGTGGCAAAAGTGTGAGGCATAAAGTCAACTAATTAAAAAATCTGCCTAAGCCAGTTGCTCATTTTTCTCCTCGTCCTGTTCCATGTCCTGGTCCAGTCTCTTTTGGTGTCTTTTGGTGGGTTTATCGCCAACGTTGCGGAAAATTCGCAGCCCAAACAAACACCATGGTATTATGGGCTTTACCCCTTACCTTTTTGGGGGCTTTTTTCTTGGGCTTGATGGATTGATCGACAAAAGGGAAATTGTTCGACTCTACCAAGTAGAGTTTGATAAATGAATTTAATGACTCTGAAAAATCTTGACTTTGCGATGTTTATTAAAGCGATGAGGGCTTGGAGTGGGGTTCCAGACAGAAGCCACGCACTTGATGAGATCTTGGTCCGACTTTTATCCTATATATATTATATATTCATCTTTAACTTCAACCTCAACCTCAAACCAATCGGTTTTTATTTGCGTTTGGCATGAAAATCCCATTAGAATCTATTGCCTTTCACCTGACGACCCATTTCCCTCAACCATTTGCATTCCCGCCCTAATATGCGGCACTTATGTATGTGCATTTCCTTTATAGCATTTGTATCTGAATTTCTACGACGAGTATCCTGGTATCCTTGTATCTGTCCGTTTCCGTTGGCAAGTTCTCAGGTCAGAACGAGCTAAAAGCTGCCGGTCTGACTGGCTGACTGGCTGACTGCCTGGTATCCTGGCTGACTGGCATTGCCTTTTCCCCCTTCACATCGAAATCCTTTTGGAAAAGGCTTTATGTCTTCTCGCTCGGTAATCCGCTTTCGACAGTTGTGGAGCGGAAAAGTGGGATTGCCGGGTATATATGTATATGGAAAACTACGAGTATGTCTCTAAAGGAGGCAAACCAAATCCCACCATATTCCCATTTCCATTCCCATTCCCAATCCCATTCCCTTTTCATGGCTGTCAAGTCACAGTTGGGCCTAACTAAATCTATTGATGGCTCCTTTTGCCTTTTGCCGGGCTACCAATTGAAGATGGAATGGAATAGGGCAAGGAGGTGGATGATGGGATAGGATAACAGCTTCCTGCAACCTGAGGAGGCCTTAATAATACTTTCTTTTTTTTTTTTAACCCAATTGCTCTGGCTCTGGACAAAAGGTATTACTTTTTTTTTTTTTTAATCTACCTTAAAAAAATGTCTTTAAAATTGCATTGTAACGAAACAAATTTGTAACGAAAATCCAACGAAAATTCCACTTTTCGTTTCACATTCGTCAAGCCAGTTCTACAGGGCTTCCTCTCCGGCCGTTCTGGCCATGATTAACCGCAGTTGTCCGGATACTTTTCGGCCATTTTGCATTTCCGGACAAATGCAGTTCTCTCTCTCTCTCTCTCTGTCAGTGGCATCAAAATGAAGTACATCAATTGTACGTCCATTAATGTCACTCTGTCTCCCTCTTTGCCTGCCCTCTGTCTCTTTTCTTCATCTCTGGATCCGCTTTGGCGACACACTGAGACGGAATATAAAGAGATTTTCTCATATAAAAGTACTGGATATCATTATTAGTTACATTTTGTTGGAGTATTTAAAAGGCGATGGTTTTCTGTTCCTTTTAAATGTTATAATCCCAAGCTAATGAGCTTTGGCGACACACTGAGGCGAAATATTGAGAGTTTTTCTAAAGAAACAGTACCGGGTATCCTTATTAGTTACATTTTGTTTGATTATTTAAAACATGAGGTTATCATTTCTTTTAAAGTGTTGCAATAGTTTCTTTTATACTTTTCAGAGGCAGAATATTTAAAGTTATTCTTGCACAAAAGTACCGGGTATCATTATTTAGGTAAAATTTGTTGGATTATTCAAAAAACGAGATTATCAATTCTATTAAATTGTTACAGTCTTCACTGACATGATATATGGAAATATTTTTAGTTACTTTTATGCTTTTCTTAGGCAAAATATTCAAAGATTTCCTTTAACAAAAGTACCGGGTATCATTATTAATTAAAGTTTGTGACATTATTAATCAAAAACATGAGTTTTTCTATTCCAATTGTTACAATCTTCACTGTCAGGAGATATTGTACTTGTAGTTTCTTTTATGCTTTTCTTAGGCAGAATATTCAAAGACTTCCTTCAACAAAAGTATCGGGTATCATTATTAGTAAAACTTTGTTGGGATAATTTCCTTTAAATTGTTACAATTGTGAAGATTCATAATGAACTGTTATAATTTCCTTTACAATGTTACAATCTTCACTGTCAAGAGATATCGTACTTGTAGTTTCTTTTATGCTTTTCAGAGGCAGAATATGTAAAGACTTCCTTCAACAAAAGTATCGGGTATCATTATTAGTAAAACTTTGTTGGGATGATTTCCTTTAAATTGTTACAATTGTGAAGATTCATAATGAATTGTTATAACTTCCTTTACAATGTTACAATCTTCAACCTCCCATGATGAAATATTTGTAGTTTCTTGGTCCTGCATTTCTCTGGTACTTTTTTTTTGCAGTGCAACCAGAGCTGGATTCGAAGGGGGTTTTGTTAATTATCTCATAGTTCTGTGTTCTGGGTTATCGTTGATGTTTATGGCTGAAGTATTCTGGCCATGTGTTGCCTGATTTTTGTCGTTGTCGCTGATGCTGATGGTTGATGGTTGATGGTTGATGGTTGTTACTGCTGATGGCATTGGTACATTGCCGAATGGTAACTGGATCAACTTGGAGCGACAACTGTTTGGATCCTTTTGAAATGTGGTGGCGGATAGAGAATGAGTGAGTCCTTTGACTGCAGCTGAGACTGAGCCGTGGTTAACCAGGCTCACAATCCGATTTAAGGTGAGGCGAGGCGAGGCAAACCCCTTTACTCTGCACCACAATTGGCCCGTCCTAATTGAAAGTGTTGCCATTGACCGCAAGCCAAAAAGGGATTTCAATGTCGGGCCTCAAATTGCACAACACCTTCCGGGCTTCGGGCTTTCCCTCGCAATTGCCACACTCACACCAGATGGGTTGGGCTGAATATTCAGGGCTGGGGTATGGGGCTGGGAAACAATTCGATTTCACAGAACGGACATTTCTCGGTCACACATGCAATTGTGTGTCTCGGGTGGGTGCTCTATTTATAGCTGGGTATAGCCTGCAGCATCCTTTTAACCACTGACAACTTAACGGAAAATTCATTTCACACTTTCTCTCCTTTCTCTCCTTACTCTCCTTTCTCTCCTTTCTCCAGCTGCAAAGAGTTTGCCTTTTACCGCAATTTTCTGCCCATATTGACGTTAAATGCGAAAATTCGAAATATGGCGAATCAATTACACAATTCCAGTAATTCGGAAAACATTTTGATCATCTCTAGGGGGGCTACCCTAAATATTGTCTCGTAGTCAGAGTTCAGAGGTTATAGGGTTTAGTCCCTTTAACATTGTCTCATGGGAAGAGTTAGAAGGCTACTTGGAGATTCTACTTTTTGGGAATGTAAACAAGAAGAATCTGAAGAATAATGAAGAATGAATGAAAAATGAATAAAGAATGTATGAAGAATGAATGAAGAATGAATGAAGAATGAATGAAGAATGAATGAAAAATGAATAAAGAATGTATGAAAAATGAATAAAGAATGTATGAAGAATGAATGAAGAATGAATGAAGAATGAATGAAGAATGAATGAAGAATGAATGAAGAATGAATGAAGAATGAATGAAGAATGAATGAAACATGAAGAATGAATGAAACATGAATAAAGAATGTATGAAGAATGAATGGAAAATGAATAAAGAATGAATGAAGAATGAATGAAGAGCGAAGAGTGAAGAATGAATAAAATGTAGTCAAGAATTTTCTCTTCAAATTTAATCAAAATCTGATCAATTTTTTCAAAGATATACCTTAATTTGGAAGTCGAATTTCTACTATTTATAAGCCACGTTTGAAAGCATGAATGCTTTTTCCTTAAAAGATACTTTCAAAGATTCCCATACCGCAGAAATCTTCATACACAATCTTTTACACAATATTCTTCGATACATTCTTTACACATACACAAGAATCTCTTCTGATATATTTTTTCGAAACCATTTTGTAAACCATTTTTTAAACTTTTAACGGCTTTTTCTTAATAGAGATTCTTTCAAAGATTCCTTTATAGAGGAAATCTTCTCACAAAATCTTCTCAAATAATGTATCTATTCTTCAGACATTAAACAAAGGAATTTCCATTTAAAAAATGATTACTATTTTGATTCTATAACAATTTAGAGAGAAAATTTAAATTTAAAAAAGAATCTTTGTTTCAAATATATGGCATTTGGTCAAAAGTTACAATTTTGTATAATTTCTTTTTTTTCTTTTTTCAAGAAAAACTTGAATGTTTCAAGGAATGTTTCCGTTTAAGTTTAAGAACGAAATTTTGTTTACAAATTAATGGTATTTGGTCAAAAGCCGCAACTCTTATTATTTCTATGTTTCTTTTTTAAGGAATATTTAAGAAACGAAACCATTAAAGACCCTGAGAAGATCTCAATATATGCTAAAAAATGATATCGAAATATATGTAAAAAAAATAAAGTAAATGGAAAAAGTACTTACGCTGGGAATTGGAGCGCCGGATGATGTTCTCGAGAAATGTGTTCTGCGGCGCAACCAGTCCACGTCGTCCGCCTGGCATTTTGCCGGCTACACGCTACACCAATCCTCTCCCTAGCTGCCCAATCCTCTCCTGCTTTATGGCTCTAGGTTTTGGTTTTTTTTCTTTAGTTTCTGCCACTGACCAACGACCACTGACCACTGACCACTGACAGCTGGTACCGTACCGGGCCGGGACTGTACTGATGCTACCCGTGACAGGTGACAGTTGGTGACGGATGACAGATACAGATACCACCCTTGGATGACGGATGACAGTTGTCGGTTGAGAGTCCGAGCGGTTGGGGGGGGGATGGATGGATGGATGGTCCGGTTGGCGGGTCTCTGGTTCTACGGTATCTTGGGGATCCGTTTCCGTTTCCGTTTCCGTTTCCGTATCCAGATCCGTTATGATCTTCTCTTCTTCTTCGTTATTGATGTGGAAAGGGTTGCTGTCGTCTTTTCTTTTCTTATCGTTTCTTCTCTCTTCTCTTCTTAGCTCATTCGGATGTTGCGGCAAGGACGCCGGGCATCGCTGCAACTTGGCTGCCCCGAGCGTCCGTCATTCTCAGGCTGTCTCACTCACCCACTCACTCTCTCACTCACTCGCTGACTCTCTCACTCCCACACACACACACACTCACACACACTCAGAGTTGAGTTCGATCCGATCCGATGACCACTTCTTGACCTTTCACCCAGTCTTATCGGTTGCATATGGCACTGCAAAAAGGAAAGAAAAAAAAAAAGGATTTTATTTACAATTTCCATATCCTGTCAACTATTCATAAGATTGTCTATATATTCTCGAAACATTCTCGAAACATTCTCTTAACTGTTTCATTTAATTGAGCTTCCACCTTACCGCCCACCTGCCAGACCTCTCTCTCTTCTCAGCTTTCTCCGCTTTCCAATTAAAATTAATTGATTTAACACAATAACTCCAGACACACCAGACACTCCAGACACCTTCACCTGCCGAGAGTATCGAGTTAACCAAAGTGACTTAATAATCCAATACAGAACGCAATCTAACTAATTCCATTAATTAAAAGCCCCTCAGATATCACAACGAGGACTATAAAGGATATGCACATCAGTTAAGGTTGGATTTTGGTTCAAGAATTTGTTCTTTTTTATATTTTCTTTCTCAAGTATTATTTTTAAATATTTGACTTTGAATTTTATTCAAAATACTGAAAAAAAGAGAAGCGTTTTTCCTACAACTCATGCTTTTTCAAGTTCCAAAATCACGTTCGGATTGTTTTGAAATTTTAAACATTATTTTTTAAATATAATGAGGAATTTTTAACTAAATTTATTTATTTTTTTTATAAATAATAGTGTTTATAAAAAGCTAAACCAACAAACGGTGTTAGACCTTTTTATTTTTTTCAAAATTTCTTGCAATTAAAGAATTTTATTCCAAAAAAAATTACATTTTCCATTTGGAAATGTTTCCAAAAAATTCCCGAAAATATGATTCCCCAATATTAGCTTGGCAACTCCATAATCAATATTTTATTATAATTTATTGTTATATATTTTGGGGCATCTGAGAGGCATCAAAATTCCCTAAAAAATTCTATATATTTACAATTTCCTATATCATCAAATTTCTTATAAACAAAATTCTATATTTACAATTAATTTCCATAAATTTAATTCAATTGTTTCAACACGAAATACTTATTTTACAAACTATTGAGGCCTATTACCCCCCCATAGAGTAACAAAAAAAAAAAACATTATTTAAATTTCAAAATAAATTGAGATGGATTTGAAAAGGTAATTAGTTGGAATTTAGTAAAATGACAAATTAATGACAAGAAGGAGAGATTAATTGAACGGATTTAAGGTGAATCAATTAAATGCAAGGAACAATGCAAGGATTTGCAAGGATCGAATCTAGGCAGCTCGAAGCTCGAAGCCCGTAACCCGTAACCCGTAACTGAAATGCAAATTTGCTGTCAAGTTGCATTAATAATGCATCTTAGGCAATTTGAATTTGGTAACATTAAGTATACGCAACGTGCAACGTGCAACCTGCAACTATCGACGTGCAACGTCCTGACAAGTCCTTTATATCCTTTAAACAATACAATCTATTTACAGTTCTATAAACATTAGAAAACGCTTTGAAGGAGAGATAATAACTCGAAGCTCAAACGCAAACTAAATTCCAGAATTCCCGCCACTTTGCATCCTTGCATCCTTGAATCCTTGCAACAAATTAACCAATTAAAGACGACACAGCCGTGGCAAGTTGGCACAAAGTTGATTCACTTGTCCAACATGCACTAATTACAAAGTGCAGGAAGTTCATCTAGAAGCAAGGACCAAGCACGCAGCATCCAGGACCAAGGCATGTCGACACAGGAACAGGCTCATTAGGATCGGATTGAGAGTCGTGTCGTGTCGTGTCGTGGCCAGGGCATGGGCCATGGGCCATGGGCCAAATACCAACAGAAACACGAGTATTATGAATGACAACACAGGCATCCCTCCAATCAGGATAAACGGAAGCCCAGAAGCCCAAGGATAGCCAAGTCCTGGATTTAATATCGAAAAAAATAAATACTTGTACCAAAACAAGGATGGAAAGGATGAAAGCAGAGTATAACATAAATATTATGTTGGAAAAGACAATCTATTGGCTAAAGTAATAAACTTTAAAGAAAGTTTACGAAGGAACAAAAGGATAAACAGATGGAAGGGTAAGGACGTTTGAGTCGCTTTCTAGATACGATTATTTTTCTTAAGTTTACTTTTGGGATAAGGAAAGGTAATTAGAGGTAATAAGAGCTAATTTTAATACAAAATATTGAAATATTCTAGGAAGAAATTGTCTTTAAACGTTACTGGACACGGAAAGGGATACGGAATGGGTTAGGGAAAGGTAATTGGAAGGAATATTCGCTACAAATTATTGCACAATTTTGGTAAGAAATTATCTTTAACCTTAAAGGACACGTAATGGGATAGGGAAAGGTATTTAGAAGGAATATTAATACAAAATATTGACACATTTTGGGAGAAAATAAACTTCAACCTTGCAGGAGAGACAGACAAACCTTGGTTTTCTTCATCAACCAAAGAACTGGAATATTTGCATCCAAAAACCCATTAAAACCCTTTAGCTTTTCCTCTAAAATTATCCTCTAAATATCCATGAAACCCACTAAAACGTTTCAACTAAAAACGCAGAAAAAATGCAGAAAAAACACGGAAAAAACGCACAAAAACGCAGAAAAAACACAGAAAAAATGCAGAAAAATGCAGAAAAAACACAGAAAAAACGCAGAAAAAAAAACAGAAAAAACGCAGAAGAAACGCAGAAAAAACACAGAAAAACGCAGAAAAAATGCAGAAAAACACAGGAAAAAACGCAGAAAAAACACAGGAAAAAATGCAAAAAAATGCATAAAAAACGCAGAAAAAAACACAGAAAAATGCATTAAAAAACGCAGAAAAAAACACAGAAAAAACGCAGAAAAATGCAGAAAAAACGCAGAAAAAATGCAGCAAAAACGCAGAAAGAACACAGAAAAACGCAAAAAAACACAGAAAAATGCAGAAAAAACACAGAAAAAAAACAGAAAAAACGCAGAAAAACGCAGAAAAAACACAGAAAAAACGCACAAAAAAAAACACAGAAAAAACGCAGAAAAATACGCAGAAAAAACACAGAAAAAATGCAGAAAAAACGCAAAAAAACGCAGAAAAAATGCAGAAAAAATGCAGAAAAAATGCAGAAAAACGCAGGAAAAAAATGCAGAAAAAAACACAGAAAAAACACAGAAAAATGCAGAAAAACACACAGAAAAAACGCAGAAAAAATTCAGAAAAACACAGGAAAAAAACGCAGAAAAAATGCAGAAAAATGCAAAAAAAAATTCAGAAAAAACACAGAAAAAATGCAGAAAAAACCAGAAAAAAACACAGAAAAAGCGCAGAAAAAATGCATAAAAACACAGGAAAAAACGCAGAAAAAATGCAGAAAAAATGCAGAAAAAATTCAGAAAAAACGCAGAAAAAACACAGAAAAAACGCAAAAAAATCGCAGAAAAACGCAGAAAAAACACAGAAAAACGCAGAAAAAAAACAGAAAAAAACGCAGAAAAACGCAGAAAAATGCAGAAAAAACACAGAAAAAAACACAGAAAACCCACAGAAAAAACGCAGAAAAAGAAACTAAAAAGCAATTTAAACCCAATTTGTAATTTCTGTTTGCTGGAAAGTAATTCAAAAGTAAAAGGCGGGAAAAGTTGCCCACTTAATATCCTGGAATCCCCCCCAGAAACTGTTGCTGTTGCTGCCCCTCGGAAACCCTCTGTTGGCGGGAAAAAAAACCCTTTTCAGCTTTAGGACTAGAAACGAGGACCAACGACCAGGACCTCCTCTGACGCAGTGTCTGTTGTTTCTACTCCTGGCTGCTGGCTGCTGGCTGCTGAGCTCAGTAATCTTTAATTTCATTAAAATTCAAGCTACACCAACGACAGCTTCTTTGTTGCTAGTTGCTGGTTGCTTGTTGGTGTTGCAAGTTGCTGTTGTTGATGTTGCAAGTTGCTTTTGTTGGTGTTGCAAGTTGCTGTAGTTGCTTCTTTATTGTTGCTGTTGCTGCCTTCTGGTACAAGTGCTTATTAGAGGATGAAGAGGATGAGTTTGGAAGGGTCCTGGATGGGTTTTGGATGGGAATTGGATGGCTTCTGGATGGGGATTGGATAGGGTTTGGGGCAGGGAGAACGACGCTCTCAGGCATTTATGCATTTTCTGGCTTTAATGCGTGGCCCAGAAGAAGGAGAAGGGTACGCAGGACGCCTGACTAACGCAGGACACGCCACTGGCACTGCTACAGCAGGAACATCCTCCCAAGCTGGCCCAGTGGAAGGTCCTTCTGCTTTGCACACTTTCTTTTTTTCTCGTTTTTTTTTTTTTTTTGTAAAACTGAAGCTGCTGCTACTTTGACTTTTATTATTGTTCCTGCCTCCTGCCTCCTGTCTCGTGCCTCGTGCCTCTTGAGTCCTGATTCCTGCTCCGCTTATAATGCACATAATTAACTGCAACTTGCAGCGAATCCTGCTCGTCCTGTCCTGCTGTCCTGCCGCAGGGATAATGGACGCAAATTCATGGCTGATCCAAAAGTTAAGAATTCCCAGAACAATGCTCAGGAAAAGTCAAAAGGATGTTCGCTTTTTCTCGTCCTTAATAGAAGTAATTTTTTTTTTCTTTCAAAATAATTCAAGAAAAAGGAAAAAATTTAAGAAAATACTAACTTTTATTTGAAAAAGAAAGTTTCCTTTCATCAAGTAGATCTTTTTTTGAGTTTTTTAAACAATATTTTGGAAATCAGAGCCCTTTGCTTTGGTTTAAATTTTTGGAACCGAAAAGTCAATTGCAGTTTTCCCGCTGACGTCACAGGCCAAAAGGAAGGACCCAGGAGCGGGACACAGAAGGCAGGACACAGGCGACACTGAACACAGAGACCCAGGACCCAGGACATAGAGAGGAAATAGGAATAGAAAGTCAAGCCTCTCTCAGCACTCGCCTATTTATAATAAATGGAATGTCGCCACGCCCCTTAATACGCTGCCAGGATCTACTGGCATCCTGGCAACCCGGCATCTCCTGCCTGCTCCCTGGGCTTGACACACTTGCCACATGCCACGGATCCTGCACCTGCTTGCAACACACACACAGATGAAAAACGAGAGGAGTTTTGATGGCTAGGATGAGGGCGGGGCAAAAACCAACTACAACTATTTTGGACGTAAATGTGGCAGCCACTGGGGATGTGCAACACAGCCAGAAAAAATAAGAAGGCATAAAAAAACTAAAAATTTCGACCTACTCTCTTTTTTTTTTAAGGATTTAATCCAAAATCCTTTACTAGATTCATTTTTTTCAGTGCACTGTCGTTGGCGACTGAGTGGCCGACCACAGGGGAGTAGCACAGGACCTGAGGAGGGCAGGAGGTTGGCGGAGGAGAGCAACCAAGCAGGACAAACGGTGCCACAGGATGACGCTCACCTTGCCCCACAAAGCGCAGCATCGTGGCAAGAGGAGGAGGGGCTAGAGAAGGAGGAGCAGGACGAGGAGAGTGTCAACTCTACAGTTTAATTTGTTGCAGCTCCAAGAGAGAGAAAGGACCTCCACCCGAAGCCACCCACTCATTTTATGGCTCACTTCAAGTACGTCATAAAAATTAACATGAGAGCGGGTCAAAGGGGCAGTGTCCTGGCGGGGGCGGGGGCGAGGGCGGGGCAGGAAAAGGTGTAAAAAACCGACAGCAAATCAAGTGGCACAGGACACGGCCTGCTCTAAATCCTCGCAGGACTCGCAAAAAATAAAGAAGAAAACGAGGAGAGATTACGAGGAATATCCTTGACTTGAGGTCTTCTTTTAGGAAGTTCCAAAAGCGATCTGAGAGTATCTCTGAACCCAGATTTGCCAGATATGGTATATAGAATGACATATATATATATATATCAAGGATATACATAGTCCTGTCTTGCCCCACCCCCTTCCTCCCATTCCATTCATTTGGATTTAATTTCCGGTGTTGCTGCGTTCGTCTTTCAAATATTAATAGAGCTCTGGCATTATTAATGAGATGGTGTCATCAAGAAAATGAATCCGCCCTGTCCTGCCCTGCTTTATCCTTGCCATCCTGTATCCTTGGATGGTTTCACCTTTTTGGATACTTTTGCCATTGTGGACTATTCAAAAATTTATAAACTTTTTGGCATTCTCTGTTGTAGAGCTTTCTGGCTGCTCTGCAAAACTTCAACTCGATTCGAGTCATGTCGAGTCGTGTCGAGTCGTGTCGAGTCGTGTCGTGTCGAATCGAGTCAGAATTCTAAGCCCTCAGAGGGAATCGGTCATAAGGGGGTGGAAGAAGTGAATGAAAAGGATAAAGGACCAACAAGAAGAAGGCTAATTACTTTGTGGTCACCTCAGAGCGAAACGAACTGTTTGTGACATTTCATTAAATGCGTTTCGCCCGAGTGCATCATGTGGATGCAACAATTTCCAGGTGGACGAAGGAGCATTTTTCCAATATTTTACACTCGTTGCAGGATCTCCGTCTCTGTTCCCATTCGGAAAGCACAATTGTTGCAACAATTACACAAACACAAGAGGGAAACCCAAACAAAACCTGCTTGCCACAAAAGTAGGCAAAGAAAGACGGTCTCTCTCTCGAGGACAACAATAGGCCGACAGCGACGAGACAACACGAGCAGACGCAGGACCAGACCAAGGATGCAATGGACAATGCCAGGACAATGGAGCCCAACGAAACTATTCAGCAATGAGATTGAATGATTCTCTCCGATTGTCTTCCGATTGATACGCAAATCCGATTACCACTTAAGTAAACCTTATTCTATCCTTTTAGCTTTCGTCCTTTCGATTGCCATTTAATTTGATTTGATTTTCTGCCTCTAGAATGTCCTTAATCGATTGTAAAATTCTGCAACGATAGGAGAGTCTTTATTATATTCTGGCAATTAATTTCTTAAATTTATCCAATTATGTAACTCTTTGAGTTAAAAATTTACACAAAATGCGATTCCTTTCTCAAATGCCAAATCAAGCCGAGCAATCAGAAGTCCTTTGCTTATAAATTAAAGACAAAAGGAGGTCCTTTTCGCAGGGAAAGGTCAGAGCGAAAAAGATTCCAAGAAGCGCACTCAACCGGCGAAAGCGAAGGCAAAGTCGAAGTCGAAATGCAATCATCTGTGGTCATAGACCCTACCCGACCCCAAGGAAAAGGACTCCCGCCCCCCGAAAAAAGGACTCATCATGGGAAGTCTTTGGTTCTATGGACGGACGGCAACACCCACGCATTTGGCGCTTTGGGCCGGACTAATTGATTGACAGTTCCTGCCCGAGTTCCAGATCCGTCTCCTCTAGCTTCTCTTTTGGGTAACAATTTATATACCTCTCTCTCTCTCTCTCTCTCTCTCTTTCTCGGTATATATTATATATAAAAATATCTAGTATATAGTATATATAGTTGTATATATAGCCGAGTCAGAGCTACTTGGGTATGCGCATAAATACATATACTTAACCTTGATTTTGCCAAGTCGTCAGCCCGTGTCCTGGGGGCCTCCGACAGAAAACTAAAAAACTGAAACTGAAACAGAAACTGGATGTGGCAAGTGGCAAGTGGCAAGTGGCATGTGGCAAGAGGAAGTGGAACCAAGACTACGCCATAAACTTCACAGCAAGAAAATATATTTACTTAATATTTATTTTTAGGTGTTTTAATATTGCCTTTTTTATGACTTTTAAGACCCTCAAAGAAGACAAACATTAAATAGTTTTTATTATAGAATAATGGAAGGAAAATGAGAAAAAAAATAAGAAATAAACGAATAATGGAAGGAAAATGAGAAAAAAAAATAAGAAATATGAGATAAATCTTTTAATGCTTAAAAGTTTATAAAAAGTTTCGGAATTTATGAATTAAGAAAAGATTTAGGGAAGGTTTTAGGGAACATTTTAAGGAGGCTTTAAGGAATATTTTAGGAAGGTTTAAGAAATATTTAAGGAAGGTTTAAGGAAGGTTTGAGGAATATTTAATAAATATTTAAGGAATATTTAAGGAAGGTTTAAGGAAAGTTTAAGGAATATTTGAGGAAGATTTAAGGACGACTTTATGGAAGGTATTAGGGAACGTTTTAAGGAAGCTTTAAGGAATATTTAAGGAAGGTTTAAGGTTTAGGGAAGTTTTAAGGAATATTTGAGGAAGATTTAAAGAAGAGTTTAGGGAAGGTTGTAGGGAACGTTTTAAGAAAGCTTCAAGGAAGCTTTAAGGAAGGTTTTAAGAAGGTTTAAGGAAGTTTTAGAAAAGATTTAAGGAAGTTTTAAGGAAGATTTAAGGAACGTTTAAGGAAGGTTGTAAGGAAGTTTTAAGGAACGTTTAAGAAAGGTTGTAAGGAGGATTTAGTAGAGGGTTTAAGAAAAGTTTAAGGAACGTTTAAGGAAGTTTTAAGGAAAGTTGAAGATAGGCTTAAGGAAGTTTTAGTGAAAATTATGCCTTAAAAATAATCAAACTAAAAGCACAAACAAATCTTTCAGAAACAAATCTTTTAGAAACAAATCATTTTTATTACTAAACTTTAAAGACAAGAAAAACATTAACCTTTTAAAAACTCTTTAAAATACATGAGTACCGGGTATCAAATACTGCTCGAAAATAATCCCCTACATCCTACATCAGTTTTAAGAAGAATCTTCCTTGAATTTTCTTCCTGTGCAGGACCCTTTGCCCTTTTCAAAGCCTATTTAAACTCCATGAGTACCGGGTATCAAGAAAGAAACATAGTCAAGAAAAACAATTTCTTTTTCAAAAACTCACCAAGTACCGGGTATCATATACCTATTAAACGTAATCCTCTACAAACCTACATTTTCTGTAAAAGAAACTTCGTTAAGTTTTCTTCCTGTGCAGGACCTGAAACCAAAACTGGGCCTGACTTTTGCGTGCCAAGTTGGGGCGCCTTGGCCGGGCTGCCAAACTAGGGCAGCCATTTCATTAACCCAAGACAACAATAACAACAACAGCAACAACAATAATAAACAAAACAAAAAACAACAAAAAAAAATAAAAGAAAAAAAAAAAGAGAAAAAAATAGCGGAAAAAAAAAACAGAAAAAGAAAATCTATTTTGGGATTCCCCGCGCCCATTCCCGTTCCAAAGATAAATATTTCAGTCGAAGGATATTGCATTGAGAAGTCCTCGAAGACTCCTTTTTTGATGTCCTTTCGAATACATCAAAACGAATCAATCCAAGGGATTCCCAGGAACTTCCTCAACCCCAACTCCAGTCCAAAGTCTTTTATTTAACTCAGAACCCAAAACAGGACCTAAAAACAGGACCTCTCTCCCACTCACACTCCGGTTGAGTAATTTTTATTCATATTTCGTAGTTAATTAGGCAGCGACTCGGCCAAAAAGCATTTCCACGTTCTGCCATATGAAAAATAAATGAATATTAAGTTTTATTCATTAAATTAATGGAGCAATTAAAGCAATTTTCAGAAATGCCTGCTTTTCAGAGCTAAAATGTTGGAATTTTTACAAGGAAACACACGTACAGCGCTGCCGTTCATCGTACGGCTCGAATCTCTCGGATCTATCTACAAGAGAATAAAGTGTAGGAAGGATTATGAGAAAGGAGAGAGATAGATCCGAGAGGATACCATAAAGTGTAAAAAAGGAATACGAGAAAGAAGAGAAGTGCGTTTGTTTGTCTTTGAAAGGAAGGTGACGGAAGGGCGCTGTCGTTTATCGTACGGCTCGAATATCTCGGATCTATCTACAAGAGAATAAAGTGTAGGAAGGATTATGAGAAAGGAGAGATAGATCCGAGAGGATACCATAAAGTGTAAAAAAGGAATACGAGAAAGAAGAGAAGTGCGTTTGTTTGTCTTTGAAAGGAAGGTAACGGAAGGACGCTGTCGTTTATCGTACGGCTCGAACCTCTCGGATCTATCTACAAGAGAATAAAGTGTAGGAAGGATTATGAGAAAGGAGAGAGATAGATCCGAGAGGATACCATAAAGTGTAAAAAGGAATACGAGAAAGAAGAGAAGTGCGTTTGTTTGTCTTTGAAAGGAAGGTGACGGAAGGGAGCTGTTGTTTATCGTACGGCTCGAATCTCTCGGATCTATCTACAAGAGAATAAAGTGTAGGAAGGATTATGAGAAAGGAGAGAGATAGATCCGAGAGGATACCATAAAGTGTAAAAAAGGAATACGAGAAAGAAGAGAAGTGCGTTTGTTTGTCTTTGAAAGGAAGGTGACGGAAGGACGCTGTCGTTTATCGTACGGCTCGAATATCTCGGTTCGAGGGTTACGAGGAAGCGGAGGATTGCTTTTGTTGCTCTGAAAGGTAATTTCTATCCCCGAGAGAATAAAGTGTAGAGAGGATTACGAGGACGAAAAAGGAGTGCGTTTGTTGCTCTAAAAGGTGGAAGACCGAGTGCCGCTGCCACTAATCGTACGGCTCGAATATCGCGGTTCTATCTTCGCAAGAATAAAGTATAGAAAAGGGTTACGAGGAAGCAGAGAGAGAATAAAGTGTAGAGAGGATTACGAGGACAAAAAAGGAGTGCGTTTGTTGCTCTAAAAGGTAGAAGACCGAGTGCCGCTGCCACTAATCGTACGGCTCGAATGTCTGAAATCTATTTCCAAAAGAATAAAGTATAGAAAAGAGTTACGAGAAAGAAGAGGAGTGCGTTTTGAAAAGATGACGAGGAGGAAGAGGAGTCCGTTTGTTACTCTGAAAAGTAGGTAACCGCGGGACGCTGCCGTTTATCGTACAAATCGAATCTTTCGGATCTATCTCTGAAAGAATAAAGTGTGGAAAACGGGTTACAAAGAAGGAAAAGATAGGTGAGAAACGAGGATTCAATAGAAAAGGAACTGCAGAGTGAAGGTTCTCCAGAGAGAAGCTGCTCCAGGTGTTCTGGTATTCTAGGAGCTGCTCCAAAAGCTGCTCTGGTGGTCTAGGAGGTTCTCTGGTGCTCTATGAGCTGCTCCTGGTGGTCTAGGAGCTGCTCTGGTGCTCCACAAGCTGATCTGGTGCTCTAGGAGCTGCTCTGGTGCTCTAGGAGCTGCTCTGGTGCTCTAGGAGCTGCTCCAGGTCTTCCGGAACCTCTACAAGCTCGTTGTAGTCCCAAAACAAGTCCCTAAAAGGCTCATGCTGGGCATATGTAGATCTACAATCCAGGAACAGAGGACTACAATTTTTAGTTCGTCTCTTAGGAATCTAAAATGTTAGATGGGTTAGTCGTGTTACTAGATAACGACACCCATCAGCTTTCTACGATCCATGACTTTGTCAACTATTTTTTATTAAATTAATGAAGCAATTTCCAGAACTGAATGTTAAAATTTATGAATTTTTTATAAGAAAACCTCTTCCATGGGTTTGTCGACTATTTTATCAGTTTTTTTACCTTTTTTTTAGCTTTTTTTTTGTTAAATCAAAATTAATTATTGAAATGGATTAAGATTAAATAATTGCAATAATAATTGAAATTATTGCCACTTGACCTAATAAATTCTTGCCATTGAATCCAGTTGGCCATCTTTGGCTTAATCCCTCGACCTGCCTGCCTGCCTGCCTGCCTGCCTGCCTGCCTGCCTGCCTGTCTGTCTGGCTTCCAGCGATGACCATTAACCGCTATCCCTACTGCTAACGGTTATTTATCCGTACCTCCCTTTTACCCCCTTTGGTTCTTGGCCATTTTGTTGTTGTTTTGGCCAAAAGCCCACGGGCCAGATGTGATTTGATTTTATTGTTGCGGCGGCTTATCAGCTTTTGGCCTTAGCTCACGGCTCACTTGGCTTTTCCGCCTTTTTTTTCTGCCGTTTTGTCTTTTTTTTTTTTTTTGCTTTTTTCTTGACTTTTTTCTGCCCTATTATGCTTTTTCTTGCCTTTTTTTCTGATATTTTGTTTTGCTTTTTCGCCATTTTCTTGATTTTTTCTGTTTTTTTTTTGCTTTTTAACTGATTTTTTCTGTATATTTTTTTTTGCTTTTTAACTGAGGTTTTTCAGTTTTTTTTTGCCTATTTTCTGTCATACTAGCTTTTTTCATCTTTTTTCTTGACTTTTTTCTGCCGTATTATGCTTTTTTCGTCATTTTCTTGATTTTTTTCTGGTATTTTTTTGCTTTTCAACTGATTTTTTTCTGTTTTTTTTTTGCTTTTTAACTGATTTTTTTCTGTTTTTTTTTGCCTATTTTCTGTCTTACTCGCTTTTTTCTTCTTTTTTCTTGACTTTTTCGCATTTTTCCTGCATTTTTCTGCCCTCTCTCTGCTTTTCTGCCCTTTCCACGCTTATTTCTGGCTTTTTTGATTTTTAACTGACATTTTTGCTTATTTTCTCACTTTTTTCTGCCTTATTACGTTTTTTTCTGACTTTTTTCTGCGTTTTTTTCGCCTTTTTCTGCTTTTTAATGTTTTTTTCTGCCTTTTAACGCTTTTTTTTGTTTTTTTTTCTGTCTTTTTTGCTTTTTTCTTGCCTTTCTTCTTCCTATTTTTGCTTTTTTCTGCCTTTTTCGCTATTTTTCTGTTTTTTTTCCTCCCTTTTCCCCTCTTTTCTGCCCTTTCTCCGCTCTTTTCTGCCCTTTCCCGCTTTCTTCTCTCGTCTTTCTCTCTGACAAATTCAATTTGATCTTTTTATCGATTAATTTTGTCTAGGACAGAGCCTCTTCGCTCTAGGCCCGACTCTTAGTGGGACTCTGGGTCTGCCTCTGGTTCTGCCACTGTACCTGCCTCTGTACCTGCCTCTGTGCCTCTTTTTGTGTCTCTGTCTCCCTATCCAATTAGACTTTGCTGCCCCGAAACGAGCTGTGCAATAAAACAGGCAACAAAACACATCCCAGACAGTGTTGCACCTGGCCAGGTGGTCCTCCTTCAGGTCCTTGCATAAAACTTTTATCCAGCTTTTACTTATCTTTTAGGGATAGTTTCGACTTCGGACTCGGACTGGAGAATCCTCTAAATTGGGATATGAAAAATTCCATGACTTGGCAATTAACTTGCCACAAAAGTTTTCCCCATTTTATGGAGTCCGAGATTTGTCCAAAAAGTAAAAAACAGGAAAAACTAAAAAACAGGAAAACTTTTCTTAATAAAAGAAGTTTCTTGATAACAATTGGGAAATATTAACAAAAATTATTCAAATTGTTGGAAACTAAAAATAGTTTTAAAGCCACTTAGTTTGTAGTTAGTAAGATAGACTAAGTTTGGTTTAGAAATTTAGCTAAAATTTATGGGAAACTTTTCAAAAGTTTGCCAAAAAAAGGGATGTAAAAAAACTAAAAAAAAGTACATAAAAATAAGAAACATTTCTTAATAAAAATTATTAATCTTTTGGATTAATCTGGAAAATTAATCAATTTTTTGCCAACATTTGTCTGAAAACTACTTGAAATCTAGTAAAAGAGACTAAGTTTATCATAAAAATTCAAATTTATTGAAGATTTTCAAAAAGATTTTCCAAAAGATGTTCAAAAAGGGATTTACAAAAATTGGAAAATTTTATTTAATGTTTAAAAAATTAATGATATTGATAGAAACTTTGGAAATTTCTATCCCTATTTGAGACTTAGTAAGAGCTACTAAGTTAAGCCTAGAAATTTAGTTAAAATTTATCGGAAATTTATTGAAAACTTTCAAAATAAAACTTAGAAAATAAAAGACGTTTTCTAACAAAAAATAATCGAATTTTTTTTTTGGGAAATTTGTTTCTTTTTTTGTTTCTTTTTCAAACAAAATAAAACGAATTTTTCTTACAAAAAAATTATCTAATTTTTTTTTGGGAAATTTATTTATTTTTTTCCCTTTTCTTAGACAAAGTCTTTTCTTGAAATGGTTTTCTTCTTTTGTCTTTCTTGTTACCTTTTTTTTTTTCTTGCCTCTTATAGTTGCCGCACCCTGCACCCTGCACCCTGCACCCTGCACCCTGCCACCGCCCCCTAACCCACCCCGACCACTGCTTTCCATCACCCGCAAGGTCAGTGCGGCGCACGTAAGTATGCAACACATAATTTGGCCGCTTTGCATGGCTTTTGTGGCATGCAACTTCGACTTTGCAGCTGCAACCGAGTCGAGTTTTGGGGAGTGGCAAAAGCGTATCCTTGTGCCGGTTGCTTGGCGAGTACATTATATATCCAGGAGACCCCCCAGACCCAGTTACCACGCCCACCGTCCACCACCCACCGCCCACCGCCCATCGTCTAAATTTAGATGCAGCAAAGTCCCAGACCAGGCGGCTCTTTTGTTGCCGTTTCAAGTTGCCTCCCCTGGTTGCAAGTTTTTTTTTTGCAATACACTTGCAGAAAATCTTTGATTTCTAGATGGAAATATTGGAAGTTTTTTTTTTGGGATGAAGCAATCACGGTCTTGGAATCACGTGGAATCGGTGGTCGCTTTCCCAGCTCTGAGTTCCCAGTTTCCATGTCCTGCCACCCAAAAGAAGGAAATCCGTCATGTTGTTGCAACTTTTTGCTATGTACTTGGGGAAAATTGGGAAAATTTTTGTTTGATTTCAAGAAAATATTGATAGTTTTCTAGTGCCTTTTAAAAGTGTTTTTTTTTTTGGGTTAAAAATCAATAAAGAAATGGCTTTAATTTTAATATATTTTTGTTCGAATCTTTCTCACAGTGTAAGCTAGAAAATGAGGATTGAAATTGTCGCTTTTCCAGCTCTGTGGTTCCAGTTTCCAGAAAAAAAACCAACTAAAGATCCCCGAAAATATTAAGAAATTAGAAAGACTTTCTTGGGTGAAAAATCCCTAAGGAAATGGCTTTAATTTCCCTTTATTTTTGTTCTACTTTCTCTTACAGTGTACTTAGGAAAAACTTATAAAAAATTTTTATTGATTTCTAGAAAATATTGAACAGTTTTCTTCTACGATTTAAAAAGCGTTTTGAGGCTTTATATTCTATGTTTATTTTTAGAAGAATCTTCCTCACAGTGTAGGCTAGGATATATGACTCAGTTGTCGCTTTTTCCCAGCTATAAGTTCCCTTTCCATGCAGCTCCCATGTCCCATGTCCTTTTCCCCCCAAAAAGCAACTCCGTCATACTGCTGCTGTATTATCCTCGAAATCTTATTTTTTTCTCCACTTTTTTTTTTTTTTGTCGATGGCAAAATCGAAAATCGAAAGTGTGCCAAGAAAACGAGACGAAGACGAGAAACCTAAAAAAAAAAAAAAAAAGGACGAAGGATGGCAACAAAGGGAAATTGTGTCATAAAAAGTTTTTCGATTGCGCCACGCGCTACCAAAGCAACACTAACATGGCCAAAAACTAGCAACAAAATAAACAACAACAAACAAAAAAACAACAAGAAACAACAACAACAAAAAACAAGAAACAACAACAAAAAAACAGGAAAAAAAACTACAAAAAAAAACAAGAAACAACAACAAAAAAACACCACAACGTTTCACTTGAGAAGTTCGAGCCAGGCCAGGCCAGGCCAGGGCTTTTGTCAGCCTTTTTCTTCTTCTTGTGCGGGGAGTAGAGTAGGCGTGGCGTGGCGTGGCGTGGCAAGGCGAGTCCTTCTCAGACTCGGCCAATTTATGCTGCTACTTGCTCCTTACTTGGGTGGCTCTCTGGTCTCAGTCTCCATCTCTGCTTCCTGGCATATTTACTTGTCATGGCTAAAAGCAAAGCTTACGCCAAAAAATATTGACATAGTAAGAAAACGCCAACACAGACACACACACACACACACACAGAGAGAGAGAGACACACACATGACAAGCAAACAATGGGCCAAAAAGCAAGAAAAGAAAAAAAAATAAAAAATATATTTAAAAAAAAAAATAATAAAAAAAAGAACAAGAAAATATGGTAGAAGAAAAATAAGAACAAAATAAGAAGAAAAATAAAGAAAAATCAAGAAAAAAGGACGAAAAAAATAAAAAAAAAATATAAAAAAAAGAAGAAAAAAATTGCAAATAAGAAGAACAAAAAAAATATAATAAAAAAAATAAAGAATACGGAAGAGCGAAAAAAAAGCAAAAAAAAAACAAGAAAAAAGCAAAAAAAAACAAAAAAGACAAAAAAACGCAAGAAAAAAAAACAAAACAGAACAAAAAAATAAGAAAAATAAAGAAATAAACAAGAAAAAATAACAACAAAAAAATAACAAAATAAATATAAAAAAAGAAGAGTAAAATAGCAAATAAAAAAAAGAACAAAAAAGAAAGAGTACGGAACAGCGCAAAAAAGCGCAAAAAAATCGAAGAAAAAGGCAAAAAAAAAAAACATGAAAAGGCCAAAAAAAACAAAGAAAACAAAAAAACGCAAGAAAAAAAAACAAAAAAACAACAAAAAAATAGACATATTTTTTTACCCTTACTTTCCACACACACACACACTGACTCACACAAACACTATCTTACTCAACGACAATAACTGTAATAGTTTTACAGCGCCCCCCCCCCCATCGTCCGCCCCGAAAAGTATGCTGCGACTTTTGAGCGTTCGCCTCGCTGGCGTCTACAGTTTGGCAAGCTTTGGACAAAATATCCAGAACACACACAGAAAAAAAAACGAAACGAAAGAAAGGGAAGGAACAAAACGAATCCCAAACTAGACTTTCCACAAAAGCCATTATCATTGCGACTTACGCCGATGATATCGCGTAATTCTTTACAGATCCAAATCCCATATTGAAGCTGCAAATGGGTTGCAAGGATACCTTTGAAACTCTATCGGCGTGAAGTAGAAGGTGGAACATGAAGGTCAATCCAATCCTTTTTAATTGTTATTTTGGGATCTTTTTTTTTTGGGAAATAGATTCATTTTGAAATTAAATTACAGGAAGTTGTTGTATTTTTCCTTCAATTCGAAATTCCAAATTGAATTCCAAAGACAATTTCCGCTTTTATTTATTTATTTATTGTGTTTTTTTTTTACATACATGATATCCTAGGAACACCTTCCCCTTTGTGTCCTTTGTATCGGTTTATTGTGCCCTCAAATTTTATTGAAATAGTTCTTAGAAGAAACTTTTCTGTTATGGGAAATATATATAGATATAGAAGATATAAAGGATATATAGATAGATTTTTCTTGTATTTTTCCTTCAATTCCAAAATTAAATAGTTAAAAGTTAACCTCAACTTTGATTGAAATTGAAAATAATTCTTAGAAGAAACTTTTCTGTCGTTTTATGAATAATTTATTGGTTATGGGAAATATATAAAGATATAGAGGATATGTAGGATATATAGGATATATAGAATAGAGTATAGAGAGTATATATTTATTCCTTCTTAAAATGATGTCCCTAAATTGGAATTTCAAAGACAAATTCAATTGTTAATGAAACAGTTCTTTGTGAATAATTTGTTTGGATATTAGTTATAAAATATTGATTAATATATAGGTATAGATAGATATAGAGTACCTATTTAATATCCTTTAAAATAATATCCCTAAATGGGCTCTCGAGAAAGTTAATGCCTGGCAGCTACAGGTAATCATTTATTTAGCCGCCAGCCGTGTGAATCACAGAAAGTCTTTGGTTTTTTTTTTGTAGACAAGACAGGATGCTTTCCAGGCTTCCGTTTTTTTTTTTTTTTTTTTTAATTATTTGCGAGGCTTGTTGGCTAAAAGCTTTCCGGGTGGGCGGAAAGGAAAGGAAAGGACTCCGGACTCCGAACTCCTACCGGATCGTATAGCCATATAGCTGGATATCTAGAGGGACAGAGGGGTACATCACGGAATTCATAAATTAATGCATGGCGTGTTGTTGGCTATTAAAAGCAATGAGCAAGCACATGAGAGGGCCCGAACAGATAGAAACAGGACGAAGGACCGGGGATGGGTATACAAACAGCTTAGGGACTTACCAATACACACACACTCTCTTAGATATATATATGTGTGTATTTTGGCCAGGACATTAACATAAAACCAACATCAAGCACAAGGACCTAGAAGGCCAGAAACCAAAAAGCCAAAAACTGTGCAAGAAAAAGCCCAGAAAAAGCTGAAAGAACGAGAAAATAAATAAATTTACATATTCCGCACGTGCTTTGGCTTTTTCCAGCCTCTCGAGTTGCCTCTCAGTTGGTTTTCGGGATTTTTTCGCCAACATTTTTATGGCCAAAAACCGGCGACAAGACGCCAGAGACAGAGACAGTTTGGCCCAGTGGCTGCCAAACTGTGGCTATATCTTACATATGTAATTGCCACGCCTCCGCCTCCGCTGCCGTTGCCTCACTACCGCCCACCTGCCTTGGCAAAGTTAATAAAAATTGTTTTGATATTACCAGAAAGCAGATCCTTGGCACAAGGTCATACCGGCCGGACAAGGACATCTGGGATGGGCTCCGCCAGCAGGTGGCTTCACTGTACTCGACACTCGAGTGGAGATCAAATAGCTGAAAGCAGTTGCCAAGTGGCATGCCACAAGGATCTCTCATCACAGTTCAACCGCAAATAAATGCCAAAAACGAAATTTAATGCTAAAAAAAAAAAGGAGCCACGAAAAGGAGCCACGAAAAGGAGCCATGCAAAAGGAGCCTTGAAAAGGAGCTGGATTTCAGGAATATTTTTAGAAAATAAACCCAAATTAAGGACATTTTAAAGGAGACACGATTTCAGAAGAAAAACCATTTTAAAAATCCTTGAAAATACAAAAAAAAAAAAACTAGCCACAAAAAGAAGCCATTAAGGATCCACAGATTCTGGGAATGTTTTTGAAAAAAAAAACATATTGTGATTCATTGAGAAAGGAATAAAATATTTTAAGTGAAACGATTTTATTTCATTTCATTGGCAGAAGAAAAACCCTTAAAAAACTAACAATATTTCACATTTGTACAAAAATATTGCCACAAAAAGGACTCCGCTTCGGTAAACTGTTGATAAATCATGGTAATTTTTTGCTCAGTTTCAGGATAAGGGGCCGAAGGATAATACAGTTTGGATCGTATAAATCGAGAAGGACGAAAAGCAAGGGGAGAGCGAGTGGGTTTTTTTTTGGGGAAATGCAACATCGAAACGGAAACGGAAATCGCGGGGCACAACAAAAAATGGCGAAAAAAATGGCGAAATCGAACGGCAACGGATGTCAAAATACAAAACATTTGCGGAGGGTCACAGGTCACAGGTCACAGGTCAGGATAAAAATGCAAAAACAATGAGAGAGAAGAAAAAACCGCAGCAAGCCCGAGACCCAAGGCTGCAAATTCGCATATTTTATGGAAATCCGGTAACAAATATTGAAATTTTCCACCTGCCATTGATTTTTTTCTGCCATTTTTTTTCTGCCTTTTTTTTCAGCCGTTTTTTTGTTGGGCAAGGATTACCCATTAATTTGTAAATCTGTTTAAGGGCTTATTGTTACTTTTTGATTGATTATTCCTGGCAAAGGACCTCCAACTACACATCCCTACACTTCATTAACTTTTCAACTCGTAAAAAAAAGGACAATAAAAAAAAAACTGAAAATAAACAGAGAACAGAGAAATTTACAACTTTTGGATAATAAAAATTAATAGGGATTTTGATAAATGTCTAGGATTGCCTTTTCAAGGATAAAGAGGACATCAATTGCCAGCAAAACATTTAACAGAATTTCATGGAAATTGTCTTAAAGGATTTTTGGGAAAAAGGAGGTTCTAACTCTTTCGAAACTAGTCCTGTTTAATCCTGTAATTTATTTTCCAAATTTGACTTTCTTTTTAAATATTTTTATGCCAAAAAAAAGAATTTTTTTCGATACTCCTTCAAAATTATTTGTTTTTTTTTTTTAATTTTTAAAATTTTACCTTCTTTTAAAGAGTTTTATGCCAAAAAAAAGGTAGTTTTTTTACTCTTTTGTCTAATTTTTGTTCAAGTTTTTAATATTTTACATTCTCTCAAAGGTTTTAATGCCCAAAAAAAGTAGTTTTTTTTACTCTTTTTAAACCATTTTTGATTATCCTTTAATTTTGTGTAAAATTTTTGAAAATTTTACTTCCTCTCAAGGGATTTTATGCAAAAAAAAAGGACTTTTTTGTACTATTTTTTTTATCTTTCTTGATTTTGGTTTTAGATTTTTGATCAGTGTATATTTTTATTTATTTTGTTTAACTTTTTAACAAGCTTTAAATTTGTTTTAATGTAAAACTTTACTGTTTTTCTCAAATGGTTTGTTTTTAAACTATAGCTTTTCGTTCAGTGTTTATTTGTATTATTTTCATTTTTTTTCCAATAAAATTTGAAACAAACCTTTTTTTCTTTTTTTTCAAAGAATTTTAAAGTATTTTATGCCAAAAAAAAATGAGTTCTTTTTACTCGAACGCAACTCTTTGGTTATCCTTTAGGTTCTAGCTTTTCGTTCAGTGTTTATTTGTATTTTTTTTTTTTGTTGTCCTGCCATATATGTTTAGCGAATCTTCCTTACAATTAAAATGTAGTTTTTTATCTCTTTTTTTTTTTTAGCTTTGCTATTTTTGATTATTCTGTAACTGTAACTATAACTATAGTTTTTCTTTCAGTGTTTTTTGTATTTTCCATTTTTTTCCCATATATGGCTGGCTGTTTGAATCTTGTTTACGATTTTTGTCATATTAAATATGTGAAAAAATAAAATTGAAAATTTGCGCCTCAAAGAAGTCGAAGTCGATTGTGGAAATGGGAATGGGAAAGGGAATGGGAATGGGAATGGGAATGGGAATGGGAATGGGAATGGAGACAGAGAATGGGTATGGGAATAGGGAAATGGGAATGGGAACGGGAATCGAAATGGGAAAGGGAACGGGAACGGGAACGAAAACAGTCAGCGCCAAAAGTCAACTGCCAAGCAGAATTCGACTCAAGTGTTTCTATAAGTATGTGTGTTTTTGTATCTCTGTATGTGTGTTCTTGTATCTCTGTATGTGTGTTTTTGTATCTCTGTATGTGTGTTCTTGTATCTCTGTATGTGTGTTACTTATTTTTATTTATTTTATGTTAACAGCAAATTGCGGCGCCCGTCAGCTTGGACTTGGACTTGCTTGGTGGTACATTTTTAATGTTTTTTTGGCTCTTTTCATTTGGCTAACACAGACACACACACACATACAACACACACTGACAACCACACACACACACCACACACTTGTACCATACATATTTAAAGCCACACATGCGTGACAAAATTGTTGGTCTCTTTTCTTGTAAATTTTCCCGTTTTCCCGTTTTATTTTATTTATTTATTTATTTATTTTTTTTTTTTGTTTTCATTCGTTTCGTTGCTTCGTTTTTTCGTTTCGTTTCGTTTCGTTTCGTTTCTCTTTGCCTTTTGATTGAAGGTGGGATTGCGGATTGTGTGGAAAACTTGCTAAAGATTTACTCGGCATTGTTTGCATACTTGACGGGGGGCGGGGGGCGGAACTGCCACTCCCCCAACCACCCACCTCTTTTTTTTTGCATCCGGTCCTGCCTTGGCAATTGCTTTAAATATTTAAGTAGTTTTGTCCCCGCTTCCTGTTGCTGTGTGTGTGACTCACTGTGAGTCCTTTTTCGTCCTGTCGCTGTCTCTCTGCCTGTTTCGTCCTGTCGCTGCGTACGTGGGCGTAACGGGCATCAATATCAATCTTGTGTGGATGTCAACTAACACCTGGCCACCCACATTTCCGCTGCCGCCGCCCACTAACAGGTACACCTGCTTTGCCTTCAATCCTTTCTTTCTTTCTTTCTTCATTCTTTCTTTCTTCATTCTTTCTTTCTTCATTCTTTCTTTCTTTCTTTATTCTGCGAGAGAAAACACAGGAAAGCTTCAATAAAGGCACAAAAAAAGATTGATAATCATGAAGATTCTTCGGGGAAAGCTTCAATAAATGTAGAAAATATACTAAATATCTTTGAGATTCTTCAATAAAAGCGAATAAAATATTAACAATCTTGAAGATTCTTTGAGAAAACGTTTCAGCATGAATCAATCATGAATAATCATGAAGATTCTTTGAGAAAGCTTCAATAAATGCAGAAAATATACTGATAATCTTTAAGATTCTTTAATCGATTAAAAAATATACTGAATATCTTTCAGATTCTTTCGGAAAGCTTCAATAAATGCATTAGAATAATTTATAATCAGGAAGATTCTTTAAGAAAACTTCAAAAATCAGGAAGATTCTTCGGGAAGCTTCAATAAAGAAGATTCTTTGTTTTTTTAAATCCTTAAACAAAATACAATACACAAGAAAGGATAAAAACTACTTAAAACTTTCCAAACTTCAAGAAATGCAAAAAATATATTGATTATCTTTAAGATTCTTTGGGAAAGCTTCAAAAAAATTCCACAAAAAGATTGAATATCTTTGAGATTCTTTGAGAAAAATTCAATAAATACTTTTTGGAAAATCGTCTATAAATAAAAAAAATATCGTAAAGATTCTATGGTATTTAAAATTCTAATAAAAAATAGTACACCTAAAATAGGATAAGGATAAAAACTAGTTTTAAGTTCCCAAGCTTCAAAAATCATGAAGATTCCTTGGGAAAGCTTCAATAAATCTTAAAGATAAAAACTACTTCAACTAAAAAAGGATCTCCAATGACGTCATTATAGCCTTGATATCTATTTTATTTGATATTTAAAACCACGAAAGTTTGCCCTAAAAAGTAGGCAAAAAAAACTGAATTTCTAGAAATCCAAGACATAATATTCAATATTTTATATATTACAATTTTTATATGTTTCCAAAAACACAAGAAAGCTTTAATAAAGTAAAAAATAAATAGAAAAATCGTAAAGATTTTTTTGGTTTTTTTTTTTGTTTAAATATTTATAAAAAATAGAATAGAATAAAAACTATTTGAAACTTTCCAATTATTACTAAAATGTTAATTATTTTATTTAAAAAACCTACAAAGTTTATCAAAAAAATAAAAAAAAACCTAAAACTTGCCCCAAAAAGTAGGCAAAAAATATTGAATTTCTAGAAATCAATCCTTTCGCGTGCTTCCTGCAAGAAAAAAAAAAGTTTTCCAGAAATCCAGGAAACAAAAAGCAAATATTTTATATTAATAAATATTATATTAAATTTTAAATAAAATTTCCCTGCTAGCCAGTTACTCCTGTTGCCTCCCGAAATGATTTTTTTTTTGGAAGTTTTGGGAGTTTGTGTTCCGCACACACCAGTGGCTGTCAAACTGTACGCGTGTGTTGCGGTTGACACTTATGCAACCGCAAAGCAAAGTGCGGCTTGGGGTGTGCGTGTGTGTGTTAGTGTATGTTGCAAGTGCAAGTTGCTACGGAGGAGTCAACCCTTTTTTTGGTATTATTTTAATATTATTTTTTTTTATTTTGTTATTTTTTTTTCGCTGACACACATTCCAAACAAAAACAAAAAACAACAAAAACAATGGCGTGCTGCCTGCCACGCAAATTGAACTCCATCTCCCTCTGCCCACAAGGAAACTTCTTGGCACTCCATCCCTTTCGCACTGGCGGGAGAGACGAGCAGCGACAGCAGACAACAATTACAATTAGAAGTATGTTTATGCCGCTCTCTCTTTCTGGCCCACCACCACCCCTTCTACCATCTTTGCGTATTACTTTCTCATTTGCTTCGGGTCCTTCTTGCTCTTAGCCTTTCTTAGTCTTTCTTCTTCTACTTCTTATTGTTTTTTTTTCTGTTTTTGGGGGGGGCCCCAACAAGGAGAAGAAGAAGAAATTCAACTTCATTACACAATATTCGCCCTTTTGTGATTACCTTTTGTTGCTGTTGTTGCTTTTTTGATTGCTTTTATGGTGGATATTTAGTGTTGTAATAATATTCCTTAGCCTTAGCTCCTCTGGCTTGCTTTTACCGCTTTTCGGCACTCTGTGTTTTGCTTGATTCTTAATTTCTTGCTATTTTCTTTTTTTTTTTTTTTTTTTGGTATTTATTTGATTACTTCTTCTCGCTTTCGCTTTCGATTACGGTTTCGCTTTCTCTTTCTCTTTTTCGCTAGCCCGCTCGATTTCTCTCTCGCTCGCCCTTAACGCGTTTTCCGCATTTCACTTTGCACTGCAGTTGTTGTAGGTTTTTGAAGAAATAAGAACAAGAACAAGAAGAATAAGAATAACATATTAACGGCAAACACGAAACGCAGCACACAACAAACAAGAAAGAAACAAGAAACACGGTGGAGCAGCGTGCAACAATTGCCGACTGCGACTGCGACTTCGACTGCGACTGCGATGGCGACTGCGATGGCGACTGCCATGGCGGCAACGGCATCAGCGGCGACGGCGGCGGCGACTGCGACTGCGGTGGCGACAGCGGACTCCTGGGCACGTGCGCGCCCTCCCCTCCGCTGCTCGCTTTCTATCTCCTTCTCTATCGCTCTTTCTCCATCTCTCGCTCTTTCTCTCTCTCTCTCTCCCTCTCGCTTATCTCATCTCTCGTTGCAATTTCAAAAAATCGCAAAATTTACAAAAAAAAAAAAAAAAAAACAATATTACTCAAAAAAAAAATATACGCAACGTAAGCACACAGAAATGGCTGGATTTTGGTTTCTCCTTCAAATTTAACTGGACTTTCGGGGACCGCTCGACGCGAGAGTTGCGCGCGACTACGCACCTAAATGTCGACTGCGAGTCCGTCGCCAGTTCCGGCGCCGAAGAACAGAAAATCGGAAAACCGAGTCCAACCACGGCCGGAACGATTTCCCGGCAGCTTTCCCGAGCAAGGCTTTCAAATGGTGGATGAACTTTCCTCGCGTCAAAGCTTAAAAGTCAAGCGCGGCTTAAGTTCCTTTTGGCGCCTACGATTTTCAAATTAATACCCGTTGTGTACGCCTAGGTGGCGCTACCATTACCATTCCGTTACAATATTTTCAAGTTTTTCCCGTTTACAGGAAAAGTTTCCGGGGAAGCTACTCCGCAGAGTAGCTTACGTTAAAGTTTTCCCGCCAATGGCGTTACTTTTATTTCCCCCAAGAAGCTTTTCACGATCATTTTTACAGTTTTTCAATTTCACAAAAAAGCACCAACACAGCTGCCATCATAAATAGAGTCACAAATTAATTAATTATGATATAAAAATACCCTAATTAAATATAAATCTAAATAAAAATCCAATTTCAATTCACGAAAATATTTTCAATATTTAATCGTTTATTGGCAACGTGCGTGACCTATCGAATGAAATGATAACTGCCGAGTCTGGTTAACACCGAGACGAATTCTTTGGAAAAAAGTTGGCGACTTCCGGAGAATTTTCTCAAGTCATTGACAAAATTTTCGCTTGCGCTTAAACAAGTCGGAGGAAAGTGGAAAGTTAGTAAAAAAGTGACGATGTCAGAAGAAGGTGAAGTGGAAGATGAAGTGGAAGATGAAGTGGAAAATGAAGTGGAAGGTGAAAGGTCCCTAACTTTAGGAAAGAACAGCAATGAGAACGACGAAGAAGGCTTGGATATTTTAGCAGATCTTGACGACGATGAGTACTTTAGAATCCTTTTTCCTAACGAATCGGGGCCAGGTGAGCCGAAAAATCCGAACGGACCGCGCATGCAGCAAAGTGCGCCAAAAGAAAATGCCGCGAAAGTGGCCGAAAATGTGGCATCCGGGTCAGGTGTAGGGAATATTGAAGAAAATGTGCTTCCAAGTGGCTCATTCGGACTGGCGGGAAGACCTGCAACTGGAGAAATCGGCGGGTCAGTCCGAGAACATTTTTCAGGTGAAGGGAGTATCATTGACGATGAACTTCCCAGTACCTCATCTGGACAGGCGGGAAGACCAGCAAGCGGTGGGTCAATCGCAGAACATTTTTCTGCCAGCGCCGCACCAGATGAATGGAACTACGCACCAGATGATGATGAGCTTCCAAGTGGCTCATCTGCACCGCCAGGAAGGCGAAACTATGGAAGACATATGAGGCCAAAGGGCAAGTAAGTTCAAGACCATTTTTCCTGCAAAATGTCTCAAAATTTTGAGACTCATGCACACATGCATATGCGCACACATACACACATACACACATACACACATGATTGAAAACTTTTGCAAGTCATTTTTTTTTTTGAGGTTGGGTGGCCATTTTTTATCATCAATTTTATTTATTTTCCAGGATTTTACCAGTAATGAGGATACCTAATGCTCCAGCTCATAACCGAAATAATAATAATGGTTTGGTGGTCAGGTAAGAAGAATTTTAAACCATTTCTAGGTTTATTTTTATTATTATTATTATTAAAAAAAACTCGAATCATATTAACTAAAACATCAATTTCAATTATTTTTCAGGAATTTGCAATTGATGGAGACGAGTAATGATAGGTCTCAAAACCAAAATAGGAATCAGGATGCTGCTGAAGCCAGGTAGGTCAAGTTTTAACCCATTGTTTGGGGTAATAAAAATTAAAAAAAAAAACTTCTGAATCATATTTTGATTTATTTTCCAGGAATGTGCAATTGATGGATCCTCGTAATGAAAGACCTCAAAATAGGAATCAGGATGCTGCTGAAGCCAGGTAAGTCCAGTTTTAACCGATTTTTAGGTTAAAAAAATTAAAAAAAAAAACTTCTGAATCATATTTTGATTTATTTTCCAGAAATTTGCAATTGGATTTTAATAATGAAAGACCTCAAACCCAAAATAGGAATCAGGATGCTACTGTAGCCAGGTGAGTCAAATTTTAACCCATTTGTAGGTTAATTTGTATTATTATTATTAAAAGAAAATTCTGAATCATATTAACTAAAACATCAATTTAAATTATTTTTCAGGAATTTGCAATCGATGGAGTCCTATAATGAAAGACCTCAAAACCAAAATAGGAATCAGGATGCTACTGTGCCCTGGTAAGTAAAGTTTTAACCCATTTGTAGGTTAATAAAAATTAAAAAAAACTTCTGAATCATATTCAAAACATTAATTTGTTTTATTTTTCAGGAATTTGCAATTGATCGAGACCTATAATGATAGGGCTCAAAACCAAAATAGGAATCAAGATGTTACCGTAGCTAGGTGAGTCAAGTTTTAACCCATTTGAAGGTTAATTTTTATTATTATTATTAAAAACACTCGAATCATATTAACAAAAACATGAATTTGATCTATTTTCCAGGAATTTGCAATTAGCGTCCCATAATGAGAGATCTCAAAACCAAAATTGGAATCAAGATGCTACCGTAGCCAGGTGAGTAAAGTTTTAACCCAATTGAAGGTTAATTTTTATTATTATTATTAAAAAAAACTCTGAATCATATTAACAAAAACATGAATTTGATCTATTTTCCAGGAATTTGCAATTAGCGTCCCATAATGAGAGATCTCAAAACCAACATTGGAATCAAGATGCTACCGTAGCTAGGTGAGTAAAGTTTTAACCCATTTAAAGGTTAATAAAAATTAAAAAAAAACATCATTAATTTAAATTATTTTTCAGGAATTTGGAATTGATGGAAAGCTATTCTAATAGAGCCCAAAACCAAACTCGAATCCACCCTGCTGTTGTAGCTTGGTGAGTAAAGTTTTGGCCAATTTGTAGTTCAATAGAAACCATTAACACAAACTTATCACTAGGATTCGTAATGTTGAATTGTTTTTGGGAGAAATTTACAATATCAGCAAAAGGGCTCTGATAGATGCAAATCTGGGTTCACCATTTGATCTGTCGATGAGATTGCCAGGAATCATGCCGCATCTAAGATTCCTTGTGGGACAATTGATATATGGTTTGAGGTGTACTGAGGGTTATAGGTTAACACGTAGCGTTCCCTATGAGTGGAACGATAAAAAGGGGACGGCCTATAAAGAGGAGGTAATGGCAAACCCCTTTATTTCTTTCCTGATATTGACGTTAAAGGTGGTGGATTTGAGGGCCCCATACTTTGCCGACTTAGTTACTCTTCTCGGCCACGCCATGAATGGGCTTAACGAGATAGTGCCAAATCGTGAGAAACCTCCTGAGTTTGTGAGTCCCCGGTATCAGGAAGCGATTATGCCACCCAATCATTACCAACCCCCGGGAAATACTTTCCATTATAATTATCCGATGCAGAGATCTGGCTCGTGGCATGCCGTTCAAGGGCAGCAAAATCCTGCACAGCCGAGGACTTTTAGAGCAATCGAGGCGGCCGCTGTGTCAGATGCTCCCACGTCATCCAAGCACCCGAGGATTGTCTACGATCCGGAACGCGTAACAACCCGCACCCGAAAGGTGGACCATGATAGCGCGAGTACCTCTGCGACCTCGTCCGGGCAGCCTAGTCCTGCCAATCAAAACCGACCGCCTGGGTTTGTCTTTCCTGAAAACTCTTCGGATTCTCCCAATGATTCTTTGTCTCCGGCCTCTAGCACTTCGCCTCCGATCCCTGGCACCTCGAATTCCTTTGTCTCTAATCCGCGCCAAAATTGGAACCAAGGTAAACAGGACCATCAGATCTTGGCAAATTATATAATTTAACATTCCCAATCCATTTCAGTCCCTCCACCATTATCCTATGATTCCATAGATGTTGCTTCAAGCAGCTATGTGCAGAATTTTCCTGAGAACATGCCAAAGCAAGGTAAGTCTTCAAGATGTTTCACTAAGTAAGCCCCTCAATTCTACAATTCCCGAACCCCATTTCAGGCGAGAATCAAAATCTAGACGATGCTCCTTATGATCCTTTATCGCCGATCTCTACCACTTCGTCTGCAGCTTCCTCTGTCCCTAACCCAGAGCGTAATTGGAACCAAGGTAATCAAGATCATGAGTTAATAGAAACTTATAGAAATGCACAATTCCCAACCCATTTCAGGCGAGAATGCTCCCAATAATCCTTCATCGCCGATCTCTGATTCTTCGTCTGCCGCTTCCTCTGTCCGTGACCCAAGGCTTAAATCGAAGAATGTTAGGCAGAATTTGGATTCTGAGACTGATACTTCCATTGACTCTCAGCTCGAAATAAAGGAAATGCAAGAAGGTAAGCTTATCTATAAGAAGTTCCAGTGATGACTTAGCTCCTCAAATTTGACAATTCCCGAACCCCATTTCAGACGAGCCGAAAACTCAAGGCGCTGCTCATAATAATCCTTCATCGCTGATCTCTGATGCTTCGTCTGCAGCCTCCTCTGTCCCTGACCCGGACTCTGAGAATGAAACTTCCATTGAACCTAAGCTCGGAATAAATGAAAAACAAGAAGGTAAACCTATCCAAGGATGTCTAAGCCCCTGAAATTTGACAATCCCCAAACCCCATTTCAGACGAGCAGAAAACTCAAGACGCTGCTCCTAATAATACTTCATCGCTGATCTCTGGCACCTCACCTGAAGCCTCCTCTGCTCCTGACCCGGACCCTGAGACTGCAACTTCCATTGCCCCTAAGGTCGGAGTAAAGCGAAAGCCAGGTAAACTAATCTACAAGACGTCCGGTGATGACTAAACCACTAAAAATTTCATATTTTCCGAACCATTTTAGGCGAGAAGAAAACTGGAGGCGCTGCTCGTTCGACTACCAACAACCTTAGCGATGAAGGTATGTTTATTAAAATAAGGAAGTATGAGCCGTCGTCGAAATTCAGCAAGAATCGAACCAACAGTTATGAAGATACTGATAATATTGCCAGCACTTCAACTGGGATTGTTAAAAATCTGGAAGACTGGAAATCAGGCACAAAACCCTACGACCCTAGGGCGGAAGCTCAGCCACTAAAGTGGCGATCTCCATCTAAGCCAGGTTCCTTGATGCTTAAGAACTGGAAGGGGTTTCCCATCAACCCAAACACAAATTCTCCCCAACATGCTTATTGGTTGCATAGCGCAGGGCCATCCAAAAAGCCCCAAGAGAACAAGGACTCACCAGACAGGGAATCAAGTTCCGATACCGAAGATCCCTGCGTTACTCCTGTTACGCCTGTTACACCTCTTGCACCTGTTACACCTGTTGCACCTGTTACGCCTGTTACACCTGTTAAAAATGCGAATACTCCGCTGCCATCGAAACGACGTCTCTTCTCGCCATTGCCTTCAAGTCTTAACAAGAAGATAAAAGTTTTGGCAGAACAGCACGAGGCACGCCGTGAAAAGGCCAAACTAGATGAACCATTGGATGAAGCTCTTTCTCCATCGCAGAACTCTGATATTCGGAAGCCAGTGACAGATTCAACTGATAATCCGACTCTACCTCTCACAGAGCCACAAGTTTCAGCGGAGGAGGAGGAAGCTATTCTCGAAAATCAGCCAAAAGCATTTTCAGAAATCGTTAGTACTATCCAGAATTCCCGAGTAGATAAAAATCAGTCACAACCTGCTCAAGGCGAGAATCTGGCCCAACGCCAAGTCGCAGCAACAGGACAGCCGACAGCACACTACGTTTCAGTTATACGAGGACCACAATCTGCTCGAGTCGCTCCAGCCACTGCAGAGCGTGAAAATATTGTTAAAAATCAAGCTATACCTACAGAACAATGCGTACCAGTTGTAGGAAAGCAACAAGAGGCTCCAATTGATAAATTCAAATCGAAAATCTATTCCGTAGAAACAGATCAATGCGAAGCAAGTGTAATGGAGCGACAGGGCGCTTTAAAGAACAAAAAAAATAAGAACGAGAAACCATGCGTAATAGCAAATCAACTCCTAAAAGCAGCAACAGAGCCTCAACATGTAGAATATGAAATTTTGGAACAATATCAACTCGATGCAGGAGAAGAAGATGAAAACCTTGACCTAAATCAATACGATACACCAGATTCTCTGGATTCTATGAATGAGACTGGATATATCGATCAAACACAAGACGAAGACACAGATCAAATGGTAGCTGATGTAACAGTGCCACAAGCCAATAACGAAAACTCGGACCTTAATATGCAAATTGATGCCACAAATACAACTTGGATGGATTCTCAGAATCAATTTGGAATCTCTGGGTCCAAAGTGGATTCAGAGATGGAAAATAGGGATCCGAATAATGGCGTGGTAACTGATAAATTTAAAAAAATTGAAACAGAACTAAAACCTTTCATTGAGCTTAAAAATGTGATTCAGAATGAAAAAAGAAACCAGGAAGCTCCACAAAAAAAGAGGAAAACGATTCAAAAACGGAGACGACCAAGGCTGTGGAATCACTTAAGCTGGAGATGGCCAAAATGAAGCGTCGTTCAAAAGAAAATTAAGACAGATTTTTTAAATCTTTATTCCCACAAAGCACACAAATTCTTTTAAAACATGGAAATGGGTCCCGAAAATATTTACAACATGCAGAAATGTAAGAAATTAATGGATAATGAAAGAAAATTTAACTGTACACTTACCAATTATTAATTATTTTGTTAACGCCTTTATAGTTTTTTTTTTTATTTTTAAGAGTTCTATTCGCAGATTTTAATATCAAAAACTAGGCACCAACCAGCACCACCTTTGAAGCGCCACAAACTTTTCCAAGTGAGTTTCCAAGTTTCAAAAATCCTTGATTCTTCAATCTAAAAAAATAGATTGTTTTAATAGATACATATACTAATAAATATAAATTTTCAATATTGGGGAACAGATTTTGGAATTTTTAGATCAACAAGCGGAGTCCCAGTTTCCAGGATTTCCAGTTGCAGGATTTTCCATTTCCGTCTTACTTGTTCGAAGATTTTAAGCGCCACAATGGATCCTAATACTTTATCAAGTGAGTTCCACCAATCCTTGATTTTTCCATCTAAAAAAGCACATTTTTTTTAAATAGATATAGACTTATAGATATACATTTTCAGTTTTGGAGAACAGATTTTGAGAATTTTTAGATCAACAAGCGGAGTCCCAGTTTCCAGGATGTCCAGTTGCAGGATTTTCCATTTCTGTCATACTTGTTCGACGATTTTAAGCGCCATTCGAAGATCTTAAAACTTCGCCAAGTGAGTTCCACCCATTCTTGATTCTTCCATCTAAAAAAAGACATTTTTTTAATAGATATATCAATAGATATAAATTTTCAATATTGTGGAACAGATTTTGGAGTGTTCCGATCAGCAAGCGGGGAGCAAGTTTCCAGGATTTCCCGGCGTCCCGGTCAAAAATTCGAGAAGTAAGTTCTACCAATCCTTGATTCTTCCATCTAAAAAAAGACAATTTTTTTTAATAGATATACATTTTCAATACTGAGGAACAACAGATTTTGGAGTTTTCCGATCAGCAAACGGGGTCCCAGTTTCCAGGATTTCCAGTTGCAGGATTTTCCATTTCTGTCTGACTCACCCACACTTGCACATACCTACATACACACATACGTACCTCTTTCTTTGGAGTACCAATGGCGTACGTGCACAATAAGTAGTTTTAAACGAATAATTATTGTTATAATATTATTATAATTATCACGAATAATTATTTGAAATATTAAAAACAAACTAAATGGCCTTGCAAAGAAAGGAAATATTAACGAATGTGGAGTAGGACGCCACCCACACCATGTTTTTTTTTTTTCTTAGCCTGCAATGCGGGGATACTTACGGAATATTTTGATATTCTTTAACAATTTAGGCAAAATACTGAATCACTGAATCATTAAAAAATACTTCTTCTATTGATTTAAACATTTTTGCAATCCTTTTTTGTTTTAAATCCAATTCAAAAACTTAGTTTAATGATCGATAACTCAGCTTCATTGGAAAGTTTGCTCTTCTTCTTGATCTTCAAGCACATATCGCCTGCCATCTCTAGATTTTCATTACTCCTTTCCCAGTTATTTGTGCCTAACGCCAGCTTCGCAGGGAAACATTTCCTAAAATTTTCCAATGCCCGATTATCAATCGATCGCAGCGGTGAAAAAGTTCATTTCTAAAAGCAAAGCTCAAAAATTCAATACAAGATTATTTAAATTTAATTTAGTAACAATGTTTCATAATCTGCATCTAATAAGAAAGTCAAAAATACTGATTTTACAAAGATGTAAACAAAAGAAACTCCATCCCATGAGACACCATCTTGTGAGCAATGAAAAAAATGGCGGCGTCGTGTCGAAAATTTCGATTTATTAATCACATTTCTTTTTTTTCAGCAAATAAGAATAGTTTAGCATAAGTTTTTCTCGTCAATTGATGAATATTTTACAACATGGAACACTTTTTGAAACCATTAGGACAAAGGAAAACAAAAAGAAAACAATTACATTTTAAGTTTATGAATGTAAGTATATTTTCAATTTTCCAGTATTCTTGTTCCGTTGTTTACCGTTTCCAATACACAGTAAAAATTGTAATTATAATATATTTTACATATAATTATATTGGTAATTAATATTTATACCCTTGCAGACGATATTAAAAGTATACCAAGACATCTTCTACCGTATAAAGTTTATATATAAGAATATCCTGAACAGGATCACCTCCTAAAATGAGATAGGCATGTCCGTCTAGTCTCTCCTATAGAGCTATCGACTTCAAACTTCGCACATACTTTTCTTTCCCTTGCACGCAGTATATAAGTCAGAATCAGACGGGATCACACGACTATATCCTATAGCTACCATGCATCTGAACGATCGGAATTGCTATAAAATCCATGTTTTTGCTGATAGGAAGTAGAAATTCTGTGAGAGCCTCTTTTATGAGGATCTCGGTCAATCTAGAAACTTTGAAACGGATCAGACAACTATATCCTATAGCTGTCATATAACGGAATGATCGGAAATGCCACAACTTTGGTATTATTGAGAATAGAATCATGGGACTTTCTTTAAAACTTATTTTATAAGGAATTGATCTGATTTTGAAGTTCTTAAAAGAATATTTGCTATATCTTTTTACCAATAGAAGAAGACTGCAAGGGTATATTTATTAACTTTGGCTCCGCCCGTTATATTTATTATTATAATAGTCTTAATTTATGTTTTACTTATTTTCTTTTTATTTATATTTGTTTTTACAATAAGTATTTTAATAGATAAAAGATAAAACAAAGATAAAAACATCTAAGAATAATAATATTCTCCTTTAACAGCGATTTAATAGCCATGGCGACAGCACTGACAACGAGAGCCACCCTCGCAAGCCTCTCACGAAGTCTCGCTCTCTTGGAGGAATGGCACGCAATATGCTCACTTTGGTAAAAGCAACCACCGCTATTTTCCAGCCCCCTTTTTCTTCAGCTCATGCTTGTTGTTGTCTTGGATGCCTTTTAAAAGCATCAAGTTGGTGACGGAGCGTCGGAGATTACCAACTTAGTTAGTTGTGTGGCTGTGTGCTTGTGTGTGTGTGCGGCGGAGACCTGTGACAAATCTCGTAATACCAAAATACACCAAGTAACTGATAAAGCAGCCAAACAAACATTCAAATGGTTAAACCTTCTAAATTCCAGGCTTCAAGACAGTAAATAAACGAAATCAAAGAAAGAAAAACATACGCAACAACAACGAAAATGCAAATGCAACCACAACAGCAACAACAATAATGTTATTAATGAAGTCGAGTCAAACAGGTTTGCTTGGATAAACTTTTTGGATTTTGTTTTGGTCTCGCGCATCGGAAGCGACGACGGGCTGCGGGGGGCAAATAGTTGGTGCGCCTTCAAGCCAGGGTACAAAGTTCAAAAACAGCAAGAAAGCAAAAAAAAAAAGTGCGACGGTTTTGTGTTTCGCGAAACGAATGAATTTTTGCATGCACAGTGGAGGTCAGTGAAGGAAAACCAATCAAAAATAATAACAAAAATAATTTATTCGAAAAGGTAAGAAACTGCATTTTTATTATTTATTTTATTAAGTTTTCTTTACAATTATTTTGAAAAACTAAAAGTACAGAAAAAAGTAGCTAGTTTTTTTCCTATGACTGTTTTGGTGGGTGAGCCGGAGGTGAAAAGTGACAGGCTAGGCCAGGCCGAGTCTGTGTGTTTTTGCAGTGTAAATTGTGTTTGATGTTAGTTATGTGAATAAAATGGGCTCGACAAGCGCAACATGCGGGGATCGCGATATATATATAGATATATCTAGTCTGGATGTATGAGTGGCTGCATTGGCTTCTTATCCAACTGTTGAATAACGAGTTGTATATAAATACGACATTTTTATAGAATGGCAGCGATAGCAGACGGGACCAATCCCACTGTAAAGCAAGCCTCTCAGCCAAAGAGAGCGGTGGGATGGAAAGGGGACGGAATGCAAATTGTGGAAGAGAGACAGAGAGACAAGGGGAATGGCAATGGATGGAGCTTTGGATGGCCTTGACGCTCGGTTACGTTGTTGGCAGTGTGGGGCTTAACGGGGCTTTGGATTTTGTTGCTTTCCCGATACGTTCCTATTACATCTTGTTCGCTTTTACAACGGTAGTGTCCATTTCAAACGTGGAAATTCCCTCAGCTGGCCAGAAGGAGTGTTGGGTTTCCCATTCAAACAAACACGAAAAGGTCTGTTTTTTTTTTCGTTTCGTTTTTTTTGTGAAGAGAAAAGGTTAATGCACTTTAGGCAGTGGAAATAAAACTGGAATCTTGAAAACTTGATTCGATTTAACTGACTTAATCCTTGGGATTACAATCTATTCAGAGTTAACGTTTTGACAGGTGTTTGAGTCAGCGATCAAGGTTCGAATTAGCAATTTTCTTCCGAACAGAAAGTGATAAGCGGGCCGACAGACATCAAGAAGCCGTTGCACTGCGAACCGATAAGAAAATAATAACAAAAATATCAAAAGTGGGTGGTTTTTTTTTATTCTGAGTAATGAGAAGCCACTGTTTTTGAAGTCCTCGAAAATTCCAAGGGTTTCGCCTCGATTTCGAGTGCAACAATAATAATTATCCAATATTTTCCCATTCAACGTGACAATATTCTGTTGAAATTGATAAACAATTGAATACTTGTGAAAATCACGTTTTAGTCAAAGTTCTTTGTTTTTGAATATAGTTTGAATTAGTCTTAGAAATATATTCGTACTATCTGGCTATCCGAAAAGTATCTTTAACTGCAACAATTTTTATTACATTGCATCATTGACAGATCGTTTTTACAGATATTTTTGTTTAATTTACAGCTGCAGTCGGAGTCTTGGCTGAGAGAGAGAGAGTAGAGTGCAGGAGCAGCCGGCCGGTGAGAGCAGGCGGACACCCGCAGAGAGCTGGAGAGGAGAAGGAGTGCTGAGTGCAGCCGCATTATCAAGGGGGACAGAATCAACGCCACAATATCCACAGCAGCAGGCAAAGACAGAGATAGAGAAACGAGGAGAAACGCCAACGCGATCGAGTCTGCTGTGCGTCAGAGTGTTGGTGAGCAGCAACAGCGGCAGCAGCGGCGGCAGAGTCAGCGTCGTTGGGCATTACTTGGCGCTAGGCCGCACGGCGACGACAGTCGAGTCTCAGCACCCGACACATCAGACGGCGGCAGCTCCTCCACCACCTCGTCTTCTCGCAACTCGCAACTCGCAACTTACAAGGCACTGCTCTGTTCAAGAAGTAAACTCTAAACTGTAAAGTCCTTTCCAAATGGCCAGCATGTATCCAGCCGCTCAGCTGCTGCGCCTGCGCAGTGCCTCCGCCATGGGCAGTGCCCTCCAGGCGGCCACGCGTTCCATCTCCACGAATCGACGGGAGCGCAACTCCAGCACGGTCAGCGCCCAAAAGGAGCGAGCCCAGAGCGACACCGACAAGTTCCTTCACTATACACCCGAGGATGGCTACTACAAGACCTCGCCCTATGATCCTGTCATCGTTCCGAATGTCCCGCTCCACGAATACGTGTGGCGCGACTTCAAGAAGTGGGAGAGCCGGACAGCAGCGGTAAGTAGCATGAAATTGAGTGAAAAAAAATGTGTGCAACGTGTGCAAGTGAAGTTGAAGAAAGTGCCTCCAGTTCGACTCCCCATTGCAATGGGAATATTATTATTTTTTTTACCTAGTATTACCTAGTATTAGTATTAGTTTTAATACAAGTTATTACTTCTATTAGTTTTAATCTGTTTCCTTTCTTCTTGTACTGAAAGCGACACAGATTTGGTTGAAGAACCTCGACCTTCTGGTTCCAAAAATCAAATCTCTTTAATCAAAGTAAACTCTCAGTACACAAACCACATCTTTATGATATACAACCTCTCCGATATCTCATCTCGAATCGCTCATTATAAAGAAATCAATTATTTTAACGATAAAGCCCAAACTATACTCAAACCAAAAAGGATCATAAATGAATAGTCGATCGAAAACGTTGTCGTAGGCGCGCTTGTGGGAATAAAACAAAATTCGATGTTTGTTTATGGCGGTTTATTGAACCTGAACCTATGGCTATACCCCCGGACTATATATATATATATATATAAACGAATTGCTGGCACAGTCTGATTTACGTCTGCCCGTATATATATGGTATATATTTTTATTTTTTTTTTGCAATATTTCTGTTCGTATTCCTTCCAATTCCCTAGCCATCACCCCCTATAGAGAGGTATTTGCTTTATTCTACTTATCAGGGTATTATTGTTAGACCGAGGCCGCAGCAGCTACAGAGAGAGAGAGAACGAGAGAGAGAGAGGAGTGTGTAGTATTTGGGTCATTAATACGACTAAAATTATCGGACACGTATAATGACGGGCACTCTCCTGATAAGACAAACGTCCCGGGGTCCGTGTCTTGGCCGGGCCCCGTGATAACGGAGAAAGTGAAATGTAGTAAACAGGCCCTCGCTTCGCCTCGTCGGGATCTCGAATATACAATACCAGACGCTGGCGTTCCGGTCTGACGGTCTCCGGTTTGGAGTTCGCTTCAATTCGCTTCGATTTTGCGATCGATTGCGATTCCCCGTTCCGGTTCGCATCTCAGTCCATTACGGTTGACTGGGAGCAAGTCAAGTGATTGCGGCAATTTGCCGGGGGATTCCAGATAATGAATGGGATGGATGGATGGATGGATGGATGGATGGATGGATGTTCGCGATTAAACGAATCGCGTTCTAGCGAACAATCTGGCATTAATGGACGTTCATGGAAACTTCTGTGTATGCCAGCTTGAAGCGATCTTTAGTTTCTTTTAATCTTTTTTGATAAATCCGATATGAATAACGATCAACGTTGTAATATTCATGGAAACTTCTGTGTCTTGAAACGATACTTTAGTTCCTCAAACTATATGTTACCCGATACTTCTTGTGCTCTCTTTATAAGCACCCACTTACCGATCAACATTGTAACATTCATTGAAACTTCTGTATCTGGAAACGATACTTTAGTTCCTCAACTATACCCGGTACTTTTCGTTTCCCATAAAGAAACCCTCACTTGCTATGAATAAAGTGCGAATGGAGGTCAATCAATGTTGTAACATTCATGGAAACTTCTGTTCTGTCTGTGCCAGCTGGGAGCGATCTTGAAACGATACTTTAGTTTCTCTAACTATATGTTACCCGGCACTTTTCGTTTCTCATTTACTTTGAGAATCCCCTAAAATATTGTAACATTCATGGAAACATCTGTATCTTGAAACGATACTTTAGTTTCTTAACTATACCCGGTACTTTTCGTTTCCCATAAAGAAACCCTCACTTGTTATGAATAAAGTGCGAATGGAGGTCTATCAATGTTGTAACATTCATGGAAACTTCTGTTCTGTCTGTGCCAGCTGGGAGCGATCTTGAAACGATACTTTAGTTTCTCTAACTATATGTTACCCGGCACTTTTCGTTTCTCATTTACTTTGAGAATCCCCTAAAATATTGTAACATTCATGGAAACATCTGTATCTTGAAACGATACACGAGTTCCTCAACTATACCTGGTACTTTTCGTTTCCCATAAAGAAACCCTCACTTGCTATAAATATGGTAAAGTGCGAATGGGGGTCGTTCAACATAGATGGGGGATAGGAACCCCTAGTAATACCCATCTGTGACTGCCCCAGGCGACCTTCGTCAATTGTTTACACTTTTCACTTTTCGCTTGACGCTGTCTAGCTTTGACGCTGGATTTGTGCATGTTTTTGCGTTTCCAGACTTTGCGTTTGTCCAAATCAAAGTGCAAATAATTTTCATTGAAATTTATTGCCATCACTTGTGCAATGTATGTATGTGCGAGTGTAGGGGGGTAGTGGCGTAACCAGAACCCCGGCAATTGTTGAATTAAATGCAATTAAAAAGCTATGCAACCTTGCTGGCAAGCCGAAGCCGGTACAAAGATCGCCTTTTGTTTTTGTCTTGCTGGCTGTTAACCAGAAGCAATTGATGTTACGCCTCTCAAAGTGTGACTATTTGAGAATAAATGAGAATAAAACATTATTTCCACCAAGAGGGTCTTGCCAGATAAGATATAGGTTTTAGTTGTGTCATCGTTATAGTCGGAATTTGTGTTTAACTTAAACTTTAACTGATTTATACATTTGTCTGATTTTGAGATACTTTTACGGGGGAATTTTTTGTTTACCGAAATTATTTATTTTTAACTTAAACTGTAGTTTTAATTGCTGTTTTTGTAATGGCGACTCATTATTCGAAATCTTTTGAGCTTTTTGAATAATATTAGGGATTAGAAGCTTCAAAACTGAACTCTGTCAAATCTCTTGATACCTTTGCCCGTATAATGCGCTTTTAATTGCTTTGCCAATTATTTTGTTTTTTTTTCCGAGCTATTCCTCATTTTATTTGCTTTGTTTTCATGTATTTTTATGTTGATTATTTTGATGATTGTGTTTTTGGTTTTCTTGTTGCTGTTTTTTTGCCAAACGACGTCAGCATTCCAAATCGGTTTTGGGGTCCAGCCTCCTTCGGTCTTTTTCAATGTTGTTCTCTGCTCGATTTTTTTTCTCTTTATTTTTTCCAAAAAGTGATGACAAAGTAGCTAGATTTCTTTTTTGATTTTATTTTAATTATTAACAAGTCCAAGAAAACAAAATTTTAAGTTAAAAAACGTTATAAAAGTTTAGAGAAGTCTGTTTTTTAAGATGGTTTGGAATAAGAAATACATTTTTTTGGTTATTTTTTCAAGTTTTTTAATACTTTTGTGGAAGTAATCTCTTAAGAAATAGTTTTTTTTTAAAGCATTATCTTTCCCTAATGAGTTTCTTTAAAATTTTTAGGCTTCATTTTAATTATTTAAAAACCCTAAGAAAACCAATTCTAAGTTAAAAAAAAACGTTATAAAAGTATAGAGAAGTCAGTTTTTAAGATAGTTTCGGATAAGAAATAGTATTTTTTGGTATTCTTTCATAATTTTGATACTTTTTTTGGAAGTAATCTCTTGGAAAATAGTTTTTAAAAGTTATTTTTGGGATATTAAATAGCTTTTTAGGGTATTCTTTCACAATTTTAATACATTTTTGATAGTAATCTCTTTAAAAACAGTTTTTAAAAGTTGGTTTGGGATAAGAAATAGTATTTTTTGGTATTCTTTCACAATTTTGATATTTTTTTGGAAGTAATCTCTTGGAAAATAGTTTATAAAAGTTGGTTATAGCTTTTTAGGGTATTGTTTCAAAATATTGTTGATACGTTTTTTTAAACTAATCTCTTGAAAAACAGTTTTTTTTAAACCTTGCTCCTTGGTATATGTTTTGACAAAAGTAAAGCTGTTTTTTTAGCTTGAAAAAATACAAAATTAGTGCATAAAAAATGGCTACATTTTCGATTGGGGCGTGCAGCGAAGCCAACACTTGTTGTTGATGTTGCCCCGGTTGGGTCTCTGGTCTCGGGTCTCGGGTCTTTGGCGCTCAAAAGTCAACAAACGCTTCAGGGTAAATGAGCAAACGAGAGAGAGAGAGAGAGAGAGAGAGAGAGAGAGAGATAGAAAAAGACAGGGAGACATTGGGGGAAAGAGATGGGGAACGACGACTCGTTTAGACTTTGCAGACTTTGTACTTTGCCCCACTGAACTTTGGACCAAGTCCAACCAAGTGAAGCCACCGAAGCGGCAAGTGGTGCGGTGCGGTGCGGATGCACGAAATGATTCTCTTATTTTTTTACTCGCTTATTTATTTTATTTATTATATGATGTGTGTAGACTTGTACTCGTATTTATGGTATGTATCAGGCGGGTGACTACTCATTGGTGTGTTGTTTTCTTCAATTTGAACAAAATGCTATTTATATGGCTTATTTTTAACAGCATGCGATTTCTGACTGCGCAAATTTAACCCGACAAAAGCTGACAAAAGCTGACAAACCCCCCCAAAGTCGCCCAAGTCGTTTTAATGACCTTCACCTTAGCCCTACGAGTGCTCGAGGTCAGCCAGCCGAGCAGAAACAAGGTCAGCCAAAAGAAAGTAAAACCTTCCTAAAGTACACACACACTACTAGTTCTCTCGAGTATCTGCCGTAACTGACCTAAGCTAAAACTTTGTCGATGATTTTTTGCCAAAATAATAGTACGATGCAGTATGATGAGGCTTGAAAATAATCTAATCGCCTTGATAAGAATGTTTACGACCCATTTACCCTTCTCTCGGGCTAAGCCATAACCCCATATCAAGGCTACGAGTCATGATGATTATAGTCTGAATAATTTCACAATATATCGCGCCACCCACAACTACCACCTACCACCTACCACCTACCACCTGGCTATGGGAAATATAATTTCTAAACTAAATTTATGGAAGCCACTTGAAGATTGGATTGCCGGCATTCCTGAGATAAGCCTTACTATTCTTTAGTTTTGAACAGATTTCTGATTGTTATTCGATAAACCATTATAGATTACGATCCTAAAATATATATTTTTGGGGTTTTTCCAGGTGTGTGTCATCACCGATCGCCAGTATACCTTCGCCCAGATGCGAGATGCCAGCGCCGCCTTTGCCGTACGCCTGCAGACCCAGTTCAAGCTCTTCAAACCGGACGTTTTGGGGATCTGCTTGCCCAACTTGCCAGAGTATCCTATCGCCGCCTTGGGCGCCATCGAGGCGGGCCTCACTGTGACCACCGTGAATCCCATCTACACGCCGGGTAAGTTTATTCTCCGGGTATTTTTGTTTAAAAAAAACTCTCCTGAAGTGCCGGCAATGATAAGATACATTCAACAATTGTTGTCATAGCATTAGCAGCTCTTGTTTGTGTTTTTTGGAAAGACACCTTCAGATTAGGAGGCAAAGTCTAAACTCTAAAAATAATCCCATAATTCCCATCATGATCTGTAAACTCTTGCCTAATGACCCATAAACCGCGCGATCTATAAACGGTGCATTTTTTAGTCGTACGAGTTAGCTTTATAATATTTATATAGTTTACATTACGACACCCCCCCCCCATAAACCGCCTAATTTAAGGCAATTTAAAGTCCGCGAAAAGCTGCGTATTTTTTGCACCCAACTCATTAGGTAAATTGTATTGCTATTGCTATTTGTGCGGACATTGGTGTATATGGTATATTTTTATTGGGGAGTCTTTCGAGTGCGTCAAAGACGCACAGCCTTATCTGGCGGGAGGGGGCACCGGGACGACATCTGGTATTAAGTCGGTTCCAAAGTCGAAAGATCGTCACCCACTGATTGCTGTTTAAACGCTTACCATGTACCATTTGTTCGATTGCAGACGAGATCGCCCGCCAGCTGACCTTCAGCGGAGCCAAGTTCCTGGTCGGTACGGTGCCCGTCTTTGCCACACTGAGCCAGGCCTGCAAGTTGATTGGCAAGAAGCTGCCCATCGCCGTGATCCGCACCAGTCCGGATGAGGCCTTGCCCGCGGGTGCCATCGATTTCAGCGAGCTAACCAGCACCCAGAACATTCGCTACGACGACCTGCAGATCCCCAAGGATGCCACACCCGACGACATGGTCTTTCTGCCCTTCTCCTCGGGCACAACGGGACTGCCCAAGGGCGTTATGCTCTCCCACAACAACATCAGCAGCAACTGCGAACAGGTTCAGGCCTCCCTACCGCTGGACATCAACGGACCACAGGTCACTTTGCCGGCGGTGCTGCCATTCTTCCACATCTACGGCCTCACCGTGGTGATGCTCTCCAAGCTGGGACAGGGCTGTCGGCTGGCCACGATGCCCTGCTTCAAGCCCGATGACTTTATGCGTTCCCTGGACAAGTACAAGGGCAACTTCCTTAATCTGGTGCCGCCAATCGGTAAGATTTTTGATAGTTATGCTTAGGATGGGATACAAAGTTTTTGTTTATTTTTGTATATTTAATTAATTCAAACATTGTATAAACAAATAACTGGTTGCCATTTAAAGTAAATCATGCAAGAACCGGCTTTAATTGAAATGAGATTCTAACATTCTTGCCTAACCGGTTAATAAGACTTTTTCCAATTGAAATTTTATAACAAAACAAAAACAGACAAAGAAATTGTATTCTGACAAAAATATGATTAGTTTATTTTGATGAACATTTTTATTGGCATCCAAGAATAGCATTATCTTTTAATTTTATTTTGTTTTTTATTTACTCGTTCTTGTTTGTTCCAAAAATACGATCGCTATCAAAAGAAATTTTATTTGGGGATAATAATCGTGCTTCTTGGCTGGTTAAATGCATTTTCAAACGTAAACATTTGGATTTAAATGTAAAATTTATCATTGTTTATTATTTGCAGCTTTATTCATGATCAACAATCCCAAGCTAACCCAGGAGACGGCGCCCGCACTGAGGGTGGTGATGAGTGGAGCGGCTCCCATTGGAGAGCACGACGTGGAGCGTTTCCTGAAAAAGTCAGTAATTTTTTAATATTTATGGTAAACACAATTTTTTAACATTCTTCTGCTTCTTTAGATTCCCGAAAACCGTCTTCAAGCAGGGCTATGGCATGACCGAGGCTTCACCCGTGGTTTTGCTTACTCCCGATGGCAATACCCGATATGCTTCCACCGGTGTGCTGCCGGCCAGCACAGAGGCCAAGATCGTGCCCCTGGACGCCACCGATTTGAAGGGCGTGGGACCCCGAGCCAGCGGTGAACTTTGCGTGCGTGGACCTCAGGTCATGTCCGGCTATCTGAACAACGAGGAGGCCAACAAAGTGACCTTTTATCCCGGCGGCTGGCTGCGCAGCGGCGATGTGGCCTACTATGATGAGGAGGGACTCTTCTACATTACGGACCGCATGAAGGAGCTAATCAAGGTGAAGGGCTTCCAGGTGCCGCCCGCTGAGCTGGAGGCAGTGCTGCGAGATCATCCCAAGGTTTTGGAAGCTGCTGTTTTCGGCATTCCCCACGAGCTGAACGGCGAGGCGCCTCGGGCCATTGTGGTGCTGCGGCAGGGACAGGAAGCCACCGCCGAGGAGATCGCCGCCTATGTGGCCGAACGCGTAGCCCACTACAAGAAGCTGGAGGGCGGCGTCATCTTTGTCGACGAGGTGCCTAAGAATCCCACCGGCAAGATCCTTCGCCGGGAGCTGAAGGAGAAGTTCTCTGACTAAACCGGATCTGTTAGCATCTAAGTTTTTTTTTGTGATGTTCTTTTTTTTTTTTGATTCCTTGCCCTGGTAGGAAACTTCAATTGTTGTATATTACCATCAATTTTTGCTCAAGATTTAGACCCTATGTTAGCGTTGCATTTAACAATTTGAAAATACTTAGTTTTTAGTCTTACAAATAGGTCTCGATTAGTCGCTCGATTGGTCCATATATTATAAGTTTAGAATAGGAAGGAGACCCATTATCCATACACATATAATACGTATCTATAAACCATTATCTGATTATACTTAATGACGGACCCGATTTTCATACGAGTGTATAACATTTCACACTTTAACGACGAAGTTATGATATTCCCTACTTATCTTACCATATATACAGACATTTTTTTTTTGCTTAGATATTTAAGGAATTTGTTAAAAACATTGTAGGGCGGCGGCATGGCATTATGTGGCAAATATGTCATGCAGGCCCCGTGTTTTGAAATAAAGAAGTAATACACGTGAAACATCAAGTTTTTTCTTAATTTTTTTTTAGTTTTCCTGCAATTTTCTTGAATTTTCCTTAAAATAGCAAGTTTTTCAAGCGAAATCTAAAAGTAAAGCGCCACCTGTTGGTGGTTTTTAGGATGATATGACCCATAGATGGCGCCAGTTCAGCCAATTACAATTTGTAAAGTTCAAAATTTGACGTTTTATAAATATTTTAGCCATATTGAGCACAATTTAAAATTTTTTCATTAGCAATGGTAAAAAATGTGTTTCTGCATCGTTAAAGCCATATTTGCGTTATAATTCGCAACCAGTTCTGACTCGGTTTTCCTATAAATACAAGGTCGCTGTGCTGGGAAAGCTCTTCTTTTTTCCATCACATCTCTGCCATTAGTGGACCGATCTTGACGAGCGATGGCTTAAACGATTCAGGCGACCTATATCTATCGATTGATGCAAAAAAAATTTTTTATTATTTTAACAAAAAATTTAAAAAAAAATTTTTTTTTTTCAGAAATTCCAAACAAATTTGGTGTTAATCGCTTAATAAGGTTGTGCCGATTCATTTAAGACATCAATCGTTCAAATCGGACCGTAAATGGCTGAGATAATCTGTAACTTTCACAGCGATTTTCGCGCAGTGAGCCTCTATTTATACAAAAACCGAGTCAGAACTGGTTGCGAATTATAACGCAGACGCGCCATTTTTCAGCCTCCGAACTTTTGAAAATGGATTATTGAATCGATTCTTATCGAAATACATTCGAAAAAAAATCGATTTCCACTGCGCCAAGACTCCCGTTGTGTTATAATTCGCAACCAGTTCTGACTCGGTTTTCCTATAAATAGAAGTTCGCTGCACGAAAATTGTTTTGAAAATTACGGATTATCTCAGCCATTTACGGTCCGATTTGAACGATTGATGTCTTAAATGAATCAGCACAACCTTATTAAGCGATTAACACCAAATTTGTTTGGAATTTCTGAAAAAAAAATTTTTTTTTTTTAATTTTTTGTTAAAATAATAAAAAATTTTTATTGCATCAATCGATAGATATAGGTCGTCTGAATCGTTTAAGCCATCGCTTGTCAAGATCGGTCCACTAATGGCAGAGATGTGATGGAAAAAAGAAGAGCTTTGCCAGCACAACGACCTTCTATTTATACAATAACCGAGTCAGAACTGGTTGAGAATTATAAGACCGAACGCGACGATTTCACTCGAAAGCGCCAAATTTGAATTTGATTTTAATAACATCTGAATCATTTCTCAGGTGATGGGTTAAAAGAAAGAGTATTGGCCAATTGAATACACTGAAAGATTTATTTGGCAAAAAACTTATTTTCTATAGTTTTGACAATGTATATTTTGGCCATTTCTTAACGGATTTCGAAAAGAAAAGCCATTCCGGAATCAGAACTTCCAGAAGCATCGATATGCATTAAAAGATCAGAAAAATCGAAAAATAAAAATTTCGATCGAATTTTTGCAAATTTTCAAAGGTACCATCATGATTTTTTGCAAAATTCGGCTCAGTGTAATTTTCACTATTTTCTTTCACGTTTAAATGAATATTTTGAATAATTCGCTACCGATTTCGGAACGGAATACAATTTTGGAATCAGGGCTTAATGGAAATGAAAACTTTGGAAAAATCGTGAAAAAATCAGAAAAATTCGGAAAAAATGGTGAAAATTACGAAAAAATTCAGAAACCCCTGGAATAATTTTAAAGACAATAAAAATAGATATATTTTTTAATTTATTTATTTACGACAAAATACACAAAATTTTAGATTTGATTTAGGTTTAGCATTTTGGTTAGTTCTTCTTCGGTCTCTTGTTGTTGTTGTTGTTTTTTTTAATTACTTGCACTTAATATACATTAGAAAAAAATATTTTTATGAGAGTGTCAGAGTGTGTGTGTCTAATGGGTGTGGCTGTATTTTGTTCCTGAGCACCAGATCTTGGTACTGTTGTTTTTTTTTTCGTAATTTTCTGATCCATTTGGAAAAGTGTGCTTAAAAGAATAAGGATTAATTACTCTAGCGAAAAAAAATATATATAAAAAAACCAAAACTGGACTCAAAGACTCGAAAAATTGCTTTAACTAAATTCCAGTTAAGTGTTATAAATATAAATAACAAAAATATTTTTGCATATTTTTAGTTTATGTTGGCTTCGTTCCTTTATGCTATCAACCAAAAAAGGTTTTTAAATTTTGCAAACACACTACATAGAAAATTCGAATGGATATTCAAAAAAAAAACATATTTTTACGAAATATTAAAAAAAATGCAAAGATTATTTAAGATCTCGCTGAATCATAACAAACAAATGTGTATAAAATTTTAAAAAATATAAACTCATATCTTGTTTTTTTTTTAAGTGTGTTAGTTTTTGTGTGCGGGAGTGTGTGTGAGTAATGGAAGAGCATATGGTATGGCACGATCCCGATTTCTATAGCTTTGGGTTGAAATCAATCAATCGAGATAAATTGAAAATGATTAGCTTTGGATTTTCTAGGACAAGTCTAAGAGAATCCATTTTATAAAGGAAAGCCTTTAAATGATATTAATTAAATATTAGAACCGTTGTTGTTTAAGAGATAAATGCCTTGTCCTAATGAAAATATCCTTTCTAATGGCTTTTCTTTTTGTTTTTCATAAAATCCCGATTGATTTATGTTTTTGGGCCTACTCGTTTCTCCCCCTCTCTTTCTTTTTGGCTTATTGGCCATCTTTGACTTGGCTTTTATGTAAAATAAAGGCAGTAGTTGTAGTTTGGAGTCGGAAATTCAGTTAGTGCAGAGAAAGAGAAGCCCTGTTCGTGCCACACGGTGTGGCATACAAATTAATTAAGAACTCTTAGTGCACGTGTGTGTGTGTATAGTTGAATATGTTAAATATATATAGTAGTAGTAAATAAATTGCTAAAACTTTGCCTTAATCTTTCTTATTTTTTGTTTGAGTTTAAAGTTGTAGAAATTTGACGATATTGATTTCGTTTTCGTTTGTGTTTTGTTTTTTGTTTTTTTGTTTTTTGTTCAAGAAAAGGCCACCAAATGCTGCGTTCGAAATGCTTATATAACTTTAGCTGAGATTAACGTTGGTTTCGCGTTCTTTTTTTTTTTTTTGTTGTTTTCGTTTTTAAGTTTTTTGTTTTTGATTGTTACACGGTCGTATATAACACACACGCACACAAACAGGCAGAGAAAGGACATGCATGTGTACGTATATATGTGTGCATATACATATACAAATACATATACATTTATACATATACATATATAAATATAAATATAGTAATATCGGAGTACATTTTGCTACATTCGATTGAATTTCTCGATTTCGTGTTGTTCTTTGAGTTTTGAGTTATCCTTTTCCAGTTCCCCTTTGGTTCGAGTTCTTCTCTCCATCTAATGCTCCGCCCCACATCCACTCTCCACTCTCCGCCTCCATCCAATATCCATTCGCTCCTCCACTCGATCCTTCTCCTTCTGCTGATCCTTTCATTTCTGCGTCCTGATCCTATCGTCCTATCGTTTACAATTCCGTTGCGCGATGCGTTACGTTGTCATTGCCATTTGCTGGATGTCCCATTCCATTAGATTTCACGCCTTGGCGCCGGGAATCTTGGACAGGACCTTGGACAGATCCACTCCGGTGAGGGCGTTGATCGAGGGCGGCAGTTGGGCCACCAAGCGGGTGACATCGTTGGTGACATTATCGTTTCCTCCAATCAAGACAATTTCCTCGGTCTTGGCCAACGGGGCAGCCACCTCGGCAGCAATCTGTAAGGTGACAGTTTTGTATTATTCAAATTTGATTAAATATAAATATAATCTCGAGTATTATGTACCTTTGGTAGTGATTCCAATACAATGTTCATTATGGCTGCATCGCCGTACTGCTTATAGACATTCGCCTTCATTCGCATCCTTTCCGCCTCCGCCTTGCCCACCAGCTCGATGGCATGGGCTTCCGCCGCTCCAATCTTCCGGATGCGTTCTGCCTCGGCACGGGCGCTCTCTATGGTCTGGCATCTAGAGGATTAAGAAAGGACATATTTCATTAGGGTATATTTTTGACTAAAAGTGGATATGAATGCTATTAGAAATCAAAAATTGGTAACAAAGTTTTTAGCCAATATCTTTCTTCGTTTTCAACCGAATTGGAGGAAAGGAATCAGGGGATTTATCCTGCAACAATTTGCATTAAAAGATGAAGAAATTCAAACAGACTATATTTTTCACTGATTTTAGACAAAAGCCATGATGTTACTCCTTTAAAAATTAGCAAAAAAATTGGACAAATTTATGTTGTTTTAAGGTTTTTATTAATAAAGACAGCTGCTAAAGAGAGATCAGATGCGGAAGATAGAACATTCCCAGATCAGACAACTGTTGCCCGAAATATGGCTCTTAAATTGGTCAAAAAATTATCTTACTGCTAGTACTTTTTACTACTACTTTTTACTAATACTACTTTTTCCTACCACTCCTACTACTAACTACTGTTTAGGTCATATCTCAGCCATTTCTCAGCCATTTACGACTCAGCTCTTTAATTTCCAACAATCTCCATCAAAAAATTGATACATTTAAGTACAAAAAAATATTTTTCTAAAATTTTTGGCAAAAATCATGATCCAAAAAAGGGTCAAAATTGTTCTTGCCAATTTTTAGAGCCTAAAGGGTGATAAAGATAAAACTCAAAGAGGCAAGATCGGAAAGGTATAACATTTCTGAATTTAAATATAAATAGCAAAGATATGATCTTCAGAAGTGACAGATTTTTGGGGTTCTTTTTGGTAAATTTTGACTAATTCAATAAATTGAACACATCTAAAGGGTATATAAGCTTCGGGTTTAAAGAAAAACCTAAAATTATTTACTTTATTTGCTTGTTATAGTTAATAATACTTTATTTTTAATGGAAAAGTCTCTATTAAATATGACTTTAGGCTTGAATTTGATAAACTAGAAACACTAGAATGTAATCAAGAACTTGTTTTTGTAAATGCAATAAACCAAACAGGTTGTTCTGTGGCTGTTTCCAAGGAAACAAACTTGTTATTATTCTCTGTTCTGTGTTTGTTAATAGATTTTTCCTGGTATTTAATGGAGTTTACTTACTGCTTGGCCTGGGCGAGGGTCTGCAGGCGGAAGGCCTCTGCCTCGGCGGGCAGCTTCACGGTTCCGGTCAGCTCGCGATCCTTGCGCTGGACCTCCTGGGACTCGATTTCGATCTGTTTGCGTCGCTCCACCACCTCGATCTGGATCTCCTCGTTACGAATCTTCTGGCGGATCTTTGCCGCTTGCAGTTCGTAGGCCAACTGGGACTCGGCCTTGGCCGTATTGATTTCCTGATCGAAATTGGCCTTCTGCAGCTTGTACATGCGAGTGTTGTCCTCGATTTTGGTGTCCGTCGAATACTTGACATCCATGGCGCTCTTTTCGCACTCAGCCTCCCGGATGCCAGCATCACGATTGGCCTCGGCCACACCGGCATCGGCGTCCCGCTTGACCACCGCCGTCTGGGCCTTGCCCAGGGAGGCCAGGTACTGGACATCATCGTAGACGTCCTTGATGGTGAACGAGAGGATCTCGATACCCATGCGGCCCACGTCAGGTGCGGCCACTTCGCGGACCAAGGCTGCGAATTGGTCGCGGTCCTTGTACACCTCTTCGACTGTAAGCGTTCCTGCAAGGACACAACGGCGGCAAACAATGGAAATAATCGAATATTAAAATTGGACAAGGATATGCTATGTTCGTGTTTGTCTGGCTACACAGTGGAAAAAACGAAACGAGTTGGTTTTCAAATCACATAATCAAACCTTTCAAAGCCTTGCAAATTTTTTAAACAAATCACGTAATTTTATTTTACACTAAAGACAATTTTTAAAATAAAATGCAAGGCTAGAAAATGGTTAAAAACAAACAAAAATATTTCTACAAAATAAATTCCAAAGCTCCACTGATAAGATAGCTTGTGGTGTTTTTTTTCGAGTGTGGTTTTCTAGGGGCTGGAGGTTAGGGGTTGGATTGGTTTTCTACAATCGATGACCTTACCGAGTGACCACCAGTGAGGTGACGCCCACTATCATGGCCACCTTGAAGACGCCCATCCAAACGTCGGACATTGTTCCACCTAACTGTTCTGTCCGGCTTGCTAACGGTTTCTACTTATTGGACACTTATTCCCACCGACTACTGCCAGCCTTGCTATCTGCCAGATACAGTAGCAACCGATACAGATACAGATACGGATACAGATACGGATACTATATAATATTTAATTAATATTATAATGCTTTGCGTTTTGTATTCTGTATTAGTTTTGACGTCACTTGACGCAGTCTTATCACTGCTAGTACTCTCTTATCACAAAATGATGTCACTTGCAAAAACAGTAATAATAAATCGGGGTAGATCATCAAACATTAAATATGAATTCCGTTCTTGATAATTCCCACGAAAAAGCTGGTTTATATAGTTAAGTGCTTTGTTTGCTATTTTTTTGAGCAATTTTTCCAACAATCGAGCAAAACCCGAGCGTATCGCGATGCGTTTCACAACTGACACTCAAGCTCGAGCTCAAGTTGTCCGGGTACTGAAAACTTTGATTCGGATTCGGATTCGGATTCGGATTCGGCAACGGAATTGGAATCGGAATTGGAATCGGGTCTGTCTCTGGGTTTGGGCCTGGAACTGCTACTGGGTCTAGTAAATTGAGACAACCGAGTTCGATGAGCCCATAAACCCTCGACTCGAATTATGTTTAATTAAAAGCTGTAGATTGATTGCCCCTCAAGGTCGTTAGGCAAATAGAACGAACCAACCCCGTGAAAATTCTGTGAACTTGAAAATGATTTGTGAAGGGAATGGTTGTAGAAAAACCGAAACTTAGGACCCCAAAAAAAAATACAATAAATGTCGGGAATGGTAATTCGATTAATAAACGATAAAAGCCAAGGCAGGTCAGGTATTCCATTATTGATTTATTCACATTATTCACATTATTCACACAAAAGAGACTCGTTTGTCTTACTTGCAGTCTCTAGCCCTTTAATTTGTAATTCACAAAGCATTATCAGCCCATTATTTTTCATTATAATAATAATAATAATATTCATAAATACAATGTTAATTGAAAGAGTTTCGTTGTGTAAGCCAAAAGTAGGCTTTGATCTTTCATTTGGATTTTATTCAGAGACTTTGATCTGTAGATCTTCAGAGCTCAGTCTAATTTTTCACTCGGACCTTAACGCACACCTCAAAAACAAAAACAATATATATATATATACCCTCTTCTCTTAATTCCGGAATAAGTTTCAATATCAATATTCTTTCTTTCTTAACTTTATGTCAAAAAAAATCAAAACTAAGCATTCATTTCGCTGTGTTTTCGACCACACTTTCGAACAGCGAGTAGTTCTTGTGATTTGGAAATAAAAACCAATAAAAAAATTTATAAAAAGCACAGAGGGTGAGTATTATGGCGGCGTTGCGGCGACAACACGCAGGACGCGACTTCCTGCAGGAGAACAAGACCAATGTGTCCCGCATGGAGACCAATGGCCGGTGCTTGGCCGCGGCCAATGCCCGTCGAGTGCCTCTGTGGCGTCCGGTGGTCCTGCACTACCCGGAGAAGCTGCGTCCGCACAGCCAGACCATACAGCGGCGCACGCGCCAATGGCATACCGCTCCCCACGAGTCACAGGATCTGAGAAGCGGCCTGGCCTATCCGTATGGCTTCAAGGATAACCATCGACGCCGCACTCCAGCGCCCTGCGGCTGTGAGCTGGAAAAGCGCCGGCAGCAGGAGCAGGAACGGGCCCGGCTCCAGGGCGGCTGGATAGATCCGAGACGCGAACAGAGACAAATGCGAAGGAAATGTGCCCCGGATTGCCACTGCCAACAGGAGGCGCAACGCCTGGCTGGTGGAGCAGAGGTCGAGGTCCAGCAGGATAATGCACAGGTGGCTCCCGAACCGGCAGACGACGCCGTATCTGCCGTGGGCTCTCGCATCTCCAGGATGAGTTCCAGAAGCAAGAAGTCCTCGGTTGAGGAGAAACAGGAGCCACCACCCAGTGCCCGAAGCAGTGCCTCGGCCAAGACCCTCAAGTCCAAGCGATCTCCCTCCCAGGAGAGCATTCGCTCGAATGCCACTGTCAGGTCGAACATGTCAGTTGTCTCCAAACAGAGCACAGTCTCCAAGCAGTCCCAGGTAAGCCAGAAGTCCCACGTGAGCCAAAAGTCCCAAGCAAGTCACAAGACCGAAGGAAGTCACAAGACTGAAGGAAGTCACAAGACTGAAGGAAGTCACAAGACCGAAGGAAGTCACAAGACCGAAGGAAGTCACAAGACCGAAGGAAGTCACAAGACTGAAGGAAGTCACAAGTCCCAAGGAAGCCAGCACTCCCAAGCAAGCCACAAGAGCCAGGGAAGCCGCAAATCCCAGCTGATGGAGGTAATGCCGCCACCTAACCCGACCAAAGACCAAGATGTGGACAAGAAGAAAGAAGCACCCACCCAATACGAGGGCTATACCCCGTTGACGCCCAAGGAGCGCCAGGCGGCGATGCAGGATGCCCAATACAAGTACGGAAAGCTGATCGAGGAGTACAATCATCTGCCAGTTTCGGAGCCGACGCTGCGTGTCCGCACCCGAAAGATTGCCATTGAACGGCAGTTGGATGAATTGGACTATGCCATCAATATGTTCGATCAGCCCCATTTGGAGATGTACTACAAGCGATGATCGCTGATCGATTAATAATCGATAAGCCTCAAAAAATGTTAATCGTTTTCAAATGTTTAAATTCCAAATTTGGTTTTCTCTCCCACACTCCCACAAAAAGAGTCCCAACCCAAAAGGAATCTCAACCCACAACCCGAAACCTAAAGTAGACAAGGATAACAATTTAAAAAAATGGTTTAGAAAAAGCCCAAAAATCGGAAAACAAATCAATGCAAATTAAAGAGTTAGGATATTTTCAAAGCATCAAAAAAAAAAAAAGGATCAAACTTTAAGGAATAGAAAATCATTAGAAGAGTGTATAACCCCAACAAAAGAAACAAAAACAAACGGAATTGAACTCGAAATTATTAAAGCAGCTTAAAAAAAAAATTGCCTAAAAGCAAATAATTTAATGGTTTTTATTTTGTTTTTAAAGAAAAACACCCAAAAGTAGGCTTTAAAGATGGGGAAATAGGTTTTGTTTAACGGTTAAAGGTTAAAGTTTACTCTATAGAGTCCTTGGACTTACCCAATATGGCTCTCAGGTGTCCTTCGAGGGTCTGCAGGATCGTCTGCTTGATCTCCTTGACGCTCTTGCCCAGGAATTGCTCGCTGGCAGTTCCTAGAAGTTCATCAGCCTGATGATGGAAATAATAAACATTCATCATCTGTAGGTGTTTGTGTTTCAGTGTATTGTATGTTTGTATATGTGTGTTTGTGTATGTTTGTGTATGTGTGTATGTGTGTGTGTGTTGGGTGTAATTTGGTGTGCATGTGTGTGATTGAAGGTTGCAGGTTCGATCCAATTGGTTGTAAATTATTATTTTTTTTTATTTTTTTAATTTTTTTATCCATTTATTTCACCCACAAACACACACGCACACGCACATGCACACATAGACAGAGCGACAGAGAGAGAAATATATGGGTATATATATATATATATAGAGCGATACATGGAGTAACGGTAACAGCAGCAACCAGAGCAGTAACGGTAGTAGTAACGGTAGTAACAGTAGCAGTAACGGTAGAGGAGCACATTGTTTTTTTTTGTTTATTATTATAATTTTTTGTTGGTTTTTTTTTTTTAATGATTTTTGTTTGTTAAATGCATGTGTGTGTGTGTTTGTGTTTGTGTGTGTGTGGTTAAATTTTTTGTTGTTAAATTTATTGTTGATTTCGTATACAGTTACAGTTAGTTGCGGATTAATTTGATGAGTTGAACGTTGAACGATCGGTCGCAGGGTTTTTGTTTTGTCGATTTTGTTTTCGGTGAAAAGAAAGTAGAGAAAAAAGAGAGTAGAATACAAGGATCAACAAGGCTTCGTTAATTTGTTGTTGTTTTTTTGTTTGTTTTGTTTTTTAACATATACATATATATAGAATTTGCTTTTTTAATAATTTGCAGACTGTACTTTTCTTTCTCCTTCTTCTTCCTCCTCAGCTTCTGATGATGATGATTGAATGAATTTTTTTATGCAAACACAAAATAAATAGAACATAAAACCATAAACCAACAAAAAAAAACAAAAAACAACCAAAAAAAGCCACAAAGAAAGCACATGCATTTTGTATTTAAAAATATGGATAATGGTTTTCTTAGAACTTTTCCCTAAAATTTCTAGTTTTGTGCTCGAATTGATGTGTTTGTGTTTTTGGGTTTTATTTTGTGGGTGCTTGTGAGGTGCATGAAATAATTGAATAATTTCGAAAAATATTAGATGAATAGGCCAAGAAAACGGAAACGGAAATCCCAAAAAAAACCAATAACAAATAAATGCAATATAAAAACATACCTCGTCGTTATGATAATCGCTATTTTTATACGAAGATGACTGCAAAATCGAATGAAATTAATTAAGAATTAAGAACGATAAAATAATTTGGAGGCAGACTATCTTGTGGTATAAGAAATCGATCTTTCAATTTAATTCGGTGAGTTCAAGACAAGTGAGGTGCTTTTTTTGACAGTGTGACAAAAATGGCTAAAATCCAAATTAATGTGGAAAATTATTTACAATGTTAGAAGGTTTCGGAAAACCAATCGATTGAGAAAGAATGATAGATGATAGACGATATGTTTCGATATATTTCGATAACAGACAAAATAAATGTTTTTGGGATCAAGTGATTTGAGAAATAAAATAATTTGTTGACTTGAAAAATAAATCAAAATGTTCAATTGGCCATCATCTAGCTTAAAAAAAAACGATTTTCGATAAAAACTATAAGAAATGTTGTGCCAATCGAATGATTTCTAAGTGCACTGCTAAAAATTTCTATAGAATTTCGAAAAATCAGGTGAAAAATCGCCGGGATGGATGATGGCTTGACTTACTTGGCGGTGTTCAGATTGCGAGCACTTGTTAGGCTAAATATACATTCGATGGGTTTACAGGATATTGGGATTTATTACTTTGGAAAATAGGCAAGGGAATTAAAGGGGATTTTTGGGGATTTTATAGGATTTTAGGGGATTTTTGTTGATCAAGAGGAGAGATGCACAAACAAAACAAAGAGCCAATAAAATTGATTAAAATAAGTTCCATACAAATCGGTTAAATATATAGAAATATCTTTCATGAACAATCCATTAACTTGTGCAGGCATTTTACCAACTCACTACTTTTTCTTTTTTTATTTTTTGGCGCTCTAATTCGGCTAAGGCTAAGAATAATTATATATTTCAATATCTATAAATCGGGCATTATCGAAAACGAAATATCAATCAAAACTCCAAATATCTTGCAGAGAAATAATAGAACAACCGAAAAATATAATCGATCAAGCTTCAATCACTTTCGCTCAGATTTGGGGGTGCAGAAGAGAAAAAAAACGGGGTTGCCAAAATTCGGATGGGATTGCCCAAAATTCTCCATCGTACAATAATATCCATGGATTATATTTCGAATCGTACCTTCATGATCTTGCATTGAGCCACGCCCGTCACGGTCAGTGGGACACCCTGGGCGGTCTCCACGTTCTCGCACATCGGGTTCAAGGTCATCACGTTCAAGGACAGGCGCTGGACATCGGTCACCAGCCACCACGCCCAAGCCCAGCCGCCCACAATTGTCCGCTTCTTGGTCGAACCGCAGCAGCCACCTGAAAGAGGACAAAACGAAAGGATTATTTGTGTGTCCGCTCAAGAGAGGTTTGCTTTTTGATTAAATTAAATATTTAGATTAGATTATTTATTGATTAGATAATAGAATTTCAGTTTGATTGAGTCTGTAATTTGTCCGTTTAAGAGAGGTTTCCTGTTTTTTCTTTCAATTGTAGAAGCTATAGAACTTAAAATATACAATTTTTGGATTTATTGGGTTTATAAACTGTCCTCTTAAGAGAGGTTTGCTAAATATTTTATAGAATTATGGAATATTTGACTTATTAACTCCGTACTTTGTCCGCTTAAGAGAGGTTTCCTGTTTAATTTCGATTCTTAAAAGCTATAGAAGTAGATATATAGAATTTCTGGCTTATTGAGGTTATAACCTGTCCGCTCAAGAGAGGTTTCCTATATATTTGACTTGTTATCTCCCTAGCTTGTCCGCCCAAGAGAGGTTTGTTATCAAAACCACCAATATTTCACTTAAAACGCTTTTCAACGGTTTTTTTTTTTTGGATGACTTCCTCTTTTGGTAAGACTGACGTCACAGCGACCCAGAAAACGGTGTTGCCATGTCATAGGCACCTTTGGCCAGGGCCAGGTGCATGGCTGCCAAAGCCATCAAAGCTTTTTGGCTTAGACTTTGGCCAGTTGACCAAATAGTAAGAGTGAAAGCATTTCGCCAGCAATCCGTGTGTCGGTGTGGGGGTCGGAGTCGGGGTCGGGGTCTTGTGTTGTGATGCGAGGTGTCTACGTGCCGGCAAACACGTCACACGTCACAGAGTCAAAAGTTGATCCATGGGAGGTAATGCAAGTCCAGGAAGTACCATAAGTGTCCATTTTGAAGGGGGGGAAAACTAACGGATAAACTTGGAAAAGGGCTCAAACCTCAATCGGAGACTTTTGAGACAACAAACCCAGAGGAGAGAGATAGATAGAGAGAGAGAGGGTTTGAGATCCAGAGAGAGCGTCAAACTCAAAGAAAGACTTGAAAAGAGAGGCCCAATGGGAGAGTGGCCAAGTCTATATTTTTGTTTTTTTTTTTTTGCCTTTCATTCGGCCAGCGAACCTCAAAGCGTGAGGTCGCTTCTTTTTTTCTCTCGAAAAAGCCTGCCCTGGCACGCATGCGCAAAACCTGGAAAAAAGGTTAAATAAATAAAGAAAGTGAACAAAAAGATAATATAAATATTATTAATATAGAGTGAGCGAGAAAGAGAATCAAACAAAGTGAGTGTGTAAGTAAAAGAAAACACAAACAACAACACACAGGGCGAAAAATCAAAGTGTGCCAAGCGCAAAAAAATCGTAAAAAAAAGAAATCAAAGCCAAAAAAAGAACAAGAAACAGGGCTTAAAAAAAAAAAAAAGAAAAGAATACGCACAAAAATTCTCAACTAAGAAATCGCCGGCAGAGACAGAGACAGAGGCAGAGGCGGCGACTGCAGCAGCGACGGCGACGCCTACGCAGAAGCTTTCTCAACGAAAGTGATTCATGCCGCTCATTGTTGTTGTTGATGTTGTTTTTGTGTTTGTTATGCATTTCTCTTTGACGAGTGTTTACCGTACCATTTACCACAAACCAATTACAATTTTTCCGAGTGTCTATTTTTTTTTTAACCGTGCCTGGTAGGAGCGTCTCTTGGTAGTTTTTTTTTTTTTAGTTTATTTCGTTTTTTTTTGTACCTTGAACTTGATCGGCGGCAAGCAGCACATTCAACTCTTGCAGCAACCTGTTTGCAACAACAACATTAACTTTGTAATTGCCACTAGTTAAAGCAAAAACAACAACAACATCTAATGCTTGGTAGACTGTTTATTATGCAAAACATTGGCAAGAGGAAGCGTTTATCTCTTCCCAACTTCTGGTTGAAAACTTTACAGGCAAAACGGAAACATAAATCAAAGAAATTATAAAAAAAAAAAATTAAACAGTCTTGCTTGCATAACACGAACTTTTATCAGTTTACAACACTGAAAATGTTTTCTAACAATTTTGAATAGTTTTGAAGTGTTTACAGTTTGAAAAACAGAAGTTTTCAAGTTTTTACAGTTTGAAAAGCAGAAGTTTAAAGTTTTTACAGTTTGAAAAGCAGAAGTTTGAAATTTTGAAACATTTTTTGGCAGTTTTTGAATAACAGGAACTTCAATGCAGTTTACAATACTGAAAATATTGAATACTGAAAGTATTTTCTAAGAATTCTTAAAAGTTTTGAAATTTTTACAGTTTGAAAAAAAGAAGTTTGAAACTTTTAGAGTTTGAAATTATTACAGTTTGAAAAGCAGAAGTTAAAATTTTTACAGTTTGAAAAAATAAATAAGGTTTGATATTCTAAGAGTTTTAAAAAACAAAAGTTTGATATTTTGAAACAATTTTGATTGGTTTTTGAATTTGGAAAATTAAAAATAAAAAAATTTGCAGTTCATTAACCTTAAATATTACTTTTAGTCAAATTTTAGATAAAATAGATGTTTTTTTTTTGACAAAAGAGATTAAATGTTTGAATAAAAACAAATAGGGAACCATTTTTTAAACAATTTATTAAGAAACTACTAAAACTTTATAGATTTTTTCCTTTAAATATTAAATTGGGGGAAGCTTTCTTGAAATTTCATGAAAAATATCTTTCTTATAGGAAAAGTACAGAAAGTATTCCTTGAAAAAGAATCTATTAACGTTTGAATATATAATTTTTTCTTGGACTTAAATATCGAGAAATAAAGATATGAATCTTCTAAAGGAGATATGGATCTCAAATACCCCGAAACTCCCTTTAAAAGGTGACGAAAAATATAGATTTCTTCTAGAGAAATGTTATCAAAGATTCCACCTTATAGAAGCCGCACTGTATTTGATCAAACTGGTTGCAAGCTCGTCTCAAAGTCGAGTGAATCTGCGGTGGAACGAGTGTGGAATTGTGCATCTCAATTGTTGCATGTGGCGCGAACGGGAGTGAAAAGTTGCTGGTTCGGTTAAAGTTTTCCTTTTTTTTTCATATATATATTTTTTTGGTTTTTGTTTTTTTTTTTTTGGGTGCCTAGCAAAGTTTTATAATAGCGTTGAAGATTTCACTTTTATGCGGGAGGCAGCTTTTTTTTCTTATAACATCTCTAGGTTGGAAACAACGTTCATCAGACACGTGACGCGAACGATTTATGAAAAGAAAATTAACATATTTTGTCTTGGATATTTGGATAATTGGAAAATAAACAAAAAATTAATTAAACTAACGAAGCGAAACAGAAAAGAAAGACCTTTTGTTGTAATCCTAAAATAGGTTTACCCTAAATCAGGAAAGACTATCAATTAGCTTTAAGATCTTGGCAATGCGATTATCACAATAGAGTTACGGGAAATCGGATTTGATATAGGTATTTGGTACTCGTAGTATGCATAATAATATCCAAGTTACGAAATCATCGTGCTGTGGGATTCGTGATCGAAATAATGATCATGAAAATCGCACCCAGCTAGCTGTCACCTGGTAACCCGATTTCCTACTCCGCCCGCAAGCACTTCTTCGAGTGACATTCGAATGACCGAAACCCAAAACATATTTCCGTTTGTCATTGCAGTCACGACGACAAGTACTTGGAAGTTGGCCAGCGAACCGAACGAGCTAAATAGGTCGAGCTTGAAGAGATCCCCGAAATCCAAACCTAAACCCAAACCCAAAACCCAAACCTAAACCCAAACCCAAATCCTAAACCCAAACCCGCAGCCCCCAGAATGAGTTCGGCGATTGTGGGAGCCGCTTCGGCCATCGGTGGAGCTGTGACAGCGGCCACCAGCAACAGCTGGTTCATACCGATGCTGATGGCTGCGGTGGCCTATTTCCAGTACGAGGAGATCATCGATCCGGAGTCCAAGCCGAGCGACATTGGCGGCGATGAGATCCTCGATCATTACGATTTCATAGTGATAGGAGCTGGGTCGGCGGGTGCGGTGGTGGCGAATCGATTGACGGAGGTGGAGAACTGGAATGTCCTGCTCCTGGAGGCCGGTGGCGATGAAACAGAACTCACGGACGTGCCCCTGATGGCGGGCTACCTGCAGCTGTCCAAGGTCGATTGGCAATACAAGACCGAGCCCTCGGGTACATCGTGTTTGGGTGAGTTGATATTTGAAGGCAGGGACGACTATATGATACCCGATACTACAATACTAATGTCGAATCCCTCAGCTATGCAGGGTGGACGTTGCAACTGGCCGAGAGGTAAGGTCCTGGGCGGCAGCTCGGTCCTCAATTACATGCTCTATTTGCGAGGATCCAAGCACGACTACGACAATTGGGAGGCTTTGGGCAATCCCAGCTGGTCCTACCGCGATGCCCTCTACTATTTCAAGAAGTCCGAGGACAATACCAATCAATACCTGGCCAATACGCCGTATCATGCCACCGGCGGGTATCTGACAGTGGGAGAGGCACCTTACCACACGCCCTTGGCAGCCAGTTTTGTGGAGGCGGGCGTCGAGATGGGCTACGAGAATAGGGATCTAAATGGGGAGAAGATGACGGGATTCATGATAGCGCAAGGGACCACCCGGCGCGGATCACGTTGCTCCACTTCGAAGGCCTTCCTCCGGCCGGCCCGACTCAGGCCCAACCTGCACATCTCCATGAACTCGCACGTCACCAGGATAATGATCGATCCCGTAACGAAGCTGGCCTTTGGCGTGGAGTTCGTCAAGGATCAGAAGCTCTACCATGTCAGGGCCACCAAGGAGGTGGTTCTGTCCGGTGGCTCCGTAAATAGTCCCCAGCTCTTGATGCTCAGCGGTGTGGGACCGCGCAAGGAGCTGGCCAAGCACCGGATTCCCCTCATCAAGGAGCTGAGTGTGGGCGAAAACCTACAGGATCACATTGGCCTGGGTGGGCTGACGTTCCTGGTCAATCAACCGGTTTCCATCGTCGAGAATCGCTTTCACACCATGTCCACGGTCCTGCAATACGCCGTCTTTGGTCAAGGACCACTGACCATCCTGGGCGGAGTCGAGGGACTGGCCTATGTGAACACCAAGTACGCCAACAGCTCCATGGACTGGCCCGATATCGAGTTCCATTTCGTGTCCGGATCCACCAACTCCGACGGGGGATCGCAGCTGCGAAAGGCTCATGGATTGACGGAGGCCTTCTATCGGTCGGTCTTCGAGCCGATCAACAATCGGGATGCCTGGAGCATAATCCCGATGCTGTTGCGACCTCGTTCCGTCGGCAGTATCCGGCTGAGGAGTGGCAATCCCTTCGATTATCCGTACATCTTTCCCAATTATCTCACCGATGATTTTGATATGAAGACCCTGATCGAGGGCGTCAAGATCGCCGTGGCCCTGTCCCGGACAAAGGCGATGCAGCGTTTCGGTTCCCGTTTGTCCAGCATCCGCTGGCCGGGATGCGAGCAGGTGCCCCTCTTTACGGATGCCTTCTGGGAGTGCATGATCCGGAGGTATACGTCCACCATCTATCATCCCGTTGGCACCTGCAAAATGGGTCCCTACTGGGACAAGGACGCCGTTGTGGACGCCAAGCTGCGGGTCTACGGCATCCGAGGACTGCGGGTCATCGATGCCAGTATTATGCCCAAGTTGGTGTCCGCCAATACCAATGCTCCGGTCATTATGATTGCCGAGAAGGGCAGCGACATGATCAAGGAGTTTTGGATCAAAAACACCATCGTATGATCGAAGATTTGATTTGATTGAAAATTATTATCATAAAAAGACTTTCTTTTTTTGTAGATTTTAAATGGAATTACTTGGAAAAAAGTCAAAGATTGTCTGAGATTGTCAAAGATTGTCTGAGTGTCTGATTGTCTGAGTGTCTGAGTGTCCGATTGAGTGTGAATCTTTGAGTGTCTGAATTTGTAATTTATATTCTCGATTAGTGTAAATGTCTTAGTTTTTAATTCTCATAAAAAAAAAAAAACTCTTTTTAAGATTAAAGTTTGCATTCTAATTCTTTCTTGCATTCTCAACCATTTTTTTTTTGTATTTTTTAAGCCAAAACCCCGTATTTATTATTTAATTTATGAAAAAGCAATAAAATGATACAATTTAAAATTTACTCTTGCACTTTGTTTTGTTTTCTTTGCTTTGTTTTAATTATTATTATTTTTTTTTAACAAGCAAATATAATTTATTTTATGTTTCGCTTTTTATGCTTTCACAAAAATAACACTTTTTATCGTTCCAGGTGTTTCGGTCGAAAAATTTCATCGTTTAGGATTTCAATACCCTTACTAGGAGTCTTTGGGTTTTACCCAAAATGTTGGACATATAATAAAAAAATGTCTTGAATAAATAAGGATTTAAAAAGGAAATCTTTTTGGGGTAAACCTTTTAGGAATTGGTTGAGATATGGCTGAGAAAAGGATAAAAAAGGGGAAAAAATAATATATTCTTTAATTCTTGATATATAGATTGAAGAGAAGAACGATTCAGGAAACCTTTAAGGTTAGGGATAAAAATTGGAAGGGATCTTTGGATGAGATTGAGAGATGCCTGAGAAATAGCTCTGATTCGGGGATATACGAAAAAATAACGAGTTTTCCAATAAAAACCGGAAATAAAATGGAATTCCTAATAAAGATTAAAGATTGATCGATTCAGAAACCCTTTAAGGATGATAACAGATTTGTTATTAAAAAAAAATTAACCTGAAAGGGTATCCAAAAAACGACTCGCCGCCACCAAGAAGCTGCTTCTTCCCCACACACTTTATTTTGTTTATTTTATAAAGTCGAGTAATATAAAAACAAAAATAAAAATAAAAACAGCGGCGTATGGAATTTAATATCGTTGATAATACTGCGGCTATCTTAAAAAGTGAAACCTTACAAATTCCACGGAACTCCTTGCCGTAAAATCAGTTGAAGATGGACGATCGCGGTGTACGCGGGCGAAGCTTGTGGGTTTTCACAATCCTGGCAGTTCTTTCGAGAGGAATCTCCTCGAGCCTCTTCACGGTGGACAGCAATGGCTATGGCGTGAGTCTTATGGAATCGGTGGCTCCGGCTCTCAACGCGGCTAGCCTGGCTTTGGCCAATGGCTCAGCCTGGCCCCTGCAACACGAGCCCTCAACGGACGAAACTTATGATTACATTGTGATTGGGGCAGGCAGTGCCGGGTCGATTGTGGCAAGCAGATTGAGTGAGGCTTGCGGGGTGAGGGTCCTGCTCCTAGAAGCGGGGGGGCTGCCTCCTTTGGAGTCGGAAGTGTTCGGATTGAGTAGCTCCATGCACCAGGATGAGCGTTACATGTATCTGGATCGAGCAGAATTCAATACGAATTGCTGTCGGGCCATGGCAGGGCAGTGGGGCTGCTCGTGGCGGCATGGACGCATGATGGGCGGTACGGGGGCTGTGAATGGAAACATATTCATACCCGGTACCCCGGAGAACTTCAACAGCTGGAACTCCAGCCTCTGGACATGGGAGGAAGTGCAAAAGTCCTACAAGAAACTCCTCAAAACCCTGAATCTCTCCTACTTCGAGGTGGACGAACTCAACTCAAAATTGGCCAACTTAATATACAGCGCTGTGAATGAGTTGGGAATTCCCAGGATCCAGAAGCCGCTGGTAGCGGGTAGCAGTTACGGTTACACCCATCGTGTTCCGGTGACCCTCAATCAAGGGCGAAGGGCCAGCAGTGGGCGTTTGTATCTGGCCAAGGACGAGGTGAACCGAAGGACCAATCTGAAGGTAATTCGCGGAGCAGAAGTACAAAGGATACTCTTCAATGGCATACAGGCTACGGGAGTGTACTACAGCCTCAACTCCAAACATTACACTGTGAGATCCTCTAGAGAAATCATTTCCAGTGCCGGAACTATAAACTCTGCCAAGCTGTTACTTCTCTCGGGCATTGGACCCCGTGCAGAGCTTCAAATACGGGATATACCCGTCGTAAAGGATCTGCCAGTGGGCAAAAATATGCAGGATCATGGAATGCTGCCTTTGTATCTGGCTTTTGGTGGGAATTGCGAAGTAAATAGCACCGTGGTGGGTGTTGGCAAGGCGGCCAGCGATCCCGCTTCAGTGGCCAAATACCTTTTGGATAACCATCAAGGACCTCTGGCCTCGGGCTTTTCCATGATGGGTTTCATCAACTCCAGGATGCCCAAGTCCCGCTCGGAGGAACCCGATCTTCACATCGTCGCTCATAATTTACTGCCCAAAGGCAGTTCTGGTAGTTTCGGGTATCTTGGCTTTTGGGATCATCTGGTGCAGGCTCAAAAGGATATCCTGAAGGATGTGGATCTGTTGCAGATCATGGGCTCCCTTCTAAAGCCTTCGGCAAGGGCAAGTGTCCTATTGAGGAGCAAATATCCCTCGGATTCACCGAAAATCAAAAATTTTTATGGAGCAGGCTACGAAGATCAACAGACTTTGTTGCGTTTTGTTAGGTTTGTCCAGGACTTGACAAGGACCTCGTCCTTTACAAAATGTGGCCTCAATCTTTGGCTACCACCACTCGGGGAATGCTCCAAGTTCCCTCCAGATTCGGACAGTTACTGGCTCTGTTACATCAGATACTTTTATATTGGATCCTGGCATTCTGTAGGGACTTGCCGAATGGGCAAAGGATTCGTGGTGGATGAGAGGCTGAGGGTGAACGGGGTCCAGGGTCTGCGGGTGGTGGATGCCAGCATAATGCCATTTATCACAGCCGGAAACACGAATGGACCCGCCATGATGATTGGCGAAAAAGGAGCCCAACTCATCCTGGAGGATCGCAAGGAATACAACGAAGTCCTACAGGAATGTTAATCGTTTTTTTTTATTCTATATATAATATTATCTTAAAAAAGAACTCTTGTTAAATTTTTATTTAAATATATAATAAATATTATATTTTTTTTTCTGTTTTCTGTCCAAACACGCTTATCAAATTTTTTGCTTTGTTTTCATTTTTTTTTCGGAGGGTTTTGTTTGGTTTTTGGTTTTGTTTTGATTAATATTTTTTTGTTTATATACAAAAGAAAGTATCTTTTATGATTCGTTTCTTAAAAAATCCGATAAAATCTTATCTTGAGAAAGAGAAACTAAAGTATTTCCAAGTTTTGAAAATATTATTTTCAGGCCTTATAAGGTTTGCTTGAACCTCTTCTTGGTTTTCCCTTGAAGCTTAAGTAATATTTGAACTTTTTTTCAAGACTGGGATTGCAGAATTGTGTAGCTAGAAATATATTCTTAGTGGTCATTGCACTCGGGAGAAGAAAACCCCAAAGGTTCTGGGAGAGAAGACTTGGCAAAGAGGTCAGCAAATTTCGCGGGAGCTGTCTCAGCAAATTGAACACGAAACGATCGTTTTTCTGATCAAAAATCAGTTCTTTATGAGTTCTTTACGAGTTATTTACGATGACGGCGATGAACACTTTTGTGGCCATGTGGCGCTTCTTGCTGAGCCTCGGCCCCTCGGCCATGGTCATCCTGTTGCTGAACAAAGGACTCGTCGAGGAGCGACCCGATATCGTTGACGAGGAACATCGCGTTCGTTCGATTTACATTGAAAACCTGCAAGAATCGTACGACTTTATAGTGATTGGCGGTGGATCGGCGGGCTGTGTCCTGGCGGCTCGTCTGTCCGAGAATCCGGCCTGGAATGTCCTGCTGCTGGAGGCTGGCGGGGATGAGCCGTTGCTCATAGATCTGCCGCAAATGTATCCGGTGTTCCAGCGCAGTCCCTGGGACTGGAAATACTCCACGGAGCCCTCGGATCGCTACTGCCTGGCCATGGAGGATCAGCGCTGCTTCTGGCCACGGGCCAAGGTCCTGGGCGGTTGCAGCTCCATCAATGCCATGATGTATGTCCGTGGCAATAGGCGGGACTACGATCACTGGTCGGAGCTGGGCAATCCGGGCTGGGACTATGCCAATGTCCTGCACTATTTCCGGAAGACGGAGGACATGCGGGTGCCCGGCTTTGAACGGAGTCCATATCATGGTCACGGCGGACCCATCTCCGTGGAGCGTTACAGGTGGAGAGACTCGAAAGTTTTTGAAAAGTTTTTTAATCGATAATCCCTTGCAGATTCCCTTCGCCTTTGCTCAACATCTTCATGCAGGCCGCCCACCAGCTGGGCCTCGTCCATCCCGATGGCGACTTCAACGGCCGCTCCCAGACAGGCTTTGCTCCGCCTCATGGCACTCTGAGAGATGGACTCCGCTGTAGCGCCAACAAGGGATACATCCGACGCAGCTGGCAGCGCCCCAACCTGGACATCGTCCTCAAGGCTTTCGTCGAACGAATCCTCTTCGAGCCGGACACCAACAGGGCTATCGGGGTGATCTTCGAATTTGGATTAATCAAACATCAAGTTTTGGCCTCCAAAGAAGTGATCCTCTCCGGCGGAGCCATTGCCAGTCCGCAGCTGCTGATGGTCAGTGGTGTGGGTCCCAGGGAGCAGCTGGAACCGCTGGGCATTCCGGTGGTCCAGCACCTGCCCGGCGTGGGTGGCAATCTGCAGGATCACATATCCACCTCCGGAGCGATTTACACCTTCGATGCGAAACAGGACCGGCACTTGTCCTTCATTGTGCCGGAAATGCTGAACGAGGAGGCGGTCGAGGACTTCCTGCAGGGCAAGGACAGCTTCTTCTACGCGATGCCAGTGAGCGAGGTGATGGGTTTCTTCAGCACCCGCTACCAGGATCCCCGCCAGGACTGGCCCGATGTCCAGCTCTTTCTGGGCAGCTACGGCTACGGAGCCGATGGCGGAATGATTGGACGACGTGGAGCGGCCATTACTTTGGATAATTTCGCAGACTCCTTCGAGCCAATGATTTATCAGGACTCGTTTGTGATAGCCCCGTTGGTGATGCGTCCCCGATCGCGGGGCTACCTCCAGATCCTGTCCAAGGACCCCAAGATCCATCCTCGCATCCACGCCAACTACTACGACGATCCCCACGACATGGCCGTGATGGTCGAGGGCCTCAAGATGGCCCACCGACTGACTCAAACGCCGATCATGCGATCCATCAACGCCACCATGAACATCTACGAGTGGCGGAACTGTCCCGAAGTCGAGTACCTCAGCGACGCCTTCTGGGAGTGCCTGGCCCGGTTCTATTCCCAGACGATCTACCATCCGGTTGGCACCTGCAAGATGTCCCCGGCCTCGGATCCCTTCGGTGTCGTCGATCCCCGCCTGCGGGTTCGTGGCGTTCGCAATCTCCGGGTAATCGATGCCAGCATCATGCCCACAATCCCCACTGGAAACACGAATGCTCCAACCCTAATGCTGGCCGAGAGGGGGGCCGATATCATCAAGCAGGATTGGCATCATTACCGGAATGGTGGTTGGAGTTAGTTTTCGTATTTTTTTTTGTATTTTTTCAGAAATATTCGTATATAGAAATAAAAATTAAAGTAATTTTGAAAAAAAAGAAAAAGTACCGGGTATTAATAGGTGTCTAGGGTTTAAAAAAACAAAAGCCTTACAAGTTCCTACCTATTTCTAGAGCTATGCCTGACCATAGGCAGAGAAAAGCCTTAAAAGTACCGGGTATTACCTCTTTTTAGAGCTTCGTTTCATAATGAATGACTATAAGGTTTCAAAAATGTTGACTTACTTTAAGAAAATTTGAGTTCAAATTACTTTAAGACTGAGAAAAGATTGACAAGTATCAGGTATTTATAATTGCCTATTTCAAGAGCTATTCCTTTGAGTGGAAACTACTTTAAGAAACTTTCAGTTAAAATAACTTTAAGGCAGAGAAACTAGTACAAGTACCGGGTATTTCGATCTACCTATTGTTATAGTTTCAGTTATTTTTCCATTCCAAAGCAAATCTCCAGCTAACCCTCCCAATTAAAGCCAAATACCTGGGAATCAAGTACACCGATTAGCAATCTATTTAATAAGACTTAAACCCAAGTGTACGATCCATTTAATGGATAGTCTGGGGCTGTCTCTCCCATGGCTGTCATAGCTCTCAGGTCAAGCTAATTTGCTTTGGTAATGATCTTGGCATTCAGTTGGCTTGGCTTCCATTATGCGGAATCGAGTAGAGCTCTCTGGCAATGCAATGCCAGACTATTTTTTCCATTTTCAATTCAATTCATTGCCTGGCTTTGGTTCTCCTTTGAGGGGAGCTCAAAACTTGATAATATTTCCCAGCGGTACTCGACGTTATTTTTTTGTTGCAATTTTGCAATCTTTTTATAAACTTTGATGTAGTCAGTTAATGGTTTTGGGTATATAAGTTGTTGGTTTGGTTTCTCGATGAAAATGTGTATTCCCAGTCTGTTTACTAGATCGTCTGGCTTATCTTAGACGGGGATTACAAAAAGAATAAACATTTGCGATTAAATGGAATGAGTTTGCATTGCGATTGAGGTTTTAATTGGAGTAATGATTATATTTTATTATATTTAACTTTCATTGATTTGTTTTCTAATATTTTATAGCCCTTAAGAAGTATTCGAGGAGTTGCGATTCGAATTACGTTCTTACTCGGACGGAATGTAATTTATGTGCTGGTGGTTAGTGAACCGAAATGGCAAATGGCAGCTTTGCTCGGCCAGGTTACGAGTTTGACCAGTTTGTTTCAGTGGGCCATGGCTTAAATCGTACAAATCGTACAAATCGTACAAAATCGCATAAATCGCATAAATCGCACTGATCGCAACTCGGAAAAGGTTTATTTTTTTGTTCGAGACTTTTCATGCGAGTGCCGCTCGAGACTTCTGGCCAGTTCATGTCCGTCACTGAACGCAAGATGACGCTGTCAGTGCTTTCTGTTTTGGATATTATAAAGCGAGTCCTGGTCATACTGGCTCTGCTTAATCAGAGCCTGGCCACACCGCAGCAGTTCTTTTTTGCACAGGATTTAATAACGGAAACGGGAACTGGAACTGGAATGGGAACTGGAACGGGAACTGGAACTGGTGTGGGAACTGTAACGGGAGCAGGAACTGGAACTGGTAGTGGATCTAGTGGAGGGAATCCTTCCGTTATTGATCCTTCGGGTAAGGCTTGGAGTTTTTTTTTTTAACTTTTTTTTTTAATACTTTCCATCCTTTTGAAAGGACCTATACTAATTTTGATCCCTCTTTCTCGATAGATCTCAGTGCAGGACTAAACCTGGTTCCTGTAACTAATTTGATTGCCGCTGCTGCCAATGCCGTGCCTCCCGCCCCCATTCAGTTCATACGAACGGCCATGAATAGCGGGCTTTGAATCCAAAAAAAAAAAAAACAGAAAAAAAACAGAAAAAAAAACAGAAAAACTTGATAAAAAATTCGAATTATTTGTAATTTTTAAGCGTCTTTTTAAACACCTCTTGTAATTAATCTATTAAGAACTCTGTTTTTTTCCGTGTTTTTGTTTATTTGTTTTTTTTTTTTTGTTTAGATTTAGTGCTAAAAAAAAGTGTTTATGAGACAAGTTTATGATATTTGTGGAGACATTACTAAACGGGAGATTCGTGGCTTATCTGAGTTGGTAATCACGTGACCCAAATACCCTGCGGTTCTACTGTACAAGTACAAAGTACAGTGAAGCAACTAATTGTAACAATATATGGAAGTTTTAAAGCTCTCTACTTTGTTTTTTTTTGTTTTTTTATAAAGTGTTAAAAATGTTAATGGTTTTATGGCTTCGATTAGTTTTAGCCTAAAAAGTAAACCAGTTTTTTGCGCCACCCAAAAAAAAAAGTCACTTGTTCTGGCACCATTTTCATTTTCCGATAAAATCTTAATTGTTTAACGACTGGCATTTAGAATTTTAAATAAAAAAACTAAATAGAAGTTGTGAAAATGTAAAATTATACGGAAATATATAATATGACAAAAAAAAAAAATGACAGAGGGAGTCTGTGCCTCTGAAACTGGATTCGTTTTGATCCAAAATTTGCGATCTCGAAACGTGAGTCAACGTCCTCGGCACATGCCGAATAAATGGAATAAGGGGGCGGCACCGTTTCCGTCAGGGGGGAGGCTGCACTGTAACCCAGGTTCTTATCGATCGCCATATAAAAGCGAATCCCCAGCCCCGCATCCACTTCAGTTACTTCAGCAGAGATCGGCGAGATGTCGTTCGTCAACGAAGGAGTCTGTCAGTCGAATTCGAGTTTTGTTTCGGGCACGGAATGGACACAATGTGGGTGTCCGGGTACGGGTACGGGTACGGGTACGGGTACGGGTTTGTTTGCCGGAATGGTCAGCCTGCTGGTGCAGTCCCTGCTCACCGCCCAGTCCCAGGTTTCACCGTCCAGCCTCTGGCCAAAGGAGTATTCGGGTCCGCTGGAGGAACCCTTCGATATGGTGGTGATTGGAGCTGGATCCGCCGGTTCCGTGGTGGCCAGCCGGCTCAGCGAGAATCCCCAGTGGCGGGTGCTGGTCCTCGAGGCCGGCGGAGATCCTCCCGTGGAATCGGAGGTAGGTTTTGGCCAAAGCTCTTTTTTTTTTTTTAAATTTAGCAAAATATTTTGCTTTTCAGTTAAAAAAATATTCTTTTAAAACAAATATTTTAAGGGAAGAATTAATTAATGGCTGTTTTTATATAAATTCTTTGAATAAATCTTGGTTTATCCTCAGAATATATTTGTAATCAGAAATAATTTTCCATTTAAAAAAAAAAATAAAAAGGCTTTTCAAAGGAATTTAAAAATATATGAAATATATATTTTAAAATTCTACAAAAGATTAAATTTAAATATAAAATAAAACCCTTAAAGTTGAAAGCTTTTGTTGGAAAAAACATTGTTAAAAAAATATTTATCCAAGACAGCTTTTTGATAATTTAAAAAATGCAAAGCATAATGAGAGCTTTTAAAGCATAATGAGAATAGGAGCTTTTAAAGCTACAATTAAAGCAAAAAAATCTCTGGAACAAAGCACAAACTTCAAAGTTTAATTATATTTAATTAATTTATAAAATAAATTATGAATTCCACAGCTCCCTTTGCTATTTTTTGGCCTGCAACACACAGACTTTATGTGGAATTACTTTGTGGAGAGGAGCGACGCCTCCTGCCGCGCCATGAAGGACGAGCGGTGCTACTGGCCGCGGGGCAGGATGTTGGGGGGATCGGGAGCCGCCAATGCCATGCTGTATGTGCGAGGAAATCGCAAGGACTTTGACGGATGGGAGGCCATGGGCAGCACCGGATGGAGCTACGACGAGGTCCTGCCCTACTTTGAGAGATCGGTGACGCCGCAGGGCAATGCCAGCCATCCACGGGGCTTTCTGACCCTGAATCCCTTCGAGCGACAGGACGAGGACATACACCAGCTGATCCTGGACGGAGCCACGGAACTGGGCTCGCCCCATGTTGAGGCCTTTCGGGAAGGCAGCGAAACGGGCTATGCCGATGTCCCGGGCACCATTCGAGAGGGTCAGCGGATGAGCACGGGTAAAGGATATTTGGCTTCGGTTGCCGCCACGCGGCCCAATCTGCATGTCCTGAAGAATGCCCGGGTGACCAGGATAAACGTGGAGGGGGATCGCGTGGTTTCGGTGGACTTTGTGAGGAAAGGAATCAAGGAAAGGGTTTTCGTCAAAAAGGAAGCCATTCTCTCGGCCGGGGCTATCGATTCTCCAGCTCTCCTGCTGCGATCTGGCATTGGTCCTGCCAAGGACCTCGAGGATTTGAATATTCCCCTGCAACTGGAGCTGCCTGGTGTGGGCAAGAATCTCCAGGATCATGTGGTTGTTCCCGTTTTCATGCGCCTAGACGAAGGACAGGCAGCTCAGCCCACGGAGCAGGACATGCTGGATAGGATTTATAATTATTTGATACACCGGCGAGGTCCTTTGGCCACCCATGGACCCATCTCCCTGGTGGCTTTCATCAACACAAATACGAGCAGCAATAGTCCCTATCCGGACATCGAGTACCACCATTTGTTCTTCCGCAGAGGAGAACACGATTCCTTGAATACATTTATTCGGGGATTGTCCTTCCAGGATCGGTATGTAAAGTACTTACAGGACTACCTAAAGGACTCTCATTTGCTGTGCTTCTTCGTGCTACTCTCCCATCCCTTGGCCAAGGGAGAAGTCCGTTTGAGGAGCTCGAGCCCAGAATCGAAGCCGCTTTTGATCAGCAACTACTTGACGGAGACGGAGGACGTGGAGACTGTACTGCGGGGCATTAGGTACCTGGAGAGCCTGGAGCAGACCACATCCTTCCGGGAACACCTCGCAGAAATCGTCCACATTCCCATCGACGAGTGCGATACCCTGGAAACGGACTATCGCAGTCCGGAGTACTGGCAGTGCTATGCGAAATATTTCAGCGTCACGTGCTACCATCAATCGAGTACCGTGAAAATGGGTTCTGGCCAGGATCGGGAGGCCTGTGTGGATCCCCGCCTGAAGATCCATGGCCTGGAGAACCTGCGGGTGGCGGATGCCAGCATCATGCCAGCGGTTGTCAGCGCGAATTTAAATGCCGCCACCGTGATGATCGGCGAGCGGGCGGCGGACTTTATCCGCGAGGATTGGCCCACCAATTGGTGATTCGAATCACATCATTGGCTCATTGGCGCTTCGGGAAACTTGTCAACAAGTTGTTGTCGACGAGAGTGGCTTTCCGATAACGATTTTTAATTGCTCTTGATTACAGGATATCTAAAAATGATTAACAATTTTCGGGCTGATAACAAAACCAAAAGGCAGAGAGCCAGAGTTTGTTTGTAAATAAGAAAAAAATAACTCAAAAATAACGTTTTTTTTCCTAATTTTAAACTTGTTAAATGTAACCTTATTTTGTAAATAAACTAAAATTAGTTTTAATAATTAATTAATAATAATTTTTTTTATCCCTAAAACAAATATTTGTTAGGGCTTTATTTTTATCTATCAAAGAAACACCTGTTTGGTGGAAAATATTCTCCCATACAGATGTTTACCAAAGTTATCAACGAAATAAACTAGTTTGCTAAATATATAATCCTAAAAACCAGGTCTTATCAGCTGGAACTGAACCAAACACTGAAACACTGGAACACTGGAAACTGGAAACTGGAATTGTCATCCAAAAACACGAGCATAAAGATTAGGTTCCAGATAGGTGCCAGGGCAAAGGCAAAGGCAAAGGCAAAGGCGGAGAGACTCTTTCGATACTCGACATCATGAAAGACCCCACTAAATTGTGATCCGTTGTCGGGTTTATCACACCTCTCCACCGTATACTCTGCCGTGTATGGTACACCCGTAATCTAAGCACCCGTAATGATAAGGGGGAGTGCCGTCGTGGCGTGGAAGGTGCGTCTAAATATGCCAGAAGAGCGACTGCTCCAAGCTAAATGCAAATCGCCTCCAAGCTAGCTTGATTTACGGACGCCGCTGGAATACAAAAAAATAACAAATGGAAGAACAAAACACCGCAAGCCAAAAATCCGTACAAATTCCGGGTGAACGCCGGCTGTCCAGTTCAGTTGTCGTCGAACGGAGAGACCCAGCGAACGTGTCAGCGGAGTCCGGCGTTGGATTACGATTTCGAAAAACTAAACACTTAAGGATTACGAAAAGGTATCTATGGATCACAGGATTACAGAGCTTTTTCTTGAATAAAAATCGAGGATAGCTTGGGTTAAGGACAGGATATTTCAATCTATTTAAGACAGGGATTACGGAAAGGTAACTATAGCTTCTAGTCAAAGGATTCCAGGGTTCTTTGTTCAATAAAAATCGAGGATAACTAACGAGGATAAAACCAGGATATTCTAATCATGAAACTAAAGTTTAATTCATATTCAAAAGTGTTAAATGTTGTGTTTTGTTTCCTAAACAAGATTCAAAGTTTGAAACCTCAAAAACCTTTAAAATTTGGACTTGGACAGTCTTTGAAAACCTACAGAAACCTGAAAATAATTATATCTAAGGTATTTCAAAGATATTTTTAAAACCAAAGAGTAAGAATCGACTTTGGAGTTCATTAAAAGTGAAAAGACGAAGACTTCGAGTTGAAAACCAAACCAAGTAGGAATCAGTTTTGGAAATCATTAAAAGTAAAGATAATAAAAAACCTTAAGTAAATCCTGTGAGAAGCGAGGAGAAGGGCGCTGAAAAGAAAAAAAAAACCCACCAAGATCTCCTAGATACTAATCCTATTTCTCTCCCCAGATCTTCCAGGAACTTTCAACGAGAAATTCCGCAAGGAATCCGCTGCCATGGAGTTCCTGAGTGCCCAGTGCGCCGCCCGATCGGCAGGACCGGCCAACACGCTGATGTCCTTGCTGCTGACCACCTTGATAACCAAATACTGTGACCTGAGCGGCGAACAACAGTGGCCGGCGGACAAGGGAGATTGGCTAGAGAAGGCCGGTGGCTTCCAGGAGGACTACGATTTTATAGTGATCGGATCGGGAAGTTCTGGGTCGGTGGTGGCCGGACGACTGGCGGAGGTTTCCAACTGGAAGGTGCTGCTGCTGGAGGCTGGCGGAGATCCGCCCATCGAGACGGAGTTCGTGGCCTGGCACATGGCAACGCAATTCTCGAAATGGGATTGGCAATACCACTCGGAACCGAATGGCCGGGCCTGTATGGCAATGCAAGGAGAGAGCTGCCACTGGCCGAGGGGCAAGATGCTGGGCGGGACCAACGGAATGAATGCCATGATCTATGCCCGCGGCACCAGGGAGGACTTTGACGATTGGGAGCGACGCGGCAATCCCGGCTGGGGCTACGACGAGGTTCTCGAGCACTTCCGCAAGGCGGAGGATCTGCGCTCCACCAGTCCCGACTACAAGCCCGGCGACCATGGCGTCGGCGGACCCATGGGTATCAACAACTACGTCTCGGACAACGAATTCCGCTCCACGATTCGCGCCGGTATGCTGGAGATGGGCTATGGCAGTTCTCCGGACTTTACGGAGGGCTCGTATGTGGGACAGATAAACATTTTGGGTACCCAGGACGGTGGTCGTCGCATCACCACCGCCCGATCTCACCTGCACAAGGACACGCCCAACCTGCACATCCTGCGACATGCCCATGTCAAGAAGATCAATCTGGATTCCAAGAACCGGGCGGAGAGTGTGACTTTTGTGCATCGCGGCAAAAAGGAGTACACGGTGAAGGCCAGCAAGGAGATTGTCCTTTCGGCAGGAGCCATCGGTTCCCCACAGCTTCTCCTGCTCTCGGGTGAGTTTTATCTAAAAGAAGCTCTTAAAGCTACGAATCCGTGTCAATATTGCAGTGTCATTAATGTGAAATCCTACTTGGTACTTCAGTCAAACTAGTTTGCTCAAGATTAAGGTTTTTTTCTGTGTGTATCCAAAAAAAAAGCCAGGGAGCTGTAGTGATAATGGCAGCGGATTGGCAGGCGGCCATTTATTCGCGATTAGATAGCCGGAGCCATCCGGCAATCCAGTGTCGATGTCATACACGCACCCAAGGTCACAGCCAAGGTCAGGCTCAAGGTCAAGTGTTATACTTAAGGGATTGTAAAATATATACCCAACTTTACGAGGGAATAGTTTTCGCCAGTTTTTTACCTGTCTCTTAGATTATGACTTGAAATTTGTGTTACGAACCTGAAAATATATAAAAATATGAAATCTGAATTAGTTTAAAAAAGTTTATAATTAGTTTTAAAAAAAAAAAGATCATCTAAATAACTAAACTTAATCGTATTCCTAAAGAGAAACTAGTTTTGGAAGTTTTCCTAAAGTACACAAAGACAGGTTCTTAGGTTTGAATTGAAACTGGTTTTGGTTTCGAGGCTTTGCGAAATCTTCTCTTAGAAAATTCTTAAAAAAAAAAAAATAAATATACCCTTTAAATTGTAGGCGTTGGTCCCGCGGATCAGCTGAAGAGTGTGGGAGTTCCGGTTAAGCTGGACCTACCCGTGGGCAAGAACCTGAAGGATCACGCCAGTCTGCCGGTCATCTTCCAGATCGACAAGTCCACCGCCCGTGTGCCCACCGAGGAGGAGCTGGTCGATGCCATGTACAACCTGCTGATGGGACGCTACAGCAAGCTGCTCCATCACGAAGCCACCGCCTTGACGGGATTCATCAACACCACCAGGATCGAGGGACCCAATCCGGACATTCAGACCACCAACTTCTTCAGTTTAATGCAGAGTCCGGAGCTGAAGGGCTATGTGGCAGCCACCGGCTTCAACGATCGCGTCGCCAAGAGCATCCTGTCGGCCAATCAGAACTCCAACACCTACATCACCTACCTGCTCCACCTGAAGCCCTTCTCCGCCGGCCAGCTGACCCTCCAGTCGTCCAACTACCTGGACGCGCCCCTCATCGATCCCGGCTACATGACCGACCAGCGCGACGTGGACACCTATGTCCGGGCTCTGAACATCTACAAGAATCTGCCCAAGACCAAGGCCTTTAGTCAGCGCGAAGCCGTCCTTCACAAGATCGATCTGGAGGCGTGCAATGGTTTAGAATACCAATCGGACGACTACTGGCATTGCTATATCCGTCACATGACCACCACAGTCTACCATCCCGTTGGTACTACCAAGATGGGACCCAAGAACGATCCCACTGCCGTCGTGGATGCCCGTCTCAGGGTCCACGGAGCCAAGGGACTCCGCGTCATCGATGCCAGCATCATGCCGGACATCGTCGGAGCCAACACCAATGCCGCCTGCATTATGATCGGTGAGAAGGGCGCCGATATGATCAAGGAGGACTATCTGGGCAGCAAGCATACCGAGCTTTAGATCTTGAAATCATTATGCGATATTATACGATTATCACTTAGTTATAAATACGTATTTTTTTTTTTAAATGTTTAAAAAATAAACATGCATATCATGAAAAAAAATGCGTTTTTAATGAAGTTGGAAAGGGAAAAGGCTTTAAAAAAGACGAAAATCAGCTTATTTTTGGTTTTAAATTATATGGAACTGAAATTTAGTTTTATTATTTTAGTGTTATTATTTTAAAAAACTAAAAACTTTTCCCTATTAAGCTTAAAACTCGATTCTCAGCAAAACCTAAGAAACCCTCGCCCTTGTGGTTGGTGTCTTGGCTAACACAGTTTGACAACAAGTGTGTTACAGTTTGACAGCCCTGCCTAGGAAGATTTCAAAAAAGTTTTTTCCGATTTTTTGGAAAACAAAATAATATATAGCCACGCATTAAATGTAAAAAATACTGTTATAGAAAAATTAATATTAAGTTGCGGTTTTCAATTAATTTCATGTATTTTTCCCGCCAAAAACTGCTCAATCAGCATTAAGTGGCGATTGTTTTGTATCTTTGAGATACTCCGATGCGCGGCCTGGTTAACACTTGTTGACCACTGACCACTGGCCATCAGTTCGGTTCGTTTCATTTTTGATTGACAGCTTTCACTTTTCATTTTGCCTTTATTTTTCTTTCTTTTTTTTTTTTGTTTTTTGTTTTTATTTTTTAAATATTTTTTTTGTGTATAAATTGCACGGTGGGGACTCGGACTTATTCATTATCCATGCCCCGCAATGAACGAAATATGTACATATATTTAATTTTTTTTTTTTCAAAAAGCGCCACGAAGCGTGCCAGTTTGAGGAATGTTTTTTTTTTTGGCGATCATCTAATGGCTGGCGCTGCATACCAAAAAACTAATCGCAATTAATTGTTGGCCAAGTTGTTTCAATAATTGTATAACAAGAAAAGAAATTACAGGTTTTTTTTTAGTCAAGTTTAAGGGCTATGCTGGAGGTTAATTATAGGAAATTATCCTGTTATCCTGTTGGAATTTCCAATTCGAATTAAAATGGAAAACTTCAAGGCGTGTTTGCTGCTTGCAACACTCCCATTTTTTTTTTTATCTGTTTCTTTTTTATCTGGAATGTGTTTTTTTTGTTGTATTTTTTATTGTATTCAATTAGCAAAGAGGAGTACACGTAATAAGTGACTCTCTTCTTGCCATGCACTTGACCAAAATGGAATCCAATTAAACGAGTTCGCCCGCGATACAAGCTGCGATAATGGTTTTGTGGCTTCGACTTGACGTGGAGAGGGCCAAGTATTTCGTATTTCGGAAGTGGGCATGACTCTGGGTCTTTCCCAGTTCCCAGACAAAAAAAAAATAAAAAAAAAAGAAGCCAAGCCAAGCCAAGCCAAGCCAAGCCAAGTCAAGCCATTTGTGGCGTTTAGGAAAGTGATTAGATGAGGGATGAGCGTGGCTAACAGCGGTTATTTGTTGGCTGCTGGCTGTGCCCGGTTGTCAGGTGTTTTTGGCTACCAATTGCCCACTGTTTGGCCACGCCCCTTAAGGTAGAGCCCGGTAACCTACATAAAAGCCATATACCTATATGAGCCGGGTCTGCGGCGTCGGGCACGTCGGCATGCTCGACTGCTGCTGAGATACACGAGAGGTATTCGAGATACAAATCGGAGATGCCCGTGAGTCGTGAGTCGGGATGGGGCATCTAAATAATGATTTTCTTAAACAAATTTAAGAGAAATCTAACCAGAAGCTATTTCTGGTATTCCTCTGGGGGTATCGACTGGAATATCCATCAAAACTTAAGCGATATATTATTAATTATCACGATGCCATCACTATTACCGGAGTTACAAGTAGACGAAGCATTATAATGCTTGGGGATAATTTTTTCTAGACATATCAAAGGGAAATCCAACCAAAAGCAATGATTCTAAAGGTATCCCTCTTGGGTATCGGATAGGAAGGTAAACACATATCGATTCGAATATGCATCAAAAACTTAAGCGATATATAATCACGATACCATCACGATGGATCATTTTCTTAACCAGATTGAAGGGAAATCTCAAGGCATGCCTTTTGGTTATCTCAAAAGAATTCTTAACAAATATCGACTCCTATATCCATCGGAAACTTTAGCGATAACTCGTGCTTATTCACGATACCATCACTATTACCCGAGTTACAAGTAGTCGCAGATCTTGTTGGCATTACTTCATCAGGATCGGATCATTTCCTAAAGCAGATTGAAGGGAATTCAAACAAAAAGCAATGCTTCTTAAGGTATCCCTTGTGGGTATCGGATAGGAAGTGTTAAATATCGATTCATCGGTTCGATGCTCCAAAATCGGTAACTCGTGATTACCCGAGTTACAAGTAATCGCAGCAGCAGGATGGGAACATTTTCTTAAAGAGATTGAAAGAGAAATCCAAGCAAAAGCTATGCATCTTGGGTATCGGACAAGAACGACTCGAATATGGATTAAAAACTTAAGCGATAACTCGTGTTTATTCACGATACTATCGCTAATACCCGAGTTACAAGTAGTTGCAGCAACACTTGCTGGCATTACTACATCAGGATGGGAACATTTTCTTAAGAAGATTGAAAGGAAAATGGATTATGGATTAAAAACCTTGGGAATCACGATACCATCACTATCATCAGAGTTACAAGTACTGGCATTACTACATACCCCAAAACCTATGGCTTCGTTTCTTGCATTTGTCGTTTAATGAAGTTCATTTTCGGCCACAAAAAACACAAAAAAAAAAAAAAAAAAACCACACTCGCAGATAGCCAGATACAGATGCGAATGACACAGCAAAAAAAAAAAAAAAAGATAAAGCCAGGCAGGCATTGAAATCTTGAAAAATCAAAGACAATAGAAAAGGGGTCGCAAGGGGGGCACTAAATGTTATGTCACGCCTCTTCACTTAAACCAACTATGTTTTTTTTATTATTATTTAATATTTGGAGCCTCTTCTATTTTCACTTTTAATTGCCATGCGAGCAAAATATGTTTGTTTATTGGGCAATTGGCCGAAAAGAAATATGGCCCACATACTCGTCGAGTACTCTCGGGGTGGTATGTGGCATTTGTGGCAGGAAAGTACCGGAAATAGACGAGTTTGTGTGAACCCATAGGTGTAATACAAATTGTAATTGTGAACGGAAATCGTTGAGGCACAGAGGAGGCCTGGGAACTGTCTCGATTAGACAAGACATTTGGCTATAATAGAGCGGCTAAGTGGGAATTATTAATTGGTAAGGAAATTGAAATGTTTTGGATTGGAAAGGAATCCCTGAAGCGGGTTTGGTTATAGGATATAACCTAGTTATAAGGTCAAAACAAATTGTGTTTATTATAGTTTGGCCCTTGACCATCTGAGGCTCTAAAAACCAACAAAAACAGCAAAAATTATGCTTTTATTGTCAAGTTTTATTTGTTTTTTAGGTTTTGTTTTTGTTTATGTTTTTTTTTTTTTTTGAGGGGGGGAACGAGACACTTCGCATGGAAAAACTAAGTTTAAATCGGTCGACCCGACCTTGCCCCATTAGACGGTGATATATCAGACGATCGTCATATCGTCATATCGTCACATTGTCACTCTGTTAATTTTTGGGCATTATATTGTGTGGGACTTTCGTCATTCTGTGAAATCGGTTTTTGGCAATTGGGAAATGCTCCAGTTAACCAAAAACTCAGTAAATCCAATAAATTGTGTCAAAAAAGGCATTCTTGCCTTATATCAATCATACGCACTGTTGTGCAGGTTTTTAATACATAATTTCGATTTTATTTAACATTAAAGAAACAGTTTATCTGAAATCAATTTCCAAGGTAATTTTTTTATAATAAAATATAAACTTTAATTATTCCAATTTCCAGAAAAAGATCCAAAAATATATTGCAACTTTTTCCAATCATCATTTTATTAAAGTAACAAATTGGATATTGGATTGATTTATAGTCGATATCGGGGAGTGAAAACTATATATTTTCGAAAACAATGCCAACCGGGAAGTTATTAATGCAAAAAAAATTGCAAAAAAAAAAAAAAACTGTGTACATATCAATAGGCACCCCAAAGACCCCAAACTATCACCCCATAGACGAAAATGGAGCAATTTCGGGGAATTTCGTTGACGATTTCCGATTGAATATCGAAATAAAAACTTGTTTTTTTTTTTTATTTAATAACCGTTTGATAAACAGGTGCAACTTATTGACAATTACAAGAAATAATACAACAAACAAACCGGTTAAACAATGGAAATAAATTTCACTTCAATCTCTGGTAATATTTTTTTTTACTTGAATTCCGAAATTTTTAATCAATGACGATTCTGTTCTGATTTTTTTTACTTGTTTTTTTATGGATATCCAAGTTAAAAGGGAAGTACAGTGGTAATTATTTTAATGGCAGAAAAATACTACATTTTTCAAATTTTGTTATTCCTTTAATAAGCGTTTTTTAAGGTTTTTTTTAGAATTTATTTGGAACTAGAATTCAGACTATAAATATATTTTTTTAAAACCCTTTTTTGGAGCCGAAATTTGAATGTAATTTTTTGTACCATCTTTTGGATTACGTGAGCGATCCCACAACTACAAAACAACTCAACTGGGGAGAGCGAAGAGCAGCAGACATAACCGTTAAGCGAGCATGAAGGTCGTCTGCCGTCTGCCGTCTGCAAGGAGAGGTGCAAAAGGCAAACGAAAAAAACCGCAAATGTCAGATGCGAAGGAGCTGAAGCTGCAAGCGGTTATATGTAACCGTTTCGCAATGCATGGCAGCAGCCAGCCGCAGCATTCAGCCCCAGAAGCAGCCCCAACAGCAGCCCATGTGGGTGAAGTGCGATAGAGAGGCAGCCCCCCCTACAGAAGGAGCGGAAAGCGTTTACCGTTTCACATTGCAAAATGAGCGCAATCGCAACCGCAACGACAAACAGGGACAGAGAGAGCGACAAAACAGGAGCCAAATGAGGCGGAGAGCTTAACAGAGACGGAGAGAGCATCATAAAGTACCTGTAATAAGCAAGGAGAGCAAGCTTAACCCTATTTATGGGCAAATTATTACTCATACGTCATTTAATTCATAATTAAGATTTTTCAGGGACAACGGTGCGTATGAAATTTTTTATCACGTATACGCCATGTTATAAAAGTAGGTTAAGAATAAAATTGAAGCAAAGAAAAGGAGAATATAATAATATAATAATAATATATAATTATATAATTCGTTATTTAAAAATCAAGTATCCGCCATGTATTACTTTCCATTAGAACCCACTAAGTGTTAAATAGGAGCTGGAAGAAGTAACGGTGTTGCAATTTCCAGAAGATGGTAACAGGAGTAGCAGACCGAGAGAGAGAGTTAGAGAGAGATGCTAATCAGAAGCTCGACTTAGTTAGTCGGAGACTGCGCTGCAACAGCGCTGCGACTGCGACTGCGAGAGTGCAGTTTTTGAATGGCGGCGCATGCGCAACTTTTTGTGATGGCAGCGACGCCGGCGCCGCAGCTGGCGCCATTGCACGACGACGCCAGACGGCAAGAAAGCGCGAAAGCCAAGCCGGGCAGAGCCAAGACGTCGCAGGCGAGTGGCTTTTGTGGCTCAGAAACGCAGTGACTGCCAAACGCGGCGGATGGCCTAAAACGAGCGGTTGCTGGCCTGCCCGATTCCCAATTCCGATTCCGAATCCGTTTTCGAAATTCGATTCGATTCGATTTCCTGATTTTGTGATTCCAAGAAAGCGCGCGCGAAACAGTAAACATTTCTATTTAAAATTTATTTGTTTTTTTTTGTATTGTTTTTTTTTTCTGTTGTTTTTTTTTCTGCTCCATTGCTCGATTGTGAATGAGGCCTAAATGAAAGTGCAGATAGGCCAGTGATTGTGAATGCGAACGTGACTGCACTGAGAAAAAAGGGTTGAGAAAAAACTGAAAACTTTTTTTTATGGAATTTCTAATTAAATTTTCCTTAAAAATTTGAATATATTTCCTCGTCAGGTTAACTTTTAATAACTTAAAATATTGTTTTTTATTTTTTTCTCAGTGTTTGGTCTTTTAGAAATTCCAAAGCAAATCGAATAAAAGTGTCTAGAAATTTTGAATGCAATGAAGTGGCTGTCGAAAGTGTTTTAAAAAGTCAACGAAACACTGCAAAAAAAAAACATTGAAAAGAAATATATAAAAAAAAAAACTAAAAAAAAAGATATAAAAAAAAACAGAGATAAAAAAAATAGATATATCCTGAATCATGGTTGTGGTTCCCGCTTTGGGCGCCGCCGCCGTTTCGGTGGGCGGACTCCTGTTCAAGGCCAGTGCCGCCTCCAAGGCAGCTGCCACAGCAGGCGTGGCCGCACTGGGCGCCTCCAAACTGGGCCTCGCCATTGCGGGCGCCATCAAGCTGGCCACCGCCGTGATTGGCGTGGGAAAGCTCACCATCCTGCCCTTCCTGATAGCCGCCATCGCGTACTACAATTACGATCTCTTCGATCCCGAAAATCGTCCCTTCAACGTCCAGCAGGTGGAGTTGGCCTACGATTTCATCATAATCGGTGGAGGATCGGCGGGCACTGTGCTGGCCTCGCGCCTGTCCGAGATACCGCACTGGAAGGTCCTGCTCCTGGAGGCCGGCGGGCACGAAACAGAGATCTCCGATGTGCCACTGCTATCGCTATATTTGCATAAAAGCAAAATGGATTGGAAGTATCGGTGAGTTTTTTTAAGGGGTCCGGGGGGCGGGGGGCGGGGTCAATATTGTTTGGCCTTAGCAATGGCCTAGTTTAGGCCAACACACACTCAGAGAAATATTTCCTGTTGTCAGCCGGCATTCGATGTGCTTTGTTTGTGGCCCTTTCTGACCCCGAACACCCAAAAGCCATGACTCGTCGGGGGATCGGCGGCATGCAAATTGCAGAGACGGAACGATGAAAAGAGGCTGGCTTGCACATCATTAGCATTTTTTGGAATAGACCCAGACCCGGGTCCAAGACAACCTATAACTTGGCAGAGATAGTCGTGTCAAGCTGTTAAAGGTAAAGGTGGGATTCGTTGTCGTTTAGTTAGCAACTGTCTGCCAAAAAAATTTTACCAATTTTTTTGTTTTTTTTTTTTCACACGCAAATAGCAAAGCGATTTCGTCAATCTTCAAGACTCTCTCGAAAAGGGCAATCATTGATTGGAAACCGATGAGTAATTTAGGTTTTCCCAATCAAAGTAGTTCAATCTTTGAGTCTTTAAGATCTAGAGCTTCTTTTTAAAGTCTTTTAAGTAAAAGCCACTTTCCACCATCAGTAGCATCTTCTCCAGAATCTTTCAATTCCAATTCCAATTCCAATAAAAAACAAATGGAAAACATTTACCTTTTGTTTCGGTTTGATGCGGCAATTAAAGGCGGCTTTATATGGCCTGCAAATGGGGCAAGAAATCGAGTCGAGTATCGAGTATCGAGTGGCATGAGAAGCTGCACCACAAATTAGAACAGGCTACCGTTAGAGGGGTTAGGATGAGGGTCTGGCTTCAGATTCGAATTCAACTCTTCAGGCTGATGATCGACAGACAGACAGACAGACGGGCCACCTGTGGCTGCTTAATTATTCATGAGTCTTGGCTTCGTTTTTTTGTTGGTTGGAGCGTGTTACCAATACCGTAATCCATTTAACTGTTTAATTTGACAAGCGACTGGGTGGGGTTTCTTGGGCCTAGCGGCGATTCGAGTCTTCTTCAAGTTTCACTTTCAGAATTCATTAACCGAAATTTTTGACTAATTTTGAGTTAATTTTCATTTAAAAAGCCAAGAAACCGCAAGAAATAATCAAGTCTTTGAGTTTAAGTTTGTTTCTGAATAAAATTGCATCATTTTTGGGACCAAAGAGAGCCTGTATCTGAATCTGTATCTGAATCTGTATCTGAATCTGTATCTGAATCTGTATCTGAATCTGTATCTGAATCTGTATCTGAATCTGTATCTGAATCTGTATCTGAATCTGTATCTGAATCTGTATCTGAATCTGTATCTGAATCTGTATCTGAATCTGTATCTGAATCTGTATCTGAATCTGTATCTGAATCTGTATCTGTATCTGAATCTGTATCTGAATCTGTATCTGAATCTGTATCTGAATCTGTATCTGAATCTGTATCTGAATCTGTATCTGAATCTGTATCTGAATCTGTATCTGAATCTGTATCTGAATCTGTATCTGAATCTGTATCTGTATCTGAATCTGTATCTGAATCTGTATCTGAATCTGTATCTGTATCTGAATCCGAATCTGTATCTGAATCTGTATCTGAATCTGTATCTGAATCTGTATCTGAATCTGTATCTAAATCTGTATCTGTATCTGAATCTGTATCTGAATCTGTATCTGAATCTGTATCTGAATCTGTATCTGAATCTGTATCTGAATCTGTATCTGAATCTGTATCTGAATCTGTATCTGAATCTGTATCTGAATCTGTATCTGAATCTGTATCTGCATCTGAATCTGTATCTGAATCTGAATCTGTATCTGAATCTGTATCTGAATCTGTATCTGAATCTGTATCTGAATCTGTATCTGAATCTGTATCTGAATCTGTATCTGAATCTGTATCTGAATCTGTATCTGAATCTGTATCTGAATCTGTATCTGAATCTGTATCTGAATCTGTATCTGAATCTGTATCTGAATCTGTATCTGAATCTGTATCTGAATCTGTATCTGAATCTGTATCTGTATCTGAATCTGTATCTGTATCTAAATCTGTATCTGAATCTGTATCTGAATCTGTATCTGAATCTGTATCTGAATCTGTATCTGAATCTGTATCTGAATCTGTATCTGAATCTGTATCTGAATCTGTATCTGAATCTGTATCTGAATCTGTATCTGAATTTGTATCTGAATCTGTATCTGAATCTGTATCTGAATCTGTATCTGTATCTGAATCTGTATCTGAATCTGTATCTGAATCTGTATCTGAATCTGTATCTGAATCTGTATCTGAATCTGTATCTGTATCTGAATCTGTATCTGAATCTGTATCTGAATCTGTATCTGAATCTGTATCTGAATCTGTATCTGAATCTGTATCTAAATCTGTATCTCAATCTGTATCTGAATCTGTATCTGAATCTGTATCTGAATCTGTATCTGAATCTGTATCTGAATCTGTATCTGAATCTGTATCTGAATCTGTATCTGAATCTGTATCTGAATCTGTATCTGAATCTGTATCTGAATCTGTATCTAAATCTGTATCTGAATCTGTATCTGAATCTGTATCTGAATCTGTATCTGAATCTGTATCTGAATCTGTATCTGAATCTGTATCTGAACCTGTATCTGAATCTGTATCTGAATCTGTATCTGAATCTGTATCTGAATCTGTATCTGAATCTGTATCTGAATCTGTATCTGAATCTGTATCTGAATCTGTATCTGAATCTGTATCTGAATCTGTATCTGAATCTGTATCTGAATTTGTATCTGAATTTGTATCTGAATCTGTATCTGAATCTGCACTCAAAAAGTATCTGATCTGAGTGCTTTGAGTGCTTTGTGAGTGTTTGTTTTGGGTGCAACGCCTCTCGCCTCTCGAACGGGAATTTCATTCAACATGTTGCAGTAATCGCACTCACGTCAATCATCGTTAAATCATAGATTGAAACACCTCAGAAGGTTTTTGGTTTTTTAATAATCCATCCAAGAATTACCCATAAACCATAATGTTTTCATCATAATTGAAGAATTTTAAAAACAAAACCAATTAAAGAATAAATGTTTTCTGAGACTCTAAAAATTTTACGAGTCAAAAATTTCATAACTTGCAACGCGTCGAGTGGCAGCAACTGGTTGTTGTTACCAGTCTTTCAACCCATTCGAAAGCATTCAAATTTTCACACAGTAGACTCTGGCTAAGACAAAAATATCCGTTATTTGATGGCAATATAATTTGACAAAAATGTCTGGGAGGCTTTCTGTCTGGGTGCATTCCGCAGAGATTTTTCAAAGGTCATTATGCAACCGTAATGCGATGACCTTAAAGTTGAAAAGCCACAGGTAGTTACAGTGGAGACTCCAGACACGCCCCTGGACGGCTGGGGGTTCGCATTTAAATGCAAGCTGCAAGGGGAATTCAATTCCGGCCCTGGACACGCACTGGACACGCACTGGGCAGGCACTGGGAGAAATTATAGGCAAGAAATAATAGGGTTTTGGAAGTGAAAAAAAAGAGAATATAAGAGAATATTTAAAGGGGGATTCATAGGGAAATTAAGAGAATATTATGGAGAGAAATAGAGAAAAAAAAGTAATATTTTTCTTGCTAAAAGACCAAAAAAATTCCTTAAAAAAATTCAAACAAAAATTAAGAAAAAATTAACAAAAAAAAACAAGAAAGATCTTTAAAGCTTCAAATAGTTTATTTATGATTTTTTTAAAAATATATTTTAAGTTTCTTGGCATCCAAATTAACTTATTTTAGGTAATTTTTCACAGTGTACAAAAGATCTTGAAAAAAAGGAAACAAAACTTCAACAAAAATTAAGAAAAATAAACAAAAAAAAATAGGAATTACTTTCTTAACTTTCTTAAACTTTCTTAAATATTTTTTGTAGTAATCTTGGGAACCAAACTATTAATTAAACTATTATTAAGTCACTTTTTTGCAGTGTATATTCTCAGATAGGAATCTTGAAAAGATTTTGAAAAAAAGGGAAACAAAAATTAAGAAAAATATAAGAATTAGAGTTCTAAAGCTTAAAAAAATATATTAACGATTTCCTTAAATATTTCTCAACTTTCTTGGAATGAAAAGTATCCAATTTAAGCCACTTTCTTGCAGTGTATATTCTCAGATAGAAATCTTGAAAAGATTTTGAAAGAAAGGGAAACAAAAATTAAGAAAAATAACAAAAAAAAAGGAATTACGAGTTCTAGAGCTTAAAAAAAATATATTAACGACTTTCTTAAATATTTTTTAACATTCTTGGGAACCAAAATATTCAATTTAATTCCAGTTCTCACAGTGTACATTCTCAGATCGGGATATCCTACGTCGGTCCAGTTGTTGGGTTTCCCAACACGGTCGCCGCCGTCGCTGACCAAACCGGATCGCCGGATTGGAGCGCTCCAAGTGGCAATTTGGGTTAGGCGGTTGGCTCTAAATACACATCGGTACAAATCGGTATATATGTCGATATATATATATATTGTAATATATCGGTATATATATGTATTTATATTCAAGAGTTTGGCGCCGCCATGGAAACGCAACGAAATGAAATGAATTGAAACGAGGCTGAGGCTTGAGTACGCGGCAATTGCACCTGTATATGATTGAATGAATGATTGACTAAGTGATTGACAAAGTGATTGACTCATTGATTGAGTGATTGAGGGAATGCCGGTGCCGAAAGTAAACAAAACCAAGCGGTCGGGCTTCGTTGGTTTCGTTTTTCGGTCACAAATCTGCGGGATTTGTCAACAGAAATCAGATCAAGACTCGAAAAAATACACTAACCATAGTGATTGATAAAATGATTGAGAGATTTTCTCAATCGAAAAGAAGAGACACCTTTAGGGATATCCAAAAAATAATCGAATTAATCGAATTAAGACCCAAAAATTATGCAAAAAAAAAACTGGAAAAGTTTGTGAGAGAAGCCGCCCCACATTTTTTTTCAGTGATATTTCATTAATAAATCTTCAAAATCTTCAAAATCTTCAAAATCTTGAAATCTTTAATGTTTTTTACAGCTTAATGTGAGTGCTAAGCGATTTAATATGGCAATCAAGGCAGTTGTTCCATGCGAATGCGTTAAACCTATTATTTATTTGCCTTTTAGTGGATTTTTTTTAGTGGATTTTTTGGGGGGGAACTACGGCTAGCGAGGCCTTAACCAACTTTCAGTTAACGAGCATTAAACAATTACGAAAATAATGCAATCCAACTCACATTTTTTTTTTTTCGTGCATTTCATAAGCCACAATTATGAATGTTTTTTTTCATCTATTGTTTTGTTTTTTTTATTTTGAATAAATGTGAATGTCCATAAATGCGTAAAAAAAAAATAGTTATTTTAAATAATAGAAATAAGAATTTCATTGAAAAAAAAAACTAGGGTTTGAGTCTAAACTAGAATGATACCCGTTACTGCTTATTTATGCATAAACCATAATACAGATTGAATATTTTCGAATTTTTTAAAAATCACTTTTTGGATATCAACGATTTTAGGTTTAGAATATCTGATACCCGTTACGGCTCTTTCAGAATACCCGTTACTGCTTATTTATTTTTAAAACCATTTAAACTTTTTAAAGAATATTAAATTTTATGAAATACCTTTAGGATATAAAAGATCCAAGATCCAAGATTTCAGGCCTAGACTATCGATACCCGTTACTGCTTATTTATTTTTAAAGAAAAATTTATATAAAATTTGTGATTTTTTAAAATTTATTTTGAAATAAAACAGTTGAAAATATTTTAAATCTAGATAATATTAATACCCAGAACTGTTTATTTATTTTTTAAGAAAAATTAACTTTGAAGATTTTAGAATTTCATGAAATACTTCTAGAAAATCCTTCTAGATTATCTGATACCCGATACTGCTAGTAAGAATTCCCAAAAATACTTCTAGGAAATGAAATAGTATCCAATACCGATACTACTGATTGGAATTTCCCATATTAATACTACAAAATTGAATATTTTGATAGATATAATACCTAGACCCTATGATACCCTAGAAAATACAAATATTTTAGAATGTTTTAAGGGTAGAATGTCTGATACCCGATACTTCTCATTTAAAACTTCCCAAAGTACTTTTAGGGCATTAAATATTTAAGAAAATGTTAGGGGTATGACTTTATGATACCCGATACTTCTCATAAGAATTTCCTAAAATAGAATTAAAAGTTCTAGGACATTAAATATTTAAGATTTTAGGTGTAGACTATCTGATACCCGATACTTCTCATTACGATTTCCTTAAATACTTCTAGAACATCAAATATTTTCGAAGATTTAAGCCCTAAACTATCTAATACCCGATACTGGTCATTGAAATGTCGTTTTATATCTAATCTAATCTAGGGTATCAAATATTTTAGATGATTAAAGGCCTAGACTCTATGATAGCCGATACTGCTCATTAGAAATCTTGAAAATACTTTTAGGAAACAAATTTTATGAAAGATTCAGGCCTAAACTATATGATACCCGATACTTCTCATTACTATTTCATAAAATACTCCTCGGACGTAAAATATTTTGAAAAGGTTTTAGGCGTAGATCCGATACTACTGATTAGAATCTCCCATATTTCAAGAAAATAAAACATTTTGAAAGGAAATAAAATCTAGAGCCTTTTTATACCCAAAACTATTTATTAGATTTTCCTAAAATACTTCCCGGAAATGTAATATTTTAGAAGAATTAAAGCCTATTTAGCCTCTATGATAGTCGCTGCCTTTTCTCTAATTTTTAAAACCAATTTAAGGCTCCATTTCTTTGTAAGTTTCTTTTATTAATTTGCAATTTATTAACCAACCAAAAAGAGAGAGGGAGGGGATACACTTAACGAAATGAGTTAATAATAATTTGTTACGTTTAGGCGAGAGTCAACTGTTAAATGGCTAATAAAAGGCAAACAAATTGCGTCAGTTGGGCGTTAGATGGAAGTCGAGGCCGAGGTTTCGAGGCGAAAGTTTTTTCACTATTTTTTTTTTCCCCCCCCTTTTATTTTTTTATCACGTTGTTTTTTTTACCTTACCACAGGGTGTGCCTCTGTGTGTTGGTGTGTTGTGGCACGTAGCCAATAAGTCAGTAAGCCAAACAATGTGCCACAGTGGGGTTACGGTGGCGCGAATTGATATTAATGGCTCGTCATCGTCATCGTGCTTCATCATGGGTTAAAGCAATGGAATAATATATCGTATATCGTATATCGTATATCGTATATCGTATATCGTATATCGTATATCGTATATCGTATATCGTATATCGTATATCGTATATCGTATATCGTATATCGTATATCGTATATCGTATATCGTATATCGTATATCGTATATCGTATATCGTATATATCGCTAAGCAGGCAGCATAAATCAATGACGAGCCGGTGTTTTATGCTAATTACTACAACAGGTGGAAAAAAAATCAACAAAAAAAGATAAGACAGGTGTGAATCATAAATCTGTAAAGCCAATGATCGGACTTCGATGAATATCTTGCGAGTATATACTCTTTTTAGAGGGTATACTTATAGATTTGATGAATTTTAGAAATAAAAATAGATCAAGGAGAAGGGTTTCCCTTCAGGAACCAAAAAAAAAAAACTAGAAAACTTCTAATTTATTTTCTAGGAGATTATAGGGATCAAGAGCTAACAATGTCTGATTTTCATTTTATTTTTATCGATTAATCGATATCGATTAATATCGTTGACTATACATCTTTTAGAGGAGCGATTTTGGAAATAAAAATTGATCAAGGAAGCCCTAAAAAAAAACTAGAAAACTTTGTATAATTTTTAGTTCTACATTATTATCTAGGAATCGGATTTCCCGGTAATCGCAAATCGATTAATATCCCTGGAGTATAATTTTTTTTTAGAGGAGTGTCTACTTATAGATTTTATTGACTTTTTGGAAACAAAAATTGATCAAGGAAGTTCTTAAATCTCTTCAAAAACTAGGAAACTTTGTGTGTAGGATTCCGGAAATCGGATATCGATTTATTAATCGATATATTTGATTGATTTTGAAGTTAAAAATTGATCAAGGAAACCCTTTTTCTCTCTTTAAAAAGATATTGTTTCCCTTGGCAAGGGTTTTCTGGAGAGTTTTTTTAAACTTTAAACTTTTTTAAGCAATGTTTTTTTTTTTAATGTTTTTTGTTTAAACTCCCGCTTTTGACACGCTTTTGGCCACACTATATGGCTCACTCTATGGCTCACTCTATGGCCTGTTACCAAAATCATTGTTGACCAAGTTTTCCGCAATTGACATTTGATTTCCGTTTGTTGTCTTTTCTTTGCTTTTTTCTTGGCTTTTTTCTTGGCTTTTTTCTTTGCTTTTTTCTTGGCTTTTTTCTTGGCTTTTTCTTAGCTTTTCTTGGCTTTTTTTCTCAGTTAGTTGCCTGTCACTGGTAATTTGTAATTTCATTAACGACTACAACGCCAACTAACACGAAATAAAAACCGAAACAAAAGACTTCCTGCAACAAAAACTGAAACAGAAAAAAAAACATATATTAAAAAAAAAAATAGAAAAAACAATAAAAGTAGAAAATTGTCAAAAAACATTTTGTTTTCGTTTCGTATTGGCTGCACTCACGCCAGGGAAATATTTATGTTTTCAATTTAAAGAGATTTATGCATTAATTGTAAAAATTGCTAAAAAAAAAATTGCTACCAAAAAATTGCTAAAAAAAAAATTCCTAAAAAAAATAAAAAAGAGCTGGAAATTGTTGAGGTGAAATTTTGTGAGAGTTTGTTGGATTTTTATTTAGATTTTAAGGGGCTATCTTGTTACTCGTAACTCACAGATACAAAGATACAAAGATAGAAAGATACAAAGATAGAAAGATACACGCACTGTCAGATACTCTCATTGCCTCTTGGATTTTTGTGGCCTAATGAGCGTTTAACGCCGGCTTTTGTGGTGTTGTAATTATCTTTGGCCACTGGTCAAACCATGCCACGCCCTATACTCCCTCCTACTCCCCCCCCAGAGTAGGCGTGGCTCCCTGACTAATGCGCTTTCATTGTCGCTTTTGTTTACTTGCCAACAAAATTATCAAAGATTTTCTCTCGCACTTTTTTTTTGGGACTTTTTCGAATGATGTTGGATTATTTTTGACAATTTTAAAACCTTATATAATGATTCCCCAAATTAACGTTTTAATTTCATAAAAAATTTAATTTATAATTAGGACTCAACCCCAGCCGACGGCGTGTCAGGCGATGAAGGATAAACGGTGCTGTTGGACGCGAGGCAAGGTCCTCGGAGGCAGCTCCGTTCTCAACACGATGCTCTATATACGCGGTAACAAAAGGGACTTTGATCAGTGGGCGAGCTTTGGGAATCCCGGCTGGTCGTACGAGGAGATTCTGCCCTATTTTAGGAAGTCCGAGGATCAAAGGAATCCCTACTTGGCCAGAAATAAACGCTATCATGGAACAGGTTAGTGTGGAAACAAGAAAATATATAGACCAGACTTTAAATTAATTATTAACTCCCCACCAGGTGGCCTCTGGACCGTGCAGGACTCGCCCTACAACACACCCATTGGACCCGCATTCCTGCAGGCTGGCGAGGAGATGGGCTACGACATCGTGGACGTGAATGGGGAACAGCAGACGGGATTCGGTTTCTATCAGTTCAACATGCGACGCGGCTCGCGAAGCTCCACGGCCAAGTCCTTTCTGCGTCCGGCAAGGCTAAGGCCCAATCTCCATGTGGCTTTGTTCTCGCACGTCACGAAAGTGCTGACGGATCCGCAGACCAAGCGGGCAACCGGAGTCCAGTTTATACGGGACGGACGTCTCCAGAATGTGTACGCCACCAGGGAGGTGATCCTTGCGGCGGGTGCCATTGGTTCGCCGCATCTGATGATGCTGTCGGGGATCGGGCATGGCGAGGAGCTGGGCCGGGTGGGGATACCGTTGGTGCAGCACCTGCCTGGGGTGGGACAGAACCTGCAGGATCACATCGCCGTCGGCGGCATCGCCTTCCTCATCGACTATCCCATCTCGATTGTGATGAAGCGAATGGTCAATGTCAACACCGCCCTGAGGTATGCCATCACCGAGGATGGACCGCTGACCTCTAGCATCGGCCTGGAGGCGGTGGCATTCATCAACACCAAATACGCCAATGCCAGCGACGATTGGCCGGACATGAACTTCATGATGACCTCTGCCTCGGTGATGTCCGATGGCGGGTCGCAGGTGAAGACGGCCCACGGCTTGACGGACGAGTTCTACCAGGAGGTCTTCTCGGAGGTCAACAATCGCGATGTCTTTGGAATTTTCCCCATGATGTTGCGCCCCAAGAGCCGCGGCTACATCAAGCTGGCCTCCAAGAATCCGCTGCGGTATCCCCTGCTCTACCACAACTACCTCACCCATCCGGACGACGTGAACGTGCTGCGGGAGGGCGTCAAGGCCGCGGTGGCCATGGGCGAAACGCAGGCCATGAAGCGTTTCGGGGCTCGATTCTGGAGCAAGGCTCTGCCCAATTGCCGGCACTTGACCCTGTTCACGGACGAGTACTGGAACTGCTTCATCCGGCAGTACACGATGACCATCTACCATATGAGCGGCACGGCCAAGATGGGCCCACCCTCGGATCCCTGGGCCGTGGTCGATCCCCAACTGAGGGTCTATGGCATACCCGGGCTGCGGGTCATCGATGCCAGCATCATGCCGGCCATCACCAATGGCAATATCCATGCTCCGGTGGTGATGATTGCCGAGAAGGGGGCGGATCTTATTAAGCAATTGTGGTTGACACCGACCACGGGCCCAGCAGGGCAGCAGGCTCAAGGGCAGGGTCAGAGTCCGGTTCAAGGTCAGATCCCTTCGAAATGGCGAAGAAAACGCTCCTTGCCGCGTTCTTTCAACTTCACGGATAGCCGCGATGTGGATGCGGGAACAACATCCGTACATCAATGGCCTTTGCCAAGGTTATAGGTCAGTGGGCGGTAGTGGGCGTGGTGGTTGCGGTGGCTAGAATTTCCTTGTCGAAACAAATTTAATTTATTAAGCTCTCTCTCTCTCTCTCTCTTCTTTCTCTGCACCCCCTGTAACCCTACGCCCCCCTGTAATCCCAACCTCCCCCCCCCCAATCACCTTTGAACTTAAGACACTTAAGCGCTTCATGTAAATATCGAGTCATTTATGCTAATTTTTAGGTCATTTGTTTGTTTTTTTTTTGTGTTTTTTTAATATCGTGTGTGTCTAATCTAAATGTGTATTTTTTTATGTTTAAAAAAATGAAACTTTAATTTTTCGCGTACGCTTTGGGAGTACCTCAATTAGTTTGTAAGTCGAGGATTACGATTACGATTACGATTACGATTACGATTACGATGTAAACGAATTATATATGAAAAGTGAATAAATTTAAATTAAAGAAATAAAATCATTATTTACAATATTATTTTACAGTTTTAGAGTCACTGTGAAGCATTTGTTTACACTTACAGTTTTAATTTCGAGCAAAACTTTCATTTGATCTTACAGTTTTACAATCATTGTACAAATTGAGCTCAAACAACTTGGCTCAAAAAAAGCTCAACCGAAAGCTTACCTGAAATGAAAAGAAGAAAAAAAACAATTAGTTTGGAAATATGAAATTTTAAAGCTGAGCTTAAGTTTAGTTAAAAGCTTTAAAGCTTTCAAAGCCTGTATCAAAAGCTTGAAAAAAGCTTGAATCGTTTAAAGCTTAATATAAGAAAAAGGTTGAAATATATTTTAATTATCAAAGTTGGAATAAAAGAAGCTTCCTTTAAAAAAAAAGCTTACCTTTGATCTCTAAAACAAAAGCTTTTCTTAAACATTTCCTTTTTTTCCTTTTTGAAAAGAAAACTCAATTCTAGGAAATAACCAAGGAAAATTATTGGTTAAGTTTAAGTTTAGTTAAAAGCTTCAAAGCTTTCAAAGCCTGTCTCAAAAGCTTGAATCTTTTAAAGCTTAATATAAGAAAAAGATTGAAATATATTTTAATTATCAAAGTTAGAATAAAATTTTCAAAAAAAAAAAACCTGAAAGAATATTAAGAATTCAAAAGAAGCTTCCTTTAAAAAAAAAGCTTACCTTTGATCTCTAAAACGAAAGCTTTTCTTGAACATTTCCTTTTTTCTTTTTGAAAAGAAAACTCAATTCTAGGAAATAACCAAGGAAAATTATATAATATATTTCCCTGGAAACAATGCATCTAAATAATTCGATGCGGTTGTTAAATGCCATTAATCCGATAATATTTTTTTAGCAAATTAATTACGAGCTGGCTTAGTTTCGATTGCAATTACAATTACCGACTCTTGGGATGATAATTGCAATTAAATGTTAGACATAAAGGCAGATAGATGCGGGCAGGGCAGGGCAGTTAACGGTGCGTAGAGGTATATCATAAATTTTGATTCGCATTGAATAATGCATTTTTGGATGCGGCCAATAATTTGTTAACAAAATGCGCAGGCGTTGTGTGTGTTTTGTTGCGTTGGCTCCTTGGGTCGCGGAAGAGGGCCATAAATCTAAGCCGCATAGCCAAGATTCCAACAAAAACAAAAAGAAAAAGAAATAAAACTAAATCCAACTACGATTCCAATCCCAATTCCAGAGCTCTCTCAAGTGCAACACATAAATATTTATGCTACGAAGCAATGACCGTCCAAAATTCGCGGCCATCTGTACGAAAACTGAAAATGAAAATGAAAGTTGCCCCTCTGTACTATGACACTTGAAGAAAAACCAGCATACATTTTCATTTTCATAAATTTTTCAATCCTTTTTCGATGAATCAGTAAGAGATTTCTGCAACTTTCTGGATTTTTTTTTTTTTCAACATTTTTGAACGATTTTCATAAATTTCACTCCATTCCTAATGGTCCATCGAGCCAGAGAACAACTAAGAGCTTTCTCGACTTTGATTTGAAGTTTTCTTTGGTTTTCATAAATTTCAATCCTCTTTCGAGGGTCCTTCGAGCCGGAGAATCAGTTAGAGATTTCTGCACTTTTTTCAAGATTTATTTTCAACTTTTCTTTTTGATTTTCATAAATTTCAATCCTGTATCGTTGATCCCTCGAGCCAGGGAACCAGCAGGAGCTTTTTGGTTTTTTTTTCAACATTTTGTAAGGATTTTCTTAAATTTCACTCTTGTATCCGTTGGTCCTTCGAGTCGGAGTGCAAGCAAGAGCTTTCTGGATTTTATTTTAAAGTTTTCTTTTTGATTTTCATAAATTTCACTCCTGTATCGTTGGTCCTTCGAGCCAGACAACAAGCTTAAGTTGTCTGGACGTTTTTTCTAGATTTATTACCAACTCGAACCCTATTTTTCCAAGTGTTATGTCAAGCTTTAAATCTGCATTTCGGCCCAAGATTTGGCCTGGTTGTCGGAAGCCGGCAAAACACGAGATATATATACCATATCGTGGCGGAACAAAGGTAACTTTTTTTTGGTGAAATTTATACCAACTTCCCACTACGTTTTTGCATAGAGTTCAATGGGGGGGCAATTGGTATTCATTGTAAAAAAAATACACCTGATAATACACCCAGAGTTCGCAGAGTTCATAAAGTTGTTCAACTTTGGTGATTCCTCTAATGAATGAACCGCAAAAAAACCAAAAAAAAAACCCTGAATGAGTGGGGCTCTTTTTTATTTTTTTTTTCGTTTTTTTCGAGGGAAATGATGCGGAGTTTTGTGAATGAAACGAATTTATTTCGCGAGTGGGTAGCGCATTTAATGGTCCTCATTTCGCAGAGAGAGTGTATCCAGAGATAATGTGTTGTTTATATAGATATTATATCAAAAATATGGATATCAATCAGGGGATTATTAGCTACGGGTGCGTTTAAAATATACAAAATATTATCAAATAACAAGGAAACCATTAGGAACTTTTTAATAAAATAAGAAGCATTGGAATAGGAAGCCTCTTTCTGGTAATAGGAATCATTTTTCTACTAAAAAGTAATCCTCTTTCTGGTAATAGAAGTACTCTTTCTGGTAACAGAAATCCTCTTTTTTTGTAAAAAGAAATCCTCTTTTTTGTAAAAGGAATCCTCTTTCTTATAAAAGAAATTCTGTTTCTTGTAAAAGATATCCTATTTCTGGTAAAAGATATCCTATTTGTAAAAAAATCCTCTTTCTTGTAAAAGAAATCCCTTTTCTGGTAAAAGAAATCCTTTTTCTGGTAAAAGAAATCCCTTTTCTGGCAAAAGAAGTCTTTTTTCTTGTAAAAGAAATCCTCTTTATCGTAAAAGAAATCCTCTTTCTTGTAGAAGAAATCCTCTTTCTGGTAAAAGAAATCCCTTTTCTGGTAAAAGAAATCCTCTTTCTAGTAAAAGAAATCCTCTTTCTTGTAAAAGAAATCCCTTTTTTGGTAAAAGAAATCCCTTTTCTTGTAAAATAAATCCCTTTCCCTGTAAAAAAAAAACCTCTTTATAAACATTTTCCACCAAAATTCTTGATCAAGTTTGATTAAAAAATTCAAATGAAATTTAAAAGTTTCTTTTTTTAAGAAAGAAAAAAAGAAAACTGCATTAAAAATTATTCAAAAATATTTAAAAGTAAAAAAAAAGAACAAGTCAAAATTGTTTAAAAATATTTTCTTTCAATAATTTCTTATATCTATAATTTAAGATACAATTTTTTTAAATAAAATTTCCTCTTAAACCTTAATTTTATTTCTTTAAATGACAAAAAAAAAATCTGTTAAATATTTCGTATTTTTTATTATTTATTTGGCCCAAAAAATAAAACCACTTTTACCCTTCGATTGCCAAATTGAAAAGGAGAGTAGAAGCAAACAAACCGGAAATATTGATCTTGATCAATTTTGACAACAACAACAACAACAACAATCAAAGCAACCTTTATGGCCTTGTTAAGCTTTTTGTTGTTGTTGTTGTTGTTGTTGTTGTTGGTTTTTAGGAGGGGAATCATGAATAATAAAACGGTAAGTTGATGGCCAACAGCCAACAGGCAGCAGGCAGCAGTTTTGGCTCAGCCAAAGAAAGCCTCCAAACCAGCTTTCTTCTCTTTCTTCAACATTACAGCACTAGCAAAGCTTTCGTCTTTCGTCTCTTTCTTTGCCAGTCACACAATCACAACCACAATCACAATCACAACCACAATCACAATCTCAATCACAATCAACATCAAAATCCGTGGCAATGTGGTAACAAACGTTGGGCCGAGCACGTAGCTCAATGACAAAGGCCCGAAGACAGTCCGAAGACGCGGCCAGAAGAAATGGAAACGAAATCGAAAGTGCAGCTCCGCTTTGCAGGCGAAGAAAAAAAAAATAATACACTGAGAAAAAGAAATGGCAAAATGACAAATAAATGTTGTTTTTAGGAAATTATTTTAAAACTTAAAAATTATGAAAAACTTTAAATAAAAGTTTCTGAGTTTTTAGTTTCTTAAAAATCTATTTTCTAAAATAATCAAAAAATATTCAAAACTTTAGATCTTTAATATTTCTTTTCTTTTTTTTTAGATTTGGAATACATTTTTGTAGAACAAATTAATTTTTTTAGTAGATTTTTAGTTTCTTAAGAAAACAGTTTATAAAATAATTAAAAAAAATCTTTATACTCTTTAGAGTTTTGAATAAGTTTTTTTAGGAAAGTAAACGTTTAAGGGACTTTTTTTAACTTAGAAATTCTTAATTTTTAAGAGTTTTTAAAATAATCAAAAAATATTAAAACTTTCAACTCTCTAGAGCTTTTCCAACACTTTTTGGGTTAAAAAAGATTATACAACACTTTAAAATCAATGAAAAATCTTGTCTCTTTTTGCTTTAAAATTGTATTAAAATATTTTTTATGGTATATTTAAAAAAAAAATATATTAAATTGAATTAATAAACAAATTGAATTATTTCAAAAATTTAAACGTGAAAAAATCCTCCTTTTCCTTTAAAAATTATAAATTTATTATTATTATTATTATATTATATATTTTCTATAAAATATGATGAAATCTAGTTAAATTTTATTTAAAAATATTTTCTCCAAGTGCCTAAAACAAGTAGCAGCTTTTTGGCCAAGTTGCGGATATTTGTGGACCGAAGCTTGGACTCTTTTTTGTTTTTTTTTTTGTGGTTTCATCGACGGCTCCACCGATCGTTGGATCATTGTGGTTTTTAGACATTTAGTGAGAGTGGTGGTGGTGCTAGTGGTGGTGCTTGTGGTGGTGCTAGTGGTGGTGCTTGTGGTGGTGCTTGTGGTGGTGCTTGTGGTGGTGGTGCAAGTGAAAAGCTTTCAAAGGCCGTCGCAAGGCGGCCAAAAGGCAAAAGCGAATTGCTCATTGAACAAGACGAGCTCGTGGCGTGCGTTTCGCAGAGAGCGGCGTTTTTTTTTTGGAAATATATTTTAAAAAAAACTACAAACTACAAAACAAAAAAATAAAAAAAAATTAATACAAATTATAAACAAAAAATCTATAAATCGAAGGTATCGAGAGTGAAACGAAGACGAAAAAAAGTGTCTTACAAAGTGCAATCGAAAAGTGTCCCCGCCATCGCCTTTTCACGTTTTTTTTTTTTGTTTGTTTATTTTTTTATTTTTTTTTCACTTTTTTGTTGATTTTGTTTAATGTAAAAAAAAAAAAAAGATTTAAAAAAAAAGAAGAGGAAAGAAAACGAGAGCACAGCCATGGTAATCGTGTGTGAGACAAAGGAAAGTGGCAGTTGAAGCCGCCACACCACAAACAACAACAACAGAAACAACAACAAAACCTCAGGCGGCAACAACAACAACTGTGGCAACAACAACAACAACAACAACAACTGCGGCAGCTACTGGAAACAGAGCAGCAGCAACAACAACAACAAAACCAGAGGCAAGTTTACAAAAAAAAAAAAGTAAAAAAAAAAAACTAATTTTAATTAAATTAAGACTAAAAAAAATATAAAAAAAAGGTTTTAATTGCAAAGGGTTGAGGCTTAACAAAAAAATACAATTTTTTGATATTTTTTTGATATTTTGTTATAAAAAAAAAAAACAACAAAAAAAAAGGAATTTGAAAATATTTAAGCCAATAAATATCTAAAAAAAGAGGCTTTAATAAATTCTATAAGCTATATACTAAAAATAATAATACAGAAAATAATTGAGAAAAAAATACAATAATAATAGAGAAAATAAATTTAAAAAAGAAAAAAATACAGAAGTAATAAAAAAAAAATAAAACGAGTAATAATTTAAAAATAATACAGAAAATAATACAGAAAAAATACACTTATAAAACAGAAAATATTACAAGAAAAAATACCGAAAATAATACAAAAATAATACAATAAAAAATACAGAAAATAATACAATAATAATTAAGAAATAATACAATAATAATACAGAAATAATAACCCCAAAAAAATACCATTATATATTTATAAAAATTCTTACCTTTTATAGATCTTATTATATCTTAAAGAGAAAAAAACCTCAAAAAATATCCTTCCTTTAATTTGAAACTAAAAATTTCTAATTAAAAATAAAGATCAAATAAAATATAAAATAAATAAAATATAAAATAAGGTTTTAAATCCAAAGGTTTATGGATTTAAAATAAAATAAAGTTTTTACATATTTTTAGTAAAGAAAAAAACTATAAATTAAAAGATTTAAAAAAAAAAGTAAAATCTAGAAAAGAGATAAAAAAAAATTCTATAAATTATAAAAAAAACTATAAAAATGAAGAAAAAAAAATTATGGCATTTTTTAGATACTTTCGTAGCTTCTTTTAATATCTTTAAGCGAAAAAAATCCTCCAAAGAAATCCTTTTTCTTTCTAAAAAAAAAAAAAACCAAAAAATAATAATAATAATAATATAAATAATTATAATCCCATTATGTTCTCTAACCGATATGCTAATTAAAAAATAATGATTCTTGTTATGGCCAAAAAAAACGTAACGAAACAAAACCGTGAATTGTTTTTTTTTTTACAATTTTACACATTTTTTTTTAAAGCAATAAAAAAAAGCAAAGATAATATAAAAAACATTATTCCGGTCATTATTTGTGTTAATTTTCACTTTTTGTAAGTTTATGTAACATTTTTCTGTCGATTTCTGTGACCCTTGAGAAGGAGCTGAGAGATTCTTATGTAAGAGTCCAGCTGGCTGGTTGGTTACTCCTCCCGGCCACGCCCTGCGGCTTGTGGACTCTTCACACTTTCTACCGACAAGCCGGTGGCATTACCACCTGAACCACCAAGCCATCCAAGCCATCCAATCCAAGCCATCCAACCCATCCAAGACATCCAAGCCATCCAAGCCACCGTACCACCTCGCACCTCTGCGCGAATTATTATCAATTTGTTCACGTCGCTGCCATAAAATACAAAATCCAAAAACATACAAAAACAAAAACTATAAAATACAAAACAAAAACTGCTTAAAAAAACCTAAAAAACAAAATTTGAAGACATTTTGGGTAGCGCGTGTATCGCCACTGGCACTGCATCTGCATACGAGTCGGGCAATTATATTAAAAGCGTCCACGCATGTGCGACTATATAACGCAGTGATGGTCAAGCCAATAAGGGAGGAAAGGGAAACGAATACTAGATACCCTAGAAATTATTTGAATCGGAATAGTAAAGAATATGCAACCAGAAAGTCACAAAATCTGAAGCCATCTTTCGTTTGAGAAAGAAATTCAAAAATTCCACAGATATTTTTAAATAAATCTACTTTGATGGTCAAGCCAATAAGGGAGCCAAGGAGGAAAGGGAAACGAATACTAGATACCCTAGAAATATTTTTTAAATAGGAATATTCTTAATATAATTATTAAAAGAATATGCACCATGAAATCCTGAAATTTGAAGAAATCTTTGGTAGGAGAAAGAAGTTTATGGTAAAAACTCTTTTAAATGGCATAATTTTTTAATATTTTATAAATAATTAATTAAAATAGAAAGAAGAATAATAGCAAGTGTTAAAAATTAGCCTTTTAAAAGCATAAGAAAAGTCTAAAACTTTAAAGTTAATTCTTTAAATAATTTTCCAAGTTTTCAAGTTCAAAAAGAAACTTTAAACTTTAAATAAATAAATAAATTAAGGAATCTTAATAAATAAAACAAAAAATCTATATAAATAATAAGATAAAAAACTGAAACAACCTAAAATGTTTCACTAAATGCCAAAAACTAAAGCAAGGAAGCATTTTTTAGACAGAATGAAATTTTTTACATTAAATTTTATAGACTTTGAAAATCTTTAAACCAAATCTTAACCAAAAATTAGACATATAATTATTTAATTTATTTAAACTTACATATAAAAACGCCTAAAAAAATATGTAACACTTTTCCCATCAGCTTAAAAAATGTTTTAAACCAAAATTTTATAGACTAATCTATAAGGAAAGTCTTTCATATTTAATTTATTTTTGACTTACATATAAAAACCCCCTAAAAAATATATCAAACTTTAAATATTTGACTAAATTTTAAAGACTAAACTATAAAAAAAGTAAAAAATAAAAAGTCTTCGAACTATTTTAAATCAAATAAGACGTAGAACTATTTTAAACTTACCTGAAAAAAAAACATAAATCTTTTTAGTTTTTTCTTTAAAAAAAAACCAATTTTTTGACTAGTTAGTCGAAAATCAAGTGAAATTTGCCCTAAAATTGCCTAAAATATTTTACTAAATTTTATAAAACTAATCTAAAAAGAAAGATATACAATATAATTATTAAAAACCACCTGGAAAAACCCGAAATCTTTTTAGTTTTTTACCTAAAAAAAAACTCCATTTTTTGCTCGGAATTGGAAAATCAGAGGAAATTTTTTAAAGAAAAATTCTACAAAGAAAGTATTCGAACATCTTCAACGAATATTTTAAGCACGAAATCTTTTAAGTTTTTCCCTAAAAAAAATTCCTTTTTTTTTGCTGTAAAAAAATACTGCCTAAAATATTGTCTTAGTTAATGTCTTTTTCTCAACCATATAATGTTTTTTTTTTTTTTTTTTCAAACAATTTCTCGTGTGTGTTTTTTGGACAAAGTTGAGCTTCTTTAATGTGTCACGGTGGCATGAGTCAGGCGGCGATTCGTCGAGAAAGCGTTGAGCCGGAGCCGGAGCCGAAGCCGGAGTCAAGTAGTTGGATTTTATGAGCTGAACAAACTACACAAAAAAAAAAAACTAATAATAATAATAATAATAAGTGACCCACAAACGAGCATAGCTAGCCGTGTAAATGTCATCAATTATGGGTCATAAAAATCTTGGCCATAATTAAAAAATCTGTCAAATCATAATTGACAGACTGAGAAACTGAAAAACTGAAACTGAGAAAACTCTGGGCCAGTTTCTGGCTAACAATGTGTGAATTACATAATCGACATCTCAAAATGATGTAAAAAAAAAAATCAACAAAAAAAAAACCAACAAAAAAAATGACGAAAATATGCCCGAGAAAACTTAGTCTTAGGTTATTTTTTGTTTGTTTTTTTGTTTGTTTTTTTGTTTGTTTTTTTGTTAGGATTTTTTGTTGTTTTTTCTTAGGGTTTTTTGTTGTTTTTTTCTTAGGGTTTTTTGTTGTTTTTTCTTAGGGTTTTTTTGTGGTTTTTTGTTAGGATTTTTTGTTGTTTTTTTCTTGGGATTTTTTGTTGTTTTTTCTTAGGATTTTTTGTTGTTTTTTCTTAGGGTTTTTGTTGTTTTTTGTTAGGATTTTTTGTTGTTTTTTTCTTAGGCTTTTGTTGTTGTTTTTTTCTTAGGGTTTTTTGTTGTTTTTTCTTAGGATTCTTTGTTGTTTTTTCTTAGGATTTTTTGTTGTTTTTTCTTAGGCTTTTGTTGTTGTTTTTTTCTTATGGTTTTTTGTTGTTGTTTCTTGTTAGGGTTTTGTTGTTGTAGTTTTTGTTGGTGTTGCGTCAAGGCATACAGGGCTTACTTTGTCACTCCGCCCCAAGGGCGTTGCATAAATTAGCCGCGGAGCAGCGTTGATTGTTTTCTTGTTGCACGAAAAACTCAAAACTCGGTTGCGTCTTCGTATTAACGGGGCATCGAGTGGCTGAATGAATGAATTTTTTTATTTTTTTTTTCGACTTTAATGCAACAGCAGAGGAGGGGAGGTAGATGATGATGATGATTGTTGGTTTTTGGACTCAGTTACATGGCAACCGTCGAGCCGTTCAAATCGTTTCGTTTCGTTTCGTTTCGATTCGCTTAGCGAAATTATTTTTTTCGGTAGCAAAAACAAAACAAATATAGTTGTAAAAAAAAAGACATTTATATAAAACTATTCCGCGACTATTCCGCTAACAGAAGCTAAAAATAGACGCGACTATTTTCGGTTTTCAGGCAATTAATCCGCGAGCAGTTCCATTAACCGTTGTCTTTCTGCATTTATCTTGTTAAAGAGGTAAAAAAAAGCAAAAAAATAGAAGAAAAAAATGGCAGAAAAAAAAACAGCAGAAAAAATAGCAGAAAAAAACAGCAGAAAAAAAATAGCAGAAAAAAACAGCAGAAAAAAAACAGCAGAAAGAAACAGCAGAAAAAAATAGCAGAAAAAAAAACAGCAGAAAAAAATATCAGAAAAAAACAGCAGAAAAAAAATAGCAGAAAAAAACAACAGAAAAAAATAGCAGAAAAAAATAGCAGAAAAAAACAGCAGAAAAAAAAAATAGCAGAAAAAAACAGCAGAAAAAAAAAATAGCAGAAAAAAACAGTAGAAAAAAAACAGCAGAAAAAAAACAGCAGAAAAAAAATAGCAGATAAAAAACAGCAGAAAAAAATAGCAGAAAAAAAACAGCAGAAAAAAATAACAGAAAAAAAATAGCAGAAAAAAATAGCAGAAAAATATAGCAGGAAAAAAAAACAGCAGAAAAAAAACAGCAGAAAAAAACAGCAGAAAAAAAAATAGCAGAAAAAAAACAGTAGAAAAAAATAGCAGAAAAAAAACAGCAGAAAAAAAATAGCAGAAAAAAAACAGCAGAAAAAAATAGCAGAAAAAAATAGCAGAAAAAAACAGCAGAAAAAAACAGCAGAAAAAAATAGCAGAAAAAAAACAGTAGAAAAAAAACAGCAGAAAAAAAATAGCAGAAAAAAATAGCAGAAAAAAAAACAGTAGAAAAAAAACAACAGAAAAAAAAGCAGAAAAAAAATGGCAGAACAAAAATAGCAGAAAAAAACAGCAGAAAAAAACAGCAGAAAAAAACAGTAGAAAAAAAATAGCAGAAAAAAAAATAGCAGAAAAAAAAACAGCAGAAAAAAATAGCAGAAAAAAAAACAGCAGAAAAAAATAGCAGAAAAAAATTAGCAGAAAAAAATAGCAAAAAAAAACAGTAGAAAAAATAGCAGAAAAAAACAGCAGAAAAAAATAGCAGAAAAAAAAGCAGCAGAACAAAACTAGCAGAAAAAAAAATAGCAGAAAAAAAAACAGCAGAAAAAAATTACAGAAAAAAATAGCAGAAAAAAATAGCAGAAAAAAACAGCAGAAAAAAATAGCAGAAAAACACAGCAGAATAAAAATGGCAAAAAAATATATCGCCAGGGATTATATAGGAAGTTTCAATGTCGTCGCCGTCGCTGCCGCCACTGCTGGTGGCTTTCACTGCAAACGGCTTTGCCAGGGGGAGGAGGGGGATTACTGAGGGATGAGGGGTAACTGGAAAAACCGCAGAGCAGTGGCTGGACAGCCTGGACAGCTTGGACAGCAATTAAAGTTGCCGAGATGCCGTCAAATGGACAAACAAAATAACGAAATTGCATTTTTTCCCAAAGACAAAACGGACGATTTATTGTTGTTGTTGTTGTTGTTTGTTGTTGTTGTTGTTGTTGTTGTTGTTGTTTTCCGCCTGCCAATAAGGCGGCATTGAACTTGAAAAACTAGCCACTGCAACTAAAAGACGAGATAAAAAAAAAAAACGAAAAAGACAGCAAAAGACAACAAAAAACAAAAACAAAAACACGAAAAAAAAATTATAAAAAAAAAAATCAATAATAAGATGCATCCAAGTTTGTTTTAAATATTTAAAAATTCAATTCGATTCACAATGCGATTTGATAACGCTTCTTTTTTTTTATAGTTTTTATTTGTTTTTTATTTGTTTTTTTTTTGTTTTTTTTTTTGTTTTTTTTTTTGGTTTTTTTTTTTTCGTTGCTTGCGAAAAAGTGTAAACAAGTTCGTTGCCTAAGTCTTTTGTTCGACAGCGCGTGTGACAGCGCCATCTGTTGGCCAACGATTGCCAAACTCTGCGACGGCTTCCGCTAGACAATCACGCATCGTTTTCGTTTTCGTTTTCGTTTTCTTTTCTTGTTTTTTTTTTTTTTGCCTCCAAATCATGCAACAATGTTGGCAGCGAACAGCATCGAAAATTCATCAATTACCCATAAATGGGAGGGCGGGAAAGATAGGCCACTCCCACGCTCTAGGATTGTCGTCGTTCGATGGACGCTTGCCCCATCGATCGATTACGATAATAATCTGCGCCATAAAAACCAACACACGACATTAATTCGGATTATGATTCCCCGTTTTTTGGCCGATTTTTTTTTTTTGTTTTTTTTTTGCTGAATTATTAAAAGCTTTGATAAGGAAATTTTGTAAAGACGCGCTAAGCTGTAATAAGAGAGTTGTAAGGATAACGATTACACAATCTTTTCATCACTTTTATCGCTACCGTGTAATGTACAGCTTTTAATTGAATTTCTTGATTTCTTTTCTGTGAAAATATGTTGGCGCTACCGTGTAATGTACCACTTTTAATTCTTCATTTCTTGATTTCTTTTTTTTTTTTTTTTTGACAGTTCTGTTCATATTTCTGTCAAAATATGGGCCAAGAGATATCGCAACAGCAAACTCAGCAACAGCAACAAAATCCACACCAGCAGCACCACAACCACACCCAGAACCACACCCAGAACCACACCCAGAACCACCAGAACCACAACCACCACCAGCAGCCATCGCCCCATCACCTTAAGCGTCAAAATCAACGAAAAAGTTTCAACGGTAACCCACCCAGCAACCAACCCATTTACACGGCCACCAGCAATATTTCGAGCAACTCCTCGCTGTCCAACGATAACCAGAACTATCGTCTGAGGCACAAGTACAACCTGACCAAACAGACCTACGAAAGGAGCAAGATTCTGGGAACAGGATCGAACACCAGCCAGTCGGACACGGACTCGCATTACGCCAAGTTGAATCTGCAGCGCAGTTGCTCCCAGAGCTCGGATAGTGGGATTTACAATTCGTCCTGCCACTGCAGTTCCATATCCTCGCTCTCGGCCGTGAGCAGCAGCACCAATAGCAGTCGGAGCAGCAGCACCAGCAGTCGGGGGTGTCCCAGTTCTTTGCTTTCCAGCAAGTCGAACAAGTCCCTGGACAAGCAGAAGCACTACCTGAGTCATCATCTGTATATTAAATCGTATCTGGACATCTTGGAGGAGGACGAGCGAGCGCGGGCTCACTTCAAGTCAGCCAGACCGGGCGGCATACGTAACTATACGCCGAAGATCTTGGCCAGCAGCGGCGGTGAATCCTCCTCCGGGACGAGCGCTTCTCTATCGTCGAGTGCTCCGGCACATTGCTACGGACCGGGTAAGCGTACCAGCACCGTCACCAGCACCGTCACCGTTACGGGCAAGCATTCACAGGATTCACAGGATCCCTGGATTTGACAATTACTGAAACATGGCGTTTGGCACAATGACGTCTTTGCTTGGCATGATCCCGCTGCTGGCGATCGGAATGAATTTCTATCGCTATCAAAGCGTCGATCCCGAGAACAAGGTCCAGGAACCAACCGTCGTAAGTAAAACTTTTCAATCAATCGAAATTTTAAATCGAAATTAAGGATGTCTGCTTTACAGATTAGTCGCCAATATGATTTCGTGGTGATTGGCGGTGGTTCCGCCGGAGCTGTGGTGGCCAATCGGTTGAGTGAAGTTCGCAACTGGACGGTCCTGCTCCTGGAGGCTGGCGGTGATGAAACCGAAATCTCGGATGTGCCAGCTCTGGCGGGATATCTCCAGCTAACGGAGCTGGACTGGAAATACCAGACAACGCCCTCGTCCACCCGACAGTACTGTCAGGCGATGAAGGGGGATCGCTGCTTCTGGCCGAGGGGCAAGGTGCTCGGAGGCAGCTCCGTCTTGAATGCCATGGTCTATGTTCGGGGTTCCAAGAACGATTACAACCACTGGGCATCGCTGGGCAATCCCGGCTGGGACTACGACAACATGTTGAAGTACTTCCTCAAGTCGGAGGATGTACGGAATCCGTATCTGGCCAAGACCCCATACCATGAGACGGGCGGGTATCTCACGGTCCAGGAGGCTCCGTGGCGTACTCCGCTCTCGATTGCCTTTCTGCAGGCTGGGATGGAGATGGGCTACGAGAATCGTGACATCAATGGCGCCCAACAAACCGGCTTCATGCTCACCCAAAGCACCATAAGACGTGGAGCACGCTGCTCGACGGGCAAGGCCTTCATACGTCCCGTCCGTCAGAGACCCAACCTGGATGTCCTGTTGCATGCGGAAGGCACCCGGGTCCTGTTCGACAAGCAGAAGCGAGCCATTGGCGTGGAGTATATGCGCGGTGGTCGCAAGCAGTTGGTCTTTGTCCGCCGGGAGGTGATCGTGAGTGCCGGAGCCCTCAACACGCCCAAGCTGTTAATGCTCTCGGGCGTTGGTCCTTCGGACCACCTGCAGGAGCACAACATTCCGGTCATCTCGGACCTACCAGTGGGCAACAATATGCAGGATCATGTGGGACTCGGTGGCCTGACCTTCGTGGTGGATGCCCCACTGACCGTCACCCGAAATCGCTTCCAGACCATTCCCGTTTCCATGGAATACATCCTCCGCGAACGGGGTCCCATGACCTTTTCGGGTGTCGAGGGTGTGGCCTTCTTGAACACCAAGTACCAGGATCCCTCCGTGGACTGGCCCGATGTACAGTTTCATTTCTGTCCGAGTTCCATCAACTCGGATGGCGGCGAACAGATCCGCAAGATCCTTAACCTAAGAGATGGCTTCTATAACACGGTCTACAAGCCGCTCCAGCACAGCGAAACCTGGTCGATCCTGCCGCTTCTGTTGCGTCCCAAGAGCACCGGCTGGGTGCGTCTGAACTCGAGGAATCCGCAACAACAGCCCAAGATCATACCCAACTACTTTGCCCATCAGGAGGACATCGATGTCCTGGTCGAGGGCATCAAGCTGGCCATCAACGTCTCCAATACTCAGGCCTTCCAGCGCTTTGGCTCAAGGCTACATAACATCCCGTTGCCGGGGTGCCGGCACCTGCCCTTCCAGTCGGACGAGTACTGGGCCTGCTGCATCAAGGAGTTCACCTTCACCATCTACCATCCCGCCGGCACCTGTCGCATGGGTCCCAGTTGGGATGTCACCGCCGTCGTAGATCCCCGTCTCCGGGTCTACGGCGTATCCGGTGTCCGGGTTGTGGATGCCAGCATTATGCCGACCATCGTGAATGGAAATCCCAATGCTCCGGTGATCGCCATTGGCGAGAAGGCTTCTGACTTGATTAAAGAGGATTGGGGAGCCCGGCGACCGAAGCCCTCCTAGCTTTTAATCCTCTCGAGTCCTGACTCCTAACTATCGCTATTCATCTATCGCTAATTTATATATTTTTGTCAACTAGTCAAACGTCGGATATTTAATTATTATTTCTACTCGTATGTGTTTTCGTTTCATACACAGATTAAAAATTTGTATTTTTTAGTTTATTAATTTTTAAGTTCACGACTTCCCACTTTTTTTTTTTGTTATTTTATCAACAGCATTTTAATAAATATTTATATATTTATGTGAATATAATGGGTATTACTTTTTTTGGGTTATTATTCGAGTCTTAAGAGTCTTAAGAGGATCGCTTTCCTTTTCAATTGGCAACAAAATCTTGGATAATAATATTCCCTTTTTTAAGACTCCAGGGTTTTAATATTATATTTATCCAAGGTATATCTCAGCCATTATTTCTTAGTTCTTATTCGATTCCTAACCGGAATATATTAAACAATTTTCGGATAACTTTCCTTTTCAATTGGCAACAAAATCTGGGAAGATAATTCTTTTTTTTACAAATTTTTTCCTTAAATTTGTGTTTAAAATGCGGGATTTCTATATATTTCTTAGATATATCTCAGTCATAGCTATATCTCAGCCAATTCTCATCCGATTTGTGAATGGAAATGGAATATAATTCGTATTATTTCTTAGTTTTTATCCGAATTATTATTACGAATTATTATTACGAATTATTATTCCTTTTATGGATCGCTTTCCTTTTCAATTCGTAACAAAATCTGGAAAGATAATCCTTTTTTTTGGACATTTTTTTCGGGATTTCTATATATTTCCTAGGTATATCTTAGTCATAGCTATATCTCAGCCAATTCTCAACCGATTTGAGCAACAAAAACCTTCAAAGATTCGAAAGGATTCCCGATTTACAAGTAAGTTTACATTTTGGAGCTGCCCCTTTTGGATATGCAATTGTTTTTTTTTAATATTTTTTATTTAATTAATAAGCAAAGCTATGAAAGCATCAACTTTTTATTAATTAAGGATATCGAAGGAAACCGAATCTAGGAGAGACTGGAATCGCATCCTAACCAGCCTTGCCAGACGGTTAGGGAATCCCCGGACCAGACCGAGAAGAAGACTCAAACGGCATCACCCTCAAGACCCACTGGTCCGGATTTAGACATATTATTTTCCATATTATCTATTATTTATTATTTAATATCTTTTATTAAATGAATATAATCTATAATCTTAATATGTAATCTATGGAATACAAATTAGTAATCGCTAAAAAATTAGTTCTAATTAGATTAAGTTTCTAGAAGGTAATATTCCTATAAGAATCCTATAATAATCCTTTTAATATTATTTCGTTACGTTTTGAAGAAAAAAAAATAAAAACAAAGGAAAAAAAGAAAGAAAAAAAAAAGAAAGAAAAAAAGAAAGAAGAAAAAAAGAAAGAAAGAAAAATAGAAAGAAAAAAAAGAAAGAAGAAATAAAAAGAAAAAAAAGAAAGAAAAGAAAGAAAAAAAGAAGAAAAAAAAGAAGAAAAAAAGAAAGAAAAAAAGAAAGAAAAAAAGAAAGAAAAAAAGAAGTAAAAAAAAAGAAAGAAAGAAAAAAAAGAAAAAAAGAAAGAAAAAAAAAGAAAGAAGAAAAAGAAAGAAGAAAAAGAAAGAAAAAAAAGAAAAGAAAGAAAAAAAAGAAAGAAAAAAAGAAAGAAAAAAAGGAAGAAAATAAGAAAGAAAAAAAAAGACAGAAGAAAAAAGAAAGAAGAAAAAGAAAGAAGGAAAAGAAAGAAAAAAAGAAAGAAAAAAAGAAAGAAAGGAAAAAAAGAAAGAAAAAAAGAAAGAAAAAAAAGAAGAAAAAAAAGAAATAAAAAACGAAAGAAAAAAAGAAACAAAAAAAGAAAGAATAAAAGAAGAAAAAAAATAAGAAAAAAAGAAAAATCTAATAAAAAAAATCAATAAAAGGATTTAGAGATTATTATCAAGGATAATAATAATTTAATTATATTCGAAATTATAACTAATAATAATTCATTAATTTTTCAAGGACTTTTCTATAAATTTTTTAAATGTTTTTTGACATTTTTTTTATTCTATTAAAAATAATAATAAAATATATCAAGACTTGTATATGTATTAAAACATTTTTTTTCTCCCACTAATAAATAATTATTTACGCTTTATTTCAAATATTTATTCAATTTTTTATATAAATTTAAAAAAATAAAAAAAATAAAGCCATTAGCGTGTTTAGGAACCATATCCCGCCTAGCCTAGACACCAACCCTGGTGAAAGTGTTACCACAAAATTTTTCAAATTCGTTTTTCGATTTGCCTTAAGTGCTGGGCGTTTTTAACCACGCCCCTTTTGGCCAGCTCTGTTTTTGTTTTTTTTTCGGAAGCTTCCGCTTTCCTTGGGCTTTTTGGCCAAATGTCAAAGAAATTATTAGCCAGCCAGCAGTCTGCCTTTATGATGCCTGAAGATTTCCGGGTTTTTCCTCCACCTTGAAGCTTTTTTTGCTTTACTTTTTTGCTTTTTAGTTTTTTTAATTTTTTACTTTTTTAATTTTTAGTTTTTGGTTTTGATTCCCCTGCTGGGAGGTGTGTCTTGGAACTTCCTTGTTTTTCAAAACCAACTCGAAAAAACGCTACCAAGTGTGCCAAGGTTAACCGAGTTGTTGACCAGGCCCAAAGCTGTCACGTTTTATTTCGTAGGTGTCAGTCGGCGAGTCGGTTTGGGCAATGGCCTGTCGACAATTATCGATTTCCAGCTAATGTTTCGACAATTGCGAATTTCTTGCCCAAGAAGTACCTAACTACAACCCAAAAACCAAGTAAATATTGCAAAAAAAAAACACAGAGAGGGCGTTAAACGATACATATATATCTCTACGTTATATAACGGAGCTATGAGAGATAACTAATAAATAAATATTTGATTTAATTTTAACGAAACGACAAGTCATGGCATGGCATACGAATGGAAAGTGTTATGCCGCAGATCGGCGATCGGAGATCGGAGATCGGAGATCGGAGATGATGACACACGGTATGGATCGGATCGGATCGGATTGGGGGATGTCTCGGATCCATGTCTGTCGGTCAGACGGAATTGGGTCATTAAACCATCGAAACGATCATCGAATACAAATAATAAACATGAGGCAAGGTAGGAAATGCAAACAATCGTAAAAGAGGTGGGTGGGTTTAGGTCATAGAGATAATCGTTTTATTGAGTATCTTGGCTAGAAAAATAACCAAAATGAATACAAAATGAATCCGAATCAAAGTGCACAACTGAGTCGTTAAAAATGATTCATTTCTGATATTCATTGACATTCATTTCTATTCATTTCATACTTTTATGCATTCATTTTAGGGAAATTCATCATAATATTCATCGAATATATCAAAATAGAGAATTTATTGATAAATACTCGAGTATCTTTTTCAATAAAATAACTTAAATGAATACAAAATGAATCCGAATCAAAATGAACATGCGTTCACGCATTCATTGCATGGAAATTTTAGCACTTTTGGCTATTATTATCATTAAATAGAGAATTTATTAAATAATACTCGACTATTTTAGCTAAAAAAAAACAAACTAAAATGAATACAAAATGAATTAAAAATGAATCTAAATAAAAATGAACATTTCTCGTATTCATTGACATTCATTCGCATTCATTCCTTGCCTTTACGCATTCATTGTATGGAAATTCATCAAAATATTCATCGCATTCATCGTATTCATCCAAGGCAGTACCGTTATCTCTCTACGACTCTTTCCTACTTCTCCTTTATCGCTTCCCCCTTTTGACGACTCCCTTTCTCAGAGCCAAGATAACGACGTGATGTCGAGCATTGACATTCATTCGCATTCATTCCTTGCCTTTACGCATTCATTGTATGGAAATTCATCATAATATTCATCGCATTCATCGTATTCATCGTATTCATCCAAGGCAGTACCGTTATCTCTCTCCGGCTCTTTCCTACTTCTCCTTTATCGTTTCCCCCTTTTGACGACTCCCTTTCTCAGAGCCAAGATAGCGACGTGATGTCGAGCACTCGCGACAAATCTCGCAATCCGAAAAGCAAAGATGAAAACGAATCCAGTTCGAGGTAGGAATTGAATAATCTCTGTTTAATTTCGGTCAATTATGCCGTGCCTCTCAGTCGCTGGCAATGTTGCAAGCAATTTCAGTCGCAGTCGCAGTCGCAGTCGGAGTCGGAGTCGCAACCAAAAGCCGCACCAGAGCCGCTGTTGAAGCCGCAGTTGAAGCCAAACCCGAAATCGTTCAAGGCATATAATTTCAATTGCAAACTGGCCCGAAAAAAAAAAAAAAAATGAATGTGAAGGCGGAGAAGAAGGAGGAGGAGTGGCTGAGATCCACGGAGGCATTGTCAAAAAAAAAATAATACCAGGCCGCCGCCTGCTTATGTCATAGATGGCAAGGTGTTAGGTGCTGCGCCTCACGTAGGCAATCAAAATCAAAATCAAAATCAAAATCAAACTCTTAGCCATCCACCGACCAAGCAACCAACCAACCGACGGACCGACGGACCAACCGACCGACGGACCAGCTTTTGGCCACGTTAACGAGGCTGGATCCGCGTTTAGAGCCGCTTGCCGCTTGCCGCCCTTTTAATCTATCTCGAGCGACTGCCTGGAAGAGCCTTTCTCCCCGGTTTCCCGGGGCACTTCCAGCCACGCCCCCTCTCTCGACTGACATGGGGTATACCCTTGCAGAGGGTATTCGAATTTTTGGTCCTCACTTTTGTCCTTTTTGTCCGCTTAAGGGAATATTTTATATGGAAATCGTGTTTTCTTTAATTCAAAATTATTTTAAAAAAATTGTAAGAGATTAATTTTTATTTTTCTCTTGATAAGAACACAATCTTTTGTTTTTTTAAGTGTTTAACTCTTTTTTTAGATTGTCCTTTTGTCCGGTTAAGGGAATATTTAAGAAATTTCTTAAGTTTTCTTTTAAAAAATTACATAAAAATTTATAAAAAGTTAATTTTTAACAACAATTAATAACAAAAAACATTTAATACTGGTTTTTGAGGGTTTAACCTTGAGGGTTTAAGGGTTTTGGCCTGTCCGCTTGTCCGCTTAAGAGAATATATAAGAAATCTTTAATGTTTCATCTCAAGAGATGATATAAAAGTTAATAAAAGATATAAATCTTTACACAAAAAATACTTTAAGTTTTTTTTAAAGCCTTTATCCTATAAATAGGATTATCCTTTTGTCCGCTTAAGGGAATATTTAAGGAATTTCTTATGTAAAAGCTAATAAGAAGTGTAATTTTCTTTAAAACAAATAATTTATAAAGTTTTTTTTGTTGAATATTTAAATTATTTGTTAGTATTTTTTAGTATAAGTAGCAGTATTTCAGAGGAAACTCTAAAAATAACCTAAAAACCCGACCATAAGTGTAATATTTTTGGAAATTCAAATGTTTTATATGAAAAGATAATGTAGAAAGCGAATTATAAATATAATTAATAATAATAATTAAAATAATATAACCTAAAACCCGACCATAAACCTGAGCAAGGGTATTTCAAAAAGTGATCAGCCCCATGCAGGACAGTCTTTCACCTATGAGTTGCACCTTTTTTTTTTTTTTTTTCTTTTTTTCTTGGAGGGCATTACAATTTCGAATCGCCACATTCCCTTTTCCAGTTTTTGCAGCCATCGCCCTGGTATATCCCCCTTTTTCTCCCCCTCCCAGAGCTGTACTAATTGCACTTTAACACCCAAACCCATCTAAAGGGGCTAAAAAACAGACAAACTTTGGCGAAATGGCAAAGAGACAGCAGCAGCGAAATATTTCAACAACTTACCTAAATCATGTTGTTGTTTTTTTTTTTTTTTTTTTGGCTCTTGATTACATAAATTATACCCGTTGACAAAAAACACAGCCAGGCAGGCAGGCAGTCAGGCAGTCAGCCAATTGCCACAGAGATATGCCAAAAAGCCAAGAGAGCGACGCGAAAAAAAAGCCAAAAAAAAAAACACAAAAAAACAAACAAATAAAAAACAACACAAATAGACTTTTCTCAGCCATGTTTATGGGTTAATAACTTTATTTGGGAGTCTGGTAATGCTTGGAATGCGGTCAAAAAATATATATTTTTGATATTATTTTCCCGAAAAATTGTTAGCATTTCTTGGCCTAATTAAGTTTGATTTCTGGAATTTCTTTTCAAAGTTTTCAGCTTTTTCGTGCCCTTCCAAAAAAAAATCTCCTAAAAGATACAAAAATCTGTCCTTTTTAAAGTCGTTTTCCAGAAAACTTCTAGTCGGGTCAGAGATAGGGTAGCATTTTCTAGCCTCTTTTTTTTTGGGTTTTCTTTTTAAAACTTAAACTTATTCTTAAACTTTTTCTTAATTCTCATCACGGTTTCCATATTTCCTTCTCATCTTTAACAAAAATTTGCTCTAAAAAATAAAAATCTGTCTTTTTTTATAGCATTTTTCAGAGAACTTTGAGTCAGGACAAGCATTTCTGGCAGCATTTTTTGGTTAATTTCTTTTTAAAGTTTTCAACTTTTTTTTAACCTTAATTTCCTTTTCATCTTTAAACCAAAACATGATCCAATATCATAATATATATCATCCATATTTCATTCTATATCTTGGCCTCAATAAGCTTTCTTAGATTTTTGCGTTTATTTCTAATCTTTAACCCAAAAATCGGCTTAAATAGAAAAAAATCTGTCTTTTTGTATTCTTTTCAAAGTTTAAAGCTTTTTTTATCCCAATTTTCTTGTAATTTTTAAACCAAAATTTCCTCAAAATTCTATCTTTCTGGAAACATGATCTAATATCAAAATTGGTAAGAAAATCCTTCCAATTTTTAACATAATTTTTTTTTTGTAAAAAAAATCTTCTCTAAAACACAAAAAACCTTACTTTTTAAAAACATAATCCAATATCCAAATTGGTAAAAAAAAAAATCTTTCCATTTTTTGGCCTCATTAAGCTTGATTTTTCTTCCTTTTTTTCCTTAATTTTTGGGGATTTCTTTGCAAAGTTTTCAACATTTTTCTTACCCTTTATTCTTTTCTTTTTATTTTTCTTTTCTTTTCCTAAAACTTTATCTAAAAAACAATAATCTGTTTAATCTATCTTTTTTTTTTAACTCATAATCCCATATCGCAATTGGTAACATCGTTCCATTTTTGGCATTAGCCTCAATTACCACTATTTGCTTCCTCTTTCTCTCTTTCTCTCTTGGCTTTGATTTGACCTTCTGCTTGGAAATTCCAGCCATTATTTTTGTTTTTTTTTAACGTTTTTTTTTTTTTGTTTTTGTTGTTAGTTTGAAGTGGTCAAACCGTTATCAGAGCTTCGAACTTGTTGTCAAGCTTCGAACGTGTTCGATGTGCCAATAATATGCAACAGCTGCTGCTTCTTCTGCTTCTTTTGTGGCTTTTGCTTGCCTTTTTCTTGTCTTTTTCTTGCCTTTTTCTTGTCTTTTTCTTGTCTTTTTCTTGTCTTTTTCTTGTCTTTTTCTTGTCTTTTTCTTGTCTTTTTCTTGTCTTTTTCTTGCCTTTTTCTTTACGTTTTTGCTTTGATTTTGGTTTTGCTTTTGGCTGTGGCTTTGCTTTTTCTTAGCTTTTTTGTTGCTTTTTCTTTACTCTTTCTTAGCTTTAGCTTTGCTTTTGCTTTAGTTTTGTCTTTGATTTTGCTTTTGCCTTTGGCTTAGCGGTATTTCGCGGCAAGCGGATCGCTCCGTTCAGTTGGCAACGTGCAACGCAGCTGCGCAGACGCAGGCCGCGGATGAAAATCATCTAAAAAAAAATAAAATAAATCTATTCCATATTTTTTTTTGAGGCTTCTCCGGAAGTCGCATCCTTGGACGGCGTGTGACCGGAAGTGCCCCAGTGCCAGGCTACGTGGGCCAAGAATTGCATGTAAGCCAGCCCCGACAACGAATCAAAGTGAAAAGTGCAAGTTGAAAGTTCAAAGGAGACCACCTGTTGCCGGTAGACACAAAAAAAAAAAAAAACAAAAAAAAACCATAAAAAAAGTGCAGCATAAATACATGTATTTTCTTGTTGCAACAAGTCAAGACTTGACAAAGAGGGAGTACAAAGTAGGCTACATGTTGCAGCAACATCACCCTAACGGTTGCTTTGCGATTGTCACGGTTTCTGTTGTTGTCGTTGGTGTTGTTGTCGTTGTTGTTGTTGTCGTTGTTGTGGCAAGACAGTCTTTCTTTTGTTTCTTTTTTTTTTTTGTGCAACACTCGCGTCTCTTAAGACAATGGAAAGATTTGTCTTTGCAGCATCTCAGTTGTGGCAGTAATTGTTTCTTTTTTCGAGAGACAGAAAGTTAAAAAAAAAAACAAAATCTATTAAAAGAGATTTGCCACGCCCCTCTCTTTACATAAACCGTAAAAAAAAAAACAAAAAACATTGCAAAAGCTTGGAAATTAAAAATTAAAATTTCAATTTTGAGTTGCGGAATTTTTTCGAAATTTATTTCTCAAAATATTGTAGTTTCCCCATAAATTTTACACTGAAAAAATAATTCATGATTTTTATTTCGTTTTTAGTTTTTTTTTTTTTTTTTTTGATTGAAAACAAAAGCACGCACCTTGCCAGCTTTGAGCAGGTGTTGTTGCAAGTAAATGCAATTTGCCGCTAACATAATTTCAACGCATTACCTTGCCTCGAGTATTATAATTAATTAATTGCAATATTTTAGCGAAAAAAAAAAAAAACAGAAAAAAAAAAACAGAAAAAAACAGAAAATAGTTTAAAATTAAATGAATTTCTGGTCTCGAAATGACTTTGACACCTTGGCCAAGGTGACTGACACTGCCACCTGCCACTTGCCACTTGTTGAACCCAAAATGATTGACCGAATAAGTGACTCAATGACTGACTGACTGACTGACTGATTGACGGTTTTTTTCCAACAAATTAAAGCCTTTAATTGTCTCAATCATCAAGTGCCAGAGTGCGTGGGTGCTAAAAAAACATAAAAAAAAACACAAAAAACATAAAAAAAACACACAAAAAACTATAAAAAACTATAAAAAATTAGACAAAAAAATTAGACAAAAAGTCAAAGTCATGACCTTTATTCAAAAAGGAACTAGAAATTAGTTGTAATTATTTAAGAAAAAAATGGAAAAAATATTTTTAAAAAAATATTAAACAAAATAAAAATAATGGGTATCCAGGTGTTGCAATTGAGAGGGGAGGTGAGGGGTGGGGGGCCAACAGGTTTACCTGGTACCCGTAGCCGCGTCTTAACCCGCAACTAAACCCGTTTGCCGTCTTGACCCAATTTCGTGCAACTTTTTTTCGACATATATATATATTTTTTTTCGTGTTTTGTTTTGTTTTTGTTTCGCTTTGATTTTTCGCAAAAAAAAAAAGCGAAAAGAAAACCCTCCACTTGAGAGATACGGATATGGTATCTCTATGGGTATATCCCTAACCCGAAAAAAGGGTATCAAAAACTCACCTTTCACTTGGTCAGGTTAAGAGTGACCTTTCGCTTGAGGTGATAAAAGATCGACATTGAAACATCGATTATGTCAGAGAGAAGGAATTTCTTTTCTAATTAAATACCTTTTTGGTGGCGCCACAAAATGCTTAATGAACTTATTAATCAAATATGCCGCCACCACCTCGTTAATCACCTGTCATGGGGGGGGGGGGCTTTCAATGTAATTGTAAGACTGTCACCCTCTACCCAGGCAGGTGCTAAATTCCATTAAATATATATCTACGTTTCAACACCCACAACTCCCAACAACTTGCCACACCCGACCCGTTGTTAAGCCTAATCTTGGCCAAAAAAAAAAATAATACAAAAAAAAACATCATCAATGCTTGAAATGAAACGAACGTCTACGTCTTTTGCCCAATCGAGCCCCCCCCTCGAAACATTATAGGTCTCTGTTACATCATCCACCGTCTACCCCCCCTATATATAGCCCCCCCTATACTATATAGCTATAGATTGTTGTAATCCGACGAATTTGAAAGACAAACAAAACGCCGAAAAATGGTTAACAATTTACGTGGCCAACATTTTTAAATCGAAATTAAATAATGCGATGGCTAAGACCCTTTTTTTTAGCGTCAAGGTCGTTTGTGAGGCAAGCGGTTGAGGCTGTTGCAACCTAAATCGGTTTACAAACCGTTAACTTGGCTAACAATCCATAACTCGCGCAAGAACGCGCAAGAAGTTGGCCAAACCACAGACCCTTCTCTTTTTTTTTGTTAAAAAAATTAATTAAATTTTTGTTTATTTTTTTTTTTTAGTTGGCTGACGAAAAGCACAAGGAAAGCACCAGGAATTGGAAGGATATTTCAAAGGATTCAAGAATCGAGCAAGGCAGGAGTTTTGGGCAGAAGAAAGCCCCGCCATGCACAAAAGAAAAAAACGCTAGATTCTAGAGAGAAGGAAAGATTCGGAACGAGCTTGAAAGAAACCTAAAACGAGGAGAAAACTTAGAAGAAGAAACCCCAGAGAAGAGAAACCCAGAAGAAGAAACACCGGAGAAGAGAAACCCAGAGAAGAATCACAGAAGAAGAAACCCCAGAAAGAAAATCAGAAGAAGAAACCCAGAGAAGACAAATCCCAGAGAAGAAGAAACCCAGAAGAATACAAACTCAGAAGAGGAAACCCAGAGAAGAAGAAACCCAGAAGAGGAAAACCAGAGAAGAAGAAACCCAAAGAAGACAGACCCAGAGAAGAAGCCCAGAAGACAAACCCAGAGAAGAACCCTGAAGAAGAAACCCAGAAAAAGAAACCCCAGAGAAGAAACTCAGAAGAAGAAACCCAGAAGAGGAAACCCAGAGAAGAAGAAACCCAAAGAAGACAAACCCAGAGAAGAATCCCAAAAGACAAAGACCAGAGAAGACAAACCCGGAGAAGAACCTGGACGAAGAAACCCAGACGAAGACAAAACACAGAAAAGAAACCCAGAGAAGACAAACCCAAAAGAAGAAACCCAAAAGAAGAAACCCAGAGAAGAAAGCCCAGAGAAGAAACACAGAAGAGGAAACCCAGAAGAGGAAACCCAGAGAAGAAACCCAGAAGAGGAAATCCAGAGAAGAAACCCCAGAGAAGAAACCCAGAAGAATACAAACCCAAAAGAAGAAACCCAGAAGAACCTAGAGAAGAAACCCTGAGAAGAGAAGAAACCCTGAGAAGAGAAGAAACCCCGTCAAATCTACAATAAAAACCCACCCGAAATGGTGCTAAATCTTCTCTTTATAACCACCGTGATCAAGTCCACCTTCGGAGTGGTGACCACCGGTCTCTGGCTGATCCCCCTGATGCTGGCGGCGATCACGTATTACCGCTACGATGCCGTGGATCCGGAGTCGAGGCCGCTGGACCAGCTTAATCTCTGGCCAGAGTACGACTTCATTGTGGTGGGCAGTGGCTCGGCGGGAGCTGTGGTGGCCAATCGGCTGAGCGAGGTGAGGAAATGGAAGGTCCTGCTCATCGAGGCTGGGCCGGACGAGAACGAGATCTCGGATGTGCCCTCGCTGGCGGCTTACTTGCAGCTCAGCAAGCTGGACTGGGCCTACAAGACGGAGCCCTCGAACAAGGCCTGTCTGGGGATGCAGAACAATCGCTGCAACTGGCCACGAGGACGAGTCCTGGGAGGAAGCAGTGTCCTTAATTACATGCTCTATGTGAGAGGGAACCGCAACGACTACGACCACTGGGCCTCGTTGGGTAATCCGGGCTGGGACTACGATCATGTCCTGAGGTACTTCAAGAAGTCGGAGGACAATCGGAATCCGTATTTGGCCAACAATGCCTACCATGGCAAGGGCGGGCTCCTCACCGTCCAGGAGTCCCCATGGCACTCGCCCTTGGTGGCCGCCTTTGTGGAGGCCGGGACTCAGATGGGCTACGAGAATCGGGACATAAATGGCGCCAAGCAGGCGGGATTCATGATTGCCCAAGGAACCATCCGGCGGGGATCACGCTGCTCCACGGCCAAGGCCTTTCTCCGGCCGATTCGCCAGCGAAAGAACTTCCATCTCTCGATGAACTCCCACGTCACGAGAGTCATCATCGAGCCGGGAACGATGCGGGCGCAGGCGGTGGAGTTTGTGAAGCACGGAAAGGTCTACAGGATAGCGGCTCGGCGGGAGGTCGTCCTGGCGGCGGGTGCCATCAACACGCCGCAGCTGATGATGCTGTCTGGTCTGGGGCCGAGGAAGCATCTCGAGAAGCACGGAATCCGGGTGCTGCAGGACCTGCCGGTGGGCGAGAACATGCAGGATCATGTGGGCATGGGTGGCCTGACCTTTCTGGTGGACAAGCCCGTGGCCATTGTCCAGGATCGCTTCAATCCGACAGCCGTGACGTTCCAGTATGTTTTACGAGAACGCGGACCCATGACCACCCTGGGCGGCGTCGAGGGCCTGGCCTTTGTCCACACCCCGTACTCCAATCGCAGCCTCGACTGGCCCGATATCCAGTTCCATATGGCGCCGGCCTCCATCAATTCGGATAACGGGGCGCGCGTGAAGAAGGTGCTAGGCCTGAAGGAGTCGGTCTACCAGGAGGTCTACCATCCCATCGCCAACAAGGACAGCTGGACGATAATGCCGCTGTTGCTGCGTCCCCGATCGAGGGGTTCCGTGAAGCTGCGCTCCGCCAATCCCTTCCACTATCCCCTCATCAATGCCAACTACTTTGACGATCCGCTGGACGCCAAGACCCTGGTCGAGGGCGCCAAGATCGCGCTCCGGGTGGCCGAGGCCCAGGTCTTCAAGCAATTCGGTTCCAGGCTGTGGCGGAAGCCGTTGCCCAACTGCAAGCAGCACAAGTTCCTGTCGGATGCCTACTTGGAGTGCCATGTCCGAACCATCTCGATGACCATCTACCATCCGTGTGGCACTGCCAAGATGGGTCCTGCCTGGGATCCGGAGGCCGTGGTGGATCCCCGTCTCAGGGTCTACGGTGTCCGCGGCCTCAGGGTGATCGATGCCAGCATCATGCCCACGATTAGCAGCGGGAATACCAATGCTCCGGTTATTATGATCGGGGAAAAGGGCGCCGATCTCATCAAGGAGGACTGGCTGACGAATCCCGAGTACAAGGTGAAGCGGCAGGCGCAGGAGAGCCACCTTGAAGGTGTTAGCCTGCCCGTCCTACCGGTGGTGGAGAGCAACGCGATAAGCGATCGAAGCGGGAACGCCACCAGCAGTGACCTTCATCTCAGAGAGTTCACCCAGAATGGCAACAACAACACCATCGATAGGATCAGTTAGTGGAGGAGGGATTCCAGTTCCAGTTCCAGTTCCACAATAGTGCTCAGGGATCCATTAGCTTTACAAATCGAAACAACAACAAATGTTTGCCATTGCTTAAAAATAATTTGTGGTGATAAACCCGAAAGAATTCTTCACAAATCTTCCAGCTAATGTCATCCTTGAATCTAAATCTAAATCTGAAGAAGAGTCTCAATCGAAAACGAGAGGAATATCGAGTCATAGATTTAATTCTAAACTAGAATTATTGTTCTTTTTCTATTTTCTAAACTATTTCGTATCTCTTTCTATTCTCTTTCTTTAAAATATTATTTAGAATATATATTTTTTTTGTGTTTATGTATTATTTAGGCTAAGCTAGTTGTAGAATATTTAATACTGTTTGACTATTTATAAGAATCTCTCATACACACGCCCTATTTAAACGACATTCTATTTAAATAAATTCAATTCTCATAATTCTCATTCGCGAGAAATTTATATCAGATAGGGAGGTAGGGTTGTCAAGTTTTGGGGCCTTGACTGCGCCAGTTAAAAAAGTTATGTAAGAAACACCATCCTTCATTCACAAACACCACCATCATTCTGAGCGTCTTCTGAGCACTACCGGAGGAAAGGATATGGAAACTTAGATTATGATATGGTGGATTATAGATCCTTATCTCCCGGAGATCCCTTAGGATAGAGTGATTGGAAATGTACTAAGGGAACCCGAACACTAGACTAGCAGGAACAGTTCTCAGCCTGTCCAGATAATGCTTGGAGGTCGTTTCCCATCCATGAATGGCATAGATCCATGTAGGCTTTACCATAATATCGCCTTGATAAGTAGGAGGTAGGGGTGTCAAGTTTTGGGACTAGACCTAGACTGCGCCAGTTAAAGGACCTGCGAGGACCCTTCCATTCATTCAGCGCCTTCTGAGCACAACCGGAGGAAAGGAAATGGAAACTTAGATTATGATATGGTGGATTATAGATCCTTATCTCCCGGAGATCCCTTAGGATAGGAGAACCCATACCAAAGGAGCCCGAACACTAGACGAGCAGGACGTTCCTGAACAGTTCTCAGCCTGGTGCTCTCAAGATGGTGCTTGGAGGTCGTTTCCCATACTTGGATAGATAGATAGATCCATAGATCCATGTAGGCTCTACCATAATATCGCCATGGTAGGTAGGAGGCTGTGTCGTCAGGCTATGTAACCTCGTTGGAGGGAGGACTACGGGAAACACACTGACCTAAAGCTGCTCTAGGTTCTAGAGAACCATTTGAAGAACATTTCCATTCAAGCCGCTACAATGATAGACTCGAGCTGGAGTCATCGAAACCGTCTTGTTAGGGGTCCTACCAGGATCTTCCCGCTCTCAAAGGAGGCTTCCATTTCATTGAGAAGATTCTAAGCTCAACGATGGACTCCTTTATCGTTTTTTCTCTTCTTTTTATTCTATTATTGTTAATTTATTAGAAATTATTGTTAATTATTGTTGGCGAGCCCTTTTGGGAAGAAATAATAGACGTTGCGCCATCTCTAATACCGATATTGCAACATTGAATATCTTGAACAATTGAAACCCAATCGATTTGACTTTAAATGTTTTGGAAACTTCGATTCAGTAGAATTTCAATCATGTATCGCTTTACAACAAAAGAGAACGAAACGATCTATGGAAACCGATATCGATGGATCACTATTTTATATAAAAAGGTCTTGAAGATTTCTGCTTTCAACAAGCTGGTTTCTGTATCAGTTTCTGCAACAAAAGTTCCCTGGAGGCGACATTTGGATCCCTTTAGATCCCTTTGGATCTCTTATTTTTGTGGCATTATTTGAAAAGCAAAATATACTCCAAAAAAAACCACAGACGGGTCGAAATCATAGCTCTACCAACCGAGATTCTCGAAAAGGTAATGGAAATGGTGGACACTTGATTGATATTTGATTGATTTTGTTCAAAAATGAGTTTAAATAACATGCAAAGGACTTGGTTAAGGAGTTCCTAGATATCCTGCCTAATGTACATAAAAATAATATATAAAAACGAGGTGTGTTTTTGAATTTCTATTTAACTTTGACAGCCAAAAAGCTGGCAACAAAAATGAAGTAAGCCAAAGACTTTGGCTTGGTTTGTTGTTTTTTTTTAAAACATTTTTCCAGCTAATATTTTATTCTTTAATTTGTGAATCCCCTTGATAGGCCCCCCTTGATAGGCCACTCCCCTATAAATCATTCAGGGAATCACAATTTTTATGGAAAAAGCCAAACCCATAGCCTATCTTTGGGGCGTTGTCGTTGGAATTCAAGACCCGCCAACACGCAACATTCTTGAATCGAAAATATTTTTAATTACAAAAAAACAAATGGCTAAATAACTAGCTAAATATCTAGCTAAAAATCTAGCTAAATATCTAGCTAAATATCTAGCTAAATATCTTTCTAAATATCTTTCTAAATATCTTTATAAATATCTTTTCTTGCGCTTGTTACACCCAAAACCAATCGATTCAGGTTATGAATCATAATTTGGAGAGGTCGGCGAGACCAGAAAAAAAAAAAGACACAAAACCTTGACTAACAATTTTCAAGTAATCGGAAATCGGAAATCGGAAATAAACTTTAATCTTTTAATGGCTTTTTCCGGGGCATAAAAAAACAAAGTCAAAGACGTGCTAACTCATCGGTCCCTGTCGATGTTCTAATTGACAAAAAAAAAAACTAGAAACTAGAAACCCGAAACCAGAAATCAGAAACCCGAAACCAGAAACCCTAAACCAGCTTGAAAGCTTAGCTTTTTAAAAAAAAAACCCAGAATTTATGTCTAATTAATGGAAATATCCACGAGTCTTGGCCATTTACAAGGGAAGCCAGAAATCATCACAAATCATCTGATACTGGGGCGGTACTGAGGCGGTACTGGGATGGTACTGGGGCGGTACCTGGGGTGGTACTGGGGTGGTACTGGGATGGGATGGGTTCAGGAAAGTTCAAGGCTAAAGACGTTTAAAAATGATATAATACTAGGGTTTTGTTTCTACGTGATGTTTTTTTTTTGGAGAAACTTTAACAAATCAAAGATTTCGTATAGGAAAAGTAGGTCAATGGCCAGCGGAAGTATCAGATCAGATCCGAGACTTCCGCAATGATGTGTTACCGTTCCAGTTAGAGGTCAATCAACTTGTTGGACTCTCCGTCTCCGTTAGACAATAACCAGTTGACCCAGACCCAATGAACTTGATCATCTCTGTGTCCAATTAGCATATCCGTTGGGACAGAGCGACTCACTTACCTGTAAAGATATTAAGATATTAAGAGAGAGAATTCGAGTTAATAAATCAAGAATAAAACATTTTTAAGAGATTATAAAAAATTAACATAAGCCAGTTCTTGAGTTAACCTTCTGGGTCACAGCGAGAACTTTGGATTTACATAATCTCAATCTCAGCAGGGGAAATGCCTTTTGGAATTGAACTTTTAATTCGATTTAATTATTGATTTGGTCTCGATATCAGGAATTCTCAAACACTAATTATTTCGATGATTATCTTGATCCATGACCCTTGCTTGGATTGAACAGCTTCCTCATGATTATTGTTTCGTTTTTTAAGCCAAATGTGTTGGCGTTCCAGCGATTCCGATTCCGAAACCCAAATAATTGCACACTTTAATGTGCTTTAATGTGCTCGACAAATAACAATAAAACCCCTCGACTTATTTGTCTCTAAAAAATACTACAAAAAATACAAAAAAAATACAAAAAAAAATATACAAAAAAAATATCCAAAAAAAAACGTAAAAAAGTATCTTAAAGATACATGAATACCGTATCGAAATCGTATCGAATCGCATCGAATCATATCGAAATGTTATTCAACTTTTTATTCTGCTTTGTCATGTCAATCATCTGCAAAGCAATCGATCTCTCAATCAATCAATGATTGATTCGTTTTCCCAACCAACTTCCTAGATAGATATTCCGTAGATTCCGAGATTCAGAGTTCCGTGCAGCTGGAGACGATTCTAGTGGATGGGATGGAGGACGTTAGTTCCGGTTTCCGGAGATCCAACAGATCCGGAAGACTCGCCCGGTAATGGGCGTTTGGACTGTGCCAGCAGTGCTTGTACCAGGCGGTCGTCTGACTCGTCTGATGGCTCAGCCCAAACCCTGCGGCTAGGCTCAGGGAGCAGTGGTGCAAGCTCCGGGCCAGAGCACGCAGGAAGCCTCCAAACCGAGTGCCCGGCACCAGTTCGGGATTTGGTTTGATGGTATCCAGCCTATCCTCATCCTCATCGCATTTCCCAGGACTCTCCACCGGGACTGAGATGATCGCCTCCAGGCACTGTTTCGAGCAGCCAGGTGGGTCTTCGTCTTCGTCCTTCTTGAGACTCGCATCCTGGTTGACAAAATGCACGACTCGAGGATTCAACCGGAGATTGGGTTTCCTGGCAACCCTCACGCGGACTCTACGATCTCTAACAGACGGCAGGGACATCGAGCTAGGATCGATTTGGAATTTTGATTATTTCCCTATGATCTACTTGGTTTTTGGATTTCCCTAAATAATTCCCAAAAATATTGCCAAACTCTTGCCATTCTCTAAACAGCCTTGAGAAAAATTAACTTTTCAAGCAAATATCATTTAATTCTTGTAATTTAGAGACAACAACAGGTTGAGGCTTTTTTTTTTTTGCCAAAACAAATCAAAACAAATCAAATCAAAGCACAAATATTGCCAAATTTTGATATGCAAATGGAAATGCTTTGTCATGATGACAAGACTCGTTTTTAGTTGTTGAATTTAAGAACATTTTATGGCCAAGTTATTGCCAAGTTATTGCCAAAAATTCTTTGAAAGGAGGAGGAGCCATCGAGACACGGTCGAGGCCCGACAAAAAAATCACAAAAAATCAAATCAAACCAAATCAAAATATTGTCAGAGTCCGTCAGAGCCAAAAGAGCCAAAAGTTGGCCAAAATCAGCCAAAAACCAACTAACAACAAAGTCGGTCAAAGCTAACGAGTTTTGCTTAAATTCTTGGCTTTTTATGCGAAACTGAAAAAAACTGAAACTGAAGCCGAAACTCAACAAGGCGAAGAAACAAAATACAGAAATCGCAATCACAATAATACCTATCGATAGGTATAGGAGCCCAAAACGGCATTAATTGCCGTTAGTAGAGGCACTGAGAGAAAACTGGGAGTCCAACAATACAAAAACCAAAAAACAATTCCTAGAAAAAAACATCAAGTTTTGGTTTAGATTTGAATTTTTTAAGAAACTAGTAGCTTCTTTTTTTAAAAAGTTTTTTCCGTTTATTCCGTTCTGTTCCGTATCCCATTATTCCGATATTATCGATAATTTCGATTAATTTCGATTAATTTATGAATTTTTAGAACCTTTTTAAAGAAATTATTAATCTTTCAAACATTTTGTTTTTTTTTTTTAAGAAACTCTTAATATCTCTTTCATCGAAAACATCGTTTAGTCCATCGATATTATCGATAATTTCGATTAATTTATTAATTTTTAGAACCTTTTTAAAGAAATTCTTAATCTTTCAAACATTTTGTTTTTTTTTAAGAAACTCTTAATATCTCTTTCATCGAAAACATCGTTTAGTCCATCGATATTATCGATAATTTCGATTAATTTATTAATTTTTAGAACCTTTTTAAAGAAATTCTTAATCTTTCAAACATTTTGTTTTTTTTTAAGAAACTCTTAATATCTCTTTCATCGAAAACATCGTTTAGTCCATCGAGATTATCGATAATTTCGATTAATTCAACAATTTTCAGAGCAATTTGAATATATTTTTATTTGTTGAAAACATTTTGTTTTTTTAAGCAACTCTTAGATTCTTTTATCGAAAGTTTATGATCGAAAAATCATTTATTTCATCGATGTTATCGATAATTTCGATTAATTTATTAATTTTTAAAACCTTTTTAAAGAAATTCTTCTCGAAAATTAATTCTCGAAATTATTTAAAAAATATATTTAAGCATTTTAGTTTTTTAAGAAGATTTTTATCGAAAAATCATTTATTCTATAGATGTTATCGATAATTTCGATTTATTTATCATTTTATCATTATTTTAGCAAACTCTTAACTTTATTTTTAAAAAGATTTCAATCGAAAAATCATTTATTCTAAAAATTTTATCATTAATTGCGATTTACTTATAAATTTTCAGAACATTTTCAAGAAATTCTTCCAGAAAGACCCTCAAATCTTAGCTAAAATTTATTTAAAAATATATAAAATTTATTAAAACATATTTAAGCATTTTTAATCATTTTCAATCCCCTTAGTATTTCTCTTAGTGTATTTTTAGTAACCACTAACCACGATCAAGCAGCTCAAAGACTACGAATTTCAGACAAAAAATTGGAAGCCGCCGACAACCTTGGCTCCAAAGTGTTGGGGCTTGAATGTCAACGGTTCTTAAATGACTTCGGCTTTGGCCTTGCCTCTTGCCTCTTGCTTCGTGCCACTTGCCACACAAAAAAGGGTTCTGAGCCTCATTGGTATTCTAGAAGAAACAGGAACTCCTCCTTGCGATCGCAGCATCAGATTTATTTTTATTTGTAGCTTTTCTGGGGCGGAGAACACATCAAAAAACCATTAAGCATTTTCTTAATTTATTTTCGTTGCGATACTGCCTGGCATTTTTCTTGGCTTTAACGTTTTTTAGAGACCTCTCTGGCTCTGGGGTCTCCATTCTAAGCTCCACTCCACGACTATTCACATGCAAGCGGAAATAATTATAAAATTACTCAGAAAACAATGCATCGCAAAGTATAAAAAACATTACAAGCCTTCAACTTTATTCATTATTTTGTATTTTGTATTTTTTTTTTAGTTGTAATTATAATTTAGAAGTGCTGCGGGTATTACGAGGGTTTTCTATTTATAATTTTAGTTTCTTTGCTAGAAGATCGATAATATCGATGAACTAAACGATTTTTTCGATTAAAAAACTTCTTAAGAAGCTGAGAGTTTCGTAAAAACGGAAAATGTTTCAACGATTAAGATTTTATCTATAATTTTAGAGCCTTTCCAGAAGAATTTCTTTAAAAAGGTTTTAAAAATTGTTAAATAAATCGAAATTATCGATAATATCGATAGTCTAAACGATGTTTTCGATTAAAAAACTTCTTAAGAAAGAAGCTGAGAGTTTCGTAAAAGAGTTTCCTCTGTTTTAACGATAAAAAATGTTTAAATATATTTTTAAAATAGATTTTATCTATAATTTTAGAGCCTTTCCAGAAGAATTTCTTTAAAAAGATTCTAAAAATTGTTAAATAAATCGAAATTATCGAAAATATCGATGATCTAAACGATGTTTTCGATTAAAAAACTTCTTAAGAAAGAAGCTGAGAGTTTCGTAAAAGAGTTTCCTCTGTTTTAACGATTAAAAATGTTTAAATATATTTTTAAAATAGATTTTATTTTCAATTTGAAAGCCTTTCCACAAGAATTTCTTTAAATAAATCGAAATTATCGATAATATCGATGATCTAAACGATGTTTTCGATTAAAAACTTCTTAAAAGAGATACTAAGAGATTCTTAAGCCCCGAGCTTGGTTTTTTTAAAAACAAATCCATAGTTTTTTGTCTAAATTTAGAAATAAAAAAGTTCCCTAAGCTTTAAAGAAGATTTATTTTTAAAATTAAAGATACATTTTGTCAAATATCTTAAAGATCTCTCGAACAGATTTAATCGATTTAATCTAGACTATATTCCATATATGATATCTACAAAGAAACATTAAAGTAAAAGATTTTTTGAATCTTAATAGATAGAATCGGATCATTAAGAATCCGATTCCGAGTCATTGCATTCCAGGAATGTTTACGATCTTTGATCGATCAATCAGTGAGTGAGGCACTTGATATTCCACACATCTAGAGGTTCTCTAGAGAATCTGGAATCTAGAATCTAGAATCTGGTATCTGGAATCTGGGAGCCGAGTTCTCCGTTTGCTGAAAGCTCCAACTATAGGCTATAGTTAGTCGATCGCGGCAGTCGGGTGGAAAAAGTCATGAAGCTCCAATGACTCGGACTCGGCAAGTATTTCTCGGGATCCTGGCGATCCTCGGGATGGGTGTTCGGGGACAAACCTACCATCCCAATGCCATGATGGACGTTCTGGAGCTGCTGCAGCGCGGACAGCAACAGGCCGACCTGGAGAGCCTCGACGATCTCGTGGAGTTGCAATCGAAATATGACTTTATCGTGGTGGGAGCTGGCACAGCGGGCTGTGCCCTGGCTGCCCGGCTCTCGGAGAATCCCAAGTGGAGTGTCCTGCTCGTGGAGGCCGGCGGGCCCGAGAACTACGTAATGGACATGCCCATTGCGGCGCATCTCCTGCAGCTTGGCGACATGAACTGGAAGTACCGGACAGAGCCCTCGAACAGCTATTGTCTGGCCATGAACGACCGTCGCTGCAACTGGCCAAGGGGCAAGGTGATGGGTGGGAGCTCCGTCCTGAACTACATGATGTACACCAGAGCCAATCGGAGGGACTACGATCGATGGGCGGCCTTGGGGAATCCTGGCTGGAGCTACGAGGATCTGCTTCCGTACTTTAGGAAGTACGAGGGCAGCACCATTCCGGATGCCGAGGATGGGTTGGTGGGTCGTGGTGGTCCTGTGAGGGTTTCGTATGCGGAAACCCGCACCAAGATAGCCGACGCCTTCGTCCAGGCCAACCGGGAAGGGGGTCTTCCCGAAGGCGACTACAATGGCGAGTCCCAGGTGAAGGTTTCCTACCTCCAGGCCACCATCTACAACGGAACCCGCTGGAGTTCCAATCGGGCCTACCTCTATCCTCTCAAAGGAAAGCGTCCCAATCTTCAGGTGAAAAAGAACACTTTGGTCACCAAGATCCTGATAGATCCACGGACCAAGAAGGCCTACGGTGTGATGGCAAATGTGAATAATAAATCCAGGAAGATCCTGGCAAGGAGGGAGGTCATCGTTTCGGCGGGAGCCATCAATACCCCGCAACTCCTGATGCTCTCGGGCCTGGGACCGGCCAAGCACCTGAGGGAGGTGGGAATCAAACCCATCGCCGACCTGGCCGTGGGCTACAACCTGCAGGATCATATCGCTCCGGCCATCAATGTCCTGTGCAATGTTAGTTCTCTGCAAATCGCCAAAATGTTCACCATCGATTCGTTGGGCAAGTACCTTGGCGGTCATGGGGTTCTGCGGATTCCTGGAGGCGTCGAGGCCATCTCCTTCTATGCCCTGGACGATGACCGGAACCCGGATGGCTGGCCGGACATCGAGATCTTCCTGGCCGGGGGCGGACTCCACACCAATCCCGCACTGCGGATCGCCATGGGCATTACGGAGGAGATTTACGAGAATATGTTCGGAGACCTGGAGAGAAGCAGTGCCAATGGCTTTATGATCTTCCCGATGATCCTGCGTGCCAAGAGCCGTGGCAGGATCAAGCTGAGGAGTCGAAATCCCACCGATTATCCCCTGATCTTTGCCAATTACTTAGCCCATCCCTACGACCTTAACATCACGGTGCGTGGCATCGAGAAGGCTGTCAGCCTGCTGGACCATCCGTCCTTCAAGGACATTGGGGCGCGACTGCTGGACAGGCTGCTCCCAGGATGTCGGGAGTTTAGGTACCGCAGCAGCGCCTACTGGTCCTGCTATGCCCGACACTTTACCTTCACGATTTATCATTATTCAGGGACTGCAAAAATGGGTCCTCGCTCCGATCCTGCGGCGGTGGTGGACGCGCGGTTGAGGTTGCATGGAATCTCTAATCTTCGGGTGGTGGACGCCAGTATTATGCCCCATCTGGTGTCCGGTCATCCCAATGGACCGGTCTTCCTTATTGCCGAGAAAGCCGCCGATATGATCAAGGAAGATTATCGATTTCTATGAATTTTTTTATCGATTTTTTTCGATTTTCTTTTTTTTTTGTAGATTTTTGTAGATTTTTGTAGATTTTTGAAGATTTCTGTAGATTTCTGTAGATTTCTTTGGGTTTTATGTTTAGAATCAGGTTTAGAAATTTATCTATAATTCTTGATTAATTTATTTGTCAATCGTTTAATGACTTTTTATAGAAATCGATTATAATTAATCGATAATTTGTCAAAGTCATTTCCCATCAAGAAAAAAAACCCCGCCTGGTTCTCTAAGATTTACATAATTCAATCATAAATAAGTTTTAATTGTAATTCAACGAGTGGAGGCTTGTCATTAAAAAAATAATACAATAAAAAATAATACAATAAAAAATAATACAATAAAAAATAATAAAAATAAATTAAAACTGAAAGAATCATCATTCAAAGATTACGGGTTTACGGGTTTAATCGCGATGAGTTGACAAATTTATTAAAGTAGAATTCGCCGAGAAGAAACCGCAGAATCTTCTTCAACTTGGCGGCTTTAATTGAAGAATTGTTACGAGGCTTGAAGAGAAGATCCATGGGAAGCCCTTTAATGGAAATAGATTACGGGTTTACGGGTTTAATCGCGAGAATCCGCAAAGAAGAAACCGCAGAATCTTCTTCAACTTGGCGGCTTTAATTGAAGAATTGTTACGAGGCTTGAAGAGTAGATCCATGGGAAGCCCTTTAATGGGAATATTGTAGATTCGCTTCCGCATCTCTAATCTAAAACCGAAAGAAACCCAAAGACCAATCGGACTGGAAGTCAATGTCAGAGATTCAAAGCTTTCGATTTTTTTTTTATTTTTTTTTCGACTTGTTTTGGGTTTTGGGTTTTGAAGTTTTTGTTTCTCGGTCGGTGAACGTGTTTGGAGTCAGGCTATGACTTGGCCAAAAGAGTTGAAGATTCTTGGGTGTCTTTTGGTCTCTTCTGATTTCTGAAGACCCGAAGTTGGAAAACGAAAACGAAACCGAAATCGACGCTCGACGCTCAACGCTCGGCAGCCTCAGATTTAATATTAAATTGAACTTGGACACGGTATTTGTCAGCATTTCTAGTTTCGGTTTCGATTGGGCAACATCGTCGTGTCTTGTTTGTTGCCAAAAAAAATAAAAAAAATAAATATATTTTTTTAAGTGCCGAAAAAGCGAAAACAAAGTGCATTGCCAAGAGACGGGAATAAGCCAAGAATAATGGCATTCAAAGCGTTTCTATTGCTGAGTTGGATCAGTCTTCTGGCTTTGATCTGTGCCCAGGAGAACAATGTCCTGTTCGAGACCATTAACTTTTTGAGACGCGGCCAGGCCGACGTTGAGCTGGAAAACCATGACAACTATGTCGTCCTCGAGCCGGAGTATGACTTCATCGTGGTGGGAGCTGGCACTGCAGGATGCACTCTGGCCGCCCGTCTCTCCGAGAACCCCAAGTGGCGGGTCCTTCTACTCGAGGCCGGTGGCCCGGAGCGCCTCGTCATGGATGTGCCGATTGTGGCGCATTTCCTGCAGCTCGGCGAGATGAACTGGAAGTACAGGACGCAGCCCTCGGACCACGCCTGCCTCGCCATGAACAACAATCGCTGCAACTGGCCCCGGGGCAAGGTGATGGGTGGCAGCTCCGTCCTCAACTATATGATGTACACGAGAGGCAATCGCCGGGACTATGATAGGTGGGAGGAGCTGGGCAATCCCGGCTGGAGCTACAAGGATGTCCTGCCCTATTTCAAGAAGTACGAGGGCAGCAGTGTTCCGGATGCCGAGGAGGATTACGTCGGCAGGAACGGGCCGGTGAAGATCAGCTACGTTAACTGGCGCTCCAAGATATCCGAGGCCTTTGTGGAAGCGGCCCAGCAGGATGGCCTCAAGTACCGCGACTACAATGGTCGCATCCAGAACGGGGTGGCCTTCCTCCATACCACCACCAGGAATTCCACGCGCTGGAGCTCTAACCGGGCCTACCTCTACCCCCTGAAGGGCAAACGCTCCAACCTGCACATCAAGAAGAATGCTCTGGTCACCAAGGTCCTGATTGATCCGCAAACAAAGACCGCCTACGGCATCATGGTCCAGGCCGATGGCCGAATGCAAAAGATCCTGGCAAGGAGGGAGGTCATCGTTTCGGCGGGAGCCATCAATACGCCGCAGCTCCTGATGCTCTCGGGCGTCGGTCCGGCCAAGCATCTGAGGGAGGTGGGAATCAAACCCATCGCCGACCTGGCCGTGGGCTACAACCTGCAGGATCATACGGCGCCGGCGGTGACCTTCACCACGAATGCCACTTCGCTGAAGTTTGAGGACTTTTCCGATCCGACTCTGATCAATCGATTCAATCGCATGGAAGGTCCTTATGGCTCGCCGGGTGGCTGCGAGGCCATCGCCTTCTGGGATCTCGATCACGAGCGGGACGAGGACGGTTGGCCGGACATTGAGCTGTTCCTGGTGGGCGGTTCCATGTCCTCCAACCCGGCCATCTCTCGGGCATTCGGCCTGAAGAAGTCCATCTACGATTCGCTCTTCGCCGAGATCGAGGACAAGTCGTTGAACGCCTTCATGATCTTCCCCATGATCCTGCGACCCAAGAGCCGCGGCCGCATCATGCTCAAGAGCACGGACCCCTTCAAGTATCCTCTGATCCATGCCAACTACTTTGCCCATCCCTACGACGTGGATATCTCGGTGCGAGGCCTCCTCAAGGCCATCAGTCTGATGAACCAGCCGGGCATGCAGGCCATCAATGCCAAGCTGTGGGAGCGCAAGATCCCCACCTGCAAGCAGCATCCCTACAAGTCCTGGGCCTACTGGGCCTGCTACGTCCGTCACTTCACCTTCACGATCTATCATTATTCGGGAACTGCAAAAATGGGTCCTCGCTCCGATAGAGCTGCCGTCGTGGATCACCGCCTGAGGGTACACGGCATCAAGAATCTTCGCGTGGCTGATGCCAGCATTATGCCAGAGATCATGTCCGGACATCCTAATGGTCCGGTCTTTATGATTGCCGAGAAGGCGGCCGATATGATCAAACAGGATCATGGCTGGATTCAGTAAAGGATAATCAAAGGAAGGAAGTTTTTTGTCCTTTCCCCACGATTTTTTTTTAGTCCAAAGTTAATCAGGAATCGACTAGCCAGGAATCATGTATCCTTTTCTCCTTTTCTCCTTTTTTTCCTTTTTCATTTAATCAATCAATCAGTTTATGGATCAATCATTCAATCATTCAATCATTTCATTCAATCATTTCATTCTTTCATCCCTCTGGCCAGTCTCGTTGGGGCTTAAGTTTTTTTAAGAAAAAACTAAAATTGTTTTGTTTTTTTTTTTTATTTTTAATTCTCTCTCCTGTCCCCGAACTGATTCTAATTTTAAGTTTAGATTTTTAAGAAACAACAAAATTATGATTAAAAACTATATAAATTTTGTATATAAAATATATAGAAATATATATTAAAAAATATAAAGAAAAAATTATAAAAAAACCATTGAAAGATACTTCTTCCACAAAAGATCTTCTTCTGGCATTGGCATTGAAATTTCTTTTTGTTTTTTTTTTGGACTTGGAATCGTGTCTCTATATATATATATATATATCTGAGATTTTTGGTTTAGCTAATCAATTGACATTCGCTTTATCATAAAAAAAGAATCCAAAAAAAGAATCCAAAAAAAATCCATGAAATTCCTGAAATCCAAACAGAGTTTCGATGATTTTTCGCGCGTCTCTAATTTTTGGATAAATCTTTTTTTTTTTATTATTATTGTTATTGTTTTATTTTTATTGTTGCGGAAATGATATTTTTGTTTTATTTTATTATTTATATGTATTTTTATTGGCTTGCCTTAGTCTGATGTGTTTTTTTTTTGGAGTGTAACTCCGGCCAGCCTCGATGACGTCTTTGTTTTGGAATCTCTACTTTTTGGATAAATCTTTGTTTTTTTATAATTATTATTGTTATTGTTTTATTTTTATTGTTGCGGAAATAATATTTTTGTTTTATTTTATTATTTTTATTTATTTTTATTTATTTTTATTGGCTTGCCTTAGTCTGATTTGTTTTTTTTTTGAGTGTAACTCCCTGGCCAGCCGGCATCGATTCGACCTTAGAATTGATTATGGATGTGGATTGGCGATAATTTTGGTCAAAAAAATTTGAGAAATAATCAATCTTGGTAACTCCTTAAAGTAGACTATAAAAAATATATATTTATTTAAGAAATTAAAAAAAATCCAAATCAAAAGCTTAAAAGCTTTAATCTTGGCTTTAATCTTGGCTGAAAGTTTCTTTCTGGTTTTTTTTTTGTTTTTTTTTTTTAATAAAAGCCAAGTTTGGAAAAAAAAGGTTTTTTTTTTTAATCCTAAAATATATCCTTAAATATCCTTATCCATTAACATAAAATTTAAATATTCATCAAACAGGAAAGACACAAAAACCGCCACAAAACCGAACAAGAAAACAAAATTTTGAATGAAACAACAATTTCCATGAAACACAAAAAAAAACAAGGACCATCCTCTTGGATATCCTATTGGTAACCATGGAAGGATAAGCCTCTGGACTTATCCTTGGATTTTGTCCTGTTTTGAGGGGGTAGAACCTGGCATCCTTATGGCGGCCACCCCTTTTCGTGTGACTTGAAATTTTCATTTAAATTTTTTATTAATTTTCGTTTCCATTTTTTTTGTTTCTTATTTTTGGTTTTGTTCCCACCAGGATCCTGGTTTTTGGGGGTGGCTTGTCCTGGAATATTAACCCTTAAGCGAGACCCTCCCTCCCGGGTTTCTGATTGCTTTTTTGATTTTTTTTTTTGTTGATTCTTGAAAGATTTCTGTGGAAAAAAAAAAGTAGCAGAAGAGAACCCGTCCAAGTGCCATTGAACCAGGTTGAAGATGCAGAACCCAGAACCCAGAACCCAGAACCCAGAGAGAGAGACGGGCAATGACCAGAGTGAAAGAGAGAGCATCATCGCAGCTTCTCAAGCGCAGAAAGCGCAGAAATTAGCAAAAAAAATTCTGAAGACTGAGACAATCTTGGCCTGTTTTTTTTTTTCTTTTCTTTTGAGACCCTACCTGTCCGAGAAAGAGAGAGAGAGCTTGAGGAAACGAAAGAGATAGAAGATAACAGAAGATAGAGAAAGGTAGAGCGGGGCAGAGCAGGGCAGAGGCGCTGGAGAAAGATCAGTGGAGGAGATCCAAACCGGAGCGCCAAGATTTCTACAGTGGAACCAAAAATTCAATATTTTAACAAAAAAAATTAAATATTTTAAACAAAAAAATTAAATATTTTAAACAAAAAAATTAAATATTTTAAACAAAAAAATTAAATATTTTAAACAAAAAAATTAAATATTTTAAACAAAAAATTATAAATTTTTATCAAAAAAAATAAAATATTTTAATAAAAAAAATGAAATATTTTAAACAAAAAAAATTAAATATTTTAAACAAAAAAATTAAATATTTTAAACAAAAAAATGAAATATTTTAAACAAAAAATTAAATTATTTTAACAAAAAAATTATAAATTTTTACCAAAAAATTAAATATTTTAGACAAAAAATTATAAATTTTTATCAAAAAAATTAAATATTTTAATCAAAAAAATGAAATATTTTAAACAAAAAATTATAAATTTTTACCAAAAAAATTAAATATTTTTAACAAAAAAATTAAATATTTTAAACAAGAATTTATCATATTTTTTTTAATTCTTTATTTTAAATTCTTTTTTTTTAATCTTTTTTTTAATATTTTTTTTTAAATATATTTTTTGTAATATTATTTTTTTTAATATTATATTTTTTAATATTCTTTTTTTTAATATACTTTTTTTAATATTCTTTTTTTTTTAATATTCTTTTTTTTAATATTATTTTTTTTAATATTCTTTTTTTTTTAATATTATTTTTGTTTCCAATAATAAAGTCATTCCCATAACGGATAGCCCATAGAACTCATTGCTAACTCATTACTGGTAATCAACAAAGTAATCAAAATTTCTCAAAAAATAAAAAAAGTCGTAAAAATATAAATTTTAATGAATTTTTTAACACCTCTGCTTGAAATGATTAAAAAACATAAAATTTTTCATCACTTTTGCTTGAAATGATAAAAAAAAAAACATTTTTTAGTTGTATATTTTTTTGTCCCACAAATACGTGTTCTGTCCCACTGTGCGATGCTGGGTCGAGATCCCATTTCATCTGCTCCCGAGTGGTCACCGCGTTCAGTTACCGATTACAGCAGCCATGGAGAAGCCGCTGTCTCTGTTCCGGCTCCTCATCCAACTCCTCCTGCTGTCGATTCTCCACCAGAAGCCGCTGGTCAGTGGCCAACGGAACCCCAAGAATCCATCAAAGAATCAGAATTTGAATCGCAAACCAAATAGGAATGCGAATGGAAATCATAATCCCGAACTGGATGATCTCAGGCGCTTGGGTTTGGGAAATATCATCAATGTTCCCCTCTACACCGATGGTGAGTGAAGATTTTCTGCCAAAAAATCACAAAATGTTCGAAAATCTCCAAAAATCTGCCAAAAATCTTCCAAAAACTTACAAAAAACTTCCAAAATCTTTCAAAAACTTTCAAAAACTTACAAAAACCTTAAAAAGTCTTCCAAAATCTCCAAAAAACTTCCAAAATCTTCCAAAATCTCCAAAAAACTTCCAAAATCTTCCAAAAACTTTCAAAATATTGCAAAAATCTTCCAAAAATCTTTTAAAATCTCCAAAAAACTTTTAAAATCTTTCAAAAATCTTCCAAAATCTTCCAAAAACTTCCAAAATTTTCAAAAAACTTTCAAAATATTGCAAAAATCTTCCAAAAACTTACAAAAACCTTAAAAAATCTTCCAAAATCTCCAAAAACCTTCCAAAATCTTCCAAAAACTTCCAAAATCTTCCAAAAATCTTCCAAAAAAACTTCAAAAAACTTCACAAATTTTTAAAAAACTTCAAAAAACCTGCAAAAACTTCTAAAATCTTACAACTTAAACAAAATCTTACACACTTCTTCCAAAAATCTTCCAAAAAACTTCCAAAAACTTTAAAAATCTTTCAAAAATCTTACAAAAACTTAGAAAAAACTTCCAAAGACTTCCAAAAACTGCCAAAAACTTTAAAAATCTTCAAAAATCTTCCAAAATTTTCCAAAAATCTTCCAAAATCTCCAAAAAAACTTTCAAAATCTTGCAAAAACTTCAGAAATCCTCCAAAAATTACAAAAAACTTGCAAAAAACTCGTAAAAACTTACAAAAACTTCCTAAAATTAACAAAAACTCCCAAAAACCTTAAAAAAACTTCCAAAAACTCAAAAAAATCAACAACTTTTTTGGTTAACAACTTTTTGATGGAATTCCAATGTAAAATAGGAAAGAAAAGGCAACTTTTGATATTGAAATGATTTTCCGCAGATGATCCAAAGATTCATTAATTTTATTCATTTATGAGGAAAAAGCAGCTTTTTTTTGTGAAAGTTTTGGAATATTTCCAATTTCGTTTCAATTAAAATCGATTTGGATTCGATTTAGATTCGTTTTGGATTCAATTTGGATTCGTTTTAGATTCGTTTTGGATTCGATTTAATAAAAAATGAATAATTTTCAGTGCCCCAATCGCATTACGACTTCATTGTTGCCGGAGCCGGAGCAGCTGGATGCACTCTGGCGGCCAGGCTGTCGGAGAATCCGCAGTGGAGCGTCTTCCTGATCGAGGCTGGGGGCGTGGAGAATCTCGTCCATCAAGTGCCAGTGCTGGCTGCCCATCTGCAGGCCACCGCCTCCAACTGGGGCTACCTGTCGCAGCCGCAGCGGAACGCCTGCCGAGGCATGCCCCAGAACCAGTGCGCCCTGCCCCGGGGCAAGGTCCTTGGCGGGACGAGCTCCATCAACTATATGATCTACAATCGAGGGAATCGAAGGGATTTCGACGCGTGGGCAGAGGCTGGGAATCCCGGATGGAGCTACCAGGATGTCCTGCCCTACTTCCTCAAGAGCGAGCGGGCCCAGCTGCAGGGACTGGAGCAGTCGCCGTATCACAACCACACCGGCCCCTTGAGCGTGGAGGATGTGCGTCATCGCACCCGGCTGGCCCACTCCTATCTGAGGGCCGCCCAGGAGGCGGGACACTCGAAGACCGACTACAACGGGGAGTCCCAGCTGGGGGTGTCCTATGTCCAGGCCACCACCCAGAAGGGTCGCCGTCACAGCGCCTTTCGCGCCTTCATCGAGCCCATCCGGCAGCGGCGGCGCAACCTGCACATCCTGACCCTGGCCCGGGTCACCCGCATCCTGATCGACGGCGCCACCAAGTCCGCCTACGGCGTGGAGCTGACCCATCAGGGGAGGAGATACCAAGTCAAAGCCCGCAAGGAGGTGATCCTCTCAGCGGGTAGCTTCAATTCCCCGCAGCTTCTGATGCTCTCGGGGATCGGGCCGGAGGACAACCTCAAAGCCATTGGAGTTCCGATCGTTAAAGCTCTCCCAGTCGGGCGACGCCTCTACGACCACATGTGCCACTTTGGACCCACCTTCGTGACCAACACCACCGGCGAGAGCCTGTTCGCCGCCCAACTGGGTCCGCCGGTGGTCAAGCAGTTCCTCCTGGGTCGCGCCGACACCATCATGTCCAGCATCGGGGGCGTGGAGACGCTCACATTTATTAAAGTCCCATCGGCCCAGAGTCCAGCCACCCAGCCGGACATCGAGCTCATCCAGGTGGCTGGGAGCCTGGCCAGCGACGAGGGCACTGCCCTGGCCCGGGGTGCCAACTTCAAGCCGGAGATCTACACCAGGATGTACAAGGACATTGCGGACAGGAAGCAGGATCACTTCAGCTTCCTCATCATGCACTTTAATCCCGCCTCTGTGGGTCGTCTCTGGCTGCACAACCGCAATCCCTTGGAATGGCCAAGGATCGATCCGAAGTACTTCTCGGCTCCCGGCGACGTGGAGCAGCTCCTGGAGGGCATTAAGGAGGCCATCCGGATCACCCAGATGCCGGCCATGCAGGCCCTTGGCACAAAGCTCCTGGACAAGCCAGTGCCCGGCTGCGAGTCCTTCCAGTTTGCTTCCGACGACTATTGGCGGTGCTCGATAAGGACTCTATCCTACACCCTGCACCACCAGGTGGCCACCTGCCGCATGGGACCGGAGACCGATCCCACCACTGTGGTGGATCACCAGTTAAAGGTGCACGGGATGAGGCGTCTCCGGGTGGTGGACACCAGCATCATCCCCGTGCCACCCACCGCCCACACCAATGCGGCTGCCTTTATGATCGGAGAAAAGGCCGCAGACATGATTCGTTCCGATTGGAGTTGAGATTGGAGTCGTTGGAGGTTTTTGTTTGTTGTTTTCTTTTGATTTTCGAAAACAAAACAAATATTTTTATGTAAATGGGTCAATAAAACAAAAAAAAAACTTAAATAAACAAAAAAAAAAACCAGAAAAAAAACGATAAAAAAACAAAAAAAAAACGGAAAAAAAAATGAAAGATGAAAGTTGAAAGCGAGGAAGACGCTTTTTTGGGGGAAAAAAAATGCAAATCAAATCTAAAAAAACCGAAAAACAGAAACTAATACCTTTTTTTTTTAGCTTTTTTTTTTGTAAATTAATTAAGTAATTATAATAAAAATTAAAACAAACAAAACTAAATGAGTTTCTTCCACCAAAAGCCAGCTTAGAGTTTACTTTTTTTTTTAATCAAAAAATTGTTTGTTTTTTAAACAAAAAATTGTTTGTTTTTTAAACAAAAAAAAAAGGAATTAAATTAAATTAAAATTAGGAAATTAAATTAGTTAGAAATTCTGTAAATTCCTTTCATATTATTTTATTTTATTTCATTTTTTTTATTCTTGTAGAAAGTTGATCTAGAAAGGTTTTGGCAAAAGCCATCGGTTTTTTGAGGCATTTCTAGCCAATCCACGTCATGACCTAGCTTAATAAAAAACGAATAAAAAATCACTAAAAAAAAACAAAAAAAGAAAAAAAACAAACCAAATCAAAATCCAGAGCGAAACAAACGAAGCATCGCAAAACGGGTTTCCACGCATCAAGTTCAATGTCTCGCCTTTGGGTCGAGTCAGAAAAGAAAGAGTATCGGGTAAGGGGGCGAGGGGGTAAGGGGGGAGGGGCACACCCACTCCCCCCCCATACACACACCTTAAAAAATTGGATGCATTTCTTTTTATTATTATTAGGCTTTGTTTTATTTTTTTTTATATAATTTTTTGAAAGCCTTTCAATCCATTCTGGATCGCCGAGCACGCGCCAAAAGTTAAACGAACTCGCCCAGAAATGCCATCCCAGACATTAAAAACGGCGAACCTCGTCATTCTCCCTTCACAAAAGCCATTCTCAGATATGTTTCGACCCATTTGATACCCTGTAACACACTTTAATATGCAAGAACACGTCAAAAGTTGGACGAATTCGCCCAAAAATGGCGAACCTCGTCATTTTTCCTTCACATTTTCCTCCAAAAGTCAAGATAATCATCTTTGGACCCAGTGGCTACCCTGTAATACCCTTTAATACCCAAGAATGCGCCAAAAGTTAAACAAACTCACACAAAAATGTCATTCGGGAACTGAGAATCTTGGAAACTTGTCATTCTCCCTTCACCTTTTTCCTCCAAAAGCTATTCTGGGATATACCTGGAACCATTTGATACCCTGTAATGTACCCTGTAGTAACCAAGAACTATCCTAAAGTTAAACGAACTCGCACAAAAAATGTCATCCCGTTGCGAATCTCATTTTTTCTTCAAATTTCTCTAAAAATGCATTCTGGCATGTCTTTGGCACCCTTTGATACCCTCTTGATACTCTCTTGATACCCTTTGATACTCTTTGATACCCTTTGATACTCTCTTGATACCCTTTGATACTCTTTGATACCCTCTTGATACCCTTTGATACATATTGATACCCTTTGATACCCTCTTGATACCCTTTGATACCCTTTGATACCTATTGATATCCTTTGATACCTATTGATACCCTCTTGATACCCTTTGATACCCTCTTGATACCCTCTTGATACCCTTTGATACCCTTTGATACCTATTGATATCCTTTGATACCTATTGATACCCTCTTGATACCCTTTGATACCCTCTTGATACCCTCTTAATACCCGTTGAGACCCTTTGATACCCGTTGATACCCTCTTGATACTCTTTGATACCCTTTGATACCCTTTGATACCCTCTTGATACCCTTTGATACCCTCTAATAAGCCAAGAATTAGAACAACTGGAGTGTCTTTTCGAAACCAATAAATTGATCTTTTTTTTACTGCTAATTGGTGTTAATTTTTTAAGTTTTTTAAGAGTTTTTTAACAGTTTCTTCAACAGGTTTTTTTTTTTGGTTTCTTTTTTGTTTCTTTTTTGTTTCTTTTTTGGTTACTTTTTTGTTTATCTTTTATTTATTTTTTACTTTTTTTTAAGTGTTTTTGTTAGTTTTTTTGTTAGTTTTTTCCTAATTTTTTCTTGGTTGTTTTCTTATTTTTTTTTGTTAGTTTCTGCTTAGTTTTTGATTTAGTTTTTTCCTATTTTTTTCTTAGTTTTTTTGTTAGTATTTTTGGTAGTTTTTTTGTTAGTTTTTTTCGTATTTTTTTTCTTAGTTTTTTCTTAATTTTTTAGTTTTTTTTTGTTAGTTTTTTCTTAGTTTTTGTTTAAGTTTTTCCTATTTTTTTCTTAGTTTTTTTCTTAGTTTTTTTGTTAGTTCTTTTCTTATTTTTTCCTATTTTTTTGTTAGTTTTTTCTAAACTGTTTCTTAGTTTTTTCTTAGTATTTTTTTTTTTGCTCTTTTGTTAATTTATTTTTGGGTTTTAAATAATTAAATTTAATTATTTATTTGGCGGTTTGTTGGTTTATTTTGGTTTATTTTGGTTTCTCGGTTAATTGTTTCTTTGTTGGTTTTTTTATCCAATTTTTTCGCTTCCATGTTTCAAGTTTATTTCTTTCTGGGGTTCCAGTTTTTTTTTTAGTTTTGATTTAATTTCTAGTTTTATTTTTAAAGTTTTAGAGCAAAAGTTGAAGCTTTTTTTTTATTTATAAAGTATATATTTTAGTTTTAAAAAAAAAAGGAGATTCCCATCCATGGGAAACCATTACCCTTTCCTCATAAAATATATATTTTTTTTTATATTAAAAAAAAAAGGTTTGTGTTTTTTCTTGTTTCTTAAATTCAGAAAATATTACTGAGATTTCTTGGAGAAAAGGTTCCTGGATTTTCTTTTTATTAAGATTTTTTACTCTAAAATTTTTGCTAATTAATAAAATTAATAAAAAAAAAAAAACATGAAGCTAATTTTAAAACTAAAATTAAGGAATTCTTTGATTAACTTTTAAAAATTTCTTATTTTTTATTCTTAAAACCGGGAATCCATCCCATCCGGATAACCGAAACTCCCAACTCCAAAAAACAAACACACTTTACAGGGTATGCGGTTTTGAATGACAAAACGGAGAGCAACGCCGTCCGCCGGTGGGTGGCTCTGCCCAGTTTGGGTTCTCACACTGACCAGAAGCAAGTGTTGAGTCACTCCCCGCCAGGCCAGGAGCGAGAGCCAGAACCAGAGCCAGAACCAGAGCCAGAGCCAGAACCAGAGCCCGAGCCAGAGCCAGAGCCCGAGCCAGAGCCCGAGCCAGAGCCAGAGCCAGAGCCAGAGCCCAAACCAGAGCCAGAGCCATGGCTTAAAAGCAACTCCCACCACTCGATGCCAGTTCATTTGGCCAACAAATGGTGTCCAGAATGCAGTCGGCACTCCAGAAGTTGCTGCTGCAGTTGCTCCTCTCGCTCCTCCACCGATCCCAGGCAGATGTCAATCGCCTTTTGTTGCAGCAACTCAACCAGGTGGGACTCGTGAATCTTCTAGAGGAAACGATACGTCCCAGTGGTAGGTATTAGAGTTCCAATCCTAGTTCCAATTCTTAATCCCAAGACTTGCTTTCCAGCTCCCCGAGATGGCCAAGTCTTTGACTTTATTGTGGTTGGATCCGGAGCAGCTGGATGCGCCGTGGCCGCTCGTCTCTCGGAGAATCCCGACTGGAGTGTGGCTTTGATCGAGGCGGGCGGCGTGGAGAACATCGCCCATCACACGCCGGTCCTGGCCGGCTTCCTCCAGGAGACCTCCTCCAACTGGGGCTACAAGTCGGTGCCGCAGAAGCTATCCTGCCGCGGCATGAACAACAACGAGTGCGCCCTGCCCCGGGGCAAGGTCCTCGGAGGGACGAGCTCCATCAACTACATGATCTACAACCGAGGGAATCGCAGGGATTACGACGCGTGGGCAGCAGCTGGGAATCCCGGATGGAGCTACCAGGATGTCCTCCCCTACTTCCTCAAAAGCGAGAACGCCCAGCTGCAGGGCCTGGAGCAGTCGCCGTACCACAACCACTCGGGACCCCTCAGCGTGGAGTACGTTCGCTTTCGGACCAAGCTAGTGGACGCCTTCGTGGAGGCCGCCATGGAGTCGGGCCTGCCCCTCACCGACTACAACGGAGAGTCCCAGAATGGGGTCTCCTACGTCCAGGCCACCACCCAGAACGGACGCCGCCACTCGGCCTACTCCGCCTACATCAGACCCATCCGGGATCTGCGTCCCAACCTCCAAATCTTCACCTACTCCAGGGTGACCCGGTTGCTCATCGATGAGGCTTCCAACTCTGCCTACGCCGTGGAGTTCCTCAACAGAAACAAATCCTACGTCTTCAAGGCACGCAAGGAGGTGATCCTCTCGGCCGGCGCCTTCAACTCCCCCCAAATCCTGATGCTCTCGGGGATTGGGCCGGAGGACAACCTCAAAGCCATTGGAGTTCCGATCGTTAAAGCTCTCCCAGTAGGGCGACGCCTCTACGACCACATGTGCCACTTTGGACCCACCTTCGTGACCAACACCACCGGCCAGACGACCTTTGTGTCGCGTGTGACCCCCGCGGAGGTGGCCTCCTTCCTCCTGACCGGCAATCCCTCCACCCGTCTGAGTTCCATTGGCGGGGTGGAGGCCTTGGCCTTCCTCAAGCTGGAGCGCTCGGATCTGCCCCTGGACTGGCCCGATATCGAGCTCATCATGGTCGCCGGCAGCCTGGCCAGCGACGAGGGCACCGGGCTCAAGTTGGGAGCCAATTTCAAGGACGAAATCTACGATAGGGTGTTCTTGGAACTGGCCCAGCGCCGGCAGGATCACTTCACGCTCCTGGTGATGCAGTTCCATCCAAAGTCCGTGGGTCGGGTCTGGCTGAAGGATCGCAATCCCCTGCGCTGGCCCATCATCGATCCGAAGTACTTCAAGGCCGAGGAGGATGTGGAGTTCCTGCTGGACGGTATCAAGGCCAGTCTGCGCATCCTCGAGATGCCTGCCATGCGGAGGATCGGTGCGAAGTTGCTCCGGAATCCTGTTCCAGGATGTGAGAATTATGTATTCGGTTCGGACGACTATTGGCGGTGCTCTATAAGGACTCTGTCCTACACCCTGCACCACCAGGTGGCCACGTGTCGGATGGGACCGGAGACCGATCCCACCACTGTGGTGGATCACCAGCTAAAGGTGCACGGGATGAGGCGCCTCCGGGTGGTGGACACCAGCATCATCCCCATGCCACCCACCGCCCACACCAATGCGCCGGCTTTCATGATCGGAGAAAAGGCTGCGGACATGATTCGGAGCGAATGGCTCTGATTTCGACGAAAAGCTACAAAATAAACCAAAACTATAATACAAAACCAAAGGATTACGTGTTTCTATTCCTTGGATAGTCCTTGGATTCTTGGATCAGCTCGAGAGGAAAGAACAGGAGTCCAAGGTAGAAGCTACCAAGTTAGACACTCCAGAGCTCTCGTAGAACGATGACTGCAACGAGAACGTTGTCAACCAGAGGTCAACGGAGGACATCAACAAAGCCCGCACCAAGTCCAATGATATCCTTTTAGGGCAAGAGCTACCAAGGCATCCAGAAAAGGACACGGATCTTACTTCTTCAAAGATGAAGATGATATCGAATGTTTTTTTTTCCACAAAAGCTTGCAAGAGCTTGACTTGGAGGACATGTGGTTTCAACAAGACGATGCCACATGCCACATGCCACACTGCAGGCATAAGGCGGCGGTTCGGTGAAGATTTCCTTTCACTTTCGGAACCGCCTAGATCCTGCGGCAAGTCCGCTTTAATGGACGCACTGGAGGGACAACCTTGAAGCAGGATTCAAACCCACCGACCATCCTTCTACATAAACCAAGACATTGTCTAAGATATAAATCGGAAATTCTATCGATTCTATCGATTCTATCGATTCTATCGATTCTATCGATTCTTATATCGATTTTATAGATCCAGATCCAGTAGTATCTAGTTTTTTCGGAGTATTTTTTCTCTTAACTGGGATTCAAACCGCCCATCCTTCTATCTGGAATATCAATCGGAAATTCTATCGATTCTATCGATTCTATCGATTCTAATATCGATTTTATAGATCCAGATCCAGTAGTATCTAGTTTTTCGGAGTATTATTTCTTAACTGGAACATTAAATGGAATTCAAACCGTAGAAGAATGGGTTCTACATAAACCAAGACATTATCTGGAATATCAATCAGAAATTCTATCGATTCTAAAGATTCTTGATTCTATCGATTCTATCGATTCTAATATCGATTTTATAGATCCAGATCCAGTAGTAGTATCCAGTTTCCAGTCTCTGTAAATGAATTTGCGTCAAACTGAATTTTATTTTTAAAAGTATTACTTCATTCGATTTAAATTTAAATTTAAATTCAAGATTCAAGATTCTGATTAACCGGCTTCGGGTTTTTCGAACTCATTTTTTGTTTTGTTTTTTTTTATGAGTTATTATGTTTGTTTCGATAATGGATTTTCGATATCGATTTTTGGATTTACTTTCCGGTTTCGGTTTCGGTATTTCTGCCAATTCGATGCAGAAAATTGCAGGTTTTTTTTTCATTTCCAGAGTCATGGCTGAAAGTAGTTCCCTTCCACTCGACGATGCGGTCGATGGACCTCATCCAGGCGCTTCAATGGCTTCTCCTTTGGAATGCTTTAGCCATCGATGTATCCCGCGCCAGTGCCAATCCCTACTTCCTGGATCAACTTGCCCAAATGGGAGAGATTTTGGGGATTCCTCAACCGAAATTGGGTGGCGGTTAGTCCTTTAAAGTCCATAAACTCCAACCCTTAACCCAATCCAATCCTTCTCCCGTAGATCCTCAAAACCTCACCCACTACGACTTCATTGTGGTTGGCGGGGGAACCTCTGGCTGCACTCTGGCCTCCAGGCTCTCCGAAAATTCTGATTGGCAAGTGGCCCTAATCGAGGCTGGGGGCGTGGAGAACGCGGGACACCTCACACCGCTCCTCTCCAGCTACAACCAGATGACCGCCTCCAATTGGGGCTACAAGTCGGTGCCCCAGAACGCCTCCTGCTGGGGCATGAACAATCGCCAGTGTGCTCTGCCGCGTGGCAAGGTCCTCGGAGGCTCCAGCTCCATCAATACGATGATTTACAACCGAGGGAATCGAAGGGATTACGACGCGTGGGCGGAGGCTGGGAATCCCGGATGGAGCTACCAGGACATCCTCCCCTACTTCCTCAAAAGCGAGAACGCCCAGCTGCAGGGCTTGGAGCAGTCGCCGTACCACAACCACTCGGGACCCCTCAGCGTGGAGTACGTTCGCTTTCGGACCAAGCTAGTGGACGCCTTTGTGGAGGCCGCCGTGGAGTCGGGGCTGCCCCTCACCGACTACAACGGAGAGTCCCAGAACGGGGTCTCCTATGTCCAGGCCACCACCCAGAACGGACGCCGCCACTCGGCCTACTCCGCCTACATACAACCTGTGCGAGATCTGCGTCCCAACCTCCAAATCTTCACCTACTCCAGGGTAACCCGGTTGCTCATCGATGAGGCTTCCAAATCCGCCTACGGCGTGGAGTTCGACTACAAAAACCGGAGCTACACTTTCAAGGCCCGCAAGGAGGTTGTCCTGTCGGCAGGAGTCTTTGGTTCACCCCAGATTCTGATACTCTCCGGGATCGGACCGCAGGAGGATCTCCAATCCTTGGGAATACCCTTGATAGAGTCCCTGCCGGTGGGTCGGAGGATGTACGACCATATCAGCCACTTTGGACCCACCTTCCTGACCAACACCACGCGCCAGACCAACTACATTTCGCGGGTGACCACCACGGATGTGCTGTCGTTCTTCTACGATGGGAAACCCGACACCAGGATGAGCTCCATCGGCGGAGTGGAGGCACTGGCCTTCCTCAAGTCCAACGGATCGAAGCTGCCTCCAGACTGGCCCGACATCGAGTTCATGATGGCGTCGGGAAGCCTGGCCAGCGACGAAGGATCCAGCGTCAAGATGGGAGCCAACTTCAAGGACGAAGTGTACGAGAAGGTCTATCAGGATCTGACCATAAAGGAACAGGATCACTTTACCATCCTGGTGATGCTCTTCCATCCAAAGTCAGTGGGTCGCTTGTGGCTCAAGGATCGAGATCCCTTTGCCGCTCCCCAGCTGGATCCGCAGTACTTTGTGGCGGATGAGGACGTGGAGGTGGTGCTGGACGGGATCAGGGCGGCTCTGAGGATAAGCCAGATGCCGGCGCTGCAGAGGATCGGAACGAAATTACTCGAAAAATCCGTCCCAGGCTGTGAGACCTTCCAGTTCGCTTCCGATGAGTATTGGCGATGCTCGATAAGGACTCTCTCCTTTACGATCTACCATCAGGTGGCAACCTGTCTTATGGGACAGGCGAGTGATCCCAATGCTGTGGTGGATCATCGCCTGAAGGTTCATCGGATGAAGCGACTCCGCGTGGCGGATGCGAGTATCATTCCCATCATCCCAGCCGCTCACACCAATGCGGTGGCCTTTATGATCGCTGAAAAGGCTGCCGATATGATCCGATCCGAGTGGAGTTAGGATGGAACCGAAGGCTTCTTCTTGGTCCAGGAGGAGGTTTCTTAGTTCCAGGAGGAGGTTTCTTGGTTCTGGAGGAGGCTTCTTGGATCCAGAGGAGGTTTCATTGATCCGGAGGAGGCTTCTTCTTGGTTCCGGAGGCTTCTTTTTGGTCCAGGAGGAGGTTTCTTGGATCCGGAGGCTTCTTCTTGGATCCGGAGGAGGCTTCTTCTTGGTTCCGGAGGAGGTTTCTTGGTTCCGGAGGCTTCTTCTTGGTTCCGGAGGCTTCTTTTTGGTTCCGGAGGAGGCTTCTTGGTTCCAGGAGGAGGCTTCTTGGATCCGGAGGCTTCTTCTTGGTCCAGGAGGCTTCTTCTGGGTTCCAGGAGGAGGCTTCTTGGTTCTGGAGGATTCATTGATATCTTTATAACCATTTTCGAGGCATTATTTACGAGGTAGAGGCGTCTCCATTGACGTGGCAAGTTAATTAAATAGAATTACCTTAACGAGTCGCGTTTGTTGTTGCATGTGGCAAGGTGCCTGGTGGCATGGTGGCATGGTGGCATGGTGGCATGGTGGTTGGGGCTCAGCTAGGGGTTGGCTTTAACCCCAGAGTGCATTAACCCACACACACCCACGAAATGGGGGTTGAAAAACGGTTTTCGGTCAAAACAAAACCGACCCAGGGGGTGGTTTTTGGACTGGAACTGGAACTGGGACTGGGACTGTAAGGATGCTGTAAGGATCCTGGATCCTGGGCCAACCCCGTTGGTTGCATACAAGTGGTTATCACTGTCCTTGGCTTCCGCATCCTCTTCGATGTATGGACAGGATGCATCAGGACTTTTGGGGAGTTTTCTCGATTCTCGGGCTACAGAAACAAAAACAAAAACAAAAACAATAGCTTTTCCTACACCGGAAACAAAACAATAAAGTTCCAAGAAATTCTCATAGTTTCCGGTTCGAAAAAAAGGATAATATCCTCTATTTTTTTGGAACTTTCTTTATGAAACTTTCTTTATGGAACTTTCTTTATGGAATTCCAAATAATTTCAAAGGATCAAAAGTTTAAAGAAGACGAAACCCTTTTATTTTTGATGGAATTCCTTTTATGAATGTTTTTTATTGAATTTCTTTAAAATTTAAATGCAATTTTAATCCAATTTTTAATTAAATTTTAATGCATTTTTTTAATTAAATTTTTATGCATTTTTAATGCAAATTTTAATGCAAATTTTTAATCAAATTTTTATGCAAATTTTAATCCAATTTTTATGCAATTTTAATGCAAATTTTAATGCAAATTTTTAATCAAATTTTTATGCAAATTTTTATGCAATTTTAATGCAATTTTAATCCAATTTTTATGCAAATTTTAATGCAATTTTTAATTAAATTTTTATGCAAATTTGAATCCAATTTTAATGCAAATTTTAATGCATTTTTTAATGCAAATTTTAATGCAAATTTTAATCAAATTTTTATGCAATTTTTAATACAATTTTAATGCAAATTTTAATGCAATTTTAATGCAAATTTTAATCAAATTTTAATGCATTTTTAATGCAAATTTTAATGCAAATTTTAATGCATTTTTAATGCAATTTTTAAGCGATTTAAATGTAATTTTTAATGCCATTTGTAAATAATATTTCAAAAACTCTGACTTTGTGGCAAAGTTGATTTAATTTACAAATTTATGGAACAAGTTTTGGTTTCAAATATAATATAATGTTTCAATCAAAAAACCTTTACAAAAACTTTACTTAAAAATCAAGTCTGGATATTTAATATTATATTTAAAATAAAATAATTTCCAAACTAAAAAATCCAAGCTTAAAAATCAAGTCTGGTTTGGAAAATATCTAAGAATACCTTAAGAACTCTCTGTTTTTAAGGATATCGATAGATATCGATAGATATAGACTCTAGATATAGAATATAGAGTATAGAGTATAGGGTATAGATGCTTTTTTTTTATTGAAAATACCTAAAAATACCTTAAGTATTCCCTGTTTTTAAGGATATAGATAGATATAGACACGAGATATAGATAGTTATAGATAGTTATAGATAGATATAGATAGATATAGATAGATATAGATAGTTATAGATAGATATAGATAGATATAGATAGATATAGATAGTTATAGATAGTTATAGATAGTTATAGATAGTTATAGATAGTTATAGATAGATATATGAATATTTGTGACTAAGAATGCATTTTTTGAATACAATTCGAAGGAATTTTATAAATTTTTTAAATCGAAATAAAATTTATGGCTAAAAAAAAAGTGATTTCTCTTGCTTTGAAAGGTGTCCCAGGCAAGGATATCTCCTGTTTTCAGATCAAAGATCCTTGAACAACGAAATTCGCAACATTTCAGAATAAGAATTCAGAAAAAATACCCAAAAATACCCAAAAATACCTAAAAATACCTAAAAATACCCAAAAATACCCAAAAATACCTAAAAATACCCAAAAATACCCAAAAAATTCCCTGTTTTTACAAAAAGGATGTAAAGGTCCTTTTCAGAGTTTCCTTGATCAATGAAGCTGCATCCTGCGGTTTCCTAATTGCATCAAAATCAGAGCTTTTTTCAGAATGTTTTTATTTTTTTTTTATTAAAAATACCCAAAAGAATTCCCTGTTTTTCTCAGTGTTCTCTAGAGTTTCCTTGATCAAAGAAACCCTTCGCCACCCTGCCTGAGCCTCGGCATGTCCTGTCAACATGCGGTTTCCTAATTGCAGGCTTTCAAAATCAGTCAACAGGCAGGACGCAGGACGCGACAACAACAACAACAACAACAACAAAAAGGGGTTAAGGACTACCTATGGGTGGGTAAAGGGTTAAAGGAGGAGATGAAGAGGGTTATGGAGGGTTATGCCTTTTTTTTATGTAACATTTTTAGGGGATTATTTTTTGCATACCTGAAACAATTAGCGCCTCATTGGGGCCGGTTGTGTGTATATTGCCCATGGTCGAGGTTGTCCTTTTTACTCCTGCTTCTGCTTCTTCTTATACTTTTGAATCCTTATCGAAAAGCTTCGCTGTAAAAAAGTTCTGCCGCGAAAAAAAAACAAAACACGCGACGATTAAATATTTTTTTTTATTTTATTATTTATTAAATTTGAATTAAGAGAATATTTAAGCATTTTTAAGAATTTATTTTAATTTAATTTTATAATTATATAATTATAATAATTATTTATTTATAATATTTTTTTTTTATTTTAAACACATATTTTCTCTCAGTAAATATATATTATTTTATTATTAATGGAATTATTATTAATAGAATACCTGAGAATTTTAAAGAATTTAACAAAAAAATTCAAATATTTTTTAAATTCCTTAAAAATTCATCAAATACCCAATAAAATTGATTTTTCTTAAATTATTTATTCATTTATTATTCTCTCAGTGCACAAAAACAAAAAACAACAAATAAAAGACAGCTTTTATTCTCATATTTTTTTTTGTATTTTAATTTAATTATTTAAATTTATTATTATATTTAATATTTGGTTTCTTTATTAATCACATATTCTATTCTCTCAATGCACTAAAAAAAAACAAAAACAAAAACAAAAACAACATATAATAGATAGCTTTTAATGGCTGTGCCCTCAATTTTCCAGCCCAGCCCGCGAGTATGCTACAAAATTTTTTTTTCTCCGATTAGAATCGAGCACGCGGGCCCTATTGTTGTTGTTCCGCTTCATATTTTTTTTTTTGTTTATTTTTATTGTTTTTGTTTTTTTCTTTTTTGTTATTCTTTGTTTTTTTTTCTTTTTTTTTTATTATTCTTTGCTCCTAAGGTTTTGTTTTTTTTGTTTTTGTTTTATATCTCATTTTATTGAAAGCTCTCGCCATGGGGCGGCGTCTACAACAACAACAGCAAGAACAAGAACAAGAACAACTACAGCACCAACATCAGACACTTGTTCGGCATATATATAAATATATACATATATATATATTTTATTTATTCAATTATGGACCCGATCGGACAGGAATTTACAAAAAGATTTCTAGTGTGAGAGGAGGCGGGGCGGGGGGAAAAACTTCAAGTGCGGCCACATTTTTTTTATGACGAACCCACTTGATAAAGCTCGAGATTTTTTATTAGTTGGATTGCCGCTTGTTTTCTGCGTTCTATCAACCGTTTCAATAAAACGAACTGAAATAAATTGCAAAAATAGAATTAGAACATTCGATGTGGGTAGCGGGCGGGGATTGCGGGGGGGTTGGCTTTGCATGACGTAAGCAAAGTGCGTGAGTGTGTATGTGTGTGTGCAGTCAGGGAGCAACGGGAATAACGGGAGATGACAGAGACAAGAGAAGAGAAGAGAACCTTATCAATGAGCTCATCACTTTTCTTTTCACTTCGGACACTGAGCGAAATCGGAGCCAAAAACTTCATTCACACACACACACACCATACACACACACTTACGCGAATACACACTCGAAATTAACCCTTAGCTGGGATTCTGATTGGGATTCTGATTGGGGTTGCTCAACCGGAGAAACTGGAGGTAAACAAAGTTTTGTTATTGCCGCCGCCGCTGATGCTGCTTTGTTGTTGCTGTACTCGTGATTCAGATACGGGAATGCATTTATTTATCAGTCTTTCATAATTTGAGTTATTTACATTAAATCTAAGCAACCGGCGTCGCTGCAGGAAACAACAACAAAATGGCCGTGGGTTTTACCCGCGACTCACAGATTCTTAATAGCATCCACAGGCTACACAGGGCGATTCGATTCTATTGAAAATGCGTTTCACTAACACCCACAATAAGAAAAAATTGACAAAAAAAAACGTGTAAATAAACTGTCACGAACGCGTCAATGGGATTTTTGCAAAATTACAAACTTTTAAACACAACGTATTCGACGTAAAACGTAAACGAATTCCGCAATTTACCGCACCACAACCAAACCTACTGTAAATATTAGAGGTGGTAGTAAAATCTAGAGATGTTACGCTTGTCACAAACGATTTATCGATTGTAAATGTTCCACTGCGATAACTGCTATCAAACCATCACTAGAGATTACCTTTGTGTAAGGTAGATAGATGTAAACAAATAACAAAATCGAGAAGAAACTGTAAACAATGTCCCGGAGCGGAGAACTGGTCTTTAAAGCGAAGAAAACCTCTGAGAAGATATCGGAGAACATACACATATTCGCCAACGATCCGTCGCTGGCCTTTTTCCGCGTCCAGGAACACGTACGCAAGGTCTCGCCAGCGATTTTTGAGAAGCGCGATGAAGTTTTTCAGCTGCAAAACAAACTGCAAGGACACTGCTACGACATGGAATATGGAATCCAGTAGGTGTTTCCCCGAGTACTCTCAACTAGCATTCTACATAAAACTTTTTTTCAGAGCCCTGCGAACCATTGAGAAATCGGAAAGCGTCTTTGACAATATCCAGGAAATGATTAAGGCTTCGATATTCCTGAAACAGCAACTAAGATACGAGGAGAACCGCAAGAAGGTCAAAAAGGAGAGCACCAAATCCTCGGTCTACAAGCGTTTCTCTGCCCACCTCGCCCTGGATCTGCCCGAATTGCCCGATTTTGGGGGCGTTATGAGGGAAACCAGTCAACGGATGGAGAACATTATTGGTCCTGCGGCGGCCACAGGACGCTCAGAGGCTCAACCAACTCAATCCAGCAATCCTGGCGAGCTCCAAAGATCCTATACAACACTCCACTAGTTAGCTTATACAATTGTATTATTTTAAATAGAATAAAATGCATTATTATTATATGGTAGTCCTTGCCTACATTTGTTGTACGATTTATAAGAGAAATACATACATATTCATTGTTTTATAAAAATCCAAAAGCAATCATAGACATTTCCTTCGAAATCTTACCGTGTCATCTCGAAAACTATCGATAACTTCCACCTGACACGGCATCTCATCTCTCGACGTTCGCTTCAAATTAGATAAGTGCAAGGAAATCCAGCGGCTCTTGAGAAAATGAATAGAATTTGCCAGAGCCTGTTGCGTCAGAGCTATGCAGGAGCCGCCCATCACCTGCGACCGGCTGCTGGAGCCAGTACAACCCAATCAGCGTCTTTGCTGAGTCGCTTCCTCTCCGCGGATGCGGCTGCTCCGCCGGCCGCCGTGGACAAGGCAACGATGGACAAGCTGGTGCGCACCAACAAGGTGGTCATCTTCATGAAGGGCAATCCCCAGCAGCCACGCTGCGGCTTCAGCAATGCCGTCGTCCAAATCCTGCGCATGCACGGCGTCCAGTACGATGCCCACGATGTGCTCCAAAACGAGGCGCTGCGTCAAGGTGAGGATTTCATCATTTTCTAGAAGCTTTTTTTTAAGATTTTCTGGTTTCTTTTAGGTGTCAAGGACTTCACCGACTGGCCCACAATTCCGCAAGTCTTCATTGACGGCGAATTCGTCGGCGGCTGTGACATCCTCCTCCAGATGCACCAGAGCGGTGATCTTATCGAGGAACTCAAGAAAGTGGGCATCGTATCCGAGCTGCTGAAGGCGGAGGACACCAAACAGGCGTCGGCCTCCAAGGAGGAAGCCAAATAGTCCCCCCAGCAGAGCACCCAAAGATCAAAGACCTTAATATTTTAATGTGTTGGCCACGCAACGTTTTTATTATTATTAAATGTTTAACTATTAATGAAAACTAAACGTAGTGTGGTGCAGTTATTGTTCTAGGTTCGACTTTCGTCAATTTTTTGCAACTCTGTAAGGATTCTATTCCGTGCCTGGAGAGGATCCCTGGCCTGCAGGAGCTCCAGGCACTGTTTTTGGCACGAGGAGCTTGTCATATTAACCACCATCTCCATCAGATTGTCGGCAATCGAGTGACGCAGTCGGTCTTCGGAGGGTATAGGCGGTGATTTCTTGTAACGACGACGAACCGACTTTTGGGATGTATCCGTGTCCTGGTCTGGACTAAGAGGGATCTTAAGAGATTCCTTCTGGTCTTGGGACTCCTGATTTGGTTGCTCTTTGGGATTATTGTTTATATTCTGTCTGGGATTTGGACTTGGAACCTTAATATTATTAGAATTCTCGATTTTTGTAAACAAAATTTCATGCTGTGGGTTTATTTTGTAGAAATCTTCGGTTTTTTGGGAAGACTTCTCCATTTTTTCCATGCTAGCGGTATTTAGAAATATAAATCTATATAATTCTGGTTTTTAATATTAAGATTTAATATTTTAAATGCAAAAATTCAGGCAATTATTTACAATAAAGTCGAGTAACGGTAAAAAACGCACATTTTTTGAATTATTGGATTGGAAATCGGGAAGTTAACCGTTACTTGTAAAAAAGCTTAGCTTTAACCCTTAGGTGGAAGCTAAGGTGTTTTTTTCTAATCAATTTAAATATTATTATTTAATTATAAATAATTAATAAATTCCCACACAAAACCCACAAAAAATAACCTTTATTTTGATTTCACAATTTTGATTTATTTAAATATACATAGCGATATATTTATATATTGTTTTTTAATAATATATTTATATTTATTTATATAAAGTATTAAGTTACATACAATATAATACATATTGATTTAGTTGGTGTTTAATTTTTTTTGTTTTTGTTTCTGTTTTTTGTCCCCGTTTTTTTTTTTTGTTTTTGTTAACATCGATTGCTTGTCGGTTTTCTGTTCAGTTTTTTTTTTATTATTATTAATAATATATAGTATTATTATTTAATTATTTACTTCGTTTGCTAGGCTGCTGATGTGTGGTATGAATGTGGTAATAAAACGAAAAAAAAAGAACTACGCCATAACTTGCTTATTAGTTAACAATAATAATCAAAAAATGTTTTAAAAAAGCGATATGCCATGTATGTAAAGTGTCTCATTATCTGTTATCGGTTTTGTTTTCCCAATATATCTTTTTTTTTATAATACTTCTAGAGTTCAGCTTTAAAGATAACCCAGATAATCCAGATAACCCGGATAACCCCGTGGAACGTTCACACAATGGAGGATTTGTCCAGGAAGGAGGAGGTGTCCAACAGCAGTTCGCTGCTGCTGCTCAGGATGTCGTACAGCTGATGGGGGGCATCCCCGGCGATAGGATTGCCGAAGGGGAAGAAGGACGAGAGTGTGGACAGGTGCAGGTTCCCGCTCACAGAGTTCAGGCCATTGGTGGGTGTGGCTGACGAGGTCATCACCGTCTTCTTGCGCCGCTCCACCCCATCGACGTACTCCACGGCGGCCTCCTCCTCCTTGTACAGAGGCAGCGCCTGCCTGGAATCGCCGGTGGCCTCGAAGTAGGCATCGGGCAGGTCGTCAAAGTTCTGGAACTCCAGACACCGCTGCACCTTGGCAATGTTGCTGAGCAGCAAGCGGTGGAAGAGATCCACCTGCGACTGGCCACCGCCGCGAATGTCGAGGACCGGCAGCCACCGGTAATAGCACTGATCCCACACGGACAGATCGAAGATGCGATGGGCCGGCTGCAGGTAGCGATCCCGCGGCACCGACGACGCCGTCGCAAACAGCTGCGGATTGATGGTGTTCCGGGAGGGAGTCGATGTGGCATTGGGGGCCGCTCCGCCCGCTCCACGATGTCCCACGGCCTGCGAGCGACGATGGGCGACCAGGCCGGGACCGGTGAGATCACCGCGCTGGCGCTGGTACAGCGGATTGCTGAAGAACATCTTGTCCTTGTCCGAGAACTGCTCGCCCCAGTCCCAGACGGGACGCAGCACCAGGCCCGCATCCTGCACCGCTTTGGAGCGCTGCGCCTGCGTGTCGAACTGGAAGGTGTCGAAGATGGGCATGAAGCAGGCATCCCACAGCGTGGTTAGGTACGTTTGCGAGAACTCGAACTCGTCCTGGAACTGCTGCTGCAGCTGCCAGACGCAGTCGAGGAAGAGCAGAAAGACCGGACTCTGTTCGCTCTCCTGCAGCTCGCTGTTGCTGCTGCCGGAGCTGCTCTGGGCCGGATAGACATGGCCCAAGCGACGCTGGAAGGGATGCTCGAGGGCCACCCACTCCTTCTGCACCAGCGACTGGAAGCCATCGATGCTGCGGAAGTGCGGATCCAGCAGCAGCTGCGTCAGACTACTAATGACACAGCACAGATCCCGGCCGTTGGACTCCTGGAGGACGCAGGTGACGCCGTTGCGCAGAAAGGTGGCCGCTTCGCTGGCGGCTCGCAGGCACAGGGAAACGTAGAACAGCCAGTTGGTCTTCTCCAGGAGGGCCAAGTACTTGTCATCCTGCAGCATAAACTTCTCGGGGGTTTCCGGCGTGCAGAGACGCCGCAGCTTCTGGTAGGCGCGCAGGACGTCCTGTGTGCTGGGCAGCTGGTCCGTCAACTGCATCAGCTTGAGGTGGCGCCCGCCCTCGCACTTGCGCACCAGCTCCAGCATTATGTTCTCCGACTTGGTGTCCTGCTGCGCCGCCGGCTGCAGCTCGGCCAGCCGGACCAGCGAGGCAGCCTTGTCCCCGTAACTAAACACCCAAAAGGCAGCTCGTGAATCGCAAAAGGCACGCGACAGGTCCAGGAACCGCTCCACCGTGCAGCTCTTGGGTATAACAAAGTGCGGCGGCACCGTGTACTTCCCCACATGCAGGGGACTCTGCAGGAGCTTAACGCTGGCGCTGCTCACCACCTGCCACTCGGTGGCCCCGCAACGGATCAGCTCCCTGGCCCAGTCGTTCTTGGTGGCGTACATACTGGTGCCGGAAGCGCCCAGCGTGGAGTAGTACTGCTCCTTGTGGGCGTACGCGAAGCTCAGGTCGTGCCGCATCGGATAGGCGAAGCGCACCAGGGCCGAAGCTATGAGCTTGCCATGATCGCTGGCGCCGCTTAGCTTCGAGTCCTGCTGCTGGAAGGCGAACTTCAACAGCCGGAAATTCTTGCAGACGATGTGCAAGGCGGCGATCCGACCGCTGATGGTGTGCTCCTTGAAGGGCTCCAGTTTCTTGCGGCGATTGACGGCGCCAGCCATGCGCGCCGCCTGCAGCGCACTGGCCGCCCGTCCCAGCTCCGCAATCGTGTAGATCTGGTCGATGTTGTTCAGCGTGATCTCGTTGCGACCCAGATAGGCATTTTCCTGGTACAGATCCCCCAGCGGCGGCGCCGCCGCATAGTGATTCCTCTTCGCGTTGAGCGGCACAAAGGCCAGCTTAAAGTTGGTCACGCTCAGCAGGCCGAACGTGGCCTCCGCGGAGGAGCTCATCGAGTCCATCGGATCGATGGCGGAGTACATGTAGGCGGGTGCCGAGGCCACAATCTGTTCCCCCTGCAGCAGGCGTGGCTTGGCCGCGTGCACGTCCCGCAGATCGCTGGGCAGGCACCATTCGTTGGTGGCGGCACTGGCCCGCAGATCACCCGGCAGCGGTGCCACATAGCTGGTGAAGGTGTTCCGCTTATGATGGTCATCGCCGCCGATTCCCAGACTGCCTAAAGCACTGCTCCCTCCCAGTCCTCCTCCTCCTCCGCCGCCGCCCGTGGCCATGCCCCGCACGTTGCTGGAATATTCAATTATTTGCCACTTCCTGTGTCTGGATGATGTTTCTCGTCGTCTCTCCCTTGTCTGCCACAGAAAAAAAAAACAAAAGCAGATGATGGGGTGAAAAAAGTAGCCACAAAAGACACAGATAGAGAATAAATTTAAAAAAAAAAAAAACTTAATTAGAATTATCGCAATGATAAAGTTTATCAGTTTTGGAAAAAAAAAAAAAAAATACTCACCGTTTGGATTACCTGGCTGTGTGCGTGTGTGTGCGTGTTTGGGAGCGATCACTGATGTTCTTGTTTTTGTTGCTGGCTTTCAAACTACAACTGCTGGCAATCATCCGGCTGCCTCTTCTGGCTGCACACACTTCTCCGGTGGCCGTAGCAATGCAATGTGTGCATTTATTTATTTATTTTAACCCTCCGCCTGTCGCCAACAAAGTTATTATTAAATGCCACTAACACGCACGCACACACACACACACGCAGGCATCGCACTCGCGCTCCGGCAGTGTGACCAGTCGATGGTTGACAAAATACTGTACAGTATTTAAGTGGCGCAAAAACGTGAGTCATCTGACAAATATTGTTAGTTAGAGTAAATATTTAATCAGCTTTCCCTCCCGCCCCCCAGAAACAAAAAACACCCTTTTTTTGGATTTTACATAATTTTATATTTTTTTTGGGCATGTTAACAATGGGACAAAACAAATAAACTAGTAACCGATTACGACTCCAAACATTTAACACAGCAGCAGCTCCTGTAAAACGATAATAAATACAATTTTCCATAGATTTAATTGTTTTCTATACCATTTCCGAAAGAATATTTTTCCAAACGAACACTTTTGTATAAATCGTCACCCTAAAAGAATAATCATTACTATTTATTGTTTATTAATTAATAAAACTTACCAGTACACATTAGTCCAGCGTACTTTTAAACTTATAAACCAATACGAATTTTGATTACTGTAAAAAGATAAGAATTTAATTTTTGTACACTTTTTTTTCACTTGTTTTTTTTACCACATTTTTTTTTTTAATAAAAAAACATAATTTTAACGGAGCCACTTTTTTTGATGTTATACTAGCAAAGTGTAGTTAAGTAATGACTATATTCCTTTCTGTAGATTCCCAGCTCGACAATTGACGTTTCCAAAATAAAACCATGGCCTACTTGTGACTCGAAAAAACAGTTTTTAAACTCTTAAAAAAAAATGCTGTTGCATAGTGTTAGTTCAGCCCAAAATAAAGGAAAATGCAAGGGTATTCACAAATCTATACAGCAATACATTTTGTGACAAAGAACATAGAAACTGAAACTTTCTTATTTGAAATATTGAAGAATGTTTTTAAATAATCCGCTATTAAAAATACCGTTCTTCTATGTGCGTTTCCAACACTGGACGGACCCTTTAATCGCGCCCACGTTTGCCGACCGCCGTCGATAGACCTATCGATAAGTCCACGTCTTGGGGCAGCGCTGTTTTGTTTGTAATTTTTGTTCAATTTGTAATCTCCGGCTCTGGTAGGAAGATTCCAGACCCCATTTAGCTGGTACATTTTGCGACAAAGAAAATGGCAACTTTCTTATTTGAAATCTGGTTTTCAAATAAACCGCTAACAAAAATACCGTTGTTCTATGCAAGTTTCCAACACTGGACGACCCCTTAATCGCGCCCACGTTTGCCGGCCGCCGTCGATAGACCTATCGATAAGTCCACGTCTTGGGGCAGCGCTGTTTTGTTTGTAATTTTGTTCAATTTGTAATCTCCGGCTCTGGTAGGAAGATTCCAGACCCCATTTAGCTGGTGACTGAGGGCCGAGATAATTTTAGAATCAAATTTTACGGTTAAGCCTGAGAATTAATTAAGTCAAATGGCAATACATTTTGCGACAAAGAAAATGGCAACTTTCTTATTTGAAATCTGGTTTTCAAATAAACCGCTAACAAAAATACCGTTCTTCTATGTGCGTTTCCAACACTGGACGACCCCTTAATCGCGCCCACGTTTGCCGACCGCCGTCGATAGACCTATCGATAAGTCCACGTCTTGGGGCAGCGCTGTTTTGTTTGTAATTTTTGTTCAATTTGTAATCTCCGGCTGTGGAAGGAAGAGACCCCATTCAAGACCCCATTTAGCTTTGAACCGTGGGCCGAGGCAATTCGGTCGATCAAGCAGGCGCTGTCGATCTTTCAGTTTGCTTACCGTTCGTGCTCCCAGCACTGGCATTTATTATTCGATTCGACTAAATTCAGGACGACATACCGGTGTAGCTCCACTATTGAATTTTTTATAAATACGCATACGAAGCGCAAAATGACTATGGATCAGGTCAAGTATTTGGACACACCCAACAAGTCCGAGGCGGACAAGAAGCTGTACAAGTACGTATTATCCTTCGGAATCGGAATCCTCTAGAATCGGACGAAAAAGTGTTTGATTTTCGTTATTTTTCGTTAGGAATCTGCTGTTGAGCAATGGCCTGCGAGCCCTGATTATATCAGATCCCAGTCCAGTGCCACACGACGGATTCACCACCTCAGAATCGTCGTCCGTCTCGACGGAGGAGAAGTCCAGCGAGGCGAACGGCGAAGGCGCCGAGTCCAGCAGCAGCAGCTCGATGCTGACCAGCAGCGAAGAGAGCTCCTCCTCCATGACCGGCACCTCAGGCATATCCGATTCCGGCAGCGAGGAGGGAGACGAAAAGCTGGCCGCCTGTGCTCTGATGATCGACTACGGTTCCTTTGGCGAGCCGATGAAGTACCAGGGATTGGCCCATTTTCTGGAGCATATGATTTTTATGGGCTCGGAGAAGTACCCGGAGGAGAACATCTTCGATGCCCATATCAAGAAGTGCGGCGGCTTCAGCAATGCCAATACAGACTGCGAGGATACTCTGTTCTATTTCGAGGTGGCGGAGAAGCATCTTGATTCCAGTCTAGATTATTTTACGGCATTGATGAAGGCGCCGCTGATGAAGGAGGAGGCGATGCAGCGGGAACGCATGTCGGTGGACTCCGAGTTCCAGCAGATTGCCCAGGACGATGAGACGCGTCGCGATCAATTGCTGGCCAGTCTGGCCACCAAAGGATTTCCGCACGGCACCTTCTCCTGGGGCAATATGAAGTCCCTCAGGGACAACGTGGACGATGTGGAACTGCACAAGGTGCTGCACGAGGTGCGGAAGCAGCATTATGGCGCCGATCGCATGTTTGTCGTCCTGCAGGCTCGCCTCCCCATCGACGAGCTTGAGTCCCTGGTGCTGCGTCACTTTTCCGAAATACCTCGGAACAATATCGCGGCTCCAGATCTGACCAAGTTCGATTATAAGAAGGCATTCCGACCGGAGTTCCACGAGCAGGTGTTCTTCGTGAAGCCCGTGGAGAACGAGTGCAAGCTGGAACTGACCTGGGTGCTGCCCAGTGTGCGTCCCTACTATCGCAGCAATCCGGATCAGTTTTTGTCTTATTTATTAGGTTATGAGGGGCGTGGCAGCCTGTGCGCATACTTGAGACGCCGCCTGTGGGCCCTGCACCTTATAGCCGGCATCGATGAGAACGGTTTCGACACCAACTCCATGTATGCTCTGTTTAACGTTTGCATTTATCTCACGGACGAGGGTTTCCGGCACATGGACGAGGTCCTGGCCGCCACCTTTGCGTATGTGAAGCTCTTCAACAACTGTGGTTCCCTCAAGACGGTGTACGAGGAGCAGCAGCGCATCGAGGAGACGGGTTTCCGTTTTCAGGCCCAGCGTCCGGCCTTTGACAATGTCCAGCAGCTGGTCTTCAACTGCAAGTACTTCCCGCCCAAGGACATTCTCACCGGCAAGGATCTCTACTACGAATACAACGAGCAGCATCTCCAGGAGCTGATCGATCTCCTCAACGAGATGAAATTCAATCTAATGATCACCTCCCGCGACAAGTACGAAGGCATCGCCTCGTACGACCAGCAGGAGGAGTGGTTTGGCACCGAATACGCCACCATACCGATGCCGGACAAATGGCGCAAGCTCTGGGACGAATCCAAGCCCATGGCCGAGCTCTTCCTTCCGGAACCGAATCGTTTCGTCACACAGGACTTTACCCTCTTCTGGCACGCCCAGGGCAAGCCGGAACTGCCGCTGGCCCCCAAAAAGCTGCTGAAGACGGACACCTGTGAACTGTGGTTCCGCCAGGACGACAAATACGAGCTCCCCGAAGCCCACATGGCTTTCTATTTCATTTCCCCGCTGCAGCGCAAAAGTGCCAAGAAGTAAGTTCCCACGAAAAAAGCGTGATTTCTTTGTTTAAAATTCTTTAATTCTTTGATTATGTTTATCTTTTTTTTATGTTTAAAAATTCCCTGATATCGGATAACCTACCCCTCGAGTGTGTGGTTAGAATTATGCATTCCTTTGATATCAACTGGCACTTTCTCGATAACTAGAATGTTCTTTGATATCAGTTTTGTTTACTTTCCTTTCCCTTAGCGATGCCATGTGCACTCTGTACGAGGAGCTGGTCAAGTTCCATGTCTGCGAGGAGCTCTATCCGGCCATCAGTGCCGGCCTTAACTACAACTTCAATGCCAACGAAAAGGGTTTGCTGCTAAAGGTCAGCGGCTACAACGAGAAGCTGCACCTGATCGTGGAGGCCATTGCCGATGGAATGGTTAATGTCTCGCAGACCCTCAACGACAACATTCTGGCGGCTTTCCGCAAGAATCAGCGAAAGACTTTCTTCAACACTTTGATCAAACCGCGAGCCCTCAATAGGTGAGAGGATTCTCGTCTTTGTTTCTTTCTTTTTCATAAAAATTGGAATTCATCTCTTTCGATTTTGTAGAGACGTCCGCCTCTGTGTGCTGGAACACATCCGCTGGCTGATGATTGACAAGTACAAGTGCCTCAACGACATCACCCTGGAGGATCTGCGCGACTTTGCCAGCCAATTTCCCAGGGAGCTCTACATCCAGGCACTCATCCAGGGCAACTACACGGAGGAGTCCGCCCACAATGTGCTCAATGCGGTGATCACTCGCCTCAACTGCAAACCGATCAAGGAGCGTCATCTCATCGAGGATCGGACGGTGCAACTGCCGCTGGGGACGAACGTCATCCGCTGCCATGCCCTCAACGAAGAGGACACCAATACGGTGATCACGAATTTCTATCAGATCGGACCGAATACGGTGCGGGTGGAGAGCATACTCGATCTGATGATGATGTTCGTGGACGAGCCGCTGTTCGATCAGCTCCGGACCAAGGAGCAGCTGGGCTACCATGTGGGTGCCACGGTGCGGATCAACTACGGCATTGCCGGCTATTCCATTATGGTTAACTCGCAGGAGACGAAGACGACGGCCGCGTATGTGGAGGGTCGCATCGAGGTGTTCCGCAACAAGATGCTGCAACTGCTGCGTCAAATGCCGGACGACGAGTACGAGCATACCCGGGATTCGCTGATCAAGCTGAAGCTTGTGGCGGATATGGCGCTGACCACGGAGGCGGCCCGCAACTGGGACGAGATCATCAACGAGGACTATCTGTTCGATCGGCGGAAGCGGCAAATCGAGGTGTTGCGTACGCTGGCCAAGTCGGAGATCATAGATTTCTTGCTGGACACCGACACTAACAATCTGCGCAAGCTGTCCGTTCAGGTGATTGGACATCGACCCGCTGACATGCCGGAACCGCAGCCTGGCAAGATTTTAGCCAGCAGCGAGGAGGAAGAGGTGACTGGCGAATCGACAAGCGATGAGGTGGTGGCGGATGGACACGGCGACGCCGGCGACGATGACGACGACGACGAGGAGGATGATGAGGAGGATGACGATGAGGAGGAGGAGGACGAGGATGAGGACTTGTTTGCGGTCCTCGAGAACAAGCTGAACATCGTCTTCCTGCCCAAGGTCGGCGACGAAGAGACAATCGTGGACATTGCCGAGTTCAAGAAGACGCTGGAGGTGTATCCCAAGCGCAAGCTGGAGCCGATCGAGGAGGCCGAGACCACGTGTGCCGCCCGTATCGAAGATGCCATCGGGAAGGCGTGAGATCCTGCCCCAATCCAGATCCAGATACAATCCACCAACCAGACCTCCTCCCCCAACAACGTCACCTTCATTATATAACCCGACACCGTTTTTTTGTTCATTTTAGCCAAAGCTCTAGCAGATTAGTTACTCCAACTCTAACTCCAACTCCCACCCACTTCCTGTCCACCAACCTGACGACGTCCTTACTCCTCAAACCCAAACTCTACCCAACCAAACTAGGACCTGACCAAGTCGGCAACCCGCACTGAATCTAAGACACTTCCCACACCACACCCAACTCCCAACTCCCCACACACCACATTATAATCTCGAAATCAATGACAAATGCATTTCGCTCTCTGTAAGGAGCCCCCATCATGTACGTTTTAATGTATGATGGATCAGACTACCTTTCGTGCGGTGTCCACACCGAAATATAAATCAAAATTACAAGTATGATATAATATAAACATTGATTTTTATTAGCTGGCTTTTATAGTCGTTAAATACAAGGCAATATCATTTTTTGTTGAACAAAAATTTAGAAACATTTTTTTATTAATGTTTTGTGCTGCAACTTGATAGAGAATCGGTTTAAGAATCTGTATAGGTATTCCGCTTGAGAATCGGAAGGACATATTTTAATTTTTTCAAGGGGTCTCCTCACAATAAATTGTAAAAAATCTAAACAAAATATGTTGTTCCAGGATTTTGATGCAGATTGATAGGAAATCGATTAAGAAAGCTTTATGGGCATTCCGCTTAGAAATCGGATGAGACTTGGCTGAGATATAGCCTCGTTTGTGGGCGATATAGAAAAAAAACCCAGTATTTTTCAAGAGGTCTCCCCACAAAAATTCTAAAAAATATTTCGCTCCAATATTTTGATGCAGATTGATAGGGAATCGATGTAGAAATCTTTTAAGATATCTCGTTCAAAAATCGGATGAAAACTGGCGTTGATATAGCTTTGGTTGTGGGCCATATGGAAAAACCCAGTATTTTTCAAGAGGTCTACCCACAAAAATTGGAAAAAAAATCTAAAAAAAAATTATTTATTCCCAGACTTTGATGCAGATTGATAGGGAATCGTCCTGGAAATCATTTAAGGTATTCCGCTTGAAGATCGGATAAGAATTGACTGAGATATAGCTACTAGAGTGGCCTATATATGAAAATCGTGGATTTTACAAGGGGTCTCCCTACATAAATTTGAAAAAAAAACTCTAAAAAATATTTCGATTCAATGTTTTGAAGCAATTTGATAAGGAATCGATTCACAAATCTTTTGAGATATTCCGCTTTAGGATCCGATAGGAATTGCCTGAGTAATACCCGAAAATTGTTGGCCTTATGGACTACCATGGGATTCTCTGGATTTTTTTTTAGAGAATCCATCAGAATATCATCCATCATTGAAATATATTTTTATATTTTGATAATGAATAAACCTAAAATTTGAGGCTCAATAAATAATACAAGTTTAATATAATATATAATATACAAATTTTTATTTTTGTTTGGTTGGTTTTACGGTTTATAGTTGGTACAAGGAGTTACAGTTTTTTTTTATGAAAATGTTATGAAATTTTTATGCAGATTGATTGTAGAATTCCGATTCCAGACCCCTTAGTTTTGACTTTGAAGCACATCCATGGATTTCCGTGGAAAATAAATAATATAAAATAATAAAATTTGAAGCAGATTGATTGTAGAATTCGGCGATTCCGCTCCATTTTCATTAGACTTTGAAGCGAATTTCCATGGATTTCTGTGGAAAATAAATAATATAAAATAATATAATTTGAAGCAGATTGATTGTAGAATTCGGCGATTCCGCTCCATTTTCATTAGACTTTGAAGCGAAATTCCATGGATTTCTGTGGAAAATAAATAAATTTAAAATAATATAATTTGAAGCAGATTGATTGTAGAATTCGGCGATTCCGCGCCATTTTCATTAGACTTTGAAGCGAGACCCATGGATTTCTGTGGAAAATAAATAAATTTAAAAAATAAATATAAAAAAAATAAATGGTATGAAATTTTGATGCAGATTGACAGAAAAATTCGTTGAGCTATTCCGCATCCCTCTAGCTTTGGCTTTGAGGCAAAAACTAAATCTAAAAAAAAAATAAAATTTTTGTATTATTTTAATGGAATCGTGAATTTCTAAACAAAAAAAAATAAAAATTAACAATGAAATCAAGACTTCACTATCCTAGCGAAAGGAAAACCAAGAGGCCAACTACACAGAAAGAAAATAAAAATAAAAAATAAAACGGAAATAGGCCGACAAGAAAAAAACGAAGACCAAGGACGAATGGTAAATTTAAAATATTTAATAACAATAAATCAGGATCAGGAGCAAGGACGATAATGGGAGGATATTATTTATCGAAGGATTTATTAACAAATAAAATATTAAGAAATAAAAAAAAAGAAAAGAAGAGAACCGTCAGGAAAGAAACGAAGACCAAAGACGAATGGCAAATAGTTTAAATAATTTAATATTAAAGTTAGAAGACCGTCATTTATCGATGGTTTTATTAACAAATAAAATATTAAGAAATAATAAGAAAAAAGAAGACCATCAGAAGCGAGAAGAATTATTACTGGGTACCATTTATTGATGGTTTTATTAACGAATAAAATATTAAAAAATATTAAAAAATAAAAAAAAAGAAAAGAAGAGAACCGTCAGGAAAGAAACGAAGACCAAGGACGAATGGTAAATAATTTAATATTAAATTTAGAAGACCGTCATTTATTGATGGTTTTATAAACAAATAAAATATTAAAAAATAAAAAAAAGAAAAGAAGGGAACCGTCAGGAAAGAAACGAAGACCAAGGACGAATGGCAAATAGTTTAAACAATTTAATATTAAATTTAGAAGACCGTCATTTATCGAAGGTTTTATTAACAAATAAAATATTAAGAAATAAAAAGAAAAAAGAAGACCGTCAGAAGCGAGAAGGATTATTAAGAAATAATAAGAAAAAAGAAGAAAACTAAATACACAAAATTTTAAAAATTTAAAATAAAAAAAAAATAATTGTTTTGAAATTTTGATGCAGATTGACAGAAGAATTTGTTGAGTTATTCCGCATCCCTCTAGCTTTGGCTTTGAGGCAAAAACTAAATCTAAAAAAAAAAATACAAAATACGTAAATTTTACAAAAAAATAAAATAAATAAATAAAACCGAAGCCCACCGACAAAATTCAAAAAAATTCTTTGATAATTGATAGATAAAATAAATAAAAAATAAAAAAATAAAAATTAAAAATAAGTAAAGTAGGAACCAAAATAAATAAGAAAAATAAAATTGATGTAAGCAAATATCCAGACAGATCCTTTCCAAGGTGCAAAGGAGTATGGTAATAGACAGGGCCAGGACCAGGACATTTAGACATTCGCTTCGTCGGGAATCCCAGCAACTTTGCTTGAAGGTGGTCGAACAGCCCAAAGATCTACGGAGCAATAATAACCCCGATTTGATGGTGGAATGATTTTATTAGCAGGAGATTTTCGTCAAACATTGCCAGTGATTCCACGATCAACGCCAGCTGATGAACAATGCAATGCATGTCCTCCTAAAGTCCTCCAATTTGCGGAAACATGTCCAAGTACTTCATTTAAGCAAGAATAGGCGTCCGCAACAGGTTGAAGAGACTCACGATCAACTGTCTCAAGCTCTCCAAATGGACATGCCGATCCAACCTTTCGATCCTGCTGAAATAGCGGATGTTATCGTCCAGCAATATTCTAAAAAAGCTCCAGGCCATGATGGAATATGTAGCGATCCTCTATTTAGCGACGCTTTTCAATGCCATTGTGAGGCTGCAGTACTTTCCTCCTCAGTGGAAGCTGGGAATCATCTCTATGATACATAAAGTTGGCAAGCCGGAGAAGGATCCTGGATCCTACCGGCCGATTAGTCACCTCCCATCGATCTCAAAGGTGTTTGAGAGATTGATTGCCGCCCGGATGGTCAGGTTTATAGATGCCCAAGGAATAATGCCAGAACACCAGTTCGGATTCCGTGCTGGTCACTGCACGGTGGAGCAACTGCATCGAGTGGTCGGCCTTCGACTGCGACGAATACTGCAACGCTCTTTTCCTCGATGACCGGGAGGCGTTTAATCGTGTGTGGCATCTTGGTCTGCTTCTAAAAATCAAGAATATCCTGCCTGCGCCTTACTACTGTCTCCTGGTTCCACTCTACGCTCTCAACTGAGTATAATGCGGCAGCTGGAGTACCCCAGGGAAGCGTCCTAGGTCCGCTACTATACTGCCTTTATAGCCATGACATGCCGCGCCCGGCTGACAATCTCTACGGAACGTCAATGCTGGCCACACATTTGCCGACGACGTGTGCGTAACGTACAGGTCCAGGTGCGAGCAGGAGGCCGCCAACGGTATCCAGAGTTACGCAACAAGATTTTCCGCCTGGGCTAGGAGATGGAATATTGGGATAAATGGCAACAAGTCCACGAATGTTTCCGCAGAATCCAGAGCATCCAAAATAAAATGGCGAGGACAATCACTGGCTGCGAGTGGTATGGGAGGAACACCACCCTCCACAGTGACCTAAAGCTGCTCACGATCTTTGAGACCATAAATTTCCACTCCAGCCGCTACAACGACCGACTCGCAAAGGATTTTACCAGACCTCGCCCACAAAGGAGGTTCAACAGGCGACTTCCTAGGGACCTAATCGACCGATCAATGATGAGCCAAACGATATACTCCTCATTGTCTTTCTTTCTTTTATATTTGTAAATATTGTTAGTTTGTAAATTTAAATTTAGTAATTATGGTAACGCTAAGCACACTTAGCCGGAGGTTAGCCTCTCGGGCAGTATTAATAGATACCAAGGACCCCATGGGGTTCTAAGATACCCTGTATGAAGAAAGAAAATAAAAATAAAAAATAAAACGAAATAGGCCGACAAGAAAAAAACGAAGACCAAGGACGAATGGTAAATTTAAAATATTTAATAACAATAAATCAGGATCAGGATCAGGAGCAAAGACGATGATGGGAGGATATTATTTATCGAAGGCTTTATTAACAAATAAATACAATAATAATATATTAAAAAATAAAAAGACAGAAAAGAAGGGAACCGTCAGGAAAGAAACGAAGACCAAGAACGAATGGTAAATAATTTAAACAATTTAATATTAAATTTAGAAGACCGTCATTTATCGATGGTTTTATTAAAAATTAAAATATTAAAAAATAAAAAGACAAAAGAAGACCATCAGAAGCGAGAAGGATTATTACCGGGTACCAATTATTGATGGCTTTATTAACGAATAAAATATTAAGAAATAAAAAAAAGAAAAGAAGGGAACCGTCAGGAAAGTAACGAAGACCAAAGACGAATGGCAAATAGTTTAAATAATTTAATATTAAAGTTAAAAGACCGTCATTTATTGATGGTTTTATAAACAAATTAAATATTAAGAAATATTAAGAAAAAAGAAGACCATCAGAAGCAAGAAGGATAATAAGTGGGTACCATTTATTGATGGTTTTATTAAAAAATAAAATATTAAGAAATAAAAAAAAGAAAAGAAGTGAACCGTAAAGAAAGAAACGAAGATCAAGGACGAATGGCAAATAGTTTAAATAATTTAATATTTAATTAAGAAGAGATTCATTAATATAGTTTAATATAATTGTGACCGTAAATAAGGAAAAAAATAAATAAAATTAAATGGTTTTGACGCAGATACGAAGTGCTCAAAAAACCGACGACGAAGATGTTCAAGGGAACCCGATCAAATTTTCAAAAATAAAAAAAAAATACAGGTTTAATATGGGGAAAAAATAATATAAAAAATATATATATATAAATATGAGGCGAGGTTCTGAGGAGTTGCAGGGGAAAACTAGAGCCACCGATATTTTGGCGAAGAAATGAACATCGAAATCGATGACGAAAATGTTCAAGAAAAAAAGTAGAATTTATTTATTTTTTTTTTTTTACTTTAATTATTAAAAAACCGATAAAAGAATATAAAAAAAAGAAGAAAATCAGAGGAAATATGCTGCCAAGAAAGGAAAGAATATTGACGATAAAAAGGCATATAAAAATTAAGTTTAGAAGAGATTCAGAATTGAAGATAAAAAAAAAATCGAAACCAGGAGGAGCACGATAATAGATATAATATAATATAATAATATAATAATATAATATAATATAATATAATATAATATAATATAATATAATGATAAAAAAAATTAATTAAAAACCAGGATTCCAACGATGAGAATAGAAAATAGAATCTTGACGCGTTGTCACTTTCCAGGTGCAGAGAGGCGAGAACTTCACTTGATTTTAAAATATATTTATTGAAATTCGATTAAACCGATTAAAAAGACACAAAATAAGAAAAGAGATCCACAATTTTAGATAATAAATAATACTTTCACAAAAAAAATAAACAATAAGCACACACGAGTTAAATGTGGAGACTACGGCTCCCGAACTTTGACTGACCAGAACATGGCCAGAGGCTGGCTATTTATACGATTTCGGGGTCAAGAAAAATGGTCAAGGCCAATGTGATGGATTCCGAAAATGTGCCAGGTCATTGTGTGATAGTTTTGCTAAAAAAAAAATCCCAAAAAAAAAAATAGTGTGAACTTTGACAGGAGCAGAAACCGAGCAGGCCTTGACTTTAAAGACAATTCTTAGTTTTACCAACTCAGTCCATAGAAAAATTGCCAAAAATGGATAAAATAGTAATACTTGCTAGAACCGAGGCTAAAAAACCCTCCATGGATTACGTGACTCTGGAGGTCAAAGGGGATAACAATGCCGTCGTCCGTTTCCAAATGAATTCCCGCACTCCGATGCGAAAGCTAATGGACATGTATTGCAAGCGCCTTGGCCTGGCCACCTACGAGGCCACATTCTTGTTCAAGGAGGAGGCCATCAAGGTGGACGATACCCCAAGGTCCCTGGAAATGGGTAATATGGATTATATTGAGGTCTATACTCGTACTCTGATGCGAGATGTTTGGATTGAACAGGAAAACAAGAATGACAAGGACAAGGAGGATTATTTTTCGGATTAGATTTTAAGCAAAGGTAAGAAATGGAAAAAATCCTAAGAAATCCTTTTTTTTGTTTTTTAAATAAATTTCCTTACAGATCCTATAAGAAATTTATGACTGATCTACGGTAGCTTTAAGAAGTCCTTTAGCAGCTTTTAGCCTATTTTTTTTTTTTGTTTTTGTATAAATTGTATTAATAAATTAATGGAAAGACAATTTGTTTTGCATTTTGCCAGTATGGGGCATCAACTTTCTCTTACTTTCTCCTTCGTTTTATTTGTATTTACAATAACAATGCTTTCTTGTATATAAAGTTACATATAAAGAATGTGTTTTTTTTTATCGTTTTTGTATATTTTTATATTTGTTTTTGTGTTTTTGTGATTTGTGCCCAAATTGTCTTGAAAATGTACATCATCCTCCTTTTGATGGCGCATTTAAGGATTAAGCCGATTAGGAATCAGGATTTAGATACAGGAGGGTCAAAAAGGTTGTTCGATTTTCGTCTTTTGGTTTTTCAAATTTAATCATTAATCAGAATGAAGATAATGGATAACATGACAATGCATTTTAACAATAACAATTATAATTCAATGATGATTTTTTTCACCCTTCATTTGTTCATTTCAACTTAATATTAATTACCAGCTCTGTGAAAAAATATTACCAAAAAAATAGCTCAAATAGCTCAAAAATATATATATACTTGTAGAAAAAAAAAACAGAGTTTGGGATGAAAATTAATAGGGACGGGAGCAGATTTTTATAGGGTAAAAAAAAAAATACGTAGGACTTATAATGTATAATCTGAATATGTTTCGTTTGAGCAATTATATATATACATATTGGGAAAATGTTTCTCTAACTGGTCCAAAGATTACGTTTCGAACTTATCAACGATTTCCCACCCGGATGACTTTACATACGTATATATATCTATATATAAGGAGATATATATATGTATTTGCTTTGTACATATATGTATAATATAACTCTCTCTATAGACTCTCTATAGATCTGAAGCTGTAACTTCTGATTAGTTTCTCAAGTTCAGTTTTAATGCCCGCTTAGAATTGAACAATTTCACTGAAATTTTGTCGTTTTTTTAAGGTCTTGGATTGGATGTTGGATGATTTCGTTTTTTTTAGACAGATTCACAGATTCAGAGCTTCTGGAGTTCCGTGCTATCCGAGCTGTGGTGATAGCGACTTCGAACAATCTTCGTCCTGCCGTCGTACTGCTCCTCGGGATCGAGGAGACCCTCCTCGTGCTTGCCATCCAGCGATGTGACGCCTCCATTGCCGTGCATAAAAATGCGCGAGATGAGCGAATTGGTGGAACGCTTGAATGCCATCCTGCCCCCCTTATCGGGCAGGTCGTCCAGTCCGCGATGCAGCGACAGCTTGTCCAGCTCCGTCTCGGAGCCGCGGGCCCGCTCCGCCGCCAACTGGGCCTCGTATTCGGCGGTTCGTAGCGTTTTCGCCGTCGGTTTCCGGTACATCTTCAGCAGCAGCGAGGAGCAGACAACGCTCACCGAACTGGCGGCCATCGCCACCGATGCCATCCACGGCAGCAGCGTAAAGCCATAGGGAGCGAACAGTCCGCTGGCCAGCGGTATGCCCAGCAGATTATACATGCTGGCGAAGAAGAAGTTGTACCGGATGCGACGCACCGTGCACCGGGAGAGGTCCAGGCAGGCCACCACATCCAGCAGGTCGTTGCGCATCAGGACAATGTCCGAGGCTTCGGCGGCCACGTCCGTTCCGGCGGCTATGGTGATGCCCACATCGGCCTGGGCCAAGGCGGGGCTGTCATTAACGCCGTCCCCCACCATGGCCACCCGAATGCCGTGCTGCTGGATGCGCTGGATCTTGGCCACCTTGTGCGAAGGCAAAACCTCGGCGTACACGGTTCGAATGCCAACCTAAGAGATGGAGGATGAAGGGTTTCTTAGTAAAAAAAAAATAGAATCAAATATAGTAACTTGTACCTCTCGGGCTATGCTGGCGGCTGTGTTCTTGTTATCCCCCGTCAGGAGGACCACATCGATGCCCATCTTTTTGAGAGTATAGACCGCCAGATGGGCCTCTGGCTTGACCATGTCGGATACGGCAAACATGCACACCAGCTGCCCGTTGAGGGCGCACAGCACCGCCGTACGCCCCTTGCGCTCCTCGTGCGTCATACAGTCGCTGATCTCGAGCGGCACCTCGATGCCATTCCGCTGCATCCACTCCCGATTCCCGATCAGTACCAGAATCTCGGGACCGTCGATAATGTTCTTGTTGTCCACAACAGACACTTGGTCCTGTTCCAGGTCCAGATCGGAGAGCAGCTGCTGCTGCGTCAGTTCCATCGACTTCCTGACATTCCGCTGGGGTAGCAGGTGCTCGATGCTGGCACCATTGTCCACCGGCACCGAGCCCTGCGGATGGGTGCGATGCAGGTTTTCGTAGTTGATGATCCGCTCTGCGTTGCACGCCTGCCGGAGCGTGTGTTCGTAGTTGGAGACTGTGACGCGAATGCCACAGCCGGGCACGGCTTGGAAATGGCTGCTCTTGCCGAAGCTGCCCGTCTGAAGAGCCCCATTCCCATCCACGTTCAGCATCTCCTTGGCGAAGTGGACGATGGCGGAGGCGATGGGGTGCTCGCTGTTCTGCTCCGCAGCTCCCACAATGGTTAGTGCCCTGGCCAGGCTGCAGACTTGGGCGGTGACGAACAGGGTGACCTTGCTGGTCATCGGAGTGCCGTGGGTGATGGTGCCGGTCTTGTCAAAGACCACGGTTTTGACCTGAAAAAGTAGCGGGATAAGAAAACGAATCTTAAAATCTTTATTTCTGGTTGGGAACTCCTTAAATCCTCACCTTGTGTGCATTCTCCAGGGCGGTGGCACCTTTCACGAGGACCCCATTGATGGCTCCCGTTCCGGTGGCCACCATGACAGCGGTAGGCGTGGCCAGACCAAGGGCACAGGGACAGGCGATGGCCAGGACGCTCAAGGCACACTTGAAGGCGTAGCTAATGATGATGGTGTTCTGGTCCATGTGCATCTTGTGCTCCATGGCGACAGGCACCAGGTCGGGATTGGTGAAGCCAACGATGATCCAACCGATCAGCGTGATGCTCGAGACCAGGACAACAAAGGGCACGAAATAGCCGGCGATGCGATCGGCCAGCTGCTGGATGGGCGCCTTGCTGGTCTGGGCCTCCTCCACGAGGCGGACGATCTGGGCCAGGGTGGTGTTTTCGCCCGTGTGCGTCGCCTCCACGAGGAGAACGCCGTTCTGGTTGATGGAACCGCCGATAACCACGGCACCCTTGCGCTTGGCCACCGGCATTGACTCCCCTGTGATCAGGGACTCGTCGCAACTGGAGTGACCGTACAGGACCTTGCCATCGACGGGAATCTTGGCACCTGGGATCACTTTGAGGATGTCTCCCCGCTGGACATAGTCCACCGAGATGATCTTCTCGCTGATGATATCAAAGTCCGGGGAGATCTCCACCAGCAGAGCGTCGGCAGCCTTCAGGGAGAGAAGCTTGGACAGCGCCTCCGAGGTCTTGCCCTTGGCAATGTGCTCCAGCCACCGGCCCAGCGAGATGAAGATCAGCAGCATGGGCGGCGTATCGAAGAAGGTCAACGGGGAACTGTTCTGCTCCAGCAAGATGGCAGCAATGACCACCGCCACGGAATAAACATAGGAAATGGTGGTGACCATCGAGATCAAGACATCCATGTTGGTCGTTCCGTGCTTGATGGCTCGATAGGACTGCACATAGAAGTGGAAGCCGCCAAAGAACTGCACTGGCGTGGAGAGAAGGAACATCACCAGGTTCTCCATCGACAGACCCGGCACCAGGCAGCACATATTGGCGTGTCCCTTGTCGCTCATCTCCAGCATAAAGTAGATCATCGCCACCATGCAGGGTCCGCCGAAGATCAGGGAGACCAGGAAGGCATTGCGCCACTTCCGGATCTCCTCCTTGTGCTCCAGGTAGTTGTGGGCCATCTTGTCCCGTCCCGTCATCAGCTTCGCCTCAAAACCCAGCGCCTCGATCGCCTCGCATATGCTCCGCGGGCCAGTGTCCTCCGTATTGTAACGAAATTTACCTAAAATTAAAATAAAATACAAGTTTTTTATTTAATTTAATATTTTCGGATAGTTTTTGGATACTTTTTTATATGTATAAGGCGCTGCCTTGGGTGGTACGGCATGAGAGTGAAATATTTCCTATTATTTGGATGCTTTTGACAAGAAATTGGATGAAAATTTCTGGATAAATCTATATTTTAAAGTATTTTTAACTGAAAAAGGCGCTGCCTTGGAATGTACGGCATAGAGGAAGAATAATACGAAGTAAATGGACAATTTTGAGAAGAAATTGGATGAAACTTTCTAGGAAAATCTATATTTTAGATAATTTTGAAATGGAAAAGGCGCTGCCTTGTGTGGTACGGCATAAGAGTGAAATATTTCGTATTATTTGGATGCTTTTGACAAGAAATTGGATGAAAATTTCTGGATAAATCTATATTTTAAAGTATTTTTAACTGAAAAAGGCGCTGCCTTGGAATGTACGGCATAGAGGAAGAATAATACGAAGTTAATGGACAATTTTTAGAAGAAATTGGATGAAACTTTCTAGGAAAATCTATATTTTAGATAATTTTGAAATGGAATAGGCGCTGCCTTGTGTGGTACGGCATGAGAGTGAAATATTTCCTATTATTTGGATGCTTTTGACAAGAAATTGGATGAAAATTTCTGGATAAATCTATATTTTAAAGTATTTTTAACTGAAAAAGGCGCTGCCTTGGAGTGTACGGCATAGAGGAAGAATAATACGAAGTAAATGAACAATTTTGAGAAGAAATTGGATGAAACTTTCTAGGAAAATCTATATTTTAGATAATTTTGAAATGGAAAAGGCGCTGCCTTGGAGTGTACGGCATAGAGGAAGAATAATACGAACTATATAGACCATTTTTGCAAGATTTTGGATGAATATTTCGAATACAACCTATATTTTATACAATTTTAACATGAAGAAGACGCTTTCTTGCAATGTACGGCATAGAGGAAGAATAATACGAGTTTTTTGGGTAGTTTTTGCAAAAAATTGGATGAACGTTTTTAGGAAATTCTATATTTTACATAATTTTTAAATGGATAAGGCGCTGCCTTGCAATGTACGGCATGGAGAAAGAATAATACTAGTTTTTTGGGCAGTTTTTGCAAGAAATTGGATAAAAATTTTAAATAAAAGCATTATTTTAGACAATTTTAATAAAGAAAAGGCGCTACCTTGGCTTGTACGGCATGAAAGGGAAGTAATTCGAAGAATTTCGATCTATTTGGATAGTTTCGATATTATATCGGTTTAAATTTTCAAATATAATCGATTTTTTATACAAATATTCCAAAGGAAAAGCGATGCTTAAGAATTCCCGGAAAGAAAGAAGAATATTACGAGTTTCTTGGACATTTTTAAGTAAAATTTAGATATAATCGATAAATAAATAATATATTTTAGAATAATTTATGTATTTTTCAAATGGAAAAGTTGAAGAATTAATTCAAAAGGGCGCTGCCTTAAGATGTACGGATTGAAAGAAGAATATTACGAGTTTTATGGACATTTTTAAGTAAAATTTAGATATAATCGATAAATAAATAGTATATTTTAGAATAATTTATGTATTTTTCAAATGGAAAAGTTGAAGAATTAATTGAAAAGGGCGCTGCCTTAAGATGTACGGATTGGAAGAAGAATATTACGAGTTTCTTGGACATTTTTAAGTAAAATTTAGATATAATCGATAAATAAATAGTATATTTTAGAATAATTTATGTATTTTTCAAATGGAAAAGTTGAAGAATTAATTCAAAAGGGCGCTGCCTTAAGATGTACGGATTGAAAGAAGAATATTACGAGTTTTATGGACATTTTTAAGTAAAATTTAGATATAATCGATAAATAAATGATATATTTTAGAATAATTTATGTATTTTTAAAATAGAAAAGTTGAATCAATAATTCAAAAGGGCGCTGCCTTAAGATGTACGGATTGAAAGAGGAACATTTCGAGTTTCTTGGACATTTTTAAGTAAAATTAGATCAATAAATGAAATATATAGAGTGATTTATATATTTCTTGTATGGAATAGATGAAGCATTAATTGAAAGGGGCGCTGCCATGCAAGGTACAGCATGATAAACAAAGATAATGGCAAAAAAAAAAAACAGAACATAAGTTTTGGTCTCTTAATCTTAATAGCTCTAATCAAAGTTAGTTGGACTTTATCAATCTACTTAAAAGTTGAGCAAGCCAGCGCACTATTAAACTAGTAACAAAACTTTAGAGAAAGCTGTTTTCAAATACACAGAAAGAAACTTGTTAGAGAGTAAATGGAAAGCAAGTCATTCCATGGGTCCATGGTACTCCAGAGGGAAAGTAAATATGTACATCAAGAAAAGCTTTATATTGTACAATAGTTTTGTATCTTATTTGTTTAGTTTCCTAATTGACTGATAACTCGACTCTTTGAGCAAACATTTTCCTCTTGTTTATCAATTTCGTTTGCAATATCATCGCAGGGTCTGATTCTTATCAGGTTTATGGCTCTAGAGGAGCTTTCGGTTTTCGCTTATTATTTCTGCCAGTGTCAAATGAAATTGTTTGTGTAGTTTTTTTTTAATGACTCGTCGCTAATGCCGGTTCTGGAATTGAAATTGAAATTGGAGCGTGCAACCGGTTCGATTGCCACAGATTGGATTGCAAACACGTCTCGCTGGCGTTTAGTTATTTAAAAAAAAAAAGAAACTATGGTTGCAATTTCATACATTTTTGCATTTGATTTTATCGGAAAGTTTCCGAAATTATCAATAAAATCGAGAAAAGATGCTAAGAAAATGTTTTGTTTGCCGAGTTCTTTGAAAAACCATTAGCAGAAAAGGAAATATAAATAAAATCTCTTAAAATTATAGCTTACAATTGGAATTACTCACATTTTTGTCACTAAATATTATCGAAAATATCGTTAGTTTATCGAAAAAAATCAAAGAATAAAATATACTTGCTTTTTCAGATAAAAAATCGATCAGATTTCTTATAAAAACTGTCATCTGTATGGAAATAAATATAGAATCTACAAAGTTACAGATCACCGATGGAATTTGCCATATTTTTGTGTCTCTAGATATCGAAAATATCGATGGCTTATCTAGCTAATATTGAAAATATCAATAAGTAATCGAAAAAATCAACTTTAAACCGATAACTCAGCTTTTGAATTAAAATCAAGAGAAAAATGAGACATTTTTCCTCTAAAAAACTATCACTATCTATCACTATTTGTTGATCTTATCGGAAAGTATCGGAATTGATCGAAAAAATCGAAGAAAAATACTTAGTATGCGGGTTTCTACTAAAAAACTATCAGCAATAATACAAATAAATACAAAATCTCTTCAAATACTAGATCAAAGTTGGTATAACCCATATTATTGTCTCTATAAATTATCGAAAATATCGCTACATTATCGAAAAAATCAACCATAAAACGATAGCTCTGCTTTTGAATTAAAATCAACAAAGAAAAGGTGACATTTTTCCTCTAAAAACTCTCACTATCTATCATTTTTTATTGATCTTATCGGAAAGTATCGGAATTGATCGAGAAAATCGAAGAAAAATACTTAGTATGCGGGTTCTATTAAAAACTATCAGCAATATTGTCCTTAGAAATGATCGAAAATATCGCTACATTATCGAAAAAATCAACCATAAAACGATAGCTCTGCTTTTGAATTAAAATCAACAAAGAAAAGGTGATATTTTTTCCTCTAAAAACTCTCACTATCTGTTGATCTTATCGGAAAGTATCGGAATTGATCGAAAAAATCGCAAAGCATGCGAAATGAGAATGTTTCTCTTAACAACTATCACTATCTTTTTGAATAAAATAAAATTCCATAAACCCACTAAAGCTGCTGAGCCACTAAGTCAACGCTACGATTGCCACTGTTGCCTCAGGTTCAACGATCCTGATAAGATTACTTTTCATTCTGTTCCCCCTTAGTGATTATTTTGATTATTTTCATTATTAGCATGTCACTTGGTTGGTTACCCAATCGATCGGTCTGTCTGTGTTATTGCTTTTCCAGTATCCGATGAGAATGACAAATATTTCATCATTATTCATTGTTCTGGGAAGGCCCCAAATCAGAGTAACCAGAGTGCCTCCCCCTAGACTTCAATATGTGTCTCATTGATAAGGAAATTAATCGTTCTTCCTGATACCTATGCCAGATGATGACAAGCTTTTACTTGAAAGTATTATTTTGAGATATTTGTAATCATCTATGGAAGGAGGTTCTAGAACCAGAATAGAGATATTCTAATTTTCATTCTTGTACTGGCGCTGCCTTGCAATGTACAGCATGATGAAGTATATGATAAAGTATTAACCAAAAAAGTAGCTTCTAGAATCTGAATCTTAGTGCATGACTTATTATTTAGAATTATTTAGATAGCAAAGAAATTCGTAAAGCCCCCCATTGCCCATTATTTATCGTGGGGGAGGGATTATCGAGGGGAACCGAACCGTGTGCAAAAAATATTGGAAAGGATTATTAAACATAATGCCCCGAATCGATAATTATCGATGGATGGTTTTCGATCGATCATCGAGTCGAGGGTCGTGTGGTTTTTGGTTTTGGATTTCTAGTTACTGGTATTTCTGGTATTTTGTGACCCATTAAAGCCTTACTTGTATCTGAACTATAGTATTTTTTGTACCTTATCAACCTTCTCTCCCTCAAGTGCTATACATTTAGAACATTTTCAATTTGAATTGAGATTTCTGGTCGTGTTGCCGCCGGGTACTAGTTATCGCTTCTCCGATAAGCATCGGTACAGTAAAACACATGTTTTCCTCAACTATTTACACTTCCAATTCCGGCTACCGAACTGCAAACAGAAATCACTTGAAATAAGTTGGAGAAAGTTATTTGGAAACAACTCCAAAACCTAAATTGACTTTAATATTTAAGTTTAATCGGAAACTTCTTTGGAGTTGAATGTTTTTAAAAGATTGTAAAACCTTCCACACTTATAACATCTTAAAAGAGCTTCAAATTCTTCCAAAATTTGTGGAATTAAATGAGTTTAAAGATGTGGAAACCCTACCACAATTTCAACCTCTAAACGAATCTTTAAAAACAATTTTTAAATCATTTTCAGGGCATATCGCCTTGAAATGAATACTAAAAAAAATATTCAGTAAAAAGGAAACATGAAGCGATATAAAGCGATCTTTTTGGAGTTAAAAGAGACTGGAAAGACTGAAAAAAATATATTAAAAATCTTCCACAATTTTGATATCTAAAAAGGGCTTCAAATTCTTACAAGTTTGTGAGGTTTTAAATAAGTTTAAAGACTGGAAAACCATCCACAATTTTAACCTCTAAAAAGGATCTCAAATTCTTCCAACCAAGACCTGCCTTTTGAAGTTTCAAATATAATTTTCAGGGCTTATAATTTTCCATTTCCACTTTTAGAGCAATCTTAGAGTTAAATAAGTTTAAAGACTGCAAAAAAAGACATGGAAAACCTCCCACAATATATTGACCTCTAAAAAGGATCTCAAATTCTTCCAATCAAGGCTTGAAGTTTCAAATTATTTCCACTTTTCCTCGCCTTGTAATAATATTCCAAAAAAAAAATAATTCAGCAAAAAGGCAACTGAACCGAAACCAAAACCAAAACCAAAACCAAAACCGAATCGGAATCCGAATCCGAAAACCAGTTTTTATTGCAATTATAATTTATTTTGTTAAGCTTCAAGTTTATGCATTTTTTAGACTTTTTTTTTGTTCAGGTTTTGCCCACTTTTTTCCCTCACTTTTTCCCTTTTATTTGCTTATTTTTTTATTCATTTTTTTCCAATTTTTTTTTATTCATTTTTTTCCAATTTTTTTGTTCATTTCTTTTTTAGATTATTTTTATTTATTTTTGCTTATTTTTTTTGCTTATTTTTTTGCTTATTTTTTTTATGTAATTTTTTTTATTCAATTTTTAATTATTTTTTTTTGTTCAAATTTTATTCAATTTTTAATTATTTTTTTTGCTCAATTTTTATTTTTCATTATTTTTTTTCCTCAATTTTTCATTATTTTTTTTTGCTAAATTTTTATTCAATTTTTCATTATTTTTTTGCTCATTTTTGTGTTCATTTTTACCCATTTTTTTGTTTATTTTTTTTATTCATTTTTCCTTTTTCTTATTTTTTTTTTAGCTTTTTTCCCCTTTCTTTTTATTAATTTTCAACCTTTTTTTTCTTATTATTATTATTATTATTATTATTATTATTTTTTAATCATTTTTTTCCTTACTTTTTTTTTAATTTTTTTCCCCTTTTTCTGTTTATTTTTTGCTTATTTTTTCCCTTTTTTTTGTTTATTTTTTTATTCTTTTTTCTCCTTTGTTTTGCTTATTTTTTTAAGCTATTTTTTCCCCTTTTTGCGCTTATTTTTTTACTCATTTTTTCCTTACTTTTTTGTTAATTTTTTCCCCTTTTTTTGTTTAGTTTTTTCCTCATTTTTTTTGCTCATTTTTCCCCTTTTTTTGTATATTTTTTCCTTATTTTTTTCTTAATTTTTTCCCCTTTTTTTTTAACTCAAATTCCACACGTAGACCGGCGATTGGGAAAGGAAAATGCGACTTTCCGTGGTTTAGAGAGAATTCCAAGTCACAGAAATGTGATCAGGCATTAGGTAAACGGATTTGTTTATATAAATAAATATATATATATATATGTGATATAATCCATATATACATATATACATATACCTTATATAATCCGCAAAAAAAAAAAAAAACAATTAATTCCAAATGGAGATCGTTGAGACAGACAATGGCGAAAGAAAAAAACAGAAAAAAATGAGAAAAAAGAGCTCCAAGCTGGGCTTTAAATTAAAGTGAAGGTAAAAAAAGAGTACACAGAGAGAAAAATATACTTGATTTGAATCAAAAAGAAGATAAACAAAAGAACACAGAGAAAAAAATGGAAGCTCAGAGCTAGGCTTTAAAGCAAAGCTGGTCTGAAGGTAAAAATAATTACACTGAGGAAAAATACTACTTGATTTCTTGGCTTTAAATCAAAAAGAAGGTAAAAAAGAGTACACAGAGGGAAAAATATACTCAATTTCCTTAAAAAAAAGAGCTCAAAGCTGAGCGAAGGTAAAAAAAAGGTAAACAATACACAGAGGAAAAAAAATACTTGATTTCTGGTTTTTCAAACACAAAGTGAATGTAAAAAAAGTACACAGAGGAAAAAAAATACTTGATTTCCCGTAAAAAAAAAAACCTATTTTTTTTAAACTTTTCATTCTTCTCCAAAAACATTTCCTTTTCTTTCCCTAACTTTTTTCTTCCAAAACTTCAAATATTTTTCTATTAATTATTAAAATATTTCCATTTTTTTAACTATTAATTATTCTAATAATTATTTCTATTAATTATTTAAATATTCTTTTTTCTTTGAACTAAAAAAAAAACTTAATCTTTCTATTAATTATTCATAAATTTCCTTATTTTTTAACTAAAAACAAAAACTTTATATTTTTTTCTAATAATTATTTAAATATTTTCTTTTCTTTGAACTAAAAAAAAAAAACTTAATCTTTCTATTAATTATTCGGTTTAGTTTCCTAGTTTTGTGGTTCAGCCTTGAAATATGAATTAGAAAACCGGTTATGCTGATTTTTTTTTCTGTTTAAAATAAAAAAAAAAGTGAAATGTTTTGTTTTGTTTTGTTTTGGATTTAAAGTGAAGTGACTTGGAGTGGTAATGGGTTTGGGAATGGGTTTTGGAATGGTTAAGGTTTTGGAAAGGTCAGTCATACGAATCGGGGAGGGGCCAGCCGGGAAGCCAAACAAAAAACAGAAAAAAAGACAAAAAAAAACAGGAAAAAACAGAAAAAAAGACAGAAAAAAAAACAGAAAAAAAGACAGAAAAAAAACAGAAAAAAAACAGAAAAAAAGACAGAAAAAAAAAACAGAAAAAAAAGACAGAAAAAAAGACAGAAAAAAAAACAGAAAAAAACAGAAAAAAAGTCTAACAAAAGCCAGATTAATTTCAGAGTTAAAAAGTATATAAAAAAAAGATATATATTATATATATTTAAAAAGATATATAGAGGTAGATATAGAGGGGGATATAGAGGTAGATATAGAGGGTGATATAGAGGGGAATATAGAGAGTTTCTTTCACTTTTTTTTTTGCCAAGACGGACTTTCAATTTCAAGGCGCAAATTATGGAAAAAAAAAATAAACCAAACCCCTGCCCGTCACTAAAAAAAAAACAAAATAATACAAAAAAAAAAAAAAATAACACGACGATTGGCAATCAAATGTGATTGAAAAACAAAGAATGCGCAATCAATTCTCTCTCTCTCTCTCTCTCTCTCTCTCTCTCTCTGACTGCAATCGTTTTTTATTCATTTTTTTTTTTTCGTCATTTTTCCTTTCAATTCCCGCCCAGCCTTTCCGTTTCCTCTCTCCACAAACTTAATCATAAATGTGCTGGAAATGTGCACTGCAAGAAAATACAGGGTGATTAAATATTAATCAAGAAAAAAATAGTATATTAAATATTTAAATGTAAAAAAAAAATTAGTTTTAATCTTAATCATGAAAAATTAAAGCAATACTTAAGATATCCTTAAGATTTTCTGTGAGAAAATAAAGTTTTAAATATTAATCAAGAAAAAAATATTAATTTCAATATTAAAAAATAAAAAAAATTTTAGTTTAAATATTAAAAAGGTAAAAAATATTAATTTAAATATTAATAAAGAAAAGAATCTCGAATTTTGTTTTACTTAAAAATATTGCTAATTCTTTTCATTCATAATTTATAATTTATAATTTAAAATTTATTCATTTATTCATTCATTAATTTATTCTTTAATAATTCATAAAAAAATAAGAGTTGCGATTAAAATTTTTTAAAATATTTCAACAAATCTTTGAGAAAATTTATCAAAATTTGTAATAAAATATTTGTTAAAAAATCTTTCGATCTAAAAAGAAAAATTCCCTTGAATTTCTATATATTTTTTTCGCAGTGTAATTCCTCCTCCTCCTCTTTCTCTTACTTTCTACACTACAAAATTTTCTACACTTCTTCCAAATAATTTCACTTTGAAAAGCTTCCTTGAAAAAAGTCTATATATATTTTTCCTAGTGTAGTTCCCCTTCCATTCCCTTCACTGACCTTCACCACCCACCACCCACCACCCACAATTTCCTTCCAGATGTTCCAGATAACTTTGCGTTCAAAAGTTTTTTTTTAGAATTTTTATATATTTTTCGTATATATATTTTTTACAGTGTAGTATCTCCTCCTCTCTCCACCCCTCTCTCGTTTTCCACCCACAATTTTTCAACATTTGTTCCAGATAACTTCACGTTCAAAAGTTCCCTTGAATTTGTATATATTGTATGTTGATTTTTTGCAGTGTACTTCTCCATCCCCCCCCTTCCCCACTACTTGTTCCAGATAACTTCGCGCCGCCTCTGCCCACGCATTCTGGATGGCATTTTTTTTAATCTAGTTGCCATTCCCATTGTTTGCTCTAAAAAGCATAGAGGGTATAGTGGTGGTCACCTCCTCCTCCTCATCCTCCTCCTCCTCCTAAAGCTGCTCCACCTCCTCATCCTCCTCATAGAGCTGCTCCACCTCCTCATCGAGCTCCTCCTTCTCCTACACCAACGATACCACCTCCTCCTTCTTCTACACCATCAGCGTCACCATCTCCTCTAGCTCCTACTAGACCTCTTCCACCTCCTCCTAAGCCACCAGCGTCACCACCTCCTCTAGCTCCTCCTAAGCCACCAGCGTCACCACCTCCTCATCCTCCTCATAGAGCTCCTCCTTCTCCTACACCAACGATACCACCTCCTCCTCCTTCTACACCATCAGCGCCACCATCTCCTCTAGCTCCTCCTAAGCCACCAGCGTCACCACCTCCTCTACCTCCTACTAGAGCTCTTCCACCTCCTCCTAAGCCACCAGCGTCACCTCCTTCACTAACGACACCACCTCCTCTACAACCTACTCCTCCACCTTCTCCACCTCCTCCTATACCTCCTACACGACCTCCTCCTCCTCTTAGAGCTCCTCCACCTCCTACACCAACGACAAGACCTCCTCTACCTTCTACTAAACCTCCTATTAGACCTCCTCCAAGACCAGCTCCTCCTCCAAGACCACCTCCTCCTCTAAGACCACCTCCTCCTCATAGACCTCCTCCTCCTCCTCTACTCTACCCTCCATATATTCTTATCATTTCCCTCTCCCAATCCCCGCCAGATGGAACAAAGCATAAAACGCAGTCCCCCGACCGACCATATCAGTTACAATAAACAATTGGCGGGACAGTTTTCGAGTAAAAACATTTGCAATGATTCCAGACTTGGTACTGAATGGGAGTATATAGTATATAATGTATTATATATATATATAGATATAGATATTCCCTTGATTTCCGAAGGATTGATTGATAGAAGAAGGTTACTTGAACGAGGTTACTCCAAAAAGGGAGGAGAAAGCTAAAGAGAGAGACTTTCAGGGAACTCGAAAATTTACGAATTCCAATCTGATATAATATAGTATATATATATATATAGATATATATTCCCTTGATTCCTGAAACAAGGTTATCCCTAAACGGAGGAAGAGAAAGCTGTGACTCTAACAGGGAGAGACTTCCAGGGAACTCGAATTTTGGAGTAAAAACATTTGCAATGATTCCAGACTTGGTACTGACTAGGAGGATATATTCCTTGATTCCCTTTTATTCCCCTGAAGCAACAGGTTACTCCAAAAGGGAGGAAGCGACAGCTGTGTGTCCCTTGGGAGGAGAGTTCCAGGTAGCTTGCATCTGGAACTATGAATGGAGAATGTAGAGCTACTCCACCAGCTGTGGCAGGTTTAAAGAAGCAACTATATAGTATTCCCTTTTAATCCGGAAACCAGGTCACTCCAAAAAGTGGAGCAGGTGACAGCTGTGTGGATCTACGGAGAGCGTTCCAGGGAAAAATCTGCTCAACCAGCTGATAATACGAGAATATATATTCTATATAGTATTCCCTTTTATTCCCCTGAAACCAGGTTAATCCAAAAAGAAAGAGGTGACAGCTGTACGACATTCCATAACGTTCCCAAAAATAACGAATCGAAATCTGGAATCGCCATTCATAGAGAGAGAGAGCTGCTCCACCAGCTGTGTGTGTTAAGTTTTGGAGAAGCAACAGGTGGAGCAGTTGGTTGGATGGACGGCCTTGTGCCAGTTGCCAGATGGGAAGCCTCTCCAATACAGAATCTGGAAAATCTGTATCTAGGCTTCCTCTCCCTTCAAATCAAGAACAAAGCCGAATTAATAATCGCAAAAACAAAGCCTTATCTTATCGGCGGACCAGGGAGGAACCCGTCGACTTCCACCAAAAGATCGAAAGATTAATCCAGAAATAAAGAAACAAAAACTGATTAGAAAATGTTACGAAAATGTTTCCATCCAAACTCCACAAAAAAAACAAAAAAGAGAACTCACCCCTTTTGGTTAACAGTGTAACAGAGGCGGCAGTCACGCCCCGAATTTTCAGGACTTGTTTCTCGATTTTGTTGACGCAGGAGGCGCAGGTCATGCCGCCAATCTCCAGCTCCACCTCGGCCTCGCCATTGTCCGGTTCGTCGATAATCTCCGTGGGGAATCCCAGTTCCGTAATGGACTTGGCGATGTTCTCGGCGGTCAGGACATTCGCATTGAACTTGACCTCCGCCTTGGCGGCTAGCAGAGCCACCAGAATACTGTCCAGGCCGTAGATCTTCTTGCAGTGCTTCTCGATGGCCGCCACACAGCTGGCGCAGGTCATGCCGCGGATGTGAAGGAAACACTTGGTGAGGTGTTCCTGTTCCACAGGTATGGCCACAGCGGAGCCATTCTGCAGGGCGGAAGATGGAGCGGGAGCGGGTGCGGGTGCGGGAGTGGGAGTGGGAGCGGAAGCGGAAGCGGGACTCTTGCGGGGCGATGATGCCTCCCCAACAGACGCCTCGAAGCCCATGTCGTCGATGAGCTCGGCTATCTGGTCAGGCGACAGCTTGGCAGGATCGTACTGGACGCGCGCGTTCTTCCCCGCCAGCTGGACCTCGATGTGCAGGATCCCGGGCTTCGTCCCGATATTCCCTTCGATGTTGCGGACGCACGACTGGCAGGTCATTCCCACCACACGGATATTTGTCCAGGCTGCCGTATCCTCTTCTCCTCCTGGATAGCTGCACTCGAAGCCCATGTCGTCGATATCGCTGGCTATCTGGACGGGATCCGTCTGCCTCGGATCGTAATCGAAGTAACCGGCCGCCTCCTCGAGCACCACCCGTGCCTGCAGGATGCCCGACTTCTGGCCAATATTGTCCTGGATATTGCGGACGCACGACTGGCAGGTCATGCCCACAATGGGCAGGCGCACCGTCCTCGACATCATCTCCGCATCACTCGCCGCCATTATCCTTGCATCACCAAGCTCCTCATAAATCTCACACACTTCCCGACTTCCCGAATTTTTTTTTTTTGAAAAATCACAACAAAAAATATAAAAGAAAAAAAAACTCGAAAAATATTTTGATTTTTTTTCTCGCCCTTTCTCTGTTCCACGCCCACTCAATGCGGGGAGGTTATCTCTCTTTCACTCCGACTGTCCGAATGCGTTACAAAATTCGATTGATAACAGAACGATTTGTGTGGGATGCCACCGGCCGTCACTCGCTTTTTAACTTTGGCCAACTTCACACGAAACTCACAATTTCGCGACGCCCGTAATTTTGTTGGAGTGTGTGAGTGAGTGCGGATCTGTTTGGTTTTCCAATTAGCAGTTAACGATTTGCAGGCAACAGCTGCTTCCTCGTCATCGCACGGCACGCAACTAGTGGTGCTCGCTGTGCGATATATCCATGGGAGTCTGAATCGATCATTCTGCTTACCAATATCGATTGATATCGATATTTCTATGTGTTGGAGAGTGAGTGTGTGTGTAGATGTTTCCAATTAGCAGTTAACGGCTTGCAGTCGTCCCTCGTCATCGCACGGCACGCAACTAGTGGTGGTGGCTCCGTGATATATCGGTGGGAGTCTAAATCGATTAGCAACTATCGATCCTTTCACGAAGCCATATCGGTAAAATATCGATATACCCATAACTAATCACACGCATCTCTAATTTGGCGCTCTTTTCTTGTTGATGGCATTTCGTGTTTCTGTGAAAATTCGCAATTTTTTGAGCTAACAACACAATGCAACCCTTTGATCCGCGCTCCATCATCAACGGCGGCATGCTAAAGCAGTTTGCCGGCCAAACAATAAGCATCATGGTCCGAGTGGAGAGTATTGCTGGGACAACGCTTTTGGCCAACTCCACGGACAAGCAGAAGCTGAAGATCAATCTGCCGGAGGAGCTAAATGCTGCCGAAGGTGCCTGGGTGGAGGTGATTGGAGTGCCCCACGGTTCCGACTCCATTCGCGCCAAGGAGGTGAGTCTTTTGTGTATTTTCGACTAAAATTTTCATTAAACATTTATTCCTTCCTTTCCAGGTCATAGAATTTGGTGGCGAAAACATTGATTTCGATACGGAAGGATACAATGGCATGGCTCATGTCCTGAACAATGTCAAATCCTTTTATCGCAGCGGTTGAAATCGATTCCAGCATTAATTCCTACATTTAGTTTATAGAAAACCCTCCTTTTGTTTAATATTTTTATTTAAAAACCACATTAAAAGTCATTCTGAAAGTTAAGAGAATAATTATTTAATTGGAACTTTATTTCTTATTAATTATAATTTTAAATATTTGAAGAATGCAACTCACAATGCAGGTCGAATATTTCTTTCAAATACGAGCCTAACAGCTTTGAAAAAAGAAACAAAATTAGCATTTATTCTCTCACATTTTGTTATTTGTATATTATGTTGATATAAAAAAAGGCTAACTATCGCATAAACCATTCAACAGTTGAACATTTAACAGAGCTGAGTGACGAGATGTCGCTTGGGGTTTGGGGTTCCAGTTGGGGGCTTAGGGCTATTGCAGCACAGCCGCGTTGGCCACGACGCTGGGATTGTTGACCACCTCGCCGAGAGAGTCCAGCACTTCTTTCCTGTAGTCATCGAATTCGCCGTCGATCTCGTTGATCGTTTGATCCTCAATCACGTAGAGAGTGCAGCCGGTTTCTCGGATCAGCCGCTCGTCGTGGGAGACGATGATGACGCCGCCCTCGTATTCGTTGATGGCCTCCGCCAGGGCATCGATACTCTCGATATCCAGGTTGTTGGTCGGTTCGTCGAGGATCAGGACATCGGGGGCACTCAGACAGAGCTCGGCGAGAGCCACACGCGCCTTTTGGCCACCGGACAGATCCTTCATCTTGATGGTGTGCGCATGGCTGACCAGACCGAAGGATCCGAGAGCCTTGCGCGCCTTCTCGTGCGGCAGATTGAACAAACGCTGCAAGTACTCCGCAGCCGATTCCTCGGCCGTCAGATGCTCGCCGGAGTGCTGGTCGAAGCGTCCGACGTGCAGGCGATGGTTCTTCCTTTGCTCGCCCTCCTGCGGCTCCAGCTCCCCGAGCAGCAGCTTCAGGAACGTGGACTTGCCCACTCCATTCGGCCCCACGATGGCCACGCGACTCGTCAGATCGATACCGAAATCCGCTTTGATAAACAGTGGCTTCTGGCCGGAGAAGGCGAAGGTGACATTGTGGACACCCAGGATGGGAGGCTGCAGCTGGGATGGTTCGGGGAAACGGAACTTGACAATGTACTCCTTGGGGCGAGCGAGCAGCTCCTGCGGTCCCTCGTCCTCGTCCTGTTTCTGCTGCTTGCTCTTGTTCTTCTCCTGCTTGCGGGTCAGCGACTCCTTTTGCTTCTTCTCTGCCGCCTTCTTGGACTGCCCGTGAGCCTTAAGCTCCCGCAGGCGCTTCTCCTGCTTCTCGTACTCCTTGATCATCTCGCGCCGCTTCTGGACGTACATCTTCTTGAACATGGAGTAGTTGCCCTTGTAGTACTGCAGCTTCTTCTGATCGAGATGGATGATCTCGTTGCAGACGTTGTCGAGGAAACTCTGGTCGTGGGACACGATCAGCAGCGTCTTCTTCCAGCCCTGCAGGTAGTTGTCCAGCCAGATGACGGCGTTCAGATCCAGATGATTCGTCGGCTCGTCCAGCATGAGGAGCGTCGGCTCCAGGTAGAGGGCACGCGCCAGCGACACTCGCATCCTCCAGCCGCCGGAGAACTTGTTGGTGGGCCGATCCTGCATCTCCTTGCTGAAACCCAAACCCGCCAGGATACGCCTAGCCCTCGCCTCCGCCGAGTACGCTCCAATGGCCTTTAGCTCCGCAAAAGTATCGTTCAATTCCTCCTGGACACTCAGGTCCCCTGCTGCGAATTGCTTCTCCAGATCGTCGGCCTTCTTCAGCATCTCCGTGCGCCGCACATCCGCGTCCAGGATCGTCTCGATCGCCGTCTTATCGGTGGCCACCACCTCCTGTTCGCACAGCAGCACATCGATGTTGGGCGGTATGGCAAAGGCACGGGTGGCGATGTGACGCAGCAGCGTCGTCTTTCCATGGCCATTGGGACCCACCAACCCATACCGACGTCCATGGGCAATCAATAGATTCGCATTCACAAACAAATCGTTGCCTGAAATGGGAGAACCATGAAAATGAGACTCATTTTTGTTTATAAACAAAAGAATCGAGTTTTCGCGATGACTCACCCTTGGCTGAGATTGTGAAATTCTCGATCTTGATGTCCACCGCGTGCTCGAGGGCCGCCTGCTGGCCGGCGCTCTTCTGGACCTGGGACATGGTGAAGTTATTGTCGAGATCGGAGTGCCCGGCGCCGCCCTTCTTGGTCATCAGCTCCATTTGACGCTCGTATTCCTGCTGTTTCTTCTGCTTTTTCTTCTCCTTGTGGGTGAGTTTCTTCTCTTTCGGGTCCTTGCTCTCCTCGGATTTGGGATCTGCGTCGTCTTCGGGCTCGGGTTCGGGCTCGGGTTCGGGTTCGGGTTCCTCTTCAGGCTCAACTACAGCGTCGGCTACAGCTTCAGGCTCTGGAGTGGGCTCCGGTTTGGTTTCCTTCTCCTCGGATTTCTCCTTTAGACTCACAGCTGCCACTTTTTCGCTTAGAGCCGTCGCCTCCGCCTCCTCGGGCTCTTCCTCATCCTCGCTGGCTACGAACTTGTTGGATTTCTGTTGCTTTTTCTTTTGGGACTTCTTGGGTGCCACCTGGACAACCTCCTCCTCTTCCTCGTCCTCCTCCTGATCAGAAGCCTTATCCTCCTCTTCGTCGTCGCTCATCGCGAACTTGTTCTTCTGCTGTTGCTGTTTTTTCTTGGATTTCTTGGAAGCTGGCTTGGCGGCGGCAACCACCAGGTCCTCCTCCTCCTCCTCGCTGTCCTTGACGTCCAACTCGGGCTCATCTTCATCCGAGAAATCGTCGTTTTTCTTTTTGTTCTTTTTGTTTTTCTTGCCGGCAGGTTGCTTTTTCGCAGCTGGCTTGGACTGGACCTGGATGGGCTCATCCTCGTCGTTGTCCTCGTCGGCAGGCGATGCTTTCGCTGGCTTCTCGTCCTCGTCGCTCCAGTCATCGTTTTTCTTGCCTTTCTTGCCCTTTTTGGGCTGTTTCTTCTGCTGTTGCTGCTTGCTCTGCGTGGAGGAGGCGATGCTTTCCAGTTCCTCGGCATCCCGGTTCTTTGGGGCGAAGTCCTCGTCACTGGAGTCGCCGCCTCGCTTTCCCTTCTTTCTGGATTTCTTCTCCGTCACGGCGGCCGCTACTTTCTCCACCTGCTCCTCCTCGTCATCGAAGCGATCCTTCTTTTTACCCTTGGCCTTGGACATATCTATTGAAAAAGGACAATGGTTAAGACCAAACTCTAGACCACGCTCGCGGATTACTTACCTGAATGCCTAGTTTCACTTTCACGTGCACAGCTGGCAAATTCCTCCAATTGGAGATTGGAGATGGAAAAGGAAGCTCTTGGCGATGGGCTAAGACGGGAAAATCCGCGAACGCGATTTCTTTGTGGATAGTGTTATCGATAGCTATGCATATGTATTTCTGTATTAAGTATTAATTATTGACTAAGAAACTTTTTAAAAGTTAATTTTGATTGTAAAAAATATGCCATGCTTGTCGATTATTATTAATTATTATTTGTTATCGAAGGACAAGTTTAGTAATGACAGGTTCCTCTTTTTCCCACCTGATGACGCCGCCAAAGTTATCGAGAGCTTACCATCCCCATGTCAGAGCTACATAATTGTTTAATAAACAATTAATCACTTAATATAAACAAAAACCAGTGCAAATAGTCAGAGTAATGTAAAATAGAGCCTGCTCATTGACCGAAATCAAGCCCAGCTCTTATCTAACCCGGAAAAATAACGTCTGAGAAACACACACACAATACCTATAGCGCCAACAACAACAACAATCATAATAACAACAACAAGAAAAAAAAACCAACCACAACTCAAAGGAGATTGAGATTCGCAACGCAATCAAAAAAAAAAAAGAACAAAAAAAAAACTACAGAGCCAGAGAGAAAAAAATAATAAAAGCAAACAAGGCGCAAGGCAACGCATAAATAAATAGGAAAATAATAGCTAATATTACTAACTAGGAGCAAGTGGAAAAGTACAAGCAAATAAACAGTAAAAGAAAAGAGAAAACATATGTACGTTGCGTGAGAGTGACCGTAGTGTGTGTGTGTTTAAGTGTTGAGTGTGTGTTGGAGCGAGAGAGGGGTACAGGCAAAGGTGGTTAGCCATAACAACAACAACAACAACAATAAACTGAAATAATAACAAAAACAACACGCCAGCATAAGCAAGACCTTGAAAACTTTAAAAGCAGCGAAAAAAAAAAACACAAATCAAAAGGCAAAAAACACACAAAAAAGCTTTGAAATTTATAAAAAACTAAACTATCAAAAAAAAAATTAATAAAAAAAAATCGTATAAAAAAAAACTAGCAAAAGAAGAAGCAAAACGAAACTGTTATGGAGAGTGACGATTTTCATTATAAGCGAGGCGCCAATTAGCGATTGATTACTGTGTCTTACGGTCGGTGGGGGAGGAGGGGAAAATCCATAAAACTCGCTCTCCCTAGCCGGCAGGAGTCACCGCAAGGAAAAGTGTGTGAAAGAGATGGCAGCAGCCGAAACGGCGGCTTTGGATGTGGCCAGTGGAGGCACTGCATCGGGTGGAGGAGGAGGAGCCTCCAATGAGGCAGCCAATGGCCGGGAAGCACGCAATCTGGCAGAGAAACAGCGCCGGGACAAGCTCAATGCCAGCATCCAGGAGCTGGCAACGATGGTGCCGCATGCGGCGGAATCCTCGCGTCGCCTGGACAAGACCGCCGTCTTGCGATTCGCCACCCATGGCCTGAGGTTGCAGTACGTCTTTGGGAAATCCGCTACCCGACGTCGCCGGAAACTCTGCCTCAAGGGCAGTGCCAGTGGCAACTCCTCCTCCTCGTCCTCGTCCTGCTCCTCGATGCCATTCCTTGGCGAGCCGGCAGTTCCCATCCAGAATCCCAGCCTACATCTCACCGATACTCTGATGCAGCTCCTGGACAGCTGCTTCCTCACGCTCACCTGCAGCGGCCAGATCGTGCTGGTCTCCTCCAGCGTGGAGCAGCTCCTCGGGCATTGCCAGTCGGATTTGTATGGCCAGAATCTGCTGCAGATCACCCATCCGGATGATCAGGCCCTGCTCCGGCAGCAGCTCATCCCGAGGGACATTGAAACGTTGTTCTACCAGCAGCAGAATCCTCACCAGAACCAGCATAATCCTCACCAGCAGCACTCGACATCGACGTCGGCCTCGGCCTCGGGCAGCGACCTGGAAGAGGACGAACTGGAGCAGGATCACGACCAAGAGCAGGACCGTGAGGAGGAGGATCAGCCACCCTACAACCGTCGCACCCCGAGTCCTCGGAGCATCGCCAATCTGGCGGCCATCGACGAGCGCCTCCGCTCCGACCGCCGCTGCTTCACCGTCCGCCTGGCCCGAGCTAGCACCCGGGCGGAGGCCACCCGGCACTACGAGCGGGTCAAGATCGACGGCTGTTTCCGGCGCAGCGACTCCTCGTTGACCGGCGGCGCCGCCGCCAACTACCCGATCGTCTCCCAACTGATCCGACGCTCCCGGAACAACAATATGCTGGCAGCAGCGGCAGCGGCGGCGGCAGCAGCGGAAGCCGCCACCACAGTGCCGCCCCAGCACGATGCCATTGCCCAGGCGGCGCTGCACGGGATTAGCGGCAATGACATTGTCCTGGTGGCCATGGCTCGGGTTTTGAGGGAGGAGCGCAGCCCGGACGAGATGGAGGCCACGGGCGGGATGAGCTTCTACCGGCAGCCGGAACCCTATCAGCTGGAGTACCGCACCCGCCACCTCATCGACGGCAGCATCATTGACTGTGATCAAAGGATTGGCCTGGTGGCGGGCTACATGAAGGATGAGGTGGGTTTTGGGAGGGAGATTAAAGGGTGCTCCCTCTCGGGGAACTTTCTCCACCGCATAATTAGATTAATTCTGGCCAAGATTTCACCAGATTGCCTCATTTTCTTGGCCACTTAGCACGTTTCTGGCCAAGAATGTTGCTAATTGTCCGGAAAAAAAATATGAATCGATAAGATTTTTATAGAAAATAATCTCAGATCTTGATGGAATCATGAAAACCAGAATTATATCTAGAATATCCTTAAGAAATCCTTTAGAGAATCCTTTTAACCATCCTCCTTCTTGCAGGTCCGCAATCTGAGTCCTTTCTGCTTCATGCATCTGGACGATGTCCGCTGGGTGATCGTTGCCCTCCGGCAGATGTACGACTGCAACAGCGACTACGGGGAGAGCTGCTACCGGTTACTGTCGAGGAACGGACGGTTCATCTACCTGCACACCAAGGGCTTCCTGGAGATCGATCGCGGCAGCAACAAAGTCCACTCCTTTCTCTGCGTCAATACGCTGTTGGATGAGGAGGCCGGCCGGCAGAAGGTACTCGAGATGAAGGAGAAGTTCTCGACGATCATCAAGGCGGATATGCCATCGCAGAGCAACAGTCCGGACTTGCCCGCCTCGCAGGCGCCGCAGCAGCTGGAGAGGATCGTCTTGTATCTGATTGAGAATCTGCAGAATAGCGTCGACTCAGCGGGTGTGGGTGGAGGAGGAGGAGGAGGAGGAGCGGCCGCCTCGCCGGGTGCCCAGTCGATGGAGACCCTAATGGACGATGGCTACAGCTCCCCAGCCAATACTCTGACCCTGGAGGAGCTGGCTCCGTCGCCTACGCCTGCTTTGGCGCTGGTGCCACCGGCTCCCTCCTCCGTCAAGCACTCCATCTCGAAGTCGGTGAGTGTCGTGAATGTGACGGCGGCCAGGAAGTTCCAGCAGGAGCGGGAGCAGGAGCGACAGCAGCAACAGGAGCGGGAGAGGCAGCAGCAGCAGCAGCAGGAGAGGGAACTGCAAGAGCGAGAGCAGCAGCAGGAGCTCCAGCGCCATCAGAGGATTCCCACCCAGGGCGTCATCCGGCAGCTGAGCAGTTGCCTCAGCGAGACGGAGACCACCTCCTGCACCCTCTCCCCATCCAGCAGCCTGAGTGCCGGCGAAGCTCCCGACACCCCCGATCCGCACAGCAACACGCCCCCGCCTCCGCAACAGCGTCCCAGTGTCCTGCACCGATCCTTGACCAGCAAGCTGCGATGACGGGCCGACGGAACCTGGTTTGCCTTCTAAACGAACGTCTACGGCAAAAAGCACATCAAACACACAAAAGTATCGGGTATAATATATTTTAGAGGGGAAAAAATCAGTAAAAAAAAAGTGTTGGAAAACGTCAAAAGAAGAAAGAATTCAAATTCGAATTTCAGGCAATAATTTTCATGTTTAGACATGCTTAGACTTGCTTAGGAGTTAAAGTTTTGATAAATTTATGAATTCTTTAATGTGATGTATATTTAAAAGCCTTAAATTTGGAATTCTATTAATTTTTTTAATTCATTTTTAACACAAAAAGCGCCTTAATTTTTGAGATAACGACTGCAGTAATTATCCGATCACGAACAGGAAGTTATAGAAGCGATAAGGAATAATGATATAGTAACGTTTTTTTGGATCACCCGGCTATATATTTCATTATTTTTCCACCGATCTTGTGTTTGATGTTTTTTGTTTTTCGAGAAAATATTTTTGCTGTCGGCGTTTCCATAATCAATAATCTTTGTTATGTAATTTACGTTTTAAATATGTAAATAATGTATGTTTGTGAATTGTTTTTTTTTCGCCAGTGTGTGTGTGTGTAATGTGTGTGTATGTAAGGATATTATTAGATCAGTGCTCGGCTTTGGGTTTAGTTCAAATCGAAGATCCCCTCCATTTCCCCCCAAAAACCAGTGTTTATAGAAAAAAAAAACAAAAAAAAAATAAGGAAAGAGTACAAAATCACAAACAAATATTTATTTCGTCCTAAGTAAAAAAAAAAAAAAATAATTAAGAAATTCTCGCTATTATTAACTCATTAACAGTTAAACGATTTTGCAATCGACGGAATTCAAAAAGAGCGAGAGAGAACAGAGAAAAGAGAGAGAGGCTCAAGTACAGTCGAACTTTTCAAAACCAAACTTAAAGGCAATACAAAATGTTGGTGAAAAATTAAAAAAGAAAAAACAAAAAATTAACACAACATTTAAAAAATAACAACATTTTAAAAATAACACAATTTATAGTTTAGTTTTAGGTTTATTATTGTTAGATTTGAATTTTTTTTTGTTTTTAAAAAATGTTTTTATTGGAATCGGTTCCAAAGTTTTAAAAGATCCTTTTTTTTTTTAATCAATTTTTTACATTTTGAAGCATTTTTTGTTGAATTTTCTCAAAGTTTTTGACAAAAGTGCTTTTAAAACTGTTTAATAACTCTCTAAAAGTCTTAAAAACGCTTTTTTTTTATCAAGTTTTTACCTTTTAAAACATTTTATTTTTAATTTTTTTTAAAGATTTCTAAAGAGTTTGAGAAAAATGTTGAAAAAAAACATTACTTCTTTAATAATTTGTTTATATTGCAATATATTTAAAAAAACAACTTAAACAGCTAAAACCGGGTTATAATTTTAAAATATTAACCTAACAAAATTAATTAATTAAAATTATAAAAGTTTAATTCTTTTATATAAATTATAACAAAGAAAGCTAAAATTTTTCTTATAACTTTTCCAACAATTAATTAACAATCGCGACTTGAAGGTTTCGTCTTAAAGAGGTTCGCCTGTAGTTCAATACTCATAATATCAGACAGAGAGAGAGAGTGAGAGAAAGAGAGAGAGCCAGGGGGAAATTCCTTTCCACCTTTCCCTTTCTGGCCCGTTATCAAAGCCTTTTCCATCGTCCTTGGCGTTGCGTTCTTATCGCCCGCCTATCGGTGGAACTTCAAATTTGTTGTTTTGGGTTGTGGGATGGTTTTCGGAGGGGGGTGGGGGTGGTACTTTGGGGGGAACTACGTTTTTATTTTGTTTTTGTTTTTTATAGCGAAATTCAGCGTATTGATTGCTTAAACATATAAATATATATAGAAATCTAAAGAAGAAAACATACATATATATATAAAATTATAATATAACAACAATTTTTTTTCTTAGCTCAATTTTTTGTTTGTATTTTTAATTATTACTCGGAAGCGTTCGATCGTTCGTTTTTTTAGTGTGTAATTATTAATTAATTCGATTAAAAGTCTAATGTTAATTTCCCAGCGAATCGTACAGTGTTTGTTCAAACGAGTTGTGCTCTTTAAACACTTTTTGGTTTATATTCATTTTTACTTTTTGTTGTTATTTGCCAAAAAAAAAAAAAAAACGAAGAAAAACAAAAAAAAGTTAAAAGGTAAACTAATTATAATTAGTATGTTTTTATTTTGTAATTTAGTTAGTTGTAAATGCTGAGCGGAATTCGATGTAAGAAAAACATAATGTGTAATGTCTTTTTTAGAACTTGCTAAATCCTAGCAATTAAAACTTAGACTGTAATTTAACAATAATTAATTGTAATAATCGATAACAGTTCATACAGATGAAAAATTAATAAATAATAAATTATATTATTATAAAAAACCAGAGTTTTTTTTTGCCTTGGATTATGGTTTGTGGGATTTCAGCTTGAATTTAAATATTCAAATCTGCCGCCAATAGGAAAATTCCAATTGGAACAACCGCCCATGTTATCGATACAAAAATATACCAGAATATGCAGGGGAAGATTGACTTTTTCTTTAGAGGGTTAGGATTTAATTTATTTTATTTATTTAGCAAAATCACTTAATTCTATACCATTCTGGATAGTTCTGGTTTGCTAATTCGGCTAAATCCAGGTTGCAAAAAGTGAAATAATGTGACCAGCTCATGAAACTCAAAGCTTAAAAATTCAAAATTTAAACAGGTTAAAAAATGAATTTAGAGTGTTTTCCCTTAAATTTAAGGATTTTGGCCAATCACTGTGAAATTAAGAAGGTAACTACTTTTCGAGTAAATTGAAACGGGGTTTTTTCACATATTTTGGGTTTAAATATTATAAGTTTCAAATTAGAAAGAAACCACCTCTGAAATCAATAGTATATTGATAATTCTTTTTATAACGAACTTAAGAATTTAACAAAAGGTTGAAAAACATTAAATTTTAACGCATTTTTAAATTTAAAAAAAAAAACGGATTTAATACCAATTCAAAATTAGAAATCGAATCGAAATAATATCGATAAGAGTTTGCTATCAACTATCAACCATCAAGACAACCTATCGCGGTCAGCACATCGCCAAATCGCGTTCGTTGTTGTTGTCTCGTCGTCGGTTTTTCGTCGGTTCGCGTCTGGTGTTTGTTATTTTGTTTTTAATCGGTGGCGGTTTTCAAAAAAATCCTCAACAATTCGGAAATGATTTCGGAATTTTTTTAACGCATATGCCAGCCCGGTGATGATATTTTTTTTTGGTTTTAACACAAAATACATCCCGTTCATGTACATGTGATGATATTCGGCTTGGATTTGTCCAAAAAAAAAGAAAGAAAAAAAGTGCAGTGGGAAACGTAAGAAATGCTGAATGAAGCTTAAAGTAAAGCAGAAATTGAGAGTTGTTTGTTTGGAGGTGTGTGTGTGTGCGGGTGTTTATTCAATCACAATAATAATAATAATAATAATAATAATAATAATAATAATAAAAATAATAACAAAAAGAAAAGGTGCAAGAGAAGAAAGCAACACCTACGCATTTCCCGGCAGCTTTGTGTGTTTTTTATTTTTGTTTTTTTTTTTTTTGGCATGCCTTTGCTTTCTCTCTTTTTTAAACACAGCCTCCACCGCCCCCGCCCGCACAAGACCTGTGCGTGTGTGTGAGTGTGCTTGTGGGCATTTTCGAAAATTTCTCCACTTCCTGTTCTCTTTTTTAATGTGCTTTATTTTTTTTTTGGGTTTGCTTTTGGTTTTGGTTTTTTTTGTGCGTTAATGAAACGCACCTATTAAATAATCAATATAAATGGCGCAAAATTTCCAGCAGCTCCAGCAACACAAAGAAACTTGTCCCACATTCGTGTTTAAAACCCCAAAAAAAAAAAACAGCAAAAAAAAAACAAAAAGTGGAGAAATAAATAAAAACTTGTTTTGTTTTGTTTTTGTTTTCAACGAGCTTTGCTTGTTGCTGTTATTGTTATTGTTATTGTTATTGTTGTTTTGTTTATTGCAATGCACAGAGAGATCAGTAAAGCTCTCTTGGGAGAGAGGGCTCTCTTGCTCTCTTTCCCTTAGTTGCTCGCTCTCTTTGGGGCTAAGATCAATCAATCAATGCAATCTTCTTCTTGCCTCTGTGTCTCTGCTCTCCTCTCTTCTGGCTGCAGAAACAAGGTTGAAGGTCTTTTTTGCATGGCAATGTTGCCAAGCGCCAAAAAACAACAACAACAATCTCGATATCTCTCCAAAACAGGTTTTTCTCTTATTTAGTTTTTATATTTTTTTTTTATATTTATTTTTTGTCTTCTTCTTTGCCATCATTTAAATATTTCAATGACGTCAGCGGAGTCTGAAATTGTTAATCAGCAGATTTTTGGTTTTTTTTTTGTTTTTAGTTTATTTTTGGATTTTTTTTGCAGTGCAATTAATTAGCACTTTTCTTGCTAAAAATTTTGATATATTTTTTGATATACTTTTTTTTATAAAAAAAATCGCAAAAAAAGCGATCATAAAAAACGATCTTAAAAATCTTCCATTAAAGCCAGAAAAAAACAAAAAAAAAGCTTGGCGCAAGCGTAAAGTTTTGTAGAAGAAGAAGCAGGGCAGGTAGTAGCTCTTTCTCCCTCTCGCACCCTCGATCACTATTTGTCCATTTTTTTAAAATATTTTTGCTTCCTTTTTCGCTCTTTCGCAGATTTAAGAAAACGAAATGAAAAAAAATACAAAATAAAATAAAAACCGATTTGGTTAAATAATAAATTTTATATTTCAAAACACGTTGAGACGCAAAAAAAAAGAAACACAAAAGTTGCGCAAAAAAAATGCATTTAATTAAAGTTAAGACTAAACCCGCGCTCAAAATTCCCAAAATCGTAAGGAACTAGCAAGAAAGAGAAACAAAATAGAATAAAAAAAAAGAGAGTTCCAAAAAACAAAAAAAAAAACGGCACAAAAGTAACAAGCATAAAAAAAAGCAAAAAGTCCAAAAAAAAAAGGAACAACAACTATTACTGCTGAAAGAGAGCCGCAAAGGCAGAACGACGGCAACAAAATGTTGTACCAGCTAAGCAAAGCCACAACCAGAATCCGGCTTAAAAGGCAAAAGCAAAAGCAAAAGCAGAAGCAAGCGCAAAAGCAAAAGCAAAAGCAAAGAGAAACGCAAAAGCAAATGCTAATGCTAAAGCAAGCGGAAAAGCAAGCGCTAGAGCTGGCGGAAAAGCAAGAACAAACGCAAACTCAAAAGCAAAACCAAGCGCAAACGCAAACGCAAAAGCAAAAGCAAAAGCAGTCAAGAAAAGCTGTTCCACAACATTGCTGGCTCTGGAGTTTAGCATTTTTGGCAGCATTTACTCTGAAGGTGAGTCCCAAAAAACAAAATACTCCAAAAAATACTCAAAAAATACACAAAAAAAAAACATTTAAAAAAAAACAAACACAAAAAGAAACGAGACGAGCCCAGGGCGGGTCACAGGGTCGGGTCACTCGACGGGTCACTCGCTCCGTTGGTCACGCAAATAAACAAATAAATAAATAAATAACTCTAGAAAGTTAATTAAATAGATAAAATAGATAAAATAATAGAATAGTCTCCCCGAGTCCCCGAATTCTGATTTCCAGAAATTGCATTTCAATTCCGGGATTTTTTTACAAAATAATATATTAAATAATAAAAAATATATAATAAAAAATTAAAATATATACAAAAATATATATATATAAACAAAGAAATATACAAAAATATGTATATATTTTTAATATATTTTTACAAAAATTTGTATATATTTTTAATATATTTTTTACAAAAATATGTGTTTATTTTTTGATATATTTTTATGTTTATTTATATTTATATTTTTGTATATATTTTATTATTTATTATATATTTTTATTTATTATTGATTGATATTGATTAATATATTTATTATAGAATTAATATTACAATTATTTATATTTATTTTTGAAATTTTATCAAGAAAAACAGATATTTATACCCAAAATTTCCTCGTTTTATCGTTATTATTGCTTTTCAAATAGGTCTGTTAGAATATTTCGAAATATTATATATTCATACCCGATACTCGAAACCCGGTACTGGATAAAAATTAATAGAGAAAAAACAGATATTTATACCCAGTACTCGCAGAAGTAGAAAAATTTCCTCGTTTTATCGTTATTATTGCTTTTCAAATAGGTCTGTTGGAATATTTCGAAATATATTCATACCCGATACTCGAGAATGGATTAAAATTAATAGAGAGAAAAAAAAAAGATATTCATATCCGGTACTTGCTTTCCAATAGTTTTTTTAATATTAAGAAAGATATTAATATCGAAACTTTTAAAGTATTTTTTGTTATAGAAGAATTTCTTATAAAAATATTCATACCCGATACTCGCAAGTATTCAAGATCAAATCGGTTTTCGAATACTCGTAGTTCTATAATGTCTTAAAATTTATTCATACCCGGTATCCGTTAAATATTCTCTCATAATTTTTACCCCAAATCGGTTTTCTAATAATTCTCTTTAATATTAAAACAAAAATATAAAAATATTTATACCCGGTACTTACATTTTTTTTCTCAAATCGTTTTCAAATCATAGTTTTGTAATATTTAATTGAGATTTCGTGACCGCTGCCTTAATGTTTCCTAAATTTCCCCTTTTTTTCGTAATACTTTGACTTTTTATAATTAATAGTCGACGATTTGGCAAATTTTTAGGTTTTTCTTAATTGTTTTAAGCTAATTTTTTTTTAGCACGAAATCTCTATTTTGTTTTCCGTTTTTTGCATCATTTTTTTTAAGTATCTTTTTTTAAGTATCTTGTAATTATATATAATATATTTAAGATCTAAGCACGAAATTCGTAACCGGTTCATGTTTTTTTTTTTTATTTCAGTTTTAGTTTTAAAATAAATCAAAATTTGTGTTAGTTTTTTTTGTTATTGTTTTCTTTTATTTTTTTTTGATTTTTTTTTGTATTTTTTTTCTTATTTTTTTGTTATTGTTTTTTTCGGTATTTTTTTTTCGTGTTTTATTGTTTTTTTTTGGTATTTTTTTGTTTTTCGGTTTTTTTTTGTTATTTTTTGTTTTTGTTATTTTTTTCTCGTTTTTTTATTGTTTTTTTTTTGGTATTTTTTCTCTTTTTTATTTTGTTTTTCTGTTTTTTGTTATTTTTTTGTGTTAGTTTTTGTTACTGTTTTTAGTTTTGTTTTTTTTTTATTACTTTTTTTGTTATTGTTATTTTTTGTGTTTGGTATTTTTTTGTGTTTGTTATTTTTTTGTTTTTTTTTGTTGCTTTTTTGGTATTCTTTTTATGTTTATGTTTTTTCTTGTTTTTTTTGATAGTTTTTTCGTTATTTTTTTTGTTATTTTGTTTTTGTTTTTTTTTTGTTATTTGTTGTGTTAGTTTTTGTTACTGTTTTTAGTTTTGTTTTTTTTTGTGACTTTTGTTATTATTTTTTTTTGTTATTTTTTTTGTTTGGTATTTTTTTTGTTTTTTTTATTGCTTCTTTGTTATTCTTTTTTTGTTATTGTTTTTTCTTGTTTTTTTTTGATAGTTTTTTCTTTATTTTTTTCGTTATTTTGTTGTTATTTTGTTGTTATTTTTCTTTTGTTATTGTTTATTGGTATTTTTTATACCTTGATTAGTTTATAAAAAAAAAAAAAATAAATGACGCGTAACGGGTTGGATTTCCTCACTCACCTGCCAGGTATTATTTATCCAAAAAAAAAAAAAAATGGGCGAAGCACTTGAATTGTTTTTCTAGTTCTTTGGTTTCTTTTCGATTTTGTTTCAATATATAATATATATATATTTCTATATAGATTGTTGTTTTTGTTTTTTTATTATTTATTTTGTTCTCTTTAGCGATAAATAACCAGAAATATTTGCCATTTGGTCACATACAATCTTTTCGTTGTCAAAAAGTCACGTTTTTCGCTTAAAAAAAAATAAAAAAAATTAACTAAAACTATAAATTAGCGAGAATATCTTTATTCTTAATCGTTGGTGGGTTTTATTGATTAAAATCGGATGGAAAAGTATTATTATTAAGAAGAATTAATAATCCCGAGGGGCGCTGTCGTTTAGTGTACCGTTTCCACCTTTTTTTTAAAGACTTTTCAGGGACTTGGTTTGATTTTTTTGTGGTTTAATTTCTTTGCGTATTCTTCGCGTTTAATCGAGATAGGGGCGCTGCTGTTTAGCGTACGGCTTTAAAACAATTATCCTTAGAAAAAAAAGGGAAATCCTGTGGCAATTAAATGCAGAGGCAGAGGTCCTTCGATGCCAAAACGCAGACAGGACATAGGACGAGGAACGCCCATTGATTTCCAAGACAAAGGCACGCCCATTCCTTGTAAAGGACACGTGTCAACCGTAAAATAAAAACAAAAACAAAGGACAAGAAAGTGCAACCCTGCCCTGTCCTTGCAATTGACACAAAAAAAAAAAAATATCCCTTTTTTTTTGGATAAAAAATGTGCATAAATTATGTAACAATTACATTAGGGTTAAGCCTGAGCTTATTAACCCTCTAACCGGGCATGACTAATTGATTCTTTCCGATACGAGATCGCGTCTAGAATGATTCATTAGCTTTCGAGTCGCGGATTGAATTCTGGAGTTACTCTGGTATTTTTTTTTAAATTATTCATTCTTTAAATAATAATTTGTGATTATTAAAGGGAAATAATGGAAACTAATAAAGATATAAACAAAATATAGACAAAATATAGACAAGATATAGACATTAATGGGGGTTCGAAGAGGAAATCATGGATTTTCTCTACAGAAAAATATAAAAAAAATAAGGATTTCAAAGCAAACTATTAAAGAAATAAATTACAAACCGTTTAAGGTATTACTTTTAAGAATCGGATAAGAATTGACAGAGATATAGCTTCAGAAAATTGTAGATTTTGAAAGGATTCTTCCTACAAAAATGGAAAAGAAAACCTGAAAAAAAACGGTACCTTGATACCGGATTTTGATGAAAACTTTTACAGAATTTAGATATAAATCGTTTAAGGTATTTCTTTAAAAAAAAATTGGCTAAGAAATTACAGATATAAAGCCATAGCTTAGGATTTGGAAAAAAAAATCGGAAAAATATTTGAATTTTAATGAAAATTGATGGGGAATTAAGATAGAAATGGTTTTAGGAATACCCCCTATTGAGAATCGGATAGGAATTGGATAAGTAATACCTAGATATAGGTGTGAGCCATATAAGGGTCGGTTTTCTCTCAAAAACAGATAAAATATACGAAAAAAAAAATAAGTTTTTCAAGGTTTTTGATGGAGATTGATGGAGGAATTATTTTGGTAGAAATATTTTTAGATATTCCCCTTTAAAATCTGATAAGAATGGGTAGAGTTATAGCTATAGATGTAAGAATTATACAAAAATTCTGGATTTTAATGCAGATTGATGGAGAATTGAAGTAGACACATTTTTAGGTATTTTGACCTTGAAAATCGGATAAGAATTGAAGGATATGTAGATATAACTTTGAGCTATACTATATTCAAAAACTTGGGACTTTATAAGAGTTACTTTCACAAAAAAAAAAAATGGAAAAAAATGTGAAAAAAATGTGAAAAAAACTACCTTGATCCAGAGTTTTGATGGAGATTGATAGGGAATTGAAGTAGAAATGGTTTTAGGAATTTTCTATTAGAAAACGGATAAGAATTGGATGAGATATAGCTATAGAGAGAATTACATTGTAAAACTGTGATTTTTTAAAAAGAAAATTATACATTTTGAGATACTTTGAGGTCTCTTAAAAATCGTTTAAGAATTGGAAAAGATATAGAATCGAAACCCCAAGGTTTTACTCTAAAAAAAGAATCTTAATAGTATTTTCTTTTTTGATTTCGATAAAAAAAAACAAAATAGAACAATAAACTAGAAATATTTTTAAGGTATTCCTCTGGTATTACTCTGGTATTACTCTGGTATTACTCTGGTATTACTCTGGTATTCCTCTTAAGGTATTCCTCTCAAGGTATTCCTCTTAAGGTATTCCTCTGGTATTCCTCTGGTATTCCTTTGGTATTCCTTTGGTATTCCTCTGGTATTCCTCTGGTATTACTCTGGTATTCTTCTCAAGGTATTCCTCTCAAGGTATTCCTCTTAAGGTATTCCTCTTAAGGTAATCCTCTGGTATTCCTCTGGTATTCCTTTGGTATTCCTGTGGTATTCCTCTGGTATTCCTCTGGTATTACTCTGGTATTACTTCGGTATTCTTCTCATGGTATTCCTCTCAAGGTATTCCTCTTAAGATATTCCTTTTAAACTATAGAGAAAAAGCGCATCCCAGCTTCGTCTTAGACCGCTATCCTTCCCCTATATCGGTTTTCCTTCGACGTCTTCTGTTGCCTAAAAATATCTTGCAACAATATTCCCAAAGACTCTGTGCCACCTCGCGTCGCCTCCAGACATCAAACGGCAACTGGAAATAGAGCCAAAAACAACAACATGTGCCTGGATCTGGGCCTCTGTGTGGCAAATGCCGGAAATGCAACATCAAATCGCGAATAAAAAAAAAATGAAGGGAAACTCCATTTGATTTCTGGTCAGATGATCCGGAGGAGTAGGAGGAGAAGCGCAACCCTCCTGGCAATAGTTTCTGATTGGAAATATCAGAGAGTGGCAGAAAAAAATGGGTTTCATTCCATTCCTATGCCTTAGGATATTACAGGATTCATTGTCCTTCGACAACAAAAGCCAGAACACAGGCACTCCCTGGAGGATAACGTTATCCTTCAGAAAAGAGGGTGACTTTTGGTTAGAAACGAAAACTATATTTATTATTCAAGAAATATGAATAACAGGTGTAGAGGAAAATATATGAATATTTTTTGGATAAAAAATAAAGAGGTTACTGGGTTGGGGAGTTATAGAGAGAGTTCTGGGTTAAGGAACTCCTTAAGACTTCCTTCTTGGTTCTGTTTTTGAGGTTGGAAGGTTTCTTTATAATGAAAGGGAATGAAAGGACTCGTAATACCATATCTTCCTTTCAATATATAATATTTTGGAAACAAAAATCAAAAGCTATTTGGATGAGACTTCTTTTTGGGTTAAGGAACTCCTTAAATCCTCCCTGGTTCTGTTTTTTTTTTGAGGAGGTTTCATTATAGAATGAAAGGAGACATAAAACCATCTCTTCGAGCCAGGAACTCCTTAAAACCTCCTTCGTTTCCTTTATTTATGAATCATAGATACTAAAGAGCTTTGTTTATCAAGAAAGACCCTCTCCCATCCATTAAAAACACCATTTCTATTTAATTTTCAGCTTGTTATGGATTTTACATTTATTTTTTACAAAAATCTGGTGTCCCACAATCGTTCCGAATACGCATTACCCACTGTCGATGGAAAGAAAGACGAAACACACTCAAGGCGCCCTGATCGAACGAATACTCTAAGCCACAAATCACAAATCTCTCGCAGTCGTTATAGATCCATTTAAAGAGTCGTAATACTTCTCCACGAATCCACGATAAGACTGTCTTGAATACAATTTCGAATCACGGTCCATTTCGCTCGATATCATGTTCATTCATGTTCGTTCTTGTTCGATTCACATTCAGTTTCGTTTCAAATACGATCATAGCGGGGGGTTAATCATATTCGATTAATGAATGGATGCAGTTTTCGTAGAACTCTGAGTGAGCTACAAAAAAAAAAAAAACAAAAACGAAAATTATCGATTTCGATATAATTATCGATTCACTTACCGATAGTGGCTTAAATATCGAAAATTGATCAACTTTTATCGGCACTATCATGCCATGTCTTTCTTTTTAAAAATTTCAATTTTTTTTTTTGCCAAAAAAAGTTACTAGAAAAAAAATAAAATTCAGGACAAACACGCAATTTACGAAATTTTGTTTTTTTTTAACCGAAAAATTTTTGTAATTTTTAGGGGACTGTTCCCTTCGAGCCTCGGCTTGGAACTGAATCTCTAAAAAACGACAACTCCCTACCTTGACCCCAAATCCAGGTCACGGCCTACTTGATTCGAGGATTTTGAATTTCATTTTTATGGCCTACTTTGATAACGATGGCAACTCTGGTAGAGAGTATCGGATAAAGGGTATTTTTTGAGGAAATTCGATTATTTTCAAACATTTTCTTTACTTTTCGTTCTTTTTCGATTAAATCAAAGAAGTTATGGTTCATTATTATTTTTTTTTTGTTTTTAAACAATTTGAAAATATAATTCGTTTATCAGAAATATATTCTTTGTTCAAAAATTCTCAAGAAAAAGTCCAATTACCAAAGGAAATCCTTCAATCCTAGAAGAATTTCTTGATAATATTCCCTATCTTGGGGTTGGAAATCCCTATAAAGGGTTCTAACTTTCCTTTGGGGGTTCTCCCTCAAAAAACCATCTCCTTTGCTTTAGGATTCTCCAAAACCTAAGGAAATCCTCAAATTCTTGAAAAATTCTAGCATTTAGCCAGGGAATCCCTATAAAGCATGGTTTTTTTGCATTATTTTTGATCAGGGAACTCCTCCTTTATAGTCTGTACCAAAATCCCAAAGGAAAGGATCCCCCAATACCAAAGAAAATCCTTAAATCCTTGAATTTATTTATAATATTCCCTGCTTTCGGTTCGGGAATCCGAAAGAGTTTTTTCCTCAGAAAGCATCTTCCCCTTTTAAGAAGTTCAATCCAATATGGAACTATATTTTATCAAGAAATTCCTTTACTAGAAAATGTCCCAATACCAAAGAAAGTCCTTGAAAATATTCCTGCTTTAGTCCTAACCCTATAAAGTATGTTTATTCCTGATTAGGACCCTTTCCCTATTGAAAATCCTTAAAGAATTTATAATATTCCCTGCTTTCGAGTCGAGGATCTCTATAAAGTATGTTTATTCCCGATCAGGACCCTTTTCCTTAGTGTTTTTTTCCCTCAGAAAGCATCTAACCAAAAGTGTGACCCTATTTTGGGCGTGTTTTGTAAGGAATTCGGGTCGTGAATCCCTACAAAGTATATAATTCTTAATCCTTGGTCAAAGTTGCCTTATCCTTCGTGTTTTTTTTTTCCTACAACAGAGATCCTGCAAGCAGTGTGACCATTTCCAAAGAGCTAAAGCTTTGATTCATTTTCCGAGAGGTAAACCCTTTCCCATATAAATATTTCTTTTTTTTTTTGACAAATAACACCTCCGATTTATTTGCCAATTTTTTTTTTTGCAGATTTTGCAGAATCATTGCAGCTTCCTCGAAAATCCAAAACGATACCAAGAAAGACAGAAAGTATATTACACTGAAAAAATAATGTTTTTTGTCGAAGATCAAATTAGCGATTCCCCCGATATTTCTTGCAGACTTCTTTCCATCCAAAAATTAGTGGTAGAAGGGCGACTGTTGGAGGAAGTTGAGAAATCTGTCTTCGACCTTTTCTGAATTACACAAAATGTTTTCCCTTTTTTTTTGTACGATTTTGATTTCGATTCCGATGTATTATCCAAAATGGGGAGGGGTTTCGTCCTGGCAATATCCTTGATCCTTTTTAACGTTAATGGGGACTTTGGCGGTGCTCATTTTTTGATGGGTTTTTTCGTATTGCCATTCCGGGAAGTTGATCCACGATCAGCCTCTGGATGCTCAGCCACATCTTTGTCTTCGTACCAAAACTATATCGGAAAATCAATATCGATTATTCTTGATTATCGATTTTCGATATCGATTATTTAATAAACTTTACACTCACAGGTAACTGAAACGTTTCGTAATCCATATTTTTTTTTTTTTTGTTTTTCGATACTTTTTGTCCTTCACAAAATTTTGATTGACCGAAAGTCAAATTTAACTTAAAAATTTTGGGTTGAGTCTTCTGTGTTTTGTAACCGTAGCGCCTTGTCGTTATCTGAGCTCTATGCCGAAATGCTGCCCTTTTTATAGTCCAGAATCGAGATCCATGGCCTACTATGTTGGGAAAGTTTTGAATTTTATATTTTCGGGTTGCTTTTCGATTGATGCAGTTTTCCTCGAGTAGTGTGACCATTTTTTGGGTGTAATTGGTTATCGAAAAAAAGGCCTAAAGCTTGGGTTCGTTATTTTTGATGGTTTGGGAAAGTATAACCCATTTTTGAGGATTATTAGGGTAAGGAAAAAAAGGCTAACTTAACACTTAACTTACTTAATATAACTTTATTATTTTTTGGACATCTTGGGAAATCAGTGTGACCATTTTTGGTACATAATTTGTGATTAAAAAAGTGATACTAAAGCTTAGATTCTTTTTTTTGATAGGTTTGGGATAGTTTAGTGACCATTCTTGTGGATTATTGGGGATAGAAAAAAAAGGGACAAATCTTATATGCATTTTCTGACAATTTTGAATGACATTAATTCCCATAATTCCCATTAATTTTGACTGTTAGGGAATAAAAAGAGATTACAGCACATCGACCATTTATTGATCCATAAACCCCTTTCCTAGAATCGCATTTATGGTATTAATTGGTTATCTTTTTATTCATATTTTTTTATTATATTTTTTATTATATTTTATATTTAACGTTTTCTTAAAAACCTTAAAAAATGCATCCATATTTAGATATTCTTTTTTTTATTTAAATCCAAGAAGGCGTGTAGAGCAGAGTCTCATTATTTTTCATCATTTTTCATCATTAATATTTATATTTAAATATTAATATTTAAAGACAATTGTTTTTTGATATATTTTTGCATTGGTTTTTTATATAATTGGATTTAGTTCATATATAAATATCCTTAAATCGTATTAAATCTTATATCGTATAAAAGAAGTCCTCGTTTTGTCAAAATTAATACGGATTTTATGGGAAATACTGTTTCTAAACAATCAAATATACATTCGGTTAACTGTCAGTAAAAAAAAGACTAAAAAAAATTGCTATTACTTTCGGAATAAATCTGGTTTTTCGATATCCGATATCCGATATCTAATAAAAGTTTGAAAAAGCCTAAAAAGAATGCCATTACTTTTGGAATAAATCCAATATCCGATAAAAAATGCATTGTTTTTGGTAGATATTACTAAATCCTTTAGAAGTCCTTTCTTTTTTTTAGTGTAAATCGGTAAAAAAAGCGTAAAAAAAATGCAACTATATTCAGAATAAATCTAGATCCCAAACCATTAATAATATTGTTTGAAATTAATTTAAAAAAGCCTAAAAAGAATGCCATTACGATATCCGATAATAAATCCCCACCCGACCCTATAAAGAATACCAAAAATTTGTTATAAAAATACATATATTTTTTATGGTTAAAAACTGTTTCTGTTCATTCAAAGATACATTGTGTTGGCGACAAATGCAAAGAAAGACAAAATTTTGGGAGGACAGGACATGCCGAGACATGTTGCGACATGCCAGGACATGCTGAGACATAAAAGTTTCACGACACACTGGACGGATGATAACAATCTAGCCAAAAAATAATAAAAACAGATCAGGTTCATTATTTTTTGCATCTGGAGGGGATAATACACATCCAAAATATAGCGTTACGTAGCGTAGCGTTAGCGTTTTCCCCCAAATTACGTCATCTGAGGAATACTTGAATCTGGGGCCCCGATTTTCTGGTTTTTTCTGGTTACATAATACATTGGGGGGGGAAAACTTGTCAAGTGGGTTAAAATTTCATTGATCTCTGGGGGGATTATTACTGGGATTCTTGCTATAATATCTGGCATGATGGCATCTGATCTTTTTACCAATTTTCAACACAAATGTTTGTAATTTTTTGTGATTTGTTGCCGGTGTCGTGAAATGTTACACATCTTGCTTTGCTTTTTTCGACAATCCAAACTCTATTCCGAAAATTCCGAATAAAAAGTTCACGAAAAGTAACTGTTCCGCGCATTATTCATATCGGGTGTGATCGCCGGCTGGATGCGAGGTCCGCGCTGAGGTCTTGACCCTGGATCGTGACCCTGGGTCGTCATCGTCGTCGTCGTCGTCCCAGACCCTTGAGGCACATTCAGTATCTCCCGCGGATGCTCAGCCTGGCGACTCTGGCACGATGGTCGTGGCTGCGGAGTGCGATAGAATTCCGTGGGTCGATGTTGCGGATACAATTCCAGATTGTTTGTTTGGAACTAGAACAAAAAAAAAAAAATACCGAAAAATACCGAAAAATACCACACGCGTATTCCACCTACCAAGCGCCTTTCCATTTTTGTCTTTCTTTTGAAATTTTTTCTACTTTTATCGAAAAAAAAAAAACAGCACAAAAAATTTTTTTATTTCTGAATTTCTGTTTTTTTGGCCAAAAAATTGTATTTTCCGAATGGATTTATTTTTGTTTTTTGGGGTCTGGTTGCCGAAAGATCTGGTTTGCTAATGATTCCCAGCCCGGCCGGTCGCCCTTTTATACTAAAATTTTCCGATTCCACGCCTACTTTTTGGGGGGGAATATGTTTTGGTTTTAGGTTAAAAAAAAAACGCCAACTTTGATGGGAATATGTTTTGGTTTTAGATTAAAAAAACGCCAACTTGGATGGGTTTTAATATCCTGGAAAGGGGGTTTTTATAGTGTTGGTTAAGAGTTTTCAACACTCTGAAGGTGACTTTTCCTTTCCAACACTATAAAGTATATAGATTCTTGATCAGGATTATCTTTTGAGTCACTTTTTGCCTAAAATTAATCTCAAAACTAGTCTTAGTTTTAAAGCTATTGAGTTCAAACTTTGCAAACACTATTCTTTGCTTTAAAAGCAGTTTTTAAGGCGGAATGACCGGAATCGGTGGACTATATCCTATAGCTGCCATATAACTGAGAGATCCGGAATGGAAATAACTTCCATGTTTTTCCAGATAGAGGAATGAAATTTGGTAAGAACCTCTTTTATGAGAATCTGACTTCATCTAGAGAGTTTCATATGGATCGGTTGACTATATCCTATAGCTCTCATAATTTCCATATTTTTGGTAGTAGAAGCTTGGGACATTCTTCAAAAATCAACTCTATAAGGAAGTGTTACGGTTCTCCAATGTTCTTCCAAAGATCGTTCAACTATATACAATATATATACGATATTTCCTATATCTTTTAGCAGTAGAATAACGGTAAAGGTATAGAAACTTCTGCTTATCCCATAGAAAGCTTTTCTTTCTGGTTTTTTCTTGTTTTTTCTTGTCTTTTCTTGTTTTTTCTTGTCTTTTCTTGTTATTTTTTGTCTTTTCTTGTCTTTTCTTGTTTTTTCTTGTCTTTTCTTGTTTTTTCTTGTTTTTCCTTATTTTTTCTTGTTTTTTCTTGTTTTTTCTTGCCTTTTCTTGTTATTTTCTTTCTTTTTTTGTTTTTTTTTCTTGTTATTTCTTGTTTTTTTTTGTCTTTTCTTGTTATTTCTTGCTATTTCTTGTTTTTTCTTGTTATTTCTTGCTATTTCTTGTTTTTTCTTGTCCTTTCTTGTTATTTCTTGTTTTTTCTTGTTTTTCCTTGTTTTTTCTTGCTATTTCTTGTTTTTTCTTGTCCTTTCTTGTTTTTTTCTTGCCTTTTTTTGTTTTTTCTTGTCTTTTCTTGTTTTTCCTTGTTTTTTCTTGTGTTTTCTTGTTATTTTCTTGTTTTTTTTTTGTCTTTTCTTGTCTTTTCTTGTTTTTTCTTATTTTTTTCTTGCTATTTCTTGTTTTTTCTTGTTATTTTCTTGCTATTTCTTGTTTTTTCTTGTCTTTTCTTGTTATTTCTTGTTTTTTCTTGTCCTTTCTTGTTTTTTCTTGTTTTTTTCTAGTTTTTTCTTGTTATTTCTTGCTATTTCTTGTTATTTCTTGTTTTTTCTTGCTATTTCTTGTCTTTTCTTGTTATTTCTTGTTATTTTTTGCTATTTTTTGTTTTTTTTTCTTGTTATTTTCTTGTTTTTTCTTGTTTTTTCTTGTTTTTCCTTGTTTTTTCTTGTTTTTTCTTGTTATTTTCTTGCTATTTCTTGTTTTTTTTTGTCCTTTCTTGTTTTTTCTTGTTATTTCTTATATATTCTTATATCTGATTAAATCAAAAATCGATACTCCCGATACCAGAGCAAGATATATATGTTTAGGCTATATATTTAGGCTCCAATGCAGTGGAATGCCAAATGAACAGATGCCGACAAGAACAACAAACAATCCAAAAAAAAAACTAGACGAGTTTAATGTAATGAGAAAAGGGAGTGGAAAATGCAGTGGAAAATGCAGTGAAAAATGCAGTGGAAAATGCAGTGGAAAATGCAGTAGCAAGTGGGTGGTGGTGCCGGGAAAAAGGGAGTTTTTGTTTGCTTAATTGAAATTTATTGACTGCAAGTTGTAAATTGTGGGAGTCGTAAAAAAAAACAACAAAAAAGAGGGAAAGGGGCATGCCACCGAGTGCTGGGAAATGAGTAGAAACAGATGCAACCCGAAGGCAGGGAGTTTCGGAGTCGAAGAATCTCAGAGATACATTTCCTTGTTGTTATGTCTGTTGCGAAATCGTATTGCATTATAGATATATATTTTCCTAAAGATTTTCTTCAAAGATTCTCCTGCCTGGGATTTGTTATTTTTGGGGAATTCCCCCTCAAAGATTTTTCGCGTCGCGTCAATCTTGCTTCGTTTTCTTGGACATCTCTGACAGGTCTTCGATTGCATTACTAAATGGCCATTTTGACAGCAGAACTTTGATAAAGGTCTTACAGGTCTCACCAAAGACTTTCAGAGACTAAAAGTAATAATTTTTAAACAAGAAAACGGAAAAAATCGCGAGTAATCTTGTCCAATCTTGTCCAAAAATTGGCACAAATCGGGGGGGGGAAATGTAGGAAAAAACCACCAAAAGATAAATCGGATCGCATCAATGGTTTCCCATGTCAATGTCCTTGAATGCGAGGATTTCAGGGTTTCGGCAGGACATCCCTTTGGACGAAATTAGAGCCAGGACGATCGTAATTTCCCGAAACTTTGTGTCCTTCGAAGGGTGTGAATTCATTTGTCGATTTAATTATTAGTTTCTGCTTTCGATAAGGCACTGAAAAAAAAATGATACCCGCTACTTTTGAAATAAAATTTCTTCCTTTTTAACCTTGAAAAAAAGTTAAAAACTTTCATTTTCATTATAGTTTTTCTCTCTGTGTAAAAACGCAATTGAGTTTTAGTTTCCCTTCAAGTTCAAGCAGCGGCAAATGCGAGGGTGGCTACAAAAATTGTCCACCCTCCCAGAGCACTGACCTTGATACTGGAAACCTCAAAGACAATACCAGGGGTTGTTTTCGAAAAAAAAAAAGAAAAAGAAAACCGTATAGAAAGCAAGTTAATCCACTCCATAAGGTCCATCAATTCAATTAGTTCCCGAAATGTAAGTAAAATTTTCATTTGAAATCGATAGAAAATCGAATAATGCCATGGATTTTGGAATGAGAATTGGAAATACTAGGGTCTGGGGTCTGGGGTTGCTGTTGGCCACAAAATGAAACTGATATCCGAAAGATAAAGACGCCGATGGTGACGGAATGATAAGGAGAGTACGTGTCTTGGTTATTGGAATAAAAAATAATTGAAGGAAAATATTTGATTCCAGTTTAAAAAAAGATTTGATAAGAAAAGATTTATTGCTTTTTATGACTTTTTAAATATCGAATATAGCTTAGCTTTTCATTTAAAAGGAACGCTGGCGTGTAACGTACGGCCTTCAGAACTTTGTCAGTAATCCAATAAATTCTTTTGAGAGTTCTTTAAGTAACAAAGTCACAAGATACTACCAAATAGTTATTAAATTTATGAAACGGAGTCTTAAAGGCTTACAAACAAAACAAACAAGGGACGCTGCTGTATAAAGTACGGCTCTTAATTTCAAAAAATTCTTCAACTTCTTGCAACTTTCCGATCAAGTTTCTGCAACAAAGAGGAGCAGGAGTCCAAAGAGGACTCCAAAGAGGAATCCAAAGAGGAGCCCAAAGAGGAATCCAAAGAGGAGTCCAAAGAGGAGTCCAAAGAGGAGTCCAAAGAGGACCCCAAAGAGGATCCCAAAGAGGAGCCCAAAGAGAAGCCCAAAGAGGAGTCCAAAAAGGACCCCAACGAGTCGCCCCTCGGTTGTTGCAACTCCATGTGTGGCAAGATGCGAGCCCCAATCACCAGCCAGACAGGTGCTTTATGCATCATCGCCATGGAGTGTGGCCCTAAAAAAGGGAATAAAAAAGTATTTATGGCAAAAAAAAAAAATAAGCGGAAAATATTCCAAAGGATGCTCTGGGAACTACAAGTCCTTTTTGGAGTCACGGTTTCACCTGTAGACTTCGCATCCTGTTTTTTTTTCTCGCTGAACTCTTGTACCTCGACGACTTAAACTGTTTGCCTTTGCATTACAATTTTGCATTCTTCCCCGGGTCGAGCACTCCTGCCAGGACCCCCCCAGGACTCTCGTGCCTCGCGTGCCACTCCTTCCTTGCCTTGCCTTGCCTGCGCCCCCGCGACATTGTGGTGGCAACCATTAGGAGGACGTGCCAAAGTGCACTGAGGAGTCAACAGCGTCTTGGTTGGAAATTCAATTTGTGGCAAGTTTTCAAAAGGCACTGCGAGAAATTTCTAGGGGTTTCTAAAAAAAAAATGCAAAAAAAACAAATTTGATTTAAATTTGGAATTCTTAGAAGAATTTTGCAAGAAATCGAAGATGTTTTTGGGGAAATTTTTAAATCTATTTGGAATTTTTAACAAGAAGTTTTAAAGGCACTGGGAAAAAATCTTAGGGGATGTAAAAAAAGAAAGAATTTCAAGTAAAATTCGAGTTAAAAAAATAATTTTCTTTAAATCTAAGCGGTTTTTGGAAAAACTTTTAAACACGAAATTTTCAAGACACTTGAAAAAAATCTTAGGGGATTAAAAAAAAAGAATTTGAATTAAAATTTTAGTTCTAAAAAGAATTTCTTATAAATCTTTTGAGATATTTTTGTAATTTTAAATATTTCCAAAATGAAATACATTTTTTTTCAGTGCAATTTCAATTAAAATTCGAATTCCAAAAAAAAAAAATGTCTTTCAAATCTCAGCATATTTTTTTTTTTTGCGATTTTTCAAATCTTTTTGAAAATTTTGAAATTTTTCCCAAAAAGTATATCCTTTTTTTTGCAGTGCATTTACTGCCACAATTGAGGGGGCGGTGTGGGAGGTGTGTGGGTGGCAGTTCCTCAAGTTGCATCCTTACTCGTTGCATCCTTGAGCCGTTTGAGCTTAAACGTTGCAATCGGCTTACGGGAAGCATAATTCCCTTCGACTCCTTCGACTCCTTCGACTCCTTCGACTCCTTCGACTCCTGCGATTCCTTTAAGACATTTACGGTTATGTGTCTTTTTAGCCAAGTTATCGGCACATCAAATAACGGTCATTGAGGCTTAAATCAAACATTTTCGATTCAATGACCATTGCCATTGGTATTTTTTTTTTTTTGCGATAAAAAAATAAAAAAAAAATCTCTTAACGACCTCGACACGTGCGTGGGCGATGCAGTTGGCTTTGGAAAATATTTTATGGGTGTTTTTTTTTATAGAGAATTCTATAGAATTATAGAAATAATTGGTTGAAAAAAAAAAACTCTTACAAAAGAATGTTTTTTTTAGGAACTTTTTCTTTATTTTTTTTTCTATTAAAGAACTAAGAGATCTTTTTTAGACCCTAATTTGTTTATTTTTTTGATGAAATAAAAACCCTAAAAAAGGGAAGGATAACCAATAGGACCTTCTGCACCTTTTGTATAAAAAAAAAAAAATAAATAAAAAATCAAAGCAGATTTCCTTCTCCTACCCTTTTCCAATGCATTTTTTAACACTTTTTTGCCACGCATCTCCTTTTTGGGCTTTTCCCAAGGGTGGAATATAAAAAATATATTATATATGGGATGGGTTGGGGGCAGGGGGTGGGGGCAGATGGTAAGGGGGTGTGGCAAGCAAAAGCAATAGCAACCTGGGGTGGTTCGATCTCTGGGTCTGTCTTTATTATTTATCGATTGGCATTCGATTGGCCTTTCAAAGCCTGTCAACAGATGGAAAAATTCCAAAAAATCCAACAAAAAAAAAGAAAGAAAAATCAAGGAGAGGGTTGTATTATGTAAGGTATTTTTTTTTTTTTAGTAGAAATTAAGTTAATTTATTGAGGGGTAAATATTAATAAAGAACAGAAAATAAGCAATAACCAGAAAATAGGAGAAAATAACTGAAAGTAACAGAAAATGATCAGAAAATAACAGAAAATGATCAGAAAATAACAGAAAATGATCAGAAAATAACAGAAAATATCATTAAAAAACAGAAAATAACAGAAAAAGCAGAAAAAAATACAGAAAATAAAAGAAAATAACCTTAAAATCTCTTATCAGAGAAAAAATCTAGAAAAAGAAGAAGCTGGAGGGCAAAGCTAGAACCTTTTGAGAATTATAAAGCCAAACGGAAAGAAAAAGCTTCTTTTTTTTATAGAGGTTTTTTGTTTAGGTAGGGGATTTAGGGTATTTAATATCCCCAAAAAAATGAAACAAAAAAAAAAAACAAAAGCAACAAAGAAAACAAAGACAACAAAGAAAACAAAGAAAACAAAGAAACAAAGAAAACAAAAACAAAAAAGACAAAAAACAAAGACAATCCCAAAAACAAAAACGAAAAAAAAGACAAAAACCAAAAACAAAAAACAAAAACGAAAAAAAGACAAAAACAAAAATCAAAAACGAAAACAAACACCAAAAGCAAAGACAGAAACCAAAAACAAAAAACAAAAACAAAAAAAAGACAACAAAAATTCAAAACGAAAACAAACATCAAAAGCAAAGACAAAAACCGAAAAAAAAAACAAAAACAAAAAACAAAAACCAAAACCTCAACCAAACAAAACAAACATATCAAACGTCCCTCAACATCTGTTTGAAAAAATGATTGAAACAACAAACAAATTTCTCAAAAAAAAAAAAAAAATAAGAATAAAAGTCCAACATATGTGGCCCGGATTTAAGCCAAACTCCCGCCCCCCCCCCCCCCCCATTTTTTTTAGGGGTATTATGTCACAAGGTGGGCTTCTTCCTGTCAGGTTTATGCTAATTTATTGCTGAACCAGAAATGTCATCTTTTTGGTCCATCGGAGTTACCCTCGATTTCCTGGTGTTAAGTTTTATTCCGATTTTTATTTTTATTTTTATTTTTTTTTCCTCCACCAATTGAGATATTTCTGTAGTGCTGGTCTAGTTTTCGAGTCTAGTATTTCCCGGGAACCGGGGGTTAAATTGTACAAACGACAAATGACATTAACAACGCTTAGAGCAATTACAGAGTGAAAGGCGAAAAAAAGAGAGTGTGGGGTGGATGGAATGGGTGGAATGGGTGGGTGGTTGGTGGATCGGTGGGTTGGTGGGTTGCCTGCCCCGTTGCCTGCTCGGTTGCGGATTATTTATAATGAGGCAATAACAATTTGTGCTGCAGTTGGTCATGACATTCGATTAAGTCGTTCAACGGCCACACCCATTGTCTTCATTCGTTGCACAAAATGAGCTCAAGTCTGGGAATTGTTCTTAATGTTGACACTTTTTAATATTTTTATTAAATTTATAAGCTTTTTTATAAACAATAAATCAAGTAAGAAGCTAAGATATTAATTAGAAAACGGAAAAAGCTTCAAAAATACGAAAAATACCAAAAAAAAGTAACAAAAACCGTAACTTTTTGTAATTCAAACAGAGAAAGCTCCAATAATACCAGAAATACAACAAAAAAAAAATCTTAAAAGTTACTTTTATTAAGTTAAACAGAGAAAGCTACAAAAATACCAGAAATACCAAACAAAAAGTAACAAAAACCGTCACTTTAGGGAACAGTAAGTCAAAGTTCGATTCTCTTTTGAGTTTTTTTTTTTTTTTTGACAAATAACATTTTTTTCTTATCATTTTCCAAAAATACCAAATAATACCATACCAAAATAATACCAAATACCATACTAAAGTAAAAATAAAAACCACGATTCTCCATAGATTTTTTTTTTAATCAAATAACAAAATTGATTTTTATAAAATACCAAAAAATACCACAAAAAGTAATATTAAGAGAAACTTTTAGCAAGAAAAAGTTTCAATTCTCCTTGGATTTTTTTCTTTTTTTATATAAAAAATTCTATTATACAAAATTCTCTTCTAATATTGTATTTTCTTTCATCTCTTCTCATTCCAGGTATGTACAGTTATTAAATCCAATAACCAAATCAAAGAAATTACCAGAAATTACCATAAAGCCGGTCTTGAAAATGTTTCGAGATAAGAAAATAATTGGATATGGCGGGATAAGTACATACATATATATATATCTAGAAACCCCCAAGAAATCAAAAAGAAGATATATTTTATGTGCTTGAAGTGAAAATTTGAATCCGTTTTTTTTCCAAGTTCAGTAATAAATTTATTCATGTACTTGACACTGCATAAACTTGCAACATTTAAATGCATTTAGAATCGCTTAGCGCTTATCGTGTGTGTGTGTGCGAAAGAGACACTCTACCTTTGTCTCTTTCGCACACAAAAGTTGGCCTTAACCCTTGGGCTTGGGCTTGGGCTTGGGCTTGGGCTTGGGCCGGAAGGCAGAAATAGGAGATGAACGGTAAAAGGAGCCGCACTAAGCCAAGACAAAGCTTTCAAGTTTATCTTCTTGCACCAGGCAACGGTTTAATTCCCCAACTCACAGTCTTCCTCTTTTGTCTCTCTCTCTCTATCGGTCTCTTTTTGCCAGCTTAGTACATAAGCAAACACATATTGCACATTGCACACCTACCAGTATTGTGGGGGGTGTGGGTTGTGTGGGTTGTGGGGGCATCTGTGCGGTTTATTTATGCCGTCTGCCTGATTTCCGCTTTTTAAATGCTTTTCTGCCCTCGGCTTCTACAGCTTCTGTTTTTATATCTGTCTCAGTCCCTCCTGGTTCCTACGCCGTTTTTATCAAGGCACTGGAAGAAAATTTTTGAGATATAAAATATATACGAAAATATATTTAAATAAAATTATTTACAAAATTCTTTTTTTTTTTATCCACATAAATAATCCTTAATAAATAATAATAATACAATACAATAATAATAAAAAATACAATAATAAATAATAAATACAATTAAAATTTTTAAGATTTTTATTAATTGTTCTCAGTGTTAGCCCCATAATTGCCTCTGTCCTTCAACTTATCTGCCCCTCCACACACGCTATCCCTCCCACAGCCTCACTTACATGGGCATCTGGTCTCTGGCCAAACAAATAAAACAAAAAAAAAAGAAAGCAGAGAAAAAGAGAAATGGGAAAATACAAATTTATTTCCATTCCGTATTTCTCCTATGCGTTTGCAGTTAATTTGTGCTCCCCTTCCTTTTCCGCCACCCCATCCAGCTACAGAAGTGAGGTGCTAAGTGGAACACCAATTGGCCCTGACAAAGGCATTGCAATTAAAGGAGAAAAGAGAAAGGCGGGGAGAGTGGGAGAGAGAGAGTGCATGTAATATCCGAGTGCAATGGACACAGATTGAGTTGTGGGCAGGAAAGTTAATGAGTGAGAGAGGAAAAACGGATTTGGTCGGATGTGATGGATCCGTTATTAATGAACAGCTCTAAAAGGCTAAGGGAGAGAGGAAAACTGCAGGTGAAAAAGACAGATGAGGTAATAATTCTGCAACAGAAACGGGAAAGTTTTGTAAAATACAAAAAAAAAAAAAGAAAAATAGTTTCCATGATTCATTAAAGTTTTTCCATTAACTTCCAAGTTGAGAATTTCGCAATTAGCTAAGTAATGGCAGTAATTTAAATCGAATCCGATTTCCCACCCACCCCCACTAGGGTTGCCACCCCTTTGTGCGGTTAACCGAATGAAAATTAGTTGCAGTGACCGCAAAACTGGGATTGCTAAGCCAAAAGGTCATCCATCGCATCTATTAAAAGCGATGCGACCCGGACCCGGACCCGGACCCGAACCCGAACCCTGACCATATGCAAATGAGCTTAATTAGACGACAGGACATGCACGCACATGACTCACAAAAAAGGACATTCACGACTAATAGAGTTATGAGCTGAAATTCAAATCGGTTACAGTTAATTGTCAACAAATTTGGGTATTGGGAAACCCGGTTACCCTTGAAACCCTCTTCACCGGGACATCCTGTTGAGCTTTTGAAAAACTTTTTGATCCTGGCGCTAAAAGCAAAATGATTAATTGCATTAGCTTTCCAGACGAAAATAGGCGAAAAAAAAGAGGAAACGCCAAGTACAAGACGATTTTCCTGCTGCTTAAATAATTTTTCCTACTCCCCTTGCAGCATCCAAGAAATCTCAACCCCTGGCGTGAGGGTATTACGAGGGTTGATAATTACACGGGAAATAAATTCGTAGTCTTTGTCATTTTTTAAATATTTTTTTTTTACAAAGAAAACCTTGTTTCTTGTCTTGTTATTCAGTTCAGTTTTTTTCAGTTTTTATATGTCCTTTTTGATTTTTTTCAGTGTTTTTTTTAACCTTTGTTGAAGACTTTTACTTTACCGCCTGATAAATTAAATTGAATTCCCTGCCTTGGCCTGAGCTTGAGCTTGAAATGTGATGAAATCCGTTTTAACGCAACCCCCCCTTTTTTTGGGGGTAAAATTTTTCGCCACCCCGCTAGGGTGTCCTGCCACGACGACGATGATGATGATGATGATGATGAGGAGGAGAAGGATTTTCCTGGGGGGCATTGAGCATTTGTTGTCGTTATGCCAATGGCTAAAATAAAGTACCTTCTGGCCAGAAGGACCAATTTTAGGGGGGGAAAAAGTATATATATATTGCAACGCTTTATCCCTTGTTGTTGTTGTTGTTGTCTGGTATATCGTGGGTTTATCTGACATGCCAGGAGGTTACAATAATCCTTGAAGAAGGCAAGAAATTTGGGGGTTATATTCGTAGAATAATTAATGTTGAATGATTCCTGGCAATGGATGGACATTTGATGAAGATGGAAAAGCTTCAGCAGATGCAGGGGATTAGGAAATGGTAGATATCTGCAGGATATTTGAAGGGTATCTAAAGTTTTGTGTATTTTTGAGGTTAGAAACTCTCATTGTTGTGTATTTTTGAGGTTAGAAACTCTAATTTCATCATTTATTAACTCTTAAAGCGTATCCTTTTTGGAAAATCTCGACTTGCCTGGATTTTCACCACCTTTTGTGTCGCTTTCTTCTTCCCCAGTCATCCCCTTTCTGTGATGCGTAACCACTGCCTCTTGTTGCCTCTTCTTCAGTCAGCTGTGTGTTACCGTTGATTTTATCGTCTGCTTTGACAGCTGTCACGCAGTCATTGTTGTTGCCGGGGAGTATTGTTGTTAAATTACGTTGTCGTTGTTATTGTTGCTATTGTTGTTGCTGTTGTTGTTGTTGTTGTTGTCGCTGCTGTGTTGTTATCATTGCATTCCCCAGCATATGATTCACATTGATTGATAGTCGCTGGAAGATTTATAAGCAGAGAGGAAATGGTTTTGCGGTCTCGAAAAGAAATGCGAGAACTTCCAATGATATAAATCTTTCTCTCTGACATAACTTTTGCAATTAATATTATAACTTTCCATTACAAATCTAAAAAAATTAGTAAAAATGCATCAACTTTAGTCGGATTGATGATTTCTGTGATGGCTTTAACCAACAATTGTGGAACAATTCCATTTCCTAGCAATTTCCTGTCGTCGCCAGGTGTCGCCCGTGTGCATTTAATGCTAACCTCTCATCTCTCTCATCTCGCATCTCGCATTGTGCTAGCAGCTAACAGCTAACGGTAAATTGCATTTGGCTCACTCTACCGCAGACGCCTCTCCCTTCTACAGCTACCGTTGCCTTTTGTCTTCTGCGTGTCTCTTTTGGCTTAGAGTTGCCAACATTTCCGTCACAGACGGATGTGGACGGAGTGGAAATTGCGATGGGAAGGTCCGGAAAAGGGCTGAAGTAGCACCGGGAATTGTTTTGCTCTCAATGGGTATTATGTAACAGATGAAGAGTGAAGACTTAGAGACAGGACATAGACAAAGACATTGATCCAAAAGGCATCAATTGAACTGTAAATGAACTTAAAGATATCTTGATAATCGAATGTACAGTAGAGCCTATTTGAAGTAAAATTAGTACTAATTTTCGTCCTATATTGACAATTGACAGTACCACCTCGCTCTGACACCTGACCGTCTATTTGAACCTTTTCCCCTGATGCCAAAAGCTAATTTTCCATGCAATTACATGCGGTTTGCTGTCCAGGACTCGTCGTCCTGCTCTATTTTCACTCCGCATGTTGTCCTGTTTGCCTTTGGGGCATCGCTCGTTTCTGTCATTTGCTCTTTTAATTGCATCAGTAACGGTTGATTTAACATTTTCCAAAGCAAGTCAACTGCTGAAAACTCAAATAGAATAAAAAAAAGGATGTTTTTTGGTCAACAAGAGGGAGCAGGTAGTTTTCAGGGATTTTTGACCGGTTCTTCATTAGCTTAACGGGTTCAGAGAGGTTAGAAATTTAAAGAAAAAATAAAAAAAAAATTGCAATATTTTATAATACTATATTTTGTATTTGTTTAAGAAATGTTTTTTTTTTTTTGGTATTTTTAAAGAAATATTGCTTTTTTCGGTATTTTATAAGAAATCAAAATGCTTGTTTTTGTTATTTTATAACAAAATTAGATTGTTTATTGTTTTGGTATTTTATAAGAAATTAGGTAGTTTTTTTTAGATGTTTTATAAAAAATTAGATAGTTTTTTTCTCTCCATTTAAATACCAAAACTTCAGTACCTGAAAATTGGCCAAAACTCCAAAAACCAATGAATTTTTTGTGTTCGGAAAATTCAAAACAAAGTGGGTCAAAATCCGAAATCCGAATGCAAAAACCCACAAAAATGTGTACACCCACGCATACTAATGAAAGCACAAATACAAATACACAAACACGAATACAAAGCCCACGGAATCATTGAGCAAACGGAAGTCGAAAAAACGAACGGAACAACAAGAAGAAGAAAAAACAACAACAGAATTTTCTGAATGATGGTCACTTGTTACCGTTACACCTCGCATCCTCGCATTATCTCTTTCTTGCTTCCTCACTTTTGTCGCTTCATCTCTTTCTCGCCTTTTAGGTTTTATATATTGTGTAAAAATTTTTGGGGGTTCTTCTCCTCGCACTTTTCTCGCGTCTTTGTTCATTCATGGAAATTCAAATTTTCGCCGTTGTTTTCGCAATTCATCTAACGGCATTTACTGCGTAACACACCGACTGTCTTGCTCTAACTTATATCGGCCTATTTGCCATCTTTGTCTAACATTGCGTATACGTAACGTAGACGAAAAGTTTTAGCCGGCAAGGACCTAGCCTGGCAGGAAGTTTTAGTGCGTGTGCGTTAGTGTGTGTAAGTGTACGTGTATCTGTGTGCGTGTGTATCTGCCGAAATATATTGATTTTCACGATTCCCTTTTATTAAGCATTTTCTGTTCACCGTTCACTGCGGCTGCTTTGTTGTCTACCGACGAGACATTCTATGTTTGTTGCTTTTTCTGCATATTTTTGCTGTTTTTTGCACAATTTTTGCCGCAAAAAACTACAAAGAAGAAGAAGAAATCACAACAGGAACAGTGGTTGGGGAGGGGGGAGGGGAAAAAAGTTTTCCGGTTCCGGGTGTAGAATACACTGTTGTAATGCTCATTTAATATTTCCCTCGTTTTTTGTCCCTTTTCTTTTTATGTTTTTTTTTCGGAGGAAAGTGTAGCCTGGCAACCCTGGCACAGTGGTAATTTTGCGGCATTTTAAGCGTACAAGTTTTTAATAAAATAGAAACTGTTGGAATGCTCATTTAATATTTCCAAAAAATTTTTTTTGATGAACATGTAACCTGGCAACCCAGGTACAGTGGTAATGTTTAGAAATTTTTAGCCCAAAAATATATAAAAAAAATAACGTCTGCTTTTTATTATTATAATTATTATTATTATTATTTAATTTTTTTTTAGTATTCAGTATTTTTTAGTTAGTATTTTTTATTTAGTATTTATTTTTCAGTATTTATTATTTAGTATTTTTTATTTACTATTTATTATTTATCTAAAAAAAAGACTCCACTGTACAGTGAAAAAAATACCAAAAGAAATAAATATATGCCAGCGACATTTTTGCTTTTTTCCTTCTTTTTTGTTTGTGTCTTTTTTTGTGTTTCTTTTTCTGTTTCTTTCTTTTGTGTTTGTGTGTGTGTTTTTTTTTTTTGCATGTTGCTTTTTGTGCAGCTTCCGCTTTCGCATAGTTGGGTTTCATCTGCCACTCCTCCACAGCTCCGCCCCCATACCCACGCCCACCCACGCCCACCCACGCCCTTTTTTTGGGTTGTCGGGTATTTGAAAAAAAAAAAAAAAAAAAACATTTCGTAGGAGAAAACAAATTGAATTTGTCTGCCCGGCATTCCAAGGTTCTGCCGGCAAAGCATAGTCCCGTTTTTTTTCTTCTTATTTTATTATTCCCCCCCTGGAGAAAGCGGAGAAAGTGGGGGAGAAGATAGAGACGGAGGCAGTACAGTAAATAAATGCTTTGTATTTATTAAAATTTTATTTGCTTTCGTCTTGCTTGAAATATTTATGAAATTTCGCGGCAAATATTTCGAGGAAAGAATTCTTTAGCGCAGAAATTTCCAAGAAACTAGGTTGGGAAAAAAGATGGGAATGCTTTTATTAGACTTTGTATTTATTGAGTCTTTACTGTACCTGGCGGCTTCACTTTCAGGCAACTCTTTTGTGAACTGAAAACAAAACGCCGAAGGAGCCACAGGACCCGGCCAAATGTGAAAAAGGACTGCAGGGCAAACACATTTGTAAACATACGTGTAGATCCTTTTTGTATATTATATATATATATATATTTTATATATATATAAACGCACACCTAGACATTTTGTGGCTGAAAATTGTTTGCACAAATCTTTTGCCGGGTAAAAGGACCTTTTTGTCCTGTCGCTTGAATGAAATGAAACTTTTTGCCAAACCGTAAAGTTTTCCAGGACGAACTCAACATGTGTGTGTCCTGGTGTTATCCTTGTGTGTGTTTGCTTAAATAATTTTATTAAAGCCAAAAAATATTCATATTCAGGTTTTTTCCTTTTTTTTTTTTTTTTGGGAGTGAAAGTTTCCTTTGAAAGTTTCCTTTTTCGGAATTAGCTTTCTCTGTAATTCTGTATACATTTAATTCAATTTGATGTCCTGATTATGTGTATGGCTTTCTTGGGTCCTTTTAAGGATATCACAGTTACAGAGACACTCCCACAAGAAAATTAGATTATTTACAGAAGTTACAAAAGGGAAGCTAAGATTTTAAAGAAAAATTTTTGCCTACTTTTGTGGGTTAGGATGCGGTATTATTTTTTTTTACGATTTTTACAAAAAATTGATTTTAACATTTAAATTATTTATTTTATGTTTTTTCTTTATTTAAATATCTCTAAAGTATACATTTTTTTAACCAAAAATAATTTAAATATATCCTTTTGAATTAATCTTCCTTTTTGGTATTTTTTATTGCCTAGTTTTATGGGATATTTCCTGTTTTAAGCGAATTAAGTGAAATATTTGTAAGAAAATATTCTAAAAATTAAAGTCATTGACTAATTCCTTATTTCTTTTTTAAACCAAATGTAATAAAAGTTCTTATAATTAATCTTTTTCCTCTTTTCGGTATTTTTTTTTGCCTACTTTTATGGGCCTGGTTCTTAAATATTTGTGTTTGAAATCTTTATTGTCCATTTTGTCCAACTTTTGTTCAACTTTTTCCTATTAATCATTCCCACAATCAATCAGTTCTCGATTTCAACCAAAAACTTGAACCCTTTTTTTCGGGAGGGTTGAAATTTCCTTCCAGGGTTGCCTTTCCCATTGACATCTTATGAGATTTTGATGGCCATAAAATTTCAAGGGATAAGAGATGTCATAAAAATAAGTTGAAAATAAAGAGAAAATATAAAAAAGCAGAAAGAAAGCAGGTAGAAAGTGTTAGAAAGATGCAGGAGTATTCCTGCTGATTTTTCGCAATAAATTAGGCAAATTAAAAATATGAAAAAAATATGGAAAAATCTGGAAAAAATGGGAATAAAAAATGGAAAAAAATCTGTAAAAAAAAAAGATGGAAAAAATCGGAATGTGTGAAGCCACGCCCCAAAATTTGCATTTGTCAAAGGCAGCTGCAAAAAGCGATTTTTACAATGCAAAAAAAAAAAAAAAAAATAAATAAAGAAAGCAAAGTCAGTCAAGGAGAAGGAATAGGGAGTCCTTGTTGAGTGCAAAGGATGCAGAAAATCGAGGAAGGAGCCAAAGGAGTCACCGAAGGAGGCAACAAACAATGAAAGCCAAAGAGAAGGAGATTCGCAAAAGGCATAAAGGAACAAGGAAGCAAGGATAAAGGGGAAAAAGGAGCAGACGACGTTGATTTATAGGAGTCCCGATGGTGCGAGCTGGTCTGCACCGCCATAATGTCCTTGAAAGGATGTGAGTGTGTATAAGTAATGGTGTGTGTGTGGGTGTGTGGGTGTCCTGTACCACACAGGTGGCCCATAGCCCGAGGCGTTTTGGCCCAAAAGAAAAACCATTTCCATTTCCCCTAAACAAGTCTTGAATCCTTTAAAAGAAACACTAAAAAAAAAACACTAAAAGAAAGCTTAATAAAATACTAAAAAAAAAGGATCAACTTTTAAAAACAGAAAAGCAAATACTAAAGTTTTTATTTTAGAAGCTTTTTTTTTATATATTTTTCTTATATTTATTTCATGTCTTTTCACGTTTTTTCATGTCTTTTCATGTTCCTACAAAAAATTTCCTTAGTATTTTTCCACTGGTATTTTTTTTTTTTTTGGTCTAGTACCAACTCTTCCTCCCATACCCATTAATGGCAAATTGTTTGTTCAAATATTTTCTCCGCCCGAGTCCTTAAGAAAAAGCTTTCGGCCCACACGCAATCCACAAGGAAAATATCCAAACGATTTTTTCTTCTTCGTAGAATTAGGGGTGTAAATATTTGAGGTAAGCTCTGTGGAAAAATCCTGGAAGAATCCTGGAAAAATTCCAGTTAGACCAACATTTAGGGAGAGTTTGTTTTAATTTTGAACAAAAATTTGATTCCTTTTTCGGTATATTTCCCGAAACATTCACCAAACAAATCTACATTTTGTAAAATTTTTGAAAAATGCAAATTTCCTGTACAGCTGCCGCCTGTTGTCCTTCCTAATCCTGTTGCTCCTGCTTCTGTTTTTCGCTTTTTCCATGCAAAATGTTAATTAATTTGCATTTTTGCCACAGAGTCTGGGAGTCTGGGAAATCGGCTTTAATTTTCTTTGCCTTTGTTTTACAAAAATACACAGAGAAAAATTATGAGAAACCTGGAAAAATTTAAGAACAAGAAACTATAACCATAAGTAGGGTTTATAAATATGTCAGAAAATACCAGGTATAAGGTTTATAAAGATATAGAAATACTAGAATAAAAGCTTATTTTCGTCTCTTTTCTAACTAAAATCAGGAGTACCTGGTATGAATATTACCAAAAACTGTGATTAAAATACCAAAAAAATACTATTAGTACCGGGTTTTGATACTAAACTCATGTTTTCTTGAGTACTGGGTATTATTATAAACGAATACCATAAGTAGGGGATATAAATAGCTAATAAAATACCATAAATACCAGGTATTGATACTAAATGCATATTTTTTTCTATTTATTAACTAAAACCATAAGTATCGAGTATAAATATAAGCTAATACCATACCAGTAGGGGGTATAAATAGGTTAAAATACCATAAGTAGTACTGGATAATAATACTAAAGGAATATTTTCGTCTATTTTCTAACTAAAACCATGAATACCGGAAAGGTAAGGAGGAATATAGGAAAATACTATGGAGTAATACTGAGTAGGGGGTATAAATAGCTAATAAAATACCATAAGTAGTACTGGATAATAATACTAAATGAATATTTTCGTCTATTTTCGTCTATTTTCTAACTAAAACTATGAATACCGGAAAGGTAAGGAGGAATATAGGAAAATACTATGGAGTAATACTGAGTAAGGGGTATAAATAGCTAATAAAATACCAAAAATACCAAGTATTAATACTAAAAGTATATTTTTTTCTATCTACTAACTAAAACCATGAGTACTTGGTAGGAATATAAGCAAATACTATTAAGGAATACTGATTAAGCTAAAATAATACTGAGTAAAAAGCTAAAAAAAATACCAAAAGTACCGGTTATAAAATACTTAAACCATAGTTGCTTCTTTTTAAAGTGATTTTCATCAAAGTTATTCGAAGTTGAACGTGTTTTTAATGAGTTTATTTTACGATTTGAATTCGTTTTTAATTATAGTGTAGGGGGCGTGGGCATGGGCATAGGCGTGGGGGTGGGCGTGTGGCTGGGAAAATCGGGGGCAGCAGCGGCAGCTATGCAGGGAAAACTGATGCAATGACAAAGTGACGCTGTCGAGTAGGAAATGCGATGCATTGTTGCAGTTTGTTGTCGCTGTCGCTGTAGCTGTCGGTGTCGCTTATAACAATGACACCAAATTACATCATTAATGAAAAGTATAACAAAAACCAGAAGCAGGAGGATGACTATGGAGTTGGAAATTGCATCAGAGAGAGAGACGCGCCCTGCTTTTGCCTCGCACTCGTGTTCAGGCTTAGATTAAGTATCTCATATATATGGTATATATGGTATATATCGTAGATATTTATATATATTACGAGTCTATAGGTGTAGGCACTCTGTTTCGCTGCATACTTGATTTTGTGGTTTTGAATTTCGTGCAAAGTTCCGGAAGAGCTCGCGGAAAAGCCACAGAGCTTCCCAATTCAAGCATCAAAGTACTTGAAATTTTGTGGCTTACCAGAGATGCTTTCAAAAGGTTTTATAAATCACTTCCCATCACTGTTTAATGTTTTTCTATGGAACTTAACCAACACTATCTTCTGTACAATCTGTCAGAATTATGCTCCACAAACTTTTCTAATCATAAATTTTGACAGTTTCTCCAAAAAGTTAGACAAGTTTGTTTGTTCTTGTTATCTTTTGTGGCGCAACTTCTATTCTCCAGTCACTGCCGCGTTTCGCAACACATTTGCCAACACTGTCGAGTGCTTTTCCATGTCAAATTGGTACTTCAGAGCAATATTTTTTTTGTATCTGTAACCATCATCAGCGTCAACAGCATCAAAGAAATCGCCTACAAGAGTGTCAGCAGGTGAAATGGGTTTCTATTTTTTTTTCCTCCTATTTCCACCATTGAAAGGCCAGAGGAATGCAGTACAAAATATACTGAATAGGAGTACCTATGTACGAAAGCCTACTGGGCGGATGGATAAATGAATCGAGGTGGGATATGGTAGATGTGGCATGGATGTGGTTGGCAAACAGCTTTTGGTTCAACAAACTTCAATTAATGGCGCACGGCAGGTTGGGTTCTTCTTGTTCCCTTGTTTGTTTGCTTGTTTTTTTTTCCGAAAAACTAGAAAAAAAACCTGCAGAAAATATGGGAAAAATAGCGTTACAAAAAAAAAAAAAAAAAAATATGAAATATAGAAAACTTTGCGACACTTTCAAGTGTCAGCGGTGGCGGGGCTGGATGTCTCCTAACGAACCTTAACGAGAACTAAGCCACAAAACACTGAAAGAAATGGGAGTTCTTAATAGCTGAAAGTGTCTGAAAATGATATTGGAGGAATATCTAAATATTTTCTATAAGATTTGGATGGTTTTGGGAGAGAAAATTATAGTATTTTGGGTATTTATATCCGTTTTTATGGTTTTGGAAGATGTTAAGGTTTTTTGGTATTTTTTTTTAACTTATTTATCAAACAGAACCTATGATTCCGGTAGAGAAAAGTCTAATATTTTGAGTATTTATATGTGATTTAATCGATTTGAAATATGTAAAGGTTCGACTCCGATTGCAGGGATTTTTGGTATTTTTTTAATAGCGTATTTATCCAAAAGAATCTATGATTTTGGAAGAAAAAATGATATTTCGGGTTTTTATTCAAGTTTTTACAGATTTGAAACGCGTTAAAGTTCGATTCCGATTGCAGGTATTTTTGGTATTTTTTTTATTAGCGTATTTATCTAACAATATCTATGATTTTGGTAAAAAAAGGGAGTATTTTGGGTAGTTTTTATAGATTTGAAACGCATTAAAGTTCGATTTCGATTGCAGTGATTTTTGGTATTTTTTTAAGCGTCTTTATCCAAAAGAATCTATGATTTTGGAAGAAAAAATGATGATATTTCGGGTTTTTATTCAAGTTTTTACAGATTTGAAACGCGTTAAAGTTCGATTCCGATTGCAGGGATTTTTGGCATTTTTTTTATTAGCGTATTTATCTAACAATATCTATGATTTTGGTATAAAAAATGATAATATTTTGGGTAGTTTTTTTTTATAGTTTTAAATAAAGTTAAGGTTTGACTCCGGTGGCGAGGTTTTTTTTTTTAGTTTTTTTTATTAGTATTTATATACTATACTTTCTTTGAAATCTTTGATTAATTTTATCTACTTTTTAGTATTTTTTAGTCTTTTTCGAAAGAACTTAACCCGAAACTTCTTCCAGTGTAACCCTCACCCGAGCTATTCATCTAAATGTTGCCTAGCCCAGTTTAGTTTCGGTCTTTTATAGGCGTGGCCCGCCCCCTTTCTCTGTGCTTCGTTTCTTTTCTTTTTTTTTTCTAGTTTTCACTCTCTTTTATGTTGCTGCCACCTGCCACCTGCCACCTGCCTACTTGCCACCTTGCCTCCTCTATTCAGTATTTTTTTTTTTTTTTGCGTAAATATTTATGTTGCTTAAAATGTTGCTCTTTAGAGTTCTATGGGTTGGGGGGCGTTTAATGTGTCGGTGGGCGTGGTTCAATTACCGCGACTCTGACTTGAAAAAAAAAAACCGATTTTTATATACAAAATATTTTTTTCTTTTTGGAATATTCTGTAAAAATGTTGACATTTTGTGGCGCCTACATTGTTTGTGGATGGTCCGAGGACCTGAAACTCATATATGGATGGGTTGTATCCATTTTTCATTCCATTTTTAAAGTTTCGCATAAAAAATTGCCCATAAAAGTGTCGTTGTTTGGGATTTTTATGTTGCACGAAATAAGTTTCTTTCATTACGAGGAGAAATGTTGGTTGGAAAAAGAGAATTTCTGGGAAACAAAGTTTTTAATTTCAAGTGTGACATACTTTTTTTTCTCTGAATGAATTTTCTTTTTTGTTAAAAGTTAACTAATTGGCAGAGAGAATAAAGTCAACATTGTCAGGATTTTGCTGCAACGGGGCTAAGATCCGATTTGGCTTAAAGGATCCTTTAAGGATTGAGTTCAGGCAACTGAATCGAGGCTAAGGCCTTGCCACAATTCGCTGCACAAGTAGCACTGCCAATTCAAATCCTAAATGCAAATCCAAGTCGAAGTCGTTTAATTGCAACATGCAACATGCGGCATGCGGCATGCGGCAAACTTTTAATTAAGATTAAATGCAGTTGGGAAAAGTCCTTGCTATTTAATTGAGAAGAATTAAGTGAGAAGAAACTAATTCCAAAGAGTTGAAAAACTTAAAGAACAAACAAATCTCTTATAAAATTCTTCAAAAATAAATGGAAATCTCAGCTGGATAGCTGAGGAAAAAAAAAAAAATCAAATAATATAAAATCCAAGTCATTCAGAAGTCTTCAAGTTGGCTCGTTAGAGAAATAGGTTAACCTTTCGACGACCCCCCGGGTTGGCTTTTGCTTTTCTTTGGCTTTATCCTAACTGACATTTGACATGGCCAGAAAACCCCAGCCGGGAAAGCTTTTGCATTGGCAAAATGTCAAACGGGGCCAACAAGATATCGAAAATTGTATGGAAATCAAAAGGAGAGGAAACGGGAAAGGAAACACAATCAAAGACGTTGGCTAATAGGAAAATGTGATAAAAGAGGTGGGAAACGAGAACAGACACATTAGGGTTAATTCCCCCATCGATAACATTATTAAAATCCATTAATAGTAATTCTAATTTATTGATTTTTATGTGAAAGTTTATTAGAATTTATGATTTTAGGAACTTTGCAACACTAAAAGAATTTCCTTTGTTTTAGAACACTGATTTAATGGCTAATTAGTGTTCTAAAACAATTAAAATTCTTTTAGTGTTGCAAAGTGCCTAAAAAAAGCAAACAATACAATTTAGACATAATTTAAAAACGTTTTCCTTCTCATTATTATATTATCGGAAACATGCATTAATAGTAATCTTAATTTATTAATTTTGATGTGTAACTTAATTAAAATTTATGACAAAACCATTAATTCCAATAACAAAGTTCAGTGTTCTAAAGCAACGCACAATTCTTTTAGTGTTGGAAACATTATAATTTTACGCATAATTTAAAAATGCTTTCCTTCGCACATTATACGATGATTTATGATTCTCGGTTTTGGAAAATATACATGGGTTTCATATTGGCCAGTTTATGTTTGTTAGCCAGTTGGCTAACCCGATTTCCGCCCCGTTTTCTCTCATTTGTATCCCGTATCCTGTATCCAGGACACGCATCGTTGAGCATAGCTCAGCACAAAACATGAGGCAATATTCAGTGCAAAAGTTTGTTGCAAATTCATAAAACAACGAAAAAGGGAAGGAGAAGAAACCGTTGCTTTCAAATGGCCTCTGGAAATTGTTTCCATATCCTTCGTCCTTCTGCCTCTGTCTCTGGCATAAATATTGATTTTTATATAGAGAAAGCAGCTCCCTTCGTTGTTGCCTCATTAAAAACATAATTTATGCAACCTGCAACACCAACCCGCATTGAAACAAGGTTTTTAAAATGTTATTTTCCGGGCAAAGGGTTATAAAACGGGTCTATTAAAATCCTATTTAATATTCTTCCCATTTATTGGGTGAAAATTGGCGATGTTAATGCAAATGTGTATCGATAAAATTATTTTTGATTACTTTTCGTGTTTTATCATTAGTTTAGAGAAGGAATACAGGTGGGGGCTACCCATGTCTGGTGTATTTCCCTAAAATACTAAATAAATACTGAATAATTATTTGCTATAATACCAAATATCAAGCTACAGTGGGTGTTTTTTGTTCTCAAAACAGGATTTAAGGTTCCAAAATATATTTCTTTTAATATTTTCTTCAAAATCGTAAAAAAAAATGCCTACTATTCATACCCGTTATTGCTAAATGAACTGTTAATAGCTGTTTCTCCCTTTGACGCCATTACTACCTGTCTCCCTCATAGCCCTTAAGCAATTATCAAGATGGCGCCTAGTCTGGATTTGTTTGTGTGTGTGTGCGTGTGTGTGTGTGTGCAGGAAGTTTTCAGTGCAAACTAACTTCCCTATGCACGTCACTAACAGATACTAATACACCCACACCGACACAGTAGAAACTGAAACTGCGCCTAGACATGCCACTCCCACACCAACTCTCCCACAACCACCCCACTCCCACCCACTCGCACCCACTGGCACCTTTGGGCTCCTTTTATATGCCCATTTGTCACAATATTTGCCATGAAAGGCAACTAATAAATTCTCTTATAGAGCGCTGCTTCGCATTCTGCTCCTCTTTGGCCTCTGCTCGTGCTCCTTTGCTCCTCTGCTCCACTTGGACAGTTAGTTTTCAAACTCACACACACACACACACACACACACAAATGCAGGCATGCACATCCGCGTACACACATAGTTACACATGTCAACAGGGTAAAAGTTTCATTGCTAAATTGCCTGGTCAAAGGCAAGAGGAAGCAAACTTTGCCAAAAGACAGTCCAAGCTAACCGAGTTTTACACTAAAAAAAACATGTAATAGAAATAAATAATATAATATAAAAATATTAAAAATATTTGTAATGAAAAGTTATGAAAAGAGAAAATTAAATACAAAAATATTTCATTTTAAATATTTCATTAATTTTTATTATATACCAAAAAAATGTGTTTGAGTATATTTTGTTGTTGAGTGTATGTTGGAGCCTAATTCAAGTCAAGTCGAGACTTCCCTTGCCACTCGATATATTCCAGTGCTTTATGGCAAAGCCATTCACAAAATACTTTTATATACCTTTGGGCATCTTCAGTGAAAATGAAATAAAAAAAAAAAAAGAAACACCCAGCAAGCAGGACTCTGTTAGGATGTATAGGAGAAAGCTTCAAAAGCTACTTTAAACCGCAACCGAATGGGGGGCGAGCTTGTTCCTTTGGGACATTTTCTTGATTTTCTGATTGCCTTTCGTCGTCTGTCTGGCAATCGAAATCGTTTTGTAATTGCAAAATTGAGCAGTTTACAAAGTGGCTGAGAGGCGAATGGGGATTAAAAGGAAAGAAAAGCTAGACTAGCCAAGATTTACTGTAAATTGACAGCCGGATAAATAAATACCGATTATAAATAAAAAAAATACCAAGCATGAATTCAGATTCAAATTAATTTATTCCAATTAGAATATGCATTCTGGTTGGAGATTTATTCATGACAGGTTGGGAATGGAAATGATCGGTTTGATCAGGTCTTGGGCTATAAATAAAATCAAGTTTCGCTTTTTATTTATAGAAGATAATGTATAAAAGTAATGCCGGAAGTAATGCCACAATAAAAGCAATATTAATATTAATAATCTTCAAATTGAACTCAAGATGCTCTTTCTCTTTTTTTTCTTGTCTTGATTCTGCTCCATCTCCTCCCTCCCTCCTCCCTCCCACCCTTTACCGATTACGATTTCAATTTTAATTTAAGTTTCCTGTTGTCATTTGTTGTTGTTGTGTGCGTGCAATGGATAAACCTGATAAACTGATAACTACCGTTGTTATAACAACAAAAACAACAACACACACACGGACATGGATCCAAGCAATTCTAGTCACGCACACAACAAAACACAAAAGAAAGGTGCAATGATTGGAGTGAGACGGAGGGAGAGTGTGGAGAGAGTGAGTGTTGGGAGAGTGGGTGTGTGGGTAGGGAGTGGGTGTGAGAAGGAGAGGGTGGTAGCGGATTTAAATAGCCGCTCAACTGAACTGAGCTCGGCTCAATTCAAAAAGAAATGGACGAGGAATGCCAAAAAAAGAAAGAAAACCAAAGCAAAGCAAAAGCAAAACAAAACAAAATAAAACAAAAACCAAAAATAAAAACCAGACGTGCAATGAATTTCAATTGTGGAAAGCAAAGAGGAAGCAGAGACTGCTCTCTCTCTATCTCTGCAGCAACAAATGAGCATAAATTATAACTATGTATAAAAGGGAAAAAAAGAGATAAATAGTGTAGATAAACCAAAAAAAATTATTAAAATACTTTAATTTTCCCTTAAATTTTATTACCTTGGCGATAGCAAAAACAATTTCTTGTGTAGACACGCAATAGGCAGACAACTTATGAACCACCTCCACCCCCACCTCTAGCCATTATTTCTTCTCTGTTTTGACCTCCCACCTGACCCAACCCCACCGTCTATCTATCCAGCCCTGAAACCTGCAATTCAACCGCCAACTTTTCACACTTCAACTACAGAAAACTGCAATAAGTAAAAAGCTAGTTTCGACTTCAAAAACACTCAAAGAAAATACCAAGAAGATAGGTTAGGTTTTTAGATAAAGTTTTGGTATTTTATTTGAATAATTAATAAGGTTTTTTCAATGCAAAGTTAACTTTGTGCTATTTTTAATTGAATAATCAATAAAAAAAATGTATTTAGAAACATGATTTATTAAGGTTTTAAAATATCTAACGTTTTTAGATAAAGTTTTGGTATTTTTAGGAATTAATTAATAAGGTTTTTCTATGAAAAGTTAATTTTATGGTTTTTTTAATGGAATTTATTCATAAAAACCATATTCAGAAACATAAAATATTCAGTTTTTAAATTAGCTAAAATTTTTAGTATTTTTTTAGTAGTAGTTTTACTAGAATCAGCTAGTAGTAGTAGTTTTAGTATTTTAATTAATTAGTTAATAAGTTTTTATTCTCGAAAGTTATCTTTATGGTATTTTAATCGATTATTTAACCAAAATCTAGAAAAAAACATAAAATATTCACGTTTTGTCATAACCAACATGGCGTATGCGTAATATTACGTATACTTAATATGATTTAAAGTCTCAGCTTGTAGGTATTTTCTCTCAATATTTTCACTCAGTATTTTCTCTCAATATTTTCACTCAGTATTTTCTCACAGTATTTTTCTCTTAGTATTTTTCTCTCAGTATATACTGCAGTGCATAACTGTCAGAAGCACGAACAAGCTCAAACCCAAGTCGCCGAGTGGAGCACTTTATGCTAATTGCGCTTTTTGCCTTTTTACGTTTTTGTTGCTTTTTTTTTTTTTTTTGCCTTTTTGGTCAGGTAGGTAGCCACGGCAACTACTATCCAAGTCATAGACAAGTCAAGTGTTTTGTTGTTGCCCCAGATGAGGTCGGTCGGGGCCTACCTGGGCTGACTGACTGCAGTAATGTTCTATAGTTCTACAGTTCAAAATAATAATAAGAAAAAAAAAACAGAAAACAGAAAACAGAAAACATTCAACCAGACAGCAAAGATAAAGAACTAAAAAGTATGTTGACATCAACAATGCTTAAGTACTTGTCGTTAAATAATAAGATTTATATAACAAAACAAAATGTTTAGTATTTAAAATAACAAGAAAAATACTAATTAAACCGGAAGACATTCTAAAATCTTAAAAATTAGACAATTTAAATACCATGAAGTTTTTTTTTCTCTAAAAAACAAAGAATGAATCATTATATTGAATTCGTTTCTTGTAAGAATTAAAATACCAAATTCTAACCTCAAAAAGTATGCTATAAAAAAATTTGCACATTTTTAAATCCTTGAATTTATATCCATTTGAGAGACAGAAAAACAATAAGAATGAATATTTATCCAAAAACACAGAAAATAAATCATTATTTCAAAGTTTTTTCTTGTTAGGATTAAAATACCAAATTCTAACCTCAAAAATTATGCTATAAAAAGAATACTTTTTTTTGCACATCTTTAAATCCTTGACAAAGGATGATAAACCTTTTTGAATTTATATCCATGTGAGAGACAGAAACACAATAAGAATGAATACTCATCCAAAAAAAGGATTAAAATACCAAATTCTAACCTCAAAAATTATGCTATAAAAAGAATACTTTTTTGCGGAAAAACAATAAGGAGGAAAGACAAGTAATTGAGAAGAGACAAGACCAATGCCATTTGCAGACAAGGACGAGTATTTATGTCCATTTATCCTTAAAGGAAGAGCCACTATAAAATAAAAGAAAATGTTCTAGTTTTCCTTTTTTTTTTTTTCTTTTTTTTTGCTAGTTCCCTGCTTATCTCTCAGTTTTCTATGATTTTTGTTCCCATTGTTCTGGCCATTGTTGCTTCTGCTCTTGGCTTTTCATTTTTTTTTATATATATTCTCGTATATATATTTTTTTTTTTGCATTCATCTAAGCTTCTTTTATTCATAGGCCGTCTTCCACCTAAGATGACGTTGAACTTTTAACTTGCTGCCTCTCGCATTTTCCGCCTTCTTTTTTTGTCGGTTTTATGAGAAAAATCTGTCTTAGATCTGACACATTTCCACCAGACTTTTGCGAATATCTTTTTCAACGATGTTGGATTGCGTTTGCCTAAGACTCGGAGAAAACTGACACAATTTCTTCTGTACTTCATAAAGTAAACTTTCTATTTAAAATTTATATAAAATTATATACCTTTTTCTCTGAAAATATTTAAATATTTTTGTTATTCAAACTCGTATAAATCTTGTATCTTATCTGAACGTTGTATTTGGTAAACTATCTTTGTTGAAAATATGATAAGAAGCTCTGAATAAGTTGCTTTTTGACAGATTTAAATCTTGATATTTTTCCCTCAACTAGTTCAGGCTTTCTAAGAGTCTTTCCTGAACTAGTTTCGTCTTCTTATTTTGTTAAAAATATGACAAGAAGCTGTTGGAAAACTTTTATTTTGAAAGCCTTAAATCTTAGTTATTTCTTTGAACTAGTTCCGGATTTCTATTTTGTTGAAGATATATCAATTATATCAATTATTTTTCGCTGAACTAGTTCAGGCTTTCTATTTTGTTAAAAATATGAAAAAAGCAGTAAATAAATTGCTATTTGAAGGCCTTAAATCTTAAATTTCTTCGCTGATATCATCATTCTTCTGGATATCATAAGAAGCTCTGAAAAAAAGGAATTTTTAAAACCTTAAATCTTAGTATTTTTCGCTGAACTAGTTCAAGCTTCCTATTTTGTATTAATTATGTTAAGAAGCTTTAAAGAAATTGTTTTTTGAAAGCCTTAAATCTTACTTTCTTCTATAAACTAGTTCAGACTTTCTATATTGTTGAAAATATTTCTAAGAAGCTAAGAAGCTGTAAATAAATTGTTTTTTTGGATGACTTTAATCTTAATTTCTTTCCTGAACTAGTTCAGACTTCCTATTATGTTGAAAATAAGATAAGAAGCTCTAAAAATAAAGCTTCTTCTCTGAACTGGTTCAGAATTCTTATATTATTAAAAATATGACAAAAGGTTATAAATAAATTGTTTTCTAAAAGCCTTGAACTAGTTCAAACTTCCTAATTTGTTACCATAAAAAAGATTGTTTAATTTTAAGAACTAGTTCTATGAACTAACTCTTAATTTAGAACTTGTTAGAACTCCAGTGTGACCAAATAGTAATATTTTCAACTGTATTTTCTCATTATTCAGTATTTATTCTGCATTTATAAACCCTTGGACTTGGACTATGCCGCAATATCTTTGGACCTGGTCGAGATTTGTTAACTTAACTGTTTGGGGCCACTAACGTGTTTAATTATTTAAATGAAACTCCATTCGCTGGTTGTTGTGTGTGTTTTTTGTTATTTCTGTTGCTTGTTGTTTGTCCAGCTCGCATGTTTGCTTTGTATTTGTTTGTCTGTTTGTCTGTTTGATTGTTTGCTTTTTTGGCCTTTGTTTGCCTTGGCCGGTCGGTTGTTTGGTCGTTTGGTCCACAGTCTTGTCTGCATCAGCTACAAAAAAAATATAAATATAAATATAAATAAATAAAAGTTGAAGTTCATGTTATCCCAGTCGCTTATGGATAAAAAAAACGCACAAAAAACAAAAACCATATAAATATTATATAAAAAACGAAGAGATTAAAGATAAAGTCAATTTTAACGGAATTCTTTAAATCAAATGACAAATATTATATATTAAAAAGAGAAATGAGATCTTTTGTCAATATTTCTAGTATTTTAACTTTAATTGAAACCTTTTTTTTTAATAAATTAACAAATGGTCATGTTTTTTAATTTAAATTCGAAAAAAAATTAAGCAGAGAAATGAGTTCTATTGGGTTTGTGGTATTTTTCTGTTCTTTTTTAAGAATTCTAGTATTTTAACTTTAATGGAAACCTTTTTTTTAAATTAATTAACAAATAGTCATTTTTTTTAAGTCAAATTCCAAATAAATTGTGAAGAGAAAGGAGCTCTTTTTGGTTTGCAGTATTTTTTTTTAGGAATTCTAGTATTTTATCTTTGAAATTCTTGCAAGTTTCTTTTTATTAAAAGCTTTTTTTCTATAAATTAACAAATAGTCATATTTTTTAAGTGATATATAAGAGATCCCAGTACTTTATTATGTTTCAGTTTTTTGAGTTTATGTTTTCTCTAAAACTCCTTGATAATCTCGGATTTTAAAAACCTTGGCCATAAAAAAAACAACGCTCTATAAAAAAAACCACGACCTTGTCTGGCTTAGGGTTTTTTTTTTTTTTTAAACAACAACAAATCGAAGGCTTTCTGCCTATTGTTAATTGGCATTAATTTTATATATTTTATTCGCACAAACTTGGCTTAAACCCAAAATGAGTCACAAAGAGCGGAATGAGGAGGGGGAGTGCCAAAAGGCCAGGGGCGTTGGCAGTAGGGGAGTGGCAATGACACGGGGCACGGGGCACGGGGCACGGTGTACGGTGGGGTGTGGTTGAATTAACTCAAATGGTTTCTGCCCGAACAATTGCAAAACAAATAAAAATAATCATAAAGGCACAGAGCAGCGCAAAATGCGGAGTGTAAATTGAGCATTTAAATGAAACGAAACCGCGCCAAATTCGTTCATTTTTGGAATGAATGTTGAGGGGTGAGGTGGGGAGATCGGTCTGAATATATTCCATACATATATGTAAATATATATATATATATATATATATATAAAGTATATGCTTCACGCGATCAGAATTCGTACTGGCATAATTATTTCCAAACTTTAGGATTATGGGTTAATTTTTGGAAGCATAACTTTAATAAATTATAAAAAATAATCGATATTAATCGATAAAAAATCATGGCTGCTACTGCTACCATTAAAAAATTAAGGTTAAAAATCATTACTAATCATCCATCATGACTGCTTTCGGTAAAAGATCCATAAAATCGATGAGGAATTCAGGAATTCGGTAGTTCCGGGCTATCGATTGTAATAATCGATAATTTTTCAATATAAGATTGATTCGAAAATACTATAGAAATAGAAATGAAAAAATAAATAGCGATAAATATTAGATAAACCATAGCTAAATCGATATTTTTTACAATAGAATTGCAATAGATAGTAGATTGCCTCGAAAATACTTTATAGAAATCGATATATGCCGATAAATAGTACATAAATCATAGATAAATCATAAATAAATCGATAAATATTACAATAAATGCAATAAATAACAGATTAACCATAGCTAAGAACAATATTTAATACAAAATAAACATTGATAGAAGAAAGATTTCAAGGAAGAGTCTCAAGAGTCTCTACTTCAGCTCAAGTTTTGAGAAATTTGTTTAGGAACTTAGAAGAACTTTAGAAGAAATACAAAAAATTCATTATTCTTTAGCATGAACTTCAAGCTAAAACCTACTAAGCTTTTTAAACCTAAGTTTTTACCAAAAAAAGTAGATAAAACAACGCTAAAAAATTTATAAAACTCGATAAACATAGAGCGATGAAAGATGTTAGGAAAAAAGCTCTACCTCTGCTAGAGTTTTGAAAGTTTTCTATATTTTTTAGAGAAAAAATATAGCGATATTATTTGGCATTATTTTTTATTTTTTTTAGACAATTTTTGTTTTCTTTTTAAAAGATACAAAGATATTAATAATATTTGGCATAAATTTCAAGTGTTAAGTGTTTTTTTTTTTTATATATTTTAAAGTTTTAAAGTTATTTTATTGTTAAATTTTTATGAGAAGTTTAAAAGAAATACAAAGACTCCTAAAAAAATGGCAATATTATTTATCCCGAACTCCAACTATAAAGCAAACACCTAGAGTTGACCAAGTTTTTTGGCCAACTTTATGCACCTCTGAGCCTAATTTACTTCTTTGACCAATTAACTTGGCCATTTTTTATAAAGTTTTATGTAGCTTTTGATTTTTTTTTTTTGGCGAAATGGTAAAAATGGCAAAAATGGCAAGACGGTTTCACATCATCATCATTATATGGCCAATGACTAATGGGCCATGGTAGGTAGTAGGCAAGAAGCATCATGTAATGGCCGAAAGGCAGAAAGGAAAATGATGTAAAACACAACAAAAAAACACAAAAAAAAAATACGAAAAAAAAGCGAAATGAAGTAAAGAAACTAAAAACAAAAATATTCAATTATGCAAGAGAGTTACAGTTACACGGGGAGTTTTGGCCAACATTTCGTTTTTTGTTTTCGTTTTTTTTTAACTGTGTTTTTTTTCTGTTATTTTTTTTCACCCATTTTCTACACGCTTTTATTTTCTGTTTCACTTCGCCGAACTGTAAATAAAGCGAAAGCTTCGTTTTTTTTTTTTTTGGTTAACATTTTCTGGCTAAAAAGGCAAAAAGATATCGTGAAAATATTGCAATTTAGCCAAGACGGGTAAAAGCCAAAACCGATCCATATAAATAATTGATTGTTTGACTGATTGATTGATTGATTGATTGAGTGACGACAGTAATTGGGGGGGGAAAAGCAGGTGCCACAAAAAGTAGGCATTTAAAGCAAAATAAAAGCAAAAAAAATAGGCAAAAAAATAGGCTTAAAAAAGCTGTTAAATCAAACAGGTTAACAATTGCTATATTTGCCAAGTGGGCTGAAAAGTGGGCTTAACTTGTCCAACAACTTTTTGCCAATTTTCTAGCCTCCCTTCCGTCTCTCTTCCCATTGTACATTTTTTGCATGCGAAGCTATTTTTTCGCACGTTCCACTGTCACGGGTTTATGCGTCCCTCAAAATCACAATAAAAACAAGACTGGGAAAAAAATACATTAAATGATGGAAAAAAATAAAGATTAACAATAAGAATAAATGAAATAAAATCACACAACATCGAAAAAGCAAATATTTTAGAGTAAAAAATTCTTTTAAAAAAAATAAGCTTAATATATATTATCTAACATATTTTTCTTTAGTTTTCAATTGAATTTTTAATTTAATTGAGTGGAAAAATGAAGCTTAAAATATAATTATTGAAAATATATCAAATATTTACTTAATATTATTTTATTATATTTTTCTTTAATTTTTATTTAAAAAACGCAAAGTAAAGCTAAAAATTAAATCCCAAAACATTGAAAATCAAAATATTTTAGAGTAAAAACTTTCTATTTAAAATAAAGAAATTTATACATATTTTCTATCATATTTTTCTTTAATTTTCAATTAATTTAATTTAAAGTAAAGACTTTCTATTAAAAAAAAACGGAAGTTTATAAATATTCATTTTACAAATAATTCGTGGAAAAGTAAAGCTTAAAACAAAATCACACAATATTGAAAAATACAAAATATTTTAAAGTAAAGACTTTCATTAAAAAAAAAGGAAGTTTATAAATATTTTCTAGCTTAATTTTTCTTGAATTTTGTATTTTAACTCATGGAAAAGTAAAGCTTGAAATAATATCATACAACATTAAAAAAAAACATATTTTAAAACACTTTTCTTAACTTAGAAATATTATTTTATTTTTCTAATATTTGCTTCATTTTTCTTTGTACTTTACTTATAAATATTTTTGTAATTTTTCTTAAATTTTTATTATTTTCTTAAATTCGTAAACCGCATAAACTTCCCACAAACTTTGTCAGGCTTTTTGTGTAATGGCCAAAAGGCATCAATCAAACCAACAAGTTGAAAAAACTTTTTATTTTTATCCACTTGCCGACGCCATTTTGTTTAACGCCATTTTGACACGACATGTATGAGTGTATGAGTGTGTCTATGTGTTAGTGTGGATGTCCTGGGACATCCTGGCTGTCCATTAAAACGCTTTCAATTTAATGTCCAGCTTGCTGTCAATTTTTGGAAGAGAAAAAAAACAATTTCATGGAATTAAATTGCTTTGAAAACGAAATTACAGAAGTTTGTGTCTCGGACATCAGAAATTGATAGTTTCCGGTCTAAATCGGACATAACCATTGGCTCTCGATGACTCCATTTCCATTTCCATTTCCATTTCCCTAATTGAGCGTTTCGAGAGTTAAAAAAAAAAAACCAAAAATTGAAGGCCTCGCAAAGTGCCTGTAATGGCTGTCATCAAAATGTCCTTTCACGATTGAGGCAACTTTTATTGGTTTTCTTTGACAATTTTGTCGCGTGGAAAGATATAAATTATGCAATTATTAGATATGAAAAGGAATAAGTGGAGGAAAATATCCTTGGAGGAAGGGAAATATATCCTTACAGGGTTTTCTTTGTCAATTATTATTTGATTCTTGAAAGAGAATTATCCTCAAAAGATTTTCTTCATAATTTTGGAAAAAATACTTATGCTTTTAGATTGTTTTTTAAATATCCTTGGAGGAAGGCAAATTTTGATATCCTTACCGGGTTTTCTTTGACAATTATTAACCGATTCTTGAAATGAAACTCTCCTTAAGAACCAAAATATTGTATTTTTTTAGATATTTTTTCAAGGGTTACAGGCATCTTACTTATAGACCAAAATCATGGCTATATTTTCACCCAATAATTTCCCCAATTTTTAAGGATAATAAGGTTTATAATTTGATCAATGAGGATCTAAAAAAATATCCTAAAAAGTAAGTTTTTTCTGGTTTTTTCTTGGAGTGAAATATTGTAATTTTTTTTTTTTAGATCTTTTTTCAAATCCAGGATTTTTCTACTTATGGCCCAAAATCATGGCAATATTTTAACCAATAAATTCCCCCATTTTTAAGGATAATAGGTTTTATAATTGGATTCCCCATTAATCTAAAAAAATATCCTGAAAAGTACATTTTTACGGGTTTTTTTCGGTTTTTTTTTGATAATTTTAGTTTGAAGCAAAATCGATGTCTCTCCTCGATATCTCTGCCAATTCCTCTCCGATTCCAAAGTTATATCGATTCTATAGTTAAACGATTTCTTCATAAATAAACTATAAATCCTTTTTAAAATGTTTTATTTTCATATCCTTGCAGCAATCTCGGAATTCCAGTTAATTTAGTTGGCTTTCAAGTGTCTTAATTTAATGCGATGCCAGCGGTGCCAGCGATGCCAGCGATCCTGGCATTAAGTCCTAGATTTAAGCCTGGTCTCCGGTGACGGCGACTGCATTTCCGTCATTTTAATCCTTTAATGTCCTGGCCTAGCCTGGCCTACCCTCACCCCGCTGCCCCGTCTGCCGCCGGTCGGGATGTGTTTGGCAGCATCTGTGTCCCTTCGCCAGCCAAATCCATTATTCCCTGTTTTTTTTCAGCCTTTTTTTTTTGCATCATTTTCGCGGCTGTTCTAACGAGAAGGTGTGTGTGTGGGGCGGGGCGAGGGCGGGAAAAGGACTCATTGTTTGCGGTGTTAATATTTGGCGTCTGGCACCAGCAGACAGCAGCAGCAGGAGCAGTCACAAGGACACTGACAAAAAAATAAAGGGAAATTTAAAGGATTTATTTTAGTTGAAGGAAATTTTCATGGGAAATTTTAATAAAAAAAAGAGATTTTTTTTTAAAGAAATTCTTATTAAATGATGAAAGATATTTTTTAAGGATGAATGATATTGTTTTCAATATTTTCTCTCAGTGCACAAAGGGCTGAGGTGCAAGAAGGACAACAAACATTGTTAACGTCATCACCCGCTTATAAAACGGATGTATCTGCAACTGCAGAATGTATCTGTATCTGTAACTGTAAAAAGTATCTGCATCTGTATCTGTGGCCCCTCATCATCATCCTCGTATCTGCCTCATCATCGGTGACGTCATTTAGGGGGGGGCGGGGCAGGCTGTGTGCCATTTAATTGTCACTCCCCTCAGCTATTTGCCTGCCTCATTTTGTTGCAATGTCATTGCACTTTTTGTAAAAGCAAATAAAGGAAAACTTTTAAGGCAAATTTTGATAGGAAAAAATAGCTAAAAATTCTTAAAGAGAATAAAAATATAAATAAATTGATATAAAAAAGAATAAAAAAAAAAACAATTAATAGATTGTTAGGGGAAAATATATAAACTATTTTTAGGGAATAAAAAAATTCAGGAAATATTAAATATTTCTAACTATATAAGTCTACTTTTTGAATAAAAACTAAACCATATTTTTTTTCTTTATTATCCTTACAGGATGTCCGTTGTGCGGATTTAGCCATAAGTATACCGAACAATCCCGGCCTGGACGATGGCGCCTCATATCGCTTGGACTACAGTCCGCCCTTTGGTTATCCGGAACCCAATACGACAATCGCCTCCCGGGACATCGGCGATGAGATCCAATTTTCAAGGGCCCTGCCCGGCACTAAATACAATTTCTGGCTCTACTACACAAATTTTACCCATCACGATTGGCTTACCTGGACGGTGACGATAACGACAGGTGGGTTCTTCTATTTCTTTTAGTATTTATTTAGATTTTAAATTTTAATTGAAGGAATTCATGGTTTTTAATTTTTAAAATAGTGCAAAAAAATACTGCAAAATAATACTGCAAAAATACTGCAAAATAATACTGCAAAAAATACTGCAAAATAATACTGCAAAAAATACTGCCAAATAATACTGCAAAAAATACTGAAAAAAATACTGCAAAATAATACTGCAAAAAATACTGCAAAATAATACTGCAAAAATACAGCAAAATGTATTAAAATACCCAAACGCTCTCCTCTGCGATTCTCATTATTTCTACTTAACCTTAACCTTTGTCCTGTTCAAAATTTCATTTTTAAAATACTGCACCTCAAAAAAATACTAAAATATACACATTACTCTCCTCTACGATTCTCATTATTTCTACTTAACCTTACCTTTGTCCTGTTCAAATTTGTATGTATAAAATACTGCAAAAAGCATTAAAATACCACACAACTCTCCTATACGATTCTCATTATTTCTACATACGCTTACCTTTACCCTGTTTAAAATTTCATTTTTGAAATACTGCACCTTAAAAAAAGTATTAAAATACCCAAAAGCTCTCCTCCACGATTCTCATTATTTCTACTTAACCTTAACCTTTGCCCTTTGTTTAATCCTGTATTTGTTTTCTATCAATTATTTTAATTATATTGCAACACGATCCGTTGGATCGGCTTGAAAGGATTAAGTTTCTCCGATTGAAAATTTGCATTTGAAATACTTTGCCTTTGGCCTTGGTCTTTGGTGCTTGGAATGACTTCCATCTAATTGACTTTTCCTGTCGAAGAAACCGAATACTCGTCAAACACGCCAACATGTTGCAAGTGCCACAAATGGCTAATTGCAATGCCCCCGGTCTCCGTCCTCGATTCTTTTCGGGCTAATGAGCAAATCCTTAGTAAGTAACGAAATCAATCAGACAAGGAAACAAGTTTTCGGTATTTTTCGGGGGGTAGGAGCAGAAAAAGGTTTTCCAACTTCTATCGCCAAGGGGTAGGATTTTGGGGGGGGGGGGATGTCCTGCAGGACTGTCCTGCTGTGCGAAGGAAACTCAAGGGCTTTGGCTTTTTGGGGAGTGTCTGGAAAGGTCTGGTTGGGTCTGTGATGCACTGACAGAAAAACAATTCTATTTTAATAAAGAAAAACTAGTATTTTCCAATAAACCTCTAGTATTTTTTCAGTTATAGAAAAAGAAAAACTTTCTGCCAACACCTGAGAAATTGTCTGAGCAAAGATAGTTGGCCAAAAAGAAGGGTGGGGGGAACTAACTTGGTCTAAATGAGGGGGAAAACACCCAAAAATAACCAAAAAGAAGGGAAAGAAACATGAAAAGGGCGTTGAGAGTAAAGTAGTCTTTGCCTATAAATTACCCAAGGGTGTCGTTTTTTTTTTTGGGAATTAAAGCAAGTGGCCACGCACCAAAAATAAATAAAAGATAGAAAATAATAAAAATAATAGAAAAACAAAGTGAAAAAAGGGAAAAGCGTTACTTTTACGACAGGCCATGAGGAAAATGCCACATTTTCACCCAATTCCGAATATCTTAAGTTGTTGATTTTGTTAATGCGGAATTTTGGCCGCTTCTACTTTATCTTTATCTTCGTTTTTATCGCTCTTTAGCTCTTTCCGCTCTTTCCGCTAACCAATAAATACCAAAAATGGCCAAAACGCGAAGAAACAAAGAAAGTGAACACCCATTTCAAAGCCAAATAAATACAAATACAAAAACAAAAACAAAACAAAGACACAAAGACAAAGACAAAAACAAAACCAAAACCAATCACCAAAAATCAAAAACCTGTCTCATAGAAACCACTTTTACTTTGAAACGGGATTTTGTGTGGCTACCAAAAAAACAGAGAGAGAAAAAAGTGATGGTATAAAGTATATAAAAAAATACAATATAATACTCGTATATAGAATAAATAATATATAAAAAGAGAGAGAAAATACAATAATATAATATATAATAAATAAAAAATTATGGTACATATATAATATATAAAAAAATATAATATTCCGGTATATCAAATAAGTGTTTTCTTTAATTAATACACTTTATTTTAATTCAATTAAATTTTTCCTTATGGTTTAAATGGAAACAATTCTGTTCAAAAAATACTTTATGGAAAATAATTACAATAACATCGCCCTATTTTCGCTATATTTTATAAGATTTCTGATAATCTTCTCGATTTTTATTAAAGTGTTCCTTAAAAAAAATAATATAAAAAAGTTATAGAATTAAGAAAATAATAAAATTAATGCTAATATATTGTAATTAAATTAAAATAACGACACCCTCTTCCTCCATTCCCCCCCATGAGGTTTATTTAAAATTTAAATTAATAAATTATAACCAGAATAAAAAAAAAATATGAATATAAAAAACAACGCTCTCCACCGCGATTCTCAAAAGGACTACCTAAGATACAAAAATAATAATTTAAAAAAAAAAACAACGCTCTCCTCCGCGATTCTCAAAAGGACTACCTAAGATACAAAAATAATAATTTAAAAAAAAAACAGCGCTCTCCTCTGCGATTCTCAAAAGGACTACCTAAGATACAAAAATATTAATTTAAAAAAAAACGCCCTCCTCTGCGATTCTCAAAAGGACTACTTAAGATACAAAAATATTAATTTAAAAAAAACGCCCTCCTCCGCGATTCTCATAAAGTGCTCTTAAGAAACCGAAAAATTCAAGAAAAAATTGACATTCTTAAATTATTTTTCTTATTTTTTTCTTACTTATTTTCAAAGATACTTTTTCTATGATATTGTATAGTATTTATTAATTATAACTTTTTACCTTTTTTATTACCCATTACAGCCCCCGATCCACCCTCGAATCTGTCCGTACAGGTGCGAAGCGGCAAGAATGCGATCATCCTGTGGTCCCCGCCCACCCAGGGCAGCTATACGGCGTTCAAGATCAAGGTCCTTGGGCTGTCGGAGGCCTCCAGTGCCTACAACCGCACCTTCCAGGTCAATGACAACCAACTGCAGCACAGCGTCAAGGAGCTGACCCCGGGAGCCACCTACCAGGTCCAGGCCTATACCATCTACGATGGCAAGGAATCGGTGGCCTATACCAGTCGCAACTTTACCACAAGTGAGTCCTTGCCCGAGGCAGAGTCCTTTCTGTTACATTTTTTGTTCGAATACCCACGGTGATGGTAACTAAACTTTGCTTAACTTTTGTGTCTCCCGCTTTTTATTGTCACTAAACAAAATGTTTTTTTTTTAAAATTAAATAACCAAAAACCTGAAAATACGAAAAGGTCGAAGGACGCGGCATAAAGAATTGCTGGATATTAAAATCTTGAGAGGTAATAATTAAGCTGGTAACTGGTTTTCCTAAAACTCCAAAGCCACCTTTCCCTTCCACTTTTTAGTTCTCGATTTTGTAAAAATTCCCCAACCACAAAGCCACTTTTTTTCTTTATTTTTTTAGGCCACAGAAAGCAATTGCTTTTCGAAATTCATTTTTCAACCGACAATTGCAAACCGCATTGCACTTTTTCCCCGAAATGCAAATGTTGGCTTTGCTTTGTGAAAATATTTTATAAAAATAAAAAGCATGTAAAAACCTAACCTAAAAACCTCGACAATAGATACCCGGTACTTGGCTTTTGTTTTGTGTCTGTTTTGTTTGTTTACTAACCTATTTTTGTATGTTGTTTTTGTTAGCTTGTGGTTAAAGTTGTTTAATATTTAGAGCTTTTTCTAGTATTTCTAGTATTTTTTTTAACAATAAAAGTAACAAAAAATCTGACAAAAACACTCACAGTAACCCCCAGACTATGCCCTACACTAACCCCCAGACTATGCCCTACACTGGCCCCTAACCGCTAACCCTCAGACTAACACCCCGACTATCATCTATAATAACCCCTACCAACCCCCAGACTAACCTCCTTACTAACCCCCAGACTAACCTCCTTACTAACCCCCAGACTAACTCCCACACTAACTCCTACACCAACTCTACACTAACCTCCCACTAGGTCCCTTCTAACCCCCACACTAACCCTGCACTGACCCCCCGACTATCATCTATACTAACCCCTACCAACCCCTACCAACCCCCACACTAACCCCCACACAAACCTCCTTACTAACCCCCAGACTAACTCCTCCACTAACTCCCACACTAACACCCACACTAACCCCTACACTAACCCCCCACTAGGTCCCTACTAACGCCCACACTAACCTCCTTACTAACCCTCAGACTAACTCCCACACTAACTCCCACACTAACTCCTACACTAACTCTACACTAACCTCCCACTAACCCCTACACTACTCATACTAGGTCCCTACTAACCCCCACACTAACTCCCACACTAGCCCCCGGACTAAGCCCTCTACTGACCCCACACTAACTCCTACATTAACCCCCACACGAACCCCTAGACTAACCCCCCCAACAAACCCCCCAACAAACTCCCTACAAACCCCCCATACTAACCCCCTACCAACCCCCATTCCAACTTTTGTATAAACTCTCAACTCTGACCTCGAAATTCCAACACAATGACCACGAAAAACTAATCCAAAGCAAACTTTTCCATCTCTGCCATTTCTGCCCCAAATTCGCAATCCGGAATCCTCAAACCAAAGAGCCCAATACGCCGGGGAAATTCATCGTCTGGTTCCGTAATGAGACGACGCTGCTGGTGCTGTGGCAGCCGCCGTATCCGGCCGGGATCTACACCCACTACAAGGTGTCCATCGAACCGCCCGATGCCAACGACAGTGTCCTGTATGTGGAGAAGGAGGGCGAGCCACCAGGTCCGGCACAGGCAGCGTTCAAGGGCCTGGTACCGGGACGGGCGTACAATATATCCGTGCAGACCATGTCCGAGGACGAGATATCCTTACCCACAACGGCTCAGTATCGGACGGTGCCGTTGCGACCCCTGAACGTGACCTTCGACCGCGACCACATCACGTCCAACTCGTTCCGGGTGCTGTGGGAGGCGCCGAAGGGCATCTCCGAGTTCGACAAGTACCAGGTATCGGTGGCGACCACCCGACGACAATCGACAGTTCCGCGCAGCAATGAGCCGGTGGCTTTTTTTGACTTCCGTGACATTGCCGAACCGGGCAAAACCTTCAATGTGATCGTGAAAACGGTCTCCGGCAAGGTCACGTCGTGGCCAGCCACCGGTGATGTCACGCTGCGACCCCTGCCCGTTCGCAATCTGAGGAGCATCAACGATGACAAGACCAACACGATGGTGATTACCTGGGAGGCGGATCCGGCCAGTACACAGGACGAGTATCGCATAGTGTGGGTTTTCTTTTTCAAATACTCTTTTTTTTTTTATCCAAGAACTTTGTTAATAAAAATCGGTTTCCTTTTTTAGTTACCACGAACTGGAGACGTTTAATGGAGACACCAGCACCCTGACCACCGATAGGACACGTTTCACCTTGGAGAGTCTACTGCCTGGCAGAAACTACTCCCTCTCCGTGCAGGCCGTCTCCAAGAAGATGGAATCCAACGAGACGAGCATCTTTGTGGTCACCAGACCCTCCTCGCCCATAATTGAGGATCTGAAGAGCATTCGGATGGGTCTGAACATCAGCTGGAAGAGTGATGTGAACTCCAAGCAGGAGCAGTACGAGGTGTTGTACTCCCGCAATGGAACCAGCGAGGTCCGAACTCTGATTACCAAGGAATCGCGTTTGGTGATCAAAAACCTCCAACCCGGCGCTGGCTACGAACTGAAGGTCTTCGCGGTAAGCCACGATCTGAGGAGCGAACCGCATGCCTATTTCCAGGCTGTCTGTAAGTATTCCAAAAAAATACTTCAAATCTTATCTAGATATTCATGCTCTTCGAATCCCCAAACAGATCCCAATCCTCCTCGCAACATGACCATTGAAACGGTTCGCAGCAACTCAGTTCTGGTGCATTGGTCGCCGCCGGAGAGCGGGGAGTTCACGGAGTACTCCATCCGGTATCGCACGGACAGCGAACAGCAGTGGGTCCGCCTGCACAGTGTCCGGTCCACGGAGGCCGACATCACCGACATGACCAAGGGCGAGAAGTACACCATCCAGGTGAATACCGTGAGCTTTGGCGTGGAGAGTCCCGTGCCCCAGGAGGTCAATACGACGGTGCCGCCGAATCCCGTCTCCAACATCATCCAGCTGGTGGATTCGCGAAACATCACCCTGGAATGGCCCAAGCCAGAGGGTCGGGTGGAGTCGTACATTCTCAAGTGGTGGCCCAGCGATAATCCGGGACGTGTCCAGACCAAGAATGTCTCGGAAAATAAGTCGGGTAAGGGTCTGCGGTCTTATTAGAATCTCTCCTAGACTCCTTCTAATCCTGTTCCCCTTCCCACAGCGGATGACTTGTCGACGGTGCGGGTGTTGATCGGAGAACTCATGCCTGGAGTGCAGTACAAGTTCGATATCCAAACGACTTCCTACGGAATCCTCTCGGGAACAACCAGCCTGTATCCACGGACCATGCCGCTCATCCAGTCGGACGTGGTGGTGGCCAACGGCGAGAAGGAGGACGAACGGGACACCATTACCCTAAGCTACACGCCCACACCCCAGTCCTCGTCCAAGTTCGACATCTACCGGTTCTCGCTGGGCGATGCCGAGATCCGGGACAAGGAGAAACTGGCCAACGATACGGACCGCAAGGTGACGTTTACGGGTCTCGTACCGGGAAGACTGTACAACATTACGGTGTGGACAGTGAGTGGTGGAGTAGCCAGTCTGCCCATTCAGCGCCAGGATCGCCTCTATCCGGAGCCCATAACCCAACTGCATGCCACAAACATCACGGACACGGAGATCTCGCTGCGCTGGGACCTGCCCAAGGGCGAGTACAATGACTTTGACATCGCCTACTTGACGGCGGACAACCTGCTGGCCACCAACATGACCACCCGCAACGAGATCACCATCAGCGACCTCAGGCCGCACCGCAACTACACATTCACCGTCGTGGTCCGTTCCGGCACCGAGTCCTCTGTCCTGCGGAGCAGCTCTCCGCTCTCCGCCAGCTTTACCACAAACGAGGCGGTGCCGGGGCGCGTGGAACGCTTCCATCCCACTGACGTCCAGCCCAGCGAGATCCACTTCGAGTGGTCGCTGCCCTCCAGCGAGGCCAACGGCGTCATTCGCCAGTTCTCGATTGCCTACACGAACATCAACAATCTGACGGATGCCGGCATGCAGGACTTTGACTCGGAGGAGTCCTTCGGCCTCATAAAGAACCTCAAACCCGGCGAGACGTACGTGTTCAAGATCCAAGCCAAAACAGCGATTGGCTTCGGACCGGAGCGGGAATACCGTCAGACTATGCCCATCCTGGCGCCGCCGCGTCCCGCCACCCAAGTGGTGCCCACGGAAGTCTATCGCAGCTCCTCGACGATCCAAATCCGCTTTAGGAAGAACTACTTCTCCGACCAGAACGGCCAGGTCAGGATGTACACAATCATAGTGGCGGAGGACGATGCCAAGAACGCCTCTGGCCTGGAGATGCCCAGCTGGCACGATGTCCAGTCGTACAGCGTCTGGTTGCCCTACCAGGCCATCGATCCCTACTATCCCTTCGACAATCGGTCCGTGGAGGACTTCACCATCGGAACGGAGAACTGTGACAACCACAAGATCGGCTATTGCAATGGTCCTTTGAAGTCGGGCACCACTTACCGCGTGAAGGTGAGAGCCTTTACCGGACCGGACAAGTTCACGGACACGGCCTACAGTTTTCCCATTCAGACAGGTGAGTTTTGGGGTTGAAATCTTATGGGTTTATTCGAATCTGGTTCAAAAAACTAACTTCAATCATCTCGAATCCTAACCATGTCTTGCATTATTTTCTAAAGAACTTCTGAGTTCACCTGGTAAGCTAAGAAATACATCATTGTTTTTTATCTTATTATCGATAGAGAGTCGTGTTTAATTATTAATCCAATCAAAACCCATTCACAGATCAAGACAACACCTCACTGATCGTGGCCATCACTGTCCCACTGACCATTATCCTGGTGCTTTTGGTGACGCTTCTCTTCTACAAACGGCGGCGCAACAACTGCCGCAAGACCACCAAGGACTCGAGGGCCAACGACAACATGTCCCTGCCGGACAGCGTCATCGAACAGAATCGCCCCATTCTGATCAAGAACTTTGCCGAGCACTATCGCCTCATGTCCGCCGACTCGGACTTCCGGTTCAGCGAGGAGTTCGAGGAACTGAAGCACGTGGGCAGGGATCAGCCGTGCACGTTCGCCGATCTGCCCTGCAATCGACCCAAGAACCGATTCACCAACATCCTACCCTACGACCATTCGCGCTTCAAGCTCCAGCCCGTGGACGATGACGAGGGCAGCGACTATATCAATGCCAACTATGTGCCGGGACACAATTCGCCGCGGGAGTTCATCGTCACGCAGGGTCCGCTGCACTCCACGAGGGATGACTTCTGGCGGATGTGCTGGGAGAGCAATTCGCGGGCCATTGTCATGCTGACGCGGTGCTTCGAGAAGGGTCGCGAGAAATGCGATCAGTACTGGCCCAACGACACCGTTCCCGTCTTCTACGGGGATATCAAGGTGCAGATCCTGAATGACAGCCACTACGCCGATTGGGTCATGACCGAGTTCATGCTTTGCAGGGTAAGTTGGATCACCCTTTTGGATCTCTTTTACAGTTTTTTTTAACTCTTTTTCTATTCCATTAACAGGGCAGCGAACAGCGCATCCTGCGGCACTTCCACTTCACCACCTGGCCGGACTTTGGAGTGCCCAATCCACCCCAGACCCTGGTCCGGTTCGTGCGTGCCTTCCGGGACCGCATCGGAGCCGAGCAGCGACCCATCGTGGTGCATTGCAGTGCCGGAGTGGGCAGGTCGGGCACCTTCATTACCCTGGACCGTATCCTGCAGCAGATCAACACGTCCGACTACGTGGACATCTTTGGCATTGTCTATGCCATGAGGAAGGGTGAGAATAAAACAATAAAACATCCTGCCAGAAACTAAACATCCTCTTGCAGAACGCGTTTGGATGGTGCAAACGGAGCAGCAGTACATCTGCATACATCAGTGCCTCCTGGCGGTGCTGGAGGGCAAGGAGAACATCGTAGGCCCAGCCCGGGAGATGCACGACAACGAGGGCTACGAAGGTAGGTGTTCCGTGTGGTGATGGGGATCGACTACTTCCCCCCCCCCAAAACCCGAATCCCTCGATTCCGTTCCGCTCGCCTAACTGACTAACCCCCCCAAAAGGAGCCCCAACGACAGCACAGACACTTTGTTATTCCTATTTTTTCCATTACTTATTTATTGATTTTGATTTTGTAGTTCATTTCCATTAAGACTTAATCCTTACTTGGTGATGGGTGACTAACCAATAGAACAATCATATTTTCTTTTAAACAAAAAACAAATCAACAAATACCACAAAATGTGTCACCACAAATCAAAGGCCAACAAGGACAGCTGGACGAGAACGGAGACATCGTGGCCACCATTGAGGGTCACATTTCGCATCACGATCTGCAGCAGGCCGAGGCGGAGGCCATTGACGATGAGAATGCAGCGATTCTGCACGACGACCAGCAGCCGTTGACCAGCAGCTTCAGTGGCCATCACAGTCACCTGCCGCCCACCACATCGATGAGCTCCTTCGGCGGCGGCGCCGGTGGTGGTGGCGGCCATACGGTGGATGGGCCGGACAGATGACATTCGGTTGTCAACCAGAGTGATAACAACAACTCGGTGGTTATCGTTCTGGTTGACAACAAGCCCAGCTCGATGATCTGCAAGGACGGCAAGAGCCACATCGATATGGAGGGCATGGTCCTGCCGACTGGCAACTCCTCCAACGTCACCGCCAATGGCTACACAACACTCCAGCATAGACGCAAGTCCCAGCTGATAACCTTCAGCTCATCGTCCTGTGATATCAAGAACAGTCTCAGCCACGAGCATATATCAGCGAATGGAGGAATCGTGACCGGAGGAGGATCGGGTGCCGGCTCTGGACCGGGCAGCAATCGTACTAGTCGCGCCAACGTTAGACTCAGCTTCGCCGAGGAGGATGTGATGATCCAACCCACCCACATCGAGCAGCAGGCGGCCGAGGAGGAGGTTTTTGTGCGGCGGCGATCGCTGCTGGAAGTCGAGTTGGGTGTGGAGATGGGTGAGGAGGGCGAACTAGTGCCCCAGGAACTGGAGGAGGACTTGGAGGAGGAAGACGAGGATGAGGACGAGATAGTGGGGGAGCACGACGACGAGGATGTGGAGCTGTACATGCACGACGTCGAATTCGAGACGCACATCGACACCAAGTCGAACAACGCCAACGACGATAGCGGCGGCGGCAGCTACGAGGACTCCCACGCCCTACACTCCTCTCTCGGCGGGAGCAACCGGAACAGCCTGGAGAAGGACGACGACGACATCGAGGTGGACGTCATCAGCACCGATGTCAGCTGCTACGATCAGCTACTGGGCAGCAGCTGCAACACCCGGAACGGCGACGACGACGACATTGCCACCCTGGTGGGTGACGGTGACTCCAACTATGCCACCACCAAGCTCTGCAAAGGATTCGGCGCCGGAGGCGGAGTTGGTGGTGGCGGTGGCCTGGCTGGATCTGGCCTGGGCGGAGCAGGCACTGGCCTGAATGGTGGTGGTGTTTTGGGCAATGGTGTTGGTTCCGAGACCGCCGGCGGCGGCATCATCTATGCCAATCCGTTTATGGGTTTGTAAAGCACTTTACCCATAAAACAATGTCCTATAAAGGTGGAAAATATTGTATTTTAGATTGAAGATTTCTAAAAAAAAAAAAGAGACAATCTTTCTGTACCTAAAATACTCTATGATCCACCTTTTAAATATCGTAAATATATCCTTTTTGTATGTTATTTTCAACCTGCATGATAGCCTGGAATTGTAAATGTTTTCTAACCCTGCATGTTTGCGTAGCTTAAAACTTTATCGAAATCAAAAAAAAAACTAATTCAAAATATTTGAAATATTTTCCAGATGACGAGGGTATTGCTGAATCGGGCATGTAAGACAGCCAGAAACCAGAAATATACCCAACACCCCAACCCGATATAATCCCCAAAATATATCCCCGATATCCAAAAACTCAACCGAATGGAACCGAACCCAACCAATATTTGTGGCAAAACTACATTATTATTTACTTAAGTGACGACGATGGGAAGACGCTTGATATTATAATGGAATCTATCTATATATATATATAGATATATATATATATATGTGTGTACCATATACTCTCTCCACACCGAATCTATCGAATGGGAATGCAGCAATCTCGCCAAACGCATCAATTTATACATCCAGGCCGGGATCTAAACTTTGGCCTCAAACTTCTTGTAACTTGTAACTCGTAATCGCAATCGTAATTGCCGCTTAAACTGAAGATACTTGAAGATACTGGATACTGGATACTGGATACTGATTGTATTTTTACGCTAGCCACAATTTGATATAAACTATATATATATATATATATATCTTCCAATTTTTTTGTACACTTAATGTTAGTTGAAATATGTGAAGCGAGACGAGCAAATTTTTGTAGCAAACTAAAAGCGCTAAATGTTTACTTTTTTATATATATAAAATATATATATATATATATATAAATACTTGATAAACATATACCTAATATTAGAAATAAACATAAAAAAAAACTAACTATTAAATCGCACACAAACACAACCAACACACACCCTACACACTGAATGCAATAATTGAGTTACATAGTTTTAAAAAAAAAATATTTAAAAAAAAACAAGAAAAAATGTTGAAACATTATTTTTGTGACAGTGTTGTTGCCTTCCTTCAACATGTAGCATAAATTTTTTTAATCATATTTTATATGTATATTTTTTTTGCCTATTTGTTTATATAATTATTATGATTTTTATCGAGTGTGTAAACTATTTTGTGTACGAGTATGTATGTGCTACATTAAATTTGTTTAATTATATCATCAAATTTTATTTGAAACAATCATTTTTTTTTGCTTTATTTTTCCTTTAAATTTTTAGCTTTCACACAAAAAAAAACACTAAACAAAAAGCAGTTACTGTTTGCTTATTTTTGCGCAGAACTGTTAAAATGCACAAGACGCAAGGATATGCCAGGACTCTGCATTTTCACAACAAAAATCAAAGGTACTTCTAAGACACTGATGTTAATGTTAAAGAAAAACAAAAACAGAAAAACAAACAACTTCCACAAAGACACTACTGGGTCTGGGTTTTTATAGAAATTTTAAAGGTTTCGGAAATCTACTCGTATATTTCCCTTTAAAGTAAAAAATAAAAACCCAACTTAAAAAACAGACAGCACAAACAAAAACAACAACAGGAACAAATGACCAACGCATTTTGTAAGGCGGATAATCATTTACACGAAAAAAAAACAAATTAAATAAAAAAATAAACAATAAAAAATCCCACGAAAAAACATAGATTAAAGGGCTAATTAAAGGATTAGCTGGTGCCAAAGTAAAAAACAAACACAAACCACACACAATAGCGATTAAATTAAAAAAATAAACAAACTGTAGACCAAATAATTTGCAAGCAATCGTTTTGTTTTTTTTAAATATTTGTCCAAGAACTTAGTTGAATTAACTTGAACTGTGAAAATGTGCAATAGAAATCAGTTTTGCTTTTAGATTAGAAAAGAAATATTGAAATACAACGAAACCCAGTCCTGATCCGAACCCGAAACAAACCAGAAAACCCTTTCAAACTACACAAAATTAATAAAAAAAAAAACACATACAAGACACGTACTAAGGCCGACGAATTACATATGCATATAAAATATAGACATATATTAAATATATATCATTGTAATAATTTGTAATGTTTATCAGTAGTATTATGATACAAGGTGGAGCATGGAAAGCAAGATCGAGTAAAGCGCAAGCAGAGATCTATTAAAGTGTACTGTAAAATGTGCTTAAATGTGTTTTAATTTTTCAAAATAATATACTAATAATTCTATACAAGTTGGTGAGTATTCAAAATACAATATTTCAACTCAAAATACTTGAAATATTTCTCCTATAACACTTTATTCTTAACATTTGGCTACAATTGGCTTTAAATATTGCAAACTTTTAGGTCCATCGATGTTTCTTCACAAGAATATCTTATATTAAGATATAATATATATATATTAAAGACTAAATTGGCACCGAAATTGGTCAAGTGTCCAACACTACGGATTGCTAGAAGGAGCAGGAGAAGGAGCAACTACTTCGGGAGCCTTCATGGCCAGCATGGCGTCCAGTTCGCCTTGAATATTCTCAAACTGATTGTAGAGCTCCAGGAGCTCAGAGTGCGACATCTCAATATTTATGTCCTCGCCAGCACCGGTCTTCATTTGCAGGACAGTCAGCGGGGTCTTCGAACGCTGCTGGCAATGCGAGGAGATCTCCATGTTTAGTTTCCAGGCCACATCCTCGATGACATTCGACTCGTAGCGCTTGCTGGCCAGATTGTTCATGATGGGATTGGTCTCCTGTACCCACAGCCGCAGAATGGCATCGATCTTGGCCTCGTCCTCCAACTGCAGCTTCTCCCGCAGCTCCCGCTGCAGCAGGCTCGGCTTAATAATGAACGTGGAGATGCGGCGCAGGATGTAGGAGAAGGTTTTGATCAGCAGAAGAAAGTCGGCCCGTGGCACGCCCACCAATCGCTCCAGCTCCTCCAGTGTGTACTCCGGCTCGGTGCTACTGGTAGGATTCTCGTCGTTACTGCTGTCCGCCCGCTCGGTGGTCGTCACACTGGTGCCCACTGTACTGGTGGCACTCGCCGTTGGCGCAGCCGTACCACTGGGGCTCATCTGGCGGTGGGTGTACAACAGCACCGTGTTGAAGGTATCATAGGGCAGGGCATTGATGATCTTGATGCCTTCACGGGCTCTTTAGATATAAGTCAGAAGTTGAAAATTAATCGGAAATAAATTATTTAGAATTATTTCTATACCTATCGGTGATTTTAATCCAGTTAATGCTCATCGGATTGGGTGTAGCTCTTGGATATCTCTAAACTTTAATGCTGGGTTCTTCTATATTTATATTTATATTATTTGTATTTATATTTTTCCAGCAAAACCTCCAAGTCTTTGTTTATTCTTCTAACAATAACAAATAGAAAACGATAACTATCGCTATCGCCTGCTGCTAAGAGAGTTGCCATTTCCAGTCTTGGTTTCCATTTTTTAATAAAAAACCCCGAATTGTTTATTTTATTAACTTTATTTTTATTATTATTTTTTCTTTAACTGATATTATATATTTTCGATTCAACAATTTGAAAAACTTTAAAGCCCGGCTTACTCCTTTCGATAGTCCACCCTCAGATGCGAGTGTTGGAAAGCACCGCTACAATGTTGGTAACTGAGCTGGGCAGTGTTATTGCTGGGCCGTTTTTGCTGCAAAAGATGCACTTTTGAGGCGCAGCGACCGTGCACCCACGCCACACTTCCCAGACCCAAGTGCAGCAGTTGCAGTTGCAGTGGAAGTGGCAGTTGAAAGTGCGCCGAGGAGAGTCCGGCGGAAATCCAGCAAGAATTCGGCCTGGGCGTCGAGTGTTGTTGTGACTGGAAAGCGGACGGGCGGAAAAAGTGGAAAGCTGAAAACGGAAAAGTGAAAAAGTGGGAAACTAGAAAGCAAAGCCAACAACAACTATCCAATAAAGTAAGAATCGAAAATCTATATATTATCCCGATAAAGCAGCATCCCTACAAGAAAAACAAAAACAAAACCCAGCCAGGCAGTATGCGTGTTTTATTTTTTTTTGTGCTTGTGTGTAAATAAACAAAACCCGGCTCTTGCGGCGCTCGCTCTCTCCCTTGCCTCTCCATTGGGCTTCCATTTTTATCAAAACTATTCCCGTTAGTTTGCAATCAGTGTGTTTTTCGCTGATAAAAAAAGAGACAAACTGATAAGTGGAGTTGCTGTTTGTCGCAGTGTATTTTTGGTGTACGTGTATCCCAGAAGTTCTGGCAGCTTTCCTAAAAAAATCGATAGCGCGTCGTGGGTTGTTTATTTTATGCTTCGTCTGCAATTTGCAGCCCCTTTCTCGCTCCCACTCCACTCCACTCTATACTCCCTTTCACTCACCCCTTGGCCAGCGAAGAAACAAATACAAAATACAAATACATACTAAAAAATGTACACACAAACAAGGTGACAGGGGGAATTAAAAAAATAATAATTTTTTTATCGCGCTATGCAAAAAGCTCAAGTCGGAGTCGGAGTCGAAGCTGAAAGCTGAAGAAACAATTCCAACAATCTAGCCATGCAATCAATTCAGCGAAACAGAGAAACGTTTTCTTTTTTTTTCATGATTTTCTTCTATTTATGGCATTTTCCGCTCATTATGGCAGTTTAGCATATTTATGCTGGAAAAATATTGGGGTTTCTTTGCTTCTTACCTTTGCGTTTTGTTTTGTTTTGTTTTGGCTTTGGCTTGGGCTATAAAAACAACGGTTAATCCAATTAAGAAAAATAAAACTCAAGTCGGGTCAGTCTTCTCGACAAGAAGGATACCCTTCTACGTCACATTTAACCCTTAACTATTTCCCTTTTAGAAATATTTTTTTATTTCTTTTGATTTATAAGAAAAAGACCGCAATTTCTTTTTAATCCAAGCCTACAGAAACAACTCTAATTTCTGGAAAAAGTAATGGCTTTCAAGTACAAACTGTTATCATCGGTTAGCAGGAATGTTATATGGTATTTTGTTTATCAATAGTCCATAAATTTCAAGAACCGCATAGGCAATCCTATAAAAATAACTTCGTCATAGACAAGGTGAAGTCAGTAATAGATTCACCTTCCCAGGAAGTAGTTCCAATCAAAAGTAATATTCGAATATGCAAAATTTTGCATTTAATTTTTTAAAAATAATTTTGTCAAGTCTGCAAAAAGTCTCTTATTTTTTTTTATTATTGTAATTGCAAAATGCTTATAGGGACAGTTTGTGGCTTTTCCAATTGGTTCTTGGCTTTCGCCTATGCCCTAAGATTTGAACTGTAGGGAAACGCTGGCATCGGCATTTGCTGATTGCTCTACCTTTTGGCCATTCTCAGTCTTGGTGGGTGCGCGAACGGGTCAAGATGCGGAGGAGCTAGCTGGAGGAATACCTAGATACCATAGCCATGCACTAATGCACCGAATAATGCTATTTGCAGACCAAGACGAGTCCTAGCCATGGAGTCACATCAACCGCAGAAGCGGCCCTCGTTGCATTTACTCACGGATGTTCCAGGAGGAGGGACAGCAGGAGCAGGAGGAGTAGGATCCCCTGGAGGAGGACCTGGCTCAGCTCTAACTGAAATGTCGCCCACTTCCGGCTTCCTGCCGGACATGCCGCAGTGGAAAAAGGATCTCATCCAGCGGCGCAAAACCAATGTGGCCCGCACCCAGGCGGCATCCATCGCCTCCCCCACCGACAGTTGTGGGGCTTTGGCGGAAATGGTGGCGCCAGGTGGTGCCAGCAATACAGGTGAGTGTTTCAATGACTTACGCAATCTAAATGTCCAGCTGTTTAGTGGATTAATTATCTGGCAAATGACCAACTAACTGGATAATTGATATTATTTGAATCAGCTTTTCCGTTACTCTCACTTTCCTTTATTCGAACTGCCCGCCGATCTATCGATTAAATGTTATCGATGAGTCATGAAAGTTGCCACCTGGTGGAAAAGCCAAACTAGTTTTAATTTGAAGCCAGAAATTGAGGAGAGAATTGATGTGTTGTTTGTGTTTGTGTTTTTGCAAATTATCTCTTTGCAGACGCTCCGGGCAGCACTAGTCAACTGGCCAAGAGAAATGTAGAGGAAAAGTCTGAGAAATCTCTAACCGGAGGTCATCATACCCAAGGCAAAGACTTTGTTGTTGCTGTTGCTGCTTCAAACGAAGTAGCAGCAGTACCAGCACCCATACCAAAGCAGCGATCGAGTTTACTCACCACTAGTAGAAGTCAGGAGCCAGAGATTCTAAATACGGATCTGCGAGAGCACGACAACGAGCGCGAGCGTGAGCGTGAGCACGAGAGAGAGCCGGCTGGCATGGTGCGCTCTCAGAGTCGTGGTGAAGTTGAATCTGGCACAGCGGCAGCAGAGACAACTGGAGCATTAACGGAGACACCAGCGACAGCGGCAGCGGCAACGGCAACAGCAACGTCGTCGTCGTCGTCAGCAAATCACTTGCTAACGAAATGCAAACCCGGCCAGAGCGTTGCTGAAGCGAGCCCACTCGATACCAAGAGCTCCTCCAGCTCTTTTAGCTCCTCTAGCTCCTCCTGCAAGACAAAATCTATATCCGATAAATTGCAGAGCAACAAGTTCATCCAACAACAACAACAGCAGCAACAGCAGCAGCAGAACCAGCAACAACAACAACAGCAACTGTCGCCCAGCAAGGTAACGGTAAAACCGACAATGGTCGCTATGCAAGAAATGAAAAAGACGACGAAACAAAATGGCCAGCACCACCACCACCGACACATGCCAGGAAAGATCAGTGCAGGCGGCGTTGGGGTTGGCGGGGGAGATCCCGAAGGAAGTCCCTCTGGAAATCTGCAAGACTCCCTGGTGGACACCGGCGAGGACCTGAGCTACGGGCCCGGCATCGTGTCGAAGCTGCGGTGTCGCTACCTCAGCCTGGCCCTGCGCGAGTCCCGCCAGCAGAACAGCAAGCAGCGCCTGCAGCGATCCACCAGCCTGAACACACTCCTCGACCGGGACGACGACGAGCCCGATGGCGATGGCGATGGTGATGGCGACGTGGAGCTACCGGAGGTGCCCCAAGTGCGTGCCAAATCCACACCGCCTCCTATTCTGGGAGCGAAGCCAGCGCCAAAAGCCAGCGTCCAGCGTCCGGTGAGTCTGGGAGCGAATGGAACTGCGACACCCGCCACCGCCAACCCGCTAACCTCCGCCAAGGATGACCCAAAACCAGGTGTCGTCCTTCCGAATGGAGCCAACAACGGAGGCGGGAATCGTTCGCGGCACTTTAAGCGCGGCAACGAGGTGATGAAGCGGGCCCGCTCCGTGGAGGCTCTGCTCTGCGAGAAGTCGCCGTGGAACAGTCAGCGCAGCAGCCCAGGATCAGTAGCAGGATCAGGATCGGGAGTACCTGCTCCGGTGGCGAAAACGATGGCGCTCACCTCACCGGCCGCCTCGCCCACCTGCGTCACCATCGAGGACAAGATCCACAATGCCCGCGAACGGTTGCACAGCGGCACGGACACGGCGCCGCCCAAGCGCCTGGCCTCCATCATCGACGACACCGAGCGACCGCCGCCCGATCTCGTCAAGCAGACGCTCAAGATGTTCGAGGCGAGCGCAAACCGGCGGCCCAGGACTGCCCATCGCTCCAACGGAGGTGGCGGAGTGGCCAGCAAGGTGGCCAGCTACAAGTCGATCATCAAGGAGCAGAAGGTGGCACCGTCTGGTGGTGGCTTTGCCTCCTCAACGCCGTTGAGGACGAGCAATCATCCGGATATCATTCCACGGCAGGCGGACACATCCATGACGATGATGATGCGGCGCATCGAACTGCAGGAGACAGAGCAGCCTACAGCGGAGGAGCAGGTGGCCCCCGCCATTGCCGCACAGCCGAACGAGGCGCTGAGCGAGACTGAGCCGCGCGACGAAGGCGACGGAGATCGCGATCGTGATTTGGGAGGCGATGTCGCAGGCGAAGGCGATGACGACAACAACGAGAAGCACGACAACGAAGGCGGCAACGACAACGACAATGGAGGCGACGGAGGCGACGGCGACGGCGGAGACAGCGAAAACAATGAGCAACAGCACCCGCACCCGCACCCGAACCCGCTCCAGCTGCGCGATAAAATGGGCGCGGCAGGCGATAAGCCCAAGAGCCCGGCGACGGCGACGACGACGACGATGGAAGCGGGAGGCGCCCAGCCACGATCATTCGCTCCCTCGACGGAGAACGTGCCAGTGCCAGTGCGGAAACTAAACAGCGACTCATCATCGTCCTCATCCTCATCCACGACCAAGCAAATAGGCGTCATCCGACCCTTGTTCAATAGCCAGGGAGTTGCGCCGCCGCCATTGACGAGTCGCGAAATCGAAAAGAATCGCATCAATGAGATGAAGAAGTCGGTGACGGAAGCCGGTGGGGTTGGATCCGGAGCGGGTGCCATCTCGCCCACCACTAGTCTCGATACCGTGATAAACACCAAGGAGCCCTCATCCATGTCCAATAGCGAAACGGATGCCACTGCCTCGCCGCGCTGGCCCCCGCGCAAGCTGAGGAGCAGCCACAACCAGAGCGGCGTCGGTGTGACCGCCAGTTCCAGTCACACCTCCACGGAGAACACCTCGATGGTGTTTGACTTCTCCAAGAGCACCAAGGGGGTGCCCGACTATATCGAAAGCGATGTTGTGATCTTCAGGCGCAATCGGGAACTGCCAAAGGTGAGTCTAGGGGGAGGGTGGTTGGGTGGTTGGAAGAATTCTTTCCATCCCCGGAAGAATGTTTCCCCTTATCATCGTTTCGGCGCCCTTGCGGATTATTCATGCTTAACAATTACCCCGTATTATTTATTTTTATTTTTTTTCGTGATAATTTTTTTGGTGGCTTTGGCTTTCCTCCGTTCCCAATATCTTTGTTGTTATGGTTTATATTCCGTTTCTTTCTCTCGCCGGAGCTTCTTTTTCCGTTGTTTTTGTGTTGTTTTTTTTTTTGTTTGTGTGCAAAGATACGATATATATATATATATGTATGTGTATGTTTTTTGTGTCATACGGCAGCCATGCCATATAAACAAATATGAAACAAAGCACGGTGTCGGTGCGAGCGGGAGGGCAACAGTGATCATGCGCATTTCGAAAGTTCAACAAGGCAAAGCGGCGAGAACGGAACTGAGAGGGAAGCATAGTTGAAGGCTGGCTAGTGATGGGGGGAGAGCGCAGCTTGAATACCCTTTCTTATCGATTAATTTCCCCCTTTTCGTGAGTCATTGAGTGCAATTTCCCACAAAACAGATTAATTATTCATCAAGTCTGTTTTTCTTATTCACCAAAATCTCTGTTTCTTTTGTGACTAAAACTTTTACTAAAATCATAATTGGTTTTGTAGTTACAGCTACAGCCAAGAGTCTGATGACTAAAACTAGTTTTTTTTTTTTTACAAAAAAAAACAGATTTCCCCTCCAGGATTATTACAGCTTTCCTATAATTACCAAATGACAGGTTGCCTTTGATTACAGAGATCGGAAGCCCCTATTTAGAGGTGGAAGATTGGCCGATAACTAACATTAGATCAATAAACGATCTTTCATAATAATACTGGGAATGCAGATGGACTTTGCGAAAGCTCCAACCCCTTGAAAAAAAGGGTAGAATTCGCATTGATCTTCTGCCCGGAGAGTCAATTAAAATTCGCCTTGAATTCGCATAGCTCCTCTCCGATCGATATCCCCCGATTCCCACTCCTATATAGTATTCTACTATATATAGTATGTACAAATTTGTAAATATATATTCATACATAAAGCCATAAAGACAGATATATATATAAATATCTGCATATTCGTTCCCAAAGTCTGCTTTGTTCCCTTCGGCCAGATGCAAGTCTCATCTGCCAGTCTTCTGTCTTCCGTCTTCAGTCTTCTCTGTTCTTCAGTCTTCGATCCCTTCTTCTTCTCCGCCTTTTGGGCTGCAGTTAGTAGCTCTTCTTTATTTTTTTATCTTGTATTTTTTTGATTGCTCTGCTCTGGAAGTCTTCTGGGCAGCTGAGAGAATGGGAAACCAGTTTCTTGGAGGCATGCATGTGGACATGAGAAGATATTTCTACGCTTCCTGCTGCTTCCATCAAAGTTCCGAGCCAAAAGATATCTTTCCTCCCCTCCCCTTATTATGTACATATATCTGTTTTTTTATGGTTTATATATGTATGTGTGTGGTGGGGATATTATGCCTTGTGTGGGGACTTTTGTGCCTGGGATAGCAGCCGGCTCGGGATTGGATTCCAGATTGGTCTGGGCTGGGTCTGGGTCTGGCACAGCTGTTCCTTATCCTGTAACCAGTTTTCATGATTTAGCTTAAAAGCTTAAGCCAGAGGGGGGTCTTACTCAAGAAAAAGTATTTCCTTTTATTTTGTAGGGAAATTATTTAATTAATTTCCCATGTAAGCTCTACATTTTCTATCCCTTTTCAAAGTTTGGGCATCTCTGGCAGTCGATCTCTTTATTCTTCTTGCTGCTCTCCTTGCTCTCGGCATTTGGCTTTTTTAGCTTTAGTTGAGTTTTCCATCTGCTTCTTCTTGTTCGCACCGGTTGCTGCTCGGCAAACCCGTTTTGTTTGTGCTTTGTGCCGTTCTCTGGCCCGTTCGCACTTGCCCCGCCAACCCGGTGGGCTACCACCACCCCCTAGGTAGCTCCATGCCGTCCCCCCTCCTTAGCCCGCTGTCTAATATCCTCTCACTCTCTTTCCAGCGTGAACCCAATTTTGTCAATTCTTTGTTGTTATTTGTTGTATTTGCGGCTAACTTCCACTTGTGGTGGAATTTACTTTGCTTTTACTTTGGTTTTTTTTTTTTTTTTTACTTTGGCCATTGCTTTTGGTTCTGTGTCTGTCTTTTGGTTTTGATTTTTTGTTTATCTCGGTTTTTTTTTTTGTCAAGTTTTTTTTATCTGTTGTCTGTGTTGTGGCATATGGCCGAGGGTCGATTGGTGCCACGAAAATGGGCCAACGGGACTGGGAACCTGGAACAGAGGACGCGACGGACTCTGGACCCCCAGCCCCCCTGCTGTGAGTCACAGATGACCCATAACCGAAGATGACGCTTCCCAGAATTTCACTTTTTCGAAAACATTTTGAATCACAAAAGGGAAGCCTCCAAGGGAAATAAATACAAAAATATTGATCATAAAAAATCCAACAATTTAAGAAATGAGTTGATTTATTATTTATTTATTTAGTTAAAGCCATAAAACAAACAGTAATGTTTCTAATAAATATTATTTTCATGTTCCAAGTTGTTTTTGGAAATTTAATATCTAGAAAATTAGCAAAATCTCAGCTTTTTGTTGAGAAAAGTCATACCATTATTATCCAACAGCTGGGAAATATTTTTTTTACAACCGAAAGGGTTTCAGGTTTCCTTTTGTGTTAATTTTTTGTTTGTTCTTGTTCTTGACGCTTTTGAGAAAGTCATCTTGGCGTAACCCTAAACCCGCACCCGCACCCGCACCTGCACCTGCACATGTCATGTAAATAATAATTTCCCTGTATTTTTGTTTTGTAGCCAAATGAACCGGGATTCGTGTTGCTGGGCGACCTCTCCGTGGAGACGTCGACGGACACGGACTACGACGACTACTCCATGTGCCCGCCATCGCCGTGCGATGTGGAGTTCGAGAATGCCAACATTGTGATCGACGGCAAGTCCAGCATACGCCAGAAACCCAAAGAGTCGACGGTAAGTCCTGCCAGTAAGGATGTCCTGCCACTACAAGTCCAGTTTCTGGTCAAGAGTGAGTCAGGCGCTGGAGCTCGTGGTGTGTTATTGGTATTGTTATTCCCAAATGCCAAAGATATCGAATAGGTTATGTGTTTTTTTTTTATTGTGTGTTATAAAAGGATAAGATAAGATTATTTCCCTCTATTTTTTCTGTACTTTTTTTTCGAACAGACCAAATATTTATAGTCACTGCTACTCAGCCGGTAAATTGTATTGAACAAATAATACAGAATGGGGAAGTAAGACTCGAATTCTAGTTGATTATTGTTTGACCATCGATAAGGAATTTTTGGAGAGTGTAAAATACACATGGCAAGGCATTATTCTATTTATCAACAAAATGCATTATAGATATTTTATTTTTGAGTGTTAATTTTATTTATATTATATATATTCTTAGTTCGGTGCGTTCCATCTGTGTGTCTGATATGGGAACTCTTTTTTTTTTTTGTATTTCAAAATCAATTCAATCGAATCGTATCGAATGGGGTTTGTTTCTCTCCGATAAGAAGCCGATTTTTTGATTTTCAATTTTCTACAATCATCATCGCTGCTGCTGCTGGTTGACTCACTTGATATCGCTTCTTTGATAAGGAGGAACATCGATGAGTAACGATCGTCAACGATTACGGGGGAGTTACTCCAAAATCGGAACCCAAAAGAACACAGAAATTTATTTGTAATTTTGGGATAGCCCTCATATAATGTCTCTACCGTTTATACGATATCCATAAAGTAATTTATTCAAGTTGTTTTGAAAACGAAACCGCCTAATACATAATTCTCTTTTGTCTAACATTAACATTTTATATAAAAAAAAAAAAAACAGATCTTGGCCTTTTTTTGTTTATTTGTTTAACCTTCAAATCGTATTTATTTGGCACTGGAGTTGCTTTTGTTATGTAAATTTTTCTGATACTTTTGCCAATTTTGTATACCATTAGTCTCTCCCTTCTGTCCTTCACTTCTCTCTATTTATTTTATTGGATAAACATTTATCGGAGTCAGATTAAAACCCATTGATATCGGGGCTGTTATCATTAAAGTCCGCTAAGACCAAGTCTGCTTTATCATACTCTTTTTTGTTTTTTTTTATTGAAAATAAATAGAGGAAAAGATTTTGGGTATCTTTTTGACTTTAAAGGGCGCTGCTTTGCAAGGTACCACCTGAGCAGTTTGTTTTCATTGCTATTTTGTTTTCTAATTAAAAAAAATATTAAAGAAGTAGGAGTTTTTGTTTAAAAAACGCATTCTTCAATGGGCGCTGCTTTGCAATGTACTGCCTATATAGTTTATTTTAGTTCCTTAGTTTAGTTCCTTCTTATTTCTACCTTATTTTCCATGTAAGGAAATATTGAAGTCGTTTATCTTTAAGGTATAAAAAGGGTCTCCAAAACTAACCTCTATGTTGGGCGCTACTATGCATTGTACTGCCTAAATGGGTTGTTTTTTGTTATGTTTTGCTTTTGTAAGTAATAAATTATTAAAGAAATATAGGTATTACTTGAATTAAGTATAAAAAGGGGGTTACGAAGAATGGATGCTGCTTTGCAATGTACCGCCTGAATAGTTTCTTCTTTTTTCTACCTTATTTTCCAACTAATGAAATATAAAAGAAATAGCAGTTTTCATTTATTTAATAAAACATATTTAATTAAGTATAAAAATAGTTTCAAAAAGTGACATTTTACATGGACGCTGCTTTGTATTGTACCGCCTGTTCTACCTCATTTACCAAGTAACAAAATATTGAAGGAGTAGTAGTTTTTATTTAAATTAAGAATAAAAAGGGTTAAAAAAAACTATTCAAGAAGTGGGAGTCTTCGCTTCAAAAACTCACCCGTTTTGGGGGGCGCTGCTATGGAATGTACCGCCTAAATAACAATAACAAACAAAACAAGAATAGCAATGCCGCCTTTCACACACCATAAATCCAAATGCTGCTCCCCTTAAATCTGTTAAATCTGTAATTATCTATTCACGTGAATAAACTCGTTTACTGATCAGATTTCTCGATCGATTTCGATCTCGATATGTTTTCCCACACAGTTCCGCGTGCAGTTCAACGACACGCTGACGTCGACATTTGAATACCCCTCCGAGGCATCGATGACCATTGAAGACCCGCCGTACGCCGATCCCTTCGGTCATGTCAGCAAGCACCACCAGATGCTGCTGGCGGAGCAGATGCAGTTGCTTCAGCACCAGCAGCAGTTGGAGATGGAGCAGCAACAGCAGCAGCAGCAGCATCATCATGTGACCGTGGACGAGATCATTGAGCTGCCCACCTCGACGGCGGGACAGGGACATGGACATGGACATGGACATGGACACGGGCACAGTAACAACAAGCAGGCGGCGTCAACGGGGGCGACGGGGGGCGGCACGATGCTGGGGAATTTACCGTTGGGTAAGTAATATCGGTTCCGTTCCGCATTATCCATCCAAGCGTGCGTAACTCACATATGTGTGGCATGCAGCAGCAGCAGCAGCAGCAGCGGCAACAGCAGCAGCAGCAGCAGCAGCGGCAACAGTAGTGGCAGCAGCGCAAAAAAAATGGAATGGCTTGCTCTCTATCTGTCTCTGTCTCTGTCAATATTTTAGTCACTGTCTCTGTCTTACACACACTGCCTGCCTGCCTGCCTGACACAATCTGTCTCTATCTACCATATATGCCTGTCTCTATCTCTCTCACTATCTCTGACTCTGTCTCTGACTCTGACTCCGTCTCCGTATCCGTATCCTTTTGTCCTTAATCTTGATTTACCAGCTGTGCTCTTAAGTTTTGTTTTTATCATCAAAAAAAAAATCCACTCATCCATCAATCATCTCGAAACTCTATATCATTTTTTTTTTTAGTCTTTTTAAGTTTTAACACTTTTTGTTTTTTGTCTTAGGTTACCCAAGAAATTACCCAAGAAAAAAAGATTCAACACTAACATTTGATATCTAAGAAAGGAATTCAGGGAATATACAGTACAGGGACCTTCTTTTTTTTGTCCAATATTTTGTAACTTAAGCAGGAAATAGGGACAAGTCTTTGGTCTAACAAAAAAACAAACAAAAACCAAGATTTCTCACAATTTACAGATCAAAATGAAAACACTGATATAAAGGCAACTCCAGACCCTGTATCCGTTTCTGAAACTGATTCAAGCTCCGCTGTGCCAGCTCCAGCTTCTACTTCCGTATCCGTCTCCGTCTCCGTCTCAGTTCCCACAAAATCTGGCCCTAGGTCAGAGGGCAGCGGCTGTTGTCGGTGGCCGAAGCTCCGAGACCTGGGCGCCCAGTTTCGCCGGCTGACCAGGCTCATCAGGTGGGTGGAGCCAATCAGCTAGCAGCCTCTACCACAACCCACTCTCTGCTCTTCTATATGCTATGTATATATCTCGAGCTCTCAAACGAAAACCCAAAACCAAAACCAAACCAAAAGCTAAAGCTAAAGCCTCCCAAAACACCAATCCAAGATTGTGCTTCAGTTTGATTCGAAATTAAATGAAATCTAACGATTTTGGATGAGATTCTTTGGCAGAGAAACCGAAGCACAAACTTTTGCAATTAGCCACAAAAAAAAAAAAAAGAAATAAAGAAAGATTCTTAATAATAGACGGAGCATGGCTGAAGGGCTTTCAATTTCGACTCCCGCATATTTTTGCAGATTACCCAAGTTTAGGGAGGGGTATTATCTTGCAACAGTCGCCACAACAGCAGCAGCCCGAACCTGCCAAAGACAGTGTGGCAACATCCGTGGCAACAACAGCAGCAGCATCGACAACATCCGTTGCAACACCAGCAGCAACACCGACAACATCACCGGAAAAAGAAGCAACAATGACAACAACCGGAATGGAAGAAGAAATCGCTGCCAGAAACAGCAACGATGTCACGGTCGCCAGGCGCCCCCAGCTCCCGGCGAAGCCACAGCCGCAGCGTAGAACCCGGCCATCGGTGTTGCTGAAGCCGCAGTATGCCTGCTTCCTGCAGAACGATGCACCCAGATCCCTGGCCATGCCAGTCCTTCAACCAGGACGTCCCCGTAAGGCTGCCTCCTTTTCCATGGGGAAAGGACCTGAAAAGTCGATGGAGGAGCAGCAGTTGCAGGCGAAACCGCAGAGTAAATATGAGAAACGAGAGCGTGACCAGCTCCAGATCCCAGACCAGCGGGAGCGACGTCGTCGGCCCAGTCTGCCGTCGTCGCTGGCCTTGCCCAATGCCAGCACTGCCCTGCTCCAGGCACGCATTCCCGGCACAACGCTCTACTATGTCTGATGTCCCGATGTCCAGCCAAGCTCTCCAACAAAACCAAACCAAAAACTCCAAAACAAACTTCCTACAAGAGAAATCCCCGCCAGCCAGCGAAACGTAGGCATTGCCAAAAGCTTTAATTGATATTTGTTTACAATTAGGCTAGAAAACAAAAAAAAAAAAAAAAAAAACAAACAAATCATATCAAACCCATATCAATCCCGGTGCAAACCTCTTGGTGACCCCGATCCGATCCCAAAACTGGTTGTTGATTTTGTTGAAGGCCGCTAAACCGTTAAACATCTTAACTGTAAAGTGTAACCCGTACATTACCCGACTCATTCCAAAAACAATAATAATTATAATTATAATTATAATAATAATAATAACAACAAAATGCGGAAACCAGGAACACCCCAACAAAAAAAACACTCACAAAATACACAACAAACAGAAAGTAAAGTTAAAAAAAAAAAAACAAACACTGGGGCTGCCGGACAATCCAAAACACATGATTAATCAATTATTAGATGAGATGCTTCCGGAGATCCGGAGAGATGCTGTGCTCGACGTTTATGCGGAGCCAGAGTTTGCGAAAACCCGAAATACCTGGACAGACCTGGATGCTGCTGTAATATAATCGTTAAATTGGAGTCTCATAGGCTATAAGTCCCTTTGAAAAGAAACCCAGCTAGATATTAGGAAATGTTTGATGGAGAAACCAACCCATAGAGCTATATTTTAGGGAAATCTTTTATAAATTTAAGTTATTCTTTAAGCTTTCTTCCATACCCTTACTTCCTGATGTATTTAGTTACTTTAAACTCTGAAAAAAAAAACCTTAAAAACTTGCTTGACTTTTCCAGTTTTTGTTTGAAAATTTATTAGAAGCTTTCGGCCTTAGGCCCGCGTGTGGCAAGTGGCAGGTTCAAGCCAGAACTTTAGTTGTAAACCGTTTTTTTTTGTGTTTTTTTTCCATTTCAATGTGTTTCTGTGCTTTTTGTATTTAATTGTATTTGAATGTATATATATTATAGATATATAGATATAGCAAGTGTATGCCATTGAATGTTGCTTTGTTCCGTTGTGGGGCATGTATTGAATTGCAATTGCAATAGGAATTGCATTTGGAAAATAAAGCTTTATTACGCCGCTTAATCCCCGCTCAGACCGTGTCTCGATGGGGTTTCCATTTCAAGAAGCAAAGCCCCAACCCACCAACCTATCCACCCATCCACCCATCCACCCATATATTGCACCCACCCACCCGCGATCTCGCTTTGTTTGTTTGCGTTTCCTTGCTTACACTTCTATTTCTATTTCCATTTCGACTTTTTTTGTTCATACTAATTTCTTTTTGCAGATATTATTTAAATGTAAACAGAATACATAAGCAAATCGTTCGTTGAAATAATATCTATTGTATACCAAAACCAAACAACAAAACAGAAAAACAGAAAAACCGAAAAAAGCAAAATTAAATAAAAAATAAATATAATATCTATGATAACAGAAAGCCAAGGCAGATAAAACCGTTTCCGCAAAACCGAAAAGCAGCGCCTATAATAACAATAAATAATAATGATAATCCGAAACTAAAACTAAAACCTAATCAAATAACAAATCAATAAACTTTAAGTGAACAAAAACAGAAATGCCACACCTCTAACCCAGTGCACTTTTGCTCTGTCTGCTCCGCTGGGCAACGAAGCCTTAACCAATCAAAACTAATCGCCAATTCATATTATTATTAAGGTAACTAACCCCAGAGATTAGACAAACAACACACGAAACATATTTGAAACACCACATCCAGCACTTGGCACAATCCTCCTCGATCATCATCTCATCTCATCTGATCATTGTTTCATATTTCCTTCATTTCCATTTCCATTTCCAATTTCCATTTCCAAGTCCAGTTTAAGTTTCGTTTGCTTGGAGCGTTCCCAACCGGACTGGAGAACAACATCCATCATCCAGAACCGCATCACAAATGAACACCAACAATATCCACAAATATCCGCACTTCCACCTCTCCACCTGGTTGCAAATCTGCTCCCAAAACAAACTTGGTGCCATTTGTTGCTATTTTTTGATAAGAAGAAAAAACTAACCCAGAAAATCAAGTCACTTTAATCAGAACTTTTGCAAACTGTTCAAACTAATCATTATCCTTGAATGCTTGCAGGCTCCAAGGCACTGGGCTTCTACACGCCAATGAAGGGCGGCCAACCCATGGACAGCCTCTTCCAGCTGGGCATCACCCGGTATGCTCTGCCGGAGAGCAGCAGCAGCGGCAGTGCCAGCAACTCCAGCAGCAATGGCAGCAGTCCAGCCGGTGCCGGTGCCGGTGCCGCCGCCAACCGGAGCCTCTTCAATGGCAACGGCAGTCTGGTGGGTCTCGGCGAGGGACTGATCAAGGATGCGGAACCCAACAAAGCTGGAGGATCCGAAGGAGCAGTAGGAGCAGGCGATATCCAGTCCAATGGAGATGGCGCTGCAGTGGACGAAGATGACTACCATCTGACGGCGACGCCGGGCGGAAGCGTGGTCTACAGTGAGGGCACCCAAAAGACGGATTTGCTTTACTGATTAGGCCAGCTATCTCCAACTATCATTCCCGAAACCCATTCCCATTCCCGAAACCCAAAACCCAAAACCCACAAAAAAGCAACTGAAGAGCGAGCGCTTAGGTGAAAAGAAAAAAAATACCAGAACGAGATACCAGATACCAGATACCAGATCGGTTTTGAGTTGCGAGAATATGGCGAAGAATCCATAAGATACGTATATACATAGATATTATTTGTAAGTCCCGTAGTCCTAGTTGCCCCAATGTGTATGTGTACAACAACAATGGCGGTGCCGCTGGCGCATCGCCTGTGTGTGTGTGTGTCTTCTTTATACAATATATATTATTATTATATATATATATATATATGCCTATATATATGTATACATACATCATATATATACATGTGTATTAAATATGGTTTTTTTTTTCTATAAATTATAAATTAATAACATAATATTGTAATTATCTACGGCACTGAATGAACCAACCAGTTCGCTGCTTCATTTGTATTTGTATTCCATTTACGGTATTTTGATAGTAAATATACAACAAATCAACGTATTTCCGACTGTATCTGAAAGGTTTATCAATCCGAGGCGATGGAGTATTAAAATAAAGATAATTTAAACAAAACAAACAAGAAAGGAGAATTAAACCCTTAAGAGTAAGAGATGAGCGGTATGATCTTCTGACCCCCCCAAAATATACCGTTTCTTTCCAATTCTTCCCTCAGACATACAAACAAATTCTCCCCCATCCGGAAGAAAGCAAAAAGAAAATTGTAAACGTTTGCCTCATAATTATTATATACATTTAGCACTTATTAAATATTTTTTACAATTGTATTCCGTAAATAAATATTAACATACATCAACATTAATTATGCGTGTTTTTTTAAAGAAGGGGATTATAAAATTATAATTTCAAATAGATTTTTAAATTCCTGGAATGCCGCCAAAGTTTTCCATCACTAGCTGGCGCTGTTAACACTACTCACCCTAGTTTACCAACACTATACACCGGGCGATAACCGGCTTATCGCTATATCGATAGGTGATTTATTAGTGCTGCCTGTGGATGTTTTTTTTTTGTGATTGTGTCAATACAAATACACGGTTTTCTGCAATTTAATCCGCTAATATCAGACGTGGAGTTATGCGAGAAGCGGCGTTGCAAGTGACCAGCCAACAGTGCGGCCCGGAATGTATGTGAATTGGTGGTGCAGCAGCCAACTCCGCCAAAAAGCGAACTGCTTTTAACCTTAGTTGACATTGAAATGTACCCGCTTAGTGGACACGGTGGTGCGTGTGTGTTGTGTGCCCCACTGCGAGCTGTGAGCAGCGAGTGTGGGTGTGTTGGTGTTCTGGTGTGTGATTGCAAAGGAGGCTAGAGGAGACAGATAGATAGTAAAAAAAAAAAAGCGACTCCTTCGCACCTCGACTCTTCCACCTAACCCCGTTATTGTGTATTGTTAGAGCGAGTGCGAGTGCGAGTGCGAGTGCGAGGGCGAGTGCAAAATCAAAACACAACTCTACCGTTAACCGAACAACAACACTTACGGCAAGTGATAAGCCAGAGAGCGAAAGAACAACAACAAAAAGTCGTTCACCTACATTAAGTGCGTGTGCTGCAACAACAACAAAGACCACGACCTCCTCCGCCCGCCCCTTTATCGACAAATCAAAACAATTTGCTTTGTTGTTGTGTAATCATTCATAAGTATTTTAAAGCTAATTCTATTATTATTGATTTAATTAATTTTTCGTTTTGTCATCTGTTCTGTCTTCTCGGGGCTCGGCCATTCAAATCGATCTGCTGTAGTTGGCATTCGTTATTAATTAAATCAGCTCAGTCGCCACCATCGTCGTCGTCGCCGTTGCCGTCGCCGTTAACAGCTGAGCGAGAGTGAAAGAGTGAGAGAAAGCCGCAACGAGAGAGAGAGACAGTGGGCCCCCCAGAATAGGGATTTTTCCATTCCCCCCCACCACCACCATCAAAAACCAAAAAAAAAAAAAAATAAATATCCATTCACGAAAGTAAAGTTAACCGCACAACAAATCGGAGCAGCAAGCGAAGCACCAGCCACCAGCAGCAGCGGCACTTGGTAATTAAAAAAAATATCACAAAAAAAAAATAAAGGAAGAAAAAAATTAATAATAATAAATTTAACCGAAAGTCAAAGCGGTACAGTGGCACTCTCAGTCGCACAGATTCATTCGTGTCGTCCGTTCTCCATCCCTGTAGCCTCCCCTCCAAGCGGAAGCCAAAACCAAATACTGTTCCCTCCCGATCTGATCTCCCGATCCAATCCGATCCGATACGATACGATCCGCGATTCCGTTGGCGTTCCGTTATAAAAATAGCAACGCCTTAAACGATCGCATCACGGCACTGCCACCGGCAGCCAGACCCAAACCCAGTCCGAGTCCCAAGACCCACTCCCAGTCCCAGTCCCAGTCCCACTCGCCGTTCCAGAGTAACTAATCTTGATTAAGATTATCATTTTGATGAGCAATCTGACCAGCACTGACCAGCAATCCTTTCATCCTCTCCGTTCCAGATCGATTGACTTGCAAGATTTTCGTTTAAGCGGCAAACATTTCACTGGATCTGATGGCCAAGGACGAGGAGGATGATCTGCTGCCCGACAAGGATGCGGCCAAGGGTTTCTATGCCAAATACGAGCCAAAAGAGATTCTGGGAAGGTGAGTTTCGAGATTATATAAAAGGGAAGTACTAGGAAATGGGAATTATTAGGGGAAATTATGTTGTCTTCAGAATTTTTTTAAATTAAACTTTAATTTTCAATTTAATTTTTATATAATTTATATATTTTTCTCTCCTTTTTTATGTTTTTAGTATGATCCTTTCCATCCTTTAATTTCAATTAAAAATCAAAGTTTTTATAACAAATCTAAACCCCTAAATGGTATTTTCTATATTTTTCTATAAAAAATAAACACTTTCCACTTTTCTCGTTTATATTTTCATTATTATCCTTTCCTTATAAGGATATTTCCATCCTTTTTATTATTTCAATAAAAAATCAAAGATTTTATAACAAATTAAAAACCCTAAATGATGTTTTTTAAACCAAATCATTGATTTCACAACAAAATAATTACATATATTTTGTTATTTATTTATTAACTTTAATGCTAAGCTTGCATTTATCCAAGCTTTGTTTAGAGTTTCTTCTTGTTGTTGTTAATAATTCTTTTTATTATTTTGTGGCCAAAACTGTGCCATGAGTCAGGCCATCTTGGAGCGGTGTTGGTGGAGCGGCGCCTGGTTCCCGGCCAGTGTGGATTCATATCCAATCATAAATCCCAAACCCAAACCCCTGCGATTGCACTTGACAATTACAACGGCGACAACGGGCAATTACAGTCACAGACGCAACTGCAATTGCACTTTAAATTAGAAATAAAAACAGAAAACGAGATGACAAACAGTCTCCTTATCGCTGGGGATACGGAACTGCATTAGATAAATCGCAATCATGCCGAAAACAAGTGTCCACTTATCTGATTTATTATTTTTTTCTATATATTTCAGAGGCATTAGCTCGACGGTGCGGCGATGTATCGAAAAGGAGACCGGCAAGGAGTTCGCCGCCAAGATCATCGACCTGGGCGCCACCACGGAAGCCGGGGAAACGAATCCATATCACATGCTCGAAGCAACCAGACAAGAAATCTCAATACTGCGCCAGGTTATGGGGCATCCCTACATAAGTCGGTTCTCTTATACCCATTATATTGCATAGAAAGTAAGATCCTTTCTTGGTTGCACTTTCCAGTTGATCTACAGGACGTTTTCGAGTCAGATGCATTTGTTTTCCTCGTCTTCGAGCTCTGTCCCAAGGGTGAGCTCTTCGACTATCTGACCTCCGTGGTGACGCTCTCCGAGAAGAAGACCCGCACCATCATGCGACAGATATTCGAGGGCGTCGAGTACATCCATGCCAAGAATATCGTCCATCGGGACTTGAAGCCCGAGAATATATTGCTGGACGAGAATCACAATGTAAAGATCACGGACTTTGGTTTCGCCAGGCAGCTGCAAGAGGGCGAGAAACTTACAGGTATGTCAATCCTTTTGAGGTTTATCCTTTCCTTATGGTTTCCTTGCTTTCGTTTTTAGATCTTTGTGGAACACCAGGCTACTTGGCGCCGGAAACGCTCAAGTGTAACATGTTCGAGGGCTCCCCTGGCTACTCGCAGGAAGTCGATATGTACGAATCAAAAATTTTATAACTTAGGAAGCATTTACGCAACACACCTTTTTGTAATATCCCAGGCTGTATAGAATTTCTGTCAAGGCCGATAGGGTTACGATTTTACGTGCGAAACCAGAATTGATTCATTCCCAAAAACTCAAACTCAAACTCAAGCTCAGTAGCCTGAGTCATTGGCTTACTTACGTATCGTAAAAGACAAGAAAAGCAAAAAAAAAAATAAGATAGGAAATACGACACTTGATCGGTTGACGATGTTGTGTCAACTATTTTTCTTGGATTCAGCAAAACGAATCAGCATATACTCGTAGATTTGTTATAATGGTGTGCTGCTATGGTTAAAATGCAACCTATTGGGGGTCTCCTGTTATGCTCGAACGACTGAATTTAACACCTCTTCCTATTTCAAAACAGATGGGCTTGTGGCGTGATTATGTTCACGTTGCTCGTCGGTTGTCCACCCTTCTGGCACCGCAAACAGATGGTCATGTTGCGAAATATAATGGAGGGCAAATACAGCTTCACCTCGCCCGAATGGGCAGATATTTCAGGTAAGTGCTAATGGAATATCTGTTCTTCAGGATGGTCTTCATTCAAGTCACTTTCTGTTTTGTAGAGGATCCCAAGGATCTGATACGCAAATGTCTAGTCGTTGATCCTGCGCAACGTATCACCGTCAAGGAAGTATTAAGACATCCATTCTTCAACCAAATGGTAAGTTCCCGCCTCTCTTTTACTTCTTTTTTACCCTAAAACCGAAGAGGTTAGTCTTTACACTATTTAGGAAATCGCGTTCGAACAAGGGGCATTTATTTACCCAGCAGTTGTTTTTTTTTTTCTCTAGTCTATGTATATAAATCTTTCACAATAGATCCTTTAGATTAAGATCCTCGGGTGAGGATACACACAAAATATCCCAAGAACCTGCCCCTGCAAATGTCTCTAAAAACACATATATTCCTTCAACAAAATAAAGAAGAAAACACTACAATTCAAGCCACTCTGATGGAAAGAACACACCTGTGACTCACCCACTCACAAAACAGCCTATTAACTGCTTCTTACTGTTTCTCCTACAATTAAAAATTACGATGTATTTATGATTTATAATCCCTATTTTTTAGTTAGGGTAACAAGCCTAACCATTCCTAGACTAGTCCCCCAAAACAGTCAGAACTATAGCCTGACAGAGTCTGCCTTTAAACCCATTTTATAAACTCCTCCTTTTTTTTATTTGATAGAGTTGTGCATTTTAAGTTTATGTTTATGATTACGATTTTATTATACCAAAACATTTTCTTTCTTCTTTTCCTTACATATACGTATACGTATCGGTTTCAATTAATTTTAAACGAAACAACCCAAAAAAAACCAAAAAAAAACACACTCGATTATTCCCGATAAACTCGATTAATTCGAGTAGCTGTTCGAGCAAAACATTGATGGCCTCAAGCGCAGCCTGTCGACCAAATCCCGACGAATGAGTCGCATCACTGAGATCGCACTGGTAACGAACTGTTCCCGGACTAACCCAATCTCCCTCTCTCTGTGCTGTGTGTCTCCATTAATCGGAGCCGTAATCGCTGTAATAACGATAATCCCGATAATCCCGATGACAAAACCAAAACCAAACTATCGGGCCGGCAGGCTAAAATCCAATCATGTCCATTCATGCTGTCGGCCCTTGCATTTTCTTGTTCGTCTCTGTGTTCCGTGCATTCTGTTCTGTTTCTGTTTCTGTTTTTTTGTTTCGTTCCGTAACCCAGCTATATATATACATCAATTATATATATATTTTATATAGTTGAGGTCATGTGCCAGCATAATAACTTTTAACCGAACAAAAACAGAAAAACAAACAAACAAAAGAAAAAAAAAAAGAAACGTTATTGCATCTGATCTGTTTTGCTTGTTGATTGCGAGATGCCCCCAATTATTGATAACTGATTGATAACGATAACAAAATCCCCCTCTAATCCCCCCTCCATTTTGTTTTTGTACTCGTTGTTTTTTTTTTAATTATTTTTTGTCCTCCAACTGCTCCTTCACCACTTTTGTGTGTTTTGAAAAAAAAAAAAACAAAAAATGCGATCGTTTGCCTAAAAACCGATTAACCGATAACACATCTTTGCAGCTCAGTGCTTGCCATTCAATATTCATGTTCTGTTTTATATATATTTTAATATCTCTGTGTCTGCATGCTAAAAATTTAATTGTAACCCTGTGAGGGTCCTTTTTGTTCCCCAAGATATTGGGTTCCTAGTTCCGGATCCTGATTTTCCTTCCCATTTTTGGAGTCACTGCATGTCGCTGTTAGTCAGAGTAAAAAATGAAAAATTCAAGAGATTAAAGGTAGTGAGATATAGAAAACATTGTATATCCCCGATTGGAAGTGGTTATCCTTTTAGGTTTTATATAGAAATTAGAAAACCAACTATATAAATCCATTAAAAATGAAAAAGAATCTTTGAATTGTGATATTTTCCAAGTTAAAATTGATCCAAGGATATAGCAAGGATATAAATATAATAAATAATCATAGAGAACCAAAAGGATTTCCCTTTCCAATCTGTGGATATATCCAAAAAATAAACCAAGGCAGGGTGCATATAAAGTGTATCTATAGGAACCTTTATCTTTATCTTTAGGAACCCCACAAACTGTATATATTTGATAGATTTAAGAATATCTCTATACACACATTCGTATGTTTATTTATTTGACATATTTTAGATTAATATTTATAAGCAAAATGCCCCCCGTTCATCCTTACACATTTATTTTTAACTGATAACCAAATTTTAATTTTTTCCGCGCCAACTCTGCTGCTGCCACTGCCCTTGAAACTGAAACTGAATTCATTCGTGTACCATATATATATATATATATGTATATTCCATATAAAATACAATATCAAATATATGTATTATTGTGTGTTGGAAATGTGTGTGGCGGCAGGTGCTAATGGGTGAACGCCGGCATCCGACGGTGGTCCAGTCCAGTCGATGTCCACACCTCCAGGGCGAGGTGGGGGCTAATGGCGGTACGGGTTCTGGTGCCGCTTCTGGTTCGTACCGCTTTGGGCAGTTGAACGGCCCCGCCTACCTGTTTTACGGTGCGCCCCAGAGCTCCTACTCCTCGAATCGGCTGCGAGGCGGCCCCCTGGACGATGCCATTGCCGCAGCCGCCTGCCAAGCCTCCACCTCATCCTCCGCCTCCGCCTCCGTATCCACATCCGCCTCCACCTCAGCCATAGCCTCCACATCTGCCTCCGCCCTGGCATCCGCCTCTACATCTGCCTCTGCCCTGGCGTCCGCGTCCACCTCCGCCTCCTCCTCCCACAAAACGCTCACGGCCACCGTCTACTATCAGCAACAGCCGCAGCAGCAGTCCCACCAGCCGGCGATGCAACAGTCGCAGCCGCAGTCGCAGCAGCAGCAGTCGCAGTCGCAGTCGCAGCAGCAGCAGCAACAGCAGCTACAACAGCAGCAACAACAACTGACGCCGCCGTTGCAGTTGCACTTGCAACAGACATTGCAACATCCAGGCGACTTGTTCTATGCACCAATACCCGTGCAGGCAGGTTTTCCTTTGATTTACTTTTTTTGCTTTTACCACCAAAAACATTTCCCCCAAAAAACATCAAAGAAAAGACAAAAGCCCCACACGGAAAAAATAGGATTTTAAGAAAGCGAATCGTAGTATTTTTTTGATAAACATTCTTAAAGGTTAATATTTTCCTCAAAAAACTAAGGCATTGATATTTATGTAAACTTTAATTAAATTTTCAGTAATTTAAGGATAAATTACGATTTATTTAAACGCTACTTGGCTGATAATAATACTGGTAATAATGTCACTAAAATGTATAAGATTTGTGAAACAAAAGCTGAACTCTATGACATAATTATCTTGCTTTAAGTTGTAATTGAAAAGAATGAAGAGATATGGCTTTACACTTTGTAACTCTTTTTTTTTTACATATTTAGATCTATATTTTTGTTAAAGAATGTCAATTCCTATACAGATTTTCTATCCACCGTGTAGGGCTTTTCGACTTTCTAATTAGAACCTCACGTATGACTTACTGATCACAATTGCTGATTAATTCTTAGTGCTTTTAGTTCGATTAGATTCGATTAGAGCAAACATCTCATACAAAATGCACAAACACCTCATCTGAGACAAAAAAAAACAAACCGCAAAAAAAGCCTCAAACTCAAACTCTATTTTAGAAACTCACCCACTATCATCGCTCTCTCTCTCTCTCTCTCTCTCACTCATTTACGCGCCAGCTATCTCTGTCTAAGACAGTACGTCCATGGATCGAGAAAGATGAAAGATTTTCCTTGCACCAGGACGCTGTTGTCACACCGCTTTCCCATAATCGATAACACCAATTAGCAGTAGCTTAGACTAAGATCGTGTTCTTTTTATCGCACCTTACTCTTATCCTTATTGTATATTTTCTTATAGCTGACACTTAGTCATATCATAGAGAGTAAACACCATGTTTGTATTATATGCACCTTTCTCTAGTACATATCTCTCGGGTGAACTGGATGATATTTACCAGAACTGTATGTAGTTGACTTGCTTCCTGCCTTTAATGTCATAAATATTTATATCAAAATCAAAATACAATATATAGAATCTATAGCTCGGTTATAGCTTTAGATATAGTCGTTGTAGATCCGCTCGTTCTAAAGCGGATCGGCGGCTGTTACTAATGCCTTTTTAGTGTGTCTATATCTCATTAGTTTTTGTCTATGTGTCTTGTGAGGAGTTAGGGTAATCCATAGTATTAACGAATAACCCCAGAAGCATGATAATACTAGTTATGATTAACATTAAATACTATAGACCATGGAAAAGAGGTAAATGCAATCAAAAATCAAACTCTTTTTGATTGCATTTACTGAATCATTTTCTCCCCATATACTCGTAAATGTATCTTGTATTCTTGTACCTTGTATATCTTATTTTAAACACAAATGACACCCAAAAGAAAATCGTTTCACTGATGGATTATTTTTCGTTTAATCTTCTCCACTGTTGATGATGTTATATGGTACACGTTTTGTGTTTGTGTCATGTTCTCTCTATAATGTCAGAGTCTCAACGCCCTTATAGGATGTGTGTCTATAAGTCGGTGTTGTGGAGACTCCCTTGTGAGTAAACCAAGTCAAACTGATAGATAGATTGATTTATGTACATCCATCTCCACAATCTCACACTCTATATCCGATATGTTGTATACTCGTAAATATTATTAAATAGCGATGTTGTCATGTTGTCCTGTCCAGTCACTGCTAAACCATTAACACTGTCACCCTTGGTTTGCTTGGTTACTATTATCGTTTCTTCTTGTATTTATTTCTGTATGTATTTATAATATCAGTTACTAACACACCTTACACATTCTCATTAAACTCATACTGAACGGAGGATTAAGTCGCACCGAAACCCTAACCCGAATACAACATTTAACAAACAAATTTATAAATAACACTTTGGGTCTCGAGACAAAAGGCTCCGATTTGTGTGTCGTTCTTGTTGTTGTCCGCAAGGATTTAACTTTAACCCATTAAAACCAGGCTTGTTTAACTATTAACCCCGCCGACCGACTGACTAACCCCAAAACAAAACCGAAAAAATATTAACCCCGTTTAACCCATGGCGTGTGCACTTAACAAGAAAAAAACAAAAAATAAAAAATAATAAACAAAAGAAAAATATAAACACAAAGCCAAAATGAGATCGAACCGCAATGCAAATTGCAATCGAAAAATTATCGAAAACTAATCCGTTTCTATTTCGTTTCCACTAATATAGCTGCGGAAACAGAGTCGCTTCAACGCACGCAAAAAGTTCCAATTTGCCATACTGGTGATACGGGCCGTAATCCGGATACGACGTCTCCGGTTTACCGCCGAGCCGCTTCACGTTGAGGAGGCGATCCGGGATCCGTACCGCGTCAAGGTTCTACGCAAGGTGAGTTCTATGTTTCAACATAGTTTCCTTTTAATTCGTGATCCTGTGAAGCTTGTAAACGACACAATTTCGTTGTAAAAGAACGTCATAGTTTTGATAATTATGTCGTTCTTAAGCCGCTGTTGTCATTCTTTATCCATTCCTGTTTTTTTGAAATACAAAAGTTTTAGGGATCATTTCTAGTCCTAAAAACATTCATCACAGGTTTATCACACATCATCTCTTTATCACAATTTCGATAATTATGTCGCTTTTAAATGCAAATTTATGTCGTTCTAAAGCCTCATTCTTCATCAATAGTTGTCTTTTTTTTTTTGAGTAAACAAGTTTTAGTGATCATTTCAAGTCTTAATTTTATAACAAATTTATGACAAATTATCTCCTTATCACAATTTCGATAATTATGTCGTTCTTGATGAATTTATGTCGTTCTTAAGCCTCATTCTATATAAATGCTTGTTTTTTGGTGTAAAAAAGGATTAAATTAGTGTTAATTTTATAAGAAATTTATGAAAAATAATCTCCTTATCTCAATTTCGATAATTATGTGCTTTAATAAAGCGATTTTATGTCGTTCTGAAACCTTATTCCTTACTATTTATAAATTTTTAAGTTTCTTGAGTTATTTTTGAGTAAAAAGTGTAGTAATCCTGCATAGTCTAGCCTTTATCATACATTCATGTTTCAACTCTGTTTTGTATCTTTAAATTATAAATTATTTTGGATCCTTTAATAATATAAATTATCCCTTTCCGAAGGTTATCGATGGCTGTGCCTTCCGTGTCTATGGCCACTGGGTGAAGAAGGGCGAGGGCCAGAACCGGGCCGCCCTCTTCGAGAATACTCCGCGCACCGAGCTCCATGCCCTCTACATCAACAATCTCAGTCGATAGGCGGCGGTGGCAGCAGGTGGGCGTGGTTGCTGCTCAGTCATTTAAGCACAAAAACCCGAAGAAAGGAAGGAAATGGAAAAGCCAAAGGAGATGCAACAAGAAAAGAAAAACGAATTAAGAAAAGTTACTAAGATGGAAACATATACTGGAGATCGATAGGAGATTGAAAGGATAAACACCAAGAAAAGGACACGCCTTCGATATCGATATCGCCTCGTTCTGCAATCGCTTCCGATACAAAAACAAAGCAAAAATCGATAAAAAGCCAAAACAGTGAAAAGCACAAAAAAACAACACACACACACAGGTGTACATATGTATAGTTGTTCTCTCTCAGCCTTTTTGTCCTTGTGATTTTGTTTATTTCTATTTCTATTTCTATTTCTATTCTATTTAATTTTTTTACGATATCGTATAAACATATTTTTTTTTTAAAGCCGATGCTCATCTAGTGGTTAAATATCAGTTAGTTAAAATATTGCCAGAACGAGCCGAACGACGAGCCGAAGGAAAAGCGGGAGAGAGAGCCGCCCCCCAAGAGGTCCTTGCCTCATTATCCTAAAACTATACATAATGATAAATCCTATTTCTACACCCAAAACCGAACCCAATCTAAACCCACACGAGCAAGCGTACATGCATATGTATTTTCTGTTAATGATTCTATTAAATTATTTAATTGTATTGCTAAGCGTTTACATTTTAATTGTTATGTTGTAGTATACACAATAAATAAAAAACAAACAAAAAAAAAACGAACGATAGAACGAACAAATCAATCGATAAACTATCGATTATGGCTCCTAGATGTGCTTGGAGCAATCGTAGGCGCGCTCACAGCAGGCGGGGAAGTCGCGATTCGTGTTGACAAAGTCGCGCAACTTGCAGCCCTTCGGTGGCGCCACGGCGGCGCAGGTGGTGATCGTGGCATGTCCGTCGCTGTGGCACTCCACGCCGGCGCAGGGATGGTTGGGCGCCTTGCCCTTCTGGCCAGGAGACATCACGGCATTCGTGTCCAGAACGCACTTTCCGGGATGATCTGGAAGTTATCGAGGCGAGTAGATATCGAATTATTCGAAAGCGAAGCGAGGAGATATCGAAATAATCGAAAGTTTTAGGTTATTTGCAGGAATATTTGTAAACTAATTTAAGTTACTAAAATGTTTTTAATGTGTTTTTTTTTAAATACTAATAATTACTCTTTGGGGCTTTATATTTTAGATTTTGTAAAGCCCTTTGAGCAAAATATAGCAATACTTTGTCTGTGGAATTTTAAATAGTAAGAAAACTTTGCAAAGATTACAAGTTAACGATTTTTTTCCACTAAAACTTGAAAAATAAAACACATTGTGTAGTCAAAAATTAAAAGACTTGAATTTTAAGCTTGTTTTGTTATCACTAAACTATTTTCTAACACCTAATTTTGATTTCTGCTTACCGGGATTGGCGAAATTACCCCTGGCAACGGCAGCCTGAGACTGCTGTCCTGCCAGGATAACGGCGAGGCAGATGAAGATGGCGGCGATGGCGAAACGAGACATCCTGTAGTGTTTGTTTTGCGGATTAAATTTCACAATAAAAAAAAAATGTGGAAATGCTTTCGACTGAACTGCTGGTCGGCAAGTGCTGTTTTCTGAGACCGGGGTCCAATGTTTTATACGTTATCAGGCGGAGCCAAAGCCCCGGAATGAGGCGGCTAATCCGACTTGACCTTGTCCAACGATCCAGCTTCCAGCGCCCAGCTTGCAGCTTCCAGCTCCAGATCCTCCAGCTGCCTGTTTGGCTGCTTTTCTTCTTTTTATTATTAACAATAAAAAAATGATTATTTTGTTGTATTTTGTTTACTGACCGACGACTTCCCATCGGTTCATTGAGTATTTAATTACAATTGCTCCCCGCACTGATACACCTTCTCGTTTTTGTTTTGTTTTTCTGTTCATTTTATTTATTTTTTTTTTCAACTTTTATTTATTTATGAGCAAACACAAGCACGCACACATATGCGATCGTTTTTTAATATAATTAATGCGATGGGAAGTCGGAACGGGGGTGAGGAATCTTATCACGTTTCTTATTTTTTTTCGTTTCTTCTTGGCGCCCGCTTATTTTTTGACCGATTTTTTTTTTTGGGAATTTTCTTGTTTTTAATGTGAAATTCCTGCGGTCTTCGGAATATTATTTAGAGGTCCCCAAGGTGACTGACTCATCACGAGGGCACTTTCGCCGCCGACGAAGGGGTCTTGAACCCATCCAAAGCCCATAAAAAATCCAATGATAATCAATAAATATTATTGAGAAATACCCGATTACAACTATGCTACTTTAGGGGTCATTTACCCCAGTTAGATAATGTAAACAGCGATCGGTATAATAATGAAACTTAATTTACAACAATTTTAAGACATCGGCTAGGAATTGAAGGAAAATCGGCTTAATTTTGTCCAAGAAATTTGCATATATCGACCCTTTCCTGAAATCACATCTTGCTCATCTGATTCAGGAATACCTTCCAGCTATACCTTCCCGATCGTATCTCTTCTCAGTATTAATGTTTCCAGTATTTATTTTACAAATTTCTTACCAAATACGGTTTAAACGATGCAGAAAAATAATGGCCATCGATGCCCCTAGAATAAAACGCATAGAATATAAATTTTATAACATATTTATTTCAGTTTCATACAATATAAACAATATAATTATATTCAATTATATATTATAACAAATGCAGAGTAATTATCGGGATTTTTTGCGATTTTGGAAAGGGGTACCATCATGATTTTTTGCAAAAATCGTCTCAGTGTAATTTTGGGGATTTTCTGACACTTTTTTATGAATATCTTGGCCATTTCCCAACAGATTTCGGAATGGTATACCATTTTGGAATCAGAACTTCAATTGCCTCCGATCTGCATCAAAAGATCTGGAAAGTAGAACGAAAAAAATTTCGATCGATTTTTTGCGATTTTGGAAAGGGGTACCATCATGATTTTTTGCAAAAATCGGGTAGGTTTGATTTTGTCGATTTTCTGTTAGTTTTTTATGAATATTTTGGCCATTTCCCAACAGATTTGGGAGCGGCATACCATTTTGGAATCAGCGCTTCATTTGCCGAGAATCTGCATCAAAAGATCTGGAAAGTAGAACGAAAAAAATTTCGATCGATTTTTTGCGATTTTGGAAAGGGGTACCATCATGATTTTTTGCAAAAATCGGGTTAGTGCAACTTTGTCGATTTTCTGTTAGTTTTTTATGAATATTTTGGCCATTTCCCAACAGATTTCGGAACGGTATACCATTTTGGAACCAGCGCTTCATTTGCCGTGAATCTGCAGCAAAAGCTCTTCAAAACCGAAGGAAAAAAATGTAACTTATTTTTTGATAATTGTGAAAGGGAAATTTTTGAAATTCGACTCTGTAGTTTTGTCGATTTTCTCTAATTTTTTATGGTATTTTGGTCTTTTTGCAACAGATTTTGGAATGGAATGTCAGTTTGGAGTCAGAACTTCATTCTGCGTCGAATCCCTTTTTAAATCGCTTGAGAATTGGGAAGGGAAACTGTTAAAAAACATCGAATTTTTGACTAAAAACGGCTTTCCAATGTTTTTTTTTATTTATGCAGCTTCTGCAGGACCAGATCCGTACCTGGAGCATCTGATCAGCACCAGAAGCACCTCTGGCAGCACCTAGCAGCACTGGAACCGCAGGGCAGCACCTGGATCAGTTGTATCAGCACCTGAAGCATCGGAGCGGCACCAGAAACACCTTCTGCAGCACCTGGAGCAACCGTAGGAGATCCTGGAGCACCTGTATCAGCACCTAGAGCGTCAGACCAGCACCTGGAGCACCGTATTTTGTATTTAATTTCCCATATTTTAAGCAATTTTCTATGTAAATACATGTATATTTATATTTAAGCACGTTTTATTGAAAATAAAGCTCACAGTTTACACCAATTTTCCGAGTTTTCTTTCATTTTTCAGGTTTTCCCCGAATTTTCCCGACTTTCCCACCTTTCCGAGTTTTCCGAATTTTCCTGAATTTTCCCGAATTTTCCTGAATTTTCCCGAATTTTTCAGAATTTTCCTGAATTTTTCAGATTTTTCCTGAATTTTTCAGAATTTTCCTGCATTTTTCACAATTTTTCAGAATTTTCATGAATTTTTTAAAATTTTAAAAACCCTAAAATCGCCCTCCGCCACTTCTGAAGTACCAGGCGAACAGAAATCTGCAGAAGGTGGATGCCGAATTTTTAAAATTTGGCGGGAAAAAATTTGAATTTGAAAAAAAATACCAAAAAAAATTTAACGGAAAAATACCAAAAAATGTAACAAAAAAATACCAGATTTAAATTTTTTTTGGTATTTTTCCGTTACATTTTTGGTATTTTTCCGTTAAATTTTTTTTGGTATTTTTTTTAAATTTCCCGCCAAATTTTAAAAATTCGGCATCCACCTTCTGCTGATTTCTGTTCGCCTGGTACTTCAGAAGTGGCGGAGGGCCATTTTGGGTTTTTTTTTTTTAATTTTTTCAATTCAGGAAAAATAAGGAATGTTCTGGAAAAATTCAGGAAAATTCAGGAAGATTCAGGAAAATTCAGGAAAATTCAGGAAAATTCGGGAAACATCTGCAAAAATTTGTAAAACACAAAAAAAATGAGGAAAAGTCGTCTAACTTCATGAAAATTCAGGAAAATTCAAAAAATTTTCCCGGTTCCTGATGGCCAGAATTTTCCTGAATTTTCATGAATTTCCACGAATTTTCCTAATTTTTTCTGAATTTTGCGGCATTTTCCTAAATTTGTATAAATTTAAAAAATCCAAAAATCGCCCTCTGCCACTTCTGAAGTACCAGGCGAACAGAAATCAGCAGAAGGTGGATGCAAAAATTAAAATGTTGCATACTTTTGTGCGTTTTAATAAAAGACCACTACACATTTTAATACTTATATTTACAAAAATTAATATGTTGCATACTTTTTTGAGCTTTTTAAATAAAAGACTAAAAGACCACTACACATTTTAATACTTAGTTTAGCAAAAATTTAAATGTTGCATACTTTTTGGATGCGAAATTCATAAATTTAAAAGGCTCAGAAATTCGCATCCAAAAAGTATGCAACATTTAAATTTGTGCAAAAATAAAAATTAAATTGTGTAGTGCAAAAATTTAAATGTTGCATACTTTTTGGACGCGAATTTCTGAGCTTTTTAAATTTAAGAACTTCGCATCCAAAAAGTATGCAACATTTAAATTTGTGCAAAAATAAAAATTAAATTGTGTAGTGGTCTTTTGCAAAAATTTAAATGTTGCATACTTTTTGGATGCGAATTTCTGAGCCTTTTAAATTTATGAATTTCGCATCCAAAAAGTATGCAACATTTAAATTTTTGCAAAACTAAGTATTAAAATGTGTAGTGGTCTTTTATTAAAACGCACAAAAGTATGCAACATTTTAATTTTTGCATCCACCTTCTGCTGATTTCTGTTCGCCTGGTACTTCAGAAGTGGCAGAGGGCGATTTTTGGATTTTTTAAATTTATACAAATTTAGGAAAATGCCGCAAAATTCAGAAAAAATTAGGAAAATTCGTGGAAATTCATGAAAATTCAGGAAAATTCTGGCCATCAGGAATCGGGAAAATTTTTTGAATTTTCCTGAATTTTCATGAAGTTAGACGACTTTTCCTCATTTTTTTTGTGTTTTACAAATTTTTGCAGATGTTTCCCGAATTTTCCTGAATTTTCCTGAATTTTCCTGAATCTTCCTGAATTTTCCTGAATTTTTCCAGAACATTCCTTATTTTTCCTGAATTGAAAAAATTAAAAAAAAAAACCCAAAATGGCCCTCCGCCACTTCTGAAGTACCAGGCGAACAGAAATCAGCAGAAGGTGGATGCCGAATTTTTAAAATTTGGCGGGAAATTTAAAAAAAATACCAAAAAAAATTTAACGGAAAAATACCAAAAATGTAACGGAAAAATACCAAAAAAAATTTAAATCTGGTATTTTTTTGTTACATTTTTTGGTATTTTTCCGTTAAATTTTTTTTGGTATTTTTTTTCAAATTCAAATTTTTTCCCGCCAAATTTTAAAAATTCGGCATCCACCTTCTGCAGATTTCTGTTCGCCTGGTACTTCAGAAGTGGCGGAGGGCGATTTTAGGGTTTTTAAAATTTTAAAAAATTCATGAAAATTCTGAAAAATTGTGAAAAATGCAGGAAAATTCTGAAAAATTCAGGAAAAATCTGAAAAATTCAGGAAAATTCTGAAAAATTCGGGAAAATTCAGGAAAATTCGGGAAAATTCAGGAAAATTCGGAAAACTCGGAAAGGTGGGAAAGTCGGGAAAATTCGGGGAAAACCTGAAAAATGAAAGAAAACTCGGAAAATTGGTGTAAACTGTGAGCTTTATTTTCAATAAAACGTGCTTAAATATAAATATACATGTATTTACATAGAAAATTGCTTAAAATATGGGAAATTAAATACAAAATACGGTGCTCCAGGTGCTGGTCTGACGCTCTAGGTGCTGATACAGGTGCTCCAGGATCTCCTACGGTTGCTCCAGGTGCTGCAGAAGGTGTTTCTGGTGCCGCTCCGATGCTTCAGGTGCTGATACAACTGATCCAGGTGCTGCCCTGCGGTTCCAGTGCTGCTAGGTGCTGCCAGAGGTGCTTCTGGTGCTGATCAGATGCTCCAGGTACGGATCTGGTCCTGCAGAAGCTGCATAAATAAAAAAAAACATTGGAAAGCCGTTTTTAGTCAAAAATTCGATGTTTTTTAACAGTTTCCCTTCCCAATTCTCAAGCGATTTAAAAAGGGATTCGACGCAGAATGAAGTTCTGACTCCAAACTGACATTCCATTCCAAAATCTGTTGCAAAAAGACCAAAATACCATAAAAAATTAGAGAAAATCGACAAAACTACAGAGTCGAATTTCAAAAATTTCCCTTTCACAATTATCAAAAAATAAGTTACATTTTTTTCCTTCGGTTTTGAAGAGCTTTTGCTGCAGATTCACGGCAAATGAAGCGCTGGTTCCAAAATGGTATACCGTTCCGAAATCTGTTGGGAAATGGCCAAAATATTCATAAAAAACTAACAGAAAATCGACAAAGTTGCACTAACCCGATTTTTGCAAAAAATCATGATGGTACCCCTTTCCAAAATCGCAAAAAATCGATCGAAATTTTTTTCGTTCTACTTTCCAGATCTTTTGATGCAGATTCTCGGCAAATGAAGCGCTGATTCCAAAATGGTATGCCGCTCCCAAATCTGTTGGGAAATGGCCAAGATATTCATAAAAAAGTGTCAGAAAATCCCCAAAATTACACTGAGACGATTTTTGCAAAAAATCATGATGGTACCCCTTTCCAAAATCGCAAAAAATCCCGATAATTACTCTGCATTTGTTATAATATATAATTGAATATAATTATATTGTTTATATTGTATGAAACTGAAATAAATATGTTATAAAATTTATATTCTATGCGTTTTATTCTAGGGGCATCGATGGCCATTATTTTTCTGCATCGTTTAAACCGTATTTGGTAAGAAATTTGTAAAATAAATACTGGAAACATTAATACTGGGAAAATCTCAAGTACCAGGCGAACAAAAACTAGCAGCAAGCGGCGCAATGAAGTCAGAGTACCAAAATCTTGATGAAAAAGTGTAAGTGCAAGGAAGACAAACTATGCCGATTTAGTTACGGAAATAACGGTACCGAAAATCAATGATGGCAGGCGTTGCGCCAATCCCCGCCTCCAAAATTCCAGTCCAAGATGGAAGTCTGCACTCAGTGATGCCAACTTCCAGTTGACACACGCGGTTACGTGCGCGTGTCACGTTTTGGGGCTTGCACGAGCCGCAAACAATGTATTACTTATTGGGGCCGTTTCCTATGGGTGCTCGCGTGAGTCCCAACCAATAGTTTCAATGGGGAGCTGATTCGTGCCTTGCTGTTGTCCCACCTGCATACTGGAACGGTGCGGCACTGGCATCACTATGAGGGCGTATTTATTCCACCTCTCCCTCTCTAAGTATGGTTACTAGCACCAGCTCTTTCCCCCCCATGGGACGTAAGTTAATGGGTCCATTACAGAAGGAGGAACGAGAGACGAAGCGCCGCCTTGCACTCACACTTTTTCATCAGTGGTGCTCACTTCAAAAACGAGGAGCTTTTGCTGCTCTGACGTCAGTCCGCCGCTTGCTTCTAGTTTCTGTTCGCCTGGTACTTCAGATTTCCTCCCATACGATTTTCAAGCGACTTCCGAATTTTAATTTTGTAGGGGCGGGCTTTGGAAGCGCATATCTTGGCCATTTCTTAATCGATTTTAGAAAGGAATGTCTTAAACGATTTATAAGGCCATTTTCCATAGATCTGTGTCAAAATATTTCTTTTATTTTACGATTACGATCGAAATTTCTTTTGTTTGATTTTACCAGTATTTTGCATTAAATCGAATTACATCTTAAGCGATCAATTGGTTGCCCAAGTAATGCCCCAAAATTGTCAGAAGAAAAGTCAATTTTAAAACATTCTATTTATTTCATTTGCTATTTGAAGTAATCAGATTTTGTTTTGCGTTCTTTTATCCTTTTCAACTATTTTACAGGTGATAGACTATATTGCGCTTAGTGAATCTACATGCACTCCTATTTATAATTAATACATATATATAATTTATATATATGCAGTTTGTTTCTTTGCTTTAAATGTATATTCTTGTCAACATAATTTCTTCGGCTTTCGACTTATAAATAATAAAAGACTTGTACAAATGCAGAATCAGAATCAAATGAGAATCAGAATCAGATCCAGGTCGTAAAAATCCAGACGAACACGAAGAAGCACAGAAGATACAGAACATACGAGAATTATTCGAGACATAGACCTAATTAGAGATATCTAGGATTGAGATTCTGGAGATACTGAACCGAAGTGCACCGGGATACCGAGTGGAATGCGGTTAAAGAGATTCATAGATTCACAGATTCAATCAACAACATGGCGGACTAACCGACCAACTGGGTTCTTTGTCATTTATATAAATAAATTATATATCGAACTAAACGCCCGGATAGAGCGGTAACTTGGCGGTGTCCACCTTCTCCTCCACCTTGAACGAGGGAAACAGGCCGCCTTGATTGGTGCGCGTGTTCTTGCCTTTGGAGTTCCCATCCCAATGATTGCCAGCGACGGAAACCAGGTCGCCGACACGCAGCTGCAGGTCCTCGTGCGAACGAGGCTTGTGGGCGATGACGACGCGGCGATTGTGCGCGTTCTGACCTCCGTAATAGTAAATGTCGTCCAGCGACTTGAACCGGTGTGCCGCATCCGGGTACATCGTCTGCATGATCTCGTAGGCCACGCGGCACACCTGCGACGAGAAGGTGCACACCAAGTGGTCGGACATCGACAGTAGGTGTATGTCCAGGATGATGCCGTTCAGGGCCGTGTCCGTGTAGCGCGTGGAAACTGATGCCATGCGTGCCACCTCCGGATCGCCGATGATCTGGTACTCTGGATACTTTCGTCGCGCCTCCTCAATCACCAGGGCGTCGTCGGAGGCGAGAAAGATGCGCCGCACGACGCTCGTTCCGTTCACCTCCAGCGTGCGGTAGTAGTCCTCCACATGGGTCATGTACTCGTCCACGCTGTGGCAGGCCGCCTCCGTGCCCACCTTGTCCGTGCGACGCACATGAACGCTAATCAATAAGAATCCTTGTTAGAAATAACTTTGGGCTGTCTTAAAGATTTCTACTTACCCGACAATGGGACGCTCCCAGCCCAGGTTGCGCATCCCGGAGGTGAGGAAGTCGCGTGTCGTCGACTGCGGACGGAGCAGATATTTGAGGAACTGGCCCACCCACCAGACAATGGGGTCGCCGTGGAGGCGCTTCAGACGCGGCGCCAAGTCCTCGGGCACCGCGAGCGGCAGGTACGGGGGTCGCGGCATTAGCGAGTCGATGATGGGCAGGACCAACACCTGGGTATTCGGCTTTCCAGGCCAATTGTACGTGTTGGCGGTGCCCGCATCGTGACAGCTGTTCGAGACCGGCTGGAACACCTCCTCCCAGCCACCTTTGTGGTAGCGCCAGCCTCGGGACTTCAATATTAAGGTCCTTTCGGTGGCGTAGGCCACAATAAAGCAGTAAACCACATGATGCAGTTGACATCCATAGCCACAGCCCTGGAAATAGGATTAGAATAGGATTAGGTTTTTTTTACTCTCCATGATTAGGAATAGTATTCATATATATAATAGAATAGAATAGAATAGAATAGAACAGTATGAATCTAGAAAGATGCTTTAGTTCTTTAGAAATAAATTTAGCTTAAAACTTCTATGAAAACTTTTGAATATTTTTAAGGGACTTTTGAAACAAAATAAAATGGATACAACAAATATATTGCTGAGTTCTTAATTAGCCAATACGGGAAAGTAGGTGAAAACGATTATTATTTAAATATAACTTAAGCAAATAAAAAAAAATACAATAAGTTAAAAAGAGATAAAATAATATTTGCCTCAAACAGGTATTTTTCTAGACTTCAATAGCGTATTTCTCGCTCATTTTTCAACTGATTTGAAAAGGGAAACCCATTCCAGAATCAGAACTTCAATATCTTTAAATCTAAATTTAAAGATCCGGAAAACGGAACAAAAAAATTTCGATCGATTTTTTGCAAAAAATCATGATGGTACCCCTTTCCAAAATCGCAAAAAATCGATCGAATTTTTTTTGTTCTACTTTCCAGATCTTTCGATCGAAATTTTGTTGTTCTGTTTTCTAGAATTTTTGATGCAGATCGCCAGGGAATAAAGTTCTGATTCTAAAAGGATATTCCATTATTAAATCGGTTGAGAAGTCGTCAAAATATTCGTTAAAAAGTTGACAGGAAATGGAAGAAAAAAAATACTGGGAATCGAACATTAATATTTAAGAATAAACTAAGAATTATTGGGAATTAAAAGATGATTTCAAGAATCTTATTGGAGGTTTATAGACTTGTACTATACCTTATTAAGTTTGCAGACCAGCTTGCGGGCATTCTGGCAGTCACTGGGATTCTGAAGGTGGTGCAACCGTCGCTGCACCAGATCACTGAGGTCCTTGGCCTCCTTGTGGCGCCACGCCTCGTAGCCGTCCGACCGCCGCAAGCGGTCCATGTCGGTCAGCAGGGAGCGCTTGTGCTCGGCGCCCTGCAACAGTACCTGGTTGATGGTTTCCTCCAGATCGGAGGTGCCATGGCCGGCGGCCACTGCCTTGCGCACCTTTCCTAGCTCGCTGCTGAAGAAGTTCCAGATCTCGCCGATGTTGGTCTGGATGCGGCGGCGGGTGAACTCGTACTCCAGACTGGGCTCGATCTCTCCATGCTCCCCCACGTCCACGATATCGTTGGGAGCCGCCTCGGCCACGTTGTTCCAGCCCCGCAAATCCGCGGGCGCCGACTCGAACAATGCCTCCGGCTCGGGTCCGATGCCATCCGCCGAGTTCTTTGTGTTCTGGGCATCGTTCTCCAGCCGCTGGACGAGCTTCAGGGCACTCTGCTTGTCCAGTTGATCGCTGGAAGGGAACACGCATTAAGTTGGGTGAGGGTTGGGTGAGTAAGCAGCTTATCGTTTGTAATCTGTTGGCGTGGCATGAATAATTAACCACGACATCGCACGACAGTTTCCATTCAGTTGGGAATACGCTTGCCATTTAGCTTGCCATTATTATTTTCGAAATTGTGAAACATAGTAATTTGGCGATGTTTCCGCCTTTGGGTTTTGATTAAAAGTTTAGATAAAATAGAGCCATGAAATGCTAATCATTAAAAAGGGTTAAACAATTGTGGAAGTAATTGTAAAACTTTACAAAAAGTAGTTTTGAAGAAAAGAAGGGAAACCCATGACTCTTCATGAAGTTAATTGATCTCATTGGCTCTTAATAGGTTCAATGGCCGTAAAAGCAAGAAATTCAACAACTTTTGTTTAATAATTTCTGAATAAAACTAAATTTAGACAGAAAATGGATGCATTTACATGTGTAAACATGAACTGACTCGAAAATTCCATCTGTTTTCCATTAAAAGTCGTGAAAACAAAACAAAAAACTTGCTTTTTTTCGACATATGTTTCCGCTTCCAATGCATTGGCATTTTAATGGATTTCGGTAGATACGAAGTTTATCTTTAATGGAACAAAAGGAAGTACTTTTGAAATCAAGAACTACCTGCTCCTTAGATAACCTTTACAGGCATTACCATAAATCCATCTTTAAATCGGTTTCTTCCTGTTGGTTTTCAATAGTTTTTGACTTGGTTTTGTCTTTGGTTTCCTTTGAAATTCATCTTCCAATCGGACGACAACACCTCACGACTCATAAATAGTAAAAATAATTAGCGAAATTAGCATTTCATGGCAGACGTAGCTATTCCACAGCCGCTGGACACGCTGGAGAGTCCAACACATACTTACCTCATTAGCTCGTCGATGAGCTGTTTGAGTTCCTCGTTACGCTGCCGCGTGTGCTCGAGCATCTGCAGAGCCTGGCTGATCCTGCGGGCATTCAGCTCGTTCTCTCCGGCCGCCTGCTGGCCCTGGGTGTTGGTCAGCTTCACCACGAACACGTAGACCAAGGCGACCCAGGCCAGGACGAAGACGATGAGGGCGCGCGCCCAGGAATTGGCCGAGGCACCGAACAGCTGCCGTACCAGCAGCATGGCTGGATGATGATGCGAGGTCCTCGTCCGTCGAATGTTGCGCACTATCCTTCAAGTGGTACGCCAAGTATACGCTTGGAATTGGAAGTCACTGCTGCAGCCAGTGCTGGCTGTCCGGCGCATAGTTACTTAACTCCGATCCACTGGCCAGCCACCACAACGGATCTCTGACATGGTCAATAAAGCTGTTGGCAGATGGTGGGACGCAAATTTCACGCTCGCCGATGACTTCAATTAAGAGCGTTTCTTTTTTTTTTTTTAGATGTTTGTAGATGCTTCGTGTTTGATGAGGGGGTGGATGGGGGTGGATTGTTCGTGAGGCGGCGGCGGCGGTGGTGGTGGTGTCGGTGTCGGAGTCGGAGAGAGATGATAGCGGGAATCCGAAGGCGAGGGTTTAGCCTGATCGGCAGTCGTGGCACTAGCAAATTGGTGCGAAATCGCCAGCGCTTGTATATGTTGTTCCTGTCTCCCAGTGTTATCTTTTAGGCAGTGCTGTCAGGCCTAGAAATGTTATGGCCGATATATTGCATCGATATGTTTGGGTTCTGGCTGGCTTCCGATAGTTTTATCAGAAGGATACTAAAAATTTTGTACTTTCAATTTGAATGAATATTACTTGTCTGATGAAAACGCTGTAATTATAAAATAAAACAAAAAAAATAAATATGCTAACAAGTAATTTTGTAAGGAGAAAATTGCATCGACCCTCAGACAGAGCTGCCAGACTGCTGTTCGTGGCACTCATATCGATCATATCGATAGGGGGACTATCGATTTGCAACACACTGAAAATGGGCCCCCGCCAAGTACTTATCAAATTTGAATTCAAAAATCTCGCTGCTCACTGGGATGTTGGAAAAAACTCGAAAAATGTGGTGAATTTTTCAGTTTGATGCCGTGTTCTCTTAATATTTCACATTTTATTCGGACTTAAGCTACTAATAATAAAAATGATTATAATTTTGAGATGTTTTTTTGTTGTTTTGTTTTGTTTGTTTTTTTTTTTTGTTGGCTAAGAGTCCGAACCGAACCGATCGGGGGATCGCATGGGTGCCGTGGGTCGAAAGGGGGCACCGCCCGCCAGCTCCCACGGCCCCCAAGCATCCCGGTCTCGGGTGGCGGACTCCGCCAGGTGCAACAAGATGCAATCGTTTCGTTGGTTGCTTCTGTTTTTCTTTGTGGGAATCAAATGAAAAAGTGATTATCGTATAAATTATAAAAAATTCAGTATATGTATAGTTAAAAAAAAAGTTGTACACATAAAATATAAATTATATTATTACAATTACGACCACAAAAATTTCTTACGTGTTGAAATGAGTTTTTTGTTTGTTTTTTTGTTGTTGCTTAGTTTTGTTTTGTTTTGCTTTGTTGCTTCCGATTGTGTTGATTTTTTGTTTGTTTGTTTGTTGTTGTTGCCGGGTGTTTTGGTGTTATGTTGTTGTATTTTTGTTGGTGTGGAAAAGAGAGATAGGGGGGGAGAGAGAGAGAGAGAGAGCAAATATATTTTACTTTGATTTTGGGGGGCGGGGCTCTATTTCCGGGGGATCACGACGATCACGGAGGCGTGTATATGCGACAAGTTTTGATTTATTGTTAAATTTAAATACTTATGTATATAAATTACTTTTCTGTTTTATTTTATAATTATTGTTTTTCTGCTTGTTCTTTCTCCATCCTCGCTTTATATGTTACTTTGTTTTTTACTCTTTTTTTTTTTTGTTGTTTATATTATATTTTGTATGTAGTGGGCAACTGCGGCATTTGTAAATTTTCTTTTATATATTTAAATGTTCATCTTGACTTGTGTAAAAATATCGATTCCCTCTGATCTTGTTTATATAGTTTTCTATTCATGTATGTATTTGCTTTTCGTTTCAATTACTATATTTAAGTTTTTTTGTTTTGTTTTTGTTTTTTAACACGCTGTCTAAACTCTCTCTGGCTTCTGTTTTCTGCTTTCTTGATCGGATATCGGATTCATTCTTCTGATGCCTAACTGCTGCTTTCTTCTGTTTTCTGTCTGCTGTCTTCTGTCTTCGGATTCTTCCTATATTCTATTGAAATGTTTGTGGTTCTGCTGGGGGCTCCCCTCCCCTGCTCAAGCCCTTTTCAAGCTTCCTAACTGATCCTGGTCGGTCCTAATCTGAGCGGTTTATGTTGGGTGAGTTTGTTTTTTTGTTGTTAATGAGAGTTGGTGTTTGTTTGTTTGTTTGTTTGTTGTTCTGTTGCGTGTTTCGTGTTGCGTGTCTCGTGTTGCGTGTTGTGTGTGCTGAGGGGTGTGTGTGTGTGTGAGTGTGTGTGTTCTCGTTATATGTCGTATATATATATATAATATATTATATGTATGTATAATTAGGTGCTTAATAGTAGAATTTCTTGAATGTTGTTGTGGTAAAGTGTAGGTAATGTTGCTCTATGTCTCTATGTCGACTCAACTGCACTACATACATATGTCTTTCCACCAGATACGCGGCAAACCGAACCGAACCGAACTTAACCCCCGCTTCGTTATCGTATCCGTATCCGTATCCGTATCCGTATCCATTATCATTTCCGCATCTTCGCCCGCCTCATTCGCTGCGCAGTTTCTTCAGCTCCGGTGACTTCTCCCCAACTCCAACGCCGGCATTATTCAACTCCATTTCGCAGTGCAGAGCGGATCGCTTCTGGCCAATGGCTGGAACGGCATCGACATCGGCATTGGGAGCTCCCGCCGGCGCCACATCCACCGGCACATCCTTTGGCACCGGCTCCGTCGCCGCCGCCAGCTGCTTTAGTTTACTGTCACGCACAATCTTGTCGTCAGCCTCTAGCTCCGCCTTCGCGTTCTCGTTCTCGTTCTCATTCTCGTTCTCATCCTCCTCGTCGAGCTCGTCCTCCTCCTCGTCATCGTCCTCTCCCTCGACTCCAATCAGTCCGTTACCGTTGCCATTGCCATTGGCTGCAGCTGCAGCTGATCCCGCTTTGCTGGCCGGCTTCCCTGCTTCCGCTCCAGCTTTGGCTGCTTCTGCGGGTTCCTCTCCAGCTGCTGGTGCCGGCGAAGTCGCCTGCCCGTTGTTGGTTATCTGCTTGTTGTTGTTGTGAGGCTGGCTCGTGGGTGGCTGTGGCTGTGGCTGTGGCTGTGCTGGCTGGTCTAGGCTGATCAGACTGTTGGCTTTCAGCGGCGCCTCCAGATTGCTTTCCGAGTCGCTGGCCAGCGGTGTCCCACCACCGCCTAGGCCAATGCCAATCCCCATGCCAATCCCTATGCCAATGCCCAATGTCATGGGCTCGCCATCCTCTGTGGAGGTGGTGGCCGTTGTCTGTGTGGTGCCATCGTTGTCGTCGATGATCGGCTCCTGGGAGGTGGAATCGTTCGACACAAAGTTCGAGTCGCCATCCTGCAGGGCGCCAACGGCAGCTGCGTTGCTGTTGCTGTTCATCTTGGCATCGCCCGCCGTCAATCCGGCCGGGTTAGTGTTCTCGTTCTCCGTCTCGGACTCTGTTGCAGTGTTGCGACCGCCTGTGGATAGAAACGGGATTAGATTTGTGCTTTTCCGGGGATTAAACCGCCAGTAATGCCAAGGACTTACCTGCACCCAGGCTCTCGTCATCCAGATCGACGGCCACGCCGTCATTGGTATCGTCACCATCGAGGACCTTGCTGCTGGTCTTGCCCAGGCTGCCGTTTGTGCTGAGAGAAGCGGACCCTGTGCCAGTGCCTGTGCCTGTATTCCCAGAAGCAGCTGCTCCCGGCGCCGGCATATCGTCGAGCATCTCGGGACTGAGGTCATTGGCCACGTAGTGCGACCAGAGGGCCAGCTCGACGCGATGGGGCGACCAGTGCGGCGTCTCGCCACCGACTTCGGCATTCAGTCGCTCCACTGTGGACTGGATGTGATTGACGAAGTTGAGGTACTCCTTGGTGGTGTAATCGATGCCCTCGATCTCGGGTATGGCCATCAGGCACTCGTCGGCCATGAACGGGGCCCTGTCGGGGGCGGCGGCGGCCAGCAGAGCGGAGGCCATGGTGGTGCCGACGCCCTTGAGGTTCGATAAAGCTGTGATCGCCTGCTCCAGGTTGGGCAGCTTGCGGAAGGCCTTCTTCGTCTCCTGGACGACGGCGCGCGGCGTATTCACCTTGACCAGGTAGGACAGCTGTGGATAGAACTTGCCGCGCGACTGCTTCCACTTCATGGTCTGGACGAGCTCGTCGTACACCATGTGGGCGTCCTTGCCCCTTGCCTTGATCAGCTTGGGCAGTTCGTTCTGGTACCACTGATCCAGGCGGATCAGCTCCTGGGGCTTCTTGGAGCGCTTCTCCGCCTTCAGCTTGAGCACCTCCGGATACATCTGGTAGCAGTACTCGAACTGTGTGGTGGTCCCGTTCTCGAAGAACGAGGCCGACACATTGCCGTTGGACATTGTTGGGCTATGTGGGTGGTGATCCTGGTCCTGATTCTGGGGATTCTGCTGATTCCTCCAGTCCTGATGATGGTTTCTAGGGGATGATGATGATGATGGCAATGGCGATGATAGCGATGGTGGTAGTGGCGTCGATGGTGACGTCGGTGGTGGTTATGTTAGTGGAGCGGCCCTGGATTCGATATCAACCGCTGGCTCCTAATGCGCGTCCTTCCGTCTCCGCTGCTCCTGTCAATGTACTGCTATTTCCACCGGCGAAATGTTGCAGAGCCAAGCGCGGCGGAAGAAGAGGAAGACAGCCGAAAGCAGATGAAGAAGAAGAAGAAGCAGGAGCAGAAGAGGAGCGAACGAGAGAGCCGCATTCGGATAAAGACACAGAGAGAGCGAGCGAGAGAGAGAGAGAGAGAGAGTGGGCAGGCAAAGAGAGAAAAAAAGGCATACAATTAGCTTTACAGTTACGATTACATATGCATGGGGATAAGGCATTTGGATTTGAATTTAATTCGGTTGCAATTGATTACTGTTAGTAGGCCTGTCGCTGCCGCCGCCGCTGCTGCTGCTGTTGCTGTTGCTGTTGCGTCTGTTATTTGTTGTATTTACTCAAAACCGATAATCGCACTCTATTCGCAAAATTCTTCTCGCTTCCTCGCTGCCGCTGCCGCTGCTGCCGTGCACAACATACAAATCGAATTTTTACAGTGTCGTCGTCGATGTCGGGTTCTTTTTGGTCCGCCACACACACGCACACATACACTCTCACAAAACTGACACACAACACAGACACACTCGCACGGCCAAAGAGAGCCAAGCGCACACAAACGCATCGCACACACAAACACACATCGCAACCTCAAACTGAGTGAAACAGCAACACACACAAAGACACCAACAGCAGCAGCACCAGCACCAGCACCAGAAAATTTCTTTTTCATATATTTTTCGAAAAAAAATACAAACGCTTTCAGCGTATTTCTTGCCAATTCTTGGCTATGCAGAGAACAACTTTTCACCCACGACCACGGCGAGAAAAAGCCAAAAAAAAAAAAACTACTGTTAACTACATAGGCACACTCACATTGCCAAATATCGCAAACACACACACAAACTGAAACACATCATTCGGTTCAGTGTTCAGTTCAGCGAAAGATTCAGATGGCGATTGGGATCCGACTTCGACAGAACTGAACATGCAGAGACGAGAATGTGTAACAACTGCTAGCCGGAACAGCTAACAGCAAACAGTACGCGGCGGCGATAGCGTTGATTACAGCCTTTTGCTTACCTTTTGATGCGTTCCGTTGCGATGCGATACGATGCGATGAGGTGCGATGCGATTGCCACCGCCAGCATGTATTTGGTTTTGATTTTGGGTTAGTCGCCGCCAGTCTTCCGTTCCGTCCACATCCAAACAACTACTCCACAGCTTTGCCTTTTGCCTTTACCGAGCTGTCGAGCTGTCGAGCTGTGCTGTGTTTCTGCTTTCTGCTGTTTCGTTCGTTTCGTTTCTGTTGCCTCTGCTTCGCTTCTCTCTACTGCCACTGCTACAGCTACAGCTACTGCTTCTTCTTCCTCTGTTTCTGCTTCTGCCTCTGCTTCGGTTTCTGTTTCTGCTTTCTGCCTGCCTGCCGTGCCTGTGTGCCGTGCCAGGGGCGTCGCTAACAACAGGCCCAAAACAAGGGGGGTTCACTGCTTTTCGATTCGGCACACACCACAAAAGGATAGCGTGCAGCTGTGGAACAACTGCGAACTACGAACTGGGAACTGGTAACAGGAGCTATCGCTATCTCGCCCGCTCTCTTCAGCCCGAATGTATCTGTATCTCTCTGGCACCCTTCAACGTTTCGCTTGCCGGCGACGTATGTGTGTGCTGTAGTCGCTTGGCTCTCTCTGTCGCGTCAGGCAGTGTTGCCACGTTTTTACCAGCTAAAAATGCTACATCTGCAATAAAAGTAAAATTAAATATGACAAAGACTCAAGTAATATCTACTAGACATAAACTAATGCAAATTTTAAAATTAGATTGAATTTCTAAGCAAATTTAGATCAACCCTATTCTCATTTTTTATATAATACATAACTGATTAAAAAATTAATTACAAATATCATGCTTAAAAAAAGCTAAGCTGGCAACACTAGTCTCCGTTGCGATGCAGCAGCGGCGTCGTTGTGCCATTATTCATGAGGGGTTGCGGATGCGTCAAGGCATTAAATTTTTAGTCGCGTTTGTGCAAGCACGAGCTTATTTATGGCCCCCCACGTGTGGCGATAGAAATGCATATTTTGAGGTCGTGCAATAAATGCCTAAATCAGCTGGTGTCGAACTTATGCTTCCGAAAACTAGTCGCTGCTTTACAATGTCTTCTGAATCGAAGTTCATTCATTAATTGTTAAAAAATGTAATCAAAAACCCAATTCGAAGAAATCATAGATACATTTGAATAACAGGTCGCGCATTCCTGTTTGAAAAAACTACTTAACAGTCAAGTCAAGTCCAATCCCCGTGGCTACGCCCATGACGCGCCATGAATCTCCTTACCGCGAGCAATAGCAGCTGCAATTTAGTTGTTTTCTGGCTCTTTTTGTCCCTGCGATTCGCTTATTTTACCCCGTCGCTGCTTACACAAACACACACCACTATACGTGCGATACATCGTATCGATATTTCGATGAGAAGGGGTTTTCAAAACCCGTTTTCGTATTCGAAAACAGTCGGGTTTTCAAAAATTTGAAAACCCCTCTTCATTTGCCTCTATTCTCTCTCGTTCTTTGTTTCTCTCACGGTCGGCTGCGAGCATTAGTCATTCTGTACACACCCTTCTCCCAGCTTAACTACGTCCCTGTTTCTTATTCGCTCGTTTTTGCGTTTTGCCAGTTTCATTTTTCACACTCCAATACACTCAGGCCATATGAGTGTGTATCTTTTCAGTGCTGCCAGATGTCAGTTAAAGACTGATGAACATCATTAATTTAAAAATACAATGCACTGGATTCGTTAGTACTAACATATTTAAACTTTTAAAAATATTTTCATTTTAAAAGATTTTCTTTTGTATCTTATATCTACATTGTCTTTACAAAGATCTTCTGACACACATTTGTGGCGCCATCTAGTTTTTAAAACTGAATGTCTAAATTAATAATTTATTAAAACTTATAGTGCGTAACATGTTAAAATATAAATATTTAAAAAATATGCAGCTTTAAAATATGTAAATTGTTTACTATAGAATTTGTTCTCATAATTTTAAAATAACTTATTTTTGAAAAAATATCGATTAGAAAAATTACTGATGAAATTCATGAAGCGTTGCCATACTATTTGAACTACACTACTAAAAAATATCGATATACGATATTCAAGCGACTAAAAAGATTTCGATATAGGTATAGATTGATTTGAAGCCCCAAAGCCCCAGCAGCACTACAGAAAACAGAGTACAGAGACGACAACTGCGGAGACCGCACACATACACCAACCACAAAACACAAACTCGAAGCTATTAAATAGCAAAGACAGATACCACACGGCCATCGACACTCTTGTATAGTTGAATAAGCGAAAAGTGAAAAGCAAAAACTGCGTTTCTTAGCCAATTACCTTATTGCCACAATCATGAAGTTCCAGTACAAGGAGGAACACGCTTTCGAGAAGCGCCGCGCCGAGGGGGACAAGATCCGTCGCAAATACCCAGACCGTGTGCCTGTAAGTACTGGACAAATATATATACATATACGTGTATATAAACAGACGCATATGTGTGTGCGTGTGCGCGCTTGTATGTATGCGTTTGTTTTGCGTCGTTTGCTTTTTTTTCTTCGTTTTTTTTTTGTGTTGTACAGCCGAAGAAAATCAATACTGCGCATATTGGGAACGTCAGTAATTGTTAATAATTTTCCATCTGCCTGCTGGTCAGATGTTCTGCGGTTGCATAAAGAGTGCAGCACTTCACCTGCGAAAACATTTCAAACTAAGAAGAAGAAATTCAAGATTCAAATCCCCCCTCTAACACACACGCACACAGATGTATCTAGAAGTGCTTTGTTCTTTTTTTTTTTTTGTGTTTTTCTTGTATATAAGCTAGTCGTTTCACTTGCTCAGCTGTTGTTGGGAGGGGGGAGGGTTGGAAGGAAGCGAGAGAGACGAAGATAAAGGCCAGTTGGTAGGCGGGGAGTTAGGGGGACCAGACCACAACCAGTTGTTTTTGATTTTAATTTCATTTTCGGTTTGTTTGCGAAAAACGAACAGGTACTGCGCATAAAAACAAATCACTCACCAATACTGTTATTCGAGGCTTGTTTTTGTTTGCGCACTCACTCACACACACACAAATTAGTCATAGATGAAGAGCAGAAAAACAGTAGAAAAAAAAAAACTGCAAAGTATAAAGAGGGAAAAAGAAAACAACATTTCACCATTTCTTATCAGCAAACTCCTTTCACAATTCCTGAAGGTGCCCCATGTATAGGTGCATCTATAACAGTAAATTATATACGCATTTGCTCTAAATATGGTGTTTAGGGGTGTGTATCTGTATGTGTGTGCCTGCATACATACATTATTGTTTCGCTTTGTTTTGGATTTGTTTGTATTTGTTTCGGTCCGGGTGTGTTATTTTCGTTTGTTTTTGCTTTTTTTTTTTTTTTTTTTGCTTTTTTGGCAACTGCACAAAATCAGAAAATTCGAAAAAAAAACAGAAAATCACATAACACACAACAGCTGACCGAGGGGCAAGGCCAGCTGGTCTCCCCACCACCCAGATATATATCCGAATTCGAATTCTATATAGTACAAAATACTATATAATATAATATATATATATATATATTTGAAAATTCATTAAACAAAACACCTTGAAATCGGCCAATGACGCGGGTGGGTTTTTGTTGGGGGAGGGTGGTGAAGTGGTTTCTGCTAATTTGGTATTCATTATGCTGTGGCCCCGGCTTCCTGCTCCAAACTTGGCCAAAAACCAGTTAAGCAATTAATTTCCACCAGGATCGATGCCAAAATAAAAAAAAAACTAACAAATTCTAGTTTTTAAATACAACAAAAACATTGAAAATGAGAAAAAACAGTCAGTATTTTGTCAGAAATTACGAAATATACAATGTATTTTCGTAATTTGTGAAATTTTTCAAGTACAAAGTCTTAATCAGTCGTAATCATTGTTTTATTTTAAAACCTTTCCCCTCCCTACAAAAGTAATTTAAAATTAAAGCACGATTTTAAAACAAAAATGTGTGTTTTTTTTTGTATTTAAAAATCACTGTTTAAGGCAACACGTAGTCGAAATTTAATTAGAAACAAAAATTGCGAAAATATTTCGAAACTTGTTTGGCACGTAATGAAGTTTACCTTGTTTTTTTTATATATATATTTTAATATATATATTTTTTATGACATATAGGTGATTGTGGAGAAGGCTCCCAAGGCGCGCATCGGTGACCTGGACAAGAAGAAGTACCTGGTGCCCTCTGACCTCACCGTCGGCCAGTTCTACTTCCTCATTCGCAAGCGCATCCACCTGCGTCCCGAGGATGCACTCTTCTTCTTTGTGAACAACGTCATTCCACCAACATCGGCCACTATGGGATCCCTCTACCAGGTAAAGGATTACCTTTAAAATTTTATTAACAATTTTGATATCAAATTTGTATTTTTTTAGGAACACCACGAGGAGGACTACTTCCTGTACATTGCCTACTCCGATGAGAATGTCTACGGCATGGCCACGATTAACTAAACAAAAACAAAAACAAAAACAACAACACCCCCTATACAGAAATCTATATATAAATAATAACTATATTTTATGTTTCGCAAGCAGCTTAAAAAAAACGGACGCGAGTTAGCTAAACGAATTGAAAAGAAGTTGAAAAAATGATCTGAACTAGGAAACAAAAAAACAAAACAAAAAAACATAAAACCACAAAACATAAAACGACAAAAACAATTGTTATGTGAACATTATTTTATATATATGAACATTTTCTAAACGCGTTAGTATTTTAATTAAAGTCAGCTTTATCCTACCATTAACCAGCCCCTCTCCCCCTCTTTGATTTTCAACGCCGTAATTCAACCGTGCAACAAAAAAAAAGAAGTTATCGCAATTGTACTTTATTTTTTTTTTTTTGCTTATTTTTGTTTTAAAATGTTGATGCCACCCCAGCCCCAAGTCCCCCTCCAACTATATGATTTTTTTTTTACAACAATACAACAAAATTTTGTGCATATTTAGTGTGTATGGTTACGAATAGGACTCTCTCGGTTAAGTGTATGGTAATTAATCTATTATTAAATAAATAAAAACCACAAAAGTATACAAGGTCTTTGCTTTTCTTTGTTTCTCCGATAAAAATATATATTTATATTTTTCTGATAACTAATTTTTAGCCATGAAGTGCCATTGTTTCAAAGAGAATGTCTTCAAAACAAAAGAATAATATAATATTATTTGCTGGACTTTGTTTACTGTAGAAAAAATCGTTATCTCTATAAGGAAATCGCCCGAATCTTTCTCGTACTTTCTGTTTTCTCGGTTTATCAAGTGTGGGGTTTGAAAAACATCTATGAAAGTGTGATGAGAAAACCCTACGTATATACCCCACACCCTTTGTTTTTAGTTAGTGACTCATATTTGTGTTTCACAATATCTTATCGGCAAAAACCTAGCCCTTATCACTGCTGAGGTTATTTTGAATTAAGCGCCTTGCCATCTCGCAAAATGGGCAGCACTGTTTCTATGGGCCACACTTTCTATAGTGCTGCACAACAGCCAAACAGCAGTGTTGTGAAGCGTCGGTGCAGCCACCCACAAGTCGATCGGCTGCGCTACTTAAAATTATTAACAAATCGCTGTTTTCATGTGAAACATCGTGCCAAAGTGCAACCACGGCCGAGCCACAGCGACGCGGCACACGTAAAAAGTCAAGAAATCAGGTAAAGAACAACTGGGATCACTGGCATTCAGGATAAAGGCGGTTACTTCGTCAAAAAGTTACAAAACAGTTGTCGCAAGACCGAAGCAGAGAAAAACGCGAAAAAAAACCTCGTCGCCCTGACATTGTTTGTTATTGCTATTGTTGTTGTTGTTGTTCTTGTTGTACTCGTGACGGTGTAAATTAGTTTAAAAAAAAAACAAGAAGTACTTTAAAAAAAAAAAGGTAATAATATGGTGGCGTAGTTATTTCTGGGCTTCAATTGATTTTTTAGTCGCATTTTTTTTTCTTTTTTATTTGTGTGTTTTTATTTATACCCCTTGTCTGCGCCTTGTGGCGGCGTTTTCTTTGTTTTTGTTATTTGGGGGTGGCTTTTGCAACCACCACCCTCACCCTCATCCTCACCCTTACCCCTAACCCCCCACTAAAACGACGTGGAACAGCTGCATTGGCTGCCACACACACGTACTACCAGTTACAGTTACTAACTTTGCAAAAGCCAAAGAAAATCCATCAGAAAAATGTGATGACTAGTGTGCTTATTAAATTATGGTTTCAAAAACCGCTGATTGGACATAGTAGACAAAAAAATAATGCAAATAAAACAAAAACTAAATGAGAAGTAGACCAACTTTGAGTGGAAAACGAAGATTTAATACTCTTTCTTCGAAACGATCGTGAAAAATCTCTTCAAAAAGAAAACAAGTTTCTATGAAATCAGCTGATCTTTTTCTTAATTCTTTCAAAGATTAGACTTTGCTCTAATCAGATGACTAATAAAAGAGTTACATTTTCAAAGAAAAACTCCAAAAATATTTAAATAATTTCAAAAACTTAACCAAAAAATTGTTAAAATCGAAAACATAGAAAGATAAAAAGAATATCTTTAGTTTATCCATCCAAAAGATTCTTTTAAATATTATAATATTTCAAAAATATTTACAAAACCCTGAAAAAACCCTTCAAAAAAAGGGTATTCGAATTATAAACAAAAACAAAAACAACATTTAGCCCTGGTTTTGGTGGCGCTTGTTTTTGTTGCCTTTCGCCTTTGGTACTCATTTCGGTTCTGTTTTGTGCTTCTGTTTCTTACGTTCCGCTTTGTCCTCTGCTTCTGGCCCGCTTCACGTGGATCCGTTTTATTGGTTCTCGAGTATCGCATGATAATCTCCTCGCTCGCTACTTCTATGTGCGACGTTGTTTTGTTGTTTTTCTCTTGTTTTCCATTGTTTTTTTGTTGTTTTCTGTTGTTTAGTGTTGTTCTCTGTTTTTGTTGTGCTTTTCCTCGAGCTTCGCACATTTACACTTGCAAACACACACACAGCGCCCCAAGAGACAGCCGCATGGCTACCGAAATTTATAAAAAAATTTTCCCATCAAATCAAATTCAATTTAAAAAAAAACTATCAACCGACCCGCATTCTGTGAGAATAATAGAGGAAATTCCACAAGTCGATGTGGGTAATACCCTTAGGGATCTAGATTTTAGTTAACACAGAATTTAGTTTTGTTAAAAACTATTTTTTTCAATATTTTTTAAGATTCTTTTTCTATAAGAACTTTTAAATTGAAAATGGTTATGTTATTTTAATAGAATTGTAATATTTTACGGAAACTTTTGTAAAGTTGCGTTAAATAATGATCTATTCATATTGATCTTTAGTTTAAAAAACAACAAAGGATTCTTTTCCTTCATTCCCACATTTCAAATACAAAGTTCCAGTTCCGGTTCCAGTTCCAGTTCTAGTGATGAGTTTGTTATCGACAATATATCGAATATTTGATGCAATCTCCAAGAGATAACGGCAAATATTTGACTCAAAGTTCCATAAGAACTTTAAGCTTAAAAATTGATCTTTTTTTAAGCTCCCTAATAGGAGAACTTAAAACTTTTGTAAAGAGTTATAAGTAAAGAAAACAAACTATAAATATTGATCTTCAAACAAATCCTTTGTATCCTTTTTCCTTACAATATTTCAAATAGAAAATTCCAGTTCCAGTGATGAGTTTTCAAAAATAAAAGCTATCGCAACATATCGAATATTTGATGAAACTCTCAAGAGATAACGGCAAATATTTGACTCACAATCGTGATTTGAATATGCGAGGGAGAAGGGACTTCTGGTTTCTTATCAAGGATTTGAAGTATCCATTAAGTAGGCGTAAGACGTATCGGGCATTTAAAAATCAGGGGAATCGGGTAGAAGTCACTCGGAATTCGGATTCGGAATTGGGAATCGGAGCAGTACACTCGCACCGTACACTTTGCACCCTCGCACCAGTTTAGCGCTTATCAGTTTTATCAGACCGATTTAGGCGGTTTCTATTTCTTTCGCCCTTATATATTTTATAAATTTTGCTACGCAGTCGCGAAAGTAGTCACCGTTCATTATATATATATACAAAACCATTAACAAAATAAAATCGGCGGGATCAAAATTTGAAATCGTATTAAATTTTTCCGGCCGGCCGGGCATCCGCCCACCCATTGGATAAAAAAAAGGAATTAAACCATTGGATATATATATTTTGTTATTCTTTTCTTCATTTTTTTGGATTTTTTACTTTCCGATCACGGCACCCGCAGCCATTAAAACCGCTTAAATGTCACAACACTCGAAAAAGGAGACGAGCAGCAGCATCAGCAGCAGCAGCAGCAGTAGCAGCAGCCTCAGCAGTAGCCATGCACCCCAGAACCACCAAAACCAAAACCAGAACCACAATCAGAACCAGAACCAGAACCAGAACAGTCGCCATCACGCCAATAGCAACTCCAGCAATAGCAATTCCAACTCCAACTCCAATCACAGCGGCAAGCTCCACAAGCGGCAAGCACCGGCGGCAGGAGCCAACGGCACTGTAAAGGCGGCCATGCAGGATACCGCGGTACTGGGCAAGGCGGTGCCCGCCAGCCACCGCAAGGATAAGAACCAAAAAGACAAACAGCGCGAACGAGAGCGCCAGGAGCGGAGCCAGCTGGTCCTCTGGCGGCGTCCCCTGCAGACCTCCAAGTACTGTGCCCTCGAGTTGACCGCCCTGCTGCGCACGTGGAGTTCCCGGTAAGTAACTCCAAGTCCATCCAATCCTCCTCTAAACTAAGCGTCTTATTCTCCTCTCCTTATAGATTGCTGCAGCAGCGACTCCTGCTGGCTTTTCTGATAGTATTAGGCATCGTATTTAGCGTAGTTTACAAAATAGACGGACCCCACCAGCTGGCCATTGAGTTTGTGCGGCGGAACACCTGGTTCTTCATCTACTGGCTGGGATTGGGCGTCCTCTCCTCGGTGGGGTTGGGCACTGGCCTCCACACGTTCCTCCTCTATCTGGGGCCGCACATAGCCAGCGTCACCTTGGCGGCCTACGAATGCAATTCGCTTCGCTTCCCACAGCCACCATATCCGGATGAGTAAGTGTATTCCCAGGGCTGTGGCTTTACGTTTGGCTTTAGGAAGTTCAGTTTTTGTAATGCTTTTTGTTTTTATAAATGATCTTGAAAGTAATAAGTTTGAAAAACCAGTTTATAAAGTAAGTCATTTGCTTTTTAAATGGAGTTCAAACTTGGTCAAGCTATTTCCTGAGCTAGTCATCAAAGTTATGATTTGGGTTTTGGAAATGCTATGTTCTTGGCAAGAATTGCTATAATCATGGCAAGAAATGCTTTAATCTTGACAAGAATTGCTAGATCCTGGCAAGAATTGCTAGATCCTGGCATGAAATGCTAAAATCTTGTCAAGAATTGCTAGATCCTGACAAGAAATGCTAAAATCTTGTCAAGAATTGCTAGATCCTGACAAGAATGGCTAAAATCTTATCAAGAATTGCTAGATCCTGACAAGAAATGCTAGAATCTTGGCAATAAATGCTATAATCCTGGCAAGAATCCTGGCTATAATCTTGGCATTCCAGAATAGTTTGGAATTCCGAATCTATAAACTTTATTCCCTCCATTTTTCCACAGCATCATCTGTCCCGAGGAGCCCTACGACAAGCAGGTGCCTAACATTTGGTCCATCATGTCCAAGGTGCGTCTGGAGGCGTTCCTGTGGGGCGCCGGCACTGCCCTGGGCGAACTGCCGCCCTACTTCATGGCGAAGGCGGCGCGATTGTCCGGCTACGAACCGGACGATGCCGAGGAGCTGGCCGAGTTCGAGGCCCTGAACGCCAAGCGCCACCAGAAGAACCTCAGCCTGATGGACAAGGGCAAGCTGTTCATGGAGCGCGTGGTGGAGCGCGTCGGATTCTTTGGCATTCTGGCCTGTGCAAGCGTGAGTGGTGAAAATCGATGTCGCATTCAAAGGATACCATGACTAATCGGGACTGTTTGTTCTGTTCCACTAATAGATTCCCAATCCTTTGTTCGACTTGGCCGGCATCACGTGCGGTCACTTCCTGGTGCCATTCTGGACCTTCTTTGGGGCCACGCTCATCGGCAAGGCCGTCATCAAGATGCACATCCAGAAGATCTTCGTGATCATCGCCTTCAACGAGACGCTGATCGAGCGGGCCGTGGATCTGTTGGCCGGCCTGCCCTATCTGGGGCATAAGTTGCAGGAACCGTTCAAGGCCTTCCTCAAGAACCAGAAGCAGCGCTTGCATCGTCGCGGCGGTGCGTCAGGTCCCGCGGATTCCGGCAATCTGCTGTCGAAGATCTTTGAGACCTTCGTCATTGGCATGGTCTGCTACTTCGTCGTGTCCATTGTGAACTCTCTCGCCCAGAGCTATCACAAGAGATTGCACAAGAAGCCCGTGGCAGGGGCAGGATCCAGTCAAAAATTGGCGCCATCATCGACGGCATCGGCAAGGGCATCCACGGCTTCGACAGCCTCGACAGCCTCGACGGTGGCCACCAAGAAGACGGGCAAGCAGAAAGCTCTGCGGGATTAGAGAGAGTCGCAATATCGTTTTTTGTTCCAACTACCAAAAAACCAAAAAATCCCCCGAGTTTAAATCCTCAATTCGTTTAAATTATTTTGTTTTGCGGCTTTCGCTTTTAGTCAAATTATAAGGGAAGTATGAGCGCTGCGGATCTTTATTTCAATATTTTGTATGCATGTGTGAAAGAGATAGATACAGAGAGAGAGAGAGAGAGAGAAAGCTAGAACGTGAGTTAGAAAGAGAGATAGGAAGTAGAAAGAAATAGGAAGAAGAAAGTTTCGGCCTTTTCAGCCTGAGGAATTTTACCTTCGTAGTCTAGATTAGGAAAAAAGTAATGTCCTTGCGTAGGAAAAACAACAAGATAAACCACAAAACAACAACAGCAGCCAGAGAAACCACTTTAGCCAGATCAGGATATATATATATACTAAAATATATATATAATATAATATAATATAATATAATATAATATAATATAATATAATAAAATATAATGCAAGTAAATATATTTTATTTGTGCAATAGAGCAGCCCTCGAAATTGACAAAATCGGTTATTTTTTTGTTTTTTTTTTGTAATATTAAAATCGAATCGGAGTAGAAAAGGACAGAGACAGAGACATAGAAAGAGACGCTGCTAGTCGCACCTAATAGAAAGCAAATTTTTGGAAAAGTTTTGCAAAAGACAAACAAAAGCCAGAGCCTAAAATATGCGAGGAATAAAAAATAAACAAAAACAAAGTATAGAAAAAACAACAAAACTAAATCAAGATAAATAGAAATAAATAAATAAATAACATGCTGAAAAATAAACGAAATATGGATATAAAACTAAAGCCAATGTATTTATCAAAAAATTGAATTGGGACTGAAGTGGGCGCTTTGGGGAGTGGCCAAGAAATAACCAAATCCTGAATTATATATTATACATTAATCTTAAAAACTTATGTAAAACACACACACACAACAAAAAAAAGGAACTGAAAGTGAAATATGCTAAAACAAAAAAAAAGTACATTTATTGCTGAGAAAAATAAAAACAAACGAAAAAAAAGGCTCTAAATAAATATTCAAGGAACTGAACTGGACAAAGGCATCCAATTATGCATAAAAATTAATAATAAATAAATAAATAAAAATTGCAACCAAATGCTGAATAATAAAGGAAATATGAATAAACAGAGAAGAAAAAAGAGGTATCTATTTCATTCCGGAGGCTGGGAGTAAAAAAATTAATCATACGACATGTTGGCCCTTGAAATTACGTATACGACCTGTGGCGCCCCCCAAAGGCTAGAGGTCATTCAAATGAGAAAATTGGTAAAACGCCGGGGATTATAACGGGGGATCGGGCGAGGCTCGCTTAGATTTGCAGAAAATCCGTTATCAACAGTTGGCCTCCATTTTGAAATCAAGCTGGGCACTCATTAAGCCAAATAGCTCCTGGCCCATGGCTACGGCTCTCGAGTGTTCTCCGCTCCGCCGCTCGCTACGACCGTTTTGAGTGTCCGGCTTGAAGGACAATTGCCGCTGCTGGCAGGACATGCGGCAGGACATGGCAAGCAGGTATGGCGGGGTAGGCTAGCCATGATGCGGACGCGCTTTGAATGCCTAATCCTGTCAAGAGTCTCAACAATAACCATGGGCGTAAGACAATAATTTCCAAAAAATCCTTTTTTTTCAGCAGATAAGTATGCTTTAAAAATTATTTTTTTCTTTTAGAAAATTTTTTTTACAAAAATTTATTTTTTTTATATTAATTATTAAAAATTTAATTACTAGCCCATCCCCTTTTCTACGCCAATGTCTTTTACAGCTACAACTGGCAGGAAGGCAAACAGCGATGACAACTGCCAGCGGCTAACGGCGAAAACGTCGCACAGTGTCAACACATTCGGAGGGAAAAATGGACGGACCAAAAATGGCGGTGGTCTGGGCTAGGTGCTATTTGTTTTCCAGCTAGTGTGTGTGTGGGCGAGTGGGATGGCCGCTGTTGGACTGACGTCTATCCGTCTGAGAGACGGACATGACAGTCCGTACAAAAACACAAAAAAAAACAACAAAATAATATAAAGGGACGTGCGAAATGTCAGCGGCTAAAATCTTGCACGTACGTTAAATATTTTCATTTAGCTGTCAGCATTTATTTAAAATGGACACAACATACGGGTTGGGTGGAAAGAGTGCAGTCGCCCCAGCCCCAGCCCCAGACCCAGCCTGAGGGGGGGATTAAGCTGGAAGCTGGGCATTTACAGTTACACCGTGTCCCGGCAAAGCTGAGCGCATAAATTCCGCTTGGCTGCACGAACAGTGCGTTGGGGTGTGGCCACACTGAACTACACACACACACACACACACACACTCAATCCTATAGACAGACAGCCGGAAAGACAGAGAAACAAACACACAGAAAACAGTTAGATGGCCAGCAGAGATGAAGAGCTTCAGAGGTGAGGGGCTACGTGCGTGTCGCCTTTGACATTACTTGATACACCTCAGCCTCGCACACAGCTGTGGAGAGAGTGGAGAGAGCTAAGCCTCCGTTATAGCCTTAAAACTTGCACCTTCACCAGCCCAGCCCCCTTTCGCCACCCCTTTCCCATTCCCGTTCCCGTCTCTCCCGAGGACAGTTTAGTCGGTGCGCCAAAGTATGCAATACAATTATGCTGTGTGCGAGCGAGAGCCCGGCAGAGTTTCGAGAGCTGTCAAGAGTGCCCAAGGACCAGGGGAGCCAGAGCGAGAGATAAGGCGCGTGCAAAAGCCTTCAAGTCTGCCAAAGTTAGCTTTTTCGAAGCTAAATTTAAAGTGGCAGCTTTTATCTTCTTTATTATTTAGCTGTATTATATTATTATAAAAATATTGTACAACAAGGACACTCTTTTGAGACAATATTTTAATAATTTCAAAGCCAACTTCGTTCTTCATATTTTTTCAGTTATGTTAAATATTATCGTAAAAAGAACCTTATATCTAGACTAATAAATTCTTTCAAGAGTTTTTCGTATTCTTTTAAAAACACTTTTAAAACCAGTCCAAAAAAAAAGCTTTTCTAAATAAATTTGAATTATTTGTAAGTCAATTTTACTTTGTCCTGTAGGTTACCCATTTAATAAATCCATCATCCTGAAAAAGTTCCTGAAAACTCCTTTTCTGATTAATAAAATTCCGAAAAAAGAAAAATCCAGCTGAGCAATTAATAAATTTTCGAGTTGCCACCAACGATGGCCGTGCTCAAGTGCCTGGCTCGGGGCTGCGAGCTTTGCTTTCGGCCTGTGCGCGTGCAAATATGACGAAGCTCTAGCACAGTTCCCCCATAGCCCCAAAAAGCCGCCACTTTGGCAGCTTCCTGCGCGTGGCCATATGGCCGCTAGCCGACTCTGCTATGCAACAGGCATGGTAAGGGGGCCAGCAGGCGATACTTGCTAGAGATGGAAGGGCTTAAGTTTTGGTCTATCGATCGGGTTATAGGGAATCCTATTTATTTTTTGATTAATAAAAATACTTCTTGACGAAAAATAGATTTTATACAAAATATACTATGCAATCTTTAATGAAAAGTTTAGAAACATGATAAAATGAATGATGAAATTAGATTGTCTTTCAACTTTGATTGATTTCGATCACACACTGAATACTATCCCTTTCGATAGCTTCGATGGGACAAAAGTGCCATCGCCAGCAGGCATTGCGACTGAAATTGAACGGTCCTGGCGGACTTTCGACAGTCGGCGCTTGGCAGTTGCGCCTCAGACGCCAACCAGGCTGGGTGCGCGCACGGACGTTGACTTTCGCTCACCGTTCCGTAACGCTTCGCAACCGCAATTCGTATTTGTATCCGTATCCGGATCCGGAGACGTGTATCTCGCTGCATGCCGCAACAACACAACAACAAAACGAAACAACAGTTGCCGCAGAACGCAGAACGCACAACGAGCCTGTTGACAGGCAATGAATGCCCGCCCCCGCTGCTGTTAGCGACAGCTCGGCAAGATAAAAAGACGGGCGACTATAATGTGACAAGATGGACTTCCAGAACCGCAACAACACGGCCAACAAGTTTGTCTGTCCCAGTGACAGACAGCTGGCCCTGCGTGCCAAGTGAGTATAGTACAGTAGAGCTTTCCTAAGCAAGAAAGAGTCCTTTTTTTGTTTGGGTGTTTTAGAAACTTTGTGTGGTGAAAGGATCTTGCAGTTTTTCGACAAGATCAAGCATGTTTAGTGAAAAAGTGTTTTCAACAAGGTTTTACTGTCCTTGCAACATGGCATTGAAATGCAACAATTGGCTGAATGCGTCACTCTAACCTCTCCAAAAAAAAGACACAAAAAATATATATAAAAAACCACCGTCTGATAAGAGTGGCTTCCATTTTTTTTTTTGCTATTTTTTTTCGGTGTGTTGCCTGGCAATGTGTCTCTGTGTGTGTGTGTGTTAGCGAGTGAAACAAAAACAACAACGACAAGCGCGAACTTGACAAAAGCTTTAGTCATAATTTAATTAACTTTGACTTCGTGTCTATGTGTCTATGTGTGTGTGTGTGTTGTGTGTTGTGTGTGTTTTTGGATGAGAGTGTGGTTGTGCGGCTGATTAGCCGAAAGCGCACGACATTGTCTTCTAATCAAATGAAATATTTCTACATGTGCGCCGCCTCACTCACACACACACTTAGAGAGGCGTCCCTGAGCTGTCAAGGATCCGCCGCCGCTGCCACCGCCGCCGCTGCCACCGCCGCCGCCGCTGCCGCCGCGTGTTTCTAATCATAATTGTTGCATGCTGACAGATTAATTAAATTTTAATAATGCTCAATTTTTTACGACGCCCCTGCGAATTTTATGGCTCCTCGCCGAGGCTTTCATTTATTTATTGCAATTGACGCCAAAAAAAAAACAGGAAAAAAAAGAAGAAAAAAAAAATAAAAATAAATAAAAAAAAAAGAAAGAAAGAAAAAGAAAAAATAAAGAAGAAAGAGGAAGAAAAAAATAAAAGAAACAAAAAAAAAAAAGAAACCAATAAATAAATAAATAAAAACAAAATAAAAAGGTTTGAGTGGGATTGGGTGGCCACGGCCATTTACATGATTTGTGTGGCACGCCCATTTCGCCCCAGACACACACCACTCCCCCGACACACACCACTGCCCCTTCCTCCCTCCCACATCCAAAAAAAAAAAAAAAAAAAAAGAAAATCCTCGAATTGGTTGAAGCTTTACCCCCGATATCCCCAACATATGCTCGCTTATACCATAGCATGCTGTTTGGGGCTACCCAACTTGCCTCAACTGGAGGCGCCTCGCCACGACTCGTCTCGAATCAATCCCAGCTGACTGTAAATGCGACTTGGGCGCATTAAAAATACAAAAAGCCGCACACACCGAGGCAGTGCCACACGCACCAGTGAGGGGTAAGGTGATAGGGTGTGCGGGTTGTGGGAGGTTGAAGGTTGCCAGGTTTCAAGTGTGCAATTTACACTTCCGTTCGCTCGCAACATTCTAAGGACTCACGAAAAAGTTTAAGGTGGACCAAGCGATACAATACTTCTGATCAATGGAAAGCCTAGATTTATAATCAAAAATCCTAGAAAATAATTCCAATTTAAGGAAAAACCTAGATTTATTAATTTATTATATATTTAAGGTAAACCCTAGAAGCTTTTCCTTACATTTTTATTTAATTTCAAAGAATTTTAATTCCTTAAATGCAGGAGACAACACTGCGTATGAGTAATTTTTATAAAAATTGGATAAATCATTTAAAAAGGCATTAAAAAAGCGCTAAAAAGTAATACAAAAACATTGAAAATAAAACTAACTTTAACTTTTCTTAAACTTTCATTGAATTTCATAAAATAAAAGAGACAACACTGCGTATGAGTAATTTTATATAAAAATGGGAAGAAACAAATTCAGTAAAAGCTTCAAAAAATTATTTAAAAACATTAATAATAAAAACAAACAATACTTTGAAAATTAATTAAAATTGAAAGCAAGAACCTCGATTCATGGGACAACATGGCGTATGAGTAAAATTTTTTCTTAAAATGACGGAAAACATTAAAAATATCCTTGAAAAGTAACAGTCATAGTAACAAATGTAATTTTCAAACTAAAATTGAAAGCAAAAACCACGAAAAAACCAAGAAAATGATAAAAAAAAACAAAAAATTGAATCAAAGGATAACATGGCGTATGAGTAATATATCGATGTTTTTAATCATTTTTTTTTTTTTTACTTCTTGATATTAAAAACATTGATAATATAAATAAAAAATACTTTTAAACTGAAATTAAAGGCATGAATCATCTAAAATGGTAAAAAAAAGAAGGAAATAAAGGAACTAAAGGATAACCTGGCGTATGAGTGATATTTTTAAGTTTTTATTAGTTTTTTTTTTTTTTTTTGAATCCTTTAATTCAATTAAATTTGCAAAGAACAGAAATAGTATTTCACGAATTCCGAAAATATAGAACAAGAAGACACCCTGGCGTATACGTGATATTACGAAAAAGTATGTTAAATGCTTTAAAAAATTATAATTTATTATTTGTATGCAAACTATCTACGCTAAAAAATTAGATGAGGGCTTTTAATGAATTTTATTTCCCATCCAAAAAACTTAATGAAACATTAAAGTTCACCCAAAAAAAGCTAGCTTTTGGGGGGGGGGGTTATAGGGTTGTTTTATTTTCTGTTTTTGGGAAGTTGCGGGGAACCCTGAGCTGCTGAGCTGCTGAGCTGCTGCTCGTGGCATTGGCTCTGTACTTGAAATTCAAATTACAACTCAAGGGAGACCCTGAGGGCAGAGACCAGAGCAGAGTCGGAGCAGAGTCCCAAAGTCAAAGGAAAGCCCAAGGAAGAGCGCAAAGGAGCCCAAGGAAGGAAGTCCAAGGAGCCAAAGGAAGGAAGTCCAAGAAACCGAAGGAAGTCAAAGTCAAAGGAGCGTAAGAATGTGGAGAATTAACGTGAACTCAAATCGCGGCCACAGGACTCCAGGCCAGACACTAAGGACGTTTTTTTTTTTGGCTCGCTTAACTATGCAAATGAGACGATCTCTGCCCTCTCCTGCCCCCTTGCCCTACAAGGACCTGCCACCAAATCTGGCTGGCGACACGCAGCACTCTTCTCCTCGTCTCCGACATTTATTAAATTCAACGGAAACCGCCAATGTAACTGCCGCGACATTCTTTATTTTAGAAATGCACGACGTGACATGTGCCACACAGCCTGCCATTTCCAAAATTAAATCATTTACGTAGGAGTGTCCTCAAAAACAGGATATGTTTAAAAAAAAACAATTGGATGGGAGTCCTCTTTTGGGGTTTTTTAAACAGAATTTGTATTCAAGGATTGAAAAGGATTGGAAATCCAACAAAATATTTAAAAGAATGCCAATTTTTGAGGCAAACTGTCAAAAGAATTCGAATTTTTAGTCAAGGATTGGATAGAACTCAATCAGGTTGAGGTTTGAATCCTTTTCTATTTTTAAGAATTCAAACAATTGGAGAAGAGGCCTTAAATTTGTTGCCTAAAGGAAAAGGATTCTGAAAAGGTTCTGAAAGAAATCTTTCTCTATTTTTAACTCTTAAAACAATTTAAGGAGAAAGTAGCCGGAAAGTAGATTTTTAATTCGAAATTTCTAACCAGTTTTTGGGTGTTTTAAATCGTGCTTTTATTCAAGGATGTTGATTCAAGGATTCTATCCAAAAGTTGACAGTTTTTCAACTAAAAATCCTTCTCCATTTCTAACTCTTAAAACAATTGTTGAAAACGCAACCGGAAAGTAGATTGTTAATTCGAATATTTTGGTGCCTTTTCCGGGATATTAACTCGAATTTTTATTCAAGGATTCTATGCCAATTTTAAGGCTCTAAATCCTTGTATTCTTAACTCCCCATTGAAACTCAATAAAACTACAAAGATATCGAATTTAAAACGGAAGCCTTAAAGCAACTCAAAAGCCAACACCTTCCCCTTTGACGTTCTTCCCCTTTTTTTTTTTTTTTTAAATCGAAATTGAGCTTCAATTTTGTATTTTTCTCTCTCGGTTTATTTTTATTTTTGCCTCCGAAACGAAATTGAATTTCGTCCCGGGGAATGGAATCGAAAGGAGCCATATTATACAAGATATATATACGAAAATATATATATAATCGAGAATCGAGTTGAGTTAAATTTTTTTTGGCTTCTTATTGTCGAGTTGTCGGCTTTTTAATTTACGTTTTTTTTTCGGCAAAGATGAAACCAGATTTTGCCACCCAAGTTTTTTGGCGAGAAACCATAATAATGATGAGACAAAAAATTGGATTGGAAAATGAATTTTCTGCAAATGGAAATTCTCCTTAAATTACAGGCTTTTGATTAACAAATCTAAAATAAAATCCCTAAAACATTGATTGGTTGGAGATTTCCAGCTTTAAGACGAAACTCAGTCAGGTTTATCCCCCTGACAGAGATTTATGTTTTTTTTGGGATAAAAATCGACTTTGTCCTGGCAAGTCGAGTGGGAAAAGGTACTTAAGGGGAGTGCTCATTGTTTTCTGCGACAGAAACAATCAGATTTTCGTTTAACAATAAACTCTGGGCTCAAGGATCATTATCCTGGATGGGGGAGGTCTCCTTTTCGAGGTCTCCTTTTCGAGGCTCCTCTTGAGGTCCTATTGATTTGCTTATTTGGCGGCGGGCAATGTTGATAGAGCACTAAACGAATTTATAATTTAATTATGATGTTAGGGAAGCCTAAGTAACCAGCAAGGACATCACACACGCACCTACCACCTACCACCTACCATCTACCACCCACCACGTAGAGTCAATAAACCCGCCGCGAGGGCGAGTCCTGGTCTGGGAATCCGGATTTGCATGCCACTCCGTGCCGTGACATGGAGCGTGTCCGTATGTGGCCTTTTTTTTTGTTTTTTTTTTTGTTTTTTTAATGCCTCCAAAGTGGCTTTGTCGGAAAACTAGAAAACATTTTTTAAGAAACAATCACAAACTATGTAAATGAGAGACGAGGCAGGCTCTTAGCCTTTCCTCGCACTTTCTAAGCAACTTTCTTTCACTTTTTTTTTTTGGCAACACATTTTTTACTTTCTCCCCGCCCTCAAAACATCCTCAACGACCTTCCTTTTTGTTTCTTTTTTTTTTGTTTTGTTTTGTTTTGTTTCATTATTTAAAAGGGCAACCGCATCAAATATTTAGACAACTTGAAATATTCTTAGCCCTAAAAAAAACTTTTATATATTCCCGAAAACAAGGCCGGAGCCGGGAATAGTTTGAGTTTGTCAATAAAAAAAAAACATGTTAGGGAATTTTTTAAAAGGTTTTCTTGTCAAAAAAAGAAAGTTTCAAAAAGTTGGATAGTTTTCGGGGAAAAAAGTACCAAAAAAATGCGACAAAAAAGTGACTAAAAAAGCGACAAAAAAGTCCCAAAAAAAAAGGATAATCACGTGTGGAAAGTTTGCTATTTTTTAGATTTTTTGTGATAAAAAATGTTCTATCTTAAGATTATTTCATTAAAATCTGTACAGGTTTTATAAAAAATTGATTGGGATTAAAAGTTTTTAGATTTTTAATAAAAAAATGAAGCCAAAACTTAATTTTTTTTTTCTTCTGGAACCAAATAAAGACGTTTTCTAGCTTAGATTTCTATCATTTAATTCATAAAATATATAATAGGGCGTAGTAGGGTTGCCACCCTTATTAATAATTCCACATACCCTACACCCAGGGGTTGGGGACCTTAATGGGTGTAATGAACCCGACGAGTTCGAGTTAATTAACTTTGAACTTGACATTTTGGTCGAGTGGTCGAGTGGTCGAGTGGTCGAGCGTCAACATGGAAACCGCATTAGGCCGCGACCAGCGACCCTCCTGCCCCGCCCCCAAAAAGAAGCTCATTAAGGTTCACCCCAACGCCCAACCCTAATTTGCGTACACGAAAAGAAAAAAAAAAAAAAAGGGAGAAGATTTTTATCTAAAAGAGAGCCTAAAGGGGTGTCCTATCCGTCCAGGACTCTCTTTAGTTTCCCTAATTAATTAAAAATAAAAAAAAAAACATTGACTTACCCCACAAAATCACATCCTTTTCTCACAGTGTAACGTAAAATCCTTAACAATTTCCTTTGCTTTCCAACATCCAACAGATTAAAAGCCGGCTGGAGCAGCTCGAAGAGCAGTGAACCCCTGCGGCCGGAGGAGCAGGAGGCCATCATATCGGTGATACGGCGGAACGAGGAGATCGAGGTGGCGGAACGGCTCCGGGTTGGACGTCTGGTGGAGCGCGTCGAGAAGATCAAGCAACATGCCGTGGAACGGGGCCCGAACTGCTGTCGCCTGTGCGGGGACACCTTTGGCCTACTCCGGGGTCATCGGATCATCTGCGAGGACTGCCGCCAGGCGGTGTGCACCAAATGCAGTCTGGATATCAATATCCGGTACCATACCAGCGAGAAGTCCCGCGAGATCTGGCTTTGTCGCATCTGCTCCGAGACGCGGGAGATGTGGAAGAAGTCTGGCGCTTGGTTTTTTAAAGGATTGCCAAAGTATGACATTCCGCGCAGTGCCAGTGCCACGCCCACACCTTGCGCAGGATCCATGGCAGGTGGGTTTTTGGTTTGGTTTTTTTTATCCCAGGGGGGGGGGGAGTTTGGCCATGGTTGGCATTCCAAATCCCTTGGCCTTGAACGTGTCAGGAATTCGGCATCCGCTTTAAAGTCTCAACAAAGAATTCCCGGACTCCATAACCCAAGCAAATTGACCCGAAAAATTCCCGCCCAAAAAAATTGAGGTTAGGGCCAAAAAGTTATCGCCGTCACGTACCGGAAGAAATTATATTCGCAAATCATTATTCGGGGGCGCGAAAATCTAATTGAAGTTGCATTCTGAAAATAAAGATCAAAAGGTATTATTTTTAGTAAAAATTTCTATGAAAAAAGCTTTCTTAAAACTCGTATTTATTTGAAAAAAACCCAAAAACCAACAAATACTCTACCATGTTTAGACAAAAAAAACAAGACATGAATAAACATGTTCATTCATGTCTTGTTTCTTGTCTATAAATATAATTCAAGTGGCATTTATTTCGTTATTATTTTAAATTAAATATCAAAAGGTATAGGTATTATTAGTAATATTTTCATATACCAAAAAATACCAAAAAAATATCTCCTAAAAAGTCTCTTAAAAAAATAAACAACATTCCATTTCTAGACAAAAAAACAAGACATGAATAAACATGTAATGGAAGTTGCATTTGTTTCCGTAGAATTCTATAAATAAACATCAAAAGGTATTATTAGGAATATTTCTTTATATTTTCTCTTAAAACAACAAATACCCTTCCATTTATAGACAAAAACCGAGCCATAAATAAACATTATTCCCCCGAATGCAAGCCAAAGCCCTGAGCTTTCCATTTATTTATTCAAATTCCATTATTATTACCGAAGAACCCTCAACAACCCACGTCAGCGGAAAAGGGTCGCAAATTGGCCCTAATAGGTATTTAAATCAGTTAACAAAGTTCCTGGACCAGGACCAGGACCAGGACCAGGACCTGGACAAAAAACCTGACAAATTTCATTTGATAGTTATTTCCGCTTCACAAGCTTTTCGCGTTTCAACTTCAATTCAATTGAAATAACTCGAAAATTGAATTTGAATTGAGATTGAATTAAGAGAGGGAGTTGGCTTTTTATACAATATATTTTTTCAATAAGATAGAAACTTTGTGCAACACACAGGACTTAATTACTTTGAAAAAGGCTGAAAGTTATCAGAAAATCCCAAACCAAACCAAACCAAACCAAAGCAAAAAGCAAACTCCCAGCACAAAAACCGCATATATGCAAAACTTATTTAATTATAGTGTAGGGAAATTGCATTGGCCTTGAAATGTAAGCCTTTTATACCGGTTTTATATGGCTTATATTTTCCGAGCAACAACCAAACAGAGAGAGAGCAAAATTCGCTGGAAAATTCGCATGAAAATTTGATATCAAGAGCAGCGCAAATTGCCTTTTGAAAGAAAATTACGCAATTTATTGCATTAACTGGAAGCCAAATGGAATAATTGCAACATAATCTTTTAAGCCAGCTACAAGGATACTAACTAGCTTTAATAAATGCTATTAAATTTGGTTAAATTCTATGATAGTAGATAGAAAACATTTTAAAGTAACAAAAAACAAGGAAGAACCTTGTGTAGAAGCAAAAAAAATTGATGAAGGATATCGAACTCGTAGCCTTTTTTGTGGCATTTCGAATAAGAATTGTCTCAGATTTAATCATTTTTCTAAGTCCCATATGAGAAACCCATAATTTGACGAGGTTTTTCCCTAAAAAATTGAAAAAAAAAACAACGAAAAACAAATATTTTGTTTTGGGATTCGAACTCAAAGCCTTTTTGGGTCATTCTCCTTAAGGATTGGATGAGAATTTGGCTCAGATATAGCTAGATTATTCCAGAATTTAGATGTAGATTGATTTGGAATAGAACTAGAAAACATTTAAGGTATTCCTCTTAAGAATTAGATGAAAATTATATCAGTTAGATACAAAAATCCTAAAAAAAACATGCCGGAAATTCATAAAATTCAGTAAATTCTTTGTTTTTTTCTAATCTCTCTTTTCAGAAACATCGAAAAAATGTTTCAACCTTTAAATAGTGTTGTTTTTTGTTGTTTCAAAAAAAAAAGTATCCATAAAAGAGAGCTTAAAGTAAAAAAAGTATGTTAAAAAGCGAAGAAAGCAATCCAAATTTCGATTAAAAAGAAACTCTCCGATAATCAAAAAAGGTTTTAGAAATCTACAAGAAAACTTTAACTCAACTTTATCGAATAAACAACTACAGTTACTTAAAACTCCGATTTCTACAGAGAATAACTATCATTGTTATCGGAATAATCGTTATCGTTAGTCAGCGTTTTCCCTAGCTACTATTTAATAAAAAAAAAAGAAAACTATAAATTGGAAAAAGTCTCTTCATTTTTAAAAAATAAAAAAAAAAAACAATCTCTTCCATCTTTGCTGTAAAAGCAAACGATTCTTTCGATTAATCGTTATCGTTAATCGATGATTTTTGTCTCTATGTCCCAGCAGGAGACACGCGGGCCGTGCAGAGCTGCCATGGCACACCGACGCGTCCGGCGCGGGTGAAGAAGCTAACGATCCGGGTCAACGACAGCAGCTCCAGCAGCAGCGGCCACTCGGAGCCGGAGGACGAGGTGGACGGAGGTGGTGGCCCCGGAGCCGGGGGTAGCAATGGAGGAAGTGCATCCGGAGCCGGGGGCCTGTCCAAGGGCGGCTCCTCATCCACCGGCGGCGGTCGCCTGCAGCGGGACGACAGCTTCCGGCTGAGGGCCTACGGTTCCATACGTAGCTTTATCGATGGCGGAGAGAGGAAGCTCTCCAACTCGTTCTTCTTTGGACGCCAACAGAGCCAGCGGCCCTCGGACTGTCCCGAGTACGATAGCGTCAGCATGTCCAAGTTAAGAAGGGAGAGCAGCTTCCTCCGACGCGGTTCCGTCAGCTCTTCCTGGTCGATTAGCGACAGCTCCGGATCCGGGAACTCTGGCAACTCGCACACCACCCAGTCCCAGGCCCAGTCCTCCCACTCCCAATCCCAGTCCCAGAACCACACCCAGCAATACCATCAACAGCAGCAGCACTGCCGGGATCCCCTCCTGGGATGGCTGGAAATCGCCATCAGCTATCGGGAGGCCTTCCACAGTCTGGACTGCACGATGGTCCGCGCTCGCGATCTCCCAGCCATGGACGCCTCTGGTCTCACCGATCCCTACTGCAAGCTCAACATCATCACCCCGGAGGCCCACGCCAAGTACACCCGCTGGCAGCGCACCAAGACGGTCCACAAGACCCGCAATCCTGAGTTCAACGAGACGCTGCAGTTTGTGGGAGTGGAACCGGAGGAGCTTGGCAATTCCCTGCTCTATGTGGCCCTCTTCGATGACGACAAGTACGGACACGACTTCCTCGGGGCGGCCAAGGTCTGCCTATCAACGGTGAGTTTTAGTTAGGATTTTGATGGAGATTGAAGGGAAGCCAAAGTAAGAGATCTTTGAGAGTTAAAAACTTTAAGATCGGATAGGATTTGGGAGAGTTATAGCTATGATTCTGGGTTATATAAGATTCTTCCCTCAAAATATTGAAAAAACATCGATAAAAAATTATTTTCTTTTGGGTTTTTGATTCAAATTGTTGGGTAGTCGAACTTGAAGCCTTTTAGATCACTCTTTTCGAGGATCGGATAAGAATATAAGCTATAAGCTAAGATAAAGCTATTTTTGTTAGTCATTTGTGAGAAACCGATAATGTTTCAAGGTTCTTCTTTCAAAAAATTATCAAAAACATCGATAATAATATATTTTTTTCCGGGATTTTGATGCCTATTGGTGGGGAGTCGAACTCAAAGACATTCAGGACATTCTGGTTGAGGTTCTGTTTGATAATTGGCTAAGATATATCCAAGAACCAAGAAAATCCAAGATGTTTCAAGGGGTTTTCTAATAAACAGAAAAAGATGTGATTCTTCCAGAATTTTGATGCAGATTGATTGGGAAAAAAGAACTAGAAATCGTTTCAGGCAAATCGGATGGAAATTAGTCAACTTTTAGATATAGTTAGAGAGATATAGAGATACCTAATGGCTACTCTAGTTTTGTAGTACAGACAAGGTTAAAAATCGATTTAAAAAAATCGATTAAGTTATTTCAAAACCTTCCAACACTGTTTTTTCTAAAACGATCATATTAGCCTTGACTTTTTATGGAAATTTTAAGGCCCTAGATTCGGTTTCCATTTCTATTCAGTTCAAGTTCAGGCTCAAAGGCGACAACATCTCGTTTTGGCTCTCCTAAAATAATAATAAGAAATATTTATTTTGTTTATTTATTATTTATCATTTTTTAATTTTAATTTTTTTTTTTAATTTTTCCTGCATTGGAGTCTTGTACGGTTGCTCGCCCGTATGACTCCTTTGAAGCGGGGAAAAATGTTTCTTTTATTTGTTTTATGGTTGCTGATTTTAATTTATTTAAAATATCTATCCAACTGGTATGGCGGTACTTTCCTTATTAATTTGTAATTCCATACGGCAAGAAACTTCTTTTTTTTTATTTATTTTTATTTTTATTTTATTTTTGAAATTGAATTCTTATTATTTGTTGTAACTTTCTGACTTGAACGCTTGTGCAGGTGCACAGCACCACCCAGTATCGGATCTCGGTGCCCCTGGGAGCCGAGGATCAGTACAGTAACGCGGCGGAGATGTCCCAGAATTGGCCAAATGGCAAGATGCTTCTCTCCCTTTGTTATAACACCAAACGCCGGGCTCTGGTGGTCAACGTGAAGCAGTGCATCAATCTGATGCCGATGGACAACAATGGAAGCTCCGATCCCTTTGTTAAAATGTAAGTAAAATTTCTATATATATATTTTTTTTTTTACTAATTTTTCTCTTCTTTCCCAAAAAAGACAACTAAAACCTGATGCCCACAAGAACAAAAAGCACAAGACCAGCGTCAAATGGCGCACTTTGAACCCGATTTTCAACGAGGAGTTCTACTTTGAGGCGAGTCCTCACGACCTCAACAAGGAGATGCTCATCCTGACTGTTTGGGACAAGGATCTGGGCAAGAGCAACGACTTCCTGGGTAGTCTGCAGTTGGGCGCCCAGAGCAAGGGCGATCGCCTCCAGCAGTGGCTCGACTGCATCCGTTTGCCGGATCACTTCCACGAGAAGTGGCACTGCCTCGCCCCCGACAATCCAGCCCACTAAACAGGATACCGCCACCCGCCCAACGCCCAACGCCCAACGCCCAACGCCACGCCCACACGTTTATCCCACTCGACTCCAAAAAAAAAAAAAAAACCCGAATCGATCCAATCTTATCGAACTTATCCTTGAAAGTCGCTTTTTGGTTTCCAATTTCTTGGCTGGAGTTTCTACGATTTTCAAGAATATATTTTCTTGTTTATAAAATTTGAATATTAAAATAAAAAAAAATATTGTTTTCATTTAAAAAGAAAAAATTAGAAATTTATAAAACTTAAGAAAAAAAATTTGTATATTTCTAAAACTTTTCCCAAAAAATATAAAATCTTTTGCTCAAAAATATATTTCTTATAATATTAAAAAAACATTTTTTAAAATTAAAAAAAAATAAAATAAAAGAATCTATATATATTTTCAGCCAAAAAATTAGAATCCAAAAAGAAAAAGGACTTTAGCTCCAAATATACACTAATATTATTAAATTTATACATAATATATATATATATTATATAAAATATTATATATTTTTGATATGCCTGAGTGTGTGCGAGCGAGCGAAAGAGATAGAAAGAGAGAGAGAGAGAGCTACTAAGGTGAGATAGAGAGCGCGTGTGTGTTAGCTTTCCCAAAAAAAAATCTACGTAACATAACCTCAATTTTCTATGTCTATATACTTTGGAACTTATCGGCATTTTTTGTAAACTGTATATAGCTTTTTTAAGTGTCCTTATCAAGGGTTAATCAACATCAAAAAAAAACAAAACAAAAACGAATACAAAAAGACAAAAACCAGAAGAAATCTTTTCGATTCATTTCTAAATTCAATCTATAATCAAACTTACACTTATGTACTACAAAATATATCGAAATATATATATATATATTTACATCTATATTCTAAAACATTGAAGAGTTACAAAGGGTTTTATTTCGGGGTGTTTTGGGTGGGTTTTAGAAGCAAAAAACGGTATAGTATGAATGGATATTTAAAGGTTTTTGTAGGTCCTTAAAAAGAGTATGAAGAATATCCCAAAAAAACTATATATAAAGATTTTATTGAATCTTAAATTATAGTTTAAATAGATATTTAAAAGGTTTTTATAGATCCTTTAAAAGAGATCGAAGAATATCTCAAAAAATGTTAAAAAAAAAAACATAATATAAAAGATGATATATATAGTTTCTATAGATCCTTTAAAAGAGAGTAAACAATATCGGAAAAAATGCCTAAAAACTATATATAAAAGATGATAACGAATATTTATATCAACAAGTTATATTCAAATATAGTTTAAATAGATTATTAAAGGTTTTCATAGACCTTATAGACCATACAGGGTAAAGAATATCCCCTAAAATGTTTAATATTGAAAAAAATACAATAAAACATACAATAGAAAATAAAGAATAATTCAAATATATCATTCCCATTTCCCACAAATGCTTTCAAAGTATTCAAAACTAGAAATATAGATCAGGGTTACTAAAAACATCAAAACCAGACACATAAAGCATAAATATTTATGAAAAATAATATATATATATTTGAGATAACCCTTATCCCCAATGGAAAACCCCTTCCACGTGTCGCAGATAACCCCGAAACACGTATTAACCCTTCAACGAACAAGAATCAAGAATCTATATACTATATAGAAAAAAGAGATGGAACAATGGATTTCTTTCAGTTCACATTTAATAAGTTTTGGCATAAACAGGGGTGTTGGTTTTTTGTTCAACTTGAAATCAGGTTTAGATTCAAAACACTATACAAATAGAGAATCAACATCTATATACATATAGCGAGCCAAGTAAGTAGGATCAGGATCAGGATTAAGATATATATATATATATTTTTTGATATATACATCTGTTTTATATATAATTTTCATATAGTTTTTACATACAATTCTAAACAGAGCAAGTCGCCTGCCAACACTTAATGTTCTAAGGATTCTAGGGATGATCCTGTCTGATCAGACAGAAGCAGCACAAAAAAAAAACATTATATATCGTATAATAAGTTTTGGGGGGGGGCGGGAATCTGTGTGTGTTTTGGAATCGAAATCGGAATCGGAATCGTCGATGATTCGGAAACGGGTCTTAGCCTAAAAAAACACTGGCATCAAAATCCAGGATAGAGTTCTGTATTCAATGGGATCTGGATTTTAAGGATATCGAGGGATCGATCATTTGCGATCATAGGGGCGGGCATAGTCGGGCAGATTAGTGGCTGTACCGGGTCGGTGGCGATGCTGTTGCTGTCTGCGATGTGTCTGCTGCTGGGGATGTTGGCCAGGAGGAGGAGAAGGACCTGCACCAGGTGCACCACTAGCACCGCACATGACCGCCCCAGGCATGGGTGTATGTTAGAAGAGACGCTTCTCGTAGCTGAAGAGACCGTGGACATTGCCCTCCAGCTGGGCGGAATGAGTGCGCTTCATGAACCGCAGCTGTCCATTGTAGATCATGTCCCTAAAATACACCAAAAAGTGGATTAAATCCTCTAGAGAAATGCAATGAAAAGCACTCCTTACCTCAACTTGGCCACCGAATTGGCGCCAATGTCCTGGCAACTGTGCTGCAGGCCACACTCCAGGTATGGCAGATAACGCAGCACACTGCCCTTGTCCACAATACTGCCGCTGACACCCTGGGCCACCTTCATCTTGTCCATCTCGTTGTGATAGTATCGGGACATGGCGGCGCCCTTGGCATCTCCGCGCTCCATTGCCTCCAGCGATCCCATTCCCCGGTACTTCTTCAAGCGGACCCCGTCGGAGAAGAAGTACTCGCCGGGTGCCTCGGAAGTCCCAGCCAGCAGGGAGCCCATCATTACGGCACTTGCACCCAAAGCCAAGGCCTTGACAATGTGTCCAATCGACTGGATGCCACCGTCGGCTATCACGGGTACTCCGAACTGCCGGGCATAGGCGGAGACCTGGCAGACGGCCGTGGCCTGGGGGCAGCCGCAGGCCATCACCTCCTGGGTGATGCAGATGGAACCAGAGCCCATGCCCACCCTCAACCCATCCACGCCGGCTTCGATAAGGTTCTTGGCCTGGGCCCGGGTTACCACTAAAATAGAACAAAATCCCTCAATCAAAAAACGGTGTTTCAGATAACAATATGGGGTATGGGGTATCGCTTCTCGATTATTGGAACATTATTCGATATGGCCAATGATATGGCCAAAGATAATGCCAAAAACGATAATGATTCCCCTCCCATTAGGTTTGTTATTTTGATTTGAATGTTTTTTTTTCCCAGAATCTTACCATTTCCCCCGATAACCTGGAGCTCGGGATACGTCTCCTTGATGTACTTGATCATCTCCACCTGGTAGATGGAGTTGCCCTGCGACGAGTCCAGAATGATGACGTCCACCCCGTTGGCCACCAGCAGCTGGAGACGGGCCTTGTCCTCGCCACGCGTTCCAATGGCAGCGCCAACGAGTAGCTGCTTGTTGGAGTCCTTGGAGGCGTTCGGATAGGAGCGAGCCTTCTTCAGATCCGTCCTGGCAATCATGGCCACTAGCTCCCCGGCCTGATTGATTATCGGCAGCTTGCCCTTTTTGCTCTTCTCCAGAATGGCATTGGCCGTGGGCAGATTGATGCCATTGGGAGCTGTGACCAGTTCCGTGGTCATAATGTCCCTCAAAAGGACCTCTGGCTGGTTTTCACGGAAATCAATGTCCCGCGACGTTACCATTCCCAAGAGTTTACCTCCAAGCTTGCCATCCTCGGTGACGGGATAGCCGGTGAAGCCGTTCTTGCGTCGCGCCTCCAGGACATCACCCACCGTGTTCGTGGGCGACATCACCGAGGGATCGCGCATGAAGCCGTGCTTGTACTTCTTAACCTTGTGCACCTCCAACGCCTGGTACTCCGGCGTGCAGTTGTGATGGATGATGCCAATGCCACCACACAGCTGCACGAGGATGGATCACGGATCACGGATCACCGATCAGGGATCCAGCGATCAGAGGCAAGAGAAACATGTTGGCGGTTAGAGAGGCGCGTAAAAGTGTTGAGTTACAACCACAGCTTTCATTCCAATTCCAATTGCTTTTGCTCTTGCTCTTGCCAATTGGTATCGAATTGCCTTTGTTTTGTTTTGTTTTGTTTGTGTGTGTTTCTCTAAGTGTACTTACCGCCATGGCGATGGCCATCTCCGATTCGGTTACCGTGTCCATGGGCGAGCTAACCAGCGGCGCCCTCAGGGTGATGCCCTTGGTCAGAGGCGAGCTGAGGTCGACCGCCTCCGCGGTGAAGTCTATGTACCCGGGTAATATGAGAAAGTCGCTGTGGGTGGGCGGGGTTTTTGTTTTTAGGGGATTTAGGGGGAGTGGTTAGGTTAATTAAAAAAAATATTCCAGTTATTATTCAAGGATCAAGGATGTCGGACAGGGGGGAGAATACAATTAGAATGTCCAAGAAAATGTTTTTGTTAAAAATGAAGGGTTTTTTTTTTTTTGTCAACTTTGTTAGATTTCTTTTTGTTTTCTTGTGAATATTAATTGATGTTTTTTTTTTTATTGATTTTTTAATGCCTGCATATCGATTCTTGTTTATTTATTGATTTTGGTTTCAAGAACAACAAAGTGTGGGAATGTTTACTTTTTTCTGATATTTGAGAGCTAAGGGGGAAGCCTCTAAAGAGGTTGAAATTTTTTTATTTAAGACAAAGTTTCATTAAAGTTTTTATTAAAAAATCGTTTTTTTTTTAGCTTTTAAGGATTTAAATATTGGGAAAAACTCTGAAGAAGCCTCTAAGGAGGTTGAAAATGCCTTTCGGGGTATAAAGTTTCCATTAAAATTTATGTTTTTATGGAATTAAATATTAAGAGTTTTTAACAGGAAGATTTTTTGAAAAATATTAGCAATCTTTATGGATTTTATGGAAAGTTTTAGAGGATTAAGGTACTCCGGGAAAAGGTACTCTTTCCTATCTTCCTTCTATAAAAAAAAACCCTCTTTTTTTAACCAACTTTCTAATTTTATTCCCCCCCCTAATAGAATCCTCCCCCCCCCAAAAGTGAATGGATTTTTTGTGTTTTTTTTTTTTAGGTTTGCTTACTTGTAGGTAAGACCATCGCCGTTCTGGAAGAGCTCCTGGCAGCTGAGGCCATCCTGGAGCTGCTCGTCAATCGCCGATCCCGATCCCTGTCCCTTGGCGACCTCCAGGAAGCCGTTCAACTTTGACACCACGGCGGGCTGCTGGCTTTCCATAATTCTCTCCGCGTCCGTTCAACTTTGGCAACGTTTTTTTTTTTTTGTTTTTATTTTTTTGGTGGCCGTAAAAAAGCGACAGTGGGTGGCGGCGGCGATAAAGAGCACGGGCGGTAAACGGTAAACGGTAAACAAACAAAAAAGCTTCTTGCAAGAGCTTTTTCTTGAAGATTAAGACCTCCTCCGCTGGATATTCTCGATGCAGCTCCTTGATCTTTTTTGGTTTGTTTTTTATTTTCCGATTTTGTTTTTTTTTTGGGCAAATGCTTGTTGGATTCCTCCGATTCCACGATTAGCTTTTAACCGAAACGCAATTACACACACACACACACACACAGAAGTACACACACCGAAACGTCAGAGAAGAAAATGGCCAAGGAGCATAGATACAAAAAAAAAAAAAGCGAAGAAAAAAAATATATAACAAGGTTAATTGGCGCTTCAGAATTCAGAAAAAAAAATTGAAATAATTGCGTTGAGGCGGCGGCGCTTTGGGTGGCCGGGTGTCTCGATTCCAGATTCCAGACGAATGCGAATCGGAATCGGTTGCCAGGCCAACCTCTAGCCCGAGCACATGGTTTTGCCACTTACCAGTCCAGCCGCAGGCAAGTCGACTCCGTCGCAGTTTAGCAATGCGGCGGCCGGCGAAACGTGGTGCCTCTATATACTCCCGTGGCTGGGAACTAGTTCGCGGCAGGGTTGCCATGTGCATTTCTCTAAGCTTTCGTGGGGAAGTATTATCGTTTCCCATGAAGGTTAATTATTCTTTATAGTTTTCACACTTTATCCTCATTTTATAAATAATAATTCGGACTTCACAAGCTTATATTTATTTTAAAATATGCATCATTTTTAACGATATTTGCATGAAATTGTGAACTAAATTTTTATAAATTTATGTATATATATAAAAAGGTTTTTATTTAATGTGGATCAAATAAATCTATAAACAGCTTAAGAAATATACAAAACTATGCGAAAAATTACTTATTTTAGGTGGAATATATATTAAACAATATATATCATTGGCACTATCGATAACTTTTATCATTGTGTCCCAAATAATTTTTTCTTCACCGCAAAAAAAAAAAGGAAACCCGTTTCATTGATTGAATAAAATATTTAAACAATTAAATCGAACATTAATGCTTAAAGTGCTTTGAAGATGTTGAAAATCAAAGAACAATAAATGAATTAATATCCATTAAGACAGGTTTTCTTCAAAACGTAAGAAGAATTGTTTCCCTAAACAACCAGAATTGTTTTATATTATTTATTAATTTGTAATTTTTAACGATCCCTACAAAGTAAATATAAAATTAGCTTTAATAAGACAAAAAAAACAGCTGTTATCGAACTAGTTCCGCGCTAGCATGACGTTTATCGGCCAAAACCGGCGTGCTCACGACACAAGGTGGACTATGCTAAAACCCAGACGTTTTACAGGGTGCTCTTGGCCCAAAAATATCGCATGTGGAAAGCAGCACCGCCAAACGGGCACACGGGCGACCTGGTCAGATGCTATTTGGCGGTTGGCACCGCTTCACTTGCCACAGTGTGTTTCCGACTCGTTTGTCTCCAGGCCGAGTGTGTGTGTGTGTGCGTGTGTACTGCAGCAAATTGTAAAAGTAACAGTAAAAAAAAAAGTAAGAGAAACAGAACAGAGTGGAATAATTAAAAAAAAACAGACACCGAGGCAAGGCAGGAAAAAAAACACACACACAAAACAGGAAAAAAATCAAATCAAGAAAAATTGTCTAAAAATTCAAAACTGACGCAGGGGGGAGAGCTGGAAATACAGTAAAACGAGTGTGAGGCAACGATTGAGGCAGAAAACACACGAAAAATTCCCATCAAATTTTTTGTCGAATAGCCAATAGCAAAAAATATATATATATATATCAAATATATATATATACGGTATATATATATATATATATGTGTGTGAAAAAGTATAACGAAAGCCGATAGCGATAGCATCTCGTACCTGGCCATTCCCAAAGTCTCGCAATCTCTGTAAGTGGTTCCAAAAAAAAAAAAAAACGAGAAAATTAAAAAAAAAAAACACAAACCGTGCCGCATTTTTTTTTTTCGTGCCGCGTCGCTAATCAATCGTCCTTCCCCGCAGGTCCGCGTGGCAACCACCGCATCCTCCCGCATCAAGAGACCAAAAAATCGGAAAAAAAAAGATTTTGAAACAAACAAAAAAAAAGAAAAAAACCAAAATTTGTACAGCGGCGCAGCAGTGTGTGCGTGTGTGTGTAAGGTGTGGTGTGTATAGAAAATCGATTGGAAATTGAAATCGAACCAACGCGCCTTAGTTGCCGCCGCCGGATCCGCCGCAGCCGCAGCCGCAGCCGTAGCCGCGTGTGTGCCGTTACGCAGCCTTGCCGCAAAAATTTTGTTCAATTTTTTTTTTGCTGTGAGCCCTCAAGTGAGTGAAAGGGATATATCAATATACAGAAAGAAAGAAAGAGAGCAACGACTCTCCCGTCAAAAAAAGTAAAAAAATAAAAAAGTCAAAAAATTGGAAAAAAAAAATTGGAAAAAAAAATTGGAAATAAAATTCCCTTAAAAATTAAACAAAATCAGGAAGATGGATAAATCAGCGGCCACCAACTCTGCGGCCACCGCAGCCGATGGCCAAAACGAGGCAGCAACAAAAACAGCAACAAAAGCGGCAACAACAGCGGCAGCAGCAGCAGCAGCGGCAGCATCCTCTGCCGGCAGCGCAGCTGGGTGTGGCAGCAACAGCAACGCCGGCACAACCAACAGCAGCAACAACAACACTAACGGTAGCAGCGGCGGTAGCAACGCCTTGCAACGCTTGGCAACAACAACAACAACAGTGGCAGCGGCAAGTGCTGCAACCACAGCTGCCCCATCACCGCTGACCAACATCAACCTGAACATCAGCACCAGCACCGGCGGCAACTTTGGGGTCAGCGTCGAGCCGCACATCACCATCGAGAGCCTCAAGAAGATAATTGCCAAAAAGCTGAAGGTGGCCAAGGATCGCATCCGTTTGCTGCATCGAGAAAAGTGAGTACTATCTACCTATCTCTCTCTCTCTCTCTCTCTTACCATCTAAGGGTGGCATGCCACATTTCCTATTTGCTAACATGTGTTGTGGCAACAAGAAAGAATCCTTTTTTTTTCTGTTCAAAATTAATTAGTTTCATGTTCAGATTTATTAGAAATTAGCATAAAGTAAACGGAACTCTTATTTTTATAACATCTGGTCACTCTAAAATGCACAAAACATGTTCAGACATGTTTTTTTCAGGGAAGAAGATGCGAGTTTTTGAGAGTTTTGAGAGATTTTAAAGAAAATTAATAGAAAAAAAGTGAAATAATTGCTATTTTTTAAGAATTTTATAAAATTTTAGTAATATTTGGTAATATTTAACTCCCTTTTACCGTTTTTTTTATGGAAATTGTAGAAAAAAGTAGTTTATTTTTGATAATAAAATCTTCTTTTCCTTTGAATTGTCTCTTTCTTTCCAAAATTAATTAGATTTCGATTTAAATTTGCCAAAAAATAAACAATTGGGAAAAGATAACAAGGAAAATGCAACATTTAATAACATCTGGCAACTCTGGCACACTCTAAAATGACCAAAACATGTCGAAACACGTTGAAAAGCTTCAAGATTCCAAAGATTTCAAAGAAAATCAATAGAAAAATCGATAAAAAATTTGTTTTTTAAGACTCAAAGTAACCTCTAACCTTTTTTTCTTAATATTTAAATTAAAAAAGTAGTTGAAAGTAGTTCACTTTTTGATGATGCAATCTTCTTGTTGCAACGCTTTGAACTGTTTATCGTAATCGTTAGCGTTTTGTCACTTTTGCGACAACAAATTGGCAAGAAATTCTCCAGATTATGAAAAAGTATTACCAAATGAGGTAATATTCTAAATATTAAGAAATTGGAATGCAGATTGTCGGGGTTGAAAGTTCAGTGTAGTTTTTTATTCTTTATTTTTTTTCTCCGTTTTGATTATCGTTTATGTTATCGCTATGCAGCGTCTCTTTCTAACTGCTTTGTTCTCATTATTATGATTATTATTGATATAACCTCCAAAAATACAAAAAAAAAACACAAAAAAACGAAACGAAAAAAAAATTGACATATTTGAAGGGTTAAGCTTGAAGCGAGAGGGGGGTGCCCATTGATCGCAGACACACACACACACTATCGCAAGCGATTTCATAATCAATTCGTTATTTTTACAAAACAACGCAACAAAAAGAGACAACAAACAACAACAAAACCGGCAAAAAACAAGGTAGAAAAAAAGAGAAAACAAAATAAAACCAAACAAAAAACAGAAATAGAAAATGCAAAGCGGAAAATGCAGGCAAGTGTAAGGGAGAGAGACTGCGGAACAGAGACGTTTTCAACTAGTTGCGTTCCACTGTTAAGTGTCTATGGAAATGCAACTGTTAATGTTGCTGTCGCTGTTAATACAGCTGTTAATGCTGCTGTCGCTGTTAATGCAACTGTTAATGCTGCTGTCGCTGTTAATGCTAAACAACAGCTGTTAATGTTCAGGTACTGAACAGGTTTAAATTTTTGGCTTAAAAAGATCATCTTTTTTTGGTTATTAAAAAAAGTTCTGTTAGTTTTTTTTGTATTTTTTTGTTAAACAGCAATTTGCCAGAAAAGATTTGTAACATATGTATGTGTGTGTGTGTGTAAGTGTGTTTGTGTTGGTGCAGCATTACAGAGGCTTCCCAGCCATGCGGGCTTCTCTCTTTGTCTTGCTGTCCCTCCTCCTCCTCCTCCTCCTCTCTTTTTTTTAACAGTAACTGTACTGTGTTTATTTCTGCAAATAGATTTCTAATTGCAAAGCCTGTCCCTCCCCTCCCTTTCTTTGTCAAGAAAGAAACTTGACTGATAAGAATTCTTCTTCTTCTTCGAGTCTCTGGGTTGCATCCTTGTGTGTTGCATCTGTTTTATGCCACTTTGCAGCAAGCATGGCGGGTTTTACGTTTTTTTTTTTCTCACTCATCTTACGCTGCTGGTTTTTTGTTTCCACTTGAAGTTATTTTTTTTTTATTTATTTTTTTCTTCTTCCTCTGCCGGCTTTGCGCGTGTGTGTGTGTGTGTGTGTGGCAGAGATTTTTTTGTACGCGCTTCTCTTTGTTCTGCAATCTCCATCTCCTTCTTCTTCTTCTTCGTCTTCTTCTTCATGCTGGCTCTTCTGCTGCTGCTTCTTCCTCCTCATGCTGGCTCTTATCGGACATTCGGAAAATGGCCTACCTCTCTCTTCTTCTTCTTTGTCTGACTGTCATATGGTATGTGGTTGTTGTTTTCGTTGTTGTTGTTGTTGTTGCGCAAAAGCGGCCTAAAGGCAGCAAAAACTGCAGAAGCCATAGATGGGGATGCCATCCACCCCCTCTCTCTTGGACTGATAAGGAAAACCTACCACCCGCCAAGGGCCAAGGAGGAAAAAGCCTTTCGGTGAAAGCTTATTTCACACCACCAAGAAAATACCAAAAACAAAAAAAACAAACACATGCATACACACACACACATACACACACCACCCGCAGAAAAAGACATAAGAGAAAGAGGAGGAAAGATGTAAAAGGAAATGGGAAGCCACCACCACCACCACTACCACCGTTACTTACTACCAATCCGGCTAGAAGAAGAGCCCGAGCAAGAACAAGAACAGAATTCGACAAAAAAAAGAATTCCGGCTAGAAAACAAACAAAAAAGGAAACTAAATGTTGCACACATCACTGAACGAGTCGCATTTTGTGGCATATTCTGGATGAAGTCACCACCATTGAGTGTCGAGTGTCGAGTGTCGGATGCACCACCGAAAACCAGGCATCTGGAATCACTATATCTCGGATATATTATAATGTGGCAGAAACTGACCAGAGGAAAATATGGAAATTATGAAGGATCCTGGGAGTGGTAGAGGGAGCGGGACAAGGACAGGAATAGTCTTGAGGGAAACTCAAAAATATATAGATTTTTTTCAACCCTTTTAAAAAACCACGTGGTTTGGATGAATAAAAAAAAATGTTTAAAGAAAAACCTGATTAGATCCTTTCGAGTGTGTGAGAAGAAACTGTTAAGGATGACCAGACAAAGCTTTATTCTGTTTTATAACCTAAAAATGTTATTCTAAAAACCCAATAATTCTACTTAAAAAAGCCAAAATTTTACTTTAAAACCTCTAGATTCTATTCTAAAACCCCCAAAATCTATCTTAAAAACCAAAATACACCAAAAATTCTATTTTTAAAACTTAAATTCTATTTGAAGAAGCAAGATTCTACTTTTAAACCTCGGAAACTCTATTTTAAACATCGAAATTCTACTTCATAACCCAAAACTCTATTGGAAACCCCAAAATTCTACTTTAAAAACTAAAATTCTACTTTAGAAACCCCAGAATTTTATTGAAAAAACTTAAAATTCCACTATAAAACGCACAACCCTGTAGAAACAGTCTTGAAAACAGCGTTTTTGAAACAAGTTTTCCATTTTGTAATCCTAAACTCTATAAAAACACTTTAAGAAACCTCGATTTCGAAAAAAAACTCTACAAAGAACTATTAACAATTTTCAATTAAATCCCAAAAGATATTCCAAAAGATAATCCCCAAAGATAGGTTTTTGAAAAAAAGAATTAAAACAAAAAAACAAAAAAAGAATTAAAAGAAAACAGAAAACGAGATAAACAAGAAAGAAGTAATAGCATTTTAAATGGAAACAAAATAATGCCGTAACTAAAGGCCATGAAAAATTTTGATGTTTCTTTGTTTGTTTCGGAACATCAACCCTTTAAAAAAAAATACACAGAAAAACAGAAACACACGTGGTGGGTTCAACTCGAAGAAGAAACCCGAGAACCCGAGAACCCGAGTTTCCACACCTAACAAGAAACCGGATTTTGAGAAGAAATAAAAATTATAAAAAAAATAAAAAAAAAAACTAACTACGTCATCAAACGATTTCCCATCCAAAAAAAAAAAGCATGAAAAATAATGCGAATATAGATGGAGAGAGGAGGAGGAGAAATAATATGTCGTATCAGAAATATATTGAAAGTAGATTAGATGTCCCATAGACCCCATACATACCCCCGCCCCGATTTCGAACCAAGGTGTGTGTGTTTCGTTATGACATAAGCGCCCCAGGTTGGGGTTCTTCAGATAGACAAGGCGCTACGTAACGCAACGCAACGCACACGCAAGTCGCGTTCCTCCCATGACCTTCTAGTATTATCAACAGTTTTTTTTTTTTTTTTAGTAGCTTTTAGCGTTTTCTCTTCTCAGGCCACATCCTTCCATGCATGTTTTTTCTTGCCTTTTTTTAAGTTAATTATAAAGAAGCTTCCCTGTTTGTCTGTTTTTATGTTTTCTTTCTTGTTTTGTTTGCTTTTTGCGTGTGTGTGTTGAAATTGGGGCTATTTGAGGTGAGTTTGTTGGGGCCAATTTGAGGTGAGTTTCTGTTGGTGGATTTGTGTGCCGCTTTTTGGGCCTTGCCCCGGCGTGTCCGTCATCCCCCCCCACCACCTCTAATGGTTTCGCTTACAAAATGATCTCCGTCTTATCTCAGAAATTCGATCAAAAAACTCGGCCTCTTCAGGGTTTGGCTGTCATGGGTTAAGGGTGAAAATACAAGGCAGCACTTTTCTTTCCGGCGTTTCTGCTTTGTTTCCTTTGCTGCGCAGTTGTTAGTTGTTGTTGTGTTTGTTTTCTATATACTCGTACGTACTTTTTTTTTTATATTTTTTATTTGACGTTGTTGATTAGCCGAAAGAGGGAGAGCAAGCGAGAGGAGAGGAGATCTTGTTTGAAATATGGACAACGTGCTTTGTTCTGTTTTTTTAGATGCCTTTATTGTTGTTGTTTTTGGGTCTCTATTAGTCTCACTGTCTGTTTGTCGTCGCCCCCTGCCCCCTTGGTCATTGTTTAAAGATCAGGTTACACAAGACTCTCTCATTTCAAGCCGCTCTCTTTGTTACTCACGCTCCCTTTGCATGCTCCCGTTCTCTTTGCTTGCTCCCCAGCCCTTTTTGTGCTGCGACGCCGACGCTGGCAGCGGCCTTCTTGCACAACCTGCCCCCTTGCCCCAGACCTGCTTTGGGGGCTTCAATTTGCCAGAAATTGTTTGTTTTCCAAAATTTTATTCCTAGTGGCAAGTATCTTTGGATCTGCCCCAAACCGGTGGATGTGAATCTTCATCTTCTTCTTCTTCTTCTGCTTCTGCCAACATTATATTTCCATCTCACGTGCAGCTCTTCTTCTTTTAGCTGCCAGCATGTGTGTGTGACGGTGTGAGTGTGTTTGAAAACCCGTTTAGTGGCTGGGAAAGTAACACCACCACCACCAGGGCAGTTACCATGGGCATCACCTGCCTTTTTCTACCCACTCCCCCGCTGGCCAATTGCCAAGCTCCCCATGGCCCTTCCCCTTCCTGCCTCTGCCCCTTGCCCTTTTGCAAAATGGCCCTTGGCTGCCATTTTGAGGCTCCACCGCTCCGCGCCCCTTTTGCGCCCAGCAACCCTGATTTTGTTTATGGCCTCAGGCCTTAGCCTTGGCGTTGTTCGGCGCTAGATGGCGCCACGCCTCGATGCTTCTTCGTCTACTACTAACAGATTTTTCACTGCTTTTGCTGCTTCTTCTACTGCTGCTGCTGCTGCTGCTTCTTCTTCTTCAGGCGCATTCAATAAATTTTCCCATCACTGAGCACTGCAGACGCCCCCCCGACCGCCCGCCTGCCGTTTTTCCACCCACTGAATTATTAGAATAAACTGAAAAACTCTTCTGCTGCTGCTTGCAACAAAGTTGCCGGGGCATTAAAAATAGAAAGCATCTCTATCCGCTGCTCTGCACTGCACAAAAAAAGGAGGGTTCCCTTGGAGTTTAGTATTTTGCTATTTTTCTAGTATTTAAATCTAGTATGAAAAATCTAGTATTTAAAATGAAAAACTAAAATCGAAGTAATTCGAATCGATATTTCATCAATACCTGTATGTAGTTTTTCTCTGAGTGTATTTGATGGGTTGGGCGCAGAATGAGTGGGTGGGTTGGGAGGTAAGGTGAGTGGGTGGTTGGGTGAGGTGAGTGGGTGGGTTGGGTGGTTGTTTTTCTGTTTTGGGTGGTTGGCCGCCTTCTTTTTAAGTTTATTTAAGGTGTTTCGGCTTCAACTGCGACGGCAACTGCGGCTGCGACTGCGACTGCGACTGCGGCGGCAACTGCGACAGCGACTGCGGTCTGTATCTGTATCTTATGCCTACGCCTAGCTGTCTCTGGTGTGTGTGTGTATCTGTAAGATACGAAAATAAATAGTGGCCAAAACTGTATCTTGTATCTGGCAGATACTTGCCGCTGGGCTGCCTTAATTGTGCCAAATTGGATGCAACACAGCAGCGGCTAGCGGCTAGCGGCTAGCGGCATGAGGCAAGAAGCCGCCGCCTTTGCCTATTTATGGAACCAAGACCAATGACTTCTTCTGGTTTTTTTTTTCGGTGGTTGGTGGATGTGTCATTGCACCAGCAGCCGTGGCATCCATGGCATCATCATCATCGGTGGCAGCAACCAACCACCAAAGTGTCGAGTAACGAACGCATCAAAAAGCCATTGTTTATGCGCATAAAAAAATGCAAATCGAAATTGCTCGGCGATTAACAAAAAGCTGCTTTCTTCTACCACCCAACAACAATCCTTTCTTCGCCTTTCTTCTTCCACCAATTTTTTTTTTATCTCTTTTATCCCTTGCAGTCGTTTGAGCAACATTTTTTTCAGCCATTAAAAGCATCTTCAAAGTGAAAAATAGACAAAGCGAGAAAAAAGCGGAAAAAAATACTAAACAAAGGCGAGACAACAAAAACAGCAAAAAAAATAGCTAAATTTTTAAGAAATTTGTAATATTTCTTTATTTATAAAAAAAAGTAATACATTCTGACTAACTATTTGCAAGAAAAACAAACAAAAAACAAGTCTTATTCATAAAAAAATTGCGTGACTCAGAATATTTGGTATTAAAAAAAAAATACTTCAATAAAAAGTAGCAAAAAATACTAAATAGTTGGAAATTCATTAATTGATATCATCAGAAATGACATTTTCGCATTTATTCATTCATTCAATCGCTGATTGATTTCCTTTCCCTTTGTGATTGAGAAAGGAAACTCGAATCTTTGATTCTGGTTTTCATTCACACGAATTTTTCCCTCATCATCATCATTCAGCCTCCAGCAGCCTCCATATTCATGCATTTCATACAAAACCATTCTAATTTTTAGTTGCACTGGGAAAAATTGTATACAAAAAATTAATTAATTGTGAAATAATATAGAATGTATTTTTTACAGTGAATTAGGCAATACAAAAGTTTATTTTATTTTTTCAGTATAGGTTTTTAGAAAAACTCTTTAATTTTCTCTCAGTGTCTCTAACAAAAAGCCACCAAAGCAGGGAACTGCAGTTTCGACGCCGTCGTCGAAGTCGCATTTACTTTCAATGCAAAACAGAGAAAAAAAATCAGCATAAGGCGAAAAAAAAACAACTTACGGCATCAATAACGTCATCAGAGAGAAGCCCCATATCACCAGCCCCTGCCCCCAGGCCCCCCTGCCGTATGGTTCGCCTACCCACCCCACGCCTTTGCCCATCAACAGATTGCTTTGGTTCGCTGCTCGCGTTGTGTGATCTGCTGCTGCTGCTGCTGTGCTGCCTGTTGTTGGTGCTTTTCTTGTTGTTTTTTGTAGCTCGGCCGGCCGGCAATTGTTGTTTGCACTGCACTCTGCCTCCCTTTCGCGCCCTCTTCCCACCCATCCAAGCCCCAATATATGCCCCACTGTCTAACTCTCTCTCACACACTCACTCGCTGTCTTTTCTCTCTCTGGGCTTTGCTACGGCTTTGCTCTTTGTGGTGTGTGAGCGAATGTGTGTGTTTTGGCGTATGCGTTTCCCCCATGTGTGTGCTATTCTGGAGTGCGTCTGTGTGCGCGCGCAGCCCCCACAGATGATGAATTGAAAAAAAGGAAAAAAAAAAAAAAAGAAATGCTGCTGCTCTGTTATTGCAGTTGTTGCTATCTTTGGTTGATTTTTTTTCTCTTCTGTTAGAGATCTACAGTGGTAATTATAGAATAATCGGAATATTGCAATAGGAACTAATAGAAATAATAGATATAGTAGAAAATAAAAGCTTTAATTTATTCATAAATTGTTATCGCCTTGACTTTTTCTATTTTTTGTTTGTATTATTTTTTTTCATTGTTTGCTGTCGCAGTAATTACTTTATTATTTGCATTTTCAATGTTTGCCCTTTCGTGCAAATATCTTCCGGTGGCTACTGTGCCTGTCGCTGTCCCTGTCCCCCTGCCTGTGCTGGGTGGGTCTCTGCTGGTGTTTCTGCCTCTGCTGCTGCCTCTGCTGTAGCTTTGCAGTCGGCAGCGGAAACCTTCTGAATCAATAGTTCGAAATTAGAAGCATTTGCTGATTTTTATTTTTATTTTCCCGTAGGTGGTTTTTTTTCTTCTTATTCTCCGCTTGCGGGGGCGTTTCGTTTCGTTTCGTTTCGTTTCGTTATTTTTGCCTTTGCTTTTCGCTATTTTTAGTCGCTTGCTGTGATTTCTCATTGTTGTTTGTTGCTGGCTGGCAGCCCCTCCCCTCCCCCTTCTAGACAGCCCCACCTCTCCCCACCCTTTCCCTTTATCAGCGTAGAACCCGCCAACCAACCAGTCCCCCCCCTCTCTTTTGCTGATTTCTTTGTTTAATTTGTCTTTGTTGTGGATGCTGTCTGTGTACTTTCCAGCAGCGGCACGCCCCCTGAACGAAACGCCCCCCGAATGCAAATGCGATGTTGACTCTAGAAAAGCTGCGATTCAGCTGTTGCCATCGATTTTCTTTCCCTTCCCCTCTGGACATCCTTTTCGATTCTCTTCCCTTTGCCAGGTCCCCCTGCCCAGGCTCAACCCTTTCTATCTTTCTAGTTTTTTCTCCTTTTCGTATTTTTTTTTTTTAGTATTTTTTTCGTATTTTTTTTCTTTAAAACAAAAGCTTAACCAAATCTGTAGAAAGCAGGGGTAGGGGTGTGTTTAGGGGCGACGACGAGGCGGGGGGTGGCTGGTGGCACTGCAGCTGACAGCCCACCCGGATGGTCCGCCACCACCCACGGCGACATCGGATTGAAGATACATAGATACAAAGATAGGAAGATTTTAAAGATACAAAGATACAAAAATTCAAAGATACAAAAATTCAAAGATTTAAAGATACTAAGATACCAAAATGCGAAAATACCAAGATTTAAAGATACAAAAATTCAAAGATACTCCGAAACATAGATACAAAGATAAAAAGATACAAAAATTGAAAGATTCAAAGATTTAAAGATACTAAGATACAAAAATGCGAAAATACTAAGATTGAAAGATACAAAGATATATAGGAACAAAGATACTTAGATAAAAAGATACTTAGATACAAAAATACTAGAAAAAAATACTAAAAATACTGAATTTTTCGATAATTTTCTATCTTTTATTCTTTAAAGTGAAAAATATTACAAAAAATATAAATTTATGAAGAAATTATGAATTATTTTTTAATATTCTGTTAATTATTTATTATTATGTTAATTATTTATTAAATATTTGAAACAATTACGATTAGAATTACGATTAAAACCATAAAGATCTTTAAAATTATTACATTTTCCATTAATTTCTTAATTCTTTGACTAGTTTCCAACTATTTCTTCGAGTGCATTTATATGAGAGGTTTTAATTATTTAAAAATAAAAAAAAACCAAAAATTAGATAAGAATTAGTTAAAAAATTGTTAACTTTTTGGCCCGCATTTTGAGGTCCTGCTCTGCCATATGGTCAATGCCAGGCTTCTAATCCCACCACTGGCTGTTGGCTCCCACCTCCTTAATGCCACATGCCACCTCCCTTGCCACATGCCACCCGCCTATTGCCACATACCACCCGCCTCTTGCCACATACCACCACAACTTCTGGCCGTGCGGTGGTGCAGCTTTTCGGCCGGAAATTAATGAAAGTCATCAGCAGAAAGCAGAAAAAGCAGCAGCGAATGGTGGTTGCAACCCCAAGTTGCCATGTGGGTGGTTTCTCATCGCCGTCGCCGTCGCCGTCGCCGTTGCCGTTGCCGTTGCCGCTGCCGCTGATGATGATGAGGATGACGAGGACGAGGATGCGGAGGAAAAGCTTCTCTCAAGTGAAAGCTGGCCCTGTTTTTCTCGCTTTTCCAGCCTACCCTTGCCTCTTCCTGGCGATGCCTGCCTCTTCCTGCCCCTTCCTGGCAATGCCTGCCTCTTCCTGCCCCTTCCTGGCGATGCCTGCCTGTTCCTGCCCCTTCCTGGCAATGCCTGCCTCTGTGGTTGCTGGTTGGTGTGTTGATGATGTTGCAACCAAGGCTCGGCGTGTGTATCCTTATTTGGTAATCAAAGTTCGGGATTAGTTGACTTTAAAGTAGCCTTTGGGGGTAGCAACGGGACCCGCCCTGTCCAGGATATGCGGCTCAAAAGATTTCTGTTTTCAGGATCAGGTATCTATACCTAAAGATGGTTAGATTTTATGGAATACTATATCCTCGAAAGCTTTAACAATAAAAATCTATACAAGTTGTTTTTTGCGGCTAATCCAGGTTGACAGATTGATGAATGTTGCAAGTTGCGTAAGGGATATCCGGGTCATGGAGCTTTTTGTGGCACCTTCTTGGGATTTGATATTTTGTGCAACATTTTGACATCTTCCATCCCTTCCAAAAAATTGTATCTACCTCTGCGGCAGAGTCGTCTCTTTGCAATTCTATCAATTAACACGTTTCTATCTGTATCTCTGAACGAGTCGAGTGTATCTGTATCTCAGCTTGAGTATCTGTATCTTTGTATTCGGTTTCTCTGAGCAAATACTAGAAATACTTCCTCATATCTTTCGCAAATAATTCGACACAAACCGAAAATATTATTCAGTTTCCGATAACGACGCCAAAACGCGAAACGCGAAACGAAAACAAAATAAATAAAAAATCTCAGACAGAATATGAACCAGAATCTATATATCGATGGTTAGAGGAATATATAATATATATTTATATATAGACAAGATTTTATGACAATTTTTTATTGATTTTCTCTTTGTTTGTTGTTTTTTTTTTTGTTTGTTTCAAAACTAGATTGAAGAATGCTTTAAAACTGGTTGACATTTCCGCGTTGTTTTTTAGGATTGAAAATCAATTTGAAAACGAAATTGAAAACAAAATTTAAATAGAAATTGAAAAAGAAATGGAAAACGAATTTGAATTTTGAATTAGAAATGAAAATTTGAATAGAAAATTGAAAGGGAAAAGGAAATGGAAATGGAAATAGACATTGAAATATAAATTTAAGTCGAATTTGAAAACAGAAATTGATAATGAAATTGAAATTGAAATTGAATAAGAAATAGAATAAGAAATTGAAAATTAAATTTAAAATGAAAATGAAATTGAAATTGAATAAGAAATTGAAAATGAAATTGAAAATGAAATTGAACAAGAAATTGACAAAGAAAAAGAAATAGAAATTGAAGTTGAATTTGAAAATAAAGAAAAAAAAATTGAAAGAGTAATTGAAAAAGAAATTTGAAAATGAAATTGAAAACGGAATTGAAAAAGAAATCGAAAAAAAAATTGAAAAAGAAATTGAAAACGAAATTGAAAACGAAATTGAAAAAGAATTTGAAATGGAAATTGAAAACGTTATTGAAAAAGAAAATTGAAAAAGAATTTGAAAACGAAATTGAACAAAAAAATTGAAATAGAATTTGAAAACGAAATTTAAAGAGTAATTGCAAAAGAAAATTGAAAATGAAATTGAAAACGTAATTGAAAAAAAAATTGAAAAAGAAAATTGAAAATGAATTTGAAATGGAAATTGAAAACAAAATTCAAAGAGTAATTGAAAAAGAAATTGAAAAAGTGAATTGAAAAAGTGATTGAAAGAGTAATTGAAAACGAATTTTGAATTTGAAATGAAAATAGAAATGAAAATTGAAAAGAAAATTGAAAAGAAAATTTAATTGAAAATAATATAAAAATGGAAAAGAAATTGAAAAAGAAATTGAAAGAGAATTGAAAAAGTGATTGAAAGAGTAACGAATTGAAAACGAATTTTGAATTTGAAATGAAAATAGAAAAGAAAATTGAAAAGAAAATTAAATTGAAAATGATAAAAAATTGAAAAGAAAAATCGAAATGGAAATGAAAATGAAAAATTGAAAACGGAAAAATGGAAACAAAAAATGGCTTTAACCAAGAAAAGGAGGAGGACAGGAGAGGAAAGGAGAGTTTCCGCTCGACTTGGCCAAGAAAAAAGGGGAAAAGAAAAGGGAATGAGAAAGTGGAAACTGTAAATGCGGGGGGGGGGCGGTGCATGAATGGTCAAGGGGTCAGGGGTTATAGTTTAGGGGATGATCTTGCTTCTCTTTCTATTTCTGTTTCGATTTCAAAAACCAAAAACTTTTTATTCAAATTTTCATTTGCGGAAAATCTCATTAATCTAAAAGTTTTACCTTTCAAAAGAATTTTAATTAGAAATTTTTGATTATTTCTTTTCTTACTTTTCTTACTTTCTTACTTTTCCCTTTCTTCTTTCCTCATTTTCTAATTCTCTTTCTAATTCATTTTTTTTGTTACGTTTTTTTAAGACTTTTCGTTTTCTTTACTTTTTTAGGAATTTTCCAATTTCTTTTCCAGGCCTTTTTTATGGTTTTTTTTTTTTTTGTATTCCTTTAATCCTGCTTGGGGGTGGCTTGTCCTTGAGGCCTTAAAGGGGGAGTCTGGCTGGCCGCCAAAGCTTTCCCCCCCCACGGGTTTTCCACTCCTTTCCCTTAGTCCTTTTTCGTAGTCCTTTTTAGCCCCGAAAACTTTTTGGCCAGACATTTAGACGGCATTTTATTTTATTTTTTACTTTTATTTTTATTTTTTTTTCGTCGCAGATACACACAGAGGGAGGTAGACTTGGCAATTTTTTCGTCCTTTTTGGCTGATTTTTTTCAGGACTTTCCATCCTTTTTCCATTCCTTTTGGCTGATTTTTTTCTGTTCTTTCTTTTTTGATAGATTTTTTTAGGCATTTTTCTGACCATCATCGCGTCGCTGGGTTATCCTTTGGAGGCGCAATCCTTGCCCATTTCCAATTCTCGCCTCAAGCCGCAGCTTTTCTCTCTCTCTTTCTGGTCTTTTTACGCTGCTCCCCTCTAACCCTCTAACCCTCAAACCCCCTCTCTAACCATCATGTGTAAAAGAATAAAAGAGCCGAGAGGAGAGAGCGAGCAGGATGACTGGATGGAATGTCCTTAGGATGTCCTGTTAGCCATGTCCTGCTTGGTTCTCTCTATCTCTCTTGCACTTGCAGAGTAGCTATCTATCGCTCTCGCTCTATCTGTAGCTATCTATCTCTATCTCCTTCTCTATTGAATCCCAGAGCCTTCTTCTTCTTCTTCTTCGGCCGTTTCCTTCTCCTTTCTAGGCAGTAAAATATGATAATTTACGCAGCATGCCACACACATACTATAATACATTCTTGCCACACACACATATACATATACACTCTTGCAACACACACACACTCGCACACAATCGTATGTGGCAAGGTGGTGGAATTTTATGACAACAAAGAGCAAGTCCCGGTTTGAAATTACATCGGCTCCAGCTCGAATATGCCGCATGCCACATGCCGCATGCCCCCACTGAGGAAAGAAACCAGAGGCGGCTTACATGGGCGGAAAGCGACAAAAAATAGGGAGGATTAAGAGGCGGGGGAGGTTGGTAGAGGGCGGGGGAGGTCGCTGAAGGGGTGGTGGAGAGTTGGTGAAGGGGGCTGGAGAGCGGGGGAGGTCGGTGGAAGGCGGTGCAGGGTGAGGTTAACGAGAGATCGCATTCAAAAGGGGCGAGAACCGGCAAAAGCAAAAGGAATATAGGGGCAGGGGCGTACAGAAGAGGCGTGGCGGAAGCGCATAACCTCTGACCGCCGCGGCACCTCTGAAATCCAAACAAGGCCTAGCCTAGCCAGGGCAAAGGGGCAAGGGTGTGGTTTCCCCTTCAAAAACAAAAACAAAAACAAAACAAAAAACATTACAACTCAAGGGTTAAAGCATAAAGTCGGAAAAAGTTCTATAAAAATCTATAAAAATCTATAAAACGAATATAATATATAATACCGAATTTAAATACCGAATTTAAATACCGAATTTAAATACCGAATTTAAATACCGAATAATCCAAAAACTAAGCATTATCTTTGATAACTAAATCGGAATTAGAAAAAATCTAAAAAAAGATATCGGATTTAAAGCAAAATTTTATCCATAAAATAATCCATTATAACCCGAAAGTCAAAGCTATATCTTTGATATCCAAAACAGATATCGGAAATAGGTTTTAAAACCAGATTAAATCTATAAAATACCAAAAAAAAAAGAAAGATACATAGATAGAAAGATAGAAAGATACAAAGATACAAAAAAAGAAAAATAGAAAGATACAAAGATAGAAAGATAGAAAATACCTGAAACGTGTCCGACTTTTAACTCTTTACGGCTTTTTTTTTTTTTTTATTCCCTTTCCGTTGGTTTTTCTTTTCTTTCTACGTTTTTTTTCTTTTCACCTTAGTTGTTGAATTCTGCTTTTGGCTTCTACTTCGCTTTGAACGCCGCCGCCCCACCCCACACGCTACTCCCCCCTACCTCTTAATCGTCTGTGTCTGTCTGGCCTGCCGTGCCCCCCTATCCGCCCACAAGGCGGTGACCGGCGACGGCGGCGGCGGCTCTTTTGGCCTTCGCTATTGTTGTTTTTGTTGTTGCTGTTGCTGTCGCGTCACATTGCGTCGTCTATTGCGTAAAGGCAGCGACGCTGGCAGAGACAGCGACAGCAGCAGCGGCAGCGGAAACCCCCGCAGACACAAAAGCTTAAGCAAAAAAAAAAAATACACACCCACCCACACACAGCCACACCCCACACAAAACATAAAACACGACAAAAGAAACAACAAAAAAAAGGAAAAACTTTAATATCTAATATTAAATTAATGAAAGAAAAAGAAAAAAACATAAAAGTAATAAAATTTAAGGTTCTCTCTTTACTCTCTCTTTATGCTCTCATTGCTCTCCCTTTGCTCTCTCTTTACGCTCTCATTGCTCTCTATTTACTCTCTTCTTGCCCCTCGCTCTCTCTCTCTCTTTCCGCTGTGGTGAGTTTTCGCTCTTTTTTTGGCACCTGCAACCTGCAATTGATAACTGCAACGTGTTGCTGCTTTCTGCTTAAAGAGCAAGCGAGACAGGTAGAGACAAAGAAACGCACCAAGTTATGTTGCATTATTGCGTAACTGCCAGAAGAAGACTGACTACAAATTTCTCTCAGTAGTATGCCATGGAAATATTATTTTTTTTGTCAAATTTAAAAGTTTTTCAAGCAATCCATGACTTTTTCTGTCACTTTTAAAAGTTTTCATACATTTTCCTTTTATTTCCTTCATTCAGTTTCATTTTGTATCTCAAGCAAGCAACACAAATTGTGAATTTTATAAAATTTCTAAAAGTTTTTCTTTTTTTTATAATTTTTTGGTAGTGTTTTTATTTTTCTACAAAATTTCTACGTTTTTACAAAATTTCTACAAAATTTTGGATTTTTTTTTAATGGTAAGTTTGGATTCGTTTTTAACTAACTTTTCGGTCGTCTTTTGCGGTGCTGCGTGTCTCTGTCTGTCTCTGTGAAACCCAACTGTAACCGAATGTTGCGTGCAACCGAACGCTCTCGCCACGCCCCTTTCGTTGACCCAAATTCGAATACGCTTTCCGTGCCAGCAAACTAACCAAAAACCAAAAAAAAAAATCTTATCAATTCATCATCATGCATGCAGTCATTAAACGCGTTCGCTGCTTCGCCTCGTTTGCTTTTTTTTTCGGTTTCGTTTCCAAGCAGTTGTTGTTGTTGGTGTTGTTGGTGTTGCCGGGGTTACCGCATCGCATTGTCTGCAAAGCAGTTTTTCCAAAAAAAAAAAAAAAAAATTATTTCCTTTAAAAAGGAATCGAAATCGAAATCGAAATCGATATCGATATCGAAATCGAACTCGAACCTGAAACCTAGTGTCTCCCTCAAGTACCTCCACCTCTTTCGGTTTCCGATTCATGTTTTGGATCAGCGCTTACGCTTCTGTTATGGCTTTTTTTGGCCTTTTTTTCTCCTCGTTGCTAGCCAAAACAAATGCATCGAATATCTATATAGTTTCCTCTATAGAGCCTCCATTGATTATACCTAAACACACGTGTAATTATGCAGGTATATAGATTATGTAATAGGGCTTGCGTCAGGGTCGAACTATGTATGTTGTTGCTGTTGTGGCAACTGTACTGCTGTTTGCGGTGAAGGGGAAGCCACAAATCGGGCCATAGATTAACGACAAAACATAAGCGTTTAGGTTGCCGCAGATACAAGATATAGAGGAGAAGGGTTTAAGATTGATTAGCTTTCAATTATAAAAGAATTCATTAAGAATATAAAAGAAAAGAAAAGGTTTTTGTTAGGTTAACTTTATGAGAAGCGAGGAGAAGGGCTTTTTTTTGTAAATTCTTTTAAATAAGCTTTTAAAGCTATGAAAAGTAATACATATTTTTTTATCATTAAACAATAATTGCTTTTATTTGATAGCAAGTTAAAGAAAATAGAAATAAAGAAGGGTTTTAGGGTTCTATAAAAGCAAAGAAGTTGTTTCTTAAATTCTTTCAAATAAGGAATAAATATTATTAAATGGAACTTCCAATTATAAAACCAAAGAATGGTTTTAAGAATCTATCCATGTGGAATCAATGGAACAAATTTGGTTCAAATTTTGACACAATAAGGGTTTTTATTTATCACTTATCGCTATCCTAATAATCCTTTTTTTTAACCTACGACGTGCAGAAAGGACAGCAGATCTACTCCTGTAAAGGTTTTTATTTTAAATAAAAGCAAAGAATGTTTTTCTAAAGTAAACATTATGAGAAGCGAGGAGGAGAGCGATGCTTTTTTCAAGTCTTTTCTTTAAAAATAGTTTTATATTAGAAGCTATAGAAGCTATATAAGCTATAGAAGCTATAGAAGCTATAGAAGCTATAGAAGCTATAGAAGCTATAGAAGCTATAGAAGCTATAGAAGCTATAGAATATCATTAATTTCTTTTCCTTGATGGCACTTTCTGTAGGTTCTCCGGTTTTTAAATGGATGAAATTTTATCCGAAACGTCAAAACAAAAGCCTGGAAAAGTTGCGTCACTTGAGAAACGCAGACGCAATTGTTTATAGAACTATTATACCCCTAGGGTACCGCCGTATGCAAATAATGGAAAAAAAGCGATTCTTGTTTCGGCTTCGGTTTGAGGTTTCCCATATTTCTTTCGTTTATTAAACAAATAATGCGGCAGCTGTTTGTTTGTTTCTCGATCTGAACACCACCTGCGAGAGAGATATGCAATGTCCCGAAAATTAAAAAAAAAAATTTAAAATTCAGTAAAAAGTAAAGTGTCAACAACGTTTAACTTTTGACTTTTTTTTCGTTACAATGCGACGAAAAAGAAACAATTACAAAAACCAAGTCAAAAAAAAAAAACAGAACAGATATGGAAATCAACTGATCCAAAAAAAAAAAAAGCAAAAAAAAAAGGCAAAAAAAAGAAAGAAAAAAAAAACCTGTAAAGTGCTTGAACTTTTAATTTCTTACCCGCAAGCTTGTAAATTCTCATTTAATCGCGTTTTTTTTTTGTTAGTATTTTTTTCGGTATTTTTTTTTTTGTGGTTCAAAGTGTATTTAAAACATTTGTGGATTTATTTATTAATTTTTATTTAGTTTTTAATAGATAATTGTCTCTCTGGTTAGCTTTAATCCAGTTTAACTTTCAACTTTGACTGATTTTTTGGAACGATTTTTAGCCTTTTTGTTTTTTTTACGAACCCGTTTGTAATACTAAATGAAAACGTGGCCTGGCATATATCAGGCAGGAGATATACCTACCTAAAATGTATATATATATATATATTTTGTAGTCATGGATAATTGAAATCGACTTTTTGTCAAAGTGGCAAAAAACGCATCGATTTTTATGTGCTTTTGCGGCGATTTTTCTGCCTTTTTTTTTGTTTCTGACATTTGAGACATTTGTATAAAAAGTCAAGCGAAAAAATTTCATTACGCATGCAAGAGCTGCTGACAGCAGCAAATCAACGCCTTAAAAAAAAATACAAAAAAAAAAAATTTGCCAATTCCCAGCAATTTTTTTGGCGACCAAAAACGCTTCTCGTTTGAGAGAAAAAAAAACAAAAGCAAAAAAAAAAACAAAACCAAAATTCCAAATTAATTATATTATCCATTAAAATGCCAATATAATCTGATATATATATTTTTTTTCTCAGTGTTTGTCTTTGAAAGAAGCTGAGAAAAAAAAAAACCATGAAAGGCGTACGCCTTTTGTTTGGTTTTTAGTATTTTTTGGGATATTGTTTAGATATTGTTTAGATATTGTTTAGATATTTTTTTTAGCTATTTTTTGGGAATTTTTTTTTTTTAAAGAAAACTGTAAACTAATAATTCTTTCTTTCTTTTTTTTTTTTTTAGGGAACTACAGGATGGCACTCTCAAAGATCACAATCTAATGGATGGATCCAAGATATTTTTGATACCAAATGTGGAAACTGGTCTATTGGTAAGTAAAACCCTATTTTTCCTTTGTTTTTTCATTAAAAATTCCCAACTGGTTCTGTAAACTATTTAAAATTCAAGACGAAACTTGTAGTTACATCATTTTTTTTTTTTTGGGATATTTCTTATGGTCAGAGTTCCAGATAGAGTTCTTCAGAGACTTTCTTAACGATTACATATCATTCAGTTTTTAGTATTTTTTTTTCCTATTTTTTTTCGTATTTAATTCAAGTCTCTGTGACTAATTCGACTAATTCCGTTTCACATTCGAATTCTGCCTGATTATTGTTCATCGTTTTCTGGCAAAGTTGTTTGACATTAATTAATTTTAATTTATTTACATATTTATATGGATTTTTTTTAGTGTTTTTTTTTGTCGTTTTTTTTTTAGTCTCTTGATCAATGCGTTTCGACTGGTTTTTAGCCTACTTTGTGTGTGTTTTTTTTTCGCCTTTTCGAGGGGGTGTAACTTTTGAAATGCAAGATTTTTGTCCAGATTTTTATCCAGATTTTTGTTTTTTGTTGTTTTTTGTTGTTTTTTTTGTTGTTTTTTGGGCTTATAATTTATTCCCCGTTTTTTTTTGGAGTTGACGATCGCTTGATGGGCCTTCTCTCACGTTTTGGCCAAAAATTTGCAACGGTTTTAGTCGCTCTCTCTCTCTCTCCCGTCTCTCCTTGTCTTGGCCTTTTGAAGGTTTTTCGTTTTTTTTTGGGTGTGCGCGATTTTTTAATGAGAAAGTTTTTTGGCCGATTTTTGATTTTGAATTGAAAAACAGCAGCGCCATCTAAAGGTCAAGTTTGCATTTGTATGCGCAGCTGCGCCGGTTGGCCCTGATTGTGGTTTAGGCTATGGAGTGTGGTGGGTTTTGTGGATGTAGAGTGTGGTGGGTTTTGTGAATGTGGAGTGTGGTGAGTTAGGAATCACCTGGCAACGAAATGAAGGATGAAATTTTTGGAGAAAAAGAAAGGGTCTTTAAAGGGTTAATAATTGTTCTTTGTTTTTGGAAAACGCTTTTTTCCTTCTATTTTTCTATATTTTTCCCTCTATTTTTAAGTATTTTTCTCTCTATTTTTTAGTATTTTTTCTCTCTATTTTTTAGTATTTTTTCTCTCTATTTTTTAGTATTTTTTCTCTCTATTTTCTAGTATTTTTTCTCTCTATTTTTTAGTATTTTTTCTCTATATTTTCTAATATCTTTTCTCTTATTTTCCTATTGATTAAAGTCTACTTTTTTTTTAATTTCTTTGTGTGTCGTGCTCTTTTTGCACTTTTCCTCTTGCTCCACTTCGGGTTGCTACAGACAACCGTTTGATTTACCGTTTACCGTTTGAATTATGAGACGGGGCATGCCCGGTCCCAGTCCCCGTCCCAGTCCCCGTCCCGGCCACTTCCAGTCTTCCATCCACTTTTCGGTATTACCAACCAATCTCTTTCAATGCGCGTGACTCTGCAATGTTGCAACATGATGCAGAAGCAACAGCAGCAACAAGTTGCCGGCTTGATTGCCATTTGCAACATTATCAGCGATCAATACAGCGAGCGGCACGCACTCGTTGTCTTTCCAATCGACCAATAATAAAGCCACTAATTGGGTTACCTCGATTGTTGTGAAAATTTATGACATTTTCTGAGCATAAGGAAAGGCGTGAAATTATGGTGCAAAAAAAATATCTCTGCCTTTTCAAGGGAGGTAGAAATTAGTCTAAATAGAGGAAGGACTTAAGGATGGGAAATAATGGGAATTCTACCTTTTAGAGATTCGAAAACTATGCCTTTTATGGGATAGAATTAAGTCTAAAAAAAAAAGGAGCATTTTAAGCCCTGATAAGATGGAGAAAAACTCTGCCTTTTTAGGGACTAGAATTAAGTCTAATTTCAGGACCAAGCAAAGCCTGGGAAAAATTCCGTCTTTTTAGGGTCCAGAATTTAATCTAAAAACAGAAGCATTCGTAAAGCCCTGAAGTAGTGGGAAAAACTATGCCTTTTTAGGGTCAGAATTTAGTCTAATTTGAGGATTACTTAAAGCCATTAAAAGATTGAGAAAAACTCTGCCTTTTTAGGGACTAGAATTAAGTCTAAAAAAAAAAAGAAAAACTCTGCCTTTTTAGGGACTAGAATTCAGTCTAATTTTAAGAGCAAGCAAAGCTCTGAAACTTTCTTGAAATTTGGGAAAAATTCCATCTTTTTAGGGTCCAGAATTTAATCTAAAAACAGAAGCATTCGTAAAGTCCTAAAGTAATGGGAAAAACTATGCCTTTTTAGGGGTCAGAATTTAGTCTAATTTGAGGATTACTTAAAGCCATTAAAAGATTGAGAAACTCTGCCTTTTTAGTGACTAGAATTAAAAAAAAAAAATTATGGAAAAATCTCTGCCTTTTTAGGGGTCAGAATTTAGTCTAATTTCGGGAAACTTTCTTGAAATTATTGGAAACTCTGCCTTTTTATGGGTTAGGATTTTTGGTCTAATTTTGAGGAGCAATCAAAGCTTAGAAAAGATGAAGAAAAACTTTCCTATTTTAAGGGCTAGAATTTCCTGAATTTTCGCTGAAATTATGGACAAATTTTTGCTCAAAATTATAGCAAAATCTTTGCCTTTTAGGGTCTAAAGTTTACTCTAAATTCAGTCACTTTTATAGGTTATTTATATCCTTTTCTGATCCCAAAATAATAATATTTCCCCATTTCCCCCTCATATTTTCCCATTTTCTCGTTACTTTTTTTTACTCGTTATAAGGTTTTTCTCGTTATGAGGTTTTTCTCGTTATGAGGTTTTTCTCGTTATGAGGTTTTTCTCGTTATAAGGTTTTTCTCGTTATGAGGTTTTTCTCGTTATAAAGTTTTACTCGTTATAAGGTTTTTCTCGTTATAAGGTTTTTTCTCGTTACTCTTCTCCCCTAAAATTGTTTCAAAATTGAATAAAGCATCGATTATTCATAAATGCAATGAAAAATACAAAAAAAAAATATAAAAAAAAAAAAAGAAATTCAGGGAAGTTGTTAAATTGATTTATCGCCTCGGTTCGGTTCGGGCTTTCAATACAAAATTCTAAAAACAAATAAGAATTTTGATGAGAGGAGAGAACTTTATATGGAAAAAGAGATATAGTCGATGGGGGCTTTGTTACTTTTTGGCAGACATTTGTTGGCCATATTTTATTGCAATTCATATTGCATTCAAAACACACACTTCCACACACACACACTTTCGTGCAATTTTGGTTTCGATCGGAACAAAGAAATATTTTTGGCATGCACGAAAAATCCATAAAAATCAACCAAAAAAAAAAAAAAAAAGAGCAACGAGCAAGCATTCGAATATATTCGAATATATTCGTTTATTCGTTTTTATAAAAACATTGCCTAGAGTCTGAATTTATTAGTTTTTTTTTTTTTTTTTTATACGCCTCGCAAAGCCATAAATAAAAACAACAACAAAAATTACAAACTAGAATAAATAATTCTTAAAAGAAAGAAGAATTGCTCGAATCGGAGTCTCTTTTTTTTTTTTGAGTCAATAAGAAATGCTGATTAAAATTTATTTACAAAACGAAATGAAATTGCAATACACCAAAAAAAAAATAATAAAAAAAAAAAATTAAGAATAAAACGAGAAATAAATTGTTTAAATAGCCAATTAACAATTTGCGTCGTTTTTTTTTTCTCTCTCTTAATTTTATTTGCATTTTTGTTTGTTGCGCAAATTTACAAAATAAATTGGTTAAGGATTTAAAAAAAAAAAAAAACGAGAAAAATTGCCAAGAATGCAGAAAGGTGTTGCCACTTTTTTTTTTTTTTTGGCCATTTTTTAGGTGTCGCCCCAAAAGGTGGAAAAGGTGCGACTCTTTCTTCTTATTTTCTGAGTCATGAGAAGCTTCCATTTTTTTAATACACTTTTTTGTATATATTTTTTAGGGGGTTTTTTTTTTTAGTCTTTTTTGGTACTGTTTTTGGTACTTTTTGGGTACTTTTTTGGTACTTTTTGGGTACTTTTTGGGTACTTTTTTGTACCTTTTGTCGATACTTTTTTGTACCTTTTGTTGATACTGTTTTTTTTACTGTTTTGTTTAGTGTTTTTTTTGTCCCTTATTTTGTAAAGTTTTGTCTTTTTTCGTCTCTTTTTTTTTACTTTTTTTATCTTTTAGTATTTATTCTTTTGTTGTTCTTAGTCTTTTTTTTTTGGTACTGTTTTTGGTACTTTTTGGGTACTTTTTTGGGTACTTTTTTGTACCTTTTGTTGATACTCTTTTTTACTGTTTTGTTTAGTGTTTTTTTTGTGCCTTATTTTGTACAGTTTTGTCTTTTTTCATCTCTTTTTTGTACTGTTTTTTATCTTTTAGTATTTATTCTTTTGTTGTTCTTAGTCTTTTTTTTTTTTGGTACTGTTTTTGGTACTTTTTGGGTACTTTTTTGGGTACTTTTTGGGTACTTTTTGGGTACTTTTTTTTGTACTTTTTGGGTACTTTTTTGTACCTTTTGTTGATACTGTTTTTTTTTGTCTTTTTTGTACTGCTTTGTTTAGTGTTTTTTTTGTCCTTTATTTTGTAAAGTTTAGTCTTTTTTCGTCTCTTTTTTTGTACTGTTTTTTTTTTATCTTTTAGTATTTATTCTTTTGTTGTTCTTAGTCTTTTCTTTTTGGTACTGTTTTTGGTACTTTTTGGGTATTTTTTTTTGTACTTTTTGGGTACTTTTTTGTACCTTTTGTTGATACTGTTTTTTAGTGTTTTTTTGTACTGTTTTGTTTAGTGTTTTTTTTGTGCCTTATTTTGTACAGTTTTGTCTTTTTTCGTCTCTTTTTTGTACTGTTTTTTTTTATCTTTTAGTATTTATTCTTTTGTTGTTTTTAGTCTTTTTTTGGATATTAATTTTTGTCTGTTTTTGTAGTGCTTTTGTATTATTTTTAGTCCTTTTTTGTACTGTTTTTTGTCCAATTTTGGTATAGTTTTTAGTCCTTTTTTTTGTACTGTTTTTAGACCTTTCGTTTTTCCTTTTTTATACAGCTTTTTGGCTTTTTTTTTTGTACTGTTTTATGTCGTTTTTTGGTAGTGTTTTTGTCCAGTTTTTAAGTCTTTTTTGGATATTAATGTTGTCTTTTTGTACGTCTTTTGGTCCTTTGTTTTTTTTAGAGTTTTTTTTTTTGCTGAATATTGTTTTTTTTTGTACTATTTGTTGTTTTTGTCTTTATACAAATTTTTGTATTTATTTTGTACTGTTTTTTTGTACTCTTGTCTTATACACTTTTTTTGTACTGTTTTTTGTCCGTTTTTTGGTACTGTTTTTTTCCGTTTTTTTGTACAGTTTTTGTCTGTTTTTTTTTACTTTTTTTGGGTACTGTTTTTTGTCATATTTTTTGTATTTTTTCTGTTTTTTTTTGCCACCTCATGCCATTGCCTTCTAATTAGCAGCGGAGTAGCCAAAAGGTAGCAGAAAAATGAGCTGAAAAATTGCAATTCGGAGGCGGCTGCTTGTCAACCTGGACAGGTGAGGGTGTGGCACCCTCTCTGTATTTTTTTTTTTTTAAGCGACAGGTTGATTTGATGGAGACATCTCGGGATTTATTGATATTGCTTCGAGCGGCGAAGGTGACCGATGGGGATCATAAAAAAAAATGAACTCTTGACCTTATTAACCTCCTTAAACCCTCTCCTTGATCGCCTTTTTCTTTTCCTAGTACAGTTTTCAGTTTCAATTTCAATTTCATCTCAAAATGTCTAAGAAAAAGTAAAAGTTTTGCCTCGTCGTCGTCATCGCTATATAGCCTAAAAATATATATATTCATTTGTCTGTCACGACATTTGCATATTGCTCCAATTTTATCTTGACATATTCCCGCCCCCAGACCAACCGCCCCCAGACCAACCTCGCCCCCAGACCAACCTCGCCCCCAGACCAACCCCGCCCCCTCTACACCTCCCCTCGCAGACTGACAGAAAACAAAAAGAATTATTTTTCGAGCTCTGCTATTAACAGTAATAATATTTTGTAAAGTTTATGTATCCCGACATCTGCTATATATATAATATATATATATAGAAAAAAAAAAATATATATATATACTTTCGATTTTTAATTTAAAAAAAAAATAAATAAATTAACAATCAAGAAGAACTCTCAATTCTTTCTCGACAACTCAATTAGAATCAAAGAATTTCGTTTGCATTTTCTTCGATTTTTGCCGATTTTTTTGCTGATTTTTTTCTGATTTTTTTTTTGCCGATTTTTTTGCTGATTTTTTTTTGCTGATTTTTTTTCTGACTTTTTCGTGCCCAGTGGGGCACCTTTTGTGGTTTTGTCATTATTTTCGATTTCATGGCGACTTTTTGGCGAAGAAATCAACAGAAACCACATGCCAGCTGCAGAAATTACACGGAAAAAAACGGGTTTTATATAAAAATTGTAGAATTTCATGTTTTTTAGGGTTTTAGAATTAAGAAAAACTTTTCTTTTAGCTTTTTTATGGTTTTAAAAAACTGGAAATATTTTTTTTACCAGCTTTTTTTATGGTTTTAAAATTAAGAAATACTTTTTATCCTAGCTTTTTTATGGTCTTGAAAATAAGAATAATTTTTTCCAGTTTTTTTTTCTTCAAAAATTAAATTAGTTTTTCTTTGGTTTTAAAAAATTATTTTATATTTTTTCTCTCAGTTTTTTGTTTTTCAAATTTTTTCTCTCATTTTCGTTTTGATTTTCCATATTTTTTGTTGAATATTTTTTCTCTCAGTGCCGACAATGACAATCAAGTGGGTGGGCGTTGTCTGTCAGCCACATCGTGCACCATGACCGACTGTGACAGAGAATGAAAGCCAAAAGAAGGGGCAAGGATGGAATACTACAATCTGCAACCTGCTCCCCCTCCAACCTGCAACCTGCCACATCCTCTTCCTCTTCGAGTTTTGTTTCGTTTCGATTCGATTCGTTTTTATTATTTATGTGGTTTAAATGATGCGCTGGCGTTTGGCTGTCAAATTAATTACTTTTTGGGGCAGACTTCTTTTTTGGCATTGCTGCCACAGGAAGGGGGCAAGGGGGCAAGGGGGCAAGGGCAGGGGGGCGGATTCCCGTGTGGGTGGCTTGGATGTTGCATAGATTTATGGAAATGATTTTAATTGCAAGTCGCAAAAGCCAAAGACAAAGGGCCAGAGAATGATAAGAGCAGAGTTTTGTGGAGGATCGCGAGATGATAATAAAAATAATAATAAAAAAAATAATAATAATAATAATAATAAAAATAATAATAAAGGAGGAGGAGGATGATGATGATGGTCCACAGTCTCCTCAAACAAAGCTGCCTCATAAAAAGACAAAATATCGCCAACATTTCTTTTTTCATTTTTTTTTGGTTTTTTTGGGTGTGACCAGTCCGAATTTATGTGTCCTTTGTATGCTGTTGTTGTTCTTCTTCTTCTTTTTTGCCAAAAATCAAAGAGGAAGAGTGAAAAAATTCCACACACACCGCAGAGGCGCAGCAGGCAGGCAAAGGCAAAAAATAACCAAGGAGACAGGTTATTAACCAGTTCTATTTGTCTTTGTCTGGCGAACTTTGCCTTCTTCAGTCTTCAGTCTTTAGTCTTCTGTCTTCTGTCTTCTGTCACTCCTCTCGCCCCGCCCCGTCTCTCTCTGCTTTCTTCAATGGAAATCGCACAACTTATCGCCAAGTGTTATCGGTGGGGGAAACGGGAACTGGGTGGTGGCTTCCACATTGGATGGTTTGGGATGGATGCTTCAGATAATAACGTCATCGGTGGAAATAGATTAAGATATCATCAGAGTTGGGGCTACATTTTATATCAATTTATCGGTTTTTAAAGATTATTTTCGATTAATAACTCGCGTTTCCCTTTTATTTATCCAAATTTTTATTATCCAAATTGGTAATCTCAATTAATTACCGGTGTCATCAGTAATCTCAGTCAAAACAACATCTTCATTCAACACACTACTTGCATCATCATCATCATCATCATTGTCTTCGTCATCGTCATCGTCATCGTCATCATCAGCGTCTCGTCTCAAGATCGTTCAGTGTCAACAAGTTCTTTCTGTGCATTATTCTGGTTCATAACTCTTTAACGGAGTGGAAGCCAAAAGAAAAAAAAAAATAATAAAAAAACATACAAGAACAACGGAAATATCGGACAAGAAGTTGAGATTTCCGTAAATCCGGTTTATATCTTCCTCTTTCTTCATCCGGATAACAGAACTCTGTTAACACAACACACTGTTAGCTCTCTCTCTTTCTCTGTCTCTCTCTCTAGCCATAGCCATAGCGGATGTTGTCCGACACGTACTCGCTACTCGTTACTTTTCGCGATGACTGTACTTTTGTTGTTGATTTTAAAAAATCTTGTCTGCGTCTCTCGTCTCGGATTTCATTGATAAAATTCCATAGTCGTGTGTGATTTACCTTTCGGTATTATCCATTATCTAGAATATATTCATTATTTCTATGAAATCCACTGACTCGCTGCTGACTTTTCTTGCCATTTACAAAGTGTGGCTATTATTAGTTTCGATTTAATTACCACTCCGTTGGGCATGAGTAATTGTCGGTTGTTTATTTATTAGATTGTATTAGTTCGTCTAATAGATTTCTCGTTTTTTTAATCAAACCAAACGAAGCCTTTTATGCCCTGGCATGCCCTGGCATGCCCTGGCGCTTTAACTGAACGTGAAACTATTCCAATTCTTTCAATTGTTCTTGTTGTTGGTTTTTGTTGTTGATGAAAAATTCCCATTATTAAAAAAAAAAAAGAGATAAGAAAACCCAAACCCAGCCCAGGGACAATGACAAAGAACGGGAATATATATATATATATATTTTAGATATGAGATTTATTTATTTACTTTTCGATATTTGTAAGGAACTTGTTGTAGGGGTTCCCTTTTTTTTTTATAAAATTTAAATTATCTCTGTTTTTGTGGCTCTTATTGGCTTTTTTTCTGCCTTTCTGCCTTTTTTTAGCCCCACAAACTACTCCCTTTTTCTTGTAGTGTGAACGCAGACCGACCGGTACGTCTTGTCCAGATAATGGACGCAAACAAGGCGTCATTGCTGGCGCCGGTCTTTGTCTTTGTCCCGCTGCTTTGGCACTATAAAAAACAAACTAAAAAGTGGTTGGGGGTGGTGGGTTGAGGAGAGGCAGCAGTGGGTGGTTGGGCGGTTCTGCGGTTTCTCTTATCACAGACCGAACAGGGCGCAGTTTGGCCAATTTCATTTGTTACACATTGTCAAGTGTTTTTCAGAGTCAGAGGCAGTGGCAGAGGCAGTGGCAGAGTCAGAGCGCTGGGTGGGTGATAGGTGTCGGTTCAAGGGGTTGAGGCACCGCCACCGACGACAACGACAACTTCCATTAAAAAAACGCTACGCAATAAAAATAATTTCATGGTCAGCAAACAAATACACAAAAAAACACACGCACGCCAAGATAGCAGCGCCAGCGCCAGCGCCACTCACTGCAAAACTAACGCAAAAAAAAATATACAAAAAAAAAAATTCGCTTTGTCCCCAAAAAAAAAAAAAATGTACAAATATTTTTTCCTTTGTTACGTGTACTTGGTTTTTTTTATGCTTAAATAATAAGAGAAGCCAGAGTTGTAGAAAAAAAGATATACTCTCGTTATATTGTATATAGATTGGGGGGATCTTTTCTCTATAACTTTTTAGGGATAGTTCTGGAAGAGATTGGAGAGTATCTCAGATATCGTCAATTTTGTATGCAACTGCAACAAAAATAGCTTTAATTTTCTCTCAATCTCAAATCTAGGAATAGTTTTGCGATAGATAGAAGTACCGGGTATCGTTTTAGTATTAAAAAATTCATCAAAATTTCATATAAAATTGACACAAGTAGCTTTCATTGTCTCTGAACCGGGTACCGGGTATCGTTTTAGTATTAAAAATCGATCAAAATTTCATATAAAATTGGCACAAGTAGCTTTCATTGTCTCTGAACCCTTACATCTAGGGCTTCGAATAGTTACTTTTGTTCAGGAATATTTCTGCGATAGATAGAAGTACCGGGTATCGTTTTAGTATTAAAAATCGATCAAAATTTTATATAAAATTGGCACAAGTAGCTTTTATTGTCTCTGGCTTCTATTAGTTACTTTTGTTGAGGGATAGTTTTGGAATATTACCGAGTATCGTTTTAGTATTTCATTTAGTATTTTTTTATTAGTCAAGATTTCGTAGCTTTCATTATCTCTCAAACCCTAAATCTAGGGCTTCTTTTAGTCACTTTTCTTCAGGTTTTAGTTCTGTTTAGCCAAAAGTACCAGGTATCATACATTTGTATACAATTTGCCATAAAATAGCTTTTGTTTTCTGTGAACCTCCAAACTAGGGCTTCGATTATGATGTATTAGTTACCTTTGTGGTTTTTTTTTTTGAACAGAAACCGGTTGAGCAAAAGCTTTTTCCCTGCCAAGTTGCAAAGTAAAGTCAATTTGCACAAAGTTAATAAATTACAGCATTGACTGGGTTGGTTTTGTTTTTTTTTTTTTGGTTTTTGGTTGAAATTTGAAAATTTCGATTTCGCCGTCGCGTCGCGTTGCGTTGCGTTTCGTCGCGTTGCGGCTTTGGCTTTGGCTCGGCGGTGACGTAAGTTGCGTGCGCCGCCGGCAGCGACGTCAGTTGACCTTGGTACACTTAAACAGCAACACCAAAAAGCAACAACAACACCACACCACAGAAAGCAACACGATGAGTGGCAGCAACAACACAACAACGTCACCAAATAGGCCCGACTTTTTAGGTTTTGGCTCATTTTTTGTGTTTTTTTAGCCGGTTGCTAGGCCGGGTTTTTATTTATTTGGTAGAGAAGGTGGTATAAGGTTGCATAAGGTTCATGCTGCGTCAAATGGCAAAGAGAAAGCAGGCAGTCATCATCATCATCATCATCATCTCTTGGACTTTTAGTTGCGAGTTTTTCAGGCGAAGCGAGTCGAGTCGAGGCTTGGCGAAGCTTTTTGTCTTCATTTGAATATTATTGGGTCACTGTGTCACAGCCCCTCCTTGTGTCACGCCCCCCCGACCAGTCTTTGACCACAAAAACACTCAAGGTGGTTAATTTAGTAACAAAAATGGAGGCACTTTTAGCATTTTCTTCCAAATAAGTTGATTATTTTTTCTCGAATTTTTGTTTTTATTTTTTTTTTTATATATTTTTTAATATTATTAGAGATCCTATACACTTGCCCTCTGCTGTCTTGTGCCATATGCAATGGAAATGATTAATTAACCCAGACCCAGACCCCTAAAAACAAAAATCAAGCTTCGAGCAGTTGACTTTCCTTTGTTATTGTTGCACTCTCGCTTTTTTTTTCTGCTTTTTTAACGTTTTTTTTTGTTTTTTTTTTAATATACTTAAGAGATGTATATTTAAAGTTTATATTTAATATTTAATACTGAAAATTGTGACGCAATTGAGGCGTTGACTTTGCTTTATTTGCAAATATTTGATGGCAACACAAAGACGGCTTGGCTTTGAATTGAATCACGTCCAACAATAGAGCTGGAGACTGGCTCTGGCTTTAGAAAAGTAAATAAAATTCCTACGAAGGGATATACTTTTTTTTTTTTTTATATTAAAATTGCAATCATTTGATTGGAATGTGTTGGGGGGGGGGGGGATAAGATTTTGTCACAATATTGCAGAATTCTTGGAAAATCGCTAACGGTGGAAGTTTTTGTTTTCTTGAATTAAAATTTATTTAAAAATTTCAATGGATTTTCCATTTTTTCATTAAAAATGTTAAGTTGCTGTTAAGTTGCTGTTAAGTTGCTGTTAAGTTGCTGTTAAGTTGCTGTTAAGTTAGCAGCCTAATGTTAGTTAACAGAGAGATCACTGCTGTTAGTTAACAGAACAGTTGTGGAACTCAACAAGCAGTTTCCGAGAAGCAGTTCCCGAGAAGCAGTTCCAACTTTTTTTTTTAGAGCAAGCAGTAGATCTTAAATTTCTTTTTTTTTTTAAAGAATTTTCCTTTTTAATTCCGGATTTTCTGAATTTTTTGTTTTTTTTTGCAGGCCCAGCGTCCAGAGAACACGGTGATGCAGGCGCTGGAATCGCTAAACGATTCGCAGGTCAACGACTTTCTGAGCGGCAAGACGCCGCTAAATCTGAGCATGCGCCTCGGCGACCACATGATGCTCATCCAGCTGCAGCTCAGCACGGTGAATCCGGCCTCATCCACCGGCTCGGGTGGTGGCAACAGTAACGGTAGTAATGGTGGTGGGGCACTGACAGCTTCGGCCTCGGCACCGGCGTTGGCAGGAGGTGGCGGTTGCTCCACGGCGGCAGCTTTGACGGCGTCTGCCCCAGTTGTGGCCGCAGGAGGCAGCTCCTCATTGATCTCGGGTACGGCCACGGGCTCCGGTTCATCATCGTCCTCATCTTCCTCGGCGCCGCTGACATCGTCGCGGAACCGCTCCTCGGGACAGAGAGCCAGTGGCAGGATCGGACATGGCCATGTCCACAGCCATCAGCATCCCAGCTTGCAGCACGGCTCGTGGCATGGAGGCCACCATCATCACCATCACGGCCATAGCCATCACAGCCACGGGCATGGGCACTCCTCCAGTCATGGCCATGGACATGGCCAGCACCATCATCACCACCACTACCATCATCATCATCACAATGCCTCGGCGGTGGCTGCGGGCAACGGTGGCGGCGGGATGTCCTCGCTGCGCAAACTCTATGGTGGGGAGGGTGGCTCTGGGAGCCACCGGCCAGGTCATGCCGCCGGTTCGGCTGTACAGAATCCCGACTTGACCAACCTTCTGATCAAGGGATGCCAGAGCATGGTGGATAGCTTTGCCAAGGACAAGGCCGCTTCTACCTCAACCCAGGCAGCAGCCTCCTCATCCTCGTCCTCGTCCTCGTCGTCGGGATCGAAAAGTGGAAAGAATCTGATGGAACAATCGCCGATCAAGTCGCTGTCGAATCTGGTGTCGAGTCCGATTAAGATGACGGCCATCAAGACCATTCCCCAGCCGGTAGCAGCCACTACTTCCAGTTCCAGTTCCGGTTCCAGTTCCAACACTCCGAATTCCTCCACCGCCGCCGGATGCAGTTGCTCCGGTTCAGGCAATACCTCGTCATGTGCCACCGGCGGCGGCTGCCAGCAGGATCCGATTGCCGCCAAACTCACATCCTGTCTGTGCACCCGCCTACCGCCCACACCCCTGCCCCCGCCACAGGCTGCTGCGGTGGTGGCAGCAGCAGCAGCGGCGGCGCCATCATCCTTGACCCGTTCCGGATCGGCAACACCGGGAACACCACCCACTCCGGCGGCAGCCACTCAGGCAACCAGCAGCAGCAGCAGCAGCAAGTGTCCCGACGCCAGTTGCACAAATGCGGGATTCGCTGCCCGTTCCATAGCTCCGGGAGCAGCGGGGGTGATCTTCTCCGGCAACTCGATGCTCCACAAGACGGGCAACAACCGGATCACGCGGCTCAAGCACCGTCACTACCATGGACACGGTGGACACAGTCATGGACATGGAAATCACAATCACGGGCAGGGACATGGACACTTCTATCAGGCCACCGGAGGCGGCTCCTCATCAGCATCGTCCTGTTCCTCCTCGTCCGCTCCGGCAACAACCTCGTCCTCGTCGCGCCGCAAGCTGGAGCAGGCAGCCGGATCCGGAACGGCAACCACCTCCACAACAGCAACAGCAGGAGCGGCGGCAGTGTTGGCGCAGGCAACCCTTCCACCGGCCATTCCCGAGCCGGACGACTCTACCTTGGGCGTCTCCGACACCCGCACCCTGGCCGAGGCGTCTCGCAATCTCACCCAGACCTTGCGCAAGCTCTCCAAGGAGGTGTTCACCAACAAGATTGATCTATCGGGTGGCAGCTCCGGCGGCGGCTCCTCCTCTAGCAGCAGCTCCTCCGCTAGTGGTTCCTCCGGAAGTGGCAGCAACAGCGGCAACTCCAACAGCGGCAACTCTGGCGGCCACAATGGCGATGAGACGCCACGCAAGAGCGGCTCTGGAGCGGTCATAGAATCGATGAAGAACCACGGCAAGGGCATCTACTCCGGCACCTTCTCCGGGACTCTAAACCCGGCGCTCCAAGACCGCTACGGACGCCCCAAGCGGGACATCTCCACGGTGATACACATCCTCAACGATCTGCTGAGCGCCACGCCGCAATACGGACGCGGTGCCCGGATCAGTTTTGAGGCTCCAAGCACAGGATCCGGATCGGGTTCCAGCTCCGGTAGCTCCTCCGGTTCGGGCAGCAATTCTGGTTCCGGATCGGGTTCCAGCGGAAGTGGCATGCATCATGGCTCGCGCAGCAAAATGGTAAGTAGAAACGAGAGTCTTTTCTCTTCTTTGGGAGTCCCTATTAATCCTTATTCCTGATTCCTGTATCCTTTGCAGTACTCCAAGCACCACAACTGCGCCAAATGCAACAGCCGCGCCGCGCAACAACAACAACAACAACAGCAGCAGCAACAGTCGGCGGCTGGCAACGGAGTCACCTGCTCCTTCCGCGACTGCCAGGGCTACCACAATTCGTCTTCAACCACCTCGACTTCCACCACAACCCTGTCGGCGTCCTCCACCTCCTCCTCGTCGTCGAAGGCTTCCAAGGGTCACAGCTGTTGTGTGGCAGGTGAGGCTGCCACAAACGGTTGCAGTTGCCGGTACCGGGACGGGGAGCGCGAGCACACCTGCCAGAAGTGCACCGTCGAGTTGGCGAACATGAAGACCCGCTCCAAGATGGACCAGCTGCGTCTGGTCATGCAGCAGCACAAGCAGAAGCGCGAGGCACGCAAGCTGAAGAGCGGTCCCTATGCCACGCCCACGGCCGCAGCCCAGGCGGCTGCCCAGGCCACGGGTGGTGGCAGCAGCCCGGCCGGTGGAGCCGGAACAGCTTCGTCTGCGATGCAGTACAGCGCGGTTAGTGCCCTGGTGGCAGCCAATAAGGAAAGTCCCGGAAGTGAAAGTGGCAACACCGGAAGTGTCAGTGGCAACACCGGAAGTAATAGCACAGGAAGTGCCAACACCGGAAATGCCAGTCCCAACAACAACAACAACAACAATACAAATCCCGCAGCAGCCACAACAACCACCGCAACAACCACAGCAGCGGCTGCCACAGCGGCAGCAGGCAGCGAAGTCTCACCCAACCACATCGTCGAGGAGGTGGACACGGCGGCCTAAGGTCAAGGACGAGCCGCCATCCTTATCCTTAAATTGATCCTATTTTGTAGCATTTACTAGTTTAACAACAACAACAACAACAATAACGAAAACAAGAACATAACACGAGCAACATGCAACATACAACTTGCAACATACAAAATGAGCAACATATAACATCAGACGTGCAACATACATCATGCAACATACGACGTGCAACACCTACAAAAACAACAACAAGAGTTAGCTAAATATTGGAGAACACTACCCATAGATAACGGATCTTCGGATGCAAATCAAAAAGAACAAGAACTAAAGACTAAAACAAGAAGAGAAAGAAGAGAAACAGAAAGAGAAACAAAAAGAGAGAAACAGAAAGGGAAAGAGACAGAAAAGGAAAGAGACAGAAAAGGAAAGAGAAACAAAAAGAGAAACAGAAACAAAAAGAGAAACAGAAACAAAAAGAGAAACAAACAAAAAGAGAAACAAAAAGAGAAAGAAAAAGAGAAAGTAGAAAAGAACATGCAGACAAAGTTCAAAGACGCGACGTTAAGAAAGAAAGAAAGAGAAAAAAAGAAGTGGGAGGCATTACACAAGAAGAAAAGAAGGGAAACTGTTAAATTAATTTTAAGAACCCCTAAAAAACAACAACACGAAGATCTACAACAAGAATGAGCAAAAAAAAAAAAGAACATGCAGACAAAAATAACAAGAACCTTTACTTTATGAGGAAAAATCCAAAAAAAAAAAAAAGAAAAATCAGAAACAAACATCCCAACAACAAGAAGAAGAAATCCAATCCAATCCACAATCCCTTAACTAATTAATTAATTAATCCTTTAATTTTATGAAATTTTTTTTTCGGTGTACGTATGGATCAGAAATCAGAAATCGGAAATCAGAGCAATTCTGGAGGCGACAAAAAATCATTTAATGTTTTGTAAATTGAATTTAGTGAAATTTTCTTTGTGTGTAAAATTCTAAATATATATAAAAAAAAAAACCAATAAAACACAAAACGAAAAAACAAACTTGAATGGAAAATCTAATGAATATACAATTTAGAATTAACAAAAACAAAATGAAAATAAAAAATGATTAGAGTTAAAGCAAAAAAAAAAAAAAAAACAACAAATTATGAAGAAAAGAAAAAGAAAGAAATTATACGCACACACACGCAAATGCATGTGAAAGAAAGAGAAAAAAACGTAAAACACACACACACACCTGGCTTTGGCAGCTTTATGTTATGTTTACACTGAGAGAAAAAAAAAGAAAGAAAAAAAAAACACCGAGTTGTGGCGCTTTAAACCTAATTTGCCTTAATAGAAAATCGTTTATTATATTTAATTTTTATTCAAACCAAACCCCGCCCCCTGCCCCTCGACCCGCTTTCGAATTAAATTTTTATACACACAAAAAAAAAAAAAAACACAACACTATTGAATTAGTTAGTAAGCTAATATGTTCTCTATTCATTTGAAAATATTTGTCAAACTTTTATGATTATCGATCGAGTTAAGTTTCCCAAAAAAAAAAAACGCAAAACCCTACGTTGTAGACTTTTAATATAAATTAAATGATTTTTTTTATTACTATTATTATTCCTACACACACACACACACACACACACACGATTATCCTAAAAAAATTGAATCATACAAATAATGCAATTAGTTTGTAGGCGAGTTTTGAACTTTTGAGTTGATTTCATTACAAAAACTACTTGATTTTAATAAATGTTTAGTAAATGGTTTAGTTAACTTACTTTATTATGGTATTTTTATTTCTTTTATTTGTTTCTTTTACTTGTTTTAGCTTTAATTCCCTTATGTGCAATATACACTGCGAGAAAAAAATCGAGTTTCTCCTTCGAAAAAGATGTGCCAATTGCAGATACAAATACATATGATTATAGATATATATATATGTATATGGATATATGTATGTGGATATATCTTTTCTATACTTTATTCGAGCCGTACGATAAACGGCAGCGCCCTTGCAGAGGGAGCCACGCGAGAACAAAAAAAAAATATGGCTATATATATATAGATGTATATGTGGAAACCTTAGAAAGAATTGTAAAATACATAACCTCCTCACCCCTCCCCCAAAAACACACACTCCCACTAAGACACTCAAAAAAAAGAGGAGTAGGAGGACGAGTATCGACCAAAAGAAAACTTTTTATCAATGGAAAATAATTAAAAACCCAAAACCTAACCTAAAAAGCATCAAAAAATAAATGTGTAATATTAAAGGTCGTAGTTATTTAAGTGCTAAGCCAAGTTATGTGCAATTTTTCCAACAAAAAAACAAAAAAAAAACGATAAGAACCCTTTTTTATTTCTATAATCCCTCTCTATACTATAGCTATCTATCTATATAGATTTCCAATTTCCATTTCTAGTTCTTCATAACTAAAACGAAACTTATAAAGTAGCTTTAGGTGGCATATAAGTTTGATGTACGATAAAAAAAAACGAAACAAAAAGAGAAAAACTTGAAGATATTGATAAGGATAAAGAATAGCGAGTAATTATTAGCGAGCGACGAGTAGCGATCGAAGGGGAACGATCGAAAAGGAACGATTGAAGAGATACGGTCGGGGAGGAACGATCGAAAAGAAACGATCGAGGAGAAACGATCGAAAAGAAACGATCGAGGAGGAACGATCGAAAAGAAACGATCGAGAAGAAACGAGATCGAAGAGTAACGATTAACGAGTAACGAGTGGGGAGTGGGGAGCGACTTGTGGAAAGGGAAACGAATGAGATTTAAAACAAAAAGGAGCAAGGATATATATAAAAAAAACGACAAGGGCTATGTTTGAGATGGGATTTCGGTTTGATTGATTGATTGATTCGGACTCGGTTGGATAATTTCAGCATATCTGCGTGAATTTCTAACAAAGTACAAAAAAAAACACACACACACACACAAAAACCATGCGATCTTTTTTATAATTATATTATATACGAGTATTTAAAAAAAAAAAACAAAACAAAAACATAGTTCAAATATTGATTGATCAAAAAATCATCCCCCTACCCCCAAAACACAAACCAAAAATTTTGATTCGATAAAGAAATTACACACAAAAAAAAAAAAACCCAAAACATATTGCGCAAAATTTGCTGAAATCGAAGAAGAAGAAGAAGAAAATGTTTTAAAATTGTACACTAAAACAAATATTTGGTCGCATTTATTTTTGAATAGTTGAAATTTTTATTCGAAAACCCCGAAACGCATATTTAATCTCATATACATTATATTATATTATAAATGCATATATATATATTTTTTAAATTGAGATTTTGCATCGTCTTTTTTGTTAAACATCTTCTAAAACTTAAGTGACGAAAATTTACGAAATTAGCAAAATTATTAGTGACGAAGCCCTTGGGACGGACAAAATATGAATATATTTCTCTCCAACTCACGACGTTCCCCCCACAAAACGAAGAATTATACAAAAAAAATGAGAAAAGAAATATGAGAAATATTCATTGAAAATCGTAATAAAATGTGTAAAAACGAGAAAAAAAAACGAAAACGAAAACGATCCTCGAGATGGGTGAGAAAAGTTATTATATAATAATCCTTAGATCTTAAGTGGATTCGCCTCGAGGGTGGACGTAGAAAAATTTTAAATCAAGCATCTGGGAGATATTTGAAGCCAAAGTCGCAAAATCTTAAAAAAAAAAAACATTCGTATTTAATATTCCCAAAAAAAAAAGAACAAACATTATTGGGAATTAAAAAAAAAAAAGTTGACAAAAAATTAGCAGAAATTTGCTGCAAAGCTTTTTTTTTTTGGGATTGTGCACATAAAAAACACATACATAAAAAATAAAAAATAAAATATATAAATATAAAATAAGAGGCAAAAATTAATGGGATTCACTTGTTTTGTCAACAAAAATCCACTTTTTTTGATTGTTGTGCGACCGTGAACATAAAACACATAAAATATTATATATATTAAAAAAAAAACACACACACAAAAATATATATATATATGAGGATATATAAAGATATATACACATTCTGCCATAGCCGAAATCGGAAGGACGAAGGAGAAGGATGAGTAGATGGAACATGAAGCGGAAGTTGGGAAACAATTTCATACAACTGCATGTATAAAATGATAAAAACATAAGCAAATGAAACAATGCAAGTAAAACTATTCGTCAATAAACATTATTTCCAAAAACACAAAAAAAAATTGAAGTGATTTTTGGGAGGGTTTAGATTCGATAAGGAAATGGGTTTTCAGATTGTTACGACAAAAAAAAAAAACGAAACAAAAAGAGAAAAACTTGAAGATATTGATAAGGATAAAGAATAGCGAGTAATTATTAGCAAGCGACGAGTAGCGATCGAAGGGGAACGATCGAAAAGGAACGATTGAAGAGATACGGTCGAGAAGGAACGATCGAAAAGAAACGATCGAGGAGGAACGATCGAAAAGGAACGGTGGAAAAGGAACGATCGAGGAGGAACGATCGAAAAGAAAGGATCGAGAAGAAACGAGATTAAAGAGTCATCCTACAATCATCATCCTCTAACAAAGGATATATCTCAGTCAAATATCATACGATCCTTGGAAAGGATACTCCCAAAAGATTTTTGAATCGATTTCCCATCAAATTGCATCAAAATTCTAGAGAAAAATCTTTTTTTTTTTGATTTTTTTCCATACTTTTGTTGGGGAACCTGTAGAATCCACGATTTTCATATATCGTCCAGAATCGAAGCTATATCTCAGGCAATTCCTATCCGATCCTCAAAAGGAATACCTTTAAAGATTTCTATATTGATTTCCCATCAAACTGCATCCAAAGCCTGAATATTTTAGATTTTTAGAATATTTTTTCGATTATTTTATAGGAAGACCTCTGAGAATTCCGGGATTTTCGTACAATATGATCCATAATCATAGCTTTATACCAATCTATACTTGTTGGATCCATAAGCGGAATACCTTCTTGTATTTCCTACTGTTCTTCATTAAAATATTGAAATATTTTGTCTAATATTTCCACAGAAACAAAGAATTGCCTTTTAAGACAAGGCCTGCTCGGTTCTCTGCTCGCTTTCCTGTCAAAGTTCACACTTTTTTTTTTTGGGATTTTTTAGGATTTTTTTTTTTTTTGGATTAACAAAAATATTACACCATGATCTGGCCACATTGACCATTTTTCTGGTCACCGAAAACGTATAAATAGCCGGCTTCTGGCAAGGTTCAAGTCAGTCAAAGGTCGGGAGCCGTAGTCTCCACATTTAACTCGTGTGTGCTTCTTTTTTTTTTTTTTAAAGTGTTTTATTATCTTAAATTCTGGATCTGATTTTCTTATTTTGTTTCGTTTTAATCGATTGTTTTCTTAAATTAATATTTCAATTTGATATAAAAGCCTCGCCTCTCTGCACCTGGAAAGTGACTACGCGTCAAAATTATATTTGGAGTTCCTGCTTTTCTGATTATTATTTTATTATATCGATTATTGTGATCCTTTCTTGCATCAATTTTATTTTTCTTATTTATTTTGTTTCCTGCTTTACTTATTTTGATTTTTTAATTTTCTGATTATCAAAGAATTTTTTTGAATTTTGTCGGTGGGCTTCGGTTTCTTTTTTTTTTTTTTATTTCTTTTTTAAATTTAATTTTTTTTTCACAGAAATCCATGGAAATCCTCAAAATCAAACGAAAATGGATTGCCAGAGGAATCAACGAATTCTACAATCAATCTGCTTCAAATTATTTTATTTTATTTTATTTTATTTTATTTTATTTTTTTTTTTTTTGATTTCCACGAAAATCTATGGAAATTACTTCGAAATCCAATCTAAAGGGTCCGGAAGTGGAATTCTACAATCAATCTGCTTAAAAATTTTATAAAGTTTTTATTAAAAAAAAAAAACCTGTAACTCCTTGTATTAACTTTTACTTTGTAAAACCAACCAAAATAAAAAAAAAATAAAAATTTGTATATAATATTATCAAACTTTTTTATTTATTTAGCCTCAAACTATAGCTTTATCTCAAGACCTTCTTGGATTTCCTACTGTTCTTCATTAAAATATTAAAATATTTTAATATATATTTCCTGGATGGATGATGAATTTAAAAAAAAAAACCAAAGAATCCAACAATTTTCGGGTATATCTCGGCCAATTCGTATCGGATCCTAAAGCGGAATATCTTATAGGATTTGTGAATCGATTCCTTATCAATTATTATCAATTATTATAATTATCGATTCCTTATTTCCTATCAATCTGCATAAAAATCTGGGAAGAAATAATTTTTTTCTCATCCGATTCTCAGAAGGGATCACTTAAAAGATTTGTGAATCGATTTCCTATGAAACGGCATCCAAAGCTTGAAGAAAAACATTTTTTTAAACATTTTTTTCAAGTTTTTCGAGGGGAGAACCCCTATGGCCCACAGTCGAAGCTATATCTCCGTCATTTCTCATCCGATTCTCAGGCGTAATACATTTAATAAATTGTAAATCGATTCTTTATTAAATTGCATTAAAATCATAGATAAAAAATATTTTTTAGATATCTTAGAAATTGTAATTTCTTAAGAGGAATACCTTGAGCGAATGAAAGATCGATTTCCTAAACATGTTTTAAGATATATTATTTGAAAATTTGTATACAAATTTTTTTATAAAAATTATTTGTACATTTTTATAAATTTGAAGTAATCACAAAGAATGTTAAATAAATATTTACCAAAAATGAATTTTTAGTTTTTATAAAGAATATTTTAAAGTGTAAATATTTTTATACATACGGATACATTGCTGATTTTTCCATGTAAATATGTATACAAATCCCGTTAACCCCTCCTTCCCCTTCCCCATCCAACGATCCAACCCAAAAGGAACTATCAAAAGAGAAACAAAAATCAAGAACAAGACAAGGAGCTGACTTTACAGTTTCTAACTGCCATGAAAAGTATATAAAAAAAAAAGTAAATAAGGATATGTACTTAAAAAGTATACAAAATTCCAATACACAAAACAAAATCAAATTCAGACAAAAATATAATATATAATATATAATATAAATATAATATAATGAATATAAAATAAAATATATAATAAAATATTTTATAATATAATATAAAAAAATATATTATAATATAATATAATAAAAAAAAATAAATATATAAATATAATATAAAGAAGAAAACAAGAAAAACCGTTAACTTACATCAAACTTTTCGTCCAAAGATGCAATTTTTCTTCCAATTCAAGTAAATAACAGAGACTTCGTTTATGTACTTCGTGTAGGTGGTTGCAAAAGCTAACTGTAAATGTCCTAGGTAGTCTTAGGTAGGCAGCCGGAGCCTGTCCGCGCACTAACACACACACACACACACACGCGCCGCGATGCCGCGATTCCCCGAAATCCGCGCTTTGAATTTTTTTCCACAAAATAGCCAAAAAGATCGCGATTTAAACAAATGCGTGTTATAACAACTATTAAAACAACTATTTACTAACCAAAAACACTTTCACAGTAAAAAAAAAACAGAAAAAAATAAGGATTTCTTTGAAATCAAAAGCGAACACACAGACACACGGATGGCGGCCATTTGCAATCGGCTTATGTACCGCAAACTCGGCTTATGTACCGCAAACTCTTCAATTTTGAGCTAGAAATAACGATATTCACTTTTATTTTATTTATTTCAACTACACTTTTGACTTTTATAACTCACAATTCACTGAATATAACGAAGAAATATTTTTTAATAGCGAAAACGGGAATAAAGCGCAGGATCGAATCGAACTTCTGATCGACGGTTTGAAAATGGCCAGGAAGAGCAAGAGCAAGAGCAAGGTGACGAACTTGGGTCGGTCAAGCTACCGGCGCCGAGTTGGAGTGGGAACAAGTGAAAAAGAAACAGAGAAACGATAAACTGATCATGTTGGCGCGCATTTTAAAAAATCCAAAATCTATAAAAAAAGACAATCTGCTTAGCAATTTTGTTTTTAATTTTCATGTTTATTATGCTCAATTTTTGGTTTTATACTGTTGTTTACGCATGTGATTATATAATCTTTTATTTATTTATTTTTGTTTCTCGTTTTTCTTTTTGTTCTTGTTGTTTTTTTGTTTTAGGTTTAGTTTGCCTTTACAAATAATCATCGTTATGATCGTTTTCTTATATAATTTCTATGCAATTTTTCTCGTTTTCATAAATATTCCATATATATATATGTATTCCATATACCCATTAAATTTGTTATGCAATTTCATGTGTTATTTTTTCTTGTTTATAAATAATGTACACCACAAAAAAAAAAAACAATTCATTATTTATTAGGTGTTTTTTATGCTTTTATGTGTTTTTTTTTGTCTTAGTTTTTGGGTTTTAATTTTAATCTCTTTGGTTTGCAGAAGCTGTTTTTTTCTGTTTTTGGTTTCTTTTCTTAGGTTTTTGTTTAATTCTTTTTCGTTTTTAATTTCTTTGTTTTTTTTGGTGGGCGTGGCCCTTGCCATGCATGTGAAAATATGGCCGAAAAATTCATTGAAATTCAAGCAAATGCCCCGATAGTTTTGATAATAGTTTTGAGATATATATCCTTGTTCAGTTAGTGGAGTTAGTTGATTGCGTTTTTTCTTTTTTGGGCCAAAAGCGAGTTTTTTACACATACATATACAATACGATGAAATGCAATCTGTCTCTGTCTAGCCATCTGTTGCCTTCTCTTTCTAGCGATATATTATATTATATAATGCATTTCCTATAAGTTACTTTTTGCTGCAAGCTTTTCCTTTCTATTCTTTTCTTTTCCTTTCTTTTATATATAATATATCCTTGTCTTGGGTTTAACTCTGTCTCTACGGCTGTCTCTTTCTTCTGCGTATCTGCCCTCTCTTTCTCTGGTTATCTGGTTCCTCTCCTTCTATATCTATCAACTTGTTTAACGAGTAGTAGCACAATTTTTGGACGAAGATGGTTGAAATCGAAGCGTCTAAGTGTAAGTGTTTTTCTTTTTTTCTTTTGTTTTTTGCTAAACTATATCCTCGATCGGGAAATGAGTGTGTGTGGGTGTTACATATGTATATATATATATATATAATTCGGTTTTACATGTATATAGGTTATACAACTATCAAAATTTTCTCGGCTATGTGTGCGAGTTTAGAAAACGAAAGACTGCTCGTTTTTGTTATCCTTTCCTTGTGGCCTAAGCTTTTCATTTCCCAAGTTTATATATAAATATATCGAGTGCTATATAGTGAGTTGGTTACATACATATATATACTATATATCAAAAGAGCTGTCTGTCTTCTGTTTTGGTTTTTACAATAATTATTTTTGAAAGCATTTTGGAATATATCTTTTGTTGGGGGAAGGAAGGAGCATTTCTAAACTGCAATTCCGTAATCCTTCGACTAATTCTGTCGCCTTTCAACTAAGCTAAGGACGTTTTCGCAAAAAGGTCATCGTGTTTATATATCTCTCTATATATATATATATGTATGTCTGTTTTCCATGTCCTTACACGTTTTATTAACTATTATTACTAAGCTTTTGCAAAAAGCGTGCCTTGTGTCTGTGCTTTTTGCCTCTTATTTGTCATTCTTTTTAGTTTTATATTCGCGCCTCACAAAAAAAAATATGAATATACTTGTGAGTATATATATAGTATATAGTATATAGTATATATCGTTTATATAATATATATAGGTAAGCTAAATCATATATCCTCCTAAACCTATACACGCATATACACTCATTTATATATTTATATACTCTCTCTCTCTTTCTATAGCTCTCCTGCTGTCTTTTTCTATTCCTCTTTCTATACGTATGGGTATGTTTTTGTTTTAAATATCATAATATCCTTAAATGTCTTGGGGTTTTCCTTTCTTTTTCTATAGTTAACAATAAACGCCGTTTATTATCCTGGCGCTGGCTTAAATATAAATGGGATTCTCCTGGCCGGTGAGCAGGCGGAACATTGACGTGGGCATGGTCTTCATGAGTATCTGAAATAGAAGGATTCAGGTTTAGGTTTTTGTTCTTGAAAAGTATTTGAAGGGGACTTACCTCCCCCACGGATGTGGCCAGCAAGTTGACAATCTTTTCGTGGGGCACAGCCACCACACTTTGGTTGTTGATCTCGATGATGCGGTGACCCACTCGGACACCGCCTCGCTCGGCAATCCCGCCTCTCAACAGACTGCAGATCTGAAGGATATACAAAATGTCATAATCCAAATAAATTGAATATATCTTCCCGCCTTTACTCACCACTCCATTCTGGACACTGAATCCAAGCTGATACTTGGTCTCCGGGCGTTTGATCTTCACCTCCACGACTGGAGCGCAGGGCACCACCGTGAACTTGACCACCGTCTGGTTCTTGGTGTTCTTGATGTACGTCTGGCAGGTGGACAGCGGCAGCCCCACCAGACTCAGCCCATTGATGGCTATCAACTGATCGCCGATATTCAACTGACCACAACGGGCGGCGGCGCCGCTAGACATCAGATTTGCGATTACGACGGTGGGCAGCATACTGCCCCAGCCGGACTCCACGATGACCACGCCGAGGATTTCGCCCTTGGCCTTGGGCACGACCACTTCCTTCTGGAGTTCCTTCTTGGCAAAGATCTCCAGTTCGTCGCCGAAGATCTCCTGGCTGTTGAGCACCTCCTGGTAGTCCATTTCCTTGACAAAGCGATGATCCTCGATGCCGTTGGCCTTGAGGAACTCCATGTAGGCCACCTGGAAGGCCTGGCCAATCGACTGGGCTATGAACTGGGCCTCGTCGCTCTCGAAGACATGGCATATCATTTTCGGAGTGCGATTCGGTTTGGGGGCATCGTCGATGTCCTGGGGAACGAAACGGCGACGGGCCATCAGGACGACCAGATCCCCGATATCGGCTATATAGGATATGGTGCGCAGGGCGTGATCCATCATGATCTCCTTCAAGTCGGTGTTCAAGACCATAATTTTCTCCGTGGAAATAAATAGATCCACTTCCGTGCTGGGCTGGACATCGCCATCCGGTGCCTAAAAAAGTTAAGTTTTTTAAATTTATTAAAAATTCTTTTACTTTGTTTTTAGAATTTAAAGAATTAAGCTTGGCTTTTTGGGGTCAACACAAAAATTGCGGGCCAAAGGTCAAAAGCCAATTCATTTTCAGGCAAATTAGGCTAAAATCAAAGGTGGGGGTGTTTTTTTTATTTTATTTTTTACTTACCAAGGCCTATTTTTTAGCATTATGTAATATTATTTTAGATATTTTTTGGCGATACGTGGTTTTTATTTTGGTTTTTTTTTTGTTTCATCGCAGATGCAGAAAACGGAGCGCATTTTATTTTTGGTTTTTGATGTGAAGGATTTGGTGATGCATGAAAATATATAGAAATAAAAAGAATAATTAATGATTCTCTTTCTTAATTAAATTCTTTACTTTAAGCTAAGCTTTTTTTTTTTGGGGGAATTGGAAAATTCAAGTGGGCGGTGATGGTAGGTAGTGGGCGGGGCAGGGTATCAAAAAATAGCTGCAGAATTTTGTAAATCCAAAAAGTCAAGAAGCTTGAATTGTCAAAGGGAGGTATTAAGGATCAACTTTAAAGGATTTTGTTTTATAAAATTTTATATCCAAAAATACTACAATTTAGAAAACAATTTAAGGATCAACTTCAAAGGAAGTTATAAAGCTTTCAAGGGAAGTTAATTTCGAAGAAACCTCCTCTGGGACAATCCTTTTTCATGCTCCTTTTGGCAGGACTTTTTGCTACGACCTTGAAACTAACTACAAAAATACACAAATCGCAACACAAACTGATCGAAGCAATCGATCGAGTCGGGCTAGCATTATAATTATTGAATATATAATATATCGATAATAGATATAGAGAAAAGGATGCGAATGCGGATGTGGAGCCTGAAGGACCTCACCTTGATCCTGGAGACGGCCTCCTCGGCCTGCATCATGCGCGTCGACTTGGTGGGCTGTCCCTCGCAGACCAGCTGCGTGGATCCCAGGTACTTGGCCCGGAAGAGGACACCCTCGATGAGCACTGCGCCGCCTGGTTGGGTTGAGGTTGATGGAAAAAAAATTATGTTAGAAATATGTTTCAAAAACCATTCCGATACAAAGAGTACATGTGAAGTTTTTAGGTGGATTAGTGTGAGTGCCAGTGCAGGTTTTTGTCAGTTTTTTTGGTCCTTTTTGTCCGTTTTTGTCTGGAAATTCGTTTCTTTTACAAAATCTTAAGTCTAGAAATTTGGTTAAAAACAAAAAACCTCTCAGCTAATATTTACAGGGAAATTAAAGGGTTAAAAATTCTATACTTTTTTGTCTTTAAATATAAATTAAAAATAAGGTTTTTGTCAGTGTTTTAGTCCTTTTTGTCCGTTAGTTTGTCCGCCTAAGAGAATAATGTCTAACAATTTCTTTTATACAAAATTTTAAGTCTAGAAATTTGGTTAAAAACAAAAAACCTCTCAGCTAATATTTACAGGGAACTTAAAGGGTTAAAAATTCTATACTTTTTTGTCTTTAAATATAAATTAAAATATATGTTTTTAAACAATTTTTTAACAAAATTAAAAAAAGCTTTCGCAAAAGTCTGTGTTTTTGGATCGTTTTTCCTTGTTGGTGTTGTTTTAAAACTTACAAACTAAATACATAATAAAATTTGTATCTTACAAAGTATTTATTTTTTACACACACACAGACACAGTTAAAATGAAGAGTAGATTTTGATTGATTTGATTGATTGATTGATTGATTGATTTGGTTGAACGAACGAACGACGCATGCAAAAATATTGCAAAAAAAGTAAATGCAAAAGAATAAAGAGAAATGATAGATAATTAATAGATAATACGCTTTTCATAAAAGGATTACGTACAGAATATATATATATATATATCAAAATTACATTTCAACAATTACATTACAACAATAACAATTATATTATTGCTTTGTTTTTTTTTTAGCTATTTACGCTGTTTGGAAATATCTTTTTTGAGGTATTTTTTTTTGTTCAGAAACAATTACAATTATATTATATAATGGATATATATATTTCGATTCGAATTGTAACAAGTTTAACAAGAAGGTTAAAGGCCAAAAGCATTTACCTTCTTTGCTCTTACTCTTTTTCACTTTTTTCTCGCCACTTCCGCTTCCGCTGCCGCTGTTGCTTCCGGCCCCGCTCGTGTTGTTGTTGATGTTGTTGGGATTGTTGTTGCCGGAGCCGCCGCTGCTATTGTTGTTGTTGTTGCCGGCCGGCGTTGCGACTCCATTGGCCAGGAGTCCAATATTTACTCCGCCGACTCCTCCACCTCCATTGCTGGCGTTAAGATTTTCATTTTGAGCTTGATTTCCGATTCCAATTCCGGTTCCCGTTCCCGTCACCGTTCCCGATCCCGCACCAGACCCAGCACCGGATCCACCTCCTCCGCCGGATCGCTCGGAGCCGCCACCATTACCAGGACTTCCGGGTGACCCAGCAGCCGCCACAGCAGCCACGGCCGAGGCCACCACGTCCACGGATTCGGCGCAGACATCGCCGCCGGATATCGGCATTTTACTCGGCGACTTCTCGCTGTGCTCCGACGAGGAGCTGCGTGACAGGCTGCGCTGCACCATCCCTCCCACCAGGTCCAGCAGCTTGCCACCGTTTCCGCTGCCCACCAACGAGCCCAGGCCCAGGCCCTGGCCCTTGGGCGGTATCGGTGGCGGAGGTGGCAGCTCTGGCGTGGAGCTCAACAGGGCGTTGTACCCGTTCCGGGTCTTTGTGCTGGGTATCTGCTGTTTGGGGGAGATCTTCGAGAGCAGCGACCTCGGCTTGCGACTCTCCCAGCTCTTGTTCTCGTCGTAGTAGCCCTGATCGTCCAGCCGCTGATGGCCCAGCAGGCGGTCCGTCTCCAAATCGGTGTCCACGTCCTCCTCGTCGGCACTGTGACTCTTGGAGTGATTCGAGTGGTCCACCACGGAACCGCCAGCACCGCCGATGGGGCCGCCCTGCTCCAAGTGCCGCGACAGCCAGACGGGCGAGTTGAGGCCCTGCGGCGACGAGGATCTCTGGCTGGAGGCGATCAGGTTGCTTCTCTCGGGAATGGGCGGTGGCAGGCCGCTTCCGTTTCCACTGCTGCTGCAATTGCTTCCGGCACTGCGTGGCTTGCCATTGCCGGTGGGGGAGCTGCGCTGCAAGGTGCTGCTGATGGCCGACGCCAGAGGGGTGTGCTTGCTACTGGGCTGGAGCAGATCCACCTCGTTGCTGCAATTGTTGTTGGTGCCGGTGCTGGGCGTGGTGGCGCCACCGGCCGTAGGCTTGCGATGCGGCGCCGGGGCAGGTGGCGGCGGTGTCATTTGCACCGTATCCGGTCGATGGAAAACACCTGAAAAAAAGAGGAGATTAGCTTAGAAAATCTCTTGAAGAGTAGACGGGAGGAGCCACTCACTGATGGAGTAAAGGGAATCCAGTTCCGGATCAATGTTCTTGAACACTTTGCTGTGGTTGCTGGGACTCTGTCCGAGGAGCGGCGGCTGCGACTGCGGCGGCTGTTGCGACTGGTGCGACTGGTGGGGTGGCTGGGACTTGGCCAGGCCGTTGCTGGGGCTCGGCGAGGTGACCGCCATGCTGTCCGTGGTGGAGGCGGTCAGGTTGTGCATGCTGTTCAGGCTGTTGTTGGTGGAGATGCGCTTCATGTTCATCAGCATGGAGATGCCGCCGCTGCCGCCGATGCTGGTGCTGCCGCTTAAGCTTGTCGGGCACTGGCCCTGTCCCAGACTCCTGTCTTGGATGATACCCTGGAGCTGCTGCTGCTGCAGGTTCTTGTTGTTGTTGTTCTCTGTGTCGCTGGTGTGTCCCGAGGAGAGGCCATCCTCCAGGACGGGCATGGCCGAGGCGTAGTACTTGGCGTAGTTGGAACAGGAAGTGGAAACTCCTCCATTCATCTCACCCGAAAGACCTGCAAGATTAAGGATTAGTTTCAGACTTTTGTTTTTCATAAAAGAATCAACAAAAACTTACTGTCCAAGTCTCCGCAATTGGAATCATAATCGGTGGTCTCCGGGGAGTAACGATAGTTGTGTCCCCCGCCCGAGACCACGCCCACTCCGCCGCCCAGGCCTCCCTGGCCGCTGCCGCTGCTGATCAGCTGATTGGGATCACCGTCAGGCTCGCCGCTGCTGCGACTGGCCGAGTCCAGGAAGAAGTCAAAGTCCCGCATCAGCGGACTGCCGCTGTAGTGTCGTCTGGCCACGCCCACTAGCGCCTGCTGCTGTGGCTGCTGCGCCGGCTGGCCGTATCCTCCATAGACATGCCGCTCGGTGACAGCTCCGCTGGCAGGTGCCTGTTGCAACTGCGGATGTGGCAGCTGCGACTGCTGCTGCTGCTGCTGTTGGTGGCGATAATTCTGCTCGAGGTGATCCTGGTCGAGGGCATCGTCCTCGTCGTCGTCGGCCTCGTCGTTCTCCTCATCGGCGTCCTCGTCGGCCTCGTCCTCGTCCTCGGCCTCCTCCTCCTCTGCCAGATCCTCGTCGTCGCGTTCAAAGTTGCTGTGGAATTCGTACTGAATATCCTGGAAACAAAACAAAAGCTATCAATCTGGATTCAAGGGGACTGCTGCACTGCTAGAACTACTTACAATGCTGTCCACATCGCTGCCGTTCTCCATGATCGGCTGCTCGTCGGTGGAGGGACACTTGAAGAACTCCTCCAGGACCTTGCGCGTCTCCGAGAACTCGTACAGATAGTCGAAGGTCGAGGACTTTGTGTGCAAGCTGAGCGGTCCCAGGCCATTGCTGGTCGTGGCCGGTGGCGCTGCCGCAGCTGCTGCCAGAGGGGGTGTGGCCGCCCTACTGGCCACCTCGGTTGAGGTCGGAGCACCGGCTCCCCCGCCATTGCCGCTGGCCAGGACCACGGCCACTGCCTCGGGAGTGGTCAGATCCGAAATGGTTCCAATCTCTGAGACATCATTGCTGGTGTCCTCCGCGTTGTTGTCGCTGCTCAGCTGTTGTTGTTGTTGCTGTTGGAGTTGCTGTTGTTGTTGTTGTTGTTGGAGTTGCTGTTGTTGTTGGAGTTGCTGCTGTTGTAGTTGCAATTGTTGGATTTGTTGCTGCTGTTGTTGTTGCTGTTGAAGTTGCAATTGTTGCTGCTGCTGTTGGAGTTGCTGCTGCTGTTGTTGCTGTTGGAGTTGCTGCTGCTTGTTGTTGCTGCTCATCAGGCTGGTAAAGTGCTGTTGTTGTTGCAATTGTTGCTGTTGTTGTTGTTGCAATTGCTGCTGCTGCTGCTGCTGCTGCTGCTGCTGCTGCGGGGGAGGAGGCGGCGATGTGCTGCGCATCTCGCGGTGTGGCGGCGATATAATGCGCTGAAATAATGACATTTTTTGTTAAATATATATTTTAAAATTTATATTTTAAGCATAAAACTATGGAAAGTGTTCTCTGAAAATGCCAGAACAAGTGGATATTTTTGAAACACCTAAAGCTTAACGCACCTGTGGGAAACCAGGACGCACGGGGTAAGCCTGTAGAGGCTGCTGGGGCGCCTGCTGGCCACCAAAGGGACTGCTGTGGCCATGACCATGGCCATGGACATGGCTGTGGACGTGTGGGAGGTGCTGGGGATGAGCCTGGTTCTGGGTCTGGGCCAGGGCGGCCAGAGCAGCCCGAGCCGCCGTCTTCTGTAGGGATGTCGCCGTGTTGCTGAGAGGTGGCACGGCAGCCATCGGCAATAGTGGCTGAGTGGCAGCTCCTGATCCTGCCGCTGCTGGTGGTTCACTTTCGTCCGCTGTGGCCGCTGCTGCTGCTGTCGCCGCCGCTGCTGCCGCTGCCGCTGATGCTGCCGCCGCAATAGAGCCCAAATTATTGGTGGCGACTCCAATGCGTCTGGGAGAGCCTTCATATTCTGAATACAAAGAATACAAAAAGTGAGTTGATTGTTTTGATAATTTTGGATATTTTGGAAACGCACCTATAATGCCATGTCGCGATTCCACGGCCAGCGTGTAGTTTCGCTCCAACTGCCAGGCATCCCGGTAGACGCCTGCCTCCTGGCTCTGTCCTTGGTTCTGGTTGTGCATTTGCAGCTGCGACTTGTCCGCCAGCTTGCCAGGCTCATCGGCCATCGGATTCTCAGTGGTGACACGAAGATCTAAACGAGGTGGAGGATGTAGAGATGGTCGGAGAAAGTAAATTAGTGAATTGGCTTGAGGAAATGAAGAAAAATAGGCAACTTGGATGCTGGCAGGCCAATTAATTGAAATCAATTAAATTCCACTTTGGTGAGCTTCCTGCGTCATGTTTTGTGTGCACAAGTATATGTATTGGCAGTACACTTCATTACGCATGATTTGCAATTCAATTACCCGGACTGGGACTCGGACTCGGACTCGGATTTGGACCCATCCTCGGACCCATATCCGGACACTCGTACTCTCAGCCCTCAGGCCATGTGTTCATCTCTGTCCGGCATTCAGCCAGTCGGAAATTGGATTCACATGCTCCGGGGGCTTTGGCTTCGGCTTTGGCTTTGGCTTTGAGACACACGTGCAACCGCACAACTTGCAACACACATTGATTTGTGGAATTACTTACGCTGCCAGCTTTCGTTGGGATCTGTGCCGCCTCCATTGACCAGACGATGATCGCGTTCTCTGTCCCGGTCCCGGTCCCGGTCCCGCTCCTCGGGGTGTCCGTGCCGCTTCCTCTGTTGCTGCAGCTGCTGCTGTTGCTGTTGCTGCTGCCCCGCCAGCTGGCTGAGCAATGTGTCCCGTGCCGCATTTATCTCCTGAAGTTGCAACTGTTGCTGCTGCTCCAGCAACAGGTGTTCTCGCTCCCGCTCACGCTCCCTTTCACGCTCCCTTTCACGCTCCCTTTCACGTTCCCTTTCACGCTCCCTTTCCTCGCGAAGCCGCATCTTGCGCTGCTCCCGCGATTCCCAATCCCCGGAGGCGGGATCCAGGGACGACTTGCTGCCATATAAATAGTGACTAGCCAAAGGAGTCAAGCCGTCGGCGCACGGATTGCTGCTGTTGGTTGCAACCTGCTGCTGTTGCTGCTGTTGCTGGGGGAAGCTGCGGTTGACAGGACTCCTGCCCACTCGCAGGATGTGCGATGGCTGCTGCTGCTGCTGCTGAGGACGCTGCTGGCTTAGCCCGTACACCTGCTCTCGCTCCCTTTGCTGGTGGTAGGCCCTACGCGATGAGGCATGCAACTGCTGCTGCTGCTGCTGCTGCTGCTGGGTGTCGTCGGTGGGCGAGTGGAGCAAAGAACTGGCCCTCGTGGGGGGCACGGCCGCCTCCCAGTAGTTCTCCTTGATAAAGGGATTCTGGCTGCCCCCGGAACCTGCCCCATTGCCATTGTGCAACTGCAACTGCCTGTTGCTGGCGGGTATTGCCCCGTTTCGTTTGCGCGGCATCCTGCTGCTCTCCTGCTGGCCCGTGTGATAGTAGAAGGAGGCCGGATAGTCCGCCGCCTCGGCCTGTTTCTCCTGCTCCTGATCCCGTTCCGGATCCTGCTCCTGCTCCGGCTCCTGCTCCAACCCCCAACCTTCTCCGGCGACTGGGGATTGCACAGAAAGGGATTCGTGGAAATGCGCGGCGTCACCGACGACAGCGACTCCGAGGAATGCGACGAGGCTGAATGCGGTGGCGGCGACTGTGTTATGATGTTTACACTCTTGTAGTAGCTGGCGGTGGTGCTGGTGTTGTTGTTGTTGTTGTTGCTGTTGCTGTTGCTGTTGATGGTGGGCGTGGCCTGGGGCGGTGTGGGACACTCGCCGGCGGCAGCACCGCTGGCCAAAATGGGGCTGTTACTGTTGCTCCTTTCGCCTTTGCTGGGATTCAAGTCAGGTAGAAGTTCATGTCGCTGTTGCTGTTGCTGATGTTGCTGTTGCTGCTGATGTTGTTGCTGGTGATGTTGCAACTGTTGTTGCTTCTCTTTGAGCTGTGGTTGCTGTTGCTGCTGCTGATGCTTGGGCCGGCACTTGGGAAAAAGCAAACTGATTTGATCGTTCAAAGGCGGCGACGGCGACAGCAAAGCCTGCGACAGGTTCAAAGGTTGCTGATATCCTGGATTTGTGTTGCTGTTGCTGTTGCTGTTGCTGTTCTCACAATCGTGCTGGATTTCCCCGTTCAGCGCATAAAAGTTGCTGTTGCGAGTTGCTCCTGTTGCCGATGTGGCTGTTGCCGCAATTGCTGTTTGAGGCTGCAACCTCTGATATTGCTGCTGCTGCGACTGTTGCTGTTGCAACTGCAACTGCTGCTGATGCTGTTGCTGCTGCTGTTGCTGTTGCTGCTGCTGTTGCTGTTGCTGCTGCTGATTGTGATGATGATGATGATGATGATGATTAGTGCCACTAGTTTGTTGTCCAGCAGCCAGAGTTGTCAATGTTGTGCTGACCATTATTGTTGCCAATAAACTGCAAGAAGAATCAGAAGAAAGAAAAGATAGTTGGGGCATTAAAGCTTCGGTTGCAATTTCCACATCAATTTGCATGCCACATGACACGAAAGCGGGATCGTCCTGGCCCTCGTCCTGGCCCTCGTCCTGCATGCAAATTGAATCCAATTTAAAACGAGCATTTAAAATTCAACAAACCAAAAAAGGACGAAAAGGACCGACTGGACAGAATGGCAATCGCTCAATGACATTGATTGGCTGCTGTATTGGGTTTCTTTTTCTCTATTTTATTTTTTTATTTTTTTGTCCTGCCCTGGAGTATTTCGCTTCGGGGCAGGACAATTAAATATTTGCCTGTCTTATGGCCGCCATTTGTTTGGGGTCTCCCTTTTGAGAAGGGGGACCAGCGAGGGGGATTCAGTTGTGTGGGGGGGCCGCCCCTGGAACGTGACCCGGCCACGGCGACAGAGCGACAGAACTCGTTACTGTCACGCCCTGTTGCCGCTCGGACATGACAAAGGTTGACATTGTGCCTGCTTTATTAAAACAACTGCCAGCAGGACGTGAAGCGTGTAAACAAATGGGGGCGTGGTTGGGTCTCGTAAGGAATGGGGGGGTGACCATTAAACAATGGCCAAAATAATGTTAAAGCCGCAGAAATCATCAACAAGAAATGACAGGTCAGCAGGAGGCTTTTTAGGGGCTCAGGGTTTTGTTTTATTTTTATTTTTTAGATTTTAAAAATCTATTTAAGAGGCTAGAAACTGTCCAAGTTTTAAAAGTTTTTAATTTTATGAAAACGGAAACTTTTACAGCTGATAATTTTATTTTTTATTTAATGTTCATAAATTTGTTCTTTTTATGTTAATTACAAAATCTACAATATGAAATTTTGAATAAAACCAAGCATATCCCATTTTCAGAACTCTTCGAGAAGTGAATCCTTAAATATTTTATTAAAAACAAAAATTATTTATAGCCCAAACCCTTAATTTGTATTCCGAAAACCTTTTAAAGCTGCAGCACGTGCCAGCAGACAACCCCTTGACCTCCAACCTCTATTCACATTCCAGACCCAAGTCCCTGCCCCACACAGCCTGCCCCACGCAGGCCCTGCCCTTGCAACCAGACCCCCCCCTCCCTGAGTGCTTGAGGCTTCAAATATTTTCCCAACAATCAAACTAAAAATTTCGAAAAGGATTAACAAAAACAACAACTGGAAGGCAGGAGAGCGTAGGAGCGTACACACACACAGAGAGATAGATTTGAAAGGATACTCGTATGTGTGGAGGCACAGGATGCTGTTCGTTCTGTCCTGTCCTGTCCTGTCCTGGTTGCTTTGTGCACTCGCATGGAAAATATGTTTTCGTTTTCTGGAATGCCACACAACTGAGCCGGCAAAAGGAGCCCGGCACGCTTCGCTTGGCATTAAGACGGAGCCAGGATAATGGCAGGACTTGCCCAAAAAGGGGGCCTACAGTGGTGGGAGAGGGTGGTAACAAGGTGGAACAGCAGCGAGGACAGTTCCGTATCCCCGGAGAAGCTGGGCAGCTGAGCAAACATTTTCATAGCTCAACATTTATGCTAGGACCTCATGCTCATGTCCTGTCCTGTCCTGTCCTACCCAAAGAGGACGAAAAAAAAGGCGAAACGAAAGCCATCTATCTGCCACTTCATCCATCTTTGTAGCTGCTCTTCGCATCAACATCAATCTGTCGCCTCAAATCCGTTTGCCTGCAACTCCTGCCAGGATGCTACTCCGTTTTTTTTTTTTTTTGGGAGCCTCCCTCCCATGTCCTTGTCATGTCCTTGTGGGTCCTGAAGTTTGATGCCTTGGTGGCGCTTAAGCAGAAGTCTGACAGCCTGTGAAAGGATTTCGATTGCCATTCCTTTGATTTACTGAGCAAAGCGCTGACACTTGGCAGCGGCAGGATGAGATGTCTTCCAGCAGGATCAGAAAGGACATATCAACAGGATCTTGTGCACAGCCAGAAAAAAATCGAGGACTTTGAAAAAGAGAAGAGTTTCCTGACTTTTTTTCTTCCTTTTTTTATATTTATTTTTTGTTATCCTTTATATCCTTTATTTATTTCTTGAAACCCTTTTTAGTTTAAAGCCAATCGTTGTTTTTTCTTCAAGTGTTTTGAGGCATTTCTGCCTTTAAGCGATGTCAAGTGCGAGTCATAAAAATTTCATAAATTTCTCCGCCGGCCAGGACACCCGCCAGGACACACACATATGCACATCCTGGGTCCTAGACCTGGCAGGCTGCATAATTAAGTTACCAGCAGGACGAGGATGAGGACGACGATGAGACCCAGAACGAGAGCGAGGACGAGGACGAGGACGGGGACGAGGTCCTGAAACTGATGCTCCTGCCCCGGCATGTCCTTGGAGTTTTATTAACTTAATGCCTGCTTAAACGATGCGTCGCTTGCCGCTCTTTAAATATTTAAAATTAATTCCAACCTGTGCTTCAGTCAATGAATCAAAATCAAAATCAATTGCCACCCCAGGACGCATTAGCCAGCGGTTGGAGGAGGTCCTCGCCGTGGAGTCCTGATACCGTCATTACGGCCACATTGCGGCAGGACAACGACGTGGGCAACGGGTTAGATGCAATTACCTTTTGCCTATGATGGCATTAATTATGCAAAACAACTAAAGGGGAAATGGTGATGGGGACGACGACGAGGATGAGGATAGGGAGGGGGCGTGGTTGACCCGGGGCACCAGGACACGCAAGTTGTCCCGGGCTCGTGGGTGGCTTTCAACTTTGAACGACTTCCTGGCCATCGCATGCAATGCCGTAAATGAAACATGCAATTTATTTTAACCCAAATCGCTGCCTGTTTTCGCCATTTTTTCTCCACTTTTTTTCTTCCTTTTTTACTTTTTTTCACTTTGTTTTAGTCTTATGCAATTACACTTTACAAAAATCCAAGTTAGTTTGATTTTTAGTTCAATTAAGGGAGTTTGGAAAAGGAATTTTTTAATATTTTTTAGATATATTCAAAATTCCGTTTGAAATTGTTAATTTAGACATCATTTTAGGGAAAAATTTTAGTCAAAATCTTTTGAAATATTTAAGGGAATTGCCTGTTTGCGGTTTTAACTGATTTTTTAAATTAATTTAATATGTAATATTTAAGAAAAAGGAGAGAAATTTGGTTGTTTCTGATCAAAAATAGCTAAAAAAGAGAGGAATTTCCGGTTTTTGATCAAAAATAGTTGAAAAAAAGAGGAATTCATATTTTCTGATCAATAATAGTTAAAAAAAATATCAAAATAATTGTAAATATTCTTTTTGAAAATGGACAACAAATCATTTTTAACAATCAATATGAAAATCTTAACCTCTACTTTGTTTTCCTTAACAAATTTAAGCTTTAAATTGTTTTAGTTATTAAAATTAAGACACAAAAATCCATAGAAAATCGTCTTTAATTAATGCAATTATGGGAAAGAGACAGAAAAAATCCAAATTATTATTCATGTTTTTTAAAAAACTTCCAATTGTTTTTTTTATTAAAATTAAGGCTCTACAAATTCTTGAAAAAAATCCACATAAATCCATAGAAAATCGTCTTTAATTAATGCAATTATGGGAAAGAGACAGAAAAAATCCAATTTATATTTCATGTTTTTTAAAAAACTTCAAATTGTTTTTATTATTAAAATTAAGGACCCAAAAGTCCTTGAAAAAAATCCTCTTTTGTGTTGTCTATTTTTTTTTGGCCCCCATTTTGAGTGAAAATCTTTTACATTTCCATCACATTTCCCGGAAATAAAAAACAAGGCTCAGCGTGCTCATTGCTCAAGGATTAATACAATTATAAGAAAAAGAAAAAAAAATGGCCGAAAAAATGAGAAAGAGATGGGTAGATGGGTAAAGAGGGAAAGCTAGTCACTCGTTAAAAAACATTCGTGTGGGAAAATTGTCGCTAAGCGGATTGGAGTGCAGCGCGTGTGAAAATTGCAGCAATTTGGGTTAAAAACCATTTTTGGGTTAAGAAAAATGCGTCCGAAAGAGACGGCCATAAAGGGGAAAGCATGACAAAAGCACACAAAGATAAAAGAAATTGAGGGGGAGGCTAAAAACACAAAAAACAAAAACACATTCCCGACGAATGGAAAGCAAAAAGTGTAATGAAAAGTGAAAGTGACTAAGATATTTTTTGTTCTAGTCGCTCTTCTTGTTGTTATACCCTGTACCCATTAAAAATGGGTGAAAAGGGTATCATAAGCAAGGAAGCATCTATGACCCCATAAAGTATATATATTCTTGATCATCATCAACAGCTGAGTCGATATAGCCATGTCCGTCTGTCCGTCCGTATGTCCGTATATCTATGGCAAGGGAAGCAGAAGGTACAGGGTATTTTTCAGTCGGGAAACTTGACTGCTGCTTCCTTACTTGTTTTTTTTTTAATAAAATATTGTTTTATTTATTTATTGATACTAAATAAATAAATTGTAAGCATGTCTAAGGGTACAGGGTATTTTTCAGTCGGGAAACTGGACTGCTGTTTTCTTACTTGTTTTTATTTTTATTTCGTCGTTGCTGTTGTTGTTGCTCTTGTTGTGATGATGACGTCGGCAACTTGTAATGTTGACAATAACAACAACAACAACAATAACAACAACTAAAGGCCCAAAATTGTTACCGTTAGCCAAATGAAAATGGCAACACGCAAAAATGGCGAGAGGCGAGAAATTTTCTGGCAAGAGAAGTGGAAAGCGTGGAAAGTAGAAATCGGAGAAAGCAAAGAGAGAGAAGAAGATGTAACGAAAGAAGTGCAAAACAAACATGCCAACAAACAAAGAAGTAGCGACAAAACCAAGAGGGTTGCCATCAAAGTTTTTGCAAAAAATCGAATAAAAATAAGGGAAAAATTTTTAAAACGAATTTTTGTTGTATTTTGGTTTGGTTTTGATACCAAGAATCCGATATAGAATTTTGAAAAATTTCATAGGTTTAAATAAAATTTTAAAAGTCTTTTTCGATTTGAATTCATTTTTTAAACTCCAATAAAATAAGGGGATATTTGAGCTCAAAATATATTAAAAAAATCAATTTTTGATTATCAAATTATTCTTTCTTAATATTTAGATATTAAAAAAATAACCTTTCAAGCATTAAAATATTATAAAAGTCTTCGAAAATCAATAAAAACCATAAAACGAAATGGAAAAAAAACACCCAAAAAGATAAATCATTATTATGTGGGGAAATACCACTCCACTAAAGTCCAAATCCCCGGCTCAAGGACACCGAGGCACTTACAAAAGGACTATTAGGAACAGAGACCTGAATGGGGAAAAACTTTTCGAGCCACCCACCGCCTTCGCCTCCGCCTCCGCCTCTACAGAAATCAAATTTGTTGCATGCCTCGAAACGCGTCGAGGGTTGTGGAGAGAGTGGAGAGAGTGGAGTGACTGGATGAAATGTTTTCCGACTAACTGACTGACTGACTGACTCATGCTCAGGTATGTATATGTATATACAGTATATCCTTTTTGGGGGGTCCTTTTGGTGTCCTTTGAGAGGGGGAGGCACGTTGAATGGGTGTCATTGTCGCCGCTGGCAAATGTGTGTTGCTTTCGGGCCTAAGGATCCATTAATAAAATCAGTTCAGCATAAATTACAACTGACAGAAATGTCCTTAACTTGCAGGATACTCGAAAATGTATGTAGAGAGAAAGGCAGGGCAGGTTATCGATTCAAAAGTGAATATTTCCATGCAGAATGCAAATACCTTTAAGAGGCTTATACTCCTTTCTACCTTGGACTCCTTCCTAATCCTTTTCCCATCGTCCTTTTCCCCTACTCTGTCTCTCTCTCTTAAATGGATCGTAAAATTTAGCTCACAACTTGGATGCTAATATTATTTTGCCAATGTTTCGTGTGCGCCTCTGTTTGAGTGACGATAAAGTGTTTCATTTTTTTTGTTTGTTTTTGTTTTTTTTTTTTTGGCTATCACCTGAACTGCACACTCACCTGTCTAACTGTCTAACTTCCATCCCCCACCCGGGTTCTCCTCTCAATAGCACCTGCCAATTCCGTGCTGAGCGGGTTTTATGGCACAAGTTTTCATTGGCTTAATGCATATTTAAAATTGGATACAACACAGCTCTCGGCCCGAGGACCTTCTCTCCGCTTCAGCACCCTTTCTCCTAGGATCCTCCCCCCCCCCCCTGGAAACTGAAAATTTCCACCTTTTTTGAAAGCCATTATAATGCCTTTTTCGAACTTGCAACATTTCAACTGATAGCGTTGAAAGTTTTAGCAAAACGTGTGCAGCTTGAAGGTACACAGCAAGAAATTGGTAGATTTTTCTAGGTTTTTTTAAAAGAGGATCTAAGGAAAGAGGATCTAGGATTTTTAGACGGATTTATAAGAACTTTTCTAGGGTTTTTCAGAAGTCGAAACTAAGGAAAGGTTTCTACAATTTCTAGACGAAATTAAAAGATTTTTTTTGGAAGATTTTTGATTCCTAAAACCATAAAAAAAGGATCAAAAGGGATATAAGCTTAAGTTTTTGTTTTTTCTTTGAATTTAGAAAAGCGTATTATCAAAAACCTCTATTTACTATTCATTAGAAACCTGATAAAGTGTTTTTTTTAATCTCTAATTGTTAATCTCTATTTATTATTCATTAAAAGTCCATTAAAAAAAACACAAATAAAGCGAAATAAAAAATTTGTTTACTTGACCAATTTGGCCAATTTACTTGGTTTTGCCTGATTGATAATTTGTGTTTTATTTCAGAAAAGATTTTCGGTTGCCAGTGGGAGGTGGCAGCTTGCAAGTTGCAACAATGGGTGAGCTGCCTCGGTGGCTGTCAGTTTATTATCAGCAATGTTGCAGCTTGCAGCTTGAAGCTTGCAACCCCCTGGATGACATATATAAGGAATATATACGAGAATATATATATATATATATATATATAGAATATATATAGCTGCCATACTTCATGTCGGACTTTAATTCGCGTCTTCGCCTGTCGTCGCTGCCTTCAATTATTGGAATGTTATTCCAGTCACGTCCTCGTCCGCTTCGTGTCTGTTCCACTTCCCTTTCCTTTTATATATATATATATATATAAAAGGACTTTCTGTATTCTGTATTTTTTTTTCTTTTCGCCAATCCAAATATACAACAAAAGTGCCAAAAATAGCAAGCGGAAATTTACAAAAGTCACACCGCTTTCTCTGCCCCTTTCCACTGCAATTTGTGGCAAGGACCTCTCTCCTATATCCTTGTTTTATTCTATATAAAAGTTCCACAGTTTCATTTGCAGTTTGTTTGACTTTTTTGTTTGTTTTTCGCCTTTTTTTGTGGCAATAAAATGTTTGGAATTAACATTTTTCGGTAGATCCTTAATGGGAGCCTTGAGAATCCTTTTCGAACTTTATCAAAACCTCAATGGTTGGGATATGGGAATGTCCTTATTCCACATTTAATATTAGGATTCGAAGGTTTTTTTTTGTTTTAATGGAAAGCTTTCTTCGCTCGCAACATGCCACATGCCACATGCCCCGCCCCGCCTGATGGATGTGCCCGGACAATTAACCCTCGAACTGAATGTCCTGGAAGGAAGAAAATTGGGATAAATTACCAGATGGAAAAGACGTTATGAGTCTCGAGCCTGGCCGAGTGGCATGTTGCATGTAGTAAGCCAGAAAGCCACTTTATTCTATTTCCGTTTCCGGCTGTTGTCGCCAGGCGTTGCCACTTGCCCCGCCTACTACTTGCCACATGCCTTCTAGCCCCTTCTAGCCGGTTCTTAGCTTTCTGTTGTTCTTGTCAAGCTGCCGAGTATGTAATGTGTTTCCGCTTGCCACAAACTGTGGCAGCCAAAGCCGGCGTAGGCGTCAGCCAAGTGCGTGCCAAGATGGAAGAGCGAAAAACGAATTCCCAGGATACCCTAAAGGGATACAGACTTTTGAATTTTTTTTTGGGAAATACATTTTCAAACCAAGAAGTTGCAAGCGGCAAGTGGCAAGTAGAAAGTGTAAATGCGGATAGCCAGGACACACTCAAAGTGTCAACGTCACCGCCAGGACACAACAATGTCCCCCGCCCACACGCAGTACTTTATTGTTGCAAGAAGCCAATCCTTGTGGCACGCATTTTTATATTACAGCTGGAATGAAGACGTTTGCGTTGCAAGCGTTGGGCGTTGGCGGTGGCAAGATAAATGGGGCAACATTGCATGTGGAAGCAGCCAAAAATTGTGGCAATTTCTCTCAGTTGACAGAAGCGACACTGCGAGAAACGAAGGATATTTCAAAGGAAGTCCAGGCTCGCTTCTGAAGTTCTATCCTTAAAAGTTTCTCAGTGCCTTTGGTCAAATGTTCGAGATTCCAGATCCTTTTGGATAATTTAGGATTTGCAAAATTTATGCCCTTAAAGGACGAAGAATCAGGACGGCCAAGTATTTTCCAATCTACCACTAAATACGCTTAATAACTTAAGACTTAAGGAAAGGTCCTTGACGCGCAGGCTTGGTGGCAGGATTATGGTCATTAAGGTGTCCTGTGGTGGATGGACCAAAAAAGGACCCAATCACATGCCGGGGAACCTTCTCCTTGCAACAGTTGTTGCTTCTCTTTTTTGCGGGGTTTCGGGGATTTGCCACAAAACGTTGCCCCGTGGCTTCTCCTCCAAAAACATCATCGATGAGTCACTAACTTTCAGGGTTGAAAACGGTTCTAGTTGTAGTTCCAGTTTGGCAAATTAGTCTCCTTTTCGAGGGGGGGAAGGACGAAAAACCCACAACAACAACAAGAACAAAAACAAAAACAAAGTGTTTATTTTTAGAAGAAAACAAGGCCCACCCCACCACAAAAATGATCTGACAAAGACACCCTAAGGGGCCAAAGGACGAGTTCAATGACACGACACAACCGGGGGCAGTGGGGGTGGTGGTGGTGGTGGTGGGTCGGAGACAGACTGCCTACTTAAGTGTTAAAGGGGGTGTGTCCCGTCGCCCCCATCATCGCTCGGCGCCATTTTCCTCGACGGGTGCGTTGATTGAGATCCAGAAATCGATTTTCATTGATTGATAAAACCGCCAGGACGACACAAGGAGCTCGCCAGACCACGAAGAATTAATCAAGAAAAAATATAACAAAAAATGAGATGCACTGGGAAATTTATTTGGAGAAAGAAAGTGTTAAGAAAGATGAATATTTCAGACTTCTAGGGTTGGAATTAGACTTTAATAGTCACAGAATCGTTTTTAATTTAAAAATATAATGAATATTATAGAATTTTTTTTAAATTCGTCTATAATTACCAAGTTATTGATTATTTCAAAAACAAAAATAAAAAAACAAAATAAAAGAATACAATCTTGGAAAGATTGGATAAAAATCTATCAAAATAATAAATTCCCATAAAAAGCCTTAAATAATAGCCAAGGAAAACCTTTATTTTCCGAATATTTTTCATTATTTCTTTTATTTATTTGTGGTGGAGATTAATGGCTTAGACAAAAACAGGAAGAAAGAGCCAGGAAGTAACTCTACCAGGGATAAGGTCAAATTTTGTGGTTTAACAAAATGCACAAGTCATGCCGATATGCCGATAAATCAATATTAAAAAAAAATAAAATAAAATGGAAACGAAAATGAAAATGACAAACAGAATGGCACGCGTAGACTCGCAGAGATAAAAAGATACAGGATCTGCGAATGAAATAAGGAAAAAACCGGAGGGCAACCGAAATCCCGAGGCAAAGGCAGAGAAAACATTGTACAAATATTCAGAGCACTTTCCACATTCATTTATTAAGCAAACAAACAGGGAGGGCAGGCAGGCAGGTTGTGGGTGAAGAAACAAAAAAACCCCGAAAAAAAAGAAAAGTCCTACGGACAGGCGTCAAAGGTCGGGCCGCCTTATTTATTTCCAATTCCAATTGCTTTGTCATTTGTCTGGGAAAATTCGAACACACCCCGGCAATGAAAGTGCCAACGAAAATGGTAGAAAAACCCCAATAGGTACAAGATACAAATAAAGATACAAGATACAAATACAAGTTCAGATATAGATACAAATACTAACCACAAAAAAATCAGGAAAAATGTTAAAAAAAAAAACAACTAGAGTTTTCAGCCTAGTTAAGGTTTCAAAAGGATATTTCTTCTAAGGATATTTTTTTTAACCAAAATTAACCAAATTTAACCAAAACCCCAATAGATACAAGATACAAATAAAGATACAAGATACAAATACAAGTTCAGATATAGATACAAATACTAACCAGAAAAAAATCAGGATAAATGTTAAAAAAAAAACAACTAGAGTTTGCAGCCTAGTTAAGGTTTCAAAAGGATATTTCTTCTAAGGATATTTTTTTTAACCAAAATTTGTTTTGTCAGCATAAAAATATATCCTTCCATCCGTGAGCTTAACTTTCTCCTGCGACTGTCAGGTTTCTGTTTTTTATTTTGGCTTTTTTTTGGCAATTTTTAAAGAATTGCCCAAAGACACGTACAAAATGCAGAAAATTGTGAATGCGGAACTGGAGGTTGGGCGGGAAAATCAATGGAAATTTATGTGACTCAAATATAAAACAATTTTTATTTCTCCAACCTTCTGCCCCAGCCGCAGAATGCATTGCATTATTTTCTTTTTTTTTTTTGTACATTTTAATACCCTGTAGTCGGGTATTTCTGAAGGGTATGTTGTACACGGAAGTCTTTATAGTCTTGATACAATATTCCTGAAGAAATACAAGCCTCTGTTTGAGGTAAGTCTATTGGAAGAGTTAAGTAGTATCGGGTATCAAATATCCAGGAGAATACTTTGGCAGTATTGGTAATTAGTCTCAATTTCTTCCATTTTTTATGAGAAACATAAGTCTATGGGAAGAATATTCAAGTACCGGGTATTATATAGTGCAGAAAATCGATTGTAGTCGCAATTTATTGAACTTTTTCACAGGATTTTTGAAGTATTTAAAAAGATAATGTAGTAGTTATGGATATTACCATATAGAGCTTAGAAACCAAACTTTAGACTCAATTCTTGATACTTTTTCTTAAAACTTTCGAGTCTATTGAAAGGTTCTACAAGTACCGGATATCATAGAGCTCAGAAACCAAACTAAAGCCTTAAATTCTTGTACATTTTTTTGCTAACTTAAAGTCTATTGGATGACTCTACAAGTACCGGGTATCCTAGAGTTCAGAAACCTTACTTTCGCCTCAAGATCTTCGAGTCTGCGAGTCTCTTCGATGACTCTACAAATACCGGGTATCCTAGAGCTCAGAAACCTTACTTTTGCCTCAAAATCTTCGAGTCTTCGAGTCTTCTTCGATGACTCTACAAGTACCGGGTATCATAGAGCTCAGAAACCTTACTTTCGCTTCAAGATCTTCGAGTCTCTTGGATGACTCTACAAGTACCGGGTATCCTAAAGTTCAGAAACCTTACTTTCGCCTCAAGATCTTCGAGGCTTCGAGTCTCTTCGATGACTCTACAAGTACCGGGTATCCTAGAGTTCAGAAACCTTACTTTCGCTTCAAGATCTTCGAGTCTCTTGAATGACTCTACAAGTACCGGGTATCCTAGAGTTCAGAAACCTTACTTTCGCTTCAAAATCTTCGAGTCTTCGAGTCTCTTGGATGACTCTACAAGTACCGGGTATCAAATAGTGCCGAAACCCAACTCTAGCCTTAATTCCTTTTATTTTGTTTTTCTCTGCGAAGCTTTTCCTATCCATATCTTTTTGTGGGTGTTTTTTTTTTTTTGAGAATGCAGTCAGCATTGAAAATTCCCCAAGAGGCCACTAAAAGCGAGTGCAAGCGAGACGGGGGTTCCCATTTGAGTGTGATAGAGATGGCACTAACAAAGTGAAAGAGATGGAAAAAGAGGAGAGAAAAAGGATAGGAGATGGTAGTTGGTATATGGACGCTTTAAATTCGTGTGCATTGTGCATGCTTAATTGAGTTGTTCCCAGCCAACACCCTCGCCAACCGAAAAATGTCCTGCCAACAGGATTTTCCTTTTCCTTTTTGCTTTCTTTTGCTGAGGCGGAAGTGTGAGAGGCGTGGACACACGTGTCCTATGTGTGTGTGTGTGTGTGTGTTTTTATCCTCCTCTGGCAGCCCAGAGAAATGTCCTCGGCCTGCAAATCGCGCAAAACGCTTCAGTTGATTTCCATGTCACTGACAAAACACATTTTGCTTTCGCCTTTTGTGTACACTGCTAAATGTTTGAGGGATGGGCCTGGGAATGCTCGTACAATCCTGGCAGCAGGCGGCAGGATATACAGGATATACAGGATATGTGACAGTCAGTCCAAGTTCGAACATTTCAAATTGCCCGACAGGGCGGCAAATAACACACAACCATGATGAAATCTAATCACGGAAAGGACCAAAAGGATCTCAAGTATGTAAGGATTAATGGATTTTCATAACTAACCGAGAAACCGATAAACCAATAAACCGAAAAAGAAAATGAATTCCGATTCTCAATTATCGATTCGCCGAATAAAAAGTCAATTAAAGTAACAAAATAAAATGGCATTTAATCCGCGGCACGAATGCAAACATTAATGCAATTTTTTACATATATTTTTTTTACACATTTTCCCATTTCGACGAGAGTCCATGGACATTTGATTGGTTTTTTTTTTTCGGTATATTTTCTATAATTGGATTCTATTTTAAAGCGATTGACGGCGGTATTAAGGGCTTATGTGAAAAAGTAAAAGCTTTTATTGATATTCAATTGGCGGGAATCTCCATAAATAAATTAACTTTTCGATTTATTTAAAGAAAAAGTCATCGAGGGAAAGCGAGTGGAAAACTATTTTCGATTAATTTTACTTGCCTTTTGATAGCATCCAGCCCCCAAAAAAGCCACAACCTCACCTCCTTTCTAACCGAAAATCATCCCCAATCCCATCATCATCATCATCATCATCATTATTATTTTCGTTTTCATCGGCATCGTTAAGAGAAAGTTTTACCAAAAAAACCGCAGAAATGATTGCTGTCACTGATAGGACCAAAAGGGGAGACAACTTTCGACAACTTTCGGTTTTAATTTCGCAAATTGCATTCGCCAATGTTATTTATTCAATCCACTTGCTGCCAAAAAACTGGCGGAGGATGGAGTTTCGTTTATTAACACGATTCTTGTGGCACGGCGTGCTGCTTGCCACTAGCTACTTGCCACTTCAATCTTTCGCATTCTCCATCATATCCCAACCCCCCCCTCCTTCAAGTCCTTGTCATTTTCCCGCGCTCGCAGCTCTAATCGATTTTTGATGAGATTTTTGTATTCAATTTTGGTTTTGATAGGACTCGACGCAGGACTCGGGGCCTTAACTTGGTTTAAGGCACTCGAAAAATAATTCTAAAGATATTCAAAAGCATTATTTTCAAGTCCTTGATAGTTGATTTTTACTTTATTTGATTTTTTATGGTAAAAACTTTAACCCAACATGAATTTTACAAGCTATTTAGTTAAAAAAAAAAAAAGTTGCATGTTTTGTTAATAAACCTTTCAGAGAATAAAAAAAAATTTGAATAATATTGGTCGCAACGCGAGAAGGTGGAATATATTTCTCTTTGTGTAATACTTTCGCGGTTATTTGAGTGAAGCGCGGCAATAACTGACGATAATGGCTTCACCTGGAGGAGGATGGAGGAGCACCTGGAGAAAGATGAAAAGTACATAGTAATGGAGAAAGTAGCAGGAAGAGGAGGAGGAGAAAGCCGAGAAGGAGGCAGTTGGGAAACAGGAAAGAGGGACCAACAGCCCAACAGACCATGACAACGATGCCATTGACATAATTCTGCATCGCTTTTGTTTGGATTGCCAATCGTAGTGGCTAAAGGGTGGAAAGTACGTGTAGTTTGGGAGGAGAAAGCGGTAGGAGAAAGCAAAGAGAAAGCTAAAGGAAATGGATATGGAGATGGAGGAGAAAGCCATGGGTAGTTAAGTAAAAGCAAACGGGCTGCTCCTTCTTTGTTTGGCTTTCATTCGCTTGAGCTCAAGTTGATTTACGCAGTTGCTCTCATAACTGGGCTAAGGTTTCTTAACAATCACTGCTGCCACTGCCACTGCCACTGCCACTGGCACGCCCCCCCATTTGGCGTCCGCCCCCTTGGATAACCACCATTTTGTGCAGTTCCCTTCTTCATCTTTTGCCAAAGGCATTCGAAGATTTGCGCACAAATTTTCCACAATTTTCGCCAATTTATTCTATTCCTTTGGCTTTGGCTTTGGCTTTGGCTTTGCCTTTGGCTTTGGCTTCAATTGAATTGATTTAGGAGGGACTTTTGTTCGGGACAGAAATATATAATAATTTATAGGAAATTATTAAAATATTAAGAGTCTTGGCTATATAATAGCCGGTACTATTGTTAAGGAAATGTGCCTTTTTTTTTGCTATAAAAAATACGAAAACCTTCTTTTTGCACAACAAAGAAGGATAAAAGATTAGGATTTCTTGACTATATGATACCAGGTACTTCTTATCCTTGGAAACTTCTTCTAATCCTTCAAAAAATAACTTTTGCAAATAATAAATAAGAAAATTCGGTTCCTGGAAGCTTCATAATTGAAAAAAATCTCCTTCTCCTTCTATTTTTTTTTAGTTTCCCTTAATCCTTGCTTGTCCTTTTTCCCCTATCTCTCTCTCTCTCTCGTGAAGCGAAAAGTGTGGCTTCGCATCCGTGAAAATCACATTAAAGGATACGCGATGTGAGGCAGAAAAAATCATGGACCAGTGACTGACTGATTGGGCCTGAACCTTGCCAGATGTGTGCGAGTGTCCTTTTTAGCTGCTACCCATAGCCTTGCATTTGGCCAATCCTTTTACACCGCCCGATCCCTGTCCACCATTGGAATTGGCAATTTCATTTTCATTCAACGCTGACGAAATGCATTTCCTGAAATGAACAGCGACAAGAAGTCGCCAGGACCTCGCCGGAGATGAGGAGCGACGAGGGGGATGTCCTGGCTTTGCGAAATGTCAAACGTTGCCGCAAGGACGACAGTGCCGGAAGTGCAGTAGCAGCAGCAGCAGCAGCAGCAGCACGGCCAATGGCCAGGAGAAGGAAGGAGGTGGCAGGACATGGCAGGATTTCAGGTTGCAGGATTCAAGGATTGCAGAATTGCAGTGTCCTGCTGCCAGGCACAATAAGTTTAATATATTGGCAAGGAATTAAGCAACGACCAGGTGCTCCTGCAGCTACCAGATCCTGCTCCTTCGCCGGCTCCTGCTGTTCTCTTTTCTGCTCCAATTTTCAGGCCAACATGTGTCCTGAAGCAGGGACAGGAACGGGGAAAAAGAGTTCTTGGCTGGCAAGTCCTCGGCTGGCAAGTCCTTAGCTGGCAAGTCCTTGGCTGGCAAGTCCTTGGCTGGCAAGTCCTTGACCAATGATTAAGACAGTCTGGCTAATTCCGCGCAGCATCTGTCACAGGACACTCCCAAGGAGCCTTTAACCGGATATATATATTTTCTTAAATTATATAAATTTAAATATTCTTTTCCTAATTAAAAGAAAAAACCAATTTCCTTGTTTGTGTCCTTCCTCTTGGATTTTCCAATTCAGTAAACAAAGTTTCTACATTTTCCGACAAAGGACTTTCTCGTTTTCCCCGCAAACTTGAAGAAAATCTTTTTGGGGTTTTATCTTTCTTTCTCTCTCTCTCTCGTCCCTCCCATACGTTGATTTCCCCTTAAAAGGACTCGCAAGTCCTTGCGACAAAAAACTGACCCCAAAAACCAAATCGAAACTTTGTGTTGCAGTTTGCCAGGACAATCTCGGGTTTGGTCCTGCAACAATTCAAAATGGAATACTTTCTTGTTTTTGTTTTTTGTTTTTATTTGAGAAAGAGGAGGAGGGATTATTGGAAACTTACCGAAAGTCCTCGAATTACAACATGAAACAAGTCGATGCCTTGGACACCTGTAAGTGAATCGAAGTGGAAATCCATTAGCCGAGATTCTTGACAAGTTCTCAATTCCATACGACTAAATTCCAAATAAATGAAATTCTCTTAATATTAATGATTCAACTCTGTCAAAGTTTGCTAATGAGGAGCAGAAAAAATACACAAAAAATTAATGAGATTAAAGGAAATAAAAATAAGGATAAAAGGTTATCCTGGTGGAAAAAAAAAAGATAAGACAGAGCGAGAGACTTGAATGAAAACAATTAAAAGAATTTATGGCTTGAGTTTAATGAATTTTCAGCTTGTTTGCACGCACAAGTCTGCCACAATTTGTTGCAAGCCTAAACAAGAGAATCTGCCACAGGTGTAAAATGCTTATAAATCTTGCCACACAATTTGCGAGTGTGTGTTTTTGGGGGGCGGGTCTTAATGAAGTTTTTTTTTTCTGCTTAGACAGGAATTGATGGCCAGAACACAGGGTTCCTTCCTGCCACACGTGGCCAGGACTCTTGGTGGAGGGGAAAATCATTTTCCATTCACTTTCTGATAAAATGCTTTTGTTTTGCATTCTCATTTTTATTCTCGTTTTTATTTTGTTTTGTTTTGGAATTTATTTGCGTTGAGGCAATTAACAAAGTTGCCCCAAAAAGGTGCGGGGGCGTGGCAGTGGCAGTGGCCGGGGGGTCCTTCGTCAGATAATCTGCCAAATTGAGTACAGTCCCGTCTGGGGGCAAACTTTTTGGCTTTTAAGTTGGTCAGAATTCCGGGAATTTCATTCTCGTGGAAATATTTGTGAAAAGTTTTCCAAAAAATTAACAGAAAAATATTACAAAAAACATAAGGATGAAAGTTGAAAGAATACTTAATCTAAAATATATCTATATTTATTTTATTTAAGAAAATTAATAAAAATAAGATTAGTTTTAATTTTTAGAAAAACTTAAGAGATTATGGGATGAGTTTTAAAAGTATATTTTTGTATAGAAATATTATTATTTTATCTATATTCCTTTTTTTAAGATTTTTTAATAAAATAAAAATAAAATAAAATAAATATTTTAGGCGTCAAAAGTCAAAAGTCAAAAGACTTCAATTATGAAACAATAAAAATATATTTGCAGCACTTCCTGTCTCATTCCCGCTTTGTCCATCTATTTTTATCTTTATCCTGTTACCTGCACCACTCCCACTCCACCTCCCCCTTAGGGGGTTTATAACACCTCCACCAACCCCCTCTCCCTATCTCTCCATCCCCTCTGTCGTGGGCTTTTTACGCCATTTTGCCGGAAGCGGATGTTTGATAAATTCTTTGTGTCATTTTGTGTTTCATTTTTTTGTGTCCTTCTTCTTTTTTCGCCAGGTCCTGGCCCAGGATTTCCGCCCCACCGTCCCCCTTAAAAAACATTTTAATTTAGTTTGGTTTTGCATAAAATTTTTTTCCCCTGTTAATTTATTGCCAGGTCCTGTCCTGGAAACCTGAAGCCTGGCAACCTGGGTATCGCAGGACTACCATGTCCTGGACAAAATGAAGTGTTAGAATCGCTGATGATTGGCCTGGAAAAGGATACCTAATTGTTTTGATTAAATTTTGAGAATTAAATAAAGAAAACAAAACAAAGGTTTAAATAAAGAGAGAGGAAATTTGTGTCTAAATATTTTAGAAATTATTGTAAGAAAAAAAAGAGAGATCGGGGAAAGGAAAGGATAGAGGAATCCTAAGAATCCATCCTTTGGGCTTTTCTTTTTGAAATTAAATATAAAACCTTTCCTTCCCTTTTCCCCATTCATCACAGACTTAAAAATCCTTTCTTTTTTTATTTATTTCTCTCGAGTTTGAAACCGAAAAGTGCCAACCAGGTTAAAGGCAAAAAGTCAATTTGCCAAAAGTCTGGCTTTGGCAATGAAAACGAGAAAAAAAGGAAGCTAAGAAGAAAGAAGATTTGCTCGTAAATCTTAACACTTGGCACTGGCCAAGGCTTTGCCATCTTTTCCAGCTTTTCCAGCTTTTCCTTTACCAAATTTTCCACTTTTTCACTTTTTCGGCCTCAAATATTCATTTGTCGGAGTTGAAAAATTGAACGATTTCCGATTTGGATTCGGATTCGGATTCGGATTTGAAGTTCTGAGTTGTTGGTTGGCTGAAAATTGCAAATTGCTGACAGGAGCTTGTAAAGGAATGACAGGACTCTTGGCATCCTGATATCGGCATTTGCACAGGCATCGATGTGGTCCAGGATATTAAGGCTTAATTTATGCAACGCTCTTTCTTTGCGCAACGTGTTTATCGAGTGCCCCTCCATTCCCCAACCTCTCCCCCTTAACAAACCGCAACAACATTGCCACAAAAAAGTGTACAAAAAACAAGGCTCGAAGAGAAGGGAAGGAAGCTCAATTAACAGGGCCAACGGCATGGCCTCAAAAAGGATTTCATTTTACGAGAACCGACCCACCGACCGACCGACCGACCGATGGACCTCCTTTGAGCCACTTTACTGCCAAAATCCACAAAAACAACCAAACAGCAAAACAGCAAAATGGCACAATGAACTTGCAACAAAAACAATGAACTTGCAACAAAAAAAAAAACAAAAAGAAAATTTAAAGTCAAATCGGGCCAGAAAGGAAACTTTAAAATGGCCAAAAAAATAATTACGAGGGTTATGAGGAAATTTGTTGAAGATAATTGGTTTTAGATAAAATATAAAATTGAATTGATTTATAAAGGATATTCCAGAGTCCTGTCAGGGAGTCCTGCCAGACAAAATTTTAAACGAGAAACGAGGCCAAAAAAATTGTCTTCTAATTTAAGTTAAATATTTGTGCCAGTGGCATGGCATGGAAATGGATTGAAAGCATTTTCGCAGATGTCTGGGATGTGGCAAGGAAGTGCTGTTGCATGTGGCATGTGGCATGTGGCACATGGCTGACTGCCTTGGGTTGGCTGCTCCCACGAGTGCTAAAAAGTACTGCAAGTCGGGATTGAGGATTCAGGAGATACACAAGATACAGGATACAGTATATATAGAATACCGAATAGAGGGATAGAGGATACTGGATTAAGGATTCGGGATTCTGGATTCTGGATTCAGGATTCTGGATTCAGGTTTTAGGATTCGGGATAGCGAGGCGCGGGGATATTACTCGAGTGAACTGGGGCGCAATTTCGGTCTCCAAACTGTGGCTATGTTGCATGTGCACTGACTGTGTTGCAACTAGCAAGTGAGAATGCATCATTAGTGAGGCAAAGCCGCATGCCAGAGAAATGGGAATACCATGAAAGGACGATGGCGGGATTGGGGCGGCTGAGCGGCTGAGCTGCTGAGCGGCTGAGGGGGTGGTTGTGTTGGAAGCCATGTGGCAAATGAGGCTAAAACACAAGTGAAGCCAGGCAAGACCAGAGACGATGTCTCCATCTACATTTCTATCGCCAAGTGGCACTGATGGATGGGGCAGGACGAAAAAGGACGAAGGACGCGCGACGCAGAACGGAGGACGACCAGTCGGTGTTCATTTCCTTGCCGGGGAATTGATATCCTTGGAAAGAGGGTGAGGAGAGCCAGGGGACGACTGCTGACTAGTCCTGCCAGGATATGTTAGATTTCTCGAAAGGGATTGAGTTGTTAATGCAACAACCGGAGAGGCGACACGCACACTTCTATTGCGACAAAAAATAAAAAAAATGGAGTGGGAATCCGAGTCTGTCCCAACTCTTACAGTTTACTTTATTTTCAATCTAGAAAATGAAATTATGGCATTTGCTTCGATTTTTTTGAGGACTACAGGATACCCGGTACTTGTAGAGATTCTAAGATTTAATAGAATATAAAAACAAAACCCTTTAACAACACAAACTATTAAATGTTGTACGTTTTCTAGGACTATGGAATACCCGATACTTCTGTAAAGTAAAGACGTTTTCCTTAAACATCTAGAGTCTGGAGGTTCTTCTGGCTAAGACTATGCTTTTTTTCAGCTTCAAAAGATTAGAAACTAAGGAACTTGTCTTCTTGTTTTCCTTACTAGATAATAACCAATAGTTTTAGAGTCATACTATATATTTAAAAACCATACAATTTGTATTTAAACTCGGGTCTAGGACTCTGGAATTTTGTCGCCCTTGCTTGGCTCCGGCTTCTCCTTGGCTCCGGCGGGCGGCTCTGGATGTGGTTGTTCGGTGGCGGGTCGCCAAAGGACAATGGCCGGAAAGACGATGATGCGGTAGAGTTTCTGGTGGCGCAGGACCTCGTAGTGATGGTAATTGGCGAGAACAATGTGCGGCTGCTTGGCCATAAAGTACTCCATAATGGGAACAAGGGAAATCGAATGGCAATTGATGTAGATAACGTCCAAACCGAGATTCAGAGCTGTCTCGTAGGCGGCTGAGATTTTGGGACACCAGACGGCGGCACTGACGAACGGCAGACGTTCGCGGGCCATGAGTCCTGGCAGCTCCCGGACGTAGCGATAGGTGTGCAGGGTGACGATCGAGGTGGGTCTCTTGCCGCCGAAGAAGCTCTGATCGAACTCACAGACAATGACCGGCGAGGTGTCGGCCCGCCGCCAATGGAATCCAATAAAGTCCGGCAATAGGACACAGATCACCTCCGCCTTAAGGCACTCGATCATGCGGCACGCTCTCTTGTACTGGACATGAGTGCCTGCCTCCCGGTGCAGTAGCTCCATGGAGTCCAGCACCCGCTTCTTGAACTTCTCGCGCATCGTCTCGTGACAGAAGACACTGGCCACCAGACGGGGTTGAAACGGCTGCTTAAGGGTCTTCAGGAGTGGCTCGATTGCGGCATCCAAATCGGCACACGGACCGATAACCAGCAGGCTGGGATCCACCCACTTGAGGTCGCTGCCATCGCCGGGGAAGTCCGGCATCCGCCAGGTATACGGAACACGGGGCGCCATGGTCTCAGGAGTTTTTAACAGAAAGATTTACGATTCTAATACTTAAAACTTGAACGGAGATTTTGATTGTGATTTGTTTAGACGAATGTCAGAAGGGTTACTGAATGAGATACAATATTTAGCAACTAGATAGTTTGTTCCTGACAGATTCACTGTAGTTTCGAGTCCTTTGGGAGGAGGGAGTATCGGCGGAGGAGGAGGAGGAGGAGTCCTTCAGCAACATTTCTGAGCCATAAACAACTGCCGATGCGGATGTGTGTGGCGAGAGAACACAGAAATAGTTCAAGTGCCTACTTTTGGGCATGCCAAAGCACTTAACAGTGTTGCCTGCCACCCTGCCACCCTGCCAGCCAGTCATGCCACATTGCCGCATCTAGCCGCGATGCCGCGATTTTCGCAATGAGTTTCACTTAACTTTTGCGTCACTTAAATGTAATTTGTGGAACTTTTTTGGCACATGGCATGGATGTGGGTGTACGGGTGGGTTCCCGTTCGATTGCATTCGCTGGCGGCATCGCCTCGTTCGCGCCACTTTTGAGTGCATTTCAGTGTAATCAAGCGGCCACTTCAGGCGCCCCTTTTGCCACACAAGCAGCTCCGCCTGCAGTGTTGCAGTTGCATGCTTTTTAGCATTCCATCATTTGTTGCCGCCAGAAACACACAAAAATCCTCTACCATTTCGATTTTTCACAAGCCTATCCGCGCGCCACTCAAAGTTCTACATCATTGTTTCGGTTTTTTTTTTTTATATAAATAATTTTTCTGGACGTTTTTTTTTTCTGCATTTTTTTCGCGCCCATTTGGAGTGGCCTTTTAATGCAGCCGCTTAGCGCGTGTTGCACTTGCAACACATCTCGAGTTGCTGTTGTTTGCCCTGGCAGCTGTTGGCAACAATATTCATTATTTATTTCACTGACCCAGTTGCCATTCAGTTGGTCGTCTCTCCGGTCCATGCCCTGACCTCTGCCCTCATTCTGAACAAAACAAAAAAAAAAACAAAAAAAATGTACCGAGTTCCCTCAACAAAATATATAAAATGGGAAACTTTTCAATACTTCACCCCACACATTGCTTGGCAGAAAGAAAGCCTTGAAGGGAGTTTCAAATAGAAACAAAACACAACAAAAGTTTACAAACAAATTTTTGGGAGAGAGAAGGTGATTTGGGAAAATGGCTTCGAATACGGAGTTGACTGTTGTGGATCCTCGCAAGGAGGTTGAGGGAAAGCTAAACAAGATGAGCGAGGACTTCCATCAGGCTTATGGAAAATTGAATGATCGATTCCGTAGTTACCATGCCACTTATATGCAAAATTGTGCCGATTTCGAGCACTACCAACAGGAAAGATTTCAGATTTCGCAGGCGGTGAGTGCAAAACAATGAGAATCGCGTAGAAAGGCTTTGCTTACAATGATACCTTTCTCAGCTTTCGGATATAGTGGAATCCCTGAGAGATTTACGTTCCGATTTGGAGGAGGAAGTGGACTCGGAAGGGACAACTTTGCATTCCCGACATGGTGACGATATTCACGCCGAAGATGTCGAGGCAGAACCAAAAAGGTAAATGGGTTTCTACAAAGCTAAACAAGTCTTCAATATAATCCTTGCAGCTTAGTGAAATCGTCAAGGAAGGTCAGAAAGTGCAAAGTTGAGAAAAAGCCCAGCCCGACCCAGACCCAGCCGGAAGCTGAGCCAAAATCGCGTTGTATTATATCCTAAAATCGGGTTTCATATATCCTTTTCTTTTGTAATCATTTCGGGGTGTACAAGGCATTTTCAAATTTCATCGAAAGTCAAAATAAAAACGAAACTAAATTGTTGACAGTACGAACGGCTACAAAATTGTGAGTTTGAAATGTGGAAATCGATGGCGGAGAAGAACTTGCAGAAGAATCTGCACCAGCAGTTGCAACAAAGCCACCGCCTGTGCCACAATGAAGCGGCGGCTCTCTGGGATCGGACAATGTCCCAGCTGGCCCGAGACCGAAAGGCGAAATTTAAATCCGTATGGCAGGATGGCCATCATTGCCCCAAACCGATGAAGAAACCCCAGCAGCCGTGCCACATGCCCCACCATGCCCAATGTGGGGGCTCGATGGTACGGCTGGCGGTGTGTCTACTGTTTGGGGCAGGAGTGGCCCTTGTGGGTGCCCGGTTGCGGCACGAATTGATGTGATGAGAGTGGGGTACAACGCTTCGGTAAATAAATTCAATATAAAGAGAGAAAATAAATGAAAATAAAAGAGAAAATTAAGGGAAAAGGTCGGGACTTAATGAAAAAAGGGCATTAAGCCAAGGATACGGCATCAAATTGAGTGGAAGATATTGTATTAGAGAGGGAATAACATGGCAGGACGATGCCTGAGGGATTGCTCTGTAAGTGATTACAAAAAATAATACAAAACAGAAAAACAGAAAAAAAAAACCAAGGAAGAGCAAAAGCTTTGAAGCTTAGATGAACTTTGGTATACCCTGCAATCATGACAAGGACATGGTTTCCAGGATATTTACGTTATCAAAGCCTTGTTGTAGGGCAGCAACAGTCAGGACATATGCCTGGCCTCCACCGGTTGTTGCCCAAGGCAACGAGGTCCTTCCTGGGACAATTACAAAATTTAGATTATGCTTTCTGTGACTTTTTTTCTCCCCTCAAACAATGCAGCTTAACCGGCAGGACGAAGCAGGAGGCGGCAGGGCCAGGGATGAGCTACGAGGACTGATTGACAGGAAACAACGCCAACAAGTTGTTGCCACAAAAAAAAAAAAATGAAGGAAAAAATGAAAGCAAGCAGGGCAGCTGTTGCCCCGAGTCGGTGGCTGCATTAACTTGCATTGTATTGGAGACCAGACAAAAGGACCACGGACCAAGGACGAAGGACGAAGAACGAAGGAGAGGCGGCAGCTTTTCAGGCAACTTACGCAGCAGTGCAATGTTTGCCAGTGTCCGCGCCGCTTAAAAGCCTTCTCGTCCTGCCCCCAGAGTTGCCAAGTTTCCCAAAAAAAAAAAAAAACATATACTTCCATGTTGCATCTTGCCTTCTGTCTCAGTTCCGGCGGAAGTTCGCACACTTTTGCTTACAAAGCGTAAAAAATTCCCTTCTTTCTGGTTATTTCCCATTTTTTTTTATGTTTCTTTTCTGTGGTTCAGGCACTGAGAAAAAATTTGGTATACTTCTAGGTACCCTAGGTATCTAGGTCCTTAACTCTCCTCAACCTTTCAGAGAAACAAACGCACTCTTCTTCCTCGTATTCATTTCTATAACTTATTTTCTCGGATCTTACTCCGCGATCTGAGCCGTACGATAAACGGCAGCGACTCTCGATTTTGTTCAACAAAAATGTATAAAGTAATTTCTTCAAGTGCAGCCATATTGATGGTCGGATGGTTGGATGCTCGGATGCACTGCAGCCTCTTGGAGATAGCTGGCCAAGTGCTGGCCAATCCAGCCGTGTCCTGGATCCAGCACGCGCCCCCTTTACGCCCCCTCTACGCCCGCACCCTCTCATGCCCGGCCCGGCCCTGGCAAGGACTCTTCTTTCAATAGCTTTTCAGTTGAGCGGAAGCCGAAGGATGCGAAGGCTGCGAAGGCTGCGAAGGCGGGTGTGTCCGGATGAGGCAGGTGTGGCAGGATGAAAACTTCTGCTATGGCCAGGTGCTGTTGCCACTGTTGTACGGAAACACTACAAGGATAATGCCAGCAACAACAACAACAACTACAGTGACTCCGAACAACAATGAGTGGCTGCCATGTTGCAAAAGTAATTCAATTTGACTTTTTGTTTTGAAGCAGGAGCCTTCGGAGCAGGAGGACTTGTACAAAAAAAAAAAAAAAAAAAAGAACGGCTCAAGGATTGGCAAGAACAAGAGGAGGATGCAGGATGGTGAGGGGGAGGAGGTGGTGGATGGTGGATAGAGAGTGGCGTGGATGGAGTGTCCTTTTGGCCATGACTGTGTAAAAGCTGCACTCTCAACGGACTGCCAGAGTGGCCGCCACGAGAGCGTCAATTGATTTAGCCATTGAGTTATTGCCACGCCTCTTTTCGCCACCGCCACCGCCTTCTTCTTCTTCTTTTTTTGCTGCTGCTGCTGCTGCAAGGTGAAAGGTCAGGAAGCTTCAGGCAGCTCAGGTTCTAAACAAATTATGTCAAGTGGCATTTCTTTTCATTGAATTTTTTATTTAAAAAAGTAAGTAAAGGTTTTGTTGGAGATTTTGGTTTAAAGAAAAAACTTTATATACTTTTTATCTCATTAAATCAATTAAGAAATCTATAATTAAATCTAAAAAAGAAAAGAATTTAGTTAGAAGAATGGGAACCAATTTTTTTTATTAAACAAAAATTAATTTTTTCCTGATTTTAGGCTAAAAAGTGTCTCTAAGTGTTTTAAAAAGATCCTCCTCCAACTCAAGGTATTCTCTTGATTTCCTGATTTAATTGGCTTTGAATTAATGGCATTGGGTGGAGGAGGCATTAAGCTATAATTTGATCCACCTTGGCCATATGCCAGGCAGCCAGGCAGCCAGCCCGTCGCAGTCTATCACAGCTGTCTCTATAATAATTAAATAATAATTTCAGCAATATGGCTTTGATTTCATTTCAGCCTGGCCCGGCTTGACCGCAAACCGACTGCGACAGTGAAAACACCTTAAGTGAGTCCTCCCCAGTTGCCAGGACAATGCCTCCCAAGAGGGAAGAAGCTATAAGCCAAATTAACAATTAAAGTAAGCCAGATAGAGCCGAGCCGAGCCGAGCCTGGCCTGGCTTGGCCTGGACTGAGGGACAAACAAAGTACACAAGAATGCAAACAATAGGACCAAGGATACATGTCCTGGCAGCTGGGGGACTTTAACTCCTAACGGAACTCCTGCCAAGGACAATGCCATATTTTGGAAGCCCCCAAAAAACCAAAACAACAACTGTCTTGGCCTTTGATTGCTGAAGTTTCTATGTGGCAGGAAGTGCATAATAGTTTTGTGGCATCCCGATACGACACAATCTCTCTCTCTCTCTCTCTCTCTCTCTCTATCCCTATCTTTAACGTTGCACATTGCGAATGAGAAGAGTCCTTGGCAAGGACTTCTTGCAGAGACAGTAAATTGCATTTAAAATGCCATAAATTAAGACACAACAACGTGCGGTTGCCATTAAAATGCATTAAAAAAGTGTTTTTTTTTTTTTTATGTCAACTGCATAGAAGAAAGGTCACAAAATATATTAAATTTTTTATTTTTTTTATTTTATATATTACATATATTATATATTTTATATACTTTATATTATATATATATTTTGGTATATATAAGAGAGAAAAAACACTCTACAAAGCTGCCTCATAATTAAATTACTTTCGCCCAGGACATTCCCTCCGAAACACAAAAAATATGAAAACGTTTTTTGGAGGTTACACTTAGTGTGGCATAAAGCTCAATTAAAGCCTTTTTGCCACGTTTAGTGGCAACAGCGAAGCGGAAAAGTGCATTAATATCGAATGAGAAATAATTACAAGTGCTTTACAAAGCGATTTCGATGCTCATTACGTTGCACCCACGCGTGGCAAGGTGGCAGCGATGCAGGGATGCAGGGATGCAGGGTTGCACGGTTGTAGGGACACGCCCCCACACACACACACACACACACATAAATATTTATTAAAACCCACGACAAGCCGTTAACTGGCACTGGCAATAAAATGCAAAGTGCCACCCGCTGTGTGGCACGGGGCACGTGGCATGTGGCAGGTTACAGATTGCAGGCAGGACAGGGCAGAGCAGGGCAAGGTGATGCCACTCACTTAATCGCCGTCGGGAGAGCGAGAGATAGTTTTTGATAAACGATAACCGTTTAGAGCTGCCTCTGCATAGTTTTTCCTATGAAAAAGGCTTAAAAAATGTTGAAAAAAAAGTGAAAGAAAAGTTAGTAAAGGTGAGGAGGCAAGGTTAAAGGTCAATAGCTTTGAGAGAAAGCATTTAATTTGTTTTTAAAATAGTTCATTTTATATCAAAATCGTCTATAAATTATTTTTTATATAGTTTTGTAAGTTAGAAAGTAAGGAAAGGTAAGGAGGCAAGGTTAAAGGTCAATAGCTTTGAGAAGAAGCATTTAATTTGCTTAAAAAAGAGCTTATTTTATCCCAAAATCGTTTATAAATCACATCTTAAGGTTTCGATTAACTTCCTATATTGTAGATCTAATTTTCTCACCAATTTCTGAAACTCATTTCTTATCGACAGAACACACGGCGTATGCGTAATATTAACTCCAAAAATTACTCATACGCCGTGTTGTCTTTTAATGAAATGTAAATTGAACTTTGGTTCCTTAATAACATAATAATGCCCCGAAATTGTCCAATATTTGTATTTAAATAATTGATTCGAATTAAACAATTAAAACAAACTTGTTTTTGGGGATCGAGACATGTAATTTCCTGAGGAAAGCCCAGACGATGAGGCGCCATGGATGATTAAATGCCTAAGCTGATTGGTTTATTTGATTTAAATTATAATTTAAATACGAAATACGAAATGCAAGGCAATAAATGCTGGAAAATCAATTAATTGAAATTGAAATCGAAATCGTACATAATGAATGTCGAACAAAGGTGTTTACAAGACCGACAAGACAAACAAAAGTTTCCACATTTACAATGCAATTTTGACGCCACATATGGCTGCTATATATATTATATACTGAGTATATAATAGTGGAAGCTGTGTTTTATAAGAGTATATATATATATATATATAAATATATTGTTTTATTCAACTGGATTGTAAATCATTGAACAAAATTGGTCCGCTTCAGCGAAGAGCTGAGCAAACAAGCCGTAAATGAATAAATATTAAAATGTCCAGGATGCTGGAAATAAATATATATTTTGTTGTAATCCTTTGGAGTTTGGAGTTTGGAATTCGGAGCTGGGTGGTGGGTTGGAAAAAACAAACTTCTGAGTCATTAGACAACAAAATGGCGTTAACAGGGAAGCAAAAATGGCCAAAACCAAAGGAGTTGTTTCCCTGGGAACGTACCCAAGGATTATAAAAGATTTAAAAGTTAATTTTAAGATGACTTTAGGGTTTCCTTTTTTTTTTTTTTTTGAGTATTTTGGTTATCCTTGCATATCTCGTTGTATATCTTTTCAAAAGGGTATTCAAGGGAAAGCTTCGGGGAAACACTTTTCGGTTGCACATATTAAAATAATATTTTTGCATTTTTTTTGTTGCCACAACAGCAGCTCCCTGGAAAAGCAAAAAATAAATGCAATGATAATCTGAAAGGCAAACAAGGAGAGGCGTCGCCATGGAGGACTTGCAACTTTTTGCTGAACTTCTCCCACATATTTGACAGTCCAGTGGAGTCCTGGCCAGTCCCGTCCAGCGGAGTCCTGGTCAGTTCCGTCCAGTTCAGTCCTGTCCAGTTCAGTCCCCTCCAGTCCCATCCCCTCCAGCTCAGTCAATCAATGCTCCTGGAGAGAGAGAGAGAGAGTCCTGCGGTTGCAACACCACACCACTGGACAAACCACTGGCTCTAATTGTGATGGATTAATTGGCCAAAGCCAGAGTACAACGAGTGTATTTTCAATGAATTTTTAAGGCCACTGACAATTCAGCTAATGGTTTTGGTAACTCGGTAGAGTTTAAGGATCCTGGCAACAGGTTAATGGAGAAAACTAAGGGTTAAGAGTTAAGGATTCAGGATTAACAAAGCCTTAAGGAGTTTTATGATAAAATCAAATTTATTTTTATATATTTTTTTTTATTTTCTTATTGACACGATTTATTAGATATTCTCTGATATCTGCTTTATCTAAAACTATATAATAATGTTCCTTATAGATGTGCCAACATAGGGATTGCAATTTCCAAAGTTTTATAAAAAATACGAAATTTTTAACCCTTTTCACGATTCTCTCCAAAGCAAAGTTATTTAAGCTTTTTAATTAAATATTTATATGAAATATAGCTAATAAATAATACAATAAATTAATAATGATTGCCTTATTTAAGGAATACCTAAAATAAACGGAAACAAACCATTTATTTTGTATTTATTTCAAGTTCTCTGGCATTGAGTTTCTCTTTTCTAGTTAATTAAAAGCCTTAAATAAATAATACACTAATTGGCAATACTAAATTTTGAAAATAAAAATAAAAAAAAGAGTATAGTTGTATTTCCTTGACCTGTTTATTATTTTTGATTGCCCTTTTATTTATTATTTATTTATTTACCAACAACAAGAATGCAAAATTTCAATTAAATTTCAATTTATTTTTGCTAGCTCATTGATTATGCATGGCAATTAATTTTATTTTCAATTAGTTGCAAATGTTGCAACAACAAAGGAGAGCGGCAAGGTAGGGAGGGAGGGAGTAACCTGCCACTACCCACTGGCTGTAATTAATACAAGCCGAAGAGATTGAAGGGCTTCTCTGGTTCGAAAGGATTAGAGATGGCAACAGGACCGGGAGCGGGCTCTGGCATATTGAATGTCCAGAAAGAAAATAGTTTCCATAGAAAAACGACAACAACAAATAAAAAAAAAAGATAGGACTGAGACGGGCAGGCATCTAAAATTGCATTTAAATAATGGAAAAGGCTTAAACAATGGTCCAAAACGAACAAAAGACGATCTCGGGGCAGCCAAATGGGCAGCCGGGCAGCCGGGCAGCCGTCCGACAAAAGTCAATTCCTCCTGGCCCAGGAGGAGATTGCAAAAAGGACGAAACGACCAAGGACAATAGGACGAAAGACGAAATAGATGTACAGGAAGGAAGGAAGTAACTTACTGCAAATCAACAACATGTAAATACCAAGTCTCTGGCCAACGTTTGACGCTTGGCTAGCCACTGACCTCTGACCTGTCCACCCCCCCCCACTCGAAAGCAGAGAATTGTAAATTACAGTTGCATTCATTCATTCATTCATTCATTGGTTTCTTTTTCCTTGTCCTTGTTTTGCTGAATAAATGAGAAAATCCTGTCAACTCTGCCCTAATAACAGAAATTCAAGCCTGAGACCGAGACCGAGACTGAGACTCATTAGCTTTCTGTTTACTGACACTCTCCTCCGATGGGTAAAAGGATCCTAATTAGCCGCTGAATTTGACGCCATTTCTAAAATCCCACACTCTTTTAGAAGCTTACTAATGATGATGGTTTCTTGTCTTGTCTTTCCACTTTGACAAAAAGTATCTCTATACCTAGTCTATAGTTTATAGTTTTTTGTAATATATTTCCAAGAATTATTGGTTGGTTTTCATTCCCATTAAAAGGTTTTGTTAAGAACTTGAAAAGTCCTCTTTCATGTTTCCTAAAGATTCTTTCAAGTTTCAAATAAAGCTTTCAAATTAAGTTTAATTTCCATTGAAAGATTTTTGGAAAAAACTTGAAAAGATTGGATTGGATTTTTCCCAAAGATTCTATCAAGTTTTAAGCTTTATTAGTTAATAATGTTTAAGTTTCTTTCTGAAGTTAAGATCTTCCAAAACAATGTTTAAAATCGTAAATACGAAAAGCCTTTAACTACTTTTACTTCGAAATCTTTTTAGTTACCCTTTAATTGGTATTTCTCAAGAGCTTTTTTTGGGAGCTTTGGGAAAAGTAACCAAAAACGAACTGCGAACTACTGCAGTTGCATAACCAGACCCTCATTTTCGATCCCAAACCCCACGAGTCCAAAACTAAGCGCCTTAAGGCAATGTGTTCCCCCTGAAGGAGGGTGTATGCTTGCAACCCGATAAACAGGGTCGACCCCCCTGCCTGCCAGTGGCCCTTTTGTTCTTGCCACACTCATCATCTGGCAGTCGTCAGTCCTCAGTCGTCAGTCGTCAGTCGTCAGTTGTCGGTTGTCAATTGTCAGTTGTCACTTGGCTGCCTCGTGTGGCCTGCTAATGCGTATTTGCCACTGAAATGTGGACTATGCAACGGCGTGGCGCAACTGAATGATGCACAAGCTGGCAAAGGCAGCAACTGGCAGCAGCAGATATGCGGCTCCAGCTACTAATTGCCACTGCAAACCGAACCAAACGACGGCTCACTCACACAGGGCTTAAAATATCAACCAAAAATACCGAAAAAAAAATACCGAAAACAACAAGAACGAACCGGAATAAACATGAATGAACATGCTTTTAAAACGCATCAATTGTAATTAACATGAAAAATACTTTATGGATTATTATTTTCCATGGTTTTCCATTCAAGTAATTACAAAAAAATATATATATATGAAAAGTAAGTCCTAATCGTGATGCCTCCACCTGGAAATATCCCGAATGGCATTCAACATGGGCTCGTATTTGTTGCGTCGCCAGTGGATATTGTTGGTTCCCACTTCCATGAGCAACTTGGTCAACCTTTGTATCCCCACCATGTCCTTTAGATTATCGATTATGTTTTTCCCCAGGAACTTCAATTCACTTTCCGTTGACAGATTCTCCACCAGAGGCATCATCAGATCCACAACTTTGCTTGTCGAATTGTTGCAACTTTTCGAGAGGAAAGGTTAATTAAAGTTCATTGAGAAACCCCCTTTGGGGACTTACAAGTTTTTGATAAGTTTTAGATTTTTTGCCACATAATCGACGGCTATTTTATATCCTATGGGATTCGAGACAATCGCCCGGAAAGCTCTCTTGGCATTCTGTTTACGAACTCCGACATTTTCGAATATCCACTTGAGGACCCTCTGGACGGCAAAGATATTCCGCGAACAGGCCAGGGCCGTCAGCATGGACTCCTGTTCGGCGGCAAAATTGGAACGCTGATACAAACCATCGACGACACTCCAATCCGCTTCCGTGCCATAGCGCACCGCTGTACAGAAGACGGTCTCCTGCTCCCGAATGGTCATCCAGCCGCGCTGTCTCTGCCACGGCGAGGCACTTATCTTGGCGAACTCCTTGCGGACCAGGCTGAGGCAGGCGGGCAGCTCGTACTGGCAGGACAGCTGCAGTATAACCGGTCGATGGTACAGCTTATCCGTCGTTATGGCCAGATCATCGCCCAGCTCTACCTCGAATTGCGTTTTCACCAAATTCCTCATAAAGGTCTGAAAGCTTCCGGTTACTAAGGATTCCAATGCAACTCCCGTCTGGGACTCACCTTGAAGATGAGGTAGTTGTGGTTTCGTTTGGCCACATTGTTGATCCTCTCGAAGTTGGCCACCGTGGCGGCCCACACCACGTACTCGTCCTCGTGCTCCAGGAAGCCCAGCATCCCAAACACCAGGTGATAGTCCATGACCCCGCTCCAGGCAAAGTTCAGGATGTCATCCACCAGCTGGGCGCGATTCACGCGATGGATGGTGCGGAAGGTCTCCGGATCGGAGAGCGTCTTGTTCAGCAGCTCCCAGTTGCGGAGATCGTAGTTGACGCGCAGCGGACTAGAGTGCCGGATGTTGAGGAGCAGCCAGTCGTCGGGACCCGCAACCACGTCTCGCATCCGCACCGGTATCGGTCGGTTGTTGTTGCCACTGATGGGGCAGGTTAGCCAGTGGCGCGGCACGGAGCTGTTGTAGTCGCTGCAGCTGCCACAGGTGTAGGTGAGCGGAATCCACCAGCAGATGTGCTGCTCGGTGGTTTTCGCCTTCCACGTACGGTCCTCCTTCGGCTGCGGACTGATGTAGAAGCGCTCCTGCTCCACCAAGGCCGAGCGCAGGCCATAGCTCCGGGTCACGGTCAGCAGGGGGTAGCCCGGATAGCTCAGCCAGCTGTCCATGATCCGCGTTATGTTCAGACCCTTGGCCAGGCGGCCGTCTCGGTCCACAAGCAGCTGCAGCACCTCCCAAAAATCCTTAGCCGAGGCACTCTGATTGGCATTCACGGTGAGGTAGCGCCGGACTCCCGCACTCCACGCCTCCTCCCCGACCATGTGGTGGAGCATGCTGAGCAGAACGGCCCCCTTGCGATCCCCGCTCTCGTGGTTGGCCGTCCAGATGTGCGATTCATTCGCCACCGGTGTGGCCACCACGTCCGTGTGTAAATAGGAATCCGTTTCCAAGACACCAAAGTACAACTGCAAACCATATCGTTCCCCATACTCCCAGGCCGGGGTCAGGGCGTCCACGCCGAAGGTGGAGAAGTACCGGGCGAAGGCGTTCTTCAGCCAGAGCTCGTGCCACCACTTGATGGAGACGAGATTGCCGAACCACTGGTGCACCACCGAGATGGCCACTGCTCTGGCCACGCCCTGCTGGTCCGCCAGGGAGCTCCTCTGGCTGTCGAACAGGATGGCCGCCTCGGCGAACGTGGTCAAACCCATGCTCTCCCGTGCCGAGAACGCCGAGTCTGGGAGGGCCAGCTGATCGATCTTGGAGTAGTAGAGTTTGATGCCAAAGAGATCTTCGTAGAAGGCCAGCAATAGGGGCGCCACCTGGGTGGCGTACTCCGTCTGGGCCAGGGCATCGGGTCGGGCCCAGGTGCTGATGGGACAGTCGGGTCGCTCCTCGCTGGTGGAGCCCGGCACATCGAACTTGGCGATGGCAAAGGCCACCAAATAGGTTGGTAGGGGCGGAGTCACGGCAAAGACAGTCCAGACGAACTTTTTAATCTTCAAACTGGAAAATGGTGACAGAGACATCGATTATACAAATCACGATAACGATGGACAACCAAGACAACCATGGACTTTGTGATCGAAAACACCTCTGTTACTCCCGTCAAGGAATACTCACTGTAGTATGGTTTTATTCGCCTCCATATTGGACAGAGCCCGAAAATGGGCAGGATGGCCCACGGAAAGGGCAAACGGAGTCCGGAACTTGGGATCGTCGAAGCAGGGAAAGGCCTGTCGGGCGTAGATCGGCTCGAAGTGAGTGGCCGCCAGCCACTGGGTCAGCGTGGTGTTCTGGTCCACGTAGGAGCTGCTGTACAGACCCGTATTATCCTGCCGCAGGACACTGTTAAAGGTCACCTTGAGGGCATAGGTCACATTCACCGTCAGCAGCGATTTGAAATGGAGGATCATCCGTTCCTGTTCGTCGTTCATCTCGACGGCGGCGATGGGATATTTCTGGCCAGAGGCCTTCACCATCATGCTCACGCCCCGGGTCCTGTGGATCTCGAGGTCCCGGGAGTTCAGGTCAATTCTGAGGACGGGCTTGGTCACCATCAGGTCGATGGTGACGACGCCCTCGAAGGGCTGGTAGGGCTGGTTCACTCGCACCTGGATATTCAGGCGATAGCGGAGCGGCACCACCCAGCTGGGCAGGCGATTGTTGCTGCTGCATCCTGAGGGTAGCACCACCAGCCCCGCCAGTATTGCCACCCAGTCTGCCAGGCCAGGCAGGTGCATCTTGGTGACTGGCCGAAATCTGCTCTGCTCGGAGGCGGAAAGTGTGTCTAATCCGGATTGGTCGCGCTTTTTTTTTCGGTGTAAACAAGATTTAAAGGTGGAGGTGGAATTTGGAGGGAGATTTGGGTCGAAACTTGGTGAATACCCTGGATCTACTTTCGAGAGGGTTGATAAGTATTTTTTTTCGAAGCAATATGGCTTTTAATTTGTAAGGAGAAAGGGGTTTTAGGAAACCTTCAATACCTTTCAATAGGGAACCTTTAAGGTTTCAAAAATGCAAAACTGGCTAAAAGGTGTCCTTAGAAGAAGTCCTTGTACCTTTTCGGCAAGTGTTTTAAGGATGCAAGAAGTCCTTTATACTTTGTTTATTCTTTAGAATTAAATGTGTTTTTTTTATGAAGTCTAAAGCCTTAAAATTTGGTGGTCCTGGAAGACCATTAATAATCCTTTTCTAAAGGCTTGAGGAAGCAAAAAGGTTTCAATAATTAGAACCTCGAAAATGTAGAATAATCAATGACAAAACTTTTTCCTTTGTTTGGATAAAATATCCTTATAGGATCAAAGTAATAAAAATACCCGATCAGGATCGATCAGGAATGTCAAAAGTTGGTGAAAAGTAATAGAAGGGAATGCGAGGTTTTGACAAAGGCATGGCAGGGCATGGCAGGATTCCCAATGAAAGCGGGTAGGCGGTTAGGTGGTTGAGTGGGTGGTTGGGTGGTTTTGGTTGGATTGGATGGGTTGGGTGGGTTGGGTGGTTTGGGTGGTTGGTGACAAACCACAGCACAATGTCATTAGCGCACTCCACCATCTTTGCTGGGCAATAAATTTCCAATTTTCGTGCAATTTTCGTGCAAAGGCATACCAACATATACGAAATCCTGGACATCCTGGCCATCCTGGCCATCCTGCCGTACTCATAAATACATTGACCAATAACATAATTTTTGTTTGTGTTGGTGTATTGCCAAATGACCTCGTTATAGCCTGCGTTGGAAAAGCGTTGGGGAAAAGCGATGGGGAAAAGCGGTGGAAAAAGGCAGCAAAATCACTGCCACAACACGACACAAAAACAGAGAAAAAAAAAAACAAAATAACAGGCGACAAAGGCGGTGAACGTGCGGCATATGTTCTATGTATGGGTGTGTGTGTGTGTGTGTGTGTTTGTGGGCGGTTTGAGGGCGTGGCTGACGTAGAAAAGGCAAAAACGGAAGTCAGTCGAGACCCCTCAAACATTTCGTTTTGCTCGCAGTGCGGCATTATAATTAATGGGCATATTGGGGCATGCCACACTCCCCAACTCCGCAGTCGTGGACCCCTGCCTGACCTATGACCCCCAGCACTTTAACCCACACTGCGATTTGGGATATTAAATGTAACGATGCAAGCGGCGGGACGAGACAGTTGGCTATGAATATGCCATGAAGTGTGTGACGAACCAAACATTCTCTCCTCTTATCACAAACACTCGAAGAAAAATTTCTATAAACTTCTAAACATATTAAGGAAATTATGAAATAATAAGAAATTCAAAAAAAAATATACATTTTCTTATAATTTTCGAGAAGAAAACTTGTTTATTACACCTTTAAAAACGTTTTTTTTTTCTATAAAAATTTCAACAAATTTCTGAAGTTTCTGAAAAGATTTTCTATAAAGAGGTTTCTAGATTCTTTAAGGAGTTTTTAAAGTTCCAATAATTCCTCCTTCCAAGTCCTCATAGTTTTGAAAACTAAACCAAAACCTAAACAAATTTTCAAGAAATTTCCGAGTCTCTTGAAAGTCTTTCCATAAAGAGGTTTCTAGATTCTAAGGAGAGTTTCGAAAACAAAACCAAGATGTTTTTTGATTTCATAATTTTGTGATTTTTAAAGTAATTAGAGTGGCATTATTATTTTCTCTCAGTGGAGGTGAATTACTGGCCAGTAGGCAGGCGTTTGTCCTGCTCCTGTTCCGGTCCCTTTCCCAGTCCCTGTCCCAGTCCGTGTCCCTGTCCGAGTCCCTGTCCCTGTCCCTGTCCCAGTCCGTGTCCCTGTCCGAGTCCGTGTCCCTGTGCCTGTTGATGATGATGATGATGATCACATGCTATTAAACCGCAATACAATAGCAATTTTCAAATAAATGATTTATGGCCCTGGACATGACACACACAGCTGTCTGCGAGTGTGTTTTGGAGAGTGGCATGAGGAGGAGGAAGTCGGGTGTGTTGTGATGCCAAACTGGTGCCAAATGCCAAATGCCAAAAGCTGGCGCAGTTCGTTTTGACCAAAAAACCAAAATCGGCCAAGAACCAAAAAAAGCGAGAGAGAAAAAAAAAGGTGCTGACGGAGAGGCTGAAAGTGGCCGAGATGGCCGAGATGGCCGAGATGGCCGAGACGGTTTGATGCACGGCCCGGGGTTCACGAGATGGCCAGTAAGTCGATTTCGTTTTGGCCAATTGTTCATCAGATCAGGTCCTGGCAACTGCCTCCCCGTCTGCCAGAGAGACCGAAAATTCACTTCAATTTCTTTACATTTTCCATTCACAATGCCATTGCCTGCCATTGTAATTTTTCGTGGACAGTTTTTTCGAGTATTTGCCTAACAATGCTCTCAGGTTGAGTTCAATGGTATTTGTGGATTTAACAATGAATATTTTTGGGAAATCTTAAGCGATTCAAGCTAATGACTTTATTAATTTCAGGGATTTTTTATAGATTTTTAAATATTTTAGAGATTAATAAAGGGAACTTTGAGAGATTGCTGAAGGAACTTTCAGAGATTTCTGAAGGAACTCCAAGAGGTTTCTGGAAGAACTTTCAAAGATTTCTGGAGGGAACTCCAAGAGGTTTCTGGAAAAACTTTCAAAGATTTCTGGAGGGAACTCCAAGAGGTTTCTGGAAGAACTTTCAAAGATTACTGAAGGAAATTTCAGAGATTTCTGGAATAACTTTAATAGATTTCTGGAGGAACTTTCAGAGATTTCTGAAGGAACTCGAAGAGATTTCTGAAGGAACTTAAGGAGATTTCTGAAGGAACTTCAAGAGGTTTCTGGAAGAAATTTCAAAGATTTCTGGAGGGAACTCCAAGAGGTTTCTGGAAGAACTTTAAGAGATTTCTAGAGGAATTTTAAGAGATTTCTAGAGGACCTTTCAAAGATTTCTGGAAGAACTTTAAGAGATTTCTAGAGGACCTTTCAAAGATTTCTGGAAGAACTTTCAGAGATTTCTGGAGGAAACTATAAGAGATTTCTGGGCTTTCAGAATCATTTTCGTTTAATATTTTTTTCTAATTGAAAAACCCATGAAAGTAACTCACTTGGCCATAATATTGTACTTTTGGTCATAACAAACTATTTCCACTGAATGGCTTTTTTTCTGGGATCCTTTATTATCTTACCAAGTCCTTAAAATTTTTTACTACATTTACTTTGACAAAATTTTGCATTTGGGACATTAAGTTTCGGGTTTCTTTTTATTTTATTTGACTTTTCTCGGGGTTTTTCTCGGATTTTTTTCGGGCAGGTGTGGGTGTTATATTTTTTTGTTGTTATTTTTATATTTTATTTTGTCTCGTGTGGCAATCTGTTGATTTGGTTGCAACCCCGCACTGCCACCCGCCTCAAGAGGAAACTGTTACATTTTCCGGTTAAAACCCGAGCACTCTTGCTTCTCCTCGAGTCATAACGTTTATATTTCTGTATGTTTTTTTTTTATGCCTCGACAAATCAGCGCAAAGGAGTGGAAGGAATAAGGAGAGATGGGTGGGTGGGTTTGTTAGCCTCCTCCTGGGTGGAGATGATGGAGTGGGTGGTTGGGAGTTCTGTCATTGCCATGAAGACCGAAACGGGTACATTCACCTGTCCCAAACACACACCTCAACCCACACCCACCCACACCCACCCATACACCCTCCAATCCACAGCTCGATGTCTCCATTTTGTTGTGCGTGGCTGCCATTGTTGCGCTTCTCGTTTTTGTTGTAAAATTTAATGCAAAAACTCGTTTATAAACAGACAACGGTTGGGAAAGGCAAACGACATCGTCATTTGCCGCTCAAAACGTTTGCGTGACAGCCAAGACACACCGTCAACCCACCCATCCTGACACCCACCCATCCTGCCACCCCCTCAGGACATTCCATCCCCATCCCCCCTCCAACACCCTCCAACACCCTCGAAAAGTTGGCTGCCATTTTGACAGATGCCAAACGCAAAGCGAGCAGCAAAGCGAAAAATTTTTTATTTGTCTTTTTGCCGTTTCCTTGCTCTGCCTCGCAGGCAAATAGCCCGAAAAAGGTCCTGGCTGTGCTGGCTAGGATACACTGCAGGATCTACCCTGGCTAATAAATATATTCTCAAGCTTTTTTCTTTCCATTGTTTAGAATAAGAAACATAATTATTAAAAGTTTCTTTCTAATAGAAAATAATTTAATCCTTGTTTAAGATTAAAAATTGAATTTTTTTTTGTATACTTTTGCTATTTTTATTTTTTTTTTTTTTAAACCAAAATGTATATTAATTAGTTAGGATTTAGAACTAGTTAAAATTTTTTAGAATAATTATACTTCAGGCCGTGAAAAACCTTTAAAATATTTCCAAAAATATTGTAATATTTTTGAAAGAAAGAGGTAGTGTGGCAGGTGAAAGGGGCGGCTAGTGACAAGGGGCAGGAGGCAGGTGACTGGGGGGGCAGAGAAGCGGAGTGACAGAGAGGCAGAGAGTGGCACGGGGGTATGAGGCAAGGTAACATGGTGAGGCAGGTTTATGGACCCCCGAACCGTTGTTAGTTGGTTTTTACGATTGGCAACCAAACGTCGCAACAACAGCCCCTGCCCCCAGCCACGCCTCCATAAAGATTAATGCCCCGCCCCCCCCGAGCAGTTGGGAGGTCATTGCAGGATATTATTGCAATTTCATTAGACGAAAGCCACAAAAATGAAATAATTAATGCCCATACCTGGGATTGGGATTGGGATTGGGAGTTGGGATTGGGAGTTGGAGTTGGACGAAGATTGAATAATTGCTCGATTTTCCTCATTTTTTTATACCTTATTTTTATGCCCAGTAATGATTTATAATTTATGGAATTGAACAAAACGCCAATCTAAGCACTCAATTAATTACTAATAATAATTATATTCAAAATGAAACGAGAAACCGCAACGGAATTATTATTGCTTTCATCTTTATGTTAATTTGTCAATGAAAAGGCAATAAATATTTCAATAATTGCCAAAAATAAATTCTTCACCCAGCTATTTATCTTTTATTAAATATTTAAAAACAAACAATAAAATTTAAATATTCACAAGCTTACATTTTGTTTGGAAATTCTGGGAACTCTTGAAAACTCGGCTAAAAACTTTGTGTTGCATCATAAACCAGGTGGTGTGTGGGCGTGTGCCACATTCGGGGGCATGTGCATTTTGCATTGCCTACTTTTTTGGGGCGGAGAGTGTATAGGAGGGGCGGGGGGCGGCCTAATAACTTACAACACGGCAGGTAAAAGTGGTTGCAACAAAACAGAAAACATTTCTGCATTGTTCAAGAATTGTTTCAATTTCCACATGCCACACTCGAGCTTCCTCAGATACAAAATACAACCCCCCACCCTCCACCAAACCACCCCCTTTATTTGCATGTATGCAAATAGCAAAAAAAAAAAATAGCAAATAAAAAACAAACAGGAAGAAAAAATAGCTACAAAAAATGACTTAAAAAATGGCTAAAAAAAAAAATATAAACACAAAACATGGAACAACTGCTTGGCATAGAATTTCAAATGATCTAATGGAACAAAAACAACAAAAATAATATAAAAAAAACAACAACAACAACAACAGGAACACATAAAAATGCCACACGAGTAGATCCTGTGAGGGGGATGGAGGGAAAGGACTCTGGGTTTCCCAGAGTCAAGTGGCAGGAAAGTCGTAGAAAAACTCCTTTTCCTTGGTCTGTATCTGGCAAAAAAAAAATAGAATAAAAAAAGGCAGGAAAAAATATTCAGAATGGGGGAGCAGAGAAAATGTTTCTCAAAAAGGAGCAAAAAGGATACGAGTAAATGGCTAAAAGTCCTAGAAAGAGTTTAAAGAAAACTGAAAAAATTAGGAATAAAAATCAGGAGAAGAACGAAAACCCAGAGATTTAATTCTAAAAAAAAAACCGATAATGATGAAAGGCATAAATATTTCTAAGAAAAAAACCGAACTTTTTTAAAAAAAAAAGGAACTTTCTTTTTAAAAAAAAAGGACTTTTGAATAAATTCGAAAATTTAAAACTTTTTTGATGGGGAAAAAAGCGTTAGAAAAGTTGTTCAAGTTAAACAATATTTTCTATTTTTTATTGAAATTAAAAATATAAAAAATCAGATTAAGAAACTACTTAATAAATATTTAAAAATAATTGCCTTTTCTTTTCTAATTTTTGTATGATTTAAATTTTCTAAATTTTTCTTGAATTTTATTTATTAATTTCCCCGAAAATTCTTTTTCTCTCAATTCCCATCAAAGAAATTACCCAAAAAAAATATAAAATTTGTAAAAACAAATCAAGTCCCGCCCCCCCCGCAATATAAATTTAATCAAATTTGTTGTCCTTTGGCGGGAATAGTGGGAATCCTTTTAAATTTGCCATCGAGCTGTGACTGCGAATGTAACTGTTTTACAGCCACTGCTGCATGCCACATGCCGCATGCCCCCCCTAGTGGGGGCTTTATCAATGCAGCGTCAGGCGACGCCAGAGGCGGCGACCATAAGCAGTTTGCGGCGAGTTGGAAAGAGACGGGAAGCGCGCCAAGACAGAGACGGGGCGAGGCTGTCCTGCGGCTGCCGGAGACCGCAGAAACCGCTTTAGCCGCAATGACTGCGCTTGCCATATGCCCCGCAGTGGCATGCCACCCCTCCCCCCACATCAGTCCCCCATCAGTCCCCCCTTTTCAACATGCATTTCGGGTTTCCACTGGAAACAAAAAACCAACTTAAAAAAAAACTTAAAATAAAAAGCAAAGAGTGGAAAAGAGAGGAATCCAAAGCAAACCAAAAGTGTAAAGTGAGTTGCAGGACCTTAAAGGATATGCCTTACAGTTGGAAGAGGGGATTCCAATAAAAAATGCATTAGTATGGATTTTTGCTTTAGACTCTCGAAAAGTTCCATAGAAATGTTTAAGAAAAGCTGCTAATATTTCATAAATTAATCAATTAAATATTTAAAACTAAGTTTTTCTTATATTTAATAATATTTTATAAATATTAACTAAACAAAAATAGAAAAAATCTATAAAATCAAAACTATTAGACTAGAAAATCGAAAGATTTTTGCCTTGTAGCTTGCTTTTGCTAAAACTAATCGAAAATTATATCGATAATAATCGATAATAAGCGAGAATAATCGATAATTTGATAATTTAAAAACCAAAACTTGAAATAATTTAATACCAAACCTTCTGGTCATAAAAAACAGGAAGTTTGTATTAAATTTTCTACAAAAATCTTGGCCTTGTAACTTGCTTTGCTAAAACTAATCGAAAATTGTATCGATAATAATCGATAATAATCGATAATTTGATAATTTAAAAACCAAAACTTGAAATAATTTAATATCAAACCTTCTGGTCATAAAAAACAGGAACTTTGTATTAAATTTTCTACAAAAATCTTGGCCTTGTAACTTGCTTTTGCTAAAACTAATCGAAAATTGTATCGATAATAATCGATAATTTGATAATTTAAAAACCAAAACTTGAAGTAATTTAATATCAAACATTCTGGTCATAAAAACAGGAACTTTGTATTAAATTTTCTACAAAAATCTTCCTCTAGAGTCCCTTTTCCTTTCAAAATCTCCCTTTAGGATTCCTTTTCTTTGGGTTAACTATTTTTTTTTTTCAGTGTCCAATTGCGTTTTACTCGATTTCGCAATACTTAGTGAAAATGCGATTTTCGACCGAGACAGATTTCGGGATTGTGGTTTCCCTTCATTGCAGATTGAGACTCCGATCCGGAGACTCCAAACTCCACTCCTGGCACTCCTTTTTCAAAAGTTCCCTCCTCTTCCTTCCCCTCTGTCACACCATTAAATGTCCTTCGTTTTATTTCCTTTTTTTTTTTTTTTTGTTTTTTTGGACTTAATTTCGATTGTTTAAGTCACTTAATTAACTCGTTGCGGTTGCTCTGTGGCGTCCAGCGTTGTGTTTGAGGACTTTTCGGTGTTTCGGTGTTTCGGTGCGGTGCCATGTGAATTATATTTAATAAGCGGCTTTGGCCGCCCAAAAAAATAACTGCATAACTGGAGCAGAAATTAGCGCAGAACCACGGGAGGCGAAACTAAATACGACATTCATTTTCATGACCTCCCACGCGCGAAATTCGCCATTCGCCATTCGCCATTCGCCGAGTTCCTTGCAACGTGAAAACAGGCGGAAAATTATGTGACTAAAGGGGGTGGTGAAGAGAGGTAGGGGGAGGGGGCTAGATTGGGGCAGGAGCCGGGGGATCCGTCCGGATGTCGACAGCCAATTGCCACTGACCGAAAAATCGAGCCAGGAGCAGAGCCAGGCCAAAGACAAAGTGCAGGAAAATCCAAAAGGAAGTCGAGTAGGGGGTCGAGAAGGGGTCGTAAACGGGGGTCGCTGAGTAGGGGTTGAGAAATAATATTGGCATAGAAGCCAGTATTTTTACAACCCCATCCCATCCCTTCATCTCAAATAAAATAAAGAAAAGAAACGGCGAGCAAGTACATAAATTTTAAACCCTAGAAACCCTAGAACCCCCCATTCAAAACACACGGAAGGAGAAAAGTGGATAACATTTAGCTTACCATTATCTTCCAGATACCCTACAGGTATACCTATATATATTTTATATAGAAATGTAGATAAATATAAGATGCCAGACACTCACCTGAAAGGAGAAATAAAAGAAGAAAACATATCGATTAGTTGAATTAGAAAAACAAACCAAAAAACAAGTCGATTTCAATGTAAAATGCGGAAATACAAGAAGATAATAAACAACTTAGTGATTTATATAGGAATATATATTTTTACAGGTATTATACATATATATAGAAACATTTATTTATAGAGTTAATTCATAGTTAAGTAAAAAAAACAAAAACAAACCGACTATCAGTTAAATTTCCAAAAATTCTAAACAACAAATTCTATTTTATATTTTTGTTTATGATTTGTTTATTTGGTTGCTAGAAAAGCCAGGAAAAAAAAAAACACAAAACAAACTCTGCTTTTCATTCAACTTTCCAGGCACCAAAAATATATCCTTTTTGAGGGGGCAGACAAAACAGGAAATTAAAATTAGAATGAGAAACCAAAATAATCAACAATGGGTGGCACGAAAGTTGTTGCTTTTTTGGTTTTCAAAAATAGCTTAAAATATAATTTGCTTTCTATTTGAAAGCCTCAAGGATCTAGATGAAACAATCAAAGCCATTAGCCTGATTTGTTGGCCTGAAAAAGCAGATGGCAGGACACACAACAACAACCTCATTATAGCTTCTGGTTATGGAGAATCTAATGAAATCTTATGACCGAAAAATGTCTCTACGAAAATTTTGCAAAAGATGTGTTTGTGTGTGTTTGCGCAACTGATGAAGCCACAAAAACAGCAAAACAACCAAACAGGATAACAGCCTCAAAGGACATACACACACACAGACACTCACATTTAACAAGGACATTCTATGATGTATGAGATAGACGAGATAGACGAGATCCATACGCGTATTTATATACAAAAAATATATACAAAAATATTTATACACAAACAGGACTCTGTCTATGTCCTGTGCCTGTCTCTGTGTCTGTGTTTCTCTGTCTTAGTGTGAGTGTTTTTGCGCCTTATATGCGTTATGATTATATCTTAATGAATGTTTTGGGGGCAACACATAAATCAAATTGCGAAAACGCCACAAGCAGTTGGACAAAAGGACAAAAGGACACTCCCGCCTCGAAGCCTACGAAAGGAGCCAAATAAACACAAAGATAAAGCAAAACCAAAGAGAAGGACTCCGAAGGACTCCAAAGGGAAGGGAATCGAGGGAAAAGTGTAGGAAAATATTTACTCTGATGTTTGCGTTTGACGAATACAAAATCATAAAAAATCTTCTAAAATCACAAAAAAAAAATTAAATATATTTCATAGAATATAAAAAAAGTCTTTAAAAAACTCAAAAATCTTTTAAAAAATCCCTTAAAATAGAAAAAAAGTAGCTTTTTGTGGGAAAGCTTTGGTGAAATATTTGAAATCTCTCCCCAAACTAAAGGAATATCTCTACAAATAAGGATAACCTTAATTTTGGTTCACCTTAATTAAAAGTTTCCTTTTTTTTATAAACTTTAAAGTAAAAATTTGTGTTTTTTAAAGCCTTAAGTATACAAATATATTTGGAAAAATATTTCGAAAATTTTTAAAGGAAACAATAAACAAAATAATGAAGAATTTCGAAGAAAAATTATAGGTAAGTCTAGGACTAAATAGATTTCGATTTTGAGTAGAACACCCTGTAATTTTTTTCTCAGTGCACTCCCACTACTCCCCCTGGAGCTGTTTTAAGGCACTTAGTAACACGACAGCTTGGCAAATGTTTGGCTTTCTGGTTTGATTTCCATTTTGGGTGTTTGGCTGTTGGTCACTCAGTCCACGCCGCAGAATATTTAGATTTAGGGAAAAAAATATGAAATGAAATGAAATAAATAAACAAGAGCCAGGACCAGGACAACAAAGAAAGAGCATAATCTTATTTGCAGAAAAAAAAAAAAAACTGCCATAAGTTGAGTTCAAGTTGAGGAATTCTTGCTGAGGAAAATAATTGCCCAAATCTTTAGAGTCTGCGGCGAAGGATACACTTAACCCGGATAAATGCAGTATCCTTGCCACAGGTTTCACTCTTTTTGGGTTCTCCAACCAGTTTTGATTGCCGACCATTGAGCTTTCCTTTCAAAACTAAATGGAAAGACAGAGTTGGCTTTGGGTTGTTTTCGACGACTTGTCTTGGATTTAAATGCAAGCTTAACACTTTATAGAGGAGCCAGGGACTACAGCAATGGGAAATGCTGTAGAGTAAAAGCTCTGCCTCTGAATTATGCACAGCTGTGAGTTATTTAAGCGTAAACTATACACACAGCAGGCGGCAACGTTGCGTATACGCAATATACGCTCCCCGACAGACTCCTCTTTCCTCTTTCAGGCATTGCAAAACTGCAAATAGAAATAAATGTCATTGTCATGTATCTGAGCTGTATATCTAAGTATCTGTATCTGGATTCTATCTCTGGATTATTGCAAACAAATGACAACAAGTGCATAAAAACTTATTGCTTTCGCCATAAGAAAGAATCCAATATAAATAAAATAAAATAAAATAAAATAAAATAAAATAAAATGGAGGAAAGGCGGGAAAAAAGAGCGCCAAACAGCGCGTGTGGCGTGTGTTGCAAGAAGAAAAAAAAAAATGGCAACAACTTTGAAAACTCATTAAAATTAATGAAAGCGACGCACTTCAGGCCCAGGACCAGAAACAAGAGACGGCGACCAACAAAAAAGGGGTTACAAATCGAGGAACCGGAGGAACCGGAGGAACCGGAGGACCCGAGCCGGGCCGGGCAAGGCTTCACATGCAATGGCGCCTGTAATTATACAAGTGAGCAAGCATATTGCTTGCAACACAGAAAGAGAGAGAAAGCAGCAATCCCCCAGCCCGTTCTTGAAAGTTCATTAAAACAAATTAAAAAGCAAGAGAGCAAGAGCAAAAGGCAGCAAATGGGAAAATTGTCGGGGCCAAACGTGCCGGAAACTAGGCAATAGTGGTGTGGCATGGTAGGAGGTAGGCGATGGGGTCTTGCCACGACTCGTACCGTGGCGTATCAAATGATAACGGCAAACAAATGGCAGCTTCCAGGGAGGTGGCGGAAGGATGACTGGATGGCAGGGTGACAACAGGATCCTCGAAAGGCCAATGTGTCAGGAGGTTACCTGCCCGAGTCCCGGAACATTAACTACAAGAAACAAGACCCCAAATGGGCAAAGAAAAAAAACTTCCAAGACTCCAAGAACTCAACAAGAACTGAAAACTGAAAACTGGAAGGAAAATTCGAGAACTGAAACAAGAAAACTCTTCTCTTGTGCAAGGAAAATGTGGTGGCAGGAAAATGGAGTCGGAAAAGTGTAAGCACAGCCCCAAGCAGCTCTTTCTCAATTATTACTTCTTTTTCCTCACAAAGAAAACTAATTTAAATGAGAGAGAAAATTAAAAAAAAAAAATAAAATAAAAAACAATGCAGGCCAAGAAAAGGAAAATTTCTAAAAATGCATTCAAGAAATGCATAAAATACGCATAAAATGGACAAGAAATAAATAACAAGGAAAATATGTAGTATAATAAATGAAAAAAAATAGAAATAATTATAAAGAAGGATACCATATATTAGAAAAAATGGCAAAAATATCCTTCAGAACTTAAGCAAAAGGATGCGAAAAGTTCAAAACATAACTTGGTTTGTTGAACTCCAATCGGAGCCAAAAATTCTACCTTCCCGAATTTGTCTATAAATATCTATAAATCGTATTCCTTAAAACCCGAAGTTAGGGAACGAGAAACGATTTCATGAAGTTTGCATTTTTTATATAATAGAAATTATTGTTGCTTTATGAAAGCAAATCAAGTCTCGATTCCTAAACGATATCTTGCTGCAAAATCGGATACAAAATGCCAAAAAATATCCTTAAAAACTTAAGCAAAACGATGAGAAAATGAGTTTTTGAAAAATGTCCACTTTCCGTATTTTGAAAATCGAAAATTTCCATTTTTGGAAAAGTTTCATTCAAATATCTTAGAAAATTCGCAAACCGATTTGGAAACGAAATGCCATTTTGGAATCAGGGCTTCAATCTCCTTTAATCTGCATCCAAAGTTACAGGAAATCGAACAAAATCGCCAATAAATCATGATAGTACCCCTTTGAAAATTATCGAAAAAATAATCGAAATTTTTTTTGTTTAATTTTCCAAATCTTTGAATGCAGATCAAAAAAGAACGAGGTTCTGATTTCGAAATGGTATTCCATTTCCAAATCGGTTTAAAAATGGTCGAATTATTTAAAAAAAAAAATGGAAGAAAAGACTGAAAATTCGATTAAAACGATTTTTTCAAAAAATCGTGATAGTACCCCTTTGAAAAATCGGAAAAAAAACTCCGAACTTTTGTGTTTTAAACGTTTTACAAATATTTAAATGCAGATCGAAGGGAAACTAAGTTCTGATATATTTTTTAGCAATATTTTTAATTAATAAAACATCTTAATTTCCATTAAATGTAGAAATAAGCACTGGAAAAGCAAGAAAAAATCCTTGAAGAAAAATACTAAGAATGAGAAGTAGAAGGACTTTACTAATTGATATCAAAGTGCATTTAATTACAGCCAGGATGTTGATTCAAGAAAATAAATACAAAAAAAAAATGGAACGGAGAAAGAAAGTTGGGAAAGGATAAGAGAAGGATAAGAAAATTAAATAGGAAAGAAAGAAAAAAAACCAATAACAGTGAAGGAAAACGCAATTTGTTTATGAGGTCGAGAGAGTAAATGATGCCCGCAAGGAATTAGAAGAAGGACCTTTTCCCAAAAACTGAAATCTCGATACGGGATTTACATAACTATTCCCTCAACAGATATTACGTATACGCAGTGTGTCCGTTCAACGAAAATACCCGAAAATACAAGGCATGTCATGTTTTTGGCGTTGTCCTGTCCACGTGGCAACTAAACAGAAACAGAAACAGAAACAGAACAGAGCCTCCAAAAATCAATCGCATAAACTAACCCCAGCAAGGTCACAAACAAATACCAACGATATTCCAACCAATATTAGGAAGAGGACATGAACGAGGAGGTCAGGTCGAAGAGCAGGACTAGGACGAGGAGGAGGACTACGACCAGGACCAGCACCAGCACCAGCACCAGCACCAGGACATGGACATGGACATGAACATGGACAGAGAGAGGCCACTTCCCATGCATAATCGAGCAACGTCAAACAAAATTTCACTTGCCAGACAAACAGAGACGTTGTGTGATTTTGAGGAGGTGACCATGGGGGGCTAATACTACCCAGAGGTTATAGGTCGATTTGGGGGCGTAGGGGCGTGGCGACTGTGCGGTGCCTACAACATTTTGACAGCAATCTCGCCAACACGCACACACTTCGAGGCCCCCCCCCCCCCCAAGAAAATGCTCGACTCAAAGCTGGCCACAATTACAGGACCTCCAGAAAGGAGGCTAAAATAGAGAGGGTAGCTGAGGGGGGGGTGGCTGGGTGGCAGGTTTAATGTGTGCTCTGCTTACCTCATTCTGACCCCCATACCCCAGCCTCTCTCTCTCTCTCTCTCTCTCTCTCCTTGCCACACTATGCTGCAGGGGCAAAGTCAACAAAGCGCGTAATTTACATTTAAGAACTGCTTGCAACAAAGAACAGGAAACAACAACACAGCAGCCGCAACAATGCAATTGCAACATCCATTGTTGTTGTTGTTGTTGTTGTTGTTGTTGCTGTTGATTGCTGCCACCACTCGTGGAAGAGAGAAAGAGAGAGAGAGAGCAAAGTGCAACAAATGGGAGGCCAACACTTGAAACTAAATTGTTTAATTATGATAATCAAGAGCGAAAAAGGTGGAACATTTGAAGGGAGATCCAGAAGCTTGCAACTTATTGTGGCACCATCTGGCTTCGACAATATCATTATTTCAAGAATCAAGGACTTTTTCGACAACTTTCTTTCAAGATTTTAATAAAAAAATGGATAAGAAAGTCATATTAATTCATTAAATACGTTTTTAGTTTAGCAAAAAAATATCAATATTAGTTTAAAAATATAAAAAAAAATCAAAAAAGGATTCAGCAAACACCAAAAACTAATTAAAATTATTGAAAAGCCACAGATTTCCGATTCTTTATTTCCCTAATAAATGCTGTAAAAGTTCAACTCATTGAATCCCAATCATTGATGACTAAAACAATCAATCAAAACGTTCAATTAAATCAATTTAAAGCCAAAGTTGAATGCATTTGATGATCTGTGATTGATTCAAAGCAATTGTTTTGACAAATTTCCACAAACAAAGACAAGTTAACAGGTCCTTGGCAAGGAAAGGTGTTCGAAAATGCGAAGCAAATCAATCAATCAATCAAAAGGACACGAAATGCTTGAATTAAAGCCATCGAATCTGAAATTGAAAAATCTGAAACATTATAATTTCAGACAAAAGGGGGTTACGAAGGGGTTAAGAGGAGCAAAAAGTGCCGAAAGGGTTAAGAGGGTTAGTCGGGCAGGACTCTGTCAGTGGCAGGACGATGAAATGTGAAATGCAATTTTAAAGCATACTTCGAGGGCAACAAGCAGAAGAGAAAGCACACATACATGGGGCATGCAACTAGATGGTTTTTGTACTTTTGTTGGGGTCTTTGTGGTGCGGCAGACGAGCCTGGATTTTAGCATAGTAATTAAAGTCTAATGGTTAAGTGAAGCCGCCGCAGGACCTCGCTGCCATATGAGGGGCAACTGTTGCAAGTTGCTGTCGCATGCAACGCTGGGCTTTAATTAATGTCAATGCTTGTTGACAACTCTGTATGCGTTGCTACGCTCTGAGGCATGCCACAGGCAGCGACAACGAGACAGTTGCTCAACGCAAACGCAAAACTTTCCGCAAAAATTCATCTAAAACTCAAAAGCAAAAAGATCATGGCCATGCCACATGCCACATAGACACAAAAAAATACAAAAAAAAAAAACCAAGTACAAGAGATATAAAAAACAAAAAGACACAAAACAAAGTTCATTTGTTTGGCATTTAGAAAATTTTATAACTTGGTAGGGAAACCAGCATATGAATTCCCGACTGTTGCCTTTTATCGTTTTGTGTTTGACAGCCAAACAAATGGACTCTGTCGGAGTTTTAGTTTGGCAAGTGATTAGGGCAATTGTCCTCATCCTCCAGCGATCCGGTGCTTCTCATGATTCCTGGGACTCCTCATGATTCCTGGGACTCCTCATGATTCCTGGGACTCCTCATGATTCCTGGGACTCCTCATGATTCCTGGAACTCCCTCTGATACACAAACCTCCTCTTGATACCCGATACTTCTCATGATACTCGGAACTCTTTATTACTGCTCACGATTCCTGGGACTCCTCATGATACCCGGTACTCCCTATGATTCCCGGTTCTCCTCATTACTTCTCACGATTCCTGGGACTCCTCATGATGTCCGACACTCCTCATAATAACCGGTGCTCCTCCTGATACCTGGCAATCCTCATGATATCAGGTACTCCTCATGATACCCGGCACTCCTCATGATATCAGGTACTCCTCATGATACCCGGCACTCCTCATGATACCCACTACTCCCTAAGATACGCGGTACTCCTCATTGCTCCTCATGATATTTTCTAATAACCAGTACTTCCCATACTTTCCGGTACTCCTCTTGATTCCCAGTACACCTCTTGATTCCCAGTATACCTCTTGATTCCCAGTACTCCTCATGATACCCGATACTTCTCATGCTACTCGGTACTCCTCATTACTCCTCACAATTCTTGGGACTCCTCTTTATACCCATTAGCCCTCACGATACCCGCTACTCCTCAGTATACCAGATAATCCTCATGCTTTCCGGTACTCCTCTTGGTTCCCAGTACTCCTCACGATACCCGAGGCACTCCTCATGATACCCGGTACTCATCACGATACTTGGAACTCCTCATGATAACCTGTACTCCTCGTGATACCCGGTACTCATCTTTCCTTCTTTCCCACGAAAAATTCAAAGCAAGAATATTTTGTTGTGGAGATTTTAATGTAGTTTGATGTGGCAATGATGTTCAAGCCTCTTGAGGTAATCCGCTTGAGGTTCGAATGATAACTAATTGAGATATGGTTATGATTGAGGGGACTTTCCACAAGGGGTCTCAGTAAGGAAGTAAATCGAATATTTTCTACCCATGACAACATTTTCCAAGTAACCTTTTTTTTTGTTCTGTGAATCTAGTAAGCCCTTGACTGTTCCATTTATTTTCTCATTATAGAGCTGGAAGAGGGTTTGAATTAATCTCGACCGAGGGTGGAATGTTGCAGTTCAGTGAGTCAAGCGATTACTGTGTCAATTAGCGAGATACATAATTGTACGGGAGTCGAAGTGAGCAACCCTTTGGCTCAGTAAGTTCTCGATGTGATTGGAGCGCGGTTATTCCATCAATTATTGAGTGTCAGAGCCTGGTTACCTGCAACCAGTAACCAGGAACCAGTAACCAGTAACCAGTAACCAGTAACCAGTAACAAGCAACGTGCAACCATCAAGCTGCATCGTTGCAACCTGTCACCTGGTGGCATGAGCTCTTAATAAGCAATCTCTCGGTGCGTCCTGCGTCCTCTCCCGTCTGGCATCCCTTCGAGGCGCCTTTACTTAACTTCACTTCAGTTGGCTTCAATCAATCAATATGCACCTCAATCCCGGCATAATCCCAGGTAACCCATGAGAGGATACGAGTGCCAGAATGAGATAGAGTGAGAGGAGTAAGAGAGGCAGACACCTGACTCGAGTAAGTCGTTAGGCATTCATTATGCACTGCAATGTTGTATGTTGCAAGTTCCTTTTACATTGCTGGTTGCTGATTTATGCGACAACACGATATCAAAAAAGAAAAAAAAATTAGAAAGAGACAAGAGGCAAGAGACGGGGCTAGTTGTCATGTTGTCGTCTTTGGCTAAGCAGTCGAAGGTGAGACAGAAGCTTAGCTAATTGTAAAGACAGCGGAGAAGAAATCAAAGGCAAGAGCCGGCAAAAAGTTGGCCAACAAAAACTCATTAATGAGCCGACAGCTGGCAGGGAAATGGGTCACAAATACACAGAAACAGACACAAACACAGACACATACACAGACACAGACACAGACATAGACTAGGAGGCAACTAAGAGGATGATGTTGCATGAATGAGAGGCAGAGGTTTTAGTCCTGTCAAGAGCCTGGCAAACAGTTGCATTCTAATGAAGACACTGACTTATACACACCCATACCGAGCAAATCAGTTGAGCTAATTAGGACCCAACTCCTACCCAGGTAGGACCTTTTCCCTCCTTCTTATCCTTCTTCCTCCTATATCCTTCCTATTTTTCCCGTATCTATGGACAGTTTTTCGGACTTTTCCGCTCGCTAAAATGAATTTAAATGCCTCGCAAAATTATGCTGGACCAAAAAGTTTGAAGTGAACTTCAGGCCAAAGCTTCCAAGTGGAATCCTCTCAGAAAGTAGGGAGGCGTGGTCGCTTATCCTTTGGATATAAATGGAGTATAGTAGCTTCATTAGGTGGGGTGCGGGTGAGCTCTACACTACACTATAATCTTGAAAAGGTTAATTTTCGTACATTTTAATTTCAAATTGAAATAAAAATGAAAATTCTGTAAATTTATGCACGAAACAAAAAATTGTTTCAAAGTTTTCTTTTTGGCCATTAGATTTGATGGTTCCGACTCAATTCCAGCTGATCCCAAAATGGCCAGGATCCAACTTTGATCTAAAGGCCAGGATATGGTGACTCTGGGAATTGCGTAAGACTCCTCTCTTCTTTATAGTGTATGTGTGTGGCATAATGAATTTAAATGTTGCACAAAAGTATGCTACACCGAAATGACATTACGTATACGCCCCCCTAGCCGGGCGCCTTAGCCTGATTTTCGGGGGGCCAGAGGGCAAAAGTTTACAGTTACCAGTTTGTGCCTGTCCTTTTTGCCATTATCCTTGGCACTCTCCTCTGGCTCAGCTCGCCCGCGCTGCTCCTTTCTCCTTTCATTATTATATCCTGTATCTCCTTCGGTGGCTCCTCCGTACATTCAAATTCATGGCGACGGCCGCCAGGTGGCGCTGCATGTGTCAAACGACGCGCGGCTCATTTCGAGGGGAAATTGTGTGGGCGTGCCCAGCCTTCCGGCCCTGCTGCCACCCTCCCCCCCCTGGGGTGGCGCATACAAACAACTTGCAACAACTTTGTGCAAAAGTTTGTCCCCCGTTCTTGTCGTTGTCGTCACAATTTGCGTTTTTTGCTTGCGCACTTTTTGGCATTACTTCAGTGCCACAGCGGCCAGGACATACTCGAAGCCACGCCCCCAAGCCACCCCGCCCCCTGCCTGACAGGGGCATGCAAATAAATTCAAATATGCGCTCTGCGCCCGCAGGTTAAATAAATTTGCCTCCCACTCCCGCCTCTTTTCGACTAGCTAGGACATCATCCTGCATCCTTCGTCCTTCGTCCTTCAACCAAAACCGCCACCACCGACACCTCCTCATCTCATCATCATCATCATCCATCCGCTGGAGAAGAGTCCCAGTTCGGGTTTCGCAGGGTCCCAATTCTACTGTTTTTTTTTTCTCTGTTTTTTTTTTTTGGCCTTTTTCCGCACTGAAATTTATATGGAATTAAATTTACACTGCTCCCGGGGAGGTGCTCCAACCCTGCCCTATGCCACACTCCCCTTTGACCTTTCCCTTTGATGCAAACGAAGCTATTTAAACTGGCAGCGCATTATGCGAAGCGAAACAAACTGGACACGGTGCCTCTGCCTCACTCTCCCGAATATATTAACTTCTCGGGAAGTGGCCAAGTCCAGCTGATTCTCTAATAGCCAGTTTTTTGCAGTTTTTCAGGTAATAAAGAACTAGAAAGTAACTCACAAACTACAGAAGAACAACGGAAGAGAACAGAGAGTGGGATACCCGGTACCCGGTACTACTGGTAACTCAAAAAAGACTTTCTTTTTATTTAATCAATACCCGAAACGCAGATTTTTACAAGATTCTGGATAAGAGAAAGCACAAGGATATGCGAAAATAATACGCTAGTATATGATACCCGGTACTCGAAGTAAGTAAAAGGGTATTAGAACTCTCAAAGATTTACTTTTTTTCCAGTTTTTCAGGTAATAAAGAACCAGAAAGTAGCTCATAAACTATGAAAGAACAATAGAAGCGCTTCAAGGCTATGGGATAACCAATACCCGGTACTTCTGGTAACTAAAGGGACTATTTAGAAACGTAAAATTGTTAGTTTTTTATTTAAAAAATAACTAAAAAGTAAATTTATACAAAGCTATCGAAGCGAAAAGAAGAGACGATGTGATACCCGATACTCGAAGTAAGTAAAAAGTGATTAGAACTGTTAAGTATTTACCTTTTATCAGCTTTACAGGTAAAAACTCCTCAACTCAACGATATTAACGAACTTTTAAAGAAATATTTAATTATAGATGCTCAATTAAAGCAAAACTTTGTCAGAAAACAAAAACTAATACATCAAATTTTGTATTTTGAAAAAGGAACAAAAGGCTAAGTTTTGGCTAAAACTTGCTCGTATTTTTTCCTCCAACTTCTGGACCTCCACTGGGCTATTGATATCGGTGGGTGAGCTGGTTGGGGGGAGTGGATATAACTTATTCTAATTTATTACCAACCAACCTAGCCATGGATGGGTATGCCTGTATATCTCACCTGTTTGATATCGAAAATTTACATATAAAACGGACTGAAAAGGTCCCGGGGATTTCCAGCCTCAACAACAACAATATACATAATAAACATCTCATCAACTTCTAAGCGAAAAAAGCTGAAAAAAACGTGAATATACTTTACGGCTGGCTAGCGAGAATGAGAGCGAAAGAGATAGCAATAGTGAGGAGTGAGAGAGAGAGCAGACAGTTGGGGGGATAAAATTAGGCAAACGCTGGGAGTTTTTGAAAACCAGGCAAACATTTCACAAAATTAAACACAAAAAACAAGCACCACCGAGTTACGAGTACCGAGTACCGAGTACAGAGTACAGAGTGAAAGAGATGGCACAAATATAAACAGTGAAAGAGACGGGGAGATAGGAAGAGATAGAGAGGGAAAAGGCAACAAAGAATTCAGTTTTTGGGCTTCCCGGGGCCTCGAAAACTCTAATACAGTCCATTGCGTATACGCCGGATGTGCACAGGAAAAAAATACAAAAAAAAAAAAAAATATAAAAATAAAATAGCTAATTTTATAGAAAAATAAATAGATTAAAAGGAATCCTTGTTTTTTTTCACTGCAAAACACATTTGGTTTTTGCAGTTTTTTTTTGAATGCAGAAAAAGTATCTACAGAAAACTCGTATAAGCTTGATTCAATAAACTCGAAAATGTCTGCCAAAGGATAACAAGGATATAAATCCCTCTAAGCGCAAATGAGAACATATTATGGGAGATATGGGAACGGGCATCATCCATTCATTCGAAGCCGTTGCCAGAATAATTCGATTAAATCTTTTTTTTTACAAAAAAAAAACACACATTTTTCCAGCTCCCTTCCAGCTGTACTGCTATTTTCATAACGAAAATGAAAAGCCCGAATGTTGACCCAAAGCCCCCACTGACCCAAGTTTCCACATACCGCGCCTCAACAAACGGCAACTCTTCCTTTCCTCTGACCCAAAAATTCTGCCAGAACCCAGAACCCAGAAATTCTGCAATTTCTGTTTGCATTTTGCGCATTTGAGAGATCCTGCAGCAAAATTATATCGAAATTTTGTGCCCTGGCCTGTGGACATGGCCTGGACTCGTATATCAATGCGGCAGCCACTTGAGCAATTAAAAGGAGGTCGAAGGGCAAGTGCAAACTCAATTGAATTTGCTGCCTGTCGGACTTTGGATTTTTGCACCAGATGTCACAAATCGTTCAAAAAATATGCCAAATATTCCTTTTTGCCGGACAATGCAATTAAATTTCAGCAAAAACTACACCGACACCGACACCGACTACGACACCGATACGGAAACGGATACGGATATCGTTACGGAAGTATAATCTTTATCTGTATCTGTATCCTGTATCGGTATCCTGTATCTGTATCCTGTATCGGTATCCTGTATCTGTATCTGTATCTGTATCGGTATCCTGTATCTGTATCTGTATCGGTATCCTGTATCTGTATCTGTATCGGTATCCTGTATCTGTATCCTATATCTGTATCTGAATCTGATACTGATTACTGTATCTGTATTCGGAATCTGCATTCGTTTCTGCAATTGTGTGTGCTCTTGCGAATCAATCATGTAATGGCATTTCGTGTGGGAATACAATCCACTGAATGATTTATTGCCCTAGAATACAAAACACACACACACATATCGAAAACTCTTCCCCTTTCCCAGGCAATTGAGTTTTTGATTTTTCGGATTTTTGGATTCCGGACTCTCTCGACTGCCTTTTGATTGCCGGCCAATTGAATAATTCTTTCTTTTATTTCTCTTTTTTTTTTTTTTCTGTGAAATGGAATATCTAATGTTCGTTTGTACATTTTGCCGAATTTTACTTTCATTTCTGTGGTTTCTCCTATTGGTTTTTTGGCAGATTTTCCATAGGAACTCAAATACCAAATTGGGATTATGATGAAAATCGAATGGAAAATGGAAGCCATATTTGTGTAATGTTTTGAAATGTGTGCAGGATTCCAAGGAATTATATTTATTTGTTGAGATTAGTGTAGATTTATGTGTTTTTCTATTAAGAATTGTTCTATCAGATCTATCCCTGCGATTCTAGCCGTACAATAAACGACAGCGCATGAAAAGAATCCCTTTTTTAAAGCCTAAAAAAATACTTTTTATCCTTTATTGTTGAAATTCCTAATTTCCAAGTCTTTTATTGACTTTTTCCAAAACATATTTAATAGCCAAAACGATAACTTTTGTGAAATTCGATACCAGGTAAATTCGATAACTTGAGAAAACTCATTTTCCCGGAATCTGGCTAAGCCAGTTTCGCCTTTAACCCGCTTTCCCCTTTATGTTTTTTTTTTTTCCATACTACAACGTATCTGTGACTAAAGTTCAATGGAAATGTGTGTGCTTTTCGGGTGAGGGAAAAATCAATAAACGAAAATTGCTGAAAATAAAAAAAAAAAAAAAAAAGCTGGCGCATAAATATCACAAAAAATTCGAGAGCCTTCGCTCAAAGGATATCTCTCTCCCTGGCTTTCGCTGGCAAAGAAAAGGACGAACTTTTGCCTTTTGTTTTTGTCGGCGTAATTCGCTTTTTATGGCCTGCCTGTAAGAAGATCCTGGCTAAAGAATACAGAATACAGAATACAGAATACAGAATACAGGATACAGGATACAGGATACATCGGTAGGACACAAAGAGCTGCAAAGTTTTGCTTTATTGTTTCTAAAATGTGCTAAAGTAAAATAAACAAAAGAGCCGCCAAAGACAGATGCTCTCAAAGGTGTGGAGCCGAAGGACGGGCTGGGATTCCAAGAATCCTTTTGGGGCGGGCATGTGTTCCACCATAAAAAGGAGAGCAAGGATAAAAAAAAAAATAAAGTTAAACCACACCGGTTGGCAAGATGAAAACATCAGTGGCCTGAACCCAAAGTCAACCCAAAAAAAATTCCCAACCCTTTTTTCTGTTTATTTTTTAGCGCCCAGTTTTCTCTGTTATCCTGTTTTTTTTTTGTTTTTGTTTTATCCTGTTTTATGTTTTTTTTGTTTTTTGTTTTTGCGAAGGCATTCTAATGAAAACATTGCGTGAAAGTGAGAACTAAACATTAAGCAAACAAAAAGCCAACACTCGCCCGCAAAACACAAGATGCACAATAAACACAGCAAAAAAAAAAAACACACACAGAAATAATAAAAGGGCCACAAAAAAAGGGTTCAACTCCGAGAAGAGGACTCCAGAGGAGCAAACAAAGCACGACCACCAGGGGGCGACACTGGAATCCTGGCGAAACCTGTTTTTTTTTTCCCTCCTCATATGCAAAACAAGACGAGGAGAACGAAAGGGGTTTGGAAGTCAAGAAATCCGAATGGCAAGTAAAGTGAAGAAAGCAATAAAGCTCGACATTTTGACCAGGACTTGGCTTGATGAGGCCATTTAAGCCGATTGGGGTCCTTTAAGCCTAAAACGAAATATTAATTACAAAAAAAACGAATGCGGTAACAGGAGGCAAGGCAACGATTAAGTGATTTCCTTTAAAATATTTAAAATATTCTTTAAAATTGGAAATGATTTGGGACATATCCTGGCAAATCGCAGCACATCCTGCCAGGTGCCTGATACCTGGTGCCTGGAGGTGGTGGAAATAGCACGAGTAGTTTGGTGTCGATTTCAGGAGCCGCTTGTGAGTCACACCGCCCTCTAGCCCCCTTTTAGGCCATAAACAGCCTCTCGTTTGTCCTTTGTCCTGTGTGTCGGTGTGTCGGTGTCCTGTCATGTGTGACGCGTGGTTAAAAATTTGATATCCTTGAGCGCCTAGGAAAAAACAATACCCAAGCCCCCCCAAGTATTATATTCGTTTTTGTTTCTCCTCTCATTTTGTTGGTATACACGAGTACGAGTATAAAAAGTAATTTGAACGTAACAAGAGAGGAGGAGGAGGAGGAGGAGAAGAGAGGGCGGAAGGACTTGAAGGACGACGGCAAATTGGATCGAAGACCAAGTCAATTGAGAGCCCCCGAAAAAAAAAAAATCAATGACTTGTATGGGAGTCAGGAAGGAGGCGTATACCATACCATACTTGTACATCAAAAATATTGTTTGGTAAGAAAAAAAAAACTTAGTTTTAGGCCAACCAGGACATTGTAATGTAATTTTAGATGTCGAAAAGTTTTGTTGCTCTCTCGGCCGGAAACTGATTGGAAAACATAAATGTAAGTAAAAGGATGAAACTTGATTTAAAGCCCAAAAAACGGAGGGAGGATAACTTGCAATTTCTATCTAATTTCGTAAGTTGCAAAGTCGCATAAAGTTTTATTCCCCTTCACATCCGTTTTAGTTGCATGTGGCCATTGTGGCCATGGTTAAGGTGCACAAACACACCCGCAACATGCCCCATGCTGCATGCTGCCCCATCCCTCTTGTTCAATTTGAACGATTTATATGCGTGGCACGCAGCTAGAAAAGCAACTTGAAAAGCCACTGAAATATAATTTGAGGTTTTGTTTTTAAGAATAAATTCTTATTAAAAAATAAATTCTAAATTATTTAATTTAATAAATCGAAAGTTTGATTTATTTTGACCTTTTTTCGAAGCCAGAACGTCTTTTCGATGTCTTTTTGGAAAGTAATAATTTCAAAGTTTTTGTAAAATTATTATAGAAAATATTATAGAAAGTTTATTAAAACACTCTAAATAATGGGAAACTATTTAAAATTTAAAGTTATTCATTTAAAGATTCCAATACCAGACTTTATTTAAGCAGAAAAGCCAAAAATTCTATAAATTCTAGTCGCATTTAAGGAATTAAAAAGGATTTAAAAGTGATTTAAATGGTAGTTTAAAAGGAATATTAAAAATATTATAGTTAATACTCCAATATAATAATTATAGCACTAATTATTAATCTTATTTAAATTTAAAACTAATATATTTAAATATTTTTAAATAAAAAAAAGAAACCCTTTTTCGATCAGTGTAGAAATGAACAAACGAAATGGCAAACCAAATGGCCGAAAGTGCACTGGAATTGGGGATAATGCAACTGGACGAATGGCAAAAGGATACAAAGGACACAGGGTCAGTCAGATGCACACTAACACATCCCTATATGTGTGTGTGTGTGATGCAATAAAAGAGCTCTCAGGTAGGCAGGTAGGAAAACTCGCCTCAATAAATAATATTTTCGCCTCGCTTGGGTTGTGAAAGTTAAAAGTTTTGTGTGACCAGCAGGCGGCAGGATATATCAGGATGTGCGAGGTTGTGCCAGAATGTTGCCAGCCCTGTGGCAGTGGCACTGCTCCTGCTCCTGCCTGAGCCACGTTTTTATGGGCAAATGCAGTGGCATGTTTCGCATAGCGTGTGTGCAACATAAATTCACTTGCTTGTGGCACACACACACACACACACAACCAGACACAGACAAACGCATACGAATGCAGGACGAAGGATACACGCGTTGCAGGTGCAGAGCACGTGTGGCAGCCTCGTCGTAACCGTTGCCTGGTTTATGGAAATTAAGCAGCAGCTTTTATATTCCCACACAAACAACACAAGCCGGATGCAACAAATGCAACAAGGACCTTGCCAGGATTAATTAAAACAAAAGAATAGAAATTCTAAATGATTTCTTTGGGGCAAGAGCCAAAAACCAAAATGAAATGTCAAGGAAGAGGCGGCGCCTCCTCAATCAGTTGCAATTTCCGGTTAATGGCTCCTGGGAGTGTATAAGCCACTTCGGTGCTAAGGATGCAGAACAGGACATGCACAGGATGTGCAGGACTTGGCTGTTGTTTTTTTCACCATTTTGGTTGCGAACAATGCTCTAGCCCCATATTTGGCCACAGCAAACATTTATTGCTCCTTCTACTCCGCTTGTTTTTGAGCAAAAAAACAACAACAGCAGCGACATCCTTTTCAAGAATCCTGGCGAGTGAAAATCGCCATACAAATGTAGCGAACAATAAGTACAACAATGCCATAGGAACAGGACTGGCAAGGACTGGCAAGGACTGGCGGGACTGGTGGGACTGGCAGGACGACGACTGGAAGGGCGACAATTGCAACGTGTCAAAGCGACGTTCATAGCATATTAGTTAAGCACACACACGGTTGCAACTAGGTGGCAAGTGTGGCAGTGTGAGTGTCTCCACCGGCCCACGGGGCGTATGCGCAACGTTTTTCCACTCACAGCCGAGGATCCGTACGTCAACATCCGGTTTGGGCAAGGACACTCTCCAAAAATACTTTAAAAACTTTGTAAATTCAAGAATTTAAGGTAGGAATTCCTTTCCGTATGGGTAACGAATTCCTTTCCTTTATTTTTTTCAATTTATCTGAAAATATATATTTTTTTCTCCCTGTGTCTTTACACGCCATATTTTTGTATCCTGGATTTCGTTTATTCGCCTTTTTTTGCGTCTGGATTGTTATCGAAGAAAGCGCTTTCTCCTCCATCCAGTCGAGAGTCAAAATATCGAGTCGAAAAAGTCGACCAATTACGAAGTGAAACTCAAGTTGAACTCAATAGCTTTTGCGGTCAATTAATAAGCTCTGAGATCCTTTTACTCTGGCCAGAGTTTGGGCAGAAAAAGGAGCAGGTTTTTCCTTTCACCATTTATCGAAAAGCAACTACTGTTTCATACTCCCCCGAAACAGCCATGACACATACCTGTTTTTCTTCTAGATTTCTCTCGTTTTTTATGGTTTTGCAAAGGATTGGAAAGCAATTAGCGACAGGCGAGTGCAGTCATCAAGTTAATGCAATCAGAAGGGGACCAACCAAGAGGAGACTAAAGTAAATACACTTCGATTAACGCTAAATTAGCTCTCGCTGAACCGAGCAGATCGAACAAAAGCAGCGACAGACGAAGGACGAAGGACGACAACGATGACGCCGGCGTGTTGATGATGAGAGGACGATGATGACGACAGCAGGATGAAAGTTGGATGAGGTCCGATGATGGCAAGAGATGAGGGATGTGGGATGCTCTGCCTTTGTGCATTGTCAGCCCCATTTGGCCACTGCATTTGGCTATGATTCATACACAATACAATAGATGCAGCAGGATCAGAAGAAGGAGCGCGGGGATGGACAGCAGGACAGCAGGACGGCAGGACAGTAGGATGAAGGATAAAAAGTTGTGGGTAGCGGATAAATAGATGTATAAGCGGGTTCCTCTATCTATACGTTATACAGAGCAGAGCCTGTCTGGCAATTTGCTAGCCGAGCACGAGCCGAGCTGAGCTGGCTGACAAAACAAGTCCCTGACCCCAAAAAGTAGGCAACAAAAAGCGTTGTCCCTGCCTTCCCCTCCCCCCTTCTATGCTAATAACCAATATTTTAGAGCCAAACCGCCGTCTGCTGTTGAAATTGTCGCCAACAACAATAGAAAAAAGAAAAAAAACCAAAAAAAAAAGGCAGAAACTTTTTACAGATAGCTGAATCATCGGCAGACAAAGGATATGACAGGATGTTAAGGGTATTGGGGAGAAAGGAACTAGGGGAGGACTAGGGTGAAAGTACAAGGCATTAATTTAACAGGATAATTGAAAATGAATAGTTGCATGTGGAAAGAAGGGGCACATCCGGGAGGAAGGAGCATGCGACAAATCAATGCGGTACCAGGAAGGGACCGAAGATAATAATTTACGAGGAATTTCCCTTCAAACTTTATTTATGTTATCATCAAAAAAAAAAAAGGACAAGTTCTTTAGGATTATTTATTGTAGATTATAAAAGTTATAGATTAGTATTATATAGCTTACCTTTAGCCACAAGCTCATATGCTTGAGGGTCAATGGAATTTTGGACTGTGCCTGCGAGTTCGATTCGATTATTTTGATTATTAATTTGTTTGTTTTTTTTTTTTTTTGGTTTTGTGTAAATTGTGTTTTGGTTTATTTTTCAAGTTTTAGAAGAGAATGATTAGAAACACTTTAGACTTTGGATGACTATAGATATATATCTATATATATATATTTATATATATATAAACATTTTTAGATTTGGGCTTAGATTTTTTGAAGATTTAATTGAAAAGTTAATTAAGTTTTTTGTTGGTATTTGTATATATAATATATATATATATTTTTGTTGTCTTTCCAGTTTGTTGTTTATTTTTGTTGGTTGTTCTGTTTTGGCTTCGAAATTCTTGGCTAACAGAACGAACAAACGAACGAACGAACGAACGAACGATGGAACGAAGAAAACGAACGCATCAAACGAACTGGGCAACTATGAGAAACGTGGAACGAAACGGAAACGGAAATGGAAACAGAAACAGAAACGGAAACAGAAACGGTAACGGTAACGGAAACGGAAATTATATAACTATTACTGGATTACTCTATTATATCGTGTCTTTTTGTACAATTTTTGATCATTTCCGATTCGATCCTTAGAGTGTGCGTGTGCTTGTGTAGGATTAATAGGTGTGGCATTCAAAAACGATTCTTAATCGATAGATTCGATAGTTTTGATAGTTTTGATAGTTTCGATAGATGAAGAAGCATGCATTGTGTCTACAGAAAAAAAGCAAGCATATTGATAGGCAGGTTGTTTCTCCTCTTTTTGCGTGTATTCAAAAGACAGGATCTTATTTACATTTTGAGAAACATTTCTGTATGGGGATTGTGGGTTTTTTTTTTTTCCAGCCAATCAGTGGAAGTTTTTGAGCCAGGAACCATCTTGAGAACTTTATGCTTTTCTCAGGCGGTTTTCCAAAACTTTTGAGTGGGAAAGTTTTCAATTTTTATTCTATTTTTTTGACAAGGAGAGGAGTTTAACGGAGTGAGTAAAGTTCAAGGCATGTTAACTAGACAGAACAAGAAAGACAGACTGAGTAAGAGATAGAGACAGAAATAGAGAGAGAGAGAGACAGAGTAGATGTTTTTATGGAGTGTGGTTTACTTAGTTGTTGTCAAGAGAATTCTAGATCTAAAGTGTCAAACACGGCAAGACAAACTCGGGATAAAAACAGGACTCTACTAAAGTTCTTGATTCATTTGGAGGAGAGCGCTAAGTCTAGATGGATTCTAAAGGTGGGATAGGATGCTATATAAGTATAGTTTAGGGCGTAAACGAAACATCTATTAAAACATTTGGAGTGCAGCTCACATTTTATTTCAACTGACGACATTTTGGACAGTGACAAGTGGACACGGAATCTGGTAATCGGTAATTGATAATTGATAATCTGGTCTCTGCCTTTCTTGCTTCTTAGATTTTGATACAATATATATATATATATATATATATATATATTGGATTGCTGGTTTTATTGGTGGTTATATGGTAATAGCAGTTACTAGTAGTTTTTAATAGTTGTGGTTGTGGTTGTGGTTGTGGTAAAGGTGATAAAGGTGAAGGTGGTGATTGGTATGGTGGTAGTACAAGTAGCAATTGTTTTTGTTTATATATTGTTCATATTGTTGTTGTTGTTGTTCTTATTGTTGTTGTTGTAGTAGTAGTGGTGGTGGTGGGCGGTGGCATTAGCGGTGAACTAGCTTAAGAACTAGCAACTAGCGGGCTAGCGAGCGGGCGAGCGGGCGAGCGAGCGAGCGAGCGGTGAGCGTGGGGCGGTGGTGGTGGTGGGTGGTGCAACGTTTTTCATTCGGTTCACTCTGTCTCTTTATTATTTAATTGTTTATCTTAAAATTTCATCTGTTGTTTTAGTTTATATTTCAGTTTAGAAGTTTCTCGTTAATGCTAGTTATTTTTTTGGTGTTTCACTCAAGTTTCCTAGTTTTTGAGCTTCCTTTTTCCAACGCACATCTTTAAAGCAAAACTGAATAACGGTAAACGAGTGCCAATGACACCAGGAAGGAAGTACTGGGTGGGTGGGGAGTGGTGGGTGTCAGTTCGGAGAAGGTGGCTGGCGGCTGGTGGCTGGCGGCTGGCGGCTGGGGGGTGTCTCCTCGGTGGTTTGTTGTATGGCTGCGATGACGTCGACGGACGGCAAGTGGTTGAAGTGAAGTTTTTCGAAGGCAACGTGGCCGGGAGAAGCACATTGTAAAAGCGGGGGTGCTCAGCCAGGAGGTTAAGGAAGGGGGATGTGGCAGGGAGAACAGAAAAAGAAAAAAAAAAAACCAACCCTCCGCCTGACGACAGGCGCTGCTGACTCAGAGCGAGAGAGCAATAGCACTTGCCAAGGCGAAACAACAAAAACAAATAATACAACAACAAAACTACACAACAAATTAACAAAAAAAAAAAAAAATACAATATAAAAGCACAGGCACACACACGCTCAGATAACGATGAATCAGTTAACGGTAAAGGACACCCGAAGATCAAAAGTTCAAGCAAAACGATCACTTTGTTCCAATTTCGTTTCTGTTTTCAAATATTTTTTCTATTTACATTCTTTTTATTTATTTTTTTTCTGGGTGTGTGTTTGTTATTATCCTTGCTAGTGTTCCTCAAACGCACACACACAAACTCATACACACACACACAAAGACACGCACGCATAGGCACGCACACTTAAAGCACTGACACTGGAAAAAAATAGTGTGTTGTCCTGGAAGTGGGACTAGGACTGGGGGGAACTCTCTGCGTACGCTTTGCGGACCCGTGACTCGTCGGCAGCGCGTTCGAACAAGGACTAAATCGGAAGTCTGAAACCGTAACCGAAACTTCAAATCAAGCAGGACGCGTCCAAGGATCTACTGAGCGCAGTGCGAAAGAGACGCCAGTAGCGACCGGGAGTCGAACAGCACTGTTAAGCTAACAGCGGGCTAAGCATCTGTTAAGGCCACTGTTAGGCTTAACCCTCTGCAGGCCAAGGGCTTTTATATCAAGTTTTAGCATAAATTACACAAACTTTCAATAAAAATTAAAAAACAAATTAACGTAAGTAAAATTCCATTAAAATGTTTCTTTATTGTTAAATGTTTTTTTAAAATAAAATCCATATCAACTAAAAGTTTCTAGAAAAGTCCTGTGAAGTGTTAAACGGCAAAGGCTAACAGCTTTTATGTTAACTGCAAGCGAGAGAGTAACATCCGGAGAGAGTAAAATGAGAGCAAACGTGAGAGCGGGAGAAAATGGCGCATGTGAAGAGAGTGCGACAAGTGGCGGTCAATTTGAAATTTTATTGTTTTTAAGACTCGAACAGAAACAAAAACATCGTAAATATTTAATTAAATAAGTATTTAACTTACGAAATAAAGCATTCAAGTAAAACTATTTATAAATATATACAAATTAAATATAATTAAAGAAACTCTTGTCATTTATTTTCCCTTGAGAAAAGCTTTTGGAGAAAACATGTGACTAATCGTTGGGAAATTTTCGCTTGAGGTTGGCAATGTTGTGCCGAGCAGACTTTTGTCTGAATATTTTGACATTTCGAAGGGCAAAAGAGCGAAAGAGTGTGTGACAAAGTGTGTGATGGGGCGGGAAGTTGGAATAATAATAAAAATTTATAAATTGTAAGTAAGTCTCTTTCTCTTTCTCTCTCTCTCTCTCTCTCTCTCTCTCTCCTTCTCTTGGTCTCTCTGTCTCTCTCTCTCTCTCGCTTGCGTCAAAGACATGTTGCTACACACGACGCATGTGTGTGGTTGTGTGCGTGCTTGTTAAATATTGTAGCATACTTAAGTGCGCCAGAAGTTAATTAATTAACAAATTGAAACCGCTGGCCCGGCCAAAGGACAGGAAATCGTACAGGAAATTCGCAAAACTATCCACTGTCAATAGCTAATCAGGAATAGACTTTATATAATAAGTACTCTCTCAGTCACACTCAGACAGGCACAGGCACAGGCACAGGCACAGGCAGAGGCACAGCCACACGCACGCACACATTCACAAAAAATTGTGGCCAACACGCGCGCGTTTATAGGCCGCCGACGTTATGGGGCGAAATTCAATTTCTGTCTTCAATTATCGAATAAAATTCGCCAATAAAAAACAAAAAAAAAGAAAAACAGAAATAAATATCCTTCACTCTTGTTTATGTCGCGGGCTTTTATTGATTGATAAATAATTGTTATTGTCATTGTTTATCGGTTATGCGATTTGTTTATGATCGCATCTATAGATTTATTTGCGATGATTTTTTTTTTTTTTTTTATTTCTCGTAACTAGTCGAGTACCGTTTCGGGGGCTTGCCTCACGCTGCAAAGTGCTCCAATGGCAGAGAACGCACTGAAACTAAAAATTCAAAACTGGGGGAAACCCGATTCCACAAGAATCTGGCTCTGAAGTCATGCCTTTGACATTTGCAACGGTTTTAACCTCGCCACAGAGAGCGAGAAAGAGAGGGAGAGCGTAACAGTTGCCGAGAGCGGGATAGAGTCGAGAGCGGGGGAGGACCGCCCTTACGCATGCGCTGAAAAGCAACCCCGTTTTTGTTGGTCAGCTGATACGTTGCTTCATATTGCAACCGATAGAGGGAGTCACCACTGGCTGTGCTTATCCTCTGGTTGTGCTCAAAGGACTTTCCAAGCTCTAAGTTCTAGAGGCGAAACTTTTTCAAGCTTTTCTTAGAGCTTGACCCAAAAGCTGGAAGGAAGCTCTAGGAAAGCTCTAGGAAGCTTATAAGTGTTTACGATCTTTGAAGCTTCAATTCCAAAAACTGATTTTTACACGCTCCAAAGAAGCTTTCAAGTGTGTCGAAACCACTTGCATGGCGACCGTGACCGCTCATACAAATAATAATGTTGACGACGAGGTGGTACTCGGTGGCTTTATGCCTACACCTTCTGCTGATCACTTTCCATGGATCGTGGAGTGCCCGTGCCCCTGTCCGTGCTAGTGGCCATTCTAGTGCCCCTGTCCGTGGACGTGGCCGAGCCAGGATCTATGCCCGAGCTGAAGAGAAAACCTCCAAGACAATAATACAAGATATACGACCCTTCCACTATAACCTCAGCCTACTGACCATCGTGAACGAGGAGAATCCAAAGGGCATATTCAGGGGTGAAGTCACTATTAAAGTGCGAGTATGGATCGAGACGCGGACCGTTGTTTTGGGCGTCAATGGTCTGAAAATGGGCCCAAAAATATGGTTAATCCGCAAGTCGACCAGCGGCAGGGTGACAGTACGCTCCATGTGGTATGACACCGATAAGCATCAGTTCACAATCGAATTCAATAGTCGGCTATGGCTAGGGGAGGAGTACGATCTGACAATGGAGTTCAACGGCAAGATGTCCCAGACCAACCGAGGCTATTTCACGGAGCGGTACAAGGACGAGAACAACAAGCAGAAATGGGTAACGGCCACTCAGTTGTCACCCAACATGGCCAACAGTGTTTTTCCCTGCTTCGATGCCACCTACAGGACACCATTCTCGCTCCATCTGGCCCACAACCGGGAAATGCAAGCCGTTAGCAATATGCCGATTCTAAAAACCACCGAGTGAGTATAGACTTCCATTGGGGTATCTTTTCAATTTTAAAGACTTTCCAATGCAGACACGAGGACGAAAATTATGTGTGGACCACTTTCGAGGAAACACCCCTTATGACCGTACAGCAATTGTCCTTCTCCATTAACCAGTTCAAAGTCCAGGACTCGCCCGAGTCTCGTTCGGGTCCCCTGATGAAGTCCTGGCTGCGTCCTGAAAAAGCTGCCCAGGCCGCTTATGCGGTGAGTCTTTCGCCCAAGCTGATTGACTATTTCGCAAATCTTTTTAAGATTCCGTATCCGGTGGTCAAGCTGGATCAACTCATCCTGCCAGACGTGGGATTGCATGTACGGATTTCTCTCTCGACCTGAGTAGATATTTATGTTACCTTTTGTGTTTCTTCAGACCCAGGACTATGCTGGATTCGCCTGCCATTCGGAGAGCGTGTTTTTGTATAGCGAAAAGCACGCCACGTCTCCCTCCAAGCAGGATGTGGCCACCCACATAGCCAAAGAATTCGCACATCATTGGTTTGCCAATCTGGTGCATAGCGGGGTTTATTGGTTGGGCGAAGGACTTGCCGCCTTCCTTGCCGGGTTCGCTGTGGACGAAGTGGACCCCACGTGGCGTCGTCACGAATTGAACATGGTGTCCAAGGCGTTCATAGTCCTCGACGAAGACTCCAGGGCCAGTGCCCAACCTGTGAGCTTCGCTCACGGCGTAGGGCCCATAGCCTCGGAGATTCAGGCGTATCAGAAATGCTCACTCCTATTCAGGATGTTGCACACCTTGGTGGGCACAGAGGTGTGTCCAGTTAGCCATTTTATAAGACACATATATATCCTTTTTATCCCAACAGGTCTTTTTAAACTCACTGCGCCGTTATATGAAGAGCTCCCTGAAAGAGAGCTCCAATCAGTCGCTTTTGTGGATTTATTTCCAGGGCGAATCCGATCGCTTTCTAAGCCTTCGCCAGGACATTCGCGTTGCCCAACTAATGGAGACCTGGACCCTGCAGCCGGGCTATCCTCTGGTAACCGTGAAACGTGACTACGAAAAGCGCGAAGTTGGCATTTATCAGCAGCGGTTCCTGCGCAATCCGAGCGGCAGTGCCGCCGGACGGAGGCCCACGAATCACCAACACTGCTGGCATATTCCTCTGACCTTCACCAGCGCCAGCCGGGCCAATTGGGCCCACACCCTGCCCAGTGACTGGCTAACCTGCAAACACGTGACTCCGGAGAAGCCTTTGGTCCTGATCGAGGTGGCCGAGCCTGAGGACTGGATCGTCTTCAATCTACGTCTGGGAGCTCCCTGTCGCATCAACTATGACGAACGCAACTGGCAACTCCTGGCCGAGACTCTAATGGGCGAGAACGCCACCCAAATAGACAGGTTTAGTCGGGCCCAGCTACTCGACGATGCCCTCAACCTGGCCGGTGCCGGAATTCTAGGCTATGACCTGGCTTTGTCCTTTTTGCGAAGTCTTTCGGGAGAAAATGAATTCATTGTTTGGAAGGCAGTGACCAGGAATCTGGAGTGGCTCTTCCGGCAATTGCAAAACACTCCCATTTTCTTTGTCTTCAAGGTAGCTTCCATAGCTTAAAAATCTAATTATTTCCTCTAATTCCTTTGTTAGAAATTTATGAGCGGTGTCCTGGAACCAAAATTCAACGAATTATTCGTTGCGATAGAGAGCTCAGAAAATGCCAATATGGATACCACTCCTGAAACCAACACCACCGATGATTCCAACTCCAATAATACTTCCACCAATGACAATTTCACATTAAAGACCATTGTTCTGCATTTGGCCTGCGAAACGGATCTGGGATCCTGCCAGGATCTGGCCATCAGGGACTTTAGCCGGATGAACAGAATGATGAATAATATTCCGGTGGATCAACGTCAAACCATCTACTGTACGGCCATCCGACTGGGTACCGAGGCGGACTGGATGGAGCTGCGGAAGATGTTCAGGAGCTCGGAGGCGTCCGGAGAGCGTAGCATGATCCTGGAGGCATTGTCCTGCAGCCGGGATACCTGGGCACTGGAGAAGATGATGATTTGGGCCTTTTCAGACAGCGGTTTGGGGAAGGATGATATCCTAAGGATCTACAATGCTGTGGTCCGCAATCCCGTGGGCTATCAATTGGCCAAAAACTATCTCATTGAGAATATTTACAAAATCAAGCAATTGTAAGAATTATTACTGCAGAGTATTATTCTTATTCTTCATATTTTTCTTCCAGCTATTCATTTTGTACGGATCAAATAGCAGCTCTGCTTTCTTCTCTGATGGGGAAAATAACCACGCAGTCCGAGTTGGATTCGATTGAGCAGTTCATAAGGAAGGATTTGAATGATCTGTTGGGGATAGAACACACATCACGGCGTCTCATGGAACTGGGAAAGGATAACATAGCCTGGCACAAGGATAACTATCTTAAGGTCGTGTTGGCTGTTTGTAACTTAACCGGCTCCATAGATCCTCAATGTATTTAATATATTTAATTTAACCGCCCAAGTGTAATCTTCTTTTTGTTATTAAAATAAAAATCGCTAAAGGAGTTGATTTAATTTAAGCGCCCAAGTGTGACCTTCTTTCTTATTAAAACAAAAAATGTCACCAAACGAGTGGATTCAATTTAACCGCCCAAGTGTGACCTTGCTTCCTTATTACTACAAAAATGTCACTAAACGGGTGGATAGTATCCATTTCAAAGCTGGCCACCTTGTACAATTTCACAGGGGGACCCATCACATTAGCATTGACTTTTTTCGAGCCCAAGCACTATAAAAGCCGCCGCTTCACTGGACAAATTATCAGTAACTGCCTCGGCAGCATCGGATCAACCTCTACCTCGTCTTATTTATTTTAATGTTTTATTTTAAAAGTTAATTTTTTTTATTCGTGAAATTTCTTTAAAACCAATTTTTATTTTCAAACCATGGACCGTCTGACACACCAGCAGGTCAAAAAGCTATTTAGCTTAAACGGCTTGGCCCATGAACTGTATCCTCATTTTCTGATTTTAATTTTTATCCTTATTTTCCAAAATTTTCTTTTTTGCACTGTTACGGGGGCCTCTAAAAACCACCGAACATGCCTGGCTTTTTGTTTTTAACTATTGCTTATAATTAAATTGGCTCTCATTTTCGTTTCTTTCATTACAAAAACCTTGGACTCTTATTTTTCCGTGTAACTCTGTTGGGGTGCCTCGCAGTATCCAGAAAAATAAATCGAAATGTATCGGTTTACGTCGCAGCTTTCTAATCGTTTGAATCTCTGATTTTCTCCTTTATTTTTTTTCTTAATTCAAATATAAAACCATCGGTTTACGTTGCAGCTCTCAAAAAGTGTAAATTTCTGATTTGCTCCTTTTTTTTGTTTGTTTTATTACTAATACCTTGGACTCTTATTTTTCCGTGTAACTCTGTTGGGGTGCCTCGCAGTATCCAGAAAAATATATCGAAATGTATCGGTTTACGTCGCAGCTTTCTAATCGTTTGAATCTCTGATTTTCTCCTTTATTTTTTTTTCTTAATTCAAATATAAAACCATCGGTTTACGTTGCAGCTCTCAAAAAGTGTAAATTTCTGATTTGCTCCTTTTTTTTGTTTGTTTTATTACTAATACCTTGGACTCTTATTTTTCCGTGTAACTCTGTTGGGGTGCCTCGCAGTATCCAGAAAAATATATCGAAATGTATCGGTTTACGTCGCAGCTTTCTAATCGTTTGAATCTCTGATTTTCTCCTTTATTTTTTTTTCTTAATTCGAATGTAAAACCATCGGTTTACGTTGCAGCTCTCAAAAAGTGTAAATTTCTGATTTGCTCCTTTTTTTTTGTTTGTTTTATTACTAATACCTTGGACTCTTATTTTTCCGTGTAACTCTGTTGGGGTGCCTCGCAGTATCCAGAAAAATATATCGAAATGTATCGGTTTACGTCGCAGCTTTCTAATCGTTTGAATCTCTGATTTTCTCCTTTATTTTTTTTTCTTAATTCAAATATAAAACCATCGGTTTACGTTGCAGCTCTCAAAAAGTGTAAATTTCTGATTTGCTCCTTTTTTTTGTTTGTTTTATTACTAATACCTTGGACTCTTATTTTTCCGTGTAACTCTGTTGGGGTGCCTCGCAGTATCCAGAAAAATATATCGAAATGTATCGGTTTACGTCGCAGCTTTCTAATCGTTTGAATCTCTGATTTGCTCCTTTATTTTTTTTTCTTAATTCAAATATAAAACCATCGGTTTACGTTGCAGCTCTCAAAAAGTGTAAATTTCTGATTTGCTCCTTTATTTTTTTTTTCTTAATTCAAATATAAAACCATCGGTTTACGTTGCAGCTCTCAAAAAGTGTAAATTTCTGATTTGCTCCTTTATTTTTTTTTTCTTAATTCAAATATAAAACCATCGGTTTACGTTGCAGCTCTCAAAAAGTGTAAATTTCTGATTTGCTCCTTTATTTTTTTTTCTTAATTCAAATATAAAACCATCGGTTTACGTTGCAGCTCTCAAAAAGTGTAAATTTCTGATTTGCTCCTTTTTTTTGTTTGTTTTATTACTAATACCTTGGACTCTTATTTTTCCGTGTAACTCTGTTGGGGTGCCTCGCAGTATCCAGAAAAATAAATCGAAATGTATCGGTTTATGTCGCAGCTTTCTAATCGTTTGAATTTCTGATTTTCTCCTTTATTTTTTTTCTTAATTCAAATATAAAACCATCGGTTTACGTTGCAGCTCTCAAAAAGTGTAAATTTCTGATTTGCTCCTTTTTTTGTTTGTTTTATTACTAATACCTTGGGCTGTTATTTTTCCGTGTACCTCTGTTGGGGTGCCTCGCAGTATCCAAAAAAAATAAAAAATAAATCGAAATGTATCGGTTTACGTCGCAGCTTTCTAATCGTTTGAATTTCTGATTTTCTCCTTTATTTTTTTTCTTAATTCGAATGTAAAACCATCGGTTTACGTCACAATTTTTAAAAAATATGTATTAATAATTTAATTTCATTTTTTTTATTGAAGTTCTTAAGCTTTGTATATGTTTGAAATAAAAGGCCAGTGGATCCTCGCAAGTGGAAGCTCCGTCTGTTTGGGTGGCAACCCTGGTCGATTTGTTTTTCGATGCAACCCTGTGCCTATTAAATCCTGGACTTGGTTCTCTGAGAGAGGGAGCAGCCGGACAAGAAATTTCAACCCCCTGAAGGATGGAGGAAGAATAAAAACACGGAAAAAATCGCTGCATACGTTCGGGCGCAGCCAGCAGGACTCTGAGGCGAAAGGATGGGTTGAAAGAGCGACGAGAAGAGCGCCGGACAGGCGCAGAGAGAGCACGGGAGAGCGCCAAGCTGGAAAGAGCGAGAGCGCGAGAGAGCCACGCAGGCGCTCCACCGCCCGCAGCGACGCTGGCCGCGGCAGAGACGGCGGCTGCGACGCTGGCAGAACCACCACCCGCAACGCCACGGGAACCCGTCCAGCCGCCCTGCCACCCAACCACCCAGTTTCGAGTCCCTGCCGATAGTGATGGTGGGCGGGGTGGTCGGGGTATCGCAAAACACAACAAACCGTAAACCATCGGACGCTGGCTGCGACGCCGGCAGTGACAGTGGCGCCGGCAGCGACGGTGACGTCCGCGACTGTTGGAATGACAGGATGTTCGCTGCAGACTCAGCGGGGTGCGATTGTGGGCGGTTAACGGGATGTGGAGGTGGTTGGGTTCGTGCTTTGCTATGCTTCGCTTTGCTTTGCTTTGCAGCAGCCTTACCACCACATAAACAAAAATTCGATTTATGACCACTGCGGGAGTGGGAGTGGCAGAAGGAGGCGGAAGGCGACGGAAGGGGGGTGATTTGGGTATTCGCATGGATTTTTGGGGGTGGTGCCGATTCGCCATGCTTCAGTACGTTGCTTCTGTTACACTTGAAACAAAAGTATGCGCGAATTATTTTTGTTTTTTTTTATTTTTTTTCTTCAACTTTTTTTTAATATTTTATTTTGGTTTTTTGGTTAACAATATTTTATTTTGGTCTTTTGGTTAAATATATCTTATTTTATTTGGGCTTCTTCCTGGCGCTTCTTGTATTTTTTATTTTATTTTGGTTTTTTTTTTAATATTTTATTTTATTTTATTTTATGAAGTAACTCTTGGCCTCTCCTGATGATTTTTGTAGGACTCTGGACATGGGGACTTCTTTTTTTTATTTTTTTTTAAATTTATTTATTACATTTTCTTTCTTTATTTTAATTTTTTTTATTTCATAAATTTTATTTATTTATTTAAGTTAATTAATGATTTAAGAACTTGATTGACCTTTGGCAGGATTTTGTTCCTTTATGGCATCGATATGGAACTTGTTGACTGGTAGATCTTCAATTATTTTTTTTTAATAATTTTTTTTTTTTTAACTGTTACTGCAAAGGACACAAAAGGGGTTCCAAGGATATCCCTGTGAAGCAATGTGGACCAATGACAAAATTTAACTGAAAAATCGAACCACTTCCTAAGAGCCCCAAAATGTATGCTACAAAAAATGTCAAAAACTGAACTCTTCAAATATTTCAATAAAAATTAAAATATCCTTAAATATTCTTAAATATAGTTATTTTTTTTTGTTCAGTGCTAGAACTGTGACGGCCGTCGTGGCACTTACGGCAACGATAACGCCGACAGGACTCAAGGGGGTGTCAATGCGAGGGAGGGGCGGGGCGCAGGATACGCGCCTATGTTAGAGTTCGTGTACATGTGTGTTTATACGACTGTATGTATGTGTGTGTGTGTTTGATAGTGTTCTTGTATGTGTGGCAGGGCCTAGGGGTGAGGGGGCGTGGCGCGGAGAGTACGGGTGCGAGGCTGAGAACGGAACTTGGCGCAGATGACGATGTGTGGCAATGGCAGCAGCAAAAGGCATGCACTTTAAAAAATTTATATGTGTAAAAAAAAATATAAAATTAATAATAACAATAAAAATATTAAAATTAATAATAAATTGTTTCATGTTTCATTTAGTATTTTTTTTTTTAGAAATTATTTTAAACAATAAATAACAATAATAATAAACAATGATTATAAATGTAAAAATACTAGAAAATGAGCTTATAAATACTAGAACTTGAGCTTATAAATATACTAACAATTATCAAAGACTGCCTTGGCCACTCTATTTTATTAATTTGACAGTCCTGGTTTTTTTTTACAAGAATTAAATAGTTTTTACTGTTAAGCAACTTAGCATTAAATAAAAAAGAAATTTAAAATAAAAAAAAAACAAATTTTTTTAAGTGCAATTAAAGTATCAACTACCAGCAGCACAGTTGTTGTCGTCGCTAGTCCTGTCGTCCTGTCGTCCTGTCGTCGTCATCTCAATTCGCGCACACACACAGGCACAGCGAGACATGGAGGAGGCAGGCTCCACCAACACACAGGACACCCGCATACAGAGACATACACACACACACACACACACACTGAAGCAAGTAAGGAATCGCGGCGTCAAAAACAGCGACAGGACACGACGATGCCGCGACTTTGGCGAGTGGGAGAATGAGAAAGAGACGGAGACAGCGAAAGAGCGAGAGAGTGTCGAGGCAAGAGAGGGAAGGAAAGCGAGAGAAGGTGAGATGGCGAGATTGGCAAGAGCGAGAGCCTCCCAGTTGGACTTCTCTCCGTATTCCTGCGGGGGGCTCGCTGGAACTTTTTCGCATACTCGCACAGGACATGAGGAGAGAGGAGAGTGGAGAGCTGATGGAGGATGTGTGGTCGTTGTTGTTGCCGCCGCCGCCGTCGCCGTTGCCGCTGCCGCCGTCGCTGACGTCTCTGTTCGCGGCAGCAGCGACGGCGACGGCGACGGCGACGTTGACGGCAACGGCAACGGCAAGTGCGGCGAGGACATACACATAAATAAAAAGTCCTTCATTCCGTCGCGACCAGCGAGTAACGGCATATGAGCGCTCGCAGAGAAATCGCTAATCACGGCGAACGGCGGACGAAAAACCAAAAAGAACCAGCAGCTAAATAATTAACCACAAATAAATAAAAAGAAAAACGCAAAGAATTTACTAAAAATACAAAACAAAACAACAACGTAAAGTGACAATACGATTGAATATCCTTTTCGGTTTTTTTTTCACAATTATTTTCAAGTGCGAAAAAGTGTAAGCCTTGCTGGGGGAGAAAAAAAAACGAACGGAGAAAAAGGAGACTCAAAAATTGAAGAAGCAGAAGAAGGCGAGGCGTCTGCGTCCCGTCACCAGAATCAACCCCACACCACCCACAACCGCCCACTCATTCCCGCCGGGACACCCTTTTTTTTTGGCTCCAACTCTCTCCCTCTCTCTCGCTCGCTCTCTCGCTTTCTCTCTGTCTCTCCCAAAGACATTGGGTGGATGTCGCCACCAACACACGCCCACCCCTGTCCGTACTCTCTCTCTTGCGAAATCCAAAAAAAAAAAATAAAAATAAAATTGAAAATAAAAATAGAAAAAGTTATCGAAATCGCAAAGCTGTCACTCCACAACAACAAAAACAACATCGACAACAACAACAACAAGAAACAACCAACAAAAGCAACAAAAATCCACAAAATAAAACTGCTTCGATTTTTTTTTTGTTAAGTTTTCTATTTTTTTCAAGTGCCAAACAAGGATATCCTAGGAGCTAGACCGCCCCACCTCCCCACCTTTTCTTCCTCTTTTTTTTTTGTGTCCGTGCGTGGGTGTGTGTGTGTGTGTGTGTGTGTCTGAGTGAGTGTGCGAGTGTCCTTTTGCTGGCGTATGGCAGAATATATTTATTTTCCAACAACTAAAAGCAACGGAATTATCCTTCAACCACAGCAGGAAGCTGCATGCAAGGAAACTACTACAAAAAAAAAAAATTAAGTGAAAGTGTTGGACCCCCCAAAGTTTCGAGAAATTTCAATAAAAAAAAAACATTCCAAAAAAAGTAAACATCACAAAAAAAAATTGATATAGAAATATATATTGAGAAGAAACAGAAAAAAAAGATAGTCGCCCGCAAACGGGGGAAAAAATAAAGAGTCCTTGTGGCAGTGTTGCCACCCGGTGCCACAGCAAGGAGCCAGCGAGTGGCGCCCCCCCCCACCCTCCTTCTCTTCCGGCGTCGCAGTCGCAGTTCGCGTTGACGTCGACGTTGCAGCCACGTTGCTGCCACTAGATATTCCTGTGCTTCTTCTTCTCGCCACTGCCACACTCTTTTTTGGGGAAAAACTAAGAAAATATAAAACAGGACACGGGAAAAGGACACGGTTTTGGTCGAAAGCAATGCAACAGCAACAGCAACAACAACAACAAACGAAGCAACAGCAACAGCAACAGCAACAACAGCAACAGCAGCAACAAAAACAACAACAACAACAAGTGTAGTGTGTCGCAAGAGCGACGAGTGCGGGTGAATAATGAAGAAGAAGCAGAAACAACAACAACAGCAGCAGCAGCAGCAGCAGAGGAAGAAGAAGCAGAAGCAGAGCAGGGCGGACAGGGAGGCAGCAGCAGGGGCAGATCGCAACAACAGCAGCAGCAGGAACTCGCAGCAGCGTCGCATCAGCAGCAGCGCCAGCAACAACAACAAATAGCAAAAACTGCAAAGCGTTCGGCAAAGCGCAGCAACAACAACAACAACAACTCTAAATAAGGATATCCAAAGAAACAACAACAACAACAATCGCAGCCAAAGTCGCTGCAGCAACAGCAGCAGCATCAGCAGCAGCAGCACTACGAGCAGCAGCAGCAGCAGCAGCAGCAGCGGCGGCAGCGACAACGCCAACAACAATAACAACAACCACAACAACAACCAAAACAACAACAACAGCGGCAGCGGCAGCCGTCGTAGCCGCAGCCGAAGTCGCAGCAACGCCAGCGTCGGCAGCGACGCCAGCAGCATGTCGAAAACAAGCACGGCGGCAGCAGCGGTGGCGGCAGCAGCAGCAGCGGCAGCGGCGGCGGCAAGTGCAACAAATGCCGCCGATTTCAGTGCATTCGATTTTAACGATAGCTCCGATAATTCCGATACGCCTCTAGTGCCACGCCCACCCTTCTTGAGTCGCGCCGCAGCAGCGGCAGCGGCAGCAGCGGCGGCAGCAGCAGCAGCGGCCGCCCTAAGCAGCAGCAACAACAGCAACAACTCGGCGGCATCGGCATCGGCAGCGGGCGGCAATGCCAATGGTAATGCCACAAGCAGCAGCAGCAGCAACACCAACAACAACAACAATGGCAACAGCAACAACAACAACAGCAACAACAATTGCAGACGCAGCAGCAGTCGCAGCAGCAGCACCTCGCAGAGCAGCCTCGACGAGGAGGAGGAAGACGAGGAGGAGGAGGAGGATGTGCAACATCAAACACAACAACAACAACAACAACTGGCCGCCGAGCAACAACAAAGGGCAGCGGCAGCGGCAGCTGTTGTGGCAGCAGCGGTGAATGCGTTGCATAATGGCAACAAGCAGCAACAGCAGCAGCAGCAGCAGCAGCAACAACAACAGCAGCACTACAACAATAACAACAACAACAACAATAACAACAGCCACAAGTTGCGACTAAGCGAGGATCAGCAGCAGCAGCAGCAACACGAGGACGATGATGAAGATGATTACGATGACGAGGAGGAGGACGAGGACGATGAGGATCCACATCATCATCAGGATCAGGGCAACGGCCACGACCTGACACCCACAGATCTGCGCCACATGATACACGATCCCCAGCAGCAGCAACAGCAACAGCAGCAGCAACAGGATGCCATTGACTACGAGGACGAGGACGAAGGAGACGAAGACGATGATGATGAGGAGGAGGAGGACGAGGCGGCCAGCAGCCGGGCCACCCTCTCCTCCGCCCACCTAAACAGCTCGGCGGCAGCCGAGAGCGGTGGCCTCCACATGAGCGCCGTGGCAGCGGCAGCAGCGGCGGCAGCAGCAGCAGCAGCAGCGGCCGCCGCCGCCAAACTGAATGCCCAGCTGGAGCAGCAACAGAATGCCACGGCAGCGGCGGCGGCGGCGGCGGTGGCAGGTATAGCGACGATACCGCCTCCACCGCCCAGCAGCCTGCTCGGCGGCAACAGCAACACCAGCTTCTCCACGCAGAACAGCAACCATGGAGGGGGCGGCGGCGGCGGCAACGATCTGGGGGGCAGTTCGCGGGGCGGCTCCTCGCTGGGCATGGGCGGTGGCAGTGGCGGAGGCAGTGGCTCCCACCTCACCTCGCATCAGCAACAGCAGCAGCAGCAACACCATTCCTCGCAGCAGCAACACGGCCAGCAGCAGCAGCAGCAGCAGCAACACCATTCCTCGCAGCAGCACCAGCACCAGGGCAGTGGGGGTAGCGGTGGCAGCAGCAGCGCCGCCAGCGAGAGGCGCAAGTACCGCCATCAGAACTACAGTAAAAACATCTATATAGGCACCAAGAACGCCGAAAAGTGGGAGCACATGCGCACCCGGTTGCAGTTCAAGAACGATGTTGAGTTCGTGGCATATCTCTTGAATTTGGCGGACAATGATACGGATCGTCTAAACAAGTGAGTACACTCAGAGAAATAGCATCCATTAAAGCTTAACTCTATATATAATAATATCCACAAAAGATCACAAAAAAAATACTATAAAAGGATACGAAACTAAAGATCATTCTGATCATTTTATTTAATATTATATTTTATATAATTTATATTTTATATATATTTTATATTTTATATATATTTTATTTTTTATATATATTTTATATTTTATATATATTTTATTTTCTATATATATTTTATATTATATTTTATTTTTAATATTATATTCCTTAAGTTTTTTTTTAACTTATTTGTTACTTAATTTATTCTTTTTATGGTTTCAAAGAATATTTTTAAAAGCTCTTGTTGCTCTTTAAATATTGAATATGGAAAATATGTTTTAATTTAATTTAAATGTTAAATATTAATTAATTTTATCTTTTTATTTTGTAAAGAAATTACTTTTAATGTAACAGAAAAACGATTTAACCAAAAACTAAAATATATTTTATTTAATTTAATGCTAGAAATGGAATAAGTTTAATAATTTTATTAATTTGTTGCTTTTATTTAGTAAAGAAATTATTTTAAATGTAACAGAAAACAAATTGAAACATTATTTTTATTTCAAAATAAAAATCTTTTCTAATAACTTTTAACAAAAAAACAAAAAAAACAGGCAAAGCCATCCAAGACGTACATTAAACGGCAGCGTCTTTACATTAATCGGGTTCATATTTATTTTGAATAACAATTAATTTATTATTTAAATTTATTAAAATTACATTTATTATTACATTGATTATTAAATCTATTTATTTAATTATAAAACAAATTTTGTGTTTTTCAAAACTTGGAAAACCCCAAAATTTTGGGACCTATTTATGGGATTTATGGAATTTTTATTATTTGGCGCCTCCTTTTTTCGCCCGTACTCTTTGTTGTATCCCGTGTACCGTTGATTAACCAACACACACACACACAAACCCACACACAAGGACAGGCAGAGGCGAGAAACAAAAGAATTCTGGTAACTGCAAGAGATATGGCAACGCTTCGCTGCCCCTGATTGTTGATAGTTCGTGGAAATGCACTCACACTACGGTACACTGCGGCACACACACACACACACCCATACACACCCATACAGAGGAGAGCTTTTTTGGAAGCCTCACACGTACACGAGAATCGGCTTTTGGGGTGGCTCAAGTGCCGCGAGAAAGGGGTGGCTGCTTCACGAGGGGGAGGGCAGGGTGGTTGGGGAATGTTGCATGAAGAAGCTCGCCTTGGGCGGCAAACGCAGCGATGGCAGCGGTGGCGGCGGCGGCGGCACAAAAGCGAGGCATGTAAAAGCGATTCATGCCCCAATGCATCACATGCCCCCCGCCTCTTTTTGTGGGGTACAAAGGCACAAATGCGGTACTCATGCGGTTGCATGCAACGGCGCTTTCATGTTACTTCTGCTTCTGCTTCAGCTTCGGCTTCGGCTTCTGATTTTGCTTTTGCCTTCTTGCCAGCCTCTGCCTCTGCCTCTGCCTCGTTGCCTCTTTGGCTGTTGTTGCCTCTGTGGGAGCCTTCTGCCGCAGTCAGAGGCATATTCCGTATTCTGCAGCCCGCTGTGCTCGTTGCCGCCATGTCAGCGGAAGCGGAAAAAGCAACACACACACACACACACACACTCAACCACACACACACACACACTGAGGAGGAACATCATCGAGGATGTTGCCACCGCTGCCTTGCATTTGCATTTCCATTTCCCTACCATGTTGCCAATCTCCTACACAAGAAAAAAAATCGAAGCAATCGAAAGGAAAAGATCGAAGGAAATCCAGGAATTGGCCTTGAAATTCGTTTTTAAAGTTCAAAACAAAGAAAAAAGTTTACATAATACAAAAAAATATAAAATATTTAATAGAAAAAAAATAAATTCATCTCAAATAACTTTTTTTAAATATCCTAAATCATAAAATGTATATAAATAATATATTTAAAATATTTAATATAAAATATTTAATACAAAATAGATAAATTAATGAATAAATTAAATTAATAAATCACCGGAAAATTAAAATCAATAAAAATAACTTTAAAGTTAAATAATTCGAAATAAAAAATTTTTTTTTTTAAATTTTTACTTAACTAAATGATAAAATAAATAATACTTAATCAGTATAAAAAATTTTAACAAAATCGTAGGCACCAAAAATTTCTTTTTCTTTAAAAATTCCCCAAAACCAAGAAATATCAAAAGGAACAGAAATCTCATAGATTTTAAAGTTAAATAATTCGAAACAAAAAAAATTTTTTTTTAATTTTTACTTAACTAAATGATAAAATAAATAATACTTAATTAGTATAAAAAATTTTAACAAAATCGTAGGCACCAAAAATTTTTTTTCCTTAAAAAATTCCCCAAAACTAAGAAATATCAAAAGGAACAGAAATCTCATAGATTTTAAAGTTAAATAATTCGAAATAAAAATTTTTTTTTTTAAATTTTACTTAACTAAATGATAAAATAAATAATACTTAATCAGTATATAAAATTTAAACAAAATCGTAGGCACTAAAAATTTTTTTTCCTTAAAAAATTCCCCAAAACTAAGAAATATCAAAAGGAACAGAAATCTCATAGATTTTAAAGTTATATAATTCGAAATAAAAAATTTTTTTTTAAATTTTAACTTAACAAAATGATAAAATAAATAATACTTAATCAGTATACAAAATTTAAACAAAATCGTAGGCACCAAAAATTTGTTTTCCTTAAAAAATTCCCCAAAACTAAGAAATATCAAAAGGAACAGAAATCTCATAGATTTTTCAATCAGTGCATGAAAGAGTAAAGCGGAAACTGGTGAGGCATTGGCAGAAGGAGATAGGGAGATGTTGTGCCACACACAGACACTAACACACATGCGGCTGGGAGGCTCCTTCGCTGCCATGCAACATGAATGCGTCGCGAATTTTCTTCCCTTGCTCCATATTTCGTTGCACCCTTGCAACGCCTTGCAATAATGTTGGTGTTCTTGTTGTTGTTGTTGTTTTTGTTGTTGCTGTTGCATTGCAGTCGAGCGCGCCATTTGGCGCTTTGAATATGCCACACCAGCCCCATCCCGGTATCCATGCCACCACTCGTGGCAAATACGAAATGCCAATGCTGAAATGCTCGAAACACAGTTGTGCCTCTTGTCCTGCCTCCTGCCACCTGCCTCATGCCTCTGCCGCATGCCACACGACTCTCGGACTCTTCATCAGTCTCATCTCGCCTGCCACAGAAGGAGGCCAACGGCCACCACACACACACACGCACACGCACACGCATATTAATATGTATGTATGTACATCCTTACACACACAAAGAAGAGGTATGTGGCAAGCACCTTGATCATTAGAGAAGCTTGTTGCACAAACAAAATAGGCAAGAAACATGCAACAAGAAAGTAACAAAAGCTCTGCGATTGAAATTATGATTTTTTTTTACAAATCAGGAGACATTTTGAGAATCGAAAGGAATCTGCCAGGATATATATTTTCCTATAAAGGATCATCAATTTTTTTGAGCTTTAAAATTCAAAACCAGGGATTTCTTTTCATTTCTCTGCAAGGATATATAGTTTCTTTTAAAGGATCATCAATTTTTGGGATTTAAAATCCCAACTCTGGGACTTTTTTAGGCGTTTTTCAATAAAATATTATTTATTTTGATATAATATTTAGATTTCATTTTGGAAATTAATCTTAACGAGAAATACCTTTCTAAATTAAAGTTCCTCATTAATATTTAAAGCTTCCATTGTCCTTGGATTTTCAAAGCATTTCTTTGCTTTTTTCTAAACTAAATATTTTAGAATAAAAGTTGTTGGTTTTATGAAATATTTGTATTATTTTCCACCAACTAGAGCTATAAAATGCTAAAAAGAAAGCCCTGAAGATCCCAGTATCGGTATTTCTTCCATAAACAATGGACAAAAGACAAAAAATAATAATAAAAAAAAAAAAAAGGAAAACCGAGAAAAAGAAGAATAAAGAAATAAACAAATAAATAAAAAGGAAAACCCTTAAAAACACATCCCCCGTAGTTTGGAACGATTTCCTTTTTGCTTTTTTTTTGCCAATTCGCATTTTCGTGTCGCCAATTCCTGCGAAAATTTCGCCGAAAAGGACGAAATTGTTGTGCGATTGTCTTTGTGTGAGTGCGCGTGTTGGCCGTCTGTGTCACTGTCTGTGTGTTAGTGTTGGTACTAGTGTGTGTGTGTGTGTGTGTGTGTGTGTGTGAGTGTCCTTAATGCGCCAACGAGCAACGCACACGACACAGAATCCCAAAACTTCCAGCCCCGTAACCCAAAGCCCACCCATCGCCCACCGCCCATCGTCTCTCTCAGCATCCTGCCATCGTCCTGCCACCACCCGCCCCCCCGTTGTGCCTTCAAGCATCACATTAATGGCAGAGACACACTCAGGCACCCACCCACTCGCCCCGTTTGGGGAATCGAAAACCCGGGTAGCTCTGTTGGCTCTCGGAATATGGAAGGAATATCCTTATCCAGCTGCTGTGCGGTCAGAAAATGAAAAAAAAAAAACGAAAAGAGATGATGATGATGGCAGAAGGGGGGCTCTGGGAGGGGGGGGGGGGCTTACAAGGCTACAAGGCTACAGGACAATGTGGGGCAGGGTAAGTGGATGGATGCCAGGCCGGGCTGGGCCGGGCCAGACTAGGATTCGGATTCGTATCGTTTGCTGTTGCAGCTGTTTTCGATATTGTTGTTAAGGTCCTAAGGTGGAGGATTTAATGAACGATAACACAGAGTGTGCGACAGAGATGGAGACAATGGGTTAGACAAAGAGAGACAGAGAGAGAGAGAGAGGGAGAGATCTAAAATTCGAAAACTATCGCTGATGAATCTCCCAGAAAAGTTGGGGAAAACTCAAAGGCAAAAGCCGGGAGGAGGACCGTGCTGGACCAACCTCCTACCTTACTTTTTAATACAATAATAAAGGTTTTTTTTATTATTTAACAAAAAAAATACATAAAAAATATCCTAAAAAAAAAAGAAACAGCAAAAAACTTCCTCTAGAAGGACCTTCCTTTAAAGGGAATCCTAAAAGTCGCATAACTATTTTGATTATTTCTCCTTGGCAAAGGTCCAGACTTGCCACTGGCCATTGCCACACGTTCGTGCCACCCGCCACCCGCCACCTGCCCCCCTCCCCCCTTCCTTTGATCCCTCGAGCGGCACGCGAAACAGCAAGCAAAGCATAAGCGAAATTAATTAAACGCAAAGGCGACAACGGAGTGCCACAGGGGGAGGCGACTCCGGAGGAAGTGGAACCTGGACCAGAAATATATAAATTCCATCGACCCACTTTTTTTTTCCAGTCGCCCACAAACTATCCCAGAGCCGCCCATTTCTTTCTTTTTTATTCTCTTCTTTTGTTTTTTTTTAATACAAATTACAAATTATGGTTTTATGCAGTTTTTTTTTATTAAATCAAAATTCCAAGAAACCATTCATAAAATAATAGACAATAATTATAATTAATTAAATGGAAAAAAATCAAGAACCACTACCGCGAAAAAACCAACTCCAGCTTTTCCTTAATATCCTTTAAAAAAAAAACAAAAATTCTAGAAATTATTAATGATTTTTTTTTTTTTGTATTTTTTTCCAGCCTTCCCCCACCATCGCCCGCGCACACACCCACCAAGGGCTTCGATGGCAACTTTAAGCTGGAACCGAACCTGAGCGCCAAGGACTTTGCCCCGCCCCCCGATGCATCGCTGAATGGCAATGGGAATACCAGCGGCAACGGCGACTCCCTGCCCCTGGCCACGCCTACGCCGCCCCAGCGCAAGCGGTACAAGAAGCGCGTCCAGTTCACCTCCGACGCCCTCAACGGCTATGCCCCCAAGGGCGGAAAGGGGGCGGGATCGGGATCGGGCGCGGGTGGGGCAGGAGGTGGTGGCGGCGCCGGCGCCGGTTACAGTTATGCCAAATCCAAGAAGCAGGAGGCGAAGGCGGCGGCGGCGGCCTTGAAGGCCGGGGCAGCGGCAGCGGCGGCAGCAGCAGCGGCGGCCTCGACGGCGTTGCCGGAAGTCCTGGACTGCCGGATCGCCGAGAAGATCAAGAGCGAGCTGGAGGCCAACAGCAAGGAGTCCCTGCCCAATGCCCTCTGCCTCAAGAAGGCGGCAGCGGCGGCGGCAGCGGCTGCGGCTGCGGCGGCAGCAGCCAACGGCAGCGACGACGACGACGACGAGGAGCATCCCCACTTAATGGGCGGCTCTTTGGCCGGAAACGGAAACGGAAATGGCAACGGCAACATGGCCGTAGATGCCATCGATGGCCTGGCCACCAGCAATGGAAACTTCCACAGTCGCAGCTCCAAGTCCTCGTCGGGTGGCAAGAAGTCGCAGTCTGCGAAGGCAGCGGCAGCGGCGGCAGCTGCAGCGGCAGCGGCGGCGGCGGCGGCCGCCATGATGCCGCCAAATTCCTACGACGAGCACGATGATGATGGCGGTGTGGGGCTGGGCGGGCCAGGACATCCGGGCGATGACGACGACGATGATGACGAGGAGCTGGACGAGGAGGCACTGGCCCGGGAAATGAAGATGGAGCAGAACTTTGTCGAGGAGGAGGACGAGCATGATATCGCCTTCCGATCTTGCCAGTCCTGCCGCGAATGCTCCATTACCCACGACCACAAGATGTGCCCCTTGCGGAATGCCTGCGGCAATGTCACCGATGCCGTCGACCTGGGCGAGTGGATCGAACGCCGGAACCTGGAGGCTTTGGCCAAGCTCAAGGCCGATGCCCAGAGGCAGGCCAAGCGGGCCAGCGGAAGGCAGCGGCACGAGGACGACGACATGGAGGATATGGAGGACATGGACATGGACATGGACGAGTCGTCGCAGCTCTCCGAGCTGGAGACCAAACCGCTGATCACCTTCGCCGAGGCCTCGGTGCCGGCCGAGTTCGAGCTGCACAACGTCGAGCCGAATGTCACGGGCGTCTTTGCCAGGACCGAGGTCCGGGCTTATACCAAGCTAGGACCTCTCATCGGCCAGCCCGTCCAGACCGGGGAGGTGCGCGAGGGCAGCGACATGAAGTGGATATTCGAGATGTGCGAGGCGGGGGCGGACAAGTCCTATCTGCTCTGTTGCGACAATCCCAATGCCTCCAACTGGCTTCGGTTTGTCCGCCCGGCTCCCAGCTACGAGGATCGCAACGTCAACCTCGTCTCCATCGATCGGCAGGCCTACTTTGTCAGCTGTCGGGATTTGAGGAACGGCATGGAGCTCCTCTACTGGAGCGACGACTGCAACACCATGTGGCGTAAAAAGCACACCGAAAAGACCAGTAAGTAGAACAAATCAATTGGTATTAATACCCGGTACTAAAGACCATCCAAGTACCGGAGATTATCTAACAAAAACCTCTAATAAAAACACACAAAAGTATCGGGTATTTATATTCTTTCTTAGTTAAGAAAGTCTATTGGGTTCCCAGTTTAAAAGACAACGAAAACCTTTAATAAAAACACCAAAGTATCGGGTATTTATAGTCATTCCCTGTTAGAAAAGTCTATTGGGTTTCCTGTTCAAAAGATAACGAAAACCTCTAATAAAAACACAAAAGTATCGGGTATTAATAGCCATTCTGACTTAAAAAAAAGTCCTTAGGATTCATAGAAAAGCTTTTCCAACTACCTTCTGTAGTTTTCCATCAAATTAAACACTAATTTCCGTTCAAAGCATGACTAGTCCTGCGAATTAAATAAAACCACAGACTAATTAAACAATTATTTCCCTGCAAGCGATTAAAGAACTCCCATGGTTTTTGGTGAGACCCATTTCCCAGGACAATTACCAAGAAGAAAAACCAATATGAAAGGGCGATTATTTTAAATGCTTTAAATTTTGTCAAGGAACTACAATTACAGATTTAAATAGAATTAAATTCTTGATAAAATTCATATTTTCTTTTCTCGAAATAAAAACAGATTGCGGTGGCTGTAACCTGAAGTTCGAGCATCCGTTGTACTACCGCACCCACTGCTCCGTCTTCCACGATCCGTCGATGAGCCTGACCATCCGGAAGTACCACTGTAAGGTGTGCGGCGAAGCGGTCCTGGGCAAGGACAACATCATGAAGCATGCGGCGGAGAAGCACGACGGCAAGGGCGCCTATCAGTGCCAGTTCTGTAGCAAGTTCTTCCTGCGGCTCAACTACCTAGAGATGCATCGGACCTATGGATGTGCCTCGAATCCGAATCGGTCGCGGCCCGTCTGCGATTTCTGTGGCCGGAAATTCTGTCAACCGCAAAAGCTAAAGGCCCACATCAAGCGGATGCACAGCGGTAAGTTGCAAGTTGCAAGTTTGCAATACAATGGCCGGTCGGTTGCACCGCACGGAGCCACTCCAGAGCCAAGACCACGTCTATATCTTAGACTGTAATCTGTAATCACTGTAATCACTGTAAGCTCTGTAAGCTCTGTAAGCTCTGTACAAGTAAACTGTAAACCGTAAACTGTAAAAATTGTAACCGCTGCCTGTGTGTGTCGCATCTGATCCGTACACCCATGCGTATGCGTAATTTTGATGTAACGTAGCCGCATCGTAGGCCAATCCGTGATCTAGTCGTATCTCGTAATCGTAATCGTAATCGTAATCGTATAGCGTAGCCTCTCACACACCCACACACATACACTTGTAATGTACCGTTACGTAAGCGTAACGTAACACGTAATAGCGTAAGCATCGCATCAAAGCTTTTATAAACCAATATCGTATTTCTATCACGGTCGCCACAAATTCCTGATAAATAGACTTGCCTGCATTTTATTTTTCTTATTCCCTTAAAAAGATTTAATCCTTAAATTACATAAAATTTAAAATTTAACCTTTAATTTAAATATTAATCTTTATTTAAAACCTTTATGTGGCGACCGTATATCATTATTATCATATCCTACCTTATACCTGCTCAACAAATAATAGTATATCGTATCTACTAATATCGTAACAAGTCGCTTAGCTGTAAAACTATATTTACTAACTGAATAAGCCACCACACCACCACTCACCAACTCACCAACTCACCAATTCACCAACTCATCAATTCAACAATCACCAACTCACCAACTCACCAATTCAACAATCACCATACACCTATAATCGCAAAAATAATATTTAAATAACACTAAAAAGCATCTGCGATCGCTCATCATATTTTCTGTTGCCTACATTTTTGGTTCAACATCGCCTAAATTGGTCGACCAGTATATATATCTGTGTTAATGAATTATTAATTGAGTTTTTTATGTTTTTATTTTATTTTTATTATGTTCGTATTTGGTTTTGAGTGCAATAGTTGAAATCATTGAATATTGAATGCCATTCACACGTCACGTCAAGATAATAGACGGGGAGTTCCTTCCTATTTCAGGGAAAACAAGTAATATTTTTCATAAATAAACTTTAGATAAACTTCTTGAAAACTTGGATCAAATATAGAGGAATATATAGAGAAACTTTTATAAATGGGAAATATCAGAAAAACTTGATCTTTGATGATCTTTGAGATTGATTACAAACAATTTTCGAAGCAAGAAGGATAAAGAAAGGGTTTTCTATAACATTAATAAATAAATCGTTTAATGCAATAATTTTTGGATTAAAATAATTGGAAAGGAAAGATATAAGGCGATTATAGGAATACTTAATAGATTTCAAAAGACATTCAATCACATCGCAACCACAACAATTTGCATTGTGTAACAGCTTTTAGTGAATGATTTGCCTTGGTTTTGTGATTATTTTTATATTTGATTTGAGTTTTTTTTTTTAGAGAACAGTGTATAGTTTTCGCGATTCCCCAAATCCCAGAAAAGATCCCCGAACCCAGAGATCCCGAGATCGTAATCCCCATGAACTTAGCAACCTGCGATTTATGTGTTTCGGCTTTCGTTTTTGTATTTGTTGTTCGTTGTTGGGTTCTGGTTCCTGGTTTCTGGTTTCTGGTTGTTATGGATTTATCACTAAGTTGTTCTTTCAAAAATCACCACAATCCGAAATTTCATTTTCTTCATACAATTTCATTTTAGATATGGCTGAAGTTTTACGAGATTTTCAGTGTAAATTATGTTCAAAACTTCTAGGATCGCGAGCGGCACTTCAACGCCACTCGAAGGAGGTGCACAGTCGCAATTCGACGGTGGTCAGCTGTCCGCGTTGCCAGAAACTCTTCCAGAACCGCAGCAATCTCAAGATCCACATGCTGACCCACTCTGGAGTCAGGCCATTCAAGTGGGTATTCCCATTCCTCGGAATGTATAACAATCCTCCTCTTCCTCCACCTACCGAATCCATCTCTAAAATGTCCTTTTTTGTTTTCTATCCTTTGTGTAGGTGCGCTGAACCGGAATGTAATGCGGCCTTCACCACCAAACAGTGCCTGCAATTTCATTACAAGAAGGTCCACAACTACACCCAGGAGCAGATGCCGAAGATTGAGAGGAGCGTGGCCTACACCTTCGATGCCTATTCCGGTGGCATGAAGGTGGACTTTCTGGGTAAGCAGCAACCAGCAGCGACGGCGACGGCAGCGACCCAGCCACGCCCTAATGCCGCCGTCGTCTCCTCTCCCCTCTCCTCCTTCACAGAGCAAGCACCGCGCCGGCGGCGCAAGAGCCTCGAGGACCAGAGCTCGATGCTGAGCGGATCGCTCCAGAGCGACGCCGAGTTCAGCGACGACAACCTCTTCGAGGCGATCAAGAAGAGCGGCAAGTCGATCAAGGATCTCTGCCGCAACGAGCCCAATCTCTCCCTGCTCAGCTCCAAGATATCCAGCATCTTTGGCGACAAGGTGGTGCCCTCTTCGGCGGCAGCAGCAGCGGCAGCCGCAGCAGCAGCAGCCTCAGCGGCCGCGGTCGCCGGTTCCGGACGCAAGCGGAAGCGCAAGAAGGACACCAGTGCAGCGGCAGCAGCAGCAGCAGCAGCGGCAGCCGCCCAGCAGCAACAGTTGCAGCAGCAACACCAGCACCAGCAGCAACACCAGCAACAGCAGCAACAACACCAGCTGCAGCAGCACCAGCAACAGTTGCAACAGCACCAGCAACACCAGCAGCAACAGCACCTGCAGCACCAGCAACTGCAGCCGCACCAGCAGCAAATGCAACACCACCAGCAGCAGCAACAGCAGCAGCAGCAACACCAGCAACAGCTGTTGCACGAGTCACAGCAGCAGCAGCAGCAGCAGCAATACCATCCGCACCACCTGCATCCGCACGCCCTGCCCCACCAGCAGCAGCAGCAGCAGCAGCAGCAACAGCAGCAACAACAGCAACAGCTCGCCGAGCAGCAGCAGCAGCAGCAGCTGCACGATCCGGATGACGAGGAGGTGGAGAATGTGCGGCTGCAGGAGCAGGTGCGTCGCAAGCAGAACGCCCAGCTGAGCCTGGTGGAGTCCTTCCTGACCACCACCGCCCAGCGGCTGTCGGCCCAGCAGCAGGTGCAACAGGTGGTGGCGGCTGCCGCGGCGGTGTCCGCCATGGCCGGGGCCGGCGAGGATCCCGCCAAGCTGGGCCACATGATGGGCCATCACATGGGCGTGGGTCTCGAGGAGGAGGACGAGGAGGACGAGGACGACGACGACGGCGCAGGTGGCGGCGGAGGTAGTGGGGGCGGCGGCGGCGGCGGCGGTGGCCATCCACCAGGCAGCGTTCCCCACCAACAGTCCCACCACCATCCCTCCCATGTCCATGGCCATCACTCCCATGTCCACTCCCACAGCCACGGCCACGCCCATTCGCATCCCCACCACGCTCATGCCCATTCGCATGCCCATGGCCACGGCCACGCCCACTCGCACTCGCATTCCCACGCGCATCCGCACCAGCACCCCGGCGGCGGCGGCCAGGGCGCCTCCCAGCAGGACTACCGACACGCGGCAGCCATGAATGTGGCGCTCGGCCAGAACCTGGTGGTCAGCAAGGGCAGCAAGAAGTGGATCCAGGAGGTGCAGGAGTCCAGCCAGGATGTGGGCGGCGAACCGGGACCAACGGGCGCCAACGGCCCCTCCTCGGTGGGCGGTGTAGTGTCCTGCGGCCAGTTGTCCAGCGGATCGGTGCCCGGAGCCGGCGACCTCGGCTTTGCCGTTCCGCCCGTCGACGAGCACAGCAAGCTGCTGGGCCAGAACCGCGACTTCCTGGCCCGCCTCATGAGCAGCGCCAGCGCCAGCCACGCCCATGCCCATGCCCATGCCCACGCCCATGCCCACGCCCACGCCCACGTCCATGCCCACCAGCAGCACCAACAGCAGCAGCAGCAGCAGCAGCAACAACAACAGCAGCAACACCAGCAGCAACAGCACCAGCACAGCGCCCACAGCCGCGAGGAGGACGAGAACAGCTCCTTCCTGGACGTGGTGGAGTCGAACAACAATGCCGCCGCGGCCGCAGCAGCCGCCGCCGCCGCTGCAGCTGCAGCTGCTGCCATGTCGCAGTACGGTGGCAGCGGTGGCGCCGGAGGCGGTGGCGGTGGCGGTGGAGGTGGTGGCGGCGTCAGTGCCGGCGGCAGTGTCAGCGGCGGCGACAACGGGGGCAGCGGCAGCGGCGGTCAGACGCCAACGGGTCCGGCCACAGGGGGCACTGTTAGCGGCGGGGGCGGCGGCGGCGGCGAGGAGCCGCACGAACTCCAGATGAACTCGCTGGCCCACTCGCAGTCCTTCATGAGCTCCTTCTACAACAACGCCAATGCCCGAGGCGTGGGCGGCGTGGGTGGCGTGGGAGGTGTGGGTGTCGGGGTCGGCGGCGGCTCATCCTCGGCCAGCATGCTCGTGGAGGCGGCCCTGAACTCGGTGGGCAATATGATTGACAGCGAGAGCAGCGACCTCAAGGTGAGTTTCCTCACCAACCTGGAGCTCCGACTGGTCGATCCCAGCAAGATCGATCCGCGCCTTTGATGTGCCCCAAGTTGGTGGCATTTGCAACGAAGTATTATTATTATTTGTGGTTTACGTTTTATGGAATGGTTTGATTAAAAATTCTCTTTAGTTGGTGAGAAAAAATGTCCTTTGGGTTCGATTCCATTGAGTTTTCATTTTCTTTAGGGAATTATTTTATTATTTGGAAGCTTAGAAATCCAAAGAATGGCCAACTTTTCCCAACAAAACATGTTCAGACACGTTCAGACACGTTCAGACACGTTCAGACACGTTAAAACATGTTGAAGCTTGTCCTTTGCAGCTCAAAAGTCAGTAAATCCTTTGAATAATCCTTTATAATTGACCTCCAGGTACCTACCGACAACCACATCAATAGCGACAGTCCGATGAGCGCCCACGTGGATCCCGAGACGCAGCGCTTTGGAGCCGGAAGTGCTGGCGGCGGAGCAGGCGGCGGAGGAAGCGGAGGCGGAGGCGGAGGCGGCGGCGGTTCGTCGGGCGGTTCGTCCGGCGGAGCCAATGGACCTGGCATTGGGGGCGCCATGGACAACCTGGAGAACGAGCTGAAGATGATGAAGAACCTGGGCAGCTTCCCGATGCAGATACCGCCGCTGCCCATGTTCCAGGGGGCATGCAACATTTCGCCCAACGCCTCGACGCCGACGAATCCGCAAAGCAACCAGAACCAGAACGATGTGGACGTGGACGCGGGCAGTACTCCGCGACCCCAGCATCCGGACTCCGATGGCTTCTCCTCTTCGCATCACAGGACTCCGCCCTCGCCGCCGCCCATATCCCCGGGCCGGGACTACGGCGGCATGTTTGGCGGCAATGGGGCGGGTCCGGGCTCGAACAGCACGCCGGCGGGCAGCTCCAGTGGCGGCGGAGGAGCCGGTGGCGGCGGCGGTGGTGTCTCCGGTGGCGGCGCCAACAGCCTGTCCGCCTCGTCGCCGCTGCCGGCCTTGCAACCGCAGCGCCGGAACGCCTCCAGCGTGGGCAGCACCTATCCGGAGCACGAGCTCATCTCGCCGGCCTCCTCGCCGAGCATTCCGCGCTACAACTTCAACGGCGACATGATGCGGCACAAGCGGGCCGTCCAACAGGAGCAGGAGCAGCAGGAGCGCCAGCGGCAGAACATTTCGCGGCACAACCAAATGTCCAGCGACGAGGAGAACAGCATTATGCCACAGAACAGGTGCGGCTTCTAATGTCCTTGAAATCTTCCTTTTTGTCGAAACTCCTTGAAAGTTTTTTAATCCTATAATACCCGGTACTTGTCCTTTATGGCATTTATAATCCCAAAAAGTACCGGGTATTTCTTTACATCCTTGCAAGTATCTCCCACTAAGGCGTATCCTTTCTCTTGAACAGTGCCGGCCAGGACATGCGCATGAAGTTCCCGCAGTCCCAGATCGATCTGATGTACTCCAAGTACGAGAGCATGGCCAGCAACCTGAAGTATAACAGCCAGGAACTGGACTCCCCCGCAGAGTACCGCCAGTCCAGCGGCAACGGATCGAGTGCGGCGGCAGCGGCGGCAGCAGCAGCGGCGGCCGCCAACGACCTCTCCGACCTGCAGGGCCTGGACATGAGCTCCCGCTCTAACGCGGCCAGCAGCAACTATCACCACAACTTCCAGCTGCCCAGCAGTCGGTATCATCATCACATCTATGACATCCTGTCCGATCGGGAGCAGCAGAGCCAGCAGTCGGCGCAGGCGCAGCAGCAGGCGGTGGCGGCGGCGGCGGCAGCAGGCGGATCTGGCGGGGCAGGACCCTCCTCGTCGGTGGTGGTGCACCAGCAGGAGCACGGCCACGGGCAGCACCATGCCATGCAGCAGCACCAGCAGTCGGCGGCCGCCATGCACAACATGCTGAGCGCAGAGCTCGGGGAGCAGGAGCACGACCAGACCACCAGCGTGGACCTTAGCCGGACGGCCAACTATGTGGTGTCGTCGCCGCCCCAGCTGCCCTACAACCATCCCTCCCATCACGACATGCTGCGGATGGCCTCCCTCGACCTCACCCCCAATACGGCCAACATGGCGGCGGTGGGTGGCGGCAATCGATCGTTCCTCTCCTCGCAGATGCAGCACCAGAGCCGCGAAAGCTTGGAGCACCACCGGCTGCTCTCCACCGTGGAGCAGCATCGCATCCTGGCCGCCTCCAATGCTGCCGCCGATCAGCATCGCCTCCTCGTCGATCCCACGGCCCATCTCCTGATGGAGCAGAACAACCGGCTCCTTGGCACCGCGGATCAGTCGCGTCTCTTGGGCGAATCGGCGGCAGCCGCTGCCCAGAACCGGCACATGGCCAGGAGCTTTGGGGCATACCACCAGGTGGCATCTAGCAACTATCATCCGGGGGTTCGGCCTCCTCCGGTCCTGCCATCCGCCAATCATCATGCCTCCAATCCGTCTAACTATCATCCTTTCCCCGCCTACTACTAAACAAAAAGGGGCGTGCCTCAACAGGGGCGTGGGGTAGGATGTCCGGGAAAAAGTGCAATTCGGGAAATAGTTTAATTTTTAATTAAAAAATCGCCAACAGGCTTAGTTCATTTAATTCCAAAGAAAATTCCGCAAAAAATTTAAATATTTTGTTAATAGGTTTCGTTGAAAATATTTAAGAAAAAAGGAATTTTTTAACTTTAAAAATATTTAAAAAATCTAAAAATTTTAAATGCTTTAGAATCTTTCTTGAAAATTGTTTAAAATAATTCACAAAATCTTAAAAACTTTCAAGAATATTTCATAAACTTTTAAAACTTTTCAAAATATTTTCAAAATTTGTTTCTGTTTAAAAAAACACGCCTTAAATTAAAAACATTAAAAACCAATAAAAACCAAACTCTCATAAAACTGCCAATTTATGAAGTCAAATTAATAGAAAAATAGAATTAACAAAAGTTACAAAAATAATTAAAAAAAAATAGTTCAGGCAATGTTTCAAAAAATTTATATTTTCTAATCTAAAAAATCTGAAAACTTCCCTTACAAAATTCCTATTTTCTGTTCTAAAAAATCTGAAAAATTCCCTAAAAAATTTCCTTTTTCTGTTCTAAAAAATCTGAAAAATTCCCTAAAAATTCCCTTTTTCTGTTCTAAAAAATCTGAAAAATTCCCTAAAAAAATCCCATTTTCTGTTCTAAAAAATTTTAATAATTTCCAAAAACAAATCCCATTTTCTGTTCTAAAAAATCTGAAAAATTCCCTAAAAAATTCCCATTTTCTGTTCAAAAAAATCTGAAAAATTCCCTACAAAAAATTCCCATTTTTTGTTCTAAAAAATCTGAAAAATTCCCTAAAAAAATTCCCATTTTCTGTTCAAAAAAATTTGAAAAATTTCCGAAAAAAAATTCCCATTTTCTGTTCTAAAAAATTTGAAAAATTTCCGAAAAAAAATTCCCATTTTCTGTTCTAAAAAATCTGCAAAATTCCCTAAAAAAAATTCCCTTTTTCTGTTCTAAAAAATTTCAAAAACTTCTTAGCAATATTTTCTTCAATTTTTCAAACTTAAAAACTAAAAATTTCTGAAAAGTTAAAAACTATAAACTTTGAATTTTCAAAATGCGTGCCAATACCGATTGGAATTTGTACACAATAATAAAAAATAAAAACAAAAAATATGTATAGTTGTATAGGAAGCATAATTATAATAAATATAGATGTGAAAGAAACCCAAAAACAAAAACAAAGAAAAAAAATTATGAAATGCGATAGAAACGATAAAAAATAAATAAAATAAATTAAGCCTGAAGCAAGAAATTTTTTTAAAATGCAAAATTTGCCGCTGAGTTTGTAAAGAAAATAAAATAAAAAAAAATAAATATAAATGATAATAATATTTTTACACCAAGAGAAAAAAAGATGGATATATAACGAGTACAAAATGTGTAAGAAGAGGAAGAGTATGAGAAGGACATTCCAGGACATCCCTCTGAAAATGCAAACTCAGCGATTTGATGGCAAAAAAAAAATAAATAAAAATAAAAAATACGATAAAAAATAAAAATAAAGGACATGTTACACGGCATATATATAAAAAAAAAAAAATATATATATATATATATATTGTAAATCAGATATAGACGTACACGACCGATCAGGAACTTAGCTCAAGCATCAAGACACTTAAAGAAAAAACGAAATGAGTTGGAAACGGATTTTTTTGCCAATCTTTTTTTTTTTTTTTTGTACTATTACATTATATATATATATTACGGGCTAAATATATATATATATATATATATATATATATAACTAAACATAAACACTGTACTAAATGCTATATATTTAAAGCTAGCGTGTAACTAAGTTATAATTTCATGTAAATTATTAAAAAAAACAAAAAATTTATATAAGAGAGACAGGATCTGGGAGGATAAAACCGCATAATGACAAGATTATACACCACATACCAAAAAAAAAAAAAAACCCATGATAATAATTATTAAAAAAAAAAACAAAAAACAAAAAAAAAACGACACAAAAAAAAAAACAAAAAGTGAGAAAGATGATCCACATGATATGTATACACCTATATATATGCATATGGCGTAATCAAATTATCGATTATTAATAAAAAAAAAAAAAAAAAATCGTAAATCGAAAATCGACGAAAAATTATTTGAAAGGATTTGAAACCGTAAAGTTGGTTTTATTGGAGTAGGACCGTTACCTTTGACCCTTCAATCACAATCGCAGCGCACACACACACAACACACACAAATTTGGAAATTATTGGAAATTTTGTATTTTCCGCCCGCCCCCACACGGCCCCCCGAAAAAAATGCACAAAATTGCGCAGGGGCAGCGAGGGGAGAGAGAGAGGACGACGCCAGCGCCAGCGCCAGCGCTAGGGCCAGGGCAAGGGCAAGGGCAAAGGTCAGGGCAAAGGACAGGGACAGGGACAGGGCGAGGGCAAAGGGAAGGGTAAGCTAAAGCTATAACGGTAAAGGATAAAGCTTAAGAAACAAACAAAAAAAACACGGTTACGGTAACGATAACGGTAACGATAACGGTAACGGTAACGGTAACGGTGAGGGTAACGGTAACGGTAACGGTAAAAAACATGATAAGGATGATAAGGACGATGAGCCAGTGACCTCCAGGATACAGGATTCAGCAGCAGCATCAGCAGCAGCAGCAGCCGCGCAATATGTCGCCGACGCCGGCAGAGGCGGTGCCTGCCACAGACAATTCACCGTTGGTTCTGCCCCAGGCCCCCCAATCCGCCCAACCTAACCGAACGATACGGCCCAGTCTCCGTTCAAAGCCAAGGCCGCGCCAAACCACCGACGTCCCCTTTACCGAGTCGGAGGAGGAGGAGGAGGAGGAGGAAGAGGAGAATAAGGACAAGGACAAGGACAGCGAGGGCAGCACGGAAGACGGATCCGGTGGCGATGGGGCGGGGGGCAGGCCCAACGGGAATCCGAATGGCAACGGCAACGGCAACGACAACGGCAACAGCAACGGTAAAGCCGATCTGCAGTTGCCACCGCCACCGCCGCGCCTCGGAAGCACTCGCGTCGGCAGCGATGTTCTGATAATGACACCCGACGAGATCATCGAGGCTTACCAGAAGGCGTTAGAGGTAGGAGGATTTTACGATATACATATATTGCATAATACACAGAGAAAAAAAACTGATTTTCAGTAAACAAACAATAATAGTAAGAAATATAATACAAATTTTCATATACACAATAGTTAAATAATATCAAAAATATATTTAATATATATATATTATCACAATTTAGATCTCACGTTAATTTTTATAGAAAAAAAAAACTTACCAGAAACTGTACTTTCATTCTTTCTAGTCCTCTTTTTGCTTATTTTCCTCATTTACAATATATAACGGTATATAACGGTTCTTTGTGCTGTTAACGATAAACAAACAATAATATTAGGAAATATAATTTTAATATATAAAAAGATAAATAATATTAAGAATATAAAATATAAAACAATTTAAAGATTAAATTAATTTTTATAAAAAAAAACAACTTACCTATTCCTTTTTTTCTTATTTACAATTCCGTTATGTACAGGTTAGGTTCTGTACATAACGGTGCTTTGTGCTGTCAAGTCCTCGGGCTTTGAACATCACCCACACATACACACACGCGGGCTTGGAACGCGGAAATGAAACACCCGAAACACTTTTTATTTTTAATTTATTTAACGAATTATCTATTAAAACTCGATGAGAATATTAAAAACTACTAATATTAATCATAAGAAACACAAATATTTAAGGCTTTAAATTATTTTAAGAAAGAAAACACACAAAACGGCCATTTTTCAATTACCGACTCGTAGTATATAACGACACAAGTATATAAGCGCCGTCGATCGCTTTTATTTAACAGCTTAGAATCCTTGCTAGATCACCGATTAATGCTAAACAATATTTATAACACATTTAAAATAATTAACTCTAATTATACACTTGATTAAACAAATAAACTAATCAAACCAATTGGAAAAACTTTTAAGCGGGAACAGAGATTTGATCGCGACCGCGACACTAAGTGAATGGTAGTGTTGCGAATGGTCAGACTATGTTACAGGGTCCACTTGGTTTTTCCAAATACAGACGTTTCGCAACACTAATTTAGTATTTCGCGCGCACATTTTCATATTTTGTTAATTTAAAAAAAAACATAAATTAAAACATTATAAAAGTAGAGAAACATAATAGATATGTATTTGAAAATAGCAGGCTTTAAGTTTGGTGTATATTTATTTAAATAGTATTGCTTTTCATTCAAAACATTTTTATTCATTCACATTTTTATATTCCAAATTTTATATTCAAAACTCAAAACCATAGTTTTTTTTTTTAATCTAAATAATGAAGGAAGTTGTCAATGCTGTTCTCAGTCTTGATGAACCGGTAACTAGATTTACAATTTTTTTGTTAATTGATATTGATCTTAATGTTTTTTTAAACTAAAAAAATGATTAAAATGATGAACTTTGAAATCGAAATTAAGATATATTTATATTAATACTTTAATATTTGTATTTTTCGATCTATGATCTTTTAATTATAAATGAATTGTACAAGAATTTTTGAATATTTATAATAACGGATCGGCGTTATCGGAAGTGATAACACACCGATCGCGCCGCTCCGCTCCGATATGTTAGAGTACGCTGACCACCCTGTCTTGCCCTGGTATGCCCGCAGGAGGGGGCGGAGGATGAGGATGAGGGCGAGAGCAATGAGGGAACGGGAACGGGAAAGGGAGCCAAGCGACGGCGACCGCTCACTCTGCGGTCGACGCTGTTGGCGGTACGCGACGGCCTGCTGTACGTGGTCGGCGGTTTCCTGCGGTTCGTACTACGCTTCGACATGCACGGCGGAACCGGAAACAACATTAACTTCGTGGAGGGCCTGATCGATTTTCTGGCGGGATCGATCGGTGGCGCCGCCCAGGTCTATGTCTCCCAGCCACTGGACACCGTCAAGGTGAAGCTGCAAACCTTCCCCGATGTCTATCGCGGCATGTTCCACTGTTTCATTAGCACCTATCGCAAGGATGGCTTCTTTCGTGGATTATACGCCGGCTCTGTACCGGCCGTCTTCGCCAATGTTGCGGAGAATTCGGTTCTATTTGCCGCCTATGGCGGATGTCAGAAGTTCGTCACGTATATGGTTGGTAAGGAGAAGGCCTCCGAACTGACCACCGTCCAGAATGCCTGCGCCGGCTCCCTGGCCGCCTGCTTCTCCACCCTCACCCTCTGCCCCACGGAGCTGATCAAGTGCAAGCTGCAGGCACTCCGCGAGATGAAGCATTTTGTGGAGCCGAGTCATCCGGAGGATATGCGTACTCCCTGGACCCTGACTCGTTACATTTGGCGTACCGAAGGTGAGCTTTTTCTACTATATATATATTTATTCTATATCCCCCATGGTACTCCTCCTCCTACTCGTACTCCTCCTCCTACTCGTACTCCTCCTCATCCTATACCTCCTCCTGATAGAGTTCTCTGGACAAGATTAGATTATCGCCTTGCTGTTTGGATTTTTTGGCGGCCTCTTCTCATAATTCATAGAAAAAAAAACAAAAAATATGATTATCGCGATATATAAAACCCAGATACGGATCTGAGCAAAATATTGACCCATACACTCCCCCTTCCGGACCCGCCCATCCCCACTCTGGCCCCACCGCATGGCCAAGATTTCCGTAATCAGACGGGGGGCGGGGCTGCCAGATTGCCGGGAAAACCGCCCGCCAAGATCATCCGGAATTCCAAGAGCGCGAAATTCAAATTTTTTTTGACGGTTAAAAAAGAGTTTAAAAACTAAAATTAGCAGAAAAATTAATTAAAAAAAGAACTAAAATAATAAAACTTAAAGTCCAAGTCATAAATTTTATATTAAAAAATAATACAATTAATAATTTATATAAAAAAAAATGAATAATAAATCTGAAACCTTGAAAATTTATTCATTTTTCAAACTTTTCACTTTTTTCGAATCTTATTTTTATTAAACATTAAATAATTATAATTCCTATTTTATTGTTTTTTTTTTAAATATTTCAATTTTATTTTATTTTATTTTATTAATTAATTAAATCAAGTTTTAAATATTATATTAAAATAAATAATAAATTTAATTCTGAAACCTTTAAAATCTATTTAAAATCCTTTTCTAAAAGTTCCTAAAAGTCTTTTAAAAAGTAAAGTTTTCCTCTTCTATTGCTTTAAAAATGATTTAAAAACAAGTCTTAAATTAATCAAAATTAAAATATATATAAATATATTTCTTTATTATGGAAAAAGTATTGTTTCTGTGACTTTTTTGATTGTTTTATCGCTTTATATTTATTTTTTTGCAAAATGAGTCACAAAATTCCAAGGCCTCAGCATAAAAAGTGGGTGTCAAAATAATAAAAAAAAAAAAAATAATAAAAAACACGATGAAATATAATACATTCCAAGCTTCTAAAAGATAACATTAAATATTATAATACCCTATAGAAAGGATAGAACGATTTTTGATTGAAGGTTTTGGAATTTTTATTTGAATTTCAATTTAATGGAATTCTTTTTATTTTTTTTTTGTGAGTCTCTTAATGGCTCATTAAATTCTAGAGGCTAGACATAATTATTATTAAAAAATTAGAAACAGGAAGCCTTGCTAAATAAAGTCTATAATTTCCCTTGATTTGTAATAACAAGCCTCGAATCGAATCTAATCACTGATTGAGAAGGTTTCTCGACATTCGTCCAGAAAACATAAATAATTTCGTATTTACTCGGAAGCTGATAAGGTTTATTATGCGGTTTTATATTTTATTATTTTTTGTTTTTTTTTTTTTTTTTTTCTTAAACTTGGGGGGCAACATGCCACGCATGGTGACGTATCTGTGGATAACAATGCCATCATCGCGCTATCAAGTGGAAATTTACTGAGAGAGACGCGACATCCCAGCGGTCAGATCAATGAAAATCATTCATTCCGTTTCCGTTTCTTATCAGGAGGATGAGGAGGGTTCTGTCTATGGGTTGTGGGAGTTGGGAAGAGGGACGAGGGTTCCACGTGCCTCACGTGATTGATTGGGTTTTGATCTTCCGGCAGGCATCCGAGGCTTCTACCGGGGCTTGAGCTCTACATTTCTACGCGAGATGCCCGGCTATTTCTTCTTTTTTGGTAGCTACGAAGGAACACGTGAGTTACTGAGAAGGTGAGTTCCAATTCCAATTCAAAAACAATTCAAATTTTATATAAAATATACAAAAATATTAAGAAATGAAATCAGAAACAGGAAGCCTTGCCAAAGGCAATAATTTCCCTTTATTTGTAATACGAAGACTCGAAACGAATTGGTTTGAAATCCAATTAAAAATTAATTTAAATTTAATGAAAGTTATTAAGAATATTATAAAATATTAAATGTTTTTTTAAGGAAATTAAGGATTTCTTACAAGAAAGCACACTAATCCTTATGGAAATTGTTTAATATTTCGATTTAAACAAGAAACTTGAAAATCAATTCCATTTAAATTAAAATAATAATGAATATTAATTGTTTTTTTTTTAGAATTCATTAAAAATACTGCTGGAAAATAAGGATTTTCGACAAGAAAGAACTCGAATCCTTTTTGAAATGATTTAATATTTTGATTTAAGCAAGAAAACAAATCTTAAAAAAAACATTTCTTATTTCTAAGGCAGTTACCATATTTAAATTTCTCTAAAACTATTTAACAATATTTTTATTCTCTTAACCTTATCCTTAGCGATGATCAAACAAAGGACGAAATTGGACCAGTGCGAACAATGATCGCCGGCGCCATCGGTGGCGTCTGTCTCTGGACCTCAACGTTTCCCGCCGACGTCATCAAGAGCCGGATTCAGGTGAAGAATCTGAATGAGAGCATGTTCTCCGTGGGCTCGGATATAGTCAGGCGCGAGGGTGTACTGGCCCTCTACCGGGGTCTCCTGCCCTCCGTCCTGCGCACCATACCGGCGACGGCCACCCTGTTCGTGGTCTACGAGTACACCAAACGGGCGATGCAATCCACGCTATGACGACGCAGCAGGCACCACCATAATTTCCAGTCTTTTTTTTATTTTATTTAAGTGCTTGGGACGCGTGGCCGCTGGCGGCATAAAAAAAAATCATAAACAAACTAAGAAAATCGCAAAAAAAAAATTACAAAAAAAAAACAAAAACCAAACAATTATAATTAATAATTATTTCATTTTTTTCCGCTAGAGAATTCCTAGATCGTAGTGTTGTTCAGATAATTAATTACGACTGATCCTTAAATCCAAGTTGTTTCTTTCCATTCCAATTTCTGGTCTCCTGTATCCTATATCCTGGCCACCTGGCTGAAGCGTCGCTTGAGGAAGTCCTGACGATCCGCCGCCGTTTCCAATTCCCGCCATTCATACCAATAGATCTGCGGGTGGAAAACCAGAAAAGTTTTTACTATAATCGTAGTAATCCTCAAAGGACCTCTTCCTTAAATGTATTTTTTTTTTTTTTTGTTTTCTTAAAAATAGAGAATCCGTTTTTTTTGCAGCTAAAATATTCATAATTTTATCCTTTTTTTTCTATTTCTTTTTTGTAAAATAATTTTTATGTAAAGTTTTCTCTTTTTTTATCCCTAGAATATTAGCTTTTGTAGTTTAAATGTTAAAAATATTAAAAAACATCCTTGTTTTTTAGTTAAAATAAATAATTTTTTAGGTTTTAAGCAAGAAAGAATCAGAAATAAAATCAGAAAATGCTTAAAATATTAAAAAACATCCTTGTTTTTAGTTAAAATAAATAATTTTTTAAGTTTTTAAGCAAGAAAGGATCAGAAATAAAATCAGAAAATGCTTAAAATATTAAAAACTATCCTTGTTTTTAGTTAAAATAAATAATTTTTTAGGTTTTAAGCAAGAAATATAATCAAAAAATATAAAAAAAAAAGCGAACTCTGTCTCGTTCTTTTTCGTTTAAAAAAAAAAAAGAAAATCAAAGAAAAAAACTATAAATACCCGGTACTCGGAAACAAAAATTTCCTCTATCTTTCTAATTTTATAAAAAAAAAAAATGTCCTTTGAGGGGAATCCCGGACTCACCACCACCGGTTCGTGTCCCAATTGCCGGAGCTGCTTCAGTTTCATCTCCATTTGTCCCGTGAAGCGCTCCTGGTCGCGGATGACATTGTTCCAGCCGGCTATCACAATGACCACCGTGGCCAGCTGGTCATCGGTGGCCTGGGTCTCGCCAAGGAGATGCTGCCTGGTGAGCAGGACGCCGCTGTAGTCCTCTGTGCTGGCATTCGCCACCACAGGCAGGGCTTTCCTCTGCCGGCGATCGTAGCAGAGGACCAGGTCGCAGCGATCGTAATGGGGCAGGACGTGCTTGAAGGTCAAGTGGCGATGGAACTGGGAGGCCGCCTCCTTGATCTCCACCAGAATGCGATCCGTCTTGTTCAGCTTGAAGCGTCCGTCGTTCTTCGGGATGTACTGGGTGTAGAGGCGACCCATTTGCCGGAGCTGCCGATCGCTGAGTAGGTCGCCCTGGTACTCCTTCTGGCCCAGGAGCCGGGCAAAGGCGTCCAGGTGGAAGTACTCCCGCCCGGGCAGCCCTGTTTTGTAGGCGTGTTGCACGAACCGCGACCCCAAGGCCACGCCCAGCAGCTCCACATCGTAGACGCCGCGCATGCTGAGGAACTGCAGGCAGTTGGAGAAGCAGCGCGGATACCGCACGATCTCGTCCAGGCGCTGGCGCAGGATATCCGGAAAGCGCTGCGCCAGCCTCCGTTCCACACCGGAGGGAGTCTTCAGGTTGAACAAAGCCATCACCAGGCAGATGCGTTCCAGATCCTTGAGGCGGGCGGACTCGCACTCGCGCTCGAAGCGCAGCAGGATGCGCTCCACGAGTACATCGTTGCAGGTCTGGAGCTCGCAGCCGAGCAGGGCGATGTGGAGGCAGGCCAGCAGCGAGACATGCTCCACGCGTGTCTCCAGAGCTGTGAGGAGCCTCTTCAGCGGCTCCACCTGCGGCAGCTTGCTGCTGTACCGTAAAACCTTGAGGAGGGCCACCAGCGGGATGTCCTCGACGGTGTCCAGCTGCTGGCCGAGGCGCTCGTAGATCTGGCTGAGGAGTTCTGGATTCCGAATGGGCGTCTGGGTCTTGAAGAAGCCCATGGCCATCACACCCAGCTCGGGCAGCGTCATCTGGTCGACGCAGCGGGCCAGGTTGAGTTCAAAGTCGAACATCTCGAAGACGGGACGCCGCAGGAGGTTGCAGAGGAACATGGCCTGGACGAGCTGCTCCGGCGGCAGCTTCCGCAGGCGACGGCCGAGCTTCTTCAGGGCCAGCCAGACGTATTCGCCGATCCTGACCAGACCCAGGCGGTACCAGGCATCGCTCACAAGTAGGAGGCGGGCGCTGTTCCAGCGGTCGATGCGGCGACAGCACTCGATGTCCAGTGTGTTCCACAGCTCCATGTAGTTGCGGGTTTTGGTCGATGCGGGAGCCGGGAGCTCTCCCAGAGCGCGCAGGGATCCGAGGAGCTGGTCGTCGGTCAAGCGATGCAGTTGCTCGCAATAGCAGCGGGCAAAGGCGTCGAAACGGGGGTCACTTATCTGCAAATCCTGCCGGGAACAATACTGGACGAGGCCCAGGAAGTTCTCGTAAAGATCCTCGGGACTGGCGTCGCTGGCGGGACTCTGAAGGAAGCTATCGGTCGCTGGACGTTCCCTGTCCTCCTCGAGAGGTCTCAGGATCTGGTAGGGCTTCAGGGATTCCGTCAGGATGCTGTGGGCGAACTGGTTCTCCCGATCCGCAAAGATTCTTGCCGGCAAGGCCGTGGTAGAGCCCAGCTGGCGGCCCAGTAAGAGCGTTGCCTGGTGGCCCACTCTCCTCCAGAGACACTGCGTCCTCGTCCACATGGTTATCTCATTAAAATTAAATAAAACAAAGTTACGAAAGGCCCAAAAAGTGCCGGAAAAACATATGGTTTTCAAAAAGAAAACAATTAAAATGTGCCCGCATTCCGAACCGGTAATGTTCAGTGTTGTAAAGGTAGAAAAAAAAGTAATGCCCATGCCAGTAAACATATCAACAAGATCGAAAGAATATAAATAAAAATAGTCACTTTTTTTCATATTATTCCATACATCTTGCTTTGCCATTCAATATTAATCGATTTTCAAACTCCCAACCGCTTCGTAACCGTCCCAACCGTTTCGCGAAAAAGTGTAACCATTGCACTAAAACCCAAAAATCCCAATGTACCCAACTCTGGTTATACTCAATACTGGTGCTGCCCTGGCAAAATATCGAACATCGGCGATGTTTTGAAAACCTACAGCACTGAAAGCATCCAGCAGCTCCAGTGCGTCGTATTGTTATTTTTTTGTATTTTTTTTGGCTCGCACGAAACCGATTTGTTTGAATTCAATGCAACGCCAACAGAAGCAACAACCAATTCCGGCCAGATTGGCGGCCAAGTGCAGTGATAAATTCGTGAATCGAGCGGAAAAAAAGCGGCGATCGTAAAAAGGCGACCAGGCCACGGTAGTAGTGCTCCTCCTGCAGAGAGTGTGTGTCCGTGCCTTTGAGTGTGTGTGTGTGCGCGCCCCCCGATGTAAGAGTGTGTGTGTGTGTGTGCGTGCGTGCGTGTGTGTGTGTGTGCCTGCCTGTGTGTCTGTGTGTGTGTGTGTGTGTGTGTGTGTTTTAGAGAGCTGGCGTGTATGTGTGCGGCGGCTGCAGAGGAAGAAGAAGAAGCAAAAGGCAAAGGAAACGGGACGGGAGAAGAAGAAGCATCAGGAGGAGGAGGAGGTGGGGCGCAACCCGGAGGAGTGGAGCAACTGGCTCCTGTAAATCGGATTCACATTTCGGCTTTACAATAGGAACCCCGAAAATCCACAGTCATGAATATACTGCAAAAAATCGGTAAGTTTATCTTTGTATTTATTTCCTTTTTTTTTATAACGGTAAATAAACTAAGAAGAAGAAAACAATACAAAAAAAGCTGTAATTTTTTTCGGCTCTTTTTTTTTTGGTTTTTTTTTTTTCTTATTTTTGGGGTTGGGGTTGAGGGTTGGGGGCGTGGGATTTCGCTTCCCTTTTTCTTGGCTCGCTCTTTTTGGTTCTCTCATTACTCTCGCTCGCTCGCTCGCTCGCTCCCTCTCGCCCAGCGCGGGTGTGCGAGTGTATGGTTGTGTGTGTGTGTGTGTGTGTGTGTGTGTGACTTCTGCATCCGTGCTGCTCCTTGATTTTCCTTCCTCCGGTTCGGCAAAAGATTTTCCGGAGCAGCGGCACCGACAGCACCGACAGCGGCAACGGCAGCAGTGTTGCATCTCTTTTCGGTTTGTTGCTCGTTTTGGGAAGCTGTCAACAAGTCTATTTTTAGAATCTCACCGCGGCGCTGCTCCAGCTTCTTCAGCCCCCGTCGCTGTCGCTGTCGCTGTCTCTGTTGCTTCCTTTGCCCCCGCTTCTTCTTCCTCCTCTGCCTGCTCCACTCCTGCTTCCTCCTCTGCCTGCTGTCTCTGCCTCCGCCTCTGCTTTTGATGCAGTTATTCCTCCTCCTCCTCCTCCTCCTCCTCCTCATTCTTCCTAATTTCATTTTCATTTTTCCTCTTCCGCATCTTCACACTCTCCCGCTTCTCTTGCTTCTCCCGTTACTCCCGCTTCTCTTGCATCTCCAGCTTCCCCCTAACCTCAAAATTCCATAATCCTTTTTCCCATATCCTTGATAAGGAATTACAAGCATTTTGCTCAATTAACTGTAAAATTAAATACTTTTGTTTACCTTCGCTTGAAAGCCAAACAAATAGTTTTCAAACATAAGCTGTTTATTACCGCCCCCCCAACCCCAACCCCCTCCAGGACTCCGCCCCTCTCAAAGTCACGTCGAGGCTTAAACGAGAGGCAACACCCACGGTCAAGAGATTACGTTTCCTGGCAGCCACCCAGAGTCCTTCTGAAGCGACTGTCCCCACCCACCCATCCATCCAGAGAGTCCTTCCACCCATCGAGAGTCCTTCTGCAACTCGACTATAATATTGCAACTCCTCATCGTCGTCCTGCTGTTGGCTTCCTGGAATTTAATCTCCACAAAGGACTCGCTCTCATCCTTCTATTTTCGTAATTAAATGCAAAATTCCAGCTAAATGCAGTTTGCGAGGAATCTAAACCACGAATTATGATAAAGTTATCCAGTATCCTGCATCCAGTGCCCCTACCGCTCCTCCCGCTCTCTCTCTCTTGTATCCTGCATCCTGCATCCTGCATCCTTTATCCTACACTTGTATCCTTCAAATAGATGTCCGCATTTTAGAGATTTTCCAGGAAATGTAACATTGCTTTGTCCTTGAAAATCGGTTTTGAAATTTTGGAATTTATTTTGGATTTTGTATTTTCGGATTTTAATTTATTTATTTTTTATTTTATTTATATTTTTATTTATATATTTTATTTATATTTGTATTTATTTTTAAAATCTTAGCATACTTTGTAGGTTGAAGCTCAAAAAATCGCAACTTTAAGTTTTGTTTCTTTTTTTTTTTAAATAAATAAAAAGATTCTATTGATTTTTGTTTAAAAAAATTCTTTTTTTTTTTAATGTGTGGTTTTTATTGTTTATTTTTCTATTTGCTTAAAAGTTGTGTCATCTTTTTAAGAGCTTAAAAAAAAATTCATTTATTTTCTAGACTCATCTAGACTCGAATGTTTACTTTTTTATTTTAGCGAGAAAAAAGCGACTGAAAAAAAAGTGACTGACTGACTGACTGACTGACTGACTCGCTGACTGACTCGCTGACTGACTCGCTGATTGTTTCCATAGTCTGATAAGCTGATAAGAGAGCTCCTGATAAGGCGGAATCGCTTAACAATAGTTCACAGAAAGTGCAAATACCGAACAGTGACTGCAAAAAAAAAATGCTATCAGTGATGAGGGGATGTCCTTTTTTAGGGTAAAGCACTAAAAAGGAATTAAATCCTTCAAGAAGAGATTTATCCTTTGAAGAGATTCTACAAGAGTTCTTTGAATTCTACGAGAAATAAAAAAAAATAATAATTCTAGAATCGAAGCTCTTAGTGATGAGGGATGTCCTTTTTTAGGGCAAATAAAAGCACTAAAAAGGAGTTAAATATTAACGAAAAACGATACGTTTTTATCCTTATAGAAGAGATTTATCCTTTGAAGAGATTCTACTCGAATTCTACGAGAAATAAAATAAATACGAGAAATATTTCTAGAATCGAAACCAATTCTCCAACCTATGAGGGATGTCCTTTTTGGGGGAAATAAAAACCACTAAAAGGAGTTACAAAATAATGAAATTCTAAATAGAAATCTAGATTGGTTTCCTAGAAGAGTTCCAAGTGATTCTAGGAGAGTTCTAGAAGATTTCTTTCTAAGAACTCACCGAGCATCGAATCCTTATTCGAAATCGAACTTCCATCGAAGCTATCAGTAATGAAGATATTTTTAAGGATATTTTTTTTAGAGGAAATAAAAGCATTGAAAAGCATTGAAAGGATTTGAAATAATACGAAAATTCTATATAGATTTATCCTAGAAGAATTGTAGGAGATTCTAAAAGATTCTTTCGAACGAATATCGAATCGTAAGAAGATCGTAAGATTTAAATATTAACGAAATTCTATATATTTTTATCCTTTTTTTTTATCCTTAAGTTCTAAGATATTCCAAGATATATTTTTCGTCCTTAGAATTCCTTGAGGTTCTAGAAGATTCTCTTTTTGAGAACTTTTTTATGGAACTCTTACAAGAAGTTGGTCCTTCGAAGCGCCTTTTTAAGGATCTTTTTTTTAAGGAAAGTAAAAGCATTGAAAGGATTCAAATAATAATAAAATTTTAGTTAATTTTTTGATTAAAATAAAAACAAAACTTGCCTCTTTCCATAGCATCTTTTTTTTTTGTGTAGTTTTAAAGTTAGAAAAAAGATTTTTTAAGGACCTTTTGGAGAGTGTAAATCATTCTTTTTTTGTTTTATTTTTAAAGTAAAAAAAAAAAACGATTTTTTAAGGAATTTTTTATACTTTTTCTTTAATATTTAAATATAATTTAGAGACTCTATCGGTTGCGTGTTAAAAAGTGTCTAAAAAAATGTATTTTTTATTTCAATTTTTAATGGGAACCTTTTTCTTACATTTTATTGATATTTTTTAAAGTAAAAACAATGATTTTATCATCCTTTTTTTTTAGTTTTAAAGCAAGAAAAAAAGATTTTTTAAGGATCTTTAGAGACTCCAAATTTTAAAGTAAAAAATAGAGATTTTATGAAAAAACTTTAATATTTTTTCTTTAATTTAATAAATAAATAAGAGACGCCAAAGATTTCTGATTAAAAAAAAAGGTTTCTGATTTAAAAAAAAAGGTTTTCTAATTAAAAAAAAGTTTCTGTTTAAAAAAAAAGGTTTCTGTTTAAAAAAAGGTTTCTGTTTAAAAAAAAGTTTCTGATTTAAAAAAAAGGTTTTCTGCTTAAAAAGTATCTAAAAAAAATGTATTTTTATTTCAATTTTTTATTGGAACTTGGATTTTTTTTATTAAATAAGCTTTATTAGAATCTTTTTTGATAATTTTAAATCAAAAACAACGATTGTATCCTCGTTTTTTTGTAAATTTTAAAATAAAAACAATGATTTTTGTAAGAAAAAAGGTTTCTAAAGGTTTTATGCTAAAAAAAAAGTATCTAAAAAATGTATTTTTATTTCAATTTCTTTTTTCTTTTTTTTTTGATAATTTTAAATCAAAAACAACGATTGTATATTCTTTTTTTTGTAAATTTTAAATTAAAAACAATGATTTTTGTAAGAAAAAAGTTTTCTAAACGTTTCTAAAGGTTTTCTGCTAAAAAAAAGTATCTAAAAAAAAAAAAAAAAAAAGTGGAAAAGCTAAACCCACAGCTCTGTCCAGACAACAGCGATTAGATTGTAAAAAGTTTTACGCTCCCAGCTGGTGGAGGTTCGAAAGCTTTGGAGCTCGTAGCTCATCGTAGCTTACCGCTTACCGCTCGTACCGCTTACCGCTCGTACCGCTCGTACAGCTCGTACAGCTCCCAATGGCGATCCACTGGGCTGGAGTGGTTGAGCGGTTGAGTGGCTCCGACAGCTCGGTGGTGGCTCAGTCGCACGCGAATTTTTCACAACAACGGGTCGGTGTTGCGGTGCGATTCGAAAAGCGAATAAACCCGCCCCCCACCCCCGCCTATATTATAACCCTAAAATAATACGAAACTCGTGATATCATTAGAGGGCAATCCCACTTTTTTTTTTTTTGCGTGTTTTTTGTGATCAATGATTGGAATCGAAATCGAAATCAAAATCAAAATCGAAATCAAAATCGAAATCAAAATCGATCGAATGTGTGGAATCGCTGAGGCGTTTGCTCCAATTCCCGCGCCCCAAAGTTCAACTTTTTAAGTGGGTGGAGTTGCCACCGATTTCCGTTATTTTTCTATAAAAAATCTACAAAAAAAAAAAAAAAACAGAGAAAAAAATGCGCGTTCTCAACACAGAGCTGCGCCTGCGTTTTAAAAATCGCAAACCGCGTCCCTTTAATCGTACCGCCAGCGCCGATGATGCTACGTCCATGGGAACGGGAACGGGAACGGGAACGGGAACGGGATTGGAGTCGTCTCCCTCTACCCCATCTCCCTACTACAATATCCGTACGTATCGATCGGAAAATCGTTCCGAAACCCTACCCTACCCTACCCTACCCTACCCCGAAAAGTGATTCATTCGACAAACAGCTCACTCATTGTTTGTTTTTTTTTTCAATAAGAATTCTTAATAAAAAAAATTCTTAATAATAAATTCCAATAAATAATATTATTTATTACTTACTTAATGTATTTTTTATGAATTTTGATGAAAACTTACTTCTAAAACCAAAAAAAATACCAACCAAATATTCCAAAACCCAAAACCAAATAATTTTTTTGTTTTTTTTTTTTTCAATAATAATTCTTAATAATAAATTCTTAATAATAAATTCTTAATAATAAATTCCAATAAATAATATTATTTATTACTTACTTAATGTATTTTTTATGAATTTTGATGAAAACTTACTTCTAAAACCAAAAAAAATACCAACCAAATATTCCAAAACCCAAAACCAAATAATTTTTTTGTTTTTTTTTTTTTTCAATAATAATTCTTAATAATAAATTCTTAATAATAAATTCTTAATAATAAATTCCAATAAATAATATTATTTATTACTTACGTAATGTATTTTTTAATGAATTTTGATGAAAACTTACTTCTAAAACCAAAAAAAAATACCAACCAAATATTCCAAAACCCAAAACCAAATAATTTTTTTGTTTTTTTTTTTTTTTTCAATAATAAATTCTTAATAATAAATTCTTAATAATAAATTCTTAATAATAAATTCTTAATAATAAATTCCAATAAATAATATTATTTATTACTTACTTAATGTATTTTTTAATGAATTTTAATAAAAGTTGTAGTTGTAGCGGAAACATACTTTTAGAACCAAAAAAAAAATACCAACCAAAAAAATTTTGTTTTTTTTTTTTTAACAAAAAATAAACCTCTTTCAATTGTGTTTCAAAAGTTGTTTCTAATTCAATAAAAAACTACCAATTGTAGGGGGTATTTATTATTCATATTTTCGGTATTTTTTTTGTAGAAATTAATACCAAAAAGTTGTAGTATTTCTTTCTGGTATTTCTTTTTTTGTCAAAGAAAAGGGAAACCAAAGTTTTTCTTTCTCATTAAAAAGTAAACTTATTTTTAATTCCCAATGTTGGAAAAAAATAATTCAATAAAAAACTGGTATTTTTAGGGGGTATTTATAGTTGGTATTTATAGTTGGTATTTATAGTTGGTATTTATAGTTGGTTTTTTTGGTATTTTTTTGTAGAAATTTTTACCAAGAAGTTGGAGTTCTTTTTGGTTGGTTTTTTGTCTCGGAAAAGTTTGATTTTTTTTTCAAAAAGTAAACAATAAATACCAGTAATTTTTGGACAATAAATATTGTTCATATTTTGGTATTTTTTTTGTAGAAATTAATACCAAAAAGTTGTAGTATTTCTTTCTGTTTTGTTTCTGGTTTCTGGTTACTTTTTTTTCTTCTCAAAAAGTAAATAATAAATACTAGAAATCGTATTGGGTATTTATTGTTAATTTTTTTTGGTATTTTTTGTTAGAAATTGTTACCAAAAAATTACCAAAAAAAAAAACAAACATTCCAAAAAATTCTTATCTAAAAAATTAACCTCTTTATATCTCTAATTACCTTTCTTGATAAGTTTTTTTTTACTTTTTTTTTCAAGATCAAAGTCAGGAATATTTTAAGGTATTTTTTAAGGTATTTTTTTTTTATTTATTATTTATAAAAATAAAAATAAAATTATCTAATACCCTAGAGTCCTTTTAATTATTATGCCACGGGACAGATTTAAAAAATAAATTAATAAAAAAGACAAAAATAAAAAAATATTTCTTTTTTTTTTAAGAAAATAAAAATAAAATTACCTAATAACGAAACCTACAGGTTAAATTTTAAATAAAATCAATAAAGAAATAAACAAAAAAAAAAATAAACAAAAAAAATAAAAAAAAAAAATAAACAAAAAAAAATAAACAATAAAAAAATTAAAAAAAAAATATAAAAAAAATTAACAAAAAAATTTCCTTTTTCAAGTTTTTTGTTTGCAATTTTCTCGATTTCCAAGAAAAACAAAACAATTTTCAAAGTCAGTTCGAGTTTTTTTCAGTGTTTTCCGTAGAATGTGTAAATGACCTTGAGCTGTGTAAGATAGAGACAGCAACAGATAATAAGAAAGAGATAGCAAAAGCAAAGAGTTGGAATGTGGAATGCGATCTTTCTTCTCAGATCTTCTCAGATCTTCTCAGATAATGGAATAATGGATGAGGATGGGAATGGGGAGGGGGATGGGGAGGAGAGTCTGTGTGGCATCAACATCAATGATGCTGCAATTGCCACAAATTAGGCGAACAAAATCGACCAAATTGAGAGCCGAGAATCCGAATCGGAAAACGGGATTATTATGGGAATTATTATGGGTATTATTATGGGTATTATTATGGGTATTATTAGGGGTATTATTATGGGTATTATTTCCTAACAATTGAGAGATATTTTATGCCACACGATAGGTCAAAGGTGCCACAGGATGCTGGGCTTTAGGAAGGTTTTATCCTTCTCCCTGATAACCTCCCTGATCTTATATCTTATATCTTGTATCTTATATCTTGTATCTTGTATCTTATATCTTATATCTTATATCTTATATCTTATATCTTGTATCTTATATCTTATATCTTGTATCTTGTATCTTATATCTTATATCTTATATCTTATATCTTATATCTTATATCTTATATCTTGTATCTTATATCTTATATCTTGTATCTTATATCTTGTATCTTATATCTTATATCTTATATCTTATATCTTATATCTTGTATCTTGTATCTTGTATCTTATATCTTATATCTTATATCTTATATCTTATATCTTGTATCTTATATCTTATATCTTGTATCTTATATCTTGTATCTTATATCTTATATCTTATATCTTATATCTTATATCTTATATCTTATATCTTATATCTTATATCTTGTATCTTATATCTTATATCTTGTATCTTGTATCTTATATCTTATATCTTATATCTTATATCTTATATCTTATATCTTATATCTTGTATCTTATATCTTATATCTTGTATCTTATATCTTGTATCTTATATCTTATATCTTATATCTTATATCTTATATCTTATATCTTATATCTTGTATCTTATATCTTATATCTTATATCTTGTATCTTATATCTTGTATCTTATATCTTATATCTTATATCTTGTATCTTATATCTTATATCTTGTATCTTATATCTTGTATCTTATATCTTATATCTTATATCTTATATCTTATATCTTGTATCTTATATCTTATATCTTGTATCTTATATCTTGTATCTTATATCTTATATCTTATATCTTATATCTTATATCTTGTATCTTATATCTTATATCTTGTATCTTATATCTTGTATCTTATATCTTATATCTTATATCTTATATCTATATCTTATATCTTATATCTTATATCTTGTATCTTATATCTTATATCTTGTATCTTATATCTTGTATCTTATATCTTATATCTTATATCTTATATCTTATATCTTGTATCTTATATCTTATATCTTATATCTTATATCTTATATCTTATATCTTATATCTTATATCTTATATCTTATATCTTATATCTTATATCTTATATCTTGTATCTTATATCTTATATCTTATATCTTATATCTTATATCTTATATCTTATATCTTGTATCTTATATCTTGTATCTTATATCTTATATCTTATATCTTATATCTTATATCTTGTATCTTATATCTTATATCTTGTATCTTATATCTTGTATCTTATATCTTGTATCTTATATCTTGTATCTTATATCTTATATCTTATATCTTATATCTTGTATCTTATATCTTGTATCTTATATCTTATATCTTATATCTTATATCTTATATCTTATATCTTATATCTTATATCTTATATCTTATATCTTGTATCTTATATCTTGTATCTTATATCTTATATCTTATATCTTATATCTTATATCTTGTATCTTATATCTTATATCTTGTATCTTATATCTTGTATCTTATATCTTATATCTTATATCTTATATCTTATATCTTATATCTTATATCTTATATCTTATATCTTGTATCTTATATCTTATATCTTGTATCTTATATCTTATATCTTATATCTTATATCTTATATCTTATATCTTATATCTTGTATCTTATATCTTATATCTTGTATCTTATATCTTGTATCTTATATCTTATATCTTATATCTTATATCTTATATCTTGTATCTTGTATCTTGTATCTTATATCTTATATCTTATATCTTATATCTTATATCTTGTATCTTATATCTTATATCTTATATCTTATATCTTGTATCTTATATCTTATATCTTGTATCTTATATCTTGTATCTTATATCTTATATCTTATATCTTATATCTTATATCTTATATCTTGTATCTTATATCTTATATCTTGTATCTTGTATCTTATATCTTATATCTTATATCTTATATCTTATATCTTATATCTTATATCTTATATCTTGTATCTTATATCTTATATCTTGTATCTTATATCTTGTATCTTATATCTTATATCTTATATCTTATATCTTATATCTTGTATCTTGTATCTTGTATCTTATATCTTATATCTTATATCTTATATCTTATATCTTGTATCTTATATCTTATATCTTATATCTTATATCTTGTATCTTATATCTTATATCTTGTATCTTATATCTTGTATCTTATATCTTATATCTTATATCTTATATCTTATATCTTGTATCTTATATCTTATATCTTGTATCTTATATCTTGTATCTTATATCTTATATCTTATATCTTATATCTTATATCTTATATCTTATATCTTATATCTTATATCTTGTATCTTATATCTTATATCTTGTATCTTGTATCTTATATCTTATATCTTATATCTTATATCTTATATCTTATATCTTATATCTTATATCTTGTATCTTATATCTTATATCTTGTATCTTATATCTTGTATCTTATATCTTATATCTTATATCTTATATCTTATATCTTGTATCTTGTATCTTGTATCTTATATCTTATATCTTATATCTTATATCTTATATCTTGTATCTTATATCTTATATCTTATATCTTTGTATCTTATATCTTATATCTTGTATCTTATATCTTGTATCTTATATCTTATATCTTATATCTTATATCTTATATCTTGTATCTTATATCTTGTATCTTATATCTTATATCTTATATCTTATATCTTATATCTTATATCTTGTATCTTATATCTTATATCTTGTATCTTATATCTTGTATCTTATATCTTATATCTTATATCTTATATCTTATATCTTATATCTTATATCTTATATCTTATATCTTGTATCTTATATCTTATATCTTATATCTTATATTTTGTATCTTATATCTTATATCTTGTATCTTGTATCTTGTATCTTGTATCTTATATCTAATAATTTCTAATATCTAATATCTGTTTGTTGTCTGTTGCCGTGTCCCTCCGCATTTAGTGGCCTTCGTATCTAATCTAATCACTAAGCTTCGGTCTCCATGTGCCTCCCCCCCCTGTCTCTCTGTGTCAACACATGTCCACATTGTTGGAATTGTCAGCATTTTGTGGCATGTTTGCCAAACGACATTTTGGCATGCCATTCGAGAAGCGAGAAGCGAGAATGAAAACATTCTCTGGCTCCGACTGTGGCTTCTAGTCGAGATAGATGAAAATTTATGGCAAATGGCAATGGGAATGCAAATAATAAATGGGAGTAGAAAATAAAAGTAGAAAATGGTAGTAGAAAATAGTAGTAGAAAATAGTAGTAGAAAATAGTAGTAGAAAATAGTAGTAGAAAATAGTAGTAGAAATAGTAGTAGAAATAGTAGTAGAAAATAGTAGTAGAAAATAGTAGTAGAAAATAGTAGTAGAAAATAGTAGTAGAAAATAGTAGTACAAAATAGTTGTACAAAATAGTAGTAGAAAATAGTAGTACAAAACAGTAGAAAAAAATAGTAGTACAAAATAGTAGTAAAAAATGGTAATACAAAATAGTAATACAAAATAGTAGTAGAAAATGGTAGTAGAAAATAGTAGTAGAAATAGTAGTAGAAATAGTAGTAGAAAATAGTAGTAGAAAATAGTAGTTGAAAATAGTAGTACAAAATAGTTGTACAAAATAGTAGTAAAAAATAGTAATACAAAATAGTAGTAGAAAATAGTAGTACAAAATAGTAGTAGAAAATAGTAGTAGAAAATAGTAGTACAAAATAGTAGTAGAAAATAGAAGTTGAAAATAGTAGTAGAAAATAGTAGTAGAAAAAAGTAGTAAAAAATAGTAGTAGAAAATAGTAGTACAAAATAGTTGTACAAAATAGTAGTACAAAATAGTAGTACAAAATAGTAGTAAAAAATAGTAGTACAAAATAGTTGTACAAAATAGTAGTAGAAAATACGAAATAGGAATAGAAAACAGGAGTAGGAATAGCAACAGAAAAAAGCAATAGAAAATGGTAGTAGAAAATAACAATAAAAAAATAGCAGTAGAAATAGCAATAGAAATACTGACAAAAGAAAGCAAAAAATAGCAATAGCAATAGAAAATAGCAGCAGAAATAGCAATAGAAAATAGCAGCAGAAATAGCAATAGAAAATAGCAGTAGAAATAGCAACAGGAATAGCAGCAGAAATAGGAGTAGAAATGGCAGTGGAAACAAAAATAAAAATAGCAATTAGATAATAGGAATAGCAACAGAAATAGCATCGAAAATAGCATTAGAAAAAGCAATAGAAAATAGCAATAGAAAAGAGCAGTAGAAATAGGAATAGAAAATAGTAGTAGAAATAGCAATGGAAATTGTAATACAAAAGAAAATAGCAATAGAAAATATAAATAACAATAGAAATAGCAGTAGAAAAAGTAGTAAAAGGTAGTAGCAAATAGCAGTAGAAATAGCAATGAAAATAGCAACAGAAATAGCATTATAATTAGCATTAAAAAATAGCATTAAAAATACCATTAAAAATACGAGTATAAATAGTAGTAGAAATAGTAGTAGAAATAGTAGTAGAAATGGGAGTAGAAAAAAGCAACAGAAATAGCAACAAAAAAAATATTAATGGAAATAATAATGAAAATAGAAACAGAAAATAGCAATTCTTTTCTCAATCGAAGTAGAAAAAGCAGTAGAAAAAGTAGTAGAAATAGCAGCAGAAATAGCAGTAGAAATAGCAATCAAAATACAAATAAAAAAAAGGTAATGGAAAACAGCAATTATTTTCTCAATGGCATCCGTAATAGCATTAAAAATAGCAGTAGAAAAAAGCATTTAAAGTAGCTGTAGAAAAAGTAGTAGAAAAGGTAGTAGAAAAGGTAGTAGAAAAAGTAGTAGAAGTAGTAGAAAATAGCAATGAAAATACAAATGAAAAAAGGTAATGGAAAACAGCAATTATTTTCTCAATGGCATCCGTAATAGCATTAAAAATAGCAGTAGAAAAAGTAGTAGAAAAGGTAGTAGAAAAAGTAGTAGAAAAAGTAGTAGAAGTAGTAGAAAATAGCAATGAAAATACAAATGAAAAAAGGTAATGGAAAACAGCATTAAAAATAGCATTAAAAATGGCAGTAGAAAAGGTAGTAGAAAAAGTAGTAGAAAAAGCAGTAGAAAAAGTAGTAAAAAATAGCAATGAAAATACAAACAAAAAAAGGTAATGGAAAACGGCAATTATTTTCTCAATGGCATCCGTAATAGCATTAAAAATAGCAGTAGAAAAAGTAGTAGAAAAGGTAGTAGAAAAAGTAGTAGAAAAAGTAGTAGAAAAGGCAGTAGAAAAAGTAGTAAAAAATAGCAATGAAAATACAAATAAAAAAAGGTAATGGAAAACGGCAATTATTTTCTCAATGGCATCCGTAATAGCATTAAAAATAGCAGTAGAAAAAGTAGTAGAAAAACAATAAGTTTTTGTTCAATTGTTGTTTCTTGATTGAATAATTTCTGGTATTTGTTTGTTTGTTGTTGTTGTTTGTTGTTTGTTGTTGTTGTTTTTGTTTGTTGTTTTTGTTTTTGTTTTTGGCTTTCACTGCACTTTCCCCTCCAAACCCCGAAAAAAAAAGAGAATCAAACCGAAAACCATCCACCTGTTGCTCCGATAATTGTCAATGGAATTGTCAATATTGGAATTGTCAATGTTCGAAGGATAATCAATCAAAAAATTTGTTGTCTCTTTGTTGTTGTGGCGGAATTTTTCAATCAATTGGAAATTATTAATTGCAGGAATCGGAATTCGGTTCTCAATGGCAGATCAGATGATGCAAGATGATGATGATAGCAAGGATGTGTGGCAAGGATTGGATAGTTTTGTGGCAAGGACAAAAAGGACAAAAATGAATGAAATTCCAGGAAAAACGAGTCCTGCGAGTTGGCAAATAGATTGCAGAAAGGATCGCTCTTCCTTCCTGGGAATTGCAATCGTTTTGTGGGTGGAACCGAGTCCGAGTGTGTGGGTGATTTTGTCCCAGGACGTAGGTACATGTGTCAGGAATTGATGGTTGAATGGCCAGGACGAGGTAGGATGATGAGGTGGGACAAGGACAGGGCACAGGACGGGGCACAGGACGGGGTAGAACAGAACAGAGCAGGACAGGACAGGACAGGACAGGACAGGACAAGGCAGGACGGAGCAGTAGCAGGACAGGACAAGGCAGGACAGGACCAAACAGGAAAGGATATCGTGTACAAAGCTATTGAATGGGCGTGGACGTGGACGTGGACGTGGGCGGGTTGAGGTTAAACAAAAAGAGTTCCGATTTCCGTTTTCCGATTTCTGGGAATGATTTGCGTCCGTTTTGTGGTTTTCAGGGTGCATGCAACATGGCAGGTCAAAGGCTGTGCCAGGCCCTACCTCTGACCCTGACCTTAACCGGGGGCACACGGGGGCGTCAGCAAAAGTCAGCCAAGCAGGTCAAAGGGCACAAAAAGTGCCTCAAGCGTTTTTATCGCTTGAGTTGAAAATTATTTAATTAAAACGACGACCGATTACACTGAAAAATATTATACGAGTTTTGTAATGGAAAAGGAGTACAAAAATGTACAAAAAATGTACAAAAATGTTTGTTTTTTAAATGTTTTTAAATGTTTAAATATTTGAAAAGTCTCTCAAAGTCTCAGCTTTCAGCTCATAAGCTCGTAAAACCTTACTTTTTTTTTAAGTTTAAGTTAAAAAAAGTTACTTGAAATAAAGTTTAAATATTTATAGTTTAAATATTTATCTAGGTTTTTTTTCTATGTTTGTTTAACATTTTAAAAGTTTTTTAGAGTTTTAAGGAATATTTTTAAAAAAGAAAGAAAGAAGAAAAAGTTCGTAAAGTTATTAAATCTTAAATCTTAATATGAGATCTTAATTTTTTTATTGATTACCTTGGATTCTATTGCCGCTATTCGAGCCGTACGTTAAACAGCAGCGCTCATAGCCTAAATTTTTAACACTCTTATTAGAAGGACTAGAAATTGTAGTCCTCTTTTGGACTCTATATACCAGGGATGAGCCTTTTTGGAGCCCGGTAATCCTTTCTACACTTTATTCTCTCGCGGATCTATCCTTGCGATCTGAGCTGTACGATAAACGGCAGCGCTTCGAGGAAGCTTGGGCGGAAGGTGGACTGTACATTAGGGTCTTTAAGGTCTTTGGGATCTTTGGGGTCTCTGAGGTCTAGGAGGTCTTTGGGATCATAGAGGTCTTTGAGCTCTTTGAGGTCCTTCGGGTCTTTGATGTCTAGGAGGTCCTTGGGGTCTCTGAGGTCTTTGGGTTCTTTGAGGTCTCTGAGGTCTAGGACGTCTTAGAGGTCTTTGGGGTCTCTGAGGTCTTCGGGGTCTCTGAGGTCTTTGGGGTCTCTGAGGTCTAGGAGGTCTCTGAGGTCTAGGAGGTCTCTGAGGTCTTTGGGGTCTCTGAGGTCTCTGAGGTCTTAGAGGTCTTTGGGGTCTCTGAGGTCTCTGAGGTCTTTGGGGTCTTTGAGATCTCTGAGGTCTAGGAGGTCTTTGATGTCTTTGATGTCTTCGAGATCTTTGAGATCTTTGAAGTCTAGGAGGTCTAAGAGGTCTCTGAGGTCTTACGGGTCTCTGAGGTCTTTGAGGTCTTAGAGATCTTCGAAATCTTCGTCATCTTTGAAATCTTCAACATCTTTGAGATCTCTAAGGTCTTTTGAGGTCTTAAGGTCTAAAGGTCTGAAATAATGAGCTGCATTTCGTAGTGCAGGGCCTTTTGGGTCATCAAAAGTGGGAAGTTGAAAGATTTGTCGAGTGGTTTCCGAGTTTTTTTTTTTTTTTTTTGAAGTGAAATCGTTTGGGTGGGTTGGTCGGTCGGTTGGTTTATACTTTATGGGTAGGTGGGACTACGAGCTACGAGCTACGGTCTCTGGTCTTTGGTCTTTGGTCTCTGGTCACGTATGAGATGGCGCTTTCCCTGTTACTAGACCCCCTTTGCCGTGCCCTTCGGACACCTGTTTTGTGTCAACTCTTGATTGTGGGGGGCTTCTTCTTTAAACGTCTTTGTTTGCTTTTGTACTTTTCCGGACTCTTGCTTTCGGTTTTTGGTTTTTGGTTTTCGTTTTCAAAACAAAACAAAACAAAACAAAACACCATACAATACAGTCCAACAGTCTATGTCATAATTGTTCACCCAATCGAGGCACAAACCCCGGTCCAGATGTTGGCTTAAAAAAAAAAAAAACTTTCATTCTTTCTTTTTATGCTTCTCTGGTTTGTTTGGTTTCTTCTGGCTTTTCTTGGTTTGTCTGGCTTTCTTCTGGCTTTCTTGGCTTCTTCTGGCTTTCGGGGCTTCTCTGGTTTGTTTGGCTTTTCTTGGCTTTCTTCTGGCTTTCTTCTGGCTTGACTCTTGTCTTGCTTTCTTGCTTCAAGAGTAGCATTCGAAGCGTTACCTTCCAATATCTCCTCCATACTCGTCTTTATCGTTTCTTTTTTTATGATAAATAATGGAACGCCCCTTCTCCCTAGTTTTTTTTTTTTTTGAAAGATTTCATTCATTCATTGTGATTGTGATTGAAAGTGAAAGAGTCGTGCTTGATGGTTGGTTAGTGGAGTGCCAATGCCATTGAGGAATTCAAATTAATTGCCGGGTATTCACCTCGCAATCCGACATCCGACATCCGACATCCGACGGTTAAACGCTTCAATTTTTTTCCATTTCGATAATCAGATTTATTTCGCACAACTTTCGATGATGCTTTATTTGAAATTTAAATGGAAATCAAAATAAAAATATAAATAAAAATATAAATAAAAATCAAAATAAAAATAATAATAGAAATGGAAATGAAAAACAAAAAAAAAGATCCAAGATTCCATTAAGGATCTTTGAAAGTTTGAGTTTGAGATTAGAAAACGATTTCGGGGAAAATTGGGATCACTTGTTGAGAGTTTAGGATTAAGGGTTTAGATTCCCATATTATTAAGGATCATTAAGGATCTTTGAAAGTTTGAGTTTGAAATTAGAAAACGATTTCGGAGAAGATTGAGAAGTTTTTTTTAAGGGTTTTGGGTTTAGGGTTTAGATTCCTATAATATTAAGGATCATTAAGGATCTTTGAAAGTTGTTTGAGATTAGAAAACGATTTCGGGAAAGATAATGAACTTTTTTAACTTTAAATTAAGAGTTTTGTGTTTAGATTCCCTAAAACTTGATATCCTATTAAGGATCTTTAAATGTTGTTTGAGAGTTCAGGATTAAGGGTTTTAGATTCTCATATTATTAAGGATCATTAAGGATCTTTGAAAGGTTTTTGGGATTAAAAAAACGTATTCCGGGGAAGATAATAAACTTTTCTAACTTCATGAGGAAAAATTAGGAAAAATTCAGGATGATTTTTAAGATATTTCGACTTTAATTAATAAATATTAACCCTTTTAAAAAAAAACTCTATTTTTGGATAACTTTTGTTATGATTTAGATTTATTTAGAAACTTAAGGAAACCGAAAGGAAACCCAAGAGGACTTTTTTTCCAATAACTTTTTTCTTATACTCTTTTCTTTTTAATATTTTTAAATTCCTAAAAGCTGTTATTTATGAAGGAACAAAAAACGTTAAAGTTTTTAAAAAAATTTCACTATTTTTGAAGAGTTTTTTAAGGAAAATTCAGAAAGAATCTTAATATATATTAAGACTAAATAGTATTAACTATAAAAAAACCCTATTTGCTTTTTTAAATCACGTTTTTTTCTTTAGTTTTTAAATAAAAATTCCTAAAAAAATGTTATTTTTTAAGTGTTGAAAAATTCCTAAGAAAAAACTGTTATTTTTTAAGTGTTGAAAAATTCCTAAGAAAAAACTGTTATTTATGCAGTGTTGAAAAGAGTAGTTTTTTTTTGAAAAATTTGACAAAATTTCTGTTTTTAAATGAAAATTCCTAAAAAAAAGATGTTATTTTTTAAGTGTTGAAAAATTCCAAAGAAAAAACTGTTATTTTTGCAGTGTTGAAAAGAGTAAAGATTTTTTTGCAAAATTTGACAAAATTTGAAGTGGTCTTCTCTGAGCTTTTTTCTGACTTTTTTGGTTGACTTTTTTGGTCATGATCCCCTCCCTCTCTATCACCATCTGTCGGTCTCCCTCACTCTCTTACTCCTGCCCCCACCGTACACCCACAATGGTGTCACGTTCACGCACACACTTGAAAGAATTTCCGAGACCCAACAACAACAAAGTCGTCATCGTTGTTGTTGTCATTCCGTCATTCCGTCATCGCTCTCAATTCTCCCCCCGTAGGCTTCTACCCAACGTAGGTTTCTGCCCCCCCTAAAGCTTCTCCCCCCCGTAATCCCCCCCCCCTCGTAGGCTTCTCCCCCCCGTAGGCTTCCCCGTGAGAAGCGCGAGGCAGCCCCGCGACGTTTTTCTTTTTTTGTTTTTGTTATTTTTGTTTTTATTTTTATTATTTTTGTTTTTGTTGTCTTTTCTGCTTATGGAGTAGGCATTTAAATATGCCCCAAAAACCCCTTCTACACAGAGAGAAATTACTAAACATTCAATTTAATACAATTAAGAAAATTTATTAAAAAAATATCATAAAAAATATTTAAAGAAAGGAAAATATTTTAAAAGGAAATATAAAATAAAAACAAAATATGAATTTCTTGTCAGAGCTAAGGAAGTTATTTTTTTTGGGAATTATAAATATAATTTAATTAATTTATTTAATTTAATTTTTTAAATTTAATTTATTTAATATTAATAAAGTAATCTTTATCAGAGCTAAAGATGTTATGTTTCGGTAAATTATTATAATAAATAATAATAATAAAAATAATAATAAATAATAATAAATATAATATATAATAAAGTAATTTATTAAAGAAAAGTTTTTATTTTTAAATATTTTTTAGCTGAGAATGCCAGAATTAATATTTCTTACTATTAAAGCTGGATTGTTTGGTGTATTACTTTAATTAATAATTAATTAATAACCGAAAAATTTACTTAAAAAAAATTATCTTACTTTTTTTCCTTGATTTTTTTATTAATATTAAATATTTCCCAAATGATGTTAGTAATTTTTTCTACTGAATTACTTTATTAATATAAAATATTTTCTTCAAAATATATTCTAAAAAAATAATTAAATTTTTTTTTTTTGGTTAAATTAACTTATTAATATTAAATATTTCTCGATAAATATATTTAAAAAAATTATGTTAGTCATTTTTTCTGCGGTATTACTTTATTAATATTAAATATTTAACCGAAAATACCGAAAAATACTTACTTAAATATATAAATAAACTTAAATCTCTAAATTATGTTTAAAAAATCAATTCCGAAAATAGGTTTCTAGTTTTTCTAGTTTTTTTTTATTTCTAGTTTCTGTTTTTTAAAAACAAATTATATATATTTTTATACAATATATAAACCATAAAATATACAAATAATTGTTGTTTCCTAAAATAACTTAACAATGTATAGTAAATCCTTGATAAAAAGTCATAAAAATTGGTATTATAGTTTTGTATTTTTTTTTTGGTTTTGTTTTAAAATATTTTAGAAAACATTTTTGTTTTTTTTTTCAGTGCATTGCCCCCCCCCCCCCAAAAAAAAAAAAACAAAGAATTTTAGTTTCATTTTCATTTACGCTGCGTTGAGAGTTTTTTTCTTTTTGTTTTTTTTTTCTTTTTGTTTTTTTTTTGCCATTTCGTACTTTTTATTTTGTTGTTTTTTGTTTTCTGCTTGTGTTTTTTTTTTGTTTTTTTGTTGCTGTGTTTGTTTTTTTCTTTGTTTTTTGTTTCTGTTTTTTTTTTTGTTTCTGTTTTTTTTTGTTTTTTGTTTTTTTTGTTTGCAGCGCATTATTAATTATGACGACGGGCTGTTCAAAAGTTATCTAACTGTTGCCGGGAACGGTTGGGCCTTCTTTTCTTCTCTTTTTTTTTCCTTCCCTGTTCCGGACTCCATTTGCCGGAAGTTACAGAGAACCCGACAAAAAATACCGGAAAAATCGGTAAAAAAGTTTGAAAAAAAAAAATCGGAACTATAGATCGTATTTTTCTTACTATTTTGTGTATTTTTTGTGTTTTTGTGATAAAAAGTTAAATAAGAAACGAAACAATGTGTCTCGGGACAATAAACTTTGGAAGATTTTAAGAAAAAAAATCATAAGAAAAAAAAACGTAAAAAAAAATCATAAGAAGAAAAGCATAAAAAACAACAAAAAAATTAGCTTTTTTTGAGCGACAATATTCTTGAGTGAGTAATCGCGAGCGGGAAGGGGGGGGAGGAGGGGGTGTGTGGCGAGAAATGCCAGAAAGCGAATTATAAACACGATGATGATGTATGTGCCAAAGGGGAGGGTTGTGGGGTGCCAAGGGCGGTACAAATACAAAATACTTGCCCGATGACAGCACCTGCGCGTGACGTCATCGTCCGCCCACCGCTTGCTAGGGAGAAAGAGAAGGAGGCGGAGGCGGAGGTGGAGGCGGAGTAAGAGTAAAAGCCAAAAGCCGAAAAGATAAAAAAAACAAAGCCCAAGGAGTTCCCAAAAAGCCCGCGCCCTTAAACACTGCAAAAAATCGGCTTTTAGAAAAAGAAAAAATAAGAAAAAGTTAAAAATTTCTTTAAACACTGCAAAAAATCGATTTTATAAACAAAAAAACATTAAAAAAAAAATGTAAATAATTTAAAAATGTAAATAATTTACAAAAAAATAAAAAAAAATAGATTTTATAAACAAAAAAAGTTAAAAAATTCCCAGGGAAATTCTATTTTTTCTGAGGTTTTTCTTAAACACTGCAAAAAAATTGTTTTTTTAAACAAAAAAATTTTCTATAATTTAAAAATGTAAAAATTTTGAAAAAATAGTTTTTATAAACAAAAAAAAATCAACAAAATGTAAATATTTTTGTAAAAGGAAAAAATTACAAAGGAATTTTCATTTTTTTTGGGGATTTTCTTTACAATTTTTTATTTATTTATTTATTTAACAATTTAACAAATTTAACAATTTGACAATGATTTGCTAAATTTAAATAAATAAATAAATTAAACCTATTTTTTAACATTAAAGGAGAGTTGAGGAGATCAAATTTTTAAATATTATCTTAAAATAATTATCTTTTTTGTTTATAATATTTTAATATTTTTTTAAAATTAAATTAAATGAAATGCTTCTAATTTCGTAAATTTTAAAGAAACATTCCAAAAGGAATTGTTTAATTAAATTATTGAAATACTCTTAATTTCTCTCTGTGTACACCTGTGACTATGCGGGTCATGGAAATGCATTTTTTATGCTCCCATAAAAAGCAGTCGTGATCGCCAGAACCCATTCCCCCTTTCCCCTTTCCCCCTCCCAGAGCATAAATCATTTTTTGTCAAACGAAATCGAAGCCCTTCAGCACTGAAAGCCAATGCACTGAAAGAAATGAGGGTAATAAATAGAAACAAAAATCAATGCTATCCGATGACCAAATATGGTGATCGATACGCTTTTCGATTTGACATTTGAATTCGTTTAATTGGATTCGATTTTTGTTTGAAAATCAATAAAAATGTTAAAGTGTGATACACAGCAGAGGTTATAGAAATAGGGATTTGCGTTGAATATATTTTATATATTAAAAACAATATTTAAAACATTTTTTATTTTGTAATTTTATAGATTTTCATATATTTATGGGTTTCTTAAATAATTTTTAAATAAAAAGTCATTTACAGTAGAGGTTATAAAAATAGGGACGTAGGTTAAATATATATATTTTTTTTAACAATATTTAAGGTATTTTTGAGTTAGAAATTTTTTTAAATTTATAAAATTACATTTCAAAAATAATTTTAAAAATAAAATTCTATTTACAGCAGAGGTTATACAAATAGGGACATTATATTAGGACGTAATATATTTTTTTTTAACAATTAACATTTAAAGTCGTTTTCTGAGCCTTAAAAAAAAATTTGTTTTCATTTAAAAAAAAACTTTTATTTTTTTGTTAAATTTTTTACCTGTTTTTAGTTTCTTTTTTTGAAAAACTTTAATTTTTTTGTTTTATTTTAATTAATATCTGTTTTTTTTTATTTTTCTGTTTTAATTTTAAAAAACTCTTATATATTATTTTGTTTAAGTTCTTAATTTAATTTCTTACCTGTTTTTAGTTTCATTAAAAAAAAAGAAACTCTTCTAGCATGAATATTTGTAGCTTGTTTTTAGTTTTTTTTTGTTTTTTATTTTGTTTTTTATTTTGTATTTGGTTATGCGGGATTATGTAATTTAGTTGCGTTTTTTATTGGCTTGCTTAATGTGGAGCAAATGACTTTATGTTTGGGTGACCACAAAGGGGGGCGTGGTGGTGGCGCCCCTGTGCGTGTGTGCCATTTTTTTTTGTTGTTGTTGTTTTCGACAAAAAAAAAACTATCGCGATCGCGGCAGTTAGAAAGCATGGCATTCCTCAGCCTCTTGTTTTATTTTGATTTAATTTTTTATACGTTTTTTTTTTAGTTTTTATTCGTTTTTTTTATTTGTTTTTTTTTTTTAGTTATTTTTTTATTATTTTTATTCGTTTATTATTATTCGTTTTTTTTTTTCTTGATTTCCGCGTGTGTGCTCATTCATTCAGCTTTTTTTCAACATTTTGTTTTCGTTTTACATTTCGCGGTTTTTGTTTTTTTTTTAGCCATTTCTCGGCTATACTCTCTCTCTCTCTCTCTCTCTCTCTCTGTCTCTGGTCTTTCTCCAAACTGGTTAAAGCCAAAAAATAAAAAAAAAAAGACGTTTGCCAGCAAATATTGGTCAAGTTGAGATTTGCGAGGACTTGCTTTGCTTTTTGCATACGAGAGTCCATAAAAAATTAACAAAAAAATCAACAAAAAAATCGACAAAAAAACAACAAAAAAAATCAACAAAAAACTAACAAAAAAATCAATAAAAAATCAAGAAAAAAATCAACAAAAAATCAACAAAAAAATCAACAAAAAACAAACAAAAAAATCAACAAAAAAACCAACAAATAACCAACAAAAAAACCAACAAAAAAACCAACAAAAAAACCAACAAAAAAACCAACAAAAAACAACAAAAAATAACAAAAAAAACCAACAAAAAATCAACAAAAAAGCGACAAAAAAATCAACAAAAAATGAAGAAAAAACAGCTTTATGAACGATCTTCATTATCGGCGAACGGATCGCGACTCGATCGGGTGTGCCAATTACCAATTTTTGGTGTCATCTTCGCCTCCCAACCGGTCGGGCCCTCCCCATTTTTTGACAGTCGCTTTAAATCCGCCTAGCCCAGTTTTGGCTACAGTAGAACCTTGCTAAGAGGAACCACAAATTGTTTGGGAATTGGCTAAGATATAGCTTAAATATCTCATAGATTATGGGCCTAACATCGGAAATACGAAAATACTGGTTTTTTTTTTTAGTTTTCTAAAAAGGGGTTCCTCAAAAAAAGTGGAAAAAAATCGAATAAAAAATATATTTTTGTTTAGGATTTTAATGGGGTTTGATAGGGAATCGATTCAAAAATCTTTTAAGGTATCCTTCTTAAGAATCGGATGATAAATGGCTAGGATATAGCTATTATTGTGAGTCTTATAGGAAAAACCTGTATTTTCAAAAGATGAAAACTTAAAAAAATGTTTTAGATTTCAGGATTTATGATGCAGTTTAATGGGGATTTGAATTAATAATCTTTTAAGCTATTCTGATTGCGAATCGGATGAGAAATGGCTAAGATATGGACTCAATACTGGGTCATATAGAAAAAACCTGTATTTTTTCAAGGTATCTCCCTACAAAAAATTTGAAAAAATCGACAAAATATTTTATATAAATGTTATCACTCGGATTGATGGCGAATGGAATTAGGAAAGGAATCTTTAAAGCTATTCCGCTTGAGAATCGGAAGAGAAATGTCTAACTTATAGCTAGGAAAACCAGTATTTTCAGGGGATCTCCCAACAAAAAATCGAAAGAAAAATCTATAAAAATATTTTGTGACAGGATTTCGATGCAGATTGATAGGGAATCAAAACTAGGAATCTTTTAAGGTATTCCTCTTGAAAATCGGATGAGAAATGACTGAGTTATAGTTAGGATTGTAGGGATATATAAGAAAATACTGGATAGGAAATGCTTTTACAAGGAATCTTTTCTTAAGAAATTTGGAAAAAATCTATAGAATATTTTTATCTCAAGAATCTATATACTCGGATTGATGAGGAAACGATTTGGGAATCTTAGAAGGTAATCCTCTTGAGAATCGGATAAGAAATAGCTAAGATATAGCTCCGATTGTAGGAAATATAGGAAAATATCGGGTTTACAAGGAATCTCTCTCACAAAAAAAGTCAAGGATCTAGACTCGGATTAATGGGGAAACGAGTTGGAAATCGATTTGGAAATACTCCACCAAGTTATAGACCTGCCTGTCGCCTGTCCCTCTTAGCCAAGTTCCCCTGTATTTTTTTTCGTTTTGGTTAGAACCAGAATGGAAATCACTGACTTGATCGACTCGACTCGTCTCGTCTCGTCTCGTCCAACCCGCTCCATGGCTTCGTGGAACTCGGTTAGTCTGGGCCAGGCCAAGTCTAGGAGTTCTGGTTGGAGTTCTCCGTTGCCTGATCCAATTTCCCAATCATGCAAAGTGGCTTTAGCTTTCGATATCGGGTTTTTTTTTTTTTGGGGTCTGGCATTTGGCATTTCTCAATTTTTTTTTTTTTTTTGCAGTTGGCCAAATTAATTGGGTGAACGTGACGACGACTTCTAATGCTCCTTTTTTTTTTTGGCGGGTTTTGGGGCAAGTAATTGGAATGCCCCAAGAGGCATGCCCCAAGAGGCGACCCCAAAAAACCCAAAGAAAGAGAAAGAAAAATGTGCATTCGTTTTAAAATATTTCGACCACTAATCGAAAATAATCTCTCTCGAATTTTTGATAAGAATTTTAATCGTTTTTTTTTTGTTCAAAGGAATTTTCTTCCGCTCGGAACTAAAGTTGTTAATTTTTATTTCAAAAATAATAAAAAAAAATAACGAATCTGATAAGATATTTATGTGTTTCGGAAGCCGGAACTATATTTTTTTTTTTTATCATTTTGTCCTCTGGCATAATAAAAATTTTCCATAAATGACAAATCAATTACAATTTCGATAACAATTTATCGATAAGGCCAATAACCTTGAGTCGCCGGCCGGTGGGCAGCGGAACCTTGATATCAATTTGTCAGGAATGACCTTAACCCCTGGCTCTTTGTTTAACCCCCCTTTGATTTTTTTTCCCTGTCCCTGTGCTATATATTTGAGGGACCTTTTTTTGTTTTTTTTTTTTTTTTTACTTTTGGCGACGCCTTCGTTTTGTTTTGTTTTTTTTTTTTTTTTTTTTTGCCCATTTTGCGCAGCAGCACAATTTTCAAGGCAAGTCACGAGCGCCACTTGCAAATTGAAGAAATCCGCCCAGAGTCACCTCCATCCTCCCCCTGGCTAAGTGCCCCCTCGTCCCTCGTTAACCCACCTTATGATTATTTGTGCTGCCGCTCACTCAGGTGTGCCAGCTGATTGATAATCGAGGTAGATGCGAGATGGGTGATGAGAGATTGCGATATTGGGTGGCTGGGAGAGCGGTAGAGAGAGTGTGCGGCGAGTGGTCGAGAGCAGCATCCCAGGCCAAGAGAGAGAGAGAGCCTCTGGCCATAAACCGTTTGGCTATCAGTAAATTATTTTGTTTTTTGCCCATTGCCTCTTTTTCGATGCACTCAGAGAAATTATGGGTTGGTAGAATTAACAAAAAAAAACCAAATATGATAAATTTATTATCATATCATAAAAAATTATCATTAAAATACGGATTAATAATTAGTTTATACTAAAAATTTAAATACAAAAAAAACGCCTTCCTCCGCGATTCTCATAAGTTGTACTTCAGGAATACCATAAAACATAAATACTTATGAACAAAATCAATACCAAAAAAAACGCCTTCCTCCTCGATTCTCATAAGGTGTACTTAATTAAAATCTAAAAAGAATAATTAAATCTAATAAATTTAAAATTATATATTATTCATTAATTCTATATATTCATATACTATTTTTTTCACTGTTTTAAAAAGAGCGGCTAGACAACAAAAAAAAAAGATGAGAGAAAGGTAAAAGGAGAGGGAGAGCCAGGTGAGCAAGTGCCATTGGATGCTCAATTGGGGATTGGGGGCTTGTGTTGTTGTTGTTGTAATTGTTGGTGATATTGCTGCCTTGCTTTTGCCATGTTGTTGTTGTAGCTCCTGTTGCTGTTGCCGCTGCTTTTACTGCTGTTGTTGTTGTTGTTGTTGTTGTTGGTGGCTTTGGTGATGTTGCTTGTTTTGCTTTGGCGCTTTGCTAATGTGTTGCCATTGCCGTTGGCCGTTGGTCGTTTGTCGGTTGGTCGGTTGGTCGGTTGGTCGCTTGGTTAGCGGGTCGCCTGCTGCCTCTTTTCGCGATTTGCCGTTTTGCGGATTTTCATAGTTCAGTGCGCTTTCCAGTCGACAACGCGACAGCCAGCGACAACGCCAGCGACAGCGACGGCGACAGCTGACGACAGCATTGCCAGGAGGAGGGAGAATACATCTCCAATAGATGCTACGACCCGAACAGACCATCGTCTAAATATAATCATTTTTATTTGTGATTTATTTAATCAACATCCCAGCCCAGAGGCGGCCAACCAGACTAGAGCAGAAAACGCGCAATTGCGGGGGCGTGACACCCGATGGAAAAATATTGTAATAATAATAAAAAAAGGAAAATCTGCGGCAAATTGCTCTTGAAAGCGCCACAAATTGCACACAGAAAGTGCAACAAAGTGCGGTTATCGGTTATCGGTTATCGGTTATCGGCAAATTAATTAAATCAAAAGCACTTGACGCACTGCTGCTGCAACAACAGACCAACAACAGACGAGACCGGAAAAAGGGTCTCTAACCTGGTAATACTTTTTACCATCAACAAAAAAATTATCACTTTGAAGTACAATAGAAAGTGTGGAAAAAGTATACAAAAAATTGAATCGAAAACCGGAAGAAAGCAATTCAAATGTCCTTTGATGTTATCGGATAAATCGAATCGAATCGAATAAAATTGCAAGAAGCGTTAAAAAATAATTGAAAAAATGCGAATAAATAAAAATAAATAAAAACTTGATTTTGAAACACATTTTATATACAAAAAGTTGAAACAAAACCGGAAGAAAGCTATTAAAATGTCCTTGTTATCGGATAAATCGAAAAAAATTGCAAAAAAGCATTAAAAAGTTATCGAAAAATGTGAAAAAATGTGTTGTAATTTTCTTAATTAATGAAAATCAATAAAAACTTGATTTTGAAACACATTTTATATACAAAAAGTTGAAACAAAACCGGAAAAAGGTTATTAAAATATCCTAGTTATCGGATGTTATCGAAGAAATCGAATAAAATTTGCATAAATCATCAAAAAGTTATCGAAAAAATGTGAAAAAAAATGTGTTGAAATTTTGTTAATCAACAAAAATCAAGAAAAAATAAACAAAAATCAACAAAATTATATAAAAAATCACAAAAAATTAATAAAAAATTAATAAAAAAAACAAAAATCAATAAAAAAGTTGAATATTGATGCTATTTATCGATTGGAAAGTGTTATGTTATCGTTAAATTTCGGATTCAAGTTTGAACAAACATTTCACGTGTTACGTATTTTGTGATTTGTTTGTTTTCGTTCGTTTTTTTTGTTATTTTTTTATAAACTTTTTTTTCGTGGCGATATTATGCAATGCCGCAGTTTGATGAATCTTTTCTGAGCGATTGTGCTCTGGCCGAGCGCTGGGGTTTTTACTCCTATACTCTGAAGCCCAAACACGATGACGAGCAGCCACAACAGCAGTTTAAGAAAAAAAAACAACAACAACAACAGAGACAATCATGGTCGCCTCGAGATAGCAACAACAACACGAACACGAACACCGGCAACACGTTGCATAGCATTAAATTCCATAGACGTTGCAAATACAAAAAGCTGCCACGATTGGCATCGCTATCAACGCCAATGATAGCAATGCCAGCGATGGATGCCACCGACTACGACACGGACAGAGACGCCACCATGGAGACGTCATTGCCCAGCAGCACACCTGTGCCGCTCAAGAATGCGGTGTGCCGTAAGTGAAAGCTACCACCCTGGCCTGGCCTGGCCTGGCCCCCTAGAGGCCATCAGGCAGGCGCTTGGAATTGGAATCTCCACCAGCTTCAGCCCAGCCTCCTTCAGTTTTTTTTTCTGTGTTTTTTTCTGGGCTGGCCACTGGTCACTGGTCACAGGCCACTTTAAAGTTCCACCTCAAAACCTCCTCAAAAACCCAAACAAATGAAATGAAAACCAAAAAAAAAAAAAAAAAAAACAAAACAGAAAACAAAGCAAATAGTTAAGGCTGTGGGATACCCGGTACTTCTAGTGGCTTGTTAGGTTTTTTAAATCAATTTTTTTCCTCAAATTTCTATTACTTGCAGAACCTTTAGTTTTTTTCAAGTATTTTTTTTAGATATTTATAAAAAAACAAGTATAAAAAAAGAGCAAATAGTTAAGGCTAAGTGATACCTGGTACTTTCCGTGCCTTATACGTGGTTTAAATCTACTTTTTTCCCCAATTTTTCCTTACTTTCAATATACCTTTATTTTTTATCTATATTTTTATATATATTTTTATATATTTTAATAATAAAAAAAAAACAAGTAAAAAAAGAAGAAATAATAAAGACTATGGTGATACCCAGTACTTTTAGTGCCTTGTTAGGTTTTTTAAATCAATTTTTTTCTCAAATTTCTATTACTACTGCTTGTATTACAATTTACAAGTTAAAAAAAATGGTATTTTTTAAATATATTTATAAAAAAGGCTAAAAAAAAAAACAATAGCAAAGGCTATGATGATACCCGGTACTTTCTCTGCCTTGTTTGTTGTTTAAATTAATTTTTTTCCACCGATTTCTATTACATAAGGTATACCTTTAGTTTTTACAAGTAATACAAAAGGTATCAAAGGTATTTTTTAATATATATTTATTAAAAAAAAACAATTAAAAAAAAACTTCCATAACCGAATGCTTTTTGCGCTTCAACGATTTTCCACTTGCAATTATTTTAGATATTTTTATGGTTTTTTGCAATTGTTTCGATTATCCATCCAGCCCCTATCCAGTTTTTAATAGTTTCGAGTTTCAAGTTATTAAAGATAATTTTCATTTTTTAAGCGAAATATTAAGGAAATAATTAGAAGAAGTTGTTAGGAAAAGGTTTAATTAATCAAAATAATACCGCCTTCCTCCTCGATTCTCATAAGTTGTACCTAAGAAATGCAATAGAAAGTAAGGAATAAATACTAAAAAAAATAAATACTAAAAAAATACTAAAAAAAATAAATACTAAAAAAATACTAAAAAAAATAAATACTAAAAAAATACTAAAAAAAATAAATACTAAAAAAATAAATACTAAAAAATACTAAAAAAATAATTACTAAAAAAATAAATACTAAAAAATACTAAAAAAAAAATACTAAAAAGAATAAATACTAAAAATATAAATACCATAAAAAAACGCCCTCCTCCTCGATTCTCATAAATTGTACTTAAGAATTTCCAAACCAAAAAAAATACTTATAAAAATAATTAATACTAAAAAAAAACGCCTTCCTCCTCGATTCTCATAAGTTGTACCTAAGAAATGCAATAGAAAGTAAGGAATAAATACTAAAAAAAAATAAATACTAAAAAAATACTAAAAAAAGATAAATACTAAAAAAAAAATACTAACAAAAAAATACTAACAAAAAAATACTAAAAAAAATACTAAAAAAATACTAAAAAAAATAAATACTAAAAATATTAATACCATAAAAAACGCGCCTTCCTCCTCGATTCTCATAAATTGTACTTAAGAATTTCCCTACAAAAAAAATACTTAGAAAAATAATTAATACTAAAAAAAAACGCCTTCCTCCTCGATTCTCATAAGTTGTACCTAAGAAATGCAATAGAAAGTAAGGAATAAATACTAAAAAAAAATAAATACTAAAAAAATACTAAAAAAAGATAAATACTAAAAAAAAAATACTAACAAAAAAATACTAACAAAAAAATACTAAAAAAAATACTAAAAAAATACTAAAAAAAATAAATACTAAAAATATTAATACCATAAAAAACGCGCCTTCCTCCTCGATTCTCATAAATTGTACTTAAGAATTTCCCTACAAAAAAAATACTTAGAAAAATAATTAATACTAAAAAAAAACGCCTTCCTCCTCGATTCTCATAAGTTGTACCTAAGAAATGCAATAGAAAGTAAGGAATAAATACTAAAAAAAATAAATACTAAAAAAAATAAATACTATAAAAATACTAAAAAAAATAAATACTACAAAAATATTAAAAAAAATACTAAAAAAAATAAATACTAAAAATATAAATACCATAAAAAAAACGCCTTCCTCCTCGATTCTCATAAATTGTACCTAAGAAATGCAATAGAAAGTATGGAAAAAATAATTACTAAAAACAAAATACTAAAAAAATAAATACTAAAAAATACTAAAAAAAAAAATAATAAAAAAATACTAAAAAATAAATACTAAAAAAATACTAAAAAGAATAAATACTAAAAATATAAATACCATAAAAAACGCCTTCCTCCTCGATTCTCATAAATAGAACTTAAGAAATACAAGAATGTCAAGAAAAGTATTCAAAAATTAAATACTAAAAATACTAAAAATAATCATTAAAAAAATACAAATTTTAAATGCTTTTTCCTTCTAAATTCTTATATATTTTTATACTTAATCAGCTATTAAAGCAATTTAAAAGAAAAGAAAATATTAAAATGAAATTAATCTTAAAATTTAAATAATAAAATAAATTAATTAAAAAAAAATACTATCACCTTCTGGATGAGAGAAGTCCTGAGAAGTCTTAAAAGCAATTTAAAAGTAAAAAAAGTTTTAAAAATGTATTCTAAAAAAATAAATAAAAAAATAAATAATAATAAATAAAATAATAAATAATAATAAATAAAATAATAAAAAAAATATGAATTTAAAATGCATTCTCACCCTGGAATCTTGCACTTTTTTTTGCCTGAAAAGATAAAAAATTATTAAAATGTAGAATAAAAATTAAGAATAAAAATTAAGAACAAAAAATAAAGCTTTCCTTGAAGAGTTTTCCAAAAGGTTTTTTTTCTCTCAAACAAAACTCTTAAAAAATGCAATTTAAAAACAAAACCTTTATCGTTAAACTTAAATTCCATACCCGTTTTTTTTTTTTTAAATTTAAATCGCTGACATAATTATTATATAACATTAAGAGGGGAAAAGGGGGGAAGAAACAAGAAACGCGTCTGAACTCGATTTGCAAATACCAGAAAAATGTTAATGGTTTGTTTCAGTTTGTTTTGTTTAGAATTCAACTGTATTTAATATTAGGGAATTTTTCTGTTGCAAGAAGAAAGAAGAAAGAAGAAAGAAGAATTTTTTGTTGCCACACATATTTGTTTTAATTGCGATTTAGTCGGTTTTATTGTGTAATTAATTTTCAACATGAAAAACCGAAATAATTTGAAATAATTGGCAGAAAAGGCGGAACTCATTTTTGGCCAACTTTTGCCTTATTTGTTTCAAGAATGTTTTCAGTTTTTCAGAATTTTTTACTATAAATAGGAATTGTAAAAAATACAAAAGATTTTTAATCAAAAAATTGTATTTTTTTTTGTTTTTTTTTGTAGACGGAAGCATCAGTTCTCCATCCACGCCCGGAACCTGCTCCAGCGGCATCGGAGTCAGCGGAGGAGGTTGCAGCAGCAGCAGCAACAACAGCATCAACAGTGGCAACAGTTACTCGGCCGCCACACCGCCCCCACCCACGCAACAACATCATCACAACCAACCACCAGGAACACCCATCGGTGGAGGTCGATCTGGCAGTGGTGGTGGTGGTGTCCCACCAGCCCCGCCCAGTGCCGGGTCGTCGGGGCATAAGAACAGCCTGAAGGGTACGAAGCTGGCGCGGCGAGCACGCTCCTTCAAGGACGATCTGATCGAGAAAATCTCCCTAATGCGGACCACCAACAATACGCTGGGACGATCCCATTCCCCGCACAGTCCCCGCTCCAAGCACGGCTGCAAGCCACCGCCCACCAACGAGGAGGTGCAACGTTCCACCCAGACACTGGAGACCCATGTCAAGGACATCTCCAATGCCCTCAAGCACTTTCGCGATGTCATATTGAAGAAGAAGCTGGAAGTCCTGCCAGGCAATGGCACGGTTATCCTGGAGACCATTGCTAGCATGTACTCCGGTAGGTTTAATTTTCTTATCCTTTCAAATCCTTGAATAGCTTTCCTTAACTCTCCTTTTCTATTTTTTAGTTATTCAAACTTATACGCTAAACGAGAATAGTGCCACGATGAGCTCCGCCACCCAGCAGGTCTACCAGAGCCTGGGCAAGCTCATCAAGCTCTGCGACGAGGTGATGCTCTCCGAGGAGAGCGGCGAGTGCGCCTCTTTAAGCAACGAGAATGTCCGCGAGGTCATCGATCTGCTAGAGGATGCAGTGAGGGTAAGTCCACCTTCGATCCACCCACCCACCCAATCCAAAAGCAAAGCTAACCAGGATTCCCTTTACATCCTTTACAGAATCTCGTTACCTTGGCGCAGGGTAAGCTCAAGGAGCAGGATCAGTGCACGTTCCGGTACAGTGGAGCTTCCGGTCTGGGTGGGATTGGTGCGGCAGCCGAGATAATGGGCGCCGTGACAGCCTCCCCGGGCATTGTGGGAAGCGGCGGGCCAGGGACTGGGATCGGCATGGCCATCGGATCGGTGGCCAGTATGCGGGTCTCGGCGGCGGAATCGGCAGCTGTGGCGCAACGCACCTCCCTGCCGGACATCGCCCTGACGCCGAAGGAGCGCGACATACTGGAGCAGCACAATGTGAATCCGATGCGCGGCTCCCACAGCACCGAGAGCATCCTGCGCGACACGAGTCCTCCGCCCAAGCCGCCGCTACCCAACCGGGCTAGCAATCCGCCGCCCCTGCCGCCGAAGCGTCGCAGCCAGCAGAGCGGCCTGGCAGCCGGCGGAGGAGGTGGAGGAGGAGGCAGTGGCAGTGGCAGTGGCAGTGGCATCGGTGTGGGTGTCGGATCGTCCTCGTCAACGACCTCCACCTCGAATCAGGCCAGTCCGCTGCCCTACGCCCAGTCGCACAACATCAGCCTCAACTCGGACCTGGACTGTAGCTCCAACATCTCGCTGCTCAACTACGGCGTGGATCGGTAAGGATTGGATTGGGTTTTCCCCAGGTCCCCCATGACTCTTCCTAATCTCTCTGTGATTCGATAGCCTTTCGGTGCGTTCACGATCGCCGGATGAGAATAGTCAGTGCTCCTTTGACTCGGCGCTGAATCATTCGCGGGAGGAGGAGGATCAACTGAGACAAATGCCAAAGATGCCGCCAACTCTGGACCTGGACATGGATGGCGGCGACAAGCTATTTAGTTATAGTGAGTATCCAAGCCATCAGCCTGTGGTTCCAGCAACAATTCAAACGGTGGCCGCCCTTCCCCATCACCATCATCAACCTCGTTTAGGAGGAGAGAACGCTTCCATACCGGTTACGGTGGTGGCTATACCAGGTGGAATCGGAATCGGAACAGGAATTGGAAGCGGTGCAGGAATTCTGACTGCCATCGATGGCGGTGGCGGCGGAGGAGCTGGTGCAGCGGCGCCTGGTGGCGGGGAAACTAACACGGAACTGCGCAAAGCAGCCGCTGCACTCACCATCAATCGCCATTCAAATGAATCGGGTACTGGCTATGACCTATGACCTTCTGCTACTACTTTTGCTACTACTTTTGCTACTACTTTTGCTACTACTATTACTACTACTTTTTATTCCTGCTTTTTCCTGTTACTATTGCTGCTTTTTTTTCGTATTACCCGCTTTCGCTTTAGAATTTTCTTTGAGTGTTGTGTAGCCTCCGCTTCCTTTATTTTGTGTACCCGCTTGGTTACGGCTTTTCCAGTGATACGATTGAATCCTTAAACATGTTTATCCTCTGCTTTGACAGGTTTCGTGTCCATGAAGTCGTTTCGCACCTCCACCCAGAGCGTGTCCAAGCGCTCCTCGGACTACAGCGTTCAGTCCTCAACCAAATCGTCGAGCAGCAATTCGGAGATTGCGTTTAGCATCAGCGAATCCGGAGGCGGCGGCGGCGGCGGCGGCGGCAGCGGCGGCGGCGGCAACACGACGACTGGGGGAGAGTACCAGCAGCTGAGTCAGCGCTGCACCACCACCACCAGCTCCACCAGCACCACCAGCACCGGTTACAGCAGCAGCGAAATGGAGCAGACCTTGTCCTCGTCCCTGAACCTGCTGCGAGGATCGTCGCCGGAGATGGCGGCGCCAGCCCTGCCGCCCAAAACCGGCGCCCGTCTGACCCGGCACGAGTCCGCCGGCGACGAGCCGGACGAGGCCGGCTGGGCCAGCCATCGGAGCAGCCAGTCAGAGCTGGCCGAGCTGCGGCAACTCTCGCACCAGCACATGCAGAACCTCAACCATCAGGCCCAGCTCCAGCAGTGGAACTCGAAGCACCTCAGCCTCATCGGCAGCAGCTTCGACAAGCGCAGCCTGGAGGAGAAGCCACCGCTGCCGGTGAAGAAATACAGAAGAAACAGTAAGTCCGATTTCTCTCAGTGCACATTTATTTACATCTATTTCTTTTTTTTTTTCCTTCTTTTTTTTCCATGTGGTTGGTTTTTTTTTTGGTGTGTTTTTTTTTTAATTATTTCTAAAACTGAAACTGTATCCTTGGTTCCTTTTGCATCCTTAATGTTGTGTGTGTGTGTGTGTGTGTGTTTGTTTTTTTTTTTCGATCCATAATTATCCATAATTGTTGTAATTATAATTTTTATGTTTAACCGCAAGGCCAGACCGAGCGGTGAGTTTTTATTTTTGGTTTTTTTTTTATTTCAAAGAGAAGATTTAGAGTTAAAAAAAATATATATATATTTAAGAAGCGCATTTCACACAAACATCAAGGGATTCCAGAAGAGTTAACAATTTTGTTTTGCATTCTTTGAATTACATTTAAATTTTTTTTCGATTAGAAACAAAAACCAGACAAATTCAGACACCATTCCCTCCAAAACACCATTCCCAAAAAAAAAAATAAATAAAAATAAAAAAACAGTCAATCAGCCAAACAATCAAAAGCATCAATCAGTCAGTCAGGTTTCCCAAAAGGGAAAAAAAGGGGCTAAGGGTCAGAGGGTCACTCGTGTTCGTGTTTGTTTCTTAAAGACATTTTATTTATAGCACATACTCGCATTATCGCAAACCCTTTAGCAATTTATCAAACAACAAGCAAGTCTGCCAAATTGTTGTACGAAAGAGTCTAACCCATCTAAATTATCGTTCCAACCAACATCTAGTGTTTCAAAGTGTGGCCTTTTCGGGTAAGTCTGTGTCTTCTATTAGCGGACCTTCCACCACCACCACCAACACGAAACAACAAACACTAAATCCAATATCCAAAATCTAAAATCTAAAATCTAAAATCTAAAATCTAAAAATGCTGCTGAAATATGTTTCAAAAACAACACAGATCAAGACTAAAAAATCACACAAAATCACAAGCAGAAACTTTAAAGCCAAAAGCAAATAAACTTTAAATGCTCTTTTCAATGGGGTTAAGATTATTAGATATTAAAATATAGTTCAAATATCAAGGGTTTCGTATAATTTGTATAGAATTCTGTTAGTTCTGTTAGCTCTTATGCTTGGAAATGCAAAAACTAGGGAGTTATAGAACTCAAATCAGGAAAAGTTAAGGAAAAAGTCAGTAAAGCATCAAAAATCTACATTTTTTAGTAAAAATAAATTAATAAAATTAAACTTACTATATATTTATTCAAATTCATTTTTGATCTAATTTTATGAAGTTTTAGAGTTTTTTAATGATAGTATTTGCTCTATTGTTTGAAAATTATAAAAATACATATAAAAAAAGGCAAAAATACATATCCTACAATTTATGTTTTTAATAAAAACTGATTTACTCAATGTAGACAGGCAGTATCTTAGACGGACTGGAGAGTTTAGACCTCTGTCATGTTCTATATATCCATCAGGAGCCTTTTAAGGGTACTATAACGTCCTCTATGGCATTACTTCATTTTTTAGATCCTCTTCTGTCAAATCTCCAATTCTTACCACCTTTTAGAGCAACAAACTTTGTCTTTTTTCATCTTCGTAATCTTTTCTATGCGTTATTCTCTCGGATCTCGACTCGAGCCGTACGATAAATGCCAGCGCTCATCGCACCTAAATTTCGACATTCTTAATAGACGGATTAGGAATTGGAGTCCTTTATTATGCTTTATATGACAAGGATGAGGCTTTTAGAATACTGTAATCCTTTCTAGACATTATTCTCTCGGATCTGTCAACGCAATTAAAGCCGTACGATAAACGACAGCGCCCCTTGCAAAAATTTTAAAATTTTCCAATAGACGGACTAGAAATTGTAGGATTATGAATTGTATTGCCCAGACTGAACCCTTTTAGGATACTGTAATCCTTTGTATACTTAATTATTTCGGTTCTATCCCTGCGATTTGAGCCGTACGATAAATGGCAGCGTCTCTCGACTAAAATTCGACATTCCTTTTAGACGGAATAGAAGTTTAAGTCCTCTATTATAGTCTATATGCCAAGAAAGAACATTTTCTAGCCTTTCTACACCTTATTTCTCTCGGATCTATCACCGCTATTAAAACCGTACGATAAACGGCAGCGCCCCTTGATGGTTTTGGACGGGAAAAGGACTATACCTTATGCAGAGAGAACCGCGTGAAGAAAATAATTAAACCTAGTCCCAGAATAGCTTGAAAATATATATTTTTATAAATATTAATTAATTTTTTTTTGTAATAGAAAGAAATTACAGCTTTCACGGCATTGAAACCCATCTAGACAGTATTTAATTTCTAGTATTTTATAGAAAATATATAAAATCGTTTTATTTATAGAATTGTGATTAGAATTATGAGGAAAATCTGTTTGGGATTAGAAAATTCAAGAGCATTTGAAGTTTATTGGCAGCTTTTTGCTTCGCTGCCGAGCTGCCGAGCTGCCGCGCTGCGCTTTCTATTGGTTTCGCGTTGGTGCCCCAAAATGGGGCAGGGACCTTGTTGCAGTTGCCGTTACCGTTACCGTTGCCGTTAAAAGCCTATAGCTCTCTAGACCTATGTACAGTTTTGTTTCTAGTTTCTAGTTCTAGTTAAAGTTTCTAAGTTAATAGTTGCTTCCATTACGTTCTACCTAACCCGATATCCCACCTGTCCATCCACCTGTCCATCCACCTGTCCATCCACCCACCTGTGTCTCCTTCCATTTTTTGTAACTTGTAACTCATCCCGCCCAGCTCCGCTCAGCTCTGCTCCGTTCCGTTCCGCTGTGTTTTGTTCTCCAAGCTGTTTTCCACGTTCCTAATTGTTTGTTGTGATGCGATCCCTTGATGTAGACAAAAAAAAAAAAAAGCTATAGAGAGGGTGGACAGAGAGAGTGCGAAAGTATACCCGATCCAGTACCAGTACCAGTACCAGTATCAGACTCGATCCCATCTGGTCAAGTCAGTCAGTCCGGGAGACGCTCACAAAACGCCAAGGATCGTTCGTTCGCTCGTTCGTTCCGGCTTAGTTTGGTTTTCAATTACTGCTGGTTTTTGATTGCATCAAAAAAATTGTACATCCATCTAATTGATTGTCTTCCATCGTCCATCCAGTTATGGCCTACATGGAGATCTGTACGCCATCCACGCGCTCCATCGAGCAACATCGCCATACAATGCACGCCTACAACATGGGTCGAAACATCTCCCACAGCCAGACGATGAAGTGAGTTCTTGAAATCGAAGGATTCTAGGATATACACTAATCATTTCTCTAATCCTTAGTATCATGCCAATGAGCAAGGAACTGTCGCCGGAAATGGAGCAACCGCCTGCCCTCCCGCCAAAGAACTACAAGCAGCGCAAGACCAACTCGCTGCAGCCCCTCGTGATGACCACACCGCCGCCGAGTCCCAAGCCAGTGCTGGCCGAGAACGGATCGGCGGGTGGCGGCAGACCGGATAGCCGCATGGCCACTGTGTGCGAAGAACTGGCTCCCGAGGAGTCTGGCGGGCATCCCGGCGAGCTGATGCCTCGATCCCCGGTTCTGGACAGCAACGAGAACGTTAGCAACACCGGCGGTGGCTCCACCTTTTACTCCCATCAGCTGCCCAGCGAGGTGGCCACGTCCGTGGGCGATGGAGACCATGTGGGTCAACCGATCAGCACGCCCCAGCTGCTGGATGAAGACCCGGAACGTGCTGCAGTCCCTGCTACCGAGGCAGGCAAAGCCGAGGTGGGTGAGGACGAGGAGGATGACGAGGAGGAGGAGGAGGAGGAGGAGCCGGCGGAGATGCTCATCAATATGCTGGAGGAGGTCGACATTACACGCTACCTGATACTCAAGAGGAAGGAGGAGGACGGGCCGGAGGTCAAGGGCGGCTACATCGACGCCCTCATCGTGCACGCCAGCCGAGTGCAAAAGGTCGCCGACAATGGTAGGCACCAAACCCCCCAAACACAAACCCAAACACAGTCCCCTTACGAATCCCAATCCCAATCCCAATCCGATAAAAAATCCAATCGTTTTCGCTCTCATCTAAAAAATACCTCTGTTGTCTCCGTCTCTGTCCATTTCCATTCGATTGTGCGTGGTGCAGCGTTCAGCGAGGCCTTCATCACCACCTTCCGCACCTTCATCCAGCCGATCGACGTTATCGAGAAGCTGACCCATCGCTATACATACTTCTTCTGTCAAGTCCAGGACAACAAGCAGAAGGCCGCCAAGGAGACCTTCTCGCTGCTGGTCCGCGTCGTCAACGACCTAACGTGAGTCTTTCTCTTTTCCTTATTTCCTTATCCGGCTTTATAGATTACCATAATTCCTTCTCATTTTTAGATCGACGGATCTCACCAGTCAGCTACTGAGTCTGCTGGTTGAGTTTGTATATCAATTGGTCTGCTCCGGACAGCTCTATCTGGCCAAATTGTTGCGCAACAAATTCGTGGAGAAGGTCACCTTGTACAAGGAGCCCAAGGTGTATGGGTTTATGGGCGAGCTGGATTATGGAGGCGGTGGTCTAGGCGGTATCGGCGGTGCTGGCGGATCTGGGGTGTCCGGTAACGGGGCCGGTCAACCGAGTCTCCTCGATCTCAAGTCGCTGGAAATTGCCGAGCAGATGACCCTGCTGGATGCCGAGCTGTTTCAGAAGATCGAGATACCCGAAGTATTACTATTTGCCAAAGATCAGTGCGAGGAGAAGTCGCCGAACCTCAACAAGTTCACCGAGCACTTCAACAAGATGTCCTTTTGGGCGCGCTCCAAGATCCTGCGCCTGCAGGATGCCAAGGAGCGAGAGAAGCATGTCAACAAGTTCATCAAGATCATGAAGCATCTGCGCAAGATGAACAATTACAATTCGTATCTGGCCCTGCTATCGGCCTTGGATTCTGGACCCATCAGAAGGTACACTCTGAATCCTTAGTCCTTTTTCTTTAATTTTAAATTCATATATATATCCTTTGTAGATTGGAGTGGCAGAAGGGTATTACGGAGGAAGTGCGCTCTTTTTGCGCTCTCATCGATTCCAGTTCCAGTTTTCGGGCCTATCGCCAGGCCCTGGCTGAAACCAATCCTCCCTGTATACCCTACATGTGAGTCTAAACCTCAAGAGTCCTTTGATTCATTTGAAAACTAATAATGTTGCTCTTTAATAGTGGCCTGGTCCTGCAGGATCTAACATTTGTGCATGTGGGCAACCAGGACTATTTGTCCAAAGGCGTTATTAACTTTTCCAAGCGCTGGCAGCAGTACAATATTATTGTAAACATGAAACGTTTTAAGAAATGGTTAGTCTCTGATTCTTTTTATAAAATTCCTATATAATATCCTTTATTTTCCGCTAAAGCGCCTTTCCTTTTCGGCGTAACGAGCGCATTATACGCTTCTTCGACAACTTCAAGGACTTCATGGGCGAGGAGGAGATGTGGCAGGTGTCCGAAAAGATCAAGCCACGCGGTCGCCGCCCCGTTAACTATTAGTCTTCAATAGCAGAACACCAACTTTATAAATGTATATGATCTGAACTATGGATGATGGATGATGGATGATGGATGATGGATGATGGATACTTTAGAGTCACAGCATCAACGGGATCTGCCCGAAAAATCAAACTATTCTCTTGGGTCTGAGCAATAACGTTCGCTATTCTCTGTCTATATATATATATACAATTATAAATAATATATAGCTATAGTTACCAACCGATACCGATACCGATACCGATACCGATACCGGATCAGAGATATATACTTATATATATATACAAAATAACTACAAAAGATATACACCGATTCAGTAGCCGCGTACAAAACAAAAAAAAAAAACCGAAAAAAGAGAGAGCCAACCTGTAGTAGTCGAACTATTATGTAAGCTCTATGACAACCTCAGCCAACTCCCCACCAACTGATCGAGAGTCCCTATCTACAAGAAGTCCTTCAATCCCCAGAAACTCTGAACTAGAAATCGATGAATTTCTTTCAAGATTCTTGATCTTTTTTTAAAAAAAAAACACACACACGAACACAACGAATTTTTGGGACAACAAAAATAGAGGCCAACCACAACCAAACAAAAAAAAAAATGTGTTAACTATAATTATGAATTAGCGATCTGAATCGCAGACTATGAATGAATCGATGCAATTTGCAAATCCCTGAGATGAACACCAAACCAAAACCAAACCAAGCACGCCGCGAATTTTATGCAATCCTCTAGAGAAACCAAAAAAAAAAACGACAAAAAAAAACTATAAAAAACCTAATCTAGAATCCCTTCTTCTATGTGTTAGAAAAATATATACTAAATATATATTGAATCTGAAGAACAGTAGAAGTGGGCGGGTGTCGATCCGATCAATCAATCAAATCAATCAAAACAAAAACAAAAACTTCATTTCGCAACTCAATAAAACGAAACGACTTTTAAAGTTACAAAAGAAGAAACAAAATTATGGGAGATTACCTAAATTCAATTTGCTTTTAAATGTACGACTAACATTAAATAAAATTATATATATATATATATATGGATATATTTATGGATAGGCAAATCGATATACATATACAAATCGATATGCGTGCAAGAAGACGAAAAGGATACCTTAAAAAAAAAAAAAACAAAAACAAAAACAAAAACAAAAACAAAACAAAAAAGAAAAGAAAATTATTTAAAAAATTTCCAAAAAACTGAAAGCTCCATATAAAAGAAAAAAAAAAGAAAAATGTAAATTAGATATACTAAGCCTTGAGGTTATAAATGTGGGATTCCCATTGGAAGATTGGAACCTTTTGAAGGTTGAATTCCGATAGGAAGTCGATCCGTAATCCCACATCCATATAGATGTTATATATATTTATATATATATATACGCGTTTGTGTGTCTAACCTTCATACATTCGTTGTCATCTGTCCGATCTTTGATCCACCCACCCGAAAAAAAACACACAAAAATACAATCCAGAAACGCAGCTTTCGTTTTTTTTTTTTAATATTAATTTTTTGAAATATTGAATTTAAAAAGAGAAAACTATTTTCTAAATATTATTTGAAGAGAATCTGTAAAACTTTTGTATCCTATACCAAATTTCTCCTCCTTCTATTTGTTAATTTCTGCTTTATTTCGATCAGATTATATGACGATGACCGATTTATCGAATGTATTCTGCTACAGTATAAATACACTTAAAGAAAACTATATAAAAAAAAAAACACACACATGTACACGGATACACACACAGATACAGATACAGATACAGATACAGAACACGCACATAGGAAACAAGACTGTCTTTTAGGATATATATGTAGTTGTATTTCATTTATCTAATCGAGCTACATATTGTATGTATTGCTTATATAGAAATTGTTATAACGGGAACTTGAACTTGAACAAACACTTGTACACTTCACACAGATACAAAAACACACACATACACAAACACACTCAAACCAAAACCGATCCATCAGTATAACGGTTAAAAAAGAAAATACAAAAAATGCGAAAAAAAATGAAAAATATTTATATATATTTAAAAAAGTAAACGGTAAACGGTTCGGAATCAAGTAAAAGTAGAAAAAAAAACAGCGTATAGACATACTTATATCCGATATCTCTGATTTAGTCATTGCTTTGTATGTGCCTATTATCGATTTTTGATGTATGTACAGTGGTGCTCATATACTTAAGCCACAAGACTTCAACCAAGAATTTTAACGAAAATTAAGAAAAGTTTTTATTTAACAGCTCCAATTTTTTGTGTCACATTAGTTCTATATATCAGTGTTCTTATAGAAAAATAACCAAGTTCTTAAAATATATATTCAACGAAAAACTTAAAAAATCTGAGACCATCTCCAAAATGTCCTGCTCACATACTTAAGCAACCTGGAAAAAAATGGTTGAAAAAGTTAAAATTTTCAATATTTTATACTGTGATCAGCTGGTTGAATAATAGTGTTGCAAAATGTAAAAAAGTTCAGGCCGAAATAAATATGTTCAAAAAAGTTATTAAGGAAACAGTTTATGGTAGTGACAGTGGCTTAAGTCTATGAGCACCACTGTATATTGTATTTCAACATAATTTTTAAAATTAAAATCTACATTTTACTACCTACAATGTGTATGTAATGTAAAACTAAACTAAAATATATATAAAAAGCCAAGAAACAGAAGATATTATTAAAAAAAAAAAAAAAAAAACAAAAAACACACATAAATTACGTTTACTAAGCTAACAAACCTAATATAACAATTTACTCGTTTTTTTTTTATGATAAATTAATTATAAATTATTATTATTATTGTGTCTATCCCGTTTTCTTAAATTTAATGAAATCTTTTGTATATGTATGTATGTTTAAACTTAACTGATTAGTTTGTATAATGTCATCACGTGTAATTGTATTTTCATTTAATATCCAGCCCCACTCCCCCCTTTCTTCATACCTTCCTTCCCTAAAAACAAACAATTAGAGAAAATTTTCAATTGTAAATGTATTTGTAACTAAATGTTATGCGTGTATTCGTAAGATGAATGAAAATAGCTACACAATCAATGTATTTTTCCTTTAAAATTGCAAAATGTCTTTTTATTCGGGGGGGATCTATGATTTTGAATTGCGCGCCAAAGAAAATCAAAGTGACGTATAAATTATGATTTTTGGTGATTCAAATGAAGAGTAAGAAATTTAAATACTTAAATATTAATCTATTTTATTTTAAATATTAAATAATGAGTATATTTAATAATTAAATACATTTAATTATTTTGTTATTAGTATGACCAAACAGAAACGATATACGATACTTGAGCAAAGCAAAAGATTCAAAGAAATCGTGTATCGATATTTCGATACAGATATTGTTTCGACATCCCTAGTTCATGCACGGAGCCACTCGTTCGAAAAGTACCGACGGATTGCCTAAAAAGCGGAAAAAACATACAAAATTTAAAACTGCAGAACTACGCCGGGCAAACAAGAGTACGTCTGTGTTTCAACGCTCCATGCAAGTTGCAAAAAAAGAAACTTAATAAATAAATAGCGCGATCGAAGTTGTGCAAAAAAAGTTCGCTCCTTGCAATTTGGAAGCTTTATTGCCGTTGCGGTTTTTGTTTGGTTTCCTTTTTTCGTTTTTTTGTTTTTTTTGTATTTATTTACATTTTTTTTGCCGACTCCCGTCAAGTGCCAATTTGAAGTCTAACAAGTATGTACAAAAAGAAACAACACAGATAATATTCGTAAAAAAAAAACTGTGCAAAAAAAGTGATTTATATTTTGGGGAAAAACAAAAATAAATTTTGACATACTTTAAAAGTGAATTATTATCTATTTTTTTTGTTGCCAGACAAAAAACATCCGTAGTTTTGGGAATTGTAAACAAGTGCTAAAAAAAAACTGAGATAAGAATCAGGAAAATATATAGTATATATGTATTTTGTTTCCAACTTTAAGTCTGGTTTCATTTTGGTTTATTTTTGTTTGTTTTTAATTGCTTTTAAAGGTTTTTTAATGACTTTTTAAGACCTTTTGTGGTAAAAACTATAAAAAAAAGTCATAAACAATATATAGTTTTTTGTTTTTAATAATAGTTAATAGTTTAAGAACAGTGTTTTTTTCTGTAATTTATAGACGAACTTTGCTTTAAAACATAAAACTAAGTTTAAAATTCTTTAAGTTCCTTGATGTTTTTTGAGGTTTAAAGTATTGTTCCTTATTTATTTTTTAGCCAAAAATTGTTTTTAAATTAATGTGAATTTTTTAAGCTATATTTTAGTTGTTAGAGAATTTTTGTATTTATTTTCCCTAACCTGTACTTGATCTTTTGGGTTTTTGGCGCGCTCGAAAGGCGTGAAAGTCATTGTCCAGCGTTTGATTGCCCGAGGGGGAGCGAGGAGCGGGAAGCGGGAAGCGGGAAGCGGAAGAGAGGCACCTGGTGGGGGGGAAGCTGGGAAACTGGACAGCTGGGAGCCGGAGGGCAGGCAACTGGTTAACCGAAATGGAGGAGTCTGGATGAGAATGGAGGCGGATGGAGTGGCACATGGTAGGGTATACAAGGGTAGAGTAGCATGCAACAAATGGTGTTGCCACGGACTGTGCTGTGCAAAACTTTGGTTCACCTCCTCCAGCTCCAGCTCCAGCTCCTCCACTCCACCTCCTCCTCCAGATCCACCTCCTCCTCCAGCTCCAGCTCCACCTCCTCCTCCAGCTTCCATTTCCAACTCCAAACTCCAACTCGCAGCTTCCACTCGACTCGACGCGACTTTGCTTTCCTCTTGAGAAGAAGAAGACACACCAACAAATATATAATATATTTATATATATATGCTGTCTATATAGACACACGATCGCGCATCATCGGAATCGTAATTCTCCGAGACTCTCCAGTAGCTTCTTCTTCTTCTGCCTTGGCCAGCCTGCATGTCTCGCACTCCTCCTGCTCCTCCGCCTCTCTTGTCTCTTGTCCCATTCTCCATCCTCCATCTCCATCCGCCTCCTTCTCCATCTCCATCTCCATCCTCCTCCTTCTCCATCTCCATCTCCATCCTCCTCCTTCTCCTTCTCCTGCTCTTCCTTGTGGAGGCACTTGAGCCCACTTGGAGACAGGCGTTGTTATCCGCCTCTTCTCTGCCCCGTTGCCCCAACTCCTCCACCTGCCCCTACCGCTGCCCCTTCCCCTTTCCCTTCCCCTGCCCATGACACATACCCTACTCGATTGGTGATCGTTATCATTAGTAGGAGTAGCAGCCAGGATTAATGCCTTGCACAGCCTCAACGATACAGGTTACAACGATTCGGGGAATACCCTACAATAGATCTATTCTCGAAATATTACTCCAAAAATAAATATTAAAAATAAATATTTAGGATAGTATATATTATATTTATTTAAGTATTTTTTGTTAAGGATTATTATTTCATTTTAAAACTTATTTAGATCTAATTGGAAGATAATCCGCCGGTAGATATAAATCTATCTTTTTCTATCTCTATTCTTATTTTCCTATTATCCTATTCTTACCATATGTTACTTACCTATATTACCTACCTAAATTTTAAAACTTTTTCCATAGAAAGATTTAAGATTTAAAGGCAAATATCTTTAAACTTTAACTTAAATTTAAAGTCTTGACTGTTAAAAACATAAATACTCCTCATATACTTCGTAGAAAGGTAAAAAGCCAAAAAATAGGCAAATATGGCTTAAATATAGAGTATAGATTGTTAAAAACATAAAAAACCCTCCATATAACTTGTAGAAAATGCAAAAAATTGATGCCTATTTTTAAGTCTGAATTATAAAAAACATAAATATTCGTTTTATATAATAAATAAAATCTTGAAAAGACAAAAAGGATAGGCAAATTTGGCTTAAATTTAAAATCTTAAAAGAAAGCATGGCTTTTCCCAATCGCACCTCCCGGTAAAGGCAAAAAATTATAGGCAAATATGGCTTTAATTTAATTTAATACATAATATTCATTTATAAATATAACTTCTAATAAACTTCTAAAAAAATGCAAAAAGAATAGGAAATCATAACTTTCCCCAATCGAGAGCAGGGTACTTGCAAGTCGCCTTGGTCTCCCCCTTTTTGATTTGTTTGCCGAAGGTGTTTTTGTTGGTGTTTCACACAGCCTCTTTTTTTTTTTTTTTTTGATGAGAAGGTGAGTGTTTGCCTGTGTGTGTGTGTCTGCAGGTTTGTTTGTGTGTAGAGTTGTGCTGGTATTTGTGGTGTTTCATTAAGCAAACAGAGATGCAAGCGCTGGGGACGTGAAGTAGTTGTAGTTGTTGCTGGACATCGTTTAAATCGGTAGCTCTTCCTCTTGATTGAGTGGGTACGACGGTGGGTACCTGTGTGTAAAGGTGTTTTATGTTCCAGGTGAATGTGAGTGTGAGTGTGAGTGAGAGTGTGTGATAGTGTGTTTCCTTTGTGTGTCTTTGTGTGCATTTGAAATCCTTTTAGCCACTGACTTTTTCTCCTTGAGACAACAATTTGTTTGTGTGTACACACTTTTTTGTCATGTGTATTATTTGTTGATGGGTGTGTGAGTGTGCGATTTCCAGCACTTGATGCTGTCACTCCCCCCTCCCCCCCACACATGCACAGAGAGAAATTAGGTTAAATTTAAAAAATAAATATATAAAAAAGATTTTAAAAAAATATATAAAAAATGTATTCGGTTTTTTTTTAATAAACTTTTTTATGATTTTATTTTTATATATTTTTTTTAATCTTTTTAGGGATTCTTTCATCTTAAAAGTGTATTAGAAATGGAATACCAGGATATGTATTTAATATATTTAAGATTTGGAAAAATATAAAAAATGTAATCATCTTTTTTTTATTAATTTCTTAAGTTTTTCTTGTTATAAATTTATCATTAAATATTTTTTATGAATTTTTAAAGTGTATTAAAGATAAAAAATCATTTAATAAGATTTAAAAAAATATAAAATATTTATTCGCCATTTTTTTTTTTAACTTTTTTACGATTTTCTTTTAATACATTTTTTTTTTTAACTTTTTTGTAATTATTTCTATTTATTCTATCATTCTTATCATTAAAAGTGTATTACAATTAATTTTTAAATACTATTAGAGTTTTAAAATGTTCTTCTATTTAATGGATTCCAAATAGTATTTAGTTTTTATCTTTTTTCTATTTAAAAAAAATATGTTTCTGTACATATTTTGTATATTTTTAAGAAATTTATTAAAATTACTTTGAAATACTATTCGAGTTCTGAAAAGTTATATTAAAATTTATATAAATCTTAAAACCTTAAAAGGGTTGTTTTTTCGATCTTTTTTTTAACCCTTAAAGTTTATATTTTTTCGATATTTTTCTGTTTAAAAAAATACTTTTATTTTTCTCTCTGTGCATCTTTTGTATCTTGCAGAGACACAGCTTCTTGTTCTCGTTTATGTTGTGTGTATGTTTTTTTTGTTTTTTTTTTTTTTTTATATCTATATATATATATATATATCTTTGTTTTTTTATTTTTTGGTTTCCACGTCTGTGGATCTCTGCTGGTGGATGCTTCTTTATTTTCTTGGTAATAAGGTGTGAGAAAGGCAATAATCGTAAAGAACTAACAAATTGTTGTTGTTGTTGTTGTTGTTGTTGTTGTTGTTGTTGCCGTTGTTGCAACTACATTGATTGGTGTTGCAGCTACTGCGGCTACCAGTCCAGGTCGAGGTCCCAGCTCCCTTTCCAAGTCCAAGTCCGTCTCCAACCTTTCCTGGTTTCACACTAAAATGTTAATCTGTCCCTTTTTTTTTTTTTGTTCTCCGTTTTGTCTCCATTTTGCTGCTCAACTTGGAAGCAATTATATATATATATTGGATCCCGTCTTTAACGATCCAGATTCAGAATCAGATCCATTATGGCTTCATCTTCATTCCATTTACCTGATATGGATTAGTCTAGTCCAGTTTCTGGATTTGGCGACACTTCCTTCTCTCGGTTTTGGTTTGGAAATTCCGTTTGACCGTGGAGCTAATGGAGGATTATCTCTATCTCTGACGATGCCATCATTATCGCCATAGTACATGCTTATCGGCGGAACATTAATTAGCAGCAAGTATAAAAATATATAAATAATTTCAAAACAAATCGTGCGGTGCGGAACCCCGATTTTCGATTCCAATTCTGATCTCGTGTTAGATTGTCGTTGCCCCAGAATCCGTGGACTATATATATTGCGTTGTTCGCGGGGAATCGAGACCCAGTACTTCCGCCTACGATTCCCTACCATAACCGATTCAATTATGCATCGGATATACGTGGGTTTTGGGACGTTCCAAAATAATCAATTAGTCCATTTCATGATAGTGTTTCCCAGGCTCTCTCTTTCTCTCTCTCTCTCTCTCTGTTCTTCTTTTGTATTCTTCTAGATTGAAGATTCTTGTTGAGGAGTCTTTTGAGTGTCTTCTGTCTGGGCTGGGAGATGTCATTATCTTCAAGTAATTCCCCATAATCGCCTTGTTTGATCTTATTAAGACAGCTTAATTTGTTTTCTCTCAATCATTATGATTGTGTCTGCTGCTTCTCCGCTTCTCCGTTGGTCCCGCGAGCTCAGGAGCTCTGAAGCTCTGGATCGCTGGATCTCAGGAGCTCTGGATCGCTGGATTTCTGGATCTCTGAAGCTCTGGATCTCTGGTTCTCTGGATTTCTGGATCTCTGAAGCTCTGGATCTCTGGTTCTCTGGTTCTCTGGACATCTGGAGCTCAGAATCGCTGCATCTCTGGAACTCTGGAGCTCTGGATCTCTGGAACTCTGGATCTCTGGATCTCTGGAGCTCTGGATTTCTGGAGATCTGAATCGCTGCATCTCTGGATATCTGGTTCTCTGGAGATCTGGAGCTCTGAATCGCTGCATCTCTGGATCTCTGGAGCTCTGGATCTCTGAAGCTCTGAAGCTCTGATGCTCTGAATCGCTGCATCTCTGGATCTCTGGAGATCTGCAGCTCTGGATCGCTGGATTTTTGGAGTTCTTATGTCTGGATCTTTGGATCCTTTACTTTACTTTAGTTTATTTGCTGAAAAAAAAAACTATTAAGAGCTCTGGGATTTAGGAATGGGATTTCCTATACTTAAGTAGGATCTAAAATCTTGCATCTTATTACCTTTTAATTCATTTTTTCTTCATATATAAAAGAATCCTTTTAAAAAACATGCTTTTTGATGCTTAACACGTTTAACTTCCATCGGTAGGAAGGAAGTTCATCGATTAAGTCCCTGTTCGGTTATCCTTTCTTCCAATTGATGTTCGATTAGCCTTTCTTCAGACTGATTTCCGGTTACCCTCTTCTCCGATTGCTCTCAGGTTATCCTTTCCTTCGACTTCTGTCCGATTATCCTTTCCTTTCCTCCGATTGATATCCATTTGTCCAGTGCCTGTTGTCCGCTTGGTGTTGACTTCCTTGAACTCCTTTCCAACATTTAGTCCATAGATTTAGTCCCTGTCCGGTTACCCTTTCCTTCAACTGCTGTGTCTTTCCTCCTGCTGTGTCCACTGTCCACTGTCCAGTAGCCACTATCCTCTGTCCAGTACCCACTATCCACTGTCCACTGGCCTCTGTCCACTGTCCTCTGTCCACTGTCCACTATCCACTTCTCGCTATCCACTGTCTACTACCCGCTGTTCCTTAACTTGTTCGTCGCTTTAAACGTCTGGCTTCTGGCTTCTGGCTTCTGGCTGGTCCAGTCTGCCGTGTAACAAGGTTGGCTGACTGACTGACGGGCTGGCTGGGATTGGATCGACCCGATCTTGGGTAACTTCACACCAGGCCAAGTGCTAACGACTTTGTACCTGCTCTCAGACCTTGCTCTCGCCCTGACCTGGCCCTGACCTGGCCCTGGTCTGGCCCTTCCTTGTTATTATTTTTATGGTTTTCCTGATCACTTTTAACGCTTGGTCGCGGAATGAGGGCACTTTAATTTAAGGCTGGCTCTTGGTTAATGCTTCGTATTATATAAAAAATATATATCCCAAAAGGAAGTAGCAAAAAAAGTCCAAAAAAGGGTTCGAAAATAATAAATGATTTAAAGGTAAAACTTTGTCAAGACAAAGCCTGATTTTAACACGTTTCTTTTTTTTATTATTAGAATTTCCCTGATTCAAGTTTCCCTGAGTTTTGTTTACCGAAAGACAACGATTGTTTGGAAAGCCAAAGCACAATATCCGCTGGCAAATACAAATATAGATAATGCCATCGAAATCGATCTTTGCAGCACAAATCGCGCATCGAAGCGCAAATGGATCGTCGAGTATCTGCAAATATTGTCGAAAGATAAATAAACTGCAGATACTTGTGGGGAAATCTCTAGAATATGGGATTGACCACCCGCAATCTGCGATCCGCGATCTTGGATATTGGATATTGGATTTCCAGGCCTCATTCATTTGTTTGCTTTTTTCTCTACAGATCTACGGCACACGGGACAGCACGGGAGAAAGATGACACATCAGAGCTTTGGCTGCCTGGTCAAGTGGTTCTATCTGGTGCTGATCGTGCACACGCTCCTCTGCATCGGCCAGCTTGAGTGTCGCCAGTCCCACAATCGCAATCACAACAATAATAATAATAATAATAATAACAGACGACCAGGCGGAGAAGCGTCCAGTTCGGAGGAGCAACATGGCAACACCAGTGACGGATTGGACAATAATTTCACGGAGAACGACAGCGGCGGAGTCCCTCATCGCCAGCGAAATCAGCGAAAGAAGCAACAGGGTGGCGGGGGTGGCGGCGGTGGTGGTGGCGGGGGAGGGGAGCGGAACGGGGGAAACAATCGACATAACCGGCACGAGGAGAACGGCATCTCGTTGTGGATCAATGAGCAGCAACTCAAGATGCTAACCGGTAAGTACGAGATATTTTCTATAAGGAATAAATATTTTCTATAAAAAATAAATATTTTCTAAAAAAAATATATATTAATATACAGCTTAGAACGACATAATGACATAAAACGGATTATTTTACAAATATTTTGCCTTTGAAACCACAATAAAACATGCTTTTAGAACGACATAAACTTGTAGTTGATATGGAAGCATGCTTTTTCAAAAGAAATGCTTTTCAAATCACAAAAAAAACGATGCTTTCAGAACGACATAATCTTTTAAGTGATATAAAAGCATGCTTTTAGAACGACATAAACTTTTAAGTGATATAAAAGCATGCTTTTAGAACGACATCAATTTTATAAATAACATAAAAAGTATTATATTCAAGGAAATGATTTTGAATCACAAATAATCATGCTTTCAGAACGACATAATCTCTTAACTAAGATGAAAGCATGCTTTTACAAAGGAAATGATTTTCGAATCACTAAAAAGCATCCTTTTCGAACGACATAATTTCATAAATGACATCAAAGGCATTAATTTCACAGGAAATACTCTTGGAATCACGAAAAAGCATGCTTTTTGAACGACATATTTTGATAAATAACATAAAAAGAATTCTTTTTCAAAGGAAATTCTTTTCGAAACACAAAAAAGCATGCTTTTAGAACGACATACAAATATTAATGCTTTTGGAACAACAAAAAAGTGTTCCTTTATCACGAAATAAAATGAAAATGATTTTCTCTAAAAAGCGACAGTTTTAGAACTTCATAATTAGAGGACAAATATAATAAAGCTTAGAACGACATAATATTATCAATATTATTAAAGCATTGCTTTTTCAAAGAGTTTGCTTGCTTTTAGAACGACATACTGACACTCAAATAAATTTTAGCAAAGAAATGACATTGAAAATACTTTTTAGAATGAGAATACTTTTAGGACGACCGTTTTAAAACGTCATAATAAGAGAACTTTTAAAACAACATATATAATACAATTTAGAACGACATAACATTATTCATGTCATTAAAAGCATACTTTTTCAAAAAGTTTTTATGCTTTTAGAACGACATACTAGTACTAATGCTTTTTGATTGATAAAAAGTAATGATTTTAGCAAAGAAATGACATTGAAAATGCTTTTGACAAAGAGAATCCCTTTAGAACGCCATAATTAGATAACTTTTAGAACGACATAACGTCAAATGTTCCTTTCGATTGACACAAAATCGTTGAATGTTCTGAAAAGCTGTCATTCTTTTTAGAAAAGCGGATTACAACCCATTTTTCATCCGATGTTCTTCCAATTTTTAGCGTTATACTTTCCGCAAGGCTACTCCGAACGCCTGTACGCCATCGACAATGGACGGGTGACGAACGATCTGCGGGACACGACGTTGTATAACTTCCTGGTGATCCCATCGGAGGTGAACTATGTGAACTTTACGTGGAAGTCGGGCAGACGAAAGTACTTCTACGACTTTGATCGCCTCCAGACGATGGATGATAGCATTCTGAAGGCACCGACCCTATCGATACGGAAGAGTGGCAGGATACCGCAGGAGCAGAAGAGTAAGTAGATTGAAATGATTGAAAAAGATTGGATGGCGTGAAGCGGTGGCGACGGTCTGTCTGTCTGAGCCTCATTATCCCAGATAGATTTTAGCATCTTCCTGCCCTGTACCGGCAACAGTTCCGGCACCGCCTCCTTCAACGTCGGCCTCAAGATCCAGACGCGCCACAACAAGCCACTATCGGGCACACCCATCCGCCTCAACTTCAAAAAGGAATGCGCCCACAGAGGTGTGTATGATATAGACGCTTCCAACCCTACTTCACTAACAACTTTGCAAGGTAGTGTATATGAAATCCAGCAATCAATCAATGCTTTTATCATAGTTTAGTTTAGTTCAATTTTAATATCCGCATGTTGTGCACCTTTCAATCTGTTGCTTCCTATATGTCGCTTTATGTATCCTTTTTTTCGCTTTTTTTTTTTTAAGGGGAAGTTCCATTTTCAATTACAAATTTATTAAGTTTTTTCTTTGGTTAAAAGTGAAATGGAGTTTCCTTACATTCTTCGTATATGTCGCTTACATCCTTCCTACTTGTCGCTTCCTATATGTCGCTTTTTCTATATACTTTTTCGCTTTTTTAAAGAGGAAATTCTATTTAAACCAGAATTTATTAAGTTTTCTTTGGTTAAAACGTGAAATGGAATCTCCTTAAATTCCTATATGCCGCTTTATATATGTCGCTTCCTACTTGACGCTTCCTATATGTCGCTTTTTCTATATCCTTTTTTCGAAGGGGAAATTCCATTTTGGCAAAAATGTATTAAATATTCTATGGTTAAAAGTGAAATGGAGTTTCCCTAATTTCTTCCTATATGTCGCTTCATATATGTTGCTTTTTATATGTCATTTCATATATGTCGCTTTTGGTATCCTTTTTCGCTTTTATGGTGGAAATTCCATTTTGGCTAAAATTTATAAAGTTTTTTCTTCGATCAAAAGGAAAATGGAGATTCCCTAAATCCTTCCTACTTGTCGCTTCCTCTATGTCGCTTTCTATATGTCGCTTTTTTGTATCCACTTGTTCTGTATCTGTATCTGTGCTCCATTTTTTTTTTGTGTACCTTTAATCGTGAAACCCATCGATGAACCCATGAACTAAACTAAAAAAACTTAAGCTCCCGATCCAGAATGCAGCTTGAAGTGCGGCAAGAATGGCTACTGCAACGAGCACCACATCTGCAAGTGCAACGTCGGCTACACCGGCCAGTACTGCGAGACGGCTTTCTGCTTTCCGCAATGCCTCAACGGTGGCAACTGCACCGCCCCATCCGTGTGCACCTGTCCGGATGGCTACCAGGGCACCCAGTGCGAAGGTGGTAAGTAAAAGGATAACAAAACTATGTACATTTTCTTACAACTCTCAAGGATCTTTAATGCTTAAGGGGGATATCGAATAGGCACGATTAATTTGGTGTGGCATATATCTATATATACAGATTATAAAAAGTCCCATAACTGGGTTTCCTAGATCTCTTCCAGATCTTTTAGATCTTCTTCGATATGGCTATCGCTGTTTTGCAGCCAAACTTGATGACCTCGGTCATGGCTTGGTAGAAGGGCGCCTGTTCCGCGCCGTGATCGATGCCCGTGTCGTGGTGTTCTTGTTCCTCATCCCTGAACTTTGTAATGGTCTCGAGTAGTTCCTAAATATTAAGAAAACAAGATTTAGATTCTGCAAAAAAGATGGAAGAAAACTACAGATTAACCTTGTCGGGATTGGGCGATTCCATGATCTGGCGCAGCTGGTCATTGTAGTGCTCCACGATCACCGTCTCCACGGCCACCGTGCATGCCATGGCCGCCTTTTCGCCCATCAGGGCTGTCCCCGCACCCAACACAAAGCCGGCCACATTCCAAAGCGGCGTCATGATCGTGGGTCGAACGCGATGCTGCTGGATGAGATGCTCGAATTGGCGCCGATGCTCCTTCTCCTGTTCCCACATATGACCGATGGTCTTGCCCATCGGTCCATTGCCCAGGATGGCCATCTGTCCAGCGTAGATGCGATCGGCGCCCAGTTCGCCGGCATGATCCACGCGAATAATCTCGTCCGTGAGCGGTGATGGTCGGGCGCGCAGCGGTCTCGCTCCACTGGGGAGTCCGCCATCTTCTCCACCGGCTCCCGGTGCTCCACCAGAGCTGAGGTAGCGCATTGGGATAAGCCGGGTCTCCGACCTGCACAGCAATCCTCTCAGCATTCCGGCTGTAAAAGACACAATTCCCTTTTATTTTAGCTTTTTTTTTATATATTATTCTTATTATTTATTTGAATTTATATTCTAAAACGTAATAATCTAGGTATTTGCAAGGAAAAGTGTCTGAATGGTGGCAAGTGCATACAAAAGGACAAATGCCAGTGCTCCAAGGGCTACTATGGTCTGCACTGCGAGTACTGTGAGTGTATGATTCGATGATGATTACTTTTGATTCAACGATTTGTCTCGCTTTTAGCCAAGTGCGTGATTCCCTGCATGAACTCCGGCCGGTGTATTGGCAACAATATGTGCCGCTGCCCGAGTGGATTCAATGGCAATCACTGCGAGATCGGACGCCGGCAGCGTTCCATTTGCAAGTGCCGGAACGGAACCTGTGTCAGCCACAAGCGCTGCGTCTGTCATCCGGGCTTCTATGGACGCCACTGCAATGGCCGTAAGTTTTGCAGGAAAAGGATTAGGCGATAGCCTTTGCTCTGGCTGACACTTTTACTTTGCAGGCAAGAGACGTCATACCCGCTACCAATAATCGGACACCTGGGGGACAGGACATGGCGTGTTCTATTGTAATACTTGAACACTTGAACTTTTGTCTATAAGAGAAAACAAAACACACTTTTCACAACAAAAAATGAAAACAACAAACGGATGAAACAAACATAATACTAATTGTGATACAAATTTTTTGTGTAATTTAACATTTTTAAATAAAAAACAAAATCTAAGAAGACTCAAGGGGTCAAGGATTAACTTACTTACTTATCGCGTAATCAAGTCAAAAAATGAATAATACCAATAAATAATAATAACTGGGAGAAGTCTGTTTATTACGCCGCACCTAGGGCTGGATCAGATGGCGACCAGGGATGCACAAATACCTTATTAGAGGTGCACAAAGCCACGATTATTTTACTTATCGATATTATTTTAAACATTTATATTTAATAAAACAATGAAATATAATTATATTTCAGTAGCTAAAAGCTTATGAATATATTTATTAAGAGGATAACTATACATCATGAATGAGCAGCTGACGATAGATCGATAACCGATAGACAGCTGGATAAAAATTTGAAAAACAAACTATTTAATAAGTTTTCTAAATGATTGTGTGTATTTCACTTAGATCAAGACAATGTCTGCTGGCAACAAACGCATATATGGAATCTGCGTAATTGACAGATAACCCCAACGACAGCATCCGTCGCTGGGAGGTATAAAACCCGCTCCCGGCACACGCCCCGGAACAGTTAATTTCGGATCGTTGGATCGTTATTGCCAGTTGGGTCAATAAACTGGTCGTGAAAGTAACTCTGCACGTCAATTGCAACTCTCCCAATATACATACACAAAAGCTTGCACTCCCGTGACCAAAATGTCAACGAAACAACAACAATTGGACTATATTGAAAGGTATTTGGTTTATGACATTTTTAAATATTTCGGCGCCGATGCCGCCCTGGAGTCGCACAGCGTCGAATGCTCCACAGGACTCGATGGCTTCATGTCCGCCCTGTACACCGTGCAGCTGGACCTCATTGTTGCCGGACGCCAGCAAAAGGAAGTGGTGCTGGTGAAGTTCATGAAGGGCGAGGAGGCGTTCCGCGAGAGCAGCCACTCCTACATTCAGTTTGCTAACGAGATCTTTGGCTACGCCGAGATCCTGCCCGCCTACGAGCAGGTCCTGCGCGAGAGTCACCTCTCCAGCGATGTGGTGACCAACTGGGTGCCGCGCTGTTACGTTGCCAAGTTCGGCGAGATTGAGAGTGAGTATTCCCAAGGATTAAGGATCTACGTTTAAATGTTTGCTTTACAGAACTCCCGACTGGCCGCGAATCGGTGCTTGCTCTGAAACATCTAAAGAGCGATGGCTATGAGCTGGGACCACGCCTTATCCTGCGCCGCGACCAACTGGAGGCGATGGTGCGTCTGATTGGACCCTTCCATGCCCTCGGATACGCCACTCGCATACTGCAGCCCAATGTGTACAACCGCCTGCGCCAGGGCATTGTGCCCATGTCGTTTGTTTCGCCCAACGGCAAGGGCTCCTTTGAAGTCCTCTACCGTGTGGCCTTTGATCGGTTCTTTGGATTCTTTGATCGCAAAAAGGAGCAACTGCTGCAGGGCACCGATGCTGGCTTTGGTGCCGCCATCGAGCGTCTGCGCGCGAAGTACTTTGCACAGCCCAACAAGCTGCTGGAGAAGATTCGCACACAGTCGTATGCCGAGGATCAGCCGGACAATTACTTTGCCACCATCCTGCACGGCGACTATAATCGCAACAATGTCCTCTTCCACTATGGCCCCGATGGCAAGGTGGATGACATCAAGACCATTGATTTCCAGGAGCTGCGCTACAGCACCACCGCCATCGATCTGAGCTTCTTCATGTACATGAACACCCCGTCGGATGAGCGCGAGGAGATCTACGGTGATCTGCTGGTCAAGTATCACAGGAGCATGATTGAGATGCTTGAGTTGGTGCTGCAGCGCCACCACGACGAGCTCACCGACGCCAAGATCCAGCAGTACCTGGAGGAGTATAGTTTCGAGCGGTTCCAGGCCCACTACAAGCGTTACGCCTTCTACGGCGTCCTGGTCTGCATGCATTTCATGCCCTGGCTGCTGGGCAGCGAATCGGACTGCGCCGAGCTGTCCCGGCTCTTCGACACTGATATGCATAGCCCCGCCTTCCACCAGCTCTCCATCGACATAGCCGGTGACGTGGCCAACGAGGAGATTTTCAAGACCGTGCGACACGCCTACGAGCACGGCTATATGGACGAGATATAAATGTTAATCTATAAAAATCTTATCACCAGGCTACTGGGTGTAGTCCACATGTTTTTTGATTTAACCATTTGCCTTTATGCTTTCTTTATCGCATTCATACATACTCGTATATAGACCAAAAACCCTGTGTGATTTATTCAAAATAATCCTTGTTTTACGAATATAACCTTTATAAATATTGTAATATCAGTGTTTGCTTTGATGTTTTCCGATTGTACTTGCTATAATTAGGTTTTAGATAATGTATATTATGCAATTTCTCTTGTCCAGCATTGATCCGTTTCGAAATCTAATGAAAAATGACCGAAATATGCGAAAAAATCGAAATTCAAACGAATAATTTTCGCCCGCGCTCTATAATTCTCAACCAGTTCTGACCCCGTTTCCTATAAATAGAAGCGCGCATGTCCGAAATTGAAATTTTTTATCCATAACATCTCAGCCGTTTGTGAACCGATTTCAACGTGCGATGGCTTAAACGATTCAGGCGACCTATATCTATCGATTGATGCAAAAAAATTTTTTATTATTTTAACAAAAAATTTAAAAAAAAAATTTTTTTTTTGAGAAATTTCAAACAAATTTGGTGTCAATCGCTTATTAAGGTTGCGCTGATTCATTTAAGACATCAATCGTTTAAATCGGACCGTAAATGGCTGAGATAATCTGTAATTTTCAAAACAATTTTCGTGCAGCGACCTTCTATTTATAGGAAAACCGAGTCAGAACTGGTTGCGAATTATAACACAATGGGAGTCTTGGCGCAGTAGAAATCGATTTTTTCGCATGTATTTCGATAACAATCGATTCAATAATCCATTTTCAAAAGTTCGGAGGCTGAAAAATGACACGTCTGTGTTATAATTCGCAACTAGTTCTGACTCGGTTTTCCTATAAATAGAAGGTCGCTGTAATGGGAAAGCTCTTCTTTTTTCCATCACATCTCTGCCATTAGTGGACCGATCTTGACAAGCGATGACGCAAACGATTCAGGCGACCTACATCTATCGATTGATGCAAAAAAAATTTTTTATTATTTTAACAAAAAATTTAAAAAAAAAATTTTTTTTTTGAGAAATTTCAAACAAATTTGTTGTCAATCGCTTATTAAGGTTGCGCTGATTCATTTAAGACATCAATCGTACAAATCGGACCGTAAATGGCTGAGATAATCTGTAATTTTCAAAACAATTTTCAGGCAGCGAGCCTCTATTTATACAAAAACCGGTTGCGAAAACTGGTTGCGAATTATAACACAGACGTGTAATTTTTCAGCCTCCGAACTTTTGAAAATGGATTTTTGAATCGATTCTTATCGAAATACATGCGAAAAAAAATCGATTTCCACTGCGCCAAGACTCCCGTTGTGTTATAATTCGCAACCAGTTCTGACCCGGTTTTTGTATAAATAGAAGTTCGCTGCACGAAAATTGTTTTGAAAATTACAAATTATCTCAGCCATTTACGGTCCGATTTGTACGATTGATGTCTTAAATGAATCAGCGCAACCTTTATAAGCGATTGACACCAAATTTGTTTGGAATTTCTCAAAAAAAAAATTTTTTTTTTTAATTATTTGTTAAAATAATAAAAAATTTTTTTTGCATCAATCGATAGATATAGGTCTCCTGAATCGTTTAAGCCATCGCTCGTCAAGATCGGTCCACAAATGGCAGAGATGTGATGGAAAAAAGAAGAGCTTTCCCAGCACGCGGGAAGCGAACTGCTTTGAATTTGTTTTTAGCCGCAAATGAAACGAGCTGAAACGGATTCCTTTTGGTTTTTCCACATTTCTGGATAGAAAATAATGGAAAAACTTCTATTACTCCACGGCCAACTTGGCAACTTCACCCCGCAATCCAACCCAGTTGGTAATCGGCTAATGACCTTGATTCACTTTCTGAATATTTATGTTATGTTATCAAATCCGAAAAAAACGACGTAAAACACGAAAAAAAACAACACACTTAACATTCTAAAAGTGGAAAACTATTTGAACAAGTGGCTGACAGAATAGTGTCTGTTTTTAAAAAGCCATGTCTTTGGTGGCCAGCGAACCAGTTGATTCTTTTCCGGAACTCGGTTAACATGCGTTGGATTGTATTTGTGGCAGCGCTTCTGGTGGTCTTCGTCTCCTGCTCGGTGGGCCACGGGCGAGTGGAGCACTCGGTCAGCGAGGAGTGGAGCTGGCGGGATAGCGATGGAAACAATGGTTCCGGCAGCGATCAGTACTCCTACGTGGATGACAGCAAACCGGATGATGATGATTACGAAGACCTGGACGGGGACGAGGACGAGCTCGATGGGGAGAAGGATGACTTTGAGGGCCTGCCCGACTTCGACATGAACGACAACGAGAACGAGGACACCTGTGAATACAGCTGTCCCCGTTACTATCGTCCGGTTTGCGTTCTCCGTAACGGGCATATGGTCACCTATGCCACGCCGTGCGAGTACCACAACCAGGTGCGCTGCTCCATTGTCCAGAGGAGTCGCGGTGGTCAGCGGGTGCCCACCTTTCAATTCTGGCACAATGGCAGTTGTGGAAAAAATGAATCGTTTTAAATTATGACATTGGTGTTCTTTTTTTTGTTTTTGTTTTTGTTTTCTGGTGTTCTTAAATTATAAACATAAACTAAGACGTACAAAATAAATTGATATTTCTAAATAGTTTAAGCTTAACACGACACGTTTTCGTCACAACAAAGCATTTTCTACTAAACACATAATTGTACATAATATATATTGGAAAATCAATAACAATACAGATACTGTAAACTTTCACAAGAAACGATATATAGTACATACATAATTTGGAAAACAAAATGTAAATTATTTTATGCCTTTTTAAAAAAAAAAAAAGAAAAATTATTGGAAGATAATTTTGTTTGTTGAAACATGTTTCTTTGGGTTTATTTGATAAAAAAAATCGCATGATGGAGGAGAAACTGTTCATATCAATTCAATTGCCGATGGATTGCACTCAGTTGGCATCCGAATCTCTGATCTTTCCTTACAAATCTAGTAAACATAATATCCTTAAGCTTTAACGAAAAAGAAATATATATATACGCAATAATGGCTTTGGAGGTTATTTTTAGTTTAAAACTAATTATTTTATATATATATTAAGCTGTAAGTTGTTTAAAATCCATGTTTGCATTTTGCTTTGTTGCTTTTTGAATAAATATGGAAATATGGAAAGGTTTATGTTTCTTAGTCTTGAGCTCATTTGCGATTTTCGGGTCCTGGTGGGACCATGTAGCTTTGGCGTCGCTTTTGGATGCGTTGCAGGCTGCGGTTTTGCCGTGGATCCAAGAGCTGTTGGGATGTACCCGCTTGGGGCTGTAGCTCTGGCTGTAGTTGAGGCTGTGGCCGTGGCTGTAGATGTACCATTTGCCGTGCTGCCATATCCCGGCCGATATCATTCACTTGCCGGGCCATATTCATCAGCTCTTCAGTTGCCGACAAACTCTTGCGCCTCTTGGTCAGCGGCTGGACTTGGCTATGCACTCCGGGTGCCTCCGGATTGATAGGCTGTAGCTGTGGCCGTGGCTGGAGCTGTGGCAGTGGCTGGATCCGGAGCTGTGGCAGTGGCTGGATCCGGAGCTGTGGCAGTGGCAGTGGCTGGAGCTGTGGCAGTGGCTGGAGCTGTGCCTGTGATTGTGCCTGTGACCTTGCCTCCTGATTCGCCTCAAAGCAAGTCATTCTAAGTTCATCGGCTGATATCACAGTCTTGCGTCTTTTTGTGATCCTTGCCAAAGGCGGCATCGCTTGCGGTTGTTGAAGTTGAAGTTGCTGTTGCTGTTGGACAGCGACTGCCTGATGATAAAGGTCCATTTGCCGGGGTTGTGGCTGCGCCCCCAGATCCACCTGCCGCTGCATCCCGTTCTCCTGCGGGGTGATCTTCCCAAGCTCGTTGGCAAACGTCACGGTCTTGCGTCTCTTTGTGATTCTTGCCAAGGAAGTGTCCGGCTGCTGCTGGTGGTGAACAACACTGACTGCCTTTGGATCGATTTGCAGCCTAGGAATCGGTGGACGCTGCACCTTGTCCATCAACTCCTTGTCCAGCAGCTGTATCAAGCGATCGTCGCCGTAGCGCGTATTCCGTAGACTGCTCTTGTTAATGAAGAGGCCGTTCTCGAAATGGTAATGCATCTGCATGAGATAGCTTCGGAGATCGGAGTACGTGTGCACCGTACGGAATCGTGACAAATCTTCCGGATGATAATCGAAGCAGTGCTGGACGTACTCCTCGAATCCGCCGGCCTGGCTGGCCGTGCAGAAGTGACAGAACGAGAAGGGATTGAAATGGACGAGCATGTGGCGCAGCGTGACCATTTCATCGGATGACGCAAAGATGCAGAAGAAGCAGTGGTAGAGGATCGTAGCCGTGATTTTCCGGAAACAGAACCGCTCCCCCGGCTTGTTGTGATCATTGCATCCATGCTGGGCCATTAAACCCATCGTGGGCATCACTATGCTGCACAAATCGCACTTAAAGTACGCAACGGCACTCGGTGCGCCTGAGCTGAGCTGCCGCATTGTCTCCAGTTCGTTGTCGTTGACGTTTTTTAGGTCGTTGGGCAAATGGCCTTCCCGGGTCATGTGCTGCATCAGGTCCTGCCTGCTGGTGTAACGATAGTTGCAGTACGCGCACTCCTCCCGCTGCCGGACATCGCAGACAATCATTTGCCGCTGGCCGTGCACTTTGACCATGTGCTCATCGCGTAGGATCTTGGCGTTGCCCCGGAAGTTTTTGCACTCGAAGCAGAGTAGCTGCGGCTGGATCCGGAAGTAGAACGGCATCGTCGGATGCGCCGTGGCCCAGTGCTTGGTGCGCAGCTCCTGCAGATCATTCTTTGTCTCTCCACAATGAATGCAGGCAAACTCGATTGCAGCCTATAGAGTTTATCCAAAATATGAAATAGGATATATGACTACGTTTTTTCCGAATTATTCAACTTACCTCTGCGTTCGGGGATTCGGCGTTTTCTTCTATTTCATCATCGGATTCCAAAAGATCCACTACCTCGGTAATAATGGGTTGCGACTCGGCAACCACCTCTTCCTGGCCTTGCACTCGTCCTGGCTTTTCCTTTTCACCGTTTTGCACGTGATTCGGAATTTCGTTTGGAACTACTTGATCTTGAACCTGTCCCGGCTGTTCCCCTGACCTCTGCCTCTGCCTCTGGCTCTTTCCTGGCCCTGCTGACTCTGCCGGCGGCGCAATCGGGACAGCCTCCGCCACAGTTGTCATACTTCGGACGGTGCCTACACAGCCATTTTCCCAAATGAAACGATCGGGCAGGTTCACCACCACCCGGTCAAACATTAGCTGCGTTAAGCCCTTCTGGCCCGGATGCTCCTGTTTTATATGACACATCACATGACGCTCAAGGGCATTACTGAAGTCGCAGTGGGAACACTTGAATTGCATTCGTGTGTTATGCCTATCCTCGCAGTGGTCCGATATTTTGCGGAAGACTCGCTCCGCGTGCCCGCAAATGATGCAATAGAAGCCGTTGGTATTTCTCATTTGGCCAACCTTTTGGTAGGCCATATACATATGGACCGAACGATTCGGATGCTCATTGATCAGGTGCCTTATAATGATGGTAACGCTCTTGTCGCCGAAGTCGCAGTAGCAACAATTGAACTGATGCCGCTTTCCATGCGCCCTCAAAGCATGATCCAACGCCAGACCGAACGTTTCAAAGTGTTCATGGCATATGGTGCACTCGAAAGTCCCTTCGCGCACAGGATCTATAAAGAAAATGAAAGGGTTAGGGAGAGTTTATGGACAACTACGTGGCAGAGAATACTTACGGGTGGTGTTTAGCAATTTGGTGCGAACTTCCACAACACCTTCGGGTGTAAGCGTACGCTGGTGCATCAACACCCCCGAATTGTGGTTGGTAGCGGCGCACTGGACATGGCGCTCCATGATGGCACGCTTCGGGCTGTAGCGCGGACAGCCGCCGCACTGGTAGATGTACCGCTTGTGGTTCAACAGGTGCTGCAGATAGCGATCGGGACTGGTGAGGTGGCCTAGCCGGGCGTTGCAGTGCGGACAGGATAGGCCTTCGTTGTAGCTATGCTCCCGGCTCATGTGCTGGCGAAGTTCATGCTCGGTTGGCAGGAGCACGTCGCACACGTTCGCGTAGCCGCAACGCAAACGGATTTCCTTGGGCACATATGCGAAGGGACCGGTTGCAAGGTCTCGGGCAGTTGGCGGTTCCTCAACCACCACCTCCGGCTCCGGCTCCGGCTCTGGCTCTGGCTCTGGCTCTGGCTCTGGCTCTGGCTCTCGCTCTGGCTCTCGCTCTGCCTCTGGCTCCTGTTGCGACTGCGTCGTCAGCGGCAGCTGTAGCAAATCGAATGACACGTCTTCGGATTCATCCTCTCCGTTTTGATACGCCCGGAGGAGAGCTTCGGTTCGATGCTCGTTGAGATGCTTGATGAGCACGGAACGCACTGGAGAGCTGAAGGAGCACTCGGCACACTCCAGCCGTTGAAAAAAGATTGTCCTGTTGGGAAGTAGATCAAGCTCCGAACTATGGAAGCGCGTCTTGGTGTTTTGCCGACGTTTGGACACCTCGGCGTACAGTTTCCGCTGGAATTGCCGCATCTGGGCCGGACCAAACGGCTGATCCATCGTAGCCAAATAGCATTCCGACGGTGGTGGTGCAGTGGGGGATGTCCGTTGACATCCGTTCTCCGTCTGCTCTTTCATGGGCAGCGCAATGGTCTGCAGATGGACAAAGTTAACGGCATGATTCCGGCGGATATGGTAAAGCAGGAGTCGCTTGTTAGTCGCTGTCGCCAGGCACCGGCTGCAGAGGAACCGGTGCTGGACATGGGCCCGCCGCAGATGGATGCTGATGGTGTGCGGCGGAGCACGCAGCTGGCAGAACTTGCACGTCACCTGGTACGAATCGGAGGAGCTGCTGTGTATGTGGAAGAGGACATGTTTCACGAACTGCTCCTCGTTCAACCGCACAGTGCAGCCCCTTTGCGGACAGGCGTACAGGCGATCGGCTTTAAAAATAATATTTTTATATTGAAAAATTCGGTTTTGGAACTTAAATAAAAATCTTGAAAAGATACGAGATATTGCCAGAATTACGAGTATGCAATTTTTCACCCCATAATAAGCTAAACTACTATAACTATAATACCTGGTACTCGTGAATCGTGAATGCAAAATCGAGTACGAGTACCAGGCGAACCACCCTGTACCCTGTAAGCCTTTTCTAGGCGAATAATACTTACCGCTTACTCCTGTGCATTTCAGGAACTCCATCAATAGGCCACCGACGCTTTCATTCGCTGGAATAGGAGATTCCGTATCGGTTTCTGCCGAAGATGTGGCTGGCAGTTGAGAGTTTGAGAGCAGAGACGTCTCGATGGAGGGCACAGTCGTGGACGAATGGCGGTTGCCGCGCTGACTGAGAATGTCGCGGATTTGATGGGTCACCGATCCGCCAGCTTCGGTTAGGGTCGCCAGTTCGGAGCGGCTTGCCAGGCCGTGCGAGTAAACGCCGTGGTGGACGTAGTCGTCCACGTCGGTGGCTGCGTACGTACAGTAGCCGCAGTTCAGGTAGTCCGTTCCGGTGAAACTGAACTTGTGGAAGCGCATGTGCTGTTGGATGCAGAGCACTGAGTGGGAACAGAAGCCACAGCTGGAGGACATGCATCGGAAACGATCCGGAATCTGGTTAGCATCAAACTCAGGTCGAGCCGGTGGAGCAGTAGCTGGCGCTGCAGCTGGAGCTTCGGTTTCGGCTGGGATGGGATTCAATGACTCCGCTCCATTCATCTGGGCCCCACTGTACACCTGGCTTATGGACAGACCCAGGCCACTTTGGTAGTTGATAACCACAGGCTGATCGTTTGTCGCATCCGCTTTCGGGGTGGCAGTGACGGTGGTGGGTGTCGTTTTGGGTGTCAGGAACTCGGACAGGCCGGCTGCACTGAAGTCCACGGCCTGGTTGGGCGGCGGTCTGGGCTCGGCCAGCAGAAGATCCCTCAGCATTACGTTTTCCGCCGTCTCCATGGGATCTACCATTGCTGGTGCACCCACTTCCACTTCCGACACAGTCGAAGGATCATCTTCGCCGGCAACCGGTTCGATCAAGCGATCGCCCGTAAAGCGTCGCACCCGGAGCTTGGGAAGTGACGCGGCGGCTACGGGTGAGTCCTGAGCCAGAGCCGCAGCTAGAGTGGAAGCTGGCGATGCAGTAGTTGGCGTTGGGGTTCGACTTTGAGTTGGAGTCGAAACGGGTTCGGATTTAGGAACAGATGCCACGACAGGACTACTCTTTTTAGGAACCACAATCCCTCTTCGTTTAATCTTTGGCATCATGTGTTCTTGCAGCATGTGACGCAATTCGTGGGTCAGGGGGAGTGGAGATGGGTTGGGCGCCTGGCGATCTGGACAAGCGGCACACGTGCCCTGCCAAACGACAGAACGATGCTCCGTGCTAAAGTGATCCTCGAGACCCACCAGCTCGTTGGAGAAGAGGAATAAGCAGCCGGGCTGCATGCAGTAGTAGGCACGTCGGTTGAGGTTACCACCGTCCGATGACCACATGCGGAAGGCCACGTTCTCCACCCGCCTCATTGGTGGTGCCGGAACTGGAGAACGACCAGGAGAAGGAATCGGAACGGAAGTAGTAGTAGGAACGGCCGATGGGGCAATAGGAGATGCACAAGCCTGTACATTGACGGGTTTTACCGTCACCGTCGCCGTCGTCGCCGCCGCCGCCGTCGTCTCTGGTGGTTCCAATGGCCTCATCGATGGCAATAGCTGGTTGGGATCGGGTTCGGGAGCGGGAGCGGTGTCGGGATTTTTCTCAGGATCCACCGATGTCCCGGCACGTCCTCCTTTTTTCAACTTTGTGCACAAACGATTGAAAGTCTTGAAGATGCTTTTGCGATTACGAGACCTCCTATTGGCCGTCTCCAGATCCACCCACTCATCGGTAAGAGCACCGTCATCCTCGTCTTGCTTGTGCTTTCCATTGACTGCCGGAGCATGGTCCTCATCTTGCATTTCTGTGTCGGATTCATCGCTGCCAATGCCATCGAGTATATCGCCGTTTAGCTCAGAGAAGTTCATGTCCGGAGTGGCTGGCTGAACCGCGTCTGTTATCTCAGAGGAAGCCACCTCCACCTCCACCTCCATCTCCATCTCCACCTCCGCCTCCGCCTCGTCGACAATGGGAGCATCAATGAGCCCCACTGGCTTCTGGTCCACCGATATACTCATGTTTTGCTGATCTGGCTCCGCATCCGCATCAGCTTCTGCTAATTCTGCCAATTCGTCCTCCAAATCCATCAGACACTCGTTGACTACCATCAATGGTTCATGTTCCGGTGGCGGCAATGGAAGCTCCACATCCATATCCACATCTGGATTCAGATCCACATCATCCGCAAACACTTCCACTTCCACTTTGGTGGACTGCTGCTGCTTGCCCGGTTCGAGTGTCTCCTTGTCCTGACCATCGTCCTGCTCCTCGCGTTCTCGCTTCACCAGATCCACCGCCTTCTTGGCCATTTTCTTGAACTTCAACTTGTCCTTCTTTTGCTGGACTGCCCTCTGAGCCGCTTTGTTGGTGCTGGCTCCGTTCTGGTTTCGATTCTTGCGCAGCGCGGCATTGGCCTCCGCCTGGGAGGAGACCAGCGGCACCTCGTCCACGCTGCACATCATCAGCTCCTCCACCTCCAGATCCTTCAGCTCCATGGCCGACAGGCCGTGCTGTTCAATCAGATGCTTGTCCAGGTGCCGGCGATCGATCTGCATAAACTGACAGAGGTGGCAGACGTGGACATTGATCGGCATTCGGCTAATGACGGGATTCATCAGGATCTGGGCATCGGGAGCACACTCCTTGATGTGGGCCAGTTGAGCGAAGCGATTCCGGTTGGGCATACGGCAGTGGGAGCACGAATAGCGCGACTCCCCCATGTGGTAGGCCATGTGGTCGGCGAGGCCGAGGGGCTTCATGATCAGCGCCTTCATACAGAACGGACAGACGAAGTGAAAGAACGTTTCCCTGCGGACGCCCCTTTGGGTCTTGTAGTCCGGCTTGGTGTTCCGGCCGGCGCGCAACTCCTGCAGCATTTCGGGACTCAGGCGGGCGGCAAAGTGCTCCGGATGCTTCAGCACATAGTGAAGGGTGGGACTCTTGCGGATGGGGTCATCGCAAACGACGCATTTGCTGACGGCCGCTGAAAGGGCGTGCCACTCGGGATTCACGTTCTTGATGTCCTTGTTCACGCGCTTCTTTTTCCTGCCGGGTCTCTCCTCGGATGCGATCTTCGTCTCGACTGCAGGAGGAGGAGGAGGAGGAGGAGGAGGAGATGGGAGAGGCGTCGGCTCCTTGGTGGTCTCTTCAGAAGCTACAGAATTATCCTCGGCAATCTTCGGTTGCTTTAGCATCTCTTCCAGCATCAAGCACTTGGCTATCCGAATCCGGAAGTTCTTAGGTTTTAATATTGTTTGGGTTTGTTTGGCTTTGAAGGTGGCGCGATTCACTCCGTCCATGGAGGATCTGGGTCCGCTGAAAGCCCTTCCACGGCGAGCTATATTATTGATGAATAATGGACTGGACATGCGGCTGGACTTGGTGCTCGGTTGGTCATCTTCGACGGTTGGATCAATGGCGATGGTGGAATCGATAGCGGGCGTAGGCGACGCCGACGTAGTGGCCACGGGCGGGGAGAAAGACGCCGCAGAGGGCGGTGTCCGGGAGCGGGAGCGTGTTCGGGAGCGAATCCGGGTCCGGGTGCGCTTGCGGGGGCGAACCTGCTGGCGCTGTGCGCACGCCCGTCGCCCCGTAGCACGGAGCACTTCATCGCCATAGTACATCTGGGCTATGTCCGCGTTGAGCTTTTCTAACTCGCTGCGTTTATGTCTGCGCGTCCTCGGTCCCCCACTGGACGCCGGCGATGGTTTCTCCTCCACCCCACCCTGGTCTAGGTCTAGTTCGAAGTCCAAGCATGGTTTTTTGGCCGGAACGGATTCGGATTCGGTGTCAAGCTCTGGCTCTGGATCTTCTTGGGCCTTCTTGAGCTCCGCCTCCAATGCCGGCAGCTGCTCGAACGGTTCTTCTTCCATTTTTTGATCCACCACTGACTCCTTCTGCTCCTCCACATCCTGCTTTCCAGGTTCCTCCACCTTTCCAGGTTCCTTTTCCTTTCCAAGTTCCTCCTCCTTTCCAAGTTCCTCCTCCTTTCCAAGTTCCTCCTCCTTTCCAAGTTCCTCCTCCTTTCCAAGTTCCTCCTCCTTTCCAAGTTCCTCGTCCTTTGCAACTTCCTCGTCCTTTGCAACTTCCTCCTCCTTTCCAAGTTCCTCCTCCTTTCCAAGTTCCTCCTCCTTTCCAAGTTCCTCCTCCTTTCCAGGTTCCTCCTCCTTTCCAGGTTCCGCTTCATTTTCCACTCCAGACTTGTCCGTACCGACACTCTGGACACTTGCCTTGCGACGCCGCTTCCGACTGCCCGACGGAGTCACACTATTTTTGGTACTTTTCTCCCCCAGTTTGCTGACATCCTCCTTGGAGGTGCGCTTGGATCTGGTTATTTGACCCAAACCAAAGATATTCCGGCTCAGTGTGGTCTCGTTGAAGTTCTCCTGAACGCCGCGAGTCCGTCGCTTGCCGGAGATTATGTTCTGGGTGGAGACGCGACAATTGTCGCTGGTCCTCTCGAACAAATGGGCAAGATTACGTTGTTGCAGATTCTTGTGGCTCTCATGATCGTGGAGGTCCTCGTAGACCAAGCTGCGGCCGGTGAAAAGTTCCTCCTTGTCCACCAGCGGTTGGCTGGCCGTCGGTGCCATGGAATTGCGACGCTTTAAGATTCGTTTCAGCTCCTGAATGGTGGGACCTGGCACTTCCTCGTCATCGTGATCTTCTTCAAAGATTTTCGCCGAAGTTTTTCCAGGACTCGTATCTGGTCCTGGATGATCGGTATGAACCATTACGGTGTGAGCATTGGGACCAAGGACTATCTTCAATTTGGGGAGCTTCTCCTCTCCTCCTCCACTAGACTTTTCTTTTTCATAAATCTTGTCCAGAACGTCGTCGTCCTCGTCGTTGTTGGTCATCTTCTTGTCATCCGCCTGCTGCTTGGCCTCGGGAATGGATGTCTTTTTCTTGGCGAGTGCAATTCTTCGAATCTTGACAAAGAAACCATCGTTGTCTTCGGATTCATCGAATTCTTGGTTTTGGGGTTGCGCCTCCTGGACCAGCTCCGTTACGGATGCTGCAGCATTGCTTTCGGCCACTGGTGGCTCGTTCTCCAGGTTATCGAAGCTGCCCAAGCTACCCAAGCTCTCCAAGCTAATGACACTCTCCACATCCCCCAAATCTCGATTGCCACCAGGTGCTACGTTTTGCGGTTCGTCTTCGTTCTGTAAATTCTTTTTATTCCGTTTGCGGTTTCGGATCCGTTTCTGGGTTTTCTTCTCCTTCGTCACCGTTTGCGTTTTTTTCTTCTTTCCCGGCTTCTTTTTCGGTTCTTTTTTCTTCTCCATTGTCTTGTCCTTTGGCGTATCCTTATTCTTGGACTTATCCGTATCACTATCCGTTGTCTTATCAATATCCTTAGCTCTATCATTATCATTATCATTATCATTATCATTATCCTTTTTCGCATCACAGGCTTTCTTTGAATTCCCAGCCACGCTCAAATCCGCTTCTGCTTCCGCTTCCGCTTCGTCAGTGACGGGTTTCGGTTTCGGATTCGGATTCGGATTCGGATTCGGATTCGGATTGGTGACCGCCACCGGAGTCTTTTTTGGTATCCTGAAACCGATTTTCTTGGCAGGAGCATTCAGCGTACAGCTTCGATAGGATGTGTCCAGCTGTAGTTCCGGCCCTGCCGTGACCTGCTCCCACGCGCCGTCGCGCTCCTTCTGCTCTTCCTTTTCGACAGCCTCCAGCAACCGTTTGCGCTCGGCCTCCAGCCAACGCAGCTCCTCCTCGGCCTTCGCCTTGACCATAGCCTCTGCCCGGGCCTTTGCCTCCCTGTGCTCCTTGTAGGTGCGCGGCACATCGTTGCCTGCTCCGTTTGTTTGTCCCGATCTTGCGAAACTCCTATTGGGATTGGGATTGGCATTGGCATTGGCATTGGGATTGGGATTGGCATTGGGATTTGGATTTGGATTATGATTGGGATTAGCATTGGGATTGGTGTGGCCACCACCATGGACGTGTCCACCACGAAAGTTTGGGTTGGAGCCTCGAAAAATGCCAGAACCATTGTAACCACTGACATTGACATTTCCATTACCATTGGGATTGGCATTTCCATTGCTATTGCTCTGACCATTCCAGGTGGGAACATTGAAGCCATTTCCATTTCCGTTTGCATTCGGATTCCCAATGGCTTTTGCATTCGGATTCCCATTCCTATTTCCGTTCCCAATCTGCATCGGGCGCTGGTCTACCTGCCGGCTGGCATCCTCAAACCCGTTGAAGGTGTTCCCCGAACGCCGCAGTTCGCTGGCATACGCACCAACCGAGGCATACGGCGACGATGGCAGTGGCTGCTGGGGACTATTTTGATGCAGAGGTCGGCTGCGCGGATCCCGCGACTCGAGGCCGTTGAAGCGCTGCGGTTGCGGTGACTGCTGCTGCTGCATCGGGGGGTTACTTGATGCCAGGAAGCGGAGGACCTGCTGCAGATCTGTTCCTGGCCCAGGAGGGCTTACATTAACCGGAATGTTTGAGAAAGAGATCCAGTTGGAGGGCTTCATGCTCGGCGGCGGCGGTACCGGCGATGGTGTTCGCAAAACTGGCGGCGTTGCCAGCAATGGACGCGCTCCAATATTATTATTGACGTTGTTATTATTGTTATTGTTGATGTGCTTGGATGCGGCTTGAGGACTGAAATGTTTGCGGACTCGCGGATCGTTGAGATTGGGAATTATTGGTAAGGGCGGGTCTTGCTGACCACCAGCTGTTCCTCCGGCTCCTCCTCCCCGCAGGGCGGCCAATTTCTTGCGTGCCTCTTCTAGAGAAGCAGCAATTTTTTGCTCTGCAGTTGCGGCTGCTCCTGGCGGCGCTTTATCGGACAAACGCTGGCAGGGCTCCTGTTGCTGTGGCAATACTGTTGCTGGTGGTGGTCGTCGCACAAAATCTGATTCCACAATCGGTGGTGTCGGATAATTTCGACGCGTGAATTGCGGCGGCGATGCTGGCTTTTCTGCCGCAAAGGTTCGGCGTTTGAAGCTCCCCCTCTTCTCTGTCGACGAATCACTTGAATCTTTGACCGTTGCGACGGAGGAGCTGGCTGGCGAGGGCGTCATCTCCAGCAACTTGGTCTTGGGAATCGATTCTGGGACTAGCGTGACGGAGGCTGAGCAGCCGGGCACTGGCGATGCAGGCGGAGGAGACACCCTCATCAATTCCTTTTTGGCATTATTCGCTCGAATTCTTTTCTCCTCCTGACGGGCTGCCTGCATGGCGGCCAGCACTCCAATCTTGCCTAGGATTTTACACTTGGTGGTGCCTTCTCCAAGCGGAGATGGTCTGCCAGGTCGTTGAGGCAGAGGCTCATCCGCCTTTTTCTTTGCCGTCGTCGTTGATGTTGATGCCTTGGGAATTGTTGCTGGCAATGTACTGGGAGCCTTGGCAGGAGCAGGAGCAGGAACAGGACAAGTAACAGGAGCAGGACAAGGAGCAGGAACAGGCAGAACCAACCCAGTTCCCGCCTTAGCAGCAGTCGGTCCTACAGTATCCCTCTTCGATTTGGCAGTCTTGGCACCGCTTGGCGCAGGCACCTTTGACCTATCGCTAACATCCTCAACTGTGGGCTTGGCTGCCGGCTCCCCCGCCAATGTGGAGGTTGAAGGGATAGTCTCAACATCGTTCGAATCGGTTATATCGATTACTTCGAGCTGGCCAATGGTAGTATTGCTATTGTTCTGGTCAAGAAGGTTCTGCTCCCGTACTCGCTGCACAATTCAGGATTATTTAGAATCTGGATTGAAAGGATTCAAGGATCTGCTTAAGGATTCAACTTACCGCGCCAAACTTCGCCTTCAACTTATTGATAATTCGCTCAACTTTGTTCAGCGTTATAAGCGATACGTTTCTGAAAGAAAGCAATTTTTCTATGACTATCTGTGGGTATTAGGGGGGTGGCTTCAGAGGCATATGGGCGACTTACTCCCGTTCCAGGAGATTCATGAGTGACTTCAGTCGTTCGCTCTGGAGGTCGGAGAGGCTGTCCTCGTACATTTCGCGTACGCACTTGATGAAGGGCATCTCTGCCCGGATGCGGAGCAGCTTGGCCCTAACCGCTTCGACGGACACCCCGACCATCTGAACGTCATCGTCGCTCTCCTCCATCCTCCTGCTGGTGGTACTACTGCTGCTGCTGCTATGCTGCTGCTGCTGCTGCTATGCTGCTGCTGCTGCTGCTATGCTGCTGCTGCTGCTGCTATGCTGCTGCTGCTGCTGCTATGCTGCTGCTGCCTTCACCAATTCACTGATTTCTGCGTCTCCTAATACGGACATGGAATAAACGCCATTAGTTATAATTTACTCAACGCCTACTCATATTCTACGACCAACCGACAACCAAATATTTAATTAATATTCATTTCAACATTTGACTAAAACAGTTGACAAGTTGACAGCACAAAAAAAAAAAACAAATAAAACAAACAAAATAGTAAGACTATTGTGCGTCTATAGCAACAACTGCGAAGTGGCGCCGAAGTACGAATAGGTGGGAGTCGATAGATTTCTATCGATAGTTTCGGCTTCAATGTTTTAATGGAAAATAAACAAAAACTAACGATTATTGAATGAAGCAATTCTCTAATTAATTGTTAATTTAAATAATTTACTAACAAAAACCATTATTTGAGTGAAATTTTAATCAATTTACACGAAATTTAAGTTCGATATTTGACTACTGAACCATCACTAATCACGACTAATTTACGCTTCCACCACTTTACTTCACTTGTTGCGGAAATAATAAAGAAAAATAATCAAAAAAAAAAAGAAGAAAAAGAAACAAAGACTCGATAGCTCGATAGCTGATACCCACAGATTTCAAAGTCTGGCTTTCGAAGCACATGGAACTTCCTGCCACTATTGGTGGCAATTGGCTAGAAAATACATATAAAAATTCCGACAACCGACTCCCGCATGCGACATTCGATGCAGAGAGGGCAGTGCGCAATAAAAGTTGCGGCAAATTGAATTCGCCGCAAGGCCAGTGCAGTGGTGTGGGTGCGCTCCGGCACTGGTATTAGTATCGGTCTCTTGCTTAGTGGACGTCTCTGGCAAGCAAGGTAGCAAAGAAAGATCTTTGCTTTTATTATTTTTTTTTTCTCCATTTCATTGCTTGCTGATTTTCGTATCTTTTAGAGACGCGAAGAGAGAATGGCCCGACTCTGTTGCTTCTACAAACAGAGATCGTTGTAGGGGCCTTGGGAAATCAAGAAATCAAACGAGCCAAATACAAACACCCGGGTCGATCCAGCAATCCCAACATGTTCCTAGAACGATGTCTTTACCTGAGTTTGCAGAGACGCTTTAAGCTAAACGTTTTCGATAAATATTTAAATATAATTTATAAATAAAGCCACTGAACACACACTGCAGCTCTGAAGTACTCGCAAACATACGTTTTGCATACATATATATATTTATTTATATATAAATATATATTATTATTTACGTATATATGTATTGGCTTAACCTAATTAACTTTGTAGTTTGTAGTTTTTATATAAATTGCTCAGAAAGCAGAATGCATGCACAAAGAGAAAGTGAAAATCTTTTCATAGAGCAGCTTGAAGCGCCCTTCTCCGATACAATAGCACCATTCCAGGTATACAAAATATTCACTGCAAGCCGATGAAGAGGGTGCCGTTACTGAGACTCACTCAAAACACTCAACTAATAAACAGTTTGTTTATACATTTGCACTAGAGAAGAGCAGTTTCTTATCGTTGAGCCTCTCGGTGAGAGTAGTATCGAGCCTTGAACAAAAATCAATAAAACAAAACCAAAACACCACCATTTATGGTACATTTCTGATCTATACTACAAAATTAAGTAAATTTAATAAGTTACCCCTAAAATGCGACAAATAAACTCTACGATTCGAAACGCATCTGCGACAACATTTAAGTAGATTTCATTTCCATACAAAATCACTCTCTCTCCAAGCGGAGAACAGGATTTATCCAAAAGAGTATATAAATAGGCCCGAGTATTCCAGAATATTCTTTAAAAACAATTTGGTCTCTGCCTGGTCTGGTATTGAGGTTGAACACAATAGTTTGTGAGCTACCATTACGCTTCGCTACCTACAATGATGTGGACGGTCTCGCTGAGAGCGTGAATAGTTTCACTTCGAGCATACGAAGTGACACGTCCACATTAACTCGGATGGTGAGAGTAACCATAAGATAAAGCAAAAAAAAAATGAGTATTCTAAGGTCAGAGTTGTTTTCGTCACTGCGATATATGGTACACTCTGATATACATTCCCTTGTAGGGTGTATGGTTAGGCAACGGAAGTTCTGTTGATATCAGCTTGTCGTGATTTTGAAAGACCATATTTTATGTTCAGTATTCCATGTTAAGACTTGGGTTAGGCTAAATCTCTTACTGAGTTCTGCCGATCTTTGATTATATGGTTAAATCTCAATTAATTGTTGTATTTCCTTTTAAAGTAATCCTTGTTTGATCCAATTATTCGATTAGTTTTTAAGCCTTATTCATTGAATATTAATTTATAATAAAGTACGATACGATTACAAATTCGATCTTATTTAATTCTTTTATTAAAGTATCCTTTAGGATATATTGCATTCAGGCAATATGAGAATTGTTCGCCAATCTGGACGAAACAATGAATCTGTGAATGCAATTGACGTATACTCAGTAACAATCCAAGAGCGTTGCTTTATACAATGTGTACAACGCAATGAAGGATACATCATCGACCTTCAAATCAAGTTTCAGGATCATGTTCCGAGTTGATATCTGTTATATCTGTTTATTCGCTTCCACCTAAACTAGTGTCTTTATTTCAATAAATTGACTTCCGATTCAACAGACACCTTTCTTTTCTTCAGATAAGTAATCATACATCGATAAACTATCGATGCCTATCGAGACTAATCGACGGAAGTTTCCAGTTCTTGTGGGGTTATGTGGAAGTAATGTCCAATACGTGTTTTGGAATCCATAAAAAATTTAACATAATAGTTCAAGGTCGCAATTCCCATCATATATAATACTTGAGTAGATCTTTTGGTATCCTCCGGTAGATTTTATCCAATAACTGCAATATTACTTGACAATAAAACTTAATTATTGACTCATTTACACAATAACACTGCATATAATCTTGACAGTGAATCCTGTTGGATTTAATCGTTATAAAGAAGGGGTTTCCATCCTTCTCTTGTCGCATCTTTGTTTCTGTAAATGCTTTTGCTTATGGAAGATCCAAAATCTTAAAAGCCCACATTTTCGACCCCATAAAGTGTATATATTTCTGATCAGCATTTTAGGTCCCAATTTCCATCATATACAATATTTGAATACCAATTTGGACGTCTTCTGGTAGACTAGATCGAGTATCAGCGTGACACAACATATTACGTGACACAACAACACTGCATGTAATCTTCGCAGTGAATCCTGAAGTAGTTCCATCCTTATAAAGTAGGGGTTTCCATACGTCTCTTCTCGTACCTTTGTTTTTGTAAAGGCTCTTGCTTATGGAAGAGCCAAAAACTTAAAAGCCCACATTTTCGACACCATTAAGTAAGTATATTCTTCATCATCATCAACTTCCAATTTGATCTTACCATTTCCGTGTGTCTGTATAAACGCGTGGATTTCAGGGACCCCATTTCCGACACCATAAAGTAAGTATATTCTTCATCATCATCAACTTTGATCCAATTTGATCTTACCATTTCCGTGTGTCTGTATGAACGCGTGGATCTCAGAGACCATATTTTTGTACACGTAGACTTCTGTAACGCCAGATCAACAGATCAAGTTAGCTTCAACTGTTTGTCAGGTAAGCCCCTGCCGACTTTTTCTGTAGCACCCCCTCAGAACTTCTGTCCTTTTGATGCCGAAACAAATTGCATGTTCGATTATAGCTGCTCAACAAAATTCAATCAAATTTTGTAAGAAATTAGATAGTTTTCGTCATTTTCTGTAAAATTTTGTTTCCTATATCGATAACCCTAACGAGAATTATTCATTAGAATAAGGAGAGGGTAGTAGACAAGAATTCGGGGTATTATGTAGTTTAGAAACAAGAGGGGATAGCTATCCTCTCTTGTTCTATGATGTGCTGATTTTTAGTTATTTTTTACAAAAAAGGAATATCCCGAACTTTTGTTCGGTGTACATATATTTATAATATTTTATTAATATTAATTTTATGAACAAATTTACTGCTACATACGTGACAGCTTTACCAGGTGTACATATAGAACCCAAAAAAAAAAAATGTAAGTGCGTTTTTCGCTTTACTCGTGATATTGAACATATATGTTGATAGCTTACCGTCTTAATATAGGACGTCTTTCTTTCTGTTTCTACGCAATCTAAGTGTGTTAGCTTGGGGAAATCTAATCCACGGATAATATAAAAGATAAGAATTTGGTTCTATTCAAAGATCATTTCGGATGACTTAGATTCAGGAGTCAATCAGGAAATGAAGTACTTTCATAGTGGAATTTTGTCAACTATAGTGTAGTGCTTTAAAGTATAATACGATCTAAAGATCTGATTTAAATATCGATAGACTGTACCTAGACTGTAGACTGTGGAGGAAAAACAAATTCTCTGAAACAATCGATATATCGATAGGACGATAGTTTCCGATAAACAAGATACGTTATCGAAAACCCAAATCCCCTGCACCATTGGCATTGGGTGATTTTTCGATAGGCTTCTTCTGCCTTGTAAGAGCTGTGCAATCGAATTATCGATAGAAGTGCACATTTCTATAAATTATGAAATTCGTTAGAGCTTTGTCCTTGTCTTGCTTGATGGGACTCTTGGGGACAACTACAGACTATATCGATTCTATGGGCAATCAAACAAAGAAAGGAAATCAATTATTTACTTTTTTTCCGATATATTCTGCGTTAAACTATTCCATTAAAACACTTAACACACACACACGCGACGGCAAAAAGCTCACACATATACGAACACACACAAGAGGCACGAACAACGCAACATTTTTTTTTTCGCTTGCCTGTCAATTTTTTGCATTGAATTTTCCGCAAGTCATTGGCCTGGGTTCTCATATACAACAACTAAGAGCTTAGTCTACTTAAATTACATCACAAAACAGGCGGCTACTTACGTTTGTGTTCCTGATGTGCTGGGATTTAATTCCGAAAGCGACTGTACAAGAAAAAATTGTCTGCAAACAAGCGGCGATGTTAACACTTCAAAAGTCGACGCTGAAATGTCCGACTAATGGCCATTCCCCGAATTTTCGCTGCACTCAGTCAACGCCGACGAGGCGAAGCACGCACACACACTCGTCGCGCTCTTCACACAGATAGGGATGCCTCACACGCACGACCTCACACCGACGGCGCGAGAGCGAAATGAATTCGCCGCAACTTTTGACGGTGGTTGGTTGCTCGTTCTAGCCTCTCGAATTCAATGACAATGAATTACTCTGATTACACTAATGATTACTCCGATACGTAGGCGTTTTTCGTTTATTCAGTTCTTTGCTGCTTGAAAGCTGGAACATGAATGAAGGAAATGGGGATCCGGATGACTCCTTCAAAATCAATACTGACGTTAAAGTCAACGCCTACTTTCTCTTCATTCCGAATGCTTTCACATTGGTATTCCGGCTAATTTGAGCAACGGTCGCACTACCAGCACCTGTCAACAAATGAGATCCGACCGTTATTTTGTATGTATAACAGAATCAAATGTGGGAGTGGAGAAGGAGGATAAGATTTTGAGAGCGGAATGAGTAAGTATATTGAATCGCGTGTGCCTTGAATTATAGTTTTTTTTTTCATTTTTAAATTTAACAAAACAGTTTTTATTGGATTCGTTGTACTTTGCAGTTTAAGTACACAATCATCGTTAGAGGAGGCGCCACAAAAGTGCGGGGACCACAGCCAGGAGACTGCGGTCTCTGCTGCACTTGGTCCCCCCACTGTCCAAGGACCTCCAGGGTCAGGCTTAGAACTAGGTACATATTTTTAAACAAAATAAAAATTCAATAATTACACGAAATAAAATAAAAAAAAAAAAACGTGGACAATTAGTGATAGTAAGCCTAATTAGAGTCTACTGCTCTCGGCGCCGTTCTGTCGCGCCGGAGTCTTCTGGGACTTGTCGTACCCGTTGCCGGACATCTGAAGGTGCTGCGGCAGCTGGGCAGGACGTCCATTGGAGGGCAGGGTCTCGTCTACGGTGAACACGGAGTTGTCGTGTCCGTGCATGTGACGAGCATTGAGCACAGCGTCCGGATGGCTCTTGGCTGAGTCCGGTTCGGGGGACCCAGGTCCGTCGCTCTTGCCCTCGAGCAGGAAGCACGTGATGAAAAAGAGGATGGAACCTGTACAAAAGCGAAACAATATATAGTAATTCCCAACTGGAGCACCTGGTATATTAAAACCACTTACTGATGCCATAGAAACCGGCGTAGAAGATCATGATGGAACCGCGATAGCCGAGCACCTTGGCCACTGGATCCACCAGGATGGGCAGATTGCCGCCAATGTTGTTCATCACGAAGAGGAAGACACCGATGGTGGAAGAGCGAACACGGAGCGGGACAATCTCCACCACGATGGCGAACACAATACCGAACCACATCTCGGCAAAGAAGTAGCTCAGGCCCAGGGTGATCATGGCCCACAGAGGGTCGAAGTACACGGATCCGAATGCGGGAAGAGTGGCAATCAGTTGGCTAACGGCCAAGACGAAGGCGCGTGATCGAATGCCCATCTTGGCCACAATCTTGTCGGACACAATGCCGCCGACGACCACACCCACGCTACCAATGCCAATGGTGACGCCGAAGAGCCACCAGCCCAGATCCACGTCTGGGAAGTACGTGTTGTAGTAGAGATCGGCATTGTAGGCGAACGTCATGCCACCGCAGTGACGGATCGAGGCGGCAATCATTAGCATGATCATGGCGGGATTCTTGATCACCTGCCACAGGCTGATCGGTTTTCCACTGGCCGTTGTCCGGTCTCCATCTCCGATGGCCTTGCGCTCCGGCTCCTTGAGAGTGGTGCCCGTCAGGGCGGCCACGATGACCGTCAACACTCCGGCTCCGAGGTAGCACACCCGCCAGCCCAGGTTCCAGAAGTTCAGCTTGGTGATGTAACGGCCGACGGGAAAGGCGATGCCGTAGCCTCCGTAGATGCCCCAATTGAAGATGGCCATTACCAGGGCGCGCTTGTCCTCGGGAAAGATGTCGGACATAATGCCAGTGGCCAGGGGATTGCAACCGGACTCGCCGGCTGCCATTACCATGCGCAGAAGGACCAATTGCCAGTATTCCTTGACCGTGCCCTGCAGAATGATGGCTATGCCGAAGATGATGGTGCAGATGGTCAGCATCTTGACGCGATTGTACTTGTCGGCGGCGAAGCCCATGAAGACGCCGGCAATGGTAAAGATCAGGATGAAGGTGGGCCCGGCCAGGATCTGGTAATCGATGCCCAGGCCATTGTAGTTCCACTCACAGTAGCTAGTTCCATTATAATCCAAAGCCTGACAGCTGGTCTCGTTCATCACCGCCGAGCACTGGGTGGGCAACTCCTGGCGATGGAACATCGAGGTGTTCTGCTGGCAGGCATGATCTCCGTAGTCCAGCTCGATGGCCGTCTGCTTGGAGGTCACACCGATCAAATAGTGACCCAGCTCGCCCAGGATATAGCCAACGGTGAGTATGGCCAGGACATAAGAGTTGTAGAACCCACTCAGTTTCTCCAAAACGGGTATCATCTTGGTGGCGTTATGTGGAAACTGTAACGGCGATAAGAGGATCGTGTTCGCTGATTAGATTCAATATTTATATAAAGTTCAAAAGTGACAATCTGGAGCACGACATGGAGATAAACGAGCCAAGTTATAGAGGTGCTCCACTGACATTTTGTCATTTCGGGCTCAATCGAAAGCCGCCGCATCGCGAAAGACGCAATTTATGGCGAAAACTGGCGCGACATAATGACAAATAATAATCAGCGAGCTCTCAATTAATGAGTCTCCGGGAAAAGATCGAGTGCCTGACTACAGACGACAGACGACAGGTCAGATAGATGCATAATGCAATAGCACTTGGCCAGTTGGGCAGCTTGCGGATCTGATCGGTCGTGACTGGAATTTCGAAAGGAACCCACAATTCTACCTCCGAGCGTAACGAAAGTGAAGGCAATTTGGTGTACGTGATGGTGACGTGTGGAGGCGGTCTATAATGTTTCTATACATACGAGTACGAGTACGAGTACGAGTACGAGTCCATTAACCGGACATTATGAGTTACAGGTGGTGCTACAATTAAGTTAAGATCGAAAAGCTATAACCATAAGTCATTATCGGAGTCCAGTAATGGCCAGTGACCTTTCCTATCCACGCGGAAAACGGAAGCTGGAAAGTAACATTGAAAGTTATCCGAAAACATTACTCGAGAGTCGAAGTTTGGCTTGCAAATTGCCTAAATCAATTTGTATTTCTTGTTAAATGAATTTTTTTTCTCTTGTTTTTTGGCAAACCGTCATTAACCAAGCTTTATAATAAGCATTGTCTGGCTTAGAGTCGCTATTCGAGTCGCTTGACTTTTGACAGCCATCGCCCGGGCCCGGGCCCGGTCCCGGCACCGCCAACCTGCCTACCATAAATTCCTTTAATCAATCACCTTAATTTGCTTTTGCTGTTTTTGCTGCTATTTTTTGGCTGTTTTGGCTCTATTCTACGTGTTCTCCCAAGACAAAAGTTTTGCCAAGGTCAGGCCCAAGAATCGCCAAGAACATTAACAGACTCGAACTCCGACTTGGACTTGGACTCCGAGTGGGAGCTATCCATCGGAGCGAACAAAGATCCCAAGAATGCGGATACCAGGTGTGGGTATTGACCAAAAAAAAAAAAAAAAGAACCACCTCTCTTGGCCATTTACCATTTAGGCACTGAATGTTTGAGCTTATTGTTTGATTGAATTCAAATCGAAGATCTTCCGACTTGAGCACATTTATTCGTTTTATTCGTGGACTTTGCAATTTCAATAATAATAGAAATTAAAGCCCGTAGCGGGGCTTAGGCCATTGTAAAGTCTTAGCCTTGCCCATTGACATTTATTGTGTGGCATATAAACAACGAATCTTATGCAGATTTTGGAGATAGGAAGCCAGGTATTAGTTGAGATTGAGACTGAGTGAGACTAGGAAGCCCCCGAAACTTCCGAATCTTCCGAATGGGGATTAGAATTAGCCTTGACCTTGGCGTAGATCCAGTTTATATTTCTAGTTCAATGTCGGAGACTGTCTGGGGGGGTCCAAAAACCGGACCGCGAACGTGACTGGCCGCCCCTTGTGTTGCTTTCTTCGAGAAGGCCAATTGCATTACGGAATCATTGAAGCATTTCAGTTTTTAGTTTTACAATTTTTACGATTTAACGATTTATGGTGGCACCATTTCGGCGCGATTTATGTCTTTCGAACAATGAAATATGTTAAAATGCGATAATAATTTGCATTTAATTATTGCCAAGAGCAATTACAATTGAATTGTAGAATTAGAGAGTCCCCTACCCATTAACTTTGGGATGTTCTTGGAGGGCGATACTAAGTCGGAACCCACTGCCACACGCAAACCACTTGCTTGGGGAGCTGTTCGAATGTCAAGAGTGTCTGGCGATTACAGCATTCGTGACAAGATTAGACCAAGAACAGTCAGGCTTGGCTGCCTCGGACCGCGAACTGGACAACTGCCATGACTAATGTGCGAATGCGCGAATAAAAATCTGATATGTTGCTACCTCGGGGGGGTCGGTTCAATTCCGATTCGGATTCGGATTCGGATTCGGATGTGGGCGTGACCTGTTGAAAGTCAAGTACCTTTTGGATTATCCAGTCTATAGTCTAGAGTGAACCCCTTACGATTAGCCTTTACGAGAAGTGTATGCAAAGTACTTGGATGACAGACAGACAGACAAATGGCCGGCACTCAAGCATGCCCATTACATGGCATTATACTTACAATTGTATTAGCCAGGTTTAAAAATGCGGTTTACCAGGTACCTCTCCTCTCTACCCTCTTTTGTAACCGCAGTCAAGGTTAACTTGGCCCACAGTTACACAAAGAGAAACAATTATGCGCTATTAATAATCTTAATCGCGATTATCTAAAGTGTGAACTTTGAGTGTATAGCCAAGTCGGAGGCGGAGATGCTGTTTTTTACATCTTTGATTCTCTAGTTAATAAATTGCCAATAAATTTAAATGATTGATAATTTATTGGACAGGCCAGACCAGCCAGATGTCTCTTTGTGGTTTTTCTTGCCCTCAATTAGCAGAGCTCTGAGCTACGGCGGATTCTTACGGTTCAACACCTGTTCCAAGTCATTTGAATATTACCCGCGTTATAAATTAAACAATATTATATAATAAAGCCATCAAACTTGACCGTTGAGTGTGGTCAGTTAGCAAGTCACATGGCTATTATTGCCAAGAGATGCAAAGTGGCAAAGTGTTAAGTGGAAATGCGGATGTACCATAAACAAATTGAAACCCAAATCTGGAGCATCTGGAGCGTTGGGAGCTTTGAATAAATTTATGAAATATTCCCATACAAGCCAGACCCCGTCTAGACAATGGAAAGTATTTGGTAAACAAGTTCTATAACCAGAAATGGGATAGTCTTTGTGGTCGCGTTGTCTTTGACATTTTGTGGTGGATTTTCTACTCCAGTCACTCTGGGAATCACCAACCTAAATGGAAAACTAATAAGTTGAGTTTTACAATATTTGTAAAGGTAAAATATAGAAACGGAAATAAAGTATTTAAAAATAAAAAGGCTTATAGATCTTTAAGCTACAGAGTTTCTAGAACTCTAAGGCACTTTATTTTTACTCCAGTTTAAAGTCTTTTGGAGGCGTTATGACTACAAATCAACCATATAAATGTTATTAATTAAAGCAAAGCCTTAATTATGCTGTAGGAGGTGGAACTCCAATGAAAGATAAACGGCCAATTGGCATGAATCAGCTGGAACACCTGGAGATCGGAATGAATAATCCCACCTGGCAACCTGGCAACCTGGCAACCTGCACCCGTTGGAAGTACCGTGATTTTCCCTTTTTTGTGCCGAGAATGAATATGGAAATGTAAATGTCAAGTTACCGCTCAGTGATCGGCAATCCGCGATCCCCGATCCCCGATCGATGATCATTGATCGATGAATCGTGGCCACGTGGATGGAGAAGCGACTTGGCAACCAGCTGGTCAGCGGAAAAAAATTTAAATAAAGGGCCGACAATTAAAAGACCGTTCCGGCATTAGCATAAAGCTAATACTCGGAATTTATATGGATTATTGGACAAACCAGGTGCAAGTCTCTTCTCTGCCCCTCCAAGTGCAATTAATACTCATACAAGTTTTTTATTTGTCGCTTTGTTTTGTGGACTGATTGGAGTGTATAACCCGAATTACGGGTAATTACGACGATCTCAGTTTGTTCGACAAATACAAAATGCAAATGAGTGGTTAATTCAGTTCATAAATCGGAATTGAGAATTCAGACTTCAGATAGGCCAAGATTTTAGTGTAAACTTGAAGTAAATTCAATAATAAGTGCATTGAATCGATAATTATTGTTAATTATCAGAGCCCTAGAGGAGTCATACACAGATGCGATCATAAATCGGTCTTTATCTTGGTCGTAAATTGGTTTATACGACGACATAATTAGAGTGGACGTGGTCCGGTCTATGGCAATTAAGTGATTCGCGAAACGAGAGTTATCAATTAAAATTAATTATCTGCGACACCTGACCAACCTTTCTAATTGCTTTGACATTCTCTCCGTCTCTGATTGGGGAAACAATTCTAAAAAAATGTATTAGATATACTCCAAGAAATGATGTGATCCTTTCTGTGATCTGCGATTTATTATGTAAGCCTCAAAGCCCCAATAAGGGGGCATTATTAATATCAGAAATATTATAGAAAAGGGAAGGGACTTATGCAATTTGTCAGTCGCAGCTTCATTAGCAATTTCGAACCTCTCTAGAGTCTAGAATATAGGTATTTTCTATATCTGGATATTCGTGACTGATTCGTGAATGAAAGACGCCCCCACCGGTTCACCGGCAAGGTTTGCGCGGGATGTTGGGATGTTCGATGTGGGAAACAAATTCGTTTCGTGTTTTCTGTCCAAATTAAATGATTGCCAGAATTTGTTTAATAAATTCCTATCTAAATTGTGCTTTCAATATTTGCGATAAAGGCGATACGACAACACGTTTACAAATTGCTAAAAAAAAAAACATTACCTCCTCCCCGGCAATCGATTCATTTAATTTAAATTTTTGTTTCAATTTGGTTGGAGTCTGTGTTTGGTTTCTTTCCTCATTTTTTTCAAGTTTTTTAGGGGTATACGAGGGGGTTTCTTTCCTCCTACAGATAAGATAGTCCAAACTTCGAGACTCATTAGTTTTTTTTGCTTTTTTTTGGGGCGTGTTCACAAAACAAACTTTATTGACAGAAAGCAACAAAGTTACGTCAATATTGATCGTTTCAAACAAAACAAAAAACCAAAACAAAACAAACAATACACAAATTTTAATGGAAGTCTTACAAAAATATTGCTTTTGGTAGCTTATTGCCTTTTATCGATGACAAGTCATCTATTTTTGCATAGAAGGAGAATTTTCAATTAAAATGCAATTCCATCAAAGGCACTTTAATTTTTATTTGCTGTATATAATGATCTGAGTTTATAGTTTTGTGAGTTCTGCTATACCTATAAGGCTACTTAGAAGATGATAGTTAAAATTTATTACGACATGAGTTTACTATTTTCGGAGAACATAAATTAAAGTTATTAAACTTTCAGGGATCTATAGAAAGTTCTTCCTTAAAAGAAATATCTTTGGAATTATTTTCCTGACTTTTTACTCTCAAAGAATACTTTCTATATTTCTATTATTCTGATATAATATTCTATATATGCAAAAATATTAAAACATAAAGAAAATAAATCAGAATATTTACGAATATTCCTTTTCGGGAAACATAAATTAATCTTTTTGTACTTTCAGGAATCTAGAGATTTTTCCAACTTTTAATTCTCTTTTTTTGCATTCTATCTGTTAAAGATTTCTATTATTGTAAATAAATATTTCATTGTACAAGAAAATGAATCCGAATATTTATATGTATTTTCCAGATGAAAAATATTGCCTGGAATATAAATAATAAATTTAACTATAATTTTCACCCTATTAATTATCAAATGTGAATGGAAAATATTAAAACGTTTAGATTTCCTATTAACCTCATAAATGTTTTGTTTTTTTTTTGCATTTTAAACGTTTTTATCTGTGGAATTAGCATATGTTTTGCTCGTTTTGTCACTTCCATTTAAATAATACGAGTATGTGGTTTTTTTTTCTTGGTCATTCCCCGGAGTCTGCGGAAAGTTCCCCATATCCGTGATTCATCCGGCTAACTTACACTGGCAAATTCTTCGATCTTCGATTCGAATTCTTCTGCGATCGATTCTTCTGGCCGATTCTGTCTGACCTCGACACTGATCGCGAATGGCGGAATTATTGTAACCCCTCCGCGATGGATATTAATTAATTGCACACAAGCACGCAGTTTGTTGAAATTTCAATATAATATTTCAGTATCTTTCTGGGTTCTGGTTCTTTCAATTAGACAATTCCTAGGCGTTTGGAGGAGGAGAACGAGGATGAGGAGGAGGAGATATACAATATATTATGTAAATAGCGCGACCAGGGGAAAGGCAACAACAACGACAACAACGACAACAAAAAAATAGACAACAAGACAACACATCACGACACTTACACTGAACAAACAGGAAAATGTAAAACCTAAAAATACAAATGACTCTTTGAGTGGACTTGAGAGTCTTTAACTTTGTTTTTTTAGTTTTTAGTTTTCTTTTTTTTTTTAATTTTTTTTTTTTAGGGATGCTACGACACTTTTCCGTCCGGGCAACGGATTCTTCGCTCCGGCTGGGCTGCTATTTATTTTCGAACGCGACCAATTGGCTGCGTTTTGCAAACAGAACTGAAACTTGGCTTCGACGAGCGGGCTTTTTTAAAAAAACCGCCCAAACGCCGGCGTCGCAGTCGCCCGCGCCCGCGCAGTCGGCGTTGCAGTCGGCGTCAAGACAATGAGTCTGTCTCGCTGCTTGCCAGCGGAGAGCATCAAGCAGTTTAAGGCTGAGAAAAATCTCAACTCTCTTTGTTTCTTGGCCAAAAAAAAAACACAAAAAACACAAAAAAGTGTATTACTCTGGTTGTAACCGTTGCCAAAAATAGTTACCTCTCCTCACCGATCGAACAAAGAACTGATTAAGCCCGGTTATTAATCGACACATCTCGATTTTTTGTACTTTTTGGGCCGAGCCTCTTGGCGGCTTTTGTTTGAACTGCTTGCAGGTGGCAGCGGTACAAGTAGAGCATTTTTTGGCCATCTCTTTCTTGGGGACTTGGGGAGTCATCGCGGCTCCCCCCTCTTGGCAGTGCCCTTGATCCCGCCGCGTTCCTCTCAAGAAACAAACAAGAAATCCGAAAACATAACAAAACCAGTTGGCCAAGAGGGAAAATCCACGCATAATCGAGTCTGGCCTGGCCTGGCCTGGCCTGGTGTAGTTACCATCTTACCATCCCCGGTGCTTCCGATCTCCACTTGATGGATCTTCTTTTCGGAGAACCTGAGAACATGCCGGCGATGCCGGTGATGTTGGTGTTGAGTGGTGTGCCCTCCGGATACCCGGATTGCCCTTTGACCCTTGAAAGACTCCAATCGAAACTCTTCTTCAAGTTTGAGAGTTTTCAAAGGTCGTGAACTTTTAAAGAACTTATTAGCCGCATTTCCCTGCCATTTTTTAGTTCGAAAAGCCAAAAAATTCTTTATTCTTATAATAGTTAGCATAGCAGGAAATGTCAGTTTTTATATTTTTTATTTTCTTTTTTTTAAAGTAACACCTGCCTTAATTTAAAACAAAACAAAAAACACCAATAAACTCTTAAAAAAAAACTATTAAATGGCCGAAAAAAAGAATTATTCTTGCATGTGGAAAAGTATTAAGAACAAACCGATTTCTGTAAGATTTGAATGGATATATAACTCTTAGTCTTAAGATGGTTTATTCTACCAACCGAAAAGGGTTAAAATTCTGGCAATGGATTCTTGAATTCGGAGAAGCCATTAAAACCCGAGATCTGAGAGATCCAGTTCCCCCATCATAGCCTGACGTCGGAGGTTGCATTTATTTTTCTTGCTTCGGAGGGGATTTTTTTTGTGGATCTGCACTTGGTCACCGCCTCCTCCGCGTCGCAATTCCTCAAGTCATGTGCGTGCCGTAAATCGGTGCAGTAAGATAGTAGCCTGACTGAGTCATGGATCTCCCCCAGCCCAGTCCCCAGACCCCAGTCAACAGTCTCCAGTCTCTGATCTTCGAAGCCCCCAGCTTCCCCAATGGAACCAGTTTCCATGGTGATTTTTCGTTTTCGCTTGTTTTTGTTTGGGCCTTGCAGGTGTTGTTTTGGTTATTATTTTTTTTTCGTTTCGATGCTAATTCGATTGGGTCTTGGACAACTCAGTCTTTGGCTTGGTTCTTGTGACGTCAGTGGGTGGGTGGCTCCAATAGAACCTCAAGTTCGAATAGCCTTTGTTTTTCTATTAGGTTTTACGAGTATTTGGTTCTCTGGCCAAAATGTCTTGGTTGAACGCCCACAAGCGGCATTCAAGGCAGCAGAACACTTGTAACCGGATCATCCTTGAGTTCCGGCGACTCCAACGACTCCACCGGACTGCACGTGCACAGCACCAGGTTCCCCGACATTTGACCTCAAGAGAGATGGCAGCAATTCGGACGTCACTTGCAATTAGGCATGAATCATGGAATCATGAATAAATCGAATGGCCCCCGGACACACTCTAAAAATACTCAAAAATATATATTGTATTAACAAAAAAAAAAAACACCGAAAAACCAAAAACAATTTACCAAAAACTCTGGTGGACTTTCGACAATGGTTCCTCCTTGCAACCGGTTCCTGGACATCGGCATTTTTATGGTTAATACGGTTTATGGCCAGAACGAATACGAGCACCGCTAATAAATGACTAACAAAAAAGGGACAATACGATTAGTGGTCAGCTAATTTGATGGCTGATTGGGTTCGCTTAATTAAAATGCATTGCCCCCAAAAAAAAACCAAAAACCAAAACCGCCAATGGAAGTTTCCCAGATAACCAAAAAGGATTCCCACTCACTCCGTTTAATGTAGAACACAAATTTATGATTTAACTAAATTTATTTGATTTTAAATCCATGGGATTTATAGAATAGAGAATTGGTAAGTGAATGTTCCATTGTTCATAACCGAGTTGACTAATTAATGCACAGCTCCGGAAAGATTTCATTTATTCAGTAGCTGATATGATTATTAATGAACTATGAATTGTCCAATGCATTTTTGATTTGATTAATTCGAGTTTTAGAAATAAATATTCGCGAAAGTCGAGGCCTGGATTACCTGGATTTTTGGCCGCACCTGCCGCAGGAGCCGAAATAGCTCAGTTGGGAGAGCGTTAGACTGAAGATCTAAAGGTCCCCGGTTCAATCCCGGGTTTCGGCAATACAAATTTCTTTTTATTTTATTATTATAATTTTTAAAACTTTTATTATGGATTTGTACATTTTACTTTGTTTTTTAATGATTATAAAATATTATTTATTGTTCAAGCTTATCCAAGTCTATTTTTAATTGCCGTATCGGAGAATTAACAAGAAGAAAAAGCTTTGATTAAGACAATGTTGCCAGACTGTCCAAAACAAGTCGCGCGTTTCGCAAAATATTTTTAAACCTTTCATGTGGCTTAAATACGATTATATTCTTGAAAAAACCAGGCAAAATTCAATATTCTTTAGTTTTTTATTGTAATAAATAACTATTTATTGAAATTCTTACTTTTTGACCTCTGATTGTGATATTTTAATGCAGTTTGCCAGTGAATGAAGTCCCAGCAATGATAAAAACTGTTTTTAATTTCTTAATTGATTACCAAATAATCGAGATATTTGTTATAATATTTATAGGATATTTATTTATAATATTGTTGTTACTTTATAAAAGTTTCTGGATTTTAATGTGTGCTTAATTCGTTTTAAAAGCACGTGAGAAATACTTTGCAAATTCATTTATTTATTGCATTTTTTATTGCATTTTTCAAAAGTAACTTTCTTTTTTTCCTGTGCCGAAGACATATGGAATGCCAGGCGCACAGAAACCTCGAGAACATGAATGGCGCAAAAGTTTGGTATTTTAAGAACTGAATATGACTGGTCTCTCTAATCAAAGTGACAAAACAAATTGGTGTTATTTTCTTAACAAAAAATATAAAAAATTTGAAATAAAAGAGATGTCAAGCTTGTGCAACGGCTGGATAGGATAACCCAATGAATGGCGCAGGACTGGAGCTAAAGGTTTCCTTTGAATCGGCGTCTGCGGACTTAAACGGACAAAATAACGTGGCAGAGACGTCGGTGGGCAGGCGGAATTTAAACCAACGGCTGGAGGACGTATTCACCGGGCACAGTCTGGACGTAATTTAGACGGTTTAAAACCCTAACCAATTGTTCCGAATTAAGATGTATGACTAATTTCATTATTTTTTATTTCCTGGACAGGGCTGTGGATGTTATATGAACCATGTCTTGACGCTGACGCCACCAAATGAGGAATACTACCAACCGGTCTATGATCCATAAAGCGATACTTGGACTGGGATCGCACGGTACCGGTAAACTATACAAATTTATACATAATCAGGATTTTTTACGAAAATCAGCCGTAAATTTCGTAGCTGAATTCCATTTTTTCTTATTTTGTCTTAACTTTTTAATGAATCTTTCGACTGTTTTGCAACCTACTTAGGGTTGGAATACCTTTTTGGAATCAGAACTTCATTCCCCGTTGACATGCATCAAGAGATTTGCAAACCCAAAACAAAAAAATGTTTACCCATTTTTCGCAATTTTTGAAAGGGTTTTTTGCGAAAATCGCGTTAGTCCAACTTTGTCGATTTTCTGTTCGTTTTTTTATGAATATTTTGGCCATTTCCCAACAGATTTTGGAATGGTATACCATTTTGAAACCAGCGCTCCATTTGCCGTCAATCTGCATCAAAAGATCTGGAAAGTAGAACGAAAAAAATTTCGATCGATTTTTTGCGATTTTGGAAAGGGGTACCATCATGATTTTTTGCAAAAATCGGGTTAGTGCAACTTTGTCACTTTTCTGTTAGTTTTTTATGAATATTTTGGCCATTTCCCAACAGATTTTGGAATGTTATACCATTTTGGAACCAGCGCTTCATTTGCCGTCAATCTGCATCAAAAGATCTGGAAAGTAGAACGAAAAAAATTTCGATCGATTTTTGCGATTTTGGAAAGGGGTACCATCATGATTTTTTGCAAAAATCGGGTTAGTCCAACTTTGTCACTTTTCTGTTAGTTTTTTATGAATATTTTGGCCATTTCCCAACCGATTTCGAAATGGTATACCTTTTTGGAACCAGCGCTTCATTTGCCATCGATCTGCATCCAAAGATCTCGAAAGTAAAACGAAAAAAATTTCGATCGATTTTTTTCGATTTTGGAAAGGGGTACCATCATGATTTTTTGCGAAAAATCGATCGAAATTTTTGTTGTGCGATTTTTTGGTTCTTTAAATACGGATCGAAGGATATTGAAGGCCTGATTCGAGAAGGGGGCTCTGTTTCCATTTAGTTTCCGAAATGTCCAAAATATTCTTTCTAAAGCAGAAAAATTAGGGTTTTGGGTCAAATATACTAAACATAGAAAGAATTCGCTTAAATAATCGTGTACTTTCGATCTACAGGACTATTTCTACCTTAAATTAAATCCGATTTTCGCATATTTTCATGGGTCACACATCATAAAAAATTGGCAAGAATGTTTTCATCTAATTCCCGAATACTTTCCCAGATGCAGATCGGAGGATATTGATTAACTGATTCATAAACTATGGAATGTTTTAAATTAACATTGAATGACAATTATATCGATTTCTTAACCGGTTAGCCGAGTTGCGATCCGATCGTACGATATTCGATAACAGCTGAAGAATCTCTCGTATTTTTTAGTGTATTCGTGATTGGTCATACTGACTCTAATTAGACAACAAATGTGTTGTTTTGATATTATTTCCCTTGAAACTAATCAAATAAGAACAAAATTGGATAAATAAACGCGACTGGGCCTGAAGAGTGCCCCAACAATCATCGAATGGCTGAAGAAGGACCCCGGAACAGACCCTGAGGCATGCGCAATGCCTGCGAACCTGCACTGTGGAAACCACATGGCCCAGGCGGCACCGAAAGATCGTTGGGACGGATGAGATCTTCGGGAAACAGTGGAGCTTTTAGGTATGTACTAAAAATAGGTAACATTAACCAATTCTACCACACCTGTATTTTTTTCAACAGGACTACGACCATGAATACAAACTTCCCCTTCGTGGAGCAGTACTTAACCTTGGATTGCGGTCATCTGGAAGCCCTGAGACTGACGCTACCACAGAGGCACCTGAGAGGAAGTGCTACTAGCTGGTAACGTCCTATTGCCGGGTAAGTCAATACCCTTAACATCTAAAACCAGTATTTTATTGAGATTTCATGACTTGTATTCCCCCAGGCGAACAGGAAGAATTCTACGGTCCCCATCTTCCTGTTCGTGTTGCAGGTGGGCCTGTATGGCCTACGAGGTCCTGCAAACATGAGTTCCGAATGCGGTCCCTGAATTTGAATGCTACAGAGTTGTGGAAAAGTAATCTCCACTGATCCGGATAACAAAATCAGGTACGGGACGAATTCGGTTTCCAAATGGCCAAAATCTCTTTTCATCAACATTTTAATGAATATTTTAGTCATTCCCCAACGGATTATGAAATGGTATACCATTTTGGAACCAGCACTTCATTTGCCGCCAATCTGCATCAAAAGATCTGGAAAAGAGGACAAAAAGTATTTCGATCGATTTTTCGCGATTTTGGAAAGGGGTACCATCATGATTTTTTGCAAAAATCGGGTTAGTCCAACTTTGTCACTTTTCTGTTCGTTTTTTATGAATGTTTTGGCCATTTCCCAACAGATTTCGGAATGGTATACCATTTTAAAACCAGCGCTTTATTTGTCGTCAATCTGCATCAAAAGATCTGGAAAGTAGAACGCAAAAAATTTCGATCGATTTTTTGCGATTTTGGAAAGGGGTACCATCATGATTTTTTGCGAAAAATCGTCTGGAATTTTTTTTCCGATTTTGTGGATCTTTTGATGCAGATCGATGGATATCGAAGGCCTGATTCAGGAATAGGACTCCGTTTCCATTTCGATTGAGAAACGGCCAAAATATCCTTTTAAAGTATGCAAATACGGCTTTTGGGTCAGAATTCCCTTTACTAATCATGTACTTTTGTATCTACAGGACTTTTGCCATGGATGTCTACATGAAGTGTCGTGGTTGCCCCTGATTTACCCCTGGAAAGGATTATTGAAGTCCGGAGGCTGCGCGGCTACGAGGATGTGCTTCAAACAATTTCCGTTCTCACGTATGTCAATATCCTTGAGAGAAAACCCAATATTGCTTTCATTCTCTAATGGTTTTTATTTCTCCCAGGTGTCGCGGGACCTACGAGATCCTACCGGATCCGGCTCACCATTGGTATTAGCTGGAACTCCTACGGACTACGAAAAACGCCTAATCACCGTGTAATGGTCGCCTATTGGATCGGATCTTCAGTTGCTCCTCTTCGACTCTCCTTCCGTGCAAGGAATGCATCACTATCTGCATTCCTTCTATTATATAATTTAATATATTGTATATTATTTTAATATTTTGCAATTTATATTGGAAAGAAATTAAAAAAATGTTTTAAAATTGATGTTTCATGCGTTGTATGCGTCGGGAGAATATTGCCATCGATGGGCATTATTTTTCCGCATCGTTTAAGCCGTGTCCGGCCAAGATCGGACGTGAAATAGTCGATATTTTTGAATTTGGCGCCCTGGGATGGCGAGCAAGCGCTCTGGGCCTTATAATTCTCAATCAGTTATGACTCGGATTTCCTATAAATAGAAGGTCGCTGCACCAGAAACGACCAGTTTATCTTGGCCATTTTCCAACCGATTTGGATGAGAGACGTCTTAAACGAATCATCGGAACCACTATAAGCGATTGGTGCAAAAAAAAATCAAAGAATCAATGAAAATTTTTTTTTTGGAAAATCACAAAATATTTTTGCACCAATCGCTTATAGCGGCTTCAATGATTCGTTTAAGACTTTTCCCGTCCAAATCGGTTGAAAAATGGCGGAGATAAACTGGATTTTAAAAGCCATTTTCGCCGCAGCGACCTTCTATTTATAGGAAACCCGAGTCAGAACTGTTTGAGAATTATAAGACTTAGGGCGTTTGCTCGCTATTCCAGGGCGCCAAATTCGAATTTTTCAATGCAAAAAACGGGTATTATGTTTATATTTTTGTTGGAGGTATTTTTTTTTTAGATTTACGACGTTGCATTTAAAATATTACTGGGTAACGCCAAAAATTGGGTTTTACAACTACGATGTTGTTGTTCATAAGTAGACTTTGTCGCCTTAGGTACCAAAAGATATATGATTAAGACGCTTTTCTTTATGGCTTTAAAAACGGCTTCCCAATGCTTTTTTTATTTATGCAGCTTCTGCAGAACCAGGTCAGTACCTGGAGCATCGTATCAGCACCAAAAGTACCTTTAGCCGCATTGCTCCTACAAAAACAGCTCCTGCAGCAATTGTAAAACCACCTGAAGCACCAAACCAGCATCTGAAGCACCTGTAGCAGGTCCAACAACAGAGCCTGTAGAGCTCTAGAGCAGTACCAGAACAGCTTCTTCAGCATCAGACATGTATCTGGAGCATCCCATAAGCACCAGAAGCACCTTTGGCCGAACTTAGCAGCACTGGAACCGCAGGGCAGCACCTGGATCAGTTGTATCAGCACCTAGAGCATCGGAGCGGCACCAGAAGCACCTTCTGCAGCACCTGGAGCAGCCGTAGGAGATCCTGGAGCACCTGTATCAGCACCTGGAGCTTTTGGAGCGTCAGACCAGCACCTGGAGCACCGTATTTTGTATTTATTTTCCCATATTTTAAGCATTTTTCTATGTAAATACATGTATCTGTATATGTAAGGATGTTTTATTGAAAATAAAGAACACAGTCTAAAAAAATTTTCCGAGTTTTCTTTCATTTTTCAGGTTTTGCCCCGAATTTTCCCCAAATTTTCCCTGAATTTTCCCGAATTTTTCCGAATTTCCCCGAAATTTCCCGAATTTTCCTGAATTTTTTTTTAATTTTCCCGAATTTTTCTGAATTTTCCTAAATTTTCCCGAATTTTCCTGAATTTTCCCTAATTTCCCTGAATTTTCATAAATTTTCCCGAATTTTCATAAATTTTCCCGAATTTTCCTGAATTTTCCTGAATTTTCCCGAATTTTCTTGAATTTTTCCGAATTTTTCTAAATATTTTAGAATTTTCCTGAATTTTAAAAAATTGTAAAAACCCCAAAATCGCCCACCGGCCACTTCTGAAGTACCAGGCGAACAGAAATCAGCAGAAGGTGGATGACGAATTTTTAAAATTTGGCGGGAAAAAATTTGAATTTGAAAAAAATACCAAAAAAATTTAACGGAAAAATACCAAAAAATGTAACAAAAAAATACCAGATTTAAATTTTTTTGGTATTTTTCCGTTACATTTTTGGTATTTTTCCGTTAAATTTTTTTTGGTATTTTTTTTAAATTTCCCGCCAAATTTTAAAAATTCGGCATCCACCTTCTGCTGATTTCTGTTCGCCTGGTACCTCAGAAGTGGCGGAGGGCCATTTTGGGGTTTTTTTTAATTTTTTCAATTCAGGAAAAATAAGGAATGTTCTGGAAAAATTTAGGAAAATTCAGGAAGATTCAGGAAAATTCAGGAAAATTCGGGAAACATCTGCAAAAATTTGTAAAACCCAAAAAAAATGAGGAAAAGTCGTCTAACTTCATGAAAATTCAGGAAAATTCAAAAAATTTTCCCGATTCCTGATGGCCAGAATTTTCCTGAATTTTCATGAATTTCAACGAATTTTCCTAATTTTTTCTGAATTTTGCTGCATTTTCCTAAATTTGTATAAATTTAAAAAATCCAAAAATCGGCCTCTGCAACTTCTGAAGTACCAGGCGAACAGAAATCAGCAGAAGGTGGATGCCAAAATTAAAATGTTGCATACTTTTGTGCGTTTTTATTAAAAGACCACTACACATTTTAATACTTATATTTGCAAAAATTAGAATGTTGCATACTTTTTTGAGCTTTTTAAATAAAGGACTAAAAGACCACTACACAATTTAATACTTATTTTTGCAAAAATTTTAATGTTGCATACTTTTTGGATGCGAATTTCTGAGCTTTTTAAATTTAAGAACTTCCCATCCAAAAAGTATGCAATATTTAAGTTTATGCAAAACTAAAAATTAAATTGTGTAGTAGTCTTTTGCAAAAATTAAAATGTTGCATACTTTTTGGATGGGAAGTTCTTAAATTTAAAAAGCTCAGAAATTCGCATCCAAAAAGTATGCAACATTAAAATTTTTGCAAAAATAAGTATTAAATTGTGTAGTGGTCTTTTAGTCCTTTATTTAAAAAGCTCAAAAAAGTATGCAACATTCTAATTTTTGCAAATATAAGTATTAAAATGTGTAGTGGTCTTTTAATAAAAACGCACAAAAGTATGCAACATTTTAATTTTGGCATCCACCTTCTGCTGATTTCTGTTCGCCTGGTACTTCAGAAGTTGCAGAGGCCGATTTTTGGATTTTTTAAATTTATACAAATTTAGGAAAATGCAGCAAAATTCAGAAAAAATTAGGAAAATTCGTTGAAATTCATGAAAATTCAGGAAAATTCTGGCCATCAGGAATCGGGAAAATTTTTTGAATTTTCCTGAATTTTCATGAAGTTAGACGACTTTTCCTCATTTTTTTGGGTTTTACAAATTTTTGCAGATGTTTCCCGAATTTTCCTGAATTTTCCTGAATTTTCCTGAATTTTCCTGAATCTTCCTGAATTTTCCTAAATTTTTCCAGAACATTCCTTATTTTTCCTGAATTGAAAAAATTAAAAAAAAACCCCAAAATGGCCCTCCGCCACTTCTGAGGTACCAGGCGAACAGAAATCAGCAGAAGGTGGATGCCGAATTTTTAAAATTTGGCGGGAAATTTAAAAAAAATACCAAAAAAAATTTAACGGAAAAATACCAAAAATGTATCGGAAAAATACCAAAAAAAATTTAAATCTGGTATTTTTTTGTTACATTTTTTGGTATTTTTCCGTTAAATTTTTTTTGGTATTTTTTTTCAAATTCAAATTTTTTCCCGCCAAATTTTAAAAATTCGGCATCCACCTTCTGCTGATTTCTGTTCGCCTGGTACTTCAGAAGTGGCGGAGGGCGATTTTAGGGTTTTTAAAATTTTAAAAAATTCATGAAAATTCTGAAAAATTATGAAAAATGCAGGAAAATTCTGAAAAATTCAGGAAAACTCTGGAAAATTCAGGAAAATTCTGAAAAATTCGGGAAAATTCAGGAAAATTCGGGAAAATTCAGGAAAATTCGGAAAACTCGGAAAGGTGGGAAAGTCGGGAAAATTCGGAGAAAACCTGAAAAATGAAAGAAAACTCGAAAAATTTGTGTAAACTGTGAGCTTTATTTTCAATAAAACGTGCTTAAATATAAATATACATGTATTTACATAGAAAATTGCTTAAAATATGGGAAATTAAATACAAAATACGGTGCTCCAGGTGCTGGTCTGACGCTCTAGGTGCTGATACAGGTGCTCCAGGATCTCCGACGGTTGCTTCAGGTGCTGCAGAAGGTTTTTCTGGTGCCGCTCCGATGCTTTAGGTGCTGATACAACTGATCCAGGTGCTGCCCTGCGGTTCCAGTGCTGCTAGGTGCTGCCAGAGGTGCTTCTGGTGCTGATCAGATGCTCCAGGTACGGATCTGGTCCTGCAGAAGCTGCATAAATAAAAAAAAACATTGGGAAGCCGTTTTTAGTCAAAAATTCGATGTTTTTTAACAGTTTCCCTTCCCAATTCTCCAGCGATTTAAAAAGGGATTCGACGCAGAATGAAGTTCTGACTCCAAAATGACATTCCATTCCAAAATCTGTTGCAAAAAGACCAAAATACCATAAAAAATTAGAGAAAATCGACAAAACTACAGCGTCGAATTTCAAAAATTTCCCTTTCACAATTATCAAAAAATAAGTTACATTTTTTTCCTTCGGTTTTGAAGAGCTTTTGCTGCAGATTCACGGCAAATGAAGCGCTGGTTCCAAAATGGTATACCGTTCCGAAATCTGTTGGGAAATGGCCAAAATATTCATAAAAAACTAACAGAAAATCGACAAAATGAAACCTACCCGATTTTTGCAAAAAATCATGATGGTACCCCTTTCCAAAATCGCAAAAAATCGATCGAAATTTTTTTCGTTCTACTTTCCAGATCTTTTGATGCAGATCAGCGGCAATTGAAGTTCTGATTCCAAAATGGTATACCGTTCCGAAATCTGTTGGGTAATGGCCAAAATATTCATAAAAAACTAACAGAAAATCGACAAAATCAAACCTACCCGATTTTTGCAAAAAATCATGATGGTACCCCTTTCCAAAATCGAAAAAAATCGATCGAAATTTTTTTCGTTTCACTTTCGAGATCTTTGGATGCAGATCGATGAAGCGATCAAATGAAGCGCTGGTTCCAAAAAGGTATACCATTTCGAAATCGGTTGGGAAATGACCAAAATTTTCATAAACAACGAACAGAAAAGTGACAAAGTTGGACTAACCCGATTTTTGCAAAAAATCATGATGGTACCTTTTTCCAAAATCGTAAAAAATTGATCGACATTTTTTTCGTTCTAGTTTCCAGATCTTTTGATGCAGATTGACAACAAATGAAGCGCTGGTTCCAAAATGGTATACCATTCCGAAATCTGTTGTTCTACCTATTTCTAGTACATACCCAAAAGCTCCACTGTTTTCCCGAGATCTCCTCCATCCCAACGATCTTTCGGTACCGCCTTGGCCGTGTGTTTCCCGCCACGCAGGTTGGCAGGAATTGATCCCACAGGGCCCGTTCCAGGGTCTTTCTTCAGCCTTTGGATGATCTTTGAGGCACTCTTCTGGTCTAGTTACGTTCAGTTTTTTAAATTTGTTCTTATTTGATTAGTTTTAAGTATAAAAACTAACAAAACAACACATTTGTTTTGATAATTAGAATCGGTGTGACCAGTCATGGACACACTAAAAAATGCTTGATATTCTTCAGCTGGTATCGAATATCGAACAAACGGTTCGTGTCCCGGCTAACCCATATTTTCATTTGTTTTGAAAAGAATATATCGGCCATGTTTCAGCCCAGTATTCGGGAAATTGACAAAAAATAAGCAAGAGAACCCCATTCCAAAATCGCAAAAAATCAATCGAAATTTGTTTCCTTCTACTTTCCAGATCTTTTGGTGCAGATTGACGGCAAATGAAGCGCTGGTTTCAAAATGGTATACCTTTCTGTTGAGAAATGGCCAAAATATTAATAAAAAACTAACAGAAAATCGAAAAAGTTGCACTAACCCAAGATAATCTGTAATTTTTAAAATGTATTCCCTTGCAGCGAACTTCTATTTATCGGAAACACGCGCCAGAACTGTTTGAGAAATATAAGACAATCGAAGGTGCCAAATTCAAGTTTGGTTTTTGTGTCCCATTCAGGACGGAATCATACGAGGAAGAAAACATCTAATAACTAAATCTTCTAAATAATTTCAAGATTCGGGCCTTAGGATCCCCTTTAGCCCCTCGTTTGAAGCTTCTCCAGAAATCCTCAAGATACCAAGGCGATCTACAGTCCAAGTCACATGTAAAAGTTAAATCTTCTCTTTATTGAGCCAAAATGCGCTCTCCTAGCCTAAAAAAAAAAAAGGATGGTGGTTTGGGGTAAAAGCAAAACGCATCACATGTCCAGGTGCCAGTTGAGTGACTGATCCTCTTATTTACTGAGATACACACGCCCAAGCGGCACGGCACATACACTTGGTTGTTTTTCAGAATTTGTGTATTGATACATAAAAAAAAAAAAAACGAAGATGTAGCTTCAATTGTTGACATCGTCTTGAGCGGCTCGCTCATAACACACTTTATTCAGAACGCAACATCTTCTCCTTCTGGCGCTGCAGCTTCTTCTTGGAGAGCTTCTTCTTAGCGGGCTCGTCGTCGGTGGCCTTGGACACGACCTCCTCCTTCTCGGTGAGAATGACCTCGACGTGGCACGGCGACGACATGTAGGGGTTGATGCGACCGTGGGCGCGGTACGTGCGACGACGCAGGCACTGAGCGCGGTTCACCTGGATGTGCTGGACGACCAGGCGGTCGGCATCCAGACCCTTGCAGTCGGCGTTAGCCTCAGCGTTGCGCAGCAGCTGGAGCAGGAACTCGGCGGACTTCTTGGGCCAGCGACCCTGTGTGGTCTTCCACTGCTTGGCCTGGGCACAGCGACCGACGCCACCGTTGAAACGACGGAAGGGCACGCACTCCTTCTGCTCGATGACGGCCTTCAGGAAGCGCTGGGCTCGACGCAGGGGCATGCGCTTGATGGCCTGGGCGGTTTCATGTGTGTTCTGGAATACGGATCAAGATGAGGATCTCTTATTAGTTTTATATTCTAAAGTTTTATTGGAAAGTAATAGGTTTTTGGAGCTAATTTTGTGCCAGGGTTCAGGTAGAGACGTGAACATTGAGCGCTCAAACGCCGCTGTTTTACAATGGCTGGGTTTTGCTTTGGGCACAGCCTTTCCGAGCAACTGCATCCAAGAGCAGAGACCAGGTTAATAAGCTATGCCCATTAGTAGTACTGGGATTTAAAAGGGATTTCGATATTCGATATATCTTTAGGTTATGAATCATAATAAACAAAATATAGATACATTTTAAGGGTATAAACGTTTGCTTTTTTAGCTTCTTGAATCTTTTATCTTAAAATCGATTTAATAAACTAATCAGAAAAGTATTTCTCATGTGCCAGGCTACAGGTAGAGACTTGCTCGTGGAGAAGAGATTCAAGCCGCTGTTTTAGCAAGGCTTTGGATTCGATTTGGCATCCAAAACCAATCAGAGATTGCCCACTAAAGGAACAACCTCCTATAATTAAGTAAAAATGCCACAATGGGATTAGAATAAATATTAATATGTAGACGAGATTTTTGGAAGAGCGCATCCGGATGAAGATAAAGACTCCGCTCAGCTGATGAACTCGCCGGTTGATTCCTCTAGCAGCGATGCAAAAGCGAAAAGCCAATGGATATGGCAGGTATTCACTGATTTAAGCTGCAGGAACGCCAGGGCTCCGTTTTGTTTGTGTTCCCGTTTCGGAGGAGTAGAATCTTGGATACAGTTCTTACCTTGAAGTGCACACGTAGATTGGGACCGCGCGCCTTGCACGACTTGGCCACGTTGTCTGATTCGCGGGAGTAACGGCCCATAGTTCAAATCTGGAATGGATCCAAACAGCAACCATTAGTATCACCATCAACAAAAACAACAAAAAAAATATGTAATGTCACAGTAAAAAAAAAATAACACAATTTTCCGGCCATTGCAGCAAGCGCTTCTCTTAAATTTGTCCGCCATAGACACACACAATCTATTGGCTTGGATATTTTGTTTGTTTGGTTCAAGAAACGCTTGTGGCTGCGGCGATGTTTGCGAATTACACTTTGGTTTTGTACACGAAAAAAAATTAAAGCCCCAGAAAACCCACATGGGAGCGTGCGTACCTTGCCGAATCGAAGTTGAAAAGAAAGAGACCATAGTAGGCGAAGAAAATAATGCCTCAGTATTACCATGCGTGGTTGTACCAGGGATGGCGAAAAATAAATACCAAAAATACTAAACGAAGCCCTGGTTCTTTTCTACAGCCACACTATTGATAACATCTATTCGATTAATACAACCATAGAGATGATAATTTTAAATAAATTTATTGCAGTACATTTTAATATTTTTGTTTGTAGTTTAGAAATGTTGCATTAATGCAATTGATTTATTATTGTTAAAAATTCATTGATAAGCAATGATAAATGATAAAAATGTATAGGAAAAATCAAAAAGCAATCGCTTACAAATATCTACTTTTATTTGCATGGCCTACGCGCGCTAATGCACGATGGAAATTTAAAAAAAAAAAAAACGAAAAAGCATAACAAATGAATGAAATACACTTGTCATAACAAGGCATTCCCATAGAATTATTTCCTTCCGCAGAACATTCTTTTTGTGGACAATTCTAGTGCTTTTTTGCGCCGATTTCGCATTCACTTGCATCAATTTGCCAAGCCGAGTGGCAACTTGCCACAAGTAGCAGCCTCTCTTCAGTCATAGAATGCTATATATTCATTTAAGCTGATTTCATTGTGGCCGCACTCGTTTCTCGAATTCTTGATTACAATTTCTGATACTTACAATGCAAATTAATTGAATTATTTAAATTTGTTCGTCTAAAAAAGCTCTTCCCTGTTTTCGTTTTCGTTTCTTTCTCCTCATTTTTTTACTGAATCATAGGGCAATGCCACGCCCACTTCATATGCTTGATATGAATCTCAACCGACTGTAGTTGATGAAAATAATAACAATAATAATAATAATAATAATAAAAGTATAACTGAAACGAAGAGCACTTGAGCGGAGGAATAATGCAATAAATGCCGCGCTCAGCATCGCCACTCATAAATCTTTAGAGCTTTATAAGGAGGGATTTTGTTTTTGTTTCTGGTACTGTTAGTGATTCAAAGATTCCAAAAGATCCAGCCGATCCACCGATCTGACCACCTAACGTCGCCAACTGAGACAAATCTAATTTACATGATCGCTCGCATTATCCCGTCCATTGTATTATAATCATTCTGATCTGCGACGACGACGTCGACATCGACCTCTGCCGCCGTTCCCAGTTCTTTATATTGTTGTTGTATTCGGTTTAGTTGTTGTTACTAGTTAGTATTTCTGATTTTTTTTTTATTTTTTTTTTATTATTTTTATTTTTTGTTTTGTTATGTTGTTGTTGTTGTTGTTGTTGTGGCGAGTTCAGTGGTTGGCGCTTCCTAAGTGGATGACACTCAAGCTCATTGAGCGATCCATTGTGGGCTGTGGGGAGACGGAATAGTTGGGTGGGCATATGTACTACGTGTATGGGGCAGATGGGGCAGGAGACACCCTCTGCCTCTGCCTCTGCCACTGGCTCGGCCAGCGTTGACGGCGCTGCCGTGCTGCACCTAAGCCCGTCGTAGTAAACATAATACAACAACAATAGGAGAGCTCAACAGCGCACTAAACAATGCGAAACATCTGAAATTCGTACGTTTTCAGTTTTAAAGTTCAAGCCGCGACATTAACACACGAAATCTGCGATTATCCGATGCAAAAAAAAAAAAAGATTTAAAACAAGATCAACAACAACAATAAATAAATTCAAATTAAATAAAAAATAGTCAAAAAAAAAAAGAGATATATAAAAGAGAAACAAACCAAAGCCACAAAAAATCAAAAAAACAAATGTCCAAGTGATTTGCCGATTTCCCAGGCCTTTTTTAATCTCATTAAATACTTCGAAAGCCGTCAAGTTTTTAGAGCGTGAAGAGATCAATTTAAAACAATTAAAACCTTTAAATCAAATATAAAGAATAACAAAATAAACAAAAAAATCGAACCACTAAACAAAAATCCAAATTATAAACACATTTCAAGCCGAAAGCATCAACAAGAAAACTGTGCCCGGAAAACTTTCTTCTCTAAACATTGTTATTTTTTTTTTTAAAACCACAAATAAATAAATAAATATACAACAAAAAACAACACTCTAAGAATGCAAGAAATGCGAAAAAATTAAACAAAAAAAGGATACCCCAGAAAGTATGTAAAACACAAAAAATACTAAATATTGTTTAGTGTAAACTGTACCAGGGGAACAATTATTGTGGAAAAATCGTATAATTTAATAACATGATCTAATATTTACATACAATTTGATTGATATATTCATATTTCATATTCAGAATACAAAATAACGAAAGTAAATATTGTGCGCCTGGTTTTGTTTACACGAAATTTGCATTTAAATGGTGGGAATATTTTCACTTGTCCATTGTAAGATATTTGCATGTTAATTAAAAATTGGACCAGGTAGGTAAACAAGGGGATTTTTTTTTTTTTTGAAACCCTCCTTTATATATATTTAATCCGATTCGAGTCCGAGCAGATCTGATCGCACGTGTCCATCCCACCAGACTGAAAGTAGCCAATGGATCGGATTGAAATATATATAAAAAAAATTGAAATTCATTTCTCACAAACATTTCAAGAGACGTCACAGACGACTCATTTCTGTCCTATACAAGTATATATTTATTTTTAAATATAGAACAATTTCAATTCCGATCTGAACAATTCCAGAACGAACAGGTCCCGTCCACCTTGCCAATATTCTGTGTGTTTTTGGTGTCTCTGAAAGACACCAAGTTATTAGGAAGGACAAACCGATTTCCTATTTATATATACTATATATATACAATTTTCGATAAAATATATTTAGATTTATAGACGTCACTTCTTTACTCTTGGCAACAGTGTATTATTTTGTAATTGTTGACTAAATGCCTTCAGAGTTGATCTATTTTTGAAAAACATTGACACAGTCGATACGGTTTAGCCGGTTTAACCGGTAGAAACGGGTATCCGGTACCGCGTACCGGTTGGGCTGGGAAATTTTTCAATATTACCGAAATCTAGAAACGATTCTTTATGGGAGGGTACAAAACTATAGAATATTATATTCGAAAGAATCAATAAATATTACTTTTTAGTAAAAAGTCTTCAGTAACATGTCATTTCTTTTTTAAATGATTTTTGAATAGATTTTTGACTAGAAACCCAAAATTTTCCTATATATATATATTATTTCGTGCTTACCTAAAAAAACCGTAAATAATTTGGGAAAATTTTGGGTATACCATATATACCTTTCTATTCGAAAACAACAATGCGACTAATTGGTTGGGTGTCCGAAATTAACAAGTTATAATCAGTTTTTCCATTTTTGATTTTGGCAGAAACGATCTTCCTTCTCTTCCTCACATTATAGCTATCTCTGTCTAGACTTTCGATTTTCGGGAGGGGGCCTTGAGTGCCATTTTGTATATAGGAATTCACGTGTTGGACGTAGTGTTTATATTTTGACTGAACGGCTAAACAAAATTGGGTGAAACGTGCTTTTAGCCGGACGCTAAATGATAAAGATTAATTATTTAATTATGTTCTTTAGGTTTTTAGGTTTGAAACGATAACAGAAATACGAAAAGAAAGTCTAATTTGAGGCGCTATAGGACCAGGAATCAGGAGTGTAGTCGATTTTGGCAATCCAATAGAGATCCATAATAATACCGGAAATCCAGCGATATCTATATCTATTTGAATGGAAGCAATATCGCAGCTCTGCCCGAAGTTCAACAACAGTTACAAGTGGGAAAAGGCACCGTTAACGGGACTCTTGCGCTGCCACGATCACCGTTACCGCAAGCAGTGCGCCAAAAAAGAGGTAGACAAAGCAGTGCACCGGAAGGGAGCAGGCAAAGGCCAAAGTCAAGGTAACATCTTTACTTTTTTATAATAATTTTCTTAGATAAACTTCAAAATATTGTATTTTGGTTTTTTTGTAAATAAAGATTAAAGATATCAGCAGGAAATATCTAATAAAAAAAAAACACTACAGGGTCAAGAAGTTATTTCCTTAAGTAATAAAAATTACGTATACGCCTAGTGGGGAGATTGAGAACTGCTTTGGATAAGGGTTTTTATATATTTAATATATTTTTATTTAATTTATTTAAGAAGAAGATGTTTTTATCCCAGCTTTTATAAAACGGAATTATAATATATGTATCCCAAATATATCCAAACTTTTAGCAGATTCTACGCAGTTTGTACAAATACCTTAAAAACTATACAAAAAGTACTTCGTAATTATAGTTTTTGTATCTTTTATGTTCTATTTAGACTTCAAACTTTTGGGTTTGCTGAATATTACCGCAACGTTACATCAATTCAAACAAGTTAAGTCAACTTTACGAGACAGTCCCTGTAACAGAAATAAACTGAATTGCTAAGAAATTTGCCAGTTCATCATAATATTTACCGGCAGATAAGACAAGAGAAACGTGCCACAAAATGAGGATATATTCATAAATATATATATTCTATTATATTTATCATAACTAAAAAGGTCAGACAGAAATTGTCGCCACTTGTTTTTTTGCTTTTTTTTTGTTTTTTTTTCTGAGTGCTCTTGGAAATCTTATAACCAGAAGTATTTCAAAAACTTTACTCCCATTTAATTGCAAGAATAGAATTTCCCTCAACTCAATGAGTATTTTTTTATTTGTTTGTTTATTTTCCGACATGCCCTCGCTATGTCGATGTTGTGTGGTTTTTGTTTTTTTTTTGGGGCGACTAAAACCGATTCGAATTGGTTTGGTTCGGCAAAGAAAAAGACATCGATGCGAGGGCAGAGACAGATCTAAAGATTCAGATGCATAGATACAAATGCATAGATACTCAGATAAAGATACACATATACAGATCCATAATTACAGATACATAGATACAGATACAAAGATACACAAATACAGATACACAGATAAATTCACACAGATACAGATACATAGATACAAAAACATAGATTCAAATACACAGATACAGATAAACAGATACATAGATACAGATGCAGAGGTACAGATACACAGATACAGATAAAGATACACAGATACAAATACAGATACATAGATACAGATGCAGATATACAGATATACAGATATGCAGATATATAGATACACAGATATATAGATACACAGATACAGATACATTTACAGATACAGATACATAGATAAAGATAAAGATACACAAATACAGATAAAGATACACAAATACAGATACACAGACTCAAAGATACACAAATAGACAGACACAGGTGCAGAAAAAACAACTACAGATACACAGGTTCCAATACTCAAATATAGATACACAGATACAGATACATAGATACAGATACACAGATACAAAGATAAAGATACACAGATAAAGATACATAGATACAGATACACAGATACAAAGATAAAGATACACAGATAAAGATACAAATACAGATTCAGAGTGCAGGGAATTGTTTTTCTTGATTTTGATTGTTTTTGGAGGGTTTTGAAAATTGTCAGTGGGCTTAATTGCACAATTAGCTGCATAATTGTATTTTTCTAGATGGGATTCCAGCTGTGCGGAAAAAAAGACAAAAAGAAACGTTTTTTTGTATCTTTTTTACGTAAATTGTATCATGGGAATGCACCTGAAGAAAGTTTAGAGCGAAACATTCTGACATTTATCTTTCTCGGATAGTTTTAAATAGCAAATAAATACATCAATAGCTAATATTTATTTGGTTCTGCTTCAGTTGAGATTTATGTCAACATTTGGCACTGATTTTTATTGACAATATTTTTTTTGCTGTGCATTTAACGAGCCAATAATAAATCGAAGCTTGGAAATCCCATGAAAAATCTTTGACACTTTCTCTAGAACTGACTAGATATTTTCATATATTTAACAATTTGTAATGCTAAATTGTGAAATAACAAACAAATAATAAATGTATAGTGGAAATTATTATGGAATTATATATTATAGTGGAATAAAATTCCAAATGCAAATAGCGGCTATAACATCTACAATATCTTATATATCTTATATAGTAATAATCGGAGTGAAGGCCCTTGCCTTGTCTCAATTTTTATGGCCCTTTCGGTTGGCTCGTGTCGCATTGTGTACTTTTTTTTTTTTTTTACCCAAGTCAGTAGCCGGCTATATAGATATATGCAGTACTACTATATAATATCTCGATTGCATTAGGGCTGCCTAAGCTCCGGTAGTAAACATTCTAAATCAAGCCCGGGGGCCTAACATCCGTGCGACAGACTTGGACAGTTTTTGGCTAGAAAAACAAAAGCCATTGGAAAACAAAACAAAACAAAACAAATACATATACAATATATATATATAGAGATATGTAAAGTAGTTTGCTGGCTATATCTATTTAATAACTTTTTGTCTAATACAATCACAAAAAAAAAGATATATATTATATATCAAACCCAGCGACCTGTGGCGTTTTTTTAAAGCCTTTTGTTTTTCGAAAACCTTTCTGCTCTGAAAAATCACTCAAGCAGACAGATCGTCTTTCAATTTTTTTCTATACTTTTTTCTATACTTTTTCAATTGCGGCAATCACAGCATCCGATCAAGTTCCGGACTATAACTAGATATATCTTGGTAGAGTTTCTTAGCTCTAGAAGGGGTTTTGAAAAGGAATTTTTATAAGAGAAGTTCCCCAAATAATACAAATCTATAAGCTTTATAATGTATCTAAGGATTTTAGCCTAATATCTCTAATAAGATAAACCCCATAAGGAAATTTTTGGAACCTTTTTGGATCTGAATTGGATCAAATTTCGTTTTTTTTTTTGTAATATTATTTTCTTTTAATGCAGATGACGTTAAAAAAGAACATCTTAAAGGTTCAGCGGGTTGATTGGCATCGGTTGTAACCGGTTCGTACTGGACCCAGAAGAATTCTACAGCCGCGACTTTGCTTCTTCGGTTCTTCGGAGACCCTTCCACTCGCGCTTGTCGAATTGGGCATTGAATTGATTTTTGCTTAACCCCCTCGGAAACTGTTAGTCATCGGATCCATAAAATTCTCCCCAAGCTACTCTCTCTCTCTCTTCTCATCAGAAGAATCCTCTTCTGAAAACAAAACAAAACAGAAGAACCGCGATCTTGTATTCTTCCCCTTTTATGCCTTAATTGTTATTGAGCATGCAATGATTAATCAACTGTGTTTTGTTTATTCTTTTTTTTTTTTGTTGTTTTTTGTTACTAAGAAGAGCTTGAAGAATTCTTCAGGGGATCGAGAGGTGCGAGGGTGAAGACCAGACCCGTTCATAGACATTCAGCAGCCGAAAATGACGGAGCATTTTCAAGGAAAAAATCCATTTATTCGCATTCACGTGACCGACAAAATCTTGCTTCTGGCCTCTGGCTTTTTGCGTCATTGTAATCCCTCCCAGTAAGGGGATTATCAAAAAGTCCCTCTAGTCCAATTATAATGTTGATATTTTGATGATCATGTTATAATAATGCTGCCGATCATAAACTGGCAGGTGATAAGCCATGGAAAGGCGTCTATATAGCGGGTCTATTCCATGAGGGATCAAGGTTATTATCTTATGGTTAGGATTTTAGATTGGGTATATTTTTAGATTTATAGGATCCTAAATAAATACACTTTTATGATGTTTCCTTTATAAGGGAATGAAATATTAATGAAATATTGAAGATTACGAAAGACTTTTAGGCTTATTTTCATAAAAGTTCTTTGGGTTAAAAATCTCTGTTTAAATTTCTAAAAAAAATTACCTATAAAAGGGGTTTTTTTAACCATATTTCATAACCTCTTTTCCCATATTCGAAATGCAGTCTCTGAAAAAATGCCTTGACTGCAGTCCAATGCCATTGGGACTTGCTAAAAATAAGTATTTCTTCCATTGTTCTTTCGTATTTTTGTTAATTTTTTACATTTTTTTTTAATAAATATATATATTGTGGGTTTTTTGGGTTTTTTTTTTTTGGAAAAGTGGTCCCAGGGCAAATATTGACCCTGTGCGTGAAACTGTGTACAGATATTCCATCCAAGTTCAGCGATGTTTGCCCAGCTTGTCAGGTGCCAACGCTGAGGAGGGACATCAGAAGACATCATCATCATCATCTCAGTGGCCCGGATCCGGATCATCAGACCGCCGGACAGGCAGCTGTCAGACCTCGTGACCATTTAGGCACCGTTTCATCGTTTTTTTTTTTTTGTCCTTTAATTTTAATTTAAAAATTCACCCTCTTCAAAGTCAAAGTCTGTTGTCACCGACAAAGTCCAAGCCACATACTCCCTGTCCCCCTGATCTTGGCCAGATCTTGTCCAGATCTTTTGGGTAAACACCACTACCTTTTGACGTCAGTCAGGGATTTGTATAGACTTTTATGATGCGGCTTAAAGTTTGTTGATGTTTTTTTTTTCTGTGTTTTTTTGCGACTGCCTGCCACTGGAGCAGATTTATGATTTGGTGGCCCACACGGAGATATTCCGTTGATATTCCAAGATCTTATCTGGCATAAATTTTCCCCCGGTGTATCTCAATCTTAATCTTCAAAAATCAACTCTTTAAGGAAGAAAATAGAAAATTTAATGCGAAGAAAATAATTCATTGCGTATTTTCAAGTTCAATTGTTGGGAAAAAAAATTAATCAAACGATTTATTATTGATAATTATCTTGATATTGATTGGAAAAACATTGATGGCCAAGATCAAGCATAAGAAACTATGTTATATATATAATATATATCTCTAATATTTAAACTATCCAAAAACTACCAAAGATTTTTCTTTGGAAAAACCTTTTTAAAACAAAAAATTTATAATATATTTTAAAACATTTTTTATGAGACACATGCGAGGCAAAAAAAATATATTATTATTTAAGATAGATATATATATATATAATATGGTATATATATTTTTCCTGAGCTATTTCTATTACTAGCTAAGCGGAAAAATCAGTTTTTTTTTTTGGTAATTTTCACAAAACAAAAACTTGCTACTGGAAAGCAAAGAGCTTCCCCTTTTTTAATATAATTTTTTTTTTATCGATTTAAAATTTACGATTTATCGATAAGTCGTAATTAACCGTTTCGTTTTAAGCCATAATTCAATAAAGATTGGCAAGAACAACATTGTTGCGATTGCAAAAAAGGAAACTCTGTAAGGGATCGGAGCTGAATAGATAATGCCCGGAATGATAAGCATCGCAGATTCCAATTCCTTGTTTTTTATTTAATTTACTTTGCTTTTTTTTTTTTGTTTTTAAATATAATTTTTTGTTGTATTTTTTATTTGCGATCCGGTGGACGATAACGTCAAAAGTAATACTCGTAAAAAAAAAAGCAAAAAAATATTTAAGACACGAAATGAAAACAGAATAAAACCAGCAGCCAAGTGTACACAAGACAAGAAGAAGATCGTGAGTGCCACCGAGAGTGGCAAATAACACTGAGACAAATTTTTAAAATCCATATATTTTTTGGTTAAGAATTCTAAATGGAAATCTTAAGAAAAATATAATATTTTTCACTGGCAACATTTTTTTTATTGTTTAATTAATTATTGATTCTTTAAAGCTTTAAATGATTGATCTCATTTACTCACAAACTTAGTTTTTAAAAATAAATTCTTAAAAAACGTGCCCCCAAAAATATTATTTTTAGCTCTTTGTTGACGGAAATAAATTTTACTTTTAAATTAGAATTTTAATTGCAGTTCCGTTACACGTGTTAAAAAATACTTAAAAAAAAAAACGAAAAATTCTTACTTCCTAACACAGTTCTCTCTTATTTTTTCGAGTGTGAGAAGAGACAGAGAGAGAGAGTGAGATAGGGAGGGAGACGAATCTCAGAGCATCCCCAAACAAACTAACGGCTTCTCCCCTTGGGGCTAGGAGTGCGACAGGGGGCGTAACTGGGGGGGCATGGGGGCTGGGGGAAAGGCGGCCTGGTCTTATAAAAGCGCCGCCCCAACGCCAATTGGAACGCATTGTCCAATCGGTCTTGGAGCCGCCTGCAGCTCCTCCATCATCCAATCAGTGATCCAAAAACCAAAAAATCAAAACAAAAAACTAAACGATTTTTTAAAAGCGAATCGTATCGTTTTTTGCCGAAACTGTTTCTAAGGAAACCTTTTCATCACCATCAAGGACATCAGTTGTAGGTGCGTAAACCCCCGTCCCACCCCTTATCCTTAAATAGTTCCTCCTTTCACCTGCCGCCCAAGGATTAAGTACAATGGGCCTGGTGATTCATTTAAGTTGACAAAAAAAAAAACAGTGTATTTTATATTTAAAAAGTTCTTCTTCCTGTTGCTCGTAAATAAAATTTAAAAATCAGATACAAATTCAAATTTCAGAATCAAAAAATTCCGAAATTCTTCTCGGACATTATTCCACATTCGTTAATTTCTTTTGTTAATTTTTTTTTTTTGTTTTGTTTTTTTTTTTTGTTTTGTTTTTTTTGTGTTATGTCTGAAAATAACCAAAAATGCATAAATTAATTATGCAAACTAAATTGTGGCGAGCCCGCAAAGGAGTATTATAATTAAATACGAAATTCGGAAGGTAAAAAAAGCAGGCACCTGTTCGGGTTTAAGGCTTTAATATTCATAATCCTCCAATTCCCGATTTTTCAAAGGGTTTTTGTATCTTTTTTTGGAGAATCTTTAAAAAGTCATTGGAATACAACAAAATTTTCCACTCAAAGGGAAGAGAAATATATTTTTTTCTTAAAAATAAAAAAATGAAAGGATAAAAAAATTAAAGAAAAATATATATTCTTATATACGTCACATTTTAGGTAATTTTTTTTCATCATAGTCGTTTCATCGAGTCTTCACCGTCTCGTGAATCATTGAGATCGATAATAGCTTTGGAGGTTTCTTGGTTGCTAGGTCGGTAGATTCATTACCCGAGAGGCTTCACTGTTCGATCCCTAGACTCCAAGGCATTAGTCATGTTTATTTATTTTTAATAATCAGACTTTTTGATCTCGGGGTTTTGAGTTTTTTTAAATTAATAATTATATATTAATTAGGCTAGACTAGTTTACAATTTTTTTTTATTTTTATTTATATTTTGTTTTCTAGTTTGAAACTTTTGTTTTCGTTTCGCACATTTTTTTCAATTGAAAGTTATCTATTAATTGAAATGTTTGTGCAGCCAAAGCCGACTTCTATAATTGAAGAAATATTGAAGAAAAAAAAAAAACTTAGAAACCGAACGAAGCTCGCTTGAAATTCCCAACCAGTTCTGGTCTCATTTTTTTTTTTAATTTTTTCTTTTCAATTATAATTTTAATCGAATTATTTATAGATTCTAAACAATAGTTTATTTTCTAGCAAAGTTTTAGATCCTTTTAGAACAAACTCTTTACCTATCACTCTCTTATATTTTTTTGATCTTTTATTTAAATTTTTTTTTCTAATATTTATTATTTATTTGATTTATTAGAAATAGTTAATCTTTGCATTTGTTGGTATTTCCATACAAATATTTGCTTTGTTGTTTAGAGTCCCGGAATTAGGCTGTCCATCAGCCAGCATAATAATATCATTCTCATTTTCTGATGACCAGTTGACAAGTTTATAAATTAACAAATAATCAAAAAAAAAAAAAAAAATAGAGAAAAAAATAGAAAAAAATAGGGGGAAAAAAATAGAAAAGAAAACCTAATTAAATCAATTGTGGGTGGATTAATGGGTGGATCGGTGGGTTGATGGGTGGCTGGTTGTGTTTTTTTGACCAATATTAAGTAAAAAACGCGAATTAAACAAAGAACACGTGCGCCTCCACACACATCGAGAACATTTCTTTATTTTTTTTTTTTTCTGTTATTTTGTATATATTTTATTTATTTATTGTTTTTGTTTTTTGTTGGGGTTCTGTGGGGTCTTTGTGGGGTCTTTGTGGGGTCTTTGTGGGGGCTTTGTGGGGGCTTTGTGTGTGGGTCAGAGGTGCGATAATTTGCCAATGAAGCAACCAGAAATTAGCGTCAAGTTACGTCCGACTAATCAGTTATTATGCAAGGCCTTTAATCTTTTTAGTTTTTTCTGGAAGAAAGAGGGCCAACATCACGTCTTGAGTATAACATTAAAGACTGGCTTTATTTTGGCGTTTTTTTTCCATGCATTCATGACTCACTGAGAGAAAAAACCCATACCCATCAATTAGAGATCAAAAACTCTTTATAATTATGATAAATGAGATCGGGATAATTGCTTAATTTGGCGCGAAAAAAAAATATATATAATGTGGTATATATTTGTTTCTGATATTTTCATCCTCTTTTATATTTATTTTATTTTTTTTCTGTTTTATTTCTGTTTTGTTTTTTTTTTTGAAACTCAAGTCACATGGCCAGCTTACACGATCATTGCTCGGGGCAATCGAAGTGTATCAGTAATTGTCATGACAACAATATAATCCATATATATATATATATATATATATATTGTATACAAAATATATGTATTGTATATTTATATAGTGGAACAATAATGATAATGGTGCTATTAAATCTCAAGTATAATACTTTCGATCACTTAATCCCCTGCCTGTTGCCGTTAATTGTTCGAATCCCTTCGATGCATCGAATTTCAATTTCCAATTCTTATGGCGTTTGTCATCGAACCGATCGGCTCAATTATATCATTTATAGTCTCTCGATTTGACTCATTTCAAGGGCCTGAACTATTCCAGGGATCAATCTGGGTTATACCATATATTCGTTTTAATTCTAGTTTTTACCCTTGCCCTGTGATCGCCCTATCGCTACGAATTCATTATCCTTTATAGTTTCACGTGATTGAATAATATTTTTAGTTGCATTATAAAACCCAAAGACGTGCTTGTAATACCGGAACTAGAAAAAGCCCAGGAAAATGCTTTGTTTTTAAAGTAAATTTTTTTTAATATTTTTTCAATATACATTTTGTATGTTTCTCCTTTTTCCAAGGATTATTGCTCCCATTGGAATATAAATATATATTTTATCGATTAAATAAATAAAGCTGTCAAAATATACATTTTTTTGTTGGCTAAAAAATGAGTCACAAAAAAAAACATTAAAATATAAATTTCATTATTTTTTGTCATAAATCGCGCTTTTCTGCACCTTTTCTTGTAGAATTCTTCTGATTTGAAGACAATCCGAATCAGAGGCTTGCCCAATCGCCACTGGAAACCTCGTTTTGTGATTTTCAGGGCGTTATCATTTAATTAATTTGCAATTGCTGATCGGATCGTATTGTCGGATTTTTTTTTTGCATTTTGAATTTCAATTAGCGCGCGGGCTTGACTGGAACAGTGGAAACCCAGCGGAACGAAGGAGTGAGCGAAGGTGGGCGGGCAAGAGGAGGCTGATAAGCCGTTGGGCGTTTCAGTTCCGCACGTTCCGCGGATGCGATTCTGTCGTATTTAAGCCGCCGTCGAGCTTCGCTCAGACACTTTTTTCATTCACCGTTTGCCGCGCACGAAGCTCAGTTACCGCTCGAACCGCTTTTACCGTTTTAACCGCTTTAATCGCTTTAACCGCTTTTTATCACTATTTTTTTTGGGTGTTTTTAACCGCTACGCGACAGCAGAATAAAAAGGAAGAAAAATATCCATCAAGTTTAATAAATTTTCGATTATATTTTGGGCAATTTGTTTTCCCATGCACTTGGCTGTGCAACGGTATTAATGTTTCCGCCAGTTTCCCGCAAATGTCAGTTTCCATTTTCGAGAACTCCACAAGCTAAAATCCTGCCCTTCAAGCAGAAACACAAACAGTCCCACCTCAGCTGACAAACAATTTATGAACACCAAAAACACCAAAAAAAGAAATAAACAAAAAAACGCGAAACACTCAATAAATAAACAAAAATACCAAAACTCAATAAATAAACAAAAATACCAAAAGAAAGTGCAAAATACAGGGCAAGAGCTGCAGTAAAAAAAATTCACAAAAAATATTCAAAGTGCAAAATAATAAATTAAAAAATCCAACCAAAAGACTTGAGAGTTTATTTTTTGATAAAAAATATTTATTAAATACTAATTAATAAGTTCCACAAGATCTCCCAAAATATTCAAAAGGTAATGAAGCTCCTCACGTCCTTTTACGAAATCTTTCCATTTCGAAAACAAATCAAAGAGATAGATCAACTACAAAATTAATAATAATATTTACCTGTAACCCATTTTGTTTACATCCAAAAATCATACGAATCTGAGTCATATTTCGCACTGATTTGGTAATCGATTAGGTGGCTTCCTCCCCATAGACTTTTCATTATAATTTAGTTTCGAGATTTTATGGTTTTACCGACTATTTCCGACTATATCTGAAGTCTAGAGAGCCGATTCGATGTGCTAATTAATTCGAGATATGCAAAAGGCGCAAAAAACCAGTGCCAGGCTGCACCATAAATGCTACAATACATTACACCGCCTTACATATATAGTATATTATCGGATGACATTGAAGTTACGAGAGCGAGAGTACAAAAACCAAGTCCGGGGTATTTCATTCACACGCAGTTTTTCCAGTTGCATTGAGGGGGACTTGTTGAGCGTCAAAACCAGAAACAAGTGCGTTTTTGTCTAAAGATATAGATTTTATGGCGGTAATATAAATATTAACTATAGCTTAGACCAACTATAACTGTTTTTTTTTTAAACTCGCTTAAAACATGAAAAACATTATGAAAAACAGAAAAAAGATTCTATAAATAGTAATCCCTTATGGGTAAAGAATTTCTCACAAAAACGTATTTCCTTCATTTTCATATAAATCGATGCTAGGCTTATCGAACGCAACTGTACATTTCATCAGCCTTTTAACAGGAATATGGAATTAGAATAATGCTAAGGCCAGGTGAAGGGCTGGGGGATTGCGGAAGTCCAGGGCATAAATCAGCATATTTTTTTTTTATTCACATCAAACACTGATTAATTGTCTAACAATTATTGGAGTCAATGATTGGATTTGCATCGAAACGCAATGGAAATGGAACAACCACCCACAATAATCATTCCGATTAGAATCACATTTATACATATTTATAAATCTTTATCTATATATATATATTATATTGTATTTATGTATTGAATAGAATACATTTTTTCCTATCCGGTTCCTGTTCTCCTTCATTGCAGATGCGTGCGCTGGTTGTCAGTTTTCTAGTTTCTAAGCTTCCAAGTTTCTGACTTTCTGAGTTTTCATGTTTTCAGGTTCAATGCGAATCATTTATATTGTATTAGTTTTTTTTTTTTGCCTATAGATGCACAGGCTTTTGGCTAATGAATAAAGTGAAAGATTGCCGCAATAAATCACGAATCGAGATTGTCGGTGAGAGCAAAAGAAATCCCAGACCCGCACAGAAATTGTCATTTCTAGTTTTCTTTTTCTTTTTTTTCCTTTTCCTAGAACACTTAATTTAACTTAGATCTATGTAGAGAGAACTTGAAAACCCGAAAATAACTAACTTTTTATGATACTTTTTGTGAATGTTTGTAAAACATTTAGTTATCTTTATGATTTAATATTATTTAGAGTCAAGACTGGGTTAACATAATGTCGATTATGAAAGTCTGTTCTTAACAAAGCGTAACGAATTTATTGGATGGATCGTGAATAGTGATGACTCTACAAATTCCCCCAATTATTTATTAATAAAACTGTCGCAATATATATGGGGGTTTTTCACGCCTTCGGTTTCATTTTGGGTTAATTCTAGTGCTCGACTCTGCCATTTTTGGGTATAATTTTTTATTAATCAATTACGATGGTTATTTTGTGGGCCGCCAATTAGATGTCGATGTCGATGTCGTTGTCGATGTCCGATGTCCGATGTCCGATGTCCGATGTTCATTCATTTTGTTCAATTGCGACTCAATGGTCACCCAATTGCGTTAATTTAAGAGCCCACTTTGTTCACACGATCGATTCATAAGTTAACTAATCGATAAATAACATTTGCTTCTTTTATTTACAGACCGCTAACCGTAGCCGACACAACTGTACCCATCTAAGCAGAGCTTAGAAAAAAAAATCAATCAAAAAAACAACACCCATCAAAAGCCAAGAAATTTTCATTTCCTTTTTGCTACGCGCACAAGAAGCCAAAAAACCCCTGAACTATAGAATGGTAGAAGGTGATACCGCAAAGGGCAAAATCGAATGTAAGTAATCGATTAATATCGATAATAAAGTAATCGTTCAAAAGTTCTTAAAGCAGTTCTTCCATCTGCTTCTTTTACAATCACAATCTGCAAGCAGAACATTGCAAGCAGTTTTAGATTCCCGTTATAATTTATAAAGCAGTTATGCTTTTCAAACGCTTTCGATAACTTCGATAGATCTTCTCTAACAATATCGATTTGTTTGTTTTATTTTCTTTTCCGTAGCCTATAATGTAGAAGCTGGACTACAACCCAACTATAACCAGAGCGCAGCAAGCAACCAAGCCACTAACTCACCCAGCCACCATCCCGGCCAGGGCAACGCGAATCCCCACATCGATAACCGGACTATCATCCAGCCGTACACGTTGAGCGCCGGACCCAAGCAGCCGGAATACCAATTTGCGGCTGACAATCGCGGCTACGAGTCCGATAGCCACGTTACCAATGGCAAGCAGCAGGACGTAGAGCGAGCCGCCGGTGACGCCTCCGATGGCGGACATGTTTCCGGCGGAGGTGGTGGTGGTGGTGGCGGTGGCGGTCCGGGCAAGGGTCGCAAGAAGTCGACTCCCCTGCCCGAGCCCACAGCGCCGATAGTCGCCAATTTCGAGCGTGCCATCGAGCTGTGCGGCTATGGCAAGTTCCATTATATTCTGCTGGCCATCTGCGGATTGGTCAGCACCTCCGAGGAGATGGACGTCATTTCGATGTCGTTCATCCTGCCATCGGCGGAATGTGATCTGGATTTGAATACGGAAACCAAGGGCTGGCTAAACTCGATCATCTTCATTGGCATGATGGTGGGAGCGTATTTCTGGGGCAGCATTGCCGATTCGTTTGGCCGGAAAAAAGTGCTCATCGTCATCTCGTTCATGAATGCCTTCTGCATTGTGGCCTCGTCCTTTTCGCAGAGCTACTCCTTCTTTATGCTGTTCCGGTTTCTCAATGGTGCAGCGTAAGTACATCTATCGATTTAAATCGATAAAAATCCAACTTTTTTAAGGGGTTAGGATTGGAATTTCAAATTTAGGGCAAGCCAAAAACTGAGTAATAGAGTAAACGTTCCCAAGAATTTCCCACTTACAATTATATGGTAAATATCATATTGATATGTTCATTCTCAATCTGGAAAGCCTTGTTGATATGCCAAAAATACAATATAAAAATATGCGAAAACCCCGAGGGCAGGCTGCCTCATTTTCTGTTCTGTGTACCCATCGATCATCGCTCTTCGATGGATCGGGGCAAGGTGTTAATTCAATTACCTCTGTTATAAATAACAACAAAAAAAATATATATATTTGAGCCACAATATCGTGACTGTTTATGCTAATTAAAGGCTCGAATCTTAAATCTAAAGCCGAAAAAAAAAATCGCATCCAAAACACCGGACGAGCCGAGCCAATGGAAAATCTGAGCTTAGGCCTTGGCCCCCTGATTTTTGGGTTACATTGCATACTATTAGTCATCGATTTTCCCCGATAATATTTATTTTTTTCGCCATTCGTTTGCTAATTGCTCAAAACAATTATTTCGCCATCTGACAAAAAAAAAAAGGTATTCAAAGGATTTATGAATCTTTGTTTTTGATTAGCGATTCCTAATATTTTTATGGGGTTTCTCGGTTCTCAGTTCTCGGGTTTTTGAGAACAATATTTACCAATGGCTTGTTAATTATTTTCGTCGAACTTCTGACTATTTTCTGGCTATTTTTTTTTCTTAATAATTTGATAATTGGAACAATCACGTAGAGATCTGGATTTTTCGATTTTTTCTTTCCTAAAAAAACACATGGCATGAATTTTATTTCAATGAATTTTTGTCTTAATTAAAGGTTATTGTATGAAAAAGTCTTAGCTTTTAGGTTTTAATTCATACTTTTTATCTCTAACTTGCTAATTAATGAAAACTTTTATTAAGAATTCCGATTTTAATGAAGGAGAAAGACTAATTCGAGAGACTAATTCTTGTTATCCTTTTATATTTGTTATTATCCTTACAGTTTGGGCGGTAGTGGTCCTGTGATCTGGTCCTACTTTGCCGAGTTCCAGCCCAAGGCCAAGCGTGGCTCCATGTTGAGCTTCATGGCCGCCTTCTGGACGTTCGGCAACCTCTTCGTGGCCAGCCTGGCCTGGCTGATCATCCCGACGGACATTGGCTTCATCACAGCCTACTTCACCTACAATTCGTGGCGTATCTTCCTGTTGGTGTGCTCCCTGCCCTCGTTCCTGGTCGGTTTCCTGCTCTTCTACCTGCCGGAATCCCCGAAATTCCTGCTGACCCGCGGCAAGAAGGATCGCGCCCTGGCCATCTTCCGTGGCATCTTTGTGACGAACACGAAACGTCGGCCGGACGAGTACATGGTCTACGACCTGGAGGTGGACGAGAAGCTGCTGGAGAGCTCGGCCAATGTGAAGAACAAGTATTCCCGAATGGTTAGCGGCATGGTGGAGCACAGCAAGGCCCTGTTCAAGTCGCCAATCCTTCGGTTCACCATCGTCTCGATCACCATCAACTTTACATTCCACATTGGCTACTATGGCCTGTTGATGTGGTTCCCGGAGCTGTTCAACCGGTTCGAGGAGTACGAGAAGGCCTTCCCCGGTCAGTCGGCCGGCGTTTGCACCGTCACCGATTATGTGGTGAAGGTGGCCCAAATGGAGCAGTCCACCAATGCTACATGCTCCTCGGAAATCCCTCAGTCGGTTTTCATGGAGTCCCTTATCTCCCTGGCCTCTGCTTTGCCGGCCAATCTCCTGGCCATCCTCGGCATGGACATGCTGGGCAGGAAGTTCTTCCTCATTGCCGGTACGATGACGGCGGGCATCTGCTCGGCTTTGATGTACTTCGTCCGCAGCTCCATGCAGAACCTCATCGTCTCGGCCATATTCAGCGGTGCCATTTCGGCGGCCAATGCAGCCCTCGACTGCCTAATTACCGAAGTATTCCCCACCAAGCTGCGCGCCACTGGCGTGGCCATCTCCATGGTGGCAGCCCGTTTGGGCGGCATCATTGGCAACATCGTGATTGCCCAGCTCCTGGACAACTATTGTCCATCCCCGACGTTTATCGTGTCGGGCCTGCTCATCGGCGGCGGTCTCATGTGCCTCCTCCTGCCAAATACGACGCGCAAGGAACTCAATTAAAAACAGCTTTAGTCACGTTTAGTCATCTGTAAAGTATCCTCCATTCCAATCCAATCTATTGGCAATAGAATCTGATCCTGATAAACCGAAAGCATAGAGAAATTTTGTTAGCTTTTGAGCTTTTCTTTTGTCCTTCTGTTATCCTTTCTATCTTTCTTTTTTCAAGTTGCATGAAGTCTCTCTGTCTTGAACTTAAACAAAGAGAGAGCTTAAGCTGGAACTTTCTTACTTCCTCTCCTAAATTTTATTAGCTTTGAGCTTTTCTACTTTTCCGTTATCCTTTCTCTCCCCGTTTTTTTTTTTTTAAGCTGCATCAAGCCTCTCTCTTGACCATAGAGCTTAAGCTGAAACTTTCACATCTTGAGCTTTCCTTCTTTACCGTTATTGTTTCTCTCCCCGTTTATTTTTCAAAGCTGCATCAAGCCTCTCTCTTGATCATTTGATAAGCAAGAGCTTAAACTTTAACCCAGAGAGAGAAACTTTCATATCTTGAGCTTTCCTTCTTTACCGTTATCCTTTCTCTCCCCATTTTTAAGTCTCAAGTCTCATCAAGTCTCTCTCTTGATCATTTGATAAGCAAGAGAGAGCTTTAGCTAGAAATTTCCTATTTCCAATCCTATCCTATCCTTCACTTTCTCTCATCCCAAAAATTAAAACTCAACGCGAAGAAGAGAAGAGAAAGCTCTATTTTTTTCCAAGCAAAAGCAACAACACTTTTCTGCAGTGTAACTGCATTTGTGTGTATATATGGTGTCATGCGATAGTTTATATCGTTAGTAATTATTTAAACGAAAAAGATTCCTTTTTTTTGCTTTTGTGTCGGATGGAGAAAGGACCCCACTAAGAACAGGCATGAGTCGAAAACTTCACAAAAAAAAAAACACACACAAAAATATTCATCTAAAATCAGGTAGTTAAGTCTGGAAAAGCAACAAGAAAAACATATCAAACGAAATAATACAAAAAAAATATATATATTAATCTCAAGATCCAAACCAAAGCTTTCAGAACCCACGCCCCACGCCCCCTTCCCCACTCACCCAGAATTTAATTCCAGATTTGCGACAGTATTTTTTCGCTCAGTGCTGCGAAACAAAAAAACAAAAAAACACAGAAAAAAAAATAAAAAAGAAAGATAGAAGAAAGAAAGTAAACCCCCAAGCCAGCGAGATGATATAGAAGGTAGCGATCGATAGCGATCGATAGCGATCGATCGATGTATATGTATTGTATGTACGATGTGTATTTTGTGTAGTTGTGGTAGTGAGTATATAATACTATATATTTTGGCAAGCGCCGGCGCCGGCTGAAGCAGCAGCAGCAGAGGTTGTGTGGGGGGGGGGGCCCGGGATAACGGTAAAGCTAAACCACCAAGCCTAACCACCACACCTTCTGCTGCCTGTTATTGTTGTTATTATTGCTATTATTAATGCATATGATATATGCGTATGTGTTTTACATAACGTATTATAAACATTATTATTATTATGATTAAACAAAAACAAAAACAAACAAAACAAAAAACGAGGAAACAAACAAAAAACAAAACATATATCAAATACCATTTTCTATAACATATACACACATATCTATACAAATTTTTTTTTTTTGTTTTTTTTTCGTAGTCGTCATGTAGGACCAAAGCACAGGAAGTGAAAGAATATTTGTAAAACTTAGTTATGTTATTAAAAGTTACGCTATATATACATAAACCAACAAATCCCTAATAAAAACAACAAAAAAAACAAAAGAACAAACCAAAAACTGAAAAGGATATTTTATTTTGGAGGGGGTGAGATAAGAAGTTCTTCGATAAATTCGATTATTTTTCGATAGCTACAACGAGATTTGTAAACAAGATAAGAAATCAATCGCAAGGTAAGCTTTACTTTAACATCATTTGCTGTATTTCCTTTCTCAACATCACCTATAAGTCTATATATTTTCGATTCCCCTTAAGATCCTCTCAAGTTCTTCGATTTATCGTCGATGAATTCGATTATTTTTCGATAGCTACAACGAGATTTGTAAACAAGATAAGAAATCAATCGCAAGGTAAGCTTTACTTTAACATCATTTTCTGTATTTCTTTCCTCAACATCACCTATAAGTCTATATATTTTCGATTCCCCTTAAGATCCTCTCAAGTTCTTCGATTTATCGTCGATGAATTCGATGACTTTTCGATAAGTACACGGAGAAATGCGGAAAAGATAAGAAATCGAAACAAGAAACAGATAAGCCTCAGGTAAGCTCTCAAAAAAACCTTTAAATCTATATATTTTTGATTCCTTTCAAGATCCGTTAAGCGGAAGTTCTTCGATTATTTGTCGATAGTTTCGATAACTTCGATTCATTCATTTTTCGATAACTACAACCAGAAAAGGGAAGAAAAAACGAAGCTTGACTTTAACACTTTCTCCCATATTTTCTACCTCAAAACCAACTGCAAATCTATATATTTTTGATTCCTTTTAAGATCCGTTAAGCGAAAGTTCTTCGATTATTTGTCGATAGATTCGATAACTTCGATTCATTCATTTTTCGATAACTACAACAAGAAAATGGAACAAAAAACGAAGCTTGACTTTAACACCTTTAACACCTTTAACACCCATATTTTCTACCTCAAAACCAACTGTAAATCTATATATTTTGGATCCGTTCTGAAGATCCGTTAGGCATATGTGATCGGCAAATATGGAAAATGTATATATATATATCGCAACACGCGACTTGCCCCAATGTTTATTTGATCAACGGAATACCAAGGCGGGGTCGAGGGGCGCAAATAAAATATTGACGAGGAGCAGCGGGCCAGAATTGATGTTAATTAAATAAATACATTGCCCAGATTCGCGGCTGCCCGGTCCAGCCGGGTATTATTTATCTTTATCTAAACAAAAGTGGATCTACCCATGTCCCCCATGGGGTTTATTTTTCTTGACCACTCCACGTTATTCGCCGACAAAGTAAAAAAATAGTCGTAGAAATCGTCTAACAAATTAATTGACATAATAAAAAAAAAAGTATATTATTTTTATCAACAACACGTGTTCAATATATCAAAATCAAATAAAGAAAATTTATAGGCAAGATTAATTTGAATAAAATTAATATTTGCGTCATGCCTGGGAAGAGGTTTTAAAAAAAGTTTTATTTTTTTCAAACATAAAAAAAAGGAAAACTTTGTCGAATTTATTAATGGAAGTCTTAAAATATTTTTCATTGTTATTTTGAATAATAAAATTATATATGAGATTTTTGTAAAAAATTACGTATACGCTCTGGTGGAGGCAAAAAAAAATATAAAAGCTTTCCCCAAGAATGTAAAAGCGTCTTTAAATAAAAACTATTTTAACTTTTTTATAATATAAATTAAAATAAATCTCAAATAAGAATGTTTTTTTTTGTAAAATATTACGTATACGCCCTGGTGGAGGCAAAAAATAAAAGCTTTTCAAAAGAATATTGCCTACTTTTAGGGGTTAGAATTTTTAAAGCACAGTTTCTAGCGGTTTGTGTTTTAGGTTATTTGATATTTTTCCACTTTTAGGATGTAAAGTATTAAAATTTTAATAAATAAAAAAAACTTACCCAAAGCAGCTTCAAGTATCTAAAAGGATAAAAAGAATAAAGAAATCCTTTAGAAAAACTATGAATTTTAAAGCTTTAAAGCAATTTAAGCCAAATTATAAATGATTTTTAATGAAAAATTTAAAAAAAAATAATGTAAAAGAGTTAAGAAAAAAACTATGAATTTTAAAGTTTTAAAGGAGTTTTAACCAACATTTTAAATGATTTTCATTAAAAAAAAAAAGTCAACCCTCATTCCCACAAATCAAAAAAAACTTCATCAGGATTTTTTTTTTTTCAAATGGAATATTTAATAAAAAATATACATATATATAGAGCATGTTTCATATATATATATATTCTGCTACATTTATGTATACATATATAATGTTCTGATTTTTGTTTTCAGTGTTTTCTTTTTTGTTTTTGTTTTTTGTTTTTTGTTTTTGTTGTTCTTGTTTATTTTCCTTTATCGTATGACATTTTGGAATGATTATTTTTATGCGTTACATCATCATCAGTTTTTCTCTAAGTGTGTGTGTTTTGTTTTGATTATGTAATTGTATGTGTAATATGTGTGTTTGTATGTGTGTGTGTGTGTGTGTGTTTGTGTGTTTGGGTGTGTGTGTGTGTATGTTTCTCTGTGTTTGTGTCAGATTTAATCGCTACATAGGCACGTCAGTTCTATTTGTTGATGCTTGCAATGGATCCTTACGATTACATTTTTTTAATATATAATATATATTTTTTAATATATTTATCAATTTTAAATTATATTTCCACAAACACACATTTCCACATTTCCTTTGCATTTCATACAAAAAAAATTGTCATTTGCTTTGTCTGTTTTCGTATTATATGTCTATTATTTTTTTTTTGTATATAAGCTGCTGAGGCTAATAAATATATAAGACACAGAAAAAAAAAACCAAAAAAAAAAAAATTATTTAGAATATATGTATGTGTGTGTTTCGTTTTGTTTTGTTTTGTTTAAATTTCAATGATTTTTTTTTTGTTATATATAGCTTATGGATATATTTTGTTTAATGTTAATGAATATATTTATATATATATATATTTTTTTTTAATATATATATATTTATATAGAAAATACTATGCACAGTTCGTTAGCCCGCTTGCGCTTAGTGGTGTGTGTGTGTCTGTGTGTTTGTAAGTGTGTGTGTGTTTTCTGTAAGTCTGTGTTTGTGTGGAGGAGGGAATCATTCATTGATTGGTTGATTGAATGCCATTTTGCTTTTTGTTTTTCTTTTTTTTTTCTGGCTGGTACAAAAAGCAGTTACAATTTCAAATTGTACAAAAATATATGTATCAAATAATAATAATCATAAAAATAATAATAATTATAATAATAATAATAATAATTATAAAAATAATAATAATTATAATAATATT